>OZ025292.1:93724665-96472165 GCA_964019185.1 Maratus speculifer
TTTTTTGCACTGCACCACACTCCATCCACTGTCACAAATCTAGCCCCGCGAGCTTCGAAGTAGCCTTATACCTCCAATCTTACCCTTTTCGAATTAGGTGCTACTATAGAAACTGTATCTCAAAATGCCACCTCTCACACCTAATAAATAAATAAATAAATAAATAAATAAATAAGTTAATATAGCTGCTACGGTTTTAAAATTTAGTATATAGGCATCTAAGACATTAGGTTTCAATATTCTACATCAATCGTCGCAGCACAAATATTTTAGTCACTTTTACTCTAATTATTGAGCCACCTTCGTATACATATTATACATATTAAACTTCAAACCATTCGATCATGTATTTTTTTGCCTTGTTATATGCGTACGGATGGATTACATGATGAGGTGCTATGTATTTATCAAGTTACAAACGCACAAAAAAAAAAAAAAAAAAAAAAAAAAAAAAAAAAAAAAAAAACATTTACAGGCCTCGGAGCGAGTCGCTAAACTCGCTTTTCTCGCTATTTTTTTGCATTTGTCTCTTTTAGTCTATATTTTTCAGATTTAGTCACTTTTTTTTTTTTTTTTTTTTTTTTTTTTTTTTAATGTTCTTTACCTATCGATCGATCGCAGGTAAAAGATCGCAACTTTCTTCATTTGATAGCGGGAAAAACATCGCGAAATTCAACAATTTGTTGTGAGAAAATATCGGAAAACTGCTCAGTTTGTCGCAGGAAAATCTCGAAATTTGTTAACTCTTCGCGGGTAAAAATCGCAAAATTTTTCAGTCGGAAACCGGCGGAAAATCATAGATTATGTTAATCTGTCTTAGGATGAAACCATGAAATTCCGTGGAACTATAGTGAAACTTAGTCGCGGAAAAAAAGTATACCAAATTTCCCGGGAGCAGAATCGGCGCAAAGCTGCGACGCACGTCGCAGACTCTTGAGAAGGTCCACAGGCTATTTTTCAAATGTTAAAAATTTAGCAAAAATTAAAAAATTTCGGTCCTAAATCCAAAAATTCGAACATAAAAGTGTATCGCGAATTTCGACAAACCGTCTTCGGAAAGAAATCTATTTCGTCATAGATCGCGAAAAACACGCGAATTATTTCAAAGATCGGGAAAAAACGGCAAATTTCCTCAAAAAAAATCAATCAAAACATCGTGAAAAAACCGGCAAGTTTCTTCAAAACATCGCAAAAAAAAAACGGCAAATTTCTTCAAAAGATCACGAAAAAACGTCAGTTTTCGTCAAAAAATCACGAAAAAATTGGCAAATTTTCTCAATAAAGTGCAAAAAACGGAAAATTTTGTTAAAAAAAACCCGAAAAAAAAATGCCAAATTTCTTCAAAAGATCACGAAAAAAAGTCATTTTTCTTCAAAGAATCACGAAAAAAATAGCAAATTTCTTCAAAAGATCGTGAAAAAAGGCAAATTTCTTCAAAAGAACGCGAAAAAACGGCAGTTTCGTAAAATGATCACGAAACAACAGCGAATTTCTCCGAAAAATCGCGAAAAAACGGCAAATTTCATCAAAAAATCACGGAAAAACGTAACATTTCTTCCTAAAGTTAGCAAAAAAAGGCAAACGTCTTCAAAAAATCGCGAAAAAACGGCAGTTTTCGTTAAAAAAATCACGAAAAAACTGCAAATTTCTTCAAGAGATCGCGAAAAAACGGCAAATTTCTTCAAGAGATCGCAAGAAAACGGCAGTTTTCGTCAATAGATCGCGAAAAAAAATGCAAATTTCGTCAAACGATTGTGAAAAAAAAACTCAAATTTTGTCAAAGAGGAGCCTCCCCCCCCCCCATTTTTAGGACAATGTATGAGGCATTAAAAATTCTGAGAACAAAGGCAACTTCTTTTTTAAAGTATATTTTTCTTTTATGTCTTTCACAAATACTTGAAGGTTTGAGTGCAAATAATGTAATGCGAGGGATTGGTCTGCAGACTGTTTAAGTTTTTATATGTGTTGCAGACTGCAGAAAAAATTCTGCTGCATGGCCAAATGTGTCTCTTCTTTTGTAGGGGAAAAAATTCTAAATTTCATCACTCTATCGTGGAAAAATGATTATGAAATTAGTATATCGTTCGCGGGCAAGAATCGCAAAACTTTTCTGTCGGGCACTGAAAAGAAAGCGAATTTGGTCAATCTGTGGCAAGATAAAAACACGAAATTCAATAATCGCATTCGAGGGGTAAAAATCATAAACTTCGTCATTTGGTCGCGGGAAGAATATCACGATTTTGTCTTTTCACGAGAAAAAAAAAGCGTATAATCCGTCAATCAGTGGCAAAATCATTGCAAAATTTGTCAGTCGATCTTGAGAAAACAAATGAGAAATTCGTTAGAGGATTGCAGGAAGGAATCTCAAAATTCTTATTTCGGTCATTACATATACAGGGATCACTTTTTCGACAAACTACAGAATTTCACGTTTTTTAATTTTTAAGAATCTGCGATTTTTATAAAATGATCACCGGCAAAACTGCAATTCAAATTAATTGATCACCAGAAAAAAGACAATTTTCATTAAACAATCACAAATTAAGCCGTGATTTCGGGATCACCAGATGATCCCGAAATAAAATCGTTATTTCCAAACAATTTCGAAATAAACTTGTGATTTCTGCCATACGATTGTGGGAAAAAAAAAACTCCCGAGATTTACATCAAACGATTCCGAAATAAGACCGAGCTTTCGTCAAATGATCGTAAAATTGAAAAGGATATTCATAGATGCCAACTTGTACGGTATGATGGTATGGCCAGTAGTACAATGCACAGAAGAGTACAATGTACGGATTTTGTTCGAAGTATACGGTTATACTAATGAACAATACGATTGTACGATTTTGCATGCAGAAAAAATAATCACAGAGAAATGCATATTTCGTAAAAGGATCGCCGAAAAAATTTAGGATTTCTTTACGCGATTGGTAGTCAAAATTTGCGATTTTTTTCTGTGATCGTTTATCAAAATACAGTAAATGATAATTTTTTGGGCCATTGTTTTAGAAATTTGCTTTTTTCTGCGTTTATATGACAAAATTTGTCATATTTTCCGCGATCATTTGCCGAAATTCGTGATTTTTCGGCGATCGATTGGCAAAATTCAAAATTCTTTCGTGTTTATTTGCCGAAATTCATTTTTTCCATGATCACAGAAAAAAATCGCGAATTTTGACAGTCAATCATTTTACAAAATTCGTGATTTTTATTTTCTTTGTAATTGTGATTTTTTTTCCATGCGATTTTGCAAATGATCGCAGAAAAAAAAAATCGCGAATTTTGTTAAATAAACACAGAAAAATAGTAAATTTTTACAAACAATGGCAAAAAAAATGCAAACTTTGACAAATGAAAGCCAAAAAAAAAAAAAAAAAAAAAATCACAAATTTTACTGAAAAAAAAATTGCAAATGTCAGCGAACAATCATGCAAGAAAAATTGTGTACTTCCGTAAGCAATAGTGTGGAAAAATCACAATTTTCATATTAATTTGCGGCAATTGGTAGCGGGGGGAGGGAATCATTAATTTTGTCAAATGGTCTTGGAAGGAAATGTAATATGCCAGTTAAATGTGCCCTAAAATATCCAAAAAACTTTGTGTGAAATATTACTTGGCACCGGTATAACCCCTGATTTTACTTTTTTCACCAACACCATTTGATAAATTTCGCCATTCTTTTCCTGAAATAATTTGACAAACTTCACTGTTTTATGCTAACTGATTTTCGCACCTTTTAATGTAACCCGACAGGCATCCTTGATTTTTTTTTTATGGCTTTATTCGACGAAATTCGTTATTTTTCTGGCGACTAGTTGATAAATTTTACTATTTATTTCCATGACCTTCGACAAAATTAGCAATTATTTGTATGATCGCTCTTGGAATTTCGCAATCATTTAATGAATTTTGCGATTTATCCCTCTCTTCGAGACCCATTTGATGAATTTTACGATGTTTAGCACAAGATCCATTTGACTAATATCGTGATTTTTTTTCAAGGCCGTCTGATAATTTTCATATTTTTTTTTTCATCCTAAGAACATTTGACTGATTTCGAGAATTTTTTTACCCGAGATCATGCGACAAATTTTATGATTTGTTTTTTGAGACAATTTGATGAATTTCACTATATTTCCTGGAATTTCATGATTTTGTCCTCGTAGTCATTTGGTGAATTTCTGATTTTCTTTCATGATGAATTCTTGCGATTTGAGATATTTTTCTGCAAACAATCAACAATATTTGCAATTATTTCAAAACCGACTGAAATGCATTGAAAATGTATTCCGCATATTGTGTTAAATCTTATAGTGATTGTCTGTATACCAAAAACATTTAAGTGAAGAGAAAAAGTTTTTTATTTGGTCTCTTTTTAGTCTCTTTTTTTAAATTTTGGTCTCTTTTAGTCTCTTTTTCTTGCGATTTAGTCTCTTTTCTCTCTTTTTTAAGAGTGACTCAGCGGTCCTAGGCCTGCATTTAGAACCGTTTAAGTTTTTATCTTGCGTTCAGTATTTTTTAGTTTCTAATTATATCCAGGGTTCGGTGATCAATTGGATACATATCGTAATATATATCCGATATTTATTATATATATATATATATATCGTCGCCTGAGAATAATAAGATTCTATCTCCGTTTTCGAAAAAAATGACTTGTCGATATAGAAAGGTTATATTTGTATCTATGAAGGCATTTCAGGATTAAAATAATGTCATAATATAATTGTAATGTCATATGCAAATTATGTAAAATATCATTTTGATGCAAAAATGCTTTCATAGATACAAATAGAACGCTTCTATACCGATAAGTCATTTTTTTCAAAAACACAGATTATTATTCTCAATTAAACTTTATTATACAGATAAAACTTTATTCTCAGGTGACGATATATTAATCAGATATTTTTGAAAATATATTTACGAACCCTGTATGCATCTTTGAATCTCTCAACGTCAACATTATATATTCTCTTCAGTTAAACCCACGATTCGTTGGCGTAGAAGTATGTCCCATTCTCAATTTGTTCATTAAGCTATTGTCATCGACATGGAATAAGCTGTTGCTTAATTCATTAAACCGTGTGTCATTGAGAAATGCCGTTTTGTTTCCGGGTTAGGGGTTGCATCCAATACTCAGAAAGACATTTTGTTTTAGATTGAACAACACTTGTTATATAATTAAAATAGTTTTGTATCTAATTACATCTAAATAGTTTCACATAGCGAAATTTTATCGGCAACATTTTGCCAGTTGTCGCTTGACTTTTGAACAAATTTATATAAATTTTGTTACATGACTTATATATAACATCATAGAAATGTTTACAAATTTTGGTATTTTTCGGTTAGCAGGCCGCCAGTGTTATATACAAATATCATTGCATATCTATGTGCGCGCGCGTATCTCAGTGAGATTTCTATAAAATCAAAAAATTTCTATGCACGTAAATATTGGGTCAAAAACTTTCTGAAAAGTAATTTAATGTTTAATAAAATTATGTGTCATATTATTTTGACATGGACGTAATTCGCGAATTTTATGCTATTCATGGATAAAATTAAACTTTTTTTTTTTTTTAATACAATTTATTAACAAAATTCGCGTTTTTTACGCGATTCATGAACAAAATTCGTGTTTTTTGCTCGGTCTTTGGACGAAATTCGTATCTTTTTTGTGCGGTTTTTGGACGAAATTCGTGTTTTTTGCGCGATCTTCGGACAAAATTTGTGTTTTTCGCGCGTTCTTTTGTCGAAATAAATGAAAGTATCGAAAATATCAAACTTCATGATATTTTGATATATCCATCCCATGATTTCATGATATATCCGTTATGTATCACGAAACCCTGAGTAATGTCAAGTTATGTTTTCTTATCTCTATTAAATGACTTTGATCATTATCAGAATCTTATTTGATTTTTGATTAAATATTTCGTTCAGGGGAGAGGGGTGGAGTGGGACAGTAGGTTTTACTTACCCATCATACGTAGTATAGGGTAAGTCTTGCAATCGTTTTGAAATTCACGAATTTTTCGAAATTCGTGTTTTTTGCGCGATCTTCGGACAAAATTTGTGTTTTTCGCGCGTTCTTTTGTCGAAATAAATGAAAGTATCGAAAATATCAAACTTCATGATATTTTGATATATCCATCCCATGATTTCATGATATATCCGTTATGTATCACGAAACCCTGAGTAATGTCAAGTTATGTTTTCTTATCTCTATTAAATGACTTTGATCATTATCAGAATCTTATTTGATTTTTGATTAAATATTTCGTTCAGGGGAGAGGGGTGGAGTGGGACAGTAGGTTTTACTTACCCATCATACGTAGTATAGGGTAAGTCTTGCAATCGTTTTGAAAATCGAAAAAATTTTTTTTGACTGATTTACACGTTTTGGATAGTGGAGATTCCGAAAAACATATTTTTAGAAAAAAAAAAAAAATTGCCGTCCGTCTGTCTGTAAACGCTCTATCTCCCGAACAAATTGAGATAGACTTGAAATTTTGTATGTAGTTAGTATGTAAGAATGGGACGAAGCCTATTTAATATCAGCAACCTCGATTATCCGGAACTATTTTTTTCGGACTCTCGAAAAATTCGTTCTGATGAAAGGTACATAAAAATTTTCGAATTTTTTTGTTCTAAGGAATGGACTTAAAAGGTAATAAAATAACACACATTTTGCATACAGAACGATCGGATTATTAGTTGTACAGATATTTGTAATCCTGTTTTCCACATTCTTCGATTTTTCACGACCCTGTATTTCATTCAAATTTCAATCCAGAGGTATATTTTAATTGGAAATGAGACTCTCTTAATCCGACGCAGTTAATTGTTAGTTAATTGAATTATTATTTTTGGAGTTATAAGGATGTTTCTTTTACGCAGTTCGGTACTACTTGAGTAGTTTGGCGTTTTATATAATTTGTCGAAAATGGTACATCAGCAGTCCTGTTATTTCCTTTAATATAGCATTACTATGTATATTAACAATATTTAAATTTTGTTTATGAATTGCAATGCATTGTATAAATAGTTTTCACATGTTTTATTTTCATATACATATCCATGATGGGTAAGTATTACGGTGGCCCCCAACGACTAGTTTCTCTTTATTTCTATTCTAAATATTTCATCGGTAACACACAAGATGAAGCAATTTGCCCAATCTTCAGTTGAAATAAAATTTTGATCTGTATAAGTTTGCAATTGTATAAAGGAAAAGTTTATTTCAAAAATCATAATTTACTTCATATACTTTTTATGCTTTCTGTATATTAAAGACTTGTTTATGCGTAGATGCAACAGTTTCCTGTTTATGGAACATTATGCTGTATGTGTGTATATTATCCATAATTTAAACTATGCCAAAATTCAGCATTTTTAGATGCGTTCGTATTTATTTAAATACGTAGCACCTATAGTTGTCGTTCAATCCGTCCATCTGTCCGTCCACATACAACAACTCCAAAAACTATCCAATCGATTCTTTTTAAATTTAAAATATATAATTATTAGATAATTTTGTCGAGTAATTTCAAATTTTATGAAAATTTGATGCATAGTTCAATTACAGGGACAATCTAAAGGATTCCGATATATTATGGTCAATGGGGGAAGGGAAAAAGTTTCAAGTGCACTTTAATGGTCTTACACTCTTTCGAACATAATAAAATTGATATGCATCTATGAAGTATATCCAGTAATATACATTCTGTACAATCTGTGGTGCAAAGAATATTTATTATTGATTTACAGAGCCACACAAAAGTATTCCATTGCATAATTATATATTGAGACATTGTTTGGTGCGCGTTTTAATTGTATTAAACTATTTAACATTGTATGAAATTGATATACGTTGCTGAGGATTACTAAAAGTTATTTCCTGTATAATAGAAAGCAGATAGTACTACAGGGACACAAAAGATTTCGGCTACTATACTGTCTCTGAAATACTGTATACTATTGCGCCAAGATTTGAATATTTTTAGGTGCGTTCGTAATATTGTAAATACGTAGCACATATAGTTGTCGTTCAATCCGTCCGTCAGTCTGTTCGCATATAACAGAGCAAAAACTACTCTACCAAATCGTTTGAGATTTAAAATATATAATTTTTGCATAATTTTGTCGAGTCAATTGAAAAATTACGATAATCGGATGTATAGTATAATTTCAGGAACAAACAAAAGTATTTCATTGCATTGCGGTCAATAGGAAAAAAAAAATAAAGTACATTATGATGATGTTACTCAAGTTTAACACAAAATAAGGAAGTAAAAAGGAATGGGACATTCCAGTAAAGGAAAGAATGGAACATGCCCATTTTTTTTTATATATGTAAATAAAATTATGTAAATTGCTAACATGCAAACATAGGGATAATGTATTTATTATAACATTGGTAACATATTCATTTACTTCAAAATGTAAATAAATTGAATTGATGATTTTTTATCCTCATCTATGACTGGGCAATAATGAATTTTCATTCCAGTCATGAAGATACTGAAATTTTATATTGCGGCACATACGTTATCTACTTATAATAAAATGCGTTCTGGATCGGTGTGTGGAACGATTCCAGGATTCGCCACTCCTATCTGTGAATGGACCCTAGCAATACGCCACGTTAGGCTTAATGGAAAACAAATGCAGACATATGACAGCTAAAAGATAATTTCTTTTACTTAAAATAACGTTTAAACAGCATATTTTTCTATAAAACATGTATATCATATCCAATTATAATGTATTAGGCTCCAAATAAAAAATAAGTAATTGTAAACATCAGATTACGATATAAACAAACGAACTCTGTTGCCATTCAGATTTTCCAAATCTTGAAACAAATGAATGATTCTTTGAACGCATTATTAAAAAAAACATGCTACTTCCATGTGATCGCGAGAGCTTGCAACAAAAATCAAAGCAAAACAGATTCTTCCCATGTTGCCAAACTAGCAAGCGAAAGAAACAACCTATCCAGCGTAAAATACGATCTACGGAGAAAAAGAGGTTTATTTCTTACTCTCTGAACGCGCCTGCTTTTTTATGACGTCATATGTTAGCCAATCAACGCCGATTCCAAATAAAGGTCTGTTGGAGAAAGAGTGATACCTATAAACGAAGTGTGTTTACGTTCAGATGGACGATAAAATCGACAAAAAAAAAGCTAGATTTTCGTTGAATTTTACACTTACCACAGACATGTTATTCACACATTTTTGTTTTCATTTTTTGTGAAGAATCCGTTTTCGTAAAATTTATTTTTGTGAAGAGTCCGTTTTCGTAAAATTTATTTTTGTGAAGAGTCCGTTAACGGACTCAGTTTTTCCCCTGGATAGATCCCTGATATTCTATTATTAATGAAAAAAGTGTTTTTATTGCATCTAAATTTTTGTGGCTTTTGAAAGGTTTTGCTATTTGTTTAATATTTCGTCATTATGAAAACTTTGCTATTCAAAAAACATTTAAATTGAACTCTCTTCTACTGTTGTATGAGAAACAGATACTTGCAATAGTCAAGTTTACAATATATTTGTTATTATTTGAGGTAAAGGTACATACAATTTTTTGTCATATTTGATGTGCTAACATTTTAATTTTGTTTAAAGTTTCTGCTGAACTTTACACTAAAAGATAATTTTTCTTTTTCCTAACCTATATCATGTTAAATGAAAACACTGATAATAGAGTGTTTACAAAAAAAAAATATCATTTTTCTAGAGATTCTTTTCTAAAAAAGTTTTGCATCTATTGTATTAGTAATGGAATAAGTGTTTTAATTGCACCTAAATTTCTGTTATTTTTGATAAGCTATCTTTCTTTTTCTTTTTTTCTAATTTATATATATATATATAGTATTATTTAATTGTTGCAACACTTTGCCATTCAAGAAATGTTAAAATTTATATTCTTCTATTAATTTAAAAATATATACTTGCCAATATTCAAATAAAAAATATTTTTGTCTTTATTTATGGAAAAGATATTTTATGAGAAATAGATACTTGCATTAATCAAGTTTATAGTATATTTATTATTTATGGTAAAGCTGCGTGCAATTTTCTGTTGTATTTGATGTGTTAATATTTTGATTTTGTTTAATATTAATGCTGAACTTTATACTAAAGGGTAATTTTTTTTTCATAGCCAGTATTATGTTAAATGTAAACTTTATCAGATAGTAGTGTGTTTACAAAAAAATATAATGTTTCTAGAGATTCTTTTCTAGAAAATATTTGTTGTAATTGTATTACAAATGGAATACGTTCTTTAATTGCACCTAAAGTTCTGTAATTTTTGATGTGTTATCTTTGTTGACTTACCACAAGCTTGGCAGCCCTTTTTAATTAATTAATATATCCAGCGGCTCTTTTTCATCAACTTATGTACATGATGGCCCTTACTGTATTTTTTTTTTCAAATAACAAACATGATTTCAAAAGGAGGGTAGTTTTTCAAGACTTTTTGACACTCAGTCGACAACATTTGGATTTTTTGTTCAGGCAGTCAACAAATCTCACGAATTTCATGTTCTTGATCAACGAAATTCATATGTTCTGTGCATGATAAGTAAAATTCACATTTTTTATCTGTATGCAATTGACAAAATTCATGTCCTCTGTGAGCATGATCGATGATATTTAAAATATTTTTAAAACAGTGACTGACAAAATTCTCAACTTAAGAATTTCCTATATAAATAGCTATGGTATTGGTTACCTATATAACAAAATTCATAATTTTTAACTGGCTCGATAAAACTTGCAATTTTGCCTTGAGAGAAAATGTCGAAATTCATAATTTTTTTTTTCTGCCATCCATGACTGTTGTGTTTACTCAGTGAGTGGGTGAGAAGAAGAGATGGGGGAAGAAACACTTTTTATTTGCCTATACCCACAATTAGGCCAAAGTGATCGTGAAAGTGTCAGCACATCGCGGAGAATGAAGGCCGGCAAACGACCCAAGAGTGACCATCCTTACTTCACTTAAAATAATAAAAATATTCTTTTAATCTTGAAGATGATAAACTAAATACAAAATTATAAAATATAAATTTGAAGAAAAGGTAAAGTTACCTGTGAAGTCCTTAGCAGATGATGAGTAGTAATCCAGACACATGCACAGGAATTAATACACAAATTGGTTGAAGATTAATATTTATTTATTTATGAAATACTTGTATTTCTTTCATGAAAAATCGACTATCTTCTTTATAGAAACATTTTTGTTTCTCATAGAAATTAAACATTTTTGTTTCTCATAGAAATTAAACATTTGTTTTATAGTAAAAACTTTACAAATGAAGATATTTTTTTTAAAATTGATATATTCCAAACAAAACCAACATTCTTCATCATAACACATTTTTTTTTTATATATCTTGACAGTATGAACTTGAAGAATTTCTCATAACACACAAAAGGAAAATAACATCATTTTCTTCAAAAAAGAAACATCACTTAAATATATGTATTCTTTAATATATATATATATTATCAGACGAGAATTTTATATAGATATGCACCAATACTTTCCATGGAACGCCCCGTGAATATTCAAATTTATTTATATGAAGATGGGCCAAATAGCAAATTAAAATGACGAAAGAAATTATAAAGTCAATACGTTATGTAAATATGTAAGATCACTTCTTGAAAGAACATTCTTCAACTCACGAAAGAAAATCTTCACCTCTGCTTGCTTTTCAGAGGACGGAGATCACATGAAAAGATTATTGAAGAAACTTGAGCACAAAAGGTAGTTGAAGAAAATTATTAATGATGAGATGATGAAAAATAAAATAAACATTTAGAAGACACATGACGACAATTCTTCTTTAGTTATAAAGCTAACACGAGAGCAACGAATGGAAGATCCATGGTGTGCCCTTATTTAACTTTTGTAATCCGAAAAAGAGAAGGCACAAAACACAAAAAATTTCGGGATGCCTTTGAAGGGGCTTTGCTCCTGGCAGCCTTAAAAAATCAACCTTTCCTGAAACCATGGCGTGATCATAGCAGCCTGAAATGTTGCCCGTATACAACGGTCTCGAGGGGCGCACGCACACATGCCCCGGAAAAATTCCACCCAAAACTTCCAATCATCCGACCGCATCCATTACGGCAGGTGTCTAGCAGCGCAACTGACGCAGGTGGCCGAGAGCCCAGGGGAAAAAGAGAAAAGGTTACTGGAATCCCAAAATACGCCAATTTGGCAGCGAGCGAAAGAGGGGGGGGGTGACAAAATAAGCCAAGTTACGATGCAAAGAATGGAGAAATATGAATTTAATAAAAAGAGAATTGATAAACACCTAAAGAGGGGAGGCCAAAGCAGGTGGCCCTGTGCTGAATGACTTAAAATACGTCACCTGTGGAAACGAATTTGATAGGCTAGGGGTGTGTCCGAATAAACGGAAGTTCCACCCAAAGAACAAGCGAGAATGTTCTCGAACGATCTCCAAAACCGGAAGGAATGATTTCGAACAGGATTTTACCGGCTTGGAACATTCGAAAGCTAAGTAAGAAAGAAAACATTACAGGCGACGATATGAAAATAAACGAAATCGAAATAAAATTTAAATTGAGAACATTAATAAAAAGGAAGGTGATATGAAATAAAATGGCTAATAAAAATGAATTAAACTAAACATATGGGGGGTTATCGAGTAACCACCACAATGACAAAATCTGCAATTTTTTAAAATTATAAATTTAAGAAATTTGCAGACCACATACTTACATAACCCATCGTGGGTCACAGGTTCATCCCTACCATTGTACTATTAACCTAAACAATTACTTAAAATAACATAATTTTAATCGTTAGTGTAATCGTTAAACTATTTGTGAAACTCATTTTGATTTTGCTTATGATTAACAATGATGCATTATGATTAACAATGTGATGTGTTAGAAATTCATTGATAACACATTTCACAAAAACTTTTGTACATGTTTTTTTTTTTTTTTTTTTTTGTCCATTTAAATTTGTTGAACTATATCGAAAATTGAATGTTTAGTTAAAATCCTGTCATTTTTGACAGGGGTTATATACTAGTCAACCTATAATCTTTGTTTGACTGTATATCTAGCCGGCAATAGACTATTTGTGCCTTATAGCTTTGTTCTATTGTAGGGATGCACAACCTGTGGCCCGCGATGGGTTAACGTGTGGCCCGCGAGCTCTGTCAATTTTCGACTGGAAAAAATTGCAATTTTTGTGCATATGTGATAGGAAAAAATCGTAAATTTCGTTAATTTTCTGCGGGAAAATATAAATTTTCGTTACTTAAGAATAGCAAATCTCATTGATCGGTACCGAAAAATCGCGAATTTCATTGATTAAGTACGGAAAAAAGGGAATTTTGTCGATGAGGCTTGTAAAAATCGCAAGTTTCACTCATCAGATATTGAAAAATCGCGATTTTTGTCCATGAAGTTAGGAAAAAATAGTAAATTTCCCCGATCAGGCACAGAAAAATCGTGAGTTTTGTCGATCAGGCATAGAAAAATCATGAATTTTGTCGGTCTTACGCAACGCATATTTCGTTGATCAGGCAAGAAAAAAATCGTCAATTTTGTAGATGATGCTCGAAAAAAATTGCAAATTAAATTCATCGGTTGCAAAAAAAAATTGCATGTTTTCTCGGTTTATCGCATGGGAAAAAAAACAAAAACGCGAATATAGTTGATCAGGCACGGACGAAAAAATTGCAAATTTCGTTGATAAAGCACGGAAAAATCGCGAATTTATCGATGACGCGAGGAAAAAATGAAAATTTAGTTAATAGGCTGCGAAACAATCGTGAATTTCATCAATTTATCCAGAGAAATAAAATCGTGAGTTTCATCTTACCGCGTAAAAAAGTGCAAATTTCGTCAGTTAGTACAAAAATCGTTAATTTCGTTTGATCTGGCGCGAAAAATGCGTATTTCTTGAATTAAGGGTGGAAAAAAAGCACATTTCATCGATCAGACACGGAAAAATCGCGAGTGTCATAGATCGGATTCCGAAAAATCGCAAATTTCGTTGATCGGAGACGGGAATATTGCGAATTTTGTTGATCTGTCGCGTAAAAATTGCCAATTACGTCGATTAGGCTCTAATAAAATCTCAAAATTCCTCCATCGGGAGAAGAAAAATCGCTATTTTCCTCGATCGGCTGTGAAAAATCACGAAATTTGTCGAATAAGCTAGAAAAATCGCTAATTTCGTTGAATGGCTTTGTAAAAATTATGAATTTCGTCATTCAGGCGAGAATTTCGTAATTTTCGAAATTCGTAAATATTGCAAATTTCGTTGGTCGGGCGCCGGACATTCACGAATTTCGTTGATTAGGCTCGAAAAAAATGTGAATTTTAATGATCATGCGAGGAAAAATCGCAAATTTCGTAAATCAGCTTTGAAAAATCGCGAATATCGTTGATCAACTTTGTAAAAAAACGAATTTTGTTGATCAGACAAGGAAAAATCGTGAATGTCATCGATCAGCTTCGTAAAAGTTTCGAATTTTGTTGGTCAGGAACGGAAAGATCCTGAATTTTTTCGATCGGCTTCGTAAAAATTGCGTATTTTATCGATCAGGCTCGAAAAAATTGCGAATTTTGCCGATTATGCGAAGAAAAGTTGCCTATTTCGTCAATCCTGCGAAGGAAAATCGCGAATTTCGTCGATCATGCAAAGAAAAATCACGAATTTCGTCGATCATGCATAGAAAAATCGCGAATTTCATCGATCGGTTTCGTAAAAATCGCGAATTTCGTCGATCAGGCGCAGAAAAATAGCTAATTTCGTCAAACGGCTTCAAAAAAATTGTGTTTTTGTCAACGAAGTTCGGAAAAATTATGAATTTCATCGATCAGGTTCGGAAAAATCGCAAATTTCGTCGATCAGGTTCGGAAAAATCGCGAATTTCGTCGATCAGGTTCGGAAAAATCGCGAATTTCGCTGTTCAGATGCGGAAAAATTGCGAATCTCGTCAATCATGTGCGGAAAAAATTGCGAATTTCGTCGATCATGTGAGGAAAAATCACTAATTTTGCCAATCAGCTTTGTAAAAATAATGAATTTTTTTGATCAGGTGCGGAAATGAAGCAAATTTTCTCGATCGGCTTCATAAAAATTGCAAATTTTGTCGACCGGTTTTGTAAAAAGTGCAAATTTGGTCGATCAGGCGTGCAAGAATTACAAATTTTATTGATTGGGCACAGAAAATCGGGAATTCTGTTGTTCAGGCACGAAAGTTCTCGTTGATCGGCTCCTTCTCCCTCTTTCCTTCATAAAGTTCACATTTTTTTCGGTACCAGCAATTTATGCTTGTTTTTTAGCACTTTTAATAAAACAAAATTTACTCTCCTGAAAAAAGTCAAATGCATCTTGAAAATAAAACTTGCTGCAATTGTTATATATAAACTGAAATCTGCTGATATATCTTTAGCATGTGAATTGGATATTTTGACTGGGTAAGCAAACTTAAAGGGGTAACATCCCCACCACCCGCCACTTCCCTCTAAAATCATATTTTTTATCCGGTTATAGACCATAGATCACCTCCTTTAAATCGAATTATCTCCTTATTATTGATGTGGCCCTCGACCACCCAGACATATTTCTAAGTGGCCCTTCACTTGAAAAGGTTGTGCACCCCTATTCTATTGCTATCTCATACCTCTCTGTTAGTGGGGAGGTATGAGACACATTTTGAAACTTTAAATTTCTTTAATTATAAAAGAGCTTTTATATGTTATATTTTTATATTGTTGAGAGATATCAAAAGTGTTTCTTTTTGCATGCTATAAATTGAAATATTTGTTTCTATGTTTAATAAAGTTGATTTTCTTACTTTTGTAAAAAAGTGTTCCGCAGTCACACCACCCTACTTTCCCCTATCTAGAAAAATTATATGAGCTGTTTATTTGTAAACTGTTTTTATATTAATTTGTAATGTTTATACTAATTTGTATACTATAATATTTAAATATATAGTTTATATAAATTTTAAGGATGTATTATGCACATTTTTACGAATGTTCTTGGTATGTTAAATCTATAGCTGTCACATCCTAGAATCTTTGTAATGCTACTGTATAATATAATTCATATAAACTAATTAATAATTTATACAAATAATATTATTCTATAAGGATGTTTAACAGTCCAAATATTTTGTCCTTGATGATTAAGAATGCTATTTTTGAACGTCCGGTTTCGCAAATGCAATGCTCCGTTAATTCAGAAAATAGGAAATGTATATATAAAATAATTTTACCATTAAAATATTCTTGGAACGGAAGGTGTTTTCTGCGAAATACAAATTAAATGATTGGATGAAAGTAATCGATTATCGATTAAATAATGGGTGTGATAAAGCCTGAACTCTGAACTTTTCAGTTATAGTTTCCAGGATGTGTACTGAACATGAACGTTCTGATCGCCTCAAGACTGATTTTGGAACAAAGAAAAAATATTGTGCAGTCTGCAAAAAACTATTCACTTATACTTACAGAATATAGGTGGAAATAATTTTTATTTTCTTCTATCTATAATAAAATAAAATGTTGAAATCGAAAGCATTTTTTTTTTCTTTCCCGAAATTAATTTACAAGTTTTAGGGATTAGAGATACCGAAAAACATGTTTTTATTAAATTTGTCTATCCGACTGTATGTTTTCTTCTTTGTGTCATCGAAAACTGTACGAAGTTATTCAAGAGATTCTAACCAAATTTCGTATCTATTTTCTAGGGATGGGACAATTAGTGATTTGGCCGAATACCTACTTTTTTTTTTCAATAAAGAAAATAAATTTTGATTATATATAATTTAAAAAATAGGAGCTTATTAATAATTATTACTCTTAATTGTGCTTTTAAATGTATTTTTAATTTGAAAACTTATTTTAACACAAAAAAATCATAAAATTGCATTGTATTCTTTTATCCTAATGTACATCAAATTGATTTTCAGTAAGTCAGGATGGTAAAATATTTCTATTAAAATATAAAGAATGTATACTTCACTTTTACTATCAAATGATACCTTTACTCTTTCTTCCATCCAAAATTAACAATATTCTTAATATCTCTGTCTCAGAACTCAAAAGGAGATATTTTCTGAAATAACCTTTAATGAAGTAAATTTGATCATTTTGAGTTTATGTCCCTAATGATAAGAAAATATGTGAGAATGAGACTGTTCAGAAATCAGTTGCCAAGCTTTAAATTACAAGTTATGTTAAAGCAAATGATTATGCTTAAAGTAGAATGCATATGTTAAAAAAATCTTTGACATTTGAATCGGCGCATACAATATTCCACTTATTCAACAAGCATTAAAAGAATAAACAGAAATTGATAACATGAATGAAGTAAGGGGTAAATTAAAAATATATACATAATAATGTTACATATTTAAGTCAGTCGGTGTCAGCTAGCATTTGACCAATGTTAGTAATTTAACTAATTAAAAATAAAAGACATTCGCCAAATGAAAAAAATATTCGCAAAATAAATTCGCTGTGTAGCAATAACAACAAAAAAAAAATCTAACTTTTTAATGTATTTTCCTTTTTAGGTGCATTCGTAATTATGTAAATACGTAGCACCTATTGTTGTCGTTTAGTCCGTCCGTCCGTCCGTCCGTCTGTCTGTCTGTCCGCATATAACAATGCAAAAACTACCTAACTGAATCGTTTGAAATTTACAATACATAATTATTACATAATTTTGTCGTCATTTCAAATTTTATGAAAATCGGATGCATAGATCAATTACAGGAATAATTAAAAGGATTCAGTTACATTACGGTCAATGGGGAAAAAAGTTTCAAATGAATTTTAATCGTTTGAAATTTTAAATACATAATTATTACACAATTTTCTCGAGATATTTCAAATTTTATCAAAATCGATGCATAGTTTAACTACAGGGACAATCAAAAGTGTTCCGTTACGTTACGGTTAATGGGGAAAAATGTTTCAAATACACTTTAATGGTGTTACACTGATTCGAACGTAATAAAATTGATATGCATCTATAAAGTACATATTATAATATACATTTTGCATAACCTGTGGTGCAATTTCGCTAGCAATTTGGCGAATCTAACAGCTTGTTTACTCGCCAAATGAAGAATTTAGTCGTAATTTGGCGCAAAAGCGAGCGACAGCGAGAACCCTGAAGTCAGTAATTATGCAAATAATTATTTAAAAGTGGAAACTATAGAAAAAAAAAATATTTTGTTCAGTACTTAGAATTTATGTTTAAATATTTATAAAATCATTTTCATAAAGCAAACTGCGTAATCTAATGCGTATCTAGTTTGACACCAGTTCTGTCTTAGATGTACCGCTGTATTTGAAATAGTGATATTTGATATTTAATTTTAAAAATGAATCTTCGATAATACACCTAGTGAATGAATTTTTTCATTTCTTACTTTATAGAAAATAAGTTATGAATTTCATAGGAGCCATTTTTATAAGTGCATGGAATTTGCGAACATTAATAAATATTCAAGTGTATTAAAATAAAACATTGTTTTTTTTTTTATAAGTGTTTTTTTTTTTTTTTTTTAAACTTGAATTGTAATTTATTATTCTCTAATGAAGACATTTCCCGTACACAGTTAAATCTCCAACTTAGGCAGAATTTATAAAAGATCACTAACTTTTATAGGAAATACAGAAAGGCTGTATATTTTTTAGTATCTGAATAACTGTATATTTTGTAAGTAAGAATGAGAATGACTTCATGAATGAAGTAGCCAATTTGGATTAGAGAAAAAAAAAAAAAATTGCAAGAAATGAAATTTTTTAAATCCTAAATTTATTTAGCAATATATCTTTCAATATTCGGTGAGATTTTAGCAATATTCGGCAAGATATCTCTACAGGTATTCGGCCGAAATATTCGGTCAACAAGCCTTCAATATTCGGCCAACCGAATATTCGGCAAAAGGGCCGAATACCGAATAGTGGCCGAATATTCGTCCCTTCCCTACTATTTTCGACTGTGGCTAGTAGATCCCAGTCGAATTTAACCATATTCTGCCCGAAGAGGACGCTATGATAGTGATTTTTTGCGACATGTATGCGCTGTGATAGTGATTGACTGATGTCGTTTTCATTATTGTATCATCGGAAAGTAATACAAAATTATGCATAAAATTAAACAAAATTTCATATGTTTTCGACTGTGGTCTGCAGATCCTAATCGAATTTGAATAGTGGTGTAGTCGTTAAACTATATATATATATATATATATATATACACACAATTTAAGCAGAGAGTATACCCTAGAGTGTATATACTATAGCTTTCTTGAGAAACAGAGGGTAAACGTTGTTACTTAAAAAGAAAGTCCAGAAGGTATACTGTATACACTATATTGCCATTGATTATGGGACACTTGCGATTTTAGACATTTTACTAAATATCTAAAAAAATACATGAGGAATCATCTCGAAACTCTTAGTGTATAAATATAATAGTATACGTCATACATCTCCGTGAAGATTTTTTACCGAAATGCCATAAGGGACCGTCAACAAATTAAAAAAGAATGAATATCTTTTGAATAACCCTGTCAAAACTAATGTAGCAAAAGCGCTCAAACTCTAGATTATGATTGAATGCCTTATTGTAATACACTGTGTTCATTTTTATGCAAATAGCATGCACACTCGCAGAGTAATAAAGGTTTTTATAAAAATGGTCCCAAATTTTTCCAAGTTTTTCCATTATAATTTTCAGAGTTCTTAATATAAAATATTTTTTTTTTCAGAAAATATGACAAACAACATTGCACACAGTACCCTGTAATCAGAATTAAAAAATAATAAAAATTGTATGAAAAATGAGTAGGTTTACTATATAATTTTTTACTGCGCATGCGTCAAAGAGCAACTTTTGTAAAAGTCTCAAAATCATAGCTTGAAAATTCTGAAAGTAATCGTCTATAGAAAAAGGACAAAATCCGTTGTTTCCAAAATGAAGCAAAAAAATGAGGGATTTTATCCAAATACAGTAGTACATCCCATATTGTGTATTCTATATTGACACTAATCAATGAATATATGGATACAACCCCTCTTGTTTTTGCTTCATTTTGAGAATAACGGATTTTCGACTTATTCAATTGACGATTATTGTCAGAATTTTCAAGTTATGATTTTGTGACTTTCACAAAAGTTGCTCTATACATTTAGCTAACATAATATGCAAATGAAATTTTGATATCGTTGACGCATGCGCAGTAAAAAATTTAGTAAACCAACTCATTTTTTGTACAATTTTCATTATTTTTTAATTCTGATTACAGGGTACTGTGTGCAATGTTGTTTGTCATATTTTCTGAAAAAAAATAATATTTTATATTAAGAACTCTGAAAATTATAAGGAAAAAACTTGGAAAAATTTGGGATCATTTTTATAAAAACCTTAATTACTCTGCGAGTATGCATGCTATTTGCATAAAAATGAACAAGGCTTATTACAATAAGGCATTCAATTACAATCTAGAGTTTGAGCTCTTTTGCTACATTAGTTTTGACAGGGTTATTCAAAAGATATTCATTCTTTTTTAATTTGTTGACGGCCCTCTTTGGAGTTTCGGGAAAAAATCTTCACGGAGATGTATGATTTATACTATTATATTTATACACTAAGAGTTTCGAGATGATTCCTCATGTATTTTTCTAGATATTTAGTAAAATGTCTAAAATCGCAAGTGTCCCATAATCAATGGCAATATAGTGTATACCCTCCACTATGTTCCTGGATATTGCGCCGGAAGATCTCTCTGTGATAGCTATTTTTGTGCAATTTTTACTTTCTTCTATCTTCAATAAATCTATTTTTTTCCGACAAATTTACACGTTCTAGGGGTCAGAGATTCCAAAAAATGTTTTTACAAAATGACTGTCCGTGTGTGTTTCCGTAGGTCGTCAATGTACCATCGAAAAGTGTATGAAGATCTGCATAGAATTGCACCAAAATTTTAGTGCATGTTTTCGGTTGTGGCAAGTAGGTCCCCCTTCAGTTTTGAAATATTCCGCCGAAAGGGGGCGTTGTAATAGCGATTTTTGTGCCATTTTCAATATTGTACAATCGAAAAGTATATGAAGTTATGCACAGAATTAAATCAATTTTTTTGTGTAAATGTTTGGCTATGCATAATTGGTCCTCCCTGAATTTGAAAAAAATCAGCAGGAAGAGCTATTTTTGTACCATTTTCACCATTGTACCACCGAAAAGTGTATATGAAGTTATGCATAGAATTGAACCAAACTTTTTATGTAAGTGTTTGGCTATAGCTAATAGGTCCTCCCTGAATTTGAAAAAAAAAAAAAACTGTCTGAAGGAGACGCTATAATCGCAATGTCTATGTCATTTTTATTATTATACCATCAAAAACTGTTTGAAGTTATGCATAGAGCTAAATCAAATTTTTTGCGTATGTTTATTTTTGGGTATGGTAAGCTGGTCCTTCCTGAAATTGAAAAAAATCTGCTGGAAGGGAGTGCTGTAAAAGTGATTTCTGTACTATTTTCATTATTGTAGCATCGAAAACTATATAAAGTTATGTACAGAATTAAAACAAATTTTTTGTGTATGTTTTTGGCTATGGCCAGTAGAACTTCTTTGAATTTGGAAATATTTTGTGGGAAAGGAGTATTATGATACACGCTTTTCTAACATTTTCTCGATTCTTTGTCGTTCTATTGTTCATTGGCTCATACAGAGACTGGAATTCGCGTTCTGCTAAGCCGGCTATTTGCAAACAGCTGATGATAACAGAATAAGGGAAAAACTGTTGATTGTAATAAATACAGTCGACTCTCGTTAATTCGAAATCGGATAACTCGAATCTTCGCTTAATTCGAACTAAACATGAAGTCCCGAAATTTTGAATTGCAGAATAACGTTTAAAATTTTTATTTATTCGAACTCATTTTCTCTTGACTCCGTTTAATTCGAACTAACGAGATTCCGATTTTTCATTTTTATTTACTTTCTCCCGGACTTCATATCCTTGAAATAACTTTCTTTCATTTTTGTCAGAACTGTTCTGAACAAGTATGCTAGTCCCATGCATTTGATATCAGCTTTTTTAGTTCCCCGTCTGTCCATTAAAATGACATTTCTATTCCCTCTTCGTTTGTGCTTGTTCCTAATCCCTTTTGATTTAGTTTATGCGTTTATGTCTTTTATTTTAATGTTAAGTCATAGTCTTATGATAACAGCCGAAATATATTTAAAAAATACTATAACATTAATTTCTTTGTATTAGTACCCCTTTGAACATGTTATCCTCTCCTACTTTCGATAATTCGAACTCTGGATAATTGGAACATTTCTTGTGATCCTGACGAGTTCGAATTAACGAGAGCCGACTGTATCATGATCCACATTAACTCTTTTTTACTCCGATTAATTGACTAAAGCAGAAATTCAAGATGAAAATCGAAGTTGCTATAGGATTGAATTAATAATATTAAAGTATTAAATGTGTAAGTAATTTTTGAAACATTAAAATGTACGTATGAGGCAAAAGAAATTTTTTTGGGATTGGCACATCCAGCTATTCTTTCATTGAAACTTCGTTTGGGTGTAATTGTCTAAGCTCTTTAAGTGATCATTTACTATTGTTGATTGCGAACAATGCACTCTTGAGATATTCTTTAAAATGTATGCTTAAATATATGTGCTGTTTAAGGAGATTCCATTGTGAGATAATGCTTTAAAATATTCGGCATGTAAAAATTGTGTAGAGGCGGCAGGCGGGCCTGGAAATTTCGGCCAGTGGAGTTTGACACTTTAAAAACACAAAAGCAAAGATCAGCAGTATTTGTCTTGTCATATATAATCTTGAATTATATATAAGCATGATTCATTTTATGCAATGATTACGATTTGCCATTCAAATCTCTTTTCACGGTCGGTTAATCAACCCTTATTAAACTTTTTTTTTTCTTTTCCTGTAGAACTTGAAAGTAGCTGCTTCATTTTCTCCCTTGGGCTGTTTTGTCTTTGTGTAGGTGTTTTGACTAGAAACAATTATGCATGCTGACAAGCGAGTTTCTGAAATTAATTTCTCTTTTTTTGGAAAGTTTTTATTCGTTTGGGAAAGTTATTGTTGTTTTTGTATTGTGTTTTAAAAAAGAATAATTTTGCCATTTGAATACAGGATGATTTTACTTATGTTTAAAAGGAATCTTGTCTAGCATTTTGTTCAGTTAAGATTTATGTCAATGATTTATCAGATTGCTCTAAATTAGTAAGAAATTTTATTCCATTAGAGACTATTAGATTAATTTTAAATTTTGCGTTCAACTAAAGGGATCCGGGACACAAAAATCTTCAAATTTTCTAAAGAAAGAAAGAAAGAAAGAAATGCATTAAAAATTACTTTGTCTTTTTATGCTTAAAATGACATTTAAATCGTGTTCCTATCTTAATTAGAAGAGGAAATATTGTTTTTCGTTTTGGTTTGTTTTCAAAATTTAGCCTTCTAGCAATGGTTGTCATGAAATGACTTCTTGCGAAAATGCCTTTTTCTTCATGAAAGGTTTTTTCACAATTTCTGGGATTTAAATTGTTATAATCAGAGAACCGTTTACGATAAATAGTTCAAACTTGAAGCATGCTTTTCCTTTCTTTTTCTTTTAAAATTTTGATTCAGCAAATTTGGGGAAAAAAAATAAAAGTTATATATATATATTTTTTCAAATTTTACTTTAAATATTTTTAATTAAAAAAAAATTATATTTTTTAAAACGCTGAATCTACACTACCTTTTTTGAATGACATAAATGTGATTAATTGGTTCTTTAAAGGTATTGAAAAACGCCTTGCCACATGATCAGAAACGCTTATAACTCGATGGGTAATTTATTGATCAAAAAATCAAAAATACAGATTCCAAATCACTTCCATAGTCAGGAGTCAAATTTTATATATTTCCGTACAAAAAAAAAAAAAAAAAAAAAAACTTTTGAAATGTGTCAAAACTTTTTGATATGTAAATTCTATCCTCGACCTTACACGCCTTTTTTAGCACTTTCCAACAAAGTTGAAAAGTGCTTATGCATTCGGTTTGTCTGTCCGTATGGCCGTCTGTCCGCGCTTTAACTCCCGTAAATATACTCGGATTGCTATGAAATTTTTATACGTTATTGAAGTTTACCCTAGCACGAACCCTATTGAAAATGAAGAATCTACCATGATTAGTTTATCTACAGAGAGAATCAAAAGTTTCCCATTACATTACGGCCTATGGGGAAAAATCGTTAATATACTCGGATTGCCATAAAATGTTAGGACGTTATTGACGTTTACCCTAGCACAAGTCCTATTGAAAATGAAGTTTCTACCATTATTAGTTTATCTACAGGGCGAATCAAAAGTTTCCCATTACATTACGGCCTATGGGGAAAAATCGTTAATATACACGGATTGTCATGAAATTTTAGGACATTATTGAGGTTTACCTTAGCACGAACCCTACTGAATATGAAGTATCTACCTTGATTAGTTTATCTACAGAGAGAATCAAAAGTTTCCCATTACATTACGGCCTATGGGGGAAAATCGTTAATATATTCGGATTGCTATGAAATTTTAGGACGTTATTGACGTTTACCCTAGCACGAACCCTAATGAAAATGAAGTTTCTATTATGATTAGTTTACCTACAGGGCGAATCAAAAATTTCCTATTACATTACGGCTTATGGGGAAAATCGTTTCAAAGGAATTTTAAAGATGTTATACCCTGTCAAACATATTAAAATATGCATTCTATAAAATATAAGGTGAAAATGTAGCTATTATTCATTTACAGGGCCACACAAAAGAATTCCATTAGATAATGGTAAAAGGGGGAATTGTGTGTGACATATTTTAAATATATTTAGCTTTTTCATGTATAATAAAATTGATATATGTCACTGAAGCTTAATATAAATTATACGCTACTGTCTTGCATAATATGAAGTGCATAGCATTTACAGGGCCATACAAAAGATTTCAAATAGTATATTCTTTCCGAAGTACCGTATATATGTCCGATGATGGCTGATGGAATGCATTTTAATTATGATATTCGCGTTTATATTTCGCAAAATATGTGCACATTATATGGTGTGTATAAATGTTATAGTTGATATACAGGGCTACCCAAAAGACATCACCAACGTTACTGAATATGAGCGTAAAGGTGGTTCTTAAATAAGCTATGCATTTTTACGCTGAGCTGCATTCAATTTACTGAGAAATGCTTGCAGAATATAGGTAAAGGGATATATAGGGCCACGCAAAGAATTCGGTACATAGACGCCTATGAATGATGATTTATAAGAATGTGATTTCAGTTGTTTTAAAAGTGTTTTAGTTTACAGTAAATTTTAGCCTAATGCTGACGTGTAATAAAGGTACAATGTAAACTACAGGGCTGAACAAAAGTATTCAAGTATGTCTCCATCTAATAGTATGAATTGCTGAAAAAGAAATTTCAAGCTACTGGGTATTTTCTTGCTAAGTTAAATTTTCCCATTATATGAACTGACATATAAAATACAGGGCTGTTCTAATGTACTGAAGTACATATTTGGGTATATTTGGTTATACACTATTATTTCCCTAAATAACTAACTTTTGTTAAAGATTTCATTAAGTGTTGGAAAGTGCTTCATAATCTATGCTTAACGCATGATTTTTCTTACTTGTTTTTATTATTATTTAAGTATGATTCTATTTCTACTTATTCTGAATATTTTTATTAATTGAAAGTTAAAAGTAGAAGTTGCGTAACGTTTTAAAAATATTTTTAAGTACAGTAAAACCCCGGTAAGTCGGATTAATTGGGACCGGACCCAATCCGGATTATCCGCAGAATTTAGAAATAAATGAAATAAAACAAAACATACTTACCGAAAATCACCTTTAGGTTAAATTTATTGAATATTTACAGGCAGTAAAAATTTTCATTGTTTAATTCTTCCGAAAAGATTTCAGAAAAAGTTTCTTTTATTCAGAATACGACGATGAAACAAATTAATGTTATGGAAATTAGCTAATTGTTTATCAAACTTGAAAAAAAGAAAAAAAAGGATCAAACCTATCCGAATTATCCGGAGATCCGGATTAACGGGGTCCGAATTAGCGGGGTTCTACTGTACTCGGTTTGACCGAATATTTCGGTACTCTGCAGGCTATTTAATTTGATATTCTGTTATACATTCTTTTACAATAACTGTTGAACAGATGCCCTTCTTATTTAGCTCCAATATTTGCTATAAATTTATTATTACAAAAACAGCATGAGAAAATAAGATTCTGGCTATTTTATTTACGGAAGCTTATTACACTACTTGCTATTGCTATGCTTATTTTATATAAAATAATGAGTTTGATTACTTGAAAGAAATTGTAACAAGTTTTTTTTTGCTTTTTTCCCCCTTTCTTTTATTATTATTATTATTATTAAATATTTTAAATGAACTGATTTTTATATCTGATAAAAACTATGCTTTTAAACTAACATATTGTACTTAAATTTTTACAATACGCAGGAATTAAGCTTAGAAGCAATTATTTAAAGCTTTTTTTGTTTGTTATTCATAAGTCAAAATACTTGTAGAAACTCTCCAAATTATATTTATCTTAGATTTTAATACTTTTTTTTTGTGTGTGTCATTTTAAATATTTAAAATGTTTATGACTTAAATGATTTAAAAAAAAATAAAAAATAAAAATCAGTTTATTAAAATCGCGATTTAATCGCTGATTAAAATCGCTGACACCCCCCTAGTTAATAGTGAACAGGTGATTGTAAATTAAGATGTCTTTATCCCATTTAGGGAGAAAAGAAAGTACAGCACTATTTGATTATTTTTTACCTTAATCGTATGTCTGCAAATTTAATGCTTTAAAGATGCTTTCTGAATTTTTTAGTCTCATATGTAAGTTGTAGTAGATTCTTGCATTATGATTTGAAAATTCCTTTATTTATTTAAATATATATGTATTCAAATATATTTATTTTATGATTGCTTTTTACCAAGATAGCAGAACATATCTTTGTTTTTTTTTATTTTTTTTTTATTTTTTTTTTTATTGTGTAATAAAAATTGTATGTATCCTAAAATATGCTTTTCTCATTTTCTAGGTTATTTATTAGAATTAAGTCAAGCCGCAGAATTAGTAATTAATCCATCTGGTAAAACACAAAGTCAGCCTGCAGGAAAAGGCTTTGGTTTAACATGTCAAGGTCAAGCAGAAGACACAGATCTTTTTAAAGATTTAAAGTGGTTTGGACCTAAAGGAGAATTAATAGAAGGGTAAATGTTTATCTATTTTTCAAGAAATTGCTGATTTGAAAATATAATTAATTTTATAAATGAAGGTCCTCTCAGGTGTAAATTTAGAGTAGCTAACAAAATGCAAATTATTCAGTATTCAAGTTTTTTTTAACCTCCCCTCCCTCCTTAAACAAACAAACAAACAAAGTTTTTCTAAAATACTTGTTGCAGATAATCCTTATCACTTCAAGCTTGCACATGCTGCATATGTTATAGAGCTGTGCAAGGTGATGTCATGAACAGGTTTTTGCTGCTGCTGTAGGACAATCATCGCTACCTTTATCAATGCTTTTTGTGTTTGAGTCTCCTACAGCTTTCTTCATTGTTCTCCGGTAAAAGTCACGTGATGTGAACTGCTCTATGGACAGGGATTGGCAAAAGTTGAATGTTCTTAGGCACCAGGAAAACTTCTTTGGAGCCAGCTTGAAGAATTATTTCTCTTACTCACAATCGTACTTGGCTATTTGTAAGCAGGGTTGGCAAGTTTTTGACAGTGTATGGTTTTATCCGGTTAAAACCGTGGTTTAAACCATCATGGCTAAAACCTCTTGTCAAAAACCTCATCAGAAACCTTAAATACTACACTGATCTGTAAAATTTCACATTAAAAATCTGTCACAAATATACAATATTAGATGTAATATTAAAAATTCACTTTTATTGTATTGTATATTATCATTTCTGGAAAAAAAAGGAAAAAAAATTGTCATAAATCTGAAAATTTGGCCTGCCTTTCCAAACTTGCTCAACTAGCAATGCTTCTGCTATCATCAAGCCCTGCTAGCTTAGCACCAATTGGGAGAGCATTTTGTAACTTTGGCTTCATACACTCTAAACTCATAAACCATTTGGGTGTAAATAAATGTGCTAAATTGGTTAAATGCTATAGGATGCTGTTGGGTAAAATTGATCCAGATTATTTACTGTACAAAATCATTTTCTACTGTTTGAACATTCTAAAAAACAATGTTTTATTGCAATTAAAGTAATTGAATTTTTTTGTAATTATTAAATTACAGTATAATTAATTTTAAATAAAAAATTACTCAATGTTTCTCTCTTGTTCTTAAAATGTTTAAAGCACATTACACGTTTTTGACGGTTTAAGCCAGTTTTTGACAGTTTAAACCAGTTTCTGACACTTGTCATGTCAAAAACCCCAACCCTTTTTGTAAGTGACATGTGTCAATTTGTTGTAAACAAGTTAACTATTCAATAAAAAAAAGTTCAAACTGAACAAAAGGTTTAGGCTAATACAACTTTTACATTTTAAAACTTAAACAGAAACAAATTATGAAATTAAACATTAAAACAGTTGACAAATCAATTTTCTTTCCTTTAATTCCCAACAGGAAATTATACACATAAATTAACAATATGTTTGAGATTTCGATTTGAAATTCCATTCTTTTGTCAATTGATTTTTCAAGATTGAAATCCTGATCCATAATTTATAGTAAGTAAAAGAGTTAGTCACTCAGGCGACCTGGAAGTTTCTTCATCAGTGGGGGAAAAAAAAATCACTGAAAAAATTGGCCAGAAGAAGTAGGTTTCTTCTTCAATGGAAGAAACTATTATTCTTTATAAATTTACCATGTTATTTAAAACTTTGTAAGATACAATAAATGTCTTCTTGCTTTAACCTTAAGTAAACTAATTTTATCAGATCTTTACAAATTTAATGAATTGTATGCTAAATTAATAATTATGTCAGTTTTTAAGCCAAGATCACATGACATCAGTTTAAAGATCTTCAACCATTGGCTAAATTTTATCTAAAATGCACAGTCAATTAAATGTTATCCATTTTAATTTAGATGTTCATGCTGCGCTTGCTTTTGCCAGAGCTCGCTTTCTAACGAGTTGCAGTTGCAATTCCAACTTCCACGTCCTCTGTAATTCTTGCTACTCATGACTTAACATACCCAGGCATGCTGTTTGGACATGACTTTTGGTACCATCCTGTATAATTGAAAACATTTTACCTGAAATCAAATAGTGACAAAATATATATATAAAAGGTACTACTAGATTATCCCATTGACAAAAATACTGTCGCCAAATTATAAGATTAAATGCCAATAATAGATGATAGTGAATGTCAATTCAATGACATTTAATGCAATATTCATGTTTAAAACGTCATTAAGTGATTCTTATTTCGATTTTTTGTTTGTATTTTTATTAATATTCCACTAATTATTTGTTTTTTTTTTTTTTTTTTTTTTTTTTATTTAAAATAAAAATTATGTCAATGTATAATTTGGCTATTGGCTTGGCGATTTGTATAATTTGGCGGAATCGGTCGACAGGATAACAGAGTAGTACCATATAAAATTATTTATTTAGAAACTTTGTTATTTAATAATAAATTTTAGTGCATTTAATTTCTTTCATTTTTTTGTGATTTAATCTTTATATATTTTTTCAAAGATTTCTGTTTCACATTTTATGAAGAAATTGCTTTTAAATCATGAGAATGACATGTTTTGATCAGAAGTAATTTAAAAGCATTTCACTAAAATATTTATGTCAAGTTCAGTATTTATAATAATAATAATAATAATAATAATAATAATAATAATAATATAGTGAATCATTTAAAGAGTTTTGTTATATTACTCGTATTTTGCATACTTTATATCACTATTATTGGCTCATATGTGACAATAAAAAAAAATATATAGTCTTATTCAAAACAAAACATATACTATACATTCAAAATATTTTATTTTTCTACACAAAGTTTGATAAATATTTTTGTTAGTGAGACAAAGACTTTTAAAATAAACCAAGAAATACAATGAGATTGATGTTGTGAAAAGTTTCCCATAAATTGAAGAGCAACCTATATATTTAAACCTCATGCATTCTAATTTTCTTTAACAATCATTTTTTCTTATAATTGTGCTCTATATATTTAAAACGGGCAAGTAGGTCAAATGACTTTTTATTCGTTGAGACTGAAATAACATTTATTTTCTCATATAGTTTAATTTATTATTTTTTATTTATTTCCTGTAGGCACAATTTTTATTAGAATAATTCTTAAATTATTGTGAAATATAATGGTAATTTGAATCCTGTTAAAATAAGTTAAACCATAAGTTGCTTATAAAATTAAATATTTAAATTAAATAATTTAATCTTTTTTTCCCTGCAAATGATTGTATAATGCTTTGACAGTTTCATGCAATTAATTGATTTATATTTTTTCTTTTACAGAAATGCAGGTTCTATTGAAGTTTCTAGAGCTGGTAATGCTCTTCTTCTTATGTTTAAAGAACCCACTGCTGATGACAGTGGAATGTACAATTGTACAGTTGTGTATGATAGAATTTTAAACTTACATGCTGGAGTAGAATTAATTTTCTATCGTAAGTATCAAATTTCATTATGTTATTAGTAAGAAAATATGATTTTAAAGTTCTGTAAAAATGTTATGCATAACCAAAATTTATTCGGCACTTCCGATTTTACCCATTTTAATAAATATGCTGAGGGATATTTGAATAATTTTTCTGGAATTTTAGAAATATAATGAAAATGTTTGTTTGACTTCATATTTTCACTTAATTTTTGATCATAAGGGCAATTAGAGGACCAAAACAAATTGTTGGGGGGGGGGGGGGGGCATCACAAACAATGTTGAATAATTTTTTTTTTTAATGATCTGTAACTGCAACACATGACTATCTAGATATTGTTCAACAACTGTACTCGTTTGTCTAAGAATGGCACAAATGTTCATGAAGATTAGATTTCTTTAAAAAATTATGATATGTATTTTCCTTACAGGATGTAGAGTTTCCATCCAAATTTAACGCTACCTTTAGAAAATTTGACAAGGTGTAGCGGTAACAACATAAGTATAATTAAATGTATCAAGTATTTGAAATATAAGCATTTGTATGAAATAATTTTTAACTGTGTGTGCATGCCTGAATGATACAAATAGATTTTTCCCCTTATAATTTGGTTGCTATTAATTCTGTAATGCAATTTGTGTAAAAAGACTTGTTGAATATCATGAAAATAAAAGATGTTAGTGATAGTGATCTATTCAGTTGTTTTCTAAAAATAACTGGACAATATGGGGTGTTTTCCCACATATTGTCATTTTGATCTTTTTTATGGGGACATGAGTATTGACAACTACTTATCTAAAATGAATCCATCTCTTCTACTGGTTCATCTTCATTGAAAAAACATTACAATCTGTAAAGCTAGTTTTATTGAGCATTTCAGACTTTGTAAAATCTTGGTCTACAGTGAAAACCAATAGATGCAGTGAGAGGTTTTTCACGATTTCCTAAGATTGGATTTTCTAGATAAAAAGAATTCTGAAACACACGTCCTTGTAAGATATGTTTTAGGTTTTAGAAAAACACCAGAGAAAGACTATTAAAAAAAAAAAACTTTAGGCCAAGCAATTTATTTTAAAGCGACTTGCTGATGTTCATAAAAAAAATACTGATTCCTTTTTTGGAAATCTGCTAATAAAAAGGGGCAGTTTATGGAAAATTCTTTATTAGGGTACTTTTTGAAGCTAATCTCAATTCAATTTATTATATCGCCAATATTGTTATGAATTTTCACTATATTTGATTAGTCTTTATAGTTGACTAGTTTTATGTACATTTCACTTTACAGGGTGGTTATATTATTTTTTTCTTCCAAATTGTCCTTGGTTCACCAATTACCTCTGTCTTACAATTTTTATTGAAAAATGAGATTAAGCATGTTCTTTATATTCTCGAATTCTAATAGAATTTGTCAAATATTTCTCTAGGTATTCCATAAAACATCTAAAATGAAAAGTGTCTGATTTTTGGCTATATAATATATGTAATGAGAAAGAAAATATATTATTTTAAAGTTCATTTATTTTATTTAATGTATTTTATTTATTGTATTGTATGCAATGTATTTCATTTATTTAATTTGTAATGTTTCTCTATTACATCAGATTTTCAGTTATCTTTTTTTTATGCATTGCTTTGGAAAAAATAAAATAAAATAAAGTGGCTGAAAAAATCTATGCTCATTTCACTACTAAAAATTTTGACTTAATAAAAAAAACCTTCAAAATGCTAATTTTTACAGAAGAGGCAAATTAATATTTGTAGGTTTTTATTGTAACAAAATTTCAGCAAATATCTTTGCATGTGGCTATTAATCTTCTCACTGCCGCAAACTGATATACCTGTTCACAAAACTGCGAATTTCACTGCAGTAGAAGAATTATTCTAATTAATATGTATAGAAATATAATCCCGTTATTATAAATTAAGTTATGAAAATATTCTCAAGGCTTATATACTTGTATATAATTTTTAAAATGATATGTTGGAAAAAACACGTTTTTCAGCCTTTAAAAATAATTAAAGAGAAAAAACATTGCAATTTTGCATTTTAACTCGGCAGTCATGGGGGTTAAAGCATAAATAATAAAAGTCTTTAAAAATGGTGATGTAAGTTAGGTTTGGATTAGTAATTTTATCCCCACATCTCATTTGCTTTTCTTCTTTAGTGGCAAATGGATAAATAACATAATCTAGTGGGTTTCCATATAATTACACTTCTACATTACAATTTCTACAAAGTTTGACTATTTTATTGCAATGATATACCAAATGAATTTTTTTGTAGTTCTCACTTTTCTTGCGCATGAGCAATGTATGGGTACACCTACACCCAGCAATGGATTTAACCCTTTCAAGTTAGATATTTTTCACAATTTTTTCAAAAAATTTACTTTTACATTATTAATATCTTACTTATCCAAATAAATTAATTAGAATATAATGAATATTTTAATGTCTGAAACATAAAAAATGTTGTTGTTTTGTGTACTATTCAATTCATATGACAATAGGCTGAGGAAGAGTTCTTGGAGATGTATAGAAAACATTATAACGAGATTTAACTGATACTACAACTTTCTAATACTTTTTGCATTTTATTATATATGAATCTTTCAGCACAGTAACCTTTATTTTAAAGAGTGAAATATATGTTTAAAATAAAAGAATCGCTGCAATCAGTGTACAGAGAATTAAGCAAATATTTATTGTTATTACTAATTTCCTAAATGTTAATGAAGTCATATAGTAAGTGTATAGACACATGCTAACATTACTACATGTAAACAGTAATAAAAGTATTTTTGAAATAAAATAATACTCAATTAAAAAGCATCTACTATTAATGGTACACCAGACCCGAAAGGGTTAAAATGGTTGATGATGTCTACTAAAAGCAATTTCCTTTTCAAAGAAATATACTGTCTTTAAAAATTAAAATTAATTTTTGTTTTATTATTTTCAAATGTTAACTGTTTCACTTCCTGCAAATTGAACACATTCATTATCTTGGTCAAATTATATTTTAATTTGAAATTGGGATTGCATAAGTTGTTATACAACTGTATTCTTGGAGGAGGGGAAGGCAATTTTACTTGAATTATTTTGAGTTACTTAAGTAATACCATAATTTCCGGTGTATAATTCACGGATAAAACAATTCAATTTCAATCCAGAAATTTTAGTAATTGAAACTAAATGTTTACTGTAATCTAAACAGTTACATTTTTTAAATTTTCTGGGTCGAAAAATGATTGTTTGATCTGCAGATTATATGCCGAAAATCATAGTATTTAAATGAATCCTTTACTTTTAAAATAAAAACAATATGTTGTTCTTACAGAGGATATTACCTGGGATGAGTGCCCAACTAAACAAGCTCTTGTGATAAACACTGATGGCAAAATTAGATGTCGCGTTTCTGCAAATCCACCTGCAGTTATATCATGGAAAAAAGATAACCAGATTCTGTCCGAAAGGTATATTACAGAGAGTGATGGCATAAAAGTTACAGGTGTCAATGAAGAAGACAAGGGCACCTTTACTGTCAGAGCTATGGTCCAACAAACTGGTAGATTTCAAGCCTTAGATATTAAAGTTGAAGTTCATGGTAAGAACAATTTATATATATATATATATATATATATATATATATATATATATATATATATATATATATATATATAAACTGCAAGTTAATGCCCCGCCCATCTTTTTTTGAGATCTAGTTAGCAAGCCAGTAACAGAAAATTATTAAAAAAAATAATAATAAATGAATGTCCTTGAATAGATACATCAGGTGCAGAATTTATTTTGCAGCTAAAATAATTTAAAATTTGAATCATTAATTAATCACAAGCAATTACTCTTTATGCATTTTATTTATTTATCAATAATAATTTTAAATTTTTGTGTTAAGTAATAAAGAGTTAAACATAATACAAAGCAAAATATAAATTCTATGTGAAAGCAATTAAAAAAAAGAAAACAAACAAACAAACAAGAAGAAAATATGTTACTTTTTTCTTAAATTTTCTGCTACTAAGTTAATAAAAATCTTTAAAATTTTAAAAACATTTTCAGGAAGATATATTGTTGGAAAAAAGATGCACATCTTTATGCATTTTAAATTACAATCTACAAACCATCGACTAATGCAGCCAGTGGCACCAACTTATATGGGCCTATGGGACACGAGCCCACCCAATAATTTTATATCTCCATCCACCCATTGTTAATTAAACCCTCCCAATATTTCAGTATTTGTTCAAAATTTTTTGAGCCCACCCAATATTTTTCAAAAGTTGGCACCAGTGAATGCAGCCAGTTATTTGGAAGAAGTGATAGCTTTATAAAAAGCATCATGTTAGCAAGAGTGGAGTAATTTCTGTTTTGTTAACAAGCACCAATCCAGATAAGTTGCTTTGTTTGCACTATTGGTTATCAATGTATGTGGTTTAATCAAGGCAAAATTTAGAATCTATTTTAGAGCTCATTCCATTTAATAAAATTGCCTCTTCACAAGATTTTGTTTTAATAAAATAGATCTTATTACAAAATATGTTTTTTATAAATAGGCCTTTTCACAAACTTGCATTCCATAAAGACCATTTTTATGGATTATTATTATTATTTTGTTACAAAACAAATTTACCAGAAAGGAAAACTTTTTTAAGGACTTAATTAAATCTAATTGGCTTTCATCTTTAGTTACAAATTTATTTTTCTCCAAAATATAATTTCACCCCTCCTTCCCCCCCCAAAAAATGGAGTGGGGGGGGGGGGGCACAAAAAGTTTCACCAATGTTTTAACAAGAAGTAAAAGCTGTAAAGATACATCCCCCCCCTTTGCACCAGGCACAATTACTGTGCTGGTGCAGTGTATATGAATTATTTGTTATGTTTCTTCTTAAAAAGATGTTAAAATTTTAACATTTTTAATTGATAGCTATTTTTATTCCTTACTTTAAAAGATTTACAATTGACAATTCTTAGAACAAATTTACATTCTTTTTTCCTTTGTTTTATTTTTTATAGCCATGTTTACTTTTAGTCATGCGAAAAAAATATAAAAAAATAAATTCTGATATTATTGCAAGGATATATTTTTCAATATTTACTTTTAATTATGTCCATTTAGAAAATAAGTTATTTTGTAGTTTTTATTTCACTTTTTTATGTTAAATCTATATATTTTTATTTCTATTGATATATTAAATTGGAAATAACATCAATTTACCTGCTATCTTTTTATTCTTAAATACCATTTTTCAATATATTTTCCCGACTTATTTATGTTAAATTTAATTATAGTATAGTAAAGGCTTAACTCTATTTTGTGTATCACTTCAATTTGTTTTTGCCTATACCTTTAAATTATTCTTTAATTATGATAATAGAATTTGATTTTGATTTCATAATTACATTTTATCGGAAAATAATGTATTAAAATATATCAAATAATATGCAAAATAACATTCAAATATTCACAAGATGCCTAAAATGTGCATGCAGTTGAAGTTAACTTCTTATATTTATTATAAGCATAAACCTTATTTATTTCAGATGTCAAAGATTTATCTAAATTATTTTCATTTTGTTAATTTTTTTTCCTTGTTCAATTAATGGTGTTCCAATGCAGTCCTGGCAGTTATTTGAGCTAGTTATGCTTCTGCCCTGCTATTGAGACAATAAGGTAAAATTTCTACTTTTGCCACAGTCATTTTAAATTTATCTGTCCAATACCAATTAAAGGAAAAAAATTAAAATGTTGCTTATTTTAATTTAATAAATCAATCATTTTTCTTAACTTATTATTTTTAACTGCTGTTGTGATATATTTTCTTATTTATTTTTAAATTTATTTCCTTTAGTCAAATGGAATTTATACATAACTAATATTTTTTAATTACATATTTTTATTTTTAATTTTTAAAAACCAATCAAATTCTTATTTTCAGTGCCTCCAGAAATTATTGAATTAGAATCTAAAATAGAAGCTACAGAAGGAAATGAAGCTACTTTCCATTGTCAAGCCAGTGGATTTCCTAGACCTGTTTATGCATGGCTAGATCCTGTAAGTTTCGTTTCCGTTTTTTACTTTGTACAATAATTTATATAGACAGACATATGTTAATATTTTTAAAATTTATTTTAATTTTTGACCAAAATAGTTTTTTAAGCTGAAATCAAAACCAAATTTCAGTGTTCCTATTTTCAACTGGAACAAAAAAAAAAAAAAAAAAAAAGAAAATGTCCAAAAGAAAAAGTTTCAATTAATTAATAATACAGACATAAATATATATAATTATATGTATTTATTAAATCTATGTAGTTATAAATTAAATATGCATAATTCTGAATTAAATGCATTTGTCCCTAGTTGGCTCTCAATGTATTTGACTCAAAACTTTTTTTTATTTCATGTAAAATAAAATGCAATTCATTAACGACACAGAAATATTTTCTAATTATACGAATTTCATTTAATTAATGTTATTAATTTAATTAGTTTTAGGTATACACACCTTGATTTACTTTTTTATGTTTTTTAATGCACCTCTGTTATGCTAAAACTTTCTCTAAGAGTATTTGAAACACTTTCGCAGTCAAGTGTAAAAATTTTCTATTACTTTTAAACTGTAGCTTTCAGTAAGCACATGGAAAAGTTTAATCATATATGCATTAAATGCTGCATAATTTGCCCTTGCATCTTGAGTCAATCATGACCTAATAAATTATAAACAATGAAGTTCATAGCAATAAATAGTCTCATTTGAGCTGATTCAGTTCAGGTGATTGAGTAATGTTGGAAATATTTTGAAGGAAGAAACAAAATTTTTTGAATACAGATGGTTTCAGTCTGGCCAAATTTTGAGCAGCATTTTTGACAGAAAAGAATTTTTGGTAAAACTCAGATTTTGGGCTGAAAACAAAAATGAAACTGAATTTTTAACATATCTCTAGTTTATATTTTGTCAAAAAATTAATAACTTATATATATATATATTTTTTTTTCAATTTCAAAGTTTTAAATTTATTTTTACGTTGTTCTATTTGTAGTATGATATAAGAATTTTTGAAGTGCATTAGTATTTTAGATTTTACCATAAGAATTGTATTGTTCTGTTTGCAGTTTGATATGCAAGTATAAGTGTATAAGTAACATTAGTATTTTAAACTCTTGCATAACAAAGACTGTTGAAAGACAGTAATATTTAAAGTAAAAGCCATGTTATCCACTTTTATTTTAAGAAAAATGAAAAACTCATTTAACCTGAAAATTTAAGAATTGTCTACTGTTTGCAGGCGTAGTTATCTGTCTGTTCTTTATTTATTCAAAAGATGCTCTAATTTTCTTTCTAGAGATTGTAGTGTAATCATTATTTTTTCAGTCTGTGTATATGAAATATAACCCGTCAGCACATGTGCTGGAATAAAATTTGCCCCAATTAAATTATGAAGCCAATCTACAAATTTAGGTGCAGTGTGTGCTGATTGCTTAGTGCTTGTTACTTTCTTTTATTCTCATCATCTTTTATCACATTGGTTTAAAATAATTGCAATGCAAGTCATAGCATTCAAGAATAATAGAGCTAATGTAGAGTCGGTACAAAATTCAGAGATAAGAGTTCTTTTAAAGCACCCACCATCAGTCCTGTTTAAATGAAAATGGCAAAAATCTAGACTCTATCTTTTTTTTTTTCTTTTAAAATAGAATCAAAATGAGAACTAGAAATACAAGGTATCTCAAAAAGAATCATCAAATACAAGAAAAATCATAATTGTTTAGCTTTTATTCCGTTTTGATCAAAAGTGTCTAAGTAGAATTTTTGAACAATCTCATTTCTTAAAGATTGGTCAGCTGTGATTCAGTTTAACATCACTGGCCTTCAAGAATGACAGTCTTCACATTGTCCAAGTTCTGCTTATAGGGGTTTATAAAAAAAACTGCATTTATGTGCCTCCCATTCCAGCTACATTAGCTGAACTGAATATACGGATAACAGCAGCCATTGATGTTGACATTCTCACAAAAGTTTGGAATGGATTTGACTAAAGTATAGATATGTATCATATATCCAAAAGTGGACTTTTTGAGCACCTTTATTTTGGTCTGTAAAAAAACTTCGATTAACATGTAATATAAAATAAATTTTAAATCTCTATCTTTAATATTTTTCATAATATTCACATTTAAAATTTGGTGATTCTTTATTAAACATCCTGTATACTTAATGAAAATTTGTCATCCTGAATATTACTTTTATAGAAAATTAAATGCTATTCAGTTCTAATAAATTTTTAGTGCTAAAAAATTACCTAACGATATGCCAGACAGATTCATGTTTATGACCAGGGAAAATAAAATTTTATAAATAACTTTAAATATATATGTTTTTTATTGATACATGCTCTTTATTCCTTTTTCATTCAAAAACTATTTTTAAAAGAGTTATAGTTCATGAAATTTTTGCTAAATCTATTTTATTCTTTTCAGAATATGAGGAATTTGACTTCTGTAGAAGGATATATTGTCGATGCAGATACTGGTACGCTTACAATTAGCAGTGTAAAAAGAGAAAATAGAGGGGAGTACATTTGTGTAGCAAAAAATCCAGCTGGAGAAGCTAAAAGGAATTTGGATCTTTCAGTTATTGGTATGATTCAAATATTTTTATTTGAAACATCCTATGAATTATTTTATTTTTATTTTATTGTTTATTTTACTTCTAAGCAGATATTAAGCCAAAGCCTGTTCATGAATTTTTCTCTCATTTGATAGTTTATGTAGTTAGAGAGAGAATAATAAAAAATTGTCATTTTTTACTTTATTTTTAAATGCTTATATATTTCTCACCCACAAGATAGGTGACACATCTTGCAAAATTTCATTTTGTATTTTACTCCACTAATACGTTTGTCATAGGTGCATCTTGGCACATAAAGAGTTTCATAAGTGTAGTTAATGCAAAATCACTTTATTATGCTGCATGTCCATTTGTGAGCACTGAAGGCAGGTGAACTGTATATGTAGATAACATTATCTAGCTATCCAAACCTCACCATATGTCTTCATTTTTAGGTGTTTTATGCTATTATGCACATTTTTATTCCATGCTATATGACATAATTTCATGTAACAGTTGTATTGTTCAAATTTTCTTTTGCCTCTCCTGTGAAATTTACTTTTGCCGAGGTGTCACTTTTCTTATGAGTGAATGATATGTACAATAAGATGAAAAATCATGAAATTTGATGTAAAAATGTTAGTTTATCTTGAAATAATGCTTTTGAATTTTTTTAGAAATTTTCAGAAATCTTAATTTTTTCTTTTTATATATTGTTCTGTTATGTATAAGTATGTAGTGTAGGATTTATGCATTACATGCCATTCACAAAAAACCTCTTGTCCAATTTTTCTTGTCCCTTTATAAAATATTCTTTGATTTCTAAAACTGTTTGCTTAACATAAAAAGATTAATTTTAACAATATTGTATAATTTTAACAATATTGTATGTATACTTCCTTAATTTTAATAATAATGTATGTATACTTCCTTCTATCTTTAATAAAATAAAGTATTGTAATCAATTTTTTGATGGATTTACACATTTTAGGGGGCAGAGATTCCAAAAAACATGCTTTTTAAAAAAATGTCTGTCTGTCTGCAAGTCTATATATTCATGTATTGCCATTGTACCATCGAAAAGTATCTAAAAATATGCATAGAACAGAACCAAATTTTTTGTGTTTAGCTGTGGCAAGCCGGTCCTTCTTCAATTTTGAAATATTCTGCCAGAATGGGGCAGTGCATTCACTGTTTTTGTGCCATTTTCAATATTGTACCATTGAAAAGTGTATGAAGTTATGCATAGAATTGAACCTTTTTTAGTAGGCTTTTGGCTATGGCCAGTAGATCCCCTCTGAATTTAAAGAAATTCTGCCTGCAGGTGGCACTGTAACAGCAATGTCCATACCATTTTCATTATTTGACCATCCACAAGTGTACAAAATTATGCATAGAATTGAACCAAAAATATTGTGTATGTTTTTGGCTATGGTCAGTTGGTCTTCCCTGCATTTGAAAAAAAAAATCTGTTGAAGGGGTTGCTGTAATAGCAATATCTGTACATTTTCAATCAGGGTTGGAAAAAAACCAGGTTTTTTCGGAAAAAAAAAACGGTTTTTTTGATTTAAACCGTTCTTTTTTTTTTTTTTTAACATTCTTTCTTATGACATATACATGCATATTTACTGATAAAAGCAGACATTATTGGTTTATAAGCAGTATAATTTCATTTAAAATAATTTAAATTTAATAATTATAGTAAATTTATGCTGAAAATTGAAAAAATTCATTTTTCAGTTTAAACAGTTTTGGCAAACAGTCTAATGTTGAAAGTTTTAACTGTTCTACACAGTGAAACATTGATGCCCTGTAAATCTTTTGATTACTAATAATAAACGTTTAACTGTAGTTTGATAAATATTCTTTTCCACAATTATTCAAATAATAAATTACAAATGCTACTTAGGATTTTTTCTTTCTGAGTGACAATTTGAAGTTAACATTTTTAGTCGTTAGATTCAGCAGATAGCAGAGGGGAAAAAATTATTTTTAAAATGCTATAACTAGCAACCAGTCTTTGCTTTTAATTCTTCAAGATAATCTCCCAAAAGAAAAATTTCTTTTACAGCTTGTGCAAAATCTTAAAAGGTCATTGTGTTACATTATTAATTGCATTAAATATTCTGCATTATTAAAAAAAAAATTAAAATATTTTATACTAAATATTGAATCTATTTTATCTTTGATCAGTTCACATGTTTAAAGCTTTTTCTTTAGAGCAATAGATATGTTCACCAATGTGTACTGATTTGAATTCTATGCATTAAAAAATGACGTAAACCCAATATACCTAATGCTTATTGCTGAAATAAAGTGTTAAAAGTAGATATTATTTATATCCAATAATCTGAAACTCATAAATTATAAAGAAAGAATGAAAATGTCATTAGATTTCTTCTAAAAAACGATAGAAATTATTGATATCTAATAATCTGAAACTCGTAAATTATAAAGAAAAAAAGAAAATGTCATTAGATTTCTTCTAAAAAACAAATTGCTTTTTTTTAAAGAAAAAACCAATTGGTTTAATCTTATGCATAAAAAAGACCTACATCCACTATATAATACTTATTACTGAAATAAAATCTTAAAAGAAGAAATTATTTATGTCCAATAATCTGAAACACGTAAATTATAAAGAAAAAAAAGAAAATCTCATTAGATCTCTTCTAAAAAAAAACAATTGGTTTTTTTGAGAAAAAAACCATTTGATTTAAACCATGGTTAAAACCAATTGGTTTAAACCGTGCCAACCCTGTTTTCAATATTGTACCATCAAAATTTGTTTGAAGTTATGAAATAGAATTTAATCACATTTTTTTGTACATATTTCACTGTAGCAAACAGGTTTTTCTTCATTTTAGAAATATTCTGCTGGAAAGGGGTGCTGTAATAACATTTTTGTGCCATTTTCATTGTTGTACCATTGAAAGTGTATGAAATTATGCATAGAATTGAACCAAATTTTTTGTGTATGCTTTTGGCTGTCACCAGTTAGTCTGCCATGAATTTGAGAAAAATCTGCTGAACAGGGCACTTTGTAATAGATTTTTGTACCATTTTCATTACTGTACCACCGAAAAAAGTATTAAGTTATGAATAGATTTCCAAATTGTGTGTGTGTATGGGGTTTTGTTGTGGCAAGTTGGTCCACGTTGAATTTGGAAATATTCTGCCAGAAAGAGGCACTGTGATAGTGATTTTTGAATAATTTTCTCAGTTTTTTGTAATTCTGTTGTCCATTGGCTCTCCGTGCAGTGATGGGAACTTGCATCCTGCTAAGCTGGCTATTCGCTAACAATTGATACATAACAGAATAACGAAAAAAACTATTTATTTTAATAAGTATCATTAGCTCTTTTGTTTTTACTCTGGTTCATGGACTGAAGCAGAAATTTAAGATGAAAATCAAAATTGGTATAGAATGGAACTAAAAACATTGCAGTATTAACATTTGTAACTATTTTTTTGAAATATTAAGAGTTAGAAAAAAGTTTTAGGATAGGCATATTCTACTAATTAAAGCTGTTTTCTGAAAAATAACTATAAATGTTATGGCTTGCATTAGAATACATGTTTTGGATTAAAAGCATTCACAGATTTAAAAAAAAAAGAATTTCACTGTATTAGGAACTGGATTTGTTAATGTGTTAATTTATCGTATACTTATGGTCTGGAGCAATTTGTTGTGAAGATATGACATGTAATAAAACACATTTTGAAGTAGTGCTTTTATTTTGCAGTGAAGCCTGAAATCAAAGAATTCAACAACATTACAGCTGTAGAAGAAAATTCGGCTACTTTTGAATGTCGAGCGATTGGAGATCCATTGCCTGAACTAAGCATCCGAAAGCAGGGGCAAGACAAACCATTTGATGAAGAGGTTATTTGTTAATCTTTACAAAATCTGATTTTTGTAATATTTAGCATAAGTTGCAATCTTGTTTCTTTGAAGTGATACGAATGTTGTAGTCTGTCTCAAAAGTTTAAGCACTCTGCAAATCTGGTTTAAAATAATTGAAGAAGAAAATATTTTATGCTAATTTACAATAAATACTAAATATTTAATCAATATCAAATAAAATAAGCCATTTTGGGTAGTTAAAATAAAAAATATCTGTATTTTTATTTCTTTTTTCTCTTTTTCTTGAAGAAACGCTGACTCAAAAGTTTAAGCACTTTATGCAATTTTTTTTAGAAAAATGGGATTGGTATTGTGTAATGACGTTGTATGACATCATATTGTACTTTTATACAAGTATAAAAAATGGAGAAATTATTTCCTAATGTTTTAAACATAACAAAGGGTAAAGAATTCACAAAATTTGAGATTTTGAAAGATTTTAAATTGAAATCTCAAAATAAAACTGTTTCATAAAACTGTTTCTGAAATTGCAAAAGCTTTAAATTGATCAAAGCTATATATATATCAAGTACTTTCTAGAAATGATAATTTTAAGCAGAAACCAAGATGTAGACGACCACGTATGACTGTTCAGATTGATCGTAAAATATGGAGATTGGTATTTAGACAAAGTATGTCCCCATACAGCAAATTAAAAATAATCTCAGAGTACAGATGTCCAAAGACACTGTAAATAGACATATTAAAGCATGTAATTACATCATGTAAAAGAAATTGGCTTGCAAACCGTCTCTTAAATTACATCACAAACAGGTAAGAATGAACTGGGCTAAAAAACACATGACCTATGGGGCAAATGGCTTACTGTTTTATTCAGCGATAAGAAAAAGTGGAACTTAGATGCCCCTGACGATTGGAACGCGTATTAGCATGAGTTATGCAAGAACCAAAGGATATTTTTCAGCAGACAGTGAGGCAGTAAATCTGTTATGGTTTGGGGGGCATTTGGGACATTTGCCTGCTCTCTCTGGTTTTTCTAAAAGGAAGAGAAGATTCAAAAAAGTTTCAAGAGACCCTAAACCATCATTTGCTTCCATTCAGCGACATTTTGGGGGGTTTTGAATGAACTTTTCTGCAAGACAATGCCTCAATCCACGTATCCCATTCTACAAAACTTTGGATTCTTCAGAAAAATGATAAAGTACTTGACTAGCCAGCTTTAAGTCCAGACTTAAACCTGATTGAGAATGTCTGGAACATTTTAACCCGCCAAGTTTAGGCAATGGAAAGCAGTATAACTCTGTTGAAAAACTCCATGAGGCTATTGAGCAAGCATGGTATTCTTTGCCACCAGAAACCCCACAAAAACTAATAATTTCGACGAAAGCATGTTTATTTGAACTAATCCAAAAACATGGGAAAAAAAATTGTTAGTAAAAGTTCTGTAAAAATTATAAATATGATTGTTTTTGACATTGTGCATAAACTTTTGAGGCAGTTTTTTTATAACTTTTTTTTAATTGTATTTTTTAAAATTATATAATTTATTTTTTTTATTTTTGATATCATTTATTTAAATAATATTTCGAAATATGTAAATAAAAAAGTTACCAATTCTAAGTTTTTAAAATTCGTTAAAAATCGATATTTTATGCTTGTGCTTAAACTTTTTAACCGACTTCAAAGAGGAGGTTATGATTTCGACCTGTATGTATTTGTTGTTCACGCATAACTTTTGCAAATATGAACCGATTTTGATAATTCTTTTTTTGTTTGAAAGCGTATGAGGCCCATGTGGTCCCATTCGAATTTCATAAAAATCTGATAATTAGAACTTTTTAAAAAATAAAAACTTTAAATTTCAAATTCATTTTGAAGCAATCGACCAATTAGAAGTGTTCATTTTGCATGTTTTTATGTTACACTTACATAGACACACGATCTTTTCACTGTTAAAAGTTTGAAGTTTTTGCTGCATCGTCACTCCACCGCTTTTATGGAATATCTCTATTTTGACCAATGAGAATTCTCCATAATACAATGAAGTAATCATTTTCTATAAAAGCGATGGATTGACGATAAAGTAAATTTTTAACGTCAAGCTTTAACTCAAGTTTTAAAGTCAAATTTTTAACAGTGTTCAAAGTACAAAATCCTAACTGGACGAGGGCCAGGATTCACATAAATTTTGCGCTGTTTGCGAAACGAGATTTATTAACAAGAAAATTTATTTAAAACATTGAAAAATTTGCTAAAATTCAGGCTTCTGATTCGTTAATCTGGTTTCGCTAACAGCGCAAATTCTACCTGGATTCCGGACAAGTTCTCTTATGCAAGAAACCGGAAATATAGCATCTATGGGATATAGTGTGGAAATCGGCTATCTCAGGGCGTGTTCAGAGCAACTTACAAAAGTAACCAATGTTACCGACCGATTGTGGGGCAGTACGAAAACAATTTGTGTCATCAATGAAAACTATTCTGTTGAATTGTAGCTGACGTCACACTTCGCTTTGATTTTCATTTCGTACTTGTCTAGAATCGGCAAGTGGTCGGTAAGTAACCGGTAAGTTGTGCTGAACACGCCCTCTGTAACACTTTAAAAAGCGCTAAAATGTTCTATTCTTTAAATGAGCAACAATGCTAATGAAATTTAAAGATAGAAGCGACATCTGCAGGACATTTTCTAAAAATGCAAGAATTATTGCTAGTCTAGATAATGTATCACGAAAATGCCGCCGATGTCGCTGTGATCGACACTTTGGAATTCAGTAGCATCGTTGCACATTTAAAAGATACAAAATATTAGCACTGCTTGCATTGTAAAAAATTGAACCCTTTTCCCGTATCGTCATTCCATCGCTTTTATAAAAAACGATTATTTCGCTCTATTATGGAGCATTCTCATTGGTCAAAACAAAGAAATTCTATAAAAGCGATGGAGTAACGATGCAGCAAAAGGGTCAAATTTTTTACAGTGTCGATAGTAGATTTTCACTCATTAGGCGTGTTCAGCGCATCTTACCAAAGTACCGATTGTAGGACAGTACGAAAGCGAATTGTGGCACCAATGAAAACTATAATATTGAATTGTAGCTGACGTCACACTTCACCTTGATTTTCATTTCGTACTTGTCTACAATCTGTAAGTGACCGATAAGTGACCGGTAAGTTGTGCTGAACGCGCCCCGTGTATTCCAGACTCTCTCCTTCGAACAATGTAAAGTTCTCAAAAATGAAGGCTTATGATTGGTCAATCTTGTTTTCCTTAACAGCGAATAATCCTTCTGAATCCTAACCACTGTTGCAGAGATGTTAGTTTTTTTCCAAAGTACGAAACCTTAGCTGGAACAATTTTCGTATTCATCAAAGTGGAAGATCCACATCGATCCAGACATGAGAATTCGATATCGAAAAGCTGAAAATTCATCTCTAAAGAGCCTTACACGTTAAAGCAAGAGTGTCTGTGTATCAGGGTGCTTGTTATGCCGGATTCACAAAGTGATTAAAGTACATTGCTATGTGCTAGATTTACATTTGGACAAATATAAATGAGGAAAAATTTTGATAAGCTTACCATTAAAGTTAAGCTAGTTAACTTCTTTCACCCATAAAACAAACTTGTTCAGGCGACTTCCGCCAAGTTCTGGAATAAAAATTCTTAAATTTTCTGTACTTTGGAAAACCGCGTTTATCAAAGAACATTCTTAACTTCAAATATTGCTACTTTTATATAGACGCATGTTGAATCATGGTGTGATTTTGATAATATCTTCCTTTTTAGTTTTTATGACTGAAAAGAGTATTTTAATACATACGAACATTTAGAATTACTTTGCTATGCATTGAATCATAGAAGCAACTTGACGCGCTCTGATTGTGTACGCGTACTTTAAACTGTAAAAAATCTGACCCTTTTGCTGCATTGTCACTACTTCGCTTTTATAGAATATCTCACTTTTGATCCATGAGAAGGCTCCATAATATGCCGAAGTAATCGTTTTCTATATTAGCGGCGGAGGGACGATGCAGCAAAAGGGTCAAATTTTTAACAGTTTACCCTGTTTAAAATATCTTAAAAAATTACCTCTGTTTTTAAAGACTATCTATTTTCTGACCAATGAAAACGCTCCATAGACGTTTTTAGATCGCTCTCATTAGTCAGAAAATAGATAGCTTTAAAAACAAAGGTAATTTTTCACAATAAATTTAACGTATACTGATGGATTGTCAGCTTTTCAATGCCCAATTACGAAGTCTGTAGATTTCAATGTGGACTTTAAGGCAGTACATTAGTCTCAGAAAAAGACCCTGATGTTAGTGTAAAGACTATGGAGGCATTCTTTTCAAATATCGCGCTCAAATTTTAATATATTTACATGATTTTTTTGCATAGGATAGACGAGGATGATCTACAACCGGCCTAGTTTTTACTTCTTCGATTTTGCTTATGTATGTTTTATATAATGATAGTTTCAATTTCAGAACCGTTTAAACCGGTTTTGAAATTTAAAATATTTTTTTTTTTAATCTGAAACCAAAATTGAAAAAGTAAAAACTAGGCCGGTTGTGGAATATCCTCAGCTATCCTATGCAAAAAAAATCACGTAAAAATTTTAAAATTTGAGCAAGATATTTGAAAAGAACACCCCCATAGACTTCACATCATCATCCGGGTCTTTTTCTTCATCCGGCCTTAAAGTTTGCTGGATTGATAAATTTCCGAAATGTTAAAGCTTAAATGGACAAGTTCTCACACTAAAGCGGAAATAGACATCGATACCAATCGACATCCTTAAGTTGTTGAAAAGATGAAAATCCTTTAGTATATATTTTGCTCCGGAGGAAAGAATTATCTCTACATATCAATGCAAAATAAAATGCCTAGATATGTGTAACAAAATTATCTTTAGATTCAGATTTGGTTACCGGATTAGACACCAGAATGATTTCAGATTTTGTTCATGTAGGATTCCTCGATGTGAATATGACGACACATGGAGCACAGTATACGATTGATTGAAAAGATTCTGGACAAAACTGAGTCATCAAGGGGGTCCTTGTGGCCGAGTGGTTAAGACACCACGCTGCTAATCTCTTGAGAGCGTAAGAAATTGTGGGTTCGAATCCCACTGGCTCAGTTGCACACACTCTTTATGTGTAGCTCCCGGTTGTACTTTTCTTGTGTCGTAATATTTCCTTGTGCTATCTTGTCCTTGTATGTCCACGAATTTGTAAAATAATATGGATTCTGCATTTATGTCTATGTAGTAATAAAGGATCATTCGGCGTACAATCGAATTCTACCAGGAAATCATCATCATCATATTTTATAATAGAAAATGCCTAGCATTGCGATACATTGTTAAAAATTTAACTTTTGCTGCATCGTCACTCCATCCCTTTTATGGAATATCTCATACATACACTGTAAAAAAAATTACCCTTCTGCTGCATCGTTACTCCCCCGCTTTTATGAAATATTTGTCTTTTGACCCATGAGAATGCTCCATGATAGGCTGAAATAATCGTTTTACATAAAAGCGGTGGAGTGACGATGCAGCAAAAGGGTGAAATTTTTAACAGTTTAGTGGGGACAAAAGCGTCCGTAAAAAAAGTATTTGGGCATCGAATGCTGTCACTCTCTTATAGATGCAGCCAACTACAGGTTATGATTTTCGGATTCCTCGTCAAATCATCACCGCTCATTTCCGATGCCTTTACTGCATTTAGAGGATAGGATTATTATAGGAATTAGATTGTTGTTGTTTATCTATTGAATCATAGAGCGATTTTTGTTAAAATCTTTCTTTTTGCTTTTTCTCACTGAAGGGGGAGTACTTTTGACTACACTAGAAAAGCATTTTACTATTCATTGATACATGGAGTCATTTTGCTATTTACTCATATATGGAAACGCTTTGCCGCGCGCTTATGTGTAAGGACACTTTACTTGAGGCATTGTCACCTTTCGATAACCACTTCCAATGTCCGTACGATTAGATGTTAACTTTAAGATTTCATGAATGCGGTAGCTTTTCGTCGTGCCAGATCTGAAGAAGTTACCACATCCAGAAAACCTAAAGATTCACAACGATACTAACCGATATTGTAAGTGTCTTTTGAAAAGTTGACAATCAAACAGTGACAAGTAAAGCGAACTCATCAGAACTCAGCAAAGTGCGTTCATTAGTAATGCGTTGCAAAGAGTCATCATATGTTAGTACACATAATTATGTATTACGGCATAAATAACTAAAAAGTAGGAAATAAATTTAACTTTTTCAAAAAAATGTATAACCGACTCCAAAGAAAAGCGCTAAAAAGAATTAAATAATTCTATAAAATTCTCTAATGACAAATCGTTATCCAATAACCACACATTGACTATCATGTACCGGTATAAAACGGTTAAATTTAATATATAGAATTTAATATCCACCAAACATAGATTTTCCAGAGAATATTTTTTACAAGAGATTAATTTACATATTTTTGATTTAATTTTTGAATATATACATATAAAAAGTAATGAATTACTTTTTGAAGTTGGTGCCAAACTATCTTAAGTATAATAAGAATTGTGGATATATTATGTCTAGTACCATAAAAAATGGGGGAATCATTATCGATTATGATTGTTTGGCACCAACTTCAAAAAGTAATTCATTACTTTTTATATGTATATATTCAAAAATTAAATCAAAAATATGTAAATTAATCTCTTGTAAAAAATATTCTATGGAAAATCTATGTTTGGTGGATATTAAATTCTATATATTAAATTTAACCGTTTTATACCGGTACGTGATAGTCAATGTGTGGTTATTGGATAACGATTTGTCATTAGAGAATTTTATAGAATTATTTAATTCTTTTTAGCGCTTTTCTTTGGAGTCGGTTATACATTTTTTTGAAAAAGTTAAATTTATGAGACAGACTATATTTTATTTTCTAGATTTTATTTATTTATTTATTTTTTGTGTGTGGGCTTGCATGCAACTTAGACATAAATATGAATTACTCTAATAACTGTCCTGTTATCTTAAATAAAATATTAAATTTTAAATAACTGCTTATTATTGATTGTAAGTTTTCTATTGCGATTATTCAGTAGATTCCCTCAAATCTGCATGTAGCTTATACTTATGTAGCATCTGTAGTAGAGACCAGAGGTTGTGTAGATTTTAGAATTTTTCAAATTTCTGGTCATTGTTTTATTTACATTTTTTTAAGTGGTAATAAAGTAATAGTAGTAAGAAGATACAAACTAAGATCATTTAAAAAATTATTAAAAGTAAAAGTCAAGTAAATTATTAAAGTATAATTAAGTATGCATAGTATTTTCTATTAATAGTACTTTATTAATTCACATAAAAAAAATCATAAAGAAAGAAAGTTTTGTTTCAGGTTTAGCTAGTCATAACCATTTCAATACTTGCCTAAGATAAGTTGGGGGTAAAACTTCTATATCTGTCAGTTCTATTACCTGTCACCAATGAAGTAGTTAATAATCACAAACGCTTGGTTAATATGTAAATATATTTGGTAAAAAGATTGAGATTTCCAGTTATATCAGCAATATTTTGATATTTTTTTAAAAAATAATTTATTCTTTCTTTTATGAAAAACTATGAGTTCAGTCATATTACCGAGAATGACAAATTAAAATATATATGGAATGATATGAAACTATAATCTTTAATTTTTGCCCTCTATCTAAATTCAAAGTTTCATTGTTCACAACTCCAATGATGTGCAGATTTTAGGGTTGAGGATTTGAAGAAATCTGTTTTATGATTGTAGTTTTTCTGTACTTTATTTTATTTTTATGCATATTTGAATGTATAGTCATGAAATATATTTGGATTTTACACAGACACATTGAAATACGTTAGGATTTTACTAAATACTCTCATTTATTTACTTATTTATTCTGAAATAAGTATACAAATTGGTATAAATAATCACAATTATTAAATTTAATATAATTATATTTGTTAGTAATCTTTCAAATTGACATTTAAATTACTCTAATACTAATTAGGACACATGATAATTGTTAATGTTCATTTTGATGGGGGATTTATCAAAAAACACAACTTTCTTTACCTTCTATTTAAATAGAAATGTTGTTTCTTGTTATCTTACAGTTCACATGCTCATGTTCTGTTTCACCTAGTATGTAAAATTATTCCCATCGCTATAATTTGTTTTTGTTTTATATTTAGCTTAAGTTGATATTTTTGTAGCATATTTTGCTTGCAGTTAATAAAATAATAAAATGATTTGTTACATTTTTATTTAAAATGTGCAGAAACTCTTTTATCAAAACTTTTTGTGCATGCTCCTGATTTGTCTGCCATATATCCCCACATTTATCTCCCTCATATATCTTGAAAACTACTGATTCTACAGAAAGCATCTTTGAAAACTAGTACCATTTTTTATGCTGCAATTATTCATGTTTATTTCATCAAGGAGAATAGTGATAAATTTTACTGTTACCTTAAATTTACTATTACAATTTCCATTCATATTTTACAGTTTTAAAGGATTATTTAAAAGGGACACTTCACTGAAGTTCTTTGATTGCGAAATTGCATGTTAACTTATGGGAAAACTTAAAAGCCCAATCTTCGTTACCTAATATAATTATCGAAGTTAGTTTTCACCATCACAAAATAGATGCGATATATTAAAGATGTACATTTTTAAAAATTTTATCCATAAATTTTAAATATTTGTGAGGTAATAAAATTTTATCAATTGTGAATTTAAAATTTTTGGGGAATTTTTTCAAATACTTGAAATTTAAGGAAACAACTTTTAAAAATTATATTGTTGGCATTTGATGGCTACTTTCTGATAGTGGAAATCTTATTTTAATAATTATATAAGCTAATGAGTAATGAGCTTATAAGTGTTCCCATAGGTTAACATAGGATTTCACAATTAAAGAATTTGAGTGAAATGGCCCCTTAAAATGCTTTTCTTTATGTGAATAGTAACTTTTAAGAACTTTCTTTTACTATTGCTTATGCACATTTTAAAATTCTGTATTGTGTTCAACACAATTTAGAATAATGTGTTTATAAACAGACTGTGGCGACGCCATCTTGCACAGTCAGTAAAACGAGTTTCTCACAGGAAGCGATCGAGCTAGCCTTTTGCTCGGCAGGATCTCTCTTTTTGACCGTGGGTTCTCTGGTTTGATCCCTGCCTGGGACATCACCTGAATTGGTGACCTTGGACAAACGAACACCCTCTTCACCATCTTCGCTATAGACCAACAGATGGCAGCACTGAAAACACCCCCAGCATCCAAAGCCTGCAAAACGCTTGCAGCAAGCAAAGCCTGTGTAATGCTCACAGCACACAACCAAAGCCTCTGAAACGTTTACAGCATGCAAAGCCTATGACAACTATCATAGCACAAAGCCTGTCTGGCCGTGCATCATAGAGGGGGCACACATGTGCTCAGCGGCAGCACGACAACGACGCATCACTCTAGCAATCCCCAGCTCAATATGAGTACACATTGCTCGTCGAACGTCAACGTGATATTCTTATCACTGGGGGTGGAGTATTGTGGGGACGCCATCTTGCACAGTCAGTAAAACGGGTTTCTTGCAGGAAGCGATCGAGCTAGCCCTTTACTCGGCACTTACTGTCTCGCTTTCTGACTGTGGGTTCTTTGGTTCGATCCCTTCCTGGGCACATCACCTGCAAGTCTTTAGACATTTTAAAAGTATCCAACTATGTGAAGAAAGCTCTTTTTTTATTAAACTCTAGACACACACACATATATATTTCATTTTTTAGTTAATCTAACATGAAATGAATTAATAAAATTATAATATATATGGAGATTCTTCTTTAAAAAGTTCTTTTGAACACATAAGTAAATAAACTCGGAGGTAAATTAAATTCTGACACCGTTTTTAAACTTTTAAATGACTTATATTAAACGTTAATATTTACAAAAAAAGATATTTACATAAGACTATTTACAAAGCAAACAATCATAACTCTAATTAATCAATTACATCTTATACGGGAACTCGTCTTCATCTTACGTTCTTTTTACACCAACTTAAAACTAAAAAACATTCCATTCTCCTTTCTTCCGTTCAGTTCTTTTTTCTACCGCTTAAATCGTCTGGCTTCTTAGGAATTAATAGCAGCTTCAAAATCGTCTGCCTCACTGAGAGCCTTTTCATCGGAGTTGCGATGCGTAGAAAATAATATGCAGATCTAATAGTAGAGGAGATTTCCCATATTTCGGCGTCACCGATTTCTCCAAAAATTAATTTGTGCAATGTCTTAATACTAGCTGATTTTTCAGTTTTCAAAGAAAACTCTAATTCCTTTAAATCAACTAATTTTTCCATTATTGAAAAGAAAAATGAAATAATAAACTCACTTCATAATCAGATGCTCAGCTTCACACACTTTGATTTCACTTTCATCGCAAAATTTTACCTCTTCTGAAATAGCTTTGTAGGCTTGACATTCCATCACAGTTCTAAAAAATATCGGCTTCCAAGATATTAAAAAAAATATATTTCCATCTCTGTGGGCGTGCGTCTGTATCTCACTTACTGAGACCAAAATTTATGGAGATTCTTCTTTAAAAAGTTTTTTTGAACACATAAGTAAATAAACTCGGAGGTAAATTAAATTCTGACACCGTTTTTAAACTTTTAAATGACTTATATTAAACGTTAATATTTACAAAAAAAGATATTTACATAAGACTATTTACAAAGCAAACAATCATAACTCTAATTAATCAATTACATCTTATACGGGAACTCGTCTTCATCTTACGTTCTTTTTACACCAACTTAAAACTAAAAAACATTCCATTCTCCTTTCTTCCGTTCAGTTCTTTTTTCTACCGCTTAAATCGTCTGGCTTCTTAGGAATTAATAGCAGCTTCAAAATCGTCTGCCTCACTGAGAGCCTTTTCATCGGAGTTGCGATGCGTAGAAAATAATATGCAGATCTTCTAATAGTGGAGGAGATTTCCCATATATATATATATAATATTTTTGCAACTTTTTAAAATTTTGAAGAATTATAGCCATTTTTTAGCTTTTTTTTTTATAAAAATGGCTTTGTTTTGGGGGAAAAAAATATGCATATAATACACATCATTTTTCAATGTATGCATATTAGACCTCTTTCTTAAGTGTAATAAACTAGAAACTAGTCAATATATGGAAATCTAAAAAAATACAGTTGTTTATATACAATTACATAGATAATTCTGGTAATTTTACATGTAATTCTCCATAAAAAGTAGCTATATATCAACAAATAGGCCACTTAGAGCTAATTCTTTTGTTCATTATACTCTAGATATTATCAAAAACTACACAAAAAAATTCATGGTTATAGGATAATAAAATTTTGAGTTAAAGAAATAGTCCTGATAAAAATCTATTTTTTCACAAAACACACTTAGTTTTCAATTTTAATTAACTTCTTCTGCTTTTTCTTCTTTTTCTTTTTAAGAGCTTTAATTTTATTTCTAATAGGCGTACAGGAAAAGTAAAAACAGATGAAATATAAATGTTCATTCTATAATAAAATCAAATTTAAAAAATAGTGAATTTTCATTGAAATTCATATTTTAAACATAGGCGGATATCTTAATAGCTTTCTCATCCAAACAATTCATAAGATTTTTTTTTTTTTTTTTTTTTTTTTTTTTTTGTATGATTATTAAATTGGCATATTCTTTTTATTTTAGGATGACAGTATAACATTAAGTAGGAAGACTGAAGGTGATGAATCAATTTTAAGTCTGACGTTTGAAAGTATAGCAAGACAAGATGATGGTTTATACTATTGTGCTGCTGAAAATAAGGGTGCTCATGTTGAAAGAGTAGGACATCTTACTGTTGAGTGTGAGTATTTATCCAAGTTATTTATAAATTTAAAAATAAGAAATAAATATTGATTCTTGTTGGAAATATAAGTAAAAAGGTATACTATACATTGCTTTTTTTATTTTTCTGTTGTAGTTGCACCTGTAATGAGTTCCACTCCTAAAACACTAGAAAAAACATGGAATGGCAATCCTGTCAATCTCACATGTATTGCTCTGGCTATACCCAATGCCTCTATATCATGGATTTACAATGGTCAGAAAATTCAAAATGATGATATTTATACGATATACAGCCGTACAGCACACAGTAACTTGCAGGTTTGTCTGATCATTTATGGCCTAGTTATTAGGTAGATTTCGTATGAAATACTACCTATTGCATTGTCTCCCATGTTGGAATTTCTGAAAAATTTTTGCGGATCTACACGAATCATGACTCCTAGACCCCAAAACTACCATCAGTAAAAAAGTTTATAAATATATCTATCTATCTATCTATCTATCTATCTATCTATCGGTGTATATCACTTTCTTCTAGACACGATAACTTCCATAATTATGCTCAGATCTTTTTCAAACTTTTACATAAAATCAAGGAGCTTAAAATCTCGGTCGAGTTCGTTAATGGGCAAAATCGGACCAAGGGGGTGGAAATAGGGAGGGGTTTTGTGAAAACAGAAAAAACGCGATAACTTCTTAATTAAAATAGATATAGAATCAGTTTAAAGTTTATATTACTTCTAAGAAACGGGCAAAAAGTTTATACATGGCAGATTTTTGATAAAGTTAAAAATGGGCTCAAGGGGCGAAAAAAACATGGTTTTTGGGAGACAAAAAATCATAACTTCGTCAATTCTCAAGATATCAAATCCAACTAAATTTTACATAAATGTACTCAATATTATCTAAAACTTTTGTATTTACAAGTTTTTGATAGGACCAATTTTTATCGATGAAAAAAATTAAAAACGAAAAGAAAAAGGGGGGAGGAAAAAGAAAAAAATCCATAACTTACTAAATTCTTAAGCAATCAAATCTAATTAAATTTATTTTACATCTTCACAATAATATCTACAACTTTTATATTAACAAGTTTTTCATAGAACCAATTCTTATAGCAAAAATAAATTAAACAAAAATAGGAGTTGGAGAAAAAACCTTAAATCCAAACTGCTTATATTCTGACTCATTTTAAAATTCATTTTTGATTTTAAACGCATCCAAATGACAGATCCTCCTATTTAGGAACTGTATAATGCGACGTATTGGCCAGTATTTCAATAAAGGTACAATATATTTTTAAAAAGGCTGCCAAAAAGGGTATTTTGAACAGAATTTCCCGAAGTTGTCAATGAAAAATTGGGGAAGTATAACATATTGCGTTTTTTCTGAGTCATTTTTAAATTCATTTTTGTTCTCAAACCCTTCCAATTTTCAGGTCCTCTTATTTAGGAACTATGTAATGTGACGGATTGGCCAGTTCTTTGATAAAGGCAGAATATATTTTTAAAAAGGCTGCCAAAAAGGGTATTTTGAACAGAATTTCAATAAGTTATGGTGATTGAAATTTGAGGAAATTTAAGAAATTGCGTTTTTACCGAGTCATTTTTAAATCTTTTTTTGTTCTCAAACGCATCCAATTTACAGGTTCTCTTATTTAGGAACTAATAATGTTAGGAACTTATAATGTGACGGAGTGGCCAGTTTTTTGATAAAGGCAGAATATATTTAAAAAAAGGCTGCAAAAATGGGCACTTTGCACAAAATTTCCCAATGCGATCATGATTAATGAACTGTGGGTATTCAAATAACAAATTGGTTATTTTATGACTCATTTTTAAATCCAATTTTACTCTGAAACGCATTCAAATGACAGTTTTTTGTTACTTAGGAACTATATAATGTGCGTATTCGTCGATTTTTTGATAAAGGGTGAATATATATTTTTTAAAAGCTGTCAAAGTAAGCACTTCGCAAAAAAATTTCCCAAAGCGATCATGATAAAAGAATTGAGGCTGTATTCAAATAACAAATTGTTTATTTTATGACTCATTTTTAAATTCAATTTTCCTCTCAAACGCATGCAATTGACAGTTATTTGTTATTTAGGAACTGTGTAATTACTGTGTATTGGTCAGATTTTTGATAAAGGCTAAATATATATTTAAAAAAATCTGTCAAAATGTGCACTTCGCACAATATTTGTCAAAGCGATCTTGATTAAAGAATTGTGGATGTATTAAAATAATAAATCGGTTATTTTATGACTCATTTTTAAATTCAATTTTGCTGACAAACGAATTTAATTAACAGTTTTTTGTTATTTAGGAACTATATAATGAGCATATTGGTCAATTATTTTTAAATAAAGTAAGAATATAATTCAAAATATGTTGCCAAAATGGGCATTTGAGTAGAATTTCGTTTAAGATGATTTTGATAAAACCAGTTCTTACAGAAAAATGAAATTAAAAAAATTTTAAAAGCGAGTTAAACTGGGTTTATCTCTAATATATATATATATATATATTTTTTTTTTTTTTTTTTTTTTTTTGATGAAAACTTTTCGAAATCTACCTCCGCCTATAGGCCATGCCGAAAGGGATTTTTATGTGTATCCTAGCCTAGTAAAATTTTTATATTTTTCCCTAAAAATAGGTAAATGAAATATTTTTTATATCTGATATAAAAAAAAATGTCTTTCATCCTTTTTTTTTTTTTTTTTTTTTTTTTTTTTCTTTTTAGTCTGTAATATCCTATTAAACTGTTCTTGAATATTTAATTAAACTATTTCATGCTAGTATGCTATTTTTTTTTTTTTTAAATAATGCTTTTTATGAGTTAGTGTATTAGATCTAAACCATTCCAGATCTAATTTTCATTTTATGAACTTTTTTATAGCCAAAACAAGGAAAAAGACACAATTAATAACTATTTTCTGTTTTCTACATAAATATATGCAAATACAATATGTATAACCTTTCTCAAACTAGCTGATAGAGCTTTCATAAAATTTATGTAGATTTTCAAGAGGTCTTTAGTTGCCTCAGTTTAAGAATTTGAGAATAAATCGTGAAAACTAGAATTGTTCTGATACAAAGGTCACTTCTAGTAACAATTTGTAATTTTCTGTAGAGTTTCGAAGTTTCTAATCAAGTAAACATCAATTGAGTAATTTTATTCAGTTTCTAATGCCACTCTTAAATTTAAGCTTATATACAAGATGTATTTTCTAAACGGTGCCAAATGGCTAATTCCTAACTTATTAATCATAGGCATATAGTTTTAATTACCAAAATGATTTAAATAAGGTAAAGAAATGTTTAAAAATCGTTTGCCATTTGGGTCAATGAAAGCATTTTTTTTTTTTAAATTATGAACTTAAAATTTTTATACGGCCTCTTGATTCTATAAATTATATTTAGTAAAATTTATCTATTATGCTGTCATGTAAGACTCTTACATATAACACTAAAATTGACTGAGTTATGAAACTTAAAAAATGCATGACTTACACAATTTTTCTGCATCTGAACATAAATGATTTCGGCTATGCTTAAAGTATTCAGGGAACTTATTTGATGTGTATCTGCACTTTGGAAAAAAAATGTACAATATTATGATTGGGTTAGCTTTTATTAAGTTTCTAATTGGCTAAAAAATTATATTTAACATTTTGTTAGGATTTGAGGCAGTTTCTTTTCATGATTTCTTTTACCAAAAATTGTTATTTTTATTAGTATTTATTTACTTCAATGATCGTATGTATCTCTTTCTAGTTCAAAACTTGCACTTTAACTCACTTTCATATATCTGATCGAGATTAAATTTTGCATACTGATGTAAATCTGATGACAATCTAATATTATGATTTTTTATGGTTACCATTTATACTTATTTTACAGGATAACACAAAAAATGTTGCCTGAATTACCAGCAAAATGTTTAAGAAAGAGCTTTAATTTAGTTAACACAAGACTGAGATGGATGTGATTTTTCATTCTCATGTAATTTTTAACCATTATGTCAGGATTTTTCACAAATCAAAAATTGACAAATTAAAAAAAAAAAAAAAAAAAAAAAAAAAAAAAATCTAATTCTATAAAATAGCGTAGATGGCTGCATTTTTAACTATTGATAACTTATTTTTATGTACTTTTTAGTGCTGAATTTGAAAATCATCTTCAATTTTAACTATCATCTTAGAATTTTTAACAATGTTATGTAACATAGAAAAACATAACACAGCTTTCACATGCTAGTGTAATCTAATAATATTTTAAAATATATTTATCGTCTTGTAAAGAATTGAGGCTGTTAATTTTCACCATTTTCATCTGTTTAGATACATCTTGCATTTAATATTTCTCTCTAAGAAATCATACTAAATTTTAGGAAATTATATTTTTTGCTTCTAAGACTTTAAATTAAAATGTGTATAATTTTAATTATTTTTTTATCTGTGGGCATATTTCACATATTTTAAGTAACTATTGTGCTAATATATTTTTTTTTAATATTATTTCAGGTTATTCCTCCAAATCAAAATGAAAATAATGATAGAAATATATATGGAGTTTATAAATGTGAAGCACAAAACATCCATGGATCTCAATTTATCAACATTGAATTAGAAGAAGCTCGTAAGTAATTCATTGTTATATCTTCTACATTGTAATCAATATAACAATATCTTTGTAGTTCTTTATTGTCTGAAACATGCAAAGAACTATTTATGATTATTTTTAGGTTTTAAATAATTATTTTACTGTTAATCCTTCAAATAAATGTTCTGCTTTTAGTATTTATAATATTGTGCTATTGATTTTATTTCCCCTGGAAGTTTTTTGCTTTAGTCCTTTCAGTTCATATTCTTCATAAGGTTTATTCTGACATTCATCCTCCCCCACTTTCCACATTGAATTATAATTACATAAACTAGCAGCACCCGTCGAAATTCGACGGAAAAGAATATGTATTAGATATGATATACATCAGTCTTATACACACAAAAAGATACTGAGCGAAATAAACAATTGCCATCTCTTAAAATAGGGATAACATAACATTCCGTGATAAAGATACACAAAGTTCAGAAAATAACAAAAAATAAGGAAAATAATTCATAAAGTATTATGTTGTGCTTAATTTCAGCTACAAATCTTTTTAATGTGGTTTCTAGAGCCCTAAACATTATTTAAAAGCCAAATTATTCAGGAAGTTAACATAATATAATACCTCAGAAAACGAATTCAAAAATATCGGCATAGTTTATTTTTTCTTTGTTTAAACATCGCTTGATAACTGTACAATAATTATAATATCAACAAAACATTTTAATTATAATAGAAACAGGGAATATTAAACTGCATAACCAACCCACAACACATTTACAGCATTTGCAATAAATTCAATTTATTTATTCGTTTGTAGCCTCCATGAACTTGTCAAAATTAATTTTATTGTCATGAATTTTGTGAAATGTAAAAATTTTGTGTTTGTTATTAATATGTAGAAAACGTTTTATTTATTTTTATTTTAAATAATAACTTAATGCAACGAAATGATTTTAATTAATTTCTGATATTATGTAAAATAGAAATATCGTAATACCGGCATATCACAGGTTTTATTCTTTTTTTTCTAATATGACATCATTTACACCTTCAGAAATACGCATCTTTTCTGAAATAAAAGCATGATTTTCACAGTTATTTAAAAATTCTTTAGTTTCATAAAATATTTATTATAATTAAATGAAAATGGCGCAATTTATACAAATATTTTCATTTGCGCATACCAAGGACCTTTAAATAAATAGAAGAAGTTCTGTTTATTTAAATGCAGGAATAAAAGTCACTGAACATGACATCATCACTGACACAGCTATAACAATATATATTATATTCATAGAACAAATTTATCTGGTCTCTGAATGATGACATTATCTCCATCGAAAAAATTTCGCTCTTTAGATATCATATTTTATTAAAGTTTATTTTCTACTGTTTTATTTACGTAAAACTTAATAATATTACTCAGCAAATAATCTGTGTATTGTACCGTGATTAGAGTGAATAATTATGCACAATCATTTTATTAGGATTGAATTTTACAAAAACCATTATTATTATTATTATTATTATTATTATTATTATTATTATTATTATTATTTTATTTATTTATTTTTTTTTTTTTTTTGAAATGTGATGACACATTTACCAATGAAATCGAGATCCTGATTGGTGGAAAACAATAAAGCAAAATAAATTTTTATTATAGAGAGAAAAGTTTAACCTGTTGCCACTGTTTTGAAGAAATGTCACGAAAAAGCTTTTAAAATTAAAAATAAAATATAAAAATTGAAATAATTAAAAAATTAGCCAGAATGGGCACATCTACACATGAACAGCTTTCATTTAAAAAAATAATTATTAAAATCGGGCCAGTAGAAAGCTCAGGGCTGATGACTAAAAAAACAGCTAGGTGTTTTAAATATATAGATGTTAGTTTTAAATTAAAATCCATGCAAAAAAATAGAAATTAAATTTATATTAATAAAAAACAGGTCTGTGTTTACCCCTTAACTGCCAAAGAAATCTTGTGTGATTTGCTCCACAGTGCCAGTGTTTTCTGCATAGGTTCTTAGTTTATTGTGTTTAAGGAAAACTGCAGCATACTTTGCAATCTAAATATTACTTATTATTACAATAAAAAATAAAAAGTACAATATTTAAATTGCATATTATAATACTTAGTACTTAAGTGTTGTGAAACATGGTTGAAAACATAAACCAACATCACACTTAAGGCCCCTGTCCTCGCTCGAAGAAAAGCTTGCGAGCTAATGCTATTCCTATGGGGAAGCATTTTTCTAATAACTCTTTCGCATTTTGACATTTTTGAATATTTTTTTTTTTGCATTAGATAGCTGAGGTGCATGCCGAATGCACACCTTTTTTACTTTTTCGATTTTGGTTGAAGATATTTTTTACAAAGTTAGTTTCACTTTCAAAACCGGTTTCAAAACTGAAAGTGCTTTTTAAAAAATATATCTGCAACCAAAATCGAAAAAGTAAAAAAGGTGCGCATTCGGCATGCACCTCAGCTATCCAATGCAAAAAAAAATTATTCAAAAATGTCAAAATGCGAAAGAGTTATAAGAAAAATGCTTCCCCATAGGAATAGCATTAGCTCGCGAGCGTTTCCTCGAGCGAGGACAGGGGCCTTAACAAAATAATTCATATTTTTGACACATTCACAATGAATTTTCTTCATGTAGCACACTACACATTTTCTTTATACATTTTTCTTTGAAATTGTTGATGATATTATAGTTTGGAAGCTTCTAACTGTATATTGTGAGCAGGGCCATAGCTAAGGGAGTGCTACGGGTGTCTTAGCCCTCCTTAAAATAGTTTGAGCCTCCCCTTGAAAAGATTCCAAGGTCACTAAATGAATTTCTGTTTCGAAAATTCAAAGGAAATTCTGTTCAAAAATCTAATTTAGTTTTGAGACCCTTTCAGTTTTACAAAATTACTAAATTGTATCTAAAAATAAGTGTTTTCTATACATCCCTCATCCTATTTGCAGGTATGAAGATAACATGATGTTTAACTTTGTATTAGTTATATAGTCAAATTTTTCATTGTTATAAACTTTTTTTTGGCATAAAATGAAGTTATTACAACAGTTTAATAATAAATATAGTACCTACAATGTGAACATCACTAATTTGTCATTCTGTGTCATAGAGAAAAAAAATATATATATGAGCCCCACCTAAATTCTCTTGAGTCCCCACTATTTTTCATTTCTAGCTACGGCCCTGATTGTAAGGAATTGTCATATAATTTTTGTCTCTTCGTGGGGTATGGACTAAAAGTAATGCGAAATTTCTGAATAGCTAGTTCCACCAATTTCATGCGTCATTACTATCAATGTTTTTTTATTTATATATCTGTTTTTTTTTGGGAGGGGGGGGGGGATGCATTTCAAATCACTGTGTTTAAAAAGGTATCTAAAAGTTCTATGTCTAGATATATTTCGACCATGTATATAAAATCTTAACAATACGTGAAATGATCTGTATTATGTAAATTTTTACAGTCTGCACATATCCTGGTCCCTAAGTTAATGATCGCACTCGCCACAGTGGGATTTAAAAAAATCTACCATCAATCACCACTTTAATTGCCACTCACCAAGTGGCAATTAAAAAAACTCATCAATCACCAAGTGAAATACAGCTTTTTTTGTGGAAGTATGCATCTCTACTTTTATTGCATCTAATTAGCAAACTGGTTAAATTCTTTTTACATGAGATGAGAATAGATTTCAATTGCTTAGCTGTATTTTCAGTATTTTGGCTTTTCACTATGTGCTTATTTTTCTGTGATTATTTTTTCAAGAAACAAATATTTTGTTCAAAATATACTCATCAAGATTCCACATCTATTTCAAGTAATTTTTTATCCTCTGAATGCTAGCAGATTTTAAGGATATGCTGTATCTTCAATATTTTGACTCCTGCCACATGCTCAGCAGTTACATTATTTTTCTTCCTGAGATACTGTTTAATTTTCAAAATACACTCACCATTTTAGATTTAAACTGTATGTGATGTATGTAGTGTATTATAACACACTTATAATATAAAGTGTGTTATTAGGTGTTATGTATATAATCCAAATAACATTTTTATGTTTTTAATTGTATAGAAAAATAAGTATTTATTAGTGGCTACTAATAAAACTGAGCCTACCAGTCACTGACTACTAACTCAATTTCCCAATTTTCACCTATATCCTAAGGAATACAATATAAGGAAATATGGGATAGTAGCTTTAGTATGCACAAATCATTATTGAAATTTTACCATATGTGTCTTTTACTTTATGTTATGCAACTAAGCTTCTAATTTTTCATTGCAGGTAAACCTGGTGCTTTAAGAGATATCCGGACTAAAAAAGCAACTGCTACAACGATAACGTTTGATTTTGAAGAACCAGCTGACAATGGTGGTTTGCCTATCCGTGCCTTTTTTGTTCAGTATCATGAAGAAAATGAGCCTTATGATGATGCACGAATGTATGAGTGGAGCGAAGGTTTGCATTTTACATATTTTGGCATTTGCTGATCAGTAAATCACCATTACATAGTTTCTACTGTATGCGATTCACTCATGGCCAGATTTGTCCATGATAGCTCAGCTGCAGAGCATTGGCAGCTTAAGGGAAGACAAGACTGGGTACAATCCTATGGAAAATATGCTAGCTTTAAGATCTATTTTCTTCAAAATTACCCACTGATTTTGATGAAATTCTTATTCCTGGATTATGCTCAGGGCTTATTCCCAACAGTTTTTTTTTATGTGACTAAAACTTTTTATTTTAGATCAATGGTAATTTTTCAGAATTTTTTTTTTTTCTAAAACTAATTAAAATCTTTTAAAAGTACCTGCCACATGTGATCTTACATTTATATTCTACCATCAGAAATTTTTTTATTGAAATCACTCGAATACTTTAGGAGTTAAGTCTTTAGCTGAAAAATGGAGTGCTACAAATCATACATTCCCAACCTCATTGAAGTTCTTGCTAAGTCTTTTCAAACATATGAATTAAAGTATATATAAATGCTTGGATAAAATTTAGTTACATATAAAGATGAATATAAAATGTTAAGGTAAAATTAATGCGAGTGGGCATGGCATCCCAATCTCGTCTCCCCTTACGACTGCTGTCCCTGTCTTCAAAGTCACTCTCAAGTTAATGCTATTCCTATGGGAAGGCATTTTTGTAGTAACTCTTTCGCATTTTGACATTTTTAAATAATTTTTTTTGCATTGGATAGCTGAGATCCCTTTAAAGATCGCTCCTTGATTACTTTTTCAATTTTGCTCGCAAGTATTTTTTACAAAGTTACTTTCACTTTCTGAGCCGGTTCTGAAAGTGAAAATATCTGCGACCAAAATCAAAAAAATAATCAAGGAGCGATCTTGAGAGGATCCTTAGCTATCCAATATTAGTTATTAGAAAAATGCCTCCTTATAGGAACAGCATTAGCTTGTGAGTATCTTTGCGAACAGGGACCAGGAGCCTTAAGCCTATAAATCCTTGCCATATAACCCTGCTCTGGACTTTTTTTTACTCTGTTGTAAAACTACATCTTAAGTCAATTTTTTTATGTTAATATGATGTATTAACGTTTATGTTTGTATTAATGTTTTGAAACTTAATATAAATTAGAAACCAAAACATGTTGAAATTAACATAAAAGTAAATAAAACAATGATGTCAATGTCATTTTCACTTATGTAACAAAATTGAAGATATACTATCTGAAAACACACACAGTTTGCTTTTTATACTTATCAAAAAGCAAATTATAAGATTTAATATCATTCAAGAAAATTTTATATTTTATGCAACAAAATTTTAAACACAAAATTATTTTTATTAAAGAATTTTAACAAAAGTGTAAACTTGTCTGCTTTCTTTGTTTCTTAATCTGTTGTGCAATTTATACAGAACTAAACAAAAACCAAAAAAGATTTTTTTTCTAATGAAGCTATAAATAACATTGTGTTTACTTGTCATTTAATTTGCTAGACATGTTTGCCAGTACAATATTATCTCAGTTAAAGAGTGCTTCTTATAAAAAATGTATCAGGTTTCAAATCTTTTTTCATTGTTTTTCTAACTCAGCTAATATTTGTAATAGAAGTCTGCATGGTTTGAGTAAATTCTATTCACGATACTCTAATTGGATCATGCCTGAGTTTTTTTTTTAATCTTTGGTAAAGTCAATTCGGAGCTAATTGTCACTCTTTCCAAACCAAGACCTTACTTTTTTATGAAGACTTGGACCAGACCACAGCTGTTTTTTCTGGGTCAAACTCAAATTGGACTCTATTGATACAAGACAATTTTTAATTTATGGACAATATCTTGACAGGAATCGCAAATGGGAGAAATTGGCCCAAGAGGTGGAAATAGTTAGGATTAAAAATTTTGAGTATCCCCTTTACATGATACTGATAAAAACAGCTCTTACAGAAAAATTAAATAAAAAACTCATTTTAAATAACCAGATAAAATTGTTAAACTGTGTTTATTGCTAATCTTAAGAGTCTAAATCTATAAGTTTAATTTTCTTTGACGAAATTAATATTTAACATTGAAATTTATCTCCGACTGCAGGCCGAGCCAGAAGAAATTTTTTCCCCTTTATATTTGCTTAATGTTAGAGCAACATGATTTTAATTCTATCTATGCTTTACCTAATGTTAAATTGTAACATGTTTTTTGTCCTTAATCTATTATTAATAAATTGCTAAAGCAGAATAGGAATTAAAAATCCATTATGGTAATAGTGAAGGATGTCTGAAGTAGTTGGATCCAGGAGAAAAATGTGAAGGGGTACTTGAAACAACTAGATGTAAAGATGAGGGGGGGAAATATTATTGAAAACATTCTGAAAATTGCTTCCAAAGAAATGAAAAAGATTTAAAAATGTGTATTTATAGTCCTACTTTGTTACTGTTAATCTTTAGCACCAGAATTTTTTTTTCTTTTTGCTATATGCTTTAGTGTTACTGTTTTTCATAGTGAAAGAGATGATTGCCAATGACATAAAATATGCAGTTTGTCAAAAGTATGCAAAAGCTTGTTTAAAAAAATAAAAAGCCTGCATACCTGAATAATAAAAGCAGAATTTTTTATTCACTAGTTTCATATCAGATCATTATCTTTCTATATGTTTTAATCATGCTGGCTCCTTCTCTTATAAAATAATTCTGATTCAAAAATAACAGTGAGATATGGTTGCAGATATTTTAAAATAACAGCTTTGTTGAAATATCTTTCATCCTCACAGTAAGATGGCGTGATTGAAAATTTAAACTAATAATGCTGGACTATTTTTAAAGAAATTTGTATCTTAAAATATGTCTATCCTAAAAAACATTTAAATCTTTTTTAGAAAATTTAAAACCTATAGCTTATAAAAATTGTAAATAATTATGATTTTACATTTTTTATTTTCTCTAATTAGCACATAGAAAAAAAAAAAAAAAAAAAAAAAAAAGAGAAAATAAGCAAGTTTATTATTAAGTGTTTAAGTATACAGAGTATGTGTTATTTACAAATTATATTTTTCAATTAGTTTATGTATATTTACTTTTAAAAATTATAACTGGACAATAATTATGTGCTATTTAAAAATTAGCTGTTTGCATGACTATACATCTTCATTGTACATAAGAGCTTCAGCTTTAGTTACTGATAACTAACTCTCATTAAAATTTTGGGTCTTCTGTATCATGTTTGTAGCTTTTTCCTTTGGTAAATAATAATTTTAAAAAATTTTAGGTTCACCATACATTCTTGAAGATCTCAGACCTAAAACAGCCTATAAATTCCGTTTTGCTGCAAGAAATGATGTTGGTCTTGGTGAATGGAGTGATGAAAGGCGAATTGAAACCCCTGCTGAATCAGCTCCTGAACCTCCCAAGTTCATTACTCCTGGTGGCAATGTTAGCACATATCCTGATCGTTTCCAGATTAGATGGACAGAACCTTTGAATAATGGTCGAAAAATAGATTTCTTCGAACTAAGATATTTTGAAGTAAATCAACATTTTTCTGTTATTTCTTGGCAGTTGTACATTATAAAATTTCATAATATGTGGATCTTAGTGATTTCTTTCTTAGCTATATTTTCTTTCTAAAATTGTATCTTTTAAAATTGCAGCATTTACATTTACAATTCATAGATAATAGCTTTAAAAGAATTACTGTATGAAGCTTTTAATTCAGTCATTTTTAACTAATCAGAGTTATTGCATAGAATGAATACATTATATTTTTGGCTGTATAGATAGAAAACATTGCATTATTTAGTGTACATAAAGCATCAATTACAGTATAATTACAATAAAATATTTATGCGTTTAATGATATTAATTTATATTTATTAGGATAAATGTAAATTATATGATAATCGGTTATATTATATATGATAATCGGTTTTCATTAGTTATTTCCAGCTGTACTTTTGTTGCATTCTTTTGGCAATAAAATATATACCTTCAGCATCATTTACATTTGATGTACAAAATTTGTAGCTAAATAAATAAAGTAAAAATGAGAGAAAGAACTTTAAAAGAACATCATTGTGTTTATGAATTTGTCTTTTTCCACTATTCAATTTATTTGTGCCATGCTGTATGTTTTTGAAAGAGATGTGTTATGTATTCCCAAGAACTTTCTCAGCAAACCAGATTGCCAATATTTTTAGAAATGAGGTACTCTTTTAGAAATAATGGTTAACAGTCACACCATATATAATTACCACCATATATACTGATTAGGGATGGGCATTATTTATCGTATTAGGATAAATAACAGTGTTACTATGCTAGAACCTAATATTGCATTAATATGTTACTGAAAAGTCCCTGCTAAATAAATAACACATGGTTCTTAATGAAAGCATCTTCCTTCACTTGTTTTAATCAAGATTTCATTTTTTGTACCTCTAAAATAATAATAATATTCATTAAAAACGTCCTTAATCGTTTCTTTTGAGACGTTTGCCGAACAATGTTGAATGTCCGGGCTGGGTGCCCAGACAGCACCCCCCCCCCCCCTTCCTGCTTGCGCAGACCCATTCACAATTATTTAAAAAATTTGCGTCCCCCCCCCCCCTTATTAAAACATCCTCAAAAACCCTTATTAAAAAAATCTCACAATTATACAATAAAAAATTATATAAAAAATTATATCACAATTATACAATATTAAATTATATCACAATTATACAATAAAAAACCTGTCTAAAACGGAATTTAAAACTGTTTTAAAAGCTTCCATTTTAGAAGGTTTTACTATATAAAATAAGATATTGTTTGTATCCAGCACGTACAGCCCGGACAGCCCCCCCCCCCTGCTTGCACAGACCCATTCACAATTATTTAAAAAATTTGCGTCCCCCCCCCCCCCCTTATTAAAACACCCTTAAAAACCCTTATTAAAAAAAATCTCACAATTATACACTCTAAGAGAAAAAACTGTCTAAAACGGAATTTAAAACTGTTTTATAGGCTTCCGTTTTAGAAGGTTTTACTATATAAAATAAGATATTGTTTGTATCCAGCACGTACAGCCCGGACAGCCCCCCCCCCCCCTGCTTGCGCAGACCCATTCACAATTATTTAAAAAATTTGCGTCCCCCCCCCTTATTAAAACACCCTTAAAAACCCTTATTAAAAAAAATCTCACAATTATACACTCTAAGATAAAAACTGTCTAAAACGGAATTTAAAACTGTTTTATAGGCTTCCGTTTTAGGTTTTACTATATAAAATAAGATATTGTTTGTATCCAGCAAGTTCAGGTTAAAAATTCTGGGCACCCACCCGTTCAAAAAGCTGGTTACGCCTATGCAACCACAGAAGAAATAACTCCTTTATATTCGCTAATTCAATAACTGTTAGATTTTTCACCAGTTTTTCAATTCAGTTCAGTTATGTAGTTCTTTTCTGTTAGATTTTCCACCCGTTTTTGAAAAACTGTAGTTTTTTACATTACAAAAGAACATTTTATCGCTTCGTAACTGTTGTTTATTTTCAAACGTTTTGTCTGAGGATAATGTTGTTATCGTTAACGACTTTTGATTTATAGTTTTGTTTCCTGTTTGGTTTTCATTCGCGGTTGTTGAAGAAAGAGGATAAATAAAAAATGATTTCGTCTCTTTTTTATTAAATATCAGAAAGACTGAATTTGAGATTTGTGGATTTGATTTCTAAAGGGCTCTTCTTGGGGGGGGGTTTCTATGCGGGGGTTCTGGGGGGGGGGGGGGGGCGTTTCTCATTTTTTTTATGTAATATGTCTATCGAAAGCTTATGCTTCATACATTACAAATCTAGCATAAAAAATTTTCTCCCGTTATTCTGGGTCACGTTACGGACCCATAATGGGTTGAAATTTAAATTTCTTAAACTTCTTTGAGGTTTTTTGTCAAATCGGTATCAGAAAAAAATGTGCCAACGTGATGTGTGTATGACATCTGCGCCATATAAATATTATTCAGTCTTTTTTTATTGCAATTTTTTTATGTAAAACAATATGCATTATTTTTCATGCACAATTGCGCATTAAATGAAAATTGTAATGCAATTTTTGTAGTAGTACTTTATAATAATGAATTAAAAAAAACACATTATTTAAAAGTATTTCCTGCACAATAAAATGTTTCCTGACAATTACAAAAAAATTTGTCCTGACAATTCAAAAAATAAAAACGTAATTGTCCAAGTTTTCACTTCTGTCGGCACTCCAAAAATGTCACTTTTTTTAGGGGGAGGGGGGGGTGAAAATTTTGTGGAAATAAGTCTTATTTTTTATTTATGTATGGATCCATATAAAAAATTATGAGCTAGTGAACTTTGGAACCATTTTAATACAACTCATATTCCAAATATTAAAATAATTGAGAAAAATTATTAAAAAATTATTTTCAATTTAATCATTTTTATACTAAGTAAATGCAATTAAATTTCTTATAAATTGAATCTGGAATGTTTAGATAAGATTTTAATATTTACAAAATATAAAATACAGTACAATATATTAGGTTTACAGCTTTCTGAAAGACATAAAAATAGTAGGATAAAATTTAGATGAGTTCAAAGTATTAGAATATTTTATTTTGCGCAACAATATTACCTTATTAATATGAAGTAAATGGTAGTTAATTTTTTGTAGCACCCTCTTTTGCTTTCATAATAGCGTACAATCGATCTTGCATACTATATATATCTGCTATTAAGAAATTAGTAAAATAAACTGAGTCTGGAAAAAATTTCATTCTCTACCATCTGTCCTATCTCACAAGTTTCTTTCTCCTATCAGTTAATATTTGTTTTATGTTTTGCAGCCGCTCTAGTAGTGGCAGCGTGCATTGACTTGTTGTATGAAAATTCAGTAATGCATTTCATCTCAGATTTTAAAACATCAACAGTGCTGATTGAGAAAACGCGGTATACGGAAAATGGATTTTTGAAAAATTCGTTTTCCTCTGTATGTTAAAGAAAGTTTTCTTAATATGTTTTCTTGTACTTTCTAATTTTCCTGCTTTTCGTATTTCCTATTGGATACATTATTTTATATTCAAAAATATATGTGCCTATAGATATTTTCTTAAATGTTGTTGCCCCACCAGTGGCTGAGAAATTCTGCCCTCAAAACTGGTAGACAGCAGGCGCTGGATTAGAACAAAACCCAATCGTGGTCGTCAGCCCAATCATTCGGAGTTTTCCGTGATTTTCTTCGAACTTTGGATTTCCTTGCGTAAATACGGGTTGGGTTCCCTTAGAAAGACCCCCCCCCTCCCTCCACGGGGGGCCCATATCCCATGTGTTGTCCGTTTGGGAGCATATTTAGCAATTGTTTATAAATTGTTTATTGTATCCTGTTACAAAAATAACAGGATGTTGGAACCTGTTACCAGCGCTACTGTGGAATGATGTAACCTGTTAACCAAAAGTAACCATATTTCCCATCTCTAATACTGATGTATAAGTTGATTCTCTAACCAAATGCAAGCTCTGCAAAAAATCAAAAACCTGTGTATAAGTTGACCTCCTAACTTTTTCCTTCAATTTTGCACAAAATCAAACAAAAGATGTCGCTTGCCAATGTGAAACAGTAGTAAGTAAACAAAAACAAATTATTGCAGTTATTACAATTATTAAACTCTAACCAAATGCAAACTCTGCAAAAAATCAAAAACCTGTGTATAAATTGACCTCCTAACTTTTTCCTTCAATTTTGCCCAAAATCAAACAAAAGATGTCACTTGCCAATGCAAAACAGTAGTAAGTAAAAAAAAAAAAAAAATACATATTGAAATTTTTTTTAATAAGTTATTTGCATATTTTATATCTTATTTATTATACGTACACTACACATAAAGAGCCAACATTTTGCAATATTTGAAGTTTTTTTTCCCTTTTTCTTATTTATTTCTGTATATGTCCCCCCCCCCTCCCCCCAATTTTCTTTCCGAAAATTGTCAAAAATTCCTCGACTAATATGTCAGTACATATGGTATATATTTTTTCTACTGTTGCAAGATAAATAAAAGCCTTCTTCTGATGAAATGTCTCTAATCTACCTACTTTTTATAATTTTAATTCTGATCATTTAAACATATTAATACCATTATTAATTTTCACTAATAGAACTAAATGATTTTTTTTTTCTTTTCAATTTATAGGTAGAAAAGAAAAATGGTATGTGGCGGCGAATTTCTGAACCTACAGTAAAAGTTATCAGAGACTGGGAAAATGCACCAATGTATGAAATGATGAGGCTCAAGGCTAATACCTTCTACAAAGTTGAAGTTAGAGCGCACAATGACATAGGTTTTAGCCTGGATGCTACTATGTTGTTTCAAACAGCTGCAGGTATTTGAAAACACCAGTCATTGATTCCATGTTTGTTGTACTTTTCACATTTATCTTTACAATTCTTGAATGAAATATTCCTGTTCCGCACAGTTACTAATTTTTTCTTCACCTGCACTTTCACTAACCTCAGTGCAATGATCTGATATCTTTTTCTTTAACAAATATTAATTTTATTAACTAAAAATTGTTCTGGACACTTTATCTTGTTAATATATCAAATTTTCAAGGTTTGTTTTATTAAAATTACCAATGTGTTTACTTTAGAATATAAGTATTTAAAATTATTTTGTGAAACCATCATAAATGTTTATATCCTCTTATTTATAATTTATTTAATAGTATTTATTATAGCAAATTTTAAAAGTATACTTATTCTATAATTTTTGAAAATAAAATTTGGAAATTTTAGGTAACAGAATTAATTTCTCTTTATATTAAAAGTAAATTTGTAACATCAGGTCTATAATCTCCATTTTATTAAAATTACCAACTTTTTTATAGTAAAATTATTAAAATTATTTTATGATAACAATTAATATCCTTCTATTTATAATCATGATATAAAACATAAATGTGCCCATTTTTATCATAATGTTGTATCATTCGATAAGGATATTCTGATTTTTAGAGAAAATATTATAATGCATACAGATATACATAGATATACACCATGTGCCTAATTGTTGCCAAAATATTTGATACTAGATTAAATATCACCAACTTTGACATCAAAAAATAATTTTTAAATAAACAGTGAATTGTTTTTAATAAACACTGAATTGGCAATTTTGTCAGTTTGCAAGAAAAATTCAAAGCTAAAATTCCTGATTTAATAAAAAGAAGGGAAAAAAAAACTTGTGCAACTTATTTTCCTAAGTTGGCTCTGCCATCTCCCTTCCTTAAAATAAAGTATTACTAGAATAAAAAATATGAAAAGTATAAAAAGCTAGTTATTTGAGCTAATTAATATTATTAAATTACTTTCTTTAAAAAAAATTGTATTTTAAACAAATGAGTTTGTGTTTTAGATTGTATGAGAAAAGAGAGGAAATTTACCTAAAATTATGGCATTTCTTATTGCTATTGAATCTGGAGAAGCTAAAATGTTTCAAATCTGTTTTCAAGGGGGGTGAAAAGTAACAAATGAGAAAGTAATTAATAAAAAGATATTTTTATATTTTCTTGTGATACCAGTTTAAAAATAAAAATACATATTGGTCAGAGATTGCACTGAGTTTTACTATATCAATTTTCTATAGGGTGACTATTGGGCATTTTGATTACTATCTGTATTGATGTGTTTGCTATTTGTGTCTTTTTTCTGTTCTAGATCCCAGCAAAGGTACACAAGGTCGCTCTCACATCCACATGCCTGGTACTCTACCTTGCTGTCCTTTCAAACCCCTGCTGCATGATATGACTCTCTCTTAGTTATATTTAGTTCTATCAATCTTTTCTAATAGTTATATTTAGTTTAATATATTTTTGGTTTGCATGTGCATGCTTGGTTGGTTTTCTTAACACTTATGCACTAACTTTTTAGCTCCTTTTTATATAAATTCTCTAGTAGCATGTAGATATTAAAATTTCAAGGATTGGCTAGATTTTAATACTAATTGTACTCATTTGTGCATTCTCATTTGATATATTATATTTTGCTAAAAGTCATTTTTCACAAGAAATTTTATGATAAAAGTTGCAGTTGTTTTATTCTGCGTATTTTGTTAATTCTCAAGAATTGTTAACCTTTTTTTAATTAATCAATCCTAATAAATAGCTGTATAGGTAAAACATTGATTTTTAATTTGTCATAATTATTTTTTAAACTAATATTTGAATTTTACAATTTTCACGATTTCTTTAAAATTCTGTTTATTAACTCTTCAAATATAAGTTAGAACTATATAATGGAGAAAATCACTTGCAGACTGTAAATTATTGAAAATTTTACATATATTCATAGACTTTTGGCAATATAATATATTATTAGTATACTGTGGCTTACTGCATACCTTTTAGGCAATTAAATAAAATGAAACATAGTTAGCATGAGAAAAAAAAATTACAATTTCCATTCCCTTCTTTCATTACTCCTCCTTCATTTCAAACATTTCATCCCAAGAGAAAGAATGTGGTTGAGTTATAAATTTTGATGGATATTATTTCTCTAAAATTTTTTTTGTATTTAAAGACAAATTTTGTTTTTAATGCTTTTATATATATTTTTTAAATTAAACATGTTTTATAACATGAAGTAAAGTTCTATAAATTTGCAGTGTTATTTATTAATTTTAGTTTGTAAGCTATATAAAAATTGTTTGGGTTTAAAAAAAAAAAATAAAGTGTGTAAATTCATTTTTTGTTAACTTTCTCAGTCTTGGCATCACTTATACTGGAAAACTTTGCTTATTCATATAAGAACTCTTTGTTTCTGTTGGTTAAAATTTATTCCTAAAGGCTTTAATTTCCAAAATCATTTTGGTGGAATCAATAATTAAAATTATAATCACTTACTGCCAATAACAATATATAAATACAGTCATGCAATGTCCAAAATTGGAAAATAGTTGCTAATCATCCTGAAATTGAAAAAATGCCATTTGGCCAATTATAAATACTTTTATGAATGCATGTCAAGTCATCAAGTTATCTAACTTCAGAACATACTATTAATATACAAATATAATTTGCACATATTGTTGAGCAATAGTAATGTACTTTTTTCATTTTTATAAGTTTTGTTAAATTACATTTTTTTAGAAATTTCATAACAGTTGAATTGGAATTGTATTTCTGTACTAAAAAAGTAAAAACGAAACCATTCTAACATCACTCATGTCTGTCCATCTGTTACAGGCATCTTTCTCAGAAACTGTGGAACAAGGAAAGAATTATAAATGCTATAGACCCACATATTTAAGATTATTTGCTATTCACAAATATTTTTAGAGAAAATTTAAAGAGGAGGGTAGGCTCAATTAAATTACTTGAAAAAAAAATTCCTCAGCAGTTTTTATGTGTTTTGAGTTTGAGGCATTATGCGCTATATCTCAGGTCCTCTGCAAAAAAGTTCAGGTTTTTCATTTGCAAGTAGCATGCTTGTTAAATTCATATATCTAATAAAGTTCTTTTAGCCATACAAATTTGTCAAAAGATAGGTGATACCTCTGTAAAAGAAATGTTGAGATAGCTAGGATGCGATATTATAAAAATTTAAATAAGAAAAAAATATTATGTAAAGCAAGCAAAAAAGAAACAGAAAAAAGAAAAGCTGTAACTGAAATTCATTATTAAAAGTAAAAAAAAAAAAAAAAAAAAAAAAAAAAAAACTACAAACTGCTTTTGAAACAACATAAATGGCATGATAGCATATATATATATATTTTAAATGAATGTTTAATATGTGTAAATTCTGTTATATAAGTAAAAATTTACTTTAGATCCATCTAAGTTGCATACGTCAAATGATATAGATTTTCAGTTTCAATTTTATAGATAATTTTCAATTTCAAAGATAAGTTTGATCATTAAAATCTAGACTATTAATTAATATTTCTAAAAATGTCATGAATAATGGTCGCTGAATTGTAGGAAATATGGTCTGGAAAGTCAAGGAATTTAGTTATTCAAAAGATGTTATTCAGAGTATGAGCCCTGAAAACTCACACTTGATTATTTTATTTTAATTCACATATTAATTTATATGTTTGTGAGTAAAAATAATAAAGAAAAATATTATATTAAGGTATTAAGAACCTTATTAGAATTGGAGAAATAAATTTTAGAACTTTACTTGATGCCATTGATTTTTTCTTTTATTATTTTTATGATTTTTTTTTAGATAAATGTGGGAAATTTATCCTGAGTCAATGTTTAAGAATTTGTGTTAGTTTTTCTTAAAAAAAAAAAAAAAAAAGTTATAAGCACAATATTTTTTTTATTTTATTGACAGACGATAAAAACACTGAAGTATTATTATTTTAATGTATGTTTTATTATTACAGATAAGTGTAGGTTTTTTTTTGTGTGTGTGTGCTTTGGATTAGAAGACATGTTTTAACTGGTTGCAGCTGAAACGTCTTAAGATAATTTTACAGAATTGTCTTGTTTATTTTTGTTTTATTGATACTTTAAAATTATGTATATAAAACTAGTTCTCATAAAATAGTTTATACTGTCTTATTTATTTTGCATCATCTAACATATTTCACTCTGTTGACTTCTTGGTTTAATGTATGTTGGATAGTTGACTCTTTTGTATGTGAATAAAGACAAATATATTTTATTAAATTTTATAATATTTTCTAAAAATGCTTGAAAAAAAAATTATATAGTTTTCTAAAATAATGTTTAAATTTGCAGAGTCTTCAATATTCAATGAGTCTACGTTTGTCAATTTGTGACTTGAAATAGTCTAATACTTAGAAGAGAGAGATTTTTTTTTTCTTTCTTTCTGGCGGAGGAAGAGCCTCATGTTTAATTATCTTCTCTGAAATTTTTCATTCTAGTATTCTAAAACAAATTGTATTATTAACTTTAGAATTTTTTTTAATACACTAGTTAGGCAAATATGGAAAAAAATTAGATCTTATGATATTTTTTATATTATTGAAAATACTATCTACTTTTGTTCTAAATTACCAATCCTTGATTATGATTTTTATGTGCTACTAAAGAATACCACTTTCTAACTTTCTTTTACCAATTTTTCTAATGTAGATGATGATCCCTTAGTATTAAATTTTCATGTTTTTCCTTATTTTCCATCTGTGTTCTAGGTAAATAATAAAGAGACAAATTTATTTTTAGATTAATAACAAACAGGATCACACTGAAAAACTCGAGCTGAATTGTTTTGGCCTTAAAATATTGGTGAAAAGTTTAGTAATTTTCTCCAAAACTGGGAAAACTGTTCAGCTACTCTGAGGGGGGGGGGGGGGGGTATCCATTTTAAAGTCTGTATTAGTTAGCAGTCATGCATGCTTTGTCATTGATTGTTGATATTGAAAAAAATATTGATTCTTTAAAACTCACCGGAATTTATAATAAAAATGAACGTTAACTCTGCCAAAACATATTACATTAAAATAAGTCAAGATCTAAAAGTAATTAAGAAATAAATGCTTTTATGAAGTTTAGAATTACTTATATAAACAAGACAACTACAGAAAATTGTATTTCTATGAGTAAAGCTTGTTACTTTTAAATTTTTACTTTAAATCTTCATGGATTCTATTAGATCACTATTAACATACAGAATTTGTTGTACTTATCAACAAATTCATCATAAAATTGCTTTCGGAGATACACTAATGCAGTTAGAAAAATATTTCTAATCTTGCAATATTTACTTTCTTCTGTCTTCACTAGAAGAAAGTACTGTAATCGAAATTTTTTTCGAGGGGTTTACACGTTTTAGGAGTCAGAGATTCCAAAAAACATGTTTTTACAAAATGTCTGTCTGTGTGTGTCTGTCTGTATGTCGCCATTCTACCATCAAAAAGTGTGCGAAGTTATGTATAGAATTGAACCTTTTTTTTTTTTTTTTTTTTATGTTTTTGGCTGTGGCAAGCAGGTCCTCCTTCAGTTTTGAAATATTCTGCCGGATGGGGGCGCTGCAATCGCGATTTTTGTGCCATTTTCAATATTGTACCAAACAAAAGTATGTGAAGTTATGCATAAAACTGAACCAAATTTTTGTGTATGTGTATGACTATGGCTAGTTGGTCCTTCCTGAATTTGAAAAAAATTCGCCAGAAGGGGGCGCCGCAATCGTGATTTTTGTGCCATTTTCAATATTGTACCGACCAAAAGTATATGAAGTTATGCATCGAATTAAACCAAATTTTTTGTGTATGTGTATGACTATGGCTAGTTAGTCCTCCTTGAATTTGAAAAAAATCCGCCTGAAGGGGGCGCTGCAATCGCGATTTTTGTGCCATTTTCAATATTGTACTGACCAAAAGTACATGAAATTATGCATCGAATTGAACGAAATTTTTTGTGTAAGTGTATATGGCTATGGCTAGTTGAATCGCCCTGAATCTGAAAAAAATCCGCCGGAAGGGGGCGCTGCAATACTGAATTTTATGCCATTTTCAATATTGCACCACATAAGTGTATGGAGTTAGTTCTAGAACTGAACTAAACATTTTGTATATGATTATTTTTTGTTAAGGCAAGTAGGTCCTCCCTGAATTTGAAAAAAAAAATCTGCTTATCATTCTATTGTCCATCGGCTCGCGCAGAGCGGAAATTCATTTTTACTCCGATTGATTGAAGCAGAAATTTAAGATGAAATGCAAAGTTGGTAAGGTATTGAATTAAAATTACACTGATAAACAAATTTCAACGAATTTTCGATTTCTCTATATATGTTGGGTGTTTCTTATAGATTTCAAGCTGCTGAAAAAGAGTATGTTTGTGAAAATTTTCTATCACCCTCCAATTTTGAAAAATTTCATTAATACGTTTTGGAGTATGTAGGCATCGTATAGGCATTGTAATTATATTATTCTCTTTCATGTATTTGATTCACACAAACATTCCTTTTTCTTATTACAACGATAAAAGATACAGCAAGAGAGTAGAAACAGATGTCCCCCTAATAAATTTTATGTTAGCGACATTGAACAGACAACTCTAGCCACCCCCACAGTATTTGACTTTAACGCAAATCCATGACAGTGGAAACTTATCTTTCGGGGCAAATATACTACTGTTTCTTTGTTCTGTAAGACTTTTTAATTAAATTTTTCTTATAATTATCATATCTTCCTCTACAATATGTAAAACATGTCTAGAGGATGCGTTAATGAACCCGATTCTTTTTGCTGTGTGTGCGGGGAGCTAACTTTGAAAAACCATTGATGCGCCTATCATATGTACTTTGTATATAAAGTAATTGAACGAGATAAGAAAAAGGCACCTCGTTCTTGTTATACACAACATGCTACAAACTTCCGGATGTGGATGAAAGGTACAAAAAAGTGTATGTCCTTTGCTATACCCATGATATGACTCATGCCGAAGGATCAAATAACTGACTGCTACTAATGTATTACAAAATTAAAGGATTCTTTGCAAGAAGTAAACATAAAATTAAGTACACGAACTTAGATTCAGCAATGTGACCAGCATTACATGATGATGATTTAAAAATACCGAAACCTCCAGCGAATTTTTCATATGATGATGTAGCAGTAGAAATGGAAATCGATGAAACTGAAACTTCCTCTACATCTGATATGAACTATTCTCCTGGCATAAATGAAGAACCACACCTAGTAACTCAAAAAGAATTAAATGATTTTGTAAGAGACTTAAATTTATCAAAGAAAAACTCAGAATTACTTGATCAAGATTGCAAGGTTGGAATCTCCTGAAAAACAATACAAAGATATCTATTTATCGAGATTGATATAAGAAATATTCAACATTTTTTAAAAGAAAAGATGATTTATGCTGCTGTAATGATATAAGTGGCTTAATGTCTGCTTTAAATTGTCAATATAACTCGGAACAATGACCTATAAGAGAGCACCCACAACTAAGACATTTACAGTTACATAAAGTATGAAATTTCTTATTAATATCATTTCTTTTTACAAAAAAAAAAAAAAAAAAAAAAAAAAAAAAAATATTTTTCTGAAACTTTATAAACAATGCATACTTTCAGTGTTTTAAATATTAATTTTAAGCTTTATAAATGTTTATTTAAAACTTTGTCATTACTAAAATACCAAATGATAAATTTCATAAGGTGTATGTGTTAAATAAATACTACAAAATTGAAATTTTCAGGATTTTGAATTTTTTAAAAATCTGTGGGTGGTGGAAACTTTTTAATGGCATATTCTTTCACAGCACCACCTAAAAATATAAAAGTCACCACATACTTAGTTAGAAACAGAAACCATGTTTATCAGTGTTATTAAAGTATTAAAATGAGTAACTATTTTTTTTTTTTTTTTTTTTTTTTTTTTTTAATATTAAAATGTACCTATGAGATAGAAGAAAGTTTTGGGATTGGCACATCCAACTAGTTTTATTCTTTTAATGATGAGACAATTCTTGAGCTATTTTTCACTGTAATTCTGATTAGCAAGGTATCATTGTAGAAGGATTCCAGTTGGTAGCTATACACATACACTTATTGTTTGGATTTTGAGAACAGATTTATTTAACAAACTTGCTACTTTCTGATACATTCATTAACCCTTTGAATGCAGAGCACATTCGACCACAATGTCCAAGCGAGCTAATAGATGCCTCACAGGAACTACTGCTGTATTCAGAGGGTTAATTCATTTTCAAGAGTAAATTAATAAAACTTTCAGATATTTCTATTCAGACATTAAAATATTAAATTGTTTTTTTTTTTTTTCCCCATAAAGTTAAAGAATTTTTCAGTAAAGATTGGCAAAATTGTCAGCCTCCATTTTTCAGAATACTATTTAAACAACATTAGTTGTCATCAGGAAGTTATTTTTATTAATCAAGATGTACCATATTAGGGAGAATGGCGATTATTTATTTAAAGAATTTTTCAGTAAAGATTGGCAAAATTGCCAGCCTCCATTTTTCAGAATACTATTTAAAGAACATTAGTTGTCATCAGGAAGTTATTTTTATTAATCAAGATGTACCATATTAGGGAGGTGGCGATTATTTATTTAAAGAATTTTTCAGTAAAGATTGGCAAAATTGTCAGCCTCCATTTTTCAGAATACTATTTAAAGAACATTAGTTGTCATCAGGAAGTTATTTTTATTAATCAAGATATACCATATTAGGGAGGTGGCGATTATTTATTTTCCCCACTTTTAAAACAGTAATGCTTAAAATTTTGATAAGTAAAAAATTATTTTGCTTAAAATATTTGCATTGTAAGAAAGAGAATTTAGGGAGAAAAAAAAAAATCAAATTATTTGGATTACACATTTATTGATATATTTTGCAGTTTAATCAAAATAATCTTACACATATTCTTACTCTTGTTTCCTGTTTAACTCAGAAAGCTTCTGAACCAACCTTTACATGTGAGTTATTAAATATACATTTATTTATGTCTTTTGTTAATTTTTAAAATTAACTGTAAAAAATGCCTTATTGATTGAATTGTTGTATTGCAGTGTTATTAAATCATTATCTTAAAAATTAATTCATTTAGGTTCTGAGCATGATCATGAAAGTGAAGGCTACCACGGTGCTGTGCCAAGTTCATTATCCACCGGAGCCATACTTGCCATTATTATTGCCGTTGTCCTTGTTATCTTAATTGTAATTGATGTAGTGTGCTTTGTTCGTTATAAGTGGGGTGTTGTTTTCTTCCTACGGAGCAGAGTCTGTGCAAAACCTATGGTCAATGAGAAGGCTAAAGAAGCTGCATTTGAAGATGGAAAGGGAGGGTAGGTAGAATTCTTTCAGATTGTTAAACATTCTACTGCTATGTATTTTTATTTCTAGTATACAATATTTCTGTTAAAACTACTCTATTCAGTTTTGTTTGCTTTAGAATTGCATTTTATTTCAGAAATGAATTTAATAGAAATGTTATTGTAGAATAGAAGTGATTGAGATTGTTTTGGTTTTTCTGAAATAAATCCAGTTGTTTTCATATGGGAATTTATTATCTGAAACTATGGAAATTTATTATATTCTCTTAAAGCGTAAAAAACTAACAAAAAATCCTTAACAAAACCTGTACATTATTCTCAAATACATCTTATTAAAATTAAAGATAATTTGCCTGTTTTTTGGTTGGGGGGGGGGGGGGGGGGGAGTTTAGTATTTAATTTTTTGACTTTCTTAAATCTTAAGTTAATTTTAGTTCAATCTTTTTCCATATTTTTAAAATGCTTTAGAGAGACTATTAAGGCTGCTCATCACTCAGTTTGTAAATTTCTCTTGGTCATGTTAAGTCTATGGGCATTAGATACATTGTTACATTTTAAATATCTCCTCAGGATTAGTTTTTTGCTTTCCATGTGCTCTTTTTAAAGGATGTCTCTGGTTTTATTAGTTGTGAAAATATTTCTTAAAATCTATACTTAACTATTTAAAGCTGGTTGGCAAGAAAACTTGCCATGTAATCTGTACAAAACTTTTAAATTTGAATACCAATATTGTAGTTTGGGAATTTTCGCATTATTTAATTTCGGCTTTTGAGTGATTAAATAATTCAAAATTAAAATGTGAAAAAAATTAAAGGGACAATTTTCCTTTTCAATAATTTTATTTTTTAAAGTAGGGTTCAAACAATGAACTCGCTGCATTTCAGTTTTTAAAAAATATATGGTTTGACCAAAAAACTGCATGTTTAATGATTTTTTTTTTTTAAGTTTAAAACAATTTTATTTTTCAAAATATTGATATTTTTGTTCCCCATATCCCCCCTTTAAAAAAAAAAAATGTATATTACACAAGATTTGTATATGGATTTTTAAATACATCTAACAATACGTTTAATGTAATTTTTTTTATTGATACATATAGTATAAAATGATGAAATTTAACACATTCTTCAGATACTATTTTTTAAAAGTGACAAAAAAACCTGAAGGTTAATTCTATATGCAGATTTATTACATATATAATAAAGAACATAGGCAAAAAATTTTAAACAAAAGTGCCTTAGCATTTTTAAAACATAAAGTACATATGAACATGCAGGAAAAGACAGTTAAAGTTTGAATTTGCATGAATAATTGCATTAAGTGTGTTAACAAACTGCACAGTATTTCATGATATAATTGTCATATGGGTGAAATGAGGTGTCAAAATATTCACAATTGAACAAGCTTTCATTTAATATTAAAAAGAAAATAGACTTTTTGACCAATTTTAAGTAAATTGTTTCCCTAATTTAATATTTTGTGTGTCAAAAACAGACGCAATGGGAGTAAAACTTCATAAAAAAAATTAACCATAAATTTTGAAAAATTTTGAAAATTTAAAGGAAAAGAAAAAACTTTAGAAGAGTACACAGAAACAGGAAGTTAAAAATATTTATTTTCCCGAGAAGATAGTTTAAAGACAGAACGCATCAAATGCCCATAGACTTAATATTATTGAGGGAAATTTGGAAGTTGAGCAACGAGCAGCCTTAAGAGAGATTTTTTGCTAGGTATTTCCTGCTTTCATAATTAGCTGGGGGTCAACAGTTTGTTTGATCTAAGCTTCTAAAACTTTTTTTACAGCGGAAATGAAACTAACACCAACAATGGAACTATTACTGTTGACGTTGATCATGCAGGCAATTCTGAGTAAGACACACTTCCATAATGATTATCGCTATCAGAAACTGTTTTTTCAGGGCTGACTCTCATCTGAATAGCTGCATGAATTGTGGCAGTGCATGAGTTTCTGGGTCTGTTGCTTTCTGCATGTGTCTTTATCTCGGTGAATTTGTATCATTTCTCTTCAGAAATTGTCAGTGGATTTCCTATGGTTATTAATTGCATTTCATGTGCGTGTCAGTGTAAATTTTTCTTCTTGAAGAAAGTATTATAATTACTATAAATTATTCAGTTCATTTACCAAGCTATATTTGAGGTAAAAAAGAAAATAAATGCCTTTTCTTCTTTTTTTTAAACAGTCTATGCATTGCGCTAAATTAAAAAAAATAATAATAATTGGTAATGTAATTTTATGATAAATGTAAAATTATTTTCCTTTCGGAAATTATATCTGTATTTAATTGATCAAACATGCACCCGAAAGTAAAATAGATTTAGAAATGGATTTTTTTTTATTTTAATAGAAAACCTGTATAATTGTGGTCCATTATAGAACTGTTTACCTCCTTATTAATGCAGAAAATACTACAACTAATTACTATTAAAAAAATCTCTAAATAATATTTATTAACAATTATTCCTTACCTGATGTTATAATTAGACTAAAGAGAATCCATTGAAAGTCAGATTTCTGCTTTTGCATTTTTTGACATGATTTCATAATTAACTAGGTGAAATAATGATAAAATTGCCTTAGTTTGATATAAGAAAAGTGAAAGTTCAAATAATTCTTTTTTTTTTTTTAGGTAGCTCTTCCATTATAAAAAGTAAATCTGCCTATTGTAGTCTCCCACTGTAAAACAAAATTTGGTGTGTTTTGATTGATCATGACCCCCAGACCCCCAAAACCATCCTCCATTCAAGTATTGACTTATTGGTATATGCATTAGAATATTTTCTTCCCTGAAAATCAATAAGAATGCTAAAGCTAATGTATAAAATCTATGCATCAACTTAACCTGAAATTGTCAGAGAAAGGAATGTAAAAAATTGGCTATTGATTTATCCAATCCTCCTTTTCTTATACTACTTATATATAATTTTAAAAATATAAAACCTAATTTTGAGACAGTTCATTATAAACATTCTTGATCATTTGAAAAAACTGTGCATAGAATTGTCTGAAAAACTTGACTTAAACAATAAAATATCTATAAAATTTGTGCAAATATTTTTAAATTAAATTTTATTAGATTTCATCAAATGATAAAGTTTAAAATTTTCCATTTTTTGAATCTAAGTCATGTATCCTGTAACTAAAATTGCAGTATTCTCATTTTTTTAGATACTTTTCAAATAGTTGTTGCCAGAATTCTTTTCCATTGTTGCTTTTTGGGAAATTCTCAACTGTTAAGAATGAAAATCTTTTTTGAATACAAAAGATGTTTGCCTGTTTGAGGATGTTTATGCTATTTTAGTGCTAATAAAATTTATAATAGCTAATTATTTATAGAATCTCTAAAAGCCTAAAAGGAGCATTCTTAAATAGATAATTTTTTTTACTCTTGATAAATAATTTAAAAAAAAGTCAAAATTACGAAGCTGTAGCTTAATAAAAAGTGCTTAGAAATATATATATAATCTATATCTTTGCTCATGAACAGCCTTTCTATAAAACATCAGTGTAAGTTCATTTTTGTAATTTACACCAAAGCTTGCTTGACATAAAATTCTCTTTTATTGTTGATTTTCTTTTTGCATATTGCTATTAAGACTTCTTGAACGCTGTATAATGCATACAAAGCAAGAAAATGAATTGTAGTGGTATTCATAAAATTAAATGAAAAATTTAAGTAATAAATTCTAATAAGTTTCTGTTGATACAATATGATATCAACATCTTTTTAAAACCTGTCTCCCCCCCTAATGAGACCAATTATGCATATTTCTTCGAAAAGCAGTAATTATCTTCATCATTATCACAGGAATTAAATGTGGTGGAAACACCATTTATCTAAAATTAGATGCCAAAAAAAAGTGCAATAGACAAATATTGGTTCAGAACTATTTTGAATATCTCATATGATATCCTGCATTATTTTCCATTCGCATGTGAAGGATGAAATGACTCTTATTTTTAAATCCAAAAGTTAATTTATTTGTTTATTACTGCATCAGTTTACTAGATTTTGGTCATAAGTGAAAGATTTTAGTCCATAGATGTATTAAATTTTAGTTTTGTGACTGTAATGATTATTGATCAAAGGTAATTTACAGTTGAAAGGTGCGTTTTGTACATACATTGCAATATATTTAAAAAAAACTGGCTGTAGGTGCATGTTCTTATATTAATGCACAATATCTCTATTTTTATTTAAAAGGGAGATTTGCCTTTTTTGGGGGGGGACATTGATTTTTTCTCTTTTTACACTTTTCTATTTTCTTACAGTTTGTAAATTATCCGTTTACAATGATTTGGTTGAATTCTGCAAGTCTTTTTGCAGTTATTTAGTGCTTTAGCGCAATATGTCCATAGGCTTATACTGTTTTGGAGTGTTATAAATGCATTTTTTGCAAACTGGGCAGTATAAAAATGCAAAATCTGCTAAATTAATCTTGTTAAAGGTTTTTTTTAATGGTTGATAGGATTTATTGTAGTTTCAGATACCTTCAGCCTTTTTTATAAAAAATGTTTTTAAAAACAAGACAAAATGTGAAAAAAAAGTCAAAAATATATTTTGCTGTGATTTTCTTTCCACATACATAAACAAAGCATAATCCTTAATGAAAATTGATTGTGAATGACTATTCCTGTTTATCCCTGCTTGATTTGAAGTGTACGCTGCACATTTATAGAGCATCTAATTGCACAAATTAAGCCACGTCATAAATTTTTGGTTGACATTTTTTTTTTTTTTACCTAATAACAAATAATATGTAAAACTAAAGCTAAAATCTTTATTCATATTAAAAAAGGGGGAAAAAAAACCTTTGGGCTTGTACAGGCAAAACATCATTGAATTAAGCTGAAGAAGCATGTTAATTTGCTTCTTTAGTGGCTTCATTGAAAAATGCTGATTGTTGTGGCATTAATTATTATTATTATTCCAGGAATGTAGTTATACTCGTCAAATAAGCTGTTTTGCATTGAATGTGTAATAATTTGATCAAAATCATGTTAGAGACTGTATTATTAAAATTATGAATCACTATTAGTTTTATATGGATTTTATTTTTGGATCTATCTTGCAGAGCAGTAATTAGGAGGAGGGGAAATTACATAGGTGTACTTATAAAATTTTAACTGATACAAAATAGTATGTGTGGATATACATAAAAATGTGCGGTAAATTATCCAGTTCAACTCTTTTTATTGAAAAGGGTAATTTAACCATAATTTATTTCTATTCTGACTAAGAAAATAATTAAAAATTATGGTCAAGTAAATGTTGTCTATAAAAGCAATTGAATGGCTGGACAGTTTGCTGCTATTTTACTATATAGTTTTAGATTCCATTAAAATTGAAAATATATCATTGGGGGAGAGGTGAATTCTAGGGTTCTTAGTTATTGTTTTCGAATTTTATAGATTAGAAGTTAATTGAGTATTTTTTTTTAAATGCTAAGTATGTTCATATGTGCTTTTGCTCTTTTGTATTTGAAGCTTCTGAATCGCTCCGAATCTGATGTTGGCTTTGTATTAACTTGTTTGTTAGCCATGCTTTCCAGAAAGCTTCAAATTATGCATGAAGCTAACATACGAAAAATTGAAATTATAGGTAAAATAATAATTTTTTATGTGTATAGGAATATATAGCTTTTTGCTTATTCATGTAATGTGTTATTTGTTCATAAGATTCATACATTAAAAAATTTTATGTATTTTTCCTTTATTTTCCTTCCTCCTCCCCTTTTATTCTTACCTTCAAGATTTATTCTAAAAGAAGTAATCTTTATACATATTCACAATGTTAAAATTTTAAACTGATGTATTTATTTTTATGTTTATCCTCACAATGGTATGAAGTGTCTAATTTATTTTAATATATACTTTTAATGTTTCTCATTTTATTTTTATCTAACATATGTAAATTTTATATGTATATATATATATATATATATATTATTATTATTATTATTTTTTTTTAATGTTTCTTTTTTATTTATTGAAGTCTTATTATCTTAATAAAATTATAGAATTTCAAATTAATGGAATTTTTATTTTTCTTGTTAACACTATTAATTAAATTTAAAATAATCTCATCAGGTCTACGGCAAATAGAAAACTTGTTTCATCCCTTTCTTTTTTCCATTAAATTTTAAGATTTTAGTTAAAAATCTCTATGCACAGTTTTATTTTACATTTATGCTGCTTTTGAACAAGATCTTCTAAAACGGATTTAAGCAAATTTTGTATTTCATTATTTAATTAGTGTCCTTTAATTTCAAATGTTTAGTATTTTATTTTTTTATTATTTTTTTTTTTTTTATGAATTGTGCTCTAAGTATCATAATTTCAGGAAAGGTGACAACTTTGAAAAGAAATCCAGAACAGAAGTAGATAATCCTGCTTTTGAGTAAGTGATCTGCTGTTTTGGGTTGAAATATTTAATAATTTTATTCAAATGTTTATAAGTTTAAAATAACTTGATAAAATTGCTTAATTTTTAAAAAATCTAAAACATCACTGTAATTTTTCAATCAGTATTAAAATGCCCTGTAATTTCTCTGTAATAGAATGGCAAAAGTATAAAGCTTTACTTTAATTCTCCCATTACAAAATCTACTTAAAAGTAAAAAAAAAAAAAAATTATATCATTGCTGCTCATAATATTGTTAAAAAATACATCAATAATTATGTATATCATAATGATGTTTAATTTTAATATACAAAACTAACACATCTTTAAAATAATTATAAAAATTATATATAAACTGACATACTTAATATTTTATAAATTATCATTATTATTATTTGATTTTGTAATACTTAAATATTATCTGCAGAATGAAATATCTGAAGAACTATTATTTTTGAATTTAAATTTTTAGTTTATGAATTTTGTTATTTATTTTTATGTTCCTTATATTTAAGTTGATTGTATTTTTAAATTTTAATCAAAATTGGAAGCAATCTATAATGAATGGCAATTATTAGAGTGTTCTCTAAAACTAATTTAATGGCCATATAACCTGAGACATTTAATTATTTCGTCAAGATTTCATATCCAGCTTCTATTTATTTATTTATATGACCATCTGAAATTTCGATAAGATATTTTGTACACAAACTTTCACTTAAATATTTTTTCTAACCATCTAAAGCTGTGAAAAATTCTGATTGAGAAAACTTTGTTAGGTCTGAAAATACTTTGAATATTATGTTACTTTAATTTTTATGTTTGTGGAGGTCTGTCAGATTTTTTGTCATTATCAGGATTTGCTGAAGGTAGATTACAAAAACTAGCATTAAGTGTTGTTGTTCCAGTTCGAATGTGCTCTTCATCTTGGAAATAAGATGTTAATATTCTATTTGTAAAAGTTAACTTATAATTTTGAGTTTCACTTGCACCCTTTTTTTTTTCTGCACACTTTAAATATTTCCAAACAAATTAATAGCACATTTTCAGTATTTTTACAATCTTTTGACCTTATTACAGCCCTTTTTTTAATTGCATGTTGAATTATATGTTACTTGATTACAACAGAATACAAGAACCTGTATATGAAATGAACTTTTATAAAAATATATAAACGTTAATAATTTATCCTTTTTTAAATTATTATTTTAAAGGGAGGGGATGAAATTGGTTTTCTATTAACATTTCAAATTTTTAGAGTTAAATTCTTGTGACATGAAGATGAATTATGCATGACATTTTGTTTAGTTCAAAAGATGTTACAATTATGCATTTCTATTTATTTATAGGAGAAAACAAGTAATGTTTATCTGTGAAAAACAGTTCTAAGAATTGCATGCAGTAAATTGTTAGCAGGCCATATATATATATATGTGTGTATATAGATGAAGGATTTCTTGATTTTGATGCTTAGTATTAAAAAGGAAAGAAGTGCAGTGTTTTAGTTATACTTTTACCGCATATTAAAGATAATAATAAATATTAGATTTCAAGACCTATAGGTTGTGTAATTAAATAATTAATCTCTCTAGTTGAAATTAATAAAAAACAAAATTGTAGGTTTTGAGTATTAAGTTTTCCATTTTATGTCATTTCAGCTTAGTATTTTATCTGTTTCAAGTAAGCAAACCTATATCTTTGTCTGCCACTGATATGACATTTTAAAAGTTATCCAGCATTTTATTAAACTTTTCTAAGGTCATATTAAGGACAAATTGATGAAAATCTTGCATTCCTTTGTATACAGTGGTAAAATTATAATAATATAATTTTATTTTGTAACTACTTCTTGACTCAATAGTTGCTTAAAAATATTTTAAATCTTTTGTGCTAAGAAAAAATAATGTTAGTTTATTATCTTGACACTATTTTGACAGAAGGATTTTGGAGTAAGATTGATTAAGATCTTTACTTTATTTAAGAAAGGTGATCTAAAAGAGAATTAATATATCTATTTTATATATATATAATTTATAAATTTTATTAACTTTAAAATTATTTGCTGTTGTGTTGCTAAAACTATTCATTTTTGAGTTAAATTTAATTTTCTGTAATAAGTTTTAATTAAAATATTGACACTTGGTATAGTTAAATAAGTCTTGTCTTACTGTGTGAGAGTTACTGTTTCATTTTCTTGAAATACATAATTCCTTAAAATGTACATATTCATGACTCATGATTTTTCCTTTTAGGGACTATCCATAAATGATGTCATGCTTTTCTCAATATTTTTTACACTCTCCCTCCTCACATTTGTAACAAAGTGTCACATTTCACTATATCCTATTCCCTTCCTTTGTCGTATGTCGTGCTATATTGCATAATGATACTTGCAGTTCATAAACAAACCACAACTTTATAGGTCATATTACAAATTTTATTTTTAAACTTTAAATATGTTTTTAATGACTTTTTTTATTATAACAATAAAAATGATCCATGCATCCCTTTTTTTTTTTTTTTTTTAAAATGAAATAAGATTGTTTTACAACAAAAAACATAATTAATATTCAAAAGTAATAAAATATTAATATTGAATGGTAATCGAAAATAGTAGTATTTTGGAATTTTAAATGGAATTTAATACATATTTGGCTTTAAATTTTATCTTTATGAACATGAAATACTTTAATTTTAAATTAACTTCAAAATTTAATCTTCTGATTTTTAGGCATGTTTAGGAATGCTTTTCTTTTAACAAAAATGTGTGATGTCACATTTCTTCGTACCCCTCCCACCCCCCTTTTCACAATCTTTCACAATTTTATAAATCCCCCTCCTTCCTCCAAGCATGACATTATTTGTGGATGTCCCCTTAAGAAAAAAAGTAGGGGCTATCATTTGTTATTTAAAACATTATTGTTTTATGTCATGAAAACTGTTTTTATTAAGCATCAAAATTAAAGATAACTTTTGTCTATAAAGTTACAATTTTTAATTATTTTCTATTTTTGTGCAAACATTAAAAAGAAAAAAAAAAGTCTCTTGGGATTTTAGTCATATTGATTCATCAGATGGCAATTTCCTGAAGTAGGTGACTTCTTAGGTATGCTAGATTTCAGTTATATTTCTCTGCCCCCTTTAGCAAAGAGAAGGAGCCTCTCAAGTCAAACGAAGAAACTGAGAAAGATAATGAAGTGGCTAATGAAGATACACCTATGATTCAAACTTCTGGGTGAGCTTCGGGAACCCATCATATGCTCGATAGCTTTTTTACCCCTTCTTTTGTCTGTGTTCTTGAATGCACTATTCTTTCATTCCTCACTTGTGAATCATCAGATGGCATGACACATGATTATTAACATTTTATTTTATTTTTAGTGTAATTAATTCATTAATCAATTTTAAAATAAACTTAAATGTTTCACTAGATACTTCTAAAATCGTTCGTACAGTGCATAAAGTACAATTATATTACTTCATCTGCTTCTAGAGTTTTGTACTGTTAAAATGTTTTCAAAAGAGATTTTTGCCTGCAGCTAATTACAGTTTTAATAAATGAAGCTTTTATTTATTTTTTTTTTTTTAATTGGTATTTGCTTTGAATTTGGATTTTTTTTTTTTTCTTGTTTAATCTTTATTTGAATAACTCAAAAATTTATAGTCTGCAAATCCAAGTCTATCATCAAGATAATTTTGAACAAAATCTTACTTTTTTAAACTTATACTTAGTATCCAAGCAGTAAAATTAGTATTTTATTATTATAATCTTAATTGTAATGGACCCATGCCTGTTATTTTTGTAAAGAAACATGAATTCTTCTAAATAAAATATTAAATTTTTGTGTTTGAAATCTGTTTACATTTAATGCTAGAATACATTCTTCAAGGAGCTATATAAACATTTCATTTATGTAATTTATGCAGGTTAATAAGAATGATTTAAATCTTAGTAGCATTTTTATTGACTCATTGTTGAACATTGCATCACTATTATAATACAGGGTGCATAGGAAAACCCCTTTAACTTGAAAATACTTACGAATGCAAGTGAGTTAACTGTAAAATGATTACATCTGAATTAATGCAAACGACAGCATCACGCCCTAGTGGTGAAATTTGGAAAATAACCATTGCAAATTGCAAAAGAAAAGAGAGAGCAAAATTTCCAATTAGAAAGTTTTAATGCATCACTTAATTAGTCTGAAACAATATTTAGTTCGCACGGATAAAGTAAATCATTGCCTGTGTATCCAAAAATGTTTGAAATCAATGCATTTTATTTTGTGTAAACATATGAAAGAAATAATCAGAAATATGAAGAAATAAACACAAATTTTTGCATTAGTACATATTTACATCAATACATTTCGATAACATCACACAAGAAAGAAATTTTTAAAAAGCTTGCATATTCAGATTAAAATTATCATCTGCCATTGAAAAGTTTATGCAATGAGATTATGCTGTTTGTATCAAGTGAACATTTTAGTACCTTTTTAAATTAAAATTTTAAATGCATTGGAAAATAAAGTTTTGCAGACGTTTTTAGTACAGTACAATGTTGTAATTTTCAATTGCACACTGCTACATTTCCAAAATGTGAATATGCAGAATAAAATTGTTGCACATGAATTTCAGACATTTTTGAGTATATGGGATGATTTATCTTATCCATGTGTACCAATTGCCGTTTTGTACCTATTAATTGATGCTCTAAAACTTTTTAACTGGAAATTTTACTCTTTTCTCTTTTAATTTGCAATTAGCACTGGCTGTCTCTAATATTGGTCACTAGGAGCACTTCTGTCATTTGCATTAGGCTGGGCATAGTTACTTTACTATATTGTTACCTCACTTGCATAGCTGTAGCTCTCTCCCTTCGCAAATTTTTAGATAAAGAGACTTTCCTATGTAATGTACCCAGTATAAGTTTATATTGGATTTGTTAATCTTGACTGTTTTTGTCTGACTTTTACTACTCTCCATATTCTACCTGGCATTGTCAAGTAAGCCAGCTTTATGGCCATATAAATCTATCCTACAACATATGTAAAAATGGTTTCTTAAAACAATAAATTAGGCTTTAATAATTCATGCTTTTCTAAAACTATGTTAATAAAATTGATTTAATGATGTATAACATACATATGTGTAATTATTTTTTCATTTATTGAGCATTGATTTTGCTATAGCAACAAAGAATTCTTTAAACTTTTGAATTGCTAAAATACTGATTAATTTCTCCAAGAGTAATAATTTTAAAGAATTCAGTCTTAAAGTCAAGTTTGCATGTAAACATCACGAAGATAAAAAACACGGTGACTTTTTTTTATAGTTTAAATAATTACTCTAAGACAGTTTTAAAATTATTGCTCTCAAAATTTCATCAAACTTTCAATATTTTTCTTAAGTTTAAAGAATTTTTTGTTATTTTTAGATCAAGGACTGATGAGGTTTGCATAAGTGTTTGGTTGAAACATTTTAAAACCTGTTTATCTTGCTAACCTGAAATAGGTATGGATGACCTGATCGGTAGTCAGATATATAAAAACACGTCTACAATATTGCATAAAAACAAATTACAATATTGCATAGCACACTACAAAGCAAAATGAATGGTATTGTGATAAAGAAAAATTAAAGATATTTAGCTAGCTGGAAAAATCAGGTAAATTTGAATGGACTAGAAGTTAGTGTGTGTGTGTGTGGGGGGGGGGGGGGGGAATCATGAAAATTTACCATTCCTGAGAAAGAGTTCAGAAATTTTATGTTTCTGAGGGGAAAAAAATAGGAATATTTTTCTTATAAAACTAAGAATTTAAAATTGGAGTACCAGGAAAATTTAGCTTTTCATAAATACTGTAAAGAGTATTTTGAATTAGGATGCAACTCCTCTTGTCTACTGCTTTTCAGTCCTTTCTTGTAACCCAAAGATTTTTAATACCAGCTTCATTAACCTTTTTTACAGTTAAAAAAAAAAAAAAAATACTTAGTTGTTCAGTTTGCTTATTTATTCTTTTTTTTTTCAGAACTGAACATTTGTCCGTTTAATTTATTGGATGTTTATAATTCTTAAATTTGGTTAGTTACAGAACAACTATATTACTTATAAAGAAAAAGAAAAGTATTCAAATATGTCAAAGCTGTCTTTGATGAATGTAGTAAAAAGTTCTGATCGGATAAAGTGGGTGGAACCTGGCGCTGAAAGTGTGTATCTGCAAATAAAAAATATTCTTATTAACAATCATAGGGATTGGAGAAAGGAAGGGGGGGGGGACATCTTGCAATTATTCATAATGAAATAAATATCATGGTGTTAAACGATTTGTAAATTTTGCAAAAAATTGTTCCAAAAATCAGTTACAGAAGTTTATTCTCAATATTAATAGAGAAAAAATTATGGGAAAACCAGAAAGTCAAATTCAGCTGAGATGGATTGGACATCCTGCAGATTGCCACTGTAACATTTGTAGTTCAGGTACATTTATTTCATCTTGCAGCAGGCTTTGCATGTTGTTAATGTACTTTTAAACTGCTGGCAGATAGGGAGTTAATCCATGCCTATTTTCAGTTAAGCAAGGAAAATAGTTATTTCAACATTCAATCAGTTACTTAAGTGAATTTCACCAGCTTTCAGTCTTTTTTTCCCAGTCATTTTGCTATTTTCTTCATTTAGTTTTTAATTTAAAAATTCTCATGTGCCATGCCAAACTAAATTATCTTAGTATCTCTATTCTTGCTGACTTCTCACACCTGCTGTATGAATATAAGATATTTTCTTTTGACTTTGAATGCCAAACATTCTTCAGCCATTAATTTTTCTCGATGTTGCCTGCATATATGCCTCAAAACCCTTTGTTGCTTCCTGGATTTCAAATTGTGTTAAGTCTTGTGATTGCACCCTCACTTCATTCTTTTTATTTTAGGTTGAGATTTTTTTCCCTATTGTTTTCTTTTTTGGTTTCATGCTAAATTCATCGAAACTTGAATTGTGTGTTTGTCTTTTCTATTGAATTGTGGAGGTTTTGTGAGTTTTGTTATTTAATCTTGTGTTTTTCTAACTGCACCTTTTGGTTGATAATCATAATATTGTGGAATTCTTTATTTCACATTCTTTTGGAGATTTCTTGAGTTTCCCATTTTATGTTCAGCCTTCCGAATATTTATGTGGGTTGTTACTTTCCAAAGGAAACATTCTTTCTTAATGTCATTTTCCTTTTGCAATTTTTATTTTGTCTCTTAGAATTTAAATTTTGAGGAAGAAAATTTTTGCCTTGAAAACATATGTATATCATTAAAGTATCAGAAAAAGGAGGAGGAAAAAGCTATTTTGTTATTGCCAATTTGATTGCAACTATTAAAACAGGGTTGCCATGCCACCTGGAGAACCTGGAAAACTGGGAAAACACAGGGAATTTTAAATCTCCTCCCAAAACAGGGAAAATCCAGGGAATTTTTTAAAAAATCCTAAAAAATCTGGAAAACACAGGGAATTTGGTAATGTCAAATTATAACATTTCTAATTAGCCTTCATACACGCATATATTTTTTCGCACTCAACATGGAATAAATGTGTTGCAGTACAGGGAAAATACAGGGAATTTTTTTTCAACATTAGAGTGGCAACCCTGTAAAAGAAAAAAAAAATCATACTAATTGTATTGAATTTATTGTCAACAAAATAAAAATTAATATAATACTAGTATTTTTCAAAAAGTATCTTATTTGAATAAGTTTAATTAAAATTATTGAAATTATTTAAATTTATTATACACCATTTAACTTTCTTTGATAAAAGGAAATTATATAGTTAATTTTTGTAAAATAACTATCTAAAAAAAGGCACTATTAATACAGGTATACCATTTTTTTATGTTCAAATACTTCTATCTATAATTTGTGCTAAATTATTATAAATGTTCAGTTTTTATGACAAGATAATCCATTGTATGATAATAATTACAAAATCCAGTAGCAATTTTCATATTTATGGGTCTTAAATTTTAGATGATGTTGATTTTATTTATTTATTTTTTCCTTATGATTTAAAGAATTATTATTCTTAGCTGTCCACTGCTAGTATGAATCTTCATTTTCTCTGTGAAAATGACCATAATATAAATGTGAAAAATTGGTAGTATCGAATGAATAGATGTGTGAAAATAGATAAATATAATTTTTTTAAATTTATTTTATTTTGAAAGTAGTGCAAGTTATTTTTTTACCCCTCAAATAAAAAGTAAAATGCTAAGAATACTGTAAAGAAAATAAAAAGGAAAATGACATATTTAATGCATTCCTTTCTTTCAATTCCATTTTGTTTCATTTATCTTTTTCCATGATCTGGATACATAAGTATTGTCAGACTCAAAATTATGAAGGTCAGACAGATGATGTACAATTTTGTAAAAGCAGTATGTTTTGTCTTCCTTTTTAAAAGACTCAAATAAAAAAATATATTTTGAAGACTTGAATGTTACATATGTAAAACATTCAAACATAGGCTGTGATTTCTTTATGAAATTATTAGAACATGTACTGGACATGGATAACCTATTTATTTGAAAATTTTATGTGACATTATTTTCATCCTACCTTTTTAAAAATGAATTTGTATGATGTAATTGAATTTTTATATCATTTAAAATATGGCTAATTTAAGAGATAGCATGTAAAACTTGCATAGCATTGTAAAATAATGCAAAGTCATGAAAAGGGAAGAAATAATCAAATGTGTGTTAATGTCTGTTGTAGCTACTTCAATAACCTAACCCATAACTCTGCTACTAACATTGACTGGCCTAACATATCTCATGCTTCTCTTATGCACTGTTTTAGTTAATTTCTCATCACTATTTTCATAAACAGTAGTGTGCTTTTATTCTTAAATTATGTTAATTGTAATTATGTAGTGTCTAACATACTATTAGAAAAGTTATTTGGTAATGGTCTACTTTCAAAGCAGTAGTTATGACTTTTGGTCTATTACATTTTGCTTAGAAACTTTTTATGCATGTAAATTTATTATAAAAATTTCTTAGTAATGGTTGTGTTTTCAATACTATGATTAACATAAATGTTTGTAATGCATTGAGCTTAAAGTTATCAATCTTATGGGTTGTTAAAATCTGATTGGGTGGGTGCAATATAATTTTTTAATTTTCTTTTCATATAGGATGTTGAAATTGAACCTTAAAAATCCCTGTAATTATTGTTTTTCTTTTTAATAAATTTGAAAATAACTATTTTTAATATTTTAACCTTGAAGAATTGTTGATTTGCCCTAGTTGCCCAGGCCTGTGATAATAGCTTTAAATATATCTAAAATAAGTGTTGAATGATTTTATACGCTTAAACACACAAAAATCTTTGTAAAAAGAACTTGCAAAAAAGCATTTTTCCTCCCTCAGAGATTAACCTTGAATATATTTAAACTTAAAATAATAATACAGTAGATAATCTTTATAACGCAACATTATGCATCACATAGAATTTTGCATTATATGAATCATCTTTCATATATCATTAAATTTTCATTGTAAACATGACCAAATATACCTGAAACATATCAAAATACAATAGAGCAGGGCTGTCCAATGCGGCAGCCGCAGGCCATGGCCCCCTTTTGAAGATACCCTGTTATTAGTCATTTCAAAAAATAAAATTCCCTTGCTAAACATACTTTATTTAAAATCCTTGATATTTGCTAGAGAGATGTTTTAAAACTGTATTTCATGCATCAACAATTATAATATATGCAATGTATTAAAAGAAGGAAACAACATAAGATTATTAAAAAAAAAAAAAAAAAAAAAACATGTACTGTGGCGTTTCTTCACTAATTTTTAGTTATTCTTTGTGAATCTTTTTATGGAAATTATGCCAATAGAAATAATAAATGTTGACAGTATTTTTTTTAATATGTTAAGAAGTAAAATGTAGAAAAAAAAAAAGCAATCCTCCCCCTCCTTCGTGTTGTTCAACATGTTTGTTATTGATGTTGTTTCATTGGCCATTTGGCTGGGTAATTGACGAGTTTCGTCCTCGTGTCGGTGAGGGGCGGGTTCTTTTTGAGTCAGTGGCTGGAGTGTTGGATTTTCAGTGTTTCTGGTGGTTTGTTTTCTATTTTCTTAATTCGTTTTGTCTTTTCGCATTGAGGTAAGCGATTTTTTCTTTTCTTTGTAGTAATTTTTCAGCTTGTTCGTGTTTTGTTTATATTTTGACTTTGACATTGGACACCTAAAGCTGAGTTGTCAGCCTGCTTTCTATCATGTCGCATACTATATTAAAGGTTGTTCAAGATAATATTGCAGATGCAACGCCTGTAAATGTTGAAATGCTAGACTCCCAAGATAGCATTCTGGAATTTGATAAAAATAATCAAAATGTGGCTCGGTTATTAGCACTGAATGATTTTCTGCTGCAAATGGCAGCAAAAAATGGCGGAAACAATTTTAATATTTTCTTATCTAGTAATTCGACTAATGCTGTTCCTAAGCGCGATCCCCGTGCTGTTCAAACTGAAATCAGGTCCAAAATTGAACACTTCAAGAATATCGATAACGTTCGATACACCCGGACTGGCAGTATTATTTTCAGCACTAAAGATGTGTCTTGTGCTATCGATATCTGTCAGGTGTCATCTTTTTTGGGAGCTGACGTTTCCTCCAGAATTGTTTTTGAAAATATAACCAATCGTTTCTTACTATTCAATGTCCCCGTTGACATTCCACTTTCAGAGATTGGACAAGAAATAATGGACTCTAATAACGTTCATGTTTTTGAACTACGAAGATTCATTCGCAAAGATAGCAAAAATTTAGCCTCTCCCGTACTTGTTACGATTTTGGGAACCACTCTCCCCTCCGAAATTAAAATGTGGATGACTATAAAAAAAATAAATCAATTTGTTGACCGGCCAAGACAATGCACAAAGTGCTTTAAGTTTAACCACGCTACTACGAAATGTCCTACCGATCAACTATGTGTAACATGTGGTTTTCAGCATACGGGGCAATGTCAAGAGCCCATGAAGTGCTGCAATTGCGGCCAAGAACATCGCGCGGACTATCGTCAGTGCTCCCATCGCCTCAAGGAGGTTGAACTGCTTAAGTTTAAATGTAGAAATTTCCTTTCATTCATTGACGCGAGACGTCAATTTAAGCAAAAAACTGAACCAACTTCATATGCCAGAGCAGTAAGCTCACAAAACACAGACTTAGATCAAATTCAAAAAATATTTGAAAATCGAACTAACGCCATGCTTAAAATCATACTAAATCAGTCCAATCAGCAAACAGAAAAAATAATCGAGTCTATTACCACCTTATCCACCATGATCATGAATGTCTTAGCCAAGTTAAGCGACAGCTCGCCCGAAAGACGGAAACGCCCGAATCAGGGTGGAAGTTCAAGGTGATGAAACTTTCCTGTTTTTACAAGGTTTTTATTCTTTTTTATTGGTGGATACGAACTGTATTCCACCTGGTTGGGCTAATTTTCACAGTATATTTTCAGCTGTGTTTATCTTTTTTTGTGTTTTTTCCCCATGGGTCTAAATTTGCTCCATTGGAATTGCAGGTCTGTCAGTAATAAAACAGCCTGGCTAAATTGTTCCCCTTTCACCACCGCTGACGTGTTGGTCCTCCAAGAGACTTACCTTACTTCTGACAAGACGTTTAACATCCCTGGTAAAATAGTTTACCGTCTAGACAGACCTGGCCGCCGAGGTGGTGGCTTAATTATTGCTGTTAATTCAACATTGTCCTCTTTCCTTCTCGACTTCACTTCTCTCAATTTTACTAATGCAATCATGGGTGTTTGTATTCTTCAAGGCAGCTCATCCATTAACCTTATTAACATTTACTCTAATTCTGGTAGAGTAATAGAATAATTCTGGTAGAAATAATTAACTAATGATTTGGTCAAGATGTGTCAAGCTATTACGGGTCCCTCCCTCATCTTGGGGGACTTTAATTTGCACCACCCTCTTTGGGGTGCTCCTTATTGCTCTAGTGGCAGTGAAGATTTTGTCAATTGGCTGGCAGATAGTTCTTTCTGCCTTCTAAATACTACGTCGCCAACCCATATTTCTCCCGGGGGAGTTTGTTCCCTCCTGGACTTGTCGTTATGCTCTGCTGACCTTTTAGCCTGCTCTTCTATCCATGTTGTAGATGATCCGTTTGATAGTGATCATCTTCCCGTCTCCATCACTGTAACTCTTTCGCCTCCTGATAATCCTCAGTCTTCTCGTTTTAGATGGCACCGCATCTGTCAAGAAGCTAATACCATTCTCGCCTCCCAGCCAAGTGCTGACTACACTTCCTTCATTAATTTAGTACAGAACCTCATGCGAAATCATAAAATATCTAATACTCCGCATTCTAAAGGTACTCCTGCCTGGTGGTCTGCCAGGTGCAACAACCTTTACAAACAAAAAAATTTTTTGCTGCGGAAAGCTCGTCAACTCGTGTCCATGGACTACTGGATGAGGTATAAGAAGGTGGCTGCGAAACTCCGGCAAGTCGTCAAGGATGCCAAGCTTCATTTTTGGGATTCGGCTTGCAAGAACGCACATGACCCTCGCATCTTATACAAAGTTTTTAGGAAGATAAAAAATCGCTCTGGTTCTCCCCCTGATGCCCATTTTTGCCTCACCCAGGATGGGACTCTGATCTCCGATGCTGTTTCTCAGGCTGAAATCTTGGCCGATCACTATAGCGAAGACGCAGTTCATGAGCCAATCCCGTTGGATTATGGTGGAGAAGAATGTACCCAATTAAATCGTCCCTTCGAGATCATTGAATTAAAGGAAGCTATCCGCCGCACCAAATCCTCATCCCCTGGTGAAGATAAGATTAGTGCTGCCTTCTTCAAGGGTTTGAATGAGCAGTCTATGATGCACCTACTTCAAATTTATAATGAAATCTGGCGCTCCGGAGAAATTCCTCCAAATTGGACATCTGCTGTCATCATCCCTATTTTGAAGCCTGGGAAATCTAAAAAAGACGTTGCCTCATATCGCCCGATTGCTCTGACCTCCGTGATGTGCAAGATTTGCGAACGCATGATTGCAAATCGCATTAGTAACTTCTTACTCCAAAATAACATCCTCCATCATAGGCACCTTGGCTTCCAGCCTTTCCGGGATAGCCAGACCGCTCTGCAGATGCTACATCTTGACACCGTTCGTGCAAAGAAGGATAAGAAATTCCTTTTGGGGATATCTTTAGACGTGCAGGCTGCATACGACTCTGTTTATGTGGACGGCCTCATCTTGAAGTGCGCACAAATTGGCATTACAGGGTTGATCCTTCGCTGGCTTCACCGTTTCCTGCAGAATAGAAGCATCAAGGTGTTTTGGAGAGGAATTTTTTCTTCAAATCGCAACCTTGGAAGAGGGGTGCCCCAGGGGGCGGTTCTAAGTCCTATCTTGTTCTCCATCTTCATGCACGATTTCTTTGAAGTTTTGGATGGTCTTGGAGTCAAGTACTTGCTGTACGCTGATGACATCTTCATTTATTGTGCTGACACCTCATTACTCTTTTGCCAAACTAAACTCCAAGAAGCCCTTCGTTTAATAGCTCAATGGTGCCGATATTGGAAGATGTCCATACGCCCAGATAAATGTCACGCCATCAACCTCTCTAGAAGACGTGGAGACTGTGACTTCGATTTTAGCATCAATGGAGGTCTGATTGAGTGGTGCGACGAATTAAAGTTTCTAGGTTTTTATATTACTAGGCGCGGGGGTTTTCGCAAGCACTCCGATTACATCCGGAAGAAAGTTTTTAACCGAATCAATATCCTCAAGGCCCTCTGCAATACTCGTTATGGAGCCCGATCCTATCATCTTCTTACGCTGGCCAACTCCTCCATCCGGAGTATTATAGAATATGGCGCGGCCACTCTGTTATCGGCTTGTGAGTCCATTTTAAAGAAGCTTGAAGTGTTGCAGACTACTGCCCTCAGGACGGCTCTCGGCCTCCCGAAATGGGTACCAAACATTATTCTTCGACAGCACGCTGGCTCCCCCCTGCTGGCTGATAGAATCAACTCGTTGGCGTTTGGCTTCTGGATTAAGCATTGCTCTTTAGGCAGCAAGTCTCCCTTCTGGGATTTTCAAGAGGGCAACATGTTTTGCTTGGTGGAAAGCATCCCCGGCATTGCTTCCATATTAGAAGAGATTGACGGTCGCCTTGAACATTTGATCCCCTTCCAGATGCCTCTCCCGAGCAGGCAGGAAGTTGTGCAACTCCACTTAGAAGACCTTCCTTTCCAGAATAAGGAACTTGATGGCAGCGTCATCGTCCCGCTCTTTCAGGACTTCATGCAAAATTTCTCCAGCAGCTGGCAGGTCTTTGCCACCGATGCGTCCAAAGTCTCAGATATTACCTCCATCGCAGGATGCTCGGATACCTCTCAGTTCTACTACAGAATTCCCACTATTAACTCCATCTTTACTGCCGAGGCTTTGGCCATGGGTACGGCTTTAGATGAACTGGTCTCCTTGGGGTGCCCCATTCTTCTACTTACTGACAGCCTATCGGTACTCACCGCCCTTCAATCTGTCTCTCTCAAGTCTCCTAGAGTCATTCTGTGGCTGTCTAACAAGATTCAAAGGATTGCTTCGCATTCTCCGAGTTTCTGGGTATGCTGGGTTCCAGGTCATCGTGGAATTTACCTCAACGAAAAAGCAGATAGTCTCGCTAAAGGCGTAAGTGACACTGACGTTTTGCTGAATTGGATTTCACCCGAGGACCTCATTCAGTATAGAAAGAAAGAAATCTATAATACTCTCAACCAACAGTACAGATCGAGCAAATATATTAGTTCTCATGGCAATATCCCTCTGGTCAAGCAGACGTACACTTGGGCGTCGAATCGTAGAGATGATGTCATCATTTCGCGTCTTTTAACCAAGATGTTGATCACCCCTGCCATCCTTTCTCGTTTCGGTCTGACGAATGAAGACAGATGTAGCAGGTGCCATGTTCCTGACTCCCTAGAGCATATTCTTTTTTCCTGTCGAAAATATCAATCGCATCGTAATCTGTGTTGGGATCCTTCCACGCTGAACACAGCTTGTTTTCGCTCTTTCATTGAGTTCTCTAAGGAATTTTGCAATTCTGATTCTTTTCGGATATCAACTCTTAAATTCCTTCATAGTATTGATTGCTTTTAATCTCTCTCTCGATCTTGTTTGTTGATGGTTTTTCTGACTTTGGATCATTCGAGACAACAGCTCAGCCGCTATAAGTCTCAAAAATCCCCCCCTCCAAACAAACAAACAAACATTTGGCTGTTTTATAAGACAAGATAAAGGCTGTTTTTTTCTTCTCCAGACCTTTTGAAACTTTAGGTAATTTTGATGATTTTTTTTTTTTAATCTATAAAATTGTGTGAAAACTTTTCCAGGCTCTGTCTTAGGAAACACCCACTACTTTGTTACTGTACTTTTTATAATGACAAATTTAAGCTTTAAAAAAAAAATGCAGTTATTGTAGAGTATTTGCGTCCCCCAAAAACCTAACAATATATCTGATTACCATTTTATTTTAATAATAGGTAATATTTCATATTCTGACTCCTTCTAATTCAAAAATTCGAAATTTATTTCAATTTACAGTTATTTTTATTTATTTATTAACATGGCGCTTTAGATCTATAGGGGTATTATGTCTCACTTGCCTATATGTATTGCTACTAATGTTAAAACATGATTCTTAGGCATGTTTGGAGCCATTTTAATAAAGACGCCCTTCATTTCTTGCCAAAAACTGCAATGCGCCCCTGCTTAGTAAAAGATTGGACAGGTCTGCAATAGAGTATCTTTATATTGCATTCCTTGTTACCAGGAATTAAGCAGATTATAAAGTTTTCTATAATATACATTATTCACTCATTGTTGAATTTATTTTATAAACATCGTTCAAATATACTTTGAGCAAAACATTCATTTTATTACTCATTTTCAAGAACATTTATTGTAATAAGACCTTTTTCCTTAAAAAGGTCCTAAATTATGAGATAAGTTGAACAAATGTATCATATTAAACCCCCTAGAGAATAGCAATTTTTTACTACGTGGGAATGCAGGTACTTCTTAACTGCAAAATTCATTGTTTATGTCTGAGAAATTGTCTGTTATATGAAAAAATGAGTTATAAAGATATTCTATTGTATTTATAAAAAAAAAAAAAAAAAAGCTTTTATTTTTTTAAAGTCTGTATATAACTTCTTTGCATTGATATCTAGTGGTTAAAAAAAAAAAGATGCGGATCAAGAGCAAAAGCCATGTGCATGAATATTTACAATTAAATCAAGCAATCGGGGGAAAAAAATCTAAAGTGACTTCCAGAATTTTAAATTTATTATAAATAAAAGCTCAACATATATTGCAGCATTAATATTTTTGAAGGAACATGTCAGAAATGCTTAGCTAGTTTTAACGAGCTATTTGAGTAAAATTCTAGTTCATGAAAGGGTAAACATTGGTTGTCTATGAAAGAAAAGCTTGTAAATCCCACCCATCATTTATATTTTACCAATGAATCTCCAAAACTAATCAGGGAATCACCACATTCAATTGAACTTGTATGCCAAATTTAAAGCAAATTGGATAATTCTACATAAAAAACCTATTTCACTAGCATAATTTTAACACAATTGTTCTAATTGGTAAATAAATCATATGAGATATGAATTTACAGCTGGGCAAAAAATGTCTGGACCAGGATTTGAACGAGGTATCTCTTGGCTGTAGCCACCAATACCTTATCATTTGAGCTATCCCAGACGAATCTGGTGGAACTAATTCCCCTAACTTACTTTATTGATTATAGCATCTGGTCTCATATCTGAATCAGTTCAACTGAATAAATGGCATGTAATGATCCTCTACAGAATGCTGGATACATAATTACACTTGATTAATTTTAACACAATTATTCTAATTGTTAAATAAATAATGAGAGAGATTTAATCTAGTGTAACTACACATTCAACATTTTCTGGCGTTCTGTTTGTTCTATTGAGCTGATTTATATATCAGACCAGATGCTATGTAATTAGTTTTACCAGGTTCATCTGGGGTAACTCTGATGATAGAGCATTGATGGCTTCAGCCAAGAGATTCTTGGTACGAATCCCTGTCCTGACATGATTCACTCAGTTGTAAATATACATATAAAAAAAGACCTATGCATCTAAATTAAGGGGAGAGAGGAGACAATTAGAATTCCATTCTTGATTTATACTTAACCAATGAATCCCCAAAACTAATGGAGGAAACATCATATCAGAATGAACTTGCATATCAAATTTGAAGCAAATCTGATATTTCTATAAATTTATGATGCTTTGGAAAAAAACTTTGTTAACAAATACAAATGATCAAAAAAACTTTTTAAGCAAGAAAATAAAATCATTCATATTTAATTTCATAATTAGTGTTCTTTCCAACTTATATGCATGTCATGCATTTTTCATGCCATAAAAAATTGTGTATTTACACATGAACATATATCTAGCGAGGAAGATTTAGAAGTGGGTAAAATTGGAAAACCCCATCTTTGTAAATAAGTTTTTTTTTTTTTTTTTTTTAAATCAGCGATTTTTATTACATTATAAATTGCTTATAAATATGTTTATGCCAGTTTTTTTTTTTTTTTAAGGTAAAAAGTGATATAAAAATTGAAGGTAATTTTCTGTTTTTTGCCTTAACTGAAATATATATATATTTTTTTAATTAGAGAAAAAAACTCAATGCTTGAGTTTTTTGCACTTATTAAAATGTTTTTGCTGAACTAACTTCATTATTGTTATTGATATATATTGTCGTAATATTTCCATCTGTATACTGATTTTATTTAAAGCTTTTAAGTATTTAATTCATTAAGTTAGTGAAATTTAACTAGAGAATAGAAGAGTAATGTACTATGTGTATATACTTGCTAATTATATTGTGTAAAATTTACTTTTTTTTTTTTTGCAATATTATTAAACAAAAATTCTACTTATAAGGTACTTTATAATCTTGAACCAAACAGAAATGCTATTGCTCTACATTCTTGATTTACATCATGGTTTTGTAATTAACAAATTAAAACTGAATTATAACTATTGTTGCTGTTGCTATTAAATGGATTTTTTAAGCAAAAAATATTTTTTTACGAAAAATTAATGAAGCAAAGAAATAAAATTCCATCTTTTATAAAAGCTTTGCACTGATTTCAAATCAGAATTGCAATGGAAAATTAAAGCTTACACCCTTGCTCTAGATTATTGTCTAAACAAATGTAGATAAAGCTGTAAGTTGGTTTATTTTTTAAAAATTTAAATAATTGATTATGCTGTTAAATGCAAGCATCATGAAATACTGTTTATTATACAGTTGAAAACACATTTATTTTTATAGAAATGTCTAAGATGATTATCTCTTAGAGACATTCTTCAATTTAGTATGTTTTGTTACAATAAATTCTTTAGTTCTGTCAGTTGTATCTTAAGAATTTACTTTTTAAGTGTATAGTTACTTGTAAAATTATAACGACACGTTTAAAAAAAGTTTATTAAAAAAATGTATAACGTTTTAAAATGAACATTTGGTGATTCACTGAATATAAAAATTTCAAATATTCTTCTTCAAAAACAAAATCTTAATTGTAACTTTTTATTATGCTAAAACAAAATTCATACGATTAAATTACTATTTCAAAATTATTAATGAAAGTGTTTGTCTGAATTCTGCATTATTTCCAACAATCTGGTTACTCTAACAATTTTAATTTGTATTTTATACCAGTTTGTAAAAATATTCATCTTTATTAAAAAATTCAATGGAATTTTTTTTTTAATATAAGGAACATTAATTGAATTTTTCAAATTTAGGTAGGGATGGTAAATGCTTACAGATTTTGCTTATAAATGAAATATCTCATTTAAATAATATTTTAAATAAATGATTTTGTTCAGAAAAATGTTTGATAGATGAAATTTTATTAAATTTAATAATCTTATGTATATGCTTCAGACATAATCTAGAACTATCTCATGATAATAATAACATAAATTATGGTTATATTATTAAGAAATTATTAAAAGTAAGTTGTGATAATCAATTTTTTAATTAAGGAAATCATCAATGCATTGCATAAAAAGTTTCTAAATTTTAAATGCTTCTGAAAATCATCTGTGAATTGCTGTAGTATAATTTGTTAATATTATGATACATGGGCAAATACCTTTTGTAAATATTTCATCTTTTAAATTCTTACAATTTACAAGGTTTATAGTTAATCTTCTATAACCAAATACACTGCTAAATATAGCGTTAAATAAAGAATAGTGTTTAAAGTGAAGGTAGTTGCCAATAGAGAAATGGAGATATCAATATTATCGTTTGAAGAAACAGTTGCCATATTTGATATACTATGTGTGCCAAACATTCTGTAAGAATATGCTGATTGGATCCAATTATGGAAGATTAATGAGATTTGTCACAACTTATAAGATTTTTTTTATTGCAAATAATTCTTTTCAAACTTCGGTTGTTTTTTGCCCATGTATTCTAATATATATATATATATTTCTTTGTATTAGTATATAGTAACTTATAAATTTTCTTTTTCTTTTTTCAGTGCAAAAGACACCAAAATTAATGATGGTACTACAGATGATATTAAAAATAAATCTCCAAAAGGATCAAAGTCTAGTATTGCCAAGGATAGTTTAGTGTAGTTCGACCAAAGAAAATTAACCCTATCACACACGTTAGCATTGGTGAGAGATGCTAACCCTATTTCATTGGGAAAACTGTGAACTTTATTATTGTTGTTTGACTCTATTGGTACAAAAAACATTTACATTAAGCTGCTTTTGTCGTACCAAAAAAGTTTAAAAGAATAATCTCATTTGGGAAGAACTATTTGATGGATTGACTTACTTGGGAAGTTAGTATCTCCTGCATTTTGCCTCTATGTCTATCTTTGGGCCTCATTTTGTCAAATAGCTTTTCAATCAATTTTTACCTGTATCAAAGTTACAACGATATTCACCACTGAATGGAAACTGTGTGCAAGTGCTCTTTTAATTTTCCCCTCCCTCCCTCAATAGAATTTTTACTGACACTGTACTGTAATTTATTTTTATTCATCATGTAGCTCTTAAATTTCATTTTTAGCTCATTCAAGATCTGAACTTTTATTTTGCTTATGTTCTGTGTGAATATCATTTTACATTTTAGCATTTGTTTTGTAATTTAACTGTGTAGTTTCTTTTTTTAAACTACACTATGAGATTATTCATTCCTGTTGTATGTGTTTACAAGTCATTCCAAAAGTTTTTTGTTATTGTTTTTTTATTAGATAGCTCAATGGCATATTTGTATTTTTGAACCATGACAAACAGCCATGAAGTTATCTAAATACATTTATGTGTTATAAATTGTCGCCAATGTTTGTTTTGGCCATTATATACATCTTTTTCTATTTTAGTCTTTCTTTATCATATTTCTTTATCAAATAATGTTATACATTGCTTTTGTATAATTTTGTTTTCATCTATTTTTTACTTTGTATAAACTATTGTGTTAAAAAACATCATTAAAAGACTTTTAAAAAGCCTAATATATAGAAACATTTTTGTAATTTTTCTCTTACATTTTCATTATTTTGCTCTTGTTTATGTAGCATTTGATATAAATGCATATTTCATGAGAAAACTAAGAAGTTTTAACTATGTACATAAAGTGGTATGATGGCAGTAATGCTTTTGTTTTGTGTGGGCTTTTTAAAATTTCTCAGTGCATTTGAAAATTTATATTGAAAAGAAAGAATAGTTTATATATTATGTAAGTGAAATATTGTGCTCATTGCAAAAGATATCACCATTGGAGTCAGGGGTTTTGACTTATAATATTTTCTAACAATTTCAAAAGATGTGTGGTAAATTTTAAATCCATAAATTTTAGGCAAAATAAAGTGTTTTTCACAAAGTTTTATTTTTAAGTAAATTTTCATTAATGCTTTTAATGGGAAAAAATGGACTGTCATTTCTGTGGTAATGTTTGATGATATTTTATTATCACCTTAAATACAGCTGTCACTTCTTTTAAGATACATTTTATTAACTAACAGCACAATTAAAGGTTTTAACATGTACAAATTATTTCGAAATGCTACAGCATTAGCTTTGGTGTGAAAACATTTAACTATTTGAAGGGGTCCCAGCAACTTAAAACCCCAAGCACTCAAAACTCATGCTTTTAAAAATGCCATTTTGTAATGCATACAATTAAGTGTATAAGCATTGTTTGATCTGACACATTTTTATCCCCTAAATTGTTACATTTGAAAAATATTTTTCTCCTCCTTATCCCCTTTCCCCCATACTAAAAAAAAAAGTACATATATATCTATATTATATATAAATGATTTGTTGCTCAAAACATGTTGAAATGCTCGGATAGAGAATAAAAAATGGATCTATAATTACTTATAATTTTATAATTATGAACATAATTTGGTGCTTTCTTATCATTTATGACTGTTTGATGCTTACTGTTTGTCATGAATATATTTTTTATCCTACATACATAATGTTTGACTGTATAATATTTACTGAAGTAAGTTATCAATATTGAATTATTACTAGAGTAAAATTTAAGACAGCTGTATCTTTTATTCATAAAAAAAGGGACTTCATAAATCTTTCATTACTTTATATAAAAAAAATAACAGAACAAAGTGTACCCCTTACTAATATGAAGTCAGTATTGGTGCAGCACCACTTTTTCATTGCTTTGCACAGCAAATAAATACTAAGACAGAAATGAAGCATTTATCATACATCATTGTAACTATACTTTACGTGATGTGTGCTGCAAATTTCTAGCCTTCTTAGTTGCATGGAAGCATTATTATAATATATGTATATATATGATGTATAAAAAAAAATAAATAAATAAAACAAAAGAAAAATACTACAGAATTTGGGTGCCAGAGCCTTAACATCTGTAAGAGCAGCTATTTTTGATCATGTAAACAACTTGTATAATTACAGAAAAAAAAAAATTGTGTTTCTTCTCAAACATGGAATGCTTGCTGCTCTCCTCTTAATTTGTGATGTTGTGTGCATGAACCAAGAATAAAATCTTGTTCACAAATGTTAAAGTTTCTGTGTTTATTTCTTGTTTAAAATTTCAAAATATTTAAAGGGCTTATTGTGCACTTTCATGAAGAATTTTAATTAACTAATTTTACTTGTTACACTTATATGTGAAGATATGAATTTTAAAACTCACTTTATCTAAACTTTTAAAAATCAAGTTTTCTCTCTCAATCTATTCCATTGATAAATCTGCATCCAACAACAACAACAAACTACAATCTAAAAAAAAAAGTTTTATCATATATTTCTTGCATTGTAAAATTTTGTTTCAAAATGAAAACCATTGAACACAGCTAGATGTTTTTTTGCGACTCCCCAAACTTTGATTTCCTGGATAAGGCAAGTTTTGAAACTAGCATCCTCATAATCTGAATTTACATATCATAAATTTGTCATTTTTTGTAGCTATTTCTTTTAAAATAGACAAATTTTTTATTTGTTTTAAATCAAAATTTATAATGTACATTATGTTGGAATTTCCATTCCGGAGAGTTCAACTAATTTATTTCCCCTTTTCCATATTACACACTCCAACTTCATGATAGATGGATGATTCTCTCCAAATAGGCCAAAAATAATAGCCATGAGGAAGTGACTGTGAAGGAGTGATGAATTTTAACAAAATGCCCATTTACTTTTTTAACCATTATTTGAATTGAGATTAGACTTAGTGGGCCTTAACTATATCCAAATACTTATAAATCAGTAATATATAAAATTGTTTAATATTTACCTGCATTCATTAGAGGCTGGTGAGGGAGTGATGAGATGCTAAGTCTTCCTTATCAGCATCTACTGATTTATAAATATTTAGATAAAGCCCACTAAGCCGAATCGCAATTCAGATAATGGTAAAATAATATATGGGCATTTTGTTAAAATTCATCACTCCCTCACAGTCACTCCCTCATGACTGTTATTTTGGCCTATTTGGAGAGAATCACTCAGATATATTTTATGACATTTGTTTTCTAATTTTACTTTACAAAGCACTGAAAATGTTAGTTAAATAAACTTAAGCATTTGACAGGGTGGTCATAGATCTGGAAATATGGGGGAAATTCAAACTGAACCTGGAAATTTATTGAAACAAATGTTAATTTCCATTATGATTGCGATAATTTGGGGGGGGGGGGGACTCAGTTCTTAGGCTGAGTCCGTGCCTGAAACCAGTTTGAACTCTATAATTTTTATACCAATTTTCAGACACAAGCTGATGGTGAAAGTTTTTATACAAAAATCTCTCACTAATTGAGAAACAAGACTGTAGCCTAAGTTTCTTAAAGATTTTTACAATCCTAAAGAATTGTAAAAATCAGTAAATAAATAATCAGTACTAAATCTAGTTACTAATCAGCAAATAGATTAGTAAAAAAAAAAAAAAAAAATTAAAGCAAACTAAATTATTATTAATGTTATATAAAGAGAAATATTCCATCTGATTTTGAAGCCTTTATACAATCATTGTTAGTAACATAACAAAGCCATGAGATCAGTGTTCTCGCTGGCTTTTGATTAACATTAGTGATTTGGCCAATAAGGAATAAAAAACAGTAGTCAAATGAATAAAAATGTTAGCAAACTAAATTTGATATGAAATGCTGAAAAATGTATCTTTAACTGTTTTTTTTTTTTTTTTTTTTTTTTTTTTTCCCCCAAGTATGTTAGAAAGTAACAATTTTTTAAAATTGACTATAAAATAGGAATTCGATTATCCACTACAGAATTTATTAAAAATAAATACATTCTAAATATCTCTTAAGTATGTAAAAATCCCTGTTGGCATGGCCTATAGGCAGAGGTAGATTTCAAAAAGTTTTCATCTCCATAAAAAAAAAAAAAAAAAAAAAAAAAAAAAAAAAGGTGGTTAGAGAGAAATCCAGTTTAACTACTTTATTCAGCCGCTTTTAAAAATTTTTTAATTTCATTTTTCTGTAAGAACTGGTTTTATCAAAATCATCTTAAATGAAATTCTACTCAAATGCCCATTTTGGCAACATATTTTGAATTATATTCTTACTTTATTTAAAAAATTGACCAATATGCTTATTATATAGTTCCTAAATAACAAAAAACCTGTTAAATTCGTTTGACAGCAAAATTGAATTTAAAAATGAGTCATAAAATAAACAATTTATTATTTTAATACATCCACAATTCTTTAATCAAGATCGCTTTGGGAAATTTAGTGCGAAGTGTCCACTTTGACAGCATTTTTTAAATATATATTTAGCCTTTATTAAAAATCTGACCAATACAGCACATTACACAGTTCCTAAATAACAAATAACTCTCAATTGAATGCGTTTGAGAGCAAAATTAAATTTAAAAATGCGTCATAAAATAAACAATTTGTTATTTGAATACAACCTCAATTCTTTTATCATGAAATTTTTTTGCGAAGTGACAACTTTTACAACTTTGACAACTTTTAAAAAATATATATTCACCCTTTATCAAATAATCAACAAATACACACATTATATAGTTCCTAAGTAACAAAAAACTGTCAATTGAATGCGTTTCAGAGCAAAATTGGATTTAAAAATGAGTGATAGAATAACCATTTGTTATTTGAATACCCACAGTTCATTAATCATGATCGCTTTGGGAAATTATGTGTGAAGTGCCCATTTTGGCAGCCTTTTTTTAAATATATTCTGCCTTTATCAAAAAACTGGCCGATCCATCACATTACATAGTTCCTAAATAAGAGGACCTGTAAATTGGAAGGGTTTGAGAACAAAAATGAATTTAAAAATGAATCAGAAAAAAAGCAATTTGTTATACTTAATTTTTTAATGACAATAACTTCGGGAAATCTGTTCAAAATACCCTTTTTGGCAGCCTTTTTAAAAATATATTCTGCCTTTATCAAAAAACTGGCCAATACGTCACATTATATAGTTCCTAATTAAGAGGATCTGTCATTTGGATGCATTTAAAATCAAAAATGAGTCTATAAGCAGTTTGGATTTGAGGTTTTTTTTCTCCAACTCCTATTTTTGTTTAATTTATTTTTGCTATACGAATTGGTTCTATGAAAAACTTGTTAATATAAAAGTTGTAGATATTATTGTGAAGATGTAAAATAAATTTAATTGCTTAAGAATTCAGTAAGTTATGGATTTTTTTCTTTTTCCTCCCCCCTTTTTCTTTTCGTTTTTAAATTTTTTCATCTGTAAAAGTTGGTCCTATCAAAAACTTGTAACTACAAAAGTTTTAGATAATATTGAGTATATTTATATAAAACTTAGTTGGATTTGATATCTTGAGAATTGACGAAGTTATGAATTTTTTTCTCCCAAAAACCATGTTTTTTTCTCCCCTTGAGCCCATTTTTAACTTTATCAAAAATCTGTCATGCATAAACTTTTTGCCCATTTTTTAGAAGTAATATAAACTTTAAACTGATTTGATATTTGTTTTAATTAAGAAGTTATCTCGTTTTTTCGGTTTTCACAAAAACCCTCCCTATTTCCATCCCCTTGGTCCGATTTTGCCCATTAACGAACTCGACCAAGATTTTAAGCTCCTTGATTTTATGTAAAAGTTTGAAGAAGATCTGAGCTTCTGAGCATAATTATAGAAGTTATCGTGTCCAGAAGAAAGTGATATACACCGATAGATAGATAAATTTTTTTACTGATGGTGGTTTTGGTGTCTAGGAGTCATGATTCGTGTAGATCCGCAAAAATTTTTCAGAAATTCCAACATTGAAGAGAATGCAATAGATAGTATTTCATACGAAATCTACCTAAAAATGTTTTAGACTTTCTTTTAACAGTTTAAATAAAAATTCAAAACAGTTATCTTGATGTAAGTTGTGAAAATGTATACTAAAATTATCTAAATTAGATTATAGCCTATTGTCCAGCCATTAGTACTTGAAATACATTTAAATAGTATAGTAAATAGTTGATCTCAACACTCCATTCCAGCAAAAAAAAAAAAAAAATCCTATTTGACAGCTAATACATGTATTTGTATTTTTACTGGCCCGAAATCGGCACATATATATTGAGCAACTGATAATATACAGTCTGTTTCTAAATAGAATTATAATTGAGTCGGTATCTCTATACATAGAGTAACATAAATGACATGATGTGATTGAACTTGAGAAGCGATATCAATCATTTAGAAACACGGATAAGAATCTGACAGACATACACTGAGAAAGAAACAAAGAGCAGAAATTAAGCATTCACAATTTGACGAATCAGATTGTTTTACTTGCCAAATGAAGCATTTTCTCGAGATTTGGTGCAATAGCAAGTAACAGCAAGAACCCTGCATGAGGTATCTCTTTGTTTAGTCCTTTCTTTATTAGAAAACAGAAGTGTCTTTCTGCTGTAATTATACAATGATTTTTTATAAGAATTGTGACTTTTACAAATTTTTGTCAGTGGTAGGTTATAAGAAACAAATTTACCATTTTAAACAGATTTTTGAGAACATGAAAAATCAAGGCTTTTAAATGAAAATATCATTGAAACAATTTTAAAATATTGTTAGCAAATTCTCATTGTAAACATTTGGTATTGGTTTCAGGCCAAAAAAAAAAAATAAATAAATAAAAAGAAATTTTGAAATGTAACATCGGGTACTACTAGGTTATCCCGTCGACCAATAAATTATCGCATAATTATAAGATTAAATGCCAATAATGGATGATCGTGAATGTCACATTCAATGACATTAAATACGATTCATGTGTTTAAAATGTCATTAAGTGATTTTCATTTCGACTTTTTATTAATCTTTTTATTAATATTCTACTAATTATTTGTTTTTTCGTTATTTAAAATAAAAATTATGTCAACATGTATAATTTGGCTAAATTGGTCGACGGGATAACAGAGCAGTACCTAATATCGTTATGAGTAGAAATGCGATGTTTTAAATAGTGACGTCAATTTCTCTTCAAATTTTTTTTTAAAGTTACTGTTATTAGTATTATGAAAAAGGCATCCGTAATAATATTGTTATTCTCATTTATCTGTTGCTGAATGACATCATTTTCCTCATAAGAAATTTTTCTTATTTTGCTTTAAACATTAATTTTTATTATAAATTATTTTCTGTTATTTTATTTACATTATTAATATTATTTCTCAGTAAATATATATTTTTTTACCTCAATTAGTGCATAATTATATGCAATCATTTTGGAAAATAAATTTTTATTATCGAGAGAAAAGCTAAACTGAGTTGCCACCATTTTGAACAAATATCGTAAAAACCATTTAAAATTAAAAATAAAATATAAAAATGGAAATAAATTAAAAAATAACTAAAATGGGCACAACTATAAATAAATAGCTTTCATTTAAAAAAAAAATTATCAAAATCAATTGAGTAGAAAATCCAGGACTGATGACACGACATTTTTTAGCTTGTCTGAAAGAAATAGCATCGGAGGCTAATAAATAAATAAATAAATAAAATAAATAATCTTAATGACAGGGTAAAAATGAATAACTTTATGTTACTTGTACAAATCTATAATTAATAAAATTTAACATGCGAATCATTCCCAGATATTAAGAAATTTTATGCCCTTGGCTGAAAAATGTGAATCAATAAAGACAACCATGAATGTTTAAACTTTTTGTGAGTATTTCTGTTTATGAATGAAAAAAAGCTAATCTTTAAAAAAACTGTAAAGTTATAAATGTCATTTCCAAGGCTTGTCCAAACTTCAAGTTTATTAATTAAAACCCTTATTTTTTAAGATTTGGAAAGCTTTTAGAACAAATGCAATGATTAGATCAATATATTTTCCATTTCCAATTTTTATACATTTGATGCTTAGCCAAAACAACAACAACAAAAACTTCTATTAATCATTAGATTCTTGATTATTATCTTGTCAACCACATTCTGTTAAGAAAAAAAAAAAAAATTGCCGAATTATAATATTTAATAATCAAATTAAAAAATAAATGTTATTTTAAACTTTTATATGAGCATATCGATTTACTAGATATAAAATTTCATTTGTTCAGATGATTTTGTACAAAAGAATTTATTTAGAATAATTGGCATTACATTATGAATGCTAAAATCTTGCTATACAGTGTCTTAAACTAATCAAATCTGTTTATAACTTTTTGAATAATTTTCTTCGCTTTTCATGATTTTCTATATTTTGTGCAATTTTGTGCATGTACTTCAAAAATATGCAAGATATTTTTTTAAATTATTTTTATAATTTTGGAATAAAATGTATGTCTTTTTCATCCCCCCCCCCTCTTTTTTTTTAATTGAAAAGGTTTTTTTTTTTTTTTTTTTTTTTTTTTTAAACTGGATTTCATAGCATATAAAAAAAAAAAAAAAAAAAAAAAAAAAAAAAAAAAATTAAAAACAATCAGGCTAATTTGACTTTCTTAAATTAGAATTTCTGAACTTTTAAGAAAACTTATATGCTTAGAAATTTGTAAGTAATGTTATTAACTGCAAATTTCAAGGTGCCATATATTATAAGAAGCGATATGAAAATTAAACTGTTTTAATAAATTGATGTTGATGCTTCTGATTTTAAGATTCAGTAATTTAACAATGTACGTGTAGAATTGTTAAATTAAACAAAAATTATTTTTTTAAGATATTGCATTTATGGATTAAATATATCTATTTTATTTCACATATTTAATATGATGCATATAATAAAGTTAATAAGAGCAGTAAGAAATTAGGTTTGTATATTTTATTTTTATTAGAATAAATGTTAATGATCATCATACAAACATTACTACGTTAAACCTTGAAATTATAAAAAGGAAAAAGTTAAGATTTGCAGTAATTATTTTGGATGACAAAATTCTCTAACATCATTCAAAATAATCATCCTTCCTGTAAATTTGATGCCATATAAATTGAGTTAAACATTAATTAAGCTAAGTGCTGACTTTCTGTTTGGCAGTATTTTTTATTTCCCACTTTAGCTGAGTCCCAAATGTGCTTGATTTGTATATGTAAACAGTCTCTGGATATAGAAAATTTTCATGATGTCTCAAATCCTGCATTATTTAATTTAGTCAATTTTATAAACCTGCCATGATTTTAAAAAGATTAATCTTCTCTGACTTCTTTTATTTCACCCATCCATTTTATCGGAACTTTTAGTATAAACCATTCATTAGCTTCTTAAAATAATCTTCCAAGCAACCATTGCTGAGGAAGGATTTGGCCAGCTTTTTTTATTTTTAACCCTTTCAGAAGCAAAGTAGTTATGTTACTAATGTTAAAAGGATTGATTGGCACCAGAATTTACTAATTTATTGGCAAAAAATAAAATAAAATAAAATAAAATGTACTTTGTTAAAGCATTTTTTCATTTTAAAATTTTGATGTGAATGTGGCATTTTAGAATAAACATTAAGTGGGATATATTATATCCCACTGGACTTCAAGGTATTAAAAGAAACTTTCATCAATCTCTGCATTTTCCCCCCTTCCATCTTTTTCCAGATTTTCTTATCAGAAGCTTAGATAAACTTCTGAGATAATTATTTCAACTAATAACTTAAATCCATTTGTCTTTTCCTTATTTTATTGATGTTAATTTATCAGACTAGCTATACATGAACCTTAATGCAGTTACAAATGCTAATTTGGAGCTATCGAACCAGTTTCTTTTTCTAATGGACATTCTTTTATCACAGTTTTTCACATTATACCACCACTATTTATCAGTTTAAGCAAGAAAAAGGAAGCCAGTTTAAACCAGCCTAGTTAAAATCCAGCAGCCCTGTGATGAGGTAATAGACAAGTACCAATTATTCTTATTTTAAAGTTTGTCCCTTTTGTCATTACCATGATGTAAAGTAATTTTTTATTCAGCTCTTCACTACATGTCGTTTTGATAGCACAGTATTCTTACATTATATAGCACAACCAGATCTAACAAGCAATAAAGTTTACTTTTTTATTAACTACATAAAAAATTGTGTAAACATATTTTATATATAAGCTTAGTAAAAGTTTATGTATAGTAAAAAAAAATGACTATATGTATTACCATTTTATTAAAGAAATTGCCAATGAAAATTTCATTAACCTGGAAATATAAGAATTTTAAAATATGATATTTGTAACCACCCTAATTAGAGCACTTTTTCTGTCATCTAACTTCAAATGTAGCAAAAATTTTAAAGGAATGTTATTTTTTTTTAATGTGTTAAATAAATAAACTTAAGTAATTCAATACAAATCTTCATCCTTATGCTGATGCTCTTGCAGGGATTGATAAGTCTATTTCTTCTGTTTGTTCCTCAAGTAATTTTGTAATGTAAGACCAAATTCAAACTAAGCGTTGATTAACATTATTTTTTAAAAATCTTACAGCTAAAGTTTTCTTATCTAATAAGCTTGTTTTGTTTACAAGTTACACACTTACACTCCTCATAAGAGGAAAAGGAAAAAAAAAAAAATAACAGAATTTTTTTGAAATTGCTTCTATTATTAGTAATTTTAATAAAGGACTCTTAAGATGAAATTTTATAAAGAAATCTAAAAAAAGAATCAATTTATTTTAATAGATTCACTCGTGTTTTAAATAGCTATTTTATAAATCCTTAATAGACATGCAAAAATATTGCCATATACTTAAACTATTAAATATTATTTATAACCATAAGTAAGGATTTGCTGAATCCTACTTTTTTTTTCTGTACAGTAAAACCCCGATAATTCGGATTAATTGGGACCAGACCCAATCCGGATTAACCGAAGAATCGGAAAAAAAAAAATGAAATAAAATGTAACATACTAACAGAAAATCACCTTTATGTTAAACTTATTGAATATTTGCAGACAGTAATAATGTTTACTTTGCTTAATTATTCTGAAAACATGTCAAAAAAAGTTTTTTTTATTTAGAATACGATGATGAAACAAGTTAATGTTATGGAAATTAGCCAATCGCTTCTCAAACTTGGAAAAAAAATAAATAAAAAATGACCAAACCGATCCGAATTATCCAGATTATCGGGGTCCGAATTAGCGGGGTTCTACTGTACTACTATTTCCAGACATTGATCTTTATAATATATTCCTTTGCCATATGTAGTCGAAATCTGACAGAAAAAACTATTGTTTGGGAATATGGGTAGAAAAAATAGAACACTATGATTCTAGCATAAAAAACATTCAATTTCTTTATCATATACAATAGATTCTGGTTAATAGGGATACATTGATTCTAGTATGAATTTTGTACTAAAACAGTTGTTACTCCAGTTGTCAGATACACAAATATATTTGTTCTAATTAAGAATAATTTACTATATTTGTATAATAATTAAAGGACATTAATGAAAAATAGAAGGAAAAAAATCTAAGACAAGCAGTAACCTGCATTAACAGATATAATTACATGAGACTTCATAAAAATGCCAAATATGTTCAAAAAAAACTTTTATAAATGATATTTTTCAAATATCTACACTGGCAAGACAAATAATTAAAGGAACAACAATAAAAAATCACTGAACTTTAATAATTTTGAAGATAAGAACATCTTTCATAAGATCTTTATTTTGACACGTCTAACATATATTCAGAATACAAAACTGCCTATATCTGCAAAAAATAAATTTACAAAAAATATTGGAATGTATGATATAAGAGGATTTAAGAAAATTGTACAGTTACAACATTTTAAAGATGCACAGGAAAAATCAATAAGTTGCGTATTCATCCTGACCAAAATGCAAGTTTTATAGTGATTTTCCATACTGTGAATTAGATTATCCAGAAGTGCTTGTAATAATAAAGTATACCAAGATTAATATTGCTTCGAAGCTCCTAGAAAATGTTAGGTGGAATTTGCCGAGATGCAAGTTAATATCCTAGTGTATCCCACACATGTTCTATAATAGGGCTGTCCGAAGCGGTGCCCTTTTGAAAGTTCCCTGTTATTAATATTTTAAAAATAAAAGTACATTAAAAAGGATGGTTTATTTAAAACCCTTTATATTTACTTGGGAGATGTTTTTAAAATTTTTGTAAATGTGTTTCAGGAATCAGAAATTAAAACATATTTTTTAAATGTAACTATTATTGTGTTTCTGTACTAATTTATAGTTATTAGTTATGAAAACTGTTATGGAAATTATGACAATGAAATCTGGTAAAAGTTGGCAATAACTTTTTCAATTTATTAAGATGTGAAATGTAGAAAAATAAGTATAGCCCTTCCTCCTCTTTCGTTCAGGAAAGTTCAGCTTTTTTGTTGATGTTGCTATTGATGTTTCTATACTGACCCATTGCTTTTTTATAATATGGATAAAGTGATGTCATTTTGATTCCCAGGCACAAAGTTTTATGTAGTTTTCTCATTTAGCTAAAGAAATCTATACCATTCAGCGAAATGATTCCATCAATAAAAGCTCTCTGTCTTTCTCTTTGGAACCGTCCATGGATTGGTCATTAACTTCTTCAGACCTGAGCATAAAATAACTCTACAAATATATATTTATTGCTTTTGCATAATCGAAATGACATGATAGATGATAGAAAGAGCCATTTTTATGAAATCAGTACTTTAGGGGACTGGTAATTTAGGTTTAAAAATATCTATATAAAAGTACTAATCCCCTTAAAACATCAGTTTAACTATCAGTTATATAAATTTACACAATAACAAAATTAAGGTCTTTAAACAAGTAAATGATCAGCAAATCCACAATTTTTTTTATTGTAAAGTATTTAAGTTAAATAATTATGAATATTTCTTATTTTCTTGGCCCCAATGTCTTGAAGGTATTTTCAAAAATCGAATGGAAATAATATTTATTTTATACAGTAATATACATCAGTGCTGACATTTATTGGTTTTGTTTTAAAGCAAAAAACATTCAGCTGTATTGAAGTAAAGTAAAAATGCCGAAAATTCGAACAGTTTAGTTTTTATGAGGAAAAGAATGGAAGTACACATTTGTTTACCTCAGGTCTGAAGAGATTAAATAAGGATATCTTTGTTTTTCTACTTTTTATAACGGTGTATAAAATCATGCCTTTAAAATAAATCGAGGAGTATTTATTCACCTTAGAAAAACATAACAATAACTCTGATTTCCATTTCATTTCAATTAAAAGTCAGATTAAAATTTCTGGCTTCTACCATTTTAAAAGTTTTGAGATAGCACCACAGAAAAATGTATAATTGAAATTTATAGTTATTTTTCTTTTATTATTTTTCACACAAATCTGCAGATCCACATAAGGGTAATGGCCATATGTCTTCATCTGTGATATGCATTTACATGTCTGAAAAACACTAATACTGTGAGATAATTTTGTTTCATGGTATGAGCCCTGTTAATAATAGTGCCCTTCATTGTTTGCTAAGAACTGAAATGCGCCCCTTCTTGGTAAAAGGTTGGACAGGCCTGTTCTATAGGATTTAAATCTGGAGAATATGCAGACGACCCTTCGCCTTCAAGATAATCAGACAATGTACAACATATTGAAAATACACAGTATAATCTATTAGGAAAAAGCTGTTATTGTTTGTGTTCTAAACAACTTGACATGTGCATCAAGAATCACAATTTTGTATATTTCAGCATTCATGGTTGGACTGGTAAAAATATGTGGTAGCCATTCAAAATGTCTGCTCAAACCATGATTCCACATCTTTGTATCAATGGCTTTCAGGGATGTTGACAGTCTTATTGCATGTGTTAATTTTTTACATATGATAACCCATCTTGAATCATTCTCTAAACAAAATTGAAATTCATCGGTCTACTTCAGTCAAATGAAAAGACCCTTTCGCTAATGCTAATCCTATGGAAGAAATCAATAAAGATTTCTTGGTTGCATTTCAATATTTTAAAATGATTTTTGTATTGGACAGCTGAGATTGTTTTGAATGCAAGCTAGAGATGTAAATTTTTTGGAAAAATATAAGTGGCAGAAAAAAACTGGTTTTTTACAGTTTTTTTGCGGAAAAAACGGAAAAGTTGGAAAAATTGATTTTTTACAACTCTTTCTCCCAAATAAATTATATTTTCTTAGAGAATATTAAATAATAAACATTTTTTCCATTTTTTAAACATTTTTATTTGTATTAAAAGAAATTATTTTCACTTTATATTACAAAATGAAAAGAGAGAAGCAAAAAACTTTTAAAAGTTTAGTTTTTTTTTCTTTTCTTTTTTACAGCCTAAGAATTTTTATTAAACACTATTGTTTGTTATATCATATTTCTGTTGAAATGATTTTTCAGTTACATGTTTAACTACCAATTGGCCTAATCTAAAAACCTGAGTCAATATGTCTGCAGTTTGAAATGAAATAAATTATGCATTCCATTTACATAAGTATAGTTTTTAAGTAAATAATACTAGTTTAAAAAAATTATTGCAATTTTGTCTTTTTATGAATATCAGTATTCAAAAATTCCATTGTTTGTTTAAAAAATGCATATTTTTACATCATTACATTTTTTTCTTACAATTATAATTTTATTTCCTTTAAAAAATATGTTTAGTTTCGGTATAACTATCCAATCTCAACTCAAAAAAGTTTTGATTTAGTTTTATAATCTAAATTCAAACAAAACTAAGTTTTAGTTTGGCTTACTCAGGTCTGCAACTAAAAAATAGCATAGGATTTATTGACTGTTAGATTTTTACTCAGATGTACTTTTCTAATGCCCATGTTTTTGAAACATTACTGTACATTATGGAGATGAAATGGAGGTCAATTTTAGATTCAACACTTTAAAAAAACATTCAGTTAATCAGGAACTATCTAAAGCTATTGTGATAATCATGAATAAGCAGCATAGCAGCGTCATCTGTTGAGCGATGTACACCAAAAAGTAATGAGCACCAAGTTATGCCAAAGATTAACTTAATATGAAGTTTTATGAAAATACATACATTAGTTCTAGGGATAGAACTATTGTGGAAATTATGAATAATGCAGCAGAGCAGTGGCATAACGCTACATCTGTTTTCTTCACACCCTACTACGGAACACCTATGTATATCGAAATAATCCAAGAGATCATGTTTTGATTAAAACAAAAGTTTGATTAGAATATGTAACACAAATGATGGAACGTAAAAAGCAAGACTTGAAACACAAACAATTAAATATTGAATTCCGGATTACACATTCTCTTTAAAATACCTTTACACAACTCTTCTTTCAATAAAATCTAAACATTGTGCCCTTAGCATATATATATGAAAACTACAAGAATAATTTTATATTGTTTAAACCTGCCTAAAACATTTGCAGGTTTCTTCTAATACCTTCGACACACCTGGTTTTTTTTCCGTGCCCCCTACCTCACCTCGCTCTCTCTCCCGCTTGTCACATGACGAAAGAGCAGAGCCATTAAATAAAAACAAAAACACATCATCAGTCATCACAAGCAGCGCCATCCATGGGGCAATATACACTAATAACTAAACAACTCGAGTTTATATCAAGGTGTAACTGAATCTAAAGTTTTGTGAAATTATGCCCATTAGTTCTTGAGATAGAGTGCCCATAAAAATTTTTTCACATTCAAACTCACAGAGTGACAGATATTTTCCAAAAACCATCAAATCGTGTTCAGGACCTTCTAAAATGTTTAAATACACCAAAAACTGGAAGTCAAATTTTTTACGAATTCAATACTTACTTCCTGAAAAGATAGAAAAAAATAATAAATACATGCTTCAAATTTTATGTAAAATTTTTAATTTTACCATTTCCATTAATCAGATTATTATTGAAATAATTTTGCACATGAATTTATTTTTAAAAAGAGAAGTTGCATTTAATTATATATCTAGATTTTTTTTCATGTAATCCTGTTTTAGTAAAATTGTGAACTTTTTGTATATACTTGTGCAAAATATAATCAGAATTTGTGAATAAGAAATAATTACTATATTTAGGTTCCTATTTAGACATTTTTAATAAGGTTATTTATACATATATACAACTTGATAAGATCCAGCTGCTATATGGCATGAGATTTTTTTTTTTTCTTCAATCACTGCATTTGCAAAGGATTCAATTTGTAGATTAAACTTTTTTCTGAAATGTCTATTTTCAATAGGGATGCACTGAATAGTGATTTTGGCCGAATGCCGAATATTCGGCCGACAGCTGAACCAAATACTGAATATTTGGCAAGCCGAATAGTAATTGCTGGGCCGAATACCGAATATTCGGCCTGCCGAATAATAACTATTCGGCCGAATACTGAATATTCAGCTTTCCAAATACTTTTTATATTTCAAAGTTTAAAGTTATTAAAATCTTACTTTTTAAAACAATTTTACATAATATTTCATAAGAGAAACTTATATTTTGATAAACAAGAGCTTTTTATAAGAATATTTAGTGCTGAAAAAAACACTGCCTTTTTTTATTTAAGAAGCACAATTATGAGACTTTTTTAATTAATAAAATTTTACATTTCATGATTTCTTATACAAATTGAAACAAACATTTTAAAATGAAAGAGAAATAATGAAAAAATGGTTGAAGAAAAACACTGTAGTCTCATAATTGTTCTTTTTAAATAACTCAAGGCAGATTTTTTTTTCAATATAAAGTATACTTTCAACTTAATTCTGAATAAATGAATGTTTGACTCAGAAATGTCTAGTTCTTTTCTTATGAATGGTGGCATTTTCCATTTTTCCCATCATATCATATTTTACAGAAATCAAACAAACAAAAACACAAGTTCGTCCTAGAGTGAGATGAAATACAAATACAATGTACTTATGATTCAATAAGTTGATTATGATTATGGTTTCATGAACAAAAATTGTCTGCCTTGATAGCTATTACTAATCTCAAACGTTTTTCTTTCTTGTTTAAGGATTTTTATTTGGGAAAAGCAATAAACAGTGTATTTGTTAAATAAAATTTAGGAACTTGCATCTGCACTCACATCATTTATTCCTAAGGAGAATCTTAATAAATCATCATTTTAATCCTTCTCATGGTTAATTTTCTTAAGTTAAACTTTACAAACAGCTAATAAATAATGTAAAAACATTCTATTTTATTTAAACATGATTTTCTTTCTAATTATTTTAAATAAAGTTATAAATTGACAGTTAAAAGTAGAAATTGTGAAAAGTTTTTAAAAATATGTTTTAAAAGGCTTTATTAAGTATTGAATTCAGCCGAATACTTTGATATTCGACCAAACCGAATATTCAGCAGGCCGAATGGTTTCATATTCAGCCAGGCCGAATAGTTTCATATTTGGCCTAACCGAATAGTTTCATATTTGGCCTAACTGAATATTTGGTAACATGTCCGAATGCCGTATATTCGGTACATCCCTAATTTTCAAGAGAAATTTCGCGAAAGGTCTTGTGTTTCAAACAAGAAAAAAATGTGAAGGATCCTTTCAAGTCTTTTCAAACAGATTTCTGCTCCGAGATCAGATTATCCACATTAAAGTTTTCATGTGGGCCACTTGACATAAAAATAAATAAAATTAAAAGTATGAGAATGTAGCTATTACAAAATTTTCAATATATTATGTCATACATGAAATTTCAATTTTTCCAGTTTGGAAAAATTGAAAAATAAGCCTTCGGGAAAAAAAAACAGTTCTTTCCCTAATTTTTCCGTTTTTTTTTCCAAGCATTCCCATTTCTAATGCAAGCCATTTTTTATTTCTTCGATTTTAGTTGCAGATATTTTTATGAGTGTACTTTCTCTTTCCAAACCAGTTCCAAAAATGAAAGTGTCCTTATAAAAAATATTTGTAAACAAAATCAAAAGAGTAAAAAACAGCCTTCATACACATCAATCTCTGCTATCCAATGCAAAAAACATTTAAAATTATTAAAATGCAACTAAGATATCTTTATTAATTTCTTCCATAGGATTAGTATTAGCAAATGGGTCTTTTCATTTGAATGAAGTTGCTCTTAACTGGCACATTTCATTGCCAGAGTTAGTAGAATACAAATCATAGGTTTCCTTGTGTATAGCCTGTTATTCAAAGTAAATCTGAGTAGTCAAATTCATAGTTTTTGCAACAAATTCCCTTGTAATCTCAATTGACATCACTTGCCTGTTTCTTATTGGGAACTAAAACGACATATGGAGGCGCTGCTCGCAGCCTTCGATACAGGCTAACTGTCCCTTTAACTGATGTTAAAGTCCTATTGAAACAATTCTTTATTATAAATGTATTTAAAAGTTTTAGATATTCAAATTCGTTTAATATTTACTCGTCATATAAGACAGAAAACAAATGTCACAGGAAATCTGAAATTGTGCAAACGAATAATTATTCTGAACAAATTTAAAACGCATGTAATGCAATGAGCTTACATGGCGTTATCCTGAATGGAGAAGTTACATCTTTTTTCCACCAGATGGCGTGTTTGAGCGCTTGAATCGCCAATAGCAATAATTGCCAAATAAGTCTTGAGAATCTGCTGTGGCATGTTTTTGACATTGATCTAGTTGTCTGTGTACATCACCAATGTCTTTAAATCATTTCCAGATTCTCAATATGACACTTTTGGCTGTATTTTAAGTCGCAGACAGTGGTCAGCATCTGTCCTGCTTCCATTTCTCACAATCGGTCAAATGTCTTTTGGACAACATATCCCATCTACTACAAACAAAAAAATATACCCAATTCTGAATACAATCTTTGAAATTAGACTTCAAGTCACATACATGCTTTTCACACATGCCAAAAGAGCTGGCTGAAAAATTTCGTTGGTAACTCAATTTTAACTTTATGACATAGTCTAATAGGATTAACCTTCACTAGAAAAATATGCAATCACCTTTCATTGAAGTTCCCTGAATAGAATTAACATAAATTACTTTTTTTATGGTTTCTCTTTTTTTCTTGCCAGTTTATAGACAATAACTTGGTAGATAGATTGCCTAATATATTATATAATACAATTTGAATTACATTGATCTGCAGCAAGTTCTTAAATTTCAAGTTAAATAAAACTTTTTTTGTTAGTAATTAAAAATTTTATTATTTTTCTAGTGTTATCCTTTTATACACTAGTTTCTTATTATGTTATAGTTTTATATTGCTAATTTGAATAAATCCTTCCATGTCTCTCCATTTGTTCATTGTAGATAAAAATACTAAATGTAACTCAGTCTTATTAATTTACTGAGAAAATATTTGCCTGCATGTAAATTGATGTTTTGGAGCCACATTTACTGATATAATACATTTATCAACTTATCTTTTTTTAAATCTTTGCAGCATCTTTAAATTATATTGTCTTTTTTTTTGGGGGGGGGGGGGGCTTGAAAAGCATGATTGTTGATTAAATTTGTTTCATTTTTATGATTCTCCATCTAACTTATCTGAAAAATTATAAGAGTTTTTTAAAATATTATTGTTTATTATATCTAAACAGAAATGAACCACAAACATATTTCTGCATCAGTTATTAAAAGCATACTTAACCCTTTAGCACACGCACCCATTTATATGACGTAACCACATGCACTGGGTCAATATGACTCTAACTTTTTCGTGAACTTGTCGGTAAAATATGTACATTATAAATAAAATAAATACAGTTAAAAGTATTATTTGAATCGTTTTTTAAGTAACAAGATATATTATTTGTTTTAAAAATCAAATTTCAAAGCAAAAAAATCCAAAAAACTTGCCTTTAATTTTGTATCTTTTTTTTGGCATTCATTCGTTTTCTATCATTGTGAAACGCTTGCACAATTAGTTCATAATTTTAACAATTTTTTTTCTTGAAAAAAATGTTTAAATAACATTACAAGCAATATTTTGTATAAAAAATTTTATATTTTGTTATTTTGTATATTTTTTATGTTGGGTAAAACTGACCTATTCACACTAGCCACTATATAAAAATCTCCTGTTTCAAATTTCTGTTTCCAGGATCCCCTCCTGCTAGACCATCCAGTAAGGTACCGGAAGTGGCAGGTGCAAGTCTTGAGAAATTCCTGAGCATTATAGGGAGCGTTGGGTCAAAAATACTCAATGTGTGTACTTACGGGTTAAATATCTGTTATGGCAGCCACTTTCTAAAAATGGGCTCTACCATTTAAAACATTGACACATGACTTTAAGATGAAATGCCACTCTGAAATTTAGTTTTAAAACCTTTAATATATAACTATATAACTACATATCTGATTTAATCATCGATCTGCACAGGGAAAAACACATACCTTTTCACCATCTGTTCATACTGCGTTTCATGAACTTCACGCTTAAAAACTATGATAGCAGGAAATGATGGAAGTTTGTGAGATGCTGGTTAGTGCAACCACCTATCGTAATAATTTTTAAATATTTAATATATTCTTTACACTGTAAAATTGGTTGAATTAGAGAAGTTTTATCATTTTTATTTAAGCATATCTGCAAAACTTTGGTTTATCAACTGTAGCATATATTTTATGTTCAATTATGTAAATTACTTTTAATCCTATACATTGAAATTTGAAAACTGATCAAAAATAAATAATCAAAACTTATTACAACTCACACTTTCTTTCCTTATCTTCCCCACCCCTCATTTTATATTAATTATTGTGAATTAAAAGTCAACATAAACTATATATATTTTTTCTTCTGATACAGCAGATTGATTATTAATGTTTCAGGAAGTGTTTATTTATTGATGAATATTATGCAACAACCTTCGATGCTCTCACAAATTTAATCAGTCTTGATATTTTTTATTACAACATTTGAAATCCTTAGTGGTCTGCTGGTCCGAGACCACCGATAATGCAATCGGACCGCTAATTAAAAAAATTTAGTGGTCTGCAGGACCAGTGCCTTTTTTCAGGCCCTGAGAAAATCGCAACCGATCGCACATAAGATTTTTTTTTTTATTTAAAAAATGATAATAATAAATAAATAATTCAAAAGGTGCAATCATCTTCTATCTCAAACAATAGATGTACTACTTTCTCTTCCAAGCAACTCTGTTGAGCGCGCCATGTCTTGGATTAAAAAAAATTATGGTCTGTAGATTTCCATCGAATACCTCATCTGCCAGAAGAGAAAGGAATATGGAGTGCTGCTCCTCTGTTGTATCAGTTCCATCTGTCGCAAATGCTCTTCTTCCAAAGTAGCCAGCAATGCGATTTTGCGCCAAATGTGTTCACCCTCCTCAAAGGAGACTTTGCTTGCGTCACTTCGGCTCCTACAAAACCAGTATTGGATTGTGCTGTATTTAAAGCAGTTCTTCTTTCAAAGCTTTTATTTCTTACTAACAAGATTTTCCAGACTCGAAAAAGCACTAAAAAACTGCAAAAAAATGAGCAATTTCAAAAATTGCTCACGAGCAAATTTACTACAGTAAAACCTCGTTAACATGAACACGCTTTACGCGAATTACTTTTAGCACAAACTGTTTAAGATTGCCCCGTCCTGTTGTACATAATGTATTTAAGTTCGGATAACATGAACTACTTTTAACACGAATAAAAAAAAAGTTTCCCCCTGAGTGTTTGCATTAACGAAGTTAGTAAACTCTGTCTAAGGAGGAATCGGTTGGGACTGAGAAAATTTTCCGTCGTAGACAGTATTCCGGCTTATGCCAAAAAAAAAAAATCCGTCGGCGATGATGTTCTTTCATTTATTTTCCTGACTCGAAAATTGGTTGGAAACTGAAATTCTGAAAGATCCTTTGTCTTTATAAATAAATGAGAAATGTTGTTCAATTTCTAAGTATTGCTATAAAATATGCGAATTGGAAGTTTACACACAAGAAAAAGAAACAATAAACTTCGAGAATGAGACAGAACACTATCATTTTGAATTTGAGTACAACTTTAAAGTATAATATATTGTACTTTAGAAAATATATATTTTGATAAATGTGCATTCTACTAGAAATAATAACTTTTAAATTCAATTTTGTATAGGAAAAAATGGCATAAGCAAGAATTCCTAAAAAATTAAAATTAGACAGGTTCTGTTCTTTAGAATTAACTTTTTTGAAGTATTACAGAATTTAACTAATATATTCGACATTGAGAATTTGAATTAGTTTTAAAATTTGATAAACAAAATGCCTTTCATTACTAAAACATCATTTTTTCTGCCTTATGCAAAATTTTGGTTTCGGTGGGACCTTGCCTGTCCGTTTCCACATTAGATAGATTCCCCTTATGCAGCATGAATTAATGTAATTTTCTATGAATTCGCCAGGACTTGAAAATTTTTCCGCGGTAGACAGATTTCCAGCTTGTGCAGAGTTTGCCTTAGACAGAATTTACTGTATTAAGAAAAATAATCAATACCTACCAGATTCCTTGTGCGAATATCAAAAAATCGCAGTGAAAAACACTAAAAATCTCGTAAAATATTTGTCAAAAATTAAAAAATCTCTGAGGACGAAATTTACTACATTGGCTGGTCTAAAAGATTTAAACCACATTCTTTCTTATGAATGTAAAAAATAAATAAATAATCGTTGAATGCGAAAAAACTAAAAAAAAAAAAAATCGCATAAAAATGTTTACGAAAAATTCAAGCATTGGAGAGAACAAAATTTACTTTTTGTGCTAAACAATTGAAACCAGATTCGTTTTACAAATATTAAAAAAATACCGCGCATCGCGAAAGTATTCTAAATATCGTAAAAACAATAAAAATCGCAGATGACAAAATTTAATGTATTATTCTAAACAATTGAACCAAGATTCCTTTTATAAATGTCAAAAAAAAAAAAAAAAAAAAAAAAAAAAATCTTTCCAAACGTGTAAAAAAAAAAAAAAAAAAAAAAAAAAAATTGAAATTTTCTTTATTGATCTAAACGATTAAAACAGACCTTTTTAAGAATGTCGAAAAAAATTTCATAAATATTGTGAAAAATAAAAAAATCGCAGGGGACGAATTTTTCTTTATTCCTACTGTATCATTTTTTTAAATAGCTTTAATAAAAGTTCTTTGAAACCGACAATGTTTCTTACAGTGATTCTTTCTCTTATAATGTATTATCATTGAGCAATTTTAATGCATATAATATTTGTGTGTATCTAAATAGAACTTTTACTACACTGGTTTCCAAAAATTAAGGAAAAATCACAAAAATAGCGCTAATTCAAAATATTACATGTAGATTTTAATGAAACTCAGCCACAATATACAACGCATAGTAAAGTATAAAATAACATGAAAAGAAATTACCAGACAATTATGATGTTTCAGAAAATAGCATAATTATAAAATTAACAAAATCAGTTTGTCAGTTGGTATAGGAAAAGTATCTTTAATATGTCGTATGATCACCCCTAGTAGCAATACAGCACATACAGTGATGTGTCATACTGTCAATTATGCGGTCGATGAGTTCGCTGGGAAGTAAGAGCCATTGCTCTTCCAAAGCAGCTGTAAACGTGGCAAGGGTCAGAGAAGTGGGATTGAGAGCAGCGACACGTCTCCCTAATGCATCCCAAACATGCTCGATGCGATTCAAGTCTGGTGATCGAGCTGGCCATTCCATGTGCTGAATTGTCTGGTGCTGAAGATAATCTTCCACAATGAGAACCTTATGCGGTCTAGTGTTGTTGTCCTGTAACAGGAAATCATTACCTATTGCACCGGCATAAGGTCGCACATAAGCATCAAGGATGTCATCTCTATAGACGTGAGCATTGAAGGTTCCATGAGGAAAGACATGGAGGTCTGTGCGTCCTCCCAAAGAGATACCACCCCAAACGCAGATACTGCCTTCTCCGTATGAATCTCTTTCACGAATGTTTGATGGGTGATAGCATGTTCCCTGTTCTCTCCAAATCAAACAACGCCTACTATCGCTTTGGAGGCTAAACCGGGACTCATCCATGAAGAGAACATGCCTCCATTGATCAACCGTTTAGTGGACATGTTGACGTGTCCACATCAAACGTTCCCTCCGGTGATGTGAGGTGAGCGGTACACAAATTGCTGGATGCCTCGCATAACGTGCACCTTTGTGAAGCCTTCTACGCACAGTAAACATTGACACCAACCTTCCAGTGGCTCAGCAAGGCAGGATCTAAGGTGGGATGGGGTTGAGATTCTATTCCTTTGTACACAAAACCGCAAATATCGGTCATCGGCGCTTGTCGAAACCCTTGGTTATCCTTGGCTAAACCTTATTAAACCCGAACCAGTGGTTTGAAATTGTTGCCAAAGCCTATGAACCACCGAAGGACTCGCATCTAGCCATCTGGCCACCTCTGCCTGACTTTGTCCTGCCTCCAATCTCCCAATAGCTCTAAATCACAGTTCTGCGGGCAAATGATGCCTCGAGGTCATTTAATGAATTGACTATCCTAGATTTATAATATAACTATCACAGTGACAACTGCAGCCTTACTCTCTAACGTGCATTTTTATGTGCATCACGGATGACAGAATGCGATTGCAGCGCCACTAATTTGCATTTGGTTTTTTTATTCAGCATCTTTTATTTAACAATATATGCAAATTTCATACGGATTGCTTTCTTTTTGAACGAGTTATCACAATTTTTGTGATTTTTCCTTAATTTTTGGAAACCAATGTAGTTAGGGTTTAATATCATCAAGTCATCGAAAATTACTTGAATTTTACTTGTTCTTAAGTATGTGGAACCGTGTTTGTGTTTCCACCCAGTTGTAGTGATTACGCAATCACACCAGAAAGATTATCTTGTATTAGGATGGAGAAGCTTCAGAGATAATGGGAGGGAGTGAAATTTTGGCAGCTGATACACGATGCGGTGTTCTGGTTTTCAAAGTTTCCTTTTCAGAATTTTTTTCTGGTTGCGCGGATTTTAGTTGTATTTAGTGATTTTTGCATTATGAATTTTTTTGCTTTTGCTCTATTACTTTGATTGATTCTAAAATGTAGAAATATGGGATTGGGCTGCCTCCAACAAAAAAGTTAAAAGATGATTCATCTAAAATTGAAAGGGACAAGGATTATGATGCCAATAGGTGAAAATGTGTTTTCCAAGATAAGTGGTTGGACCCCTAAAATTGGTTAAAATTTGATGCTCAGAACAATAAAATGTTCTGCAATATGTGCAAGTCTTCAAAATAGCAGAGAAATCAATTTTTATTGATGGATCTAGCAACTTTAAGCTTGACTTCATTAAATTGTATCATGTAAGTACTCTGCATCTGCAAGCAGTATAAGCAGTGGAAAATTTGAAGAAAACCCCAGCCACATCTGAAGCCAGCAAAGCCTTGATGATGCATGATAAACAAAAAGATAGTTTGATTTATTTATTTCGTACGGCTCATGTTTTAGCTAAGAATGCCCGTCCTTTTACAGATTTTGAGTGGCATTGCAAACTAGATAAAATGAAAAATGTAAATATTGGCGATTCATATCAAACTGACAAGGCCTGCAAAGATTTTACTTCCTACATAGCAAAAGCGTGCCTTCAACAATTAGTGAGATTGCTAATGGAAGATGTTTTTCCCTAATTTGTGATGAATCTACTGATACATCCACCAAGGAACAGTTAATTATATACACAATGCACTGTATCAATGGAAAGCAGAGCATAAGTTCTTAAACTTGTGCTCCTTAAACAAAGCTGATGCAGAAACAATTTATGCAACAATAAGAGACACTTGCATCATTGCAACTTAATGAAAATAATCTTTTTGATAAACTTTTGTGTTTTGCTGCTGATGGTGCAGCAACAATGCAAGGAGTAAGAAAAGGTGTAAGCCAGAAATTGTCAGAAGACCAACCAAATTTAATAAAAATGCACTGCATGGCACACCGATTAGAACTGGCCATTAAAGACACATTAAACCATTTTCCAGCATTTGAAAATGTTCAAGCATTTTTTTTTACAATTCTTCAAATTTTACCATAATAGCACTGCAAATCGGGCACAGCTGAAAGAAGTGTCAGTTCAGTTGCCTTAGAGCTGAAAGAATTAGTTCCATCTCTAGTTGGGGATACTCTGTTACCACATCTCCACAGAACATTCAAAAACTTTTTTCTATTGAATGATTCTGTTTTGCTGCAACTCGAAAACTATAGTATCTCCTCTAAAACTGAATCAGCAACTATTTCTAAAGAGCTCCTGAAATCAATGAAGTTGGATATGTTTATGCAGTCGGCTATAGAACTTTCTGAAATTGTTTCATATCTTCAGAAAGTTTCGCTAACTTTGCAGAACAGACACATCATTCAATTTCATGCTTATAATACAGTGTGGACAGCAATAGATTTATTACAGGATTTAAAACAAAATGATGAAATCATAAAAAAAAAAATGGAAAAATTAAACTTGAAAGCAGTAAGAAGTAGGAAATGCATTTCTGAAGGGGACAATAAACTGACAAAGCTCATAGACGATATTGTTGAACAACTGAAAAGGAAATTTCCTGAAATTAACAAAAGTTTAAAATGCATCAGTAAAATTTTATCCTTCAATGAATGGCCCTTCCTATGATGAATCCTTCAATGAAATCTTATAATTTTGAAAGAACTTAAAGCTGTTGTTACAGAGTATGAGGTAACTAAAAAATTTTAATATTGAAACAGAAAATTTGACTTTTGAATGGGCATCTTTAGTAAGATCTATTTATGCCAGTACAAAGGAACCCAAGAAATGGCATGGGAAACTTAATTCGGAATTTCATATTGCACATGAAAATATTTTGTCTGCTATTGATGTATTGCGTTCCATTCCTTTGACATCCGTTGAAGCAGAAAGAGGATTTCGAATCTTAAATGAAATTAAAAATGAGTGGAGAAACCAGTTAAATAATAAAACCGTTTCGGATTTAATGGAGAGTTTATCTGGACATACCAGATATTGAAAAATTTTATCCAATTTCACCAATAACACTCTGGCTACAAGCTGGAAAAAAACTATAAAAAAAAAATTGCATTAAAGCTTACAATCAGTTGAAATAAGTAATGGCAAATAAAATGTCTAATTAATAATTTGATAGTTTTTCTTTACGTACTGTTTATTTAATTTTTAGCAAATTATAATTTTACATTTTATTATGCTCAAAATTTTGGATAAATGCAAAGTAAGATTGGTTTATTTTTCATGGAGGGTAGGGGGGGGCTATGTGTTAAAATTATTTAATAGAATTTTATGTAGCGGACCAGTGATGTCTGCGGACCAGTAAATTCTCATGCTTACTGGTCCTTGGGACCAGTGATTTTTTTTTTTTTGGAATTCTAATACTGTATTCCCTAAGATTTATTTTATAACACTTAAAAGAGTCAGTTGAGGATTTTTTGGATAATTTACTTATTCATTCTGTATTTTAATTTGAACCAAGAATACTGAAAAGAATGTTTTAAGTTAGTATACAAAGCTACATTTTCTAGACTTTTACTAAACATATTAATAAAAAAATTATCTGTCATTGTGAACCAGTTATTATTTATCAAAGACTCTTTTTCAAGACTGAACCATTGACATGCAACGTGGAAAACTTCAGTGGCTTAAAGGTACTAAGTAGCTGCTGCTTAAAATTAGTGAGCTATGTGCACCCCCATTTGTTTTAATAGTTCTCAGTTTAGTGTTAGTTGTACCTGTGGTTACCTTTTCTATGTTTGTTTGTACCCTACTGCCTTTACATTCTTTGTTTTTTACCTACACCAGTGCTTGAAATGACATTGAAGTGTAGAGCAACCAAATTTATTTGGATGCTTTATTCACATTATTTATGGATGTTATGCTTTACATCATACTTCCAACTCTGAAATGGCCTTCAGGACTCCACTAGAATTCTCAAAATTATTTTTTAAATCTTGCTTTGTTTGAAATTCATCTTTCTACTCCTTCTTTGTATAACACATTTATTCAGCTTGCTAATAACTGTATAATAAAATGAGAAAAAAAAAAAAAGAGAAAAACCCAAAATTGCACAACATTAATAAAGTGTTAGATGACAGTTTTATATATCCAAATCAAAATTTAATCCAACTTCATGCAGTAGCAAATGAATGTTTAGTGACCAGAAATTTTTCTATATATACAGGGTGTCCCCTCTCAACAGTGGCCAATGGCTAATTTCTAAACTGTTGGTCATAGACATATAGTTCCAATTGCAAAAATGCTTTAAAAAAGGCAAAGAATTGTTTTTTAAGCGATTTTCGTCAAAAAAATGTTTTACTAAAAAATTACGAAAATTAAATTTTTATACGGTCCCCCGGTCCTATAAGTGATATTTAGTAAAAAAATTTCAACACTCTAGCAAGTAATACAGAAAAGGTCCCATTCATGTAACATTAAAATTGACCGAGTTATGAAACTTTAAATTTCATGACTTAAACCATTTTTCTATAGCTGAAAAAGGATGAGTTCGACTCAGCTTTAAGTGACCGTACACTAAGTGCATAAAGTATTATAAAGGGAGTCGATTTACAACGCTGTTCAAAGGCTACTTCCTAAACTATTTCTCACAGACATATAGTTCCAATTACAAAATGTTTTAAATGAGCGATTTAACTGAAGGCGCTGTCACCGTATAAGTTTTACGGTAGTGTTAATTATAATTAATTAACTTCTAGATTGGTTATTAAAATAACTGAAGACATGAATTTCAAAATTATTTTTATCGAAAAAATCAAATTTTGGGAAATAACGAAAAAACTTTAAATGCATCTATTGGTTTTCATTATAAATTTAGAGATTGCATTGTTACAATAGTGGAGGTTTGTATAGACTGATAGAGAAATCAGAAAGCAATAAGTCGAGTTTTGAAATTCATATCCTCAATCGTACTTTTACGTATGTTTTATTTTGTAAGCAAATGCAGCTGATTCTTTTCGTGATTTTATTTTAAAAAGGTATGTTATTTTGATAACTTTTATTTTATTCATAGTTTTCGTATGTAAATTTTCCTAGTTCAAAACTTATATTCAAATTTTAACTCACTTCCAAATATCTGATTGAGGTTCAATCCCCATACTTATTTAAACCCGATGACAATATAATATTAATACGATTTTAGGTGCGTTCCATTTATTTATTTTATAAGACTACATCAAATTTTATTAGGTTGAGTAATCTAATAGAGCTTTAAATATGTATCATTTCGTAACGATTTGTGACTGTTGCTTTTCATAGTTTAATTTAACAAAATTCCTGTTATTTTTTTACTTGTATTTTTAGCACAAATTGCATATTTTACTGTAACATGTAAATGCCAACATAAATTCAGAAACAACATTGTAATTTTTTTTTTTTACTCTCAATGTTTAAAGTTAAATTTTCTATCTGATGTTTATTTTTATTTCCAGTAAATTTGTGACTGACCCCTATTTTGCAGCAAAAAATATGCTTCAACTTTGAACAGCTATAACTCGGTCAATTTTGATCGCAGAGGAATGGGACTTTTTTTGTCTTACTTGTTAGAGTAGTGGTAAAAATTTTCTAAATATCACTTGTAGGACCGGGGGACCGTATAAAAATTTAATTTTCGTAATTTTTTAGTAAAAATTTTTTTGACCTAAATCACTTAAAAAATAATTCTTTACCTTTTTTAAAGCATTTTTGCAATTGGAACTATATGTCTATGACCAACGGTTTAGAAATTAGCCATTGGCCACCGTTGAGAGGGGACACCCTGTATATATATATATATATATATATATAGAGAGAGAGAGAGAGAGAGAGAGAAAGATAATACTACAAATCAACATCAATTACTGTAAAAATTTGTTAATGCCAAATCATACCACACAGAGGAGCTGTCAGAATTAGAAATAAAATTGAAAATGTGGTAATTAGCTCGTTATCAAGGGCAATACTAAATAGCCACATTAATTGCGATTAATTTCTGAACTGAAATCAGGATAGACCTAAAAATAATTTCCACATTGCCCGATTAATCGCAAATGAGAAATCGTTTCCAAGAAAAATAACAAGATCACAATAGAATCATCAACATAGTAATTGCAATAGAAAAACCATTTCAAAGAAAAAATATTAGAAAAACAATTAAATTGTAATTAAATATTTATAAAGATAACTTACAATTATCAATCGCAACCATAATTTCCATTGAGAACAAGAAATAGGAAATAATAATATAATTGAAGTAACATTGATTAAATTAAATTATATAATAGGTTAGCTTACAAATATCAATTTCGACCATGTGATAGCAATACAATTTTGCATTCAGTCTATATATATATTGTTGTGTTTGATTGGAACATTTCGTTTCTAAAGCCGTTCCGAAAAAGGAATAAGTACATTGCATTAATTTGGCCGCAAAAGACCTCTCGACATTGACCGACAAAGTTCAACAATTTTTAAACATGTGCAGGAAAAATAATTTAATAATAAAATAAAGCTTACCTGCTGAGACTTGAGTTATCATGAGAACACATATAAAGAAAAAGGCACGGAGAACTTTCTTGCAAAAGGAAATTCTTTATTTTTTTTTAAATGAAAATAAATAAATTTTCATTCTTGAGAATATAAGAACTGTAACTGACCATAGCTCTCTTATTTTTAGAGCCCGGCCATAAAAGGCTCACTGGACTTGTACAAATTTATAATAACAGAATACTCATTTCCAAATAATATGCCATTTTTCTTTCCATTGGAGAGTTACGGGTAAAATGTTGAAACACAATAAAAAAAAAAAAAGGTGTGCTCATTAAGTATAGAGCAACAACGCACCACGAACGGAAACTCTAGAAGAATTGACGTTCCAATAATTCGATAAATCATTATTTCAAGAAATAAAAAATTCTTTCAATTCGAATATATTACTATTTGTAAATATTTCTTTGGTGTCATAAGTAGTATTTTTTCATGGATGAATAAATCTTTAGACGTCTCCACGAAGAAATAATTCGTTTTTCTTGATTTTAAAAAAATTACATCTTTTTTATATAAGAATATTGATCCTTAATCACAAAAAGGAACGAACAATTTAGCTGGCATTCCACACACACCATCACCGCAGAAGTACTGTACCGTTCTCTACCGACTTCTGTGAAGAAACGAAAGCTGCAGCCAAGGGAAGAAGGGAGAAGTTGCCATAAATTCAAAAATACGCCAATTGGCAGGGCTAAGGAAGTGGCGATAAAATAAAGAGGCCACCACTAATAGGGAAATTGCATTTTTAAGAATAAACTTTTATATCACCAGAAAGATGCGGAGCCAAAAATGTATATAAGGACTCACCTATTTTTAAATTACGCATCAGAAGAATAGAATCTGATTGGACAATAGGAGGGGAATAAAACGAAAGTACACGCCCCATCGAACATTCGAGAAAACTCAGGAAAAATCCACAACCGGAAGGAACAAATTCGAACTGATTTTAACATTTTGAAATCAACAAAAAGTTAGGTAAGAAAATGAACTTTACAGGGGAGATTAAAAAATGCGAGAATTAAGATAATTTTTAGAATGCGAATTTTTATAATAAATGAATAAAGATTAAAACAAAAATAGACGATAAATTAAATTAAATAAAAATATGGCAGTGGTTAAGAGTAACCACAACATATATATATATATATATATATATATATATATATATATATATATATATATATATATATATATATTAAATTCTCAGACTAGCTAATTGGATTGAGCTGGCCACCTGGACAAATTATCTTAAAGTATCATTTAAAAATTTCAAAAATGGGTTCATTGCCATCAATATAAGTACTATCCACAAAAAATGAGGATGTCTAATCACCTTAATTTGTATTACTAATTAGCATGTGCAAAATATGACAAATAAAATAGATTAACAAAGCAAAAATGCAAATATTTTCACATACAAATTCCCTAGATTTTTAAGTTTTTATGAAATTCCTTTATTTTTCCAAAGCAATAAACTTTCCTTATTTCCAGATTCTGTAGACATTGTTTTTCTCTTGGGGTGGGTGAGGGAATTTGTCAATAATTTTTTTCTTATAAAAAATCATTTGATTACATAAAATCACTTGGTGTACAAGTGTAAACTGAATGCTCAGACATTTTAGAGAAAACTGTCATTTTGTGAAAGAATTAAGTTTGACAAAATATTGAAAATTATTTTAGATTGTTTTCAGAGAGCAACAATATTTATAAAATCAGATTATATTCACGTATCTTTTTTTCCGGGGAAAATACTGAAGCATTTTTAAGAACTTTTTACAATTTTGTCAACCCTAATATGAACATTATTGAATGTTAAAAATTGAAATAACTATGCAATTTCGAAAAACCAATTCTCAATTTTGTAAATTAATGTTATTAAAAAAAGAAACTTATTTTTGAAGAAAACAAAATGATCAAAATATAAATAATTACTGTACTAAAAAATTATTGAAATCATTTCAACAGTTGCCAAGAAAAGATAATCAATATAGACTATTTTTCATAGGATTTGCAACAATCAGAGCCCCCTTAAATGTTTTCTGAATGTAGAGTATTTGTTCTAAAGTCTTCCTCATTAGGAAAAATACACATAGCATATCCACTGATGTCATTCAATCAAAATCTTTTAGTACTTTTAAATCTTTGTGACAGGATGTAGGCAGTGTTCTCGCTGACATTTGAAAAACGTTAGTAATTTGGCTAATTAAAAATAAAAAACATTCGCCAAATGAAAAAAGTATTAGCCAAATAGATTCCCGGAGTAGCACAAATATATATATATATATCTTTAATCCTTTAATGTACCCCCTTTTTTTCAATATATTCTAAAATAAACTAAGTTTTTATAACTGTGACAGCGATTATTAATAATGTAATTTCAACTATCTGCTACAAATGTATTAAAACTGTGTATATATTAAATATGCATATGTACGAAAAACGAAAAAAAAAAATTAAACAAATAAAAAGCAAAAATTGAGCACTAGCAATTTGGCGAATCTAATCGCTTGCTTACTCGCCAAATGAAGAATTTAGTCGCAATTTGGCGATTTGGCGAGCGACAGTGAGAACACTGGATGTAGGCATACATATGTCTGAAAACTGATCTTTTTTCAATAATATTGTGATTATTATTTTTTTCTTTTAATAGTCACTTGCTTAACTGTTGCTATTTATATTATTTCAGCAGTCTGGATAATGAACAAAATGCTTCAGTAAGCCTAGTCAATTGTAAAATCCCTTAAGATATGGGGAAATGTAAAGATGGAATCACATATTACCACATACAATTATCAAATTTTGATTTTTACATCCAGAAAATTAATATTTAATACTAAAATGGCTGTGAGTGATCATTTATTTAAAAAACTTAAACTGTTTTAAATCAAAATTCTAGTGCTTTTTTTTTTTTTTTTTTTTTTTTTTTTTTTTTTTTTTTAATGAAGCTTGACTAAAATTTGCCTTTTTAGTGTTTATATGTAAATAACACATTTTTAAAAAATTATTTTCCTTGATCAAATACTTTAAAAATTGTTTCTTAATAATGTGTAAAATTCTAAAGGTAGAAATTTGCAAACATAAAATAAATATTTTAACTTTTTAAGATCTGACTCACACAATTATGTAAAAGATCTTAATAAAAAAGAAAAAATATATAAATTCAAGTTAACATCACAAAATTGTGATCATAATCTCTTCATGTAAACTTGCATCTAACAGTTTTTTTAAGTATATATATTTTTTCAATCAAATATAATCCTATTAATTAGACTTAAAAATCCAAGACTTACAATTTCTATCAAAACTTTTCAAATCTTAAAGGGATACCAGATGTTAACTTTCTGATTATTAAGGGTGCTAGTCACTCAGCAGCCGAATTTCCCTCCGTGATGTTAAGTCTATGGGCATTTGATGCATTTTTATCTTAAAAATATCTCCCTGGGAAATTAATATTTTTAATTTCTTTGTTCTTTTCTTAAAAGATGTCTCTTTTTTTTTTTTTATTAGTCTTCAAAATATTTCTAAAACCTATGCATAATTTTATTTGAAATGTTAAAATTTTACTCCCAGTTTATCATTTTTTAAAACATAAAACAATAAATTGAGAACAGACTTTAGAAATATTTTGACAACAAAGAAAAACTTGACATCTTTTGTGAAGATAACACTAAAAAAGAAGTTAAAAATATTAATTCCCTGAGGAGATATTTTGAATTTAAGAATACATCAAATGCCCATAGAATTAACATTAAGGAGGGGAATTTAGCCGCTAAGTGACTAACACCATTAACAACCAAAATTTGAAGAATAATTCTGTGTAAAATTTCCCAAGAGAATAGCAAGGGATTTTACAACTTGTGAGGGAAAAATATATTTTGCTATTAATGAAATTAGGTAAATTCATTGGAGTTGAATTAAACGCTGACTAATAGCCTATACCTGGGAGCTATATTTAACCTCAGGTGCATAACACTGGCCCAGTTGTATTTTTTTTATGTACAAAATTGTCTCATTTTGCATATTTTCTTCAAAAATTTAATATTTTAAATGAATATTAGCATGAAGGCACTTAGATTCACTTAAGTATTCATCTTGACTTTGTCAAAAACTAGATGTTTATATTCATTTGTTCTGCATCATAGTGGTGATGTTTTATCCTGCTGTAAATTATCAATATGTAGAGTAATCAAGGTTAGACATTAAGAAAAAAAAAATAAGGTATCATTGGCACATCTAATATTTTTTGCTTAGTGGCCAAGATAAAATTAATTATTTTGCTGGAATTGTATACATATAAACAACATTATATGCAGATTGTATGCATATAAAATAGTGTAACAGATAACAAATGCATTTTAAAATAATCTTTTTTTTTATGTTCAAGGGGAAGGGTGCTATTGTATTTTATCTTAGTGTATTCTACATTTTTTCACTTAAAGCGTGATGTAGTTCAACTGTGGACTTTGAAGTGTAATCAGTCAAGCCTGATAAGCTTAACAATAAATCAATGACTGAAGAAAGTAGCAAATGTTTTAATTAAATTTAAATAATTAAATCCTTTCTCACAATTAGCTGTATTTAAAGGAAGAATCGTGAAATGAAATATTTTGTTTCAATAGAGTAATAAGATAGATTGAATAAAATGGAACAATGTGTAACAATTACATTATTAAAAATAAATAAATAAATAAAAAATCCTACTAGTTTGACCTACAGGTGCAGGTAGAAATTGAAGTTAAATACTAATTTCACCAACAAAAACTAAATCAAGATTAGAGATAAACAGTTTAAAAATTTTATCTGTCTTAAATTTTTCTGCTTTTGACGAGTTTTAATATTTTTCTATGAGACTGATTTTTTTATTTCGCAATTGCAGGATGATGAAATAAAAGACAACACGACATTATTTGTCATTATTTACAATCCTATTTCATAGAGTTCATGTGATGTCTTTATTTAAAAAATGAAATATTTATTGTAATGCTAAGACACCTTCAATTTCATGCCTGAATCTTGAATAACATTTGTTAAGCATTCGTTCATTTTGTTTTCGTTTTTTAAAATTTTAAGCATATATTAAAATTGATATAATAAAATTGTTTGTTTTATTCTGCAATTTTAAAATATGGATTCTTTTTTTTTTTTTTTTCGTAAATATAAGAGATTTTTTTAAACTTCTGGTAGCTATTACTTGCAGAAATACAGGCAAGTGTCTAATTTTTTAGGCTGTCCTTGAATTCAAATGAGCTACTTTCTGATAGATTTTTTAATTCATTTTTGTTTAGATATGCATGAAATTAGCAAATGTTCTTATTAAGAAACTATGTAACTGCACATTTTTTTCAAGGGGGGGGGGGGTGGATAAAACAGAAGATCTTTTAAGAAATACTGTTAAAGTTAGCATATTGAATTGAATTTTCCAAATGACATTTAAGAAAGAAGAAAAAAACCTGTCATCACAAAATAACTATCTTATAACTCAACAAGTAATTTATTTATTAAAACAGGAAAAATATCTCATTCCAAATCATTTCAATAATCAGGTTTTCAATTTTAAGCCTTTATGTTTAAAGATTAGTTAGAAAATTTCACGTTATTGAGTCGGAAATTTGCAAATCATCTTTAACCACTTTAATCTACATTAATGAAAGTAAGTTTTTGTATGCGTTTTTGTTTATTGATGATGGTTAGGGAAAGCCATCATATGCTGAAATCTACAAATTGGATTCTGGTTAGACAAGGATAGATTGGCTTTCAGATTTTAGATTTTAAAATTATATTTTCTGTTATTTTATCTGAAATGACAAAATATGCATACATACATTTATCCCCGTTTTTCACATTGACGGCCAATTTTATGCCATTCATAAAAACAATCAAGATTCAATCTTTTAACCTTATATAGTATCTCTTTTTTAATAACATTTATTCAAAATATCTAATTTTATACAGTTGAATCTTGTTAAGGCAAACATTCAAGGAAATTTTTTTTTGAATGGGGACGAGGCAATCGGAAACAGTTTGTGCTAAAAGTAATTTGCATTAAGAATGTTCATGTTAATGAGGTTCGACTGTATTTTTTATCCTATATAGAACAAACATTCAAAAATTAATTATAAAATACGGTATTTTTTTCTCAAATAGCACAGTGAAAAACTCATCTTTTTATTTTATTATCAATATGAATAATTTAAAATTGTGAGTTGACCAAAATTTCAGTTTCTGAGTGACAACTGGCTTCAGAAAAATAAGTAGCATTGCATTTCCTCCCAGAAGAACCAAAACTTTAGTTTAAATTTGTAAAACTATTATAAGTCATTAAGAGTTTATTTAGTTTTTACATCAAAACAGAAAATTTATTTTAAGTTTTTATGCATTGTTTAGCATTTAAATCTAAATTTCAAAAGTAAATGATCAAAATAATTAAACTTGAAATTTCTGGTCAGATCTTTTAATTTTTAATTAATAACAACTTTAATAGGAATTAAAAAATAAGAAAAAAAGAATAACATATATAAAGAAAACATTTTGCATAAAAAATATTTTAATGATATTTACAATGACTAAAGACATAAAAATATATGCTTTATAACAATAGTTCTGGAAATTTTGATTTAGATAGTTAAAAACATTACACATTATGATGAAGTTTTTCCAGTTTCAAATTTTTTACATGTAGCTCTTTTGTTTTCTCCAGTAAGAGAAATAGTAATACTTTCGATTGATGGTTCATATAATCTGAAATAAATAAATAGAGTAATTAAGCATAGTAAAATTAAGTAAACTAAGATAAAATTTTATTTATACAAATTAATAAATATTATTATAAAGGTTGTTGACATTTTCAAAGAAAAAGATGTTGACTAAATAGAAATTTTTTTTCAAATTATTGAAATTTAAAACAACTTACATTATCTATGTCTGCTCTATCCTATAAGGTTAATCTTTTTAATTTTTCATTCTGTCGCTGTAGTTTGGTTTGCTTAATTTTTTTTTCAATTTTATTTACATGTAAAGAAAAAAAAAAGTTGTATTGGAGATGTACTAAAGCTCAAGAAACTGCAGCAAATTTATCGTTGTAAAATAATACCATATATACTTCCGTATAAATCAAGAAATTTTTGATTTAAAAAAAAAAAAAAAACCCTCTAAAGTAGGTGGATTAACTTATATGCGAGACCTAAAAAAAATATATATATATATAAATAAAATATAAAAAAATAGTTTGATAGTGAATCGGTGCTGCAGCACTCCATTGCATTTGTACAGTACAAAATTTAAAATCCACAGTCCTTCGGAACTTGACAATTCCGAATTTTAAATTATTTTTAGTTTATTTGTCAAAAAAATAATCTACCCTACCCAATTGCAGAAAAAAAAAAAAAAAAAAGGTGTAATTTATATCAAGAACGAATTTCCAATATAAAAAAAAAAACGTTGTCATGTTGACTTAAATTACTGATTAAAGTTAATGCTAGAGTAAGTTTAAAATAGGTAACATGACATACTGTTGCTTTTACCTTCTCCAAAACAACAGCAAACTATGTTGGAGTGCCATTATTTGAGGCTGCTGGCATGCCGATACTTTAAAATATGCGACTTTGTATTATTCCTGAGCCATGATTTTCAAATCATTAGTTATTTTGCTATTCACGGCAGTCAATCAGAAGTTTGATGTCATGGCATTTGGTGGCATTCAGTATTTTTCAGCCAATGGCATTTTACATAAGTTTTTCTTTTTAATGGCAGTGCTTGTTATGCAAAATATCTGTTTCTTGTTTGTATATATAAATTATTTTTTTCACAAAAAAATGAGAAAAAATAATAAACTTATTTTTTTTTTCTTTGGAGAGGGGTCGACTTATAATTTTTTTAAAATTAAATTTTTGAGTTTTAAATTTTTCCTTTTTTTTAACAGCATAAGTTAGGAGGTCGACTTATACATGAGTATATATGGTATGGCATGTTAGTGAAGATGTCAAAAAGACCATCAAAATGCACTGCAATTTCATTACAGTTTCATGTCACTGTGTGATTTGTGCTCATTTCAATGAATCACATTTTCTGGTCATAATTTTCATGGATATAGAAACTGTAAGTGCTATTTATAACTGTGATCAAAAATTTTATTTGTATGCAGTCCAACTGAAAATAGTTAATTATTGATTGATTGTTTATAAGACATTCATTTTATCATTTTTATTTTCACTTTAAGAAGACAGAACAGATATCTCATCGCACCATACCTGCCCATAGCAGAAAAGTATCATGGCAAGAGTGGGAGACCCACAAATAATTGGAATGACGGCGAAGGGTAGAGCTGGTACAGCATACATTTTTCCTGCTATGTATGTGTCATGCAATTTGTTCGGAGTTTAGTGAGGTTGTGCTTGGTGACAGTGCATTTTTTTCTAAAAGTATTTTTACTTGCTTTATTTTTAATAATATCAGACTTAAGTGAAAAGTTATGAAATTTTGATTCCTAAATTAGACAAATGCTGCAAAAAGAGTTTTAATGTTGCAAACAGCGTGCAAATATGATGCTAAAAGAAAAAACTCAAGTGTAAGAGTGGTTTTCTCATTTCAAAAAAGATGAAATGTCGATCAATGACAAACTTCATTCTGGACACCTTTGAATCTGCAGCACCGATTAGAAAGTTCATGCAATTGAGCTTAAAGACCATTTAAGTGATTGTGGAGTTATTCTGCCCAATTTGTGGCAGAAGAGCAATTGTTTTTCCACTATGACAGTGCACCTAATCACACAGCCTTTTTAGTAACCAGTTCTTGACTAAAAATGATAGATTCTCTTGCCCCAAACCTGATCTTGCTCCATGTGACTTTTTGTTGTTGTTTAAAGAAATGAAGAAGGACATTAAAAGGCATCATTTTAACAACTTTATGTAGAAAGATAAAGTAAAAGAAAATTAGTAATTATTAAATGAGGTCTCCTTTTTTCTTATCGCCAGACACATACATACTTTCATGTTTTACATATTTTTTCATTTTTCCAAATGTTTTGAAAAGAGGTATCTTTTACTCATAGATAAAAGATCCATGTAATTTTTCAAAGAATCAACCAAATTAAAATGAAAAACTACACAATTAATTCCAGGTACTTCACTAACACATCTATCAAATATCAAGCTAATTAGATGATTTTGTGAGTTTTCTTGAAACAGACATACCAAAATAGTTTTCATCTCTCCATGATGAACCTCCACATGATGTTTCAGCAATAATCACATAAAAAACATCAATAATTACATCAATAATCACAAATATCCTACACAAAAGTATACAGGCATGAAAGTGGAAAATGAGGAAAAAGGTGGTAATTTTTTTCCATTTTTGAAACGGAGCCAAAATTTTTATAATTTAAGTGTTATTTTAACAACTACTTATAGAATAAAATTAAATGTAACTGCACATTTTATATATATATATATGAAAGGATAAAAACTAACCCCTTTCTAAAACTTTAATTTAAAATTAAAATTCAAAAGTTTAAAGTTCCCAATTAATATTTTTAACTTTAATTCTTAAACTTAAAGCTATTTTGCCCCTGTTAACTTTCTTTCCCAGCCTAACATTTATTACTTTCAGAGATCAATTTTGAACGTTCTTTAAGATTAAAAAAGCTTAGGTAAGCGCAATTCTTAATTTGTAGGATCAGCATGCAGCCCTGGACAATCGCGCCTAAATTACCTCAGAGTGCCCAGATATTTCTTAACCAATTAAATTAAATGTTCCTCCCAAATTCACAACTCTGCCCTCTGCTGGAAAATATGACAATCCCTAACATATTAGCAAGAACACGCGCGAAAAACGAGAGACTTTGCAGTTTTGAGAGGCCTGCAGAACCTACGGCCATGTAAACTTTTCCATAATCGACGTATCTGGCTCCGGGAAATCTGACCGGACTCGCGGATTCATCTGTATGAAGAGCTGCCTAATAAAAAGAGTTCGGTCCCATAAAAGTTTTCCGAGTCAAGTTCTTATGCCACGACCACGACTACGACACCTGAAGTCGTTACATATATATATATATATATTTTTTTTTACTTAGAAGGTATGAATAATGCTAAAAGTGTAACACTGAATATATCTGATCAACTTTTGTGAAGTACAATCATTAATTTTTCAAAACAAATATTATTCTGAATAGTTTAGCTGTTAAATCGTCCCCCCCCCCCCCTTAAAAAAATCTCTCTGAAAAATTGATCTATGCTTCAGAAATACATCTACTAAAAAGTATCACAGAAATTACCTTAAAGTGTTGTATTTATTGCACAAAACATTCTATTCCAAAAAGAAACTTCCTTTCACTTTGAATTTTTAAAGTATAAAAAAAAAATTACATTCTAGAAATTTAGAACAACTTCGTATGCATAACTTTATGATTAAATGAAATAAGCTCACCTTTCACTTTATGCCTCTTTTGCACAACAATTAAAGAACAAACTCCAAGAGTTTGAATAGACAAAATGTCTAATTGCTAAATTTTTCTGCCCCTCTCCCCCCCAATTATCTTTCCAAAAATTTCTTTGCATTTTTGCATCAATCCAGAGAATGACCAAAATTGCTTTAAAAAAGGTGGAATTTCACCTTTAGGAAGAACTCTTTCATGCCTGAGTATATCTGCTTCTATATTAATGATATGGTGTAAAGCTTGTCTTTTAAAAGTAAAAATAAAAAAGTATCAAAATAATGATCATGTATTCAAAAGCTGATATCATATAAAGTTAATTTCTCAAATCATTTATTACTTCTTTTTTAGGCTTGTTTGATTTTGTGTCACTTTGAGACTTTTGTTACACTTAAATTTTTATTATATTTCAATCTTGCATAATAATAAACAATTTATAAAACATTTTTTAATAATTGTTTAGCCAAAAGTATTTAATAAAATTTAAAATTATTCTTTAGGAAATATTTTAGATTTATTGAGTTAAAGATTCTTTGTTTTATTATTCTTTTACAAAAATTTAGTTTAAAAAAATATTTTAAAAAAATATTTATTATTTATTTATTTTTTTGAGGAGCAATGTTGGAGACTATTTATTACATACAAGCCTAGATATATCTTGTAGAATATCCAAAATGCAGCAGATCTAGAAAGTAATATTTTTGGGAAAAAAATTGTTGTGAGCAGGCCTAGGACCACTAAGTCACTCTTAAAAAAGAGAGAAAAGAGACTAAATCGCAAGAAAGAGACTAAAAGAGACCAAAATTTAAAAAAAGAGACTAAAAGGAGACCAAATAAAAAACATTTTTTCTCTTCACTTAAATGTTTTTGGTATACAGACAAGCATTAAAAGATTTAATACAATATGCGGAATACATTTTCAATGCATTTCAGTCGATTTTGAAATAATTGTAAATTTTGTTGATTGGTTGCAGAAAAATATCTCAAATCGCAACAATTCATCATGAAAGAAAATCAGAAATTCACCAAATGACCACGGGGACAAAATCATGAAATTCCAGGAAATATAGTGAAATTCATCAAATTGTCTCAAAAAACAAATCATAAAATTTGTCGCATGATCTCAGGAAAAACAATTCTCGAAATTAGTCAAATGTTCTTAGGATAAAAAAAAATCACGAAAATTATCAGATGGCCTTGAAAAAAATCGCGATATTAGTCAAATGGATCTTGTGTTAAACATCGTAAAATTCATCAAATGGGTCTCGAAGAGAGGGATGAATCGCAAAATTCATTAAATGATTGCGAAATTCCAAGAGCGATCATACAAATAATTGCTAATTTTGTCGAAGGTCACGGAAATAAATAGTGAAATTTATCAACTAGTCGCCAGAAAAATAACAACTTTCGTCGAATAAAGCCATAAAAAAAAATCAAGGATGCCTGTCAATGGGTTACATTAAAATGTGTGAAAATCAGTTAGCATAAAACAGTGAAGTTTGTCAAATTATTTCAGGAAAAGAATGGCGAAATTTATCAAATGGTGTTTGTGAAAAAAGTAAAATCAGGGGTTGTACTGGTGCCAAGTAATATTTCACACAAACTCTTTTGGATATTTTAGGGCACATTTAAGTGGCATACTACATTTCCTTCCAAGACCATTTAAAAATTAATGATTCCCCCCCCCCCCCCGCTACCAATTGCCGCAAATTAATATGAAAATTGTGATTTTTCCACACTATTGCTTACGGAAGTACACGATTTTTCTTCCATGATTGTTCGCTGACATTTGCAATTTTTTTTCAGTAAAATTTGTGATTTTCTTTTTTTGGCTTTCATTTGTCAAAATTTGCAATTTTTTTGCCATTGTTTGCAGAAATTTATTATTTTTCTGTGTTTATTTAACAAAATTCGCGATTTTTTTCCCTGCGATCATTTGCAAAATCGCACTAAAAAAAAAAAAATGACGAATTTAAAAAAATGATCGGCTGTCAAAATTCGAGATTTTTTTCTGTGATCATGGAAAAGATGAATTTCGGCAAATAAACGCGAAAGAATTTTGAATTTTGCCAATCGATCGCCAAAAAATCATGAATTTCGGCAAATGATCGCGGAAAATATGACGAATTTTGTCATATAAACGCAGAAAAAAGCAAATTTCTAAAACAATGGCCCAAAAATGATCATTTACTGTATTTTGATAAATGATCACAGAAAAAAATTGCAAATTTTGACTACCGATCACGTAAAGAAATCACAAATTTTTTCGGCGATCCTTTCACGAAATTTGCATTTCTCTGTGATTATTTTTTCCGCATGCAAAATCGTACAATCGTATTGTTCATTAGTATAACCGTACACTCCGAACAAAATCCGTACATTGTACTCTTCTGTGCATTGTACTACTAGCCATACCGTACAAGTTGGCATCTATGAATATCCTTTTCAATTTTACGATCATTTGACGAAAGCTCGGTCTTATTTCGGAATCGTTTGACGTAAATCTCGGGAGTTTTTTTTTCCCACAATCGTATGGCAGAAATCACAAGTTTATTTCAGGATTTCCGGAAATAACGATTTTATTTCGGGATCATCTGGTGAAAATCGCGGCTTGATTTGTGATTGTTTAATGAAAATCGTCTTTTTTCTGGTGATCAATTAATTCGAATCGCAGTTTTGCCAGTGATCATTTTATGAAAATTGCAGATTCTTAAAAATTAAAAAACGTGAAATTCTGTCGTTTGTCGAAAAAGTGATCCTTGTATATGTAATGACCGAAATAAGAATTTTGAGATTCCTTCCTGCAATCCTCTGACGAATTTCTCAATTGTTTTTCACAAAATCGACTGACAAATTTTGCAATGATTTTGCCACTGATTGACGGATTATACACTTTTTTCTCGTGAAAAGACAAAATTGTGATATTCTTCCCGCGACCGAATGACGAAGTTTATGATTTTTACCCCTCGAATGTGATTATTGAATTTTGCGTTTTTATCTTGCCACAGATTGACCAAATTCACTTTCTTTTCAGTGTCCGACAGAAAAGTTTTGCGATTCTTGCCCGCGAACGATATACAAATTTCATAACCATTTTTCCACGATAGAGTGACGAAATTTAGAATTTTTTCCCCTGCAAAAGAAGAGACAAATTTGGCCATGCAGCAGAATTTTTTTCTGCAGTCTGCAACACATATAAAAACTTAAACAGTCTGCAGACAATCTTTTGACGAAATTTGCATTTTTTTTCGCGATCTATTGACGAAAACTGCCGTTTTCTTGCGATCTCTTGAAGAAATTTGCCGTTTTTTCGCGATCTCTTGAAGAAATTTGCAGTTTTTTCGTGATTTTTTTTTAAACGATAACTGCCGTTTTTTCGCGATTTTTTGAAGACGTTTGCCTTTTCTTGCTAACTTTAGGAAGAAATGTTACGTTTTTTCCGTGATTTTTTGATGAAATTTGCCGTTTTTTTCGCGATTTTTCGGAGAAATTCGCTGTTGTTTCGTGATCATTTTACGAAACTGACGTTTTTTCGCGTTCTTTTGAAGAAATTTGCCTTTTTTCACGATCTATTGAAGAAATTTGCTATTTTTTTCGTGATTCTTTGAAGAAAAATGACTTTTTTTCGTGATCTTTTGAAGAAATTTGGCATTTTTTTCGGGGTTTTTTTAAACAAAATTTGCCGTTTTTCGCAATTTATTGAGAAAATTTGCCATTTTTTTCGTGATTTTTTGACGAAAACTGCCGTTTTTTCGTGATTTTTTGACGAAAACTGCCGTTTTTTCGTGATCTTTTGAAGAAATTTGCCTTTTTTTGCGATGTTTTGAAGAAACTTGCCGGTTTTTTCAAGATGTTTTGAATGATTTTTTTTGAGGAAATTTGCCGTTTTTTCGCTATCTTTTGAATAATTCGCGTGTTTTTCGCGATCTATGACGAAATAGATTTCTTTTCGAAGACTTTGTCGAAATTCGCGATACACTTTTATGTCCGAATTTTTGGATTTAGGACCGAAATTTTTTAATTTTTGCTAAATTTTTAACAGTTGAAAAATAGCATGTGGACCTTCTCAAGAGTCTGCGACGTGCGTCGCAGCTTTGCGCCGATTCTGCTCCCGGGAAATTTGGTATACTTTTTTTCCGCTATTAAGTTTCACTATAGTTCCACGGAATTTCATGGTTTCATCCTAAGACAGATTAACATAATCCATGATTTTCCGCCGGTTTCCGACTGAAAAATTTTGCGATTTTTACCCGCGAAGAGTTAACAAATTTCGAGATTTTCCTGCGACAAACTGAGAAGTTTTCCGATATTTCCTCACAACAAATTGTTGAATTTCGCGATGTTTTTCCCGCTATCAAATGAAGAAAGTTACGATCTTTTACCTGCGATCGATCAATGGGTAAGAAACATTAAAAAAGTGAAAAAAGAGACTAAATCTGAAAAATATAGACTAAAAGAGACAAATGCAAAAAAATAGCGAGAAAAGCGAGTTTAGCGACTCGCTCCGAGGCCTGTGTGAGGCATGAGCTAGATAAATCAAACATGGATAATGTGATCTTTATAGTGGGCAATTGTTGATGCCAGCATTTTGTTAAAAAATGGCAAATTTAGCAGTCTAACACCACATTTATTACAACAAAAAACATTCCATTTTCATTATTTGATATTTTAAACATTATAACTCTTTCTTTTCATAGTTTAATTTCTCTTTATACTCTTAATAGCAGAAACTTTAAAACAAGAAACAAATATCAGATTTTAATAATAGAATGTTTATTTTGCTTTACATTATGTTTAGATTTTTATTACTTAATACAAAAATTTAAGATTATTATTAATAAAAATGAATGAAGACATTACAGGCAAGTGATTGTTTAATTAACATTTCAGTTGTAAAATATTTTATCTGCAGATAATTTTCTACTCTAAATTATCTGTTGCAGACACAGTGAGATTTTTCTGTCATTGAGTCCATGCTTCTCTTTCATAATTTTGCTTCACATAAAAATTAGCTTTGATTCAGTAATTAGCATATTTGAAATACTTCTAAACTGTTAAAAGTAAAGTTTATTGTCTGAATATAAATGAAATATTGTATAAAAAAGACACAATCACTGCAGTTTGAAGCTTACACTGAGGATAACAAGGTCAGTAATAATTAGAGGTCCAAAATATCATTTGATGATAAAAGCAGGTCTTCCAAAAAATTGTCTCAGATGGAGGTTTCAAACTGCAGTGATTGCAGATCTTACACAGTAGAGTTATATTCTTTTTTTTTTTTTTTTTAATTTGACAGTTGGCAAAGAGCAATCTTCTTTCAAATAATTACAGATTTATTTGCTTAAAGGTATAAGCTTTAATTTTATTACGCATCTATATGTTTTTAAGCTTTAATAAACATTAAAAGTTTAAAAGAAACGAGTTAAAAGTTAAAATAAAACGCATTTACTTTCATAGATGCAATTTGTTTTTCCCCATCTCACGAGCACACGTTTATTTACATATCCGAGATAGTATAGGTGAAAACTGGGAAATTTTATTAGTAGCCAGTGGCCGGTAGACCTAGTTTCTTTAGTGGCTACTTTTTAAAAGTTAGTAGCCACTTTTTAAAAATAGCTCAAAATGGCTTTTTTTTATTTATTTAGTGGCTAAAGAGTTACAAAGTAACGCATATTTGGTTAAAAATAAAACTGTCATTCCACTGAATGGAAAAATATGAATTGGTGATTAATACTGCAGATAAAATTATAAGTGATAAACTATATTTAAATATATATTAATGCATTGTATAAAACAAACAAGGAAATTGTATTTTTAAATTTTAAGTTTAAAAATAATTTCACATCTTTCTTAGATATTTTATTCTTACTTAAAATTGGTGGTAATTATTAAGTTTGGCGAGTGTACAGATAAATATAAATATTCTTTGCTTTGGCTGAGATTTCAAAACTCCGGATGTCTTACTAAGGCAAAATCAGAGAGTGCCAATGTGTCGGTGAGGAGGAGGAAGTCTGCTTGGTAGCAGTAAAGTCAGATGCTAAATTAGCAGTATTACTCGCCTAAGTGACGAGTGCTAATTTTGTATGATATTTTTAAAGTAATTGGCTATAATGTTTCAATCTTTCTTGACACCTACATAAACTTTAATCATAAATTAAAAAAAAATAATTGTACCAGCCAACTATTAATGGTACAATTATTGAGCATATGGCAAAAGTGAAAGATTTAAGATACAGCAATGTCCTTAAAATCTCCTTGCATCCAGAGGTAAAAATGGTATAATTTATTTAAAATGCATGTGGAATTAAAATTGATGACTATGTTTTGTAGAAAAAAACTATTTCTTGAAAACATAATCCAAATAAAGAGTTCATGGTAAAAAGCCAAAATATAGAAAATACAACAAAGTTGCTAAATATACTTGCATCCGATAGAAAGAAAGAATTAACCAATTAGATGCAAACAAAGAAGAGATGCATATACAGTAAAACCTCTAAATAACGGACACCTCCGGAACGCAGAAATTGTCCGCTATTTGGAGGTGTCCACTATTGGGAAAACCTCAGAGATCCAAAAACCACACAGAAATGCTTAATGTTTCATTAATTTACTTTTATATGTCCTAAAACATCTATTATATAATTAATCATAAATTAAAATTATTTTTTAAGCAATAAAATTGAAATAAAATTGTGCACACTTTTATCCACTGTTTATTACATTATTGTGAAAAAAATCTGTTACAAAAGTTTATTTTTACTTGCGATTACATGTAATTTCTTTTCCTGTGTGATGTTGTTGGACATTGTAGAGTTCTGGACAAGGAGGAATTGATTGCACTTTTTGATCTTCAAAAGAATAAAATCTCAAAATATTCTTGGATGACATTTCAATAGTCTAGAAGATTATTTCTCCCGGGCAACCCCCTGAATTTAGCACTGAACGTTAGGGGGATTTCCCCCAGCTCTTTATCAACATGTAACTGTGATCACAAAATTTGTGACACGTTGTCCTGCTAAATTCAGAGGCTTTTTTACTTTTTTCATTTTTTTTCTATTTAGAAAATACTTTTTCATCCTTTATCGCCAAATAAAGTGTCCGCTATTCCGAATGTCCGTTATTCAGAGATTAAACATACAAAAATTTAAGTTTTGGGAGTGGGGATTGGAAAACCGTCCGTTAAATAAAGGCGTCCGCTATTCAGAAGTGTCCATTATGGAGGTTTTACTGTATTTATGAAAAAAGCTGTATTTCACAAAGTAAATTAATAAGATTTTTTAATCTCTGAGTGGCGACTAGGGTGGCGATCGATGGCCGATTTTTAATTTAAAGAATTAACCAATTCACTACTTAGCTGCAAACAAAGTAAAGATGAATATATCCATGAAAAAATTTGTATTTCATAAAGCAAATTAATAAGATGTTTCAATCGCCGAATGGCGACTACGGTGGCAATCGATGGCCAATTTTTAATTTACAGAATTAACCAATTCTCTAATTAGATGCAAACAAAGTAGACATGCATATATCCATGAAAAAGGTTGTATTTCACAAAGCAAATTAATAAGATTTTTTAATCGCCGAGTGGCGACTGGGGTGACGATCGATGGCCGATTTTTAATTTAAAGAATTAACCAATTCACTACTTAGATGCAAACAAAGTAAAGATGAATATATCCATGAAAAAAATTGTATTTCATAAAGCAAATTAATAAGATTTTTCAATCGCCGAATGGCGACTACGGTGGCGATCGATGGCCGATTTTTAATTTACAGAACCAATTCTCTAATTAGATGCAAACAAAGTAGACATGCATATATCCATGAAAAAGGTTGTATTTCACAAAGCAAATTAATAAGATTTTTTAATCGCCGAGTGGCGACTAGGGTGGCGATCGATGGCCGATTTTTAATCGCCACTTTTACATCTTTAATCGCCATGTGGCGAGTGGCGACCGTTAATTTACACCTATACGAGATAGCTCGTTTTTCGGTCTGCTTCTGATGAGTACTGTTACTAAGTAACAGCTGGTAGCAGTGATTTAGTGATTGCGTCACTCGGCGTGAATGTCAGATCGTTTTGACATATCTCGTAGCCAATGGCATCTCGGATATGTGTTTCAGGTGAATTGCAATATGTTTTTGAAGAGAGTTTGTACCTGCATTAACAACAGACTTATGCAAAACAAATTCTGCTAAATTTGTATAAAAGGATTGTAATGTGATGGCTTTTTGCCCTTTTTGTGATAATTGCTTGAGCAATCTTCATCATGTAGATTTTTAAGATTACGGCAAAGTGATGTCGTAGTTAGTCATCTGTAAATGCAGACATGCTACAGGCTCAACAAGAAAAAAGCTGAACTTTCACGGCCTCACAGACTTTTGGCGAAATCTGCGTTTTTCTGCAACTTTTTAACGAAATTGGTGTTTTTCGTGACCAATTGACGAAAATTGCACTTTTTCTCCCACAGCCTTTTTAATGAGGTTTGCATTTCTCCAAAATCCTTTAGCGAAATTCGCGCTTTTTCGTCAAAATTTGCGTATTTTCCACGATCTTACTTCAAATATGCGTATTTTCCGCGATTTTTCGTCAAAATTTGCGTATTTTGCGCGATCTTTCGTCAAAATTTGCGTATTTTCCGCGATTTTTCGTCAAAATTTGCGTATTTTCCGCGATCTTTCGTCAAAATTTGCGTATTTTCCGCGATCTTTCGTCAAAATTTGCATTATTTTCTGCGATCTTTCGTAAAATATATGCGTATTTCCCGCGATCTTTCGTCAAAATATGCTAATTTTCCGCGATCTTTCGTCAAAATTTGCGTATTTTTCGCGATCTTTCGTCGAAATTTGTGTGTTTTCAGCGGTCTTTTGTCAACATATGTGTATTTTCTGCGATCTTCCATTAAAATTTCCATATTTTCCTCGATCTTTCGTCAAAATTTGCGTATTTTCCGCGATCTTACGTCAAAATTTGCATATTTTCCGTGATCTTTCGTCAACATATGCATATTTTCTGCGATCTTTCATCAACATATGCGTATTTCCCGCGATCTTTCGTCAAAATATGCGTATTTTCCGCTATCTTTCGTCAAAATTTGCGTATTTTCCGCGATCTTTCGTCAAAATTTGCGTATTTTTCGCGATCTTTCGTCAAAATTTGTATGTTTTCTGCGATCTTTTGTTAACATATGTGTATTTTCTGCGATCTTCCGTTAAAATTTCTGTATTTTCCTCGATCTTTCGTCAGAGTTTGCGTATTTTCCGTGATCTTTCGTCAACATATGCATATTTTCTGCGATCTTTCGTTAAAATTTCCGTATTTTCCTCGATCTTTCGTCAAAATTTTCGTATTTTCTGCGATCTTTCTACAAAATTAGAGCATTTTCCGCGATCTTTCGATAAAATACGATTATTTGACAAAATTAGAGTATTTTTCCGCAATCTGCTCAAAAAAAATCGTGTTTTCCCAGCACTTTTTTGATGAAAATCGCGTCTTGTTCGTGATCATTTAACAAAAATCGTGTTTTTTCTCGCGAAACTCTGAAGAAAATAGTATTTTTTCCGCGATTGTTTGATGATTTTATAGTTTTTTTCGATCCTTTGGAGAAATCTGCGTTGTTTCTGCAATCTTTTGATGAAATTTTCTTAATTTAGCGCCGTTTGACTCGCGTTTTCGTTGTATTTCATCGTTACCCCCCCCCCCCCCCTCGTACATATAAATGTCAACAAATTTTAATGCATATTTGCATTGATCCCAGGGATAATAAAATTCGTCGCCGAAAAAGCGGAATTCCGCGTTTCCGCGGAAAAGTAGCATGTCTGAAATGTTATCATACTGGTCATCAATAAAAGTTATTTGCTATTGAGAACTGTCGTAATAATTTAAGTCTTCCACAAATATCCACTGCATACTCTGCTCGGTCCATTCTTAATGGCCGACAGGGTTATGGGCTCAGGGCTTGTTGTGGAAGTGAAGAATTTTTGACGATGTTTTGGTTGACAAATGACGTCGTACCGATTTTTTCCTGATCCTGGAGATCTTCGACTGGAGTTTTCAATTTTGCCATGTTTACCTTTTTCTGATGTGATTTTTTTAACCGCACTGGTGATATCTGCAAGGACTGTTTGCAGGGCCGTGCTTAAGGGGGGGCGAGCCGGACATTTGTCCAGGGCCGCCAAAATTTGGGGCCGCAAAAAAGTTGGTGTTGCTTTTACATTTTACCAGTTTTTATGAAGAGTCTTTTTGACTTGTCAGGCGCAATCCGAGCCTGACAAGTCGGTTACAATTTATTTTAAACAAATTCGTAAAACTACTGAAAACACATTCTCAGAAATTATCATTCATAGGCGTCCATATATTCAGTTCTTTGCGTAGCCCTGTATATCATTTTATCGTGTTCAAAAACTATTCCTTAGTAAACTGAATGCAGTTTAGCACAAAAATGCATAACTTATTTAAAATCACCTTTAAGTAATTTACGTACATATTCAGTAACGTTTGCGATCTCTTTGGTATAGCCTTGTATATCAACTGTAGCATTTATACATTCTATATAATATGCATAGGTTTAGATAAACTTAAAAGCACATATCAAAATTAAAATGCATTTTATCCATCCATCAGCTATCATCGGATACATATACAGTACGTCGGAAAGAATATGCTATTCGAAATATTTTGTGTGTCCCTGTAAATGCTGTGCACTTCGTATTATATATGGTTATATCGTATAACTTATGTTAAGTCTCAACGACGTATATCAATTTTAGTATGTATAAAATAATTTAATATAATTAAAATATGTCGCACACAATTCCCCTCTTTACCACTATGTAATGTAATTCTTTTGGGTGGCCTTGTAAATGAATAACAGCTATTTTTTTCACCGCATATTTTACAGAAAGCATATTTTAGTGCACATCGTAAATGCATATAATTTATAATGTATTGGACAGGGTGTAAAATCTATAAAATTCATTTCAAACGATTTTTCTCCTTAGGCTATAACATAACGGTAACCTTTGACTGTCGCTGTAAATAAACTAATCATGCTAGAACCTTCATTTGAAATAAAGTTCTGCTAGGGTAAATGTCAATAATGTTGAAAATTTTCAGGGCAATCCAAGTTATTTACGGAAGTTAGAGCGCGGACAGACGGACCGGTAAACCGAAATCATAAACATTTTGGAACTTTGTTGGAAAGTATTAAAAAAGAGACTTGCGTAATCATTTTAAATATAACATTTTAAATATGCAGTAATGTTCGTCTTTAAATGTGTTTCGCATATATTATTATAGGTTTAATGTTTTCTTTCTATTTTAATGTTAATTTGTAAATATATTTTTAAGTAGGACTTCTTCCCTCAAAGGGATTCATCGATTTAATTTGTGACAAGTGAAGACGCAGTTTTCTAACATAACTTCTTACAAATGCAGAAAATGAGCTACTTTTTAATTAATAAAATTAGTATACAAATTCAAAAAATGAAAATGAGCAAAATAAAAATATTAGAATTCAAAGTAGTACATATCAATTCATACATTTTTAGCTATTATGATAATTCTTTCAGTAATCCTTGTACAGTGTTAATATACTATATGAAACATATCTAGGCGTTGTTGACCATTAATATAATTAAAAGAAATTTTCTGAGATTTTTTCTATATAAAATATTTTTATTATTCCTTTAAAAAATGGTAAAATTAACACAAGATTCAAGCATGAAGTCTTTAATCTTTTTCACTCTACTGAGCCCAACATAAACCAAACCTAATATAACCCCTGGTTTATAGTTTTTGAATTAATTTATTACATTTTATTTATTTGACTTTTTTACAATTTAGAAAGATAGACATTTCGAATATTTTTTGCTACTGAAACCCTCTGTTGATAGCATCCCGAACATAAAATATAGCTTATGTTTGTTATTTTTTAACAGGCTCCATCGCCACAAATTTACTTTTGGAATCGGTTTCATACTTGTTGAGATTGTTTACAAATCGCCATTTAGAACGTTTTTAGGACACTTTTCGCTCATTTTCCCCCCTTTTAAATGTCGAATTTTTTAGGAAATGTTTTTGGGGACCATATTTATTTTTTAAGTAACTACCATTCTAAATTTCATGTTTCTAAGCCCTTCAGTAATACACAAATCGCATTTTTAGAGCGTTTGTTTGCTCCTGCACCCCTTTTGGGGTAACGACATCGACATAAGATATAGCTTTTGTTAAAGTAAGGACTGTCACCATCATTTTGACATCATTATTTTTAAAATCAGTTCGTTACTTCCCGAGATTGCTTAAAAACATCAATTTAGAAAGTTTTTATATCTCATCTCGTGCATTTTTTACCCTTTTTAAATTTCACATTTTTCAGAAACTGTTCTTGGAAATCATTTATATTTTATAAGTAATTAACATCCGAAAATTTATGTTTCTAGGTCCGTCAGTAACGCAAAATTCACATTTTTTAGAACTTTTTTTTTTTGAACAGAATTCACTTTTATTTTGCTCCTGAACCTCTTTTGAGAAGTGACACCTACATAAGATGTAGCCTATTTTGGAGCAAGGACTATCACCATCAGTTTGACATCATTATTTTTTAATCGGTCCGTACTTCCGAGATGGATTAAAAATTGCAATAACACTTTTCGCCCATTTTCACCACTTTTAAATTTCGTATTTTTGGAAAACGCTCTTTGAGATCATTTATATCTTATAAATAACAAACAAGCTAAAAACGTTATGTTTCTATGTCCTTCAGAAATACAACAGTTGCATCTTTACAAAGTTTTTTGCTTCCTATGGGGTAATGACGCCAACATAAAATATAGTCAATGTTGGAACCAAGGACTGTCCCCATCATCTTGAATCATTATTTATTTTTTTTTTAATCGTTTCGTTTTTTTTCAAGATTGTTTAAAAATTGCTATTTTGCGCCTGTACTCCCTGGGTTAATGGCATCGACATAAGATATAGCCTATGTTTGAACAGGGAAGAGCACCATCATTTTCGTACCATTACTTTTGAAATCGCTTCGGTAGTTCCAGAGATTAGTCCCTATATATAAACAAACTTTACCTCTTTATAATATAGGTATAGATTACGTGCGATATATGATGCTAAAACCTACAAATTAAAATGAACTGTAATTTATCATGAAAAGCCAAAAAATGGTAAGCTAAAAGGATTATTATAAATACTGATGTGAAAGTGAAATTTGATTCTTTTGATAATATTTCTTATGATGTCTTTTTTTCAATTTTTTGTGTTAAAAAGTTCATATTAATTTCACTCTTGTGATACATTTTGTACGGTTTATAGCATTTTATATCCATTTAAAAAATTTCGGAAAAAAAGGCCGCCAAAATATATTTCGCCCAGGGCCGCCAAAGTCCTAAGCACGGCCCTGACTGTTTGTTTCGTTTGGACTTTTTTTCCTGATTTTGAAAAATTTCCTCCGATTCTTGTGAAGGAGGCCGATTTTTAAAGATGGAGTTGCAGAACGTTACTTTCTTGACCTTGTGAATTGGGAGACTTGGAAAATTGAAGTAAAAGTCCTATTAATGCATTTTGGTGCATGGCAGTTTATAGAAAATCCGGATGCAGAAACTAGTGGAGGTGTAGAAACATCAGAGTCAGGCAAAGTTCCAGGAAAAGAGGATGCGGCAACAACAGTTCCTGTGGCTGAACAGATGACATGGAGAGATAGAAACGACATTAATTTAAGAAGAACCAGAGCTTACACAATCATTTATCAAACCCTGAGCCAAGAATTTAAGCCTTTGATTGTCGGTACTACTAGTGGAGCTGTTGCATGGAAGATTTTAAAGGAGCATTTTGAGCCCACCACAAAGGCTCATGTTATTCAGCTCCTGGATGACTTTTTTAATTTAAGATATATTCATGGCAAAAATCTTGGCCTTTTTCTTTGTAAAGTAAAGCAAGTAACCGAGCCGCTTCGTGAGGTCGGGCATGATCTTCAGCCACTTTATGTTGGTTACCAGATGATAAGAAGTCTTCCATAGTAGTTTCAGTCCACAGTGCAGGTAATCTACAGGTGGCCAGACAAGGAGTTTGTTCCAGACGAGATAGAATCCGAGCTGCTGTTGGAGGAAAATCGATTGAGGCTAGCCACGAGAGACATAGAAAATTCTGCTTTTGCTCAAGGGGTGAATAAATGTAAAATAGATAAATTTTTAAAGTCTGAAAATAGCAATGTAAACTCAAGTAATCAAAATAAATTTTCTAAAGCTAAAAATTTTAAACAGAATAAATCAATAGATCCTTGTTATTGTTGTAAATCTTATGGCTACTTAATTGCTAATTGTAAATTTAAATCTAAAAATTCTCAGTATAAAAGTAAATTCTCAGAATCCAGTAATGTTGAATTAAAGTGTAATAATGTAAAATGTACCTTTTCTGAATAAGAGGCAAGTTTGACTGAAATTTCTCTAAATATTTTTGAAGCGAATACATCTGATTTTTGTAAAAGTAGTAACAGGGTTTTTGATACCACAGCAACTGCTCATTTTTGTAATGACAAAAATTTATTTTTGGACTTTGAGCCTGTGTCAAATATGCAGATTCTGTTGCTGTAGAAGAAAAGGAAAGCCTTGTTTAGGGAAGGGGTACTATACATTTTTTTGTAAAATGTAAAGATGGCAGCTTCAATCAAATTATCCTTAAAAATGTTTTATATAATCCTAATTTACGTAGAAATTTATTGTCTGGTAGCAAACTTGAAAAATTGGATGTAAATTTTGTTGGCAGCAAGGGCAGGCTTATTGTTTATGATAAGGAATGGAATTTTTTGTTTTATGCAGTTAGAAAAAAATATTTGTACTTTTTAAAACCTTTTAGCTATAAATGTAAAGGAGAAAGCAACTCGGCTAACATTTCTGCAAATCAAATTGAAAAGTTAAACTTAAATGAGCTATGGCATGAAAGATTCTGTCATGTAAACAATGAAAAATTTAATTAACACGTCTAAAAATGAAAGTGTTATAGGTTTGTCTTTATTGTCAAAGTTAGCCGAGAATTGTATCTCCTGTAAGCTTGCTAAGTCTAAAAGAACATCATTTAAAGCTATAGGTAAAATTAAATCAAAAACTGCTCTCGAACTTTTACACATGGATCTTTGTGGCCCTTTACAAGTGACATTGCATGGGGGGGGGGGGGGGGGAGTCATTTTTTTTCACCATCATAGATGATTTTTCTTGTTTTGTTACAGTTTACACCATTAGGAATAAATCTGATGTTTTTTAAACTTTTCTAAAATTTCAGAGTAGGGTCGAAAGGTACCTACCTGGGAGCAGAATCAGCGCAACGCTGCGACGCACGTCGCAGACTCTTTGGAAAGTCTGCAGACTATTTTTCAACTGTTAAAAATTTAGCAAAAATTTAAACATTTCGATCCTAAATCCAAAAATTTGGACATAAAATGTATCGTGAATTTCGACTAATAGTCTTCGAAAAGAAATAAATTTTGTCATAGATCGCAAAAAAAAAAAAAAGTGAATTTCGTCCAAAAATCACAATAAAACTGCAAATTTCATCAAAAAATCACGAAAAATCAGCAAATTTCTTCAAAAGATTGCGCAAAAAACGGCAAGTTTCTTCAAAACATAGAAAAAAAAAGGCGAATTTCTTCAAAAGATCACGATAGAACGGCAGTTTTTGTCAAAAAATCACGATAAAACGGCAGTTTTTGTCAAAAAATCACGATAAAATGGGAGTTTTTGTCAAAAAATCACGATAAAATGGGAGTTTTCGTCAAAAATATGTGAAATAACTGCAACTTTCTTCAAACGGTTCAGAAAAACGGTAATTTTCGCTAAAAAAATCATGAAAAAAACAGCAAATTTCTTTAAAAGATTGCGAAAAAACGGTAATTTTTACTAAAAAATCGCAAAAAAAAAAAGGGCACATTTCGTCAAAAAGTTGTGAAAAAACGGCAAATTTCCTCAAGAGATCGTGAAAAAACGTCAGTTTTCATCAAAAGATTGCAAAAAAAAGGGGCAGCTTTTATCAAATGATCACGATAAATCGACAAATTTTTCCAAAAGATCGTGAAAAAAGCAACAAATTAATTCAAGAAATCAGAAAAAACGTCAAATTTTGTCAAAAAAGCACGAAAAAAAATGCACATTTCATCAAAAGATCATGAAAAACCTGCAAATTTTGTCAAAGGGGAGCGCCCCCCCCCCCCCCCTTTTGGACAATGTATGGTGTTAAAAATTCTGAGAACAAAGTCAATTTCTTTTTAAAAGTATACTTTTCTTTTGTGTCTATCACAAATACTTGGGAGGTTTGAGTGCATATAATGTAATTTGAGGGATTAGTCTGCAGACTGTTTTTTAAGTTTTTACTTGTGTTGCAGACTGCAGAAAAAAAATTCTGCTGCTGAGGGTACCTAAATAAGAAAATAATTTCTATCAGAACCGATGGGGGTTTAGAATTTTGTAACAGAGAATTTGACTCTTTTTTAGAAAAGCAGGGTATTTTTCATGAAAAGATGAACCTGTATAGTCCTGAAATGAACAGAGTTGCAGAACGTTTTAATTTAACTGCCTTAGATGGTGTAAAGACTTTTCTCAATGCTAGTGACTTATCTCAAAAATTTTGGACGGAAGCTTTAATGTGTTTTTCTTACATATGGAATAGGGTATGTCACAAACAGTCGCAAATCACCCCTTTTGAGATGTATTCTAGTAAAAAACCCTCGGTTTCTCACTTAAAGAAATTTGGATGTTTAGCGTACGTTGGAGTGCCCAAACAAATTAGAAGGAAGCTTGATATGCGAGCTAAACTAGGGATCATGTGCGGATATGCTCAATCAACGAAAGGCTATAGAATTTGGTTGATAGGTGAAAATAAAATTGTAGAAACCATTAATGTTAGATTTGATGAAACAAAAAAGGGGGTTGATGTGATTTTAAAATTTAAGGAACAAGATTCAGTAGTTTCGTTGGCAGAGTATTTTAAAACTTTGTGCATCAATTCCATGGACTCGTAAAGCAGTACCCAGAAAAACAGGAAATCAAACAGACATTTACTATGGCATAGAAGGAACCAACACTAGAATTAGGTCTTTTAATGAATTAATAAAATATTGTAAAGAAAATAAAATAGAATGCGATAAAAATTTATTTGATTTTAGTTCTAAAAATAAAGAATCCGGTAAAGTGTAAAATTTAAATATAAATGAAGCAAATTTAACCAAAATTAAAATTCTCCTCAATGCTACAATCAAGCCATAAAAAGCTCAGAAGCATTAAATTGGAGGGACGCAATGAACCATGAAATAAACATTCTGTATGAATGTAATATATGGGATCTTGTGACAATACCAAAAGATGCTAAAATTTTGGGAAATCGTTGGGTATTTACCGTAAAAAGAAGTGAGAAAAATGAAATAGTAAGGTATAAGGCTAGATTAGTAGCGAAAGGATTTAATCAAATTAAAGGGGAAAATTACAAGGAAGTTTTCAGTCTGGTGGTTAGCTTTTCAATAGTTAAGTTGTTCTTTGCCATATTTTTATGTCTGTTTAAATGGAGGAATATCCAAGTAGACGTCAACAATGCTTACCTTCACGCTAATCTGGATGAGACTGTATACATGCACCTATCTGAGGATTTTGTTAAAAATAAAATTTGCAAGTTAAATAAAGCCCTTTATGGTCTCCACTAGAGTGGTAGACAATGGTTTTTTGAGATGGATGATATTTTATCCAAACTTAATTTTCATAAACTCGATTGGTGCAATTGTGTATACATATTTCAGGCCAGATTGGTTCTTTTACTTTATGTTGACGATATAGTTCTTTTCGGTAAAACTAAAGATGATTTGGATTTTGGGATAGAAATGCTGCAAAAACATTTTAATTTGAAAATCTTGGGGACAACTAAAAAGCTATTGGAGATAGAGTTTGAAGAAATAGGAAATCACTTTTTTATACACCAAACTTCATATATTGAAAAAGTTTGTGAAATGTTTTCTGAATTTAAATTTCCTGTAAGTACTTTATCTATTCCCAAGGGCTTAGTTTTTTCAAAGCAAGATTCTTCTTCCATTAAGGAAGATTTTGAAAGTATGTCTAAACTTCCTTACAAGAATCTTATAGGCTGTTTATCTTTTATAGCTGGAAGGACTAGACCAGATATTACATATGCAGTTAATTTGTTATCCCAATTTCAGTCAAATCCTAGAATTTCTCACTGGAATAGTTTATTAAAATTGTTAGGTTATCTTAAATATTCTAAACATTATAAACTTGAGTTATCCAGAGTCAGTGAGTTAAATCTTTCATGTTATTCAGATTAAGACTTTGCAGCAAACAGAGACAACCGTGTCTCCATAGGTGGCTATATTTTGTTTCTAGATGAAACGCCCATTTCACGGAAGACTTTAAAACAGAAATGTATAAGTCTTTCAACTATGGAGGCCAAATATGTCAGCTTAACTGAAGCTGCTAAAAAATTAATCTGGGTCAAAAATGTTGTACAAAATGAAGTTCTAAATTTAAATTTGAAAGATTGCACACTATTCTGTGATAACCAAGCAGCAATAGCATTTTCTAATTCTCCTTTTGAAAACCAGAAAACTAAGCATATTCACGTAAAATATCATTTTCTTAGAAACTTAGTATATGATCAGGCTTTTAAACTTAAATATGTTGCTAGTAAATTTAACTTGGCTGACAGTTTTACAAAACCCCAAATTAGAGAGCAGTTATTGAAATTTTGTAAAAAGATTTTTGATATTTAAAGTTTTTATGGAGGGTTATAATTTTTCTTACAATGTAATCACTCTGGTCAATGCCTTGTCAATAAAGTCTTATATGACCTGACATTGAACAGATTGTTGTTTTTGAATTTAAAGTGTAATTTAATTTTTGTTGAACTTTTGAAGTTCTACCTTTTTGAAGTTTTTGAAAATTTTTCATGTTTGTAATTTTGCATTTATATAACCTTTTTCAGATCTTTTTGTAATGCTTGAGAGATAGTGAAAATGGAAGCCGTTTGTTATGCATCTATACGTTTTTAAACTTTAATAAACGTTAAAAGTTTTTAAGTTAAAATAAAAATATTTACTTTCATAGATGCAATTTGTTTTTCCCCATTTCACGAGAACTTGTTTGTTTACATATCCGAGATAGCCCGTTTTTCATTCTGCTTCTGATGAGTACTGTTACTAAGTAACAGCTGGTAGCAGTGATTTAGTGATTGTGTCACTCGCCATGAACGTCAGATCATTTTGACGTCACATCTCGTAGCCAATGGCATCTCAGATATGTGTTTCAGATGAATTGCAATATGTTTTTGAAGAGAGTTTGTACCTGCACTGGCAACAGACTTATGCAAAACAAATTCTGCTAAATTTGTATAAAAGGATAGTAATGTGATGGCTTTTTGCCCTTTTCTTGATAATTGCTTGAGCAATATTTATCATGTAGATTTTTATATCATCTTATTATTTTAGCTCTTTTAAGTTTACGGCAAAGTGATGTCGTAGTTAGTCATCTGTAAATGTCATCATCCTAGTCATCAATAAAAGTTATTTGTTATTGAGAACTGTTATAATAATTTAAGTCTTCCACAAATATCCACTGCACGCTCTGCTCGGTCCATTTTTAATGGCCAACAAATTTAAATGATATTTATTAAGTAAACATAATTATTTTACCGGGAAATTACAAATATAAATTTATTCCTAGAGTGAAAAGAATTACCAAGTTAGCTATTTATTGTTATACACTTAAATTTATGATTTAGCAGAATAACAGATAAATATAATTATGAATAAAAATGAATTTTATTGCATGATATATAATTACCATAGCAGTAATTTTACAAATAAAATGAAAAAGTGATTTATGATAAGGATTAAATGCTTTTAAGAGAATAAGAGTTCAATTAAAATATGAAACAATTTAGTAATTAATACATATATATATTAAGTTAAACAAAATCCACTTATATGTGGCATACAATCACTGTAGTTTAAAACCTCTGTGATCGATCTGTATTACAGAGGTTTCAAATTGTGATTCTGGATATAAGTTAAGGGTTACAATTCCTTTTTCCAACGAAAGGTGGCAAAAAAGCAACACATATATTATAAGAAAATAAACGAAAAATGCTTAAAGCCATACACAATTTTAAAAGAATTCACATCAAAATAAAATACAGCTAAATCTTGTTCTTGTGTTTTTTTTAAGAACAAAATAAACAATACTGAAAAAAAATATTAATGTGAACAATTAGTAGATGCATATTTTCTTATAAATTGTCAGGAAATTTAAAATATTAGAAAGTAAAATGAAGGTTCTACTACATCAACAAGTTTTGTAATTATATACTTACGTGCATTTTATGCCAGCTAATTCAAACATCCTCATTGTGGCATATCTGATTTCAAACGGCTCAGGCTTATTCTCACTATATACCACAGATCCCAATCCTGATTGAATAATAAGTTTAGCACATTCTGGGCAAGGAAATTTTGATGTGTATATACAACATTCTTTAAAATCTGATACAGCACGTCTCAAATTCATAATTGCATTCATTTCAGCATGACAAACTGTAAAGTGAAAAAATAAATTAATGCACACAAATTGAACAATTAAAAAGTATAACATTCTCAAAATAAGAATACAGATTTTTAAAAATTATATATCAATGGTGTCCAAGATTTCCAAGAGTTTGTTCAGGCTTTTTTCAAAGGATCTTGTTTTGTGAATTTTAAATTATCAATGTATTCAAGTTCTATCCTTCACGTATAAAAAAGCAAAGTAATATGTTCTTTTGAGAGTTCAACTGTTTATTTGCAGGCCATATATATCTGTATCTATCTATCTATATCTATCTATCTATCTATCTATCTATATATATATATATATAAAATGATTAAATTTGTAAGAAGTTTAATTTGAAGGTGAAAAATTTTGTGAAGAATTCTTTAAAGGACTTAAAATTTTCCAAATATCCCTTCTTTTGATTTCTCAAGCTATATTAGAAAGGAAAAAGTTTTCTTGGGCCACACATAAACTGTGCTATTAATCTTTTCAATCTTGAGACTAAAATAGCCTATGACCACAAATGTCATTTTTAAATGACTGTTCAACAACTCCAAACATGTTTCAGTAGATAAGTGAATGCTTGTAATAAGCTCCTATCTATTTAAAAATAAAGATAAATTTTTGACAAACTTAGAAACTTTAAAAATAATTTTAAGTATGTGGTTTAGTGTCTTCTACAGGCAACACTAGGATTAATGAAGTTATGAATAGTTATTGAAAAAATGGTTTGTAAACTTTGATGTTTTTTGTGAAAGAAATTGCTATAAAAAATTATTGAATATAACTCAGATTATTATATTTTTTGCATGATTTCAACACTAAGAAACCACATTCTAAATTTTCGTGTAAAAAATGTTATAATTTAGCAAAAAACTGACAAGTTAACACAGATGTAGCTATTTTATTTAAAAATATAAAAGTTTAACCAATCAATTAACTTTGAAGTATAAACTATTTTAGCTATTAATTTCTCTTTTTAACAATCACAAATCACGTTTTCAATGTCCCAGAAGTTGGTCACTTGTGCATTAATAGAGGGCATCTGACCCATTATTAGTTCTAATGAACAGAAAACTAAATAAATTACATATAAAGGCTTGGAATCACAAAACAGACTTCTTCATTCAAATATACTAAAACATAGAATTTTTCATATACTTCAGTAGTGGGCTTCTATCCCCCCCTCCCCTTAAAGTATAGCTTAAGCTTCTTAGTGGCTCAGAAGTGGGCTAATTTTGAGGAACCCCCCCCCCCCCGGTCAAAATTAAAAAAATACTTTTTTTTTTTTCAAGTTTTCTGCTAATTTGACAATTTATTTAGAGTTTAATAAAACACATCAATGGCAGTATAAAATGAAATAAAACATAATAATAAAGAAATAATATTTTAAATAACAACATATCACAGCCTTGTAAGAATTTATCAAAAAATTCATTTTGGAAGACACTAAAGATTATAAATATTTCCACCAAACAGATAAAAATAATAATAATTCTTAACAGTTTATTGACAGTTATCACTCAAGAAATTTTACTCAATCAGATTAATTTCAATTATTTTTCAGAATTGTATTAAGGATTTGTTCTTAAACCTAAAAAATTAATGGCTCACTACTGGCATATGACCCACTATAAATGCTATTGCTATATCACATTATATACAATTGTTTTGATCTCAATGGAAAACAAAAAGTTTTAAAATGATTTTTTTTAAACAAAATTTATTTATTGAGAAGAAAAATAAATAAATAAATAAAATAAAAAATGAAGAATTTCATACCATAAGGATATTTAGTTTCACAAATATTGTCTGAATGTTTATCCCAAGGTAGGTCAGAATAATCTGTAACTCCACGAGGCATACCATTATAACCAACACTCAAAACACGATTGTCTTTGCTCACAATGCATGCACCAACCTAAAACAGAAAGGAAGCTTACATCTTTCATAAACTGAAGCATAAAAAATAATACATATTTGTGTAAACTAGATTATGAACAATACTATCTCAAAAAAAAAAAAAAAAAAAAAAAAAAAAAAAAAAAACAATTTTCTTAATCTTGTGTGATTGCAAATTTAAAGAATAAATTTTTTCATGTTCAAAATAAACTAAAATTATAATTTGAAGACATTCTGAAATGGATAAATTATTTCAACATAAACAATGACATAAATATGCAAAAATTCCTATCAGGCAATGCTATATAAAAGATCTGTAATAAAAAGCTAACAAAGATATGATAATAATGAAATTGAAATACAGTAAAACCCTAAACTGACTACATTCTGTTCCAATAAATTGGTGACTCCTAGAATTGGTCTCTTAATGGAGGTCACGTTTTAATCTAGATTTTAATTGTTGAAAAAAAAGTAACAATTAATGTTACTAAAATTTATTTTTCATATTAGAAAAAAATATAAAAATTTAAGCATCAAAACAAAAGTTAATTACTGCAGTGTTTATAAAAGGAACACATTGATGCTTGCTTTAATTTTATTGTTTGTCTTTTATAATTTTAATTTCCAAGTTTTTTTTTTATAAATACAGTGTTATATATATATATATACACTACAAGGCCATTGATGACTGTCTGCTTGCTATTTTAGATATTTTGTTAAATATCTTGAAAAATACATGAGGAATTATCCTGAAACTTTAAGTGTATAAACATAATAGTACATATATATATTTCCGTGAAGATTTTTTCCTGATAGGGGACGTCAACAAATTAAAAAAGAATGAATATCTTCAGGTGTGTAAACAAAATAGTACGCGTCACATATTTTCGCGAAGAGTTTTCCCCGAAATCGAACAGGGGACCGTCAACAAATTGAAAAAGAACGAACATCTTTTGGATAACCCTGTCAAAACTAATGTAGCAAAAGCGTTCAAACTGCACATTACGATTAAGTGGCTAATTGTAATAAACTGTGTTCATTTTTATGTTGATAGCATGTATACTCGTAGAAAAATTAAGGTTTTTATAAAAACAGTCCCAAATTTTTCCAAGATTTTTGCTTATAATTTGCAGAGTTCTTAATATAAAATAATATTCTTTTCTGAAAATAGGAAAAATAACATTACTCATAATACCCTTTAATCAGAATTAAAAAATTATAAAAATTGTATGTAAAATGAGTAGGTTTACTAATTAATTTTTCACTGTGCATACGTCAACAATATCAAAATTTCATTTGCATATTATGTTAGCTAAATGTATAGAGCAACTTTTGTGAAAGTCACAAAATTATAGCTTCAAAATTTTGAAAATAATCGTCAATAGAATAGATTGAAAATCCACTATTCCCAAAATGAAGCAAAAACAAAAGGGGTTAAATCCATATATTCATTAATTAGTGCCAATATAGAATACACAATATGGGACGTACTACTACATTTGGATAAAATCCCTCATTTTTTTTTTGCTTTATTTTGTGAACAACGAATTGTGTGCTTATTCTATAGACGATTACTTTCAGAATATTCAAGCTATGATTGTGAGACTTTCACAAAAGTTGCTCTATACATTTAGCTAACACAATATGCAAATGAAATTTTGATATCGTTGATGCATACACAGTGAAAAATTATTTAGCAAACCTACTCCTTTATCATAAAATTTTTATTATTTTTTAATTCTGATTACAAGGTATTGTGTGCAATATTATTGGTCATATTTTCAGAAAAGAATGTTACTTTATATTAAGAACTCTGCAAATTATAAGCAAAAAGCTTGACAAAATTTGGGACTACTTTTATAAATACCTTAATTTATCTACGAGTATACATGCTATCCACATAAAAATGAACACAGTTTATTACAGCAAGCCACTTAATCATAATCTACAGTTTGAGCACCATTCCCACATTAGTTTTGACATTGTTATCCAGAAGATATTGATTCTTTTTTAATTTGTTGATGGTTTTCTATGTAGTTTCGGAAAAAATCTTCACAGAAATGTATGGCTCGTACTATTATATTTATACACTAAAAGTTTCGGGATAATTCCTCATGTATTTTTCTAGATATTTAACAAAATGTCTAAAATCGAAAGTGGACGGTCATCAATGGCCATGTAGTGTATATGTATATAACACACATATATACATATGTATATATACATGTATATGGACCAGGGTTGCCGGCTTTTAGCCAGGCCAAAAAAAGCCGGACGGTTGTTTTTGGTTTTATCCACCTAAAAAAAGCCGGCTAAAATTGAAAAAAGCTGGCTTTTATTTTTAAAGTGTTAATTTGTATTGAATCCATATTAAACTTGGATTGATTTATTTTTAATACATTTTTAATTATTTACTACTAAAAAAGTTTTAAATTTCTATGTGATTTTTCAAACAAATAAGTCTTTATAGCTGCTAGAAGTCAACTGTGAAGGCACTATGTCTAAAAAATATGTCTGTAACATATCAAAACATTCATGGAAACATTCTTACAGGCCAATATGTAAAGATTAAGTCATAAAATGAACACTGCTGAAAGAGAAATTAAGGAGGATTCAGTATTTGGGGAGAGTTTAATACATAATTATATAAAATTAAACAACAACAAAAAATGTTCTAATAAAATTTGTTGAATTAAAATTTTGAATAGCTCTTTGTTATTTAAGAGTGCATATATGCCCACTTGCATGAATGAATATATTCACGCATATACTAATTGAGAATACTGAAATAAATTGCAATATACAATAGACTCCCTTAAATCCGCATCCATAAAATCCATGAACGCCAGAAATCCGGACATTTTTTTTCAGATGTAAACAATGAAATAAAAGATGACGCTGAAGTCAGTGGCTAATGCAATACAAATAATTCAATAACAATATCTATTTTTAAATCATTTTCAAATTCTTCCTTTTTTATTAATGTCTTACAATTTAAATTCTGCAGAGTTAAATAATATATTTCTTAGATGTACGATGAATGATATTTAATTGAAATAATCATTATCGCAGTTTCCCCCAGGTTTAAAAAAGGGCTGGGCGCTACTGTTCTGAAAAGGGCACTTTTAACATTTTTCAGGGCACTTTTTACATTTTTTAGGGCAGTTTTCATTTTTAAAGGCATTTTTATAGAGTTGAATCTAGAATCTAGCAGCTCAAAAAATCGCGAAAAAACAGAAATTTCATCAAAAAAAAAAAAAAAAAAAAAAAAAAAAGTAAATTTTGCTAAAAGATCGCAAAAAAAAAAACGGCAAATATTGCTAAAAGATCATGAAAAATAGCAGATTTTTTTAAAAAGATCTTAAAAAATAGCAGATTTTGTTAAAAGATCGCAAATAACGGCATATTTTGCTAAAAAAATCGCGAAAAAAAGTCAAATTTCGTGAAAAAATCGCGGAAAAACGGCAAATTTTATTGAAAGATCGCAAAAACAGCAGTTTTTGTTAAAAGATCATAGAAAACTACATATTTTGCTAAAAAATCACGAAAATCAAAAACAAATCTCGTGAAAATATCGTGAAAACGGAATTTTTCACAGAATTTTTCGTTTTATTGCGATTTTTGGATGAAATTTTGTCAACTAACACTAAGTTAGTGACTTAAAAGTGAACTTAAATAAAACAGAGATGGGCACAGTGAAAGTTGGTCTGGCCAAGGAGTGTAGAATGTGTTAAAATTAAAACAATTCAAGTTGACATCAAGACCTCTTTTATTTATGACTTCAGATGAAATAACATGAAAGTGAACTTACACACTTTGATAACTTCATGACAGCAGGAAAACTAGCAGCGTTTTTAACAGAGATGATATCAGTAAAAGATTCGGAAAAACACAATTAAAATAGATTAAAATCATTCATACTAATTAAACTCAAACTCCATGAACGACGGTAACTTTTCGTGCATTCAAGTTTCTTGAAACATCGCATCCTTCATAGCGAAGGAACGAAGAAAGGTGAAACTGTCTTGACATCGCACAGCATATATACTCTGGCCGAAACGGCACGTGCTAACGTTAGCCAATGAACGGCCGATATCGTTTTTGATATGCAAATATCAAAAACGATAAATCGATTAAGTTCGATTAAAAGAGACATATGCTGCCATCTGGCGGGAAAAAGACTGCCGATCGATTAAAATAATCGTATCGTCCGATGTTACAAGAAAGCAAAACACGCGGACAAAGTACGGTGAAATTAACGAAGTTTACTTGGATAAAACGTAAATTAAAAGATATTCAACAAGTGGAAATAAATTAGAAAGAGGTAAGTAGTTATTATATTTAAGTAATTTAATAAAAGAAAAAGTGAATTTTGAATACTGTTGTAATAAATATTATGTAAACAAAGGAACTAGGGAACTATTAATTTAGGTTGAAATGAAGTATGCAAAAGGTAAGTTTATGGAGGCAATGAGAACAAGTTTGATGTTCCCATCAATGCCCCCCCTCTCATTGCTTTATATAATAAGAGCTATCTGTATACAGAATAAAGCTCTTTAATAAAAGAAATCCCGAAGCCAAAAAAAAATTTGTGTTACTATAAATAAAAACATTAAAAATTTAAAAACACGAATAACTAATTTTTAAATTTAATTTTATCAAAATTTAACGATAAACAATTTAAATATCAAATTCTCAAAAAGATTCTAAAAGAATCAAAACTTTTAAATTTTCCTAACAAGATAAAAAAAAATGATCCAAAAATTTAAATTTAAATTTTAAGAAGATCTCCTCGTCTCCACAATCACTCACAACTCTTTTCTTTCACACAGTATAAATTTTACAATACAATGTGAAATACATTTTAGAATTACAAAAGTTTTAGTATTTAAATACGTACCAAAAATACATTGCAATTTCCAATTTGGAAAATTACATAACAAATCTTCCTCCATCGATGAGTACCCTTGATCATCAAAAAAAAAAATTTAAACTTTATTCAAAAAAAAATTTATTAAGTCCATGAAAGCTTTGAAGACTATAACTTATGGCGAGAACACTTCCACTACGGCATCCAGAATTTGGAAATGACAAAAAGACGACGGCAACTCTCAAACCTGGTGATTACACCATACCTTGCTTCCATCACCTGTCTTACATATCCATCAAAATGAATATAGATCTCAGTTATCCATCATCACTCAGTCTCCTGCCCGGAACAGAAAAACAAGCATACACAAAAATTGGTGATTCTAGATGCCTGGAAGTAAGAAAAATATATTAATAAAATGAAAATTAAAGATTTTTAAATAAACTACATTAAATTTAATACCATCCGCAGGATGAACAAACCGTAGGTACCATAGGCTGAACAAGACTATGGAAATGGTTACCACAAAAACTGATGATCAAGGATAAGGAGGGAAAAATATATTGTTGGTTATGAAAATTGAAAATATGCACATGCACGTATGTATGCCATTTACAAAGTACAATTTTTTTAAAACAATGTACGATCAAAATTTAGCTAAAACAATGTGCAAGCAAATATTTAAAACAATGTGCAAGCAAATTTAGCTAAAACAATGTGCATTCAATAGTGACATAACAGTTAAAACAATGTGCAGTAATTTCAGAAAATACCAACAATACAAAAAGATTAATGACGCATAAAAAGAATGGTACGCATAAAAAGTTTACATGGAAAAATGTAACTTAAGTTACAAAAATTGAATTTACAAACTTTAACAATTCGTATTTGGTCAAGGGTTTAGTGAAAACATCTGCAAGATTGGACTTACTGCGAACATGCCTCAAAATAAATTCCCCTTTATAAAACAGGTCCCTAATGAAAAATAACTTGACGTCTATATGCTTAGATTTATAATTTTCTACAGGAGATTTTACGAAATCAATTGCAGCCTGGTTATCAACCAACATAATTGCTTTATTATCATTATCAGGAAAAATATTGAATTTCTGACATTCGCGGCGTATTCGATCGAACCAGACCAAGTTCTTGACGGCCTCAGTCATTGCGACAAATTCCGACTCCATGGTCGATAAGCTGACGCACTTTTCTTTAAAAGTGCGCCAGTCGACGGGAGCTTTGTCTATCATGACTATTTGGCCGCCGATCGAGGTCCGATCGTCACGATTAGCCGCGAAGTCAGCATCTGAAAAAATAGAAAGAAAATTGGAATTGCAAGAAAGTTTTAATTTATAATGACTGGTATCTTTAACATAACCCAAAAGTCTTAAAAGGCCATCCCAATGAACAAGGCCAGTATTGGACTGAAATTGTGATAAAATATTTACTGTATAACATATGTCTGGTCGAGTCCGGTTAGCAATAAAAGAAAGACATCCTAAAATACTCCTGTAGGGAAGATGAGACATAAATTCTTTTTCGGAATCTGAAGTAGGACAATTGGATCAAGAAAAGACAACACCCTTGCTAATTGGTAAAGAAGCATGCGGAATTTTAAAATTACAGAACCTTTGACAAACTTCAGTAATATAATTACTTTGATGTAGAAATAGACCTTGATTGGTCTCCTCAAATTCTACTCCTAAAAGTTTACGAGTTCTGCCCAAAACTTTAATGTCAAATTCCTTCTTTAGCAAGGATAAAGCCCTATCAATAAGATGCTGACGTTTTCCAAAAATCACTATATCGTCAACATACAAAAGCAAAACTACCTCAGATCCAAAAATATATACACAGTTACAAGACGACAATTTTCTGAAACCCAACTTTAAAAGAACCTCATGTATCTCATAAAACCATTCCCTTCCGCTTTGATGCAGGCCATAAAGAGCCCGATCTAGCTTGCAAACTTGGTGCTCTTTTCCAGGGATTACGAAACCGGGAGGTTGAAGCATATACACGTCTTCTCTCAAAGGTGCGTACAAGTAGGCGCAGGTTACGTCACACTGAGTGTGTGACCACCCGCTATACGAGACAAGAAGGGAGAAAAAGAACCGGATTACCCCGAAATTGACCACAGGGCTGAAGGTGTCTTCATAAGAGACTCCCTTCACTTGTTTGAAGCCCTGGGCAACAAGCCGTGCTTTATACAGGGATGGGAACTGCAAAAAAGCAAAAAGACTGAAAATACACGTGAACGAAAAATTGCACCATATTGTATTCACACGCGCGGATGAAAAATTGCACCACAAGTAAGGGGATACTTTTTGATTAATGAATAGATGTTATCAGAAGTTACATTCACTGAGAAAGATTTGGAACAATCAAAAAAAGATTGTGAAGCAGGAAAATCTGTTTTTGGAGCAGCAAAAAGAATAATTTGGAAGCAGGAAAGTTAGTTTTTGGAACAGAAAAATTCTATTCACCAGTCATTAACTTTCTTTTCTTGCCCATTTGACGAAAATTGCGTTTTAAAGCGATTTTTCGACAAAATTTGCCGTTTTTTCGCGATCTTTTGGCGAAATTTGCTGTTTTTTCGCGATCTTTTGACGAAATGTGCCAGTTTTTCGCGATATTTTGAGGAAATGTTCCGGTTTTTCGCTATATTATGACGAAAGTTACCGTTTCATCACGATTTTTTGATGGAAATTGCCGTTTTATCGCGATTTTTGGACGAAATTTGTCGTTTTTTCGCGATTTTTTGAGGAAATCTGCCTTTTTTTCGGGATTTTGTAACAAAATTAGCCATTTTTTTGCGAATCTTGACGAAATTCGCGAAAATTATTCGTTATTTCACGATTTTTTTTAGTGAAATTTTATTTTTTGCGATTCGTTGACGAAATGTACCGTTTTTTCGCGATCTTTTGACGAAATGTTCTGTTTTTTCGCAATTTTTTAAAGAAAATTACCGTTTTTTGATAAAATTTACCGTTTTTTGAGAATGTTTCGACAAAATTTTCCGTTTTATCACGATTTTTGAACAAAGCTTGTCCTTTATTCGAGGAAAGACGACTTTTTTTCGGGATTTCGTAACAAAATTAGCCATTTTTCGCGAATTTTTTGATTAAATTTGCCGGAAATTATTCGTTATTTCGCGATTTTTTAACGAAATTTGCCTTTTTTGCGATTCTTTGATGAAAATTACGCGTCCCGCGGGGCATGTAAGCTTCATTTTTTAGCGTCCCGTCGCCGATTTTTTGTGTATTTTACGCGCTATAGCGCGTCCGCGGCATGCCTGTTACATATTTCTGAAATCCACGGAAAAAAGTGGATTTTTTGGGGTGAAAAATCTGAAAATTATCAAAATAACAAAAAAGCGGAAATCCGCCAAAAAGCGGAAAATTCCCATCCCTGTTTATAACGGGCAATCCTTCCAAATTCATCCCTTTTTGCTGTGTAAACCCACCGGCAACCTACTGGAGTAACATGGACAGGTAAATCAGTCAAATGCCACACCTTCCTGTTTCTCATCATCTGGATTTCCTGCTCCATTGCTTTCCGCCAGATCGCACTCTTTTCGGACCTACAAGCTTGCTTATACGTTCTGGGAATATCATCCACAACGCCTAGCCATGCGGAAGGGCATGCATAATTTGAGGTTACTGAATCAGATTCTGAGTCAGAATTATCAGAAAAACTATCAGAATTAGATGAAACGGATGGAACAGGGACTATACCTGCATATTTATTAGAAGCAGAAAAATCAAAAAGTTCAGGTTTAAAAACTATATTATTATTTTTACAGTACTGTTCAACTTCGTTGCGAGACCTGAGACGCTGGGTGCTACCTTCTTCAAAATAGTAGATGTCAGTCCTATTCCCAGTTTTACGAGCAATAGGCCTCCTTTTCCATCTAACCTCTCTAAGTTGGGGGTTAGTGGAAGGCTGATCTAACACACTGGACTCCGATTCCATGTCCTCCTCTTCCTCACGAGGTAGTTCACTGGGAGGATCTGGAGTCAAACCAGATGCTACTCCACCAGTGCTTTCTGGATTTACTCCACCATCGTGAGAAAAGAGGGCATAATCCTCGGTGCCCAGTGCAGCTCCACTGCGCCCCAAGCCACAACGCGATTCATCAAAAGTTAAGTTAGATGTTTCTATGATTTCATTAGTATCGGGAAGCCAGATCCTATATCCTCTGGTCCTGAAGGCATAGCCTACCATGTAGCCGCGCCTAGCCTTAGGATGTAGCTTAAGTCTTTTCTGACTAGGCACGCCCACATATGCCACAATACCAAAAGGCCTGAGGTGTCGGACTGACGGCTTCCTTCCACCGTATAATTCAAAGGGAGTTTTATTTAAAAGTTTAGGACATACCCTGTTCCAATTGTAGACAAAATATTTTAAAGCCTCTGGCCAAAAACTTGGATCTAATTGGCTTTCTATTAATAAAGTTCTGATGCCATCTGCAGCGGTTGCCATAAAACGTTCCGCGACGCCGTTCTGCTGGGGGGGGGGTATAAACGTTAGTAAATTCATGGTGAATGCCTTTACTCTCAAAAAAATTTTCAAATTCAAAATTTTTAAATTCAGAACCGTTATCAGACCTAAAATTTTTAACTTTAAGATTAAGGAAATTTTCTGCTCTTAGAATGTGATTTTTAGTAATATTAAAAACTTCTGACTTTAATTTAATTGGATATACGGAGACACGTCTAGAAAAATCATCAATGATTGAGAGAAAATAGCGTTCACCATTTCGACCCACCGAATGACACGGACCCCAGAGATCAGCATATAAAAGCTCTAACGGCCTCGTGGAACGAATGGTCTTAAATGATTTGTGGGACACGCTGCGAAATTTGCCAAGTTTACAAGGCTCACAGACCAAAGATGTCTCTTTTAAATTAGGCATACCCCTAACACCTTGCAGGCGGCTGGTATTAGTTAGGATTGACTGGCTTATATGACCACAGCGGCGGTGCCACTGAACCATAGGGTCAATTTTATTGGCTGCAGAAATTTCAAAACTTACGGAATTAGATTTGGGAATTTTAGGAAAAAGTTTATACACCCTATTTTTAAGCGAGGCTCTAAATAAAAAGTCGTCCCCCCTGCAGATGTTCACCCCCTTTCTACCTCCATGAAAAGATAAACCACATAAGTCCAATTGGGGCCCAGATATCAAATTTCTACGTAATTGAGGAGAATACATTACATTCGTTAAAGTAAAAATTCTTTGACCAAATCTCAGCTTAATTTCACCCTTTCCAATTATCGGGAACAAGACATCTTTAACAGCTACTGACAATTTATCATTTAAAGGTTCAAATTTAGTGAACAAACTTCTGTCATGACTAAAATGGTGACTTGCACCGGTATTGAAAACCCAAGTTTTACTGTTAACACAAGTACTAATACTAGCTTGGGAAATAAAAAATGACTTACGTGAAGAGTCACTATAATTTGCATCATCAAAGTAGCTGTCGGGTGACTGAGCAGGTCTGGAATGATGGTGATTCTGAAACCTCCTTCTGGACTTGCTGGACGAGGATTCTCTTCGGTTCGGGTTCGGAACTTCACTGCTGCCGCTGCTACTCCGCCGTCGGTAGGAACCATTAGGGCTAGTTGATCTTGGAGATGTGCTACTGGAACGACGAGGAGGAAATCTATCTCTGGACGATGAGGCACGACGAAAATGAGAGTTCTTCCTTTCAAAACATTTTGCATACAAGTGACCTGAACGGCCACAGAACCAGCATTTTTTACTTTTAAATTTACGTGATGACTGCTTTTTAGACGTAGAAGGGGAAACAGGAACTTCAGATTGAATATTTAATGCATCTATTTTCTTACTATTGTCCAAATCACGCAATTTCAATCTTGCCTCTTCAGCCACTACTTCTGTTACGATCAAGTCAAACTTAAAAGACTTATCTTCCCTTCTCAAGAGATGCTGGACACAACTGTCGAAATAGGTAGGCAAATACCTTAAAAATTGATAAGATAAATAATTTTCAGAAAAGTTCTTATCAATTGCTTTGACATTCAAAAAAATTTTCTTCAATCGTGTCGCAAAGAGATTTATACTCTCGCCGTTCTTGATTCTACTCTCCATTAACTCAGAAAACAAAGCCATATGATGTGCTCTTGTATCCGGGTGAAAATTATCTTTTAACCGCTTCCAGGCTGTTATCGGATCTGTGCAATCATCAATTATTCGCTTAAACTCTGGTTCTATATTCAAGTAGATAAGGGACAGGACTTGGTTATGTTTAGCTTTAACCGCATTCACAGCGTCAATTGTGACAGTCGTGCTAACCTCTGGAATTGGAGTTTCGTTTTCAATTATCTCCCAAATTCCTTTTTCCAGTAACAAATATTTAATGTCACAAGACCAAGTTCCATAATTACTGGAATTCAACTTTTCAATTGCAATTGACGTTGTCGCCATTTTTCTTCAAAAGAAAAAAATTTCAAGAAAAACACCAATTTTACACTTTTCTTCACCTGCCCCCCCCTACTTTTTCAAAAAAACGATCTTAATTGACGAACCTCATTTCTTATTCAAATTTCAAATCATAAAAATATGGCTTGATAAAGTTCAAAAGTAAAAAGTTCAAAAGTATAAAGTTCAAAAGTATAAAGTTCAAAAATAAAAGTTCAAAAACGTAAATTAAATTCTTCATAAAAGACAAAATATATAGTCTAGCAATTCAAAAAGTTCAAATAAAATATGCAGAGAAAACTAATTATGTTCTCCAAATAACGTTATAATTCAAATCATAAAAATAAATCAAAGTCCAACTTAAACTAAATCTTCAAAGAAAAATAAACTTGAAATGAAGCACATCAATTACTATCTTCAGTTATGGACACTCCTCTTTCTGCCCATAACCCATAATTTGTCAACTAACTCTAAGTTAGTGACTTAAAAGTGAACTTAAATAAAACAGAGATGGGCACAGTGAAAGCTGGTCTGGCCAAGGAGTGTAGAATGTGTTAAAATTAAAACAATTCAAGTTGACATCAAGACCTCTTTTATTTATGACTTCAGATGAAATAACATGAAAGTGAACTTACACACTTTGATAACTTCATGACAGCAGGAAAACTAGCAGCGTTTTTAACAGAGATGATATCAGTAAAAGATTCGGAAAAACACAATTAAAATAGATTAAAATCATTCATACTAATTAAACTCAAACTCCATGAATGACGGTAACTTTTCGTGCGTTCAAGTTTCTTGAAACATCGCGTCCTTCATAGCGAAGGAACGAAGAAAGGTGAAACTGTCTTGACATCGCACAGCATATATACTCTGGCCGAAACGGCACGTGCTAACGTTAGCCAATGAACGGCCGATATCGTTTTTGATATGCAAATATCAAAAACGATAAATCAATTAAGTTCGATTAAATGAGACATATGCTGCCATCTGGCGGGAAAAAGACTGCCGATTGATTAAAATAATCGTATCGTCCGATGTTACAAGAAAGCAAAACACGCGGACAAAGTACGGTGAAATTAACGAAGTTTACTTTGGATAAAACGTAAATTAAAAGATATTCAACAAGTGGAAATAAATTAGAAAGAGGTAAGTAGTTATTATATTTAAGTAATTTAATAAAAGAAAAAGTGAATTTTGAATACTGTTGTAATAAATATTATGTAAACAAAGGAACTAGGGAACTATTAATTTAGGTTGAAATGAAGTATGCAAAAGGTAAGTTTATGGAGGCAATGAGAACAAGTTTGATGTTCCCATCAAATTTGCCGTTTTTTGCAACTCATTTTACAAAACTTTCCGTTTTATTGCGATTTTTGGAAGGAATTTGTCGTTTTTGCACGATCTTTTGAGAAAATTTGAGACAAAATTAGCCATTTTTTTTTTTTTTTTTGCAAAATTTGCCGGAAATTAGTCGTTATTTTGCGATTTTTAACGAAACTTGCTGTTTTTTTAGCGATTTTTTGACGAAACTTCTCGTCCCACGGGACGCGTATGAGGCTGGTTTTTGCATTCCGTCGCCAATTTTTTGCATAATTTACCCGCTATAGTGCGTTCGGATCATCGCTGGAGGGCTACGTTTTTTGAAATGTGGGGCAAGAAGGGTGCCATTTTTTTTGAATGAACGACAAGAGGGGCGCTAGTTTTTGGATGACGGGGCAAGAGGAGCGCTATTTTTTAAACTAAAGGGCAGAAGGGGCGGAGCGCCCCCCTGAAACCCTCTGGGGGAAACTCTGATTATCGTATCGTAGTTGCAGTGTAATATAACTTTCGGTGGTCATTTGATAGTGTTTGTAATTTGCGTGGCAAGATAATTTTTGCTATATAAAATTATTATTTTATTGTTCGATTATTATTTTCTTATCCCTGCTAGTTACGAAACGAATTTGGGATCTACATCCAGTTTACTAATTAAGATGATCAATATTTAATTGAAATAATCATTATCGTATCGTAGTCCCAGCATAATGTAACTTTCAATGACCATTTCGTAGATTTTGTAATTCGAGGGGCAGGATAATTTTTGTTGTATAAAATGTATATTTTAAAATTAATCAAACTTTTTTTATTTATTAACAAAGGCAACAAAGGCAAATAATTTTCTTTATAAAAAAAGATTGATTTTTTTCTCATCATTATTTATATTTAGTATTGTATCTTAATTATCTACTTTATTTTAATATTTTTCTATAATTTTATTTTACTTAACTTTTTTGTAATAATTACTTGCTTTTTAACTATTTATTTATTTAAATATTTTACTCAATTATTTTAATGTTTGAATTTATTATATGCATCCATTATAAGTCTTAACTACCAAAGAAATTAATGTTTCAAAAATGTAAACAAATCAATGACCAGAAATCCAAAAAATTCTAAAATCCGCACAGCCCCTGGTCCCAAGCTTTGTGGATTTCAGGGAGTCTACTGTATAATATATTATGATATTTGCATAATTCGAAATACTATTTTCAATAGTGAGAAATGGTGTTTTTTTTATATGTGTGATTTTAAATGTTTATAGGGAATAAAACATGACATTTTAATAACTCTTAAAATTAGTTAAGTAATAAAATATGTAACTACATAACTGTAGTCCTCTTTAATTTTATAAAGCAGTAGAAATGGAAAAACAAGGGTAGGATTAAAGGTCAATGCAAATCAGAAAAATCACTTGGTATAGTCATTTTATAATTTAGCTGACATATTTGCAAGTCTGACAACCACTAGCAACTCCATCAATGTGTTATTCTAGTATTAATGTCTTCATTATTGAAAAATTGGGTTATAATCCAATTTCTCATAATGAATCATAATTAAAATCCCAATTTTTCATTTTGATAAATAAATTTATTAAACTCAAAATAAATTAATCATTAAAATTAGTTAAAATACACTTAAAAATGTGTAGCTTATAATTAAAATGCTTCATTGTATAAAAGCCAATTATGACCAAAAAAAGCCAATTTTGGCCAAAAAAAGCCGGCTAAAACCAATAAAAGCCATCTGGCCTGGCTTTTTTTAATATTAGCCGGCTTTTTTGCAACCCTGATATGGACACAATACATATGTAAATACAACACAGGCATCCAGCTATCTGAAAAGTAACAATATATAAGAAAATTTAGTAATTAGTTTAAATCTTAACATTTTTTTCTTTCATTTGGAATTGATCCTAAAACTTTCAAGATACAAATATTTGCACTTTAAAATTGCAAATATTTTTCATACAATAATGAAATTATGATTTCTAATCGCACTTAACATTAACAATAACAAAGCAACAGGAAGATGATGAAAAATCACATTTAATAATTACAAGACAGCAACCTAAGTGAATATTAAAGTAACAAAGTGATTCATAAATAATTAAAAAAATAAAAACATACTTTGGTAACAGGATCTTTGCTACGAGCAGCTGTCAAATAACAAACACTCATGAAGTAATCACTAAATGGTAGATACCATGGGGTTTCTGTAAATTGAAATAAATAAAGTGTCATAAATTATGTATAAATAGGTTTAGCCTAAATCAAGATTATTTCTCTGTAATTGTTATTATAAGACACAAACAATTTAAATAGTAATGAATGCATATGTCAAATCAGGAATCTTATTTTTTAATAATTCTTTTTACATAAAAAAAAATAGAAGTAAATAAAAAATGGCTTAAATAATTTTAAGTTAAAGAGTCTTTATTTTAAAAACAAAAAATAATAATTACAATTTACTTAATTATAATCAAACAAAATTTAGTTCTTTGTTTAGTTTAATTCAAATAATTAATAACACAAAGGATTACAAGAATATTTCGTTTCACAGAAAATATCATCAAGATGTCAAATACTAAAATTTTTCAATAAATATAGAACAACTAACCACATAAATGACAAAAATATTTTATCATATATTTTACAATATTTTAGTTGTACATTTTTAAATAGATAGGTGAAAAAACACCAAACACACAGTATTCCTCTCTGCATTATCACTGATAACAAGAATTCAGTGTTTAATGACATTTTTCCAAGAAACTGAAATCTCCAGCAGGAAATCTGAGCAATCATTTTTATTATATCATACAAGGATGTTATTATGTTAGTAAATATCATTGAGACCAGGGGCGTGCAAAAAGAAACTTGCACCCAGAGTAAAGTAAGAATTTGCCCCCCCCCCCCCTGCCAACTTAGGCATATAAACTATTAAAGACTATCTAACACAGGAGTTAACACTAGCAGAAGATTACACATTTTTCTAACATAGCACATGAAAGTGTATAAAGCTGACTTCTAATACTTGAATGATTTGTAACTATTAAAAATGAGTAAAAGTTTAAATCTAATGAATGAATTACAACATGACTTCAAGCAGAAAAAGAAATGTGAATTGTATTTGGAAAAATGAGCCAAGTTTTAAAAACAAACAATATATTTACAGTAGAATCCCGCAAATTCGGACCCCGTTAATCCGGATCAGTTTGGTCTCTCTTTTTTTTTTTTTTTTTTCCAAGTTTGAGAAGCGATTGGCTAATTTCCATAACATTAACTTGTTTCGTCGTCGTATTCTGAATTTAAAAAAAACTTTTTTCTGAAATCTTTTTGGAAGAATTAAGCAAAGTAAACATTTTTACTATCTGTAAATATTCAATAAGTTTAACATCAAGGTGATTTTCTGTAAGTATGTTTTATTTTAATTCATTTTTTTCTAATTCTCCGGATAATCCAGATTTTCGATAATCCGGATTGGGTCTGGTCCCAGTTAATCCGAATTATCGGGGTTTTACTGTATTTACAAAAATAAAATTATGAAAGAAAAACAAAAAAGAATTAAAATCAAAAATGAATTTAAGTATGGATATGATACAACACTATAAAGTTGTCACAAATTCTTCCAGAGAAACTTTACCTTACACAACTATATCAAATTCTGAAGAACTTCATATCAACATACTATATTGTTGCTTTAAAATAAAAAAGAAATACCAACTGGAACATTAAAATTTAATTAAAGAAAAGTGTTTAATAAATTTACTTTAGTAATATTTCAATAACAATAATTTTAAAGAATTAAACAATTAAGTTATAATAGTTAAAGATTTACTTCAATTGATTTAATTTATTACTTTAATTTTATTAAACTGTGAATAAAATTGAAAAGATATTTGAATTAACTTTCAGTTTGAAAAGTAATTAATTTTAAATACTTTTTATGCAAACTGATTAAATAAACTATACCAGAAATGCAGCATCGGAAAAAGCCACATAAATTATAGATTACAGAAAGCAATAAGTCTAAAGTTTAATATAAACAAATTCAATTTAATATATTTAATCAATCCTATTGTAAAATTAAATTGTTTTCATTGATCTCCAGAATAACTAAAGCTTTCTTCTAAGAGAAAGAACTAATAATAACCTAATATGTTTCCTCGTTTAAGTATCTCCATACAGCCACTGGTAACCTCAATTGGCTCTTTACATAAAAGGCCTCCTAACACAAGGTTCTGTGACATAGAGACAACAAGATTCAAGAAGGGAAAATAAACTATTACCGATTAAATCAGAACATCTTAAAAGAGTATTCTAGAGACAAGGTTTATCACAAACAAAAATTGAAGCTAAAATACAAAAAAAAAAAAAAAAAAAAAAAAAAACCTATTAATTTTAAATGTGAAATATGTGCTCCAGCACCCACAATGAACAATCCTTTAAAGAAGACGCAAAGCTACCTAACACAAAACAAGTCCATTAATGGCTGCTGAGATGCCGGCTTGACTCTGATGAAATTATATATGAAAATTAACTCCCAAAAAATGTCATCACAAAGTCCATGCTGAGACAGCTTCACATGTTTATTTTTACATACTGATGTTCAGTGATGCCACTGAATTTGAAAAATCCTGGGTCCTGGATATTCAGAACGTCTAAAATTCTGAGTCCCTTTTTTTAAAAAGTGGGTCCACATTAATAATAAGGGATATTTTTAGATGTAAAATTTAATTTGTTCATTTGCAAAAGGAATTATTAAAACTAATATACATATATTTTTTAAATATTAAAAGAATTTTTTTTTTTTTACTTTTTTAAAAATAAATGTGCAAGGTACAAATTTAATTATAAAATAATGCTTATTTGAGTGTAGAAGATAACTGTATCACTATTGTTCACATTTCTTTTAAAAAGAGGCAAGACTGATTCATTGAAAAAGACATTTTTACTGAAAAAAATAATACTTTTGTCGAATAAAGGGGTACTTTTTATTTAATGAATGGGTGCTTTCAGAATTCACATGCACTCAAAAAGACTTGGAGCAGCAAAAAAAATATTTTTGAAGCAAGAAAATTATTTTTGGAACAGAAAAACTCCCCCCCCTACCCCTTGATGAAATTTGCATTTTTCGTGTTCCTTTGAGAAAGTCTGCCATTGTTTTGGGATTTTTTGACAAATTTTGCTTTTTTTGTGAATTTCTTGACAGAATTTGCCATTTTTCTGTGAATTTCTTCATGAAATTTGCCGTTTTTTCGTGAATTTTTGATGAAAGTTGCCATTTTATAGCAATCTTTTGGCAAAATTTGTCATTTTATGTGAATCTTTTGACAAAATTTGCCATTTTATTGCGATTTTTGTACGAAATTTGTCATTTTTTGCAATTCTTTAAGGAAATCTGCCGTTTTTTCAGTAGCATTATGCAACCTTAGTTCAATTATGTAACATCACATCAGAAACAGAATTTTCGGGACAGACCAATAGTTGATGTCCAAATGCAGGAGAGAAACCGGGAAGAAAGAGGCACGTACACACCTGACAAAGTCCCTCAATATGCGAGTGAATTGAATACCGTATGCATGGATGTGAGAGCCATGAATGATAATAAACATCTCTGCCAGCGATCAAGATCAAGTACATACAGTGGAAAAACAGAAAGAGAAGGAAAAGAACTTGGAGTATTTGATGGAAGTGGTTTTTAATAACAGTATTTAAAAAATAAACATTCATCTCTATTTTTATTTTAAAAAAGAGAGTAAAAGATACCTATTATAAATAAAATTTTAATAACAGAAATTTATTATACTTGCTATGCTTACTTTACATAAAACAGGAATAATTCAAAATCTAGGCCAGTTAACATGGAATAACCCCACTAGTTTATTAGCGTTTGAATACTATAGAGACAAAGGCAGATGAATTAATTGTGAATCTATTTTAAATAGAAAAGATAGCCATTAGCAGATAATTTTGAATAGCTATGCAGGCCAGTGCCAATTCTATCCTTCATTATTAATCACTCAATATTCACATCACAAGGAAGTAATTTTGAATTATTTTAATCAAAACAACAAAGATGGGATTTCAAAATCACAGGGAACATAGTGCAATAAACAAATATTTTTCAACAATGCTTAACTTTAAGATCTTTAATCATCTTGTTAAAATAAATGCTAGGCTTCACCAAAACTAACATCAAAAATACCGTAGCATATATGCTGCCCCTTTAAAACATGGGAATGTTACAAGAAAAAACACTTAGATTAAAAAAAAAAAAAGTATACCTTTGTAGTTCACTTTTGGTTTGCTATCTAATGAAAGCTTTTCCATTTGATTTTCTGTTGATTCACTTGTTTCAGAACAAGGATTTTTATTGCAGTCAATTTCAGCCATGATGATTTACTTGATAAAATTTTAAAACCTAAAACAATATACAAAATAAAAATTAATTAAATGAAAGAAATTGCAATTGTAGCTTAAAGTACATTGTTTTATAAACAAAATTGGTATTTTTTTACTTTTGTGTATGGCTCCACAACATATAACCAAGATATGATACTAATCATAACAAAACATCAGACATCCTTACACAAAAGCAAAGTACAATGAATACATTTATTCCTGCTATTATTATTAGGTACTACTTGGTTATCCCATGGACCAAAAAACTATTACCAAATTATATGATTGAATGCTCGGACGAAAATAATGAGTGATTGTGAGTCGCATTCAATAATATTAAATAGGATACACATGTTTAAAACGTCCTTAGAATGATTTTTATTAATATTTTACTTATTATTTGTTTTTTTTTTTTGGTTATTTAAAATAAAAATTATGTCAAAGTGCTTAATTTGGCAAAATTGGTTGACGGGATAACTAAGTAGTACCTATTATTATTAAAGAAAGATCTCAATTATAAGGATTCATAAATATCATGCAAAAGTTAGAAATTTAGGAAAAAAAAAAAAAAAAAAACTGCCACAATTTGTGCTGGCAATATTTAGAAAGCTGCTGCAAAAATTTCATCAGGTGAAATGTCTTTTAGGAAATCTGCAGCATAGTAAGTCCACTCTGAATTAGGGATGCAACGGATATTGATTTTGCCGGATATCGGATATCCGATTTGCCTGCCGGATTCGGATATCCGGTACTAAATATGTTTTTAGTTATGGTGAATGCTAGTTTATTTCTTTATACAATGCCATCTCATATAATAAATTGCAAACATGTTTCACACACCATTACAACATTTTAAACATATTGCAATATATTTTACAGAAACTATATATCTTTGACTATCAGGGCTTGAAATTCAGGTTTTCCCAGGAGGAGAGAGTTTCCCTCATAACATTTGTAAATGCAGGGGAGTTAAACTATATGAGAGGGAGGAAAATATTTTTTAAACCCTATTATTTTTTACATGTCACTTAAATATTTACAAATTATACCGACAGGACAAAATTCCACTGAAATAAATTAAATCAACAACTCAAGATAATTATCCAAAATGTTTATTTTAATTAAAACAAAGGAAAATAATCAAACCTTATATATATATTATATCATTTTTCAATTTTCACTCAATGTTATGGGCAATTAATAACTGAGTTGCTAAATGAATTTTTCAATTCATGTTTATTCGATTTTGTGTGGCTTAGAATCTTTTATAGGTTACACTTTTGACAAACAGAACAGAGCAACTTTTCTAACACATTAAATTATCAAAAATACTTGGTTATGCTTTTTTCATTTTATTATTTTTTCTTAATTCTTTTTCTTAATTTTCTTAATCTAATTGGCATTCATTTTTAATTTACTTTCAAGAATAATGCATGTAGGTGATTGTATTGTCAATATCCTTCGGTGATTGTATATCACTTAGTGGAATTATCGTCAATACTGTAATGTGTAATCCCCGACATTTTAGCTAATTTAATTATGCTATACTATTTATTAGAATTTAAACCCATATGAAATTCTGAAAAGGACATAGTCAATAGGTTTCTTCTATTACATAAGAAATGGATTATTTAAAAAAGTCATGTCCTTATTTCTGTGAACTATGCACATCAAGTATTTATTGTTTCTAAATGTGTTTCCTTAAAGTTCATCTTTTTTTTTTTTTTAATCATTTGGAAAAAGGCTGTTGTTTTCGGTTGAGAATGGGCCTTGTGATGTCTGCATTTTATTTTGTTTATGATTCGTCCAGGAATATTAACGTTTAATCCATGATATACATAATATATGACTTATTATATAAATCATGTTTTGAACATCATAAAAATGTTTTTACTGATTTTCAATAACTCAATGGGAAACATTTAAACATCTTGCTTTGGGCAATGGATGTCCACATTTTATTTATTTATTTTACGAAATTCTTTAAATTTAGAAGAATTTTTATTTGAATAGGAAATCAAAATGTCAATGTTAATAAAGAAGAGAGTAGAAAAGTTACAAAATGGGAAGGTGCAAATTATCAGATATGGGAAAAAATGAATCCGAACAGAAACGTTGTATGAAAGATCGTCTTTTAAATAAAAAAAGGAGGTATGATTATTGAGCCCATTGATGACAAAATGTGCGATGACTTTGAAAAATGAAAAAATCTAATGTTGATCCACTGATTGTAAACAAAAAATGTTTATTTATTTATTTATTTTTTTTATTTTTATTTTTTTCAAATGAACAACACAGGATTTAATCTCATTTTGTTCAGAGCTAATTCCAGACTCATGTGATAGAGCTCAGACTCTAGTGACCATTACTGCCCTATTAGTTATTTCTTGTTTTGGCACAGGAAAAAAATTCGCAAAATATATAAATCTGTCATAGAAAAAATGTAGCTGATTTCGTCCATCATGGCAAAAATAAATTTTCAAAAATTGTCGACCTGCCTGAAAAAATTTGAACTTTGAGAGAACTTGGGTAGTGGGAAAATATATCGAAATTCGTCAATCAATTACAATAAAATATCGTAAAATTTGTTAAGCTGTCACAAGGAAATATCATGAAATTCGTCAGCCAATAACAAAGGACAAAACACAAATTTTTCAGCTGGACACAGGAAAATAATTGTTAATTTCATCAGAATGTCACAAAAACAAAAAGGGAAATTTGCTAATCAGTCGCAGAATAAAATAGCTAAATTTGTCAATTAGTTGAGAGAAATAAATTATGAATTTTGCCTGTTGGTCTCCAGAAAGAAAAAGTTGTAAAATTTTGTAAGACCAGCAAACGGGAAATTTTGTGAGAAAAATTACAAAACATTTCAGTCAAACGCAGAAAAACAATCATGAATTTTGTATAATTGTCGTAAGAGCAAACTGTGAGATTTGTCAATCGATAGAGGAAAATATCAAGAAAATAGTCAGTCGGTCCTGAGACTTGACCCTCACTACACAAAGAAAAAAATTTCAAAAGGTGATTTTTTTGGGAAACAGGAATGACACAAGATTCTTTAGTGCATGAATCCTGCCATCCCGTCCCGAAATTCAAACCCTGTATGTGTATAATAATAATATTGAATAAAAAATGCAATTCTAATATTTAAATACTCTGCTTATTTGTCATTAAACCGCTGAAAATTGCTTATAATATGTACAATGAAATGGCTGATAATTTTTAGAACAAATTTTACATGTTTATTAATATGTCTATAATTGTAAAGAATTTTCACAAAGAAATACATAGCATCCTTTTATAATGTAAACATAAAAGTCTTACTAATATACCAATGGTTGAAGAGTTATATCCAAATACAGGTTTAATTGATGATTTTTTTTTCATGTTTTAATTATTCAAAAATGTCTTACCTTAAGCTATATTTAATTTTATTTTAAGGTAAATCACTTTGAAATTTATGAAAAGAAAAAATTACTTTTAATTTTAAATATTTATAATGAAGTCACAAAAATAACTAGTTGGATGCACCAATCCTAAGACTCTCTTCTATTTCATAGATCTCAATTTTCAAAAAATATTTACAAATATTAATACTACATCAATATTGTTAGTTCAATATCATACCAACTTTGATTTTCATCTAGAATTTTTGCTACAGTCAATTAGATTAAGAATGAGTTAATCTCGATCATGTTATTTATTAAAATTAATATTTTTTTGTTATTCCGCTATACATCAGCTGTTTGCGAATAGCCAGTTTTAGCAAGATGCAAAATTCCCATTGCTGCATGAACTGCCAATTCAAAAACATTGGAAAAAAAATTAAGGGAGGAAATAGCTCCCCCCCCATTTCCCCTTTTTATACTTAATCATTGAATCCCCTAAACTAACCAAGGATATGCTTTATCACATTAAAAAAAACCTATATCCAAAATTCATAGCAAATTGAATAATTCTTCATAAAAACCCATTTATATAATTTTAGAAGAGTTATCCCCGTTCTTTATACTTAAACATTAAACTTCCAAAACTACTCAGAGATTCGCCTTATCAAAAAGAATGTACATCCAAAATTTAAAGCAAATAGGATATTTCTGCATAAAAACTTATTTATCAAATTTAAGGGGGTTTGAGGTAATCTCCGGTATCCCTTTTATGCTTAACAAAAGGACCCCACAGCTAATTAGAGAAGCATCTTATCACTATAAACCTGTATCCAAATATTAAAACAAATTGGTTAATTCTGCAAGAAAAATCATTTACCTAAATTAAGAGGGGTAGTCCTACCGATCCCCCATTTATACTTATCCAATGAACTCTCAAAACAAATCAGGGAAGTGCCTTATCCAAATGAACCTATATCCAAATTTTGAAGCAAATCGGTAAATTTTATGTGAAAAACCCATTAAACTAAATTCAAGATGGGGGAGTTACCTCCCATCCCCCCCCCCCTCTTAGACTTATCCAATGAACTCGCAAAACTAATCATGGAAGTGTCCTCATCAGAATGATCCTATGTTTAAAACTACAGCCAAAAACATGTACAAAATGTTTGGTTCATTCTATGTATAACCTCATACAATTTTTGATGATATGATGGTGACACTGGGACAGACAGGTTTTGAATAAACATGTTTTTAGGGATATTGGATCCCTTAAAACATATAAATTTGTCGAAAAAAAATGATTACATTATTTTCTACTATCAAGGATAGAAGAAAGTAAAAAATGTTTGTTTGGTTGTTTAACTTATAAACCAATTAACCCATTATTTAAACTAAGCGAAAGAAAGAAAATTAATAAAATCATAGTTTATTAAACAATTTCAAATTTTATAAAGACTAAAGACAGAAACCAATATTTAGAAATGCATAAATAATGCATGTAAGGTAGCAAAAAGCCATTTAGAATCTACTATCATTCGCTCCTGTAATCTATATATATAAAAGAAAGTCTGGATTTCGTATTAATCACAGAACAAAAAAATCTACCGAACCAAAAATCTTGAAAATTGGGATAAAAATACTTCCCATAATACTGAGTGCCACTAAGAAGAGATTTTTAAAAATTCCACCCCTAAGTGGAGGGGGGGGGGGGGGGGGTGAAAAAAAAGAATGAGTTAAAAAAAATTCCTTAAAAATCGGCTTTAGCAGTTATTTTTCAATTCATAACATATTTTAGTGTATTTTTTCATGCTGAATCGAATGGTACCAAGCAAAATCTTTTAAATCCAGTAGTTCGTGAGATACTTCACATTTTTCTAATTTGGCGATGTCTTCGGCGCAAAAACCTGACATTTTCAATCCTTATCTATATATATAAAAGAAAGTCTGGATTTGTATTATTCACAGCACAAAAAAATCTGCCGAACCAAAAATCTTGAAAATTGGGATAAAAACCACTCCTCATAATACTGAGTGCCGCTAAGAAGAAATTTTCGAGAATTCCACCCCCAAGGGAGGTGAAAAAAGAACGAATTAAAAAAAAAATCCTTAAAAATCGGCTTTTGTAGTTATTTTTCAACTGATAACATATTTTAGTGTATTTTTTTTATGCTGAATCGAATGGTACCAAGCAAAATCTTTTAAATCCAGTAGTTCGTGAAATACTTTGCATATTCCTAATTTGGCGATGTCTTCTGCGCAAAAACTTTAAATTTTCAATCTATCTATATAAAAGGAAGTCTGAATTTCGTATTAATCATTGTACAAAAAAATCTGTTGTACCTACAATTTTGAAAGAGAGTTCTATAATCAGGTTAACATGATTATGTAAGATATATTTAATTATATCAATATATATAAAAAGCAAAGTGAAATTTCATTCCGGCCGCTTATAACTTAAGTTCTACTAGATAGATTTTAACGGAACTTACATTGTTACTTGGATAATTTTTCTGAAATTTTGTAGCAAATGAAATATAGCATTCTACGTTGCTTAATTGAATACTTATGGAGAGATGTTTTAAATCAGATGAACCCAATTACAAAAGGTTGGCTTTATTTTAAAGGCTCTGCTGAATGAATTTTTATGTGATTAAAACTGTTAACATGTTGAGCGCTACGTCATTCATTGGTGACTAACATTGAACTTTCCGTTTAGATGATGGACTTTTCACCGATGACAGACAGTCTAAAGTATGATATAAAACTAAAAATTACTATGATATAAAAATTTCGTTTGATTCAAAGTTTCTTTAAAAAACACTGACCAGTGTAGCAGGTGAAGGCTGCTAGATGGTATATAAGCCTGCGCTTCTTTGTCGCTTTGCTCAGCTTAGCTTTTTCTACATGCTGAGTCTTGTACTGATGAAGAATCTCGACAATAGATTCGAAACAGCTGTTTGCAACCTTTTCTTTCATTATTTGAGCATTTCTAAATGTTGGTTTTCTATCTTTATACACTTTTACAAAAAGGCTTTATTTGCTATTTTGACTTCAAATTTTGTTTTACAATCTGAAAGTAAAGATACAATTTTCTAAAAGATATAAATGTAAAATCTTGAATTTATTACAGAATTTTAATATAAATAGTAAGGAAAGCTGGCAATTTTTTAAGCTTTTGAGAATTATCTTTTACTCATATTGATAGGAAACTTATTATTTCATCTTTTGCATTATAAACAAAAGTTTTTCATTATTATTTGGGATCAAAGGATTACTGTTATTCATCTATATTTGCTTTGCTGCATTCTCCGGATATCCGATCGGATATCCGACAGAAAAGTCGGATATCCGGTGATTGTGATCCGGATATCCGACGATATTTCGGATATTGAAAAATCAGCCGGATATGCCGGATATCGGATATTGGCCGGATATCCGTTGCATCCCTACTCTGAATTATCATGTTAGTACTATTTTTAAAAAGTGAACAGCCAAATTTTGACTTCAAATATACATTAAACATAAACAATAAAAAAATATTCACTGGTGATGAGGAAGGAAATTTGATTGACAACATTTTACAATCTTTGAAAAATCAGTATCTCCTGGCAATTAATGCAGTGCATACCATTGCTTATGAATATGCTTCAGCAAATAAAAATTCCCTCAAATTAAAAACATGGAAAAAAAAAAAAAAAAAAAAAAAAAAAAAAAAAAGAAAGAAAGAAAAGAATACCAATTCCGAATATCAACAGAATATTTATTGCAACACTAAAACAATAATTTAAAAAATATATGATAGTTATCTTTAGCAGCTTAAATAAATTTCTTTTCCTGAGCAAATTCCATTCCTATTGTAATTTAATTATTGAATTTTTCATGTCTATTTTTAACTGTTTCAAGGATTAAAGGATACAAGGTGGTACATCTTCAGATAAAACACAAGTTAAATAAATAATATATTTTTATTTTTTTCTATACTAGATATAAGATTAAAAGCCAATCTAGGCAAAGGCTGAAAGAACGAATACCAGGTAAAATTTTGACAACTGATTAAAAAAGAAAGAAAAAAAAGTGTCCCAAGGTGAGCCACTCTCTCCTACCTTATTTTTCTATTAAAATATCATTGCACAACTATGTCAGAAGGATATTAACTCTATTTTCTAATAACTGTGAAAAAGCTCCAAAACAATGAGACAGATTAGTGATATCCTACAAATATGTGGTTTCTTTATGTTATCAACAGTATTCGCGCAAAGACTTCAGCGTAAAATAGAATACTTCTCTTTATATTCTATGTGTAACAAATCAATTATTTTACAAACTGATTTTTAAAGGATTATAAAACACTTTATGAAACTTCGACTACATCCTTGTTTCTTAAACAGCGATGTTTTATTTTCTTTTTTTCCATTTGAGAATAAATAAAATTCTTATTTTGAGCCAGAGCCCGAAGATTGGAATAAAAATAGACTCGGAGCCAATATCATATCTAACGACGGGCAGCTCTTAAAAGTCCGCTTCTAATTATTTATAAGAACACTAAGCAGGATATTAAATTTTATTGGAGAAAAATACAGTTGCCGCATCAAGGAAAAAAATGGAAGATACTTTTGAAAAAAATATTACTGGATACATTAAGCAATATGAATCTAAAGAACTATGATTTTCAATATGTGTGTTTCTAGTTTATTCAGCAATAACATCCGCCTACTTAAATAAATGTTTCAGTAAGACAAAAGAATCGACATATCTGGCATCTGGTTGTCAAATGGTAGGCACTGGAAATTTTTTGATATACATAATTTTCAATTAAATCACATGCTAATTAATAATAATGAAATAAATACTTGCAATGTAAAAATCACGTTTTTGAAATTGAAACAATCAAATTCACGAAAACTTTCGATTAAATGCTTCGCTTAGCGCCACTTAATTTCGATTAAAATATTCGAATTTTTCATTAATATTTTGAGAAAATTGAAAAATCAAGCATAAAAAAATTTATAATAAGTTCGATGATTTAAATTTTATAATTGATAATTATTGATAATTTTTTTTATATCTCTGGATATTCGATCTGTAAACTCTGCTTGCTACGGCGCAACGAGTGTCTTGTACAGGTTTTACACATCACTGCCAATCACCTTTAAGTATTTGTTTATTTATATCTTGAGAATTGTTTGGAGCATCGTTTTAAACTCCATGTCATCAAATTGATGTACTCTAAAGAATTCTTGTATAGTATTTGGTATGTTTAAAGATTTGTTAACAAATTGTTCAAGGATTGTGCTGAAAATATTTCCTTGTTTATATGCATTGCAATAAAATATAATTGATTTTAATCAGGAATCTATTTTATGCTCTTTGTTAATCCTATATTATGCATGTACCTATCATTATACATTCATTTTTTAAAGTATATAATACTTAAATTAGCTTTCGTATATTCTTAGATTTCATATGGATAATATTGGAGCTTGCTGCAGCATGGCAAACCAGGTTATAAAATCTTTCTGGGATATATTATCTGCCAATACGTCAACTATGTTGCGCCATGCTGAAGATTCCTACCGGAAAAATGCCACCATGGCCAGTCTTATCAACCAAGTGCTGTTTTTCATGCTATGTGATTGCTGGTTTTGTCCAGAAGATAGATTGACTGGTTTATATAGCTTACTTTTCTATAATGTTACTGGCTATTTGTTTTCATATGCAAACAAGTTGTTGGGTTTGCGGGAATATTCCCCTGTCATTCATGTTTCAGAACATTCAAACATTCGGCATCTTGCCATGACAGCCACAAAAGTAGTTCTGGATCTTGCTAAAGTTGTCACATTTGCTATCACCGGTGTGTTTATGTTGCTGGTATTTGGACTCGAGCAAGGTTTAGAGCATTTTAATCCAACCTGGGGGTATATTCTGATTACAGCAATCTATTACATAGTTACGGAACCTACTTGTCAAAAGAAAGCTGTATCAGTTTTACAAAAAATACAGTTTGATGCGCTGGAGAATCTTGAAGTAATTTGGTGTCCGATTCTTGTTCGCCTGTTTTCTTCTCTTACGTCAGTTCTCATGATTACTGTTGTATGGTTTTGCACTGATGGCGGATGGGTTCTGATATTTTCTTCTAGCTATATAAATGTATACCTGTGTCTCAAAGAAATGGGTGATTACTGGAATTTATTATTGAAAGAAAAGGCTGTTTTAAGTAAATACCGGTATGCTACTAAGGAAGAGTTAAATGAAAAGGATGATATATGTGCTGTCTGCTTACAAAGTATGCGAGTGGCTCGAGTTACACCCTGTCAACATATGTTTCATGGTGCTTGCCTCAAAAATTGTTTAAAGACTCAAACTGTTTGTCCAATGTGCAAACAAGAGCTTTAGATCATGAAAATCTTGTGATACTTGCTGCGCCTAAAGCTTCTCTTTAACAGTTAAAGATATATATTTAATTAAAAATATAAAAGCTATTTTCATATTGTATTATAGATTTGTTACTAAAAAAAAACAAGAACTTGCTGCAATTATAAAGCTTTATATTACAGCATTGATGACTATATGCGAGAATAGCATATTTTATTCTGAATAGTTATGTCTTTAGCAGACATATGCATTTACAATTTTTTAAACACTGTTTTTTTGAACTACATAAAGGCATACATAGTTGCAACAATTGATTTGTACAGTGTTAAAAGCTTTTTTTTTTTATGCACTTAGTGTCAGATTTTTGTTTCTTTCTTTTTTTTTTTTTTCTTAATTGTTGATAAACTAGTCTAGCTGACATATTTAAACTATTTTTAAGAATTAGATTATATGTTAGTGGAAAGCTTTTAAAAGTGAATTGTTATATTATATACATTATTATAATTGTTACATGTTATCTATGCCTTATATACTTTGGAAAGCAAAGTTAGAAATAGTTAATTGAGTGTGTTTTTAATGTTACTGATGTTTTAAATTGTTTAAGTAATATGAACTTGTTGCATTATATTGAAGGTCTATTTTTTATACTAAAATGTTTTTGAGATTTTAGTAAAGAAAATTAAACTTCTATAAGATAGGAAAAGTTTGTACAGTTCTACAATTAAAAATAAAGCAATTTAATTATATAGTTTTATCACAAATTTAAACAAAAACTACTACAAAGTATTCCAAATATACTTATATTCTAATACAGTAAAACCCTGCTAATCTGAAGTAATTGGGACTAGTGACTGTTTAGATTACCTGAAATTCTGATAAAAATAGATAAGTAAAACATGTATGCTAAAAAAAAGTGTGTTATAAATGCTTAGTATCAGTAGTACAAGTAAGATCCTCTAATCTAGCATCCTTAAGTTTGGCATGTTGAGTACTCTGATATGACTTTTGAAAAAGCATAATATTCCTGATGTTTATTATAATACAATTGAATTTCAAAATGAAGAATTACATAACAATCCATTACAAAGAGTTCAAAACTGCAAATCTATAAAAAGTTAAGTCAGTACATCGATCTGAGGATAGAATTTTTTTAGATAATTTATAAAATCAAACTGTTAAAAAGAAAAAAAAAATTTTATCACCTTAATATTTTCCCTTTTATCATCCTAGGGGCTGTGCATATATAACATTATCTTTTTAGTGGGGAAGGGGGTCTGAAACATGATATCGTAAGATATCTCAAAGGGTTTGGGGTTTCTTTTTTGATATCGATATCATTTTTGATCCAATAAAAATATTCTCTTTTTGTTTGTAACATGATATTTGATTCAAAACAGCATGTTATCTTTTTTTAATTGATTATATGTTTTTCTGAAAATGAAAAGTTTTTATTAAAATCACTAAATTATTATAAAATGTTTTAATTCTAAATTGTGGAATACACAAATGTTTGAACTTCCTATTCTTTTTCATATATGTATGGGGGTGGAGCTTAAAAGCCATGATTTTTTTTATATTACTATTTTTATTAGTCTCACCCTTTTTTTGTTCCCTTTGATACAAAAACATTATATAAAAGTTTAAGCAATAAATTTTAATATTTAAAGATAGCTCAATTGATTCGAAATTTATAAAATTAGAAAAAAATTAAGAATGTATTAACTATACATATTACAAATGTGTATTTGCATTTTTTAATGTTTTAATTGTGACGATTTACTTAATTTATTATACAAATGATTAGTTTTTTATTTTACATTAAAATTTTATTGCCTTTGTATAAATTGGGATAGCCTTTTTCTTGCTATTTGTGTTTATTTTATGGCGATCTTTAGTAACTTGTAGTAGAAATTGTAGTTGCATTACATTATGAGCTCTCAATCCACATTATTCCTGAATAAGTGCAAAATTGCGTCTGCCGTGGTCATTTATTGTTTTTAGGGATTTTATAATTTTTTAACCCGCTAATATTTCTTTCTTGTCTTCCACAAAACAGGATCAACTGCAAGATATACAACTGGAAATTCCAGCAATTGAAACAATATCAGTGACTTGTCAGTAACAAAATATTCCAGCTTTTTATTCTTGAATAAATAAATGTTGCTTGAATGTATTAATTAGTATTTAAGTAGGAGTTTTTACAGCAGGTCATTATAGGTGGAACATTAAGTTTGGGGTACAGATATCCAAGTTTTCAAGTATATATGGACTGTAAAAACTTACGCATCACACATACTTTCTTCTTCTTTTGAAGTCAATGAAATTAAACATTGAACATCCAGATCTTGAGACAAAATACCTTTATGGACGATTAGCAGGGATGTAATGGCATTGTACTGGTGACATAAATTTGATTATCCTTCCTGCAATAACACCAAGTAAACTAATCTCAATTCCTTGAGAATTCTTTATAATTACTTGTTAAATTTGTTTCTCTTTGTTCTTCTAGAAACTTTTTTGCATAGTTAATTGTCTCTTGCAATTTAAAATTTACAGGGCTTGCGACATCATCAAAAGAATTTCCTAATTTGTACTTATCTCTATCAAAGAAACTCCAATATTATTTAAAACACTAATTATTAGTTCTATACTGTGATGACTGCAATTATGTGCCAAAAGCTTTTTTTTTTTTTTTTGCTCTATAAAGACATATGTAGCAGAATTATAAGTAGTGTTTGAGCTGGTAATGTCGAAACACATTGCTCAAATATTATCTGTTATGTCTCATTCTTGAGTGGTTTCAAGTGTAGTTTCTGCTTGAGCTTCTCATGTTGGAGATGTTGAACAATCAGTAGTTTAGAAACACCCTTCCCAAAAATGAATACTGCCAATTGATAAATCTTTTATTTTTTTATCAAATCATACATTAAATTTTCCAACCCAATGAATGACAAAATTAGTGTTATTTTGAAACTTTCTTTTTATTTTTTTATATTTTCTAGGTTTCTCAAACATTTTTTGTTGGCGAATAAATTCTTTGTTAAATAATTTTTTGTTCTTTAAATATATTTTTAAAGATGGATTCATTTTTTTTTCTTTGACATAGCATATGAGTACACATTAATTTATCATTTCCTATACATTAGAAACTTTATCCTCATTGAGCTATCTCTAAATATTATTCATATTATAGTCATTAGTGCTTTAATATTTTGCCTGATTTATTTTTTCATAAAAAAGGAACAAATTTAGAGGATGAGAGGATTATATTAAGATCCAACCTAATATGTATATACATATATAATCACAGTTTGAGAAACTGTATGTGAAGAATATTTCAAGTGAAGCTAATCTTTACTAATAAATAAAAGACGAAGAGAAAGAATGTTGTCTGATACGAATTTGTATCTACCCCTGACCTCTCCTCCGTTTGGAACAAGTGCAACAAGACTTTATTACTGTTGAATGCATTATGCAAAAAAAGCTATTATAAAATACTTTTAAATAGTATGTATTTCTTTTAAGTATTATTTGACATCAAGTGATATTTTATTGACTTCTCTTGGTTCGAATCAACAAAGTTTGCGAAAAATAAATGTATCCAATTTTGTATGTCACTCCAAAACAAAAGAAATAAATTTCTAAAAATGAAAAAAAAAAGAAAAATACTTTGATAATATCATTACTGGGAGGGAGGGGGGGTTGTGAGATGAGATAACATGTGGTATCAAAGGGGGGGGGGAGGGGGTTCAAAATTATCTAAAAGTTGATAACGTTATATTTGCACAACCCTAACGTTATAATCTTTTATGAATTCTTCCTACCTCTTAGAAAAAAAAATTTATAGCGACTGAGAAACAAATTGATATTCACTATTTCTTTTAAGATGGCTTCTATGAGTAGCCATACAGTGCACATTTTCATTTTATATTTAAATAGGGGAAAGAGGGGTACATGTGAACAATTTTTACATATTTGACTATTTCTGAAAATTGTTATGAGCTATTGAAACATAAATTGATTTATATGAATATTTACAGTTGGTGTATTCTTTTGGTAAAACTTTTGAATGCATTTATCAATGCAAGAATTTCTAACTTATATCATCATTCTAAAAATTGTTTAAATTTGTTCACATGTGCCCTGGTGGAGAGGCAATTGTGAACATATACTTGTGGTGCATGTGAACACATACATAAAAAAGACAGAAAAAAATTGTAAATAAAAACTGTGATAAAAATTAATTAGTGCCCTCTTTCTAGTTGTGTGAATAAATCAATAAATGTTTCAACATCATATATACATAAGTTATTTATAAGATTATACACTAATATGCCTACTCCTTTTGAGTCAAGCATAGCAAAATTGTGCTACTTTTAAATAAGTTATTGAATGTAATGCTGATATTCTATTTTTAAAAATGTCTTAAATGAATGTTTACTTAAATAATAGTGGGAGACTTTTTTACTGTACACCTTTTAAAGCAAATTTCAACAATAAAAAATCCAAATGATATGATTGTTCTGAAAATTTAGATAAAAGATTGTATCAATACTCTCAATAATCTACTGGTGTTAATTAAATTTATTTACTTCTGATTAAATGAGTGAAATCTGTACTGTTCACATGTGCTCCCTCTCCCCTACAAATGTTGTGCTTTTAGATTATTGAATCTATATCTATTTATATATATTAATTCTATTCAACTATTTAAAAAATAAAATACATATGTTGTTGTTTTTTTTTAACTTTTACACATTTTTTCAGATATTTATCCTGTCATCAGGAAAGTTTCATAAGTTAATCTTTTTAGTTTATCTGTCTTAATATAATTTAAAAATATAAAATCGGTTAGGACTAACCAGAATTTTGGATTAATGGTGTTCTACTGTACTTATTTTCTTTTTATAATATGAAATGTAAAAATTTAGATGAGAGAAATTCTTTATATATAATGTTATTGGTATTCAAAGAGATTTTAATAAAAAATAAAATATGTATTACAGCATGAAGATGGTAAACCTAAAATTGTGATGCATCTTTCATACACTTGTTAGTAATTCTTGTGGATACAAGTATGTATGAGGAAAAAAACATACAAATGAATGTTAATTGTATGTTTCTATTTAATTTATCATTACTTTTTGAAAGACAGAAAATAATCATTTATGGAAATTTCTTCTATATTTACATGATTTGCTTATTAGTAATTTCATAGATCATGCATATATTTATCTTTCAGTTTCATTAAGCACAAGGAATATAAGAACATAACATGAATCACATATTTAATTGTAACATTGCTTTTAGCATGTTTATTGCATCAAGGCATGAAATTATTTCTCATTTGAAATTTAAGTAAATCCTAATTTCCAATTAATGTTGACAAATTGACAAACTAAGAACTTTTTTCTCCTTTCAAAGAATGGGGATTAATGTTCTGGCTTTTATTTAGGTGCTAAATGAAAGTGTGATTTCTATTTTTAAGCCCTGTAATTATCTATTAAGCTTACTAGATCATTTTTTGTTAGCTATTTTATTGTATATTTTCTCTTTTTGTATATAGTGTGTTGTATTCTTTCTTTTCTGTGATTAGTTAGTCTAGTCATATTAATTACATTATTTATTAAAAAATTTTCTTTGAAAAAAAGAAAAAACTATGTTATATGAGAAGGGGAAAAATCACTACCGATTTGGCCTACAGACACAGATAGATTTCGAAGTTAAGTACTAATTTCACCAACAAAACTGAATTAAGATTAGAGATAAAGTCAGTTTAACAATTTTATCCGAACGTTTTTGACAAGATTTTAATTTCATTTTCATGTAAGAACTGGTTTTGTTAGGATCATATTAATACAATAATTTTTTCTAAAAGTGCTATATATTTTTGCTTTTGCTATAAAAATTGGTCCTATCAAAAACTTCTCAGAATAAAAGTTGTAGACAGGATTAAGAAGATTTATAATAATTTAAACGGATTTGATAACTTGTGAACAGATACAGTGTTATGATTTTTTCCTCTTAAACTCCCTCCTTTTTTGTTTTTATTTTATTTATTCTATATATATATACAGGGTGTCCGAAAAGTCTGGAAACAGTCAAATAACTCGAAAAATACATATGAGATTGAAAAACATAAGTATACGTGTTAAATATTTTTAAATAAGCTACTCAGTGATACCAAATTTGACCTTCATAACCGACCCCCTGGGGGTCAGAGGGGGTCCAACTTTAAAATCTTAAATTATGACCCCCATTTTTTATTGCAGATTCAGATTCTACGGACAAAAATACGTAACTTTTGTATTTGATGTTTATTTCGAATCCTCGTTTATCACGGTGTAATTGAGCATATTAAATCGATACATATTTCGGCTTTTCCAACGGGATTTTCCCTAATCGAAACTAATTGGGGAGAATTTATGACATCAAATTCCTCGTCTTTTGCAATAATAGCGTTTCCTGAAAATCACCCGTGCCGATTATTTCGGTAGTGCTACACAGTTAAAAATTTGATCCATTTGCTGTAGCGTCACTCCACAGCTTTTATAGAATATCTCTTTCATGACCAATGAGAATGTTCCATAACACAGTAAAGTACACTGTAAAAAAATTGACCCTTTTGCTGCATCGTCACTCCACCGCTTTTATAGAAAACGATTACTTTACTGTGTTATGGAGCATTCTCATTGGTCACAAAAGAGATATTCTATAATAGCTGTGGAGTGACGCTGCAGCAAATGGGTAAAATTTTTAACAGTGTAGCACTATTGAAATAATCGCCACGGGTGATTTTCAGGAAACGCTATTCCTACAAAAAACGAGGAATTTGATGTCAAAAATTCTGCCCAATCAGTTTTGATTAGGGAAAATCCCGTTGGAAAAGCGGGAATATGTATCGATTTAATATGCTCGATTACACTGTGATAAACGAAGATTTGAAATAAACATCAAATACAAAAGTTGCGTATTTTTGTCCGTAGAATCCGAATCTGCAATAAAAAATGGGGGTTATAATTTAAGATTTCAAAGTTGGACCCCCTCTGACCCCCAGGAGGTCGGTTTCAAAGGTCAAATTTGGTATCACAGAGTAGCTTATTGAAAAATATTTAACACGTATATTTACGTTTTTCAATTTCATATATATTTCTCGAGTTATTCGTCCGTTTCCAGACTTTTCGGACACCCTGTATATATATATATTTTGCAGCAAGAGTTGGTCCTATTCAAAACCTCCCAGTATAAAAGTTTTAGATAATATTAAGAAGATTTATATTAAATTTAATTGAATTTGCTATCTGGAGAATTGATAAAATTATGAATTATTTTCCTTTCTAAAAACTTTTTTTTTTTTTGGGGGGGGGGTGGGGCTTTTGACCCCATTTTTAACTTTATCAAAAATCTGTCATACATAAATTTTTGGCCCTTTTTCTAGAAGTAATAAAAATTTTAAATTCATTTGATATGTATTATACATTTAAAGAAGTTATTGCGGGAAGGGGGATTTCTGTTTTCATAAAAATCCTCCTTATTTCCACTTTCTTCGGCCGATTTTGGCCATTTGCAATCTCCACTGAGATATTAACAATCTCAAAGTTTTTGCAGAGCTTTAAGAAGATTTGTGCTGTGCATAATTGTGACTTTTCTTGTATGGACAAAATTTATACATAGATATATATATGTATAAACTTTTTAGGTAAATGTAGTTTTGGGTTCCTAAAGTAATCAAATGATAATTTAATAGCAACAAACAGATGTACATATAAATTACATAATCATGTGACCTTTATATTGAAAGTATTCTATTAATTTCGTAATATAGAAAGTGACTTATACAATATATAATGTTGGAACAATATTTATAAAATAAAAAAGGAAGTTTTATCAAATAAAAGTTCAGCTTTAATTTTTTTATAATCAAGAACATTTTATTGAAAATTTTATCCAGTAAAATACATACATACTTAAATACATATTAATCCTTTAGTTGCCACTAGTTTTTGTCTTTTTAACAGTAGGTTACTTATAGCATTATTTAACAAAAGTACTTCCTGTATTCATGTTTATATTGCACCTTTGCATGTTTATATTGCTTTGAAAATATACGGTAATGTTATTTCTAATTGATGTACTTATATGCATAATATGTCATCAACGATAGCTTGTGACTGATCTTTTAAGGCACAATTATGCATGGTTGCCAATTTTTACATTTTTTTTGTTATTGATAATTTTTAATACTTTTTGCTTTATTTATTCATAAAAACTCTAATTGAGTTAGGCAAAGATCTATATTAAATATTAACGGTAACAACAAAAAATAAATTTGTCAGTTCATGTAATGCTTTAAAAATTCAGGTACAAGCCACCACTGACAAATAAGTATATAGTGTATATTTTTGAAAAATAAAATAATGTACTATATATAAAATGCAAAAATAACACCCCTTATGTAGAATTAAATATCCAAAAGATATCAATTCTTGTCAGCAGTTGTGTATATGCTAATATCAGAGAGTAATTTTGTATTTGAACAGTGAAAAATACTTTTTTCTTTTTTTCTAAATCTTTCTGCCCGACTTTGAACAAAGAATATCTTGAATTTAAATGTCATTAGCTGTCTATACATTTTCAATTTAAACATCTCTGCCATGTCAAGTTTTTCTTGTGATTTATTGTTAATAACAATTTGATTTTTATATAGTTTATTCATTGTATATTTTTTCTTTGTTGTTTAATGTATGTGACAAGTAATGCATTTGATGGATTGTTTGACATTTTCTGCTAAATAAATGCATTAAACTTCTAGATTATAGAATGTATTTTTTATTTCTTCTCCCATTTCAGTAAGTGAGATAAATTTTGCTCATTATCAGCTCATTATTATGGAGTTGATAACGAACTCTATTTTCATTATCAACTCCATGTTGAGTTTTCAAGTGAATGGATTTTTGAAGTTTTCCTTCCCTTATTTAAAAGCAGAAATATTAATAAAAAACATTTTAAATGAAATTATATTTGACTATTTTCATGATAAAGAAAAAGAAATATTGTTTATAAATAAATTTTGTAAATCATGCTTCAAATTAAGTTTTAAGGATCTGTTTGCTATAGAAATGAGAATTCATAAGTAAAAAGCCACTTAAATTATTCAGTACTCAGTTATTATTCTTCAATTATTCAGTTCTCAATTATTAGTCAATTATTCAGTTGAATATGTGAGACTAACACATGTGCATTTTTTTATGTTACATTGTTCCCAAATTCATATAACTTCTTTATGATACATTCCTGAATTTAATTTTTACTTGTAAATGCTTAAAATTGCTTAGGGTTTTTATTCAGTATGAAATAATATAGTTATTATATAGTTTTTTAATTTTTTGAAAAAGATAAAATATGCTTCTGGAAATATTGTTAAGTTGGCAACTTGAACTGAATTTCTGAACATATCAGCTCAAAAAAGTAATCATGAGACAGCAATCACCTATAACGCAAGATAATTAACTCCTAATGAACTTAAAAAAAAAAAAAAAAACACCATTTGAATCAAGATCATTTTAACTGCCACACCTGCCAGTTGCATGCTTTTACACTTTAAAATAAGTTCATAAATGTGTCAGAATTTCATGTTTCTTGGTAAAAATACATACATTACACATGTCTCACATTGCTAATTTCAGTAGTTTTTCCATAATTTTAAAATATGAAAAAAAAAAAAAAAAAAAAAAAAAAAAAAAAAAAATTACATTTAATATGTTTCAGGTGCTTGCATGACAAAAGTAATTTGAAGATAATGTAAAAACCACTTAAAAGAATTAATGTTAAATTATATATGTCAAGACTGCCACAGGGAAATATTTTTCTATTCTATTCGCACCCTTATATATACATAAAAAAATTGCATATTTCTCTTGCAAATGTTGTCAAACTGTAAGTCATGGATTTTTGTTTTGAAAGAAGAGTGGGAGGAAGAATTCAAAAATAGTTGCCTATTTCAACCTTGATATACAGTAGACTCCCACAAATCTACAACTCTCTAAAATCCGCACATAATTTACGGATGTAAACAAACATTCAATTCAGATGTAGGTGCAAAATTTGACTTTTTTAGTTTTATATTAATTCCACACATTTTTTAATTTGTAATTTTTGTTAAGGTTGAATTCATATTTTTTCATGAAGAACAAATAATTTATTTCTGAAAAAATCAAGATATTGCTGATATCATTGGTAATCACAAATATATTTATGTATTAATCAAGCTTTTTTAGTTATTAATGCTGGCTAAACCTGAAATAAAGCTTCGTTATTTTTGTGATCCTGGTGTGAACTAGTAATGCACCTTTATGAGGTGAGTTTCATTGAATAATTTAGGAAAAACACATTTCATCTTTGTAATGAATATTAAATTGCACATTATCGATTATTAACTTGACCTTTGCTCTTAGTATTTTAATTTTAATCATTTTAAAAATCATCTAAATTTTAATTATTTTAGTTTATTACTTATTTTAATATTTTAGTATATTGTAAGCGTTCATTATACATTTGATTTCATTATTAATTATATTCGAATTACTTAAAAGCAATGACCAGAAATCCACAAAATTCTAAAATCCACACAACTTTTGGTCCCAAGCTGTGCGGATTTGAGAGAGTCTACTGTATATGTATAGCAAAATAAGATTTACGTAAGTTAATGTCTCCCTAATTACAGTAAACTCCTGACTATCCAACCTAGTAAAAAATATGAGGAATGTTGCAAGTGGCCAAGGCAAGCACGTTCCTTAAAGTTTTATTTTGGAAAAATTTGATGTAATCATTACATCAAAACCTTTGCAAAAATAGAAGTTTCTGGTGGACTATTATTGCTTTACTAAATTTTTCTGGATTCTTGTGTCCATAATTTCATTAATTATTAATTTGAAAAAATATATATCTTTATATACATAAAATTTATGCGCATGTGTATGACACTAAACTCCACCTAAACGACTGGATCGATTTTAATGAAATTTTATGTGTGTGTTCCATTGGATTCGAGAATGGTTTAGATTCACATTTCATCGAAATTGATTCAGTACTTTTTTAGTAATTAGGATAAAACTAATAAAGTTTGTAATTTTTCGCTAATTAAAAGTGTTGAATAAGTTCACTGTATAGAGTGTGGACAGAATGGTTGAGTGGTCTAAGGCGCCAGATTTAAGCTTTGGTTCTCGAAGAAAGAGATAGTGTGTTCGAATACCACTCCTGACATATGTGTATGATTTACAATAATTTTTCCTGTATTATAGTTTTAATTAACTGATTTCAGAAAATCATTAACTTTTAACTAAAAAAAGAAAAATAAACTTTTCTATCAAAAATTGAATTGATTTCAAAAACTACTGCAAAGTGAAAAATAATTTCCTTCCATAATTGTAATAAGAAATTAAATTAAGAGTGTAGTATTTATCATGCATATTATTATATTTATGTACATTTATTAGATTTTTTGGAGTCTGTGCCAGGACGATGTCTGTCGGATCCACTAGTCAGGGCTCCCAAATGGTCCCCTTTTTCCCACAAAAGTCCCCTTTTTAGAAAAAGGTCCCCTTTAGTCCCCTTTTTTGTATTTTGGTCCCCCAAGTCCCCTTTTCTGTGCCTGAAAAAAATCTCCGCAAAAAAGAAAAAAAAATCTCTGAAAATCACTAAAAGCTTAAAAATCCAAGAAGACAAAATTTATTAAAGTGGGCATAAAAACATTATAATGGGTATAAAAAAAAAGTGGTAACTGAAATTCTTTCACGAATCTAAATGTTAAAAAATCACCACAGAATACAGGTAAATTTTAAGAATCTCATTAAAATTCTTAAAAAATAAAAAATTTCAAAACATGAAAGTTACTATATTAAGCTACTGCTTGACCGGTCTTCAATATCGGACCTTGGCATGTCCCCCCCCCCCCCAAAAAAAAGGCAGTGGCTTTTGCACAAAAATACTTCGCTTTTGAAATGGCCAGCCCAAGCACCCAATCTGAATACTATAGAAAATCTTTGGAATTAACTTTAGAAACATGTTTGAAATTATTTAATAATAATTTCAAACATGTTTCTAAAGTTAATTCCTCCAATAATAAACTCCAATTCAGCATGGACAGAATTTTCCCAAAAATTTCAAGATGATTGGAAAAACGTACCACAGACGATTTTCAACTGTTTATTGAATCGATGCCAAGTCGCTGCACCTCAGTACATTTTGCTAAAGGTATGACAACAACATACTAATTATAAATCTAGCTGATCACAGTGATTTTCTGTTATAACACAATTTTTTTCCAAACTTTCCAAGATGGCCGATAACTTTTGAAAGCATGCGTTTTTCTTTTTCCCCAATTAATTTTGTCAGTTGTATTTATTGATATTCATTTGTTATTCCATAAATAAATTCCTAACTTATTTCAATAAAATGTATGAGTATCACTTTGAGATTCCTCTTTATATGGATATACTTTCAAAATAACGAAACATTTTATGCTGGTCAAAAACTTTTGAGACTGCCACTATAAATTGTTGTTGATTAGTTTTTGGTATAAATCGCTCTACATGTGGCACTTCTATGCAGCTTCTTTCATGATTTCTGCAATTGCTCAATCACCAAAACCAATGCACAGAATTTTACCGAACTTCAGATTCGGTTAGTCCTTAACATGAGTTGACATTTTTTTATATTTTGGTATAAATTGCTCAACAAGTGGTACTGTTAATCTGCATTTGTTACGATTTCCACAATAGTTCTACATGCAGAATTAATGCACTGAATTCCATCAAACTTCATTAATCTTAAGGATTCAATTAATCCTTAAGATGAATTAACCTTTTTTACATTTTGATGTAAATTCATTTGCATGTAGCACTGCTATGATGCATTTTTTTTAGTATTTCTGCAGTAAATCTATCTAATTTAATGCACAAATTTTTGTCTAACTTAGGATTCAGTTAGACGTTGACACAAGTTGTTAGTGATTAAGTTTTGGTGTTAATCTTTCAATAGATGGTGCTCCTAAGCTGCATTTTGTGGAATTTGCACAAGTTTAGCGATAGTCATATTTGAAGAACTAATGCACAAAATTTCATATCTTTAGAATTCTGATGATGAGCATAGATTGCAAGGGATTGTGATAGTGAATTTTGAAGTATTAACATGCATGAGATAGAAGAAAGTTTTGGGATTGCCACATCCAATTAGTTTGACAAGGATTGTTCCCAGGGGTACAGAATATCTACATGTACTGCATTTATAGATTTTAAACTTGTGCATATATGCCTATTTTTTTTACACTAATTCTGAATGTGTAATTTTCTAAAAAATTGATTAAGATTTTATTTTATTCAAATATCGCTTTTTAAAAAGAAAAAGAAATGCTTTTGTGTGACATGTTATTTAAATCTAAGCTTTTCTCTACTAATTATCATTATTTTATGTCTGATTTTTTATTATAGGCTATATAAAATGAACTTATTGGCCCCTTTTATTTATGAGTGGTAGTAGTTAGCACTAATCAGAATATTAATTTTAGCCCTCCCCCCTAAAAAAAAAAGAACGAAATTAAGAAAAGTAATCAAGTCATCGATTTTAAAATCTCAGATATTTTTTATAACACACAAAAGATTTTAAGAAGTGTGTGTGGGGGCAATGGGATTAAATTTCTAACTTTCTTTTTTAAATCGCCAAGGTCTGACTTAAGTATTGTCAGCAATTTTCTAACTCAACCCTTTATTAAACTACAGCAAGATTCAATCTCATTTGAAGGGTTGACCAAAGGAGGTATCTCATCGAGCCCCACATCTCTCTAGGGTCTATTTTGACCCAGACAATTAAGGGCATTTCTTCATGTACATGTTTGTGGGGGGTAGCGAATCAGAAAATTTTACCACACATCCTTTTAAAACTCTTAGCCTAAGCACCCATTTCCCACCGTCTTAATTCATTTTTTCATCACTAGCAGATATTTTAATGTTTATTTGCATTCATTGCCACCCCGTAAATTTTCAAAAAAATTAAGAAAAAAAAAAATCCGCTCAATATATCTTAACAATTAGCATCTTTTCATCCCTTTCTGTTGCCAGGGGATGCTAGTGAAAAAAATTATCAAAAAATTTAATCTACAATATGTCCTGTAATATCTTAAATGAAAGGCCAGGTTATGAATAATGTTATTCTTCACTCTCTCTACCTCCATTCTCACTGCCTTATATCATCCCCGTCTATGTAAGGATTTAATCATTATAAACAATTATTAACTTTTAACAAATTTAGTTATTGCCAATTTTGGTTTATTAATTAAAGGTATGAATGTTTCGAAAGGAATATTAAATAAAACCCTCTGAGTGATCTGTGATCATATTTACCCACTTATTTGTTTTTATTAACTGATCATTATTATTTTTTACCTGTAACGAGAATTATCAAGGTGAATGCTGAAATATTGAAGTTTATTTTTATTATTTAAGTATATTTTTCAGTAGGATATTTAAATGTGCTTAAATAAAATTGTGTACATTGTTTATTGAAATCTTATAAAGATAAACATTGACATATTTTCTGGGGTTATTTTAAAAATTTACTTTCTTATTTAGGAAATTTTGTGCTATATTTTTACACACATATGATTCTTTTTTTGGTTTCCATTTTCAATAAAAATGGTCCCCCAAAGTCCCCCTTTTAAGCAAAAATGGTCCCCTAAAGTACCCTTTTTAAACAAAAAGGGTCCTCCAAAGTCCCCTTTTTAAATAAAAATAGTCCCCTTTCCCCCTTTTTGAGGACTAAAATGTGTTGGGAGCCCTGACTAGTGTATGTATATATTCTGAATTAATAGCGTTGACTCTAGAATAAAAAGCCTGGGTGGAAATTTTCCAAAGAAGGAACACTATTGTAAAAAAAGATATCTTTTTTTTTTTTTTCAAAAAGAACATGCTTCTACCTTATTTACCAAAAATATTTTGAACTGGTTTGTGTAGAGTCCTATAGAATTTGCAATATTTTCCCAGGATCAACTGAATTGCCATGGGGCACATATAAAATATATAAAAGATCCATTGGGTACATAAAATAAATATAAAGGGCCGCTGGACCCTGCTAAAACAGCTTTGAGTCAACATTAGTTGAGAATTTTGATCGGTTGATTCAAATATATGTATCCCTGTTATCGTCCTGGAGCTTAAAAACCCATAAACTTAACATCTCCATATTTGGAAAACACATGGAAAATGATTGATGCAATAAAAATGTTTAACAAAAATGGCTGAAAGAGAGCCTTGAGCTGAACTAGGGAACTAAATTTGCTTGACATGAGCATAAAAGTCTCATATCAAGAAAAAAAAAAAAAAAAAGGGTGCCTGAAATCTTTTGGAACAGCAAACATTTTATTCAGCAAGCATACTTACTTGTTCTGTCATTGAAGAAACACATGCTGCTATTAATTTTGTTTTTAGAGAGTTTTTGTATGGTATGAATGAACAAATTTATGGCACTTTGTATGAAGGTATTTTATGAATAATGTCTTTATGTTTATTAAATACAAAGTGTTTTTTTTTTTTTTTTTTTTTTTCCCCTCAGAGTCACCGATAGCTTGTTCTAATAACTGAGATGACACAAAATTTTATAAACGGATTAATAAAATCATAGGAATAAAGATTCCATAAAAGAAAATAAATAGATAATAGTTCCAATCGCCACCCAGAGCGGGAAATTTGGCAATGTACATGGAAAGAAAACATCAGAAACAGACAAATAAATGTCATGCTTTATTCATCATATTCACTTTCCAGACGAGGAATTCAACCACATTGAATATGATCACTGTTTTCTGGCATTACATCTTTCATTCTTTATACAACATTTTTAAAGGCTGAGCATAACATTTCAAATGGAATAGCCCTTACTGGTGATGAAACTTTGTTTTTCTTTTCTTGGAGTCTTTTTTTCCCTTGGTTTCATTAGTTCTTATAAAATTTAATGCAGTTCCGGTTATTAAAATTAGCTATAGAGTTCTAAATAGCAGCAGTTTAAAAAACACCCTGTACATGACATGGCTCACAGTGATATTCCCCTCTATTCTTCATCTTTAATTTTTCCATGATCTAAAATGTATATCCTCCATCATAAAGGTTGAACACAGTGTTTTAGTCATAATAAATGTAGAGGGTAGAAGCTAAAGTCATGAATGTCATTCTTAGAGTATGTGCTCTATAGCTTTATTTGACAAACAGAGAGTGTGCTGCACATCTAAAAAAAAAAAAAAAAAAAAAAAAAAAAAAAAATCCAGAAGGTATATACCATGTACCTTGGTATACCCTCCACTACACCCTTGGTAGAACAGGAGAAGAACAGAAAAAATGATAGGCTTTCCCCAACATAATTTAGCTCTGAAAATAATACTTAGTTTGTGACACCAGTGCTCCCATTCTGCAGATCATATAACTTTTTGTCTGCTAGCTTTGAACTGTTTTGATTTTGAAACAGGATGCAAGGGGCCACATTTACCATTTTTCATTTATGAACTGCCGGAAACGGCAGCCATCGCAAAAAATACTTTAAGGTTAAAAATGTAAACATTGTGTTTGTTCTCCTTCCACTATTCTATTTTCATGCCTCCATAACTAGAAGCATTATATTCATATTTCCAAAGCATTCCAAACGGGGATATTTTAATTTGAACTATCTGGTACTTCACTTATTTATTGAAATAAACATTTTAGCTAAGAAAAAGGAACAATCAAAAGCAAATAATAAAAGATCAATAACAGTTCTAAACTATTCATTGATGAAAATACTGGATGGTTAAAGAAATATATTGTAACAATTGAATTAACCCAACAAGTTTTTGTACTGAATACATCTATAAATGATTTGATCAGAAATAATGACAGCTTATAGAATAAAGGAAAATATATTTATCCTATAATTAGGGGGCTCTGCCTCCTACAAGATACACTTTCCAACTCCCATCCATTTTCCCATGACCCCTAAAAAACATACTAATTTGCTACGTTTAAAACAAAAAGGTAAAAATAGCTGCAATTGTAGAAACTCAATAGCCATTTGAAGATAAATATTTTAAGGAATGGACTCTTATTGACTGAAATATGTATTAAGACATTAAGAGACTTGGTAATACTTGGTTAACCAGTCAACCAATTTTGTCAAATTATACAAATTGCCAAACTAATAGCCAAACATTTTTTTCTTTTTTTTTTGACACAATTTTCATTTTTAAAAACGAAAAAACAAATAATTAGTAGAATACTAATAAAAATACAAATAAAAAGTTGAAATAAAAATCACTTAATGACATTTTAAATATGTGTATTGTATTTAATGCCATTGAATGTGACATTCAAGATCATCCATTTTTGGGATTTATTCTTATAATCTGGCGATAGATTTTTGGTCGACGGGATAACCAAGTAGTGCCCTTAATTTAATGAAATACTGCCAACTTCCATATCACTGTCCATTGTGCTTTTCGAAAATGAAAATGTTAATTAAAAAATAGTGAGGTGAGAAAATTTCTTATTGGCATTGTCCCTTTGTATTTCATGGTGTAACACTTCCCACCTCACACAGAGAGAACTGAAAACAACACCGAAGGCGGCACTGTCATTACTAAGTGGCAATCGAAATATATAGCAATTAGCGCATCCCTTTGATATAACAGCGTGTCAAATGTGATAATAGTTCGACCACCCAAGCGAAGCCTCGATGTGCCGACACAGGCGAGCCGACCGAGAATGTCCCACGAAGGAAGAGGGGAGAGTGCAGTGTGCAAAAGAGCGGGAAAAGGACAGGTGCCCTCGGAAGAGGATAAAAGGGAGAGAGAAGAGAAAGAGAGGGACTTTTTGCCTTGGAGAAAAAAGAGCATTGAGCACAGGGCTGAGTGGTGCTCGGAAGATGCGGGACTCTGAAAAGGCTGCGGAGAACGCACAGGCTATGTGAACTGGGTTAAGCTGGCTGCCACCTAATGATTAATTCCCAAACTGGACTAATAAACTTTAAGTTGTGACTAAAATAACATGATTAAATAATCTGTTTACAGATGTACTTGAAATGTAAATAAATTACAATTTGATATTACTAAAGCAGAGTAGTTCATGATCACAAGCCTCGGAAGTAGCCTCACCGCTTTTCACTACCAAAATCTACTAGAGGCATCACAACTTGGGAATGATGTCGCAGGGTCTGACGGTTTTCCTATCACATATTATCTTGTCTTCTCCCCTTTTCAAAAACTGAACAATTAAAATTGAAACTTCAAAATTTTAACTGGAAATTACCCCCCCCCCCTTTAAATAAATATTTAGAGTTAATATTCTTGCATTTAAAGTTGTAAAACTTATCTTAGTTATTTGTCTTGGGATTGAAAGGACTAATGATCACCAAGACATATTTATTTTGAAAAGCGCATGACGTTGAGATAAAAAAAAAAAAGTAGTTTGCCAGATGCAAACAATTTTTCAAAAACCAAGCAAAATACTATATATATATATACAGTTGTTTATGTTTAAATGTATTTTTTTCCCTTTTAATCTTATGTACTTAGTGTTATGGTTGTGTATTTGGGGCAGACAGGATGTGCGGCGTTTTTTGCTAAAAAGAAAAAAAAACTTTATTGTAAATATTACTGCTTTTTTTTTCCCCCCAATGCTGGGAGTGAGATATGTGACGGTTTTCCTGTCACACATTATCTTGTCTTCTCCCCTTTTCAAAAACTGAACAATTAAAATCGAAACTTCAAAATTTTAACTGGAAATTACCCCCCCCCCCCCTTAAATAAATACTTAGAGTTAATATTCTTGCATTTAAAGTTGTAAAACAATACTTAGTTATTTTCCCTTTTATAACTTTGTATGTGAAATTAATTCTTTTACAAACCCTCTTTCATATGATGAAAAACATCATTTCATTCTCACTCTGTGTTTTTGATTTTTATCACTTAGAGAAAGATCTGTTAATAATTCTTTTCTCGTCACAATAAAAGTTAACCAAAATTCAGTCTGCTTTAGATTTGCACATTTTGCAGTCTTTCCCATGTTAAAAGATGCAGCTGTGGTTTATAGTATATTTTCTATTAACATTCTCATGCACTCAGCTAATCTTTAAAATCTCCCAAATGTCATGAATCATTCGGCATGTACCTCTTTCAGCAGTATCTGGAAACACACGTGCGTAAGCAATCAACGCTCCTTAAAAACCACAGGATTTCAATATTATAGCAACCCTAGCATTTTCTGTTACTAACAAGGAAGGTCTCCATACGGGCATACCCCGAAAAATCTGAAAAAATTACAGAATGTTCTTCTTGTGTGGATAATACATTTATAGAAAAATTTTCGGCGGAACCACCATTCAGTAACCGTAAAAAAAGAATGAAAATTTCGTTATTTGCCGATTTATTGCCGGTTGGTGATGGAATGTAATTTTAAAAAAATATATGTCAAATACACTTCAAGAAAAAAAAAAAGTTTCATGTTGAACTTGTTCTGATAAGTTTAATTTAAATAACTTTAGTTTTGTAAATTTTAATTTGTTTTAAGTATAATTTTGTTATATCGAAATTTATATGTATTTATATCCAAATTTAATCATCAAAATTTCAGATTTAAAACGAAATTCGTAATTTAAATTTAATTAGATTTATTTCAAGCTCAAAATCTAATTGAGAATTGTCGATTAGATTTTGTTGCTCTGGAAACATATGACGTTTATTTTTTAATACGCTTAAATGTATGAAGATAATTTTTCTCAATATGATTTTTTTTAGCTATGAAAACAATTTTCCCAGCAATTAATTAAATAACTACTTCAACGAGTAATACATATAATATGTAATACAATATGTATATAGATATATATAATATATTAAAGCTTCTCATTGTTTATGTTTAAATTCATTAAATACCATTTACACACAAACTAAATATCCAACAGTTTTGAGTTTCATTATAATCGTTTGTTTTTGGCGAGGAAAAGGGCTGCTCGCCAAATCAAGTGACTCTTTAGTCTTTTCACGCCAAATATTCGAAAATATTTTATTTTTTTACACAATATCTAATGTGATTCCGCTGCTAATTTTGACTGATCCTTTATTACATACATAAGTACTTTAATTAGTATTTTTTTCATAAAATTCTGGGTATGCCCAGTATGGAGACTTTCCTTGAAAGCATTAACTGATTCTCATAACCTTGACACTAGTAAGAAAAAAGCACCGTACATCTTGCCTGTCTCTGACACTCACTTCTACTCGGACCATCGGCCATGTAACACATGCAAAAAGGGGCACTGTACCCCGCTTTGCTATGCCCTGCCTTCGGGCAAGTGGTGTGTCCTGTATTTCCAGCAACTTATTGTAAGCCTTGCTCCTCTACACCAAATAAATCTTCTGTCTACTATATGTTGGAGTGTTCCTCATCTTCTATGCGCTCTCGATTTATCTTCCTGGGTTTGTTTGAATGATCACTGCCATACAGGGAAACTCCTATTTTCAATTAAAATTAAACATTCATAACTTTTATATCAATTTAACATAGATTAATTTCAATGAAATTAAGATTATGTAAGATTCTATAGTAAATGAACATTAAACTTATGTATTTACAGGAGGTTACATTGTTATTTCTACAAGATTGTTTCTTCATTTTGTCTTCAATATCTTGTACAGCTGTAAAGTAAAAGTTACCCTTTACATTCATAAATTATCTTCTTCCTATTTTAATTTAAAAATAACTACTAAGAACCACAAATTTGTTGCATCTGGTTTATTGCCAGTATCCATACGCAACACAATTTATCAAGTTTTCTCAACTTTAATATTGCTAATATTCCACATTCTGCAATGTATTCCGCTCCACTAAGAGTAAAGTAATCTCAACGATTATTTCATTAATTTTTTAATGCACTGTTATATCTATCTATCTATCTATATGCAGTCAAACCTTGTTAGCATGAACATTAATGTGAATTACTTTTAACATGAATTGTTTTCACAGTCCTCCATAAAAATGAATACAAAGATTTGATACTGGTATAATGAATTACTGTTAACATGAACAAAATTTTAATTCCCCTTAAGGTTCATGTTAATAAGGTTCAACTATATATATAAGTTTAGCCAAAATTATAGCTACAATTGTTATCAAGTGGATGATCAATTAATTTTGAAAACTGAAACAAATCTAGTTAATCAACAAATTTTACTTTTATTATGCTTAGAAAAAAGCTTAATAATGATTATCACTGGATTTTTTGCAAGCAGCATCCAAGTGAACAGTGAGTTAAATATGATTATGAATGTTATTTAACTTAAATTCCATATCCCTTTTTTCCACTGCTATTGACACTAACTTCCAAAAATTACATGGCAGAAATTACTTATGCTGATTAATTTACCAGATGAATAACAGACAAAAAATTGTTTCAACAATTTTTTTTTTTTTTTTTTTTTAAATATTTCTTGTTTAAAAAGAATAACAAAAGAGAATAGCTCAATTTCTTCTTTTGAAGAAAAAAAAAATTAGAAGAATCTTGGAAAAGTCAGAAGTTAGTAAATTTAATAATGCATTAAAAATGAAATTAAATATTTCAAATAATTGTGCAAATTTAAATAAATTATCAAAATATGATTAAAATCAACATTTTATAATTGACAGAATGTAATTTTTGACTGTAAAAACTTTTCTGTATTTATTGATAATCATGTTTTTTGTATTATCAAAAAATATTTGAAAATTCCTGTTTAAAAAAAAATTCTAGCTAATTTTCTTTTTCCGTTAATCACAATGTCATTTTGGACATAAAACACTCTTCAAACATAATAGATATTTAAGTTCAATAATCAGTATGAGTAAAAAATAAAAAAAAATTCAGTGCTTTATTTCAAATATGACATCATATATTCACCTGCTTTTAAATTCTTGAAATTTTTATTTCATTTTCATAATTATTGTGGCAATGAAAGAATGGATTTTAAGGAAAAATCCTAATTGATTCTCTATGAAATAAAAATTTTGAATTATTCAAAACAATATTTAATTAAACTGAATAAGAAATAGTCTAAAACCTTTTTTTTTTTTTTTTTTTTTTTTTTTTAACCTGTATGCAAATATACAAAGTGATTAAATTATCCATTTTGAAACTGACTTCAGTCGAATTAAATGTTTACACATATTTTTATATTTATGATATTGAATAGAATTAGTACATTATTCTAGCTTTAAATGTTTCTTTTGTATTTTAAGTTTGATATAAATATTATATCATCAGTTTATAGTCAGACTAAAAAACAAAATATGTAAACAAAACTATTATGTACAAGGCAGCAAAAGCAGAATAGTGTAAGTCACTAATTTTGAAATACTAAGTTAAAAGAGTTGGGCAAATTTCTAATTGCGATTATCTGCAAAATAATTACAATTATATTGTATGTAATGGATTACAATTATACATATTCAAGCACATAAATTTCATCAAAATTGACAGAGGTGGTTTCAACTATAGTGCCGCAAAGGAATTTTTACATCATGTAATTAGAATTACACATAATTAAATTGCAATTACATTGTAGATAATTACAATTATAAATTGGCTCATCTCTTTCTGATGGAAGGTATATAAACAAAGCAATCTATACATAAGAATATCAGTATAAGGGATAACTATATAAAATTTGACTGAAGAAAATATATTTTTTAAATCATAAGCGATCATTGTAGAGAAGCAAAAATCTTATTTTTAAGTATTTAAGAAAATATTACTTGCACCACTCTACTCTCTGCTTTTAAATGCTTCATATTATCTCCAATATTGAGATTTCTAACTCAGATGCCAACAATGAAAATTCTTGTCATAATTGAAAAGCTGAGTGGATGAACATATAACAAAGATTCCTTTAAAGAATACTGCATACATATTTCTAAGATGATTTTACAATTTATTTAACAGAAAATGCACAATAGCAACATTAATGATTACTTAAGACAATTAAATAGATATTTTAATATTCAAGTACAGACTTATTAAAAACAATGTAGTTAAGAATAAAGAAAAAAAAGAGAGTTAAAAACATAACTTTTGAAGCTGTGTGGAAGAAAAATAGATTAAACATACTGGACAATTGACCATAAAATTTAACTACTAAGAATGTATTTATTAAAAATACAAAACACTGCTCAATGGTGCACAAAACAAGAACTTTAATATGAACTTGTACAATTAAAATAGAATATTTGTATGTATTTTATTTCAATTGTACAAATTCATATTGAAGTTCTTGTTTTGTGCACCATTGAGCAATGTTTTGTATTTTAATAAATACATTTTTAGTAGAAAAATAGATTGTTGAAAATATTTCTTTGTAGTTCATTAAGTTATATTTACAATTCTGTTAAAAAAGAGATACACATTACTATTTTTCAAAATATATAGCCAGCCTGACATATTCCTGGGAACAATTAAGCCCAGTTCCAGTCTGGCTGGATTATACAGAAAGAAGCGTAAGCCTGCTTCCAGCATGGCCTTAGTATCACCTTGTGGAGCATGTTTATACTTGTTCTTGCGAAAGTCATATTCATTGAAAATGATTCACATTTTATTGGCTTCAATTAAATTTTCAAATCGAGCTGGCTGGCCTATTAATTTTTTCATGGGTCTGACCCATTGAAAAAAAAAACCATCTTTAATCTCTTGGCACATTTGAAAGTTGTTGCCTTTCACTTTCCCAAGTATGAACATCGGGCTAAGCCCAAGCTTGTGCAGACCTCGACACCTAGATCATGAAATTTTTCCTGTTTAAGACAAGATTCTGTTTTTACAGATCTGCTTTATGCTATGATATCTTCAACACTGAATATATATATTTAATTACAGATCTAATTTACTAAGAAAAACGAAAAACAAATTACCATAATTGAAAACAGTTTAAAATTTTTAACTGCATTACTGTTTTTAATTTTAGATACTTGATTTTTGTTATAATGAATCTTGAAAAATAAAAATAACATGAAAACTTTCAAAGAATTTCTTCAAAATAGATTTAACAATCTGTATACAATTTTCCCTTAATGTTAAATTGAAAGGAAACACTTTTTTATATAACAGTATTAGGCTTTGTGACTGATTCCAAAGTCCAAATAAAACCTACTTTATATTGATATTACACATCTTATGTATATATATGAAGGTGTGACTTTCAAAATTAACTTTATCCAAAATTTAAGAAATTGAGTTTATTCTATTAATGTATTCTATTGGTAAATTTACATAAAAATCTGGAAAAAACTGTTTTTATCATGTATTTCTTGCATTGTAAATTTTGGTTTATAATGAAAATCAACGAACACAGTCAGAGGTTCTCATAATTTTCTACAATTTGATTTTCTGGATAAACTGAGTTTTGTAATATTTGTTCAGACATATTTTGCATACTCAAGTTTCTATTTTAAGAGAGGTAAGGGATTACTTAATACTCTGATTAAAAAAATACTTACAAATTCACAAGTATTCAGGTTAAATTGCTTTCAGATTAGCAAAGCACACTACAATGAGAGCAAATCATTAATCAAGAACACTTGAACTAAAGAATGATAATAGTTTTTGATTTTTAATACCATAGTTATTTTTAAAACTTTCAAAGTTTATTCTTACATTTCAAAATAGATTTATCAATCGGTATGCAATTTTTCTTTAATGTTAAATTGGTAGGAAAAACTTTTTATATAACAGTAACTAGACTTTGTGACAGATTCCAAAGCCCAGATAAAACTTTTTTTATATTGATATCACACATTTTATGTATATGTATGAGGGCATGACTTTTAAAACTCACTTTATCAAAAATTTAAGAAATTGAGTTTACTCTATTAATGTATTCTATTGTAAACATACATAAAAATCTGGAAAAAATTGTTTTTATCATGTATTTCCGGCATTGTAAATTTTGGTTTATAATGAAAATCAATGGACACAATCAGAGTTTACAATTTTCTAGATTTGATTTTCTGGTTAAGCTGAGTTTTGTAATATTTATTCATATATATGTATATATATTTTGCATGCTCAAGTTTCCATTTTAAGAGAGTTAAGAGATAACTTAGTACCCTGATAAAAATTACTCACAAATTCACAAATATTCAGATTAAACTGCTTTCAGATTAGTGAAGCACACTAAAACGAGAGCAAATCATTAATCAAGAATACTTGAACTAAAGATTGATTACAGTTGTTGATTTGGAGTACCATAATTATCTTTAAAACTTTCAAAGTTTATTCTTAACATGAAATTTCTTCAAAATAGTTTTATCAAACTATATGCAATTTCCCCTTAATGTTAAATTGAAAGGAAACACTTTTTTATGTAACGGTAATTAGACTTTGTGACTGATTCCAAAGTCCAAATAAAGCATATTTTATATTGATATTACATATTTTTTGTATATGTATATATATGAGGGCATGAATTTCAAAACTCACTTTATCCAAAATTTAAGAAATTGAGTTTACTTTATTAATGTATTCTATTGGTAAACATACATAAAAATCTGGAAAAAATTAGTTTTATCATGTATTTCTAGCATTATAAATTTTGGTTAATAATGAAAACTATATTTTGCATACTCAGTTCCATTGTAAGAGAGATAAGAGATTACTTAGTACTCTGATAAAAATTAATCACATATTCACAAGTTTTCAGATTAAATTGCTTTCAGATTAATAAAGCACACTAAAATAAGAACAAATCATTTATCAAGAATACTTGAACAAGTACCATAGTTATCTTTTGCACAGAAATCACCTGACACACTAGAAATATCAATGCCTCAATCAAGAATAGATCGCACTATATAACAGCAACATAAACATAGAGAGATAGTCTACATAAGAATAAATGATAATGTAAATTTTAAAAGTTGCACAAAATTTCATAATACAGAAATTATAATTTAACTGTAAAAAACCTTGAATCATTTACATTTTTACTTAAATAAATGATAACAAAAATGTTACATTAAATCAGTATCTGATGAAAATAAAATTTAAATTAATGTAATAAGACTGAGGTTTTAATTCCTATCACAAAAGAGGCTATTACTTGTGAATCAATGAGTTATTCATCATGAATTCTTTATATATCTATTAAGTTAGTTTCTTCCTAATATATAATTATATAAAATCGTGTATTAAGCAAAATCATGTGTAAATTTTTTAAATTAGTTTTGCTTATATTAGAATTAGTAAATCCTATTAAAAATATGTTACACTGAAAGAAAATCTTTAGTTAGTATGAAAAGAGTCTATAAAAAAATCTTGGATTATAAATATTTTAAAGAAAAAAATAAGTAAATACAGGTTTAAAATATGTATATTTTCTTTTTAATAATTTTGAAAAAAAAAAAAAAAATATCAAAACTACAAACAATGCATTTTTTTCTGTGAATTAAAACAATACATTTCTATGAGTAATAATGTACTATATATTGTAAAAGAATTAAAGAAGGCATTAGACAACATTCTATAACTTTATTTTTGCCTCTTAGGATCATAATAAAGACTTAAAATCATCAATAGCTTCAACTTTTCCTAAAATTTTCATTCCATAAGTTATAGAAGACATTAAATAACAATCTGTAAAATAACTTTATTTTTGTCTCTTGGGATCATAATAAAGACTTTTAAAATCGTCTATGGCTTCAACTTGTCCCAAAATTTTCATTTCCTCTTCATATATTGTCACATTCTCTGGTGGAATAAAAGCTCCTGCAACTAATCGACCTTCTGCATTTAAAAAATTGAAAGTTGAACATGCTTGGTCTGTTGGTAAAATTTCTGCACTTATTTTGTTGGACTTCAAAAACTTTAAAACATCTTTACTAGGTAAAATAATTTTATCACCAGTTCCAATTATTAAAATGTCTATCTTTGGTTCTAAAAGGCAAAACAAAGACAAAGATTCTGCTGTCAGATCTTCAACAGTATTCACATTCCACTGGAGGATAGTTCTAGGAAAAGCCGCTAATGGTCCAAAAGCAAAAATGCCATTATTTAGTCTAAATCCATAATTATTGTATGTATCTATCATAATTAAATGTTTATGCTCTCTATTTAATATAGTAACAGTTGTTTTACCATCTCCTTCATAATTATTAGTCAATATTTTACTAGTCACGAATGTTCTGGAGACAGGAATGGGTTTCATGTAATTTTTAATTATGTTCATGGAAGAAAGCAGTGACCTTTGGAGAATGTATGACATTTTGATAAATGTTGAATATTTATGATACCTGAAAGAAAATTAACAATTTTTATTTTAAATATTAATCATCAAATACTGATAAAGACAAAATATGCTATTTTGATTTTTTGAACAGAAAATCATTTGACATGCATATCTACTAATCCAATATGTGTCCTTTGATTATTCTCTTGCTATCTTTTATACAACATTACTTAGATGAATTAATATATAATTTACAACGCAGTTTAAATTATAAAAAGTACTATACTATATTATAGTACTTACTAAAAATTTCATACAAAATCTAAAATGTATATAGTTAAAAGGTATACAGTATGGCTGTTCTATACTCAACATTTTTCTCATGGGTTGTAATACACAAGTGTTCCCATTTTATGTGGGTCATAAACATAAGTTTGACTTTATGCAGGCCACAAACAAATTTTCAACTTTAAGCAGGCTGCAATACACCAATAAACTAGTTGGATGTGCCAATCTCAAAACTTTCTTCTATCTCATACATACATTTTATCATTAAAAAAAAAAAAAAAAAATAGTTACTCTTTTTAATGCTTTAATAATTTTAATTCAGTACTCTACCAACTTTGATTTTCATCTTAAATTTCAGCTTCAATCAATTAATCGGAGTAAAAAGAATTTCTGTTTCTGTACAAGTCGATGGACAATAGAATGATAGGCAGATTTTTTTTTAATTCAGGGAGGACCTACTTGCCTTACCAAAATATAATCACATACAAAAAGTTTAGTTCAGTTCTAGAACTAACTTCATACACTTTGATGTGGTGCAATATTGAAAATGGCATAAAATTCGCTATTGCAGCACCCCCTTCCAGCGGATTTTTTTCAGATTCAGGGCGATCCAACTAACCATAGCCATACACTTACACAAAAAATTTCGTTCAATTCGATGCATAACTTCATGTACTTTTGGTCGGTACAATACTGAAAATGGCGCAAAAATCACGATTACAGCACCCCCCCTTCCGACGGATTTTTTTCAAATTCAGGGAGGACCAACTAGCCATAGTCATACAGATACACAAAAAATTTGGTTCAATTCGATGCATAACTTCATACACTTTTTGATGGTGGAATGGCGACATACAGACAGACAGACATTTTGTAAAAACATGTTTTTCGGAATCTCTGACCTCTAAAACGTGTAAATACGTCCAAAACAGGAAGTCGAAAAAATTTCGATTACAATACTTTCTTCTATTGAAGATAGAAGAAAGTAATAAAGAATACTGCCCAGTTAAACTGATGGCATTGAGCTCACAGGCTACAAATACTAATTGTACATTAAAGCCTTATATTTTCAAGGGTTAATTCCGTTCGAAAAAAAATTAAGAAGGGGAAACAGCTCTCCCCTTTCCTCTTTTTTTATACTTAATCATTGAAACTCCTATACTATCAAAGACATGCTTTATCATATAAAAAATCTATATCCAAAATTCAGAGCAAATGAGATAATTCTTAATAAAAACCCATTTAGCATTTATATAATTTAAAAGGAGTTATCCCCCTCTTTTATACTTAACCATTAAACTTCCAAAACTATTCAGAGATTTGAACGAAATCTGACAATTCTGCTTGAAAAACCCATTTATATAAATTAAGGGGGGGGGCATTAGAACCCCTGTTCCCCTTATTTATACTTATTCAATGAACACCTAATAACAGTCACGGAATCGCCTCATCAGAATGATCCTAATCTAAATTTTGAAAACTTAATTCTGCATGAAAATCCCATTTACATCAACTAACGGGGGGGGGGGGGGGCATTATAACCCCTGTTCCCCCTATTTATACTTATTCAATGAACACCTAATAACAGTCACGGAATCGCCTCATCAGAATGATCCTAATCTAAATTTTGAACGAAAACTTAATTCTGCATGAAAATCCCATTTACATCAACTAACGGGGGGGGGGGGGGGATGGGGGGGGGGCATTAGAACCCCTGTTCCCCTATTTATACTTATTCAATGAACACCTAATAACAGTCACGGAATCGCCTCATCAGAATGATCCTAATCTAAATTTTGAAAACTTAATTCTGCATGAAAATCCCATTTACATCAACTAACGGGGGGGGGGGGGGGGGGGGGGCATTAGAACCCCTGTTCCCCTATTTATACTTATTCAATGAACACCTAATAACAGTCACGGAATCGCCTCATCAGAATGATCCTAATCTAAATTTTGAACGAAAACTTAATTCTGCATGAAAATCCCATTTACATCAACTAACGGGGGGGGGGGGCATTAGAACCCCTGTTCCCCTATTTATACTTATTCAATGAACACCTAATAACAGTCACGGAATCGCCTCATCAGAATGATCCTAATCTAAATTTTGAAAACTTAATTCTGCATGAAAATCCCATTTACATCAACTAACGGGGGGGGGGGGGGGGCATTATAACCCCTGTTCCCCCTATTTATACTTATTCAATGAACACCTAATAACAGTCACGGAATCGCCTCATCAGAATGATCCTAATCTAAATTTTGAACGAAAACTTAATTCTGCATGAAAATCCCATTTACATCAACTAACGGGGGGGGGGGGCATTATAACCCCTGTTCCCCCTATTTATACTTATTCAATGAACACCTAATAACAGTCACGGAATCGCCTCATCAGAATGATCCTAATCTAAATTTTGAACGAAAACTTAATTCTGCATGAAAATCCCATTTACATCAACTAACGGGGGGGGGGGGGGGGGGGGGGGCATTAGAACCCCTGTTCCCCTATTTATACTTATTCAATGAACACCTAATAACAGTCACGGAATCGCCTCATCAGAATGATCCTAATCTAAATTTTGAAAACTTAATTCTGCATGAAAATCCCATTTACATCAACTAACGGGGGGGGGGGGGGGGCATTATAACCCCTGTTCCCCCTATTTATACTTATTCAATGAACACCTAATAACAGTCACGGAATCGCCTCATCAGAATGATCCTAATCTAAATTTTGAACGAAAACTTAATTCTGCATGAAAATCCCATTTACATCAACTAACGGGGGGGGGGGGGGGGGGGGGGGGGGGCGCGCATTAGAACCCCTGTTCCCCTATTTATACTTATTCAATGAACACCTAATAACAGTCACGGAATCGCCTCATCAGAATGATCCTAATCTAAATTTTGAAAACTTAATTCTGCATGAAAATCCCATTTACATCAACTAACGCCGGGGGGGGGGGGGGGGGCATTAGAACCCCTTTTCCCCTATTTATACTTATTCAATGAACACCTAATAACAGTCACGGAATCGCCTCATCAGAATGATCCTAATCTAAATTTTGAACAAAAACTTAATTCTGCATGAAAATCCCATTTACATCAACTAACGGGGGGGGGGGGGCATTAGAACTCCTTTTCCCCTATTTATACTTATTCAATGAACAGTTAATAACAGTCACGGAATCGCCTCATCAGAATGATCCTAATCTAAATTTTGAAAATTTAATTCTGCATGAAAATCCCATTTACATCAACTAACGGGGGGGGGGGGGGGCATTAGAACCCCTGTTCCCCTGTTCCCCTATTTATACTTATTCAATGAACACCTAATAACAGTCACGGAATCGCCTCATCAGAATGATCCTAATCTAAATTTTGAAAACTTAATTCTGCATGAAAATCCCATCTATATCAACTAACGGGGGGCATGAGCCCCCCGTTCCCCCTCTTATAGATATCGAATGAACTCCAAAAACTAATCAGGGAAGCGCCTTGTCAGGATATACCTACATACAAAATTTCAAGTGGATCGGATATTTTTATCATGAGTTATCGCGTTACGTACATACGAACATACATACAGAACGGACGGGCACATAAGCTCTCAGGCTATGATAGCCTGTGAGCTAAAAAGTAATTGAAATGCAGTCGACTCTTGTTAATTCGAACCTTCGCTTAATTCGAACTAAACATGAAGTCCCGAAATTTTCAATAGCAGAATAAAGTTAAAAGTTTTCATTAATTCAAACTCATTTTTTCTTGACTTCGTTTAACTCGAACTAACGAGAATTCAGATTTTTAATTTTTTTAATTTTCTTTCTCATGGATTTTAGATCATTTGAATAATTTTCTTTATTTGATTTTTTGTGAAAACTGTTCCGAACGAGTATACATATAATCCAATGCATTTGATATCCATTTTCTTAGTGCCCCGCCTGTCCATCAGTGACGCTTTAAATTTTTCTTCCATTGTGCTTGTTTCTTATCTGAATTAGTTTATGTATTTATACATTCTAATTTAATATGAAGTCATATTCTAATGATAACAAACAAAATAAATTAAAACACTATAGCATTAATTTCTTTGTAATAGTACCATATTAAACATGTTTTCATTTCATATTTTCCATAATTCGAACATTTCTTGTGGTCCTGACGAGTTCGAATCAACGAGAGCCGACTGTAATATAAAAATATAATAATACTAATTTAATGTAGTTCATAGTAAATTGCTACACCATATGATGTAGAAGTATGCCACACGATTTGTTGTAGAGCAATAATGCTATAAAATGTTTTAGATGCCAATTTTTTTCCACTGCAAAGGTTTAACTATATAACAATAAGTATAAAACATAATACTATAAAAATGCAAAATTTCTAAGTTCTAAAAGGGAAAAAAAAGGAAAAGAAGAAAATTTTCTCTAATTAATTAATTTTTGCTCAGTTAATAATAAGTAGAAGTATATAGTGCAAACTTAATTTGGAATGATGTTTGATTAATGTTGAAGATCATAAAATGTATACATCACTGTTGGACAAATAATATTACAATACAAAGAACTCCTGACTAATGAAAAGACTTCAGCAATTTTAAACTAACTGTAAATAACAAGGCAGATTTTATCTTTCTATGAAAATACGGTACTACTAGGTTATCCCGTCGACCAAAAAATTATCGCCAAACTAGAAGATTAAGTGCCAATAATGGATGATCGTGTATGTCACATTCAATAACATTAACTACGATTCACGTGTTTAAAATGTCATTAAGTTATTTTTATTTCGACTTTTTATTTGTATTTTCATTAATATTCCACTAATTATTTGTTTTTTTTTGTTATTTAAAATAAAAATTATGTCAATATGTATAATTTGGCTAGTAGTTTGGCGAAATTGGTCGATGGGATAACAGAGTTGTACCGAAAATACTCATACATATAATAAATTAGGCTGAAAACCTTAAATACTTTATGTGCATCTCAATTGTATAAATATTGGTTAATGATTCAGCCACTCATAAAGAGTCAACTGGTCGCAAGACTGAATATGGCTGCAGTAGAAAATTATTATTTATAAACCAAAGAAATAAATGGTTAGAAAACAAATTTTAAAAATATATATACATATGTGGAAGGGAGTTATTTTTGTGTTCAAGTAAATAAGTCAATCTATTTATGTAAAATTTAACGAGGAATAGAAGACACATATACATTACATGTACACACTTGAACACTTGAAACAAACATAATATTTACAAATTTTATTATACACAATCATTTTAATTCTGGTTTTCTGGCATATAATCTTTGTCTATCGAAATTATTATTATTATTATTATTATTGCCTTTTCTCACTTTCATTTTGTTATTCAGGAATAATCATAGAGCAAAACAAGGACTATGTGAGTCTTAAGAATTTTTTAAAGTATAAAAATATAAAGCTGCAGTTTTGTGGATTCTAATATTTACTAGTGCAATGAATTTCATTATAAATTAAAACACAAAGGACTTTTCAATCTTTATACAGCAGGGTTGGCAAGTTTCTTCAGCAGTGGAAAAAACCATGGAAAAAACCGGCCGGAAGAAATAGGTTTATTCCAAGTGGAAGAAACTGTTTTTCTTCTAGAATTTACCATATACTTTCGATTTTGTAAGATATAATAAATATCTTCTTCCTCTAATTTTATATGAATTAATTCCATTGGACCAAAACAAATTTAATTAAATATATATGCTAAATTAATTATTACATCAGTTTTTTAGCCAAGATCACAGACAACGCCTATCTAAAGATCTTCAACCATTGGCTAAATGAAAAGAAATTTTATCCAAAATTAACAGAATATTAATTGAATGTCATTCATTTCAATTTAACAAACATATTTTTTTTTAATTATTTAAATTTCTGAAACTAGAAGTAAATAGTAGGGATTCTTTACCAATGGTAGAATGAAATCCATTTAAATAAAAGCTTTTATTTACATCAATTTTATTAATGTAAGTAATATACAATAATTACTGTAATATTAAAACCTTAATATTAAATTTTTAATGTTACTGTAATAAATAGAAATCAATCGAAAATATGGTTTCATTTTCGGCCCAAAATCTCAATTTTGCCAAGAACGTGGTTGAAAATTCAGCTTGACTGAAACTCTCAGTATTCCAAAATTCTTGTTTCTTTCTTCTGAAATTTTGAACATTACTCATTGATTTGAATTGTATCAGCTCTTATGTGTGTATTGCAATGAACTTCGTTGTTTATCAGTCATGAATTAGCAATCATCTTATAGAAAATTTTTAGTTTAAACTGCATATGTGTTTCAAATATTCTTTGAGAAAGTTCTAGAATAATAAATAATCATTTACAAAAATCCTTACAGAAGAAAAATCAAGATGTGTATACTTAGAACTAAAATATTTTTTAATTAAATGAAATTTAATTAAAAGTGTGTGTAATTTAATTATTAATGTGTATTGCAATGAACTTCGTTGTTTATAATTATCAGTCATGAATTAGCAATCATCTTATAGAAAATTTTTAGTTTAAACTGCATATGTGTTTCAAATATTCTTTGAGAAAGTTCTAGAATAATAAATAATCATTTACAAAAATCCTTACAGAAGAAAAATCAAGATGTGTTTACTTAGAACTAAAATATTTTTTAATTAAATGAAATTCGTATAATTAGAAAATCTTCCTGTGTCATTGACGAATTAATTATGTTTTACTGTATATGAAAATAAAGTTTTTGGATAATTAACAATTGTGCATAATTAATAAATACTATACATTTAATTAATTTACATTTATGTATATGTCTGTATTAATTACTTTAAAACATACAATTTAATTATTTAATTTTTTTTATGTTTTCATTTTTGGCTGAAACTTTGAATTTTCTGAAAATTTGTTTTAGCCTTAGAAACCTGTATCGGTCAATCCTAGTATTAAAAAAATATAATTAAAATTCTAACTTTTCTTAGTACAATGCAGCAGCAAAAGTTTTTTAGCAGTAGGATGCTGCAATCAGTTTATCAACTTAAATTTGGTAAATGCAAAAAATGAAGATTTTTTTTTTCCAAATCCTACGCTTCAAGATAATTTAAAAGCATTTTGACATACCCATAGATATTTTTAGAACACAACAGCATTGAGTTATTCATGCTAGATGTTAGTATAAAAATTACAAATTTATTTATTTACTGTGTTGCACAGTTTAAAATAAGACATTTTTATATAAAAATAATATATTTTAATATGAAAAATAAACAATTTGTAGGGTTTTTTTCTCTCTGTTTACATAAATAGCATAATTAATTAAAAAAAACCCATCCCTCTACCTTTAGAGTTGTAAAAATCCATGACCTGAAAATGTCTGCTGAACCTGAAGTTTGTTATTAAAAAAATAACTTATCTTTGCACAAAAAAAAAGAAAAAAAAAATAATAATAATAATAATAATAATAATAAAATTTTCCAATTCAGATTTCATGTAATTATACTTTAATTCTTTTATATAGTTAATATTCTTTAACTTTGAACATTAATTTTGGTTTCTGGTAGTTTCTTCCATTTCTTCCAGTTTCTTCCGGTTTTTTCCAGTTTCTTCCAGAAAAAACCCAACCCTGTTATACAGCCTCCTTTTTGTAAAGCATATATTTAGGGAAAAAAAAAATCATTAGAAGGAATTCCTAAAAGTGCTATTGCACGTAAAATTTACAAGGAACAAAAATCGGCTGTGTTTTTTCTTTTCCTAAGTATATCATTGGCTGTAATTGGTAACTTGCTTCTTTTCATGCATCAAAGACGCTCCAACACAAAATAAATGTTTGCTTTTCAAGCAACTCCCCTGGAGCCATAGGATAACACGGAGATGCCTGGAATTTGAAGCGACTTTGATTCCTCATGTAACACTTTAAGAAGAGCAATAAAAAACAGGCATGAAAGTTGGAAATGAGAAAAAAGGTGGAACATTTTTTTTCAACTATACAACGGCGCTAAATTCAGTGTTATAATTTAAGTGTCATTCTAACAGCTACTTAAGAAAACAATCTCTATGCTAAATTTATCATTGCTTCAGAAATGCATCTCGAAAAGGATATTACTGAAATTACCCAAAAGTGTTGCATATATAATACAAAATATTCTATTCCATAAAAAAACTTTCTTTCACTTTGAATTTTTAAAGTCTAAACACAAATGTCATTCTTGAAAGAGACTTTGAACAAACTCATTTACACAACTTTCAAATGCTTATATGATATAAGCTCATCTTTAATTTTATGATTCTTTTGCACAACAATTGAAGAAGTTCAAGGGTTCGAGTCAACAAAATGTCTGATTACTACATTTTACAGTCACCCCCCCCCCCCTAATATCCTTTCAGCATTTTCTTTGCATTTTTGCATCAATCCAGAAAATGTCCAAAATTGCTTCAAAAAAGGTGGAATTCCTTCTTTAGGAGGAACTCTTTCATGCCTGAAAAAAATTGCTTTTACAGATAAAACATACTGAGATTATTAAATTTATGAGTTTTCAGTCTTAAAAATGTGCCTTTTCTAATTATAAGAACATAATGATTTTTTTAAAAAATAAAATGAATCTATCTTTTATGTAGCACATCAGATTACAAATATGATCTCTTAAGTGCACAATCTCTTAACTGCCAAAAAATTTGCTTTAGATGTCTAGAAATGCAGATTTTAAGATATTCTTTTTAAAAGGACAATTAAAAAAATTTCTGTTATATAGGTAGGTTCTGCCTTTATGCAGACCATTCATGAGCTGATGCATGCTCAAAATTGTCTTAAGGGTGTTCTTAAATCAAAAAGGGCCACTTTGTGATGCATGCATTAATTTGCTTTTGTTCGGAAATGCATGAAAATAACAGGAACTGTTATTCAGAAACTGTCTAACTGCACTCAATCTTCTGTTTTTTTAAAAACACAATAGATCTTTTATAACAAGCCTTCAAAGATGACATTTTCGAGCCCATTTCCCGATGAAAGCAGAAAAACCGGTCGAAAAGCAGGAGAAAAACGGATGTCTAGTCATAATTATATTAATTTTCAATTATTGATGCATTCATGTTTTACCCTTTCATACAAAAGAAAAAAAAAAAAAAAAAAAAAAAAAAAAGCTAAGTAATATGTTATTTGGCAAATTTAATTGCTTATTTACTGGAAAATTTTATTTTTAAATGATTAAATTTGAGAAAAGTATAATTTCAGGGTGAATTTTTTTTTTTTTTTTTGTGAAAGGTCTATTTAAGATAAATAAACTTGTGAAGGGTCCTGTTATTCAGGGATGTCACTCAGAAATTAACAAAAAAGAGGAAATTATGTGTAAAGTAAAATTTACGATATTTTTCACATTTATGCGAGAATTTTGCAATCTTTATTGTTTATAACAAACTAAATACAGAATTAAATTTATAACAAACTATTTTTTAAAAGAGAAAGAAACTATCTTTTTTTCCTCTTGTAAACCTCAAAAATCTTTCTACAGGTGCATTTGTCAAAAAGTTTGAAATATGCTGTTAATTCATTGTGCATGAAAACTTATAAGAGTAAATAAAAATGACCCGGGAGCAGAATCGGCGCAATGCTGCAACGCACATCGCAGACCCTTGAGAAGGTCTGCAGACTATTTTTCAACTGTTAAAAATTCAGCAAAAATTTAAAAATTTCGGTCCTAAATCGAAAAATTCGGACATAAAATGTATCGTGAATTTCGACAAATAGTCTTCGAAAAGAAATCAATTTCGTCAAAAAATCATGAAAAAGCGACAAATTTCTTCAAAAAATCACGAAAAAGCGGCAAATTTCTTCAAAAAATCGGGGGAAAAAGGCAAATTTCTTCAAAACATCGCAAAAAAAAAAAAAAAAAAAAAAAAAAAACCCGACAGTTTTCGTCAAAAAATCACTAAAAAACAACAGTTCTCGTCATAAAGTCACAAAAAGGGAAAAAGGCAAGTTTCTTCAAAACATCGCAAAAAAAAAAAAAAAAAAAAAAAAAAAAAAAAAACCGACAGTTTTTGTCAAAAAATCACTAAAAAACAACAGTTCTCGTCATAAAGTCACAAAAAAAGGCAAATCTCGTCAAAAAACCATGAAAAAAACAAGCCAAATTTCTTCAAAAAATTGCCAAAAATGGAATATTTCTTCAAAAAATCATAAACAAACGGAAAATTTCTTCAAAAGTTCATGAAAAAACGAAAAATTTCATTAAAAGATCACAAAAAAATGGCAGCTTTCATGAAAAGATCGCGAGGAAACAGCAGTTTTCGTTAAAAAATCAAGAAATAACGGCGAATTTCATCAAAAAATTGCGAAAAATGGCAAATTTCATCAAAAAATCACACACACACACACAAAAAAACAAAACGTTTCTTCAAAAGATTACGTAAAATGGCAAATTTCTACAAAAGATCGCGAAAAAACAGCAAACTTCTTCAAAAGATTGCGGCAAAATGGCAGTTTTCGTCAAAAAATCGTAAAAACGGCAACTTTCGTCAAAAGATAACAACAAATCAACAAATTTCTTTAAAATATCGTGAAAATAGGTGATTTATTCAAAAGATCGAGAAAAGAACCAGCAGTTTTCGTCAAAAGACCGGAAAAAACGTCAAATCTTCTCCCCCCCCAAAAAAAAGGCTTAAGAAAAATCACGGATTCTTAAAAAAAAAAAAAATAGAAATCTGCCATTTGGCGGAAAAGTTGCATCCCTGTTTTTTAGAAAAAATATTTTGTGAAGGGTTCTGTTTAGGGATAAAGAATTTTGTGAAGGATCCTATTATAAGATAAATTATTTTGTGAAGGGCCCTTTAAAAAACCTAAAATTTTCCTAAATACAGTGACTCACAAAAGTGTTCGTACACTTAGGAATTTCAACGAAATAGTGCTCTATCCATTAATTAAAATTTATATTTTAGAATGGGTATTTAAGAGTAAGATCTATGACTCATTTATAACAAAACTATACAAAATATTTTAAAAACATAGTAAAACTTTATTTTGAAAAAATCATTAATCGAAAAACAAAAAAAAAAAAAATTACCTCACAAAAGTCTTCGTACACTTTAAAAAATCACTGTATATTTGTAAATATTGTAATATTTTGCTAAAGTTGTACTTAATAGGATATTATTTAACACCCACAAAAGTTTTTTTAAATATCTGGGAATAGATTTAATTAGTGTTTTTTGTAATTTCTGAATGAAAGTTGATGCCTTCATCGAACATTGCTGTTTTTACTTCGCTTTTTGTTTCAATGCTGTGTTTTCGAGTTCTAACTTCCAGTTATCTCCAAATATGTTTTACTGGGTTTCATTCAGCAATTGAAGTGATGTTTTTAGAAGTTGTGAACAATTGTAAAGACGCTAGGGGCGAACGTTGAGAGCCATGTGCCTTGTATCATTATCCTGATCAAAAACAAACTTGTATCTGTTACCCATATATTGGCCTCATAATTTTAAATTGCCTTTTAAAATAGTTGAACAAAGATCGTGATTTATTATGCTATCAATACATACAAAATTATCTAATCCTGATGCTGCTATGCACCCTCACACAAGGACAACTCCACTGCCATGCTTTAACTGTTCCAACTAAGTTCTTTGAATTAAATTCTTAATTCTTTTTCTCCATACTATTATACCCTCATTGGAGCCATGAATAGCATATTAGATTTAATCTGTAAATAAAACATTATTTTAATATGATTCGGGTTTATTTATCATGGATTTTACTAAAGAAAGCCTAAGCTTTTCTGTTTTTCGCCCTGACAAAAAATTTTCTACGGTCAGAATGCCTATATAATGCAGCTGGGCTTACCGCTCGTCGAACAGTTTCAGGTGAAAATGAAGTAAAAACTGTTTCATTAAATTCTGTAGCAACTTTTATAGCACTTAAACGCGGATTTTTTACGACTTTTCTAGTTGTAAGTATTTGATCTCATTGTGTTAACTTAGATTGATGACCTTTTCATACCTAGTTTTCAAACCATTTTTTTTCTATAAAGCCTTTTATCGCCGTAGAATGAAATAAATTAACTAATTTTGCAATATTTCGAATTAATTTACTACTATTAGGAAGAAAAATAACTAATTTCGAACACTATTAGTCGTGACATTACGATTACAAACCATTTTTAATTAATAAATAGAATATTACATACCAATTCTGCAAAATATAAAACCAAGCGATTTTTCAAATGTCAATACAATGCATAAATAAAAATAAAACGACAAACAATATTTTTAATAATGAATTTATCCGAAAATGTTTCTGTGTACGAAGACTTTTGTGGCGTGTATTTTCTGTGGCATCTTCAGTTTACATTTTTAGATAAAAAAAAAATCCATTAATTTTAAACAAAAAGGTTGTGTGTTATTTAGAATAACTTGGAGATAATATAAAAAATTTCTTGACTTCATATACGAATTTAATTACAGGGAAATTTCTTTTTAGTACAAATTTTTTAAGTGTACAAACACTTTTGTGAGCCACTGTATATCCCTGCTTTAACACTCCCTATCCCCCCCCCCCCCCCCCCAAAAAAAAAAAAAAAAAAAAAAAAAAAAGGCAGAACAACTGCAAATTTAGTTTATTTAAGGAGAAAATTTAATCTATGAATATGCAGAATTTTTTTTTTTATGAGAAATTTTGATTGTACATATTTTAAGCTAAATGAAGGACAGGTTCTATTTTCGGCTTACCTTTTATTTACTATCTTATTCTCTTTTATCATATTTTCAAACAAAATAATTTTGTGAACATGAACCAAATAATTTTTTTTCAGCGACTGAAAAGTAAACAAGCATGAAAATAGAATAATGAAAACTGAGTAGGCTGATAGAACAAATTATTGAGTGGTCTCTTGCCCCACAGTCCCATTAACATGGTTCATACACTTGAGAACAAATAAAATTCAAGCACTTTTCAAGGACTTTTCAAGCACTTTTCAAGGACTGTTTTAATACATGCATTAAAATGGCTCTAGAATAATATATCATAAAGGAAATAGTCACCATGTTACCTGTGTATTTAAATGTGTGTTTAATTATTCCTTAATAAAGATACTTTCTAAATTTTCATCTAATGAAGTTTTATTTATGAAATATAAAAAGAGAAAAGTGATAAAAAATATTAATTAAAAAATAAATTAATATATCTTCCCATTGAATAAGTGAAGTTATTCCGAAGCTAATGCATTCTGATTCGTTGTCCCGAGTCGAACTTCCCAGCTGATAATGTATAGTAAACAGTGATGTAAGCGTCTGCCTCTCTCCTCTCATCTGGCAGGAGAAGCACATTGGTGAAAAATCACACTCTTGGCAATTATAGAAAAAATGCATTACCAACAGCTTAGACGGAACAGCGCGTGCATAGTAACAATTTCATCGGGTCACAATCTGCATTCTATTTTTCCCTCTCGACGGTTTCCGCATGCATCCGATTTTTACAGCCAAGGAAAGATGCCAACAGGGTTGTTAGGAGCAGAGAAGGAAATTTTTGGCTGCAAGTGACTCAATCATTGGGAAAGCAAATATACAATTGAAATAAATTGTTTTAAAATAAAGTGTATAAAGGTTTTTTTTACTTTTTTAGAAATTTTAAAATTTAAGGACTAATATCAGGGATGAGAGTGAGAAAAAAACAAAAAAGTGGAAATTACGCGTGAGGTAAAAATTGAGCAAAAATGTTGAAATAACACGTGAGGTAAAAATTGAGAAAAAAAGTTGATATAACGCGCAAAGTAAAAATAGAACAAAATAATTTAAACTGATGCATGTTAAAAAAGTTAAACAAAGTGAAAATGGTACATTAAATATAGATTGTCTTTATTTGAATTGAAGCACCCAAGCACATATAATACAAAAATACATTAAAATAAAATAAGAACACAAATATAAGAATGGGTAATGAAATTTTATTCAATAATTTTGATATATAAAATATATCAATATGAAAAATTTTCAAAAATGCACAATTATTCTTTAAAACTTTTATAAGCAAATTCATTTAAAAATCTACCTTCAAAATAACTTATAACACAGTCATAAAACTCCAAATTTGGCTTAACTCTGTTTGCATCTATTAGGGAAAAGAATTAATCAGTGTATAATTAGAATTTAAGTAAAGCAGAAGTGCATATTTCCCTGAAAAAAGCTGTCTTTCATTTGGCGATTGGTAACAGAATTTATAATCCCCACTAGGCGAATGGCGATCGATCGCGTTTTTTTAATCGCCATGTGGCGATTGTCAATTTTACCTATATTTGATCATGGGTGCAAGTTTGAAATTTTGCCAAGACTGAAAATATTTTGAAACACCCCCCCCCCTCACCAGTGAACAATAAGCACATGCATGATTCACGTTTTTTTCCACGACCATTTGACGAAATTCGCTTTTTTCCAAGATTTTTTGACAGGAATCACGTCTCTATCGCGATCCTTAGATCAAAAATCGCGTTTTTTGCGATCCTTTCACGAAAATTCGCGCTTTTTTCGCGATCCTTTGACAAAAATTCGTGCCTTTTTCGCGATCCTTTGACAAAAATTCACGACTTTTTCGCTATCGTTGAACAAACATTCGCGACTTCTTCGCGATCAACTGACAAAAATTCACGACTTTTCGTGATTTTTCTAAAAAAATTCGCGACTTCTTCGCGATCCTTTGACAAGATTGCGTCTTTTCCACGATCTTTTGACAAAAGTTGCGTCTTTTCCTCGCTCCTTTGACAAAAAGCCGCGTTTTCTCGGCAATTCTGACAAAAAATTGCGTTTTTTACGTTATCACTTGAAAATGGCATCTTTTTTGCGATTCTTTTTAAGAGACCGTTATTTTTGCGATCTTTCGACAGGAATCGCGTTTATTTTGCTATTTTTTAACAAAAAACAAGTCTCTATTTGCGATCTTTTATCAGAAATAGTGCTTTTTTAAGCCACCTTTTGACAAAAATCGCATTTTCTCTGCAATTCTAACAAAAATAACGTTTTTTTTTTACGATCATTTGAGGAAAATCGCGTCTTTTCCGCGATTCCTCGACAGAGGCTGCGTCATTTTCGCGATTCTTCGACGGAAATAACGTTTTTCTTGAGATCCGTCGACAGGAATCTGCAATTTATTCTGCAATTTTTTGACGAAAAACGCGTCTTTTTACGATGTTTGAATGAAATAGCGCTTTTTCCTGCGATCTTTTGGCAGAAATAACGCCTTTTTTCGCAACCTTTTGACGCAAATCACGTTTTATTCATATTCTTTTGACGAAAAATCGTCTTTTTTCGGGATCTTTTGGCAAAAACGCGTCATTTTCCGCCGTCGGAGATTTTTCCGCCATTTTTGACCAATTTCGTCGTGGTAAAAAATGGCGGCGCGGCCGAAAAAATAAGAAAAATTGTGGAAATCCGCGGGTTTTGAAAATAAATAAAAAAGCGGAAATCCGCTGATTTTGAAAATAAGCAAAACACGGAAATCCGCGTTTCCGCGGAAAATTGGCATGTCTATAATATTTATTATTTCTAATTTTCCAGCACTTTTCATTCCTTGAAAATGAATCTCACTTTTTCCAGCACTTTTCATTCCTTGAAAATGAGGACTTTTTTTCCAGCACTTTTTCTATTTTTTCCAGAGCGTACGAACCATGATTAAGTTGGTGTCACTGATAAATTCCCTCAAATCTACATAGCTTGGTGCCAAAAGTTGTGCAGATTTTAGAATTTGAAGAAAAAAAAATATAATTGTGTCATACTAATGCAGTTTTCATTGATTTTATATTGAGCAGTACCAGAGATCAAAACTTTAATTGATAACTTCATAATTTATTATTTGTATTACTTGTTACTCACTACTAGTAATAATGTTCGATTTTTCAATAATTTGAAAATTTTAAGTTAAACTTTAGTTCTAAATAATATTTTTTTTTTTTTTTTTTTTTTTTTTTTTGAGTTATGTTAAACAATATAAGATTGAAATTATAAAAAATGCTTTCAATAAATAATCTAACAGTTCCTTTAATTATCTTCATTTGTCAAATTTGACAGGTTCTGACTCGTTAAAAAATTAGAAGTAAAAAAACTGGGCAAATATGTTCCAATATCCCCCCCCCCCCCATCAATCTCTATTCAAATCAATAAGAAAAGAAACAGAAAATTAAGAAAAAACTTAAACAGTAGGTACAGTAGACTCCCTCAAATCTGCAACTCTCTAAAATCCGCACATATTTTATGGATGTAAACAATGAAAATTTCAATTCAAATATTGGGACAAAATTTGATTTTCTTTGTTTTGCATCAATTCCATATATTTTTTATTTTATAATTTTCTTAATAATACTCTATTCATGTTTTTTTTTTCATGAAGGAAGAATAAATTTTTTTGGAAAAAATTCAAGATATTGCTGATATCACTGGTAACACAATTTTCTTACCAAATATATTTATGCATTAATCAAGATTTTTTGGTTGTTAAGACTGGCTAAACTTGAAAAAAAAAAATTCTTATTTTATGATTTTGATGTGAATTAGTAATTTACTTTTATGAGGCAAGTTTTGTTGAATAATTTTGGAAAACTACATCTTATCTTTATAATGAATATTTAATCATACACTATTGATTATTAATTTTACTTTTGCTATTAGTACTTTTATCATTTTAAAACTATCTAAATTTTTATTATTTTAGTTTATTACTTATTTTAATATTTTATTATATTGTAAGCATTCATTATAGTTCCGAATGCACTATTAATTGCACTCAAATTATTGTTTTAAAAATGTAAACAAAGCAATGACCAAAAATCCGCCAATTTATAAAATCCGCACAACCTATGGTCCCAAGCTGTGCGGATTTGAGGGAGTCTACTGTATTTATAAATGTTGGACATTAATGACGGTGTTGTTAAACATCAGTTAAAACATATATACTTGATTGTAAACTACTGGCAACATTTGGTGACTAAAACAAAGAAAATGTAATTTTTTGAAAAGATACTTTGAATGTTTTACCACTCTTTATCATAGAAGGCGGCAGCCTTCAAGTGACGCAGCTTTAAACCTACCATCGTCAAAACCTACCATCGTCATAAGAGTAGATGCGGAACTTCATATATACAGCTAACTCAACATCAAAGAAAATCGGAAAAGCCGCCTTCTAATAACTCAGCAAATATTGGTCAAAATGGTCCAATTTTTTTAATATAGTCTTATATTCCCAGTCTAATCCTATCCTATAATTTTTACATTTGTACGTGCCGTATATTTTTAGATCTCAATAACCATTTTAAAACTGAAATTGATGGTGTTTGTTCCTGATAATGAGATCTAGAAAATGGGCTGGGAGATTTTATTAAAACTTATATATAATATGAATCTCTTTAAGATAGAGGTAATAAGACTTGCCTTGTTTCTAGGAAAACTCTTGTTTGTTATATATTGGTCTTGGAAAATTGGACTATATTAGCTCGCGGATTACATGTTATTCTATGGGTTAGCAGACAGAGCAGGAGTGAAAAACCTTATGTACTTATGGTCACAGTTAAAACACCCAAATCGAAGCAATAAATGTTTTTTAAACTACAAAAACATCTTATCATGTGCTTTAAAACATTCAATAAATATATACTAAATCAAATTTCTATTTATATTGCCTTTATTTTTCGTAAAAAGAAAATATTACGTTTCTTACATTGGATATTTTTGCATTTTGTGGAAAAAATATTTTGAATCCTTTTTTAAAATAGGAAAATATTTTTTAATTATACATATTCAATATACTTTCGACTTATGATTTTTTTTTTTTTTAAGTTTACAAACAAGAATTATTTTTAATAGTTTGCTTTAGAATCCCATGTATTCATACGCGTTTAGATAGTTTTGTTTTGAATCGTAATCGAATTCGCTGGCAGTAAGCTTTGTACTTGGCACTTGTTGTTGTTTTTAGCATGTATGTTGTGTAATTTGCGAAATATTCAATTCCAGGAGACGAACGTGAAGCTAAACCCTCTATAATGAAAAATAAAGGTAAATAAATATTTTTTGACACTCATTATTAAAGTATTATTTAAAAAGTGGTGTATACATTAGTTAGCATGTTGATTTGATTTCAAACCAACATAAACTATCACAGAATGTGTAAACTATTGCTAAATTTTGGTAAACAAACTATATTTATAATTGACCAACAGTTAAACCAAGTAAGTTTATAGATGTCCTTATCTGTTTTATCAAACATTGTCCTCTTCACCCAAATTAAAAAGTGAGGTCTTAAATTTAGATTAGATAAAATTGAAACTGAAATTGAGATGGTGTGCAAAAAATATGACAAAGTCTTTTTTTAAAAAGAAACATAACAAATTTATTTAAAGTTTAAAATTAAAGCATAGTATAATTTCAAGAGCTCTACTGGAGCTAAAACATTAGCATCGGCAATTTCTGAAACATAATAGGCGTTCAAAGAACGAACACAACGATGCATGCCAAAGTGCAAGCAAGCAAGCATGCATGCATGACTGTCTGAAAGATTTACAAATATATATATGAAATCAAAAGGTAAGATATTTGCATAATGTACCGCGAAACGAACAGTTACCTGATTTGAACGAATCACAGTACTGCAAACGTCACAAACTGAAAATACGTCATGCTCCGCCGGAACACATGCGCCACCTATAGATTCTGAAAATTGAAGTTTTCCTTCCTGAAAAGCAAGCGCGCGACAACTCAACTCCGCACGATAGCTGAAAAACGTAAACATTACATCGCGGCAAAAAGATAACGTGCTGTTCTCTGCAGACGTGGACGAAAAGATTAAATGGGGATTAAAAATATTAAAGAAATAGTTGGAAACTAAAAATAAACTTAAATTAACTTATATTTCCAACATTGCCCCCCTCGTACACTCTGACAGAGAACAAATCAAAAAAAGCTTTAAAAAGGTAAGTTATGCCAAACATATACAAAGTTTAAATTTTGACATAAAAAATTTCTGAAAAGTTAAATTTACAAAAAGGGTTTAATGAAAGTTTCTTTTTCATTAAAGTTTAAACATTTACACATAAACTTACATTACCAATTTAAATTTTCAAAACGAAACGGTACTTTGCCGAAATACAAATTAAACAAATACTCAAAATTTTAGTCTTACTTTAAAGATATGCTAAGTTGCGACTGAAAATTTCCTAATAAATTGAAACATTTATGCAAATATCTTTTACATAACAAATAAATTTGCAAATGTAAGAAAAATTTTGAAAGTTCATTTCTGTTAACTTTAAACACAGTTTTTAAAGCAACACCGTTCATTAAAGCAACAGTCACTGATCAGTAAAAAGTTCATCAGTGAAATCTTTTAAGGTAGTTTTCATCAGTGGCTTTGTTAAACCATCCGCTAGATTCTTTGATGACTGGATGTATTTTAATTCAAACATGTTGTCGAACACTAAATTTCTTAAAAAGTGATACCTTACATCAATATGTTTAGTACGTGCATTTTCGATTGGTGATTTTGAAAAGTCCATAGCTGCTCTGTTATCACATAATAAAGTGTATTCGGTACAGTCTGGATGAACTAACTTGCATTTAATTACTTCTTCTAAAACTCTTCTTATCCAAACCATCTCCTTTGCTGCTTCACTTAATGAAATATACTCAGCTTCCATCGTTGATAATGATACACATTTTTGTTTAAAACTTCGCCAAATGATTGGAGCTTTGTCAATGAACATGATAATTCCACTCATGGATACTCTGTCGTCTCTATTAGTTGCATAGTCAGCATCACTATAGCATGTTACTTTGAGAGATTTTAGATTTGATAGATTCAACTTGAGGTTTTTAGTTGCTTGAACATATCCCAACAGTTTAAGTAGACCTTGCCAATGAATCATTCCTGGATTTTTTGAAACTGGCTAAAAATATTTATTGCAAATGCAATATCTGGTCTTGTTCGACTTGCTAAAAAGGCTAAACATCCTACTAGATTTCTATACGGGTATTTTTCCATTTCAATGATTTCTTCTCCAGTTTTCGGACAGTCATTCTTAGAATAAATTACGCCTTTTGCAATAGGTAAGGATACAATTGGGATTTTGTACTTTGAATAGGCTTGATAGATTTTTTCAATGTACTCTTTCTGATGGATATACAACTTTCCCTCTTCATTTTCAAACTCAACGCCAAGTAGTTTCTTGGTTTTTCCTAGGAGTTTTAGGTCAAACTTAGTTTTCAGAAGTTCAATGGTTTCTTTTATATGTTCTGCTGTCTTTCCGAATATTATTATGTCGTCAACATATAGGAGTAATAAAATTCTTTTCTTAAAAATAAATACACAATTTGTCCATTCTAATCTGGTGAAAGCTAAATCTTCTAAAACGTCTTGAATCTCGAAGTACCACTGTCTTCCACTCTGTCGGAGACCATAGATTGCTTTTCTTAAAAGGCAAACATAATCTGGATGTTTCTGATCTTCAAATCCTTTTGGTTGATACATCACTATTCTTTCTTTTAACTTTGCATAAAGATATGCACATTTTATATCTAATTGTTGATGAAACCATCCATAAAGTCCAACTAATATAGTGAAAAATAATCTAATTATGGCAAAATTAACAACAGGACTGTATACCTCCTCATATGATTCTCCTTTTTTCTGGCCAAAGCCTTTCGCCACCAGTCTTGCTTTATACCTTACTATCTTCTGTTCTTCATTTTTCTTTATAGTATACACCCACCGATTATGTATTATCTTTTCACCATCTTTCTTTGGAATTAATTCCCATACTTTTCTTTGGTTCATCATCTTCATTTCTTCTTCCATGGCTTTAATCCACTCTTTCTTTTGGTCAGATTCAACAGCTTCTTTAAATGATCTAGGTATTCTTACTTCTATACAATTTGCTTCTAACTCTGTGTCAGATTCTTCATTGTTGTCAGACAATTTCTTATCTTCAAGTATAGGTTCAGTTCTCGGTTCTGGTCCACAATACTTATCATTTCCTGAGAAATTAAAGAAATTTGGATCGTACTTGATGTTGTTGCTCAGGCAATACTTTTTGGCTTCTGGATGTGACCTTAAACATACTTTTGTCCCTTCAATTTTGTAGTAGATGTCAGTTCTTGAACCATCTCTTCTTTCTTTTGCTTCTCTTATCCACTTTATATCTTTGCATTGAATTTGTTCTTCCTCAGAGTCAGTACTTGATTCTTCCTTCGAAATTTGATACTTGTACTTTCTTTCGTCTTCTAAATCAGATTCTGATGGTAATTCCGGAGTTTCTTTATAGTCTTCAATTGCTTTATGCTTTCTTCTTTGGATAGTCTTTTTACTTTTTGGGTCCAGCTCTGCTCCACTTTTGCACCTTGTTTCCTGTCTGCTTCTTAAAGTTTTCGATTTCTGTTGAATATTACTGTCGAATTCTTCATCAAAAGAAACATTTATGGTCTCGATAACACGACCTAGTTCTGGAACATAAACTCTGTAACCTTTGGTTTGATGGGCATAACCAACTAAAATTCCCTTCTTCGTCCTCATATCAAATTTTCTTCTTTGTTGCTTTGGCATTCCAACATAGGCAATACTTCCAAACTTTTTCAGATGTGTTACAGATGGCTTTCTTCCACAAAAATATTCAAATGGTGTTTTCTTTTGACCTTTTCTGGCTACTCGGTTCCATACATAGACAAAACAGCAAAGCGCCTCCGCCCAAAATTTTTCATCCATGTTACTACTTTTCAGCATGGCTTTAATGGCATCTAATGCTGTATAATTGAAACGTTCAGCTAGTCCGTTTTGTTCAGGAGAATATGTGTTAGTCTTCTCATGATGAATGCCTTCTCTTTCTAGATGAACTTTAAATTTGTCGTTCACAAATTCTTTGCCGTTGTCCGTTCTAATAGCTATCACTTTCTTCCCTAAAAATCTTTCGTTCCTTTTCTGGAATTTTAAAAAACAATCAAAGGCTTCGCTTTTATGCTGAATTGGATAAGCAGTTACCTTTTTTGAGAAATCGTCTATAATCGTCAAAAAGTATTCTGAACCTCCTAGCGAATAAGTGGGCATAGGACCACAGACGTCCATATGGAGCAATTGCAGCGGTCTATTCGTTCTATAGTCTTGTTTAGACTGAAAGGATATTCTTCTGGTTTTCGCAATTTTGCATGCTTCACAGCTTAACTCTTGATACTTCATCTTAGGCAGACCTTTTACTTTTTCATTCTGTGATGTATTTACGATATATTGATTATTTATGTGACAATACCGCTCATGCCATTTTGCTAGCTCTGAAACATTTGAAGTGATTACATTACTGTCAACATAAGTTTGGTGCTCTGGATATATAGGTTTCACACTGTAGAGTCCATTTTTCCTATAAGCAGAAAACATTTCTTCACCTTTCTCATCAAACAGAGTAATTTTACCGTTTTTCCCCACAAATTTTGAGCCTTTTTCCTCACAAACCGCTCCTGAAATGAGATTTCTTCTTAAATTTGGGGAATACATCACATTATTTAAACGTATTTCATTAATTTTCCCATTTACTTTAAAATTTACATCTACACTACCCATGCCTTCTATAGGACTAGTTACTTGACCAACAGCTAAAGTCATTTTTGTATTATTTACCGGTTTATACGTTACAAACAAATCTTTATTATTGCAGAAGTGACTCGATGCTCCCGTGTCGAACACCCAATTGAACTTATCTTGAAAATGGTCATTTTGACCAAAATTTGCTTCGGTCACGTAACTTCTCTTTTTAAAACTTTTAGAGTTATTTCTGCAGTTAATTGCCCTGTGTCCAGGTTTGCCACACTTAAAACAATTCTGAGTTTGGGGTTTATCTTTTTTTCGGACTTCTTTAGGCCTTACAGATTTTATTTCAAACGCCGATTTTTCCCCTTTAAGCATATCGCTTCTACTTTGCTTCAAACGGTCCTCTTCTAATATTAATTCGTCTAAAACTTTATCAAAAGTAAAATCCTTTTTCTCCCATCTATAAATGGCTTGCACTATACCAGAAAACGTACTTGGGAGGAATCTGATAAGTTGATAAGTTTTTACGATTTCGGGCAATACGATTTCTGTATCTCCCATACTCACTAAAATTTCTTTTAGTCTAGCCCCATAAAGTCCTATTGCTTCATTCGAATCATAGGTACAACTAAAATAGGCATCCAATATACCAATAGCTCTTCCCCTTGTAGCTGGCTGAAAATGGATTTTTAATCTGTCCCAAGCTTCTGAAGCTATTTTAGTATCACGAATCAATGGCTTTAAATCTTTACTAATATTTAAATAAATAGTACTATAGGCTTGATTCTTTTTTATTTCAAAGTCGCGAGCTTCTTTAGCGGTTGCCCCTTCTTTAAGTTTTAAATCTTTGTTAATTACATGTTCATATGCCCCTTTCTCCATTAAAAGTGCTGATACATCGTCTTTCCAAGTGGCATAATTAAAATTATTCAATTTGTCAATTTCCATTTTTAGCTCTAATTCGCAGCCCCCCTATCTTTAGACTTTAAAAACTTTTAGACTGCTTAACGTTAACACCATCTCATAATTAAATATCTAACAATTCTCACTAATGGGCAAAAAGAACGGCCCATAACCAATGTTTTATCAAACATTGTCCTCTTCACCCAAATTAAAAAGTGAGGTCTTAAATTTAGATTAGATAAAATTGAAACTGAAATTGAGATGGTGTGCAAAAAATATGACAAAGTCTTTTTTTAAAAAGAAACATAACAAATTTATTTAAAGTTTAAAATTAAAGCATAGTATAATTTCAAGAGCTCTACTGGAGCTAAAACATTAGCATCGGCAATTTCTGAAACATAATAGGCGTTCAAAGAACGAACACAACGATGCATGCCAAAGTGCAAGCAAGCAAGCATGCATGCATGACTGTCTGAAAGATTTACAAATATATATATGAAATCAAAAGGTAAGATATTTGCATAATGTACCGCGAAACGAACAGTTACCTGATTTGAACGAATCACAGTACTGCAAACGTCACAAACTGAAAATACGTCATGCTCCGCCGGAACACATGCGCCACCTATAGATTCTGAAAATTGAAGTTTTCCTTCCTGAAAAGCAAGCGCGCGACAACTCAACTCCGCACGATAGCTGAAAAACGTAAACATTACATCGCGGCAAAAAGATAACGTGCTGTTCTCTGCAGACGTGGACGAAAAGATTAAATGGGGATTAAAAATATTAAAGAAATAGTTGGAAACTAAAAATAAACTTAAATTAACTTATATTTCCAACATTATCAATTGAATTAATTAACAATAATTATATGAATTAATTAACAATACTTATATGAATTAATTAACAATACTAAGTTTTAAGTGTTGTAAAAATTGTGCTTTTTTATTTCATTTATTAATTTCTGTGATTAATAACCCAGGATGTTAATTTTTAGATTAAAATTGCTTGAATATGTTATTCAAAATGCATTTATTATTTTTTCTTAAGCATTTTTGTCGCTATTAATTTTCATTTTGAAACTGTGCCTTTTTAGCTTAGCTTAATGGCCAGTAAATCCAGGTTTTAAACAATTTTTAAAATAAGTAAGTGCACTTATTATTGGAAATTGTGAACAAACTAGTATTTATCAACAAATTACAGCAGTATTTTGATAATTCAAAAGAAAGTAATGAAGTTAATTTGTTCTTACATGCATTAGTGACTGTGGCTATAAAGATTTCAGAGATTTAAAAACAAATTAGTTGCACTCATTGTTTTTTTTCTTCATGTACACACAGTGCTTGTACAACATGCATTAGTGATTGCATTTTTAATTAATTTTGTGTATTTTACGGATTGTTGCACAGCAATTTTGCTGCAGCCTGAGTGTTTTGTTTTTGTTTTGTTTTCATGTGCTCTAAGTGTTATACATGCAGTAGTTGGACTGCTTTAACGAGTTTTATTTTAGCGAGTGAGAGTTTTAGGCCCTTTTTTTCTAATGTAAACGTTGTTGTTTTAATGTATTTGTTTCACAATATTGTCACTGGATTTCTTTAGTTCAGGTATCACTCATTTCTTCAAGATAACTCAATCTGCATGTTACCGCATAGTTTGCTGCATCTATTAATTTTTGTTGTTTGTTTTCATATGGGCATAATGTTCATACATTTGTTATTGACTGTGGCTTTGAGAAATTTCATGTGTTTTAGAGACCATTGCATAAGTTTGCTGCATCCAGTAATTTGACATGCACTCAGCTCTCATTATCCATTAGTTACTGTAGCTTTAACATATTTCATGCATCCTATTATTTCATTAATAATTTCGAAATTCCATGTTTATATTTTAAAATGTTATTTAGCAGTTGCCACGGAGGTACTACAGCGCATCATTGTAGTCTGCATTAGATGCTGTTCAAAATAGAATTTTTTTTTTTTCTTTTCTTCCTAAGAATCTGATTTTAATCCAAGCATGAAAAATTTTGTCTCAGATCACAAACTGAATACGAAAGTATTATAATAGTTAATAATACGTTATAGAAATCAATAATCAAAATATAAAAGCATTAGCCTTACAGCTTAGAACATAGCATTATTAATTAACTGCATTTATAAATTGGACATCTAAAATGCAGGGATGCCACTTAGAAAATAGCTAAAAAGAGGAAATTATGCGTAAAGTGAAATTTACGACATTTTTCACAACATTTATGCATGAATTTTGTAAACTATATTGTTTATATGCAGCTCTTTTTTTTTTTTTTTTTGAAACTTTTAATTTATAAGAGTAAATAAAAATGATTTTTTTTTTTTTTTAGTTAACAGTATTTTACATGAATTAATTTAATCCAGCAACAAATTCAGCGAGGAATTTTATGTATCACATCATTTTAAATCAATTTAAGTAACCCAGCAATAGATTTAATGATTATTCCAGGAGTAAACAGCAAAAATTTGCAAATTTTTTTTAAATTTTGTTTGTTTGTTTTTTCGCGATTTTTTTTTTCATTTGACGAAAATAGCTGTTTTATTTCATGATCGTTTGACGGAAAATGCCGTTTTATTTCGCGATCGTTTGACGAAAATCGCCGTTTTACATCGCGATTGTTTGACGAAAATCGCCGTTTTACTTCGCGATCGTTTGACGAAAATCGCCGTTTTACTTCGCGATCGTTTGATGCAAATCGCCGTTTTACATCACGATCGTTTGTCGAAAAATGCCGTTTTACATCGCGATCGTTTGTCGAAAATTGCCGTTTTTTTTACATCACGATCGTTCGACGAAAATCGTCGTTTTACATCGCGATCGTTTGACGAGAATCACCGTTTCGTTTTGAGATCGTTTGACGAGAATCACCGTTTCGTTTTGAGATCGTTTGACGAAAATCACCGTTTCACATTGCGATCGTTTCACGAAAATCACCGTTTCGTTTCGAGATCGTTTGATGAAAATTGCTGTTTTATATCGCGACCGTTTGATGAAAAAAGCCGTTTTATTTTGCGATCTTTTGACAAAAATCACAGTTATATTTCGCGATCATTTAACGAAAATCGCTGTTATATTTCACGATCATTTAACGAAAATTGCTGCAATAGTTCGCGATCACTTGACGAAAAAAAGCAGTTGTATTTCGCGATCGTTTGATGAAAATAACAGTTTTATTTTGCGATCTTTTGACAAAAATCACCGTATATTTCGCGATCTTTTAACGAAAATAGCTGTTATATTTCACGATCTTTTTACGAAAATCGCTGCTATATTTCGCGATCACTTGAAGAAAAAAGCTGTTTTATTTCTCGATCGCTTGACGAAGATTGCTGTGTAAATTCGCAATCGTTTGACGTAAATTTCCGTTTTATTTCGGGATCGTTCGACGAAAACCGCTATTTTATTCGCGATCGTTGGACGAAAATCGCTATTTTATTTCGTGATCGCTTAACGAAAATCGAGAATTCTTAAAAATTAAAAAAAGCGGAAATCCGCTTTTCGGCGGAAAAGTGGCATCCCTGAAAATGGAAAATCTTAATATATTTTTATAATGTTAGAATTCACAAGCATTTAAAGTTGGTTAAGCAAATAATTCTTAACCAAATATTAACGATAACATTGGTTTAAAAAGAAATAACTATGCTTTAATAATGAGTTTCATAAAATATAAATTTACCCCCCCTTTTTTTTCTATAGATGTTTTAATTTCATATTCATTGTCTCGAAATTGAAGTATTTCTTTCTAACATTCTTTTACAAAAATGTTTGATAATTTAAGGCTTAAAAAAAAAAAAAAAAAAAAAAAAAAAAAAAAAAAAAAAAGCCTTGTTTCTACTTATGAACACAAAACCCTCAAATAAATTTGAATCCATTATTTGAATAAATTGCATAACATACCTAAGAAGAAAACATGTTTAAAATTCAATTTAATACAAGAAATTAAAAATTTTTAATTCAAATAATGTAAAGTTACTGTTACTAACACACTAACAAGTAAATATTTTAAAATACTAACAGCTAATAATGGGCGATAAATAATTAAATTTTTTAGTTTTGTCATTTCTAAAATGTAATTGTTTAAATTCTATTTGAGTTGAATCTCATCCAAACCCTAAAAAATATTCTATCAAACCTTAATTCAATCTGGAAAAAAAAAAAAAAAAATCTGACAATACACACTGGCAAGCAGAGTTGTATAATATACACGCACGCCATGTGCAGAAAATTTTATGAAGAAACAATTTTTATTTACTTATTTCGACAAAGAATTGCGTAAAAAAAAAGTATCTCAACAAAGAATCATGTAAAAAAACCCCAACATTTCGACAAAATACTACGCGAAAAACGTGAATTTCGTCCAAAGACCGCAATAAAAACGTTAATTCAATCAATGAATCGCATAAAAAATATGAATTCCATGCATGAATCGCATAAAAAATATGAATTCTATGCATGAATCGCATAAAAAATATGAATTACATGCATGAATCGCATAAAAAATGTGAACTACATCCATGAATCGCTAAAAAAAATGGAAATTGCATAAAAAATGGGAATTACGTCCACAAATTGCTTAAAATGTGAATTACGTCCATGAATCATGTAAAAAAGTGAGAATTATATTCATTAATTGTATGAAAAATGCAAATTACGTTTATGAATCGTGTAGTGAAACATGAATTATGTTCATAAATCGCTCAAAAAACACGAATTTTGGCGGCAGAAAGCTGAAATGGAATTACCTCTATAAAATGCATAAAAATAGCGAATTGCATTCATGAATTCCATAAAAAATGTGAAATATGTTCATGATTCGTTCAAAAAATGCAAATTACATCCATGAATTGCATAAAAACGTGAATTAGTTCATAAATCACTCAAAAAATGTGAATCACTTCCATGAATTGTGAAAAAAAAAAAATAAATAAATAAATAATATTCATAAATTGCAAAAAATGCGAATTACTTCCAAGAATTGGTAAAAAAAGCGAATTACATTCATAAATCCTATAAAAACACAAATAACGTCAATAAATCGATCAAAAAACGCAAATTTCATTGATAGAAAGCTCAAAAAATGCAAATTATGTCTATGAATCGCATAAATATAGCAAATTACGTCCATAAATCATGTAAAATGTAAATTACATTCATTAATCGCATAAAAATTGCGAATTATGTCCATGAATCGCTCAAAAAAAGCGAATTTCATAAAAAATGCGAATTACGTCCACAAATCGCTCAAAACGTGAATTACGTCGATGAATTGTGTAAAAAAGTGAGAATTACGTTCATAAATTGTATGAAAAACGCAAATTACGTCTATGAATTGTGTAGTTAAATGGGAATTATGTTCATAAATCGCTCAAAAAACACGAATTTAGGCAGCAGAAAGCTAAAATGCAAATTACGTTTATAAATCGCATAAAAATAAAGAATAGCGTTTTGCATTCATGATTTGCATAAAAAACGCAAATTACATTCATGAATCGCTCAAAAAATGCAAATTACGTCCATGAATCGCATAAAAATGTGAATTATGTTCATAAATCACTCAAAAAATGCAAATCACTTCCATGAATCGTGCAAAAAAACACGAATAACATTCATAAATTGCAAAAAATGCGAATTACGTCCAAGAATTGTGTAAAAAAAGCAAATTACATTCATAAATCCTATAAAAACACAAATAACGTCAATAAATCGATCAAAAAACACAAATTTCATCGACAGAAAGCTGAAAAAACACAAATTATGTCTATGAATTGCATAAAAATAGCAAATTACGTCCATAAATTATGTAAAATGTAAATTACATTCATTAATTGCATAAAAATTGCGAATTATGTCCATAAATTGCTCAAAAATGCAAATTACATTCATAAATCTCATAAAAAACATGAATGAGACCATAAATTGCGCAAAAAATGCGAATTACACCCAACATTAAATTAATTTGCAGAAAGTTTTTGGTTTTATACAACTCTGCCAACAAGAACCTAAAAGTTATCCTGAAACCCATTCTAAACCAACAAAAATTTAATGGAAAGATAAATTTGTCCAAGAAAGACAAAATAATTTCCATTGACATACATTGACCAGAATCTAAAAATTCCTATTGAAATCTATCTTATACGATCCAAAACCAGAAAGAAAAAAATCCCTCCAAGAGTAACTCAATCTATCTGCTGCAAAATAAAATACATTGAAATGCAACTGAACAAGAGCCTGAAAATTACATTTGAAGTCAAACCGAAACCAGATTCAACTCCCCCCCCCCCCCCAAAAAAAAAAAAAAAAATTATCCAGCCATATCTCAATTCAGGAAAGAAAACTTAATTTCCATAGATACGCGTGATCAGAAATCTGGAAATTCCAATTAGTCTATATTAAACCTAATCTGAACCAGGAAAAGGAAATTCCATATAACCAGAACCCAATATCTATACAGGACAAAATATTTCCCATTAAAGCGCAACCTGACCAGAACTTGAAAATTCCATTTGAATTGAACCTGATCGAAACCTGAAAAAAAATTTCCATCGAACCTTAACCTAATCCGAAAAAGAGAAAATTATTTCTGCCGATACACACCGACAAGAGTCTGAAAGTTAACATGAAACCTAATCCAACGTCCATAAATTATGTAAAATGTAAATTACATTTATTAATCGTATAAAAATTGCTCAAAAATGCAAATTACATTCATAAATCTCATAAAAAACATGAATGATGACCATAAATTGTGCAAAAAATGCGAATTACACCCAACATTAAATTAATTTGCAGAAAGTTTTTGGTTTTATACAACTCTGCAAACAAGAACCTAAAAGTTATCCTGAAACCCATTCTAAACAAACAAAAATTTAATGGTAAGATAAATTTGTCCAAGAAAGACAAAATAATTTCCATTGACATACATTGACCAGAATCGAAAAATTCCTATTGAAATCTATCTTATACAATCCAAAACCAGAAAGAAAAAAATCCCTCCAAGAGTAACTCAATCTATCTGCTGCAAAATAAAATACATTGAAATGCAACTGAACAAGAACCTGAAAATTACATTTGAAGTCAAACCGAAACCAGATTCAACTCCCCCCCCCCCCCAAAAAAAAAGAAAAAAATTTATCCAACCATGCCTCAATTCGGGAAAGAAAACTTAATTTCCATAGATACGCGTGATCAGAAATCTGGAAATTTATCTTAAACCTAATCTGAACCTGGAAAAGGAAATTCCATATAACAAGAACCCAATATCTGTACAGAACAAAATATTTCCCATTAAAGCGCAACCTGACCTGAACTTGAAAATTCCATTTGAATTGAACCTGATCGAAACCTGAAAAAAATTTCCATCGAACCTTTACCTAATCCGAAAAAGAGAAAATTATTTCTGCCGATACACGCTGACAAGAGTCTGAAAGTTAACATGAAACCTAATCCAAACCCGAAAAGGAAAAAACAATGGAAACACAAGTGTGTCCAAGAAAGACCGAATAATTTCTGTCCACATACACTGACAAGAATTTCAATTGAAATCTATCCTAAACCCAGTTCAAATACTACCCCCCCCCCCCCCAAAAAAAAGAAATTCCAATTGTAACCCAATCTATCTGCGACAAAATAATATACTTGAAATGCAACTCAACAAGAACCTGAAAATTGTATTTGAAGTCAATCCGAAACCGGATTCAATCTTAAGTATTTGCATTCATGAATTGCATAAAAAAATTGTGCAAAAAAACACGAATAACATTCATAAATTGCAAAAAATGGGAATTACCGTCCAAGAATTGGTAAAAAAAGCGAATTACATTCATAAATCCTATAAAAACACAAACAGCGTCAATAAATCGATCGAAAAACGCAAATTTCGTTGATAGAAAGCTCAAAAAACGTAAATTATGTCTATGAATCGCATAAATATAGCAAATTACCTCCATAAATCATGTAAAATGTAAATTACATTCATTAATCGTATAAAAATTGCAAATTATGTCCATAAATTGCTCAAAAATGCAAATTACATTCATAAATCGCATAAAAATCATGAATGATGACCATAAATTGCACAAAAAATGTGAATTACACCCAACATTAAATTTATTTGCAGAAAGTTTTTGGTTTTATACAACTCTGCCAACAAGAACCTAAAAGTAATCCTGAAACCCATTCTAAACCAACAAAAATTTAATGGAAAGATAAATTTGTCCAAGAAAGACAAAATAATTTCCATTGACATACATTGACCAGAATCGAAAAATTCCTATTGAAATCTATCTTATACAATCCAAAACCAGAAAGAAAAAAATCCCTCCAAGAGTAACTCAATCTATCTGCTGCAAAATAAAATACATTGAAATGCAACTGAACAAGAACCTGAAAATTAAATTTGAAGTCAAACCGAAACCAGATTCAACTCCCCCACCCCCCCCCCCCCCAAAAAAAAAGAAAAAAATTTATCCAACCATATCTCGATTCGGGAAAGAAAACTTAATTTCCATAGATATGCGTGATCAGAAATCTGAAAATTCCAATTAGTCTATCTTAAACCTAATCTGAACCTGGAAAAGGAAATTCCATATAACCAGAACCCAATATCTATGTCCTGTATACAGGACAAAATATTTTCTATTAAAGCGCAACCTGACCAGAACTTGAAAATTCCATTTGAATTGAACCTGATCGAAACCTGAAAAAAATTTCTATCGAACCTTAACCTAATCCGAAAAAGAGAAAATTATTTCTGCCGATACACACTGAGAAGAGTCTGAAAGTTAACATGTAACCTAATCCAAACCCGAAAGGGAAAAAACAATGGAAACACAAGTCTGTCCAAGAAACACCAAATAATTTCTGTCCACATACATTGACAAGAATTTCAATTGAAATCTATCCTAAACCCAGTTCAAATACTACCCCCCCCCCCAAAAAAAAAAAAAAAAAAAATCCAATTGTAACCCAATCTATCTGCGACAAAATAATATACTTGCAATGCAACTCAACTAGAACCTGAAAATTCCATTTGAGGTCAATCCGAAACCAGATTCAATTCCCCCCCCCCCCCCCTCAAAAAAAATATCCAATCAAATCAAGATTTTAGAAAAAAAAAAAAAGAACAATTTATGTCGATATGTACTGACCAGATCATGGAAATTCCAATAGAAGTCTATCTCAAACACGATCCGAACTCTTAACCTGAAACCCAATCCAACCCCCCCCCCCCCCAAAAAAAAGGTAAAATAAAAAAATTAGGAAATATAAATCTGTTCAAGAAAGACAAAATAATTTCCGTCCCCATCCACTGACCAGAATTGAAAACTAGTACTTGAAATGCAACTTGACAAGAACCTGAAAATTTCAATTCAAGTCAAACTGAATCGAGATTCAAACCCGAAAAAAAAAAAAAAAAAAAAAAAAACATACATTGACCAGAACCGGAAATTTTCAATTGAAGTCTATCCTAAACACAATCCAAACACTAAAAAAAAAAAAAAAAAAAAAAAAAAAAAAAAAATCCCTCCAGTAGTCAATCTATTTGCAACAAAATATTATAGATTGAAATGTAACTCAACAAGAACTTAAAAATTTCATTTCAAGTCAACCCATAACCAGATTTGAACCTTAAAAAAAATTTATCCAACCATATCCTGAAACGAGAAAGAAAATGTAATTTCCATTGATACGGACAGACTAGAAGCTGTAAATTCCGATTGAAGTCTATTTTAAATCCAATCCCTGCACAGAACAAAATATTTTCTGTGGAAATGCAATCTGACCAGAACTTGAAAATTACATTTGAATTGAACTCACTCCAACATCCCCCCCCCCCCCCCCCAAAAAAAAAATTCTATGGAATCTTAACTTGATCCAAAAAAGGAAAAATAATTTCTGCTGATACACATTGACAAGAACCCAATTTGAACTGAAATGAAAATCAGTGTAAACATTAATCTGTTTAAGAAAGATGAATTAATTTCTGTCAACATGCACTACCCAGAACCTGAAAATTCCTATTGAAATCTATCCTTAACCCAATTGAAAAAAACACAAGAAAAAAAAAAAAAAAAAAAAAAAAAAAAAAAAAAAAAAACTTTTAATTAGAACCTTTTTACCTGTGACAAAATAATATATTTTGAAATGCCACCTGAAAATTCCATTTGAATCTGGTTTAAATTTTTCGGGTTTAGGGTAGATTTCAATTGGAATTTGTATTTATAGCAGTTTAGTAAATCAAATGTGGTTCTTAATGGATAAATGTTATTTTACATGATTTATGAGAAAAAAATAAAAAAAATTTCAAGTCCTCAAAATATTACGTACAATGTTGAAAATCTAGAAAAGACTTTTGATGTATTGCACTGCAAGAAACCCTAAGAAAATATGGAATATTTTTTAATAGCTGTCTGCTTTTTTCATAAAATTATGTTTAAAAAAAAAAAAAAATTTAAATCTTAAAAACATGAAATGTTTAAATTTATGTACTTTGCATGTTTTATGCTTAGTGACTGAAAAGTTCAATAAAAATATATTAGTTAAGTCATTATAGTATATCGTTATAGTATAGTCGTTAGTTTATTTGTAAGTTAAGTCGCCCAAGAATGGAAAGTTTCATATGAAATGAAAATATTTAATAAATAAGAGAGTCCTGATTTTCTTTCTTTGTCAGTTAAACATTTTCCTAATTGAAGTATGAAACTTATAGGGTGGACCGGGGTAATTCCTGATCAAAAAACACTAACATCTAAATATCTTTTTAATATTTACAATAGATGTGACCAAATTTAGCATGGTTAATGATTCACCATGTTTCTATTCAATAAAATATAGGCTTTGATTAAAATATTATTTAAAGTTTGCTTAATTAAAATTTTTTGATTCTCGGTAACTACCCTGGGAACATTGTAATTATCAATTACACCGGGGCAATTACCAATCAGGACATTCTTGTACAAATGATAGGTACATTGATTAATTTAGAATATATATTGTCAATTTTAATATAAGCCTGATTTAATTAAATGCCTTCATCCATCTGCAATAATTTTATCAATGTGTAAAGGAAAAAAAAAAAAAAAAAACAAGAACGAAAAGTTATGTGTGCAACATAGAATATGATGCAACTTCCAACATATTCTGAATACTATTAACCTACTATTTTCATCCATATACAGTAATTTTTCCACCCAGTGCAAAGAACAAAACATACCTAACAAGAACAAAGAATCATGCATACTGCATTGATTATGATGCATTTTCCTACACATTCTGAATACTGTACACTTATTGTCATTCATGTACAAGAATTTTACCATTCTGTGCAAAAAACAAAGCATAATTAACGACAATAAAAATTTTTGCATACAGTATGTTTAGATACTTTCCAATTCATTCTGAATACTTTAAACCTATAGTTTTCATCTTTGTACAGTAATCTTCCCACCCTATGCAAACAGGAAAACATAAATAAACTAACAAGAATGAAAAATTACGCATAAGTATAGATTATGAAACACTTTTCAATACATGTTCAATATTGTAAACCTATCATTTTAATCTATTTGCAGTAATTTTACCAATCTATATAAAGAACAAATCATAACTAACAAGAAAGAAAAACATGTGTGCAACATAGATTATGAAACATTTCCAGAATATTCTGAATATTGTAACGCATATAGTCTTAATCAATCTGCAATATTACCAACCTATACATAGGTTGAAACATAATTAACAAGAATCATGCATGCAGCATAGATTATGAAATACTTTCCAGCATATTCTGAATATTGTATCCCTGATCATTTTAATCCATCTGCAGTATATGTATCAACATGTGTAAAGAATAAACATAGTTAACAAGAATGAGAAATGATACATACAGCATAGATTATAAAACCCTTTCTGAGATGTTTGGTGCTGAATGTACATTACCTTCTTATCTTTTACTAACTTATTTTACTACAGAGTTGTTTTTAACAAAATCAAGTAGTACAGCACACATTAATAAAATATGAAATATCTTTTTTTTAAGTGGATGGGGGAGGGGTAATTAAAGGCGAATGAATCATGAATATGAATTTTTTGCGTTAGTCTTTTTTTTTTTTATCATTAACCTAAAAAAAGCAATGATATCAATACAAAAAACCCTTAACGGGTTAAAAGCTTGTGACGCAGCAGTTTATCTTACATCTCTAAGAATTTTAAATTTGGGACTTAAAACTAATGATATCAAAATTTATGTGACGCTATGCTATTAATATATATATATATATATTAAAATTTATTCATTAATGCTTTATCATTTACATCTTTCTTAATTTCGAAATATGAATCTTAAAAGTTATGATATCAAAATTTAAGTGACGCCTTGATGAGACTTTAAACAATGTTTTAAAATTCTATTTATTTATTTATTTATTATCTAAATACATTTACATATCTAAACAATACTTTTCATTTTCCAATACACTGTTAAATACATCACTTTCACTGAATATATATAATGCACTGAAATGTTTTATTTGAATAAATTGGCTTATCTTTTGTGCTACGCTATCCAAAATCAAAAGTAACATATAAATAAATATTTTTGCGTCATTGTATCAATTTGCATATATTTAACTTAGTTTAGATACAATGGTGGAAAAATATTTATTTAAATGTTACTTTTGATTTTGGATAGCGTAGCACAAAAGATAAGCCAATTTATTCAAATAAAACATTTCAGTGAATTATATATATATTCAGTGAAAGTGATGTATTTAACAGTGTATTGGAAAATGAAAAGTATTGTTTAGATATGTAAATGTATTTAGATAATAAATAAATAAATAAATAAATAGAATTTTAAAACATCGTTTAAAGTCTCATCAAGGCGTCACTTAAATTTTGATATCATAACTTTTAAGATTCATATTTCGAAATTAAGAAAGATGTAAATGATAAAGCATTAATGAATAAATTTTAATATATATATATATATATTAATAGCATAGCGTCACATAAATTTTGATATCATTAGTTTTAAGTCCCAAATTTAAAATTCTTAGAGATGTAAGATAAACTGCTGCGTCACAAGCTTTTAACCCGTTAAGGGTTTTTTGTATTGATTTGATATTTACAACACAAAGTAAAATCTTTGTGTGATCTAGTGACATTTATATCATTCAAATCTAAAATTCCCAAAAAATCTATCTGCATGTTAGAAAATTGCTGATAATTCAGGATTTCACTGAACAGAGCAAATCTCAAATAAAAAATAAGCCAGTTGGTGAAATGTTCTCGAAGTGCAGGGTAATTTATAATTAAAAAGTTTACAGAAACTCTGTGTCATGATAACACGGCAAAAATGGGCAGATAACATGTAACAATGAAACAGCAGGAGGGAAAATTAATACAAAACCCAGAAAAACTTTTGAGTTCTGTCAGAATACATCGGGCAGAATCTGAATGCTGGAACGGCAAGAAGAAGATTGGCAGAAGCTAAATTAAATGGCTGCAAAGCCAAGGGCAGTGTTAGAAATTAGCAGTCGTTAGTCATCAAATGCAACTAAGAAATTGAATTTGACGACTAGAAAATTATTCTTGGTCGTCAAATTTGACGCCTAGCTTTTTTAAAAATTTGTTAGACATTCAGCTCCAAAAATTGAAAAAAAAAATGGTCTAGTCTGAAAAATCAGAACTAAAAAAACATTGTGAATTTCGAGAAATAGTCGCGAAAAAAAAAAAAAAAAAAAAAAATTTCATCAATTGCTCGTATAAGAAATTGCCACTTTCAGCAAAAGATGGCAGAAAATAATAATTTTTTTTTTTTCAAAAATAACAAAAAAGCAAAAGTTTTTTATACGATAGCGTAAAAAAAGGCAAATTTCTACAAAGTATTGCGAATAGAGATGCAAATTTCGTCAAAGAATCGCAAGAAAAACGCGAATTCCATAAAATAATCGCAAAAAAAGTTAATTTCGTAAAAAAAAAATCTTGGGAAAAAGACTAACTTTGTTATAGAATGCAAAAAAAATTTAATTTTCTATGAAGGATCGTGAAAACAAATCTTAATTTTGTCACAGAATCTTTAGAAAAAAAACTAATTTTGTCAAAGAATTACAGAAAAAATAAGAATAAGAATCTTAACATAGGATCGCAATAAAATCTGTTAATTCCATCAAAGGCTCGCGAAAAAACACAAATTTCTTGAAGGAATCCCAAATAATCAGTAATTTTTGCCAAAGGGTTGCGAAAAAAAAAAAAAAAAAAAAAAAAAAAAAAAAAAAAAAACATAATTAACAGGAGGGGGAGTAGGGGTTGTTCCCAGCCCTGCAGAAAACAACAAATTTTGTCAAAAGATTGTGAAAAAATACTGCCAATTTCGTCAACAAATCGCAAAAAAACATGGCAAGGCTTGTCAAAAGATCGAAAAAACGGCAAGTTTCGCCAAATGATTGCGAAAAAACACAACAAAGTTTGGCAAAAGATCGCGAAAAAGGCAAAATATTTAAAAAAATCGTGAAAAAACCAGCAAGTTTCATCTAAAGATTGCGAAAACGGCAAATTTTGCCAAAAGATAGCAAAAAACACAAAATTCGTAAAAGTGGTGCGACCCCCCCCCCCCCAAAAAAAATATATTGGGAGTGGATTTTTTTTTTTGTCTCTGTAGTAACCTTAAAGAAAATTTGATCTGAATTTCAAAATTATTCTTTTACTCCAAATCACTCCAAAATTATATGCAGTATTACAGTAATATTAATATGAATTTTAGAAACTGCAACTAAAAATCTTAATTTGACGCCTAAGGTTTTTACAGTAGTTGTCATTTGATGCCTGCATTTTATCTCCCAATTTCTATCACTGGCCAAGAGGAAGCACTAGCTTTCATAAAACAACAAGAATCGCTTTAAATGGACTTGTCAACATCAACATTTTGCAGAAGTAGATTGGTCAAATGTTATGTTCAATGAATGTAACATTCAGGTAAGCATTTTAATCCTTTTTTATAATGAAAAACAGCCATCGTCAGTTAGAGTCAACTTTAGTAATTAAAATGGAAATATTTTAAGATGAATCATTTTTATTTTATTTCTGGGTACTTGAAACATCCGGCATGACCTGTGTGAGGCGATGTATCAACGAACAATATCATTCAAGGGTTTCAGCTTTTAGCCCGTTAAAAAAAGCAGGCATTTATTTTTTAAAAGATGGCTTACATACATTTCATATTAAATTGGATTAATCTATTTTTAGAAAAATTATAAATATTTTCTACTAAAAAAATATAAACTTTTACTAAATTTTATCAAATAAATAAATCTTTATTACTGTTAAATTTTTCTGTGAAGGCATTATTTTTGAAAAGAAATTATACATATATTCAGAATACACTAAATTAGACTAAAGCGGTTGTTTGGAATCCTTTGTTATATAGCTCTACATATATAACACATTTTAAAGATTATAAGAAACAATAAGAAAATGTCACACATAAAAATAGAATTTTTCTTACATACTGCTATTTATTTTTGAAAATGATTGAAACTAAATAGATTATGTGTATTTAATAATTGAAATTATCTTGTGTAGTACTTCAGAACTCAGAACACCCAGTGATAAGTAATCTACATTCTGATAACTTATGCAGATATATATGTATAGTAAATAAAAAAAAAAATATATAATAAAAAAATACTTACAATATTAATTTTTTTTTTTTAACTTAGATACTGTGCACTGAAATTTTTAATCACTGACCGCTGGGTAACTATTGACTGGGACAATCTTTATGTTGGCATGATGTCATTAGGTTTAATAACAAGATAAACAAAATCAGTATTTGTTGGCTCTTGTTCTGACTGTCAAAGAAACAAAGATAACTATTTAATAAATTGAAATCAATGACAAAAGTTAAATAACAGCATAGCAGTTTTTTCTAGATCATAGATAGATAAAGGTATAAACAGAATACTCTCCTAAATATGCACAGGCTGCAAACAGTGCTTTTACAGATTTTAAATCATCTCTTTAACCCTTTATGCCCCAACAGTACTTAATAATACCATTAAAAAACTTTTTGTAAAATTAATTTAATACATTGATTAGTAATACAGGGTGACCACAGAAGTATACTTTTCAATTTTCCTGGTATGTTTAACTTTTCCTCAAGTTAATTTCAAATGAATGATCCAATTGATTGAATTAATCAGAAGTTAACTCTCCTCATTTGCAATTTTCTTGAAAAACAACAAATTTATTGTATTTGGCTGTGATGCAGCTTTCACTCTTTTTTTTTTATGTTCAGCGGCATAAGCATGACTTAAAAGTGCTCTTTATTCATCATTACTTAGCATAAATGAAAAGTAGTGTTTTATACATTTTGCTCTATGCATATCATTAGGCTATTCTCTAATCCAGTGCTTAAACTTTGGATTACTAAGCCAATTGACTTGAAATCGCACCACCATAAATAACCTGTGTTTTTATCTGAATCCAAATAAGAAAAACTGCTGTATTATATTACTATCTGAATGTCCAAATTAATGTATAATTTTGTTTCAACATGTTGAAGTGTATGACTGCACGAACAGTTATTGAAAAATTATTATTCTGTATTGAGGTTGTGCGAAGTCACAAAAAGGTAAAACATTTTGTAATTTGAACACATTTTCTTTCTAAAAGAAGAAATTACTGCCCATTGTACAAAGATGCTGCCATATTTAACGCGATAAGCAAGACATTGCAAGGTTATGGATAAGTTGAGATAGCTGAAGCAGTGGCTTCATGACATTTATACCAATCAAATAACAGTGTTTTGTCCTTCATCGTTTTAAATGAAATTGAGAAGCAACCGTGAATGAAAATGGCATAGCGAAAGACCATTCCCATTGTAACAGAAAAAGAAAAATGACAAAATATCCTTTGATTTTAAGCAGAATTCCACAATATTTTCTGAAATCTTTAATTCCCTGATATTTATCAGTTTTCCAGGTCTGTGGTCACTCTGAAGTAATTCACTTTAGAATGAATCTTAGATACTTTACCTTCCAAAACATTATTGCTTGCACAAAACCCCGAAAGCAGAATACTACGAAATTTGCGACGTACGTCGCAGAACAGATGACTGAGCTGCAGAACAATTCTGTTCTAAAGTGGAGGGAAAAAATCTTCGGAACAACCGCCGTGCCGTGTCGTAAGATGTTTTGAACAACACTATCTCGGACGATCTCCAAGCTCTCCGATGTTTTTAACCAATATTTTATGCATAGAAGAAAAATGTCAAAATATTTTTCATCTAAAATTATCCATAAAACTATGAATCAGGGCTCGAAAAATAGCGATTCTGGGGAACGCAGAAATCCTTTCTGGGAGTGTATATTTTTTCACTCAAATTCCTGTTCGGGAACCTAACAAGTAACCGTGGCCGGGAGCGATGCTGGACGTGTTTTAGCACGTAAATTATGCAAAAAATAGCTCTTATGTGTTTCTTGGGATGCGTCATTTCGTCAAAATATGACAAAAAACCCGAATTTCGTCAAAAAATTCTGATTAAACGGTATATTTTGACAAACAATCCCGAAAAAAAAACAGTAAATTTTATCAAAAAAAAAAAAAAAAAAAAAAAAAAAAAATCCCTAAAAAGTGGTAAAATTTGCCAAAAAAATCACGATAAAACGCCAAATTAGGTAAAAAAAATTGCGAAAAAACACTATTTTCGTAGAAAAATTACTGAAAAAAAAGCAAGATTTCGTCAAAAAATAGCAGAAAACAACACAAATTTCATCGAAATTCGTGAAAAAAAAAGCACATTTTATCAAAAAATATCTAGAAATGGCAGATTTCGACAAACAATCCCGAAAAAACGGTAAATTTTGTCAAATTCCTTAAAACGGCAACTTTTTTTTTTTTTTTTTAAATCCGATTAAACGGCTTATTTCGTCAAAAAATTCGTAAAAAAAAAAAACACTAATTTCGTAAAAAAAAAAACCTGCCGAAAAAACAAGATTTTGTTAAAATATCGTGGGAAACAACGCAAAATTCACAAAAAAAACAAGATTTCCTCAAAAAAAAAAAAAAAAAAAAAAAAAAAAAAAAAAAAAAGCAGAAAACGACGCAAATTTCATCAAAAATCGCGAAAAACGACAAATTTCGTCAAAAAATTCGTGAAAAAACGGCAAACTTTATCAAAAAATATCGAAAAACGGCAGATTTTGTCATAAGTAGGGATGCACCGGATATCCGGCTCCTGCCGGATATCCTGCTTATTCGGCACTCAAACCGGATATTCGTTCCGGCCGAATATTTTAATATCCGGTTGCCGGATAGTAAAACATTTTTTAAATTCTGTTTTTTACATTAAAAAAAAAAATGTAAAACTAATTTGCTCCTTGACAACCTTATCTTATTAAAAAGCAATGTTAACAAAAATAAATACTTGTATATTTTCACAATTATGAAATTATAATGTTTATATGTAAATGAAGATATATTTAAAATATGACAATATTTTGTCAGAATTGTAAAACCAAAGCTAGAATATATACTACAACTTCAAATTTTTTATTTTTCTTAAAAATTGTTCTTAAATTTCAGTAATGAAGTAATTTTACACCTCTCAAAAGTTTTATTGTAATTTTCACCAGTCAAAATTTAACTGCAATGTTCAATTATTCTGTCATAACTGTAATTGTAAAACCAAAACTATAATATCAACTACAGTTTCAACTTTGTTTTGCCTTCAGTTTTTTAATTGCCGTAATGTAGTAGTTGACTTTTATAGTTCTTCTCAAGTGTTTTGTTAATAACTTTATTATTAATTTGAGTTATGAATATCAACAAAAGAGGAAGATCTAAATATCTAATCTAACAATTTTATGAAGTTGCTGTTAATACATAAAAAATTCTGAGTCAGAAATGTGTACAATGGGGCCGTCTTATAAGTGCTAAAGTATTGAGGATTAAAAACCATGTAGAAAAATAAAGTTTCCAGCAAACTAAGGAGTTTATTTATGAATATTCATACTCCGGATTCAAAGTGTGTTTGTTTAGAAAATCAAGAACAAAGTCTTATTGCTGATATTGAAGAAACCACTCAAATTTTGCTGGAACATCAATTGCACGAGTTAAGCAGTCTACAATAGAAAAAAAGTGGTAAAAACAAAAGAAAAAATACAAATTGCATATTTTTTAAACATATTTTAGTAAAAATTTCCAAAGCAATTGAATTACGCCTTGTTATAAGTCACCCAGTCATGTTAAAATTGCAAGTGACCTTTTAAATAAAGTTCATTCTGAAACTTGCTCTGCAATCCAAAAAGAGCTTAATAGGAAAACTGTAACTCTCACTCAGAGTCAAGGAGAGTAACATACACAACTATCCCATTTTTGTTAATTATGTGTCAACAGGGTAAAAAAAAAATTTCTGTTAGTTAATCGATACAACTCATCTATAAAAACCTCAAGTCACTATCTAAATCTGGTGATAGAGACTAAAGAAAAGGTAGAAAAAATATGCATGTAAAGTTAGAAGTTTTATAAGTAAAAATGAAAAGGCAAAAAAATATTACATTTCAATATTTATTACTATGTTTTTAAGTAACTTTGACTTAATAAGTTAATTGAAATCTATTAATACTTGCATAATATAAAATAATAATTTTTTCCTCTTTAAACAAGCATAAAATCAAAATATTATTAAAATTAAAAATGAGAAATTATTCGGCCGGATACTGGATATTCGGTAAAAGTTTGTACCGGATACCTGTTATCCGGTATCCGGCAAAAATCCACATCCGGTGCACCTCTAGTCATAAGATCGCGAAAAAACGAAAAATTTCGCAAAAAAATCGCAAAAAAACGACAAATTTTGTTAAAATACTTACACATGAATTTTTCAGGGAACCTATACTTTTCATCTGTGAACCTATATTTTTCATGTGGGTTCTCAACCGGGAACCTTAAAATTTTTAGAATTTTCATGTCCTGCTATGAATTCTATGTCATTAATTCAGTGTGTATCAAAGAATGACAATGGAAATATTTCAATATAAAATTATTGAAATATATCCTTTTCTGATTTAAAATTTGCTTGTATTTCATTAATTTCTAAATTGCATTGCTATGTACACATATTTGAGTAATTTTATTTTGGTAAGATTCGGAAGGTCAATTGAAAATGTATGAATTTATCTTGCAGAACAATTTTGGTCAAATACATTTGCGTTGCAGAACATCACAAAGTATTCTGCTTTGGGGCACAAAACAAAAAGTTTTCACTTTCATTTAGGCCTTTTTGGCATTGAAAGAGTGAAAAGTTTCAGTTGAGAAATATTTCTACATTACTATTGTAAGAGTATTTGTACATTTCCTAATTCTATATTAAAAAAAAAAAAAAAAAAAAAAAAAAAAGATTTGTGTGTAATCAGAGTTATTGCACAAAATCCCTATGCACTCAGATTAAGCTCATTTTAATTGGCAAAATTCTTCTAAAATATAATGATTGTTGTGATGGTGTTAGCTCAAAGGCCCAGGTAATTTACCAAGAAGAAGCACACACAAAAAAAAAAACTCCGAAAAAGCGAGAGTTACATTTTACGACGATGCATTTATTTAGCCAGAGATAACAGACTGCAGGTCCCCCTAAGGGGAAGGTAAATCTCAGAGATCTAGAGAACTACATGTTAACGGTATGATGGCAATCGGCGAAGTGACGACACAGCGTCATAGCCCTTATCGCCAAAAGGCATAAGAAGTTTTTCATACAAAGAATTTTGGCGATATTTGATAGACCACATGTTCAGTATCAGCTAACTTTTGCGGTCTAGGAACCCAAGGATTATTTTCACATCTGCGAATATTTTATAGGGTTACAGAAATATTTTAAGCTTGGGAAGTATATGAGATAAGCAAACCGTTACATACATTTGCCTTTTGCAGACAAAACTTTAAGTTATCCAGATGCGCAATTAAACAGATAAGACAGCACAATCAGGATAAACAGAGACAAAAGTATTTCTAGCTTTAAGCATTAATTGTGAGAATGAAAACAGGGTGTGTAAGGCAGATGTTAATAAAAATGTAACGGATAAAAGATTATGATGAACCAAGCCCAGAGCTTTCTTTATTTTGTTAATAAGTGCGGTATCTATGAGCAGATGTTTTTCAAAGACGCAACAGAAATTTGTGAGAAATGAAGTTCCATTATTATTTTCTACAGAGGGCTCCAAAAGATGAAAAGTTGAAACTTCTAATAGTGGGAGAATGAAAGCTAGAACTTAACTATTAAATGTAGAATTAATTTACTTAATGGGGTTTATTAGTGAAAAGGGAAACTAAAATAAAATTAAGAATTTATTAAAGGGAAATAATTATTGCATTTATAAAGCGGAAAAGATATGTAGCGATAATCTCCGCTACAATTGTGTATCTTCTAATAGTTTCAAAAATCCATGAAAAATATTTTGGAAGGTAACATTTTCATGGATTCATAATTTGGGACATAAAGAGTTAAAGTACAACATTATACAGGATTCATACTCATTTTCCAAGAAAAAATCCCCTGATATATTTATCTTATGGGATGTAGAATTTTCCTCTATCAACAATTTACAAAATTTTTTAAACCAGGCTCCCACCATGACACTCCTATTTCTTCAAAATAAAATAAAAACAAGGTAATCTCAAAATTAAATTTATGCATCACTTAAATAGACAATATGAACAGAACTTTAAAAGGAAAACATAAATTTATGTAAAACAGAGATGAAGTCTGCATGCCTTGTGGGGGCTGTCCTTAAAAACTTGCTGAAAGAATTTTATTTCTATTTTATAATATCTTTTTAAAGCATTTTGAATAATATGAAAGCTACTCGTGTCATTATCAATAAAAACTGTTCTTTAAGTTTTGCTTGAACTATTGTCAAACCTCATGATGATGTTAGGAGGTGTGTCTAGTGACTGAATGGATGTTGGCAGAAGCAATATCATAAAACACACAAACAGCAACAGTGACCCTCAATTTCCCAGAGTAGATAGTCACTTTGGTAGGTTATCCCAGCTTTGGGGAATTTTTTATATTATCTCCTGAGATTCCCCTTATTTTTACAACCAAAAATTTATCCCCTGTTTTTTCCCAGGAATCCCATATCCCCCCCGATGAGTATGAACCTTGTTAAACCATTAACAATTAAGTTTGATGAAATTTAAAGAAATTTACCCTGTAGCCTGTAAAGAGAAATAGTTTAGCCAATTAAATAAGGTATGAAATAAGATGGAAAATATTTTTAAATTTTACAGATGCTTTTCCTACATGCATATATCTGAGGCTTTACTTGGGTCATTCTTCAAAAAAGGGCACATTTCAGAATTTTTTTTTTAATTTAAAAACTTTTTTTTTTTCCACTTAATTTTTTTTCTGGGTTTAATAAGCAAGTGAGGAACACTAATAAAGCTATGGTCCTGTTCAATTAATTTTATTTATTTAATAAAAAATATTTAAAAAACTTAGTGGTAATGGAGGTGAGACTTTGGTAACGGAGTGGAGATGCATATTAATGTATTATTAATGGATTATTAATGTATATACTTATTAAAAGTAACTAAAAATCTTAAAATAGAAATGAATATAACACATTGAAATAAAAACAAATGCATATACTGCTCCAAAATTTTATAATTTGAAAATTATCAAAAATAAAGTTTATTTATTGCACACATAATGGCTTCTGTTAAAAGTGGGTTCATTTAGAATTTCTAGTATCTGTTTCTGATCAATAAAGTCTGTGTCATCATTCTCTGGAAAAATAAAAATCACCCCAATCTTTGATTTCTTCAGAAAGTTCACCTTATACATCTCATTCATTTCTATGGAGATGATTTTACAAATGAATTGATACTTTTTCGTTTTCACAAATACTCAACCCGTACCCATGCACCAACATTGGGAATTTTGAAAAAAGTTGCTTGAAACAGACTGTGGAAGTACCAATTATGAGAGTGAAGGAAAAAAAAAGAAGGTTTATGTGCATTTTATGAATTATACAGCATAAGACATATGTCAGAAAAATTAATATATTTAAAACTTATTAATGTTCATTAAACTCATCAATTTTTGCCAAGTTCAGACATTAATTTGTATTTTCTCACAATCTATTCAGCTACATCTGATATCACTTTTCTATATTTTGTCTTTTGTTTTAAATTGTCTTTTAGTTGCTTTGTTAAGACTTCACCATACAATATATTTTTTTTAATTGCTAGTGAAATATGCTGACCTTTAACAAGTTCTTTTTTTTTTTTTTTTTTTTTTTTTTTTTTTTTTTTTTTAATTGCTGGAGTATCTAACTTTGCTATTTGAGATCTTAGTGCTCTTTTTATGTACTTTTCCATCTGATCCTTTAAGCTTGGCTTTTAACTTTAGATTCTCATTCTTCAGATCACATATTTTTTCTTCGTCTGTTTCTATACAGGCTTTCTCTACTTGTTGAAGGCACATTTTGTACCAATATTGGTAAACCTAAAGATGGGCTTGCTGGAGGAGTATTTTCTTCAATCTTTTTTCTTTTTGCTTAGGTTGTAAAATTTCTTGCTCTTTTCTCGCCAATTTTTTCTAACATTTCTTTGTTCTTGTGGTGTCATTTTATTAATGCTTTTAATTTTATCTTAATTTTACCTTTCCTTGTATCTCTCTTTTCCTTCTCAAGCCTAAGTGAGTCATTTTTTGTCGCATCACATAGTCTCTGTATGTTCTCTTCCTTTTTTTGATTGCCAATACATTTTTTTCGACCTTTTATACTATTATGCTCATTTCTTTTTTTTTTATCATAGTACTAAAAAAATTATATACAGCAGACTCCCTAAAATCCACAACTCTCTAAATTCGCACATAATTTACAGATGTAAACAATGAAACATTCAATTTTGATTTAGGGATAAAATTTGACTTTTTTATTTTTATATCAATTCCATTTTTATTTTAATTTGTAATTTTCATTAATATTACTGAATTCATGTGTTTTCATGAAGGAAGAATAAATTTATTTTGGAATAAATTAAGATTTTGTTATATCACTGGTATTCAAATCTTTTTACCAAATATATTTATGTAGTAACCAAACCTTTTTGGTTATTAAGTCTAACTAAACTTGAAATAAAACTTCCTCATTTTAAGATTTTGATGTGAATTAGTAATGTATTTTTATAAAGCAAATTTCATATGAAAAATGCATCTTATCTTTATAATAAATATTTAATCTTACATTATTAGCTTGACCTTTGCTTTTAATATTTTAACCATGTTAAAAATTATCTAAATTTTTATTATTTTAGTTTATTACTGATTTTAATGTTTTATTATATTGTAAGCTTTCATAAAATTTTCAATTTCAATGTTAATTACATTCAAATTACTGTTTAAAAACTGTAAACAAAGCAATGACCAGAAATCTGCAAAACCTCTGGTCCTAAGCTGTGCGGATTTGAGGGAGTCTACTGTATAGGAGTTATTGAATTAAAATAACAGTTTAATATATGCTAGCTACCCTATATGTTTAATATTGAGATATAAAAGTATTTAAATCACTTGAATTATGCTAGTCACTTAATATCCATTATTAGAATCTCATAACAGAAAATTATTTAAAAACATTTGAAATATAATAATCATTTTGCTGTCTAATAAATCTTTAATCAATTATCTAAAAAATTCTTAATTATAATAGAGCAGTTCCATCTCAGCTCAGGCAGGGCATGTCAATTCACCATCACATATTTTTTTCAAAAAAATACAGTAGTTACAACTAAGTAAAACACAAAATTTCCCAAAAGGATTTTTACCAAAAAAATTTTTTCCTCCGGTTACAGCACGTTTAAGTTTGTGATAAAATTGACAATTTTCAGAAAAACTGAAAAACGCTTCATTTTGAAATGAACACAGTACCAAACATATTCAACATATTCAGTCATTTTATTTTTTACAAATAGTTATTAAACTGAATTTTACTTTAGCACAGTTTTAAAAAATATTGCGACATTTTTACTTAATTAAAAAAAATTAGTTTTTAAGTACAAAAAATATAATTACTGAATTCAAGATTTTTTTCAGAATGAAAAAAATATTTTAAAGCTAATTTTATTGTAACCCTAAGGTGCATGCAACTTTTGTAATTCAATTTTAAATTATGCAAAATCTTCTAAAATCGCTACTTTTGAAGTGCAATTTCTCAAAAACACCATTTTTTAAAAATCTGATAATATGCTCAATAGATACCTTATTAGTTTCTAATAAATACCTTAGAAGCAAATCCTGTACTTTTGCTTAGAAAATTTTATATGATTTTTTGAAAATAACATGTTGTGTGTTTTTTTCAAAAAACCAGAAAGTCAAGCTCTTTCTTATTTAACCGAATTTGTAATATGATTAATATTTCAAACTAAAAAATACAACCCTGGTACATAATTATTACTGTTAAAATATAGCTAACCATTTGCTTAAGTTTAAAACTGTATAAAATGCAGCCATTAGTAAAATTAAAATTGAGCATATGTCATTTCATTCCATACTCATAGATGTATCAAATTCACCTACAGTGTGTTAAATATTTTGTTATGTAGTATTGGATATAATATACTAGCAAAAGCCATGCTTTATTTGGATTCGCGAAGCATTATTTTATAAAACAGATATTTGAAAGTAACAATATTTTTTTTTTATTATTTTTGCATCTTTATTAAACAAAAACGTTATTTTATGTTTTGGCGCATTTTAATTTTTTATTTATGATGTAAAACTGGCATAATAAGATATTTTCGAAGCAAACTTTTACAATTTTTTTTTAAATTTTCAACTAAAAGCTCTTTTAAAGATGTTTTTACAATTTCAAGTAGCCACTGGTGTTTTTTAATTGTTTGAAATATGCATGTTTCCAATCTTTGTAATCAACATCCGATAATCTTTGATAGCTATTTTAGAATAATATATTTGAAGAAAGCTTGAAGAAAGTTACTTCTTCAAAATCCTATTTTCTGGAAAAAACATTTGAAATCTGCTTTCGTTGATACTATGAATTTTTAACTGTAAAACATTTTATTTTAATTTCTTCGTTTTTATACATCTTAGCGTATGAGAATTGCTGTAATTCTCTCCGCGTGAGAGAACTTTTTACTTTCTGCGAATGGCAACTCAATTAATGGAATTACCTTTTAACGAAGCGCTCTCTCATTCTCGCAGTGACGTTTTCACGAATAATTATTGTTGTGTTTGCGAACTTATTAAAGTCTTATTTTTCTATAAAATCCTTCTGATTAATGAGTCGATATTATTTAGCCACAATACGACCTTCGCAAAAATATTTATAAAGAGCTTGAACCAACAACTTCACGCAGATCTTTTAATTTTTCATTTATATAACAAATTTAAGAATTAATTTTATTTGTTTACAATTATTTTGTTGCCAGTTTACAAAAAAAAAAAAAAAAAAAAAAAAAAAAAAAAAAAAATCCACAATACAATTTTTTTAAAATGTTTAAGTGTCATCTGTGCAAACGATTTTGCGGGATAATGAAAACATGTTTTATTTAATAAATTAATCATGATTCTATCTATAATTATTTACTCCATGATTTAAACTTTTTTTTCTGAAAATATACGCGTTTCATTTTTTATTTATTTGCTAAAATGCGTCCGTATTGGAAATGCATGTAAAATAAATTAATTAAAATAATAATTTTTTTAACGTTTTACTGTAAAAAAAATTATATTCTGCAAATCTACAGATCATAATTTATTTTTGTGTTTAATTTGAAGTTAAAATATTGAATAGTTTTTTTGTAAAGCGTACGACAAATTGTAATTTGAGTGGACTAGTAGAGGATTCGCTTCGCTCATCCTAATTAATATGCAGATACATACATTACAGAAGAATTAGGTACTGATAATTTCTTAATTAACTTCAATTCCTTATCATTGTAAGTATGAAGTTGTGCAGATTGTCCTATTGGAACTGATTTTTCTATTTTTAGAAGCACATTTTCCAATGGTAATGCACATTCATCTTTTTTCTTTCCAGATTCTTCTGGCCACTGGAATGCTTTAGCAGGATTATGGGGGTACATGAATGATACTTTAATGTCATGTAGTTCTCGTGATATACCATTGATTTGTCCTATCCATCAATTATTTTCATAAATGCATCCAATGAAATCGCCAATTTGGAAATCATGTATTGAATATTGTTTTTTTATTTGGCTGGAGGTTTCAACTTTTGTCAATAAATTTTTAATCGTTCGTCCCATATAACCTTCATTATTTTCAATCTCCTCAATAATGTTTAAATAATAAAATAGAAAACTTTCTTCATGTTGATTTTTTTTAACTAAGAAAATTACTAAAATTTTAAATATAACTGTACTGTTAAAATACATTGTAATAAGTCAGGATCAAAAAAATTGAAATTTTTAAATTCAATGAAGTTATTAAAGAAAACTTTTAGTTATATATGTACATCTTAGAACATATTAAAACATAATCATCATAGAATATCAAAATATATTTTAATAAAAGTGTGAAAATAATGTTTTATAATATTTTCCTTTAAGCAAAAATATACCTGTTCAATAGCAATCTAATCATTGAGTACTAAAAGGAAAGAAAATGAAAAGAAAATCAGATTTTTCTTTTTTTAAAGGGGAGTTTGAATTATTTACATTTTATGAATAGGAATTTTTGAAGATTAGCTTATATTTATCTGCCATAATTATGTGCATAATATTGCCTTTTCATTAAACAATAGAAATCATATTATTAATTCAGTGAAATAAGAAAGAGCTTGACTTTCTGGTTTTGTGAAAAAAACACACAACATGATATTTTCAAAAAATCATATAAAATTTTCTAAGCAAAAGTACAGGATTTGCTTGTAAGGTATTGTGGTGAGGAAAATTACACCGCATTACAAGGTACGCGAAAGATAGTGGTTAGTGTTAATAAAGTAATATTAAGATAATATCCCAATCCGCGTTGTGAAAGATTGTACTGGATATTACCAAAAAAAAAAATGTTTTCTTTTAAATCTATCAATAATTTAAATAAAGGAAAATCGCAATAGCTCAGACTCAAACTTATTTAACGTTTAAATTTGCAAATCAGGATTCTATTGGGTTACATAAAATTAACAAAATAAAAGAATTCTGATCGTTATTATTAAAGGTTATTAATCTATTAATTCACTGAAAATAAATAGAGTAAAAGAAATCATGAAAAAAACACAAATACATACATACACTCAAACATTTATTCTCAAAATATATAAATGGTAAATACAAATAACAAATAGTAAGATTCACCAATAAAGATCTATTTACTTACTACACTTATTTTTTTTTGTTTTAAATTCAACTTAAATACTGGATATTGTTAAATGCTCACAGCACAATCTTCAGGGCTATTCATCCAAAAAAAAATATTCATTAGTTTTATTTTATTATTATTTTAATTAATTTTATTAATTAAAACTTAAATAGCGAATTTTTTTATTATTATTATTCACATAAAACAAAATATTTTTTTTTTTTAAATGACCTTATCACTTGGAAGGATTATAAAAAAATTTCTCACCATAACCACGGCATCCGGCAGACTTGATAATCGTCTTAGATAGTCCTGTATGATTATTGAAGTGTCTCTTGCCATAAGCACACCACTCATCCATGTAAATATTATTCATTAGTGTTCATAGAGTTGTATCTTGTTGAAAATCCCAGCAAGCATCGAATAGGATTGCTATCCTGCACTTTTCACAAATCCCAAGTTGGAGGTAATCACACCAAGTCCTTTTAATCATGGAAAGTTGCAGAGAGGCATAAATAATAATCTTGGAGAATGTCTAAATGAGGAATCATATCGGGCCTGATGAGAGTCATGCAGAGTCAGTTTACAAATGGACTATCGCATATCAATTGAAAATCATCACACCAAGTCCATTCGGCACTGGTAGGCTGCGGAGAGGCATAAAAAATAATCTTGGAGAGTGTCTAAATGAGGAATCATATCGGGCCTGATGAGAATCATGCAGAGTCAGTTTATAAATGGACTATCACATATCAATTGAAAATCATCACACCAAGTCCATTCAGCACTGGTAGGCTGCGGAGAAGCATAAAAAATAATCTTGGAGAATGTCTATTCATATTTCTTCTATAATTTGCACCTCATTACAAAGTCCCTTTTTAAAGAAAAATTAAACACATTTTTTTTCTTCCACTGATCTCCAGATGACGGAAAACAACATCTGAGAGAAAAGAAAGTTTTTTTCTTTCCTCTCCATCTCTCTGTCCGGATGTCTCTTCTTTCATTGGTTACTCAAAAAAAGATTTTAATCGTCCCTTGTAATCCCAAGCAGGTCATTGGTACCTTGAACATTGGGGAGGTATGTCTTTTTATTTTTTCCACCCCTTTCTCTTTTTTTTTGTTTATTTGGCTTCTTCCCCCCATTCAACCCCTCGTGATGCTGCCGCCTTTTGTGTATGACTGTCGACCACATGCAATGCTTGTCCCCTGGTTGTAAATAATTGCTGAAAGCCCCATAAATTCTGCGCTTGTTCCTTCGATTTTTTATGTCAAAGGCTGGCGACAAACTATAGTTTATAGTTTTATTGCACCCATTTTGTCTGTCTGGGAATTCGTGGTGATAATCCCTCCAAGACTACAAACGTGCATTATTATTATTATTATAAATAAAATCTTGCAGTTTTTACTGCAATTAGCTTTCAACTTTACCTAATAATTAAAAAATATTATAATTATTATTCCTTGGTTATTGCTAAAATAAATTCAAATTTTTTTTTCAATTTTTATATATCTATTTATAGTTTTTTTTTATTGTGCTGTTCATTTTCTTTTTATACATATTTACTTAAGCAATGTCGTGACAATTTCGTCACTACAGGTATTTATTAGAAACTAATAAAGTATCTATTGAGCATATTATCAGATTTTTAAAAAATGGTGTTTTTGAGAAATTGCACTTCAAAAGTAGCGATTTTACAAGATTTTGCATAATTTAAAATTGAATTACAAATGTATGCACCTTAGGGTTAAAATAAAATTTGCTCTAAAACTCCCATTAAAGGTCTTTGGATTGCCATCAGGCCCTTATTACCGCATGGGCAAATCGGGACTTTGCCCATGGGCCCCGGCCTCAAGGGGCCCCCAAATCCATACATTAAGGGTGTATTTGAAAAAACGCTTTTCCACCTTCAACAGCGCGAAATTTTCCGATACAATTTCAGACACATTTTTAAAAGTAGAAGCATGAAACTTGCTGAGGGCATTCTTGAAGAGGCGCATAAGGTGCCTTGGGATGTTTTTTTAACGCTCAATTCATTAGAATTTGATTTATAAACATTTGCCTTCTCGGCATGACCTCTCACTGATCTCCCGCTTCGGAAAAATAGGTTCAAAATGCCGTTTTTGGTCGCTTTTTTTTTTCAATTTTTTTTACATTTATCAAAGAATTGACAATCACGGCACCTTGTGTACTTTCTAAACATAAGAGAATCTGCGAGTTTGATGCGTTTGAGATAAAAGCGCATTCAAAAATAAATCGGAAAATAAGCAGTTTGAATCGAAATACACCCTTAAATTATAAAATATTTACTTTCTTTTCCAATTCCAACCCTTCCATATGTTTAATTTATTTAATTCATCTTAAAGTAATATGACAAATTGCTAAAGTTATATAATAGAGTTTTTTTCTGCCTAAGGGAAAAAATGTACTTTTATTAATTACGGTATTTAATTTAGAACTGGCAGAGCTAAGAATTTTCTTCTATTTATATCTAAGGTACGAAAATATGTTTATGTCTTACACATACATATATGAGTGATCATCGGTTCTATTTGAATGACATCGCAATGATTCGAAGGGGGCCCCCTAGTTTACTTTTGCCCAGGGCCCCAATTAGTCATAATCGGGCCCTGATTGCCATCAATGCTTAGTTTTAAAATATTTTTTTCATTCTGAAAAAAAATCTTTAATACAGTAATAATTATATTTTTTGTACTTAAAACTATTTTTTTTTAATTGAGTAAAAATGTCACAATATTTTTTAAAACAGTGCTAAAGTAAAATTCAGTTTAATAACTATTTGTAAAAAATAAATTGACTGAATATGTTGAATATGTTTGGTATTGTGTTCATTTCAAAATGAAGCGTTTTTCAGTTTTTCTGAAAATTGTCAATTTTATCACAATCTTGAAAGTACTGTAACCGGAGAAAAAAAATTTTTTGGTAAAAATCCTTTTGGGAAATTTTGTGTTTTACTTAATTATAACTACTGTATTTTTTTAAAAAAAATCTGTGATGGTGAATTGACGCATATCAATACTGCCTGCCTGAATTAAAATGGAATAGCTCAATAGTTATTTTTTCTTGCATTTTTTTGCTTAGTTTGAGCAAAGATTCGATTAAATCAACAGAGATAAATTATTAAAACATAGCTAGTGAAAGCCATGAAATAGTTGATAACAACTTAATTAGAAATCTAGGCTACAATTGATCAGTCCAATAACCAGCGTTCGAAATCCTTGGTGGTCCGCTGGTCCGAGACCACCGATAATTCAATCGGACCACTAATTTGAAAAATTTAGTGGTCCGCAGGACCAGTGCCTTTTTTCAGGCCCTGAGAAAACTGCAACAGTTCGCACATAAGATTTTTTTTATTATTATTATCAGCGATGCCGCAGACGTGCTATAGCGCGTAAATTGCTCAAAAAATCGGCAATGGGACGCAAAAAATAGCTCTTACGCGTCCCACGTAACGCGTAATTTCGTTAAAGGATCGCGAAAAAACGACAAATTTCGTTACAAAAATCGCGAAATAACGACTAATTTAAGGCAAATTTGTCAAACAATTCTCGAAAAAATGGCTAATTTCATTCCAAAACCCGAAACAAAAGGCAGATTTCTTCGGAAGATCGCGAAAAAACGGCAAATTTCGCCCAAAAAAATCGCGAAAAACGGCAGATTTTTTTCCAAAAATTGTGGAAAAATTTTAATTTCTTCAAAAAATTGCAACAAAAACGGCAGATTTCAAAAAATCCCGAAAAAAGACAAATTTTATCCAAAAATCCCGATAAAACGCGAAATTTGTAAAAAAAATCGCAAAAAACGACAAATTTCCTCAAAAGATTGCAAAAAAAAACCCCACAAATTTTGTTAAAAAAGCGCTAAATGACTAATTTCCGGCAAATATCGTAAAAAAATTCGCGAAAAAATGGCTAATTTTATACTAAAACGCGAAAAAACGGCAGATTTCTTCAAAAGATCGCGAAAAAACGGCAAATTTCCCCCAAAATCGCGACAAAACGGCAAATTTTTTCAAAAAATATCGCGAAAAACGGTATATTTCGTCAATAAAAATAAAAGATTTCGTCAAAATAACGCGAAAAAACGGAAATTTCGTCAAAAAAGCACGAAAAAAATAAATAAGTGAATGCCGGGAGAGAATTTTTCTGATTTAAAAACTAATTTTCTTGCTTCAAAATTGTTGTTGCTGCTCCAAAAACTGATTTTCATGCTTCCCAATCGGTTTTTTATTGCTCCAAATCTTTCTGAGTCAATGTGACTCCTGAAAGCACCATTTCATTAAGCAAAGTACCCATTTACTCAACAAAAATATTCCTTTTTTCAGCAAAAATGTTTTTTTCAATAAACATTTCTTACCCCATTTTAAAAGAAATGTAAACAATAGGATACCTCTTATCTTCTACACTTAAATAAGCATTATTTTATAGTTAAATTTGTATCTTGCACATTTATTCTTTAAAAAGTACAGAAAATTTACTCTAAGTGTTAAAATTATTTAATAGAATTTTATGTAGCGGACCAGTGATGATGTCTGCGGACCAGTAAATTCTCATGCTTACTGGTCCTTGGGACCAGTGACTTTTTTTAAGGAATTCTAACGCTGCCAATAACAGAAATAAACTATATATTATATATTTATTATATTATGTTAGTATGATAATTGTTAAGTAAACCATTAACTTTTATTTTGATTAATTTTAAGTACTTATATTTAATTTAATCTCACCTCCATTTCACTTTCTCACCTCTGTGATTAACAAAGGTAATGGAGGTGAGGATATTTCATGTAATGATGCACTGTTTGTAAATATTTGAATCAAAACTAATGTTATTCACACAGGATTGTATGTGTTGTGATAACTTTTAAATTCAAATGTAAAATAAATATAATGCAATGCTTACCTTCCATTGGCAGTAATGGAGTGGAGTATCCCAAAAAACAAAATAAAGAAATTCTATTTATTTGAATAAAATAAGCTTTAACTGAGAGCAAATGACAATTTTTTTTAACAGAGCTAACAAAGAGAGTTCTTTTCCTTTGTTTTAATACAAATTATTTACCAGTACTGCCTTCTATGAATGAATGTTTGAAGCTAAAACTGTTAGTAACGGAGTTGAGAATTTCAATTGGGACAAACAAAAAAATAATTTAAAAATGCATTTGCAAAAATTATTTAATTTATTGAAACCCATTTTTAAATTAGCTAAGGTTCATTTAAAAAGGAATTAACAATAAAAATTATTTAACATTTAATTTATTTCACTTTTTAATCGAAGAATTTTTTAAAATGTGAATGGGGAACACCCACGGAGGTGAGGTTTCCTATGTATTACTTAATATTAAGACACAAAATAAAATAGCTATAGAATTGTAAATTGTATGAAAAGATTCTCTATTCTTTAAATATTAAAAAAAAAAAAAAAAATCACAAATAAATAAAGCAAAATTTTTTAAATGATGCCGGGACTGAAATAGACCCTTTTTTCAAGAATGACCCACTTACAGATAATCAGGGTCGGGAAAAAAAAAAATGATGATTTAAAAAAAAACAGATTTTTTTTTTAAATTTAAATTGGATTGTGTTTTTAAGCAGTTTTGTATAATAAATAACTAAAAAAGAATAAATAATATTTATAGTTTATAAAAATAATATAAGAAATAAAGTTAAGAAAATACTATATACTCTAGTTACTGATTGGTACTAAAAATTAAACATCGAGGCTTTAATCTAAAACCATTCTATTATTTTGCAATTGTATTGTGCACACTAAATAAGAAATAAACTTAAATATGTTGTAAATAAATAGAAAATTTAAAAAACAAATTAAATATTCATTTACTGCAAGCTATTTATTAAGGGATAAAAATCAGAATTAATTCAATATTTTTAAAGCAAATTGAAATAAATCAGGGATTTAATTGTTTGAACAAAAACACTAATTTAGAAGCTTTGTCCACTCCTAATTTATTCCGAAGGCTTAAATGAACTAGTGTAGAAGAAGAAAATTGTCTTTCTACTCCAACAGATGAAGCCACAGCTGTTGTTATTTGATAAATAAATTTAATTTCAATTTTGCTGATTCTCCCTTTACATAAAAGTATTCCACCAATTATAATCTGACATAATATCTGAAACTTTTTTCTCAAGTAATGATAATTTTTGGAATGGGCCATTTTTTGCTTGAAAATATACTACAGTGGTGAAAAGATTTGGATCTTTTCTTTAATGAATGCCAAACCTTCATTATTTTCCTCTACAAAACAGAGGAACTTAATAAAAATCCAGCAAAATGACAGCCATTAATAACTTGTTCATATCTTGCTTTAAATTTTGTAATTCTATCTTTATCTATTACATTTTCTAAATTTTTACCCAAAATTTTCCATTGATATGTGCATTCGGCCAGTAGGTGGCGCTCAGGGTGTAAATTATAATTAAAAAAAAGAAAAAAACTGTCTTTATTAAAAAAATTATAGCATATTATTAATAATAAGATCAAAGTTAAAATTAATTTGTAAAACATTATATAAAAAGTAAATGTTTTAAGATTTTAGGTTTTAAATTAAAACAATAACAATATATTGCTGTGCATGCGCCATTTGTCTGCGATCTGCGACTACAGTAAACAAACTAGTTATTTTGGTTTCGGAATACTTTTTAAAAACTCGTAAGCTTTGATTGAAATTTGACAGTGTTATGGCAAGGAACAAGTTTCAAAACTTGTTCCTTGCATGTAGTATTCAATGTTTTGGTGAACATTAATGATTTTGTTTAATTATTAACTTGTGAAACAAAAAAGATTCAAATCATTTAGTTGCCAAGATTGGCAAACAAATTGTCATTTATAAAGTGTTTGTGTTTCGCTTCATCATCTAAAGTTTATTACAAAAGAACTAAAGGATTAGGAGGGGGACACCTGGACTTAACCAGCACCTGCTACATTCTTTCTGATAGCAATCCTGGAAATACCAGAAAAACACCTGTTACTTATTTACACCTACTTCTTATTCTTCTGCTGACTAATTTCCAGCATTATAATAATAATAATAATAATAAAAAGATTTAAATCAAATGATTATTTTTTTAAATCAGCTTATTTAAATCATGCCAACCCAGCAGATAATTAAACATAAAAGTTAGGAATTTGAAATTGTGTTTTTAATTCTAAAACTAATCAGGCAAAGGCTGGCTAGAAAATCAGTTATTTGGAAATATTGCTTTATTAAAAGTTAACAAATTGCTGCATGTTAAAAAAAATGTACAAATTAAGTTCTATTTGTTTTGAATAATTGTGATAAAAATACTGACTTTTATTTTTATTTTTTACATTCCAGAAAAAAGTCATACAACTATTTATCTAACATTTTCAAATTCTAGTATGTACAAATGAAAAGTTGGGAAAAATGACATCATTATAACATAATTATAAAAAAAATATTTTAATTTTAAGCAAAGCTTTCATTTTTAAAAATCGGAACAATTTCAATGATGAATACGAGTTAAGGTCAATATTTTTTTATAAAAAAGTTTAAATATCCTATTATGTTTACATCAAGATGTCTGTAAGAACACTGTAAGATGTCTGTAAAGTCAAAGATGAACAGGGCTTGAAATTCAATTTTTCCGAAAAGGGGAGTCTCCCTCCCAACATTTACAAATGGAGGGGAGTTAAGCTGTTTGGGAGGGAGAAAAAAATCTTTAAAATCCACTATTATTTTATGTGCTATTTAAAGAATTACAAGAATACAACCATGACATAATATCACTGAAGCAATTTTTATCAACTACTCAGAATAATTATGCAAAATGTGTTTAAAAAAAAAAAGAGTCAAATTTTTGTAAAGCCTAGTTTTTACAGGTAGTAAATTTCCGCCGGTGCTAATTATTTTTGTTACAGGTCAAGTAAATATTGTTTTTGGTTCGTTTCGACTTTAGTTCGAGTGTAGATTCCTGCTAGTTGGGTTCGGGTCAAATCCAATTTTACAAAAGTCAGTTTAATATTATTTCTGATTAAAAACTATACATATAATAATAAACATATATGTTTGTGTGTGTGCTGTTTTCTAAGAAGATGTCTGCATTTTCCCCGGCCCTCTAAAGAAATTAAAGTATTTTGCGATTCTTTGACAAAATTTGTGTTTTTTTAACCGTCCATTAACTAAATTCGCATTTATTCCGCAACTCTCTGACGAAATTCACGTCTTTCTTCGCAATTCTTTTACAAAATTCACATTTTTTAGAAAAATTACCATCAGTCCAAAAATTTGGACAAAAAATATGAGAATTTCAGGCACGAATCCCGCCATCCTGCCCTGATGAACTGACAATGCAGCCATTATACAGTAAACTCCCTCAAATCCACACAGCTTGGGACCAGAGGTTGTGCGGATTTTAGAATTTTGCAGATTTCTGGTCATTGCTTTGTTTACATTTTTTAAAAAAGCAATTTGAGTGCAATTAACAGAGCAATTGGAACTATAATGAATGTTTACAATGTAAAAAAATACTAAAATAAGTAATAAACTAAAATAATAAAAATTTAGACAATTTTTAAAATGATTAAAGTATTAATAGCAAAGGTCAAGTTAATAATCAATAGTGTATGTATTATTAAATATTTATTATAAAGATTAAATGTATTTTTTCTAAACTATTCAACAAAACTTGCCTCATAAAAATACATTACTAATTCATATCAAAATCATGAAATAAAGATTTTTTTTTTTTCAGTTCAGCCAGGCTTAATAACCTAAAATCTTAATTAATGCATAACTATATTTGGTAAGATTGTTATTACCAGTGATATCAGCAATATCTTGAATTTTTTCCAAAAAAAAATATTCTTCCTTCATGAAAAAAACATGAATAGAGTATTATTAAGAAAATTACAAATTAAAAAATATATGGAATTGATATAAAACTAAAAAAATCAAATTTTTTCAAAATATCCAAAATGAAAGTTTCATTGTTTACATCCATAAAATATGTGCGGATTTTAGAGAATTGCGGATTTCTGGTTTGCGGATTTGAGGGAGTCTACTGTATTATAATTAAAGAAGCTAGCTGTAAAGAGTAGGTATAAGTAGACTCATATAAAATAAAAACTTTCTGTGCAAGTAAATATTGGGTCAAAAATTTTCTGCAAATTAATTTAATATTTAATTTAAAATTATATGTGTATTATTTTGACACGGATGAAATTCACATGTTTTTATGCGATTCATGGACATAATTTGTGTGTTTTTACACGATTGATGAAATTTGTGTCTTTTATGCGATTTAGGAACGAAATTTGCATTTTTATGCAATTCATGGACGAAGTTTGCTCTTTTTTGTGCGGTCTTTCAACAAAATTTGTGTTTTTCACACGGTCTTTTGTTAAATTTTGTGTTACTCGTGCAATCCTTCGTCAAATTTTGCACTGCCCATTTTCGAAATAAGAGTTTCTTGGATGAAATGCACTTTTTTACGCAATTTTTTTTCAAAATGTGCATTTTTTATGGGATTCTTTGCTGAAATTTGTGATTTTTTTCGAATTCTTTTGACAAAATTCGCATTTTTCTCAAATTTTTTTGACAAAATGTGTGTTTTTTTCTTTTGCCATCCTATGACAAAATTTGCATTTTTTTTGTGACCCTTCGACAATATTTTGCACTTTTTCCAAGGAACTTTGACTAAATTCGTGTTTTTTCATAATTTGACGAAATTGGAGGATTTTTTCCCTTTCGATTGACGAAACTGGTTTTTTATGACAACTTTCTGTCAAAATTCACGATTTTTGGTGTCTGAAATTTCAGACTGGTGCATTTTTAAAGTTTTTGGCATCAAATGCCTTAAATTTTCCGAAAACTCGAATATCAGTCCGGCTTTTAATTGTGCGTTAACAGTAAATAATTCATACATAAGATTGTGGGAATATTTTTTTATTTGTTGATACAAAAAAAAAAAAAAAAAAAAAAGGGGGGGGGGTACTACTAGGTTATCCCATCGACCAAAAAATTATCACCAACCTGTAAGATTAAATGCCAATAATGGATGATCATGAATGCCACATTCAATGACAAATATGATTCACGTGTTTAAAATGGTCATTAAGTGATTTTTATTTTGACTTTTTATTAATATTCTACTAATTATTTGTTTTTTTGTTATTTAAAATGAAAATTATGTCAATATGTATAATTTGGCTATTAGTTTGGTGATTTGTGTAATTTGGCGAAATTGGTTGATGGGATAACAGAGCAGTAGCAGGATAAGCAGTACCAAAAAAAGTTACAAAAGAAAAATTGTTTCTTTCTAAAATTTTCTGAAAAGTTCATAAAATTTTCTGCACTCGGGGTGCATCTATATTATACAATTCTGGGTATATGCATTAAAAGTATCAACATAAATAAAGTCATTTTAACAGTTACAGATTTCGGACAGTTTCAGGGATGTGAATGCCCGTTGATTCAAGAAATAATACACTTTTTGCTCCTCATCCAGAAAAATCCTCTTTGACATAATGCCCTTGGGTTATTCTCTGCAATACTGGAAATTTGGCCAAACAGTCTGACTTGAATGTTATACAGCTAAATTTTCATAAAAATTGGATAAATTGCAAGTAATTGGTCAATTGTTGAAGATTTTAATAGTAACAGAAATCGTTATAAAATTTTAAACAAAAGTACATATTCCCCATTCACTTTATCGTTACCTCATAACAATAAATGTGAGGGAGTGACGAGTGAGGGAATGATGAAATAAGACATTTTCACTAATTGTCATGAAAAATGCAAAATTATGAAAAAACCAAACTGATTCCTTAAAGAACACTTAATATATAATATATGATAAAATTAAAAATTTTGAAAATTACCAAAAATTTAGCATTCTGTGTGAGGGAATGACTGCTAATAAAAATACTCCCCGATTTTCTGATTGAAAAAAATTTCTAGAAAATTAACAAAAACTTACACCACCAATTTATGTTGCTAGACTGACAAATAGTCAAATTAGCATCCTCTCTGTGAAGGACGCTAGACTGCTGCTCTTCTTTAGTGATAAGATATTTGAGATAATAGCAATGTGTGAGGGAATGATTGTCTAACATGGGGAAGCATATAATTGATCGAGTAGACTAGATAATTATAGTAAAAATACTATTATTATTATTTTTTTTGTAAGGTACCAAATAAGAACTTTATTTTGCTTAGGGTATTTTAAATTATTTTTATTTTTGGATGGAAAAAATCAGCCAGTAAAGTATGGTAGTATGGGTTGGGGAAAGGTGAGGGAATGATATTTGCATGATATAGCTTACATTTTTAAATATTAAATTTGTTTATTGTTAAATTTTACTTCCTGATCCTAATAAACAAACTTTAGATCTTCTAATAAAAGTAAAAAATAAAAATAAAATGATATTTAGAGCATTTATATGGCTGGGGAAAACTTTTTGCACTATTGCAGAGAATAACCCCCTTATGAACACATCTCTTTCAGTCGATGATGAGCAATATTGTTTCAGCTTGAAACACGCACTGCCTTGTTTTTTATTTTACAGTGATTTTTACTAAGTCTAATATTATAATGATTAATTATCATCAGTATATATATATTTTTTGCTGTTTTAAACTAATATTAACAAAATTTTAAATTAAAATATTAAAAACACAAATTCAATTAATTGCTTTTAATGTAATTTGAAAAAGAAAAAAGAAAGGTTGATCTTAAGCTGTAATTAAAACATACATTGTATATGTTAATATAGTAAAGTACATTATAATAATATAAGTACATTAGTAGTATATAAGTACATTAATACATTTAAAAAATTATATTTTAGTATATAATTTATGTAACAGCTTTATTTGTGCAAGTATGCTTACCACAAATGAGATGCTCTCCCAAACTTGAATTACAATGCTTTGTATTCAAATTTTACCAAACATTAAATCACTATACATTTTATTTGCTACTTCACAGTCAAATTTTCAAATTACCTAAAAAATTAAATTTCAAATTAATCTTTAAAAAAATGTTTATAATTTAATGCAGCAATTAAATTAAAAGAAACTAGCTGTAAAGAGTATATGCACTAAAAGTATAAACATAAAGTCATTTTAATAACTAGAGAGTTCAGACTCCCAAATAAATTCAGGGATGTCCCTGACCTTAAGAAATAACACACTTTTTGCCTCTCATCCAGTAAATAGCAACCTTCTTGCCCTTCAGTCAAAAAAATCAGTCAAATAAATTTTGCCCTTACAGTACTTTGTACAGAAAAACCTGTTTACATAGCAAAAAAATGGCTCAATGTATGTTGAAATGAGTTCTCTGACTTTAAAATATTAAAGGTGCCTTTAAAAATAAATAAGTACCCTAAACACTTGTTTTACCTTGTCTGAGAAAAGCTATTTTAACACTTATTCTTCTGCAATGATTTTGTAATTTTTCACAAAAGCATAAAGCGATTCAACAATGGGTCAAGCTCAGGACATAAGATTAGATTGACTTGAATGAAAGATTTTTCTTTAGGGTCATTCCACATGAATTCAACCAATGGGTGTTGCATCATAGTCACAGATTTTTTTTTAAATTTTATCATAGACAGACATAGTACTGAAACCCTCAAATCTGAAATTTAAAAGTAATTTTCACAATATTGGCCGAGATATGGCCATTTGAAAACTGGCCATTTTTACAAAATGGCGGCCATCTTGGAATTGTATCACTGTCTAAATATGGCCATAACTTGACAACTAATGGCTCAAATTTTATATATCTGGTACCAATTTGAAGCTATTTGTACAAAGAATGAATATTTCACATCAAAACAATAATAAATTTTCATTTTTTTACTTTTTATTATGTGCAAAGTGAAAATTTCACCGCAAAAAAGGGCAGATTGTAATGGCTCATAAAAAAAATGAATCATCATGAATTTTTCTGAAACTTGGTAAAAACGTTGCTCCAGCTGTGTACTTTAAATTTAAAAAAAATTGGAAAGGTAAAATTTGTTGTTTTAAAATAAATGGTTTTTTACACATAAGGTGTCATTAACCAAATAATGATATTTTTAGAATCTGTAAGCATTCCTGATTCAAAAAATAATGGTTAAAATAAAATTTTCTAACATCTAAATTAATGTAAAAGTATAATCAAAACCTCATTTGTACTAATTTTGTAGAAATCTGCCCCCAGCCCCCCTCCCCCCTCCCAAAAAAAATAGACAATTCAAAAAATTTTACACTGAAAAAGATAAGAAAATAATTAGAGATGGGACGAATATTCGGCCACTATTCGGTATTCGGCCTATTCGGCCCTTTTGCCGAATATTCGGTTGGCCGAATATTGAAGGCTTGTTGACCGAATACTTCGGCCGAATACCTGTAGCCGAATATTTAGAGATATCTTGCCGAATATTGCTAAAATCTCGCCGAATAGTGAAAGATATCTTGCCAAATAAATTTCGGATTTAAAGAATTTCATTCTTGCAATTTTTTTTTTCCCTCTAATCCAAATTGGCTACTTCATTTATGAACTCATTCTCACTCTTACTTACAAAATATAAAGTTATTCAGATACTAAAAAATATACAACCTTTCTATATTTCCTATAAAAGTTGGTGATATTTTAGAAAATGCTGCCCAAGTTGGAGATTTAATTGTACGGGAAATGTCATCATTAGAGAATGATATATTACAATTCAAAATATAAAAATATTGCCTTATTCTAAAACGCTCAAATATTTATTAATGTCTGCAAACTCCATGCACATATAAAAAAGGCTCTTATGAAATTCATAACTTATTTTCTTTAAAGTAAGAAATGAAAAAATTTATTCACTAGGTGTGTTAATGAAGATTCATTTTCAAAATTAAATATAATATATCACCATTCCAAATACAACGGTACATTAAAAAGCAGAACTGATGTCAAACTCGATACACATTAGCTGACACAACTTGCTTTATGAAGATGGTTTTATAAATATTGTAATATAAATTCTAAATACTCAACAAAATAATTTTTTCATTCTGTAGTTTTCACTTTTAAATAATTATTTGCATAATTACTGACTTAAATATGTAACATTATTATGTATATATTTTTAATTTAATCTTCCTTCCTTCATGTTGTTATCAATTTTTGTTTATCCTTTTAATGCTTGTTGAATAAGTGGAATATTGAAGTTGAATATTGTATGTGCCGATTCAAATGTCAAAGATTTTGTTAACATATGCATTCTACTTTAAGCATAACCTTTTGCTTTAACATAATTTGTAATTTAAAGTTTTGCATCTGATTTCAGAACAGTCATTCTTACAAATTTGCTTATCACTAGGGACACAAACTCTAAATGATCAAATTTACTTCATTAAAGGTTATTTCAGAAAATTTGTCCTTGTGAGTTCTGAGAGAGAGAGAGAGAGAGATTAAGAATATTATTGATTTTGGATATAAGAAGTATCAATTGATAGTAAAAGTGAAGTACATTCTTTATATTTTAATGGAAATATTTTCCCATCTTGACTTACTGAAAATCAATTTGATGTACATTAGAATAAAGGATATAATGCAATTTCATAATTTATTTGTGTTAAAATAAGTTTTTCAAATTTAAAAATACATTTAAAAGCACATTTAAGAGTAATAACTATTAATGAGCTCCTTTTTTTTTAAATTATATATAATCAAAATTTATTTTCTTTATTGGAAAAAAATTTTTACTATTCGGCCGGCCGAATATTCGGTATTCGGCCTAAAATTTGGCCGAATATTCGGTATTCGGCTATTCGGCCAAATCACTATTCGTCCCATCCCTAAAAATAATTAAGGAATATAATGTATAATTATAAAATACCTATAAATGCAGTGCATATATATATGATAATTTACTTCACATATAGGGGCGAGTGGGGTGGAATGGGACAGTAGGTTTTTCTCTTTAAGTATCATTCTAAATATTTCATCAATCACACATTAGGTGAAGTAATGGTACCCCAATCTTCAGTTGAAAAAAGTAGCTGATTTACATAAGCTTGCAATTATATAAAGAAAAAGATTATTTCAAAAATGAAAAGTAAATTTAGTTCATATACTTTTTATGCTTTCTGTATAATGATTTGATTATGCATAGATGTAACAGTTTCTCTATATATGGAACATTATACTGTAAAATTAGAGAGGTAAAATTTGTTGTTTTAAAAATGGTTTTCTACATATAAGATGTCATTGACCCAAATAATGATTATTTTAAAATCTGTAAGTATTCTTAATTTAAGAAATATTGGTTAAAATGAAATTTTCTAGCATCTAAATTAAAGTATTGTGTTTATATTATATAATTCAATAAAGAAATATCAATTTGCAGTTATTTACACTAAATATTTATTTTTACAGTACTTTTTATTTCATTTCATTCAAAATTTTTGTAACTTTTGTCTGCAAATAACCAAGTTTCCTCTTTGAGCTACGCCTATTCATTTTTATTGGCGATAACTCTAACATTTCACAGCTTTTGTTTAATTGTTCCATTACTACTGTGGGTTCACTAAATTCTGGATCAGAGATGCTTTTCATGTCAACAATAGAAATCATCTTATTTATTGATGAATAGCAGGAAGTACATAATTTTTTTCCTGGAATGAGGATGTCTGGATTTGTCATAGACATATCTAAAGAAATTGTTTTCAGTGATTTTGCTCTGTTACTATTTGGATGTTTATTAAATGGATCACAACACTGTCTCTGATTTAAACTATAAAATTTTAGAAATTTATCCTTGTGAACCTTGCATATATTCGCATGCAAAAAACTTTTTTCATCTGGGATTATATAATGTAACCTTTTTTTTAATAAATGTAAATCCCGTGGGGATAATTGAAGAACAGAAATAACATCAGTACTCAGAGAAACATTGAGTTTTTTACATACAAAACACTCCATCTCCACTGTATAATAAGTACAAAATAATTATTGTATGTCTAAATACACTTCATTGAAAACTTTAGAAGTGGTATATGGTATTTAAAAGGAATTACTCAAGTTTCTTGGACATTATGATGCAAGATTACATCATACTTTAATTATAGCCAATTAAGAAGCAGATGAAGTAAAGCAGCAATCTTTTCTTTAAATTGCATCAGCTCATATAGAACATGATGCAAGATAGCATCATACTTTGATTATAGCCAATTAAGAAGCAGATGAAGGTACAGTAGCAATCTTTTCTTTAAATTGCATCAGCTTATATAGAACATGATGCAATATTACATCAGCTTATAGAAACATAATGAAATTTTTACATCATGTTTTGAATTCAAAATTTAAAATTTTGAATTCATGTTTTGATTCTTGAAATAATCTTTTTCTTTATATAATTGCAAGCTTGTGTAAATTAGCTACTTTTTTCAACTGAAGATTGGGGTACCATTACTTCATTTAATATGTGATTGATGAAATATTTAGAATGATACATAAAGAGAAAAACCTACTGTCCCATTCTACCCCACTTGCCCCTATATGTGAAGTAAATCACCATATGTATGCATTGCATTTATAGGTATTTTATAATTATACATTATATTCCTTAATTATTATCTTATCTTTTTCAGTGTAAAATTTTTTGAATTGTCTAATTTTGTTTTGTTTTTTTTTTGGGGGGGGGAGGGGGGCTGGAGGCAGATTTCTACAAAATTAGTACAAATGAGGTTTTGATTATACTTTTACATTAATTTAGATGTTAGAAAATTTTATTTTAACCATTATTTTTTTAATCAGGAATGCTCACAGATTCTAAAAATATCATTATTTGGTTAATGACACCTTATCTGTAAAAAACCATTTATTTTAAAACAACAAATTTTACCTTTCCAATTTTTTTTTATTTAAAGCACACAGATGGAGCAACGTTTTTACCAAGTTTCAGAAAAATTCATGATGATTCATTTTTTTTATGAGCCATTACAATCTGCCCTTTTTTGGGGTGAAATTTTCACTTTGCACATAATAAAAAGTAAAAAAATGAAAATTTATTATCGTTTTGATGTGAAATATTCATTCTTTGTACAAATAGCTTCAAATTGGTACCAGATATATAAACTTTGAGCCATTAGTTGTCAAATTATGGCCATATTTAGACAGTGATACAATTCCAAGATGGCCGCCATTTTGTAAAAATGGCCAGTTTTCAAATGGCCATATCTCGGCCAATATTGTGAAAATTACTTTTAAATTTCAGATTTGAGGGTTTCAGTACTATGTCTGTCTATGATAAAAATTAAAAAAAAATCTGTGACTATGATGCAACAAGTTTTCCTTAAATTGGTTGATTTCACGTGGAATGACCCTTTAGCAAGATGTCCATGTACCATATGACCACAAAAAAGAACACTTATGACAAAAATGATATTTCTATTTGGATCTTCTTAAAACTCTGAAAGTGGCTATAAGAATCTACAAAGATCTCTTACTAATCTAAAAAGTATTCTTTTACCACTCACAAGGAAGGTCTCCATACGGCATACTCAGAAAAATCTGAAAAAATTACAGAATGTTCTTCTCATATAGTTATATATCTTTATAAAAAAATTTTTGGCGGAACCTCCTTATAACGTCTGTAAAAAAAATAATAAAAATTTCGTTCATTTGGCAATTTATCTCCGGTTGGCAAAAAAACGAAATTTTGAAAAATACGCTTTTACGCTTCAAATACTTTTAAAGAAAAAACTTTCTATGTTCAATTTATTTAAATAAGTTTAGTTTAAGTTAGGGGTGCACAACCTTTTCAAGAGAAGGGCCACTTACAAATATGTCTGGGTAGTAGAGGGCCACATCAATAACATGGAGATAATTTGATTTCAAAGGTGATCTGTGGCTTATAATTGGATAAAAAAATATGTTTTCAGAGGGAAGTGGAAAAATACCCCTTTAGGTTTCGTTTAACCAGTCAAAATATCCTTTTTCAGTTGGTAAGGATATATCAGCAGTTTTTACGTTTGTGTATATAACAGATATAGCAAGGATTATTCTCAAGATGTAATAGTATTCCTTGACTTTATTAAGGAGAGTAAATTTTGTCTTATTAAAAGTGCTAAAAAACAAAGATAAGTGGCTGGTGCTAAAAATAATGTGATCTTTATGAATGAAGGAGAGGGAAGGAGCCGATCAATAAAATTTTTCCGTGTCTCATCATTGAAATTCCTGATTTTTCAATGCTCGATCAACAAAATTTCCATGCATGTCGACCAAATTAGGGATTTTTATGAAAGTGATTAACAAAATTCACAATTTTTAGAAACTGATGAGAAAATTCAATCTTTCTGTGCGTCAACAAAATTTGCAATTCATACGAAACATATCAAGAAAAATCACAATTTTTACGAAACCGATCGATAAATTTTGCAAATTTTACAAGGCGGATCCACAAAAACATGATTTTTTACGAAGCCCATCGACGAAGTTCGTGGTTTTTACAAAGCTGATCGACGAAATTTGCGATTTTTACGAACCCGATCGACGAAATTTGCGAATTTTACGAAGCTGATCGGTGAAATTCGCGATTTTTACGAAGCAGATTGAAGAAATTTGCGATTTTTACAAAGCTGATCGGCGAAATTTGCAACTTTTCTGTGACTGATTGACGAAATTATAAATTTTCACAAAGCTGATCGACGAAACGCGATTTTTCTTAGCATGATCGATAAAATTCGCGATTTTTGATTTTTTTCTGCGGCTGATCGATAAAATTATCAATTTTTTACGAAGCCGATCGGCGAAATTTGCGATTTTTACGAAGCCGATCGGCAAAATTATCGTTTTGCACGAATCCGATTGCCGAAGTTCGCGATTTTTACGAAGCTGATCGACGAAATTTGCAACTTTCATCGCATGATTGATAAAATTTGCGATTCTTCGATACCAGGTTGACAAATTTCACGATATTTACAAACCTTATCGACTAAATTCGCGATTTTTATAAAGCATAGACGAAATTCGCAATTTTCACGAACCTGATCGATGAAATTTGCAACGCCGATCGGCGAAATTCGCGATTTTTCTTCGCCTGATCAACAAAATTCCGGACTGTTCTGCGAAATTTCACCAGACAGATGAAATTTGCGATTTTCTTTGAGCCTGACCGACGAAATTTGCAATTTTTCCGCGTAAGATCGACAAAATTCGCAAAATTCCTGTGTCCGACCGACAAAATTTGCCATTTTCGGAACCCGATCAAAAAAAACTCGCGATTTTTCCTTGTCTGATCGACGAAATTCGCGTTTTTCCACTTTTAACTGGGGAAATCTGCATTTTTCCGCGAGCAATTAATGAAATTCCTGACTTTTAATTTATTTGGATGAAAACTGCATTTTTTTACGCGGCAAGATGAAATTCGCGATTTTTTTCTCTGGCGAAGCTTTCAAATCTCACGATTGTTTCGCAGCCGATCAACGAAATTTTCAATTTTTCCGCGCATCACCGCTAAGTTTGTGCTTTTCCCGTGTCTTATCAACGAACTTTGCAATTCTTTCGCCCCTGATCGACAAAATTCGCGATTTTTTCATGTCAGATCAACGAAATTCGCATTTTTTTCACGCGGCAAACTGAGAAAACATGCGAACTTTCCCACAGCCGATGAGTTTAATTTGCAAATCTGACGGGTTTTTTCTTGGCTGATCAATGAAATGTGCGATTTTCCGAGTCTGACGACAAAATTCGCGATTTTTCCGTGCCTGATCGACAAAAATCGCGTATTTTCCGTGCTCGATCGGTTAAAATTACTATTTTTTCTGAGCCTCATGGCCAAAATTCGCGATTTTTTCATACCTGATGAACCAAAAGTGCGATTTTTCGTCACTTAATCAATGAAATTCGCGATTTTTCCGTGCCTGATCAACGAAATTTGTGATTCTTAAGTGACGGACGAATTCTCGCGGTACATTGACGAAATTTGTGATTTTTATCCGAGACTTTTCCAAAAAAATTGCATTTTTTTTCTAGCTGTAAATTGACGAAGTTCGCGGGCCACACGTTAACCCATCACGGGCCACTTTTGGCCCGCGGGCCACAGGTTGTGCATCCCTAGTTTAAGTAATTTTAGTTTTGCATTTTTACTTTACTTTAAGAAGTAATTTTGTCATATACGTTTATATATACTTATAACAAAATGAAATTAATATATTTTATCATTTAAAACACAATTTAAATTCATTAAAATTGTTCCAAATTGAAAAATACACTGTTAAAAATCTGCTGCATTTTGTTGCAACGCACTCCCTTGCTTGTATAGAAAACGGTTACTTGGCCGTGAAATGGAGCTTTCTCATTGGTTGGAATAGAGAGATTATATACAAGCAGTGGAGTGCGTTGCAACAAAATACAGCAGATTTTTAACAGTGTATGACACGGTCAATTCACCGTGCTATGGAGCATTCTCATTGGTCAGAAAAGAGATATTCTATAAAAGTAGTGGAGTGACATTGCAGTAAATGCTGCAGATTTTTAACAGTGAAGTCAATTAAAATTGATTTTCAGATTCGTTAAAATCGTCTGCTTTTGGAGAGGAAATGCATTGCTCGCCAAATCCCACGTCGTTTTCAGCTTTTCACGCCAATTATTCCAAACTATGTTATTGTTTTACATATCTAATAATGTAATTCTGCTGGTAATTTTCACTGATCCTTTATTACCTACATGAGTAGTTTAATTCGTATTTTTTTCAAAAAATTCTGAGTATGCCCCCAATGGAGACCTTCCTTGTCAGGCATTTTTAAAATCAGAGGAAAATCCCTTAATTATAACAACATATTAACTCAATCTTCAAAATACATTTTTTAAGACTGAGTATGAAATGAAATGTATTACAACAATGTATTTTTCAAGATAAGACATTGAAGAAAAGAACCTTTATAACCTAATGACTGTACAGTCAGACTCATTTTTGAGCAAAAAAGTCAAAGTCACTAAAAAACAAGCCAACTTCGGCCTTTTTTGTTAGACAGTTTGAAGAGAAATTAAACCCATTATATGTAATATTAAATCCATACAAGGAATTATTGTTATTTTTGGATTATATTGGGCTACCCAAGTCATCTGCACACATTAGATAACCATTTTTAATTAAAATCTCTAGTAGATCCTGAATTATTTCCAAACTTGTAAAATTTTCATATTTATTTATTATATTTTTTCCCCTTCCCATCAATATTTTTCTGCTCTGGAGGGCACAAATTAACATCAAAATTGCAAAGATTTCCAAAAAGATATTTACAATTTTTATTCTTTTTAATTTCATTTTCAATTGTTTTTTTATGGGCTAAGGTGCTTTTGCGTTCGGCCAAAATTAATGGAAAAAAAAATCTTGCCAAGTTTGGTGATAAACCCCTAATTCTGGTAACCCTGTCAAAATGGTGCCAAAGCCCATATTTTTGGCAACCCTAATAGCAGCTTTCGTGGAGGCAAGGAGGAGGTTAAGGTGAGGGGGGGAGTTTTTCTATTCCCGGAGCAAGAAGGAGGTAGAGGTGAGGGAGGGAGGAGAATTTTCTCTTTGAGCCTGTGATGTAATTTGATTACGAGCTGCGCAGTTTTTTTTTTTTTTTTACTTCTGCGCAATTTATGTTCTGAAATTCAAATTTTTGAACTATCTAACGGTGTTTTACTGCTTCTTTTTCGCTTTCCGTCGACAGTGAGTAACAACTCCGAGTGATCTTTTTAAGGATAGATTAGGACGTTATATTTTGCCCAAAGGGCATTTTTAAAATTTTTTATTGGGGTACATGGTTTCTTTTTTCATTTTTTGGATAATTCATTTTGAACGAAACTGCAAATCGGACATGAGAATGATTAATCGGCAACGAAAGTGGTTTTTCAGTAAAGATCGATGTTTTGGTTTAAAAATTTTAATTCTTTTTTGTAATAGCTTATTTTTATTTTTGTAATCTTCACTTGCACCTTGTATACATATATTTTTTAAATTGTTTTCTTTGGAATTTAAATTATTTCGTTCGTTTCAATTATATGTAAACATTATGTCGTTGTAACCCGTTTTCTGATCTTTTACTATTTGAAAATTTCAAGAAATCTACAAAATGTAAGTACTATTTTTGTCATTATTTTAATTTTATTTTCTGTTTATTCGTGTAAAGAAATTGTTTCTAAAATGATCACGATTTTGAATCGGCAATTTTTGTAATTTTTACATGCACCCTGTATATAGATTTTTAAAAATTTTTTTTGGAATTTAAATTATTTCGCTCGTTTTATTTATATGTATTTTTTTTCTTTTGTAACCCTCTTTTTGTTTTTTATAAATAAAAATAAATATACAAAATGCAAGTACTATATACAGTAAAACCTCCATAACGGACACTCCCGAATAGTGGACACCTCTATTTAACGGACAGTTTTCCAATCCCCACTCCCAAAACCTTAATTTTTATATGTTTAACCTCTGAATAACGGACATTCCGAATAGCGGACACTAGTTTTGACTTTTGACGATGAAGGATGAGAATTTTATTTTTAATGTGAAACAAAAGTGAAAAAAAAGTAAAAAATTTCTAATTTTGTCGGGACAATGTGTCATAATTTTTCTGATCACTGATAAATTTAATGGTAGGCTGGGGAAATCCCCTTCCCGTGCCCTGTATTGAATTCAGGGAGTGAGTTGAGAGATAATGCCCCTTTCAGAGCATTTGAATGCTCCTCCCTCGCTGAAAATTTGAGATTTTATGCTTTTAAGAAACGGCAAAATATGGTGACCAGTTATATATATATATATTTTTATTAAGGAAAAAAACCAGATTATTCAAAAGGATTAAAACTCCTGATTTCACACCTTGACTAGAACTTGACATTGAAAAGTAAATTACTTGTAATCGCAAGCAAAAGCAAAAGGTGTGCACAATTTCATTTCAGTTTTATTGCTTAAAAAAATTTAATTTCTGATTAATTATATAATAGACGGTGATATATTTTTACGGTCATATATTTAGGACATATATGAGTCAAATAAGGAAACATACGCATTTCCCATTAATTTTTGAACCGACGAGGTTTTCCCAATAGCGGACACCTCCGAATAGCGGACAGTTTCAGCGCTCCCAAGCTGTCCGTTATTTAGAGGTTTTACTATATATATTTTTTTAATTTTGAGCTTATTCGTGCTAAAAAGTCTGTTTCAAAATGATCGTGTTTCTGAATCAGCAATGAAATTCGTTTTTAAATATGGCGATCATCTTAAACATTTTAAATTTTTTCTCCTGAAAAAAAACGGGGGGTTCAGGGGGGCAGAGCCCCCCTGACATAGTGCAAATTATTCATTTTTTATATTTACAAAAATGCATTTTTTCAGGAGTTTTGAAAGTGATCGCTACATTTGAAAACGGTTTCTCCCGCAATTTCAGTTTGGCGATCATTTTTGGAAACGGCTTATTGGCACGAAAAAAATCGGCATATTTACGGGGCCGAACGCTAAAGCACTTGTTTCAATTTATGATATGCTTAAAAACATTATTGAATTTAATTATCTCAGAAGCAGAATTTTTTGTGCCAGTCTGTAGCATTACAAAAATTTGTTGGTTACTTGGTTATCCTGTCGACCTGAAGACTATCTTGGGTGCTACTTTGATATACCACCCCAAAAATTACGCGCCAAATCTGGCACTCCCTACGCACTTTTCCTACGGACCTTTTAGGTTTGCTGTTACTCAGCTTCATTCCTTCATTTGTATTTTTTATGTATTCATTATTTTTTAGGTATTCTTTTTTTGTATTTAACTTAATTTTAATTAATGTATTTTTAATTAATTTATTATTTTTAATTAATGTATTTAACTTAATTTTAATTAATTTTATTTTTTGTATTTAACTTAATTTAACTTAATGGGTATTTTGCTTGGCGAGAAAAAAATGTCGCCAAATTTACGATTTGGGGGGGTATATCAAAGTAGTTCCCTATCTTGATTAAATGCCAATAATGGATGATCGTTAATGTGGTATTCAGTAACATTAAACATGATATATGTATTTAAAACATCAAGTGATTTTTATTAATGTTTTACTAATTATTATCATTATTATTATTTTGTTATTTAAAATAAAAATTATTTCAATATGTATAATTTGGCTATTAGTTTGGCGAGACAGTCAACGGGATAACCAAGTAGTATCAATTTATCTGTGACCTGACAGTTCTAGACTAAGCCTAGTATTGAAGCAACAGTAGGTACTTACATATTAATGCCACTGCAGCAGAAGTTGTGTTAAAGCACCAATAAAGAGCAATCTTGTTGTTTGCACGTGTACAAAAAATGGCATAAAAAAAGCACTCAAGCACTAAAAATGGCATAAAAAAGCAGCAAACACCAAGGCAACAACCAACAAGGAATCCAAAAGATAACAGCATGCACGTGCGAACAAGATTGCTCTTTATAGGCGCATTAACGTAACTTCTGCTGCAGTGGTGTGAATATGTAAGTACCCAACAGTATAATATAAAATTTCTTTTTTCAAAGCTTGGCCTTTATTTTTAATCTAGTAGATTAATCTGTATTGCCTGCTGCTGTACTGGGTTGATCCTGATTATGAAATGACGAGGAAACTATATTTTCCAATATTGTGACCATTTTCAAAACTTTAAAAAACTGAATACAAATTTCTTTAAACAAAGGGTTCAGATAAAAACTATTAGTTTAGAATTTTTATCTTCAACATCTTAAAAAATGCAACTTTTAGAGTTTTAAAAGTAATTGTACTGGAAAACTGAGCTTTCACGTAGTTTCATCATTTTTAAAACAACATTATGGAAAAAAAGTACCAAGTTCATACCACGTATTACTGAGACTTTCTGTTCGAAATTTTCTAGATTTGCTACTAATGATGGGATCCATTTACACGAGTTGTAAAAAACACATTTTCTTTTCTCCATAACCGCTTGGTGTTTTAGTTTAATTTCATTTTCTCATTAATCTACACACAAAATACTCATATGAGAATCAGTCTGACTTGTCAAATTTCAGTGAAATTCAAAATTCTGATTTGAAGAATAGAGATAGGTAATAACACAAATTTCCTTTAAAGTTTAACTCAATAAACTTTTTAGAAATCTATATAAAAGCTACACTTAAAAAACTAAATAAAATAGGTTCTCAGCCACAATAATAAAAAGAAATAAAAAATGCTAACGTTAGTAAACATAAGTTATAGAAGGAAAATTGGACAGTAAAAGGAATATATATAGTTACTGAAATGAAGCTATGTCTACATTTCTTTATCGAATTAATGCTAACCATGATTATTGAGTAATTAACATGAATTTTCATAAATATAAAAGTACTTAATTCAATGCTAGCAAAACAAACTACAGATCAAAGAACAAAACCACATTTTCTATCGATTATCTTCAAATTCGATTTGTTCAAAAATGAAGGTCGAACGATACACTAAAACTCCACTAAACATATTAATTATTGGACAAACGATATTATGGCGTCACTGATAAGAAGTAAAATTTGATTGGACAGTCAAAATTAGCCGCCCCCTGTTTTTAGAAATTATCTATTGTCTGACCAATAAGAAGCTCCATAGGTATTTTTAAATCATTCTCATTGGTCAGAAAATAAATAGTCTTTAAAAACAGAGGCAACTTTTCACAGCAGTAAGCTTCTTAAACTAATATGCCTTTACATCAGAGTAGTGAACTAAAATTGGATTGTTTTGGGGTAATTTTAAACAAAAACAAATCTTCAAACAATTTGGCTAGTCTGCTGTTAACATCAAGGTGATTCTTGTTAACACACAAAGATTAGCGAGGAATAGAGATGAATTATGGTGGCTGAAGGTGCTATTACACGTACTTTGCTGCAGGCGTCAAATCGCAGGCGACTCCATGTTATCCTCAGGGGCGTAAACCACTCTAGTCGCGTAGGGGGGTGTAGGCGCATAAATTTCCGACTTTCAAGAAGGAAAATTTCAGAGTACTATGGCCAACATGAGGACTAATACACACACACACACACACACACACACACACACACACATATATATATATACACAATTTTATTAAAACCATTCAATTAATTTTTAAAAAATGAAGAAACAAATAAACAGTTTTTTACAGACCAATGCGCAAAATGCTACAAAAGGAAATGTAAAAAATGTATATAACAAAACCAAAAGAAATTCCAAATCCCCAAAATACATGGAAGTCTTCATCAGGGAGGCCCCTCCATGTAGGGGTAAATAAAGAGAAGTTTCTGAAAGGATGTAGGCTCATAAGCTAAATTACATCCTTAGCCCCCAACTTCTCAGATTTCAGAAATCAAACTCAAACCTTCAAAAATATTATAAATATATACACAAAATTTTTTTAAAAATACCAAAGGACAAGACCAAAAATTACACAAACAAAAAAAATTACACAAACAAAAAAGGAAAATTACCTACAAAACTAAATATATAAAATATAAAATTGTAAAATACAAACCCCCAGGAATACAAAACCCTTGATGCACTAGTCCACTCATAAACGCACATATTGTTTTACTAAAACAATTATTACAAATAATATAATACATCGCTGAGATTTTAACATTCAAAAAATAGTTTTTACAGATGAGCAGTTAGTACAACGTAGATAAAAAAACTTGTTCCAGTAAATCTCGCGGAGCTTGAGTGGAGTGGAGAGGTTCCTGAGTAACGTGATAAAAATTATAAAACGGTTGCAAAAGTTAGTTATGGTCAAGGCGCTACAGTACTCCCCCCCCCAGTGTCTTCAGACACGGAATCTGCTTGGCAAACGGACTTTTCTACCGGACTTGGTTATTTTCTCTGGTTCATTCTTTTGTTGGTCTATCGTGTTTGGCTGTTGAAGAGTTTCTTTGGCTGTTGAAGGTTTTCTTTGGCTATTGACGGGTTCCTTTGGCGGAACTTCTTCAGGCACACTGAGCAAAAATGCTGGTTTTAGTCGGTCAAGACAAACTGTTGTCTTTTTACCTTTAACGTCGAGTGTAAACCATTTGTCTGTACGGGAAAGGACTTTAAATGGTCCGTCGTAAGTAGGTTGGAGTGGTTTTCTGATTGCGTCATGTCTGATAAAAACGTGGGAACAATTTTTCAACTCCTGATAGATGAATGGTGTATGACGTCCATGGTTTGCAGGAGGTACTGGTTGCAATTTTCTCATTGCCTCTCTCAGGTTATCCACGAAAGGTTTAGGATCAGGGTCCGAAGTTGGTCGCAGCCCTAAGAATTCACCTGGAAGTCTCAAGGTAGTTCCATAAACCAATTCTGAAACTGTTGCACCAATGTCTTCTTTCAGGGAAGAACGAAGGCCGAGCAGAACAAGTGGCAATGTATCAACCCATCGTTCTGTCATGTGGCATTTGATGGCAGTTTTCAATGGCCTATGCAAACGTTCTACAATGCCATTAGCCTTCGGGTTAAATGAAGTCGTTCGAAGCTTCGTTATTCCGAAATGTCGAGCTAGAGCCTTTAATAATTCTGATTCAAACTGACGACCTTGATCGGTTGTTATGTATGTAGGCACTCCGAAACGAGAAATCCAGGCAGAAAGAAATGTCCGTGCAACCGTTTCTGCTGTGATATCAGCTATGGGAATGACTTCGGGCCAGCGCGTGAATCGGTCTATGATCGTCAAGGCGTAGCAGTATCCTTGAGATGGTGGCAAAGGTCCAATTATGTCCATGTGGACATGTTCAAATCTTTCATTTGGGGTCTTAAAGTATCCCAGAGGACTGGAGACATGACGTTGCACTTTAGATCTTTGGCATGCAATACAAGCACGGGACCAGTTTCTACAATCTTTGTTCACTTCCGGCCACACAAATCTACTGGTAATGAGTCTTGTTGTAGCCTTTATTCCTGGATGGGACAGATTATGAAGAGATTTAAATACTTCAAAACGTAGGCTTTTTGGAACGTAAGGCCTGATGGTAGTTGTTGAATAGTCGCAATAAATCTCTCCGTCTGGTAGAACAACTTTACGCAGTCTCAAAGAAGTGCTTTCATTTAATAAGTCTTGTAATTCAGGATCATTCGCCTGTGCATTGGCCAGATTTGTATAATCAATTGGCGAAGGCATTTCTATGGCTGCAATTCGAGAGAGAGTGTCTGCTATGATATTATCTGAACCTTTTACATAACGCAAATCTGTTGTGAATTGTGATATATAATCTAGTTGTCTGTTTTGTCGCGGGGATGCTTTATCTGATTTCTGATGAAAAGCGAAAGTTAAAGGTTTGTGATCGGTATAGATGCAAAATGTTCTACCTTCAAGCATGTATTGGAAGTGTCGAATAGCCGAATAGGCTGCTAATAATTCTCTATCGTACGCGCTATAACGTTTTTCAGTGGGAGACAGTTTCCGGGAGAAAAAACCCAAAGGTTGCAATTGGTTATTTGTAATTTGATTGAGTGCAGCCCCGATAGCAAAATCTGAAGCATCAGTACACAAAACCAAACCCGACGTTTCTGAAGGGTGAGCAAGTAAAGCTGCATTTGCAAGTTGTTGTTTACAGTCATCGAAAGCTTGTTTATCTTCCACAGTCAACTCGATATGGTTGTTATCTTTTTTGTTTCCTTTAAGATACTCATTTAAGATGGCCTGTTTGTCCGCAGCATGTGGCAAGAATCGACGGTAAAAATTGATTAAGCCTAAAAACATGCGTAAATCCCTTACAGTTTTCGGTTCCTTAAAATCTAATACCGCTTGAACCTTTTCTGGCAAGGGTTTGGTCCCATCTTTTGAAATCAAATGTCCTAAAAATGAAAGTTCAGAGACCCCGAACACACATTTAGATGTATTTAGTTGTATCCCGTAGTCGCTGAGTCTTTGGAATAATTGCTGTAAATGCTCTGCATGCTGCTCTTCATTATCAGAGAAAACTAAAATGTCATCCAAATATGCAAAGCAAAATGCCAAATCCCTTAAAACTTCATTGATAAATCGCTGAAAAGTTTGGGCAGCGTTGCAGAGACCAAAATTTAAAAAGGGGAATTCGAACAGGCCGAAGGGTGTTATTATTGCAGTTTTCGGGATATCCTCTTCATTTACCGGAATCGCATGGTAAGCCCGAAATATATCTAATTTTGAAAAAATAGTTTTGCCATGGAGAGCAGAGGAGAAATCTTGTAAGTGAGGAATGGGATAACGATCTGGAATTGTTTTTGCGTTTAAGCGCCTATAATCGCCAACAGGACGTATACCACCTGTGGATTTAGTCACAACATGAAGGGGTGAAGACCAGGGGCTCTTGGATGGTCGACAAATACCCTTCTCAATCATAAATTCAAATTCCTTTTTAACGGCATCGAGGGTTTTTGGATTTAATCTTCTAGGGCGACTATGGACTGGCGGCCCAACTGTCTCAATATGATGCACAGTGGAATGTTTGGCCTTCCCAAATTTGGGATCTGGGGTTATAATATCTGGATAAGATCTTAACAAGGCGTGATAACGGGAATTTTCTATAATGACTTTAACTGCCCCTTGTTGCACATTATCCAAACTGCCCGAGGTGCCTATATTTGTCATTCCATCGATAAGTCTTTTATTCCTAATATCGACAAGTAGATTAAAATGTCTCAAAAAGTCTGCTCCAATAATGGGTGTCGAGACCTCAGCAACTATAAAATTCCATTTAAAAACCCGGCGTAAACCTAAATTCAATTGTAATAATTTTGTACCGAAGGTTTTTATTTTTGACTGATTTGCGGCGTATAATTCAAAGGAGTCAGGAGAGCGTTGGTAACCGTGTTGGTTTCTTTTTATTGGTATGCACGAAACATCACTACCGGTATCAATTAAATATTTCAGATTTGTAGCACTGTCATAAACGCAAAGGCGGTTATTAGTTTTAGCTACCGAAACATCGCTACCACCCACGGCACTAGTTTGAGTGGTAGCGTCTACTCGTTTCCCGACTGGGTGAACGAGCAAGGCTGCCTACACTGCCTAGCAAAACGACCAAACCGATTATGGTAATAGCAATAATTTTGATTGTTTTCATAAGCCGGATTTCGGCTTACATTCCTAGATTGGCCTCGGAATGTGAATCTTCGGCCCCTTGAATTATATTGACTTTTTTCTTCGGAAAGTTTCTCGACAAGCAATGTCAACTTCTCAATTTGTTTTTGCATGTCTAAAATAGATGGCTGGCCTATTGCCGCAATTGGTTCTGATTTTGCAACAGAATATACCTGCGTGTTATCTGCTGTAGTTTCGTATATCTTGTCGGCTAAAACCGCAAGTTCAGGTAAATTTTCGTTCGATACCAATAAGATGGTTTGAATATTTGGTGGTAATCTCTGTAACCATAAGCTCTGCAAAAAGTTATCGTTGAGTTGGCCTGCAGCCAAATCGCGCATTTGGCGGAGTAATGTAGACGGTTTACTGTCTCCCAACTGCAATTCACTCAGAAGTTTTTTTAAGCGTTTTCCATCAGAGTCCGCGAACTCTGCAATAAGCCTGCGCTTTAATGTGTCATATTTACCCTGCTGTGGGGGACTGTATATAAGGTCACTAACATAATTTAAACTTTCAGAGTCGATTGATGAAATTAGACTAGCATATTTGGTGTCATCGTTTGTAATTCCAGATAACTGAAACGCGGCTTCTACTTGTGAAAACCATAATTGAATATTTTGTTTCCAAAACGGCGGCACGCGAAGTGCAATTCTATTAATTTCATTGCCTTGCATATCCAGCTATCTATAAATTTATGCTATCTATGCTCAGTTATAATATCAATGTGTTTTATGTGCAATAACCTTAATAATAATATGAATTAAGCATGATAAAAAGTTTTAAAAAAAAATCTCTCTCGAATTTACAGAAAACAGAACTGACCTGATATCCAATCTCTCCTCAATCAAAAGCGAACTCTTTGATGTACTATCACTTAATTAATTTTGCACTGGTTGTTTGAAAGTTGCGTGCTTGTGCGGGTCACCACTGATGCACTAGTCCACTCATAAACGCACATATTGTTTTACTAAAACAATTATTACAAATAATATAATACATCGCTGAGATTTTAACATTCAAAAAATAGTTTTTACAGATGAGCAGTTAGTACAACGTAGATAAAAAAACTTGTTCCAGTAAATCTCGCGGAGCTTGAGTGGAGTGGAGAGGTTCCTGAGTAACGTGATAAAAATTATAAAACGGTTGCAAAAGTTAGTTATGGTCAAGGCGCTACACCCTCTTCAGCTAGTGGGGCCATTCACTAGCGCTTCAATCTCGCCTGTGTCATCATGTATTAGCAATGTTTGTGTTATCATGTATTAGCAATAAAGTTTTAAAAAATATTATGTATTCACAAGTTAATAGGATCCGCAGGATTTGCAATAACAAAACAGATCTAGAATTGGCTATGAGTGGTTTAAAAAAGATTTTAATGGTTAACTGTTATCCATCTTATATGTTAACTGAAAGTTTCTGAGTCTCAGTGTTTCTTTACTTACGGATACTTGATTTCAATTTAGGGCGAGATTGAAGCGCTAGTGAATGGCCCCACTAGCTGAAGAGGGTTTTGTATTCCTGGGGGTTTGTATTTTACAATTTTATATTTTATATATTTAGTTTTGTAGGTAATTTTCCTTTTTTGTTTGTGTAATTTTTTTTGTTTGTGTAATTTTTGGTCTTGTCCTTTGGTATTTTTAAAAAATTTTTGTGTATATATTTATAATATTTTTGAAGGTTTGAGTTTGATTTCTGAAATCTGAGAAGTTGGGGGCTAAGGATGTAATTTAGCTTATGAGCCTACATCCTTTCAGAAACTTCTCTTTATTTACCCCTACATGGAGGGGCCTCCCTGATGAAGACTTCCATGTATTTTGGGGATTTGGAATTTCTTTTGGTTTTGTTATATATATATATATATATATATATATATTATAATTCTCAAGATAATTATGACTTAGTGTATGGAGATAGTCAAATAATCTTATATTATGCTATTATTAGTCTTATATAACAACATATTTTACCCATTAGTAGACGATCTCCTGATGGAATAATCGTACCACCCGAGAGGGACATGGGTAGTGCATAATATGAATAAGCAGTCGCAGGGCTTTCCAACGATATATCACACGAAAGATGTCGGCTAAATTTAGAAAAGTGGTTACTTGTGAGGACTAAGTGGGTATCCAATGACATATCACAAGAGAGATGTAGGCCAAATTTAGGAAATATTCCCCTTCCCAAAGTAGACTCTTCCTCTAACTGTGAATTTTTCATATATCATAAATAATATTTATCGGAGGGCCCTGTAAAAAAAATCCGATCTTAAATGATAAAACGCTACAGTTTAAAAAAAGATCGAAAATTGTCCACGGTAGGGAAATTGGAGGGGATCAGGGGGAGGGGAGAGAGGTTTATAATATGAAAGAATGATATGAGGGCTCTCTTATGATACGCCACATGTGTAATGGAGATTCTTGTAGCGTAGTTTGGTAGCAGCTGCTATTGTATTAGCATACTTAGAAGAAGCGTGATCATATAGTAGTCCAGATTCGGATGTACGAAAAAAAAACCCCACGATGATTGCTAAGTTACAATTTATTTAGACATATATTACTAAGGGGGGCACACTTACAGCACTCGGAGAAAATCTCCGAACCAAAAATTAGCACGTTGACAAGACAAGCGCAGAGAGTCAAGTGACCTCGTACATAGCAACAAACTGCCACCTTTGGCATCATAGAAAATCGCCAACATACACAAGTTCGCCCATGCACAATGGATAGTATACGCCAAATACAGTTAAAATGCAGCCGGCAAGATAAGAATTCAATATGGTTTCCAAGCTGGGATGGGAAAGGAAAGGTTGCCAAACGATAAAATGTTACACGTGTTATTATGTCTAATAAAGAGGCACACCAAAGGGATATCAGATTTTACTGCGCAGATGTTAAATTCTTTTTTTAGGGTTTTGTCGAGAAAGAAAAGAAGCGTAAGCATAAATTTTAACTGCGAAACAGAGATGATGTCCATATAAGGTAATGCAGAATTGCCTCGATCGGAAATAGCAGACATCTGGAAATAGCTTTAAACGGTTGATTAATATGTGAGTGTATTTCTCACAGACAAAGTTAAGCAGCTGCCGATTTTTCGGTTAGAGAAAAACTAGGCGAGGGAAAAAAATGAAAAGTGAATGAAGGACACTTAAAACTGATTTTGAATTGAAAAGAGACAGGGGGGAAGGAATAATTTAAGAAAATAACCAATATATAACGAAATAATCGTTATATATATCACCCGGTGCACCACAAAAAAACTTTTGCTGTCCAATGTGCATAGGCTAGCATAAAATATTATAACATAAAAACATACATAAATGCAAAAGTTTTTTTTTTTATATATATATATGTAGAAATTTAACGTCATGATAATGGAGACTTTTGTATTCAAAAACAGTCAGCAGTTCTAAAGTCTCTATATTTTTTTATATTTGTATTTCATGGATCCAAGGTAGTACTGTATTTTATATGTATAAGTTGAGTCGACTCAGACAGTACAAAAATATTACTGCAGCTTTGATTGTTATCATGACACAAGTAAAAATTTTGAAACATATATACAAAACATGAAACTAATACTAAATGAATGTAAAATGGCAATACACAAAAATAACATAATAGCACTATATTTTTCAAAAAAAAATTAAAAAAGAGTAATATGATGTATATTAAAATAAAAATGTTTTTGTAAAAAATGTTTCATGCCGAAGCATAGGATGACAAAAAAAAGAGGTGCTCCAAGCACGCCCATAAAAATATGCGTCACCCTGAATCTTGTGTACAACACAAGTATTATGGCATCGGCTTAGGGCCTAGCCTTAGATGAGGAGGGAATTGTGATGCTCCCCCGAAGGCACTAGCGGTCTTCTGAAGGAGCCCACGTCGAATTACATGAAAAAAACTTGAATTGTTGTGAATTGGAATCACAATTCAAAAATTTGAATCGAAACTCCAATTCCAAAATTTTGTCTCTCAACACAATGAAGCTTGAACCCTTAGGGCCTTAATTTTGAACGGGAACAAGACTTCAAAGGGAAGAATTCAAAAAGAAAAAAAAACAAAAAAAATGTATATCATATAATAACTAATATGGGCAGACAATCCTAGAGTGAAGAGAGACGAAAAATATGTCACAATCGAGTGGGGTGATGAACAAGTCATATATAAAAACTGTGTTTTATTTAATTACATGAATCTTTTGTTTACTTTTCTTACTTTTTTTTACTTACTTTGAAATTTTAAGTGTACTGCAAAAAGAAACAAAATAAAAGGTAAATAAAATTTAAGTGAGTATGAAGACATATCTAAGTGTTAAAGGATAACAATGATACCTAATATTGTTTCTAAGAGATCTTCAGAGCAACAGTGATGGACCAGCCATGATATTGTTAAAGATCAGTCAAAAACAACATACATACAACCATGAGCTCTTTGGTTGGGTATGTGGTATCATAAACATGACTTAAAAAAATAATAAATAGTGTTTTTACATTAGCTTCTGTTTCTTAGATTGTATGTGTGAGGTTGATAAAACGTATTAAAGTTAGTGTTGTTTATATGACTTGACGCATCAAATAAATGTCCATAACGAGGAGGTGCTAATAAAAGTCTATCAATATGTACCCGAAATGCTGTGTTATCAGGAGTATACAACCTTTTAATTGAGAATGACACAGGGGAATGTTTACAAGTGACAATATATGGACCAGTATACTTTGTTTTAAACTTGTCATTTGATTTTAGATATACAATGTCTTTTAAGAAAATGGATCTTAATTTAGCTTTCTGACCGTAATATTTATCTAGACACACGGCAGTGTGTCAGCCAAGTTCACAAAGTAAAAGGCGACACACCGGCCGTGGGTTATATTACCCGAACCATTTCGAACCACTTTTGACCCCTCAATAACTTAAATTCTATTTGACCTACACACTTGCAATTTTTTGTGTCGTGTAAGACCATCTTCTAATTTCCGAATCTAAAATTTAAAAAAAAAATCTTTTACCGATGACGAGAAATTGACGCCTGAAAACCACTGTTTTTACCACTGACTCACTCACTCACTCATAGAAATGTTTGACTACTTCCACGTGACTTAGGAAGTTGAAATTTGGTGTGAAGGTAGGTTATTGGATCTATAAATAGGAAAAAATCAGAAATCACCATTAATTAAACATTAATGGTTGGTTAGAGGATAAATTATTGGATTACAATGGAAGCTTATGAGAATTTCACAAAATACCAGTAATAGTGCCAAGTTGGCGTCACTTTTGGCGAGTATCAGGGTTAATCTCTGAAACTACCGAACCGATTTCAAAAGTAATGGTACCAAAATGATGGTATTCGCCCCGGTTCAAACATAGACTGTATCTTATGTCTGTGCCACTAACCAAAAGAGGGTTCAGAAGCGAAAAACATTCTAAAAATGTGATTTTTGTTTTACTGAAGGGCCTAGAAGCACAAAATTTGGCATGTTAATTATTTATAAGATGTAAATGATCACTAATGACATTTGCTAAAAAAATATCAAATTTAAATGGGTGAAAATCCGCGAAGAGCGTTCTAAAAAAGTTCGAAATACCAATTTTAAAACAATCTCAGCAAACAACAAACCGATCTTAAAAGTAATGATATCAAAATGATGATGACAGTCTTTGCACCAACATAAGATATATCTTATGTCGATTACACTAACCCAAAGGAGGTAAAAGAGCATAAAAACATTCTAAAAATGCGATGTCTGTATATTAAGGGACTAGACTGGAAACATAAAGTTTGGCATTTTAGAGTTATTTCGCGAAATATCAGAAATAGTGCCAAGTTGGCGACACTTTTGGCAAGTATCGGGGCTAATCTCTGAAACCACCGAACCGATTTCAAAATTAATGATACCAAAATGATGGTATTCGCCCCGGTTCAAACATAGGCTATATTTTATGCGTATACAATTAACCAAAAGAGGGTGAAAAAGCAAAAAAATTCTAAAAATGCAACTTTTGTGTTACTAAAGGACCTAGAACTATAAGATTTGGCATGTTAATTATTTATAAGATATAAATGATCTCTAAGGGCATTTGATAAAAAATACGGAATTAAAAAGGGGTGAAAATTTGCGAAAATGTGCGAAAAGCGTTCTAAAAATGTTCTAAATTGGGATTTTTAAGCAATTTCAGCAAACAACAAACGATCTTAAAAGTAATGATATCAAAATGATGGTGATAGTCCTTGCTCCAATATAGGCTATATCTTATGTCGATTCCACTAACCCAAAGGGGGTAAAATAGAAAACTAGTCGTTGGGGGCCACCATAATACTTACCCATCATGGATATGTATATGAAAATAAAACATGTGAAAACTATTTATACAATGCATTGCAATTCATAAACAAAATTTAAATATTGTTAATATACATGGTAATGCTCTATTAAAGAACTGATGATTGCCGATTTCGACAAATTATATAAAACGCCAAACTACTCAAGTAGTACCGAACTGCGTAAAAGAAACATCCTTATAACTCCAAAAATAATAACTCTATTAACTAAAAATTAACTGCGTCTTATGTCCAATTAAAATATACCTCTGAATTGAAATTTGAATCAAATACAGGGCCATGAAAAATCGAAGAATGTGGAAAACAGGATTAAAAATATCTCAGCAACTAATAATCCGATCGACTTCGTTCTATATGCAAAATGTGTGATATTTTATTGCCTTTTACGTCCATTCCTTAGAACAAAAAAATTCGAAAATTTTTATGTACCTTTCATCAGAACGAAATCTTCGAGAATCCGAAAAAAATAGTTCCGGATAATCGAGGTTGCTGATATTAAATAGGTTTCGTCCCATTCTTACATACTAACTGCATACAAAATTTCAATTCTCTATTTCAATTCGTTCGGGAGATAGAGCGTTTACAGACAGACAGACAGACGGACGGCAAAATTTTGTTTCTAAAAATATGTTTTTCGGAATCTCTACTATCTAAAACGTGTAAATCCGTCAAAATTTTTTTTTCGATTTTCAAAACGATTGCAAAACCTACCCTATACTAGGTATGATGGGTAAGTAAAAGCGTTCTAAAAATGTGATGTCTGTATGTTAAGGGCCTAAAAACATAAAATTTGGCATGTTCATTAATTATAAGATATAAATGATCACTAAGAACGTTTGTTAACAAATACAAAATTTAAAAGGGGTAAAAATGCGCGAAAAGCGTTCTAAAAACTTTCTAAATAGCAATATTTAAGCAATCTTGAGTAGTTAGCGAACCGATTTAAAGAAAAAAAAAAGATGCCAAAATGATGGCGACAGTCCTTGCTCTAACAAAATTATTGGATAAATTACCAGATTACAATGGGAATCTATGGGAATTTGGCAAAATACCAGAAATAGAGCCATGTTAGTATGACTTTTGGTGCGTAATTTTTGTCGTCAATATAGCGATATTTCGCCAAGTTGGCTACAAACATTTTTGGTCGACGAAATAATCAAGTAGTACCCAATCACGTAAAAGAAACATCCTTATTAGTGGAATTTAAAGGAACATAAGCAGTCCTAATGTTAAATTTTTTAATTTGACTGAAAAAAAACAGTGAATAAATGCAGGAAAAAGCTGAAATTAATATTAAATAAAACTAATTTAACCTACTTATTTCAAAAAGGAAACAAATACCTACTTATTTGACAAAAAATAATGATATCCTATCAAAAACATGAATGTGAAAAAATGCCAAGTTCGTTAAAGGTTTCGCTCATAAAAGAAGTGATTTGACAAAAAATAATGATATCCTGTCAAAAACATGAATGTGAAAGAATGCCAAGTTCGTTAAAGGTTTCGCTAATAAAAGAAGTGAGATGTAACTGCAAACCAAGCTCTTTCGGAGCTCCTTAAATCATAACTCCTGTCATGCATAATATTATTCAATTGCTTAAAATGATTTGTTAAGTTACTTGTTATTCAATAGAGCGACTTGGCAAGTTTTCAGTTACCAACTTTAATCTTTAAGTCGGAGTACAATTTAATCTAGAATCTGATTAACAAAGATCTAGTCAATCGAGTGTTCGAATAAGTATATTGAAGTTAAGGTACTGATAAATTAAGGAAGGGATCAACTTTAATTTCTGATCAACTAAATAGAAAAAATTGAATAAGAGAAAACTTGCTAAGTCGCTCTATTGAATAACAAGTAACATAACAAATCATTTTAAGCAATTGAATAATATTATGCATGACAGGAGTTATGATTTAAGGAGCTCCGAAAGAACTTGGTTTGCAGTTACATCTCACTTCTTTTATTAGCGAAACCTTTAACGAACTTGGCATTCTTTCACATTCATGTTTTTGACAGGATATCTTTTATCTTGAGCAGATTTAATGTTGTTATAGGCTTTGTGATATATCTTACTCAAATCATCAAGTAATTTGTGGACTTCAATATGTTTATCAAGAAAGGGTTGGTTGCACGACTGATCAAAAGTGTCAAAAATTAGAGAAAGTTCGCGTCCAAAATGAAGAAAATTAGGAGAGTACAATGTAGTTGCATGTTTGGAGCCGTTATAAAGTGACTTGTGTATAAATACAGCATTTTCGAATGAATGACCTTCTTGTAAAAGAATATTAACTGAATATTTGATTGACTTATTGATTCGCTCTGCAATTGCATTTGATTGTGGTCTTGAGGCAGAACTGTGTAATACCTTAATGCCCATTGTATCATTAAAAATGTTATATACCTGAGACGTGTACTGGGGTCCTAAGTCTGATAAGACAACCGAAGGTCTCCCAAAGGTGGTTATGTAAGAGAATAAGCATTTAACAACCTTACTCGCAGATATGTCATTAAGTGGAAAGAGTTCAATATGTCTCGAAAAATGATCAGTGATAGTTAAAACATATTTTCCATTAGCAAACGGTCCAAGGAGATCTGTACTAATAGTGTGACCAGGGTACCTGGGAGTGTATGTGGGCTGCAAAGGTGCGGGTGGAGTTTGGTGATGTTTAGTTTGAAGACATTTGATACAGGATGCAACAAAGTTTAAAGTGTCTACATACATACCCTTCCAAAAATATCTACCTGACAAGAATTCATAAGTTTTATTAAAGCCAAAGTGAGATAAATGTGAAATTGTTAAGACTTTGCTTTTAAGTGAATTTGGAACAATAATGTGATACGAAAAAGTGTTATTAAAAATATTTTCCTTCTTTAACATTAACACTTTCGAATCAGGATGAATGAAGTAGTTAGGAAATTTTTGAGAAGATCCTTTCTTTAAGATTTCTTTATAAACAACAGACAAAGTAGGGTCATTTTGTTGTTCAGTAGCAAATGTTTCATTCGAAATTTCTAATAAAGGGTCAGGATTTGTTTGTGTACCAGAAATAAGGCAGTTAACATGCATATTAGAATCAGTCGAGCTGGAGTGTGGAGTATCACATTCAACAATAGGTAAGGGTTGAGTATCATGAATCAGTTCAGGATTTGTAGCTAAAGTCTGTTGATTATTTTCAAAGTTACAGCGAGATAAGTAGTCAGCGAGTACATTCTTTTTACCTGGAATATGTTGAAATTTGTATGTGTATTCTGAGAGATCCATGAGCCAACGAGAGATAATATCAGCCGGGTTTGTAGTTTTGTTGTACTTTTCTAATGGTTTACTATCTGAAAGGATTACAAATTCTCTGTTGTATAAATAATATTTGAAAGCAGTAACTGATTTATGAATCGCCATGAGTTCTAATTTAAGTGCAGGATATTTTTTCTCTGATGCTTTTAAAGATTTTGAAAAGTATGCAACAGGTAATAGTTGTTTATCATGTTCTTGTAGTAAGACACCAGAAATAGCAATATTTGACGCATCAGTATTTAAATAGAACTTTTTGTTCCAGTCAGGTAATCTAACCATGGGTGGATTAAAGAATATCTTCTGTATGGTGTCCATAATTTTTTGATGTTTGCTTGTCCACTTAAATTTGGCTTTTGGAGTAGTTAAGTTTATGAGAGGTTGTACAAGTTCAGAAAAGGATGGAACAAGAGATTTGTAAAATGTAATGACGCCTATGAGTGCTTTTAATTGACGTTTAGTTGTAGGTGTTGGAAAAGATGTTATTTTTACAATGTTCGACTGAACAGGAGAAATAGTTTGATTTTCTATGTGAAATCCAAGATAATCTAAACTGGTTTTGTGAAAAGTGCATTTGTTAGGGGACAGCGTTAAGTTATATTTTACTAGTATTGCAAGAATTTTATCCAACTTATCACACATTTCTTGATATGAATTGGCACCAACAATGAGATCATCTTGGTAGGTATAGACACCTTCTAACTGTAATTCATCAAGTAACGAGTCCATTAAAGCTTGATAAATTGAGGCGCTTGTTTTTAAGCCGAATACTAATCTCTTATACCGAAAAGAACCGAACATTGTAGTGAATGTGAGCTGATTTTGAAATTTTGCAGGCAAATCAATCTGATGATATGCCTGATGAAAGTCGAGAGAAGAGAAAAAACGATATTGTGAAAGATTTGAAATAATAGTTTGAATTTTTGGAAGTGGATAGGACGAACCTTGAATTATAGTATTAACCATTCTGAGATCTAATGCGAGTCTATATTTCTGTATACCTGTACCGTCTGGTTTCTTTTTAACAAGGAGCATGGGGCAGGCCCATTCGGAACAATGACGTTCAATGATTTTGGCATCAAGCAACTGTTTGATTTGATTTAAAACATCCTTTTGCACAGCTTGGGGAAGAGGGAAAGGGAGTGTCTTTATGGGGTAATCATTAATGAATTTCAAATCAGGTACAATTTTATCAGTATGACCAAGTGTGTCTAATGATTTGGAAAAGGCAGGATAATAATTAAGTAACAATTTAGTTAGGTTCTTTGCTTCGTCAGATTTTAAGTGAGAAAGTTTGAAATCATTAGCCGATAACTCCTGCTTTCTTTTTTGTAAGATTTCATTAGACGCCTGAATGAAATTTACAAAGTGCTGTTCTGAGTTATTTTGCTTGTCAGACATTTCAGAAGTATAGTCGCGAATTTCCTCAATCTCAGATAATTGACCTATTTTTGTGTGTTTAGGGAGATGAATGGTCTTTTCAGAAGTGTTTTTAAGTGTTATTGAGAAGAAATGATGTATTTGTGAAGTTTTCTTTCTTTTATTGGATAATTTATTCATTTGAATAATGGCATCATTTCCTATTAATTCTTTTGTTTGTGCCAAATATTCAAATAGATAATTTCTGTTATTGTTGATGTTATTGGAAGTGTAAACAGAGCACCATATTTGTTGTTGGGGTTCTAATATAATTTTACGAGTTAAGAACACCGCTTGATTCATTACAACATCACTCAAAGAATTGCATGATTTTGATTGTTTCTCTTCAGAAGATTCTTTACTGGTTTTTAAAGGAACAGAGAAATTATTGTTGACATGGAGACACTTGTTAAAAGTATCAATGACAACATTGTATCTAGTTATGAAATCAAAACCTAAAATGCCTTCAAAACTGGAAGACTCGGGTATGTCAACAATATAAAAGTGGTGTGAAAACGCTTTTTGTTTTAGCTTAATGGATGTTCTGATGCAGGCGGAAAATGAGACATCAGAATTGACAGTTTTAATATTGACGTCAGTGGACAGTCTTTTATATTTTAAGACAGGTTTAAGTTGATTAAATAATTTTTGTGAAAGTAAAGATATACTACTACCAGAATCAGCCAACAAAGTAATATCATGGTTTGCTATAGTGGCTTCAACAAGAGGGAGGGATGGTGACATAGTGTTTACACTACAAATTATCTGAACATTATCACTTTCTGTTTGTGTACTGATGTTATTTGCTATTTTAATGGAGTCAAAAGTTTGGGAACCTACTGAATTAACTAGTCTCGAACTTGAAATTTTAGGTAAAACAGGGTCAAAAGCAAAAGTTGCTGATGTAGAAGTATTAGACTGAGACACAACACCATCAGCATAAAAATTGTATCTCTGTTTCAGTTTTCCTGAAATTGGGGCGTGGAGTTTGTGTAATTGTTTTTCCTTTGAGTATTTGCTCTTTTCCATTTAAAACAAGAGAGAGCGTCATGATTGTTTCGTCCACATAACTGACAAACAACTGGTTTTTTTTGTGAAAACTTGTGTGGGGAATAACGTCTAGTGTAGTTTCGATTTTTGTAATTTTTTTTGAAGCGTGAAACACCCGCGGAATGCTTTGGTCTAGTCTGGAGATTTTTTTGCTCAGTTTCGGTTTTAGTATCAGGAGGGGGGAAGGAATAATTTAAGAAAATAACCAATATATAACGAAATAATCGTTATAACATGGTCCAAAAAGTATGGAATTTTTCCACCCCCACTTTAAACCCCTCGGGAGTGGAAATTTATAAATACTGCTGAAACACTTATTTAATTAGTTTTTAATAGTTTTATTTTCTGCCGTTTCATGCTATTATTTAAAAAGACTGCTGAGATGTGCCAAATGTCCTACATTTTTCTACCCCCCCCCTTTAACCCCTGAGGGGGGATTTCAAAAATCGTTGTATTATGTGTATAGTATTAATAATATTTTTAGTAGATTTATTTTGTGGAATTTCACGCTCCTACCTGAAATGTTTGCTGAGATATGGTAAGTTGTTCCAAAATTTTTGACTCCGTCCCCCCGCTTGTCTCTCTTAGGGGGGGGGGGTAATTTCAAAAATTCCATCTTAGTGGACACGTATATCATAAGACGTATCTTCTCTCCAATTTTCATGGTTCTACATTCAATATTTTAGGCCGAACGCTGATTATCAGTCAGTCAGGACAAACTATTGTATATATGTTCAGATATCTCTACTAGCTGACCCGCCCGCCATTGCCCAGCCATTAGATAAAATATATACTAGATATATCATATAAATATATTAGATGCATTATATAGATAAATAACAAATTATTAAAGCAAAGTATGTACGTTTTCAGGTGCGAATTCATTGTGTTTTCAAATTATACTCAAATTATTCTTAAAAATAAATAAATAAATAAATAAGGCAATTAAATAGAGCCAACAGTTTTGCTGTCGCCGTATGAAAACATGCACAAAATACAAAACAAAAAAACGAAATGCATAAGTCAAAAGTAAAATTCTTGTTTCTCTACAATCCCCCTTCCCCTACACACAGGCACACCAAGCTCAAAAAAAAAAAAAAAAAAAAAAAAAAAAAACAAGATAAAGTAAAAAAACTAAAACCCAACTACGACAAAAAACTACGTCAGATTTTACAGACGTCAGTAAAACGTATCAAATATTCACAAGCATATAAATACTGGTGAAGCTCTTTCAAGTAATACCAAACACATTACATATATTTTTATTTTATACTTTTTGTCCGCTAGAGGGCATAATAGTAAATTTGGTGACAAACTTTATAGCTCACAACCAACAGAATATCAAGATCAAGACCCTTCTAATGGCACTGCAGTGGTCTTATTCTGATTACTAAGTACCAAAGAAATTAAGAACGAAAAGATGTGAATTATATGCAATTAGCCCATAAATGCAAGTAAAGTCACAAGCAAATGCTAGTAATATATATATATTCGAAATGTACAAGTGAAGCGCTTTAAAATGATACCAAACACGGCATATCTAGCTTAACTTTATTTTTTTACTCTGTATATTTTGTCCGCTAGAGGGCGCCACATTGAATTTGGTGAAAATCTATATAGCCTATAACCAGCGGACAATTAAGACGCTTCTAATGATATGTCATTTGTCGAATTCTGATTAGTGGTTTAGAAGTTACGAGGGAACAGATGAACATACATACATACATACATACATACATACATACATACATACATACATAGCCTGTCAAAATCATAACCCTCCTTTGGCTTTGCCGTAGTCGGGTAAAAAAAAAAAAATGTATCAGTAAAAAATTTTAAATTGCAAAAGAGGTTTAAAGATCGATTTAATCATCAATTAGCTTTAAACAATCAAAAGTTGCGCCATTTTATCATCTCCCAAGGCCGAAATTATTTTCAAGTTTCAAATGATTAAATTTTGTTTCTTATCAATACACACATTCACACACACATACACACACAAAAAAATCTATGTACAAAATAATAATCAAATTATTGTTATGCAGTGAGACAAAATTATTATATCTGGTACTATAACAAAGTTTTAAAAATATAGAATATTTTACATATATTGACATTTGAACTTCAAAAAATAAATTAACTTTCTTAGTATTAATGAAATAATATTGATAAAATATAAAAAGATCCATATTACAGTTTTAACTTCATGCAAAATACTAAATACACTTGACTTGCGAATTGTAAAATGGTTGGCAAAAAAGAAAGTAAAAATAGTGGAAGAAAAAATTTAGTTAAAAATAATAATGACTTCATAAAATTTAAATAATAACTAGCTTGTCATCTCCAGTTTTAAACAAAACAGCAAATAGTTCGGTTGGTTGGTTGTATAGATTTTTTTGCCACAAGGTTCCTTTAGGGACATGCTGCGCCAAGAACACACAAATAGTTCGGGAATCGCGATACTAACTGTTAAAAAAAAGTTAATATATATCGAATAACAGTACATTTTTACAAGTTATTAAAAAATTTATTTGTCCCCTCAATAAATAAATAAATAAATAAATAAAACTATTATTAAATATGAAAACAATAGTTATTTACACATTTTATATATCTAAAATATTCTGTAATAAAGTAGCTTACTTACTTCAAAAGGTTTTTTTTAACCATTTGAAAAATGGTTGTTGTTTTCGGGAGAATGGACCCGATGATGTTACCACTTTTGAATGATGTTACCACTTTTGAATGATGTTACCACTTTTGAATTTAAATTAAATTCTTTATTTTTAGAAGAATTTTTATTTGAATAGTAAATTAAATTCTTTACTTTTAGAAGAATTTTTATTTGAATAGTAAATTAAAATGGTTAAAATCATTGTAATAAAGGAGAAAACTAACTAATTTAAAAATGGGTAGACGGAAATTAACAGATACGGAAAAAGCCGAAGCCAAAGAAATGAATGAACGTGAATATCGCATTCAATGATATTAAACACAATACGCGTACTTAAACAATCATAAAGTGATTTTTTCTTCTTTTGCTATTTAAAATAAAAATTTAGTCAACATGTATAAGTTGCTTATTAGTTTGGCGATTCGTATCATTTGGCGAAATTGGTCGACGGGATAACTGAGTAATACTGTATTTGGTTTGGCGCAAAAACGTCTTTCAATGCAGAAAATGATAAAATCAAAAGATTATTGAGCCGCTGAAAACCAATTACGTGTTGAAAGGCGATCACGAAAAAGGAAGCAATTTAATGCCGAACCGATTAATTGTAAAACATCATGTCGCCAGGGCGACCAATCCACTAGCCATGGCGTTTTACTATCGGTCGGTTCTAACCAGGAAAATTTGAGTGCCAATAGTGATTCTAACAAGCCGGAAAATGTTATAGCTATTACTCTTGATTTTCCACCACCTAAAAAGAAAACTAAAAAGCAATCGGCTTGGGAAAAACTGGGAAAAAACTTTTTTGATTCGATGTCTGATGGACCCATTCACAGATGCATGTGCTGCGATCGATTTTGGTTTAAAACCTCCATCACCAAAATTCTGCTCTGTAAAATCAAACAATATATGCCAAAGTCTTACAAGTATAACAGTATATGCCAAAGCTGTATTTTAATAATGATTACTTTTGCACCAACAATGTTAAATAGTTTGAAATGTTTCTTTCGTCGCCAACTTTTATGCTTGGCGACAATAGAGTGATATAACTTAAACGAACCGTACCTTCAAATTGCAGCATGTATAAAGTCATTTATAGCAGTGGCACGGATAATACACAATAAAACAACTGGTATTTAGCTTAAAATGATAGATGAATGTATCGAGTGAAACATTTTTCAAATGGTTGGGGTAATTTCTTAAATTACAATTTTTTTAACCATTTGAAAAATGGTTGTTGTTTTCGGGAGAATGGACCCGATGATGTTACCACTTTTGAATGATGTTACCACTTTTGAATGATGTTACCACTTTTGAATTTAAATTAAATTCTTTATTTTTTTTTTTTTTGGAACTCCAGCAATGCAAAACGGTATATGTATATGAGCTGAAATTTTATCAGCATGTTTTTGTTTATTATGTGTGTTCCTATAATCATTATCGAAAATGGAATTACGTAACGAAGATTGCACTTTTTGTCTCTTACATTTAGGTGAGGACATAACTGATGCAAAAATATTGAATTATTAATCAAATACCAAAATATTCTCGCATCAACATTTTGTAATTGAATGATTTCGTATTATGAGCTTGAATACTAACGGTTGTTTAAACATAGAGTTAATGCAAGTGCTGCTTGTTTTGTAATTGACACATAGGACAGGAAGTTCAGCGCCTAGTTGTCTAGGTGCCCAAGCTTTACTTTGAAGAGAAAAAAAATGTTCTATCTTTCTATTTTTCAGAAGTCAGTTAAAATCTCTAGCTGTTTTTTAGCATCCGATGCTATTTCTTTCAGACAAGCTAAAAATGTCGTGTCATCAGCCCTTAATTTTCTAGTCAACCGATTTTGATAATTATTTTTTTAAATGAAAGCTATTTATTTGTAGTTGTGCCCATTTTAGTTATTTTTTAATTTATTTCCATTTTTATATTTTATTTTTAATTTTAAAAGCTTTTTCATGACATTTCTTCAAAATGGTGGCAATACAGTTTAGCTTTTCTCTCGATAATAAAAATTTATTTTCTAAAATGATTGCGTATAATTGTGCACTAATTGAGTTAAAAATATATATATTTACTGAGAAATAATATTAATAACGTAAATAAAATGACAGAAAATAATTTATGATAAAAATTAATGTCTAAATCAAAATAAGAGAAATTTCAAATGAGGAAAATTATGTCATTCAACAACCAGATAAAAGGGAATTACAATATTATTATGGATGCCTTTTTCATAAACAGTAACTTTTAAAGAACATTTGAAGAGAAAATGACGTCACTATTTAAAACATCGTATTTTTACTCATAACGATATTAGGTACTACTCTGTTATCCCGTCGACCAATTTCGCCAAATTATACAAATCGCCACATTAATAGCCAAATTATACATATTGACATAATTTGTATTTTAAATAACGAAAAAATAAATAATTAGTAGAATATTAATAAAAAGATTAATAAAAAGTCGAAATAAAAATCACTTAATGACATTTTAAACACGTGAATCGTATTTAATGTCATTGAATGTGACATTCACGATCATCCATTATTGGCATTTAATCTTATAGTTTGGCGATAATTTTTTGGTCGATGGGATAAGCTAGTAGTAGCCGATATTATTATTATTATTATTATTATTATTTTTAAATAAAGCTATTTTTCTGTGAGTGCATATAAAATAAAATTTCTGGATTTCGCCGGCACTCATATTACAATTTTAACTGTAGATGTGCGAATATTTGAATGCAAAATTGTAACTGGCAAATTTGACATTCACTTTGTAAATATATTTATTATATATTGATTCAATAATGTAATTACTTTTGCTTTTTTTAAAACCAAATCGATCGGGCCTTTTAAACATTTCATTCGTCGAATTCGACGGGATTCCATTCGTTTTATTGTTAAATTGCATTTCCTTTTACTTAGAGTCTATAAAAAAGCGTTTAAACTAAAGAAAAAATCCGTTTTCAAATTGTATCTCTTTATTATTCCGCAATTCCAATGTCTCAGAGAGAAATTGCTATTCAATTGGGTATTTCACGCCGTTCTGTTTGCTATTATATTGATAAACACAAGAAAAATGAAGTTAATTCATTGCAATCTAAACGGGGTCACCCTTCTAAAAAACTTCTATCGATTTTTTTTTTTTTTTTTTTTCTAATCGGAGGCGAAACTGAATTCTGCAATGGTAAAATCTACATTCATCTTGTGTTTTTTTTTTTTTTTTTTTTTTTTTTTTTTAATTTGTTTGCTTAAGGAATATTTTAGACGGGATTTCTTAATATAAGTTTTAATTCTTTCTAACGACAAACTTTAAAAACAGCGTAACAACTTGATGCTACCCCTTATTTTTCGGACTAAACAAAATGCAATAGTATTAATAAAAATATTTAAAAAAAAATGAATACAATTGATTCAGGAAAAAAAAATAAAAAAACGAACGTATTATTTCTGAGAGAAATATACTCGTATACTGTAAAATATTCATATTATTTCCAGATAAAAATTCAAAGTATCTGAGTATTTTCAATTTTCATCCTATATCATATATACAGTCGAGTCTCTCTATAACGAAACTCCATACATCTAATTTCTCTATATAACGAATTTTTTGTAAGGACGGTCCCCTTTTCGCATGATTACATTAAAAGCAGTCTCTATATAGCGAAATATTTATCTCCGTATAACGAATTTTTTCATAAATTGGTCTTAATTTATTCAGTTTTAAAAAAGTTTCGAAATCATATGGAATCAATTTTCCACCACTTATTTTTGATTTATCGTTCAGTGCTGAGTTTATTTTTATTTTTATTTTTATTTTTTTTTTTATTACTTCTCTCCTTGTTCTTTAAATTCAACGAATTCATCTCACCTCCCACACACCTTTCAACATCCTTCTCAAACTAGAGTCAATTAGATTGTTACACATATAAAAAAGGAATCAATGAGAGGCACATAAGAGAAGCCTTCAAATGGAGGAAAATGTTAACTACAATTTTCCATTCCTTGCTAAAATTTGAGCATTTTTTTTTTTTTTTTTTTTTTTTTTTTTTTTTTTTTTTTTTTTTTAAGAGCGTAACAATTTTAAAATCAAAACGATAAAAAATTACAGATTTCTTCGTCTGAAATTAATGCAAGTCTTACTTATTTGATTTTCATTAAACTTTCAAATAAATGTCTGTTCTCTTTTTTGAAACTGCTTAAATAATTAAGAAATAGAATGTTAGGTTAATATTTACTTTTAAACATTTCAAATTCTTAATTCAAAAGATCAAAAATAATATTTGTTCAAAATTTACACATTAAATACGATTTTTAACATAATTTTCTATACATCGAATTTCTCTATATAACGAATTTTTTATTGGAACGATGGATTTCGTTACATAGAGACTCGACTGTATTTCTTAAGCATTTTTTTAAATCAATCCAAAATTACGTAAAAAGGTAAATAAAAACAGTTTCACATTTTTAATTATATATTTTTTAATAAAATAAAAAGAAAACAGAATATTAGTTAGTAGGAAAAAATAAAACCATAATTATTTTCAATTAAAGGTAAAATTTGTATAGAGTGGAAAACATCCAGATTTCGATATGGAAAAACATTAAATATTTGTATTTCAGTTTTGAATTTTCATCGGATACCATTTAAATTCCGTGATACATATTTCTAACTAAATTTAAAGTTTAAATTTAAAAAAAAAAAAAAAAAAAAAAAAAGGAGTTTCTTTACTTCAATCACTATAGCTTAAAATTTCGAGACTAAACTAAAAACTTTCCTATAGTAAATAAATACAGGTAGATTTCGATATTTCGAAGTCAAAAGGCACAGAAAAAAATCGGAATATTAAGGTTTTACTCAAAATATCTCAGTTACAAATAACATTAACATTGCTACAATATGTACATAATTTTTTTTTTTCGTCATATCGAGGTTTCCGAGTACACAATATTTGACAAATCAAAATTTTTCTGAATAGTTTTATCAAAAAAATAAAATCCTATATATTGATAAGTTAAATTAATTAGTAAATTAAACTAATTAACTTGTTTTTCTTATTTAATTAAAAACTACAAAAATATTTCTCCAATTCATAAATATTTATAGATTAATAGCTTTTTTTCGTCTAAACATACTTTTTTTCCGATCGAACAAGAATTTTTCCGACTGACTTTTCCGTTTTTCCAATTTATAAATTTTTATGGGTTAATACGTAATATTATTTTTTCCGACTAAACATGCCTTTTGTGATGGAACGGAAAACTTTCCGAATGATATTTTTGTTTTTTCAATTTATAAGTAGGGATGGGACGAATAGTGATTTGGCCGAATAGCCGAATACCGAATATTCGGCCAAATTTTAGGCCGAATACCGAATATTCGGCTGGCCGAATAGTAAAATTTTTTTCCAATAAAGAAAATAAATTTTTATTATATATAATTTAAAAAATAGGAGCAACTTAATAATTATTACTCTTAAATACTTTTAAATGTATTTTTAAATTTGAAAAATTTATTTTAACACAAAAAAATTATGAAATTGCATTATATCCTTTATTCTAATGTACATCAAATTGATTTTCAGTAAGTCAAGATGGGAAAATATTTCCATTAAAATATGAAGAATGTACTTCACTTTTACTATCAATTTATACTTCTCGTATCCAAAATCAATAATATTCTTAATCTCTCTCTCTCTCTCAGAACTCACAAGGACATATTTTCTGAAATAACCTTTAATGAAGTAAATTTGATCATTTAGAGTTTGTGTCCCTAGTGATAAGCAAATTTGTAAGAATGAGACTGTTCTGAAATCATATGCCTAGCTTTAAATTACAAATTACGCTAAATCAAAAGGTTATGCTTAAAGTAGAATGCATATGTTGACAAAATCTTTGATATTTGAATCGGCACATACAATATTCAACTTCAATATTCCACTTATTCAACAAGCATTAAAAGGATAAACAGAAATTGATAACAACATGAAGGTAGGAAGATTAAATTAAAAATATATGCATAATAATATTACATATTTAAGTCAGTAACTATGCAAATAATTATTTAAAAGTGAAAACTATAGAATGAAAAAATTATTTTGTTGAGTATTTAGAATTTATATTAAAATACAGTAGACTTCCTCAAATCCGCACTCCTAAAATCCACAACTCTCTAAAATCCGCACATATTTTACAGATGTAAACAATGAAACATTCAGTTCAGATGTAGGTGCAAAATTTGACTTTTTTAGTTTTAATATCAATTCCATATATCTTTTAATTTGTAATTTTTGTTAAGGATATTGAATTCACGTGTTTTAGATAAAGAATATTTTATTTCTGAAAAAATAAAGATATTTCTGATATCATTGGTAATCACAATCTTACCAAATATATTAATGTATTAATCAAGCTTTTTTAGTTATTAAGTCTGGCTAAACCTGAAATAAAGTTTCGTTATTGTATGATTTTGATGTGAATTAGTAATATACCTTTATGAGGCAAGTTTCATTGAATAATTTAGGAAAAACACATTTCATCTCTATAATGAATAGATTATTAATTTGACCTTTGCTTTTAGTATTTTTATCATTTAAAAAACTATCTAATTTTTTATTATTTTAATTTATTACTCATTTTAATATTTTAGCATATTGTAAACAGTCATTTATACTTTTGATTTCATTTACATTCAGATTACTTTTTTAAAAATGTAAACAAAGCAGTGACCAGAAATCCGCAAAACCTCTGGTCCCAAGCTGTGTGGATTTGAGGGAGTCTACTGTATTTATAAAACCATCTTCATAAAGCAAGTTATGTCATCTAATGTGTATCGAGTTTGATACCAGTTCTGCTTTCAGATGTACCGTTGTAGTTGGAATGGTGATATATTTAATTTAATTTTGAAAATGAATCTTCATTAACACATCTAGTGAATAAATTTTTTCATTTCTTACTTTATAGAAAATAAGTTATAAATTTCATAAGAGCCTTTTTTATATGTGCATGGAATTTACAGACATTAAAAAATATTCGAGCATTTTAGAATAAGGCAGTATTTTTATATTTTGAATTGTAATATATCATTCTCTAAAGATTTCATTTCCCGTACAATTAAATCTCCAACTTGGGCAGCATTTTCTAGAATATCACTTACTTTTATAGGAAATACAGAAAGTTTTTTTATATACATTTACAGAAATATTTTTTAGTATCTGAATAATTCTATATTTTGTAAGTAAGAGTGAGAATGACTTCATAAATGAAGTAGCCAATTTGGATTAGAGGAAAAAAAATTTCAAGAATGAAATTCTTTAAATCCGAAATTTATTTGGCAAGATATCTTTCACTATTCGGCGAGATTTTAGCAATATTCGGCAAGATATCTCTAAATATTCGGCTACAGGTATTCGGCCGAAGTATTCGGTCAACAAGCCTTCAATATTCGGCCAACCGAATATTCGGCAAAAGGGCCGAATAGGCCGAATACCGAATAGTGGCCGAATATTCGTCCCATCCCTATTTATAAGTTTTTATAGGTTAATACCATTTTTTCCGATCGGACAAGAAATTTTCCGACTGATTTTTCCGTTTTTCCAATTTATAATCTTTTAGAGGTTAATACGTAATACTGTTTTTTCCGATTAAACATGCCTTTTCCGATGGAACGGGAAATTTTCCGAATGATATTTTCGTTTTTCCAATTTAGAAGTTTTTATAGGTTAACACCATTTTTTCCGACTGACTTTTCCGTTTTAACAATTTATAAATTTTTATTGGTTAATACGTAATACCGTTTTTTCCGATTAAACATGCTTTTTTCCGATGGAAACGAAAAATTTTCCGAATGATATTTTAGTTTTTCCAATTTATAAGTTTTTATAAGTTAATGCCATTTTTTCCAATCGAACAAGAGTTTTTCCGACTGATTTTTCCATTTTTCTAATTTATAAGTTTTTATAGGGTAATACATAATACTATTTTTCCGACTTTCCGATTAAACGGTATGCCTTTTAATTTTTTTAATTTATGCCTTTTAACGGTATGCCTTTCCGTTTTTTTAGTTTATAAGTTAATATACTATTTTTTCCGACTAAAGATACTTTTCCCGAGCGATCTGGTAATTTTCCGACTGATTTCTTCTGGGGGGGTGCTGCACCCCCCCAAACCCCCCCGGGATTTACGCCCCTGGTTATCCTATGGGACCAGGCGAGTCGCTTGGTTAGCGCGCGATTCTCTTCTAGCACGCGACGCGTGTCGAAGCGTCTTTGACGCCTGGAACAAAGCGATTCGCCAGTAAGAGCCAATCAAATGCTTGGAAATCCAAATGATGGTAAAGACTCTTCTCGAACAGCCAATGAAATGCTAAGAACACGAAAAAACGCAGGCGATTTTTGTCGTTTGCAATTTTTAGTAATAGCACTTTGAGTGTGACGACAAAAATTTAACCCTAAAATTCGCTGCATTCAGCCCAAACGGAACCATGTGCTTTCACGAAAAGGAAGATAACTTATAAGGAAAGGGCATGTTTACAAACAAACACTTCTGTCAACCAATCTACCTCTACATTTTTGTCATAGCGATCATTGCAGGAATCATCTTAACGACGTAGCCCAATCATAGCAAGCAGACAAACATAATAAAATTTGTAGACCAATCAGAATGCCTGAATTCATATGTAGAGTGGGTGCTATAACGAAGCACGGGCGAAAACAGCTTGCCCACACTAATAAGAGCCCACAGTGACGTCATCTGCCCTTTCCTTATAGTAATGCAATAGACGCTTTCAGTCTTGACGTCAAGTATGACGTTTAGCTTGGATACTGACTCCAAACAAACGCTTGCTATGCTGTTTTTTTTTATTTGCATATTACAGTAACATTTTTCAGTTACATATAACAGACACATATGGACCCTATTCTTGTGACGTCAAAGTCACGTGCTTTGGGGAAACATTTCCCACATCATAGTCATTAATTATGCAATGACTCGTTTCCCAACTCGTAGTCGTATGCCGTAGAATAGTAACGGAGCATATTTTTGCGACGTGAGGTCACGTGTTTTGGGGAAATATTGCCGAAATACAGCCTCGAACTCAAGCGGAGAATAGAGTCCATTTAATGTCCTATATGCAATAATACCATTTTCTACGATTTATATTTAATAAGAAATGAAGCATAGCAACCGTTTGTTTGGAGTCAGTATCCAAGGAAAATGTCATGGAATCACACTGGATGGAACTGATGTCACACTGGAATCGTATATTTTTAATTCATAATACCATAAAAGGGTATTTTGGAATGCTTAAGCATAAATAAATTATTTTCAATTAGAGGAAACAATGCACGGACGATGTCAGAAATTTTTTTCGCTGTCAGCGAAAAGAGGGCTGGGATACAGATAGATTTATCGCTGCTCATAGAAATGAGACTGACCAATAAACAACCTTCATTTTGCAAAAAGGAAAAAAATCGCTAAAAAGGTATGCACGTAGGCCTCTGTTTAATCAATCTCGTTTCTCTGAACAGCGAAAAATCTATGTGGTTCGCAGCAGAGATTAAGCAAACAGAAGATTTCATTTTTGTAAACTTTTGACTGTTTGAAACATGCAGACTTCTGATTAGTCTATCGCGTTTAGCTTATCGCAAAAAATCTAAGTGGATTCCAGTCTAAATCCAAGTTCCACGTTCTTGTTTGTTTGGGCCGAATGAGGATTTGTAATTTGAGAGACAACTTGATTCATATTGCAAAACGTTTTTACGACATACCACATCTCTATTCTTTCTCTCTACTCTATGAGCATGAGCTAGAGTGATACTGGTAAGCTCTGAAATAGTATAAGTTTGGGGAAAAAACGTCTGTGTGAACAGAGTTTGAGCATATTTTAACACCTATCATGGCCGAAACTATCTTTTTTTGCGATCGGGGAGCATATTAGCAAACTATGCACGAATTTATGTATGAAGGAAAATAAAGCTTTGCTATACTGCTCATTCTGTAGCATGACGTATTCAAATCTGCGTCAGCTTTTTAATAGCAACGCTATATTTTTTAACCATTATTTTTATATTAATCCTTTTTATAGAATTAAAATGTGTAATTCTATGTGCAGGCCGAAGTTTTAAGAATTCTATATTCTGTTTATAAGTTTAGAAATAGTATTTATTGAAAAGTACTATTTTACATGGAAGTTTAATGCTGTTGATATAATGGATGGAATAGTAAAATATACTTACAAGGAAGGTCTCCATACGGGCATACTCAGAAAAATCTGAAAAAAATTACAGAATGTTCTTCTCTTCTTCTCATATAGTTATATATGTTTATAAAAAAAATTCGGCGGAACCTCCTTATAACGTCCGTAAAAAAATAATAAAAATTTCGTTTATTTGGCGATTTATCTCCGGTTGGCGAAAAAAGGAAATTTTCAAAAATACGCTTTTACGCTGCGAATACTTTTTAAAGAAAAAACTTTCTATGTTTAATTTATTTAAATAAGTTTAGTTTAAGTTTAATTTTAGTTTTGGATTTTTACTTTACTTTAAGTGTAATTTTGTCATATACGTTTATATGTACTTATAACAAAATAAAATTAATATATTTTATCATTTAAAACACAATTTAAATTGATTAAAATTGTTCCAAATTGAAAAATACACTGTTAAAAATCTGCTGCATTTTGTTGCAACGCACTCCCTTGCTTGTATAGAAAACGGTTACTTGGTCGTGAAATGGAGCTTTCTCATTGGTTGGAATAGAGATATTATATACAAGCGGTAGAGTGCGTTGCAACAAAATGCAGCAGATTTTTAAGAGTATGACACTGTCAATTCACCGTGTTATGAAGCCTTCTCAATGGTCAGAAGAGAGACATTCTATAAAAGTAGTGGAGTGACGTTGCAGTAAATGCTGCAGATTTTTAACAGTGAAGTCAATTAAAATCAATTTTCAAGTTCATTAAAATCGTCTGCTTTTGGCGAGGAAATGCACTCCTCGCCAAATCCCGTGTCGCTTTCAGCTTTTCACGCCAATTATTTCAAACTATTTTATTTTTTTACATATCTAATAATGTAATTCCGCCGCTAATTTTCACTGATCCTTTATTACTTACATGAGTAGTTTAATTCGTATTTTTTTCAAAAAATTCTGAGTATGACCCCAATGGAGACCTTCCTTGTTAGTCATTCTAATGATTGTTATGAAATTTAAATTTATAAAATAAATATTTTGTATTACATTAATTAATTTATTAAAAAAATACAGTGTAAACATTTAATGTGCAAAAATTTTACGCGTAACTTATAGTCAAATCTCAAATAACTATTTATGAGAATCGTTTTAAGTAGATAATGTTTAACTATTTTTATATAAATGTATAAAAACTTATATTTATTTCAAATTATTTAAGAGTTTTATTTATAACTAGCGGCCCGCCCTCGCTTTGCTTCGGGTAGTCCCGTGTCACTACTGACACCGCAAATTGTTACTACCACTTCATCCCATTAAATTCAACTACTAAAACCATTACTCTTCTTTTAAGTAGTTGGGTAAAAAGTAGCCTGTATGTTAATCTAAGGTGCCAGATAACTCCATACAAAGTTTCATAAAAATCGATCCATCCGTTCTTAAGTTATAGATGGTGTAACTAACACGACTTTGTTTTATGGATATAGATTATAGCAGCCCGCCCAGGCTTTGTACGGGTATTTAAAAAAAATTCAATTTATAAATTTTTACACACATACTCCTACTCTCTTCCTTGTGGGTGGAGTTATTAAAAAAGTGTAAACTTATAAAAGAAAATTCGGATATTAGTATTATTTTTTATTTATTTGTAATTCATACACTACATTTTTACTTATTTACTTTTTACATTTTTACCTATTTATTTTATTTTTACAACAATTACAGGATGTCTTTATACACAACGTTCACAGCTTTCTTGTCATTAGACAATACAAACATGTTTTCTCTAGAGGTTACTCTTGAAAGAGCGACATACAGTTGTCCATGTGAAAAACAGTCAACGCTCAAATCTAAGCCTGCAACGTTGAAGGTTTGACCCTGCGATTTATTAATGGTCATTGCAAAAGATGTTTTTACCGGAAACTGTAAACGCTTAAATTGGAAGGGTAAATCCGATGGTATCAGAGGGATCCGGGGAATCAATACATCTTCTCCGGTACCACACCCTGTGAGTATTGTGCACTCTATTATGAAAGTTTTCAGTGATTTTACCAGCAAATGCGTGCCATTGCAAAGTTTAGGTGGATTCAGGTTTCTTAATAAAATAACAGGACAACCTACTTTCAGCACCATTTTGTGAGGAGGGAGTCCAGACGGGTTCAAAGAGTTTAGAAATTCTGTAGGAAAATGAACAGCTTCTTCCAAATCGAGAACAGTATCGACAGAGTAGTATATTTCCGTCGGTGCATCAATCTTTGAAAGAATCAAGTTATTTACCTTATCTACTTGTTCGTTAGTTGGTGACAGAATCGCTCTTTCTTTAAACCAAGATATTGTCTTATAACTTATGTTATCAATGTCAGGATAGACATTGTTGACTAACTCTTGGATGTTGTCTATCAAAACACAAAGGTTTTCAAGGTTAATCCTTCCCTCACTTTGTGTTAACTCTCCATTGCCAACTTTTAGCAGCATCTCTGAAAATAGCATGTTCTCACGTGAAGATGATGAAACCCTCATATTAGTTTTAAGCTCTAATTTATTGACATGTGGCCAAAGGTTGGATCTTTTTAGGGAAGCATTTATTTCGTCAGCACGTGTTCCTCGAGTCACAACTGGTAGTATTTGACGAAAATCTCCAGAGAACAGAATTGTACATCCACCCATAGGTGAATTTTTGTTGCGCATATCGCGCATTGTCCTATCCAGTGCTTCCACAGACGTCTTGTGTGACATGGTAGCTTCTAATGTGCGTAATATAACCTTTGGAGGTTTATATATACGCTGAAAAATATCATTAAAGAAGCAGATAACACAATGGAGCTTTTGCTGGTACCTAACACTGTAGTGGAAGTTAAAATAAGTGTGAGCAGTATTTGATGTCGATCTCTTTAGCAGCAAATAAAAAGTCAAAAATAAAACTAATATATTTATTTCATTACTTGGAGAAGTTGAATCGGCATTACAGATGGCTTGACACGGCGAACTCCATCACATTGGTACAGATGAACACATTAACAGTTGAACATATAGTTGACAGCATTGTGCAGGTTAAAACAATTAAAAATAAATTTAAATAAAACAAGTATAATTAAATTATACATCCAGATTAAGGGCCAGCCTTAATACAGTTACTTGATATACCATTTGTAGGGAGATAAAAGCGGCAAAGAACAGGAATAAACATCATGTATTTATACTAAGCAAGCCGGATTGAAAACGTCGTTTGCGAGCACGCCCACGAAACGAGCCAATCAGAAGACGACATGTGTACGAATCGAAAGATCGATTCGGTAAAGTGAATGAAAGATTCGATTATTGTTACGATATTCCAAGTCGTTATCTGGCGGGGAAAATATCGTTACGGAAAAATATGATTAGTCGTAGATAAGTTATTGTCGATGTAGGTTGGAATTAAAGATGGAGTCCGTGGAACAAATTATGAAAGGCTATTGAAGTTAAATAGATTATTGGATGTTCTGAGGTTAATAACGGCCGGAAAGGATTTGAAAGGTAAGTTAATATTTATTGGATATAGATATTATGAAATAATAAATAAATGAATGTTAAAATAAATTATGAGTGAATGAATTTATCAATAAAAGAATATAGGAGGCGATGAGAAAACCATCTGTTGATGGGATTCCATCAATGCCCCCCCTCTCATTGCCTCTGTAAAAAGAGTTTCAAATGAACTCAAAGAGCAAAGGATTGAAAAATCCATAGATATCACAATTACATTCACAAATTCAAAAGACAAAATTGAAAATTTTTTTTTTTGTTTTGTTAGTAGTAGTACCTCCACATCATGTCAACTAGGAGTACCTCATTAACCAGAGCAAGTCAGGATTTACCCCAAAAACTTAAGGAATTGAAATTCCATCTAGTTCATTGCTGAACTGAAAAAGTGAAACAACTGCAATAGTTGAAAAAATTCGAAAAATACACGACTTCACCAATTGAAGTCAGAAAAAAAAAATTTAAACGAAGCCTTTTAAAAGTGCTTCGAACGTGAAAAATTTAAACGAAGCTTAAACACTTCGAACTTGAAAAAAAACTTTAACAATTTTTAAACAATTTAACAATTTTAACAAGAAAAATTTGAATATGTTAACAAGTTAAATGATTTAACAACTTGAAAAATTTAACGATTTGAATATTTTAACAATTTAAATTATTTAACAATTTGAATAATTTTAACAATTTGAACAAGTTAACAATAAAATTCTTAAGGAAGTTAAATTTTATTTATATAAGATAAGTTTAAATATTTGCGTAATTAATTAACTTTCCAAAAATTAATTGGCACATGAAAAATCTCAATCCAGTGACAGAGGCGCGCATATCCTAGATAAGAGATCACTAAAAAGCCAAGCATGAAAGTTAATCTCTAAAAGATGCAAATAGAAACTTTTCAAAAATTTGAAGTATGAAAGAAGAAAAATAAATATGACGTACCATTTAGAAAATTAACAATTTCCAATTTGGAAATGTTACAACCAGCTCTAGTTGATTTCTTGATCACAATATTTAAATAAATCTTTATTACAATTAACAACAAGAAAATTTATGCAGAAAGAAATTTAAATCTTCATTATGAACTTGAACTCCAGGCATCTAGTCCTAGGGGACAACACAACGGCTCTTTCAAAAATTCTAACATTCAAATTCATTATATGAATTAGGGACTCATTTACTCTCCTGACAATCTTCCGGTACCTGGAATGCATTCACTCACAAAAAAATGGCTGTTGGCCCTAGATGCCTAGAATGAACAAACAAAAAATAAATTATATACATATAAACAAAAATTGTATAAACACAGGTACAAACACTTTAAAAATAAGATTTCTTTATAAATTAAAAGCTGTTGGTTTAAAAAGAAATCACTTTAAAAATATTTTTAACATTTAAGTAAATTTTAACAATTTAAAACTTTATAAAATGATCAAGATAGCTGGTTATCTATACTGAAAAATTATGCTGGTTAGTTAACAGTAACAATAGCAGATGTCTACACATATCTTTTTAAACTTAATTTACAATTTTTAAAGTATAGTGTAGTTACAAAAAGCTTTACATGTTACATAAAAAAAATACCAGCTTAAATTAGGTACGTTATATAAAAAATTTAAATATGAAATACATGACAAAAAAATTTATAATATGGATTAAAAAGACTATTGTACATCACTTAGAAATAGAATCTTTATAAAGTTAAGTATTTCATATTTAGACAATGGTTTGGTAAAAATATCTACAATTGCTGGACCCCGAATCCATGCCCCCCCTCCCCCCAAGTGGGCAATCTTGAGAACTGCTGGAAGGACCTGGGATGACCTCAGGTTCAACTTCGACAGCATCATCTCGATTGACCGCAACCTTGGGAGAAAAGAGGACATAATCATCGGTGCCCAGCACAGCTACACTGCGCCTAAAAACAACAGAACTTTCGAACCCAATGGATTTACCCATTAAAAACTGGAAACAGGTGATGAGTCTCGGGAACCACAGTCGGAGTCGTCAGATGGGCATGATGAGTCAGTCTGGCATCTCTCTGGAGACCGTTGAAAGTGTCGACCTCGGGAACTGGATCCACTGGAAGAACGGGGACGTCTGGATCTGGAACAAGGCGAAGGATGACGATACTGGCTATCAGGTGATTTGGCGTAGCAGTTGACCTGGATATGTCCCAACTTCCCACATCTCCAACACTTTCTCTGTCGAGACTTCTTGAAGCGAGGTTTGCTCTTAAAGGACCTATTCACCTTAGCAGTAGTAGAGACGCTGACCTGTTTGGCACTGTCTCGATCACGTAACTTCTGCCTTGTTTCTTCAGCTACCAGTGAGTCCACAACAGAGTCAAACTTAAAGGATGCATCAGGTTTGGATAAGACCTGTTGGACAAGATTGTCGAAACTGCTGGGTAGAAATCGTAAAAATTGGTAGGTAAGGTAACATTCTGAGAAATTTTCATCTATGAGCTTTATTTCGGAGTAAATTTTCTTCAAACGAGTTGCAAATAAGTTGATAGGTTCTCCATACCGTATCCTCTCTTCCATAAGTTCATTGAATAAGGTCATATGATGGGTGCGTGAGTCAGGGTGAAAATTTTTATGTAGTCTTCTCCATGCTTCAACAGGCTCTTGACAATCTTCTATTAATCTCTTAAATTCAGGCTCTATGTTTAAGTAGATTAAAGAAAGAGCTTTGTTAGCACGGGAAGTAAATTGGTTGACCATATCGGCAGTAACACTTGCACTTAAAACTGGGGTTTCTTGCTTTAACTGTATAATATCCCAAAGGCCTTTTTCCATCAACAAATATTTCATGTCACACGCCCATGTGGCGTAATTTCTTGTACTTAACTTATCAATTGGATTAGTGGCCATTTAAAAAAAAAAAAAAAATTCAGGATAAATCTTCAAGCAAGCAAAAAAAATTTTAAGTGTTACCGCCCCCCCGACTTTTTCGTCGGTTCTCTGTTAATAGCCAAGTCAAACTTCTCAAAAAAATTTCAAAATATCATAAAGTTCAACAAAAATCAGAAACAGTCTATTGTTAAAGCATAATTGAAACATGAAATAATATAAACGTAATTAATTCATTCTGTAAATCATAAAAGTTCAGCAAAAGATAAATCAAAACTTCTTCAAAATATAACTAAACAGTTCTGTAAACAAAAATCCGGCAGAAATCAAAACAAAGTTCTTGGGAAAATATAATTAAAGTTCTTGAAATTAAACAATAAAAGTTCTTTAAATCATAAGGTTTGGCAAAAAAAATTTCAGTTTTTCATAAGGAAGAAATCATAAAACGTAATCCAGGATATTTCAAAACACAACACTTCACTTTTGCCTGCCGAGATCGATCTGCTCAAAATGGCTTCCAGGGTTAGGCTTACCGCCCATAACCCCTTAATGTGCGTAATATAACCTTTGGAGGTTTATATATACGCTGAAAAATATCATTAAAGAAGCAGATAACACAATGGAGCTTTTGCTGGTACCTAACACTGTAGTGGAAGTTAAAATAAGTGTGAGCAGTATTTGATGTCGATCTCTTTAGCAGCAAATAAAAAGTCAAAAATAAAACTAATATATTTATTTCATTACTTGGAGAAGTTGAATCGGCATTACAGATGGCTTGACACGGCGAACTCCATCACATTGGTACAGATGAACACATTAACAGTTGAACATATAGTTGACAGCATTGTGCAGGTTAAAACAATTAAAAATAAATTTAAATAAAACAAGTATAATTAAATTATACATCCAGATTAAGGGCCAGCCTTAATACAGTTACTTGATATACCATTTGTAGGGAGATAAAAGCGGCAAAGAACAGGAATAAACATCATGTACTTATACTAAGCAAGCCGGATTGAAAACGTCGTTTGCGAGCACGCCCACGAAACGAGCCAATCAGAAGACGACATGTGTACGAATCGAAAGATCGATTCGGTAAAGTGAATGAAAGATTCGATTATTGTTACGATATTCCAAGTCGCCATCTGGCGGGGAAAATATCGTTACGGAAAAATATGATTAGTCGTAGATAAGTTATTGTCGATGTAGGTTGGAATTAAAGATGGAGTCCGTGGAACAAATTATGAAAGGCTATTGAAGTTAAATAGATTATTGGATGTTCTGAGGTTAATAACGGCCGGAAAGGATTTGAAAGGTAAGTTAATATTTATTGGATATAGATATTATGAAATAATAAATAAATGAATGTTAAAATAAATTATGAGTGAATGAATTTATGATTAAAAGAATATAGGAGGCGATGAGAAAACCATCTGTTGATGGGATTCCATCAGCTTCGTCCCAGACTATTAATGAGCAGTCACGCATCAATTTTCCTGTATTGCTCTGTTTAGAAACACTACAGACGCTGTTATTGTCATCGGTGGCGATTTTCAGCGGGAGCTTGAATGTAGAGTGTGCGGTTCGACCTCCTTCTAAAAGCGTAGCGGCAATGCCGGATGACGCAACAGCTAATGCAATTTTTCCGGTAGATCTCACTTTTTTTAAAAGCAGATTGATTAAAAATGTTTTTCCTGTACCTCCTGGGGCATCAAGGAAAAACAATTTCCCTTCATTGTTATCAATTGTTGATAGTAATGCAGTGAATACTTTTTTCTGATCGATGTTTAATCGTGGCTCATCTTGAGCTATATTTTGTAAAAGTCTCATTTGATCATATGATGTTTCTCTTGTGTATTCGGCACTGTTAGTTAAATCTGAGTTAGTAGTATTAGCTGGCATCGGCAGCCCAAAATCCTTGATCGATTTACCCGAAAATAATTGCAGTACTTTATTCAATTCAAACAATGCTTCGTCAAATATGTTTTGATCATATTGTATATCATCTGAGTTTAACTCTCGCCGTCGCCGATTCAGAATATCACTGGCCATGTTTTCTTGAAATTTATTCCATAGATTAACAGAATCAGTTACTTGACAAAACGCTACTATGACGGCAAATAAATATCTTAATGATGTTGCTGAACTACAAACAGCTGCTTCTGATAATGTGTTTTCCCAGTGAGAATCGTCTTCCAAGAGCCCCATACTTTTGCATGCTTCTTGATAAGTATTGTAAACAACACCTTGTACAGTTCTTAGGTGTGCAAAGGATGTCGGGCCTTTAACAATATGCAGTAACATTCTCAGATAAAAGCATTCGCTGTTGCTGGGATGAATCACGTAGACTCTGCCAAGAGCATCCGTTTTTTTTTACTCCGGGGAAACCATCAACCGCAGTACCTTGTTTTCTCCGTTGAAAAGTCTTAGAACTCTGGTTCCATGTATAATAACTTGGAACTCTGTCATATGTCAGTGTTTTCGCGAAATCATCTTGAGCACATAACTTGAAGAATGCTGTCAATGTTGTATCCCGCGGGTTATTAACAACTTCTTGTATATTGTTATCCATGAAATATACTCTTTGTCCATTTTCTAAATGAACTGCAAGGTGGACAATTGTGGGAGCCCGGTCGTGCACTTCGAATGATAAAATCCTCCATACAGCTTCAGAGCTGCAGATGTAACGTCCTGACTGATATTTTTCCACTTCATTTGGTGATTGTATGCTGAAAGTGGCTTGATCACTACCTTTATTGATGTACTTAGTAACATATTGGATTGACTTTATCGAATTGCACAACTCTACGTTGATGTGGGCATCAAAAATTTTCAATAGGAGCGGATTATAGGGAACGATCCATCGGTTATCAATATCAAGGTTTCGGACGGTAGCATTTTGCCCACCCTGTTCTGGCGATCGTCGACGATATTTGGGACATCCGTCATCGCTAGTAATTGTTTGAGTTTGGAACGACTTCGGAAATTTTTTGCTGCATTTAGAATCTCGCATACATGGAGAATTCGGGTTTAAAGTTCCGCAAGGGCCGTGTACCATATGTTTCTTTATAATTTCGTACAGGATAGGATCTTCATCTTTATCCGGTAATTCAGCTGAAATGACCCTGTCAATTTGGTTTGGTCTAATTTTGTTCACTAACCACACCAGCAGATGTATATGTGACAAGCCACGTTTCTGCCATTCTATTGTGTACATATGACAGCGCGGGGGACCGAATATATGAGACTTGTTAATGAGGTGCAGGAATTTCTGTGCTTTTAAATGGAAAACTCTGTTATTTATATCGTATCTGTCTCGTGGAGTTAAATTGGTGTTAATATTTTCTTTGATTTCCGGCCAATTTGGTTACATGTTGCAGTTATAAATAAATCAGGTTTGCCGTAATTTCTGACGTAAGTCATGGCGTCTTGCGATTTTTCGTGTAAATATCGAGGTCCACCTGTGAATGATGAAGGTAGTATAACCAACTGTCCAATGCCATTGACGTGTTCATTCGTCTGTAAAGCATCCTGAAGGTGAACGTAATTTTCGGCTCTCAATTTAGTTTGATTATTACGGATGTAGGCCAATCTCTCAGATTCAATTTTCGCATATTGATCTACCAAGTATTGGTTTGTTAACATTCCATATCTAAGCAAAGTGTTGAAATTGTTACGTCTTGTCATTATACGGTAGCAATAGTAGTTCATACATGACACTGTTTTACGCAGAGGTGTACCATCGATTGGGTCAACTTGAAAAATATTAATGGCATAACTATTTTTCCCACGACATAGCATCAAAGGATATTGTAAGCTGTGTAACTCTGAAATTTTTTGCAAATTATCATCACGATTATGCAATACAATATCTCTTTTGTCAAATTGCTGTCCAGCTATCACCACTGCTACTTCACTCGTGGACGGCGCATTATATCGTCCTCTGTGTTCTCCAAAAGGAGCTTTATTTGCATGGATTACGACATTAAAGTCAGGAGTATCTGCTGGAATACTCTCAATCGCAGTTTTGAAAGACTGTATATAGCAATTATGAGAATGTAACATATCTTGGAGAGATCTAATTAAATCTCTATTAATTGGCTGTGCAACACTTGAACACCGCGTAGATGCTTGTTTATCTGGATCTGCAATAAAATATATTTGAAGAAATTTGTGATCATCGGGTCGAAGTGGTAGCAAGCTCCCAGCTAAGTGGTACACTTGCCCTTGAATTTTAAATGTAGGCATGAACCCACGCTCAACGACTTGCTTACTCTTAAAAGAGGTCATTTGAAATGCGTTATTATAACGGCGTATATTGCGCATGAATTGTTTGGATTTCTGATGATCACCCGTAAGAAGAGAGTGAAGTGGTTCAGGTGGAGGGAGAATTTCTTCTAATTTGACTTTTCCTTGTAAGCAACACATGCCTTTCGATTCGTCCTTGAATTTCAATGCCAAGCAATGTTCACACACTACTGACATAGTACCTATTGATACTATACGATTGTCCTTGTAAGAAATCGAAGAATCGTAATTCATGGCAGAATTTTCTTTATTTACCCATGAATTAGTAACTTGTGCTGATGATTCTCTGGCTCTCTGTATTCGATGTCTATCCCTATCTCGACTGCGGTGAACCTCACGGTCTACTGAAGAATCTCTCTCTCTCTCAGCTCTATATCTATTCCTAAGCTGACTGAGTCGAACCTCACGCTCTACTGATGATTCTCTGGCTCTCTGTATTCGATGTCTATCCCTATCTCGACTGCGGCGAACCTCACGCTCTACTGAAGATTCTCTCTCTCTCTCAGCTCTATATCTATCCCTAAGCTGATAGGCCAGTCAAATTGTCATAAATAGATGCAAAAATTCTGCTAGAAGATTTTATGTTTTTAAACTGTTTATGGGGATGCTAGTAACAAGAATTCATGGTTTTCCAACAAAATATCTCGAGGCTAAATTTTGTGGAGCCAAAAAACCACAAAATTTTCGGACTTTTTTCAGTTTTTTGCCTATAACTCAAACAATATAAATTTTTTGTGTACCATACTAAATTACAAAAAGAAAGAGCATTAAATTCTCTACAAATTTCATAGCAAAACTGTTTTTCTAAAACCAATATTAAGCGCGCTACAGCTTTCTGAAAGTGACTCTTTTTTTCTAACTTTGTGGAAAAATGACAAAAACGAAAATTTGACACAATTTTTCATCATTTTATCCTCTTTAATGTAACCTATTTAAATTACGGGTATTTGCATGATAACAATCATAATGAATGACAACGGTAAAATTGTAAAAAAAATTAAGAACATCATAACTTTTTTTGTATTTAGAGCTTTAGTGGAGAACATTAATATTAGATATTTAACTGAATGTAAATACCTAATAAATAATACTTACGGTGACAATTTTACATCCCCTTCTTCTGGATAAATAATGTCATAGACATTTTTGTAGTTGATCCCATTACATTTTTTACAAATTGCCGAGCATTTGAGTCTTAATTTATAAAAAGAACATGCTTTGCTGCACCGTTTTCTACAGCTACATGACACAACATGGAGCAAGGATTTAAGTACCGGGTCTTGGCACATTTGAACTGGCTGCAAGAGATCCTATGAGCCCACCCATATCCTTCAGGAGGGATGTTGTTTCTTAGCCTAGCTTGTATCTGATGATAACATCGGAGAAAATTATGCAGCGCAGCCTCTTGTGTTGGCGGTAGCCTTGCAAAATGAAATTTGCTTTTTTGTGGCAGATTTAGCAAATAACTGGAACCTCAAGATGTTCAATTTCTGTGTGGTATCTCTGCAACCACTGTATCGTGCAATAATGATCTTTTCAGAAGTCTGAATGATTTCTTGACTGGTAGAATCTGGTTTATTGAACATGCAGGCTATTTTTCCAAGCTGATCATGTTTTTTCAAAGTGTTACAAAACTTTGACTTTCTTTGCCCAAAAAGAGCGGATGTTGTATCGCATCCGCAGATTGCATGAATGAAAAGAACATTGTTGAATTGTATTTGAATGACATGATTGAAAACCACTTGGTTTCGATGTTACCTCTTCCTGGCTTTTAGAAAAACAGATTTCTGTGCTGATAGCCTAATCACGTCATAATCGCGCGAAGGTCAATGTCTGCCCGACAATTACGACGCTTTCTAAAGATTCGGCTATTGAATTGGCTGAGGTGACTATCATGACATCCGCTTCTTCTTTTGCCTGCTCAACTTGAATTCTGTTGCTTTGAAATTATTGTTTTGAAATTTTTAATTTGTTTTCAGCAATGAAATAAGGCGGCTCTTGTTTATGTCATAGGCTTCGTCAACGGATGGTGCGGGTACCCTCTTACTCTCCACTTGTTACAGACTGATCTAGTTTTACGCGACAAAAACTATAATACCATGCATCTGCAAGTCAGGTTTCTGCTGAATACACTCAATTACTTTCTGGGAGCTTTCATCCCCGCGTTTTTCAGCAGCTTTTAAAAATGTAATTATCGCTTCTAATTTCACTACTTTGTGAATCAGATTTCTCTTTGCGTAGGGCTTTTTTTATTGTTTTTCGTTGAAGTCACCGGGATTACTTCGTCACATAAGAAGCAATTATCTTGAATCTTGAAAGAAATGCTTGATCTGAGAGACAAACAATAGTCTGTGTAGAATCTTCACTCCGACGAACATATGCTGCTATCATTCCCTAATTCGCATATGTTTTTCAGCCATCATCCTGTATTCTAAATTCTTTGGTATTTTTCGAATAAATTATGAATATTACTTTTGATGAATATCACTTTGAAGCTAAATGCTATGTTCAAAGAGCTTGCAAGTCCTTTCTGGTGCACAATGCAAGTATCACTATTTGAAGCCGTTTGGCAAATTAAACACAATTTTGGTTAGAGCTCACTCATTTTTCATTACTACACGAGAAGAGATGCAATAAACTTAAAAGCAGCATATTAGAAGAGTATGTCTTTAAAAAAGAACACTTGCATCTAAACGAAAGCGGCTCGGGAACGTCACTGACCACAATCTTCCATCTGCATTCCCTTTTTTATCCCCGGCACTCCCTCCCTTTGTAATTGTTTTCTTATAGGGTTTCTACAATTTGTGCATCTTCTGCCTGCCTTTCTTAAAATTTTCATTTTTCATCAATCAATAGGTCTATTTAATTTTCATTGTTGATGATGAAAAAAAAATTTTTTTTTGAGATGGGAAGCGAAAAATAGGTCACTTTCTGAAAAGTAAAAAAAAAAGTGACATTTTCAAAAAACCAAAGCGCGCTTAGTAATGGGTTTAGAAAAACGTTTTTGTAACAAAATTCATAGAGAATTTAATTCTTTCTTTTTGTAATTAAGTATGTTACGCAAAAAGTTAATAATTTTCGAATTACAGGCAAAATACTGAAAACATATTTTACTTATATTCAGTTAAATACCTAATTTTAATGTTCTTTACTAAAGCTCTAAATACAAAATAGTTACAATATTCTTAATTTTTTTACAATTGTTACCGTTGTAATTCATCATGATTGTTATCATGCAAATACCTGTTACGTTAAAGAGGATAAAATAATAAAAAATTGTGCCAAATTTTCGTTTTTGCAATTTTTCCACAAAATTAGAAAAAATGAGTCACTTTCAGAAAGCTGTAGCGCGTTTAATATTGGCTTTAGAAAAACAGTTTTAGTATGAAATTTGTAGAAAATTTAATGTTCTTTCTTTTTGTAATTTAGTATGGTACACAAAAAATTTATATTGTTAGAGTTATAGGCAAAAAACTGAAAAAAGTCCGAAAATTTTGTGGTTTTTTGGCTCCACAAAATTTAGCCTCGAGATATTTTGTTGGAAAACCATTAATTCTTGTTACTAGCATCCCCATAGACATTTTAAAAACATAAAATCTTCTAGCAGAATTTTTGCATCTATCGGCCCTTTTTTCTGACAATTTGACTGGCCTAAATTCTAGACTTATGTATGATTACCTATGAACAAATTGCAATATTATTAGTATGTGCCCCAGTAAAAAATATCTAAATACTTACCATTTAGAGACAAATGATTATCAACAATCATAAAAAACCAAAGATTCTATTCAGTACTTTTTTTTTTAACTGAAATACCTTAAACTACGATTTTAATTAAATTAAAAATACTTAAAAAATAATTTGCTATTCGTGCGACTAAAAACAAAAGATAATCAACAATCATCAAGAACAAAAGATACCTATTCTATTCTATCCTATTTTTCTGAACTTACTTATCTTTATATATAAAAATCTTCTGTGCGTGTGTATGTAACTGAACTCCTCCTAAACGACTGGACCGATTTTAATGAAATTTTTTGTGTGTGTTGCGGTGGATTCGAGAATGGTTTAGATTCACATTTCATCGAAATTGGTTCAGTACTCCGCCCTGGCGACCAGTTTGGTCTCCAGGTCTTAGGATTTGGTCATTGACTTTTTTGTAAAAGGCCTTTAATGATGTCTACCCTTACATTAAATCAAAATATCGCTCATTTAATGCAAAAAAAAAGGGGTTATGGAATTCTTCCCCATTTGTAAAGCAAAAAAAAAAAAAAAAAAAAAAAAAAAAAAAAAACTATCGCCAAATTACAATTTGGCAAAATTGATAGATGGGATAATCAAGTTAATTATAATATGCAACCATACATTTAAAAATACTTAGGTATTTAGGTTCCGTCGACCAATTTCGCCAAATTGTACAAATCGCCATACTAATAGCCAAGTTTTACATAGTGACATAATTTTTATTTGAAATCAGAAAAAAAAAACAATTAATTAGTAGAATCTATATATTTAAAACACCTGGCTGTTTTTTTAGTCATCAGCCCTGAGCTTTCTACTGGCCCGATTTTGATAATTATTTTTTTAAATGAAAGCTGTTTATGTGTAGATGTGCCCATTGTGGCTAATTTTTAATTTATTTCCATTTTTATATTTTATTTTTAATTTTTAAAGCTTTTTCGTGGCATTTCTTCAAAACAGTGGCAACAGGTCTCACTAAAATAAAATTTTATTTTGCTTTATTACTTTCCACCAATCAGGAGCTTGATCTGATAGGTGAATGTGTAATCGCATTTAAAGAAAAAAATAATGGTTTTCGTAAAATTTAATCCTAATAAAATGATTACACATAATCATTGACTAATCGCGGTACAATATATAGATTCTTTACTGAGTAATATTATTAAGTATTATGTAAATAAAATAGTAGAAAATAAACTTTAATAAAATATAATATCTAAAGCGAATTTTGTCGATGGAGAAAATGTCGTCATTCAGAAACCAGATAAATTTGTTCCATGAATATAATATACATTGTTATAGCTGTGTCAGTGATGATGTCATATTCACTTACTTTTCTTCCTGCATCTGTAAATAAACTGAACTTCTATTCATTTAAAGGTCCGTGGTGTGCACAAATAAAAATATTTCTATAAATTGCACAATTTCTATTTAATTATTATAAATATTTTATGAAACCAAAGAATTTTTAAATAACTGCATAAATCACGCTTTTATTTCGGAAAAGATCAGTGTTTCTGAAGGTGTAAATGATGTCATATTAGGAAAAAAGGGAAAAAAACCCTGTGATATGCCGGTATTACGATAATTCTATTTTGCATAATATCAAAAATTAATTAAAATCATTTCGTTGTATTAAGTTATTATTTAAAATAAAAATAAATAAAATGTTATCAGCAAGAAACACAAAAAAATTATTCTTTTTAGTAACAAATATATCGTCTTTCTTTTTGTTGCCACTACAATAAAATTAACTTTGACAAGTTCATGGAGGTTAAAAACCAATAAATGAACTAAATTTATTGGAATTGCTGTAAATGTGTAGTGGATTGGTTATGAATTTTAGTAACTCCCTGTTTCTATTATAATTAAAATGTTTTATTGATATTCATAGAGTAAAAAGAAATTAATAGAGTGGAAGTATTATCTCTCGGAGTGATGCTAAAAATGAAACCCTACATTAAGTCACATTAAATACCAACAAAACCACGTGCATCGACACGCCTATCAATTGAAACAGGTTTAAACCCGTATTTTTTTGCTATTGTTTCTTAAAAAGGACTAATCTATCGCTTCATCGGTAAGAATTTAATAATTATTTTATCATATGTGTTTTAAATATCAATATAGAAAATTATTTTAACGTTTTGCTTGAAAATATAACTTTTTTTGTTAATATCTTAAAATTATCTGCAGTCAGAAATCTATATTTTAGATTAATATTTATTACTTAAGTTTTCATACATGATTTTAAAAGAATGTTTCCATCATTATATTTTAAATATTTATTTACATGCAATTATTAAGTCATAAACATTCTTCATCTACGTTATAAAGTATTAAAAATTACATTAAAGAAGGAAAATTTTAGTAATACAATTTTTAGTTCGTATCAAATGTTTTCAATATCTAATTTAATTTTAATTTGATATTTAATTATTGCTAATTTTCCAATTTATTTTATTTTAAAAGCGAACATTTATTTTAATAAATAATAATAGAACAAAGACCATTTTAAAAACTTGCTATTTCTTCTTAAAATATGCTTCAGTTGTAATTCATTTCTTTCAATTCATCTTATAATACAAAATTCCTTCCATGTTCTTTTGTTTGGGACATTAAAATTTGAGCGATGAATGGTGTTATATTGCAAACCTTTTTTGAAGCTTACTTCGCCTCCACCTATCTCATTCTTTGATTGATATTATAATTATTGTACAATTACCAAGCGATATTTAAAGGGAGAAAAAATAAACTATGCAGATATTTTTGAATTCGTTTTCTGAAGTATTATATTAACTTTTTAATAATTTGGCATTTAAATAACGTTTAAGGTTTAGGAACCGCATTAAAAAGATTTGTAGCTGAAGTTAAGTCCAACATAACAATTTATGAGTTGTTTTCCTTATTTTTTGTTACTTTTTGAAGTTTGTGTATCTTTATCATGAAAAATTTTGTTATCCCTATTTTAAGAGGTGACAATTGTTTATTTCGCCCAGTATCTTATTGTGTATATAAGACTAATAAATATCATATCTAATATAAATTCTTTTCCGTCGAATTTCGACGGGTTCAGCTAGTAATAATAAAAAATACAAATAAAAAGTACAAAATAAATCATTTAATGACATTCTATTATTGACATTTAATCTTATAGTTTGGCGATCATTTTATGGTTGACGGAAAAAAAACAGGTTATGGAATTCTTCCCCATTTGTAAAGCGCAGAAAAAACATCGCCAAATTATAAGATTAAATGCCAATAATGGATGATCGTAAATCTCGCATCCAATGACATTAAATATTATACACCTGTTTAAAACATCATTAAGTGATTTTTATTTCGGCTTTTTATTTGTATTTTTATCAATATTTTTTCTATTTTTTTCATTATTTAAAATGAAATTTATGTTAATATGAATAATTTGGCTATCAGAATGATGATTTATACAATTTGGCAAAATTGATAGATGGGATAATCAAGTTAATTATAATATGCAAACATACATTTATAAATACTTAGGTACTTAGGTTCCGTCGACCAATTTCGCCAAATTGTTCAAATCGCCATACTAATTGAATCCGACATTCACGATCATCCATTATTGACATTTAATCTTATAGTTTGGCGATCATTTTATGGTTGACGGGGGAAAAAAAAACAGGTTATTGAATTCTTCCTCATTTGTAAAGCATAAAAAAAAAACAAACAAACAACAAAAAAAAAAAACATCGCCAAATTAAAAGATTAAATGCCAATAATGGATGATCGTAAATCTTTATATATAAAAATCTTCTGTGCGTGTGTATGTAACTCAACTCCTCCTAAACGACTGTAACTATTTTTCAACTGATAACATATTTTAGTGTATTTTTTCATTCTGAATCAAATGGTACTAAGCAAATTCGTTTAAATCCAGTAGTTCGTGAGATAATTCACAATTTCCTAATTTGGCGGTGTCTTCGGCGCAAAAACGTGAAATTTTCAATGCTTATGAAATTTTGTGTGTGCGTTTCCGTGGATTCGAGAATGGTTTAGATTCACATTTCGTCGAAATTGATTCAGTACTTTTTTAGTAATTAGGCAAAAACTAATAGTTACTGATTTTTTGCGAATTATAAGTGCTGAAAAAGTTCGATGAATAGAGTTCGGACGGAATGTACGAGCGGTGTAAGGCGCCAGATTTAAGCTCAGCTTCTTGAAGAAAGAGATCACGTGTTTGAACCCCACCCCTGACAAACGTGTATGCTTTACAATAATATTTCCTGCATTATAATTTTGATTAACCGACTTCAGAAAATCGTTGACTTTTAACTAAGAGAAAAATAAACTTTTCTATCAAAAATTGAACCGATTTCAAAAAATACTGAAGAGTGAAAAATAATTTCCTTACATAATTGTAATAAGAAATTAAATTAAGAGCGTAGTGTTTATCGTGCATATTACCATATTTACGTACATTTATTTGATTTTCTGGAGTCGGTGCCAAGAAGGAATCCGTCTGTCGGTGACAGGACAATGTCTGTCGGGTCCGAAAGTCTAACTCTAAATTTTAACTAAGATCCTAATAGAAAATTCCAATCCATAAATTATGGTTTTATTAAATCTAATCTTATCTAACCTTATGTACTTATAATTACTATAAGTGCGATTTAAAAATTAACTTTAGAATAGAATATCATTTATATTTTAAAACTACTATCATACTACAATTATTTATCGTAACTTACTTATAATTAACTACTGATAAGCTGTCGCGTTGAAAAGCACGTTTTTATTAAGTAAGCTCCTTTAAATTGCGCACACACAAACAATTTTTTTCTGAACACACAAAAAATGGAAGTTAAAATTAAATTGAGAAAACAACCAGTGATGGTAACCCCGTCGTTGAAATTTTCCCTCTAAATTTCCCTCATGAGCTCAATTTTCCCCTCAAAATTTCCCTCGTGAGCTCAATTTTTCCCACACTGTTGAATTCAGCAGTGCTGCCCTCTATCGGCAAATGATCAAAATATATTTTATACTACTTTTCATTTTGGTTCTTTAAAACAAAAATCTTTCAGTCAATTGAAGAACATAAGTAATTTAATAAACATAAACAAATATAAAAATAAATTCTTAAGGCAATAATGATGATTATTTTTTTTTCAAAACTGTTATTCATTCATGAAAGTTCTATGCAACAGAAGTTTATTTGTGTTATTTCTCTGTGTTTAAAGTTAATTTTTCTGTTCACACAATGTTTATTTTCAAACGTAAAAAGTTTATTCTGATGGAAATAGAAGTAGATTCCTTACAATAAATTACAGAGATAATGTCAGTAAAGAAAATTGTGAAAATTAATTTCCAAAATTATTTTTATCATATCAATAAAAAATAAACTTTATTCCAAGAGGAAATTTAGTGTGGGGGGAGGGGTTGTCCTCCCCGGGCCACCCTTTGGATTCAACATTGCGTACACATATTTATATATATTTGCATATATAATATATATAAAGAGAAAAAGCATATTTTCTAAAACGTAATATTATTAAAACAGACTATTAAAAAACTAATTTTTTTATGCCTCTCTGTATCCGCGTGTTTTTGTAATTCGCTTTTTCCACAGAACAATATCGCATCGCATGCTGTACACTTACATCTGATTCTTTTGGTGTTAACCAGCCTTTAAATTCTGATAGATGAAGCCATTCGTACTGAAATACTTTTTTTCTTACTTTCGATTTCTCCTTATCAGAAAAACTATTTTTCCTTTTAACATTGGTTGTCGCAACGTGCGAGTCTTCTGCTTTATCCAAATCCATAGCCATAAAACACTAAAATGTAACTTTTGAGATACTACCCTTTACACATTTTAGAAAAATTGGAACTAAAATCTAAAACCAAAAAACTGTTTTCGTTTTATGCTTTTCTCAAGCAAGCGAGCGATCGAAACCGAAAATCGAATAGAATAGTTCCGACTGATGTCATAACCTTTTTTCCCCCTTCCAAAGATCCCTCAGGTTTCTCTACTTTCATTGCTTGAGCTTTGAGCGATAAAAGATCGTAATTTTTATTGGTTGGAGGAAAATTTGCGACATGTGGTCACGTGGTTGAATCTGATCTATTCACTTTGAGAAGTTTAGTTGTATTACTGCTTCGATAGTCAATGGAACGCAACAGCAATATTCAGCGAAATAGTTACGATGCAATTCGCCAGGAGTTTTGAAAAACAAGTAAAAAGGAAGGTTTTTCTAAGAAGTTTTGCAGAAAGAAAGGGAAAAAGCGCGTTCATGAGAGTGGAATGGGAAATTCTCAAAATTTCCCACAAAACCTCAAGTTTCCCCTTTTCCCCACACAGCTCTATTTCCCCCACAGATGTGGGAATTTTCCCACAAGTTACCATCACTGAAAACAACAAATCCGCGAAGCGAATTACGGAGCGCAGAGTGGAGTTGAGTGGAACGTCGCCTGCTAGAGAGATTAGGCGTCCGTTCGTGACAGGCGATTGGGCCAATCGAAGCGAACAGATCGATGCCGGAATGACGTGTGCAGTCTCGCGATTGGCCGAGAAAGTTGTTCTTTCGCATTTCTGAAAGAAAAAGTTACATTTCATAAAATGTAAATGACAAAAAAAGTTATTGTGGGATCTCCATAAGAGATAAACATATACCATCGCGGGATTTTCTGCAGACCTTTTTAATGTGTACAATAATTAGTACATTATTTTGATAAATCTTGTAGGGTTCAGCCTGCGTTTGCAATGTATAAGCGGAAAAAATGAAATTATTTACGACATCACATTAAAAACCTCAAAAATAACAGTATTTTTCCACTATTTTATGGATGTTATTATACATATAAACCTTCCTCTTGAATCACTCTATCTATTAAAAAAAACCGCATCAAAATCTGTTGCGTAGTTTTAAAGTTTTAAGCGCACATAGGGATATAGGGACAGAAAAAGCGACTTTGTTTTATACTATGTAGTGATCATTCATAATTTTGAAGTTTGGAAAATAATTCATATTAAGTATGCATAAAAGTAATAATTTTTATTGCTGAAAGAGGTTTTAAAATCACAATGACCGGGAGGCGGCAGCATAGACAATCACCTCATCGAGTTCACGTTTGAAATTTCAGAATTAGTTAAAGCTCGATGCGCATATTAAAACGCAATCGGTCTGCTAAGTCATATATTGGTGGAAAATACTTGAAAACCCTATTTTAACGGCTGAAAATATAGCTTGGCAGACCAATTGCGTTTAAATATGTGAACTGAGACTTAACGTATCCTAGATCTTTTTCCGTGAACTCAATGAGGTGATCGCTTTTGTAGCTGCCTCCCGGTGAATCCCTAATTGCTATTCTGCAGAAGTAAAAGATGGCTCACTAAGCCAACTTGAGTCATTTCCCCACAGATCATGATATGATAATTCTGAGGTTGATAGACCTTTCGATGCACATTCTGCCGGATTCTGCTTTCCTTTTATATGATGCCAGCACTTCGCGAAACAAATTGTAATTCTGTAACGCGACATGGAAGATTAGGAGCAGGAAAAAATATTAGTAAACCTATAAGACAACTGCTAAAATCGGATTTTTAGGTGTTTTCCTCTAAAATATGACTTGGCTGATCGATTACGTTTTAATATGGGAATCGAGACTTAACTAATCCTAGATTTTCAGCCGTGAACTCGACGAGGTGGTTGTTTGTGCTGCCGCCTCCCGGTCTATCTTTAATTGCATTTCTGGAGAGGTAAAAGATGGAACACTAAGCCAACTCGGGCCATTTCAGCACAAATCATGCAATAATGATTCTAAAGGTGATAGACCACTTGGTGCACATTCTGCAGGATTTTACTTTCGTTTTATATGATGCTAATAATCTGCGGAACAAGTGTGATTCTGTAACACGATATGGAAGGTTGTGAGCAAGAAAACATAGCGGTAAACCAACGAGTCAACTGCTAAAATAGGATTTTTAGGTGTTTTCCACCAAGATATGACTTGGTAGACCGTTTGCGTTTTAATTTGCGAATCGTGATTTAACTAATCCCACATTTTCATCCGTGAGTTCGATGAGGTGATTGTCTGTGCTGCCGCTGCCCTATTTGCGATTCTGGAGAAGTAAAACATGTGTCACTAAGACAACTCTGAAAATTTCACCGCAGATCATGTAATTGAAATTTTGAGGGATATAGACTTCTTGATGCACATTCTGCCGGATTCGGCTTTCGTTTTGTATGATGCAGCACTCCGCGGAACAAGTTGTATTTCTGCAACTCGATTCGCGACAAAAGTTGGCCATATTCTAAATTCTGTTGGTAAACAAGAAACAAACAAGAAACAACTATTGTTCAGTCTGTCCAACAATTAATTTTGGAGATATGTAAGCACAATGAATCTAGAAGTATTTTTGTCAAAGGGCTGACAACAGGGCAAAACTCTAATTTAGTCAGATATTGTATTTAAAAGAAAATCTTATTTTTGAATGTAATATTTTAACTGGTATAGTTGAATCATTTGGCACGGATTTTAAATAAATAACTGCACCATATGTCATTAAGGAAGCGTCACTAAATGAATGAATTTCAAATTCGTTTGTTTAGGGAATGATACAAGCACAGTAATACATGCTAAACATGCGAGTTCTCAACATTTTATCCTTTTATTTTTATGAGCAGTGGAACAGAATCATCTTATGCCAGATGAAGACTCCATAATTTCTGAAATAGAATTTTTGCGAAAATTATAAAGGGAGAGATTCAAACAAGGGAAAATTTTTTTTGACTCTATCTTACAATACTTCTACAGATCTCTTTGTATTTGTAATTATGTAACTTTTATAAATGTTTATTCTATGGTAACACTAATTTTGAAGACATTGCGGTATGAGTTCCATTTTAATCTTAACATTTTTTTTTGAATTATCATTTCAATTGATAAATTAGATTTAGTCTGAATTAATTTTTAGAAATGTATTTAAATACACTAATGTCATTTGATGTTGTGATGGGCAATAATGAAATGTCTTATCGATTTTCTTGATTGTATGGACTTTTCGAATATGTAAAATTTTTTTCGATGACTCCAGTTTGGCAATTGCTTTTGTACCATTTCCGATTCGATTTTATCCAGAATCATCTGTGGGTGAACTGGAATTGAACTGGCATTATTAAGGACTAGGTGGCTTCGATCGTTAGCGGACCCTCCTTTAATCGGGTCTCTATTTTATACATAATCTTGTAATGTGAAATCTTGAACTGAATTCCCGTTGCATACGAGCTGTATAGCAGGCGTGGTGAGCGCAAATTGCAAAATCTTAAAAAAAAAAAAAAAAAAAAAAAATCAAATTGAACGAACCTTAGACAGGATCCTTGGGATCAAAATGACAGAGAGACACATGACCTCCCACATGAGGGGTACATGAGCTGCAATACGAATAAGTAGTCACAGAGCTTTTTTAATGATGTATCACATGAGGAGAATCGGCAAAATTTAGAAAAGTGTTCCCTGGGAAGGCAAAATTTAGAGGGAGGGAAGGATATCCATAAGTGGTCACAGGCCAACAATATGTCACAGGAAACAGGGGACAAAGTGAGGGGGGGGGGGTATAAGGGAGGTGCATATCTTTTATAAATGGTCACAGGTCTTCCCAATGTTTTATAATTCCACGAATATCGGCAAAATTTAGGAAAGTGTTTCCTGGAAGGTAAAGTGGGAGGGGGGAGGGTCATTGAAAGTGCATAACATCAATAAGTTGTCACATTCTTTTCCAACGAAATGTTACATGCTGGGTCTCGGCTAAATTTGAAAAAATGTTCCGCTAGGCGCAAAATGTGTGGGGAGGAGGGTTGCGAGAGGTGCCTAACACGAATAAGATGTCACAGGCCTTTCGAACAATATGTCACATGACGGGTTTCAACAAAATGTAGACAACAGACTCTTATAGGGGCAAAGTGAAAGGAAGGTACACCGAAGGTGCATATCATCTATAAGTGGCCACAAGCCTTTCCAATGATATGTCACATTACAAGTGCCGGCAAAATTTAGGAAAATGCCCCCCCCCCCGTAGTAGCAAAAAAAAAAGTAGAAAGGACATGGTAGGTGTTTAACATGAATAAGTGCTCACAATACTTTCCAGTGGTATACAACATGAAGTGTGTCGGCAAAAAGGAAAGTGTCCCCCCCCCCCTTGAAGGCCAACTATCCCACTCTCTCGGAATACAATCCGTCTTTTTAAAATTTCATTTATTATAAAGTAATATTTATTGGAGGGCTCTGTAAAATAATTTGATCTAAAAAGATTAAAACGAAAATAAATTCCGAAATTTCCCGCCCTCCGCGTCTCGTGGATGGCCAAATTGGGGAGCGGAAGAGAATGTTTCATGTGAAAGAGTGTTACGAGGGACTGCCAATGACAGGTCCAAAAAATTTTGAAAATTGCTTCCCCACATGGGTTCTCTCTTTTGCCCTGAGGTTCACGTAGCTCCAACTTTAAAATTTTTACTTTTAATAATGATATTTGTTGGAATGCTCCATCTAAAAAAATACATCTAAATTGATATTTATTGTAGAAATCACTATGTTTCTAAAAATTTGTTCGCTTTCTCAACACACCCAAAATTTAATTTGGGGGGGAGAAAGGTTCATAATATGAAAGAATGGTCAAAGAGTTTTCCGATTATATGTCAGAAGAATGGTTCATTAAAAGTTTGAAAATTGCCTCTCCCCCTCATAGGTCCGCTCTTGCGCCTCCAGAGTTCACCCATTTCTCTCTTTGAAATTATCATATTTAATAAATAACATTTATCGGAAGGTTCCAAGCATATGACAGCTTAGTAGTTCTAAAATAAGAGAAACTTAGAAAATCAGGGCTTCATTTCGCAATTCATTGTCATGCCTTTTTCTCTATCTCGTTCCTTGGTGCATCTCTTTTCGATAAATCTTCTCACATCTCTTCTCTGCCAACCAGGTCCTTTTTATCTCGTGGGCAAATCGGGACTTTGCCCATGAGCCACAAACTTTAAGAGTCTCTGAATTCATATATTAATTTACAAAATATTTATTTATTTCTCAAATTCCAACTCTGAAAATTTTCAAGCACAAAATATAAATTTAATTCTTAAAGTATTTTACCTAATTTTCTGAAAAAAAAAAAAAAAAAAAAAAAAACAAATTTTATTTTGAACACGCAGAGCTCAATGCTTTCACAAAGCAAATCTCAATTACTATTAAATAAGAAATAATATTTTGATTTTAATAGATTGTATTAGCAATGAACTTAAATCATATCTAAATTTTAGTGATTTAAAATAATCAATATGTGTAGTACAACTTAAAAAGATGCAGAAGAAAGTAGCTTCATTAACTCACATTTATATGTTTAGTGTATTTAACACTCTTCCACAAGTTGAAGTTATTAAATTCATCTTAAAGTAACATAACAAGTTACTAAAGTTATATGAAAGAATCATATTCACAACTTAAAAAGATGCAAATGAAAAGTAACTTCATTAACTCACATTTTTATGTTCACCTGAATCTATCAGATTTCAGATGGCAAATGTTTCGTGCAGAAAAACGGTATTCTCAGTTAAGGGGGCTCAGGGGTTGAAAACTTTTCAAAAAATCGATTTTTTTAATAATCTAGTTTGATTATTCAATTAATTCTTAACTCAATGCAAAAAACCGCATAAAAATATTAGCATTTTTAGCGGAGTTATAAGCATTTATGTATCAATACTTACATAGCCGCATCCATATAATTTCAACTTTAAGTCGTGTTTTCTCAAAACTTGATTTTTGACGACTAACACCAATGTTTAAAAAAAACTATTTGATGGAATGGCTTACATTTTTTTTGCATGCATATAACATCATTATCTAGATTATGAATTAACGATATAACTATCATTTAATAAAAGCATTATTAAAAAAACTGTCAAAATTGAAAATTTAAAAAACCCCTAAAAAATACAACTTTTTTTCCATCAAAAATACTCAAAATATTAACCCTTTAATTCCCATGCTAGAACACGTTCTAGAAATTATGTAGTTCATTTCACACCAGAAAAATTCAATGGCTAATTTCGTTTTATTTAAATACGGAATGTTCTGTTATTGATTAAAGCAAATACTTTAATGATACCAGCAGCAAGCTTCTGGTATTTTCTGGTGGGAGCTGTAATATACGAATTAAAATATCTCGGGCGGTTTAAGATCTAGAGGTTTAAACTATCTAAAATATATTAATTCATAATCTAGCTAATAATGTTATATGCATGCATGCATGCATGCATGCATGCAAAAAAAAAAAAAAAAAAAAAAAAAAAAAAAAAAAAAAAAAAAGCCATTCCATTATCAGATAGTTTTTTTTAATCTTGGTGTTAGTCATCAAAAATCAAGTTTTGAGAAAACTTGACTTAAAGTTGAAATTATATGGATGCGGCTATGAAAGTGTTGATACATAAATGCTTATAACTCCGTTAAAAATGCAAATATTTTTATGCTGTTTTTTGCATTGAGTTAAGAATTAAATGAATAATCAAATTAGATCATAAAAAAAAATCGATTTTTTGAAAAGTTTTCAACCCTTGAGTCCCCTTAATAGAAAATCACCAAAACATCAAATTTCGTTAGTCAAGTCTATATGAATCCTACGAAGTTGATGAAAGCACTCGCCAAGAAGATTCAGGTCGATGAGGCCACAATATGATTTGTGATTCACAAGAACCTTCGGTGGAGGTCCTACAGCATAAGAAAAAAAAATAGTTCTTGCCGGAGAAAATCAGGAATAACTGACTGACCAGAGACAAGTGCCTCCTTAACAAGTTGAAACATCAAGAGGAGACAGGAATGCTCTTGTTTCTTTGCAGTGAGAGGGAAAAAAACCTTGCCGATGTTAAGAAAGTGAACCGCAAAAAGATCGGTAATGGTGTAAAATCCCATAGAGGTTCTGAGGCACATGTGCAGAAAATTTCCAATCTCACTGAAGATACTGGGGTTCCTCATAAGCAAAGTCTTTACATTTCTATTTTTAGCCCTTAACTGTTGTTAGCAGCCTCAGAGACCGTTCAGTTTTTCAAGTTTTACATTTTAACTTGTAATTTTTAGTTTAACTATAGATACTCGTTAAATTTTGTTTAGTTTGAAGTCTTATTACTATCTTTAAATATTTTTGAATAGCTGAATATGATTTATCATAGTCTTGTATATACAGTTTAATACATAAATAGTATTCTGAGAGTTAAAGTAACAGTTTATTCATCTTTAGATTAAGCGGTCTGACAGACCGCTCATAGTAGTTTTGTGACAATTTTTGTCACAGCAGTTAAGGGTTAAGATGCCGGAAGGGTTTAGACTCAACGAGTTATGAGTTGGCGTTAAAGCGCTTAATTATTTTTGTAACATGTGGAAGGCCCTACGTTTTTTATATAAACTATGCACTGTTCCATATAGTTCATGCTAATAAAAAATGGATGGCTAAAGCATTCATGACATTACCATCCTCAACAAATCTAGATATTAACCGAATGATGTTATGTATGCGTCCTAGTTGACAGGGACTCAAACAGTCAATGACTGATCAATGTTGCGGCTGTAAAGGTAATCGTTGTGTATGGCAAACATTCTCAACACTCATCTGATTATTACCTGCAATTAGTTTTGGCAGCCTGCAGATGCAGCTATTACGGCTGGAAGTGGTTTCAACGAATGATGTCACCCAGTGTGTACGTGGTCATGGGTACAGAACGTTAAAAAGATGCTCTATCTCGAGTGTATGTCCTGTTTGAAAACAGTCGTTGATTTGTTCTCAAATACCTTGTATTAGTGTACTTTTCATTGCCTCTTTTCCCCTAGAAAATTTTTTTTCAGTTAAAACTAAAAGAATTTTTTTTATAGCGATACTGAATAATTTGTAATTTCAAATTAAATAAATGATGGATTAACGTTTCATTTAAAAATATACCCTTTGCGGAAATGTTAATGCTAGAAAACACTATTGCTTAAATCATTGCTATATATTTTGAAAAATAGATATATTTTTACTTATAATACCGATTTACGTATATAATTTTAGATATATATCTTTGTCAAATGCTCGTATGTGCATTTAAAATTTCATAAGGGACTTTTTTCTTCAGATGAGGCTACTTAAAATACTCATGTTCTTCATGGATCATTGACTCCCTGCCCCAGAATCAACATCTAAAATAATACCGATTAGTTCGTTTCCAAATATTTATTTACTGTCTTGAAGAAAAGTTCCGCACACTGAATCTGATATATACATATATGTACAGTATATATATATACTGTCTTTCTCGATTATAAAATAAAGTAACTAATGCTGTCACCGTTGATTCCAATGAATTTTTTGTGACTGTGGGCCATTCTTCGTTAATATACAGGCTGAGTCATAAATATCGAAACAATAGGCTATCTCCTTAAATATTGCCCCTAGACCCATACTTCCAATTTCAAAGTTTCATAAGAAAGGTGAATTTTTTGATAAGGTAAGTTGCAACTCCATGGGGGGTCTATTTTAAAAAATACGAAAATTAAATTTTTAGACGGCCCCCTGAGGATAAAACATCCAATTAGAAAATTTTTCCTTATTCATTCCTGAACTGAACAAAAAAAAATTTCATCTTGATATCTTCAAAACTCAAAGAGTTATGACAATTTTAATAAATCGTGAAGTTTCAAGGGATCAGACACAAATTGAAATGCGTGTAATTGAAGAAACAATGTTGCTGTAATGGGTCCAGGAAACATTTATTTTATTTATTTATAAAGTTGGAATTTTGAATGTTTTGTGATGGTTAACCATATAATTTGTAAGCATTATCACATCATAAGACTTCTTAATATTTTTTTCAAAAAAAAAAAAAAAAAAAAAAAAAATGTATAAATTAAAATTGTTATAACTCAAAATATTATTTGTCGCGTTCAATTTTTTTCTTTTGATTAAACGAAAATGTCTAAATTTCAATTTTAATTCAGCATTTTAAATAATATGTATCAAAAAAAAGTATTTAAAATAGCAATATTAAAAAAAAAAAAAAAGTAATTTTTGTAAACAAATCATATTCTTAAAAGTAAATTTTCTGAGCTGAAAAGTTACCGTAACCGACGGTTATTGACGTATGTCACTTTAAAAATGAGAAATACTGAAATAAAAACATTTGATGCAGTAAAGTGCATTTAGTTTTAAGATGGGCAAGGATGGGCCCCTAACGTTTAAATGCTGCATAGTTTTGATTTTAGATTTTGTTTAAGTTTTGCCATTTTTACCTTCTTTAATTACTGTTTAAATGCGTCAGTTGATTTAAACTTTATTTTTTTTATCACGTCGATTTCAAATTTTTTCATTGTGCTGTGACTCAAAGACAGACATTTCATAAAAGCATGTTTTTCGGTATCTCTGAGCCCTAAAACGTGTGAATCCATCGAAAACCGGAATTCAAAATTTTCATGAATCCAATACTTTCTTCTTGTAAAAATAGAAGAAAGCAAAAATAGGTTTAAAACCTTCATAAATTTTGAAACTGAATACAGTAAAACCTCTAAATAACGGACACCTCAGGAACGCAGAAATTGTCCGCTATTCGGAGGTGTCCTCTATTGGGAAAATCAAAGATATTCAAAAAGTGCTAAGAAACGTTTAACATTTTATTAATTGACTTTTATGTGTCCTGAAATATGTTTTATATGATTAATCAGAAATTAAAATTATTTTTTAAGCAATGGGGCTAAATAAAACTGTAAACACCTTTACCCACTGTTCATTACATGCTTGTGAAAAAACCCTGATACAAAAGTTAATTTTTGCTTGCGATTACACGTAATTTGTTTTTCAAAGTGACATTATTGGACATTATAGAGTTCCGGTCGGGGAGAGGGATTGCACTTTTTGGCTGTTAAGAGCATAAAATCTCAATTTTCCGAGGGGATATTTTAATGCTCTGGAAGATGTCCCTCCTTGGCAATCCCTTCAATTCAACTCTGAACGTGGGGGGGGGGGGGATTTTCCCCAGCTCATTTATCACAAAATTCCCTGATAAATTTAGAGGCCTTTTTACTTTTTTTTTCATTTTTTTGTCCTTAAAAAATACTTTTTCATTCTTTATAGCCTTAAATAGTGTCCACTATTCGGAATGTTCGTTATTCAGAGGTTAAACATACACAAATTTAAGTTTTGAGAATGGGGATTGGAAAATAGTCCGTTAAACAGAGGTGTCTGCTATTCGGGAGTGTCCGTTATAGCGGTTTAACTGTAGTATAAAGTAGATTTTTAAAAATATTTCTATGTAATTTATTAAAATATATTTCCATTGATTCCGCTAATAGAAGAGTCATTGAGTCATTTTCGCTATTACTATATTTACTAAACTTATTTCCTGCGCCAATAAGTTTTTAAGACACTTTTAATGAGAGTTTAATTAATATCACTTAATTTGATAACACTTTTAATAAGTGTTTAATAAGACGGTCCGTTCAATGAGTCGTGCCAGTTACGAAGTTGGTGTCAAGGTCGAAATATTGCAGACATCTACCATATTTCATCGAAGTTTAAAGCAAAAACCTATACGCTTTTATTTTATATCTAAAAGTTTAAGTGTTGTCTTGGAATGACATTTAACAATACGTAAATTTATGGTCGATCCCTTAATTGTACTTCAAATGAACTGATTTTGCAGCGCTCAGAGGCATGTTTAAGTGGTGTGAGTCATGAATTTTGGAAAATTTTGGATAGTAATATCTTTCGGGGATTTGCAGATATCGAGATGAAATTTTTTTTGTTCAATTCAGGAAGGGATAAAGAAATTTTTTCTAATTGGAAGTTTTATCCTCTGGGGGACGTATAAAAATTTAATTTTCGTATTTTTTAAAACAGACCCCCCATGGAGTTGCAACTTATCTTATCAAAAAATTCATCTTTTTTTATGAATTTTTGTAATTAGAAGTATGGGCCTAGGGGCAATATTTAAGGAGATAGCCTATTGTTTCGATATTTATGAATCACCCTGTATATAGATAAACTGTTAAGAAAGTGAATAAAAATACAGTACATAAGTAAATGAAAACTGGATGTATTTTAGAGAAATGTTTGATAAACATTTAAAAGTTAAAAAGTTTTAAAATCGAATAATTATTTTAAGAGATATTTAATGTTAAAGTTGGTCAAAATCGTTCTATTAAAAAAGTTTTCTAGGAGTGGAAAAATAGGAATTCAATAATTTTTAGATCATTTTATACATTAAGTTTTCCCAATGTGCAAATCATGTTTTTTTTACTCATTTTTTGAGGATTTATTTTCATTTTAAACTCAAATTTTCAGCATTTCGAGAGATATTTTTTACATAACTTAGAAAAAAGTAATATTTCAAATGGTTGACAATTTTAAAATAGCGCAAAGAATAATACTTCCTTCGATAAAAAAAATATTTGCATGTGGCTTAGAGGTCTGCACGGGCCGAAATTTCCAGGTCCGAGCCCGGCTCGAAAGTTACAATTTTGGCCCGAGCCCGGCCCGAAAGTTACAATTTTGGCCCGAGTCCGGCCCGGCCCAAACGAAAAAATATTGCCCCGGCCCGGCCCGAAAGTTAAAATTTCGGCCCGAACCCGGCCCGGCTCTGGTGAATTTCTACAGAACATTGGTCTTTACTCTAACAGAAGAGTTCAGACCAAAAAAAAACTTATATCAGCCTTTTTTCTTTCATGTTTATAATAATCTCTATTTAGCGGCTGTGCAAATATAACGTTATCATTTTAGGGGGGAGGAGGGGGTCTGTCACATGATATCGTAAGATATCTTCAGGGGGAGGGGGAATTTGTCTTTTGATATCGATATCATTTTTGATACAACTAAAGTTGTCTCTTTTTTAATTTGTAACATGATCTTTGCTTCAAAATAGTATGTTATCCTTTTTTTTAGTCTCTTATCAATTTTTATGAAAATACAAAGTTATCAAAATCACCAATTATTATAAAATTATCTAATTTTGAAATATGGAATACCTCAAAATTTGACATCCCTACTCTTCTGTCATTTGTATGCATAGTTAATCATTATTCGAGGAACTATATGCGAAGTATATTTGACTAATAAATAAAACAGAATGAATGTTTTCCACTTATTTTGTTGATTAGAATAGCTACCCCTCACCTGTTCCTGTACAACAAGACACCATTACTGTTGAATGCATTATGTAACAATAAAAGGCTGTTATAAAATATATTTTTAAAATTAACTATTTTTTTAAAGTGTCTTTTAACAAAAAGTGATATTTTATTGATTTCTCTTCATTGGAATCAATAAAGTATGCTAAATATAAATGTAAACAGTTTTGTATATAACTCCAAACAAAAGAAATAAGTTCTAAAAAAAATTCCACATTGCTAACAATATGATTGTCGGGGGGGGGGGGGGGAGGTGGAGAGATGATAACGTTTGATATCCAAAGGGGGGGAGGGGTCCAAAATTCCCAAAAAGTTGATAACGTTATATATGCACAGCCCCTAATACAGAAGTGCCATAGGCTGCGATTTTTACGCTTTTAATGAAACTTTGTTTGTTATATGTAAATGTTTCAATTAGCATTAATATTATTAATACATTAAAAAAAAATCTAAAAAATGGTATATGGTAAAAGTAAAATCTTCTAAGACATTGGAAAGAAAAAAATACGTTTCTTTCTTAGCAGATGTAAATGTTTAATATATATTTTTTTCGCGTATTGTTGTATTCATTTTGCATGAATGAACAGTTTAAAAAAATTTGCAGTTTTCAGTTTAAACAAAAATTCCGTCATAATCATGTTTTCTTTCTTTTTCTTTTTATGTGTTTAATTCTATTTTAAGACGCCTAGTAATCTACGATTCTTTAAAAAGGATAAATTCTAATGTTTAATTGTAGAATAATGACGACTTACACTTAAAAGTTTATGTCTATTTTCCAAAAATTTTTGGACCAAGCCAAACTTTATTGATTTATGAACAGATTTTTCCACGTCGAGAAAAAGGTTTTCATACGGGAAGATTCAACAGGAACTGATTATTTTGGTTCGTGAAGACTAGGAAGAACGAAATTAGTCTCGGCTTCGTATGGAAAAAATGAGTTAGGCTCGGCCCGGCCCGATACTCCAAGAAAAATAATTAAGGCCCGAGCCCGGCCCGAATGCCTTTAATGAAAATCGGCCCGAACCCGGCCCGTGCAGACCTCTAATGTGGCTATTATAAACAGAAAGAAAACCCTTTCAAATTAGAACTAGATGATTCCGGTTAAAAGCAGTAAAATATATAAAATTACGTCACAAAAACTACATTTGCACGCGAATTTCAAAAGAGAAAGAAAAAGTTTAAATTGTAAATTCATCACTATGCATTAAAAGTCATAGATGGAAGAAAAAATGTCATATTTAAAATGGCCAAATAATTAACAGTTGGTAAAACAGTTCAAATTAAAAAATATATTTGAGCAAGATATTTATTTCATATTTTGAAATATTTCAATTTACCAAACTTTTCAACTATTATTGTGAAATACAACAATAGCGCAAATAATATTCCCTCTTTCTAACAACAAAACTATTTTTAAGTAAATATTAAAAAGGGAAAGAAAACTTTGGTGAAAATTACGTTAGATTTAAAACTATACACCAGTTTAAATATAAAAAACATATTTACACGATGTATTTCATATTTCGAAACGATCTTTTAAATTATTGTTGCTAATCCTAATGTAGCGTAAATAAAAATTCAGGAGATTTTTTTGTTTTGTTTTCGAGTGATTCAGGAACTTTTTTGTTTTGTCTAAATCTTAAAAAATCTCTGAATTAGTGCATTTTGAATTTCTAGTGTGGCTGACATTTTGAAACTAAAATATATTTGTCACGTAATAATACGAGCTTTTATGAATCGATTTTGATGCAATGTGGTATGTATGTACTGTACATAGTACATTCCAATGTCTCGAATGAGTTCGTTGGCTAGCTTCATTCGCCATCTTGTCTCAAAATAGCGACCATTTTAAATGAAAAAGAGTTACTAAAAAATTAGAAATTAAAAAAGATTTCTTTCTTAAATATTTGACTTTGATACAAAGATTCCGAAACATTTTTTTAAATCTTAAAAAATGACTGATATATAGTAGTTTGAATTTCTAATGTGGCTGACATTTTGAAAAATCTGATTTTTTTTGCATTGGGCAGCATTCGTATGTATCAACCGCTTTTGAAATGAGTAAGCATTTGCATATTTCTATGGTCTCGACCAAGTATATTGGTTAGCTTCACCCACCATGTTGTTTAAAAACGGTGGGCGCGGGCACTTCAAGATATCGCCGAATTTGGCGGCAAACATAAATCACTTTACATAAAACCAGTTTAGATAAAGCTGACTAAATTCGCGAAATAGTCATTCATAATCAGTATTGACAAAAAACTATTACTATAATCAGGTTCTACTAATTTGATCTTCGCGTGTTTGAGTAATATAAGCTGGATTTTAAAAATGAATAAATATGAAAGCTATCTTATTCTCCCGGCACTGGCCGGAAAGACTTTTTAAATTGTTTTATACATTTTCAAACTAAATAACTATATATGTAATAAAAATATATGCTCATAGACTATAAATAAATTTATATAGGTTGGTTGGTTGTGTTTATGACGACTTATTATCAACACGAGGGACATAGGCCATATGGGGGGGGGGGGTAGGTGCGTGGGAATCTTTTTAAGGGAACCTAACCCATATTTACACAAGGAAATCCAAGGATCGAAGAATACCACGGAAAATTCCGAACGATTACGGGCCCCACCAGTGGCCGAGAGGTTCTGACCTCTCAACTGGCAGACGGCAAGTGCTGGGTTCTAACCCAATCGCGGCCGTCGGCCTAACCTTTCGGAGTTTTCGTGGTTTTCTTCAAACCTTGCATGGCCCCACCAGTGGCCGAGAGGTACGAACCTCTCAACTGGTAGACGGCAGGTGCTGGGTTAGAACCCAGTCGCGGCTGTCGGCCTAACCGTTCGGAGTTTTCGTGGTTTTCTCCGAACTTTGTGTAAATACGGGTTAGGTTTCCTTAGAAAGACTCCCACGAAGGGCACTCCTCCCTGGTCCTATATCCCTAGCGTAGATAATCGGACGACAAAAATGAACCAAACCAATCAAACCTTGCATAAATACGGGTTAGGCTCCCTTAGAAAGACCCACACGAAGGGCACTCCCCCACCAGGGCCTATATCCCTAGAGTAGATAATTGGCCGACACAAAATCAAACAAACCAATAACCGAACGATTAGGCAGATGGGCGTGATTGGGTTCGAACCCAGCACTTTCCGTCTACCAGTTTCGAGAGCACCAGGTGAGAATAAATTCCTATAGCAATTGATATCATAAGGCAAGGAAAAAATGGAATAAATTGCCGTTTATAGATGTTAATGGTTGGAAGTGGGATTTTAATTGTGTTATGCATTTCCTATCTGAGTTAAACTTTAGCTTAATATATGGTGTGAATAAAAATCTAAAAACCAAAAACAGAATTGCATAAAAAATACCTTCTATTAGAGATTATTATTTCTTAAAAAAGGTAATTTCATGTTAGTGATGAATCATCTAATCAGAAAATATAGTTCACATCGCCGTTATTACATTCATTTCATATAAAATTGTAACGTTTCGCTGAATTTTATGTTAAAGACATCTTTCACTTAAAATACATATTATTACACACATTTAAAATACATGAATTTCGAAATTTAATTTAAAATGCAAAAATAAAGGCAAAAATATAAATAAATAAAACTAAAAAAAAAAAAAAAAATAAAGTTTGTTCCTAATTTGTACACACGAAAAATAAAAGCGAAAAAAATTAAACATGTCATCGATGTGGCTTGTGCTAGATATTTTTTATAAGAAAAAGAAGCCTGAGCTTTATGAAAAAACAAATATTTTCAGTTGAGTATTGTTTTAATAAATTTGATGTAAAGATAAAAAATATTGTATTTTTCGATTATTTTCTGTTAAATATTCATAATAACATTTTAACTTCATATATTGTACATAGATGTCAGCACCACGCAATTTTTTGGATTTCAATTGATCAAATCCAGTGGAGCAGCCAAGATAAAGCTTTGGATTTGGAGAGATAGCATATTTTAGAGGTCTATGTTTTCGATATCTACAAGTTCGGTCCGATTTTTTTACGTTTGATTCAAAATGGAGAGATGTGTCGAGCCCGATATAAGGTAAATGCACCAGTAGTGGGCCACTTAAGGACATTTATGTAATTATTATTAAAGTATTAGAGAATTAAAAAAAAATAGCCTAGTCCTTACCTTTATGTATAAGAATAAACATTCAATTTTTTAAAATATATTCTCTAGAAAAAATGAAAAATAAAAAAGGTTATCTTCCTCTATGTTCCAGTAGTGGGCCATAGTAACTTTCTCATGCTCCAGAAGCCCCCCCCCCCCCCCTAGAAGTGGGCCACTCCATTTTTGAGTTTAATACATACTGTACAGAAGTAATATTTCTTTTTATATTTCTATACTTCAATATACACAATAATGAAATCATATTTAGAAGTTTTGATGATTGCGTAAAATAATTTTAGCTTCTCTTTAGTTTTTTCGTATAGTCTGTAAAAACACCATTCCAGCTCAAAAACTATGAGAATACTGAAGTTGTCCCTTTGCCTGATAACAGATAAGGGTTCCAGCCAATCAGCAATTAGTTTGTTATCTGACAGGGGTGATTAGAAAAATTGTTTTTCAATTTTGAAAACTGGTGGCCCACTACTGGTACACTTACCCTACATTTCTATCTGTTGACATGATGGAGAGAGAAGACTGGGGGTGGGGGGTAGTCAGAGAAACCTGCTGGATTGGGGCTCTGAAAATTTTTGACAGGGCTGATTCTGAAGACTTAAACCTCTTTGATAAATAAAAAGAAAATATTGTTTTGGGTGGTGAATACTAAAATGCTAATATTTCTAATTTCATAAGAAAATTTATAAATAAGAAAAAAACTGTGAAAAGATTAGTATTTTTCAAATTTTCTATTTTTCAGGACCTATTGAAAGTAATAAAAATAATCTTTCGTAATTTTAGAAAAAAATAATTAATCTAGTCTCGCAGCCTGTGAGGGATTTCAGCCCCCTTAACTCTCCTCGTGGGTGTGCCAATGATCAAATCACATATTTTCAAGGAAGGATATGATAATACTATTATTGACAGAGAAGATACATAATTTTTATATACGAATTAAGAAAAAAAAAAAAAAAAAAAAAAAGATGAAAATATTTTATTGAAGATTACATACAAACTAATTTATATCCTATTCCTATCTATGTAACATTTAAACGAATAAACCTTATTAACAATGGTAATAATATTAATAAACTGACACTTTTGTTTTTGAGAAATAAAAAGACAAATTTGGAAATAATACACACTTTTTGATAATTTTACAGAGCAATTGCTTTATATATATTTTTTTTGTAAATATTCTACAGAAAAAATTGCTTGTAGCCGAAGTGAGCTTCAAAATTCCTCTTTATGTATGGATTTTGTTATAATCATTTTCCCGCAACAAATTAATCATATGATTTTTTTGTTAATAGAGTGTAGGTTGTTTATAGAACATTTTTTATAACATGTTCTTCTTCAAAATTTTCTTCAATGCAGATGTTGAGGTTTCCAGTGAGAGACAAGGTCCGATTCAACATTTCGCAACCGCTTAGCGGGACCGAACTTCTCTAAATGAAACATTGGACTGGTAAAATTTATTTTAAAATTGTATCTATCATAGAAGAAAGTATAATTCAGACAGGGTTCTCTCTGTCGCTCGTCATTGCACCAAATTGCGATTAAATTCTTCCTTTTTCGAGTAAACAAGCGATTCGATTCGCCAAATTGCTAAGTGCTCAATTTTTGCTTTTTCTTTCTTTTCATTTTCGTTTTTCATACATATGCATATATACCGGGTTTCCCAAAAATGACTGATGGATTTTAAAATTCAATAACTTGCAAACGGTGACAGCTATTTAAAAAATTTTTGCAGGAAGGTTATGTATAATGTCAGGAGTTTTTTTACCGGAATTTTTTATTTTAGTTCGCATATCAAACAATAGGTGGCGCTGACGGCGATTGAAGGCCAGGTCGACACTTCACTCAGCACTGATCACCTGACCTTCAATCGCCGTCAGCGCCACCTATTGTTTGATATGCGAACTAAAATAAAAAATTCCGGTAAAAAAACATCATACATAACCCTCCTGCAATAAATTTTTAAATAGCTGTCACCGTTTGGGAAACCCGACACATACATGTATTTTTAATATGTACATATTTTTAATATATTTGTAGCGGATAGTTGAAATTAGATTAATAACAATCGTTGTGGTAGTTGTAAAGACTTTTGTTATGTTAGGACATATTGAAAAGGGGGTACATTAAATGATTAAAGATAATTTTTTTGTGCTACACGGCGAATCTATTTTGCTAATACTGTTTTCATTTCGTGATTTTTTTTTTAAATTAGTCAAATGGCAACGAGAATACTGAATACAGATAATAATATGTATTAAAAACAGCAGAAAACTTCATTTTGATTTAATGCACAATTTAAAAAAAATTCTCAAAGTCTTCTCTCCCTTACAATATTTTTTAAACATTTATAGTTCGCGTTTACGCTTTCTTTCAGGATCATCAAATATATATATATATATATACATTTCCCAACAAATATATCAACTTTAGTTGTCTATACTATATTATAAAGAGGTAAAATTTGTTTGTTTGTTTGTAAAGGCTAATCTCCGGAATTACTGATCCGATTTTAAAAATAATGGTACCAAAATGATGTGCTAGCCCGAAATCATACATAGGCTATATCTTATGTGAGTAGTAGGAAAAGGAGAGTTTAAGGACAGCCGGAGGGACGGAGGGACCGTGCCGCCGCCGCAGCACGCAGCATCCCTCCGGCTGTCCCTGCGGCTGTCCCTCCTGGTCCCGCCTGCGGTACCGCCGCTCGAAATCATACTATAAGATGAAGATTAAATTTATATATGAATTTTGAACAATCGTAATTTTAATGAGTATTATTAATTAAGCGAAACAATTAAAATCTCATTTTTTAACCATTTTATTTAGATTTCTTCAACTACAAGGTGAGATTATCAATTTAACACAAGAAAGTTAAACATATATTTGAATTTTGCTTGATAGACATCTTAATGAGTAGTATTAATTAAATAAAAACAATAGAAAATATCAAGTTTTATAGAAAAAGACTGATTTCTTACGATTTTTATCAACTTAAAAGAGAAAACTTAAACGCACATTTCAGTTTTAAGTGGTTATCATCTTAATGAGTATCGTTAATTAAGTAAAAAACAATGGAAAATATCAAGTTTTATAGAAAAAGACTGATTTCTTACGATTTTTATCAACTGCAATATCAGTGTATCGACTTACAAGTTGAAAGTTAAACATGCATTCTAGTTTTTCAACAGCTATAATCTTAATGAGTATCGTTAATTAAGTAAAAAACAATGGAAAATATCAAGTTTTATAGAAAAAGACTGATTTCTTATGATTTTTATCAACTACAAGATCAATGTATCGACTTAAAACTTAAAAGTTAAACTTACATCCTAGTTCTTCAACGGCTATAACCTTAATGAGTAGCGTTAATTAAGTAAAAAACAATAGAAAATGTCAAATTTTATAGAAAAAGATTGATTTCTTACGACTTTTATCAACTACAAGATCAATGTATCGACTTAAAATTAAAAACTTAAACATACATCCTAGTTTTTCAACAACTATAACCAAAATGAGTATTGATAATTAAGTAAAAAACAATGGAAAAGATCAAGTTTTATAGAAAAAGACTGATTTCTTACTATTTTTATCAACTTAAGAGAGAAAACTTAAACGTACATTTCAGTTTTTCAACAGCTATAATCTTAATGAGTGTTGATAATTAAGTAAAAAACAATGGAAAATACTGGAATTTTATAGAAAAAGACTGATTTCTTACATTTTTTTCAACTCAAACTTCAGAATATCAATTTGAGATAAAGAAATTTAAACGTGCATTTCAGTTTTTAAGTGGCTATCACTTTAATATCGTCTTAATGAGTTTTGTTAATTAAGCAAAACAACGGAAAATACCGATTTTTGAAGAAAGAAAACCAATTTCATCATACTTTTATACACAAGCAAAACAACGGAAAATACTGATTTTTGAAGAAAGAAAACCAATTTCATCATACTTTTATACACCAACTAAGTAGAATTTTAATACATAAACGAATCATTTAAAGAAATATTCAATACACACGCACATTTGAACCTACGGGGCATTCTTCATTACGTCATATCCAAACTAAAACTTTTTTCTGCATCCCCTCCATTCATGCATTCCAACTAGGGGAAACACACAATAGGGTTCTGACGTCACAACTTACAAAGGTATATACAACAAAATGTTTACGTTCAAGAAAAAGTATCACCTACAGAGAAAAAAGAAGAGATTTAAACTATTTATCCATTCTAGTTTTATAACAGTTACCACAACATCTCCAAATTAAAATTTGGAAATCATAATGAGTGTAATTAATTAACCAAAATAATAGAAATATTAGTTTTTCAGTGGGGAAAAGACGAATTTAAACAAATTTTACTAGTTTTACACTAGTTTAATAATAATATTAAGAGGAAAAAGACGAATTTAAACAATTTTTTAGTTTAACACTATTTTTCTCATCTCCAACACGGCTATATCAATTTTAACAGAAGAATTAAACATATATTTTAGTTTTTAACAACAGAAAAGTAATAAGTATCATTAATTAAACGAAAATAAATATCGATTTTCAAGAAAAGACAATTTTTTACACAAATTTTCAACTTTGAAATACATTTGTTTACATATATTATTACATTATATTGTCAAACTAACTATTTTTAAAAGTTTGAATGTCATTATAAAATGTTCATATTTATATTTTTCATGTCTTGACTACATTCGACATCTTTCAACAAATAGTATACATTCTTTTATTCTAGAAACTGAAAAAGTTACTGTTTATTGTTTCAGACACTTAACATGCGAAAACTTCTCTGAGTTATTCGACTCACAGTTTTAATCAAATTGGCATGTTTCAAATCACCTTTCTGAAATTTCCATATTATCAAACATCAAGTTATTTAAAATATGTGTTTAGATAGTATACATGACTGATTCTACTTACTCTGTTCATATTATTAATCAAATTAGCAATTTATTATAAAACTTATTTGTACGCATGCGCGAGTTGTCACGTGACATAAACGATTAACAGTAATATAAATTTTTGAATAGCAATGCAACATTCCTCATTTCTGCAGATAGACTTGTGTGAGAAGGTAATTCGAAAAGCAGCGCAACATTTTGCATTCCCACTGTTAGACTTGAGAGGGAAAGTGACTGGTACACAACTCTGATTAATTTTCAGATTTTAATATAAGTGAAAACAGTTTTCTTCGTTAACGAATAAAGTAAGTTTTATTATAGTATAGTTTAAGTTTTATTATGTGTATCAATAAAAATAAATTAAATGAAATTAAAAAAAAAGATTTTTTATATATTAAGCATTTATTAAGTATATAAATATACTTATCTTATTACACAGATGTTTCAGCAAGAGGAATCAAAACAGCAGCAAATTTCCGAAATGTATGATCCGACTGATTCGTCCTTAGCACATACAAAGTTAAAGAATAATACATATGTGAGTTACTTATATCTTAAATACTAGAATTCATACACTATATATATAATTAGGTTAAATTTACATTAAAATATTTTGTCTTATATCCAATAAGAAATATTTTTATTTGTAATATTGGAGTGATGTCTAACTGTTTGCATTAATTTCCCTTACAGAATTGCTCTTTTTGTGATAAAAACTTTTCATCTAAATGGAATTTAAAAGAACATATACAGATCCACACCAATGAAAAACCATTTACTTGTGAGGACTGCAAAAAACTGTTTTCAAGAAAGCGAGAATTAAAAAAGCATATGATGATGTATGATATTCTATCACCTGTTGTATGTGAAATTTGCAAATTATCTTTTACTAGGAAATGTGCTCTAATAACTCATATGAAAACACATTCAAACAGAAAATTGTTTAAGTGTGAAAAGTGTGAGAAATCCTTCAACTGTCGTTATAGATTAAATAAACACAAGATTATTCACAACAGACCACAATTACAATGTTATGAATGTGGGAAATCGTTTTCAAGTGAAAATAAGCTGAATCACCATTTAAAAATTCATCAAGTCCAACATCGTCCACTGTTTAAATGTGAAAAGTGTGAGAAGATCTTCAGCTATCGTTATAGATTAAACCAGCATATGCATATTCACAATCGACCTCAATTCAGTTGTAATGAATGCAACGAAACATTTTCAAATGAAAATAAGCTAAACCGACATTTGAAAGTGCATCAAAACCTACAGTATACATGTGATCAGTGTAAACAAAACTTTAGTAATAAATTAAATTTAAATCAACATTTACGTACACACCATACTAAAAAACGTCTTGTTCCTGTTAACAGTGAAATGCCTTTGCCCATTGTAGAGTTTAAAAGAATAAAACATCAAATATCAGCTTTCGGAGTGTTTAAAACTCTAACTTTTCATCCTGAGAAAAATGAAGAAGGTTGCTTGGTTACATTCCAAGCTAATTTGAAACCTGAGTTACAATACAATCTTCAAAGCGAGATAAGAGAAAAAAAGGCAATTAAATGGTTTATGATTAGCAAAATTTTGTTCGAACGCGAAAGAGGTGAAGGCGATATTGAAACAATCACATCTTATTTTAGAAGTGACTGTTATATTGATCTTGCAGAAAATAGCATTATAAGTCATATTGAAGAGGGATATTCAAAAATTAACCAATCATTTGAAGAATTTAACAGTCAAGGATCAGATTGGAGACTTCGAAAAATTGAATGTTTAGAACTGAATATTTCAAAGTATAGCCTCCTATCTAGAAATTGATTTTACATCATGTAAATATGTATTCTTTTTAAGTACTGAATTAAATTATATAATTATGAAATTTATGTATTTAGGATAGTTACTTAATCTAATTACGCAAGAGTTCAATTTATCACAAGATAATCAAAAAAGGAAATTTGGGAAACATGCATATTGTTGTAAGAAAAATATTTTAGACAGCCATAGATTTTGTCACCATGATTTTATAATTGATAGGAATGTATATTACTAACAGTGTATTGTATAAATAGCAGTAATAAATAAATAAAAAAAATAAACATAGTCTTGTGTTAATCCTTTTATATTATTAATCAAATTATGTTTCGTCCTACATTTCAACGCTTTCTGAATTATCATCCATCAAGTTGCTTAAAATATAAATATTATCTATGCAGTTTTAATGATACATAGTATACACAACTAATCTTTAGTTAGTCCATCCATAGTATTAATCAAATTATATGTTTCCTCTTGCACTTCTGTTTACAGTTTTAATGACACATAGTGTACATGACTAATATTTAGTTGGCCCTTCCACAGTATTTTATCATTTCATAACATTTCATTGAATTTTAACATTTCATATTTCAAATAACCTATTTTCGAAACCAAACTATGTGAATTTTACCACAATGTTTATCATCATATACTTTTTCTAAAAATTATCAGATATGTACTCCTCAGAGAATTTCTATCATTAGAATAAATGAAAAAATTATTTTATATTAAACGTACACGAAATTTGATTGCAATATACGTGTATTTAATAAAAAATAAATAAGCAATTATTTATACATTAAACCTTTATTAAATATATATTTCTAATTAGAGTAAATACAAAATGATTTGTCTTACCACCTACACTTTAACAAGTGCTTTTTACCTATATTATTGAAGAGAATCCTAACTGTGTCCATTTATTTCTACTACAGATGTGCTCTATTTGCTACAAACACTTCTTAAGTAAATGGAATTTAACAGAACATACAAAAATCTATACAGGTGAAAAACCTTACACTTGGAAAGATTACCATAAATGCTGTTTTCAAAGAGACGTGAATCAAAAATGCACACATCATCATATAAAGCATCATTAGATATATGTAAACTTAGCGAAGATATTCAAAAATTAGTCAGACTTTTGAAGAATTTAGAAATAAAGGAAGATATTTAGGCTATTTATCCATCATATTTTCACAACACTTACCACAATATCTCAAACTTAAAATTTGGAAGACATACACACTGCTGAAAAGTAATTTTGTGATTCTTCTAACCAGTATGAATGTATAGATGTTATTTTGCAGTGTATTCTTTAAATGCTCACATTAAATATTCTTTTATATGCATATATCGTTGTGTTTATTTTTCTAATACCTATTACATTAATGAAATACATAACATTTTAAGTGAAATAACACTCTCACAACTTAAAAAATGCATAAGAACATACAAAAATAAACAGATGTATGAAAAAATATACAAGTTTACAAAATATTTTCATTGTTTTCTAGAAATATTAACAAAAATATTTACAATATGAAAAAATTGTAAAAGTGAAAAGAAAAAACATAAATGTAAAAACAAAAACCACAAAGTGAAAAACTCATAACAAAGTTTTTGAAAAAAATATTTACAAAAAAATTTTTTTTTTTTACAAAAACCAAAACTTCCAAAAATATTTTTTTCAAAAAATTTTTTTTTCAAAAACATTTTTTACAAAAAATTTTTTTTTTCAAAATAAGTTTTTACAAAAGTAAAAAAAAGAAAATCACAGCGTTAAAAAAATGAAAAATTTTTGTTAAAAAAAGTGTAAAAAAATTGCAAAAAAATGTTGCAAAAATTTCAAAAAAAGTTATGAAAAAAGTCTCAAAATTTTGTTGTTTTTAATAGCAAATGCAATGGTTTCGCCATTGCATACTGCATTAAAACCGACGAAATTTTTGAAGCTTTTTTCATAACTTTTTTTGAAATTTTTGCAACATTTTTTTGCAATTTTTTTACACTTTTTTTAACAAAAATTTTTCATTTTTTTAACGCTGTGATTTTCTTTTTTTTACTTTTGTAAAAACTTATTTTGAAAAAAAAAATTTTTTGTAAAAAATGTTTTTGAAAAAAAAATTTTTTGAAAAAAATATTTTTGGAAGTTTTGGTTTTTGTAAAAAAAAAAAATTTTTTTGTAAATATTTTTTTCAAAAACTTTGTTATGAGTTTTTCACTTTGTGGTTTTTGTTTTTACATTTATGTTTTTTCTTTTCACTTTTACAATTTTTTCATATTGTAAATATTTTTGTTAATATTTCTAGAAAACAATGAAAATATTTTGTAAACTTGTATATTTTTTCATACATCTGTTTATTTTTGTATGTTCTTATGCATTTTTTAAGTTGTGAGAGTGTTATTTCACTTAAAATGTTATGTATTTCATTAATGTAATAGGTATTAGAAAAATAAACACAACGATATATGCATATAAAAGAATATTTAATGTGAGCATTTAAAGAATACACTGCAAAATAACATCTATACATTCATACTGGTTAGAAGAATCACAAAATTACTTTTCAGCAGTGTGTATGTCTTCCAAATTTTAAGTTTGAGATATTGTGGTAAGTGTTGTGAAAATATGATGGATAAATAGCCTAAATATCTTCCTTTATTTCTAAATTCTTCAAAAGTCTGACTAATTTTTGAATATCTTCGCTAAGTTTACATATATCTAATGATGCTTTATATGATGATGTGTGCATTTTTGATTCACGTCTCTTTGAAAACAGCATTTATGGTAATCTTTCCAAGTGTAAGGTTTTTCACCTGTATAGATTTTTGTATGTTCTGTTAAATTCCATTTACTTAAGAAGTGTTTGTAGCAAATAGAGCACATCTGTAGTAGAAATAAATGGACACAGTTAGGATTCTCTTCAATAATATAGGTAAAAAGCACTTGTTAAAGTGTAGGTGGTAAGACAAATCATTTTGTATTTACTCTAATTAGAAATATATATTTAATAAAGGTTTAATGTATAAATAATTGCTTATTTATTTTTTATTAAATACACGTATATTGCAATCAAATTTCGTGTACGTTTAATATAAAATAATTTTTTCATTTATTCTAATGATAGAAATTCTCTGAGGAGTACATATCTGATAATTTTTAGAAAAAGTATATGATGATAAACATTGTGGTAAAATTCACATAGTTTGGTTTCGAAAATAGGTTATTTGAAATATGAAATGTTAAAATTCAATGAAATGTTATGAAATGATAAAATACTGTGGAAGGGCCAACTAAATATTAGTCATGTACACTATGTGTCATTAAAACTGTAAACAGAAGTGCAAGAGGAAACATATAATTTGATTAATACTATGGATGGACTAACTAAAGATTAGTTGTGTATACTATGTATCATTAAAACTGCATAGATAATATTTATATTTTAAGCAACTTGATGGATGATAATTCAGAAAGCGTTGAAATGTAGGACGAAACATAATTTGATTAATAATATAAAAGGATTAACACAAGACTATGTTTATTTTTTTTATTTATTTATTACTGCTATTTATACAATACACTGTTAGTAATATACATTCCTATCAATTATAAAATCATGGTGACAAAATCTATGGCTGTCTAAAATATTTTTCTTACAACAATATGCATGTTTCCCAAATTTCCTTTTTTGATTATCTTGTGATAAATTGAACTCTTGCGTAATTAGATTAAGTAACTATCCTAAATACATAAATTTCATAATTATATAATTTAATTCAGTACTTAAAAAGAATACATATTTACATGATGTAAAATCAATTTCTAGATAGGAGGCTATACTTTGAAATATTCAGTTCTAAACATTCAATTTTTCGAAGTCTCCAATCTGATCCTTGACTGTTAAATTCTTCAAATGATTGGTTAATTTTTGAATATCCCTCTTCAATATGACTTATAATGCTATTTTCTGCAAGATCAATATAACAGTCACTTCTAAAATAAGATGTGATTGTTTCAATATCGCCTTCACCTCTTTCGCGTTCGAACAAAATTTTGCTAATCATAAACCATTTAATTGCCTTTTTTTCTCTTATCTCGCTTTGAAGATTGTATTGTAACTCAGGTTTCAAATTAGCTTGGAATGTAACCAAGCAACCTTCTTCATTTTTCTCAGGATGAAAAGTTAGAGTTTTAAACACTCCGAAAGCTGATATTTGATGTTTTATTCTTTTAAACTCTACAATGGGCAAAGGCATTTCACTGTTAACAGGAACAAGACGTTTTTTAGTATGGTGTGTACGTAAATGTTGATTTAAATTTAATTTATTACTAAAGTTTTGTTTACACTGATCACATGTATACTGTAGGTTTTGATGCACTTTCAAATGTCGGTTTAGCTTATTTTCATTTGAAAATGTTTCGTTGCATTCATTACAACTGAATTGAGGTCGATTGTGAATATGCATATGCTGGTTTAATCTATAACGATAGCTGAAGATCTTCTCACACTTTTCACATTTAAACAGTGGACGATGTTGGACTTGATGAATTTTTAAATGGTGATTCAGCTTATTTTCACTTGAAAACGATTTCCCACATTCATAACATTGTAATTGTGGTCTGTTGTGAATAATCTTGTGTTTATTTAATCTATAACGACAGTTGAAGGATTTCTCACACTTTTCACACTTAAACAATTTTCTGTTTGAATGTGTTTTCATATGAGTTATTAGAGCACATTTCCTAGTAAAAGATAATTTGCAAATTTCACATACAACAGGTGATAGAATATCATACATCATCATATGCTTTTTTAATTCTCGCTTTCTTGAAAACAGTTTTTTGCAGTCCTCACAAGTAAATGGTTTTTCATTGGTGTGGATCTGTATATGTTCTTTTAAATTCCATTTAGATGAAAAGTTTTTATCACAAAAAGAGCAATTCTGTAAGGGAAATTAATGCAAACAGTTAGACATCACTCCAATATTACAAATAAAAATATTTCTTATTGGATATAAGACAAAATATTTTAATGTAAATTTAACCTAATTATATATATAGTGTATGAATTCTAGTATTTAAGATATAAGTAACTCACATATGTATTATTCTTTAACTTTGTATGTGCTAAGGACGAATCAGTCGGATCATACATTTCGGAAATTTGCTGCTGTTTTGATTCCTCTTGCTGAAACATCTGTGTAATAAGATAAGTATATTTATATACTTAATAAATGCTTAATATATAAAAAATCTTTTTTTTTAATTTCATTTAATTTATTTTTATTGATACACATAATAAAACTTAAACTATACTATAATAAAACTTACTTTATTCGTTAACGAAGAAAACTGTTTTCACTTATATTAAAATCTGAAAATTAATCAGAGTTGTGTACCAGTCACTTTCCCTCTCAAGTCTAACAGTGGGAATGCAAAATGTTGCGCTGCTTTTCGAATTACCTTCTCACACAAGTCTATCTGCAGAAATGAGGAATGTTGCATTGCTATTCAAAAATTTATATTACTGTTAATCGTTTATGTCACGTGACAACTCGCGCATGCGTACAAATAAGTTTTATAATAAATTGCTAATTTGATTAATAATATGAACAGAGTAAGTAGAATCAGTCATGTATACTATCTAAACACATATTTTAAATAACTTGATGTTTGATAATATGGAAATTTCAGAAAGGTGATTTGAAACATGCCAATTTGATTAAAACTGTGAGTCGAATAACTCAGAGAAGTTTTCGCATGTTAAGTGTCTGAAACAATAAACAGTAACTTTTTCAGTTTCTAGAATAAAAGAATGTATACTATTTGTTGAAAGATGTCGAATGTAGTCAAGACATGAAAAATATAAATATGAACATTTTATAATGACATTCAAACTTTTAAAAATAGTTAGTTTGACAATATAATGTAATAATATATGTAAACAAATGTATTTCAAAGTTGAAAATTTGTGTAAAAAATTGTCTTTTCTTGAAAATCGATATTTATTTTCGTTTAATTAATGATACTTATTACTTTTCTGTTGTTAAAAACTAAAATATATGTTTAATTCTTCTGTTAAAATTGATATAGCCGTGTTGGAGATGAGAAAAATAGTGTTAAACTAAAAAATTGTTTAAATTCGTCTTTTTCCTCTTAATATTATTATTAAACTAGTGTAAAACTAGTAAAATTTGTTTAAATTCGTCTTTTCCCCACTGAAAAACTAATATTTCTATTATTTTGGTTAATTAATTACACTCATTATGATTTCCAAATTTTAATTTGGAGATGTTGTGGTAACTGTTATAAAACTAGAATGGATAAATAGTTTAAATCTCTTCTTTTTTCTCTGTAGGTGATACTTTTTCTTGAACGTAAACATTTTGTTGTATATACCTTTGTAAGTTGTGACGTCAGAACCCTATTGTGTGTTTCCCCTAGTTGGAATGCATGAATGGAGGGGATGCAGAAAAAAGTTTTAGTTTGGATATGACGTAATGAAGAATGCCCCGTAGGTTCAAATGTGCGTGTGTATTGAATATTTCTTTAAATGATTCGTTTATGTATTAAAATTCTACTTAGTTGGTGTATAAAAGTATGATGAAATTGGTTTTCTTTCTTCAAAAATCAGTATTTTCCGTTGTTTTGCTTGTGTATAAAAGTATGATGAAATTGGTTTTCTTTCTTCAAAAATCGGTATTTTCCGTTGTTTTGCTTAATTAACAAAACTCATTAAGACGATATTAAAGTGATAGCCACTTAAAAACTGAAATGCACGTTTAAATTTCTTTATCTCAAATTGATATTCTGAAGTTTGAGTTGAAAAAAATGTAAGAAATCAGTCTTTTTCTATAAAATTCCAGTATTTTCCATTGTTTTTTACTTAATTATCAACACTCATTAAGATTATAGCTGTTGAAAAACTGAAATGTACGTTTAAGTTTTCTCTCTTAAGTTGATAAAAATAGTAAGAAATCAGTCTTTTTCTATAAAACTTGATCTTTTCCATTGTTTTTTACTTAATTATCAATACTCATTTTGGTTATAGTTGTTGAAAAACTAGGATGTATGTTTAAGTTTTTAATTTTAAGTCGATACATTGATCTTGTAGTTGATAAAAGTCGTAAGAAATCAATCTTTTTCTATAAAATTTGACATTTTCTATTGTTTTTTACTTAATTAACGCTACTCATTAAGGTTATAGCCGTTGAAGAACTAGGATGTAAGTTTAACTTTTAAGTTTTAAGTCGATACATTGATCTTGTAGTTGATAAAAATCATAAGAAATCAGTCTTTTTCTATAAAACTTGATATTTTCCATTGTTTTTTACTTAATTAACGATACTCATTAAGATTATAGCTGTTGAAAAACTAGAATGCATGTTTAACTTTCAACTTGTAAGTCGATACACTGATATTGCAGTTGATAAAAATCGTAAGAAATCAGTCTTTTTCTATAAAACTTGATATTTTCCATTGTTTTTTACTTAATTAACGATACTCATTAAGATGATAACCACTTAAAACTGAAATGTGCGTTTAAGTTTTCTCTTTTAAGTTGATAAAAATCGTAAGAAATCAGTCTTTTTCTATAAAACTTGATATTTTCTATTGTTTTTATTTAATTAATACTACTCATTAAGATGTCTATCAAGCAAAATTCAAATATATGTTTAACTTTCTTGTGTTAAATTGATAATCTCACCTTGTAGTTGAAGAAATCTAAATAAAATGGTTAAAAAATGAGATTTTAATTGTTTCGCTTAATTAATAATACTCATTAAAATTACGATTGTTCAAAATTCATATATAAATTTAATCTTCATCTTATAGTATGATTTCGAGCGGCGGTACCGCAGGCGGGACCAGGAGGGACAGCCGCAGGGACAGCCGGAGGGATGCTGCGTGCTGCGGCGGCGGCACGGTCCCTCCGTCCCTCCGGCTGTCCTTAAACTCTCCTTTTCCTACTACTTATGTGCATACCACCACTTTGGAACTACCAGGCCGATTTCAAAAGTAATGGTGCCAAAATGATGGTGTTTGCCCGGAATCAAACATAGACTATATCTTATGTCGCCTATATCTATATTATAAAGAGGAAAAGTTTGTTTGTAGGGGCCAATCTCCGGAACTACTGAACCAATTTCAAAAGTAATGGTACCAAAATGATGATGCTCGCCCGGAATCAAACATAATATAAAATAAAATTATCAGGATGAGTTCGACAATGATTGATCAAATAAAGTCAATGCTACGTTTTTTTAAGTTATAGAAGTAAACTAACATGACTGTTATAACTCTTAATAGGGTAGAGATGGGAAATATAGTTATTTTTGGTTAACAGGTTACATCGTTCCTCACATTCACAGGTAACAGGTTTCAACAACATGTTATTTTTGTAACGTATAACTAATCGATGAACTATACTGTCAACAGACATTTTAATTAGAGGGTCGTTAATTAAGGTATCTTGAATAATTTGATACATAAGCATAGACGCTGTTTTACTTCAGATAAACCTACGCCTTTAAAACAAACATAGGGTTAAAAATTTAATTTTTGCAAGACAAAAACGTGATACTTTGCATTTCACGCATTATTATCATTTTCTTGCACTAAAAATGCATTTTTCCTACTTGAAACTTTATAACTACCATAACTCGGTAAATTTTGCCCGTAGAACTTTTTTTTCTGTTTTACTTGTTAAAACACATAAAAACTTTTTCTAAATAAAAGTTACAGTAAAACTTACTAAACACTGTATAAAATATGTAATTTCATAATTTAAAAAAATAATTATTTTAATGTAAATTGATATTTATATGATGCAGAAGAAAGTTTAAAGCATTTTTGCAATTGTACAATGCTTCGTTGGCACCTTGACTTGAAGTTCGATTTTTGACATCCCCGAATCAATATCTGTCAGAATATCTGTATATTCAAAGCTTATCCCACAAGAATACGAAACATTACTTATATATTTTTAATCAAATGTCATTCATCCCACAAATTTCGTATGTGCAAGTACGTATTTAAAATCCCCTCCCCAAAACTTGTGACAGGTCAAAAAATGACGTTGGTAGTATAAAATTGGCGCCCTATAAATTTCCGTGTCCCGTGGGACCGCCCTCCCTCCCATCCTTTTTCAAATGGCGCTGCCCTCACCAGGCATTTTTTCTTCTTTTTATTTTCAGTAAAATACAATTACAAATGTAATGTTTTCCAGTTCGTATTTTCTAACGACGCAATATTGACAAAATAATAGTAATAATAATAAAAAAAACAGTAATAAACATTTTATTAAATGAAAATCATAGCGCAGAATACCCCCCCCTTCCCCAAACACCATGAGTACATAGTAATAGTCCTTTTAAATACTGAAACTCAAATATTGCCACCGTTTTACCCATCTAACTACATCAACGGAAGATTATATGCCGTGCCCGAGCGATAAAACAGCTTTCTATCAACAATTAATCGGTAAATCTCTTTAATTCCATTTTTCAAACAGAGATTCTTTTCCATTAAAATTATGACCAAAGATGGCCGACATTACTTCCTTGCTTTTTAATAATCTGCAAGCGTCATTCACTAACTTCGCGTACTCTAGAATAAAAACATATTTTTCCCCCATTTCATTTTTAGTATTCTAACTATTTGTTTGATAAAAGTAGTTATTATTATTCCAATCATTTTTTTCAATAAATGCCGTTTTCATTATTCTAAAACCTGATTCTATTACTTTATTCTTTGTAACATTGAGCGTTATAAAAAATCCAAACGATAAAATATATTCTGTCAAGAATCGAAGCCAGATGTCTTTAAATATCCATAGGGGTCAATCCATTTCAAGTGGTCCAGAAAATATTTTTTTGGTCGCTCGACCATTTAAAAAAAATCTGAAATTTTTTGTACAACAACCCTAACATGACGGAAGTTCAAAATGACCGTTATTTTAATTTTACTATTTTTTGTTTGTGCATGGCGGCCATCTTTGTTTCATCGTGTTCAGCGATTTTCTCTGATACTAGGATACACAAAATTGTAAATATCTCGTCTTTTATTTTCCCAATTGAAAAAGGGTTTGCAGCATTTTCTTCAGAATAAAATAGGCTAAATGTACAGTGGTAGAATAATTTTTAAAAATAAATTTTTACAGGTGAAATTTTAGCACAAAATTTAAGTTTTTTCCAAAATCTATCCGTTTGCAAAAGGAAATTTTTCATGCAAGGAAAACTGTCAACCTTACACAATTTTTCCTACAAATAGGTCAAAAGTGCGTGTACTCATACACCAAGTCTCTGGGAGTCGATTTCTCTTTGCGAAAAAAATTCCAAAATTCGTCAAAAATTGCACTTTTTAGGCTTTGATATCTCTGGTGGGGCGCAAGATAAAAATCTGAAATTCAGGCTTTTGATAGTATTGTGAAGTAGTATTATGTACAAAAAATTTCAAGAAGGAGATTTGACTACAAGCTGAGATATGACGTAGACAATATGTGAAAACAATACTGCCAAACTATTGAAATCTACTATGTAATTGTTTAACAAGACTGCCAACCTTACACAAATTTTCCTACAAATAGGTCAAAAGTGCGTATACTCATACACCAAGCTCCAGATCTGAGAGTTGATTTCTCTTTGGGAAAAAATTCCGAAATTCGTCAAAAATTTCAAAAATCGCACTTTTTAGACTTTGATACCTCTGGTGGAGCACGAGATAAAAATCTGAAATTCTGTCCTTTGATAGTATTCTGTAGTAGTGCTATGTGCAAAAAATTTCAAGAAGGTGATTTGACTACAAGCTGAGGTATGACATGGACAATATGTGATAACAATACTTCTAAACTATTGTAACCTACTATGAAATTGTTCATACCTCCAAAATTTTAAATTAATTATTTATGGTACAAAGTTAAATGTTAATTACAAATATCGTCTTCAAATGCTTCTGTGTGATTTAAACAATTCTTAATGTATGCTAAGCCAATACACTATTTGTCCAGATGAACAAACCTACTAGAAATGCTATTGCAACAATTTTACTCGGTATACACATTTCAGGAAAAGTAAATTTAAGACAATGGGTTGCAATTGATCGAGTTGACATGGTTTCAATTTTTAAACCTAGAGAATTTCATTCAAGTTAACAAGGGATGACAAGACTTGGGTGGCTTGAAATAAAATTTTGAGAAAGAACAGCCTGATGGATTGACAACAGTTACTGGTCGAACTCATAACATCTCTCGTAAATAGTGTTAAGCTCTTTGTTGAGCATATATAGTATCTTTGTAAGTTAAACATTTATTATTAAACTGTTTTCAACAAATGATATTTTCTGTGTAAATATTGTGATAAAAGAGACTAATCTCATTTCTCCTAATTTACTCATAATAGCATTTCTTAACATTTTTTAATCACAGTATCTCAGCTTATAGTCAAATCTCCTTCTTGAAATTTTTTGTGCATAACACTACCATAAAATACTATCAAAAGCCAGAATTCCAGATTTTTATCTCGCGCCACACAAGAGACATCATACTTCAATGTGAGTAAATAGCTGCACACGATGAAACAAAGATGGCCATTATGCTCAAACGAAAAATATTAAAATTAATGCTAGAACCGCGGCGACGGGTCATTTTGACCCGTATCATATGCAGAGATGTTGATTCGAAGCAGAAAACTCTTTATAAAGTTAGCTAAATACAAGCTGAGCAAAAATAATTTCAATTTATATTTTAAACAATTTTAAGTGAAAATTCCGGTGAGAAATACTTTTATAAACCTTGAATGAATTTTCCCGTGGTTCTAGTGTTAAAATAATAGTCATTTTGAACTTCCCTCATATTAGGGTTGTTGTACAAAAAAATTTCAGATTTTTTAAAAACGGTTAATCAACCAAAATATTTTCGGGGCCATTGAAATGGACGAATAGCATTTCTAGTAGGTTTTGTTCATCTGGACAAATAGTGCATTGACTTAGCATACAATCTGAATTATTTAAATCACTATTTAAACAGGATTTGAAGATGAACTTTGTAATTTTGCATCTTCAACCATTACTTTAACATTTTGTAGGTATGAACAAACACATAGCAGACAATAGCTTAGAAGTATTGTTTTCACATGTTGTCCATGTCATATCTCAGCTTGTAGTCAAATCTCCTTCATGAAAGTTTTTGTACATAACACTACTACACAATATTATCAAAGTCCAGAATTTCAGATTTTTATCTCGTGCCCCACCAGAGATATCAAAGCCTAAAAAGTGCGATTTTTGAAATTTTTGACGAATTTCGGAATTTTTTTCAAAAAGAGAAATCAACTCCCAGATCTGGGACTTGGTGTATGAATACACGCACTTTTGACCTATTTGTAGAATAAATTGTGTAAGGCTGACAGTTTTCCTTGCATGAAAAATTTCCTCTTGCAAACGTATAGATTTTTGAAAAAATCTTAAATTTTGTGCTAACATTTCACCTGTAAAAAATTATTTTTCAAAATTATTCTACCACCGTACATTTAGCCTATTTTATTCTGAACAAAATGCTGCAAACCCCATTTCAATTGGGAAAATAAAAGACGAAACATTTACAATTTTGTGTATCCTAGTATCTGAGAAAATCGCTGCACACGATGAAACAAAAATAGCCGCCATGCACAAACAAAAAATAGTAAAATTAAAATAACGGTCATTTTGAACTTCCATCATGTTAGGATTGTTGTACAAAAAATTCAGATTTTTTAAAAATGGTCGAGCGACCAGTGCTGGACCACTTGAAATGGATTGACCCATACAATAATCAACAACGAATAGCTTTTGAGAGATTTTATCACGTGAACATTTGAGATAGCAAAAGGACCATGATTGGCTTCCTTGATTAGACCAAAAATATTTTTAATGTCTTGAACAGTGCAAAATGACAATGGTTCCTTTGATTGGCTTCCTTGATTAAACCAAAAGGATTTTTAATGTCTTGGAATTGTAGATCGACAGTGACGCGTCAAAAGGAAAGTTTCGTAGTTTTTTTTCGTGAGTCGGAATTTTTTTTGCCTGTCTGTCTCAAAAACGTTTTAATGCAATTGGGGATTTTTGTTTTCTGCACTAATAGAAATTCTTTGTCTCAGAATTCAAATAGATTTATAAGTTAGGAAAGAAATTTTATATAACTTAACTTTTATTAATTTATAAATATGTATTCCTAAAATGATTTTCAGCCTTGCTATTTGTTTCATCTTTTTAAAATGCTTATCTTACGAGGCGTTCCAAAATTAACAAATACTTTTTGACAATATGTTACTGACTAATAAGTTTTTGGTTAATATTACGAATATTTACCCTGTTATGTTAAATAATGCCCATCTCTATAATAGGGCTACTTTGTGTCAAGCCTTTTTTGGTCCGAAAATAGCCTAAAATACTTAGAAATGCCTATAATACAACGAAATATCTTAATAAATGTTTTAAGTAATTTTTTTTTCAAATGTTACTGTAAAAAATGCTACATTATTTGTTTTTGTTCCAATTGCTGAGGTTAACATGACGAAAACTGTTTCTCCTTTCTTTAATATTAACAATTGATTTACTGTGTTTAAATATTAAAAAGCTTTTGCTTATCAATTTTGCAGTGTTAATTCATTAGCAGATGCTTTTGCAAGGAAGTTTCAATAAAAGTGTATTCATTTACATATAAAGTGTATTCATTTTATACGAAACTAAATAATTTTATGTGAAACAAAGAAGCTTCCAGTAAGGTCTGCTCCACCAGTGGCCAAGAGGTTCTGCCTCCGAAACTGGTAGAGGGAAAAAGGTTCTGACCTCTCAGCTGGTAGATGGCAGATGCTGGGTTCGAACCCAATCGCGGCCGTCGGCTTAACCTTTCGGAGTTTTCGTAGTTTTCTTCGAACCTTGCGTAAATATGGGTTAGGTTTCCTTAGAAAGACCCCACGAAGGCTCTCCCCACTGGGTCTATATCCCTCAAGTAGATAATCGGCCAACACAAAATAAAACAAATAAAAGCCGAAACTGGTGGACGGCAGGTGCTGGGTTCGAACCCAATTGCGGTCGTCGGCCTAACCGTTCAGAGTTTTCCGTAGTTTTCTTCGAACCTTGGATTTCCTTTTGTAAATACGGGTTAGGTTCCCTTAGAAAGAATTAGTGGGTTTTCTAATTACAACTTTCCATAGCCCCGTGTGCAATTTTGTGATTAAGTATTGTGAGTGGTCTCATTTTTTCCCTTATGTATTGTAGACTAAGAAAAGCGATGGTGGACATCCGGGACCTGCGACTGGGGACGGGAAGAAGAGGGGCAAGAAAAAAATTCCCATTTCACGATAAAAAGGAAAAAATATGTATAAATATTAATGTTTAAAAGTTTTATAGGATAAGAAAAATAATTGTGGAACTCTGGGACCCGCGATTGGGGATGGGAAGGGAAAGGGGCAAGAAAAAAAAATTCCCATTTCACAATTAAAAGGAAAAAATGCGTATAAATATTAATGTTTAAATGTTTTATAGAATGAGAAAAAAAATTGTGGATCTCTGGGTCCCACGATTGGGGAGGGGAAGGGAAAGGGGCAAGGAAAAAAATTCCCATTTCACAATAAAAAGGAAAAAATAAGTATAAATATTAATGTTTAAAAGTTTTATAAATTGAGAAAAATAATTGTGGACCTCTGGGACCTGCGACTGGGGAGGCGGGGAGGGAAAAGTGTTGAAAGAGGCAAGGAAAAAAATTCATTTAAAAATAAAGAGGAAAAAATATGTAAAAATATTAATGTTTAAAAGTTTTATAGAATGAGAAAAATAATTGTGGACCTCTGGGACCCGCGATTGGAGAGGGGGAAAGGGGGGGAGGTTGAAATGGGCAAAGCAAAATATGTTCTATTAAAACAAAACACACATATATATAAATATGTATAAATATTATACATAAATATTAATGCTTAAAACTTTTATAGAATGAGAAAAGCAGTGGACATTCGAGACTCGCGATTGAGGAGGGAGAGGGAAGGGGAAAACGTTAAAAGGGGCAAGAAAAAAAATTCCGTTAAAAAATCTATTATAAATATTAGTGTTTGAAATTTTTATAAAATGAGAAAAGCAATGATGGACATCCGGAAACTGCTACTAGGAAGGGTGGAGGGGAAAGGATCGGAAGGAGCAAGGAAAAAAAAAAGGAATTCTATGATCCTTATTCGTAAGCGATGGAACAATGTACAAAACTAGGCGAAAAGTAAGCCAATAATGTGTCATTTAGAAGAACTTTACACAAAAGAATTAACAACATACATTCTCAATATTTCTTTATGGACTAGCAGAGGTAACTAAAATCCTCTGACTCTGGTGTTGCAATCATAGATAGTATGCCAGAATAACATGCATTGATACCTTCAAAAGGCACTAAAACTGTTGGTGATTTGGCAGATCAATTCAGCGAAGTACAATGAATATTCAGAAATGCATATCACATTCAATACTTATTTTGAGAATTCCCTAAAAAAGATCCAAGAGAAAGACGGCAACATGGTAACATGCCTGTTATATTCAAAGCTGAAGAAAAGATGATTATGAAAACTGTCACCATAAAAAATATTTCATCCCTTTATAAAAATAAAAATTTACTTACTGTAATAAAATGTCGAAATTTGCTCAAAAAATCAACTCATTTAGAAAAAAAAATTGTTATTGTTTCATACCATGGCGAAGTCAAATCAAAGAAGTAGAAGACAACAGCACTTCACAAAAAGAAGCTGATACAAAGTTAATCCTGCACGCAATACTTGCACCCGAAAGAGGAGCTCAAAAATTAACACTTTTTTTCACCAGATACCGACGTTCTTACATTGGCAATGAATAATTATCCAGAGTTACTAAGTGATACAGCCAGTGTTTTAAATCCAGGGTGTGCCCCGGGGGGTATTCCCCTCTCCCCAGAGCAATAAAATGTCCTCTCCCGGAAAATTTAAGATTTTCGGTTTTCAATGGTCAAAAAGTGCATTTTCCACCCGGAACTCTATGCCTCCCCCGGAGCCCCAGAAGTCCCTCTCGGAGAAAATTGTCTGAATTCAACACTGGATACAGCATTAGTTTTAACTGGTCCTCAGAGGCGCAAGATTTATGCAGGCTTAATATATAAATATTTAAGTCATAAAAGATTTGAAGCTTTATCGGGAGTGTATTCTCATGATGTGATGGGTATTTACAAAAAAGCAAGCTGAGAGAGCAAATATGCCTCCAACTCAAATCGCCCTTTACCCAGCTATAAGAAGAGTTCATTACCAAGCGATAATATGGCAAAAAGCATACATTTTAATACCTAATAGTCTACCCCCAACAGATTTTGGTTGGATGATAAAGGAAAACTAACACTTACCTGTGATGTATGATATGCCTTGTGCTCAAGAACAGGTTTCATCAGTACGTTGTTCATGTATAAAGTCAAAATGTGTAACATCCTGTAAATTTTTACAATATGAAGTACTTTGTATTGGAATGTGCTTATGTTCGGGTGAGACTAATAAAGGTGATAATGTTGGAGACCTCGATGATGTGAAATATGATGACAATGGTATCGATGATCATACATTGTTCTGAAGTTGAACTTTTCTTCGCAGTTTAAAATTTCAACGTTTTTACCATTTAAGTACATGATATATAATATAGAATAACAATCCGAGGATAATAAATGACATTTTGAATTAAAGGATTCGTATCATTTAGCATTTTTGCATCATTCAGTCCTTTTCAATTACCCTCCCCCCATACATTTATCCTATGTTCCAGATGTCTACCATGATTTTTGTTGCTCTATAAAGCTCTGAAATGCAACGTAAAAAAATGCTTGAAAAAACTGTTGAATTTTGTTTTTTATGCCCTTTTCAATCATTTCCCCTCCCCTACCCCTCTCCAGTGATGGGTTTCGAATGTCCACCAGTGCTTTTCTTATTCTATAAAAGTTTTAAACATTAATATTGATGTATATATATAATATTTTTAATGGAATTTTTTCCCTTGCCCTTTTCCCTCCACTCCCTATTTCCAGTCGCGGTGCCCGGATGTCCACAAAAGTTTTTATCACTCTATAAAAATTTTAAGTATCAATATTTATACTTCTTTTTCATTTTTATTGTGAAATGGAAGCATTTTTTCTTGCCCCTTTCAGCCTTTCCCCCTTCCCTCTCCACAGTCGCGGGCCCCGGGTATCCACAAATGTTTTTCTCACTCTACAAAAGCTTTAAACGTTAATATTTATGCATATTTTTTTCTTTTTATTGTGAAATGGATTTTTTTCTTGTCCTTTTCAACACTTTCCCCTCCCCTCCTCCTCCCTAGTGGCGGGTCCCGGATGTACACAAATGTTTTTCTTTTTCTATAAAAATTTTACATATTAATATTTATACTTCCTTTTTCTTTTTTATTGTGAAATGGAATTTTTTTATTGCCCCTTTCAGGACTTTCCCCTCCCCTCCCTCTCCCTAGTCGCGGGTCCCGGAAGTCCACCATCACTTTTCTTACTCTACATTACATAAGGAAAAAAATGAGACCACTCGCGATACTTAATCATAAAATTGCACACAGGATGTAATTAGAAAACCTACTAAATCCCACGGAAGGCATCCCCCCTTAAGGCCTATATCCCAAGTGCAGATAATTGGCCGGCATAAACATAAACAAACCTAACAGCGGTTACTTTGTTTCAAAAACTTAAAAATAGTTAAAAAAAAATTCTCTTTAAAACCATACAGTTTGCTTTATTTTTTCATGTTAATTGTTTACGTACAATTCAATTTTGACGTTGAGAAATCATCCTTACTAATATTATAAATCGGAAAGTGAGTTTGTTTGTTTGTTCCGCTTTCACGCCGTAACTATTGAACCGATTGCTTTGAAATTTTGCAGACGTAAAGTTAGAAGTCCGGATTAAATAATAGGGTACTTTTTATCCCGGAAAAAATTGATATTCCCGAGGGAAAACAAAAATATAGTTTGCTTGATGGATGGATTGGAGATGGCGCTGTGTGCCGTTTAAAACAAGATAAAATAATGCGATAGATGGCGCTGGGTGTTATTAAAACGTGGTAACGATGTGCAGTAGCTGTATAATAGCTAGGTTAGTTTAGTGCTTTTTTTTTAGGTAGATATCTAAAGTAGTTATTGTTTTTTCGATAGGTAATTACGTCGCTTTGTTCGTCGTTTAGATTGTTATAGTTTATCAATTTAATTTAAATGCTTTAAGTGATAAATTAAAATAACATAAAAAGATTATAGCTTGACATGTTTCATTGCTCTTACGGCAACATTTTCAAAAGCAAATAAATGATAAAAAGAAATTTCTCAAAATAAACAGAAAAACACAAATCACGTGAACATTTGCAACAAAATTTTGAAACATTTGAACAAATCACGTTGCAATGAATTTGCCTCCATGGAGTTACCTAAAATATGGAAGGAAATGCTTCAAAGGTTTTTAAGACTATAATTTGTAATATTTCACGCTCACAATTATTTTTATTCATTTTTATTTCCAGTTTTATTTTTATATGCTCATGTTCACGTGATTTGTGTTTTTCTGTTTATTTCGAGAAATTTCTTTTTATCATTTATTTTCTTTTGAAAATGTTGCCGTAAGAGCAATGAAACATGTCAAGCTATAATCTTTTTATGTTATTTTAATTTATTACTTAAAGCATTTAAATTAAATTGATATTTTAAAGTGATTGTTATAGTTTAGTTTGGGATTTTAGTTTAGTTTAGGTTTATAGTTTACTCATATTTTCACAATGCCTCGCAAACGTAAATCTAATTTGTCGAGCACCTCATTTAAAGCTCGGGCAATGAAAATTGCCCGATCTCAAGAATCGTCTCTCCATGCTGAATTAAGAAAGCGCGAACAAGCAGAGCGTCAGGCTGCTTCGAGAGATGCTGAGCTACCATCTCAGCGCCAGCAAAGACTTGAGGAGCAAGCCGCTCGCCAAGCTTCTTTGAGGGCTTCTGAGAATGATATTCGTACTCAAGTCTGTTTATCGCAACAGGCTCAACGTCAGACAGCACTAAGGGCGTTAGAGTCACCTCTTCAAACGCAGCTACGTTTGGAAGAGCAAGCAGAAAGACGAGCTGTTTTGAGAGCTAACGAGACGCCCCTTGAAACACAGCTTCGTTTAGAGGAGCAAGCAGAAAGACAAGCTATTTTGAGAGCTAATGAGACGCCTCTTCAAACGCAACAATGTTTAGAGGAGCAAGCTGAACGACAGGCAGCTTCTAGAATGGCGGAGACACCAGAAGAGTCTCTGGCGTGAAGAACCGCGCATGCAGAAATGCAAGCTGAACGGCGTCGAGCTTTTATGATAAATACTTGGTCTGTGTTTAATAATACTGCATTTGAATACGATCCTTTGATCGATTACAAAAACCATTCCTTGGTCGTCATCGGGTTAATGAATAAAAAATGTAGGTTTTGTGATGCCCTTAAATGGAAGGACAAAACGGCAGGTCTCTATTACGTCAATGGGAAAGTACGTATTCCTACATTGGATGCACCAGAAGAACCCCTCAAAACTCTTTTTTTGTATGACTCCGATGAGTCACGGCGCTTTTTAAATAGGATTCGAAAATATAATTCCTGTTTCCAGATGACATCTTTCGGGGTAGACCGGGAAATAATCATGCCCGGATTTTCACCAACTTTTACTATCCAGGGCCAAGTTTACCACAGGATCGGTTCTATGCTTCCCGCGGCCAATGAACAATATAAATTTCTTCAGATATACTTCATGGGAGATGAAGATAATGAAGCAGATCGGCGATGTCAGTACATTCAAGGAGTTGAGAGGGAAATCGTACTAAAAATCCAAAGAATGTTGCATGAGCACAATCGACTTATTAATACTTTTAAAACGGCGTTAGACCGCATGCCTCACGAACAATACAAATTGGTTATTCACGCAGATCGCACTCCGCACGGAGAACACGAGAGACGATTCAATGCGCCTCTCATCAATGATGTTGCTGCAGTGGTTTGTGGTGACTTTTCTTCATCACGCGACATCGTTCTCCGAGCGCATGATAATACTTTGACACGCGTACCCGATACTCATAAGTTCTATGACGCCCTTCAGTATTCCTTGATTTTCAGCAAAGGCCAAGAAAGTTATCATTTTGAGCTGCCATTAATCAACCCAACTACAGGTCAACCCATGCCTAATAAAAAAGTATCCTGTATGAAGTTTTATGCTTATCACATGATGATTTTAACTTGCTGCCCCGTTTCAGGCAAATTTTCCATCAGTTTTTAGTGGACATGTGGGTTAAAACCGAGAGCGAGCGCCTCCGTTATATAGCTCTTAACCAAAAAAAATTACGAGCTGAACAATACATTCACCTGCAAGATGCAGTAAGTAACGATGCCAATGTAAATCCCAGTGATTTAGGAAAGATGGTTATTCTCCAATGAAGTTTTATCAATAGCCCGCGCTACTTTCACGAATATACGCAAGATGCTTTTGCATACGTACGTGCTCACGGCCGTCCCGATTTCTTTGTTACATTCACCTGTAAACCCATCTTGGAAGGAGATAACCGATGAGTTAATGCCAGGTCAGAAACCAATTGACAGACACGACTTGATAGCGAGAGTATTCAGATTAAAAGTACAGAAACTTATCGGTGTCATTACCAAAGGTAAAGTATTTGACGACGTGCAATGTTATATGTACTCCATCGAATGGAAGAAAAGGGGGCTGCCACATGTTCATATTTTGATTTGGCTCAAGGAGAAATTGCGACCTACCCACATTGACAATCTGATTAGCGCTGAAATTCCTGATCCTACAGAAGATAAGGAGTTGCACGACACTGTGGTTAAAAACATGATGCATGGTCCCTGTGGCATTCGTAACTCTACGTCACCGTGTATGAAGGAGGGGAAATGCACAAAAAAGTACCCGCGATCACTTATAAAAGACACTATCCACAATGAACAGGGCTATCCGTTATGCAGAAGAAGATCACCTGAAGACGGGGGCCGAACGGTTACTATTAAAACCCGCAGCGGAGCTTTTGAAACTACGGACAATAGTTGGATTGTACTGTACTCGCCAATTTTATGTAAAATATTTAATGCCCATATAAATGTGGAGGCTTGCGGTTCCGTGCGCGCTATCAAATATATTTGTAAATATATTAACAAAGGAACCGATCAAGCCGTGCTCAATTTTATACAGGAAGCTGGATCGTCTGTCATAAACGAAGTGCAAGCTTTCCAACAGGGGCGTTATGTGAGCAGCAATGAGGCAGCATGGCGACTTTTATGATTCCCATTACATGAAAGGCACCCCACTGTCACTCATTTGGCCGTGCATTTAGAAAACGGACAGCGTGTGTATTTTAATGAAAGCAATTTTCATGATAGGATGGCGTCTCCGCCAAAGACAACACTGACCACATTTTTCCATCTTTGCCAAATCGACCCATTTGCAAAAACCCTTTTGTATTCAGAGGTTCCCCGATACTATACATGGAATGCCTCTAGAAAAGAGTGGAAACGTCGCATTCAAGGCACCCCAGTAGAAAACTGGCCCGGGGTAAAATCAGGGGATGCTCTTGGTCGTGTATATACTGTTCACGTGTGCAATTTTGAGTGTTTTTGTTTAAGAATGCTTCTGCACCATGTTCGTGGACCAACTAGCCACAGGGACCTTAAAATTGTGAACGGTCAAGAGAGGCATGTGAAGTTCTTGGTCTGTTGGAAAATGAGAATCATTGGGAGGAAACCATGATAGAAGCAGTTCAATGCAGATCACCTACAAAAATAAGAGAGTTGTTTGCAACCTTGATCTCAACCTGCGGTGTTTCTAATCCTCAACAGCTATGGGAAAAATATAAAAATGATATGGCAGAAGATATTTTAAAAAGATTGCAGATGACACATCCGGACATCACGTATAATGATTTTATTTACAACGGGGCTCTCACTAAAATAGAAAATAAAACTATGGAAATAATCGGTAAAAAATTGAGTGAATTTGGAATGACTAGCCCACAACGATCAGAAGAAAGCGTAACTGACATCGCCAGAGAGCTAGATTATAATGCTACTATACTGCAACAGCAAGTAAATGACATGGTCCCACAATTATTACCCGAGCAAAAAACTGTATTCGACGATGTAACACGCTACGTAGAGTCAGGGAATGGCGCACTTTTCTTTCTTGATGCTCTGGGGGGCACTGGAAAAACTTTTTTGCTGAATCTTCTTCTGGCTCATGTCAGAAAGGATAAAAACATTGCAGTAGCCGTTGCTTCCTCTGGAATTGCTGCCACGCTTCTCACTGGAGGACTAACTGCGCACTGCGTTTTGAAACTGCCTCTAAATCTTGCTCAAGAGGAATCCCCAATCTGCAATTTTAGTAAAAATAGTGGTCGGGCCGCGATGCTGCGCCAGTGTAAGCTGTTAGTTTGGGATGAGTGTACCACGTCGCACAAACGAGCTATTGAAGCTCTCAATAGGACTTTGTAGGATATAAAGGACTGCAAAAGCATAATGGGAGGATTGGTAGTTTTATTAGCAGGTGACTTCCGGCAAACACTGCCAGTCATACAAAGGGGGACTCCAGCAGATGAAATTAAAGCTTGCCTAAAATCGTCCAAGTTGTGGGACCATGTCATAAAGTTTCAATTAACCACAAACATGCGAGTGCGATTATTTAACGACATTCAATCGGGTCATTATGCGGAAACATTGTTAAAAATCGGTGATGGGAAAATGACAGTAGATGCAGAGGGAATGATAACTTTAACGGAAGAGTTTTGTAATGTTGTGGGCAGTGAATCGGAGTTGGTAGCAAAAGTTTATACTGACTTACACGATCATATAAATGATGGCCAATGGCTCTGCGAACGCGCAATATTAGCGCTAAAAAATGAAACGGTCACTAAAATAACTGAAAATATTTTGAATGAAGTTATGGGAGAAAATACTGAATATTTATCTGTAGACACAGTGATAGAAACAGAACATAGTACCTCATATCCTGTGGAGTTCTTAAATTCTTTGGAATTATCTGGGGTGCCTTATCATAAATTAAAACTAAAAGTAGGTGTTCCTGTGATGCTCATGCGTAATCTCGATGCCCCTAGATTGTGTAATGGTACCAGGCTGCGTGTCACTCAGCTTGGGCGGAACATTATTACAGCCACTATTTTAACTGGCGCAGCAAAGGGTGAAAGTGTACTCATTCCTCGGATTCCGATTATTCCAACAGACCTCCCATTTCAATTTAAAAGACTACAATTTCCTATAAGGATTTCATTTGCAATGACCATTAATAAAGCAACACTTGGAAAAACATTGTTTCTCGCATGGTCAGCTCTATGTAGCGTGTTCCCGGGTTTTCAGTGCCCAAAATCTGCATGTTTTCGCTCCACAAGGGAAAACATATACTATAGTGTACCATTCAGTTTTGGTTTAACAACTAATCGTATCCAGCGTTACATCGCGCTTCTTACATTTTCCCGTGGAAATGAGAAGTTTTCTTATAGTTGTGTTTTATACCGCAATATAACCGAATTCCACGCTGGCGAAGCCGCGGGCGGAAAGCTAGTATAAAATATTTTTTAAAAATAGAAATCTGAGTGCAACCAAAAACCAAGTTGGAAATTGCACGTGAAGCGTAGAAAATGAGGTGCGTTCGTACGATAACGAAGTTTTAAAATATTCAGATCTTGCTGATATAGTAGAGCGTACTTTGGATACAGTACAGTGGTTGAAATCTTTGTGTTCCTGTAAATATGCAGGGAGTAATTTTTATTATACTTCATTAACGTATATCTTATTCAAAAAATGTGAAGTAGTTTAATATAATTAAAACACCCCCCAAACAATGTTTTCCCGTATAACATTATTTAGTGGAATGCATTTGTGTGGCCCTGTAATTTAATAATAAATATTTTTCGCATCACAGATTGTACAGAATGTATATTTTTGTGCATACTTCAAAGATTCATGCCAATTCTATTATTTTAAAATGAGTGTAACACCATTAAAATGCATTTGAAATTTTTTTTCGCATTGATCGTAATGTAACGGAATACTTTTGATTGTCCCTGTAATTGATCTATGCATCCAATTTTTTTTACATTTGAAATGACTCGACAAAATTATGTAATAATTATAAGTTTTAAATATCAAACGATTAAAATGCATTTGAAACTTTTTCCCCATTGATTGTAATGTAACGGAATACTTTTGATTGTCCCTGTAATTGATCTATGCATTCGATTTTCATAACATTTGAAATGACTCGACAAAATTATATAATAACTATATGTTTTAAATTTCAAACGATTAAAATGCATTTGAAACTTTTTTCCCCATTGACCGTAATGTAACGGAATATTTTTGATTGTCCCTGTAATTGATCTATGTATTCAATTTTCATAACATTTGAAATGACTCGACAAAATTACGTAATAAATATACGTTTTAAATTTCAAACGATTAAAATGCATTTGAAACTTTTTTCCACGTTGACCGTAATGTAACGGAATCCTTTTGATTGTCCCTGTAATTGATCTATACATCCGATTTTCATAAAATTTGAAATGACTCGACAAAATTATGTAATAATTGTGTATTTAAAATTTCAAACGATTCGGTTGGGTAGTTTTTGTGTTGTTATATGCGGACAGACGGACAGACAGACAGACGGACGGACAGACGAACGGACTGAGCGACAACAATAAGTGCTACGTATTTACATAATTACGAACGCACCTAACAAGTTGGAAATTGCACGTGAAGCGTAGCAAATGAGGTGCGTTCGTACGATAACGAAGTTTTAAAATATTCAGATCTTGCTGATATAGTAGAGCGTACTTTGGATACAGTACAGTGGTCGAAATCTTTGTGTTCCTGTAAATATGCAGGGAGTAATTTTTATTATACTTCATTAACGTATATCTTATTCAAAAAATGTGAAGTAGTTTAATATAATTAAAACACATCCCAAACAATGTTTTTCCGTATAACATTATTTAGTGGAATGCATTTGTGTGGCCCTGTAATTTAATAATAAATATTTTTTGCATCACAGATTGTATAGAATGTATATTTTTGTGCATACTTCAAAGATTCATGCCAATTCTATTATTTTAAAATGAGTGTAACACCATTAAAATGCATTTGAAACTTTTCCCCATTGATCGTAATGTAACGGAATACTTTTGATTGTCCCTGTAATTGATCTATGCATTCGATTTTCATAACATTTCAAATGACTCGACAAAATTGTATAATAACTATATGTTTTAAATTTCAAACGATTAAAATGCATTTGAAACTTTTTTCCCCATTGACCGTAATGTAACGAAATACTTTTGATTGTCCCTGTAATTGATCCATGTATTCAATTTTCATAACATTTGAAATGACTCGACAAAATTACATAATAAATATACGTTTTAACTTTCAAACGATTAAAATGCATTTGAAACTTTTTTCCACGTTGACCGTAATGTAACGGAATCCTTTTGATTGTCCCTGTAATTGATCTATACATCCGATTTTCATAAAATTTGAAATGACTCGACAAAATTACGTAATAATTGTGTATTTAAAATTTCAAACGATTCGGTTGGGTAGTTTTTGCGTTGTTATATGCGGACAGACGGACGGACTGAGCGACAACAATAGGTGCTACGTATTTACATAATTGCGAACGCACCTAAAAAGTGGCCCAAAGTAGCACCCCGGTTGACAATACTTTTTTCTCATGACATTTTTGTAACAATTTAATCTAAAAACAAATTTAAAAACAAATCTAAGAAAAAAATATAGTATTATTTAACGCAGAGGAAATATTATTTCAATTTGTATAGAGAGGTTTGGGGGCTACAAAAAAGATCTCCAAATTGTCAGGAGACCTGAGCAACCGTCCCACATGCCCGATAGTTGTAAAACCCTGCCTTTGACCGAAAAAATTATTATTTTACGGTCAAAGGTCTCCTTTTTTGGGGTTTCGTTCATCTGACAAAACCGTATTCGTCTCTGTCTTCTGTCTGTCTGTCACAGAGTCCGTACACAAAAACTACATAAGTCAGAGCGTTCAAATTTTGTGTAATTACCGCTGAATACCTCTTGTCACACAACAAATCATAAAAGTTTGAAAAAGAGTACTATTTTAATTAAAATATTTATTTTAATATCATCAATTCATTTTTAACACTTTCCAGCAAAGTTGAAAAGTGTTTATGCATTCGGTTTGTCTGTCCGTCTGGCCGGATGGCCGTCTGCCCGCGCTCCAACCCCCGTAAATATACTCGGATTGCTTTGAAATTTTTATATGTTATTGATGTTTACCCTAGCACGAACCCTATTGAAAATGAAGTTTCTACTATGATTAGTTTATTTACAGAGATAGTCAAACTTTTTCCGATACATTACGGCTAATCGGAAAAAATCGTTTCAAATGAATTTTAAAGGTATTACACCCTGTTAAACTTATTCAAATTTACATGGATTCGCAAAGTGCACTAAAATACGCATTCTGTAAAACATGCTGTCAAAATAATAGTAAGTATTCACTTACAGGACCACTCAAACGAATTCCATTAAAGAATAATAAAGGAGGGAATTGTTTGCGACTCATTTTAATAATGTTAAATGGTTTCAAGTATCATAAAATTGATATGCGCCGTTGAGACTTAATATTTAACGCATAATATGAAGTGCATAGCTTTTACAGGGACACACAAAATATTTCAAACCTTATATTTTTATCCGAAATACTGTGTATTATCGATGGTAGCTGATAGATGGTTGAAATGCATTTTCAATTATGATATGCGCTTTTAAGTTTTACAAAATGTCTGCAAATTATATGGTGTATGTAAATGTTATAGTTGATATACAGGGTCACTCAAAAGAGCTCATAAAGATTATTGAATAAGAGAGTAATTAACTTAAAGGGGATAATTATGCATCTTTACGTTGAACTGCAGTTTACCAAGAAATGTTTGTAGAATATAGATAAAATGATATACAGGGTCACGCAAAGAAATAGCTACATGGGCACCCATATGTGATAATTTCTCGAAATGTGATTTAAGTAGCTTTAAGAATGTTTTTGTTTGAATTAAATTTTAACAAAATTCTGGCGTATAGTAAAGGTACTGGATAAATTATAGGTCTGAACAAAAGTATTGAAGTATTTTCAATCTATTAGAATAAAGTGCTGCAAGAGAAATTTCAGCCAATTAGACATTTTCTTGCTAAAATTTTCCAACTAAATTTTTCCATTATGTTGTATATATATATATCAACCGACCGACGGATCAAATACAGTGCTATTCGAAAGTATTTCCATACATATTTGGCTATGGATAGTAGCTTCTTATTTCCTTAAATAACAAAGTTTTGTTAAAGATTCCAGGAAGCGTTGGAAAGTGTTTCATAATCTATGCTTAACGCATTATTTTTCTTACTTGTTTATTATTAGCACTTTCCAACAAAGTTGAAAAGTGCTTATGCATTCGGTTTGTCTGGCCGTCTGTCCGCGCTCTAACTCCCGTAAATATACTCGGATTGCTATGAAATTTTTATACGATATTGATGTTTATCCTAGCTCGAACCCTATTGAAAATGAAGTTTCTATCATGATTAGTACATTTACAAGGATAGTCAAAAGGTTTTCGATGCATTACGGCCTATGGGAAAAAAATTGTTCAAATGAATTTTGAAGGTGTTACATCTTTGTTGTCAAACATTCTAAAATTTATATGGATGCGCAAAGTGCACTAAAATATGCAATCTGTAAAATATGCAGTGAAAATATAGCTATTATTCATTTACAGGGCTGCATAAAAGACTTTCATTAGATAATGGTAAAGGGGGGGGATTGTGTGCGACATATTATAAATATATTAAACTATTTCATGTATAATAAAATTGATACATGTTATCAAGACTTAATATAAATTATATGATATAATCTTGCATAATATGAAGTACATAACATTTACAGGGCCATATAAAAGATTTCAAATAGTATATTCTTTCCGAAGTACTGTATATGTATCCGATGATGGCTGGTGGATGGATGAAATGCATTTTAATTATGATATGCGCTTTTAAATTTCACTAAATATATGCACATTATATGGTGGGTATAAATGTTATAATTGATATACAGGTCTACCCAAAAGAGCTCGCCAACGTTACTGAATATGTGCGTAAATTACTTAAACGTGGATCTTAAATAAGTTATGCATTTTTACGCTGAAATGCATTCAGTTTACTGAGAAATGTTTGCAGAATATAGATAAAATTATATACAGGGCCACGCAAAGAATTGGGTACATGGACGCCTATGAATGATAATTTAAGGAATTTGATTTCAGTTGTTTTAAAAGTGTTTTAGTTTACAATAAATTTTAGCTTAATGCTAACGTGTAATAAAGGTACAAGGTAAACTACAGGGTTGAACAAAAGTATTCAAGTATGTTTCCATCTATTAGTATAAATTGCTGAAAAAGAAATTTCAAGCTACTAGGCATTTTCTTGCTAAACTAAATTTTCCCATTATATCAAATGACAGATGAAATACAGGGCAGTTCAAGAGTATTGGAATACATATTTCGGTGTATTTGGCTATATGCCCTTATTTCCCTAAATAACGAAGTTTTGTTAAAGATTTCATGAAATGTTGGAAAGTGCTTCATAATCTATGCTTAACGTATGATTTTTCTTACTTGTTGTTTTCTTTCTAATTGTTGCCAAAGTTTAATTATATATAAAACTATTATGTATCTAATATAAATTAATGGATTAAATAAACACGTGAAAAGCATGTATCTGTTTTTATTTTGGTAATTAATTCCAGAATTGTACTTTTTACCACGGCAAACCACGTGGCACATAAAAAAAAAGTTTTTTTTAAAAATTAGGATTTGATAATCGCAGTAAAAAATTTTATTATTGATTTTACAAATTTGGTATTTCCGCATGCTAATGTATTTCATGTGCTGATTCATAAAATCTAAATAAATAAATAAAAACAAGTTGGAAATTGCACGTGAAGCGTAGCAAATGAGGTGCGTTCGTACGATAACGAAGTTTTAAAAATATTCAGATCTTGATGATATAGTAGAGCGTACTTCGGATACAGTATAGTAGTCGAAATCTTTGTGTTTCTGTAAATATGCAGGAAGTAATTTTTATTACACCTCAACAACGTATCTTTTATTTATAAAATATGAAATAGTTGAATATAATTAAAACACGCCCCAAACAATGTTTCCCCGTATAGCATTATGTAGTGGAATACTTTTCTGTGGCCCTGTAATTTAATAATAAAAATTCTTTGCATCACAGATTGTACAGAATGCATAATTTAGTATATACTTCACAGATTCATGCCAATTTCATTATGTTCGAATGAGTGTAACATCATTAAAATGTATTTGAAACTTTTTTCCCATTGACCGTAATGTAATGGAATACTTTTGATTGTCTCTATAAATGATCTATGCATCCGACTTTCATAACATTTGAAATGGCTCGACAAAATTACGTAATAATTATATGTTTTAAATTTCAAACGATTAAAATTCATTTGAAACTTTTTCCCCCATTGACCGTAATGTAACGGAATTTTTTTGATTGTCCTTGTAATTGATCTATCCATCCGACTTTCATAAAATTTGACATGACTCGACAAAATTATGTAATAATTATATGTTTTAAATTTCAAACGATTAAAATGCATTTGAAACTTTTTTCCCCATTGACCGTAATGTAACGAAATCCTTTTGATTGTCCCTGTATTTGATCTATCCATCCAATTTTCATAAAATTTGAAATGACTCGACAAAATTATGTTATAATTATGTATTTTAAATTTCAAACGATTCAGTTGGGTAGTTTTTGCGTTGTTATATGCGGCCAGACAGACGGACAGACGGACGAACAGATGGACGGACTGAGCGACAACAATAGGTGCTACGTATTTACATAATTACAAACGCACCTAAAAAGAGCGAGACCACAAATTTTCAATTTATGAAAAAATAAATTTTTAAACTTATAGAAAAAATACTTTTTCGCACAGACAATTAACGAGAATTTATTAACAATGTTATGTTTTTTTTTAGTAATTTTTTTTTGTATAAATTATTTTAATATTCCAAATTTAAAAAGAACTCTTGTAAAGATATTTTTAATACGGCTTTTTATAATGCTTTATGTATCTCATATTTAAAATTATTCTCCTTTTTTTTTCTTAGTAGCGAAAACCCTGGACATTTCCTTTTTTCTATTTTATGATCGTTCTCACGAGAATAAAAGCATTGTTGTGAATGAAAGTGAAAGTTTCCCATTCCCTTATCTAGCGTAATTCACACCCGTTCGTATGAATGCTTTTACTGTCCTGGAATAATTGTACTATTTGAGTAAAGTGGTCCTTTGTTGATTTTTTTCGAAGAAGAGTAGCTTCTGGCTTGTTTGTAATGGGCATATATTCAGCCTTGTTAAAAATTGGCCCACACGCATAGTTTATTGCTTGCGTACGTGAATGAATAGTACCCTAAAATTTTATAACCCATGACAAACGTTGACTGTCATTTGAGGCGGAGTAGATATTTTCCCAGACCCTTAAAGTTTTATGACCGATCTGAGATAAAGGGGCCAATTCACGGTTATCGGCGAGCACTGGTTTGCAAGCAGGTGCAAAATTTAGAGACAGCTGTCCCTGCTATCTGACCACGTGATTGAGAGTAGGGGACGCAAGCGATGACCATATTTGGTCATGAGAGAGGGTGACTATTGCATTGGCCAATGAGATGGTCTCTAGGAACAGGAGAGAAAGGGGAAAGCATTAGTCTTCCTAGTTTTTGGTGCCCCTTTTGATTTGCAGAGGGACGTGCAATTGGTTTTTTGAAAATAAAGGGAGTCCTGGTCAAAGCTTCGTACGGAGAGCATCTAGTTGAAGAAGCGCATAAGTTTTGTCTCCCCCCCTCCCCTGTTTTTAATCTGGGAGAGGGGAGGCCAAAGGAGTTCTTCGAGATTAGCAGTCTAAGACAACACACTCCAAGTGTAAGTCAAGAAAAAGTGCTACCTGCCGGAGAGAGCCGAGAGCTTGCCGTGAAAGAATGTCCCCTCCGATCTAGCCTTCACCGTGAGCAGTGGAATGATTAGCAGTCTAAGACAACACACTCCAAGTGTAAGTCAAGAAAAAGTGCTACCTGCCGGAGAGAGCCGAGAGCTTGCCGTGAAAGAATGTCCCCTCCGATCTAGCCTTCACCGTGAGCAGTGGAATGATTAGCAGTCTAAGACAACACACTCCAAGTGTAAGTCAAGAAAAAGTGCTACCTGCCGGAGAGAGCCGAGAGCTTGCCGTGAAAGAATGTCCCCTCCGATCTAGCCTTCACCGTGAGCAGTGGAATGATTAGCAGTCTAAGACAACACACTCCAAGTGTAAGTTAAGAAAAAGTGCTACCTGCCGGAGAGAGCCGAGAGCCTGCCGTGAAAGAATGTCCCCTCCGAGCTAGCCTTCACCGTGAGCAGTGGAATGATTAGCAGTCTAAGACAAAACACTCCAAGTGTAAGTCAAGAAAAAGTACTACCTGCCGGAGCGAGCCGAGAGCTTGCCGCGAAAAAATGTCCCTTCCGATCTAGCCTTCACCGTGAGCAGTGGAATGATTAGCGGTCTAAAACAAAAGCACTCCAAGTGTAAGTCGAGAAAAAGTACTACCTGCCGCAGAGAGCCGGGAGCTTGCCGGGAAAGAATGTCCCTTCCGAACTAACCTTCACCAAGAGTAGCGGAATAAATTGCCTTTGACAGCAAATGGCTGTTAACACGTGTCAGTAGTCGTCCTAGACTGCTCTAGTTATGGAAGATTTGTGTACCGTTGTCCATCATATAAATGAAAAATACCCAAAATGGGTAAATGAAAGAATTCAGCTGCTGGTAAGAGATATATTCTGTATTTAATCTTAAACGATTTTTTTCCTAGTGATTAATCTTGTAGTGATTTAGTATTTCCATGTGTTTACAACAACAGTTGTATTAGTGAATTTAGATGTTTTTTTTTTTTTTTGTTTTTTTTTATGTTAAATTAAATAAAGGAGAATGTATATAAAGGATATGCTTTAGTATAGTTTTTTAGTTTTTTTTTTATTTATCCTACCTTGATATTAATTTATTTGAATTTTAACCTCTGTAGTATCGAAATAACTATACTAAGTTTTGTAATACCATAAAATTAAAGTAGTTTCTTTGAATGTTTGGAAGTAAAAATAATTTTCAACCATTACCTTTTTTTTATTTAGAATTTTTAAATAACTTATCAGACCGGAAATTATATTAGCTCGGATTAATTAATGTACTTTTAGCTTAAACTGAGCAAAGATACTTGACTAAGTAATAGATTTTTTTTTAAAGCAAAAAATGTTAAGAAAATCACATGATTTAAAATGAATTAACTTATCTTATAAAAAAAAAGAGAAAAAAAAATGGAGAAGTTAAAGCAGATGTACTAACACTTTACGAAATTGGCCAAAAAAATATCATTGTTGATTTCTGGGGTGTTTATGTTTATTATTTCTAGTGTTTTAATTTTTTCAAAATTATATCTTTCTTTGCCTTCTTGAAAATAAGAAGGATTTCAGAGTCTTTCTTCTCTCTTTTGTAATGTCAGGTTGAATCTTGTATTTTTAAATTATTAGTATGAGTTTAATATCTCAGGAATCAATAGTGATAAATGTTGGGTTCTACTGCAGATCAAGGTTTAGTACTTGAGACTGGGTCAGATTGAGAATCTTGCTGTGTTCTTTCTTATTTACTTGTATTCATTAAATTTTAAAGAATCTTAAATAATATTTGTGTTTATCCTTTTTATTGTTTTAATTTGTCGTTTAGTTTGTTTATCTTAATGATTTCTTAATGTTAACTGGTGTAATCTTTACTTAATTAATTCTTTTTTCTATATAAGCACCTAATTTATTTAATTATTTAATTCAACAACAAGATTCATGCGATTGGAAATTTGACCCAGATCTCATTAAATTCTTTAATAAAGCTGAAGAATATTTATTAATCTATATTAACTAAGTATATTTTACTGAGCAGAAGTTGCAATTAATTAAAGTAATAATCTGTTGCAGAAGTTTAATAAAAAGAACCCAACAAAATAAATGGTGCCGTGTGTGAAAAGCCTGGTTATTGTAACAAAATAAATGATGCCGTGTGTGAAAAGCCTGATTAGTGTGGCACAATAAGTATAAAAATAGTACTATGAAGTAGAGCCTATTTATTACAGCAATAGCCTGAATTTTGATATATATTTACTGTATTAAGAGTGAAACGAAATGAAAATATATGTGTTTTGTGATTTTATTGTATATCATGTTTGATTATTTTAGTGTATATTGTGCATAAGTAATAGGGGTGTACATAGCTTACTAATTTCAAATGCTTTTTTTTTAGTTAGGCAATTTTACCGGGGTTTCAAAAAACTATTTATTTTGAAATTTTTACTGTTATATTTACATTTAAATGAGTGTTTGGGCTTACTGAGTAAATTATATGCCAATATAAGTTATGTATTTATGTATTTTTTATTTACTTTTTTTTTCTCTCTTTCTTGGGCATCTGAGAATTAAGTAGCAGTAAAATTACTTTATTTTCTATTATTTTATTTTTAATTCGGTGTGAAGTTTTGCCTAAAAATGACAGAAAACCAGCATTTCAAGGAGCTCGCTCTTATTCAGAAAAAGAGCGCATTAATCGAAAATGTCAGTCTTATTCCCCCTTTTAGTGGCGAAGGCAACTCTTGCTCATTTACTGAATTTTTAGAAAAGTATGAGCAGTTGTCCGAGTTCTTTAATTGGTCAGAGGATGAGAAAAAATTTGCCCTACTAAGTAGATTAAGTGGGAATGCTGCTAGGATATATAAATTGCACCGCACTAAGGGAACTGTAGAAATAATTAAAGTACTTAAAGAGAGATATACGCAAGAGCTAGCCCCTGATATTGCTTTGACCCAATTTTTGAATTTTAAACAAAATCCCCATATGCCTGTTCAGGAATTTTACGACAGAGCATATGATTTGTCCCTTAAAGCATTAGTAGTGGAGGGTGTAGAACAGAATGTTGCTGATAAAAGCAGGGAAGCTCTACTGCATTCTATGTTATTAAGTAATTTAGTTCCTGAGATAAGAAGAGGAGTTATAACTAGGTGCCCTAAGACATCTGTTGAAATTTTAGAATTTGCCCTCCTTGAGGAAAAAGCATTAAAAAGTGTTAATCCTTTATATAACATGCAGGTAGAGAATATCAACCCTTTTTTCCCCCAAATTGCCCAGCAAAGTGTTGCATGTGCTGCTATCCAGCCAAGTCACCCAAATCAGTCAGAGCAGGAGATTAGTAAACTGCGGGAGCAGGTAGAAGCTCTTACTAGTAAATTAGAGAGATTTTTAGAGGGTAGCAATCAGCAAAGAGACTTTCACACTACTGAGAGGCCTCAGTATAGAGAAGTAATCTGTTACGTGTGTTCCCAAACTGGGCACATAGCCAGATTTTGCCCACAAAACCAAAATGCTAATAGAGGGAACTTTCAGAATTTTAGAGGAAGAGGTAGGGGTAGTTATTCTCAGTCCCACCAAAATCGCAGGGGAGGATATAATAATTACAGAGGTAGAGGGAATAGAAATAATGATAATGGTGTAAATATAGAAAGCGAGAATGTTCAAAGCTCAATTAGTGAAGGGAATAATCAAAACAATTCTTTAAACAGGTAAGGGCTGGTGTCGATTTGGTCGAATCGTCTCCATCAAGGCCTCTAGACCTCCCAATTATTTTTAGTATGTTTTCACCCCAGTCTTATCATTTACCTACTGTCTTCATAAATGTAAATAATGTGTTTTTTAATGCGCTGTGTGATACAGGATCTGCTATAAATATTTTAAGTAATACAATACTTAATGGTTTAGATTCTTATGAAATTGTAGAGTGCAATACCCCTATTTTAACGGTGACTGGCGAGAGAGTGCTTTTAAACCATAAAATTTCCTTAAATTTTAAATTTAATAATTTATTATGCCAGTCTGAATTTTTTATTGTCCACGGTAAGTTGGCCGATGAGTTTAGTGTAATTTTGGGGATGCCCTTTTTAAGTAAATATCAGGCTGTAATTAATTGTAAAAATAACAATGTGGTTTTAGATGTCCCTACTGAAACGCAGTGTAAGCAAATAGTAGAGAACCATATGTCAAATGTTTCACCTGTGAAAAATTCTAGAGAAAAGAGTGTTGTAAATAGTATCAGTGTAAATAGTATAGTTTTAGAGAATAATTGTGTAAATACTTGTAATGTGCAATCTAAAGGCAGGCAAAGTTCTGAGAGTGGACAGAGAAGTAAGTGTAGTAATAAGAGTACTCCTAGGAAAAGTGTAAACAAAAAGAGTAAGGAATGTGTACAAGAAAAATTTGGAAATCTGGGTAGTGGAAATGAGACGGTTCAGGGTAATATGTATCCCATTATGGAGGAAAGGGTAGACTCAAGCATAACATTTAATGCGAAAGAGTCAGAAAGTGAAATTGCTCAGGTTTCTTGTTTGCAAAGTATACCAGGGAGTAACTCAAGTACTAATGAGTGTGAAAGTAATGAGAATAATGTGCCTTTAGACCTTAGCCAGCAATCAGCGAGTCAAATTGTACAGGAAAATTCACTCTATGTCCATGAAAATTTTTACATATCTGAGGATAATGAAAATGAGCTAGTAAATAGAGCAAATCAGACTAATGAGTTAGGCATTGTTGACAATAATAACAGGAATAGTGAAAGTACTTCCTTAGCTATTTTATGCGAGAGAATTTCTGTTCCCCCCCAGTCAAAATTAATAGCTGAAGTTAAATGTAATAGAAATAATTTTATAAAAGATAAAGATGTACTAATATTAGAACCTTTAGCGAAGAATTTAAGCCAAGGGCTTCTTATTTCTCGAGCCATTTGTACTCCAGAACATGGCCTTTTTGTTTCGCTTGCTAATTTTTCGAATAAAACTGTTAAGCTAGGAAAAAATACTTATGTTGCTAAAATTCAGAAATGTGTAGATAAATCTAATATACCCTTAAATAATAATAATATAACTTGTAATGTAAATTTAACCACTCCAATAGCTGACTTTGATCACGCTGATCTCACTTGGAGCTCTGATATTGATTTAAGCCATCTAGACCCCCCCTTAAAATCTAAAATGCAGGAATTTTTAGACCAAAATAAAGATGTGTTTGCAGCTTCTGTCCTAGACTTACCAGGCTGTAATACCATACCCCATATTGTAAATTTAACCTCTGATAAACCTGTAAAATCCAAAGCTTATAGAGTCCCATATAAATTACGCCAGCAAATGGAAGATCAACTTAATATTTTACTGCAAGCTGAAATTATTTCCCCGTCTATGTCTGAATTTGCTTCACCAGTTATTCTTGTAGAAAAAGCAGATGGTTCTTATAGGTTAGCTGTCGATTTTCGTAAACTTAACAAGAATCTTGTCAAAGATGCATATCCTATCCCAAACATTACTGACTCTGTTGATGCGTTAAGTGGAGCTAATTTTTTTTCAACACTAGATTTAACTAGTGGCTTTTTTCAACAGGTCGTAAGACCCGAAGACAGGCATAAAACTGCTATTATCACGCATAAAGGTCTTTTTGAGTGGAATAGAAATTGTTTTGGGTTGTCCAATTCAGGCAATAGTTTTCAGAGGCTAATGAATGCCATTTTTGGAGATTTAGGAAATCTAGGAATTTTAGTATATATAGATGATATTGTCATTGCTTCTTCTGATGTAGAATCCCATTTTGAAAAACTTAAATTAGTATTTGATAGACTAAGACAACATAAACTGAAACTTAAGCCCAGTAAATGTAATTTTCTTTCAAATAAAATACAGTATCTTGGCTTTGAAATTAATAGCGGGCAAGTATCCCCGGTTAATAAAAATATTGAGATAATAGAAAAATTGCAACCACCTACTAATCGAAAAGGTGTCAGGTCTTTTATTGGAACCCTATCATTCTATAGGCGTTTCATACCTGATTTCACAAAAAGGGCATTAAATTTAATCGATTTGACTAAGGAAACTGGACATTTTGCCTGGACAAAAGAAGCCCAGGAGGAATTTGAAGATTTAAAAAAGGCTTTAATATCTAAACCATGCCTAGTATTGCCTGATTTTACTAAAGAATTTTATCTATATACAGATGCGAGTGGAGAAGCACTGGGTGCTGTTTTGTCACAAATGGATGATGAGAATAAAATTCATCCAGTGGCGTTTGCCAGTAGGCGACTAAAAGGTGCAGAGACAAGATATTCTGCCACTGAGAGAGAACTTCTCGCTCTGGTTTGGGCGACTAGTCATTTTAAGTGTTATCTAGCTAACACTCATTTTAACATTTTTACTGATCATGCACCACTTACTTTTATGTTAAAGATTCATGACCCCACTTCACGTATAGCCAAATGGGTATGTACTCTTTCAGATTTTGATTTTACTATTAAATATATTAAAGGGAAATGCAATAGTGTAGCAGACTTTCTATCTAGATTTGCTAAAATTGATGAAACACCTGAGATTAGTAAGAGTAATTTTTGTATTCAAGTAGAAAAAGAAACTACTTTTGTTCCCCATTCAAATTTAATTGAGAAAATTAGTGAATTACAAAAAATTGATAAGAAATGTTGTGAAATAGCTAGAAAATTAGACAAAAATATAGATATAGCACCTAAATACATGAAGTTTTTTTTAGAGATGATATTCTCGTATGTGAAGACACCAGAGATTCAAGTGTAATAAATAATCCTATTAAATTAGTAGTTCCTAGGGATATGATTGAGCAAGTGTTCGCTCTAACACACGATTCTCTAGCGGCTTGTCATCAAGGGTTTAAGAAAACGATTGACCGCATCCGGGAGCACTTTTACTGGCCCGGAATGTCGGCCGATGTCAAGCATCTAGTAGAGTCTTGTATTAGTTACCAGCAGAAGAGAGCGTATAAACCAGATCAGCAGGCACCCCTTCAACGGATGCCTACACCTGAATTTCCCATGAACAAAGTTCACCTAGACCTAATTGGCCCATTACCGGTCACGTTTTCTGGTAACACCCATATTGTTACATATATAGACTCGTTTACTAAATGGCCAGAGGCCTATGCTGTTAGCTCTACCACGTCTGATGTTATCGCAGATACACTTGCCGATTTCATTTCACGTTATGGCGCTCCTGTGTATATTGCGACAGATAATGGAAGAAATTTAATATCGGAAGCGATTGAGCATGTATATAAAATGTTCGGTATTAAACATATAACTACATCTGCCTTTCACCCAGCCTCGAATGGACAGATTGAACGGCAGAATAAAACTTTAAAAAACGCACTCAGTCACATTGTAAATGAGAACCAGTCAGACTGGGATACTAAACTAAAATTTGCCCTATTAGCGATGCGTTCGGCTGTGCATTCTTCGACTAAATTAACCCCCGCAGCAGTTTTATATGGCAGAAACTTAAATCTACCATATAATCTATTTTCGCAGTCGCCGAGGGTTAGCTATAACGACGCCCCATCTTTTTGTGAATTATTAATACCTGCACTCCAAAAGGTATATGCTGAGGTGTATGATAGTTTAGTTAAGGTGTCTGAAAGCCAGGAAAGATACAGAGAAAAAACTGCAGTCGTTAAGGATTTAAAAGTAGGCGATAGAGTGTGGTTATTTAACCCATCCATCACTGCTGGCAATACGAAAAAATTGTCGAAATTAAATAACGGACCATTTACTATAATTGAGAAGCTCAGTGAAGTTAATTTTAAGATAGCATTAATTGCTAACCCTTCTAAAACTCAAATTGTCCATGTAGACCGCCTCACTTTATTTAAAGATAGGCATATTTCAGGTGTAAATGAGCAAAATGGAGACGATATTGTAGACCAAAACAAACGCCAAACTCTCATACCAACTACGAATGAGTCGAGTCATTCTCAATTCGATTTCACTACGCGAAGGAAAAGGAATCGATTCATAAATAGATTTCCCCCTCCCATTCCATGTCAAGGAACCAGCCAACCTGCAGTGCAATCTACGAGCAGACAAGAGCGTAGCGAGGAAACGGTTGGTAGGTTGCTCTCAGAAGCACGGGTAAATACAGAAATAATAGCGAGCGCTGATAGCTGTGAGGGAGTTAGGCAGGTAGGAACGCATATTGATTCGGTGCGCGTGAGTCGTTCGCGAGATCGTAATGGCGTCTGTTTATCTAGGCAAAACAAATCTTATTCAATTCCGAGAACTGGGTATGCGTTTCGAAAAAGGGATTCGCGACCGAATTATAAACTGTAGGGCGGTTTAACTTTATTTTTTTTTGATTGTATATAAATACTTGTGATTTTAGTTATTTTAGGAAGGTTTTATGCGCGAGTTAGCTAAAATTTAAGTAGTTTTCGAGCCTCGATATCGTTTGTTTTGATTTGGTTCCGCTGTTATTTAATGTGGATTTCCGCCAGTTCCGTATTTTCTCTCGGTGATTTATGGATTATTTCGATAAATTAGGACCATGTAAGTGCTCCGCCCCCTATATGTATTCTTTTTTTTTATTTTTTAGCGGGTTTTAGCGCTAATTTTGGGGACTTAGAGAGATTTCGGGTCAGGAAATTTTGGAGTTGAGATTTGGTAGCAGTACATGTGATGCCTGCGTATTCCTACTGCCCCCTTTTTGTATATAGTATAGGTACTGTTAGGAATGTAGTTCATCTTTTATTTTTATTTTTATCTTTTTTTTGCATTTCTTTTAACTTTGTATTTTTTTTGGATATTTTTGATATTAGTTCTCTATTTGGGAAGTGGGGATTTAAGATGCAGGTAGTGTACACCCCACAGCCCACAGATATATTATCTGGTTTATGTGTATTATATATGTATATAGTTTGTTTATATAGTCTGTTTTGTTATTTCATGTGATTTCTCTAACAATATACCCATTGTTTGTGTAAATTGGGTATTTTAAAAAAATTAGTGGTACTTGTCAATGAAATTGGCGAACTCTCTTGTGAAATTATCAGTTCATTTTAAGTATTATGTGTAGCATTTTATGAATTTTTCTTAGTTACTATTAGTATATGGAATATTTACCCATTGATAATAACTAAGGCAGACAATTATCAGTCTAGGCTACACAAGGTAACCTATATAATTATAATGCTGTGATATAAAATGCCCATACACTTATGTAATACTGTGTCACCGTTACAAGTCATTGAACTGTTTTTTTTTTTTTGTTTATATGCACATGTTATGCCACTGAATATAAACAGGTATTAGTACTGTTTTTTTTTTATGTGTACCCTATAGATGTACTGAAAGGTTATTGCTATTTTTGTTTTGTGTATGTGTATACAAAATGTTATCGTGCTATTATATGTATATATTTGTGATACCTACAGCTGGCAAGCAGTATTTCTATTGTACTTTTTTCAGAAATTGATTGTTTCGGTCCTTTGGCTCTATCCTGCTCACAGGATTCAAAATTTTTTTAAAAAAAAATTTTTTAATTTTTTTTTATTTACTGGACAAATCTTCCTTGCATTCTACTTGTGGAAATTTTTTTTAGGGATTTTTTTTCTACAGAGGTGTTAGCAGATAGGGATATCCCAGTGTGTTGGTATTCTTGACGGTATAGCAGGTGTGGAGATTTAATTAAGTATGCCAGGTATATAATGTAGATTTTAATAGCATCTTAGGCCCTAGTATATGTTTAACTTCTAGATGTTTTGCCCAAGCTTCAACTTAGCATTTCCGGTGTGCAGAGTTGGTGTGGTAGCTTAGTAGGGTGAGGTTATCAACTTTTCGGGTCGTCGTCTGATCTGTTCTAGGCGATTATCTTTATTCTACTATTCAACCGGGGTACTGCATTGTTTTTCATTTAATCTTTTCTTTCATTTTGGATTTAATTTTAAATTTTTTTAGGACTTTCTTTAACTGACCTTATGTGGTCATTTAGCTAAAAAAATAAAATTCTTGTTTTTGTTCAAAACTAATAATGTTTATTTTTTTTTCAACGAGGGGGAGCTCTTGTTATGTTTTTTTTTTAGTAATTTTTTTTGTATAAATTATTTTAATATTCCAAATTTAAAAAGAACTCTTGTAAAGATATTTTTAATACGGCTTTTTATAATGCTTTATGTATCTCATATTTAAAATTATTCTCCTTTTTTTTTTCTTAGTAGCGAAAACCCTGGACATTTCCTTTTTTCTATTTTATGATCGTTCTCACGAGAATAAAAGCATTGTTGTGAATGAAAGTGAAAGTTTCCCATTCCCTTATCTAGCGTAATTCACACCCGTTCGTATGAATGCTTTTACTGTCCTGGAATAATTGTACTATTTGAGTAAAGTGGTCCTTTGTATATTTTTTTCGAAGAAGAGTAGCTTCTGGCTTGTTTGTAATGGGCATATATTCAGCCTTGTTAAAAATTGGCCCACACGCATAGTTTATTGCTTGCGTACGTGAATGAATAGTACCCTAAAATTTTATAACCCATGACAAACGTTGACTGTCATTTGAGGCGGAGTAGATATTTTCCCAGACCCTTAAAGTTTTATGACCGATCTGAGATAAAGGGGCCAATTCACGGTTATCGGCGAGCACTGGTTTGCAAGCAGGTGCAAAATTTAGAGACAGCTGTCCCTGCTATCTGACCACGTGATTGAGAGTAGGGGACGCAAGCGATGACCATATTTGGTCATGAGAGAGGGTGACTATTGCATTGGCCAATGAGATGGTCTCTAGGAACAGGAGAGAAAGGGGAAAGCATTAGTCTTCCTAGTTTTTGGTGCCCCTTTTGATTTGCAGAGGGACGTGCAATTGGTTTTTTGAAAATAAAGGGAGTCCTGGTCAAAGCTTCGTACGGAGAGCATCTAGTTGAAGAAGCGCATAAGTTTTGTCTCCCCCCCTCCCCTGTTTTTAATCTGGGAGAGGGGAGGCCAAAGGAGTTCTTCGAGATTAGCAGTCTAAGACAACACACTCCAAGTGTAAGTCAAGAAAAAGTGCTACCTGCCGGAGAGAGCCGAGAGCTTGCCGTGAAAGAATGTCCCCTCCGATCTAGCCTTCACCGTGAGCAGTGGAATGATTAGCAGTCTAAGACAACACACTCCAAGTGTAAGTCAAGAAAAAGTGCTACCTGCCGGAGAGAGCCGAGAGCTTGCCGTGAAAGAATGTCCCCTCCGATCTAGCCTTCACCGTGAGCAGTGGAATGATTAGCAGTCTAAGACAACACACTCCAAGTGTTAGTCAAGAAAAAGTGCTACCTGCCGGAGAGAGCCGAGAGCTTGCCGTGAAAGAATGTCCCCTCCGATCTAGCCTTCACCGTGAGCAGTGGAATGATTAGCAGTCTAAGACAACACACTCCAAGTGTAAGTTAAGAAAAAGTGCTACCTGCCGGAGAGAGCCGAGAGCCTTCCGTGAAAGAATGTCCCCTCCGAGCTAGCCTTCACCGTGAGCAGTGGAATGATTAGCAGTCTAAGACAAAACACTCCAAGTGTAAGTCAAGAAAAAGTACTACCTGCCGGAGCGAGCCGAGAGCTTGCCGCGAAAAAATGTCCCTTCCGATCTACCCTTCACCGTGAGCAGTGGAATGATTAGCGGTCTAAAACAAAAGCACTCCAAGTGTAAGTCGAGAAAAAGTACTACCTGCCGCAGAGAGCCGGGAGCTTGCCGGGAAAGAATGTCCCTTCCGAACTAACCTTCACCAAGAGTAGCGGAATAAATTGCCTTTGACAGCAAATGGCTGTTAACACGTGTCAGTAGTCGTCCTAGACTGCTCTAGTTATGGAAGATTTGTGTACCGTTGTCCATCATATAAATGAAAAATACCCAAAATGGGTAAATGAAAGAATTCAGCTGCTGGTAAGAGATATATTCTGTATTTAATCTTAAACGATTTTTTTCCTAGTGATTAATCTTGTAGTGATTTAGTATTTCCATGTGTTTACAACAACAGTTGTATTAGTGAATTTAGATGTTTTTTTTTGTTTTTTTTATGTTAAATTAAATAAAGGAGAATGTATATAAAGGATATGCTTTAGTATAGTTTTTTAGTTTTTTTTTTATTTATCCTACCTTGATATTAATTTATTTGAATTTTAACCTCTGTAGTATCGAAATAACTATACTAAGTTTTGTAATACCATAAAATTAAAGTAGTTTCTTTGAATGTTTGGAAGTAAAAATAATTTTCAACCATTACCTTTTTTTTATTTAGAATTTTTAAATAACTTATCAGACCGGAAATTATATTAGCTCGGATTAATTAATGTACTTTTAGCTTAAACTGAGCAAAGATACTTGACTAAGTAATAGATTTTTTTTTAAAGCAAAAAATGTTAAGAAAATCACATGATTTAAAATGAATTAACTTATCTTATAAAAAAAAAGAGAAAAAAAAAATGGAGAAGTTAAAGCAGATGTACTAACACTTTACGAAATTGGCCAAAAAAATATCATTGTTGATTTCTGGGGTGTTTATGTTTATTATTTCTAGTGTTTTAATTTTTTCAAAATTATATCTTTCTTTGCCTTCTTGAAAATAAGAAGGATTTCAGAGTCTTTCTTCTCTCTTTTGTAATGTCAGGTTGAATCTTGTATTTTTAAATTATTAGTATGAGTTTAATATCTCAGGAATCAATAGTGATAAATGTTGGGTTCTACTGCAGATCAAGGTTTAGTACTTGAGACTGGGTCAGATTGAGAATCTTGCTGTGTTCTTTCTTATTTACTTGTATTCATTAAATTTTAAAGAATCTTAAATAATATTTGTGTTTATCCTTTTTATTGTTTTAATTTGTCGTTTAGTTTGTTTATCTTAATGATTTCTTAATGTTAACTGGTGTAATCTTTACTTAATTAATTCTTTTTTTTATATAAGCACCTAATTTATTTAATTATTTAATTCAACAACAAGATTCATGCGATTGGAAATTTGACCCAGATCTCATTAAATTCTTTAATAAAGCTGAAGAATATTTATTAATCTATATTAACTAAGTATATTTTACTGAGCAGAAGTTGCAATTAATTAAAGTAATAATCTGTTGCAGAAGTTTAATAAAAAGAACCCAACAACAATTAGGAAAACTAAGTGATCGCTTTTACACTTTGACATCTATATTAATAAAATAACAAATCGCTCTGTCTCTGTGTGTGTGTGTGTGTGTCTACGGGACTTACGAGGCTCAAAATTTTCATGAGAATAGCTCAATATCTCTTCTGATGCACCTGAAGCTCAGAATTTTAATATTTTGATTAATTTCAGATATATTAATTACGAACTGGAACTCACTGTCATCAAAACTATGCCTTTTTTTCCTTTCCTTCTCTACACTGATTTTCGGTTGGTTGGTTCATGCAGAGTCGCTTATAAAAAACACGTTTCTTTTTTGCGCTTGCTCTCGTTTGGTCGGTTGTATAAAACATTCACAAATCTTATACTATAATGCGAGCAAAAATTGTGTGTGTGTGTGTGTGTGTGTGGGTAAATTTTATCTCAAAAACGGCTCTAACGATTTTCGCAAAAATTTGGATTTTACCATTTTCGGGCACGAGAAGACCATTGGGCTAGGTCCCATGTTTGGGAAAATTCGATTACTGGGTCATTTTGGGTCACAATGGGTCAGGATCAAGCTATTTATATCTAGAGAACGGCTGGATGAATTTTAAGGAAATTTTGTATCCAATCGTTTTTTGGCACGAGAAAACAATTGAGCTGGGTCACATGTTCGAAAAATTTTGATTAGTGGGTCATTTTTGGGTCATTGTGGGTCAAGCCATTTTTATTTAAAAAACGGCTCTAACGATTTCGACCGAATTTTATATTTTATCGTTTTGGATTACAAGAAGACCATTGGATTAGGTAACATGTTCGAGAAAATTCGGTTAGTGGGTCATTTTTGGGGTCATTGTGGGTCATGCTGGGTCATGCTATTTTTATCTAGAGATTTTCTCACGCAATTTTGACTAAAAATTGCATTCTATGGTTTTCGAGCACGAGAAAAACATTGGGCTAGGTTACATGCTCGAAAAAAAATTTTAATGGGTCACATTGGGTCATTAAGGATCTGGGTCAAGCTATTTATATTTAAAGAACGGCGTGATGGATTATAACGAAATTTTGTATGTAGCAGTTTTTTGACATGAATAAACTAATGGGCTAAATCACATGTTTGAGAGATTTCGACTATGAGGGTCATTTGTGGGTCATGATGAGTCGTAATGGGTCATGGTCAAGCTATATCTAAATAACAGGTGGATCGATTTTAACGAAATTTTGTATGCAACATTTTTTTGGCACGGTAAAATCATTGGACTAGGTTACATGTTCGGAAAATTTCGATTAATGGGTCATTTTGGGTCATTAAGAGTCTGGGTCAAGCTATTTATATTTAAAGAACGGCGTGATGGATTATAACGAAATTTTGTATGTAACAGTTTTTTGACATGAGAAAACTAATGGGCTAAATTACATGTTTGAGAGATTTCGACTATGAGGGTCATTTCTGGGTCATGATGGGTCATGATGGGTCATAATGGGTCATGGTCAAGCTATATCTAAAGAACAGGTGGATCGATTTTAATGAAATTTTGTGTGCAACATTTTTTTGGCACAATAAAATCATTGGACTAGGTTACATGTTCGAAAAATTGCGATTAATGGGTCATTTTGGATCATAAAGGGTCTGGGTCAAGCTATATATAATTAAAGAACGGCAGGATCAATTTTAACGAAATTCTGTACATAACAATTTTTAGAAACGAGAAAACTAATGGACTAAGTCACATATTCGAGAGCTTTCGATTATAAGGGTCATTTGTGGGTCTTAATGGGTCAAGGTCAAGCTATATCTAAAGAATGGTTGGGTCGATTTTAACGAAATTTTGTATACAACATATTTTTGGCATGAGAAAATCATTGGGGTAGGTCACATGTTCGAGAAATTTCGATTAGTGGGCCACTTTTGGGTCATTCTAATTTTATCTAGACAACGTTTCGCGCAATTTTGACTAAATTTTGTATTTTATAGTTTTCGGGCACAAGAAAATCATTGGGTTATGACAGATTTTTGTGAAAATTCGATGAATGGGTCATTTTGGATCATAAGGAGTCAGGGTCAAACTAACTATATCTAAAAAGCGGCTCAATCGATTTTATCTAAATTTTGTATCTAATGTTTTTCGGCATGCTAAAACTAATGAGATAGGCCACACGTTCGAGAGATTTCGATTATAAGGGTCATTTGTTGGTCATGATGGGTCATGCTAATTTTATATAGAAAACAGTACTCACCATTTTGACTATACTTTGTATTATATCGTTTTTGAGCAAGAGAAAACCATTTGGCTTGGACACATGCTCGCGAAAATTCGATTTGTGGGTCATTTTGGGTCTTAATGAGCTAGGGTCATCCTAATTATATATAACAACGACTCAATTTTACCTAAATTTTGAAACAAAACGTTTTTTGTCACGAGAAGACTATTGAGCTGAGTCGCATGTTAAACAAAATTATATTAGTGGGTCATTTCGCTTTATTGCTGAATGCTGCCAAGATAATTTTACCTAAAAAATGGCTTAAACGATTTTGATTCAATTTTATATTCTACTGTTTTTGATTACCTGAAGACGATTGAGCTATGTCACATGCTTGATCAAATTTGATTAGTGGCTCATTTTGGGTAATACTGGTCAGAGTCACGAGAATATAGCAAAAGCCAATAACTTGGTGATATTTGAGAAAATATTGGCGACATATGGCCAAAAAATCGACTATAAAAATTACGAAAACCAAAACACGTATTTGGAGCCAAATGGAAGAATGCCTCCAAATTTGGCTATATCTAGCAAAAAATATTGTCTTTCAGAATGTAAAGAATTTTTTTATACATTCTCAGAGCTGCCAAGTCTCCGGCTTTTTGGATACCAGTATTATTATACAGAAAATGATGTTTTAAGTAATTGGAACATTGAGACGATTTAAAAACAGGTGATTTTCTCTAAAATAATACTGGTGTGCAAAAAGCCGGAGACTTGGCAGCTCTGCATTCTTAAGAAGATTCGAGATGCATGGTTAAACCAATCAGAGTCGAGCTACAAAAGTGATTTAGATCGATGTCCTTTCGTTGTAAATTTTAAAATAAAGTAAAATTTATAAACATGCGCATAAAAACATAGTTTTCTTATTGATTGTTTTTCTAAATAATATTATTATAAACATGTTTTACAGTAATAATACAGAGTTAATGATTCAGTGAAAATACTATATCGAGTTGAACATAAAGTTAATTTTGACCGAGCTAAGCTCGGTCTCCCCTGCTAGTATTATTTAAAAAACCGAGACAGAAAAAATAAACGAATTTGAGTACTTAATCTTTTAAAAATGACTGTTTTTTCACCTAAAGTTTAAATTTTAGCACGGAGTTGAAATACTTGCTTTGAAAACGTATTTAATAATAATAAAGGTTTAAGGGAATGAATTAGTTCAAATGACGTCAGAACCTAGCAACGAACTTCACAACCTGGAATTCATGTTGTTCGTCTTTCTGTTTTTCGTTAACTCTGATTGATTGAGCAATAATACATTCATAATTAAAACTGATCTATTTAAATAGCAAGACATATGGTTTTTAAATATTAATAAAAAGATCAGAAAAGATCTTACTGGCTCTTTTACCACTAAAAATTAAAAATTGGACAAAAATAATTCCTTACATTCGAATGCTTTCTGTTGCTGTTGCGCGTAGCAATATTTTAAATATAATTTACATTCTCATTTTCGATGATATTAATGATATAATTTCTTTTAACATCAGAAGTGTTTTTAGCACTTTTCAATAAAGTTTAAAAGTACTTATGCATTCGGTTTGTCTGTCCACCTGTCCACACCTTAATTTCTGTAAATATACTCGGATTTTTATGCAATTGACAAATCTTATTTAGCGTCATGAAATTGCATATGAAGTGCGTACGAATATTGGTTCATTTACACAGACACTCAAAAGAAATAGATTACATTATGGTATATGTGGAAAATTTGTTTGGAGAGTATTTTAATGAGTATTTTAACGCTATTTCAAATGCACTGAAACGGATGTAAATTCCCTGCTTTCACTACTATTAAATTAAATAGACAAATCATAGCAATTTTTAATAATTTACAGGGACACACAAAAGAAATCAGGTACAATGCTGTCTTTGCGTAATAATTGCTGGAGAGTATGTTTTAAAATTCGACATGCACTTTTAAACTTACTTAGTTTTTTGCATACTACTCTTTATATATGTTACAGGCCAAACCCGATTTTAGGCCAAACTAGATTGGCCTAGGCCAAACTAGTCTATCCTAACGCCCATCGGATAAACTAGTTTTTCCTAGGCCAAACTAGTCTATCCTAACGCTCATCGGATAAACTAGTTTTTCCTAGGCCAAACTAGTCTATCCGAATGCCCATCGGATAAACTAGTTTTTCCTAGGCCAAACTAGTCTATCCGAACGCCCATCGGATAAACTAGATTTTCCTAGGCCAAACTAGTTTGGCCGGACGATCATTAGGATAAACTAGTTTAGCCTGTTATTCATTGGTTTGAATTAGTTTACCCTAGGCCGAACTAGATTGTCCTAGGCCAATTCAATTTGGCGTGTTTTTTTTTTTAATCTACAGACCGCCACGGCGCCAACTTTCTAGTTTTGATCTAATTTAGCCTAGGCCAATGCAGTTTGACGCGATTTTAGCTCATAGACTATCAAAGTATGAGAGCTAATGTGCTCGCAGATTCTGTGTGCGTGTATGTAACCATGTACGTATGCACGTACGTATGTACGTACGTATGTACATAATGCGATAACTCCTGATAGAAATATCCAATTTGCTTCAAATTTTGGACATAGATTTACCCTGATGACGAACTTTCTTGATTAGTTTCAGGGGTTCATTTGATAAGAATAAGGGAAGGGGAACAAAAGACTAATCCGCATCCCCCCCCCTCTTTAGTTTAATTAAGTCAGTTTTCCATGCAAAAGTATCAGATTTTATTAAAATTTTAGGTATAATATCATTTTGATAAGGTACATTCATGATTAGCTGTGGGTGTTCATTGTTTACATATAAAGAAAGGAGGAATGGGGGGGGGACACTCTTAATTTATGTAAATAGGTTTTTCACGGATAATTTACCGATTTGTTTCAAATTTTGGATGTAGGTTTCTTCTGATAAGGCGTTTACCTGATTAATTTTGGGGGTTCTGAGTTTAAATATAAAGATAGAGCGGATTATATTTTCAATCGGATAGAAACTTCTGGTTTTATGAAAAGATTTTTAATTCGTAACAGATATTGGTTTTCACACATATCACTTCACGCGATATTGTTCATATTAAAAAATTAATATCCGAATCCTTTTAAAAATAAGAAAAAGCTTAAATAAAGCACGATACTTGAAATTTAGGATGAGAGGGGGGGGGGTAGAGTAAGGGGACGCTAGATTTTTTTTTTAAGCTCAGCTTTTTTTAAAGTTTTAGCTGCTAATTAAATATTACCATTTTTTGAAACTTTTAGAAACATAATAAAACACGATCTTAAATATTTAAGAAAAAAGATGCCGCGTTAAATACCACTATTTTCTATTAGTAATTTTTGTAAAAATGTTAAATTCTTGTTGGAATTGTTTGAAATTTTGTGATAGTTTATAACACATGATAAAAAATTGTAAAAAAAGTCCCATTACGAAAGGGAAAGAGGGGGGGGGGCAAACAAAATCAGGAAATATAACGGAAATTCTAGGTTGATCTATTTGAAACTTTAAGATAGTTTAGGACACATGATATAAATTTATAAAAATATATTTCGCGTTTAATGCCACTATTGACGAATAGTGATTTTTGTAAAAATCTTAAATTCTTGTTTTGAAGCACCGCGACATCGAGTAACATATCTACACATAGATTCTTTAACAGAGTTTTCTTAAGATACAGTTTTGTTGGTAATAGGGTGCGCTCCCTGGTGATGGAATGTGGAACTAATGCGAGCACCCTGGTGCTGGAGTTTGGAACTAATACAACGCGATTTAGGTATGAACGAATGTTGAATCGAAGAGAAAGAAACATGATGATAAATATTTAAGAAAAAGGATTCCGCATCAAAATACCACTATTTTCTAATAGCAATTTTTGTAAAAATGTTAAATTCTTGCCGGAACGTTTTGAAAATTTCGTAACAACGTCTTTCAAATTCTAATTCTACCTGAAATTTAATGAAAATCTGTGTATTAGTACTATTTGAGATAGAATTATCGCAGAAATCATAAAAAAACTGGATAGAAGCGCTACCTATTGAGCCATTTACTCTAAAAACAAAAGAATATTAATTTATATCAGGGACTAACTGAATTTGAAGTTTGATGAAAATCCGTTCATTTCTTTTTGAGATAGAACTATTGCGATAATCATGAATAATGTCACATAGCAGCGCCACCTGTTGCACGATTTACTCCAAAAACTAAAATTACTTTTGTACTTTTTTATATCAAGGACTAACAGAATCTGGAGTTTGATGAAAATTCATGCATTAGATCCTGAGATAGAGCTATTGCAATAATCACAAATAATACCGTATAGCGGCGCCACCTTTAAGAGATTTACTCCAAAAGCTAAAATACTAATTTATATCAGGGACTTACAGAATCTAAAGTTTGATGAAAATTCGTGAACTAATTCTTGCGACAGAGCTATTTCAGGAATTGGGAAAATTGAGCACAACAGCGCCACCTATTGAACAATTAACATGAAAACGTAAAAAGAATTAGTTCATATTACGGATTTACTGATTCCAGAAGTTTGATTAAAATTCGTAAATTAGTTATTGAAATAGTGTTGATGCAAATCAGTAAAAATGCACTTTAGAAGCGCCATCTGTTGAACTATTTACATGAAAAACTAATCAGCATCGATTTATATCAGGGACTATCTGAATATAAATTTTTATTAAATTCGATTCATTAGTTCTTGAGATACAGCTATTGTGAAAATTGTGAAAAATGTAGCATATCATAGCCATGTTGAGTGATTTACTTCAAAATAGAAACAACACCAACTCATATCATTGACGAACTGAATCTAAAGTTTGATGGAAATTTGATGGTATTAGTTATTAACATAAAGCTGATGCGTAAATCGTAAAAAAATGCAAAACAGCAGCGCCACATGATGAGCGATTTACACCAAAAACTAATCAGCATCAATTTAGATCAGAGATTACCTGAATATAAATTTTTATTAAATTTCGTTCATTAGTTCTTCAGCCGTGTCCCCACAGCCTGCGGTAGCATATAGCAGGTGTGCTGCTCGCGTACTGCCGAATGCCTTCTTGCTTTTCGAACGAACTTCGAAGCGAACAAAATTTAAATCGTAGCAAGCGTGCTAGGCACGCACCGCCGAATGTAACCCTCCTTTTCGAAAGAACCTCGAAGCGAATGAAATTCGAACTATATCCCCACTGTCCACACCAGTCCGATAGCGGGCGAAGCCAGCAAGTTTTAACTAAGCCACGTTATATTAGTTCCCAATTCCAACACCAGGGAGCGTACTCTATTATTAACAGAACTGTATCTGAATGAAACTCCGTTAAACAACCTATTAGTAGATATGTTACTTGAGGTCGCGGTGCTTTAAAACATAGAATTTCCGTTATATTTCCTGATTTTGTTCGCAACCACATCCTCTTTCACGCTGAAATGTAACTTTTTTTTTATATAAATTTATATCATATGCCATAAACTATCACAAAGTTTCAAAAAGTTCCAGCAAGAATATAACATTTTTACAAAAATTACTATTAGAAAATAGTGGTATTTCAATGTAGAATCCTTTTTCTTAATTATTTATCATCATGTTTTTTTTCTCTTCGAGGTTCGTCCGCTTCAACATATGTCCGTTTCAAGATTTTATATAAAAGAAGGGGCCCGATAGCGGGCGAAGCTGGTTTGAACTAAATCGCGTCCAAATTCCAACACCAGAGTGTCGCGTTATATTAGTTACACATTAGTTCGTTATATTAGTCCTACATACGTACTTACATAAGTATGTACATAGGTACGTACATAAGTATGTACATACGTACATGGTTACATACACGCACACAGAATCTGCGAGCACATTAGCTCTCATACTTTGATAGTCTATGAGCTAAAATCGCGTCAAACTGCATTGGCCTAGGCTAAATTAGATCAAAACTAGAAAGTTGGCGCCGTGGCGGTCTTTAGATTCAATAAAATCACGCCAAATTGAATTGGCCTAGGACAATCTAGTTCGGCCTAGGATAAACTAGTTCAAACCAATGAATAGCAGGCTAAACTAGTTCATCCTAATGACCGTTCGGCCAAACTAGTTTGGCCTAGGAAAATCTAGTTTATCCGATGGGCGTTCGGATAGACTGTTTGGCCTAGGAAAAACTAGTTTATCCGATGGGCGTTCGGATAGACTAGTTTGGCCTAGGAAAAACTAGTTTATCCTATGGGCGTTAGGATAGACTAGTTTGGCCTAGGCCAATCTAGTTTGGCCTAAAATCGGGTTTGGCCTGTAACATATATAATTTCTACATCTCATATATAGGGCTGCACAAAATTATTCGCATACTATTCTTCTTATAAGAAGAAATTGCTGAAGGGAAATTTTCTGAAATATATGTACTACATAAATGAATTAATTTTTGAAATACAAGTTGTTAATATGTACAAATCTCTTCTATATCATATACAGAGTTGCTAAAAAATTCGGATAATTTTCCGAAAGTAAATGGAAACATCTGACATTCGGTTTTGAAATGTTTTGTGTATTAAATAAATTGTAAATGGAAAATAAGTTTTTTTCTGATGTTTCTAAAGATAAAGAAATATTGGGTGACTTAGAAGCGATAATCGAAGATTTTTACTTCGTGATTATAATAAAATTTCGTAGTTTAAGAAACATCTGTATTTTTAGCACTTACCGAGAAAGTTGAAAAGTACTTATGCATTCGGTTTGTCTGTCCGTCTGTCCTCGCTCTAACTCCTGTAAATATACTCGGATTTTCATGCAATTGATAAAGCTTATTTAAGGTCACCAATGCATGCTTGGTATTCCATATTAAGCATGTATGACAAATGATTCATTTACAGGGATATTAAAAGAGTTCGATTAGGGTATATGGAGAAAAATCGTTTGGGGGAGAATTTTAATGATATTACGTTATTTCTAATGTAATCAAACTAATATAAATTAATGAATTTAACCACGGTTACGTTAAAAAAGAGCATTTATCGCATTTTTTATTAATTTAAAGGGATATACGAAAGAAATGTTTACAGTACTCTTTTTCCTTAATAATTGATTGAGAGTGCGTTTTAAAATTCGGTATGCGCCTCTAAATGTAATTAGTTTTTTCCATATTATCCTTTACATATAAATTCTATACTACATCATATACAGAGCAGCACAAAAATATTTGCATACCATTTTCCTTATTAGAGGATATTGTTGAAGGGGAATTTTCAACTGAAACATGTGTATCTCTTAAATGAATTAAAATTTTGAATGCATGTTATTAATAGATATCAATCTATGTGTCATATACAGGGCTGCTAAAAATTTCGGATCATTTTCCGAATGTAGATGGGAACAGCTGGAATTCTGTTTTGAAATGCTTAATGTATTTTCATATGGTGAAATGAGATGTAATATTTTAATTTTTTAAACGGTGCAGTTTTTTACATTATTCTAAATGTGTTGGATAGTATTTCATAATCTGTGCTTGATGCATTATTTTTTATTTTTAAAGATATTTTTAAACACATTTTATCATTGCTCTATTTTTTTTCTTTTTAAACACTAAAAATTGTTCCGAGTTTAACGCACACCTGCCATACAGTATGCTACAGGTAGTGGGAATTTGTGTAAGATATTCGTACAGAACATATTTCACCCTTAATTTATAAGAAGTGGTTATTTCGAACAATAATTTTACTAAATTTCTTAAATTCTTATTGGATTTTCTCACCCTCTCCACTAATATATCTATACGAATAAGTTTAATACTGGAGTTTCCTTCGGATATATGTTTGTTAAGGTATTGATGAGCTACTGGAGGTGAAAAGTAGAACTAACATATTTTACAGAGCATATTTCACAGCTTACCTTCTACTTGATAAATTATGCAGCCACTAGCCGTGTAGGAGGTTGTTATTAATATTGGTCTCTTAATTGAGTGGTGGTTATCATTATTTCCGAATAGAAATTTCAATAAATTTCTGAAATTGCTATTTGTATCCCCACCCCGTTTGGTAATATATCTACGGAAAGAATGATAATCGGAGTATCGTTCGGATTTAAGTTTGTTTACGAAAAAATGCTCATTCTGGTAATGTAAAGTGAAACTTTAACATTCTGCAAATCGTGCATTGCACGCCTATTCTATCCAACCGCAAGTGGCGGTGATCCGTGTCGGATTTTCGTACAAAACATACTGCGCCCCGTAGCGGCGAAAAGTGGATCTGGAGAAGTTTATAGCACGTACGCGGTTAGAATTGTTAGTTTAAACTTATTAATAATTTTAGAATTTGTCTACGATTAGATAACGGTTAGATTACATTTGGGTTAGTTAGGTTGCAATTATATTATGATTAGTCTTAGGTTAGATTTAAATTCCGGTTACATTATAGTTAGGATATAATTAAGTTATAGTTAGGTTAAGGTAAATTGCAGTTAGGTTACTATCAGATTACGGATATGTTACGATAAGGTGACGATTAGGTTACATTTATGATATATTTAAGTTACTGTTAGGTTCAGGTTAAGTTGCAGTAAGGTTACAGATAGGTTACGATTATAGTAAAATTAAGTTACGGTTAGGATTTTATCCACAGGGTGAACATTACACATGTTTTGATTAAAGTATACTTAATTTTGTACTATGGTTCTGAAACTACATTACTATATACTAACCATTTACCTAATCATTGCTTGTCGATTTTAATCATGGTATAGTCGGAACTAGGAGTGTATAATTTTTTTTATTCAAAATATTTCACTTAGGATTTCGATGTGAAAAAAATAAAAAGTTACGTTACTAAACAGTGATATTTACGGATAAAAATCAACATTTTAACGCGAAAATCAAGCAATTGTTGGATACATATTTCCTCCCCCATTTCACATTGAAGTCATTTTGAATATTTATTACTCTAAAAATTAGTTGTTTATTTTTTTGACAGATTTTTCTCAGTCAGTAGTCACGCATTTCGAGTTACAGATAAAGTCACAAATTTCAGGTTCGTTTAATATTATTACCATGGACCCGGGCAACGCCGGGCGGGTCAGCTAGTAGTTTATAAATTATATGGCACATAATACAAATTTTATAAATTTAAGATAAATTGAATTTTTGTTGGGGGAAAGGCAATGTTGTCTTTTTAGGTGCGTTCGTAATTATATAATACGTAGCACCTATAGTGGTCGTTCAGTCCGTCCGGCTATCCGTCCGTCCGTGTGTCCGTCCGTCCGTCTGTCTGTCCGCATATAACAACGCAAAAACTACCCAACCGAATCGTTTGAAATTTAAAATACATAATTATTACATAATTTTGTCGAGTCATTTCAAATTTTATGAAAATCGAATGCATAGATCAATTACAGGGGCAATCAAAAGCATTCTATTACATTACGGTCAATGGGGAAAAAAGTTTCAAATGCATTTGAATCGTTTGAAATTTAAAATACGCAATTATTACATAATTCTGTCCAGTTATTTCAAATTTTTTGATAATCGTGTGCATAGATCAATTACAGGGGCAATCAAAAGTATTCAATTACATTATGGTCAATGGGGAAAAAGTTTCAAATATATTCTATACGTTTGAAATTTAAAATACATATTTATTACATAATTTTGTCGAGTTATTTCAAATTTTATGAAAATCGCATGCATAGATCAATTACAGGGACAATCAAAAGTATTCCGTTACATTACGGTCAATGGGAAAAAAATGTTTCAAGTGGGAAAAATGTTCAAGCATCTTAATCGTGTTACACTCATGCGAACTTAATAAAATTTATATGCAACTATAAAGTACATATTATAATATACATCTTACATAATTTGTGGTGCAAAGAACAGTTGTTATTGATTTACAAGGCCACACAAAAGTATTCCATTACATAATTGTATAGGGAGAACATTGTTTGATGAGCGTCTTAATTGTAATTCACTATTTACAATTTTATGAGATTGATATATGAAAGTAATATTTTTAAAACTTCGTTATCATACGAACGCATCTAATTTGCTACGCTTTACGTGCAATTTCCAACTTGTTTCTTTAGATAAGCATATTTATTACAATTTGAATGCGTTTTTTTCACTGATCACTAATGTAAATATTATTCCTTTACATTAAATATTTGTAAGAGGGAGGAGGGACTATTTTCTAAATATTGTTAAGTTTGGGGAAACTAAAGAATCAATTGCTTTAAACTTTGACATATAGTTTATTACACATCTATACATATAATAAAACAGTAGGACCCGGTGTGTCTGTACATTGAAGATAATTGACAAAAATGGAGTCAGGGCGATAAAAGAAAACCAATGAAACACAAAAAAATTTTTTTTGAATTTTTTGTCTGTCTGTCTGTCTGTCTGTCTGTCTGTTTGTTCGAGGTTATCTTCGTAACTACTGAATGGATTTTTATGCGGTTTTCACTAATGAAGAATGCACACTCCCGGGCAGTGTATAGGCTTTGTTTCATCAAAATCGGACAACAGACAAAAAAGTAACAAAAAGAAACAAAAGAAACTATTAGGTGCGCTGCTCACGTTTTTTAGTACATAACGTTTTTTAGTACATATAAAATCCAATAGATGTCACTGTGCGATTTTAAAACGCGCTATCGTTATGTTTTCGCCAGTCTACTTAAGTATGAGAAAGTTTCAAGCTGGCTGTCGTTCCATGTGGTTCAGTCGGTAGAACGTCAGTGCGCCATACTGATGGCCCGGGTTCGATTCCCAGCATGGAATTTTTTTTCACTATGTTGGCATTAACGCCTATAAGCAATTAAAAGAATTTGAAATATTGTATTCAAGGCGAATTTTCTCTCTGGGAAAATTTCCTTGCATTAATATGTCAGTGTAATTTTTTTTTGATTTAATTTTTTTTTTCGAAACTTTGTTTTTCTTAAAAAATTACAGTAAATATTTGATATTTCCCAACGTTTTTTGAATGATCGACTTGCTTTTTTTTTTTTTTAATGTATGTCTGAACCTTATCTAACTACTTCTTCAAGATTTCTTTAGATAAACCGACCAGCGTAGCGGGCGAAGGCCGCTAGTAATAAGAATAAAGATAAAGAGTTTTGAAACAGATACTAAATGAAACCCTCTGTGCGATCTATGATCACACTTACCCACTTGTTTCTAATTTTTCTGTGGAATGTCTCCTCCTGTTTTATATTATTCCTGGTCTTTTTAGGTGCGTTCGTAATTATGTAAATACGTAGCACCTATAGTTGTCGTTCAGTCTGTCCATCTGTTCGACTGTCTGTCCGCATATAACAATGCAAAAACTACCCAACCGAATCGTTTGAAATTTAAAATATATAATTATTACATAATTTTGTCGAGTCATTTCAAATTTTATGAAAATCGGATGAATAGATCAACTACAGGGACAATCAAAAGTATTCCGTTACATTACGGTCAATGGGAAAAAAAGTTTCAATGCATTTTTTAATCGTTTGAAATGTAAAATGTATAATTATTGCATAATTTTCTCAAGTCATTTCAAATTTTATGAAATTCGGATGCATAGATCAATTACAGGGAACATCAAAAATATTCCTTTACATTACGGTCAATGAAGAAAAAAATTCAAATGCATTTTAATGGTGTTATACACTGTAAGAAAAAACGGAAGAAAAAACAGCAAAAATGGCTGTTAATAGTTCTTTTTTGTGCGAAAATAGAATTTTACGGTTATGGCGTTATTTTTCAGTGACGTTTTTGAAGCGCCATCTGCCGTTTCGCAACTGTCATGGCTATGTCTATCCCATAATACACTCCGCCCCGCCGCCATTTGTTTCCTGTTGCAGTGATTTTGTATTGGATTTTTTTTCTCCAAAATCAGTAATGATTTAAATAAATCACAAGCTAATGAATCTGTTGCGGGCTAAAGGTAAGTTTTGTATTTGTACTTATTTCTTTGCTTTAATAAAATTGCATTTCTCTTTATTGTGTTATAAATATCTAACGCACATATTTCAGTCAAGTGTAATAAATTAATGTTCATGGAAGTTCATTGATAAATGTTGTAAAGTACTTCAACGATGCCATTAAGTTTCTCTGATTTATATTTAAAATAAGTATTATTTTAACACAATTATAATTATTTATAATTAATAATTCAATCCGATTAAAAGAAAAATTGGGGTTTTTGTGATTTGATATGTGCTTTGATAGGTTACGCTTTTGCTTTATAGGAGGTGTGCAATGTTTTTAATAGTTCTATGTATTTCCTTCGCATGTTATTTTATAGCAGGACCGGAGTGATAATTTGCCATAAAGAGCGACATTTGCCTGACATATATTGAACATATAATCCATTATTATTTTATTTTTCTAAGCTTTAAAAAAGTGTGATAAATTGTTATTTTCTCATGTAAAAATATAGACACAGAATGCATTTTATATAATTATAGCCAAGTAATAAACGAAGTACATAATCTTTACTATAAAACATAGATAAAATCGACAAATCGACACTGAAATAACATTATAGCAAATACAACAACCTCATACTTTTTTTCTTTTAAAACATATGTCTTGCGTTGCGCTAAAATCAGCAGATATCACAAAGGGTAGAACAGGAAGTGCCAACGAATCTAAAAGTGCTTTTCAAAATGTTTTACTTCGTCATTCGATCGTGTAATTCTTAGATTTGGGATAGCTTGATTAAATAATGTTGTTTTAATTGTAATATCAGAGAAAATATTTCATACTTCAGGTAAATATTATGTTATTATTATTTTTTTTAATTTAAGATCATGATTGCAGATTATTTTGAAAAAAGTATTCTTTAAAACTTGTTTCATTAAACCCATGTCATTTTATGTAACTAACTTTGCCAGATATCTTACGTAAATCAGCCCTTTTTTACGCAGGATACATTAAGCAATACTTAAGCAAGAAACATTTCTTGCTTGATAAACATTGCCGTCATGGGGCAACAATCGCTTATAACTGTAATTAATTTATCGGAAAATAAAAAAAAGGTGTTTAATTACTGTACAAATCATTTTTCAAAGGGTGCAGTTTTATTACATTATTCTGAATGTGCTTTAAAGTGCTTCATAATCCATGCTTGACGCGTAATTTTTTTCTTTCTGGTTTTAATTATTTTTGGATTGAAAACTGGTATTATATTTTAAATGTTTTAGCGGATAAAAATGCAATTATTCTTAGTAGAATTAAACTATTTTGATAAAGAGCTTATTATAATATATCGTATTTATTTCATTGTTGATAGTTGTGTTTTTTGTAAATATCACTAACATGAAGTCAAATTGTCATTTATCATATTTTACATATCTCATCATATCATAATTTCTAAATTTAGCAAGAATTTCATGTGGAGTTTGTTTTTATGTGTTTCTCTTTTTGGCCTAAAAGTGTGTACTTTTATAATATTGATTTCGATATTATGATAAATAATCCCCCCCCCCTAAAAAAATTATACAATTTATATTTTGAAATTTTGTCTTATTTTCTATAGTTATTTTCTTTTAATCATTTAAACGCCAATGTTCCCAAATGGAAACATTGCATTATTTGTAATAAAGAACATATATTTTCCAACATAATAATGATGTCCTTATTTTTTCCTATAAAATATAAGGTTGATTTCAACTTTTGAAAAAAAAAAAATATGTTTAAGCATTTATCACAGGTATAAGGAAAATGTAAATTCGATTTTGTAAAAAAATATATTATTGTTTTTGTCGGGTTTTTTAATCATTTACATTTTGCCGTTAGAAATTTAAATGTTTTTTAAATTCGAGAAAATACTCAAGAACAATATATAACAGAATATAGCGGTAAATAATTTGTTATATTTGTATAGTTAGTCAATCAATAATCAAGTTCCAAACTGTGAACAGTGAAATGAAAACAGCCAAAAAAACTGCAGAAGTATTTTTTTTTTTTTTTTTTTTTTTTTTTTTTTGTTATTTTCTAAATTTATATGCATAAATTAAAACATTTGAATCTGTAATACAGGTAAAACAAAATTATAATAATAAATATATTGCGATATCAATTCGGCGTGTAACCGATTAATTATTATTCAAAGTGAGATTTTATTATCAATTATATGATTAAAAAGTATATATCTTACTGGTATAATTATTTTCTATTTTGTAATTCATATACAAATATATAAGTAATTTGACGTTTTTAATTGTTTGACATATTATGGATCAATTATGCTTTGTTTAAATTTAATTTCTTTGCAAACTGTAACTGAGATTTTATGTAATATTCGTAACGTCGAATTAATATTTTTTTCTTTTTTTTTCTTTTGTTTCCAATGGAGATTGAGTTTTTTAGAAGTCAGTTTTATTCTTCATGCGGTACCTTTTTTGTAAATCTGTATTATTAAGATGCAATTACACTTTTTAACTCAACTTGCCCAACTTATAAAAGGGTATGCGGAGCAGTTGCCCCGGGCTACCCTTTTTAGAGGGAACCCTTATGAAAGCAAAGAGGATATTCATTAAAAAGTGCCAAATGATTAAAATTAGACAAAGTGACTAAAATTTATAAATTTGTATATGTTTAACCAGTAGTGTCTAGTGTGGTTCCCTGTTTGCCCTCTTTGTTTCCAGTACTCCTTCTACACATAGAAAAAACTAAATATATCATTAGGAAACGAATGATTAAAATTTTATCACAACTTAAAATTCTATTGTTTTGAAAAGAAATTCTTTACTAACATTTCCTCGTAGCATGGGAAGCAGTGCCAGATTTATGGCAGGGCATTCGGGGCACAGGCTCAGGGCCCCCGATTTTCAGGGGGCTCCATATTTTGCTGGATGTTTTTTAATTATTGCCCAAAATCCGATGTAGCTTTAATATTCAATGAAATTTTAGACTCTATTATGTTGATATTCTATTTTATAACATTGTATATTTTGTCTAAAACATCCATTCATTATTTTATTATAATGATTATTTGCTTTTATCTTAATCACTTTAAAAATATATTGTATTTTTAATTCTTGTTAAAATGTTAAATCCTTTTCCTTTTATAGTCAGATTATTTGAGTATTGGGGAACATATATTGCAGGCGGTAGAGTCCCCAATATTTTAAATAATTGTAGTTTGGTGTTTAAAAAAAAATATTATTAGTTGTTGCATACTTTATATTCCAGATATATACATTTGCTTAGGAAAAGATAATTAGCACTACACAATTTACTATAAAACTTCTATTCACTTAAATTTCATAGTTGCGAAGTAATTATTTTAAAGTAAGTTATTGATTATCATATTTACATTGTAATGGATATATTAAAGTCAATAATGGTTATTTTAGTAACTATCTTTTATCATTTTTTAAGTCAGTTCCCCTGTAAGTATTGGTGCAAGGGGGGCCCCGTAAGCATCTGTGCCTAGGGCCCCCAAATTTGTAAATCGGTCCCTGATGGGAAGTTAAAATAATTAATTATAACGAATTTTGAGTCTTCTCTTTTTTAGGCATCCTATAATGTATGTATATAAGCAGAATTTGTAAGATATGTTCGTGTCAACAAATTCATCATTTTTTCTACTTATTATCCTACTACAGTTGAACCTCGAAAATCTGAACATTTTACTGATTTCAATTTTATTTATTTAAAGTGAGACTTTGTTATAACTTTCATATTTCTCATCCAATGCAGTTAAATTTTTTCAAATAAACACTAAATAAACAAATGTAGATGTATTCTGGTATATGTTATGGTAATTAACCGTTAATTAAAGATTTAATTATTACATAAACTGGAAATTTAAAAAAATAATAACTTATTAAACATAAAAAACAGAACGATTTAACTTGATACAATTATGACTGGAAACTTTATGTAGTTTAATTCTAACTAAATCACTCAAGGAGCCGTCCACCAATGACGTCACGCTTGAAGGAGGGGAGGGGAGTTGATGAAATTGTGATAGTTTGTGATAAGGAGGTGAAACAGTGTAAGAAGAAATGTGGCGTCACATATTTTGGTTAAAATAAAAGTATTAAAATTCAGGCAATTAAATTTTGAAGTTATTCTAAAATTAGAATATTTTGTGTTCGTCAAGTAAAGATAAGATTTAAAAAGCCTGGTATATTAAATTCTATTTCAAATTTCAAATTACACCTCTTTTCGATCACTCTTCAATATAAATATTTTATTACTATTCTATATTATTTGTGTTTTTTGTTGCAAATCTAAACATTATTTTATACAAAATAAGTACATGAATCATTTTTATTGTTAAGCCTACAAATGTCATTAAAACACATAGTTAAAATTTAAAAATAAAGTTTCAAATATGATCTATAAGGAAATACTTTCTTTCTGATCCGCAAGTAAATGTTTACATAACATAGAGTGACATGTGACAAGAGGGGGTGAAAAAGTAAGATGAAGTGTGACGCTTTGTGACAAAGGGGGGTGGAGGGCAGGGGCCTCGCTAAGGGGGGGATGGGTGGGAGCCTCCCCCCCAAACATTCATGAATGTTGTTGCACTTGGCAAATTCACAAACTTAGTTGGCAAATTTTCTTTAAAATTTTAATAAAAACTATGATATATTTTCAATTTTTGATAGAATTGGCGAAAATTACAAAACTAATTAGGAATATTATTAACCTTTTAACAAATAGGGGCTATATTACATTTTCTAATTGTGGTAACTTGGCAAAATTGTAAAATGAGTTGGCAAATATTGAAATTTGACTTGGCAATTTTAGGTCCTCTCCCCCCTCAATAAAAAGTCTTAGCGATGGCCCTGGTGGAGGGAAGGTCAAGAATGTTGTAAAAACGTGTAACATCATTTATGGACAACCCCCAAGTACATGTTTGTAACTAAGGGGATGTGCAAATATAAAGTTATCAACTTTTTGATAATTTTGGACCCCCTCCTCCCTTCTTATACCATATATTATCATCTCCCCCCCCCCTTCAAATAATGTTATCGTTACATTTTTTTTTTTCAGAATTTATTTCTTTTGTTTGAATTGATATACAAAATTAGTTACATTTATTTTTCGCATACTTTATTGAATCAAATGAAGAGAAGTCAGTAAAATTTTACTTTATATCGAATAAAATTTAAAAGAAATAGTCACCGTTTAAAAAAAATACATTTTTTAAATCTTTTTACAAGATTCTCTCTCTTTTTTTTTCGCCCCTAAAATCTGTTTAAGATTTGCTTTTTTTCTGGGGAGATGGGGGGAGTGGGTATTACTTGTTGAAATTTGTGATACTGTTTTTCGTGATCGATTCACGAAATAATAACAAATAAATAAATAAAAATAAATAAACATCGCTGAACAAAAATTTAAATACAATATTCTGGGAAGAATGGCGAAATTTGACATGTTTACTCAAGGATCTCTGCATTCCCACACTCTTCAAGATGCTCTAGAAATAGCATCAAACCTTCTCAAACAAAAAATTTGGGATTTAACTACACGATTTTACTCACGTTTAATATCCATTAAGAAAACTTATGTTACGATGTTATTCTTTCACATTTTTTTCCTTCTGAATATTTTTTTATGTCCGATTTTTCGGACTGATGGCCGATTATTTTTTTTTATTTTCAGAACCTAATGACTTAAGTTTTTGTAAGATTTGAAATAAAATGACTTATGTATTATCTATTGTGTAACTATATTTTAATTTATTGTGTTTTAATATGCATAATTAATTGCCACATAAGTGTTATCTCTTAGAGTATTATTTTTATTTTGTTACTTAATTCGTCAATTTAAACGTTGCTTATTTGCACATGGTGGAAAAAAATAGGATTTTGTTTGTTATTATGTTGCCATGAAAATGTTTTTTGACAAACCTCCAAATTCCAAAATTGCCGTGCCCCAGAGATTTAGAATTGTCGAAGTTCAATTGTAGTTTTTTTTTTTTTTTTTTTTGTCATTTGTTTGGGATAAATTGTACATACAGATGTGAGCAGTACGACATTTAAGCTTGCATACACTATGTGTGAAGTTTAATACTACAATGACAGCAAAAAAAAAGAAAAAAAAATCTTAACACTTGCGATCTTTAACGTTTTGTTAAATATACAGAAATATACATGAATTATTCTGAAACTCCAGGTTATATATTTTCGCGAAGATTTTTTTCCCGAAATTCCATAGCAGATCGTCAACAAATTGAAAAAGAACAAAGATCTTTCAGATAACCGTGTCAAAACTTATGTAGTAATAGCATTCAAACTGCAAATTATAATTAAATGGCTTATTGTAATAAACTGTGTTCATTTTTGGGAGGATAGCAATTATACTCATAGAAAAATTAAGGTTTTTATAAAAACGGTTCCAAATTTTGCCAAGTTTTTGCTTATAATTTGCAAAGTTTTTAATAAAAAACGATGTTCTTTTCAGGAAACATGACAAATAACATTGTACATGATACCCTGTAATCAGAATTAAACAATAATAATTGTATGAAAAATAAGCGTGTTTAGTAGATAATGTTTCACTGCGCGTGCCGCAATAAAAATATATCTTGCATAACGTGTTAACTAAATGTATGGACCAACTTTTGTGCACATCTCAAAAATATAATTTGAAAATTATCGTGTATAGAATAGGATCAAAATCCGTTATTCCCAAAATGAAGAAAAAAGGTGAGGGTCTGTATTCATATTTCCTTGATTAGTGTTAATATATCATATACACAATATTGCACGTACTACTATATTTGGATACAATCCATCATCTTTTTGCATCCTTTTGGGAATAACGGATTTTGAGCTTATTCTATCGACGATAATTTTCAGAGTTTTCAAGCTATGCTTTTGAGACAGTTACAGCTTTTATATTGACAATTTTTTAATAGGACCAATCCTTATATCAAAAATAAATTAAACAATAATAGGAATTGAAAAAAAAAAATCTCAAATTAAACTGCTTATATTCTGATTCATTTTAAAATTCATTTTTGGTTTTAAGCGCATTCAAATGGTTCTCTTATTTGTGAACTATATAAAGTGACGTATTGGGCAGCTTTTTTTTTTAAATAAAAGCACAATAAAGAAAAAACCCCCCTCAAAATGAGCATTTTGAACAGAATTTCCCAATCGTGATTAAAAAAAAAAAAAAATGAGAAAGTATTGAAATAATAAATTGCTTATTTTCTGACTCATTTTTAAATCCATATTTACTCTCAAACACATTCAATCGACAGGTTCTTTTATTAAGGAACTGTATAATGTGCCGTATTGGTAAGTTTTTTGATAAAGGCAGAATGTATTTCAAAAAACTGCTTTTTGAACAGTATTTCCCTAGCGAACGTGGTTGAAGAATTGAGTATGTATTCAAATAACAAATTGCTTATTTTATGACTCATTTTTAAATGCAAGTTTGCTCTCAAACACATTCAATTGACAGTTTCTCTTATTTAGGAACTATATAACGTGCCGTATTGGTCCATATTTTCATAAAGTCAGAGTATATTTCAAAAAATGCTGTCAAAGTGGGTATTTGAGCCGAATTTTTCTTAAGATAATTCTGATAAAACCAGCTCTTATAGAAAAAAGAAATTAAAAGTTCTTCAAAAGCGGCCAAATAAAATTGTTAAACTGGTTTTATCTCTAATTATATTTTACTTTTTGTTGTTGAAATGAACACTTAACTACGAAATCTACCTGCGCCTATAGACCAAGCCGACAGAGATTTTTTTTTTGTATATTTTCACGTTTTCCTATCTTTTGATAAAAACAGTATACAGAGTTTTAAAAAATATATGCACCTATTGATTGATACTGTTCGAAACTTTGTTTTTGTTCTCTGAAAAACTTAAAAGTGAATATATACCTACAGGGGTTGGACAAAAATATGGAAACACCTTTTGAAATGCATGTTTGAAAAGAAAGATTGATTATAATGAACTATGTAGATGGCGCTGGTGTTTTCTCCTACTGACGCCACCTATACAACTTCGCAAAATCGCTGCATCGTTCAGTCGTTATTGGAGCACTGTTATGTGAGGTTGTCATTGCATTATGTCAGAGTTAACAGACTTCGAACGTGGCCAAATTGTTGGAGCATGTATGGTGGGTGCTTTCGTAAGCAAGGTAACCGAGGTTTTTAGTATTTCAAGAGGTACTGTGTCGAAGATTTATTCCGAATATTTGAAATGCGGAAAAACACCATCCTCTAAATCACAGCGCGGACGAAAGTGTGCGCTGAGTGATTGTGACAGACGATCATTAAGGAGGATTATCGCGAAAAATAAGAAGACCTCAGCTGCAAAAGTTACTGCTGAAATGAATGTCGTGTTACCAAACCCTGTGAATATTAAAACAATTAGAAGGGAGCTTCATAAACAGGGAATTGCTGGCCATGCTGCAATTGAAAAGCCATTCATCAGTGGATGCTAATGCCCGTAACAGGAAAAAGTGGTGTTTATGTTATAAAGCCTGGTCTATAGAGCAGTGGAAGAGAGTAATATGGTCTGATGAGTCTTCTTTCACATTGTTTCGAACTTCTGACCGAGTTTACGTCTATAAAACGCCTTCTCAAACCTATAATACAGACTGCTTGTTGCCAACAGTGAAACATGGCGGGGCTTCGGTGATGGTTTGGGCAGCCATATCGTGGTTTTCTGCTGGCCCCATGATAACTCTGTCAGGGCATATTACGGCTCAGAATTATATGAATATTTTAGCAGATCAAGACCATCCAATGGTGCAAACTTTGTTCCCCAATGGTGATGGTATCTTCCAAGACGACAACGCCCCCGTTCACACAGCTCACATTATCCAGAACTGGTTTTCTGAGCACGAGGATGAATTGTCGTATCTCCCCTCGTCACCACAGTCACCAGACCTGAATGTTATCGAACCTTTGTGGTCCACATTGGAGCGGAAAGTGTGTTCTCGCTATCCACCAACAACATCATTATATGAACTTGCCACCGTTTGCATGAAAAATGGTACAATATTCCCTTGGCAAACATACAGAAACTGTGTTTATCCATTCCGAGAAGACTGTAAGCTGTTTTGAATAACAACGAGTACCTTACACCATATTAGGCAAGGAAACATATTTTTTTAAGGTGTTTCCATATTTTTGTCCAACCCCTGTATATTACCTATGTTCTGCAATGTGTAAAATTGTTTATTTTCATTACAATAATTAAATAGAAGGTTCTTAAAAAGTTGGCGGTTCTGATGTATGAAATGTAATTTTGTAAGTAAGATGCTAGATTATAATTTTGTATATTAATGCTAGATTATAATTTTGTATATTAATGCTAGATTATAATTTTGTATATTAATGTTTTTTGTTTTGTTTTCAGATGCATGTTGAATATAAATCCAAAAAGAGGGGAAAAAACGAACAGAGATGTAGTGGAGGGTATACGCGGGTACACGCCGCATACCTTCTGGATTTTTTTAAGGAGCACCGTATACCCTCTATTTCTCAAGAAAGCTATAGTATATACACTGTAGGGTATACTTTCTGCCTTGAGCGTATACCCTCTACTTAGAGCGTATACTTTCTGATTTTTTTTACTACTACACCACTGCAAACGAACTAAATATAGTGTTAAAAGAGAAATATTGCCGCATGTTCTTTCTTTACATAATAATATGTCAGCTTTTGAATGACTGTAATTTATCATTGTTTTGCATTAAAATTTTTCTTTACTGAAATTAAAATTATCATTTCTTTCTAAAGACATTACCTAAGAAAATACAAGTCTAATTTTCAGCGAAACCATGGATGTCTGATTTATTTACATAATTATATTTATTGTGCAAAATGGTAATTTTAAGTGTGTCTGAAAAAAATGAATGATTATTTTTACAAGAAAAAATTAATATCTAAAATACCAAGATTATGTTAAATTTATGTTAAAATTGTGTTAATTAGTAGTAAAATTTGAAAATGTGCTTAATAATTAAGATTTATGACTATAAATTCAATTTTTCAGTGACCAGTGAATGCAAGAAAAAAAACATTATTTAAACAGAATCTTAATCAAGTAGATACTATCAAATTCAGGGTGTCCCAAAAATAGCGTCTAATCTCAGCGCAGCCAGATTTCTCGTTGGAAGTACATAAATAATATCCACAGAACTGCATCTTTACAATCCATAGTTTACGAGAAAAATACAAAAAACAAAGTATAATGTCACAGCCGGTGTAAGAAAAACACCCGTTTTTGGCACATCAACAGCATTATTTACATACATTTCCAGACAATAACGTTCAAAAAATTTGCTGTGCGCATATCGCATCGTGCGTGCGTGTGCCATGTCTCCCCACGAAGAATGTACTTGTGTAGAGTTTAGGTGCTATTTTTGGCACACCCTGTATAATACATAAATGTGGCTAGTTTATATATTTAATAAATAACTCTTATTACAGTATACTCTCGACATTAAAGTTATATTTACTTCCAAAACCAGTTCCGAAAGTGAAAGTAACTTTATAAAAAGTATCTGCGATCAAAATCGAAAAAGTAATCAAGGAGCGATCTTGAGAGAGACCTCAGCTATCCAATGCAAAAAGAAAAAAAAAAAAGTCAAACTGCAAAAGAGTTATTAGGAAAATGCCTTCCTATAGGAATAGCATTAGCACGCGAGTGTCTTCGCGGGCAGGGACAGAGGCCTTAAACTCCTAATCTGTTCATTTCCATTTTGAATAAATTTCACCAAATGTTGAAAACAATCCTAATGCAGGCAGTCAATGCTTTGGCTGTTGATTAAAATCACTGAAGGGGCGAGGCTAGCTAATTTGTGAAATTAAGGCAATAGCAATATATTCATTTATTAAAATAACTATATATATATATATATGTAATGTTCTGTTCACAAAAATGTTTTTTTTTTTTTACCTTTTAGTGATTCAACTAATTCAATTTTATTTTTTAAAGATAAAATCAAGACTCATAAGTTGAATTTTACTATGGTTTTATTTATGAACACTTTCTTTGACAAATGCATGTTTTATTTTTAAAATTTAATAAAGGGTCAAAAAAAGCACTTACTAATCATAAGAGATTAATCTTAAATGCTTCCAATTTCAGTGTATTCTCAAAAATAGATTTGAAAGATACTTATTACATCAATGAAATGAAATATTTGTGTTTATAGATTTATTTATATCTCAAAACTTAAAAATGCAACTTGGTGTGCTTTATGCTGTGGTGCTTTTAAAACAAATCTATAGTAAGCAACAACTTATATCAACGTATAACTGAATATGAAGTTTGATGAAAATCCGTGCATTAGTTTTTGAGATAGACCTATTGCAAAATCTTAGATAAAATCTGAATAACAGGCCACCTGTAGGGTGATGTACATCAAAAACTAATCAAGATAAATCTTTTATCAGGTACTAACTGAATCTGAAGTTTGATGGAAATCCATGCATTAGTCCTTGAGATACTTTTGTTACGATATCGTGAAAAATGTAGCATAGCAGCGCCACCTGTAAGGCGATTTGCACCAAAAACTAAACAACATTAATCTATATCAAGAACTGACTGAATTTCAAGCTTTAGAAAAATTCGTACATTAGTTCTTGAGACAGAGCTATTGCGATAATCACGAATAATGCACCATGGCAGCGCCAGTTGTTGAGCTATATTACCAAAACGTAATCAACACTATGTTATATCAAGTACTAACTAAATCTAAAGTTTTATGAAAATCCATGCTGTAGTTTTTGAGATACGGCTATTGTAAAAGTTGTGAATAATACAGCATAGCGGCGTCACCTGTAAAGCAGTATACACCAAAACAAAACCAGTACCATTTTATATAAAGCACTAACTGAATCTAAAGTATTATGAAAATCCATGCACTAGTTCTTGAGATATGATTATTGTGAAAACTGGGAATAATGCAGCATAGCAGCGCCACTTGTTGAGCTATATATACCAAAACGTAATCAGCACCACGTTGTATCGAGTATTAACTAAATCTAAAGTTTTATGAAAATTCATGCACTAGTTGTTGAGATATGGCAATTGTGAAAATTGCGAATAATGCAGCATAGCAGCGGTATACACCAATAACTAATCAGATCTAGTTTATATAAAGATCTAACAAAATCTAAAATTTTGTGAAATTACGTTTATTAGTTCATGAGATAGATCGCCCACAATTTTTTTTCACATACACACAGACAGACTCACAGACAAGCATTTTGTAAAAATATGTTTTTCGGGTTCTCTGACCCCTAAAACGTGTAAATTCGACAAAAATCGTATTTCGAAAATTTTCACGAATCCAATACTTTTTTCTTGTAAAGATAGAAGAAATTACAAATATTAACGCATTGAGTTATTGTAAACACAGCATTGTTGTAACAGTATTGAAGAATGTTTTAAAATTAATAGTAATTTTAATTGTAAAACAAAAATACGACTCAGTTCTAAAAAAAAGAGGTTGACGTGCATAAAAATATAAGCTTGTGCTGTAAATCATTATTTTTACAGCTGTGTTATAACTTCATTTTATAGTATTGTTGTAATTTTTATTGTCCTTTTAGCCGTTATTTTTTACAGCTATGATGTATTTTAATTTTACAACACAACCATAAATTTAAATGCATTTTGAACTATTTTTGTAAAGTGAAATCATAGTTTTGTAAAACTATGATTTAACTTTACAAAAATGGTTAAAAATGCATTTAAATTTATAATTGTGTTGTAAAATTAAAATACATCATACCTGTAAAAAATAACAGCTAAAAGGACAATAAAAATTACAACAATACTATAAAATGAAGTTATAACACAGCTGTAAAAATAATGGTTAAATGTGCCGTGAAAATTACAACAGTGCTGTAAAATAAAATTACGACACTGCTGTAAAAATTATAGCTAAAACTGCAGTAAAATTAACGTCTGTGCTGTGAAATTACAGTAACGCCATTGCTGTAAAAATAACAGCTAAAACTGCAGTAAAATTTACGCCTGCACTGTGAAATTAAAATAACGCCGTTGCTGTAAAATAATAGCTAAAACTGCTGTAAAATTTACGCCTGCACTGTAAAATTAAAATAACGCCATTGCTGTAAAAATAACAGCTAAAACTACAGTAAAATTTACGCCTGCACTGTGAAATTAAAAAAACGCCATTGCTGTAAAATAACTGCATAATGTGCTGGCACCCAAATTGCCAGCACTTTTTGCTGTAAAATTACAGTACTTTTTCTTACAGTGATACTCATTCGAATAAAATAGAATTGACATGAACCTATGAAATATATATATACTAAAATATACATTCTGTACAATCTGTGTTGCAAAGAATATTTATTATTAAATTACAGGGCCACACAAAAGTATTTCACTACATAATGCCATACGGAGAAACATTGTTTGCGGCGTGTTTTAAGTATATTACATTTTTTCACATTTTATGAATATGATATACGCTGCTGAAGTGTAATAAAAGCTACCTCCTGTATATTTACAGGAACACACAAAAGATTTCAACCACTATACTGTATCCGAAGTACTGTCTACTATAACAGCAAAATCTGAATATTTTTAAAACTTCGTTATCGTACGGACGCACCTCATTTGCTACGCTTCACCTGCAATTTCCAACTTTTTTTTACGTGCGTTCGAAATTATGTAAACACAAAGCACCTATAGTCGTCGTTTAGTCCGTCCATTCATCTGCACATAACAGAGCAAAAACTACATAATCGGATCGTTTGAAATTTAAAATGTATAATTGTAGCATGATTTTGTCGACTATTTTCAAATTTTGTGAAAATCGGATGCATGGTTTAATTACAGGGACAATCAAAAGTATTCCGTTACATTACCGCCAATAGGAAAAACTAGTCGTTGGGGGCCACCGTAATACTTACCCATCATGGATATGTATATGAAAATAAAACATGTGAAACTATTTATACAATGCATTGCAATTCATAAACAAAATTTAAATATTGTTAATATACATAGTAATGCTATATTAAAGAACTGCTGATGTACCAATTTCGACAAATTATATAAAACGCCAAACTACTCAAGTAGTACCGAACTGCGTAAAAGAAACATCCTTATAACTCCAAAAATAATAATGCTATTAACTAACAATTAACTGCGTCGGATTAAGCGTCTCATTTCCAATTAAAATATACTTCTCAATTGAAATTTGAATGAAATACAGGGTCATGAAAAATCGAAGAATGTGGAAAATACGATTACAAATATCTCGGCAACTAATAATCCGATCGACTTTGTTCTATATGCAAAATGTGTGTTATTTTATTACCTTTTACGTCCATTCCTTATAACAAAAAAATTCGAAAATTTTTATCTACCTTTCATCAGAATGAATTTTTCGAGAGTCCGGAAAAAATAGTTCCGGGTAATCGAGGTTGCTGATATTAAATAGGGTTCGTCCCATTCTTACATACTAACTACATACAAAATTTCAAGTCTCTATCTCAATTTGTTCGGGAGATAGAGCGTTTACAGACAGACAGACAGACAGACAGACAGACAGACGGACGGCAGAAATTTTTTTCTAAAAATATGTTTTTCGGAATCTCCACTATCTAAAACGTGTAAATCCGTCAAAATTTTTTTTTCGATTTTCAAAACGATTGCAAGACTTACCCTATACTACGTATGATGGGTAAGTAAAATAGTTTTCAAGTGTGTTTTAATGACATCACACTCTTTCGATTTTAATAAAACTGATATGCATGTATGAAGTATGTATTAAAATATACGTTCTATAAAATGCGTGGCAGAAAGAATATTTATTAATTTACAGGACCATTCAAAACTATTCCATTGCATAACCGTATAAGGGAAAACACTTTTTGGGGCGCGGTTTTTAACATACATTAAACTACTTCACATTTTACGAAATTGCTATCCGTTGCTGATGTCTACTACCAGTTACTTTTTGTGTAAGAGAAAGCACATAGTATTTACAGGGACGCACACAAAGGTTTCGATTACGATACTGTATCCGAAGTACTGCATACAATTACACCAAGATATAAATATTTTTAAAACTTCGTTATAGTACGAACGCACCTTATTTGCTATGCTTGAAGTGCAATTTCCGAATTCTTTAATTTTTTTTCCACATTTTGTTTCGGTACGTATACTTTTACCTTCAGGTGAAAAAAATTGAACATTTTCCAAATTACCTTTCGAAGCAGTTTTGTTAGGTATTCACGAAATATCTTTATACTTTATTATATTTAGACTTTATTGTAATTTTCTTAGAATCATTTCATTGATTATAGTAAACATCATTGTTTGAGGTATTTAAAATTTACTGTATTTCTTATTGGAAGGGTTTCGTTAATTATGATAAAAGTATTAAACATCGTTATATGGGATATTTAGATTTTACAGTATTTTTTATTGGAAGGGTTTCGTTAAGTATATATCTATATCTAGTACTAAACATCATTCTAAAGGATAATTAGATTTTACAGTATTTTTTATTGGAGAGGTTTTGTTAGGTATATTTTTAGTGCAAACCGTCATTCTACAGGGAACTCATGTTTTACAATATGTCTCATTAGAAAGATTTCACTCTGTATATTTCCAGTACAAATCATTATTGTACAGGATATTTAAGTTTTACAGTATTTCTTATTTAAAGAGTTTCCGTAGATACCTTTCTATTTCTAGTGCATCGCTATAGCATGGAAACATTTAGATTTTAAAATATCTTTAAATTGAGTTTTCTATAGGTATATTTATAATGCAAAACATAATTATATATAATATTTGGATTTTATAGTATTTCTTATTCGAAGGGTTTCGGTTAAACACCGGTACTAAACATCGTTATACAAGATATTTAAATTTTACAGTATTTTTTTTTGAAAGATTTCGTTAGGTACATATTTAGTACAAAACATCGGCATGCGGCACGGGAGTACCAAAGGAAGGGGGCTGATGATACTACAGCTCCGTCTGTGATTTTTTGAAAGTGATATGAAAAAAGTGCTGCTTTTTTCCCCTTTCTTTATTGAATTTATATTTTCTTCCATCATTTAATGTATTAGATATTCACATTAGTCTCATATTTGTCCACATTGTTACCAAAGAAGAGAAAAGAGGCTCATGGGGTTAGGTCACTTCCCTCTAAAATAGTAAAAAAAAAGGTGTTTTTTCTTACTTTTTTAGATAAATCTGTAATTTTCCCTTCTGTCATACAGCGAAATAGCCATTTTAAAAAAATCTATATTGGTCTACATTAATATCACAACAAACAAAAAAAAGGGGGGGGGGAGGCTAATGAAATTACAACACTCTCGTCTCGAAATAGTCGAAAATGAAATTAAAAAGCAGTGTTTTTTTTTCTAGCTGTTTGAGAGAAATTTACATTTCCCCCTTGCCATAATGAATTACGGCTCCCTCCGAAAATAATCGAAAGTAAATTAAAAAAAAATGCTGATTTGTTTTAGATAAATTTGTACATTATTTTTTTCAATACAACGAGCTAGCAATTTTATTATTAGCATGTGGGATTCCACATCAGCACAGTTAAATCACAATGTACCGAACGAGGAGAAGGCTGCTTATGGGGTTACAGACCCCCTTTCGAAACAGTCGAAAATGAAATGAAAAAGGTTGAGGAGGGGGGGGGAGGACACACGTGAATATTATTTGTAAAATTATACACTAATGTATCTTCTACTTTTGAGTCAATCATAGCAAAACTTTTATATAAGTTATTGAATAATTCTGTTATTGTGTTTTCACTTGTTTCTAAACGTTATACAATGTGTGTCACAAAAATGTGCATAATGATTTCAAAAATTTGTGAAATTGTGATGTAAAAAATTGGTGATTATCATAGTACAACTACCGTATTTACTCGTGTATAAAGCGTACTTTTTTTTCAAAAAAAAAAAAAAAAAAAAAAAAAAGGGCCAAACTCCTAGGTGCGCCTTATACACGGAATAATTTTTTACTGTTGGATGCAATCGAACGATATACATACGAAACTAGAAATTATTCAAAGTAGATATTAAAACTCAGAAACTGTTACATTATATTACTGAATATTTATTTCATTCCTTGCAGTTTTTTATACAACAGAGCTAATAACATTATCTGAACGTTAATTAGCAATTCTCTTTACCGTCACTCATGCCTATTTCCTGTCATTCCCTTACAATCTGAAGTCTAAAAATGCATTTTCGTCTTGTTTTCTGGTCTGGTGTAATGTTTGTTTTGATTTTTTTCACTGAAATTTATTTCGTCATTCTTCATTAGCTTATCAAATTTATGGCGTTCGTTATATACGATATTTTAAGAAATCGACATTTTTACTTGCAAAGTAGGGGTGCGCCCTATACACGAGTAAATACGGTAATCACTTTTTTGACCAATTAAATTTTGCTTTCATAAAATAAAACATCTTACAAATACTCGGGGACCGATTTAAAGATTTTGGGGCCCTGGGTACAGATGCTTACCGGAGGCCACCTTTAAAAGATACTTCGAGGGCGATTGATTAAAATAATGGAAAAATATGGTTACTAAAGTAACCATTATTGACTTTGAAATAACCATTAAAAATTTAAATACGATATTTATAATTTACTTTTAAATAATTATTTCACATTTATGAAATTTAAATGAGTAGATGTTTTATAATTAACTGTGTGCTGCTAATTATCTTTTTCTATGCAAATTTATATATCTAGAATGATAAAGTCTGCAACAACTAATAATAAATTTTCTACAACACCAAGCTACAATTACTTGAAATACTAGGGGGCTCTAAAGCCTGTAAACTACGTTCACCAACACTCAAATAATCTGCAGATAACAGGAAAAGGATAAAAAAAAATTGAAAATACAATATGTTTTTTAAGTTATAAAGATAAAAGAAAATATCTAGTATAATAAAATAATAAATGAATGTTTCAAACAAAATATAAAATGTTATAAAAATACAATATAAACATAATAGAATTTAGAATGAAATGCAAAATTTCATTGGATATTAAAACTACATAAGATTTTTGACGATAATTGAAAAACCTTCAGAAGCATTTGGGGCCCCCAGAAAATCAAGGACCCTGGGCCAATGCCCCGAATGCCCTGCCATAAATCTGGCACTGCAAATATTTTAATATGGGCTAAAAAAAATACATTTGAAACTGTAATTCATTGAAGAATAACAGATAAACATACTGGTTTTTACAGAAAGCCATCTTTTTACTTATTATCTAACTTCCAATAAATTAAAACTGTAAAGAAATACTAAAAATATTGATTTTATAGCTCAAAGTTTGACAAGTGTAATTAAATTTTAAATTACAAAAGTAAAAACGAATTCACAGACTTAAGAAATACACTTATGAACTCTTCAAATCTGATTCCATATGTTCTGTTCACAAGTCCCTCATCTACCAACATAAGTCCATCTTATGAAAAAAAAAAAAAAAAAAAAATTAATTGAGATAACAAATCTTTTTGTAGACTTCTCAAATTAATGCAGCTATAGAATATAATACTGATATTCTACTTTAAAAAATGTCTTGAATGAATTTTCACTCCAATAACTTTATAAGATTTTTTTTTATTTAACAAGATTTTAATCAAACAAATTACACCAAACAGAAATCAAATTGGGTGATTGTTTTGAAAATTTATCCGAAAGATTTTATCAGTACTACTATCTATTAATAATTTTTATTTTATTTTACTTCAGATTAACTGAGTGACATACGTACTGCTGATTACTACAGATAAGATATCCTCGTTAGTCCCATATTAGACCATAACAACAAAACAGCATAGTCAAAGAAGGTGAAGGAGACTGATATAGCCCAATATTAACTTCTGAAATAATCGAAAGTGACATGAAAAACAACAACAACAACCGAAAATGAAATGAAAATGAAGTGCTTTTTTTATTTACTTTCTGTTTGAGAGAAATGTGTAACATTTTTTTCTCCTACCAATCAACCAGTGTTGAATTCAGACACTTTTCTCCGGAATCCCCCCCCCCCCCCGCCGGGGGAATGTCCCCATCGGGCCGCCCCCTGAATTGAACACTGCATTCAACAGACTAGCCACGCTCATCTCTTTAGTCCTATATCACTGCACACCAAGCACACCGAGTGCAAGATATAAAGATACAGTCCTTGAATGTTTTTTGAAATTTTCTTGGAGACTATATCAAATTTCCCTAAATATACATCTTGTATAATACAATGCATCATCGTGCTTGCATTTTTTTTTTATTAAACTACTATGTAAATGTTCCTATAAAAATGAAAAAAAAAAAACCCATACAATTTTTTTTTTTTTACTGAATTCATAATTGCTTGTGTGTTTGGTCAGGTAGTATAATGTTCGTTTGAATATTGTTGTAAATAGTACCTTTTTTATCTTTCTTGTTATTCACTGTACTTTTTATTGATTATTTAAAAATATATCATCGGAAAATGTCTAATACATTATAGGATTATTTGTTTTTTTCTCTGTTAATTTTTAATTTTTAAGGTATTTATTCAATTATTTGCATACTAACATCTTTGCTATATGCATTCTATTCCATGAATTTGTTTAGAGATATTTATAATAGTTTCCATTTTTTAATTCAGTAAAAATTTTCATACGACTTAAATCTCTTTAAAATAATTTCAGCTATATTATAGAGCAGTAATATTTGATTACATTACTCCATAAGTTACATTATAAAGACATAAAACTTAATGAACAAATTTTTAATACAAATTAAAACTTTACAAAAATAAACAATAAAAAAATAAAATAAATAATAAATAAATAAATAAAATAATCAAATATAACCACTCATTTATTTCCTTTTAATTTTTAACTGCACAACAATTTATTAATGCACATTTTTATGTAGCGAAGAATTCATTTGAAGTGCATTAATTTAATAATTACCCTTTTAATGTTCCTTGATGAATTATTTACTTATATATCTACACCAATATTAATATTCTCTGTCTCGCACATATCGATGGAAATTCGAAGCAGTTTCTTTAATTAATTTAAATTATCTTCCGCGCAAAGGAAAAGTTAATTTCCGGTTTCTCTTGCTCAAGGCTGTATGGGTTATGATTTTTAATTGTTGCTAATTGTGCCAGGAAAACAGGGCGTTAAGTAACCAAGAAGGCACTTATTTTATGTAATTTCCAGGCCCTGCAGCCGTTTTATCCCGCTTCTAGTTTTAGAACGAGAAAATTATTTGTTGCTGATGAATAACGGAAAGGAAAGTTCAATTAAGTTCAGAAAGTTTTTTTTTTTCTGCTTCTAGAAAGAGAGTTGGAGTAAAACAAACTAAGTTATTAATTAGTGAAACGAAGGTTTTTTTTAAATCTTAGATTATTTTATTATTTTTTATTAAACGTTAATTGAAAATACGAAAATGATTTAGATGTATGTGACGTTTGATTTTCAAACTTCTACAGTTACTCGCTATTTAAGATGAATGGTGTTTTATGATTTAGAAGAAGGATTATGTAATTTCATTGATTTTTGATTTTCTTCTATCTTTACAAGAAAAAAATATTGGGCTGTGAAAATGTTCGAATTTCAGTTTTTGACAAATTTACATGTTTTAGGGGTCAAGGATCCCGAAAAGCATATTTTTACGAGATGTCTTTCTGTATGTGACACGAATTTTGTAGACGCTTACATTTCAAGAACTAATGCCCGGAATTTAATAAAATTTTAGATTTAGTTAGTCCCTGATATAAATTGGTGCTGATTAGTTTTTTAGTGTAAGACCAGTTTAGAATGAGAAAAATGTTTGTTGCTGATGAATAACGAAAACGGAAAGTAAGTTGAATGCTGGCACCTGTGTTCGCTCGAGGAAACGCTCGCGAGCTAATGCTATTCCTATAGGGAAGCATTTTTCTAATAACTTTTTCGCATTTTGACATTTTTGAATAATTTTTTTTTTGCATTGGATAGCTGAGGTGCATGCCGACAGCGCACCTTTTTTACTTTTTTGATTTTGGTTGCAGATATTTTTAACAAAGTTAGTTTCACTTTCAAAACCGGTTTCGAAACTGAAAGTGCTTTTTAAAAAATATATCTGCAATCAAAATCGAAAAAGTAAAAAAGGTGCGCTGTCGGCATGCACCTCAGCTATCTAATGCAAAAAAAAAAAAAAAAAAAAAAAAAAAAAAAAAAAAAAATTCAAAAATGTCAAAATGCGAAAGAGTAGTTAAAGGAAGAATTTTTTTTTCCTCTTTGAATATATTTTTTAATTTATTAATTTTCAATGAAAAATTCTTAAAAATACGAAAATGTTGTAGATATTTATGCCATTTCATTTTCAAACTTTTAAAATGCTGCTTAAAATGAATAGAATTTATGGTGCTTGAATTTAGAAGAATAGTGTGCAATTTCATCAGTTGTTTACTTTCTTCTATTTTTACAAGAAGAAATAACTCCTGGAATTTTCAAATTCCGGTTTTCGACTAATTTATACGTTTTATGGATCAGAAAACCCGGAAAAACAAGTTTTTACAAAATGTCCCCAAAACAAATTATTTGGGCGCTCTATTTTAAGGGCTAATGCATGGACTGTAGCAAAATTTTAGATTCAGTTAGTCCCTGATATAATTTGGTATTGATCAATTTTTGGTGTAAGTCCAGGTTGTGAGTCCAGTTTAGAATGAGAAAATTATTTGTTGCTAATGAATAAAGAAAACTGAATTAAGTTCAGACAGAATGTTTTGCATACTAACATCTATGCTACAAGCATCCCATTTAGTGAATTTATTTAGATAAATTCAAAACATTTTCCATTTTTTAAATTGAGTATAAAATTTCATACGATTTAAATGTATTTAAAATAGTTTCAGCTACATTCTAGAGTAGTAATAATTTGATTATTTACTCCATAAGTTACATTATAAAGTCATAATGAACAAACTTTTAATACAAAATAGCACTTTATACAAAAAAAAAAAAAAAAAAAAAGAAAAAAGAAAGAAAGAAAATTAAATACAGTCCATTCGTAACGAGAAAAACCCTGAAAAATAACTTTCTCCCCGTGGTCAGTATAGAAAGGGACTCGTCCACTTTATTTTAGGGTGACCGCAAGTACTGTTGGCTTCCTTTGTATATACTAGGCACGAAAAAAAGGGGAGGTTATCGCAGTCTACTTTGTGTTTTTGTAATTGCCAGATGGTTATATTTTTTGTTCTCTTTATTTTGCATTTGATCATATATTTTTCCTCTGATTAAACTTTTAATCATTGCTTGTCATCTGAAACTATTGTTAAAACAATCTATAGCATATTTATTCTATAAAACATAAACGCCATTTAAAGTTTTTTTTTTCTTTTTTCTTCATTATATCTTTTATGAGTTTCCCTTAAGCAGTTTCAGACATCCAAATATTGCCATTTTGGTTTTAGAAATATTTCCATTTTTCTCCCTCTCCCCTCCCCCCCCCCCAAAAATGCCTTTCTTGCCTCCTAAGCAAAAGAATGAAACCCTTAACATCGTTTAAATCTAGGAAAACCCTTGTTTTATATGATAGAAATTTAATTCCTATAATTAAAATCTAGCAAATCGGATGTGGCAATTCCAAAACATTTTTTTTCTATTAGATATATGTTAATACTTCATAATAAATATAAATAAATAATGAACTGACATAAACACCAACATATGACAAGATCTAACATGAAATTTGGGGCAATAGTTTCAGGGCCCGACTCATGTAGAAGATGCGGGGCAATTGCCCCGACCCCCCCTTTTTTTGGGAGTCCTCAGCCCATGACAATAATCAGAATTTTCATTAAAGAGTGCTAAATGTTTAAGATTAGCCAAAAATGATCGAAATTTATACATTTTTAAATATTTAGGAAAAGAGTGTGGTCCCCGTTTCCCTCACTGTTTTCAGTAGTCCCCCTACCCACGCGCAAAAAAAAAAAAAAAAAAAAAAAAAAAAAAAAAAAAAAAAAATATATATATATATATATATATATATATATATCATTATAAAACTAATGATTAAAATTTTATTACGACAATTTGGTATTATATTGTTGTCAAAAAGAATTTTTTATTAACGTTTCCTCGTAGCAACATAAGTTAAAATCATTACTTTTTGATTGCATAATTAATGTTTTTTAGTTAAAAATACTTTTCAGTTTTAGTGGACAACCTAAAAAAATATTACATGTTAGACTTAAAAAAAAAGTTTTTCATTTATACTTAGTAACACTGAGAACACCGGTACGATCCCCCTTACTTTTTGTTAAATTCAATATATTCGCGTTGTCGAATAGAGAAAATTGAAAAATAAAAAAATAAAAAAAGTCGAGCATCAAATGTATGCTAATCGCGCTAAGACTGTAACCTCCTCGTATTTCAACCCACCTCTGCCAATTGGTATCTTCCGAAGAAGCAACCCCTCTCAGAGTTTTTCTCCTGACGGTAAGTCAGTACCATTCATTTATTTCCTTTTCTATTTTTAACTGCACAACAATTTATTAATGTACATTTTAATGTAACGAAAAATTCATTTGAAGTGTATTAACTTAATAATTCCCCTTTTAATGTTCTTTAATGAATTATTTACTTATATATTTACACAAATATTAATATTCTCTTCCCCGCCATATCAATGGAAATTCAAAGTAGTTAATTTGAATTATCTTCCGCGCAAAGGAAAAGTTAATTTCCGGCTTCTTTTGCCCGAGGCAGTATGGGTTATAATTTTTAATTGTTGCTAATTGTGCCAGGAAAACAGGCGTTAAGTAACCAAGAAGGTACTTATTTTATGTAATTTCCAGTCACTGCATCCGTTTTATCCCGCTTCCAGTTTTAGAACGAGAAAATTATTTGTTGCTGATGAAATACGAAAACGAAAAGTAAGTTGAATTATTAAGTTCAGGCAGATTTTTCTTTTTCTTTTGGAAAGAGAGTTGGAGTAAAGTAAACAATTTTATTAATTAATGAAAGGAAAGTTTTTTTTTTTTTTTTTTTTTTTTTTTTTTTTTTTATCTTAGAATATTTTTTCATTTTATCATGTTTTTATTAAGCATTATTGAAATAATGAAAAGGGTGTAGAAGTACATGCCATTTGATTTTTAAACTTTTAAAATGCTGCTTAAAATAAGTAGAATTTATGGTATTTGAATTTAGAAGAATGTAGTGCAACTTCATCAGTTTTTAGCTCACAGGCTATCATAGCCTGAGAGCTTATGTGCCCGCCCGTTTTGTATGTATGTATGTTCGTTCGTGCGTACGTGCGTAACGCGATAAGTCATGATAAAAATGTCCGATCCACTTGAATTTTCATATATAGATATATCCTGACAAGGCGCTTCCCTGATTAGTTTTTTGAGTTCATTCAACATGTATAAGAAGGGGAACGGGGGGCTCATGCCTCTCCCCTTAATTGATGTAAATGGATTTTTCATGCAGAATTAAATTTTCGTTCAAAATTTAGATATAGGATCATTCTGATGAGGCGATTCCGTGACTGTTATTAGGTGTTCATTGAATAAGTATAAACAGGGAGTTCTAATGCCCCTCCCCTTAATTTATATAAATGGGTTTTTCAAGCAGAATTGTCAGATTTCGTTCAAATCTCTGAATAGTTTTGGAAGTTTAATGGTTAAGTATAAAAGAAGGGGACAACTTCTCTTAAATTATATAAATGCTAAACGGGATTTTATTAAGAATTATTCGATTTGCTCTGAATTTTGGATATAGATTTTTTATATGATAAAGCATGTCCTTGATTGTTTAGGAGGTTCAGTGATTAAGTACAAAAGGGGGAAAGGAGGGAGCTGTTTCCCCTTCTTATTTTTTTTCGAACGGAATTAACCCTTGAAAATATAAGGCTGTAATGTACAATTAGTATGCGTAGCCTGTGAGCTCAATGCCATCAGTTTAACTGGGCAATATTCTTTTTATTAGCTCACAGGCTATCAAAGCCTGAGAGCTTATGTGCCCGCCCGTTCTGTATGTATGTACGTGCGTACGTAACGCGATAACTCATGATAAAAATATCCGATTTACATGAAATTTTGGATATCGGCTTATTATGATAAGGCATTTCCCTGATTAGTTTTGACAGTTTATTCGATCAGTATAAGAAGGAGAACGGGGGCTATTGCCCCCTCCCCCTTAATTTATATAAATGGGTTTTTCATGCAGAATTAGTAGATTTCGTTAAAATCTTAGATGTAGGATCATTCTAATGAGGTGCCTCCGTGATTAGTATTGGGTGTTCATTGGAAAAAGTTTAAAAAGGGGGAATGGGGGGTACCCCCCGTCTTAATTTAGGTTTTTCACGCAAAATTTACCGATATGTTTCAAACTTTGTATTTAGATTTATTCTGGTAAGGCGCTTCCCTGACTTGTTTTTGGAATTCACTGGATAAGTATAAAGGGAGGATAGGGAAAACTACCCATCATAATTTATGCAAATGGTTTTTCATGCAGAATTAACCGATTTGTTTCAATTTTTGGATACAGTTCATAGTAATAAGAAGCTTCGCTCATTTGTTGTGGTGTTTTCTTTTGTTAATTATAAAGTAGGGTACGGGCCATTACCTCCCTCTTAAGTTAGCTAAATAGTAGTTTATATAGAGTTATCCGATTTGTTTCAAATTTTGGATGTAGGTTCTTTGTGATAAATTGAATTTCTGAACAGTTTTGGAGGTTTAATGCTTAATTATAAAGGAGGAAACGGGGGACAACGTTTCTTAAATTACATAAATTGGTTTTTATGTAGGAATTATTCGATTTGCTTCGAATTTTTGATACATGTTTAATATATGATGAGGCGTATCCCTGATTAGGTTTGGGGCTTCAATGATTAACTTTAAAGAAAGGAAATGGGTGGGGGTACTTCCTTCCTTGTTTTTTTCGAAAGCCATTGTTATATAAGGCTGTAATATACAATTAGTCTGCATAGCACATTGAGCTCTATGACATCAGTTTAACTGGGCATCATTCTTTTTATTTACTTTCTTCTAATTTTACAACACTGTTAAAAATTTTGCCGTAGTTAACTAAATTTTGGTGCTCAATACCTGTCACTGTAAGACGTAGATTTCACCATCTTATGGTGACTGCTATCGAGCACCAAAATTTGGTTCAAACTAGGACAAGATTTTAACAGTGAAGAAGAAAGTATCTCGTAGAAAATTTCAAATTTCGGTTTTCGACTAATTAAAAAGTTTTTTGAGCCAGAGGTCCCGAAAAACAAGTTCTTACAAACTGTCTGTCTGTATGTGAAACAAATTTTATGGGCGCTCAATCTTAAGGACCATTGCATGGACTACAATAAAACTTGAGATTCAATTAGTCCCTGATACACTATATGGTCAAAGATGACTGTCTACTTGCAATTTTAGATGTTTTGTTAAATATCTAGAAAAATACAAGAACAATCATCCTGAAACTCTAAATGTGTAAACATAATAGTACAGATCATACATTTCCGTGAAGATATTTTCCCGAAACTCGATAGGGGGCCGTCGACAAAAGGAAAAGTAACGAATATCTCTTAGATTATCTTGTCAAAACTAATGTAGCAAAAGTGTTCAAATTGTAGATTATGATTAAGTTGCTTATTTTAATATATTGTGTTCATCTGTCCGGATAACATCTGTACTCGTAGAAAAATGAAGGTTTTTAAATAATGAAGGTTACTAAATAATTTGTCATTGCGTATGCGTAAATGCTATTAAGATTTCATTTGCATAATGTGTTAGCTAAATGTATAGAGCAACATTTGTAAAAGTCTCAAAAACATAGCTTGAAAATTCTGAACGCAATCGTTTGTAGAATAAGCGCAGAATTCGTTGTTCTCAAAATGAAAAAAAAAAAAAAAAAGGTGGTTGTATTCAAATATAGTAGTACGTGTTATATTGTGTATAATAATTGACATTAATCAACGGATAAATGGAAACAGCCGTTCATCTTTTTGCTTCATTTTGGGAATAATGGATTTTGAACTTATTCTACCAACGAACACTTTCAGAATTTTCAAGCTATGTTTCAGACACTTTTATAAAAGTTGCTTTATGAATTTAGCTGACACAATATGCAAATGAAACTTTGATAGCATTTACGGATGCGCAAAGAAAATTATTTAGTAAACCTGCTCATTTTTCATACAACTGTTATATTTTTTAAAATTCTGATTACAAGATAATGTGTACAATGTTGTTTGTTATATTTTTGGAATAGAACATTATTTTACATTACTCTGCACATTATCAGCAAAAAACTTGGAAAAATTTGGGACTTTTTTTTAATAAAAACCTTAATTTCGCTACGAGGATGCATGCTATCCACATAAAGATGAACACTGTTTATTAAAATAAGCCACTTAATAATGATCTACAGTTTGAACGTATTTGCTATATTAGTTTTGACAGGGTTATCCAAAAGAGTTTCGTTTCTTTTTTCGATTTGTTGACGGTCCCCTATGGAAATTCGGAAAAAAATCTCCACGGAAATGTATGACCTGTACTATTATGTTTACACATTAAGAGTTTCAGGATAATTCCACATGTATTTTTCTAGATATTTAACAAAGTGTCTAAAATCGCAAGGGGCCGGTCACCTTTGGCCACGTAGTGTATAATTTGGTTCTGATTAGTTTTTGGTGTAAGTCCAGAATGCGAGTCCAATTTAGAAAAAAAAAAAATATTTGTTGCTGATGAATAACGAAAATTGAAATAAGTTAGAAAAGAATGATTGAATATTAAATCTTTGCTATATGCATCCTGTTCAATGAATTTGATTAGATAAAGGGCATAGCCGGATAAGCATTGGAAACATGCCTTTCAATCAAATTTCTTGATTTTTTTGCCATGTGTGGCTACTTATCTGACAATGGATTTCACCTATTATCACCTTATAAATATTGATATTTTATGAGATATAAATGTTTTTTCGATTTTTAAAAAACTTCATTTTCTCAAAAACTATTGAACCGAATTAAATGCCATTAATTGAGTGTATATAGGTATCGAAGATGCATAACTGGGAATTTTTGTATAATTCTCTGATTGTAATAAGTGTGTAAAAAAGCGATTTAAAATTTTACAAAAATAAAAACCATATCTTATAGTTGTCGGAAAATTACCATTTTCTTGTAAAAAGTTCCTTATATTTGCCCAAATATTATATAAAAATACCAAAAGTTTGCGTTGGGTACTACATATAAATATTTACAAAAATGTGCATAAAAATGATTAAAATTCATTTAAAGGCATTATTTGGGGCGGAACTACTCATCTACGAGTTATTGGTGTTGGATAAAACAACAGGGAAGCATATTTTCGGCCTAGAAACAAAACTACATTCTTCGATATCCAAATGTAACGACACTTAATCACAAACAGTTAAAATGTTTTTCACCAGTTTTTATATAGATATATTAAAGTTAGTAGTTTCAAGTTTTTTCAACCCACCGGTATGACCTGTTTACCACCATGTGAAATGCGTTGGTAGTTGATAACTGCCGCGATCAAAAACTGATTTATTGTAGTCAATGATTTCTATTTGTTACGATGTCATCTAAAAATGCCAATCCGGAAAATGATTGTTGACGACGCTTTTAGAAAACAAAATTGTGGTTACAGAAAAAAAAATAAGTTTTTATTTTCATGTATAAAATAATGCAATACCTTATCACGTGTCAGCTGTTTTTCACCATAAATGTCACAGTTCTTGAAAGTGAAGCCTAAAGCACTGAACACGACTATTTATATATGCATATATATTTATAATATATTCACAAAGAAATAATTATGTCTTTACAATATTTTAATCTCCTGTAAATTTTTCCACTGTGTTTTTGGTCTAAAATTTATTTATAAAAAAAATTATATAGAAAACAATTTTATTTTATTTTATTTTAAAATATTAAATGGTTCAAAGTTACAGAAGTATATTTCTTAGTACAAAATATCATCCAATGTTGTCAGTATACTTTTTTATTTCTTTTAACTCAAATTATGTACTTTTCGCAAATATTTATCAACAAATAAAACAACCACAGAAATCTCCCGTTAGAATAAAAAAAATTGCTAGTAGCGTATATATTAAACAAAAAGTTGTCAATTACCATACATCACAGATATGTTAAAATTAAAAGAACTCATTGTGATTTAATCATGGCTATAGAGCATTTGTACTAATTTTAGCGCAAAAAAATAATAAAAATGGATAAAGATAGAAAACCAACGATTATAAATGCACAAATAAAGTAAGAAAAGGTAGCAAACAGCCGTTTCGAATCTACTATGGAGATTCTTTATCAGTGCAAAACTCAGCGAGCTAGAAAAAGCAAAACTGAGCAAAGAGACAGAGAGACGCAGGCTTATATACCCGCTACGGAAGCGATCCCGCCTAAAGGAGAGCAACCAATGAGAAGAGAGCAGCCTAACAACTGGATGGACAAGTAGCGACATCTACCGGAGAATAAACAAAACAAAACTAAAAAGCGAGAGAAAAAAAAAAGGTTTAAATTAAATTAAAGATTTCCAAATGCTAGGAAAATAAGGCGTACTTGATAAGTCATTGACTAAGGAGTGAGAATTTTTAATGATGTGGTAAGCTTCCCAAAAATCAAGATCAAGAATGGAAGGACACTTTTGGATAATGGTAGCTGAAGAAAAGTTAAACTTATGTTGTAAAGACCAACAATGTTGAGCAATGGAAGAGCGTTTAAGCTCTTGATTTTTGACATACCTTTTATGTTCCGTTAAACGAAATCTGAGAGCACGTTTAGTCTGACCAATATAAGAAAGGCCACATTGGCAAGAAATTTGGTAAATACCCCAGTTATCTAAGCGATCAATGGGATGCTTAAGATTTGAAAAAGCAATTTTATTAACAGGAGAAAAAATAACATTGAAATCGAACCTTTTTAAAATTCTAGCAACTTGCTGACTGATTTTGGAAAAAAAAGGCAAAACAACCAAAGTATTGGAATTCGAATTAAAGTTTTTCTTTCAGATTGGGTGATTTTATCAAAATCCACCCAATAATTCGAATTCCAATACTTTGGTTGTTTTGCTTTTTTTTCCCAAAATCAGTCAGCAAGTTGCTAGAATTTTAAAAAGGTTCGATTTCAATGTTATTTTTTCTCCTGTTAATAAAATTGCCTTTTCAAATCTTAAGCATCCCATTGATCGCTTAGATAACTGGGGTATTTACCAAATTTCTTGCCAATGTGGCCTTTCTTATATTGGTCAGACTAAACGTGCTCTCAGATTTCGTTTAACGGAACATAAAAGGTATGTCAAAAATCAAGAGCTTAAACGCTCTTCCATTGCTCAACATTGTTGGTCTTTCCAACATAAGTTTAACTTTTCTTCAGCTACCATTATCCAAAAGTGTCCTTCCATTCTTGATCTTGATTTTTGGGAAGCTTACCACATCATTAAAAATTCTCACTCCTTAGTCAATGACTTATCAAGTACGCCTTATTTTCCTAGCATTTGGAAATCTTTAATTTAATTTAAACCTTTTTTTTTCTTCTCTCGCTTTTTAGTTTTGTTTTGTTTATTCTCCGGTAGATGTCGCTACTTGTCCATCCAGTTGTTAGGCTGCTCTCTTCTCATTGGTTGCTCTCCTTTAGGCGGGATCGCTTCCGTAGCGGGTATATAAGCCTGCGTCTCTCTGTCTCTTTGCTCAGTTTTGCTTTTTCTAGCTCGCTGAGTTTTGCACTGATGAAGAATCTCCATAGTAGATTCGAAACGAATCTCCATAGTAGATCTCCATAGTAGATTTGCTACCTTTTCTTACTTCATTTGTGCATTTATAATCGTTGGTTTTCTATCTTTAAACATTTTTGCACAAAGGCTTTATTTTCTATTTTAAAATAAAAATGGAACTACTTTTTCTTATTATCCTTCGTTAAAAGTGGTAAAAATGTTATGATAAAATTCATTATAATAACTGGCGTTACATTTCGATATCGAAGAATGTTAGTGTTTTTCAAGCAAAAATATTTTTCTCTACTGTCTCCGGAACAAAACATCAGTTTTCGATATCCAAATAATATCGACGGTTTTGAAAATTATAGTCTATATGCTTATCGAAATCTAAAATACATGAATTGACACATCGTCTCTTGACATTGTTCCAAAAAGTCTTCGGATAAAGAAGTTGAGTAGCTCCGCCCTAAATAACGCCTTTAAATGAATTTTAATAGTTTTCATACACATTTTTGTAAATACTTATATGTAGTGCCCAACGCAAACTTTTGAAATTTTTATATAATATTCGGGCTCATATGGAGAACTTTTCACAAGAAAATGGTAATTTTCGGGCAACTATAAGATTAGATTTTTATTCACACACTTATTAAATCGTTTTTTCACACACTTATTACAATCAGAAAATTATACAAAAATCCCCAGTTATGCATCTTTGATGCCTATATAGACCCAATTAATTGCATTTAATTCGGTTCAACAGTTTTTGAGAAAATAAAGTTTTTAAAAAGTTGAAAAAACATTTTTATCTCATAAAATATCAATATTTATAAGGTGAAAATAGGAGAAATACATTGTCAGATAAGTAGCCACACATGGGGAAAAAATCAAAAAAATTGATTGAAAGGCATCTTTCCAGTGCTTATCCGGCTATGCCCTTTAGAACTTTATTCATTTTTTTAAATTGAGTACAAATTTTCATACGAAATAAATTCTACAAAATAGTTTCAGCTACATACTAAAGTAGTAATATTGGATTATATTACTCCTTAAGTTACATAATAAAGTCATAATGAAAAACTTTTAATACGAAATAGCACTTTATAAAAATATAATAATCAAATACTACTCATTTGTTTCCTTTTAATTTTTAACTGCACAACAATTTGTTAATGCACATTTTTATGTAAAAAAGAAGTATATTAACTTAATAATTTCCCTTTTAATGTCCGTTAATGAAATATTTACTTATATATCTATTGATATATGTATATCAATATTAATATTCTCTGCCTCACATTATATCGATGGAAATTCTAAGCAGTTTCTTTAGTTAATTTGAATTATCTTCCGCTCAAAGGAAAAGTTAATTTCCGTTTTTTCTTGCCTGAGGCAGTATGGGTTATGATTTTAATTGTTGCTAATTGTACTAGGAAAACAGAGCGTTAAGTAACCAAGAAGGTACTTATTTCATGTAATTTCCAGGCCCTGCAGCCTTTTTATTCCGCTGTATTGCGGAAAGAGTTTTAGAATGAGAAAATTATTTGTTGCTGATGAATGACGAAAATAGAAAATAAGTTGAAATATTAAGTTCAACCAAATATATTTTTTTTCTTTTTGTATGCATCTGGAGAGAGAGTTGGAATAAAGTAAGCTAACTTATTAATTAGTGAAAGGAAGGCTTTTTCCCCCTGTTTGAATATTTTTCTTTATTTAATATTTTTCGAATAAACATTATTGAAATTATGAAAATAGTGTAGATGTATATGCCAATTGATTTTCAAAATTTTACAATGCTACTTAAAATGAGTAGAATTTATGTTATTTGAATTTAGAAAATTGCTTGTGCAAATTCATGCATTTTTTTATTTACTTCTATTTTAGTAAGAAGAAAGTAACTCGTAAAATTTTCGAATTCCAGTTTTTGACTAATTTCAACGTTTTAAGGGCCAGATATCCCGAAAAGCAAGTTTTTACAAAGTGGCTGTATGCGACACATATTTTGTGAGCGTTGTATTTTAAGGAATAATGCATGGACTACAATAAAATTTTATATTCAGTTAGTCCCTGATGTAATTCGGTATTGATCAGTTTTTGGTGTAACTCCAGGTTGTGAGTCTAGTTTAGAATGAGAAAATTATTTTTTGCTGATGAATAACGAAAACGGAAAGTAAGTTGAATTATTAAATTCAACCAGATGTATATTTTTTAATGCATTTAAAGAGAGACTTGGAATAAGTAAGCTATTAATAAGTAAGCTAACTTATTAATTGGTGAAAGGAAGGCTTTTTTTTTACCTCTTTAAATACTTTTCTTTCTTTATTATTTTTCGATTAAATGTTGAGTCTTGACACTATTACTTCGGAAACATGACACTAGATGGCAGCACCAAAACTTTGATCTTGATAAAACGAGGCTATTTTGACTCTAATTAATTATTATATTTTATTAATTCTTACTCATTTGTATTTGTAAATTCCTAATATGTTTTCATATATATTTTTAGCATTTAATCATTTGTTTAATTTATCTTTTTAGATTGTATTCTTTATCCCGCAGATTTGACTGCGTGACTGCTTTTAGAACATGTTAAGATTCTAAATATGTTTACGAAATCGCAGCTCGAATGATTCTATTAAAATCTCTTAATTCTCAAGCAATCTTATTTATTCATGTAAAAAGAACACCTCATCATTGAAAGCTATATAACCATCAATCAACTCTTTAAACAATTTTCAAGAAGTCTGTAATTCCAGAACCAATATTCGTATTCCAGAAAACGATACTTGTGATTATGCAAGACGCCGTCAAGAAGAATGTTCTTCAGGTAATACATCTTTTCTGATTCTAATTAATAAAATCTATGTGAATTCAGTTTAAATCCCAACATTAAACATTATTGAAAATATGAAAATAATGTAGAAGTATGTTCCATTTGATTTTCAGACTTTGATCGGAACCGCAGCGTCTAGCGTATTTTTAAAGTTTAAATATAAAAGTTAATTACCTCAGTATGAAGACGAAGGCGGAAATCGCCAGTGAGTCGAAATTTAATTTCAATATTAAAGAAATAAACATATATAATATTCAAGTAGTTGAAGCAATAGAAAATAAAAATGTGAAATTAACTGAAAAGATTAAATCAGAATTAATCAGCTTAGAAGTTGATTTAAAAAAAATCTTATTTTGGCATTGCCGAAGAAAGTATCAATGGTTTATATGATTCATTTACAAAGGCGAAGGATATAGTTGTTAACGATTTAGTTAAAATTGAAGAATTTTTGGTTGTAAAAATATAAGAAAATATGAATGAAACTAGTAACAATTCAGGAATTTCTGTTAAGGATAACACTTTAAAATTGCCTAAATTTGAGTTACCGATATTTTATGGTGACATTAGTAATTGGTTTACCTTTAAGGAAACATTTCTGACTGCAATTCATAATAATGAAAATTTATCAGATCAGTTAAAATTTTCTTATCTAATAGCGAGTGTAAAGAATTAGCTTGCTAAATTAATTTCGGGTTTTTCAATTTCCGGCAATAATTATAAGAAAGCGTGGGAAACTCTTGTTAATCGCTATGATAATCGTAAGAATTTGGCATATTCATTACTGTCAAAATTCATTAATGCTAAATCATTAGAATCACCTTCGCAAAAATCAATTCTAGAGCTATTGGACACTTGTAATGAAGTTATTCGGAATTTGAAATCTTTAAAATTTGAATTTAATGGATTTGTTGATTTGATTTTAGTTTATTTAATTCAAACGAAATTTGATGATAATTTACGAAAACACTGGAAGTTATCATTAAATAATGATTGTTTTCCAACGTATGAAATGATAATTAGTTTTCTTGAAAAACAAGCACGTAGCCTGCAGAATTGTAATATTGAATTTATTAAAACTAAATCTAAATCTAATCATAAATTTGATCCTAAATCTTAACATTTTCCAAAAAGATCGGTATCGAATACTGTTGTAACGGATAATGTAAATAAATCGCAAAAAATTAATTGTCCACAATGTAATGAACCCCACCAACTTCATAGATGTCTAGGAATGCAGAATTTATCTATTGAGCAACGCTGGCATTTGGTAAAAAAAAATATACACATGTACGAACTGTTTACGTTCTAACCATTTTGTTGCTAATTGTTTGATAAATACCACATGTAAACATTGCAATTCAAAACGTCATACACTCCTTCATGGTTCTCAAAAAAGCCTACTTTCTAAAGCTTGTTGTAAAGAACTAGGTCTTCCTTCAAGGCCTACATATCATAAAATCTAGGTATGAATAATTTAATTGCAGAAACAGCTCTTCAGGAAGTTTCTTTGACATTCTCTCCCCATTTTAATGATGAAATCTTTCAATTAGACGCTTTAGTTGTTGATCAGATAACAACAAACTTACCAAATTTTCTGATTACGACTAAGTTTTGGCCACATATTGAAGGCTTGAATCTTACGGATCCAAATTTCCATGTGTCCAGTCCTATTGACCTCTTTATAGGTGTAGATTTGTTCGCCAATATCATAATAGGAGAATCTATTTTAGGACCTAAAGGATCACCGAGTGCTATTAATTCTAAACTGGGTTGGATACTATCGGGAATTATTTATTCGAATGAATTAAACCAAAATTCATCTGTTAGTTGTCATGTTACTACGCAGATTACTTCTCAGCTGCAAAAGTTCTGGGAACTTGAGTCGGTTCCCAGTTCTAATCCAATTTCTCTTGTTGAAGATAATTATTCTAAAACCGTTTCACGCGCAGAATCAGGAAGATATGTTGTAAACTTGCCGTTTAAATCTAAACCAATTCTCGGTGATTCAAAATCTCAAGCTCTAAAGCGGTTTTATTTTTTGGAGAAGAGACTCCACCAAAACCCTTTGCTTAGAGAGCAATATTTAGCATTCATGCAAGAATATATCGACTTGGGGCACATGGAACTTGTACCAAATTCAGAAATTTCAAATCTGGATCATTTTTATCTTCCACATCACGTGGTATTAAAAGAAGATAGTTCAACTACACGACTTAGAGTAGTATTTGACGCATCTGCAGTTTTTTCATCAGGCCGCTCTTTAAATGATTATCTAGCGATAAGTTCAAAATTGCAGCCGGAAATATTTCCTTTATTATTAAAGTTCAGAATGAATCCAATTGCTTTTAGTGCTGATATCGAAACAATGTTTAGGCAAATCCTCGTTAATCAAAAGCACATTGATTATCAACGCATTCTTTGGAGATTTAATTTAGAAAACACTATTAAATCGTATAGGATGTTGACTGTTATACACGGTTTTCCTGTGCACCTTTTTTGGCCATTAGAACATTATGCCAATTGGCCATTGATAGTGAACAGTATTATCAAAAAGCCTGCCAAATTATTCAAGATGAAATTTATGTTGATGATCTTCTTTCTGGATCCGATTCACGAGTAAACGCTCAGAATTTAGTAACACAACTAATAAGAATAATGAAAAGTGGAGGTTTTAATCTACGAAAGTGGATCTGTAACGATCCTGATGTAATAGCTCACTTACCTGATGAAATGAAGGCATCCTCAAAAAAAGTCATCTAGGAAGATGATACTGTTAAAGTTCTCGGTTTACTTTGGGACTCTTCCAAAGATATTTTACAAATTTGGTTCATTGATTTAAAGGATGTCAAAATAAAACGAGATTTGTTATCTGTAGTGGCTATAATCTTTGACCCTTTGGGTTTCCTAGCTCCTACAACAATAAAATTAAAAATTATGATGCGAGATCTTTGGAGGGATAAGATTTCTTGGGATGAAGAAATCCCACATTCCACAATAACCAGCGTTGCAAAAGTTTGAAAAAACCCGGTTTAAAACCGGGAATAAACCGGGTTTTTAGGAATAAACCTGGAAAAACCCCGGGATTTTTTGGAATAATTCGGTTTTTTGGGAATAAACCTGGGAATAAACCTGGTCTATTGGAAATAAACCCGGGAATAAACCGACTCTTTGCAACTCTACATATAACAGGTTTGGAATGAATTTTCATCTGAAATGCATTTATTGAAGTCCATAGAAATTCCTCGATACATGAATTTATTTAATGAAGCAGTTATTCATATTCAACTGCATAGCTTTTGTGACGGCTCGAATAAAGCTTATGCTGCTGTTACCTATTTTCGTATTGTTACACCAGAAAAGGTATTTGTTAATTTGATTGCTTCAAAAACTAAAGTCAACCCTATAAAACCTCAAAAATTGTCGCGAATTGAACTTTGTTCAGCTCTTTTACTAGCAAAGTTATGTTCTGTCATTATCGACACATTACCAGTAAACACTGACAATATTTATTTGTGGTCAGATTCACAAATTGTTCTCAGTTGGCTAAAGGCACCACCTTTAAAGGGAAATCAGTTCGTACTCAATCGAGTATGTCAAATACAGGCATTAATGCCTTCCCGTGAGTGGAATCATATTCCAGGTGCTTTAAATCCTGCAGATGTAGCTTCTAGGGGAATCTCACCACGAAAGCTTCTTAATCATTCTCTATGGTGGCATGGGCCTCCATGGCTACTGTCAAATGAGCAAATCCCAATACCTATGTTCACTGCTCCAATAACTGCGTTAAATCAATTGACTCTGTCAGTAATGTAACACAAGTGAGTTCACCTCCAGACTTTCTTCTTAAGTTTTCGAAATTCTCGAAGCTGTCAAGAGTCACAGCCTATTGTCTTAGATTTATAAATAATACTAGACATGGTTCATCGAAAAAATTTGGAAATCTAAGTTCAGAAGATATATCTAATTCAATTCAATGTATTGTAAGATCAATTCAAAGTTCTGAATTCAACACAGAGCTTAAGTTGTTAAAGGAAAGAAAGCCCTTACCGAGCAATAGTAAACTATTATCACTAAATGTATTTTTAGATTCAAGTGATATCATTCGAGTAGGTGGTCGTTTATCACATCATCAGTCATTAACCTTTGATAGAAAATATCCGATGCTACTACCAAAGAATATTACAAAACTAATTATAAGGCATGTACATGAGAAACATATGCACGCAGGTACACAGCTACTACTTTCTATAATACGTCAACAATATTGGTTTGTTAATGGTTGTTCTACGGTACGACAAGAGCTCCACAAGTGTGTTCTTTGTAAACGCCTAAAAACACAAGCTTGTCAACAAATGATGGGAGATCTTCCCTTTGACAGAATCACCCCAATTCGTCCATTTTCCAAAGTTGGTATATTGTCGGTCCCTGCTTAACTAAGCCAAATTCGCCTAGAAGTAAGATAAAAATAAAATCTTACATAGCTGTATTCGTCTGCATGTACACTAAGGCAGTGCATCTGGAAGTGGTGTCAGACTTGTCCGTGCAAGCCTTGCTAGCAGCCTTAAAGAGATTTATTGCACGTAGAGGCCTACCGTCGGATATTTATTCAGATAACGGGAAGAATTTCGTAGGTCTAGCAAATCAACTGAAGCAGCTATTCCAATATTTGAGGAAAAGTGAAATTTTAGTTTTTCTTTCGAGCCAAAAAATCAAATGGCATTTCATTCCTCCATATGCGCCACACTTTGGTGGACTATGTGAGGCAGCTGTAAAGCTTACAAACAGGGGCGTATTTAAGTAGAATTCATTAGGGGGGCGTAAATGACGATTTTGCCGACTAACTTAAAATACAGTGTCTCACATAAGTGATGGGACACTTGTGCTTTACAAAAGGAAACTAATCAAATAAATTAAAAAAACATGTACACTTTTTTTGTGGGTGTGTTTCATACTTAAATTTAGTAAAGATTATTACATAACATACATTTTGTCAAAATATTAAAATATTAATTTAATAAAAATACAAATGTTTAGAAAGGAGCAAAAAATAGCTCACATAAGTGATGGGACACCAATATATATGCAACAAAAATCGTCTGAAATAAGCAATAAAAATATTTTTGGGGGTTTTATTTTTACTTAAAAGCAATTGGCAATAATTTATAAAATCGTCTGCAGTATTTCTCTCCAGTTTGTTTTGGAATTTTTGTGTTTTTTAGCTCTGTGTAGCCATGAATGCTAAACGAAAAGAAACTTCGCCTGAAATTCGAAAATTAGTTATTAATTTGCATATTGAACGTGGAAAATCTATTAGAAAAACTGCTGAAACAGTTAACTTGAGTCGTTCAACAATTTTCAATATCATTAAACGATGTAAAAAGAATCACGTGATTCAGGATAAAAGAAGACCTGGACGACCATCAAAGCTATCCAATGGAATAAAGCGAATTATCGTTCGAAATATAAAAAAAAATCCAAGAAATAGTGCTTCAAAAGTTGCTGCTGATTTACAAGCATTATATGGAATAATTGTTAATCCTGAGACTATTCGAAGGGTAATTCGATCTGCTGGATATCACGATAGAGTAGTCAGGAAAAAATTCTTCGTAAGTGAAAAGAATAGAAAACTCACACTAGCTTTCGCAAAATCCAACATAAATAAGAATTCTGATTACTGGAATAAAGTTATATTTGCTGATGAGAGTAAATTTAATATATTTGGTTCTAACGGTAGAATCTTCGTGTGGAGAAAACCCAGGGAAGAATTTCGCAAACAGAACTTGGTACCAACAGTAAAACATGGTGGAGGAGAGTTATGGTATAGGGGTGTATGTCGTCCGAGTTGGTAATTTTGTTTTTATTGACAGTATAATGGATCAGCACAAGTATATTGATATTTTAAAGCAAAATTTAAAATCTTCAGCACGAAAATTGAATCTTCATAACGATTTTAAATTCTACCAGGACAATGACCCCAAGCACACTGCTCTGAACGTTAGACTCTGGCTGCTATATAACTGTCCTGAAATAATAAAAACACCACCACAATCTCCAGACTTAAATCCCATAGAGAATATTTGCAAGAATTGGAATCAATAATTCGCAAATACACCATTTCTTCAAAACAACAACTAAAATCGGTGCTTCAAGAAGAATGGGGTAAAATCACTCCAGAAATCACAAAAAAATTAGTCGAATCCATCCCAAAAAGATTAAATCATGTTTTAAAAGTAAAAGGAAATCCAACAAAATATTAAAACCTTTTAAAAAGTAAAATTTTTGGATAAATATTTGATGGAAAAGTAAGTGTCCCATCACTTATGTGAGCCATTTTTTGCTCCGTTCTGAACAATTGTATTTTTACTAAATTAATATTTTAATATTTTGACAAAATGTATGTTATGTAATAATTGTTACTAACTTTAAATATGAAACACACCCAAAAAAATTTTGCATATGTTTGTTTATTTATTTTATTGCAGTTTTTTTTTTTTTTTTTTTTTTTTTTTTTTTTTTTTTTTTTTTTTTTTTATAAAGCACAAGTGTCCCATCACTTTTGTGAGACACTGTATATTTGTATATATCTTTAAAAGTATGCTTCTGTATTTGTATACATGCATCTACTAGGTGTCCTAAAATTGACTGACTGATTTTAAAGCTGAGTAACTTGCAAATTGTGGTAGCTGTAAAATTAAATTCCTACAAGAGTGTTATGTAAGAATGTCAGATGGCAGGAGTTTTTTACCACGATTCTCGATTTTAATTTAAAATAGGGGGGACAGATGGTACTATTAGCAACAGGCGCTAAATCTTAGCCCTTTTGGCCTATCTTCTCAATACTGATGTGAAAGAAGGAGATTAAATATATGTAGTGGACTCCTAATAACAAAATTACATTGGCAACTGAAAGTCACTCTATATATTTAATTTCCTTCTATCGCAACAAGACTGAGAATGAAGAGAAACAAAATATCAGCCCCCAATTTAGCACCCACTATAGAAATATCATGTATTTCTCCTATTTTAAACTAAAGTCTGGAACCGCTGTAAAAAAAAAACACTCCTCACACCTTATCTAACCCTTCTGCATATATATTTTAAGTAGCTGCGACTATTTATAAGTTATTGAAGTTTTAAATCAGTTAATTCATTTTAAGACACGTATGTTCTATATAAAATTCAACATTAATAATACATCGAAATTAAATTTTTCACCTTAGAACATCGAATATTTTACACTTACTGAGGAGACTATAAGATAGATTTAAAGATGGTCATACTATACTACCCCTTACGTTACATTGCTATAAATATTCCAGTTAAGTATCTTGATATTAATGAAAATTTGTTTATTTTTTACTGAGAGTACAGACGGAAATTCGAATTCCAATTAATTAAACAAGTTTAAATTTTTAGTAAGATGTTATTTGGAATTTATTTACAGTCAACTTATTTATATTAAAAAGGATTAAATCAAAATTTATTTTATTACTCTTATGGACCGGGCTGGGAGGATAGGGACTTACTTTTTTCCTTAAGGATCGGATCGGGCCGAGCCTAATTTATTTTTTCCATACCGAGCCGGGACTGATTTCATTCTTCTTGTCTTCACGGGCCAAAATATTTAGTCCCAATTTTGAGCCAGCCTATATGAAAATCATTGTCTCGGGTCTATTGAAATGTCAGTAAAATTTGGCCTGACCCAAAAATTTTTGAAAAAAAAAAAAAAAAAGCATATAGTTTAAAATTGTCTTTATTCTTCAATTAAATATAAAAATTTATTATTTTTTAAAGAATCGTAGATTTTTAAGTTCATTAAAAGCTAGTAAAATGTATAAAAAGTACTCGCCTATGACGGAATTTTGTTTTAAATTGAAAATTGCTTTTAATCCATACAAAATGAATGCAATAATATGCAAGGGAGAAAATATAATACATTTTTATACCTGCTAAGAAGGAAACATGTCTATAACGATTTTTTCCTTTCCTATGCAATTTCGTTTTAGAAGATTTTACTGTATACCATTTTTTAGATAATATCTCAACATGGAATACGGATTAATAGTATTAAGGATAACTGAAACGTTTACATACAATGAACAGAGGACCATTAAAAACATAAACCACGGCACTTCTACATAAATGAAGATTATAAACGTTAGAAAAATTTTAAGGTAATTTTTTTTTTTTTATCAGAACTTCTCCATACAATTAAAAATCAGTATTTTGTAGAAATTCAATCGGACCGAGTTGTAGTTTTGTCTTTTTTGCGGGTCGATTTCGGGCGAAATTTCAACCTCTATAACGGGCCGGGCCAATATTTTTTTCGAAAGGGTCGAGCCGGGAAATTTCGGCCCGTGCAGATCTCCAGTCTCTAAAAGGAATAAAAAACACTTTATTTATCAGACGGGTCAATTTTTCAATAATCGGCTTTAGTCATAAACAATCGACTAAATGATTCAATTATCCAACCCATTTCATTGAACTTTACCTATGTCACGTCAGCTGCGGATATCTAGAAGAAAAACATATTGAGAATCAGCTGCACAGATCATCACCTCATCAAGTTGATGGCTGAATTTCAAGATTCTCAGTTAAAATGCAACTGGTCTGCCAAATTCATACTTAGTGCCACCTGCAGACCTGATTTTTGTGAGTGATCGATAGGTTTATCGTCGTGTTTTTGTGTATAAGAGCCAGAATTTCACTACGGGCCGGAATTTTCAGGCTCAAGTCCGGCTCGAACGATAGTTATCTTGGACCGGCCTATCCGATGTAAAAAAATAAAGTTCCTTTCCTTTATATTTTACATTTATATTTATAGTACACTTCCTCGCCCTGCCCGACCTGGCCCAATTCAATTTCTATTTTTTAAAAAATTTAGAATTTTGTCTTAACTACTATTAAGATTTCTTTAAGAATGTTGCATACATATTTATATAATAAATTTACAGTATATCTTAAAATTATGACGCGTTCGCACGACATAAAATACATTAGTGACTACTTTTCCTAGACGTTTCAACATTCAAATAAGGATTTATCATAATAATAATAATAATAATGTAGTTTAGAATACTTTTGAAACGGTCTAATAAAAAGTATATTTGTGAAAATATTTCTGCGACATTTATTAAGATGTTTCCCAAAACAAAAGAGCTATTTTTTGAAACACTTCTGAATTCATTTCTTTTCGAAAATGCATAAGATTGTGAGGTGTTCTCATTTAGAAACTAATTGAATGACGTTATTCATTTTTTGGTAAAAGGCCATGCATCTTAGATAAAATAGTGTTAAAGAAAGCGATTTGAAACGAATTTCTAGTTGCGACCCCACGAAAAATGAGAAAAACCTGAAGCCGTAATACGAATTTCTTATATGTCAGCAAGTAATTTATTTTTTTAAAAAAAGGGGGGGGGGGGAAACGGTATTGGGTTTCAAATCGCTTCAACAGTCAGGCTTGTCAGTTTTAAGCCTTTGCAGTTACATTTTAGTTTAAAATTGCGTTGTTTAGCAATGCATTTGACCACCTTATGATATATTTCCAAAGATTACTTTAACAGAACATTATCGTTTTTAACATTTTTACAAAACATATTGCCTGTAGTATACATCACGAGAACAATTCAGTACAATTCCAGCCCGTTTCGACTTTATTGAGAAAAAAGCAAGCCTGATTTCAGCACTGTACAAGTGTGCAGAAAAAAAAAAAAAAAAAAAAAACTTAGCTTAGACACCATGCCTATTGCCGACCTCTACGATAGACATTCTACATTTCTGTATTGATTTGTCAAACTAGCATTGGTTTATGACGAGCATTTACACTTATTGCGAAAATCATATTCATTGAAACTAGCCAATATTTTCCTCATTTTTGCTATATCGGACCGACAGGCTCGTTAATTTTTTTTTTATCGGCCTGGCTGGTCTGTTTAATATTTTTGTAGCCAGAGCCCGTATATTTCGTTTATCAGCCCGTTGAGAAAAATGTCTTAATTCCGCCGACCCGGCCCGTTTGAAAATTGTATTTATTTCACCGGGCCGGGTACGGTCCTCGTATCAAGCCCGGATTCGTGAAAGCCTCTATCCTCTATACTAAGATATGAAAAACATTTACAACTGGGAGCAGGGAAACACAGTGATAAACCTACCAATTAACCGCTAAAATAGTGTTTTTGCAAGTAGTTTCCACCAAGTTATGACTTTGGCAGATCAGTTGCATTTTAATATGATAATCCAGTTCTGTCCAATTCTAGAATTTTAGCCACAAATTCAATAAGGTGATTGTCTATGGAGTAGCTTTCCTGTCCAGTAGAAATGAAGAACATTTTAACTGGACTTTCCATTTGTCCAATAAACAGTCTTTTTCGGACGGTACATAATCGCCGAATCGTGATTGTTGCCACTCGTGGGTTAAGTCCATGCATACGAGTAATATGAATATCTTCACCGAAGTCGTCATCATACTTAATGATAGTTGATCTACTAGAACTCTACTATCTACTGCGGATTCTCAAAAAGAGTAGTCTTTCCCGAATTTTTTCATAATTTATTATCAGCAGTCACGCGAAGCCGAAAAATAATAAGGCAAACTTCGGAATTTTGGAACAAATTCTTTAGAAAAATGCTAAGAATTTGTGTTTTTAGTGTATCCTTTTAATAAAAACATGTAAAGTTAGAAAAAAAAATCGGGTGTTTTATAGCTGTACCGATTGATACTGACTACCTAGAATTTGCCGACTGTCGTCGAAGTTGCCGACATTGGGGGGGCGAGACGCCCCCCTACGCCCCCCCAGTAGCTACGGCCCTACTTACAAAAAATCATCTGTTAAAGGCATGTAAATCCAGTATTTTAAAATTTGAAGAATTATCCACTTTACTATGTCTAATCGAAAGTTGCATAAATTCAAGACCTCTAACGCCGATGTCATCAGATCCATTAGATCCGCGCCCATTAACGCCAGGTCATTTTCTAATCGGAGCACCGCTCCTTGATATTCCCGAAGCTTCTAATTCACGAGTTCTATCATTAAATGCACGTTGGCGCCTTATTGAAAGGGCTAAAACCCAATTTCGGTATAGATGGTCAACAGAATATCTACAACATCTACAACAGCGTCCTAAATGGACTATTCCAAGGGTTAATCTCCGAGAAGGAGACATGGTGGTAATTCATGACCGATCCCAGCCCATGAGATGGAGAATGGGTCGTATTTTGCAAACTTTCCCAGGACAAGACAATCGAGTTCGTGTCGTCTTGATTAAAACAGCGGACGGTGACATCAAACGTCCTATTACAAAAGTGTCCTCTCTACTGCCGGGGGCGGAGGATGTTGAGTCTTGACACTATTACTTCGGAAACATGATACTAGATGGCAGCACCAAAAAACTTTGATCTTGATAAAACGAGGCTATTTTGACTCTAATTAATTATTATATTTCATTAATTCTTACTCATTTGTATTTGTAAATTCCTAATACGTTTTCATATATATATTTAGCATTTAATCACTTGTTTAATTCATCTTTTTAGATTGTATTCTTTACTCCGCAGATTTGACTGCGTGACTGTTTTTAGGACATGTTAAGATTCTAAATATGTTTACGAAATCACAGCTCGAATGATTCTATTAAAATCTCTTAATTCTCAAGCAATCTTATTTATTCATGTAAAAAGAACACCTCATCATTGAAAGCTATATAACCATCAATCAACTCTTTAAACAATTTTCAAGAAGTCTGTAATTCCAGAACCAATATTCGTATTCCAGAAAACGATACTTGTGATTATGCAAGACGCCGTCAAGAAGAATGTTCTTCAGGTAATACATCTTTTCTGATTCTAATTAATAAAATCTATGTGAATTCAGTTTAAATCCCAACATTAAAAATTATTGAAAATATGAAAATAATGTAGAAGTATGTTCCATTTGATTTTCAGACTTTTAAAATGCTGCTTAAAATAAATAGAATTTATGGTATTTGAATTTAGAAGATTTTGGCGCAACTTCATCATTTTTTTACTTTGCTCTATTTTGACAAAAAGAAAGTAACTCGTCAAAATTTTCAAATATCAGTTTTCGAATAATTTAAATGTTTTAAAAACCAGATATTCTGAAAAACAAGTTTTCAAAATATCTGAATGTATGTGAAACAAATATTGTGTGCGCTTTATCTTAAGGACTAATGTATGGACTATAATAAAACTTTAGATTCAGTTAGTCCCTGATGTAATTTGGTACTGATGAATTTTTGGCGTAAGTCCAGTTTAAAATGTGGAAATTATTTGCTGCTGATGAGTAACAAAAACTGAATTAAGGTCAGACAGACATTTTTGCATACTAACATCTTTGTTATATACATCCCATTCAGAGATTTTGTTTAGAGAAATTAACATTTTCCATTTTTAAAATTCAGTACAAATTTTCGTACGACTTAAATTTCTTTAAATTAGTTACCGCATCATTCTAGTGTAGTAATAATTGATTATATCACTCTATAATTTACATTATAAAGTAATAATGAACAAAATTTTAATACGAAATATCACTTTACAAAAAAATAAAATAATCAAATACCACTCATTTATTTCTTTTTAATTTTCAACTGCACATTAATTTATTAATGCACATTTTTATGTAGTGAAGAACACATTTGAAGTGTATTAGCTTAATAATTTCCCTTTTATTATTCCTTAATGAATTATTTACTTATATATCTGCACCAATATTAACATTCTCTGCATATAACGATAGAAATTCTAAGCAGTTTCTTTAGTTAATTTGAATTATCTTCCGCGCATAGGAAAAGTTAATTTCCGGCTTCTCTTGCCTGAGGTAATAAGGGTTATGATTTTTAATTGTTGGTAATTGCGTCAGGAAAACAGGGCGTTAAATAACGAAGGAGGTACTTATTTTTGTAACTTCCAGGCCCTGGAGCCATTTTATGCTGCTGTATTGCGGGAGCAGTCCAGTTTTAGAACGAGAAAAATTATTTATTGCTCATGAATAACGAAAACAGAAAGTAAGTTGAATTATTAAGTCGAGACAGAAATTTTTTTCTGTTTTTGGAAAGAGAGCTGGAATAAAGTAAACTAATTTATTAATTAGTGAAAGGAAGGTTTTTTCCTCTTTGGATAGATTTATTTCTTTATTATTTTTCGATTAAACATTGTTGAAATCATAAATATCTTGAAGAAGTACATGCCATTTGATTTTTAAATTTTTAAAATGCAGCGTTAAAGAATTAGAATTTATGGTATTTGAATTTAGAAAATTGATTGTGCAATTTCATCTTTTTTCTACTTTCTTCTATTTTTACAAGAAGAAAGTAACTCCTGAAAATTTAAGTAAACTAAAGAAAAGCAATCTAACTTATTAATTAGTTAAAGGGAGATTCCGCCTTCTCCCCTCCTTGTAGAACAATTTTTTGTCATTTCTTTATCATTTTTCTATTAAACATTATTGGAAATATGAAAATTATTTATCTACTGCTGATAAATATAACATTTGATTTTCCAACTTTTAAAATTAAATTCTATTTAAAATGAATAAACTCTGTTAAAACCTCAGCCACAAAAAAATTCTTATTGAGTCGAAATCTCCTTACCTCACTATTTGAAGGTCAGCTTCACGTAAAAAGTTGAAAAAACTCCTGTGAACCATTGTTTTGCAACAATTTAAATTATTAATCATTATCATTAGTTGCTTTAAACATTTTTCATTTTTTAAATGCAGTACAAATTTTCATACGACTTAAATTTTTAAAGTAATTTCAGCTATATTATACAAAAGTAATATTTGATTATATTACTCCATAAATTACATTAGAAAGTCATAATGAACAAACTTTTAATAAAAAATAGCGCTTTACAAAAAAAAAAAAAAAAAAAAAAAAAAAAAAAAAAAAAATTATTTATTTCTTTTTAATTTTTAACTGCACAACAATTTATCAAAGTACATTTTTTTTGTAAAGAAGTGTATTCACTTAATAATTCCCCTTTTATTGTTCCTTAACGAATTATTTACTTATATATCTAAATCAATATTAATATTCTCTGTCTGGCACATATCGATGGAAATTCGAAGCAGTTTCTTTAGTTAATTTGAATTATCTTCCGCTCAAAGGAAAAGTTAATTTCCGGCTTTTCTTGCCCGATGTAGTATGGGTTAAGATTTTTAATTGTTGCTAATTGTGCCTGCAAAACAGGGCATTAATTAACCAAGGAGGTACTTATTTTATGTAATTTTCAAGCCCTGCGGCCGTTTTATCCCCCTGCATTGCGGGAGTAGTTCAGTTCAGAACAAGAAAATTATTTGCTGCTGCTGAATAACGAAAACGGAAAGAAAGTTAAATTATTAAGTTTAAAATATTTTTTCTGCTTCATGAAAGAGAGTTGGACTAAAGTAAACTAACTTATTAGTGAAAGGGAGACTTTTTTTTCCCTCACAGAATTTATTTCTTTATTTTTCTATTAAACATTGTTGATTATATGAAAATTATGTAGCTACTGTTGCTAAATATGGCGCTTGATTTCCAAACTTTTAAAATTAAATGTTATTTAAAATGAATATAGCTAATTTTATTTGAATTTAGAAGAATGATTGTGCAAATTCATTCTTAACAAGAAAAAAGAAATGGACTCGTGAAAAATTTTCAAATTAGGTTTTTGACTAATTTATACATTTTAGGAGTCAGAGGTCCCTTAAAACAAGTTTTTACAAAATGTCTGCCTGTCTCTATGCGACACAAATATTGCCGGGGGACAATCTTTTGAAATAATACATGGAATATAATAAAACTTTCGACTCAGTTAGTTCCAAATATAATTTGCAACTCATTCGTTTTTGGTGTAAGTCCAGATTATGAATTCAGGTTGTAAGGCTAAGTTTTGAGTCCAATTTAGAATGAGAAATTTATTTGTTGCTGCTGAATAATGAAAACGGAAAGTAAGTTGAATAATTAAGTTCAGAGAGATTTTTTTTTTCTTCTTCGGGAAAGAGTAGTTAACTAACTTGAAGTGAAGAGAAGGATTTTTTTTTCTGTTAGAATACTTTATTAATTTTCTTTTATTAATCATTAATTGCAAATACGAAAATGATGTAGAAGTATATGGAGTTTAAAATAGCAAATAAAGCCTTTGTGCACAAATGTTTAAAGATAGAAAACCAACGATTATAAATGCACAAATAAAGTGTGAGAAGGTAGCAAATAGCTATTTCGAATCTACTATCGAGATTCTTCATCAGTGCAAAACTCAGCGAGCTAAAAAAATAGCAAAACTGAGCAAAGAGACAGAGATGCATGCTTATATACCCGCTATGGGAACAATCCCGCCTAAAGAAAAGCAACCAATGAGAAGAAAGCATCCAAAACAACCGGGTGGACAAGTAACGACATCTATCGGAGAACAAGCAAAACAAAAACTAAAAAGCGATTGAAATACAAAAGTATTAAATTAAAGATTTACAAATACTTGGAAAATAAGGAGTACTAGATAAGTCATTGACTAAGGAGTGAGAATTTTTTATGATGTGGTAAGCTTCCCAAAAATTTCTTCTTTTCATTATTTGCTAATGTTCCTGTCGAAAGTGCTTTAGATTGTCTCAAGAAAAGGCTCTGTGAATTTCCTTTTTCCTTTTTCGAAATCGAGGAGCTCATTCATCTAACTCGTGCTTGCTTATGTCAAAATACTTTTGTATTTAACGGGAATTTCTTTCGTATGATTAACGGTTTGGCTATGGGTAATCCTCTTAGTCCGATTTTATGGGATTTGTACATGCATTATTTTGAAATAAAATTGTTTGAAATCTTAAAATTTCCGTTCTATGTTCGTTACGTAGATTATATCAATGCTTTAGTTGAAGTGAATTCAGATACAAATCATATTCTCTCTGTCATGAATTCTATTGATTCTTGCATACAATTTACTTTTGAAACTGAATTGAACAATTGCCTTTCTCTTCTGGATGTTCTTGTCATTGGCAATGAAGATAATTTCCAGACTACTGTCTTTCGCAAATCTTTTGCGGTCAGTCTTCCACCTCACAGATATTCTTCTCATCCTCCTAACCAGAAAATTGCGTCTTTTAAAACTTTTGTTTTCCGGACTTCCAATATTTGTTCAACTCCTCAGTTACTCAGTGATGAACTTAATTATCTAAAAGCTATTGCTGTTGATCGTGGTTATTCCCCTAATATTATAGATTCATTTCATAGAAAATTGACAAAATCCACCCAATCTGAAAGAAAAAGCTTTAATTCGAACTCCAATGCTTTGGTTGTTTTGCCTTTTTCCCCCAAAATCAGTCAGCAAGTTGCTAAAATTTTAAAAAGGTTCGATTTCAATGTTATTTTTTCTCCTGTTAATAAAATTGCTTTTTCAAATCTTAAGCACCGCATTGATCGCTTAGATAACTGGGGTATTTACCAAATTTCTTTCCAATGTGGTCTTTGTTATATTGGTCAGACTAAACATGCTCTCAGATTTCGTTTAATGGAACATAAAAGGTATGTCAAAAATCAAGAGCTTAAACGTTCCTCTATTGCTCAACATTGTTGGTCTTCACAACATAAGTTTAACTTTTCTTCAGCCACCATCATCCATAAATGTCCTTCCATTCTTGATCTTGATTTTTGGGAAGCTTACCACATCATCTTAAAATTCTCACTCCTTAATCAATGACTTATCTAGTACTCCTTATTTTCCAAGTATTTGTAAACTTGGTAAACCAAGTATTTGTAAATTTAATACTTTTTTTTCATTCGCTTTTTATGTTTTTGTTTTGCTTGTTCTCAATAGATGTCGCTAATTGTCCACCTAGTTGTTCTGGCTGCTTTCTTCTCATTGGTTGCTTTTCTTTAGGCGGGATTGTTCCCATAGCGGGTATATAAGCGTGCGTCTCTCTGTCTCTTTACTCAGTTTTGCTATTTTTTTTTTATCTCGCTGAGTTTTGCACTGATGAAGAATCTCGATAGTAGATTCGAAATAGCTATTTGCTACATTCTCATACTTTATTTGTGCATTTATAATCGTTGGTTTTCTATCTTTAAATATATGGAGTTTGATTTTCAAAATTTTAAAATTACATGCTATTTTAAATTAATAGAGTTTATGATATTTGTATTTAGACGAATTGTTGTGCAACTTCATCTAATTTTTAATTTCTTCTATTTTTATAAGAAGAAAGTATTGGATTTGTGAATATTTTTGAATTCCGGTTTTTGTCGAATTAACTTGTTTTGGTTCTCAGAGATCCCGAAAACATGTTTTTACAAAATGTTTGTTGGTTAGTCTGTGACAAAAATTTTGTGGGCACTTTATCTCAAGATCCAATGCATGGAATATAATAACGCATAAGATTCAGTTAATCGGGATATAAATTGGTTCTTATTAGTTTTTGGTGTACGTTCATCCTATGTGAATCTAAGTTGTGAGTCTAGTCTTGAACGAAAAAATTGTTTGTTGCCGATGAAGAACGAAATTGGAAAGTAAGTTGAATTATTAATTTCAGACAGAATTTTTTTTTTCTGCTTCTGGAAAGACATTTTGAGAAATTAAACTAATTTATTAATTAGTGAAAGGAAGGAATTTTTTCTTCTTTAAATATTTTCTTTCTTTATTATTCTTCAATTAAACATTATTGAAAATACGAAAATGATGTAGATGTACATGGCTTTTGAATTTCAAATTTTTGAAATGCTGCTTAAAATGAGTAGAATTTATAGTATTTGAATTTAAAAGAATGGTGTGCAACTTCATTTGTTTTTCATCTTTTTCCATTTTTACAAGGAGAAAGTAACTCGTGAAAATTTTCGAATTCCGGTTTTCGACAAATTAAAATGTTTTTAGGGCCAGAGATCCCGAAAAACAAATTTTACAAAACATCTGTCTGTATGTGAAACAAGTTTTGAGAGCGCTCTATCTTAAGGTCTAATGCATGGACTATAATAAAATTTTAGGTTCAGTTAGTCCCTTATATAATTTGGTACTGATCAGTTTTGGGTGTAAGTCTAAGTTGTGAATGCAATTCAGAATGAGAAAATTATTTGTCGCTGATGAAAAATGAGAACTGAAATAAATTCAGATAGAAAATTTTTCATACTAATATCTTTGCTATATGCATCCCATTTAATGAATTTGATTAGATAAATTTAAAAGATTTTTTAAAATTGATTACAAATTTTCATAAGACTTAAATTTCTTTAAAATAGTTTCAGCTACTTTCTAGAGTAGTAATATTTGATTATACTGCTCTATAAATTTCATTACAAAGTCATAATGAACAAACTTTTAATACGAAATAGCACTTTTAAAAAATTAAAATAATAAAATTCCACTCATTTATTAACTTTTAATTTTTAACAGCACAACAATTTATTAATGCACATTTTAATGCAGCAAAGAATTTATTTGAAGTGTATTAATTTAATAATTTCTTTTTTAATGTTCTTTAATGAATTATTTACTTATGTATCTATCTGAATATTAATATTCTCTGCCTCGCATATATCGATGAAAATTCTAAGCAATTTCTTTAGTTAATTTGAATTATTTTCCGTGCAAAGGAAAAGTTAATTTCCGACTTCTTTTGCCCAAGGCAGTATGGGCTATGATTTTTAAATGTTGCTAATTGTGCCAGGAAAACATGGCGTTAAGTAACCAAGGAGGTACTTATTTCATATAATTTCCAGGCCCTGCAGCCGTTTTATGCTGTTTGCAGGAGGAGCCCAGTTTTAGAACAAGAAAATTATTTGTTACTGATGAATAACGAAAACGGAAAGTAAGTTGAATTATTAAGTTCAGACAGATTTTTTTCCTTTTTTGCTTCTGGAAAGAGAGGGTAAGGTAAACTACCTTATTAATTAGTGAAAGGAGAGATTTTTTTCTCTTTGAATATTTTTCTTTCTTTATTATTTTCCGATTAAACGTTTTTGAAACTATGAAAATAATATAGAAGTATATGACATCTGATTTTTAAAATGCTGTTTAAAATGAGTAGAATTTATGAATTTAGAAGTAATCTTCTATTTTTACAAGAACAAAGAAACTCGTGAACATTTCAAATTCTTTTTTTTGACTAATTTAAATATTTTAGGGGCCAGAGATCTCCAAAATTAAATTTTTTACAAAATGTGTGTCTATCTGTATGCGACAGAAATTTTGTGGGCGCTCTGTCTCATGACTAATGCATGGAATATAATAAAACTTTAGATAGAGTTAGTCGCTGTTATAATTTGATATTGTTCAGTTTTTGGCGTAAGTCAGATTGTAAAAAATTATTTGTTGCTAATGAAAAAAAAAAAAAAAAAAAAAAAAAAAAAAAAAAAAAAGTGTATTAAGTTTTGACCGAATTTTTTTGCAAATTAACATCTTTATCATATGCATTCTATTCAATGCATTTGATTAGATAAATTTAAAATATTTTTCATTTTTTAAATTCAGTATAAATTTGCACATGACTTGAATTTCTTCAAAATAATTTCAACTACATTACAGAATGGTAATATTTGATTATATTAATTCATAAATTACATTATAAAAGTCACAATGAAAAAACTTTTAATACAAAATAGCTTCTTAGAAAAAAAAAGAAAAAAAACATTCATTTATTTCATTTTAATTTTTAAATGTACAAAAATTTATGTACCAAAAATTAGTATATGCGTATTACAAAATTATATAAGTGTATTAACTTAATAATTCCCCTTTTAATGTTCTTTAATGAATTATTTACTTATATATCTACACCAATATTAATATTCTCTGCCTCGCGACATACCGATGGTAATTTTAAGCAATTTCTTTAGTTAATTTCAATTATCTTCCGCGAAAAGGAAAAGTTAATTTTGGCTTCTCTTGCCCGAGGCAGTATGAATTATGATTTTTAACTGTTGCTAATTGTGCCAGGAAAACAGGGTGTTAAGTAACCAAAGAGTTGTTTATTTTATGTAATTTCCAGGCCCTGGAGCCGTTTTATTCCGCTTCTAATTTTAGAACGAGAAAATTATTTGTTTCTGATGAATAACGAAAACGCAAAGTTGGATTATTAAGTTCAGATAGTTTTTTTTTTCTGCTTCTGGAAAGAGAGTTGGATTAAAGTAAACTAACTTATTAATTAGTAAAAAAAAAGGATTTTTTTTTTTTTTTTCAAACAAATCTTAGAATGTTTTATTATTTTATAATTTTTTTATTAAACGTTTTTGAAAATATGAAAATGATGTAGATGTATATGCATTTGATTTTCATTCTTTTAAAATGCTGCTTAAAATGACTAGAATTTATGATATTTGAATTTAGAATAATAGTGTATAATGGTGTACAACTTCATCAGTTTTTTACTTTCTTTTATTTTTAAGGAAAGAAAGTAACTCGTCAAAATTTTTGAATTTCTGTTTTCGAGTAATTTAAATGTTTTAAGTACCAGATACCCCGAAAAACAAGTTTTTACAAAATGTCTGACTGTATGTGAAACAAATTTTGTAGATACTCTATCTTAAGGACTAATGCTTCGACAATAAAACTTTAAATTCAGTTAGTCCCTAATATAATTTGGTGGGTACACGCCATTTCGGTCCCGCCACTTCTGTCCCGCCACTTCGGTCCCGCCATTTCGGTCCCGCCGTTTCGATCCCGAGACATTTCGGTCCCTGGCTTTTTCGGTCCCGAGACATTTCGGTCCCGAGACAATTCGGTCCCAAGACATTTCGGTCCCGAGAGAATTCGGTCCCGAGACAATTCGGACCGTGATCATTTCCGTCCTTTGTTATTCCTTTGCTCGCTGCCTTATAAGTTGGATTCTAATTGTTGTGGGCCTACCAAATGATATAAATTCAACATTATTCGGGCTTTTTTTTTAAGAGTCCGATAAATTTAAACTTTTATAACTTGCGATAATGAAATTACAGAGAGCTGAAAATTTTGTTTGATTAAACAATGTGATATAAGTTTAGGAAATATTGTCTTTCGCTTTTAGTAGTATTATTATTAATCAGAATAAATATTTTAAATTTTATCATTAATTATTAGTATCAGTATTTTATATAAACTTCTATAAACTACTATAAACTAAAAAGTATTTTATATAAACTAACATAAATTTTTTTTGTCTGTTTACTTACATTTTTTTAGAACCTTTTATTTAGCATTAATTAAATAATAAAAAACTGTGCTTGTTTTTTTCTTCCAATTAGTTTGATAATAAATGTCTTTAATAATTCAATTAGATAATTATAAGTTATAATATATTCATATTTTCTCAAATCATCCATCAACACCCTCTCCTTTGATAATTCAGAAATGAGATATATTTATTGAAGAGCAAATTTTTTATTATTTTTATTATTTTATAATACAAAGTTGCATCTTATAAATTTATTTTCATAAGTTACTTTCTATTATTATACGAAAGCAATAGTGATTTCATAACTGGGCATGCTATGAAAAAAAAAATTGTTTTTAAAAATTTGCCTCCGCCAATTTTTTTTTCTTTTTTTTAAATATTAATAGTATTTATTGATTGCATTTTTAACAGTCTTCTCATGCCATGAAGGCAATTTTTGTGAGTTAATTTTATTGAAACTGGGCCTATTTCATTCTAATAAGATGATTATTATTTTTATTTATTTACATAAAATTAATATAATAATATAAATATTATATATGTGGGAGCGATTCTTTCTCCAACAGCCAAGTATCATGTCTTATAAGGTTCTTCATATCGCAACTCTGATAGAAAAGGTCTTTAGAAAGCAGACGATTTTCTGAAAAAACTCCATTCAGACGAAAAGCCGAAAAAAAAAGAAATGAACGGAAGAGATCGTTGGATGGAATGTTGGGAGAGTTGGTGTTGACTTTAGAAGAATGTTGATTAAGATGACGCGATTAAGATGTTTTAATTAAAGTTTCCTTTTGACTGTTCGAATTGTAAATATTAATATGTAAATATCTTTTTTGTAAATATTAACGTTTAATATAAGTCATTTAAAAGTTTAAAAACGGTGTCAGAATTTAATTTACTTCCGAGTTTATTTACTTATGTGTTCGAAAGAACTTTTATAAGAAGAATCTCCATAAATTTTGGTGTCAGAACCGAGACAAACGAACGCCCACAGAGAAGAAATATATATATACTTTAAATAATCTGGAAGCCGTTATTATTTAGAATTTTGATGGAATACTTGCTGGAAATTATTATGAGGAAATATTTTTTGAATATATGTTTAATGATATGAAGCTGTTGGATACTGCGACAACAATGCTGTTTAAATGTGTGAAGCTGAGCATCTGATTATGAAGTGAGTTTATTATTTCATTTTTCTTTTCAATAATGGAAAAATTAGTTGATTTAAAGGAATTAGAGTTTTCTTTGAAAACTGAAAAATCAGCTAGTATTAAGATATTGCACAAATTAATTTTTGGAGAAATCGGTGACAGAAATAATCGACGTAGAATTCGGAATTTTACTGGGTTTACGTTTGAAGTAGATTCCGATGAATATCAAACTAAATTCAAAGAAATTAAAGATAATTTTTCTGTTAACGACTTAATTACCATTTGCAATGTTTTGTGTATAAACAATTCGGGAACTTTTGATGAAATTGCTGCCAGAATAATTTCTCGTTTATGTGATTTTAATATTTTAAAAATTAATATGATAGCCGATGTAGGTACTCTTAGTGATGACGAAAGTGTTGATGAATTTAATGATGATTTACAAGATAAAACTAAAAATATTTCAACTGTTTTTGAAAATAATATGAGAAATGATTCTGGTAGTTCTAATTGTGAAAGTAATGAAAATCAGAAAATTCTAATTCCTGATTATGTTATTAAACCAAGCATTTCTATTAATGATATTGAAAGTATGATTACAATGTTTGAAGGTACTCAAGTACAAAATATTAATAAATGGATTGCCGATTTTGAAGATATTGTTTCATTATTTAACGTTAGTGATTTGCACAAATTGATTTTGGCTAAACGCCGTATGACAGGCAAAGCAAAATTATTTCTTGAAAGTGAAACAAATATTAATTCGTAGTCTAAATTAAAAGCCCTTTCTCATATCTGAATTTGGTCAAACGTGCAATTCAGCTGAATTACACGAATTGCTGTCCAAAAGAAAAATTAGACCACATGAATCGTTAGATGAATATTTTTGAAATATGAAACAATTATGCTCAAAAGGCAATATTGAAGATTCTGCCCTTATTCAGTATGTAATAAATGGAATTAATGACCCCATTTCTAAAAAATCTTTTTTGTATGGTTGTCCCAATATTGCTGAATTTAAACAAAAATTAAAGAATTATGAAAAAATAAGATCGGAGTATGAAAATGCAAAATTTCATAAATATGAAGGAGCTAAGCCTAAAATTAAATCCGTAGTTGAAGTTAAGAACAAATTTAAGCCTGTAAAGCCAAATATGCGTTATTTTAATTGTGGCGGGAATAATCATAAGAGTATTAACTGTGTAAATAAAGATAAAGGGCCGCTTTGTTTTGCTTGTAACGCTTATGGTCATAAATCATTTCAATGTAATAAATCTAAAGATACAAGTGTTAAAAATGCTCAGTCACAAGTAAACATTATTACATCCCAAGATTTAATTCTGAAAGAGATAAAGCTTTATTCTTTGCGTTTAATCTCTTTAATAGATACTGGTAGCCAAAAGACTTTGTTAAAGAAAAGTATTTATGATAATTTGAAGAACTTTGTAGAATTAAAACCTACGTGTATCTCTTTGACCGGTCTAGGAAAAGCCTCAATTAAACCAGAAGGTTGTTTCAATTCAGAAATCGAAGTAGATGGTTCAAAATTTAAAGTTACTATTTTTGTCGTTAAGGACAGTTGCATTAATTTCGATTTAATTATTGGCACTGATGTTATTCATCAAGGTACATTAACTATTTCTGAGAATAAAGTGAAACTGTTTAAAGCTGAAGTTCAGTCTAATGACTTTTTAGTTAATATTGTAAATGTTTTGGATGAGCCTAAAATTGATTTAACTCACATTGCTGACAAAAAATTACGTTCAGAGTTATACTCTTTAATTGAAAATTATGTACCAATTAAAACTAAAACAGTAGATGTTAAAATGAAAATTAATTTAACTGACGAAATCCCAGTTTGTTCTTCTCCTCGAAGATTACAGCCATGCGAGAAAAAAATAGTCGAAAACCAAATTGAGGAGTGGCTAGCTCAGGGAATAATTCGAGAAAGTTCTTCTAATTTTTCTTCGCCGGTTGTGTTAGTCAAGAAAAAAGATAACACAATGAGACTTTGTGTTGATTACAGATGTCTTAACAAAAAGACAGTACGTGAGCATTTCCCCTTGTCAGTTATTGATGATGTAATAGACCAATTACATTCTGCCGAAGTATTTACCACCATAGATTTGAAAAACGGTTTCTTTCATGTAGATGTTGAAGAAGACTCGCGGAAATACACCTCGTTTGTTACTCATGAAGGACAATACGAATTTTTGAAATGTCCATTCGGGTTGACCAATAGCCCTAGTGTTTTTCAAAAGTATATTTATAATATATTTCGAAACCTATTAAAAGATCACATTGTTGTCATTTATATGGATGATTTAATAATACCTGCTAAAAACGAAGCTGAAGGTCTAGAAAAATTAAAACTTGTACTCGAAACTGCATCGGAATATGGATTAGAATTAAATCTTAAAAAATGCAATTTTTTGAAGCGTGAAATTGATTTCTTGGGGTATAGAATCATAAATGGTAAATTGTATCCCTCTCCACTGAAGACTAAAGCAGTAATAAATTTTCCCGAACCAAAGTGTACCAAAGATGTTCAAAGTTATTTAGGATTGACAGGATACTTTCGAAAATTTATAAGAAATTATTCGGTTATAGCTAAACCGTTAAGTGACCTGCTAAGAAAAGATTCAAAATTTAAATTCGATATAGAAGAACAAAGAGCTTTTAATGAACTCAAACGTATTTTGTCGTCAGAACCAGTACTTTTAATTTACAATCCCAAAAGTGCGACCGAAATCCATTGTGATGCCAGTATTGATGGCTATGGAGCTGTTTTAATGCAACAATCTCCAGTAGATAATCAATTTCATCCAGTTTATTTCGCAAGTAAAAAAACCACCGAAGCTGAACGGAAGTACACTAGTTACGAATTAGCAGTTTTAGCTGTAATTGAAGCCCTGAAAAAGTTTAGAGTATATGTGCTAGGTATCCCATTTAAAATTGTAACCGATTGTAATGCATTTAAAATGACTATGGATAAAAAAGAAATGAGTACAAAAATAGCTAGATGGGCAATAATGTTATCCGATTTTGATTATGTTATTGAACATAGACAGGGTAGCAGTATGAGACATGTCGATGCATTAAGTAGGTATCCTATTTGTATGGTAATCCAAGATAGCTTAACTTTAAAAATTATCCAAGCTCAAGAAACCTATGACCATATTAAAACAATAAAAGAAATCCAAAAGGTGAAATCTTATGATGATTATCTAGTTAAAAATGATGTTCTTTATAAATGTGTTAATGGTAATGATTTATTAGTTGTACCGGAAGACATGCAAATGAATATAATCAAGGCCGCCCACGAAAAAGGTCATTACGCAGTTGCAAGAACAGAGAAAAGTTTAGAAAATGATTTTTACATCCCTAAAGTTAAACAAAAAATTGAGAAATGTATAGCAAATTGTGTTCCCTGTATTTTAGTTAATAGAAAATGTGGTAAACAAGAAGGCTTACTTCACCCAATAGAAAAAGAAGAAACTCCATTACATACGTACCATGTTGATCACTTAGGTCCATTAGAAAGCACTAATAAAAATTACAAACATATCCTTTCGGTCATTGACGCATTCGCAAAATTTGTTTGGTTGTATCCCACAAAATCTACCGATGCTGCCGAAGTAATTTCTAAATTAGAAATCCAAAAATCTATCTTTGGAAATCCAGTTCGAATTATATCAGATAAAGGTCCTGCATTTACCTCTAAAGCTTTTGAAGATTATTGCATCAATGAAAATATTAAACATATCCCGATTACCACTGGATTACCCAGGTCTAACGGCCAAGTTGAGCGTCTAAATTCTGTCATAATATCTGTTCTGTCTAAATTGTCTGTCGATAATCCTAAAAAATGGTATACACATGTAAGCAACGTCCAACAGGTGATAAATTCGACTTTTCAGAGAAGTATAAGCACAACTCCTTTTGAATTGATGTTTGGTACTAAAATGAAACTAAAAAATAACATTGAAATTACTAGTCTTCTGAATGCTGAAATACAATCTGATTTTACAAATAATCGAGAAGATATGAGAAAAAATGCTAAAAAACAGATTTTAAAAGTCCAAGAAGAGAACCGTAAAACTTACAACCTCAGACGAAAGAAAGCTAACAAATTTAATGATGTGGTTGCTATAAAACGCACACAACAAGGTCCAGGTTTGAAGTTAAAACCAAAATATTTAGGTCCGTACAAAGTCATAAAAGTAAAAAATAATGACACCTACGATGTAAAGAAACTTGGATTCAACGAAGGACCCATGGTCACCAGTACATGTGCAGAGTACATGAAGCCGTGGAGGGACGAAGCTTGAAAAAAAAAAGAATTTCACCGATTGTGACACTATACCAACTATGACAAACCTCTGGACTGACAACTAATAGAATTTTAACTTTATTCTCGAAAAGACGAAAAGACGTAAGGTAAAAGAAGATGAAAAGACGTATGAAAGAAGACGAAAAGACGTAAGATAAAAGAAGACGGAAGACGTAAGAAAGAAAAGACGAAAAGACGTAAGGTAATAGAAGATGAAAAGACGTATGAAAGAACAAGACGAAAAGACGTAAGATAAAAGAAGATGAAAGGACGTAAGAAAGAGAAGACGAAAAGACGCGAAAAAAAATATGAATTTTTTCAAGAAATAATCTAAGCTTTGATAAACAATTTGAATAATGACTTCTTTTTTTCAATTAAGACTTTGGATGCTGCTGTGTTTTTTTTTTTATCTTTCCAGATGATCCAACTGCTGCTGCCTCCAAAGGGATTCCTAGGCATTCGAGGACGAAAGCCTAGTCAGGACGGCCGTTGTGGGAGCGATTCTTTCTCCAACAGCCAAGTATCATGTCTTATAAGGTTCTTCATATCGCAACTCTGATAGAAAAGGTCTTTAGAAAGCAGACGATTTTCTGAAAAAACTCCATTCAGACGAAAAGCCGAAGAAAAAAGAAATGAACGGAAGAGATCGTTGGATGGAATGTTGGGAGAGTTGGTGTTGACTTTAGAAGAATGTTGATTAAGATGACGCGATTAAGATGTTTTATTTAAAGTTACCTTTTGACTGTTCGAATTGTAAATATTAATATGTAAATATCTTTTTTGTAAATATTAACGTTTAATATAAGTCATTTAAAAGTTTAAAAACGGTGTCAGAATTTAATTTACCTCCGAGTTTATTTACTTATGTGTTCGAAAGAACTTTTATAAGAAGAATCTCCATATATATAAAATGTAATATAATAAAATTAATTTTTTTTTTATTTTCAAATTTTAATTGACAAAAGTTTTTATTTATTTATTTATTTATTTATTCATTTGTATTACCTTTCCGCTCTTACTTTCCCAGAAAAAATAATAACAATTTTTATTTTAGTCTTATTTTTAACTATACAAATTGTTTTAAATTTCTGCAATTTTAAATATACAATAAATAAACAAGTAAAAGATAAATTTCAGTTTAGAGTTACTATGAAATATAATATTGTATTGAATATAAAATGAATTATGTATTGAGTTTATTTTAAAGTAAAATTCATTATGTAAATTAATAACGTTATTAATAAATAAATATATTTAATAAAATATTAATTTGAATTTTATATTAAAATTAATAATTGTTTTGAGAATTAGGATTACCAATTATCATTAGGATTACCATACAAAATTTGTGTGAATTATAATATTTTGGATAAGAGTTATACATGTGTGCGGTTTTCGGGCACTTATAATCGCATTATACTAGAAATTTTATGGCGTTCAGTTTAAAAACTCCGCAATGTTCCCAATAAAATTATGTCTTATTTCATAAAATTTCAGTTTGCAGGAGAAGGGACCGAAGTGTCTTGGGACCGAAATGGCAAGGGACCGAAGTGTCTTGGGACCGAAATGGCTAGGGAACGAAATGTCTTGGGACCGCAACGGCCAGGGACAGAAATGGCTCGGGACCGAAGCGTCTAGGGACCGAAATGTCTCGGGACCGAAACGGCGGGACCGAAATGGCGGGACCGAAACGTCCTGCTTCCTAATTTGGTACTGATCAGTTTTTGGTGTAAGTCCAGGTTGTAAGTCCAGTTTAGAATGAGAAAATTATTTATTACTGATGAATAACGATAACTGAATTAATTTCAATTTTTTGCATACTAACATCTATGTTATATGCATCCCATTCAGAGAATTTGCTTAGAGAAATTAAAAACATTTTCCATTTTTTAATTTCAGTAAAAACTGCCATACGACTTAAATTCCTTTAAAGTAATTTCAGCTACATTATACAGCAGTAATATTTGATTATATCACTCCATAAATTACATTATAAAGTCTTAATGAGCAAACTTTTAATACAAAAATGCACTTAAAAATAAAAAAATCAAATATTACTCATTTATTTAATTTTAATTTTTAACTGAAAAACAATTTATTAATGCACATTTTTTATGCAGCAAATAATTCATTTGAAGTGTATTAACTTAATAATTTAATGTTCCTAAATGATTTATTTACTTATATTTTTACACTAATATTAATATACCCTACCTCGCCATATCGTTGGAAATTCTAAGCAGTATTTTTAGTTAATTTGAATTATCTTCCATGCAAAGGAAAAATTAATTTCCAACTTCTCTTGCCCGAGGCAGTATGGATTATGATTTTTAATTGTTGATAACTGTGCCAGGAAAACAGGACGTTAAGTAACCAAGGAGGTACTTATTTTATGTGATTTCCAAGCTCTGCAGCCGTTTTATGCTGTATTGCGGGAGGAGTCCAGTTTAGAACGAGAAAATTATTTGTTGCTGATGAATACGAAAAAGGAAAGTAAGTTGAATTATTAAGTTCAGACAAGATATTTTTTCTGCTTCTAGAAAGAGAGTTGGAGTAAAGCAAACTAACTTAATTAGTGAAATAACGGATTTTTTTTTCTCTTAGAATGTTTTATCATTTTTTTTTATTAAACGTTACTGATAATACGAAAACGATGCAGATGTATGTGCAATTTGACTTTCAAGCTTTTAAAACGCTGCTTAAAATGAGTATAATTTATGATATTTGTATTAAGAAGAATTGTGTGCAACTTCATCCGTTTTTTATTTTCTTCCTTTTTTACAAGAAGAAAGTAACTCGGTAAAATTTTTGAATTCCTGTTTTCGACTAATTTAAACGTTTTAAGAGATAGATTCTGAAAAACAAGGTTTTACAATATGTTTGTTTGTATGCAACACAAATTTTGTGGGTGCTCTATCTTGGGGACTAACGCTTGGATTTTAATAAAATTTAGATAGAGATAGTCCCTGATATAATTTGGTATTGATCAGTTTTTTGTGTAAGTTCAGGCTGGGAGTCCTCTTTAGAATGAGACAATTATTTCTTTCTGATGAATGACAGAAATTGAATTAAGTTCTGATAGAATTTTTTGCATATTAACATCTTTACTATATGCATTATATTTTGTGAATCTGATTAAATAAACTTATAACATTTTCCATTTTTTAAATTGATTACAAATTTTCATATGACTTAAATTTTTTAAAAATATTTTTAGCTACATTATACAGCAGTAATATTTGATAATATTACTCCATAAATTGCATTATAAAGTCCTAATGAACAAATTTTTAATACGAAATCGCACTCGGAAAAAAAAAAAAAAAAATCAAATACCATTCATTTATTTCCTTTTAATTTTTAAGTGCATAACAATTTATTAATGCACATTTTTATGTACCGAAGAATCCATTTAAAGTGTATTAACTTAATTATTATCCTTTTAATGTTCTTTAATGAATTATTTACTTATGTATCTATCCCAATATTAATATTCTCTGCCTCGCATATATCGATGGAAATTCTAAGCAATTTCTTTAGTTAATTTAAATTATCTTCCGCGCAAAGGAAAAGTTAATTTCCGGTTTCTCTTGCCCAAGGCAGTATGGGCTATGATTTTTAAATGTTGCTAATTGTGCTAGGAAAACAGGGCGTTAAGTAACCATGGAGGTACTTATTTTATGTAATTTACAGGCCCTGCAGCGGTTTTACCCTGCTGTATTGCGTTAGGAGTCCAGATTAGAACGAGAAAATTATTTGTTACTGATGAATAACGAAAACGGAAAGTAAGTTGAATTATTAAGTTCAGACATAATTTTTTTCTACTTCTGGAAAGAAAGTTGGATTAAAGTAAATTAACTTATTAATTAGTGAAAGAAGTATTTTTTTTTAATTCTTTATTATTATTTTTAATGAAATATTATTGAAAATACGAAAATGATGTAGAAGTATATGAAGTATTGATTTTAAAACTTCTGAAATATTGCTTAAAATGAATAGAATTTATATTTGAACTTGAAAGAATGGTTGTGCTTTTTCCCATTTTTTTTTTACTTTCTTTTATTTTTACAAGAAAAATGTATTGAATTTGTGAAAATTTTTAAATTATTTTTTTTTGTCAATTTTTTTTGTTTTGAGGGTCAGAAATCCCGAAAAAATGTTATTACAAAATGTTTTGTTTGTCAGTCTGTGATTCAAACTTTTTGGACACTTTATCTCAAGAGCCAATGCATCGAATATAATGAAGCATAAGATTTAGTTAGTCTCTGATATGAATCGGGCTGAGTATTTTTTGGTTTAAGTTAAGTGTGAGACAAGGTTAGGAACCCATGTTCTGAGTCCAATTTAGAATGAGAAAATTATTTGTTGCTTATGAATAACAAAAATTGAATGAAGTTCAGACAGAATTTTTTACATTCCAATATCTTTGCTATATGCATCCTATTCAATTAATTTGGTTAGATAAATTTAAAACAATCTCTATTTTTTAAATTCAGTACACATTTCATACGACCTTAAATTTGCATAAAATAACTTCAGTTACATTCTAGAGAAGAAATATTTGATTACATTGCTCCATAAATTGCATTATAAGGTCTTAATAAACAAACTTTTAATACGAAATAGCACTTCACAAAAAAATTAAATAATCAAATACCATTCATTTATTTCCTTTTAATTTTTAACTGCATAACAATTTATTAATGCGCATTTTAATGTCGTGAAGAATTCATTTGAAGTTTATTAACTTAATAATTCCTCTTTTAATGTTTCTTAATGAATTATTTACTTATATAACTACATCAATATTAAAATTGTCTTGTCCCGCCATATCGAAGGAAATTCTAACCAGTTTCTTTAGCTAATTTGAATTATTTTCCGCGCAAAGGAAAAGTTAATTTCCGACTTCTCTTGCCCTAGGCCATATTGTTTATGATTTTTAATTGTTGCTAATTGTGCAGGAAAACAGGGCGTTAAGTAACCAAGGAGGTACTTATTTTATGTAATTTCCAGGCCCTGCAGCAGTTTTATCCTGCTGTATTGCGGCAGGAGTCCATTTTAAAATAAGAAAATTATTTGTTGCTGATGAATAACGAAAACGGACAGTAAGTTGAAATATTAAGTTCAGATAGTATTTTTTTCTGCTTCTGTAAAGAGATATATGGAGTAAAATGAAACTTATTAATTTGTTAAAGGAATGATTTTTTTCTGCTTTGAATATATTTCTCTCTTTATTATTTTTCTATTAAACTTTATTGAAATTTGGAAAATAGTTTAGAAGTACTTGCCATTTGATTTTTAAACCTTAAAAATGCTTTTTAAAATGAGTAGAATTTATGAATTTAGAAGAATGGTGCATAAAATAACTTCAGTTACATTCTAAAGAAGAAATATTTGATTACATTACTCCATAAATTACATTATAAAGTCTTAATAAACAAACTTTTAATACGAAACAGCACTTCACAAAAAAATTCCTGTTTTTGACTAATTTAAATGTTTTAAGAGCCAGAGATCCCGAAAAACAAGTTTTTACAAAATGACTGTCTGTCTATAGGCGACACAAATTTTGTGGGCGTTCTGTTTTAAGGACTAATGCATGGACTTATAATAAAACTTTAGATTCAGCTTGTTCCTGATATAATTTGGAACTTATAAGCTTTCGGCAAATCCTGTTTGTGAATCCCGTTTAAAATGAGAAAATTATTTGTTGCTGATGAATAACGGAAACTGAATTAAGTTCAAACAGAATATTTTGCGTACTAACATCTTTTCTATACGCATCTAATTTAATGAATTTGCTTGCAGAAATTTAAAACAATTTCCATTTTTTAAATTCAGTACAAGTTTTCATACGAATTAAACTTTTTAAAAATGATTTCGACTACATTACAGAACAGTAAAATTTAATTATATTACTCCAGAAATTACTTTATAAAATCATAATTAACAAACTTTTATTAATAAATAGCACTTAACAAAATAAATAAATAAAATAACAAAATAACACTCATTTATTTCCTTTTATTTTTTAACTGCTCAACAATTTATTAATGCACTTTTTTATGTAGCGAAGAATTCATTTGAAGTGTGTTAACTTAACAATTCCACTTTTAATTATCATTTATGAATTATTTACTTTATTATTATATCTACAACAATATTAATATTCTTTGCCTTACCATATATCGATGGAAATTTTAAGCAGTATCTTTAGTTAATTTAAATTATCTTCCGCGCAGAGGAAAAGTTAATTTCCGGCTTCTCTTGCTCGAGACTGTATGGGTTATGATTTTTAATTGTTGTTAATTGTGCCAGGAAAACAGGGCGTTAAGTAACCAAGGAGGTAATTATTTTATGTAATTTTTCAGTCTCTGCAGCCGTTTTATGCTATATTGAGGGAGAAATCCAGTTTAGAACGAGAAAATTATTTGTTTCCGATGTATAACGAAAACGGAAAGTAAGTTGAATTATTAAGTTTAGGTAGATTTTTTTGATTTTCTACTTCTGGAAAGAGAGTTGGAGTAAAGTAACCTAACTTATTAATTGGTAAAAGGAAGGATTTTTTTTTCTCTTAGAATTAGGAATTCTAATATTATTGAAAATACGAAAAGGATGTAGAAGTATGTAATATTTGATTTTTAACTTTTAAAATGCTGCTTAAAATGAAAAGAATTTATGATATTTGAACTTGGAAGAATGGCTGTGCCAACATCATTTTTTTTTTTTTTTTTTTTTTTTTTTTTTTTTTTTTTTTTTTACTTTTATAAGAGAAATGTATTGTATTTGTGAAAATTTTTGAATTCCTGTTTTCTTCACATTTTCTTGTTTTCTTTTACATACTAACATCTTTGCTATGTGCATTTCATTCAATGAATTTGATAACATAAATTTAAAAAAGTTCCATATTTTCAAATTTAGTACAAATTTTCATACGACTTAAATTTCTTTAAAATAATTTCATCTACATTATAGTACAGTAATATTTGATTATATTACTCCATAAATTAATTATAAAGTCATAATGAACAAACTTTTAATACGAAATAAGATTTAAATAAATAAAATAATCAAATACCTCTCATTGATTTCCTTTTAGTTTTTAACTGCACAAGAATTTATTAATGCATATTTTTATGTAGCGAAGAATTCATTTGAAGTGTATTAACTTAAAAATTCCCCTTTAAATGTTCCTTAATGAATTATTTACTTATATATCTACAGCAATATTAATATTCTCTGCCTCACATTTATCGATGAAAATTCTAAGCAGTTTCTTTTGTTAATTTGAATTATTTTCCGCGCAAAGGGAAAGTTAATTTCCTGCTTCACTTGCCCGAGGCAGTATGGGTTATGATTTTTAATTTTTGCTAATTTTGCCAGGAAAACAGGGCGTTAAGTACCCAACTTATTTTATGTAATTTCCAGGCCTTGCAGCCGTTTATTCTGTACTGCGGGAGGAGTCCAGTTTAGAAAGCGAAAATTATTTGCTGCTGCTGAATAACGAAAACGGAAAGTAAGTTGAATTATTAAGTTCAAACAGATATTTTTTTCTGCTTCTGAAAAGAGAGTTAAAGTAAAGTAAACTAAATGATTAATTAGTGAAACAAAAGATCTTTATTTTTTATCTTGGAATATTTTATTATTTAATCATTTTTTTAAAGAGTATAAAAAATACAAAAATGATGTAGATTAATATGCCATTTTATTTTTAAAATTTTAAAATGCTGCTTAAAATGAGTAGAATTTATGGTATTTGAATTTGGAAGAATGGTGTGCAACTTCATCAGTTTTTTCTTTCTTCAATTTTTACAAAAAGAAAGTAATTCGCGAAAATTTTCGAATTCCAGTTTTCGCCTAATTTAAACGTTGTCAGAGCTAGAAATCCCCAAAAACAAATTTTCACAAAATGTCTGTATGTATGCGACAAAAATTTTGTGGGTGGTCTATCTTCAGGACTAATGCATGGGCTATAATAAAACTTTAGATTCAGTTAGTCCCTGCTATAATTTGGTATTGATCAGTTTTTGGTATAAATCCAGGTTGTGAGTTCAGTTTAGAAAGAGAAAATTGTTTGTTGCTGAGGAATAATGAAAATTTATTTACTATATGCATCCCATTAAATGAATTTGATTGGATAAATTTAAAACATTTTCCATATTTTAAATTCAGTATAAATTTTCACATGTCATAAATTTCTTTAAAATAATTTCAGTTACATAACAGAGTAGCATTATTTGATTATATTACTCCATAAATTAAATTACAAATTCATAATGAACAAACTTTTAATATGAAATAGCACTTAATAATAAATAAATAAATAAAATAATCAAATACTACTCATTTATTTCCTTTTAATTTTTAACTGCACAACAATTTATTAATGCACATTTTTTTGTAGCAAAAAATTCATTTGAAATGTATTAATTTAATAATTCCCATTTTAATGTTCCCCAATGAGTTATTTATGTATATATCTACACCATTATTAACATTCTCTGCCTCACACATATCGATGGAAATTCCAAGCAGTTTTGTTCACCAAATCTCATCAACCAGCAGTTCCCTTGTTGACTGTCTACAATTTGAATCGACATAAATTGCGAATTCTAGCGTTTTGGTAATGTTACATCGACAAAAAAATGTCATTTCCTGTATGAAACAGCTATCACATTCAACCTGGGAGTCTTCAATTAGCTTTTTATTTTAAAAATGAATGATCGTTCGAGTTACAAGAATGCAGCAATCTCTAAAGCCGAGCGTTTTTCAGTTAATAAGACAATGACAACATGTCTTTTTATTTCCTCAGTTAGTCCATATTCTGACATGTTTTCATGTAATAAAAAAGGACTTGTAATGATGATGTACAGGGTGATATTTCACCTAGAAATTGAATCGATGCAAATTACGAATTCTGGCGTTTTGATAATGTTACATTGCCCCCAAAAATTGTCATTTTCTGTATGAGACAGTTTTGAAATAAAACCTGGTAGTCTTCAGTTAGCTTATTTAATATTTAATATTTAATATTTCATATTTCATATTTAATATTTAATATTTAATATTTAATATTTAATATTTAATATTTTTTCACTGCTAAAAAATTAATTATGTTTACCTTCAGTTAGCTTTTTACTTGAAAAACGAATGATCTTACGAGTTTCAAGAATGCTGCAGTCTCTAAAGCTGAGCGTTCATCAGCTAATAAGACAATGACAGCATGCCTTTTCATTTCCTCAGTTAATGTAGATTCTCACATGCTTTCATGTAACAGAAAAGGATTTGTAACATTGATGTACAGGGTGATATTCCACCTATAATGCATGTTCTCAAATACCTGCCGCATCTTTTAAGGTATATCTTTTATATAATCTTTGTGAGGGAGCACTGTACAATCTGTAGAGGTACAGTATTGTTTTAGAATACTCTTGAAATGTTTTAGGATTGATGTCGATTTCTTGTAGAATTTCCACATATGTATATCTTGTATAACATAATGTATCAGTATAAGCTTTCTCACGTTGTTTGCATCAACATCTTGTTATTAAACTACATTGTAAACAACCTTAAATGTAAGAAAAAAAAAAAAACCTTGCAAATTTTAAACATAATTCCCATGTGTTTGTTCACTTAAATAATATGCGTTTCAGTATTGAAATTAATACTACCTTTTTTACAATTATTTTTAGATTCACACTATATTTACTAATTATTAAAAAATATATAATTGGAAAATGTGTATTTTAAAAATACGTTAATTGGATTATTTTTTCTCTGTTTATTTTTAGCACTCTTTTAAATATCTTCGCTAAATTCAATGAATTTGCTTATAGAAATTTACGACATTTTTTTATTTTTAAATATTCAGTACAAATTTTCATACGACAAAAAATTTCTCTAAAATAATTTCAGTTACATTACAGATCAGTAATATTTGATTACATTACCCCATAAATTACATTATAAAGTCATATTGAAGAAACTTTTAATACGAAATAGCAGTTTTGAAAAAAAGTCATCATATGCCACTTATTTATTTCTTTTTAATTTTTAACTGCACAACAAATAACTCTTTCGGGCCATATTTTTTTTTTTCAATTTTTAAGTAAAATTACTTTTCTGGTAATAACATTAAAACAAGTTATCCGAATAGATCAGTTAGTGTTTAAAGAATATTTCATTGTCTGAAAAATAACGAATGTTATTATTTTGCGAACAGTACAATTATTATTCATGTGAAAATAGACTAAGGAAGAATTTTTGGAGATGTTTAGAAAATTTTGTATTAAAATAAGATTTAATATTATATTTCAACTTTCTAATACTTTTTGCATTTTATTACACATGATTCTTTCAGGAAAGAAATTTATATTTTAAATTTAAAAAATATAAATGTATGTTTAAAATAAAAGAATCGCAAACGGTGCAAAGAGAATTAAGCAAATAACAATAATTATCACTATTAATGAATGCTTAAGCACAAATAAAGTCGTATAGTAAATACATAGAGATATACTAACATTACTACATGTGAATAACAGAAAAAAAATAAACAAAATAATACTCCATTAAAAGACATGTACTTTAACAGTACATTAGACCGGAAGGGGTTAAATAATGCACATTTTTATGTAGCGATGAATTCATTTGAAACGTATTAACTTAATAATTCCTCTTTTAATATTCCTTAATGAATTATTTACTTATATATCTACACCAATATTAATATTCCCTGCCTCGCCATATCGATGAAAATTCTATGCAGTTTTTTAGTAAATTTGAATTACTTTCCGCTCAAAGGAAAAAGTTAATTTCCCTTTTCTCTTACCCGAGGCAGTAAGGAATATGATTTTTAATTGTTGCTAATTGGCCAGGAAAACAGGGCGTTAATAACCAAAGAGGTACTTATTTTATGTAATTTGCAGGCCCTGCAGCCATTTTTTCCCGCTGTATTGCTGGGAGAGTCCAGTTTTAGAACGAGAAAATTATTCATCGCTGATGAATAACGAAAACGGAAAGTAAGTTGAATTATTTTCAGACAGATATTTTTTTCTGCTTCTGGAAAGAGAGTTGGAGTAAAGTAAACTAACTTGTTAATTAGTGAAATGAAGGATTATTTTCCCTCGTAGAATACTTTTATTTCTTTAATATTTTTCTATTAAACATTATTGAAAATATGACAAGTATGTTGCTACTGTTGCTAAATATGGCGTTTTATTTTCTAACTTTTAAGATTAAATGCAGTATAAAATTAATTTACTCTCTTAAATCCAATCCTTAGCTACAAAATAACTCAAATTGAGTCGAAATCTCTTTAACTCGCGATTTGACAACATCTTGCAAAGAGCTGAAAAAACTCGAGTGAACGAGCTGTTTTAAAGCAATTTAATTCATTTATCATTATCATTAAGAGTTTAAAATATTTTCCATTTTTAAATTCAGTAAAAATTTTCATACAACTTTTTCTTTAAAATAATATCAGCTACATTACAGAGTAGTAATATTAGATTATATTATTCCATAAATTACATTATAAAGTCATAGTGAATAAACTTTTAATACGAAACGGCACTTTATATAAAATTAAAATAATCAAATACCATTCATTTATTTCCCTTCAATTTTTAACTGCGAAACAATTTATTAATGCACTTTTTTTATGAAGCGAAGTTTTCATTTGAAGTGTATTAGTTTAAAAATTCCCTTTTTAATGTTCCCTAATGAATTATTTACATATATAGCTACACCAATATTAATATTCTTTGCCTCGCACATATCGATGTAAAGTCTAAGCAGTTTCTTTAGTTAATTTGAATTATCTTCCGCGCAAAGGAAAAGTTAATTTCTGGCTTCTCTTGCCCGAGGCATTATGGATTATGATTTTTAATTGTTGCTAATTGTGCCAGGAAAACAGGGTGTTAAGTAACCAAAGTGGTACTTATTTTATGTAATTTTCAGGTCCTGCGGCCGTTTTATCCACCTGTATTGCGAGAGGAGTCTAATTTAGAATGAGAAAATTATTTACTGCTGATGAATAACGAAAACGGAAAGTAAGTTGAATTATTAAGTTCAGACAGATTTATTTTTTTCTGCTTCTGGAAAGAGAGTTGGAGTAAAGTAAACTAACTTATTAATTAGTGAAAGAAAGGATCTCTCTCTCTCTCTCTCTTTTTTTTTTTTTTAATCTTATAATATTTTATTATTTTATTATTTTTCTAGTAAACATAACTGAAAATATAAAAATGGTAGCTAATGTTGCTAAATAAGACTTGATTTTCTAAATTTTAAAAATTATATGCTATTTAAAATGAGCAGAGTTTATGATATTTCAATTTAGATGAATGATTGTGCAACTGCATCTATTTTTACAAGAAAAATGTATTGGATATGTAAAAAATTTAAAATTTCGGTTTTCAGTGTATTTACACGTTTTAGGGATTAGAGATTGCGAAAAACAAGTTTTTACAAAATTTCTGTATGCAGGTGACTCAAGTTTTGTGGATGTGCTATCTCAAGAACTAATGCACGGAATTAAAAAAAAAACAACTTTAGATTCAATTAATTCCTGAAACATATTGGTGCTTATTATTGTTTGGCGCAAGTCCAATGCTGTGAGTCTAGTTTAGAACCAGAAAATCATTTGTTGCTGTTAAATAATGAAAACGGAAAGTAAGTTAAATTATACAGTTCAGACAGATTTTTTTTTTCTGCTTCTGGAAAGACAGTTGGAGTAAAGTAAACTAACTTATTAATTAGTGAAAGGAAGGATTTTTTTAATGCATTTTGAATATATTTCTTTCTTTATTATTTTTCTATTAAACATTAATGAAAATATAAAAATGATAAAGAAGTATATGATATTTGATTATCTGTCTTTTAATGTTACATTCTGTATAAAATGAATAAAATTACGGTATCTGAAATTAGAAGAATGGTAGTGCTACTTAATCTGTTTTTTTACTACTTTCTACCTTTACAAGAAGAAAATATTGGAATCGTGAATTTTTCCGAATTCCGGTTTTCTACAAATTTACATGTTTAAGGGGTCACAGACCTCGAAAAACATGGTTTTACAGAAGTTTAGTTTCTACGTGTTTCTGAAAGTGTGTATGTGCCACAAAATTTGAAAAAAAAAAAAAAAAAAATGTTTTTGTTAAACACACGATTTTTTGAAAAAATGCTGCACCGTTTCATTATTAATTTTTGCTTTAAATATTTTTAATTTTATTTAAAATAATATATTTTTTAAAATGCCGATTAAAAACTGAAGCGTATATTTCTGTTTATTTAAGTAAAAACAATTAAAACTCTAAAAATAGTATTTCGTGTTATAACGATTTTAAATTACCCCAATTTTTAAACAAATTTTAAATATATTTTTTTAATATTTGTAAGAAGTTTTAGAATTTGATTTTGTTTACAAATAACATGATTAACCTCCACAAAAAATTTCTAAATTATAACTCAATAAATAAAAATTATTTTAAAATGGGTCTTGGACCTCCTTAAAATGTGTTGTAATATCAGAATACATACTATTTGAGAATAATAAGAAGAAATTTTCATTTTGAATTAAAACAAGTAGAATTAAAAATATTTATATACAATTCTAAAAGTTTTAAGAAAATATGTATTTTTATTTTTTTATTTTTTTTCTCCACACAGACCTATAATGTTGGATTAAAAAAAAAAAAAAAAAACAAGTTTGAAAATTTCAACTGTATATTTAGAACATAATTATAGAAAAGTGTATAAAGTATAAAAAAAAGCACATTTCCCAGTCCTTCATACTTTCGTACTTTTGGGAGCAAGAAAACATAATGATAAATCTATGAATCAACCACTAGAATCGAGTTTTCGAGTGTTTTCCACTAAGATATGATTTGGCGGACCGATTGTTTTTTAATATGCTAATCGAGATTTAACTAATCCTAGAATTTCATCCTTGAACTCGATAAGGTGATTGTCTGCTCTACCCGGTCTCTAATCTTTTAGGTTCATAGTAATTTACCAGAATAATCTTTTAGATCTATTTTTTAGGATGATGATTAAAAACACAAAAATTTGAAATATTTTATATTCCATATGCCCTTAAAAAAATTAAAAGTCTAAGTTCAATTTTCCATTTTTCAGTAGATTTTTTAAAAAGTTAAATGGAAAAATATTCTTATATATTTTAATTTTAAATGCTTTTCACTTGTCATACTTGATGAACTTCACTTACAGTAGCAATAAAATGGCAATTAAATTACTTATCTGGTCATAGACCCTTGCTAGTGTTAGCGCGATAAAATAATTTTTTATTACATGGGAGTACAATCTTATTCAGTCATATTAAACGCGATTAACTGTAACGATTAAAACTGACTTAAAAAAAATCGATCGATTAAAATATGAACATTTGATCAAGATCAGATTTCAAGATCTACGTTATCTTCATCAAACTATCGTTCTTATCATCCATGAAAATTTTTACGGTTTACGGCATTTCGAGTAATTTACACTTATTTGCGCATTCAAATACCATTTAGATTAAAACTTGATTAAAAATCAATATCGAAAAGCCGTTAACAGAAGTTCCAGTTAATTTATAACAATTTTTCGTATCTTTTGCTAATAAAGAACAGATACATATCTTCAGAATCGATAACTCCTCTTTAACTAAATTTTCCACTAGTCAGAAAAAGCAATGTAATGTCTCCTCCCCCTCCCCTCCCTTCCTAAACTATTCTTTAAATTATGAATTACTTAGAAAGCGTATAATCTGATAATTACTCTTTAACTTACCCAAGCTAATAATTTACCGGAGCATTAGTTTAAGCGTACTTCTTCCGTTGCCATATGACTTATTAGATTTTTATGTATGCGTTATTTCATTTCACTTGAGAAAGACTGGGATTTTAATTGTAGCCCTTTGCCCGAAGCGATACATCTTAGGACAGTTGAATAGTGTAATTTTTATAGAGAAAATTATTCGATTTTAAAAGCGTGTATATATATTTATTATTGAGATATAACTAGTAGTGATATAAAAGTCACGCACGAATTGAAATTCTGTGTACTTCTCGAACTTAGTGACTTATGCATGCGTGATTTTTATTGAAATAGTTATTAGTAATTATGAAACTGAGTTTTGTCTTGTTTATTATTTAAATAATTTTCAGTTGTTTGTAATCAATGTAGAAAATAAATTTTTTCCCAGTTGTGAGAAATTGAAATTTTTATGAATTCGAAATAAGTAAATAAAATTTGTTGCTGCCCAAGGCATTATTTAAGAATATAATGCATTAAATGAAGAAAAGTAAATTTGTTTAAAGATTGTTGAAAATGCATTCAGCTCATAATTAAAATTTTAAATCAGTTTTGTTTTTGAGATAATGTTGAGTAAGATTTGTATATACAGGGTGAAAATAATTAAAGTTAAGCTATTTAAACGTGTTTATAACTATTCACCGAAAACAAACGAAATTTGAAATGTGCGTCAGTCAGTTTGCGAAGCGCGACACATATATGGGGGGGGGGGGGTTATAGATTGCGAAGAATCTTTCAATTTGGACACCAGTATTTTTGCATTGAAAATTTTACTTTATCTAATCACAGAGGAGCTTGAGTCTAAAAATTTAAGATTTATGATCATCCATGATAATATAATAAAAGCAAAGATTAAAGCTCGATTTACAGCAGGAAATAGATACTATTTTTCTCTTAAAAATATTGTAAAATCAACAATCAAATATTAATATTTCGAGCAACTAAGCTTAAAAAAAATAAAAGTATAAAACTGTTCTAAACTTATAGTAACTTGTGCTTGTGAGACTTAGACCATAACTCAAAAATATGAAAAAGTACTATTTAAAGGAAAAAAGATTGCAAGACAATTTTTAGACCTATTAAGGGGACACAGATAAAAATTAAATAAAATTAAACAAAAAAGTCTTGTAGAGCAGAATTTTACTAAAATGAAAATTAAAAAAATATATATTTTTTAAAAATCCCTATTATTTTTTTTAAAACCTGAGTATTTTTGCTTTGATTTTTATTTCACATTAATTAGAATATAACTACATAAAAGTGTGCATGGATTTTTAGATGCATGGGATTTTACATTTAACTTGATTTTTTTTCTCTTGTGTTTAGTAAAACAAAGAAAATTCAACAAATTCTCAATTTAAATATTAAAAAAAAAAAAAATCATAGCTATAAACTTTAATGTATAACAAAAATATTAAATATACCATAAAGAAAAAAAATCAAACCTTTATCTAAATTAGCATAAAAAAAGGCCTTAGTATTTATTGAACAAGCAAGTCATAAAAATCTGAACAGAGAGAAAAATCAGTTCAAAGTTTTTATATGTATGGATAACTGCGCTGGATCTGTTAACCCCGGAGAACGCGCGCTTACCCAGGGTATGAATGGTTTTAACTTTGTCACCAATAAAATCAAATTATAACAATCACTTTATTTAGACGGAGACAATTCTTACAAATTTTGCGATAAAATAAGTCGAAGATTACTTTTAAAAATTTTGTGGTTACAATTGTAAAAACCATACGCACTCCGGGTCTTTTAGGCCCTGCGGTCATCCTCCTGGGTTAAAAAAATTTACAATGTCTCCCAATCTAATTGTCGTATAGGTAAAAACGAGGTATTAAAATATTCATAACTAGCTAACCTGCCCAGATTCACCAAAAAACAGTAAGAATTGCAAAAAAACTTTGAAAATCCCTATAAAAATAGTAGGAAAATAAAAAAATTGCAGCACGAATTTCGTCTAAACATCATCGAAAAGAGAAGGGCTAGAAAAGTGAAACTGGGTTCTTTTTACTAATGTGGAAAAATCTTACAAAATCGCGAAACATATTAATAATCATATAAAAATATAAAACAAAATTCGAAAATTGTACTTCGAAATCCGAATAAACTTTGATGAAAAGAGGGCAGAATTTACTATATTCGGTCAAAAATTGAACCTCTAAAAAATCTCAGCGGATCGCGAAAAAACGTAAAAATGGCAGAAATTTCAAAAATTTACTCTATTTGGATAAAAGTTTTTTATTTAAATAATTTTATAAAATGTCAAGCCGTGAAATGCGAAAAAAAAACCCTCTTAAAAATCACAATAACAAGCTTTAATGCAGCAAAATTCGCGAAGGCGAAAATTTATCATAATAGCATAAAAGTTTAAATCAAATTACTTCTCCGTACCTGAAAAAATCGCCGTAAACTCAAAAAAAAAAAAAAAAAAACGTTTAAAATTGTTGCAGATAAAAATAGGAGAGCAAGCTAAAAGCTTAAAATCAAATTCCTGTTAGGTTAAACATTTTTAATCGAATTTCTTTCAAAAAGGCCAAAAAATGACCGTGAAAGCCCAAAAATTGCATTGAAAATCGCCTCAAAAACGCAAACTATTAAAAAATCGCTAGGCTAAAAATTTACTGTTAAAAGATAAAATACAGCAATAAAAAAATTATATTAGACAAAAAGGCTGAAAACGAAATCAGTTTCCGAATGTCAAAAAATCACGAAGGAACTTGAAGAATGGCTAAAAATTACATTGAAAATTGCATTTAAAAATCGCTAAATATTTGGAAGTTAATGCTTAAAAAATAATAATTAAGGCGGGGAGGGGGCATCGTAATCGGAATTTATTCATAAATAAGAAAATGCAAACTTAAAATGCGAAAAATCATATTAAGAGATAAAACAGTGCAATCGAAAAATAACTATATTAGACAAAAAGTATGAAATCGAAATCTGTTTCTGAATGGCAAAAAATCACCAACGAACTTAAAGAAAGGCTAAAAATCACATTGAAAATTATATTAAAAATCGCTGAATGTTTGAAAGTCATTGCTGTAAAAATTTAATATTTAGTCGGAAAACCCTGTAATCGGAAATCGTTCATGAATAACAAAAAGTCGACACGGAACGCCAAAAACTCCCAAAACTGGCTAAAAATCACATTTAATATCGCATTAGAAGTTAATAAAATTTAAGAAGCAAGGATAACAAATTGCTATATTTGATAAAAATTAGAAACCTGAATTCTTTTACAAATGTCAAAGAATTGCCGCGGAACTTGAAAAATCACTAAACTACTGTAATTGTACTGGGTAAAACACTGTAATCGGAAATCATTTACGAATGTCAAAAAAATCGGCGCAAAACGTAAAAAATCTCAAAAAAATCACATTAAAACAGATAAATGTTAAAATTAAATATATCAGACTAATGTATATAAGGATAAAACATTGCAATTGGAGAACTTTAATAATTGGAAAAAAATCAACGGAAAACGTAAAAAATAATGAAAAAAATTGCTAAAAACGCATTAAAAATCGCTAAATTTCAAAATTTGTAGATAGCAAATTTTTTTTAAAACAATGAGGGTAAGAATTTGAAAGCAAATTTCTTTTCGAAATTAAAAAAGTAGTTGTGGGACTTGAAAAACCACTAAAAACCGCATTGAAAAATTAATTTAAAATCGATAAGTGCAAATACATCAGGGTAATATAAATTTATTCTAGTAAAATATAGCAATCATACCCTTTTCATAAATTACAAAAAAAAAAAATCGATGCCAAACATAAAGTATCTTAAAAAATCGCTAAAAATCGCATTAAAATCGGCAAAATTAAAAAAAGTAGATGGTGGAATTTTACTGTACTAGGTACAATAAAAGTTTGATACCAAATTCCTTTTTTAATTCTTAAAACATCACTATGGTGATTGAAAAAAATGGCACTAATCGCATTGAAAAGTTCAAAAACCGCATTGAAAATCGCATTAAAACCGCATTGCAAAATGCACTGAAAATCGCTAGTTATTAAAAAAAATCGCAGTTATCAGAATTTTCATAAAATGGATAAAACATTCTAAACGGAAATCAGTACTTTTTTATCCGGTCGACCAAGAAACTATTGCCAAATTATAAGATTAAAGGCCAATAATGGTTGATCGGAAATGTCACATTCACTTGACATTACACGTGTTACACGTGTTTTTTACGCCATCAAGTGATTTTTATTTAGTTGTTTAGTTTGTATTTTTGTTCATGTCTTTCTAATTTATTTGTTTTTTCATTACTTAACATAAAAATTACACCAATTTGCATAATTTGGCGAGTAGTTCGACGATCTATATAATTTTGCAAAATTGGTCGACGGGATAATCAAGTTGTAAGCGAAAATTCTTTATGATTCATAAAAAATCGACGCGGCACGCGAAAATTTTTGAAAAACTGCATTAAAAATACCTAAAATTATATTAGATTAAAAATTTGAAATCAATTTTTACTTCCGCATATGAAAGAAAATCACTGTAGAACTCGCTATAGAACATGCTAAAAATCGCACTGAAAAATGCATTACAAATCACTAATATAAAAAAATAGCAGAGGTCAAAATTTACTCTAGTGTAAAACATTGCAATCGGAAATATTTCATAAATGACAAAAAATCGACGTCAAACGCAAAAAAATTTGAAAAATCGTTAAAAATCTCATTAAAAATTGTTGAAATTCATAAATCTTAGTAGACAAAAATTAGTACATTAGACTAAAAGTTTGAAACAAAATTCTTTTTTACTAATATAAAAAAATAGCAGCAAAATGTGAAAAAACATTAAAAATCGCATTAAAAATTCACTAAAAATCCAAAAATTGTCGCGCGAAATCCAAATAAATTATATTGAATAGAGAAAAAAACATCACTATGTTAGGTTAAAAGAATGAAGTCGCATTCTTTTCGTTAATGAGGGAAAATTGCCTCGAAACATTATAAAAATCCCGCTAAAAATCGCATAAAAATTAAATAAAAAAATCGAAAATCTACCTTCGAGGTGCAAAACTTCTTATATAGAGGTATCTTCCCCCAAAATTTTGTAGTTCTTCGTGCAGCGGTCTCTTCAGAACATTGTCGGCACTTTAAGATTTTTATTATGTATTATAAACTATCTTAAAGTTTCAAACAGACCATCTTGTTACATTTCTTAAATTTTTTTCGGATCCATCCCCTTCTTCACTCTAAAATATGTCATACCATTCTTTTATATATTTTTTAATCATGTATTATAAACTGTCTTAAAGTTTAAAACAAATCATATTATTAGATTTCTAAATTTTCACAAAATCGCGTTCTGTTAGTTCCACATTCCATCACCAGGGAGCGCACTCTATTCTTAACAAAGCTATATCTAAATGAACTTCCGTTAAATAACTTTTCAAGAGATATGTTACTTGAAGAGGTGGCGGTCTTAAGCAAGAATTTAAGATATTTGATGAAATTGCTATTCAAAAATAGTGGTCCCATCTACGTAGATTTTCATTGGGTTATTTCTAAATCGCTCGGCCTGTCTGCAAATCGTTACTTTTTTTCATACATAGAAGGATTAGGCTAAAAATTTGAAACAAAATTTCATTTTCGAATGTCAAAAAAATTGCCTTAAATCTCGAAAAAACGCTAAAAATCGCATTGAAAAATGCATTAAAAATTACAAAATTGCAGGGGTCAAAATTTGCTGTAATAGGGTAAAACGTGATAATTGGGAATATTCCATGAATGAAAAAAATAAATTAGTTGCTATACTCAAAAAATCTCGAAAAATCGCTAAGAATCGCATTGAAAATAGAAAAAAAAATAATAATAATAAAAATTGTTAAAATAGAAAATTTGCAGCAGACAAAATTTAGTGCATTAGACTAAAAGTTTGAAACAATTTTCTTTTTATCAATGTCAAAAAAACTAAAAATTGCATTAAAAATTCAAAATTGGTGTACGAATTTAAATGAAATTTATTGAAAAGAGAACAAAATTTACTAAGGTGGTCTGGTGTAATAACGCCAGGCGGGGTAACAACGCCAAGTGCTAATATTATGCATAATTATGAAATAATCTGGTAAATGACACCCATATGCTCTGCGCAGAAGGGTTTTGAGTCATATAAATCGCAAAAAAAAAACTGCTTCAAGTTAATTTGTTTCATTTTTAGGTCTTATTGTTTTTACAAGCAACTAAAATTAACGCTTGATCTAAAATTTGCGAGATACGTTTTGTGAAGTGAAGACTATTTTTTTTTTTTTTTTATCCGGAAATACTTTGTTAATTACATAAATTTGTAGTACATTTCACGGACTTTCAAAATGTTGTTGAAGATTTTGGATATCTTCTCGAGATAATTTGTAATTCAAAATGTACAGCGCAATAACTATAACGGGGTAATAACGCCAATCCTTGGCATTAATACCCCGGTTGATTCCCTACAGTGGCCGAGCTACATCCTAAATACTGATTCAAATAAACACAGTTAAAACTGTGCAATGTTTCTAATAATTCTATTTAAGCGGTCCTTTTTAAGCAAAAAGAAGCTCACGGTCTGATATTCTTTTGCCTCATCCTCCCCCCCACACCACACCTTTTTTTTTCTTACACTTTCACAAAAATTGAACATTTTCAATAGCTTAGAATGCAATTTTTCAATTTCTAAGTTTGTAGAGTTTGTATTTTTAGAATTGGGTAATCTACATGGAATTATTCCATCATTTCATAGTTTTGTTTCCATGGCTTTATTACCCATATAGGTGGGTAATAACGCCAAATAACATTGGTCAAGAAATCACGCCATTACATTTTATAAATACATATCTGTTAAATTATTTTTTTTTACATAGATAGTCAATGAGTTGCTGTATCAAATCATATATTTGTTTGAAAAATACAAACTAAAACTGAGCCGTGAAAATTGGTAGAACCTTAACGTGGCGTTATTACCCCAGGGTACCTTATATTGTATTAAAAGAATGAAACCGTATTCCTTTCACTAATATGCAAAAATCGCTTCGAAACATAAAAAAAACACTAAAAATCGCCTAAAAATTAAAAAAAAAATTAATGAAAAAGCCGAAAATCGGGTTTCGAGATGCAAAACTTCATGCATAGAGTTACCTTTCAACCAAATTTTGTAACTCTATGTGCAGCGGTCTCTTCAGAACACTCTGACACACTCACAAATTTATCTCTTTATTATTACAGATTAAAGAAGCTTTTAATTAATATATATATATATATATATATATATATATATATATATATGTATATATAAGAAAATTGTTCTCATTTTTTTTTGTTTATCCTTTTTCTGAGATTCAAAATAGCTTATTTAATAAATTAAGAGATGAAACTTTTAGAAAATTTTTTGATTGCACAATTGTTTAAGCTTTATTCAAGTATGTAATACAAACAGGCAATATCTTTAAAATTTGATTCTTCTTTCGAAAATGAAGGAAATTCTATTTGTACCAGTTTCTTTTATATTTTATGAAATATAAAATAAAAAAATATATATAAAATAAAATTTTAGTTATGAACATGTAACAATATTTCATTTGTACATTGAGATCCGAAAAAAAATGCTTAGAAACACAAAGAAAGGAAAAAACCTCCCTCGTATTCGCAGTATTATATTTAATCACTAAAATAATTTACAATATTTTAATTTGCTAGAGAATTGAAAGTATAATTATAATACTTTTAATTAACTAAAATGGGAATATTTAAACATTATTCGGAATATTAGGAGCTACTGTGCACTGAAATTTAACTGTAAAATATACTATGTTGTGTTTTGATATTTACAATAAGAAATCTTTGACAAGTAGGATTTTCTAAACAATCCTCATCTTCACATCTCCTTCAGATTTTATTACATATAATTTCTTGTAGATAAAATAATAATAATAATAAAAAAAAAGAATTAAAATTTTCTATTAAAAACGACAAAATTTATTTATCGAAAATGATGTTTAGAATAAATATGCAGGTAAAGTGGACTGGGGGTCGGGTTGTTACTATTGCATAAAATTAGTGTTCTAGTACTTTTTTTTTTTGGCTAGAAATTAAGTCCTTCCTGCATGTGCCGTATTCAACACTACTGCATATATTAGTACTTACTGCGACATACTGCACGGTTCATCGCCAAATCTTAGAGACTTTTGCTTTGCTTACTAATATGCATTCTTTAGATCACAGCAATTATTGATATATATCTTTTAAATTATTGATTACATCATTGTGATTTAATGTACAGAGTATTAGAGGAGCCAAGGCCAGAAGCCAAGGGGTATAAGTGACAAAATTGAAAAAATTGAGTTAAGTGCACAGACTATCTGGAAATAACTCTATTTATTTGTAGGTAAAAAGTTATGAGTGATTTTTTAATTATATACTGCGTTTTAGGGGTCAGTTACTTAACCTCTTTCCCAAAACTGTGAAACACGTGGAGGCCAAAGGCTATAAGTGCAATTGTATCCATTAACGTCTACAGCAGAAGCGCGACCAACGATACAAAAGGGCATTTGCTTTTTTATACATTAAACAAATGCATTTTAACTGTTAATATGTAAAAAAATCATGCTTTAAATGTAGATTATGAAACACTTTCCAACACTCTCTGAAATATTTGCTATCTATAAATCTTTGCTATTTAGGGTAATAGAATGTTACTGTCCATAGCCAAATATATATTCTAATAACTTTAAACAGCCCTATGTTTTATATGTCGGTTGATGTATACTGCACAATGAGGAAATTTAGTTTAGAAACAAAACGCATAACAGTTTGAAATTTCTGTTTCAGCAGTTTTTACTAATAGATGGAAACACGCTTGTATACTTTTGTTTATCCTGTAGTTTACCTTGAACCTTTATTATACACCAGTATTTAGATAAAATTTAGTTCAAACTAAAACACTCTTAAGACTACTGAAATCACATTTCCAGAAATTATCATCCATAGATGATCATGTATAAAATTTTGTGCGTGACCCTGTATATCATTTTATCTATTACAAGCATTTCTCAGTAAAATGAATGAAGTTCAGCATAGATATATATGACTTATTTAAAAGCAATCTTTAAGTAAATTACTCTCATATACATTATACTTTACGAAGTTTTTTGTATAGCCCTGCATATGAACTACAGCATTTATATTAACTATAGCATATATATTAAAATGCATAAATTTAGTGAAACTTAAAAGCGCAAATCATAATTAAAATGGCATTTCGTTAATCCATCAATCATCATCGATAATATACAGTGCTTCGAAAAGAATACAGATCTTCGAAAAGAATACAATCTTATTAGAAATGTATATCAATTTTATTACACATGAAAATCGTAATATAATTAAAATATGTTGTAAAAAATTCCCTCTTTATCCTTAGGTGATGTAAATCTTTTGAGTAGCCATCTAAATAAAAAATATCTATTTTTTTCAGCACATATTTTACAGAATGTTTATTTTATTGCAGTTCGTAAATGCATATAAATTTTAATGTTTGACAGGTTGTAACATCTTTAAAATTCATTTAAAACGATTTTTTCCATAACACATAATTTAACGGAAAACTTTTGATTGTCCCTGTAAATAAACTAATCGTTTTAAGAACTTCATTTGCAATAGGTTCTTGTTGAGTAAACGTGAATAATTCTCAAAAATTTCAGGGCAATCCGAATATATTTACGAGACTTGGGGCACGGACAGACAAACAAAAATCATATTCACTTTCAACTTTGTTATAAAATGTTAAAATATACAAAATTTCAATGTTTCAAAATTTATAATAAAATTTTAAAACTTATATTAGAACAAAATAATTTCCTTTCATTCATTTACATCAACATCGTTAATGTTTTTTTTTTCGTAAATTCATTTTTTATTTCATAATTTTTCCGTTTTTAGAATTCATATTAAAACAAAATTTTGTCCTTTCATTTATTCTTTTTCATAAATACAATTTTTTATTTAATAATTTTTCATTTCTTATGTTCATTCGGCACTTGTACCCTTTAGCTTCCGAGCACTTTTCATTACTGCTTGGAAGCCAAGAGATACAAGTGCCGAATAATAATAAACATTGCTTAGTTATAAATAAAAAGAAAAATTGCATTCCACTTTTTTTAAAACTGTTATTGAAATAAGAGTTCAAAGATCATTAAAAAATAAGCAAAAGTTTCATATCTCAATTCACTGAATTACAATTGATGTTTAACTTTGAACTCAATTTACTCGAAATCTAAATTTTGTCACTTGTACCCCTTGGCTTCTGGGGTCCTCGTTTAAAATGGTTGAGGCATCACGCCGCTAATTGCTTGGGAGCATAGGAGGTTTGTGTGTTCGATCCCCGTTGGACAATCTATTTTCATTGCTAAGCAACAGACAAAAAAGAAAAAAATGAAATATATGTCATGTCAAATATGTAAATTGATCAAACAAACTGTTTTATATTATTGAAAACATTTCGAAAATTCCACGAAAAATTATACACCTAATTAAAAAAAATCTTACAAATATATTGACAAAATTTCAAAAGAATAGTAATAATTTAAAATCTTAATTGGAACTTTTAACACCCATAATTTGACGTTTAAATACTTTAATTAAACGCGCCATTTTCATTCAATGGAGGAAAATTTGAAAATCATCGGAATTACCGTTAAAAAGAATCACTTTTTGTTGCTATGCAACAAATAAAAGAAAGAGAAATAATGAAATATGTACATTTTAAATAAAAAAGTTCTAAAACAAAATGTTTTATATCATTTGAACTCATGTATAAAAAATCCCCCAAATTAGCAGAAATATTTTAAAAAATCTGACAAATGCTTAGACAAAATTTCAAAATAATAAGATAAATTTCAGATCCGTATTTGGAAATTTCTATATCTATCTTTTATCAGTTTAATCCATTAATCAAAAGAGCCATTTTCTTTCCATTTGATTTGCCATAGGAAAGCATTATGATACAAAATAGAATGTTCTGTATTTTCCGAACAAATGATCCAAACCTAACAAAAACTATACAGCTGAATCCCGATAGCTCATGAACGTGCTTACTTAATTTCAAAGAGATCGGATGATTTTTACGGCAGTTATCGCGGAACAGACAGACAGACATACGGAAACCAAAAATTTTCGTGTCTCCAAAGTAAGCCTTCACTGACCTTTTGGAAATAAAGTTTTTAAACTATCGTAAATAGATGCTAAATGTGTAAGTCATTAAAACCGTCCTCTGGTGGTGATATTTTGAACTATCCCTTATAGCATGCATGGTCACAGTGACGTCACAAGGACGTCACTGTGGTCACATCACATCTGTGACCAAAATGCTACCACTCAGTGACGTCACATTGTGACTGCGATGTGACTTTCTTAAAAATCTTTAGAAAATTACAAAAATTCTTCAAAACATGTTATTTACTTTAAAAAACACTTTTGTCAAACATCGCTTTTCTCACAGTTTTGTCACGATGTTAATGTCAAAAATGACACATTTTTCACAAATTTGTCCCACTGTGACAACACAAAGTGGTCACAATGTGACGTCACAAACGAACTCTGAAACGGCCATAACGACATCACATTATAATCACTGTGACTTCACATCGACGATCGATGGTCACAAAGTCCCAGTGTGACTTCACAACGACGTCGCAGTGACGTCACCATGTCTTACGGGATTTTATTCACATTAAAGATCCCATCCCTTTATTATGTCTCACAAGATTTCGCAACTTTTTGAACAAGAGATTTGTCTATACAGGGTGTCCCAAAATGTCGTTTACAAACTTAACATGCTGGTCTGTCATATCATGATGAACAATATAAAATAGGAAACTAAGGGTCCCAAACGTCTTCCAAAGGAGATATGCGCCATTAAAGTTTAAGGTCCAAAAATTCAAATGATTATAAAAAACAGAAAAATTGGTCGATTCGTTTGCGGTTTTCACTAAAACTATTCTTTATGTCAGTATTTTCTTGAAAATAAATTATAAAGATAAAATTCAAAAAATGTCGATAGACGGCGCTTTAGACTTTGGAGTAACGATAAACTAATTTTTACCATTATTTTTTACATCTCATTAAATTTTTTAGAAGCTTAGACATAAACTTAAATTTTGAGCTCAAAATCTAAATCGTTGGAAGTGGTTAAGTAGCTCAAACTGAATTGCGGGGGCAGGTTCAAATTTTAAATGATTATAAAAAACGGAAAAATTGATCAATTGATTTGCGATTTTCACTAAAATTATTGTTTATGTCAGTATTATCTTGAAAATAATTTATAAAAATAAAATTCAAAAAATGCCGATAGAGGGCGCTTTAGACTTTGGAGTAATGTACAACTATTTTTTTTTTCGTTATTTCTTGCATCTCGTAATAATTTTTTAGAAGCTTAGACATAAACTTAAATTTTGAGATAAAAATCTGAATCGTTGGGAGTGGTTAAGTAGCGCAAACTGAACTGTGTTCAATGGGGGTGGGGAGATTCAAATTTCAAATGATTGTAAAAAACGGAAAAAAATGGTCGGTTTTCGCTAAAAGTATTCTTTATATTAATATTTTCTTGAAAATAAATTTTACAGATATCTTTCAAAAAATTCCGTCAGAGGGCACCTTAAACTTTATAGTAACCAACAACTATTTTTAACCATTATTTTTTGTATCTAATAAAATGCTTGGAAAAGTTCAAACTTAAATTTTGTGCTCAAAATCTGCATCGTTGTGAGTAATTAAGCGGCCAAAAATTGAACTGCGTTCGACAGGAAAGTAACATTTCAACTCCTGAACACAGTTCAGTTTGCGCTTCTTAACCCCTCCCATCGATTTTGATTTTGAGCACAAAATTTAAGTCTAAACTTTTGCAAGCATTTAATTAGATAAAAAAACCAGTTAAAAATAATTGTTGGTTATTCTAAAGATTAAGGCGCCCTCAAACGGATTTTTTTTTTAATTTATCTTTAAAATTTATTTTTAAGGAAATACTGACATAAAGAATAATTTTAGCGAAAACCCGCCAATTTTTCCGTTTTTAATAATCATTTGAAATTTGAACCTCCCCAACCCCATTGAACACAGTTCAGTTTGCGCTACTTTACCACTCCCAACGATTCAGATTTTCATCTCAAAATTTAAGTTTATGTCTAAGCTTCTAAAAAAAAATTTATGAGATGCAAAAAATACCGGAAAAAATAGTTGTACGTTACTACAAAGTCTAAAGCGCCTTCAATCGGCATTTTTTGAATTTTATCTTTGAAAATTATTTTCAAGATAATACTGACATAAAGAATAATTTTAGTGAAAATCGCAAATCAATTGACCAATTTTTCCGTTTTTTATAATCATTTGAAATTTGAACCTCCCCCCGCAATTCAGTTTGTGCTACTTAACCACTTCCAACGATTTAGATTTTAAGTTCAAAATTTAAGTTTATATCTAAGCTTCTAAAAAAATTTAATGAGATGCAAAAAATAATGGTAAAAACTAGTTTATCGTTACTCCAAAGTCTAAAGCGCCCTCTATCGACATTTTTTGAAATTTATCTTTATAATTTATTATCAAGAAAATACTGACATAAAGAATAGTTTTAGTGAAAACCGCAAACGAATCGACCAATTTTTCTGTTTTTTATAATCATTTGAATTTTTGGACCCTAAACCTTAATGGCGCATATCTCCTTTGGAAGACATTTCGGACCCTTAGTTTCCTATTTAATATTGTTCATCATGATATGACAGACCAGCATGTTAAGTTTGTAAACGACCTTTTGGGACACCCTGTAGACAATTATAAAGCAGGGCGTGTAAGGACCCCAAGTAACTGACTTTGGCACGTAACTCCCGCCTTTAATTTCGCAAGAAGCGATTCTAACTGTGTGCCCTGAATCCGATATGTTTCTTCTGTGTTGACCAGACGGCGCTGAGATGACACAATCTACTGATGGAAACGGAAAGAAAAATCAGAGAGTGAGATTAATGGGACAGTGACTGATGAGCGAGGATTTTAGAAATTTTATTTATTGTTTTATTTTATGTCTGTAAAGTTTTATTTGTCAAATTCTAGAGTGTACCTGTTAATTTAATATGGGGAAATAAATAAATGATAATCATGAAAGTGATTTATCATTGTGCTGCCAACACTGGAACATGGAGAGGGGTTGAAATCGTTACGGACGGTATAGTTATTGACATGTATGTCTCGTAAGACGATTATTGAAAAAAAAATATAAAAGAAAAGAATAGTGTAAACTTGTATGGTACAATCAAGAACACAATAAATTAGTGCTATAGTTCGGAAATATCTTGTCATAATAGGAAAAATAAAAGTTTCGCACATTTTATCACATAAAAAAATATGTTACAGATAGAATTTGTGTGTGACTATTTTTATTCCTTCGTCTAAAAATGGAATTTTTTTGACGGATTTACATGTTTTAGGCACTGAAGATTCTTAAAAACATCTCCATCCACTTTTAGAAAAAAAAATGCCGTTCGTCTATGAGTGTGTCTGTAAATGCTCTATTTCCCGAACAAATTGAGATAGAGACATGGAATATGATACATACTTAATATGTAATAATGTAAAGAAGTTTACTGAATATCAGTAACTTCGATTATCTGGAAGTATTTTTTTAGGACTCTCGAAATATTCGTTCTGATAAGTGGCATATAAAACAATTTCGAAATTTTTTTTTTCAATAGTTAATATAAAAGACAATAAAAAGAAACATATTTTGCATGCAGAATGAAGTTAATTAAAGGATTAGTTGCCAAGATACTTGTAATCATATTTTTGACACGCTTCCATTTTTCATGACATTGTAATTCATTCATATTTCAGTTTAAAGATATATTTTAATTGGAAATGAGATCCTTAATCCGACGTAGTAAACTGTTAGTTAATATGATTATTATTTTTAATATTTTCATTTTTATTAGTATTTAAGCAGAGTTCTCGTCGTCTTTTAATCATCATTTAGGTATTTAGGGAATAAGAAACAAAAGAACATTAGCCCCCCCCCCCCCCCCAAAAAAAAAAAGTATTTGGCGTAAAAAATAAAAAACTATTTTTAACCCCTTATTATACCATCCACCCCCTTTTTTTCGATATATTATTAAATAACCGAATTTTTTGTAACTGCTTATAAAACAGAAATTCGTCATTTTGCTACAGATACTATTAAAAATAAGAGCTATCTAAAATTGTCCTAAATATGTAAATGTTTCAGAGATTTTCGTAGCAATCTAAATAAAAATTCGAAACAGCGATCTTTGATTTACCATTGTGAAACTATACACTAAAAAGTGCTGTGAGATTTCAACTCCGGAAATTAACCGGCCAATGATACTTTGCATGCAACTAATAAATCGTATGGTGAGTGAATAATTTCAATTCCGCATTCCAGCAAAACTTTTCTCTATTTTGCACTTGATGCAAGCAATTTCGTTTGCATTTTTACTGCGCAAGATCGGTGCGTAGATAGTGATAAACTGTAATAGAAAAATAGAAAAATATCTAGAGAATAATCGTTTCTATGTCTTTGACTGTTGCTAAATTGAATGGTGTTGACTCAGTATCTTTGTAAATAGAGTAATGTAAATGACACGGTGCGATTGAGCATGAAAAGCATCTTCAATTTTTTAATAAGACGGATGAAAATCTGGACTGTACTGGCTTACATATTAAAAGAGCAGAAATCGTACACTCGCAATTTGGCAAATCTGATTATTCGTTTACTCGCCAAATGTATAATTTTGTTGCGATTTGGCGCAACGGTGAGGGGACTCTAGAATTATAGATTATAAGGATATTTATTTTACGCAGTTCAGTAATAGAGTACGAGGGCCGTTTTTTTTTTCAACCTCCGATGGGCCATAAAAAAAGACAAGCATATATAGAAAGATCATTTTATTACTAAAAGTTATGTACACTTATGGTTATTTTTCAACATAATCACCTTGTAAATTGAGGCACTTGTCGTACCTGTGGACAAGCTTTCCAATACCCTCTTCATAAAAAGTGTCCGCCAATGAATTCAAATGATTCTTGACGCTGTCTTGAAGCTCCACGTTACTTTGAAAACGCTTCCCTCCTAGCCACTTTTTAAGTTCAGGGAAAAGATCGTAGTCACTCGGAGCTAGGTCGGGACTGTATGCCGGGTGATCGAAAATTTCCCACTGAAAATGCTGGAGTAGACGTTGGGTTACAGCAGCAGTGTGAGGACGGGCGTTGTCATGGATCAGAACAATTCCAGAAGTCAGCATGCCTCTTCTTTTGTTCTGAATGGCTCTGCGTAACCGTCGTAAAGTTTCACAATAAACAGCTGAAGTAATCGTCGTCCCTGGCTGCATGAACTCAACAAGCAACACAGCTTTTTGATCCCAGAGCACTGTAGCCATAATCTTTCTGTTGTTGAAGGTTTGTTTGAACTTTTTTGGTCTGTTTGGCGAGTTCGTATGCATCCATTGTTGAGATTGACGTTTTGTTTCAGGTGTGTCATACTGAACCCAGGTCTCATCACCTGTCACAATTGATTTCAAAAAGTCTTCTCCTTCAGCGTCATAACGGGTGAGGAATGTCAAGGCTGAGCCCATTCGTCGTGTTTTGTGGTTGTCCGTCAACATCTTTGGGACCCAGTGAGTACAAATTTTTCTGTAGCCTAAATGTTCCGTCACAATAGTGAACAGAGAAGACCTCGAGACTTCTGGAAATTTTATGGACAAATCATTTATAGTGAACCTTCGGTTTCCTCTAACTTCTTCGTCCACTCGTTGAACAAGGTTGTCTGTGGCTACAGACTTGCGTCCTTGACCTCCTTCATCATGCACATCGGTTCGGCCATCTTTAAACTTTCGGCACCATTCACGCACAACACCATCGCTTATAAAGCTTTCTCCATACACTCGGCTCATTCTTCGATGAATTTCAGCTGCACCATTCCCTTCAGTTTGCAGGAATCGAATAACACTTCGCAATTCGCACTTGACGGGAGAATCAATTAAGGCAGCCATGTTTACGTGGCTACAGCTCGCCTCACAATGGCGTCAATGAAAAGGCAGTCAAAGAGGGTGATATGGGGAACATGCGCCGTCGCTCTATGCGCATACCGACTTCCTGCCTCTCGTCTAACGTTGATGCTGTGCAATCGGAGGTTGAAAAAAAAACAGCCCTCGTATTTAAAATTTATGTTGTCATCCCGTCATAATTTTAACAAAAAATGTCATTTTTTATTAATTGAGTTTTAGCAAAAAATATGTATTTAATGAATATTAACGAGATGATTTGGAACAAACCCTTCGATTTTGATACTTCTTCTTCTATATATATATATATATATATATAATAGATTCGTTTTGGATGTTATCCAAGCAGAACATTAAAGCATCAATCAGAAATTAAAATTAAAAAAAGATTACAATTAAAATTAGTAATTTGTGGAAAATACCCTATCATTCAGATACTTTTAGAAAAAAAAAAAATAGCTCATTTCTATCGCCGAGATCTTTCTGAAAGTTCACGATGTTTGACTTGATATACGAGTATTTTTAATAAGTTGCTCCATAGAGTTCACTATTACATTATGTAAAAAGATTGTTGTTATCGTACGCGCATGCGCAGATAAAAATTATTTCATACAACTGTTTATATTTCGTAAAATATTTAATATAATTATGTTCTAACTTCACTATATTGTTTTGTACTAAATTTTGCATATTTTTCTAAAACTGACGTTAAATTTTGTTAAAAACTAGCTTGATGCAAGCTAAAATGATGCAAGAATCTTTTGAATTTAAAAAAAAAAGCTTACATCTCAATGAATATGCGTGCTATTCTTATAAAAATCAATAAATCAAATGTTTTTTTTTTTTTTTTTTTTTTTTTTTTTTTTTTCGTTTGAAAGCTCATTTTGCGCATTTTAATTTACAAGGTGATCTCAAATATTATTATTTTTCTTTGATTTTTTCTCGGTCTTCTAATTGTCCTTTTTAGAAAATGGACATTAATAAATATGAGGTCAAATATAATCTTTATAATCTTCAAGTTTCAGAAGAATTTGGCGAGTATATTTTTAAATATTCGACAAAATATCTAAAATTAAAAGCGACTGGTCATTAATAGCCATATAGTGTATATCTACTGAAAAAGCAAATAGTTATGCGAACATTTTTCCGGGCACAAAAGTTTATTTAAGAGAAAAAGGTAATCAAAAATTTGCTTTGAATATCACAGCTTTTGCTAATTCCTCCATGAAGAGGACGAGAAAGCTCTTTAATTATTCATTCCAATAATTCGATAAACTAAATAAATGTTAAAAATTGCCAAGACAAACTCAATTAATAACAATTCCCAAATCCAATGATAATCAAGACCAGATATGTTTCTAAACAATGAATAGCTCTCCTTTAATTAAATGCTTCCCGTTAAAAAATAATCAAAGCATCCCAGCTTCATTCTTTAAATTATATGTGTCACTTACGCGATGTGTAATCTAATAATTGCTCTCAATTTACTCAGCCTAATACTTTGCTGGAGTATTGGTTATTTCGTACTTACTGAGTCCGCGATTCCTTGCATTTTCTGTGCTTTATTTGAATTATTTGAGAAGGTAGTTAGTGGTAATAATTGCATCTCTAGCGCCTCGAGCTACTAGAACATTTGATTTTTAAATGAAGACATTGTGCGAGAAGTGAAGACAGAAGAGAAGTTAAGACATTGTGCATACGCCGATGCATTGGCACGTGTGTTAGAATAAGATATTTGAAATGAATACTGCGTAGTGTCATTGTACTCTATGAAAGACGATTCTGTTTAAAAATTTAGGGAGTTTCATTCGTACTATTCGACGATTTTGTTAAAAAAATCTATTTGAATGACATTATTTTCTGAAATTAGTTAGAAACATATCTTTGCATAAATGCCTTACAAATAGCTCTGTTTGTCAGTTTCACTAGAGTATGGAAGAGAAATAACTGAGAATAACTTACTCATTTATAATTAAGTGAAGTTAAAACATTCATGTCTTTCGCGCTTCTTACTAACGAATCGTCTTTGGTACACGCTGTTTGGAAATGAAGTAACTAAACAAGGGAACCGCATTTCGTGTTGCTGACACCTTGCATATATATTACATGCACCTATATTAGGAAGTTTGAGAATCGAAAAAAAATTTCTGTTAAGGCTATATTTGTTGATTTTACAGCAGCATAACTTTCTGAAAATGCTATTTTCAAGGCCACTTATCAGACTATTAACATAGTTTAATATTCATTTGCATTATTCTTCTTTGTATTAACATTATTTTTTTTAAAAAGTATTAAAAATATGAATTAGTTAATAATAAATATAAAATATTGAAAGATTTTTATAAATTCCTTCAAAACTAATGAATTTGGTATTGAAATATTATGACATTATATTCACATTTTTGGCAGGGAAAAAGTTGGCGCGTTTTCAAAAGTGGAATTTCCCGGTAACTTTAGCTGAATGCCGTAGCTCAAAAATAAAGTAAACGAAAACTTCGTAGTGCCATATATGACGATTTAACTCACTTTTGGCGTAAAATAAACAAATTTAAATCCAATTATAAACAAAATTAAAGTAAGGTATTTGTACCCTATATGGACAGGGCTCACAATATGGACACCCCTAATATTTTTAAAGGTAATAATTTTGATCGAGAGATGGCTCAACATTTTCACGAAGAAAAGCAGTTGAAAATATAATTAAGCCTGGAAAGTGTAAAAAAGAGCGCTGTTCGCCATTTAGGAGGAAATTTGTTGTTTCGAGATCTGCTGATCTTAATTACTTGTAAGCTTAAATTCTTATTAGATATGGTAAAATTGCATTAAATGTTGAAATGTGGAGTATTTTAGAAAGCTAATAAAATATATTTTCGATTGCTATTGCATATTTTGCTTTAAAATATTTCTTTTATTCATTTGTTACAAGATTTAGTAAAACTACGCCCGGTTCCCAATATGGACAGCTTAAGTCCCCATCGACTACAACTGTAAGAAAGAAGAAAATTCAAACGTTGCCAAGCAATAAATTGAAAAGGCATCAAAGTGGTAAAATCTTTGTTCAACAAGATGCCATTTAAACAATCCCCCCAAAGCCTCCCTCCAAAAAACCCTTGCAGAAAAATAAAAAGAACCTCCCCCCCCTCCAGTAGGATATCTGTTAGCGAAATCGTAAGTACCAGTGGTATAACTTCCTCAACAAAGAAGAGCTGGTATGGCCTTTTTTGCAGCATTGATGCTTTTTCAAACATGCAGCCATGCATCACATGTGGCAGATATGTTCATGAGGATTATGTGGGACTTACTGCCCATGGTGAAAAAGTTTCTATTTGTCCATGCTGTGAGAACTGAGTAATAACAGATATAAATTCGCAGACAGATGCAATAAAGCTAAGCAAAACCAACAATAATATTTCATAATATTTACTGGTAACTAAGGGGCCTTGCATGGGTCTTCGAAGGGTAAAAACCGAGAATGACCCCCCTCCTCCTTCGAATACTTTAAGATACATTTTTTTTAGTCCCTCTCCTCTAAAATCCCTTGGAAAAGTGGCTTTTCCATGCACACTGTGTAGAAAGTCAATAAGGAAACACCTGTCCATAAAAGGGACAGATAGTTCATTATATGGACACTCTTAAACATTTTTTTGTTTTTATCATTTAAATTAAACCAGAATAATTACAAGGTCGCTAATTTTAATAATGATAGTCAATTGTCCAAGGATAGTGGTCACATGTTCTTGGAGTCCTATGACTTGTACATGGGGGTGAAAAAAATACATTTTCCTTAGGGTGTCCATATTGGGTATAGGTACCTTATAAAAAATGTATAAAATATGATTTTAACAGAGAATTTTTTTTTAAAAAAAAGCAAATATGTATTAGAGCATTTTTTTAGTGCATGAAAGTTTATTTAATAGAAAAAGATAATCAAAAAGTTGCTTTGAACATCAAGCAGTTTCGAATTCCTTCTGGAAGATGATGGGAAAGCTCTTTAATTATTCATCCCAGTAATTTGATAAACTAAATAAATGTTAAAAACTGCCAAGACAAACTCAATTAATTAATTACAATTCCCAAATCTGCTGCTAATCTAGACCAGATTCGTTCCTAAACAATCAATAGCTCCTTTTTAATTGAATGCTTTTAAATTGAATTTAAAAAATAATCAAAACATATCAACCCCATTCTTTAAATTATGAGTCACTTACGGGGCGTGTAATCTAATAATTACCTTCTAATTTACTCAGGCTAATAATTTACTGAGTTATTGGTTACTTCGTATTTCCTGAGTTCGCGATTCATTGCATTTTATATGCTTTATTTGATTTATTTGAGAAGGAAGTGAGTATACTAAATGCATCTCTAGTGCCCCGAGTTACGAGAATTTTTGATTTTTAAATGAAGTTATAATGTGGGAAGAGAAGACATTGTGTATAGGCCGATTCATTGGCAAATGTGTAAGAATAAGATATTTGAAATGAATGCTGTAGTGCCACTATTCCCTTTTGAAATTCACTTTTGTTTGGGAAATGTAGAGCGTTTTATTCGTATTATTTGATGATTTTGTTAAAAAAATCAATTTGAAAGCTATTATTTTCTGAAATTCGTTAGAACTATACCTTTGCGTGTATATCTTAAAAATAGCTCTGTATATCACTTTCATGGAAGGTGAAAGAAAAATAACAGAGAACAACTTACTCATTTATAAGTAAAAGAAATTTACACATGTGAAATAACTAAGAACAACTTTTTTCTCATTAAATATCCCTATCATTTAGTCTTGCATTTCCCGCTAACACATCAGTATCAGTATCATGGCCAGTCCTCTTTATAGAGAAATTTACCCTACTACACTGTTTTTATAGTAGATTTCAGTGGAAAATTTTTTGTTTATACATTTTTCTAAAACATAGATAAACAATAGGTTGGGAATTGAGAATCTGCAGCACGTATACCCAAAGTGACATATGTATGGCAATTTCTCTGACTCCAGTCCCATTCTTTAAATTATGAATCGATTACGAGATGTGTAATTTAATTATTACTACCTCTTTTCACTTTATTTTGATACCTCGAATCACTTACGGTTTGTGTAATCAAATAATTACTCTTTAATTTACTCAGGCTAATAATTTTCTGAAGTATTGGTTACTTTGTATTGTTGAAGTCCGCGATTATTTATTCTTATGACATTTTATTGAGAAGGTAGTGAGTGTGCTATTTGCATCTGTTGCGCCTCGAGTTTTGAGAACTTTTGATTTTTAAATGAAATTGAAATCTGGGAAAAGAAGACATTATTTAAAAGTCAATTCATATCATATTTTCTACATTGTTTTGTATTATGCAAATCTATGATGAGAAGTATTACGGTAGTCCTCAACGACTAGTTTGTATTTCGATTATAGTGTAGTATTTTATCATGGGCATATTCCTAAAAACTAAGTTATACAGTAGCAATTTTTTTTTAAAACTGAAATATATATCTATTAAAAGAAGCAAATATGTCATGGAAACATTTTTCAGCGCATAAAAGTATGTTTAATAAAGATATTCAAAACATTGCTTTGAATATCAAAACAATTTCTAATTCCTTTTGGAAGATGACGAGAAAGCTCTTTAATTATTCATCCCAGTATTTCGATAAACTAAATAAATGTTAAAAATTGCCAAGACAAACTCACTTAATTAATAACAATTCCCAAACCCGCTGTTAATCATGACCAAATTCATTTCTAAGCAATCAATAGCTCCCTTTTAATTAAATGCTTTCATTTAAAAATAATCAAAACATTCCAGCCCCATTCTTTAAATTATAAGTCGCTTACGGGATTTGTAATTTAATAATTACTCTCTAATTTACTCATGCTAATAATTTACTGTAATATTGGTTACTTCGTATTTCCTGAGTCCGCTATTCATTGCATTTTCTATGCTTTATTTGATTTATTTGACAAGGTTAGTGAGTGTACTAATTGCATCCCTAGCGCCTCGAGCTACGAGAACTTTTGATTTTTAAATGAAGTTATATTGTGGGAATTGAAGACATTGTGTATAGACCTATTCAATGGCACGTGTGTAAGAATAAATTATTTGAAATGAATGTTGTAGTACCACTATATTCTTTGAAAGACACTTTTGTTTGAGAAATATAGAGAGTTTCAATTCGAAGATTTTGTTAAAAAAATCTATTTGAAAGACATTATTTTCTGAAATTTCTTAGAAACATACCTTTGTTTGTATACCTTATGAAAAGAAAACTAAGTGGAATCGAGTCAGATTCGAATAAGGAGGTGCATCCGTAAATATTTTGAATTTTTTAATGATGACTATGTGTAATGACAGTTACACCTATTTACATTAAAATTAGGTCACATTATAAAAGGGAATTTTTTGTTCTGTCCTCAAAGGTAGGAGTACATTGTCCACTGAACAAGTGCGATGCTTTTCGCATCATATCAACATTTCAATCTAAACTGAAATTTTCAAAGTAATACACAAGCTTAGTATGCTATCGAAACCGAAACTTTTAGGAGAGTGCGTGCGCAACTCACGGTAGTATTGCCATTAGACGAATACTTTTTCTATACTTACAAATAGCTCCGTACGTCAATTTCACGGGAGTTGAAAGAGAAATTACATAGAATAACATGTTCATTTATAATTAAGAGAAGTTGACACATTCATGTCTTTCGCCCTTCTCCAATCATTTAGTAAGGCGGATAAAAATATTGACTGCAATGGCACTCACATACAAAGAGCCGAAATTGAGCACTCGCAATTTGGCAAGATCTGATTAATCGTTTACTCGCCAAATGGATCATTTTGTCGCAATTTGGCGCAGTGGCAACTGGCTGCGAAAAACATGGTTATAACGATGTTTCTTTTTACTCAATGCAATAAAAGAGCAATTAAAGTTTATGATGTCGACTAGTCACGATTTTAAACACTTCACATCTTGAACTTAGATAGAGGACAGAAATTTGATATGTAATGTGAATGTAATAATGCGAAAAAGCCTATTAAATTTCAGAAATCTCAATTACCCGGAACTATTTATTCGGACTTTCAAAATATTCGTTCTCATGAAGTGCATACAAAAATTTGAGAAAATAATTTCTTTTAAAGCATAAATGTAACACAAATTTTACCTAAAGAATTGAGGCGATCGGGTATTCACTTGCATTGATATTTGATATCATGGTTTACGAAATTGCATCCTTTAACCCTGAACGAATCAAGTCCTGTTCCTAATGAATAGTTTGTTTTCCTAAATCATTAATTTTAATTTTGACTGAGTCCGGTATATGCATATTGTTTTTGTTGTAAGTTGATTCGAATACTGATGAGGCTATGCGGTGCATAGAGAAACGTTTATTTTATAGTGTATAATTTTATATTATTTTATCTCATTTTAATTGTTTTGCATGTTTTTAAAAATTGTATTAAAGTCTGTCTAGTGTTTCCTAATTAAATTTAATTTCATATTTTCCACATTATTTTATATTATGCAAATGCATGATGAAAAGTATTACGGTGGTCCTGAACGGCTGATTTATAATTCTTGTATAACGCAGTTTTTTTTTTTTTTTATCATGGGCATATTACAAAAAGCCAAGCTGTAAGAAATCTGTGGCATTACAATCCATGGAGGATCAGCTTCGACAGTGCCCTTCCCTATTTACTGCATCCTGGACCCCGAGGTGCTATGCAATATTTTCCCCGGCCAGGTGATCCGCCTAACGCGAGACCCTCGGTGCTTACCCCAAGCAATCTTGATATTCATTTTATCGACACCGAACGGATGAAAAGCTGAGTGCATGGTGTCCAGTCGGAAGTCGAACTCACGACCTACGGCGCCGCAGACAAACGTTCTGACAAAAACTAAATTATACAACAGCAAAATTTTATAAAATGAAATACATATTTGCTAAAAAGGGAAAATATTTTATGCGAACATTTTTCAGTGCATAAAAGTTTATTTAATAGAAAAAGATAATCGAAACTTTGTTCTGAATATTTCTAATTCCTCCTGGAAGATGACGGGAAACCTCTTTAATTATTCATCCCAGTAATTCGATAAACTAAATAAATGCTGAAAATTGCCAAGACAAACTCACTTAATTAATAACAATTCCCAAATCCGTTGCTAATCAAGACCAGATTCGTTTCTAAACAATCAATAGTTCTCCTTTAATTAAATTCTTTCATTTAAAGAATAATCAAAACATCCCAGCCCTATTCATTAAATTATGAGTCACTTACGAGGCGTGTAATCTAATAATTACTCTCTAATTTACTCAAGTATTGGTTACTTCGTACTTTCTGAGTTCGCGATTCATTGCATTTTCTATGCTTCATTTGATTTATTTGTGAAGGTAGTGAGTGTACTAATTGCATCTCTAGCGCCCCGAGCTACAAGAACTTACGATTTTTAAATGAAGATGTAATATGGGAAGAGAAGACATTGCGTACAGGCCGATTCAGTGGCACATGTGTAAGAATAAAATATTTGAAATGAATGCTGTAGTATCACTATACTCTTTAAAAGACACTTTTATTTGAGAAATATTGAGAATGTCATCATATTATTCGACGATTTTGTTAAAAAAATATTTGAAAGACAAATTTTTCGGAAATTCTTTAGAAACATGCTTTTGTGTGTATCATGCCTTACAAATTACTCTGTTTGTTACTTTCATGGTAAAGTGAAAGTGAAATAACAGAGAATAAATTCATTTGTATTTAAGAGACATTGACATATTCATGCCTTTCGCACTACAATCGTTTAGTAAAAACCTCGACTGCACTGGCACTCACATAAATAGAATCGAAATTGAGCGCTCAATATTTAGCGAGTCTGATTGATAGTTTACTCGCCAAATGAATCATATTGTCGCGATTTCGCGCTGTGGCGAGTGGCACGAGAGAATCTTGGTTGTAAGGATGTTTCTTTTACGCAATTCACAAACAGACCATCTAAGGTTTATGATGTCATTAAGCCACAATTTTAAACACTCTATAAACCAAAGAAACTGAGATAGATGCTTGAAATTCTAAAGATATTCGTTTTGACGAAGCGTAAATTTTTTTTTTCGAAAATAATTTCTCTGTATAAAGAATAAATGTAATATAAATTTTACTTAAAGAATGAAGTCGATCGAACAGTCAGTTGCTTTGATATTTAATATCATATTTTCTTATTGTTTTATATGATGCATATCCATAATAGAAAATATTACGGAGCTCCCCCCCCCCCCTCAACTACTAGTTTATAACTTTAATATATTGCATTTTTTTTTTTTTTTTTTTTTTAAATCTTGGGCATATTTATAAAAGCTAAGTTACATAGCTGCAAAATTTCGTAAATGTGAAATATATATCCAATAAAAAGGAAATATGTTATGAAAGCATTTTTCAGCGCATAAAAGTTTATTTAATAGAAAAAGATAATTAAAATTTTGCTTTGGATTTCAAAACAATTTCTAATTCCTTATGGAAGATGATGGGAAAGCTCTTCAGTCATTCATCCCAGTAACTAGATAAACTAAATAAATGCTAAAATTTACCAAGACAAACTCACTTAATTATTAGCAATTCCCAAATCCGTTGCTAATCAAGACCAGATTCATTTCTAAACAATCAATAGCTCCACTTTAATTAAATTCTTTAATTTAAAAAATGATCAAAACATCCCAGCGCCATTCTTTAAATTATGAGTCACTTACCGGACGTGTCATCGAATAATTACTCTCTAATTTACTCAAGCTAATAAGTTACTGAAATATTGGTTACTTAGTATTTCCTGAGTCTGCGATTCATTAAATTTTCTATGCTTTATTTGATTTATTTGAGAAGGTAGTGAGTATACTAAATGCATCTCTAGCGCCCCGAGCTGCGAGAACTTTTGATTTTTAAATGAAGTTATAATGAGGGAAGACAAAACATTGTGTATAGGCAGATTCATTGGAACGTGTGTAAGAGTAGGATATTTGAAATGAAAGCTGTATTATCACTATACTCTTTGAAAGATACTTTTGTTTGAGGAGTATGAGAGCTTTATTTGCATTATTTGATGATTTTCTTAAAAATATCTATTTGATTATATAATATTATATAATCAAATAGATATAATATTTCTTTTCTGAAAATTGTTAGAATCATACCTTTGGGTGTATACTTTACAAATAATCACTTTCACGGTAAAGTGAAAGAGAAATAACAGAGAAAACATATTCATTTATAATTAAGAGACGTTGAACTTCTTCAATCGTTTAGTACGGCGGATAAAAATATGGACTGCACTGCCACATTCATCAAAAAATGGAAATTAAACAATCGAAATTTGGCAAATCTCATCATTCGTTTTCTCGCCAAATGGATCATTTTGTTGCGATTTGACGCAATGGAAGATGACGGTGAGCGTTAGCAAGAACCTGGTTATAAAAATGTTTCTTATCGCAATTCAGTAATAGAGCATTTAAAGTTTGTAATGCACCCAAGCCACAATTTTATATACTCTATCTTCAAAAGAAATTGAGATAGAGACTTGAAATTTGGCATGTACTTAGAAAGTAATAGTGCGACAAAGCCAATAAAATGTTAGTAATCTTGGTCAGCCGGGACTATTCTTTCGGGTTTTGAAATATTCGTTCTAAAAGCGTATATAAAAACTTACAAAAATAATTTATTTTAAAGAATGAATGTAATATGAATTTTAAGTAATGAATGAAATTTATCAGACAATCAGTTGCCTTGATGTTTGATATAATATTTTCCACAATGTTTTACATTACACATATCCTTGATGGATAAGTATTAAGGTGGCCCCCAACGATTAGTTTATATTTCTAGTATAGCGCAGTGCTTAATCGTGGGCATATTTCTGAAAGTCAAGTTATACTTCAACAAATTTCATAAAAGTGAAATATCTATTTCTACTAGAATAAGCAAATATGTTATGAGAATATTTTTTAGCGCATAAAAATTTGTTTAATAGGAAATGATAGTAAAAACTTTTCTTTGAATATCAAAACAATTTCTAATTCCTTCTGGAAGATGACGGGAAAGCTCTTCAATTATTCATCCCAGTAATTCGGTAAATTAAATAAATATTAAAAATTGCCAAGACAAACTCACTTAATTAGTAACAATTTCCAAATCCGTTGCTAATCAAGACCAGATTAGTTTCTAAACAATCAATAGTTCCCATTTAATTAATGCTTTCATTTAAAAAATAATAAAAACATCTCAGCTCCATTCTTTAAATTATGAGTCACTTACGGGGTGTATAATCTTATAATTACTTTCTAATTTACTCAGGTTAACAATTTACTAGAGTATTGGTTACATCGTACTTCCCGATTTCGCGATTCCTTGCATTTTCTATGCTTTATTTGATTTATTTGAGAAGGTAGTAAGTGTTTCTAATTACATCTTTAGCGCCCCGAATTACGAGAACTTTTGATTTTTAAATGAAGTTATAACGTGGGAAGACAAGATATTGTGTATAGCCGATACAGTGGCACATGTGTTAGAATAAGATATTTGAAATGAATGCTATTGTATCGCTATGCACGCTGAAAGACACTTTTGTTTGAGAAATATTGAAATTTCATTATTTTATTCGATGATTTTGTTAAAAAAAATCTATTTGAAAGGCATTATTTTCATAAATTTGTAAGAAACATAATTTTGTGTATATTATGCCTTAGAAATTGCTCTGTTTGTTACTTTCACGGTAAAATGAATGTGAAATAACAGAGAATAAATTCATTTGTAATTAAGAGACGTTGACATTTTCATGTCTTTCGCACTTCTACAGTCATTTACTAAGGTGAATAAAAATCGTGACTGCACTGGCACTCACATAAATAGAACAGAAATTGCAAACTTACAGTTTGGCGAGTTTGACGGATCGTTTACTCGCGAAATGGATCATATTGTCGCAATTTTGCGAGCGGCACGAGAGAACCATGGTTGTAAGGATGTTTCTACTGCGCAATTCAGTAATAGAACATTTAAGGTTTATGATGTCAAGCTACAATTTTAAACACTTGTTGAGATTTAAACTGAATAAACATAGAGAATTGATTTCTTATAGTCAAAGAGAGATTTATTACCTGAAAGGCAATTCTTCTTGACAGCGACTTACATAAACAAATGTATGTTTCATAACTTGAATACCAGTCTTCGAATTCACGAGTTCTTTATATCTTGAAAATAGTTATTTAGGAATTTTGCCCACTGGCAATATTATACCTTTTTACGTCTGGTGCTTCACAAAAAAAAAAAAAAAATGATTTAAAGAGATTTTAAAGCGATTTAATAGACTTCAGCAAACGTAAACATTCTTTGAATCAGAACATATTCTAAACTGTCCCGCAGTCAACTGCAGAATAAAGAATAATCTAAAAATATGAATTACAAATGGATAAATACAAAATATATATATGAAAAAAAACATATTATGAATTTTAAAGTACAAATGGACAAGAAATAATGAGAAATAATTGATTAATAAAGTCATTACAGCTTCGTTCTGTCAACGTCAAAGTTTTTGGTGCTGCCATCTGTCATCACGTTTCAGAAATAATTAGTGTCAAGACACAACATCCTCCGCCCCCGGCAGTAGTGGGGAAACCTTTGTAATAGGACGTTTGATGTCACCGTCTGCTGTTTTAATCAAGACGACACGAGCTCGATTGTCCTGTCCTGGGAAAGTTTGTAGAATGCGGCCCATTTTCCATCTCATGGGCAGGGATCGGTCATGAATTAGCACCATGTCTCCTTCTCGGAGATTAACACTTGGAGTAGTCCATTTAGGACGCTGTTGGAGATGTTGCAGATATTCTCTTGACCATCTATACCAAAATTGGTTCTTGGCCCTTTCAATAAGGCGCCAACGAGCATTTAATGATAGAACTCGTGAATTAGAAGCTTCGGGAATATCAAGGAGCGGTGCTCCGATTAGAAAAGGACCTGGCGTTAATGCGCGCGGATCTGATGGATCTGATGACATCGGCGTTAGAGGTCTTGAATTTATGCAACTTTCTATTTGACACAGTAACGTGGATAATTCTTCAAAGTTTAAAATACTGGATTTACATGCCTTTAACAGATGATTTTTTGTAAGCTTTACAGCTGCCTCCCATAGCCCACCAAAGTGCGGCGCATATGGAGGAATGAAATGCTAATTGATTTTTTGGCTCGAAAGAAAATCTTGAATTTCTCTGTCCCTCAAATATCGGAATAACTGCTTCAGCTGATTAGCTAGACCTACGAAGTTCTTACCATTATCTGAATAAATATCAGACGGCAGGCCTCTACGTGCAATTAATATCTTTAGGGCTGTTAGCAAGGCTTGCACAGACAAATCTGATACCACTTCCAGATGCACTGCCTTAGTGCACATGCAGACGAATACAGATATGTAAGCCTTTATTTTTATCTTACTTCTAGGCAAATTTGGCTTAGTTATGCAGGGGCCGGCAAAATCTATGCCAACCTTGGAAAATGGACGAATTGGGGGTGATTCTGTCATCGGGAAAATCTCCCATTATTTGCTGACAAGCTTGTGTTTTTAGGCGTTTGCAAAGTACACATTTGTTGAGTTCTTGTCGTACAGTAGAACGACCATTAACAAACCAAAACTGTTGACGTATAATAGAAAGTACTAGCTGTGTACCTGCGTGCAAATGTTTCTCGTGTACATGCTTTATTAGTAGTATTGTAACAAAGTTAGTTTTTGGGAGTAGCATCGGATATTTTCTATCAAAGCTTAAAGACTGATGTTGTGACAAACGACCACCTACTCGAATGATATCACTTGAATCTAAAAATACATTTAGTGATAACAGTTTACTATTGGTCGGTAAGGGCTTTCTTTCTTTTAACAACTTAAGCTCTGTGTTGAATTCAAACTAATTAATTTTACAATGCATCGAATTGAATTAGAGATTTCTTCTGAACTTAGATTTCCAAATTTTTTCTATGTACTATGTCTAGCATTATGAATAAATCTAAGACAATAGGCTGCGACTCTTGACAGCTTAGAGAATTTCGAAAACTTAAGAAGAAAGTCAGGAGGTGCACTTACTTGTGTTACATTACTGAGAGAGTCAATTACTTGAGTTAACTCTGAAATCGGAGCAGTGAACTTTGGTATTGGGATTTGTAAAATATCTTCGGAAGAGTCCCAAAGTAAACCAAGAACTTTAACAGTATCATCTTCCTGAATGACCTTTTTTGAGGAAGCCTTCATTTCATCAGGTAAGAGAGCTATTACATCAGGATCGTTACAGGCCCACTTCCGTAGATTAAAACCTCCACTTTTCATAATTTTTATTAGTTCTGTCACTAAAATCTGAGCATTTTCTCGTGAATCGGATCCAGAAAGAAGATCGGCCAACTGGCGTAATGTCCTAATGGTCAAAAAAGATGCACAGGAAAAACCATATGTAACGGTCAACAGCCTGTATGATTTGATAGTGTATTCTAAATTAAATTTCCAAAGAATGCGTTGATAATCAATATGCTTCTGATTAACGAGGATTTGTCGAAACATTTTTTCGAGATCAGCACTGAAAACAATTGGATTCATTCTGAACTTTTATAATAAAGGAAATATTTCCGGCTGCAATTTTGGACCTATCTCTAGATAATCATTTAAAGAGCGGCCTGATGAACCAACTGTAGATGCGTCAAATACTACTCTAAGTCGTGTAGTTGAACTATCTTCTTTTAATACCCCGTGATGTGGAAGATAAAAATGATCCGGATTTGAAATTTCTGAATTTGGTATAAGTTCCATATGCCCCAAGTTGATGTATTCTTGAATGAATGCTAAATATTGCTCTCTAAGCAAAGGGTTTTGGTGGAGTCTCTTCGCCAAAAAATAAAACCGCTTTAGAGCTTGAGATTTTGAATCACCGAGGATTGGTTTAGATTTAAACGGCAAGTTTGCAACATATCTTCCTGATTCTGCGCGTAAAACGGTTTTAGAATATTTATCTTCAACAAGAGAAATTGGATCAGAACTGGGAACCGACTCAAGTTCCCAGAACTTTTGCAGCTGAGAAGTAATCTGCGTAGTAACATGACAATTAACAGATGAATTTTGGTTTGATTCATTCGAATAAATAATTCCCGATAATATCCAACCCAGTTTAGAATTAATAGCACTCGGTGATCCTTTAGGTCCTAAAATGGACTCTCCTATTATGATATTAGCAAACAAATCTGCACCTATAAGAAGATCAATAGAACTGGACACATGGATATTTGGATCCGCAAGATTCAAGCCTTCAATATGTGGCCAAAACGTAGTCGTAATCAGAAAATTTGGTAAATTTGTTGTTATCTGATTAACAACTAACGAGTCTAACTGAAATACTTCATCATTAAAATGGGGAGAGAATGTCAAAGAAACTTCCTGAAGAGCTGTTTCTGCAACTAAATTATTTATACCTGAGATTTTATGATTTGTAGGCCTTGAAAAAAGACCTAATTTTTCACAACAAGTTTTAGAAAGTAGGCTCTTTTGAGAACCACTGTCGATCATCGCCCTGCAAGGAATGAATTTGCCTGATTTGGATTTTACACGCATAATGGCAGTAGCCAACAATGTTTGAGAATTTCTACTAAACGATTGATTAGTAAAACAATTTGATTCATTTAAATTACCTACAGCATTTGGGGTTGTTACATGATCTTGTTGTCCAATAATTTGTTGTTGTGCAGGGGTACATTGATCACGATGAAGGAGTGTATGATGTTTCGAATTGCAATGTTTACATGTGGTATTTATCAAACAATTAGCAACAAAATGGTTAGAACGCAAACAGTTTGTACATAACTTTTTCGATTTTACTAAATGCCAGCGTTGCTCAACAGACAAATTCTGCATTGATGGGCATGTATGAAGTTGGTGGGGTTCATTACATTTTGGACAAATAATTTTTTGTGATTTATTCACATTATCCTTTACGACAGTATTCGATACCGATCTTTTTGGAAAATGTTGAGATTTAGGATCACATTTATGATTAGATTTAGATTCAGTTTTAATAAATTCAACATTACAATTCTGCAGACTACGTGCTTGTTTTTCAAGAAAACTAATTATCATTTCATAAGTTGGAAACAATCATTATTTAATGATAACTCCCACTGTTTTCGTAAATTATCATCAAATTTTGTTTGAATTAAATAAACTAAAATCAAATTAACAAATTCATTAAATTCAAATTTTAAAGATTTCAAATTTCTAATAACTTCATTGCAAGTGTCCAATAGCTGTAGAATTGATTTTTGCGTAGGTGATTTTAATGATTTAGCATTAATGAATTTTGACAGTAATGAATATGCCAAATTCTTACGATTATCGTAGCGATTAACAAGAGTTTCCCACGCTTCCTTATAATTATCACCGGAAATTGAAAATCCCGAAATTAATTTAGCAGGATAATTTTTTACACTCGCTATTAGATAAAAAAAATTTAACTGATCTGATAAATTTTCATTATTATGAATTGCAGTCAGAAATGTTTCCTTAAAGGTAATCCAATTACTAATATCTCCATAAAATATCGGCAATTCAAATTTTGGCAATTTTAAAGTGTTATCTTTAATAGACATTCCTGAATTATTGCTAGTTTCGTTCATATTTTTTTGTATTTTTACAACCAAAAATTCTTCGATTTTAACTAAATCGTCAACAACAATATCCTTCGCTTTAGTAAATGAATCGTATAAAGCATTAATACTTTCTTCGGCTATACCAAAATAAGATTTCTTTAAATCAGCTTCTAAGCTAATTAATTCTGCTTTAAGCTTCTCAGTTAATTTAACATTTTTATTTTCTATTGCTTCAGCTACTTGAATATTATATCTATTTATCTCTTTAATAGTGAAATTAAATTTCTGTTCACTTTGTATTTCTACTTTCGTTTTCATTCTGAAGTAATTAACTTTTATAATTAAACTTTAAAAATAAACTAGACGCTGCGGCTGAGGACGGACCATACAGTTTATTTATGTTGAGATTTAAACTGAATAAACATAGAGAATTGATTTCTTATAGTCAAAGAGAGATTTATTACCTGAAAGGCAATTCTTTTTGACGGCGACTTGCATAAGCAAATGTATGTTTCATAACTTGAATACCAGTCTTCGAATTCACGAGTTCTTTATATCTTGAAAATAGTTATTTAGGAATTTTGCCCACTGGCAATATTATACCTTTTTACGTCTGGTGCTTCACACACACAAAAAAATGATTTAAAGGGATTTTAAAGCAATTTAATAGACTTCAGCAAACGTAAACATACTTTGAATCAGAACATATTCTAAACTGTCCCGCAGTCAACTGCAGAATAAAGAATAATCTAAAAATATGAATTACAAATGGATAAATACAAAATATATATATGAAAAAAAAATATTATGAATTTTAAAGTACAAATGGACAAGAAATAATGAGAAATAATTGATTAATAAAGTCATTGCAGCTTCGTTCTGACAACGTCAAAGTTTTTGGTGCTGCCATCTGTCATCACGTTTCAGAAATAATTAGTGTCAAGACACAACAACACTCTAAATCCTTATGGAAAATGACGAGCCCAGTATTCATCCCAGTAATTTGATAAACTAAATAAATGTTAAAAATTGCCAAGACAAACTCAATTAATTAATTACAATTCCCAAATCTACTGCTAATCTAGACCAGATTCGTTTCTAAATAACCAATAGCACCCCTTTAATTAAATGCTTTCATTTAAAAAATAATTAAAACAACCCAGCCCTATTCTTTAAATTATGATTCACTTACGTGGTGTGTAATCTAATAATTACTCTCTAATTTACTCAAGCTAATAATGTACTGAAGCATTGGTTACTTCGTACTTCCTGAGTCCGCGATTCATTGCATTTTCTATGATTTATTTGATTACGTAGTAAATGTTACTAATTGCATCTCTAGCGCCCCGAGCTATGAGAACTTTTGATTTTTAAATGAATTTATTATGTAGGAAAACAAGACATTGTGTATAGACAGATTCGTTGGAATGTGTGTAAGAATATGATATTTGAAATGAATGCTATTATTTGAAAGGCACTTTTGTTTGAGAAATATAGGAAGTTTTATTCACTTTATTCGATTACTTTGTTAAAAAAAATCGATTTGAAAGGCATTATGTTCTGAAATTTGTTAAAAACATACCGTTTGTGTGTATTCCTTTTGTGTGTATAAATTACAAATTGCTCTATAGTTAACTTTTAAGGGAAAGTGAAAGAGAAATAACACAGAATGACATATTTATTTATAATTAAGAGAAGTTGATAAATTTTTACCTTTCAAGCTTCTTCTAAATAAATTGTTTTCGTATACGGCGTATGGAAGTGAAATATCTAAGAACTTTTTGCTCATTAAATATCTATATTACTTAAGTCTTGCCCCTCTCGCTAACACATCAGTATTAGAATCACGGTTAGTTCCTCTTTGAAGACAAATTTAGTCTTGTGCCCTTTTTTCATAGTACATTTCAGTGGGAAAAATCTACTTACATATTTTTCTGAAATAAAGCTAAACAGTAGAGAAGGATGACAAATCTATAGCATTTATGCCGGAAGTGGTAAGTATGGCAATTTCTCTGACTAAAGCCCCATTCTTTGAATTATAAGTCACTTACAAAGAGTGTAATCTAATAATTACTCTGTAATTTACCCAGTTTAATAATTTACTGGAGTGTTGGTTATATTGTACTTCCTAAGTCCGCGATTTCCTATGCTTTATTTGATTTACTTAAGAAAGTAGTGAGTGTACTAATTGTATCTCTAGCGCCCCTAGGTACAAGATCTGTTGATTTTTAAAAGAAGTTATTCTGTGGAGATATAAAGACATTGTGTATAGGCCGATTCATTAGCAGGTGTGTAAGAATAGGATATTTGAAATGAACGCTGTTGTGTCACTATAATCTTTGAAAGACATATTTATTTTAGAAATATAGAGAGTTTCATTCGTATTATTCGATGATTTTGTTCAAAAAGTCCATTTGAAAGACATTATTTTATAAAATTTGTTTAGAAACACACTTTTGTCTGTATGCCTTACAAATTTCTTTGTATGCCACTTTCACAGTAAAATGAAAGACAATTAACAGAGAAAAACATACTCATTTATAATTAAGAGACGATGATATGTTCATGCCTTTCGCACTTCTTCAATCATTTAGTAAGGCAGATAAAAATTTGGACTGCACTGGCACTCACATTAAAAAAAGCATAAATTGAGCATTTTGGCGATTCTGATTAATCGTTTACTCGCCAAATGGATCATTTTGTTGCGATTTGGCGCAATGGTGAGCGGCATCGAGAAACCTGGTTATAAGATTGTTTCTTTTACGCAATTCAGTGATAGAGAATATAAAGTTTATGCTGTCGTCAAGCCAGATTTCAAACACTCTTCCGGGCAAATGGAGACAGAATTTGAAATTTGATATTTACTTAGAATGTACTAGTGTGACATAGCCTATTTCCGAACTATTTCTTTGGACTTTCGAAATATTTGTTCGGATGAATAGAAAGTTTTGAAAATAATTTTATTTAAAGAATAAATGTAACATAAATTTTACATAAAGAATAAAGACGATCGAACAATCAATTGCCTTGATATTTGAAATCATATTTTCGACATTGTTTTATATTATGCATATCCTTGATTGGTAAGTATTACGGTTGTAGAAGATAAAAGCTACATAAAATTAAATGAGAGATTTCGCTGGAATCGATGACAGACGATGGAGATTCTTTTCATGGTTGTACTTTTATATATAACAAGTCACTATTAATACACAGCATAATAACGCGCATAATATTTACATATTTATACATAAAAAATAATTTTCGTTTCGAAATATTCGTTCTTTTACATTATAACATCAAAATAAAAGAGAAGCTTTAACATTTATTGCTACCGTTTTTTAAATCTTCGAACAACAAGATTCCATCACAACAAACTTGCCGTTGCCATTCGCAACAAAAAAAAGTGGCTTCAGAGGGTTTTCTTCTTCTAGCGACATCCTCCCCTCGTGAGTTTTGGAAAAAACTCAGCAAAGAAGGACCGAAAAATACTAAAATGTCACATACATACAAATATTAATCTAAGCAAAAAGTTAAAGTAAACACTAAAAATACAGACTCTAATACAGATGCATACAGTCAGAAAAGAAAATAGAAATAATGAAAATGTTTTTCAAACTTTAAAGTTCTAGATTTTAAAGTCAATAAATGAATGTTCATATTTAATGGCGAAAGTTCAAATTGAAATGTTCAGAATTAACAAATTAAGTCTTTTTAGAGGATTTACCTTTCGACCAGAACGAGTCTGAATATTTATTTTTTCTATATGTTTACTATCTTTTGATTGTTTGTTGATCTTATCAACTGTAACTGGTGTTGGATCAAACAAGAGAGGTTCACAATCTTCCTGTGTGGTCTCAAGGAGATAAAGTCTTTGTACTGGTTACAATAAAGTTACTTTAGCTGTTTTTAACTTAATAAGTTTGACTACTCCATCTTTACCTGGAAAAAGTTCGATAACCTTTGCCAAAGGCCAAAACAATCTCTTCTTATCATCTCGACCAATCAAAACTACATCTCCAACTTTAATATTATCATGCTTTTTGGAAATGGAAAATCGCAGGAAACCTAAGTACTCCTTTCTAAATCTGTGTTTCAGATTACCTCTTACTCTTTGAATGTGTCGCCATTTTTTCAAAATATTAGTCGTTTCAATTTGGTCTAAATCAGGAACTTCGCTTGTGCGAAGATCTTGTAGAAATGATGCTGGGGTTAGAGCTCTCAAGTCAGATTCTTCTGATACATAGCTTAGTGGTCGGTTGTTCATTACTGATTCACATTCGCAGACAAGAGTCAATAATTCCTTATGGGTCAGAAACGAATGTTCCAAGTTTTTTCTGAGCAGGTCTTTAAGAATTCCAATTAGCATCTCCCAAAACCTTCCCCACCATGGGACGGAGGGTGGGTTAAACTTCCAACAAATTTCATAAACTTCAAATGTTCGTTGAATCATTGCTCAGCCTAGATCTTTCAATGCTTTGTTTAAACCTGTAAAATTTGTTCTATTGTCAGAATACAACACACATATCCACCCTCTTCTTGCTATAAATCGTTGCAGAGCTTGAATCATGGTATTGGTACTTAGAGATGGAATTAATTCTAGATGGACTGCTCGGAATACAACGCAAGAAAACAAGATAAATAATATAAAAACAAGATAAACAAGATAAAACTAGATAATCCAGACCTTTTCTCCAGATTTTGTCAGCGACGGACCGGTCAGATTTACTTCTGAGACTTGAAAAACTGCTGCTACTTTAGTTCTATCTGTAGGGAGAGGCGGAAATGGCATTTCAATATGTTTTGCGTTTTGCTTCTTGCAGATAATGCATTCGTTGATTATACTTCGTATGGTTCTTTTTCCTTTTAAAATCCAAAATCTTTCTCGCAGAATGGTCAAGCGTATAGATGTTCCAGTATGCTTATTCAGAATATGCTCTTGCTCAATAAACCTTTTCACCATTGCATGTTTCGAAGGCAAAATCATTGGGGCGATAAAATCATGTGTTTCATTTTAGTTAGTAAGCCTTGATTTCAATCGTAATAGTAAATCTTCATATTTAAGAGCTTGAAAATTAGCAAGAGATTTTCTGCCATTTTCATTAGAAAAATATTCTGTCTGCACAGAACAGAAAAATATCTTCTGTGCATTCAATATTTCTTCTTTTGCAAGTTGCGTATGTCTTCTAAAATCACGAGCTTTGGGGTGAAAGCGCATAATCCAAGCTATCACTCTGACTATTTTGGAAAATTTCGAGATTCTGTTAGCTAATTCAGAAACAATAGTCTTGCATTCCACATTGCAAGCAGAAACAACTGTTTTTCTTTTTTCTTTTTCAACTTCACCTTCGTTAACATTGACAACAGATTTGGGCCATTGTTCTTTTGGATTTTTTAACCATGTAGGTCCTAGCCACCATTGGGACTTCAGAGAATGGTTAACTCCACATCCTCTGGATGGAAGATTGGCAGGATTCAGCTCACCAGAAATATGAAACCAATTTTCAGGATCTGTGAGTTGTCGTATTTCTTTCACTCGATTAGATACAAAAACTGACCATTGTTCTTGTTGTTTAATCAAGTTAAGAGCTGTTGAAGAATCAGTCCAAAAATATTAATCAACAATTTCCACCTTTTATGAATTTAAATAATCTTGCTCTAATAGTAGCCGCCATTAATTCCAACCTTGGTGTCGTTATTTTTTTCAAAGGCTGTACCATCAGGGGACTCGGATCTGAGAAAAATACAGGCTAAATAAGCATCTTGACTCGCATCAACAAAAATGTGTAAACTCAAAATTGATGCTTCTGTGACACCACTCCATCTTGGAATTCGATAGATTTCAAGAGATGTAAATCTTTAAACCACTTAAATTTTTTTTAATATCTTCGTTTAGTTCTGCATCCCATGGTTCCTTTAGCTTGAAGCAAAAGCTAAATTGCTTGAAGCAAAAGTTTAGGTTGTATTAATGCAGGGGAAATAAATCGTATGGAATCGAAGACTCTGCTTATAAGGGATAAAATTTTTCGTTTAGTTATTTTTTCTGATTCATCAAGATTTAAAAGTTCAGAATCGATTATAAGAGTATCAGAACTCTTATCCCGTATTAAACCTAATACAGACGTTTTAGAATTTTCTAGAGGAAAAGTATCACAGTTACTGTATATCGTACTTTCCCATTTTCTAAGGTCAAACTTTGATCTTTTCATTATTTCTGTAGAGGTTCTTATAAAATTATCTAACTCTGAAGTATTGTGAACACTTGTCACACAATTGTCTACGTAAAAACTATTGAGCAATTTAACAAGTATTTCTTTAGAAAATTCTCCTTTCAATATTTCTTTTGACAAATGATGATGAATTATTGCCATACGAAGAAACAGGCTACTTGTAACCCCTAAAACACAACGAGTATGTCGAAGAACTCGTATAAAACCATCGTCATTATACCAAAAAAATCGTAAAAAATCTCTGTCATACTTGTGTAGAGATATTTGCAAAAAAGCTCTTCTTATATCAGAAATAACACCAATTTTATAAAGACGAAATCTGATCAAAATCAAAGGAATAGTTTTTATAAAATTAATTCCAGTCTCTAGACAATCATTTAAGGAGAAAAAATTTGTTATCTTAGCTGAAGCATCGAAGACGGGCCTTACTTTCATAGAAGACAGGGAAGACGTTTCTTTAATTACAGGACGATGAGGGAGATAATGAGTAATGGATAATGATAACTCATTTTCAGAAACTTTTTCAATTACTCCTTCGTGAATCCTTTCTTCAAAAATTAAATTGTATTTCTCGCAATACCAAGTTTTCTCTAATTTTTTTGCAATGGATTCAAGTCTTCTTAAAGCTAGCTCATAATTAGTAGGTAGAAAAGAATGATTCTTTTTCCAGGGCAAATGGACTTCATATCTTCCATCATTCTTTTATTGAATTGTATCTTCAAAATGTATCATTACAGACCTTTCCGAATCTTCTTTACTATTTTGCTCAATAGAATCTCGAATACCAAGAAGTTCTAAATCCTGTAATATTGAAACGGGTACATATTCTTGAGATAGCATACTGACTACAGTCATATTTACATCATTCTGACTATCAAACTGAGGAATCTTACACATTAAAGACCAACCTAATTTAGTTTCCATTGCCACTAAACCACAATTTAGTTGTTCTTTTCTTCCAGTGAATATCTTACCAGCAATATCTGCTCCTAAAAGTACCCCAATACGCCCTAATTCTCGGGTATCACCCTTTATCGTTAAGCTCGCGTATCCAATAGTCATATTTAATCGAAGAAATATCATTACATATGACATCATAATCTAAAACATCCAAATTACAAATATACTTACCATCAAGACTACTTAAATAAATTTTGCAACATTTGTGCTTAAACATTTTTGTTTTTCTACCTCCAAATAATGAATGACAAAACTTTTCTTCTCTTTGAAAATCAAAACCAAGTTCCTTAACAGTGGACCGCAAAATATGAGATTTCTCGGATCCCGTATTATTAATTATTCTTGCTTTACGGTTTGAAAATTTCCCTTTTACGTTTGCAACTAACGTTGGTAGTGAAACTTCATTGGTAGAAAAAAAATTCTTATTTATGTTGTGGCTATGTGTAAAAAGTGTATTAACATTTTTTTCTTTTGTTTCATCGTTGTGTGAGTTTGATATTTCTTTAGATTTATTATATTCTAAATTAGGACACATAAATTTTACATGTATTTTCGAACAATTTTGACACCTAATGTTCGATCTTGTACAAGAAACAGCAAGGTGGCCTTTAGTAAAACAGATACGGCACAAACCTTTACTTTTGATGATCGAAAGCTTTTCAAACAGAGTCATAAAAAATGATTTTTTGCAAAAACGCGATTCATAGTCTTTTAAACAAAACACGTAAGAAACACCATTATAATTGTGAGAAATCAATTCTGCAGCAGAAAAATTACCGCCTTTAAAACGCCTTTAAAATTCTGGCTTGTTGCCAAGTTTTTTCGTTGTGAAACAAAATCGCAAATGTCTGATCTACTCAATTTTTTTTTTCTGACTGTATTTCGTTTTTAAGAAACAAAATTACGGCGTCGAGACTGCATAACCTTTGCTCACTTTCTATTCTTTTTCTCTGTCTTCCGAAAGAACGTAAAATATTAACAGGTAAGGCACTTTCAACTACAGGATACAGTATAACACCACACATTTCGGTAGTAACACCTAAAGAACCCAAAGCACAAATTTGGATCGAAAGTTTATTATATAAACTACTCAAAGAATCAGCTTTTTTTGTCGCATTATTCAACACGTTTCAATAATTATGTAACATAAAAATCAATTAACAGATCGGTTCAACCATATCTTTCTGATAAACTCTCAATAGCAAAAGAATAAATCTCATTTGTCACTGGCAATGATTCTACTAATTCCCTTGATTCTGATTTTATTTTCATTGACTGAATTAAATAGTGGAATTTATCCACATTAGTTAAATTCGTTTCATGTATATTTTTGAATTGGTTACAAAAGGTGCGCCAATCCGTCAAATCACCCCCAAACTTATACAGTTCAACTTCAGGGAGTCGCTCACATAAAGTTTTTACTTTATCACTTTCTGTTTCAAATTTACTAGTCGAATTATTTTCATTTCGATTTAAATTTTGATTCAATTTTGTCTTAAAATTATGTAACAAACGCTATGCTTTAATTTGAATTCTTAAAGAATTTTCCCTATATTCTTCAACAGAATTAAATTCCGTTTCAAATTCGGCGTCATCTTACAATCTATCTAAATAATTCTTATGAGTAATTTCTAACGCGTCAGCTTTCTGCTTAAATAAATAGAAAAGAATTTCGATTTTATCATGTTCGGCATTTGCTTCATTCAATACATTTTCCAACTTATTATATGCATTGGTAAAAGCTGAACGTTGAGTCGTTTTGTTTCTTTTTAAAACTTCCATTTTTAGTATCTTAATAATGTAACATTTTATATTCTAACAATTATTAAATACATAACTTCGAAAAAGAAGGTTTTGTTCTTACTTTCAACCTTCACTAATCTCCATAATTCTGTCAAAAGGCAACGAAATCGCCCACTTGGGGGTGCCAAAAATGTAGAAGATAAAAGCTACGAGATAAAATTAAACGAGAGATTTCGCTAGGATCGATGACAGATGATAAAGATTCTTTTCATGGTTTTGTTTTTATATATTACAAATAACTATTAACACACAACATAATAACGCGCATAATATTTAAATATTTATACATTAAAAATAATTTTCGTTTCGAAATATTCATTCTTTCACATTATAATATCAAAATAAAACAGAAGCTTTAACATTCATTGTTACCGTTCTTCAAATCTTCGAACAACAACATTCCATCACAACAAACCTGCCGTTGCCATTCGCAACAAACGAAATGTGGCTTCAGTGTGTTTTCTTCTTCTCGCGACAATGGTAGTTTCTTCGACTAGTTTATAATTCTAGTACACTGTAAAAAAAAAAAACCGGACGATTTAATGGAAATTGTACTAGTAATCAAGACGCCAATACAATTCACTACTTTTTAATGGTAAAATTTCTGTAAATTTGTACTGTTTTCTTTTGAAAATTTTCTAGAATTTAAAGGCATTTTTCCGTTAAAAGGCAGTGAATTGTACTGGCGTCCCAAATACTATTTCAATTTTTATAAAATCGTCCGTTTTTTAAAAATGTATGATGCAGTGTTTTATCATGTGTATATTCCTAAAATCCAAGTTATACAACAGCAAAATTTCATAAAAGTTAAGCATATATCTAGTAAAAAAGCAAATGCGTCGTTATGCGAAAATTTTTCAGTTCACAAAAGTAAAAAAGAATAATCTAAACTTTGTTTTCACGGATAGAATAATATCATTTCTTGATGAACAAAAAGACGTTCATAGACATTTCTAAGATCATTGAGCTCATTGTTCTTTTCCTCCGTTATTAAGCGTAGTAATATTACATTTATCCACTTGAATCTGAAACTTTCATTACTATTTTCTATTCCATTATTCCTCTTTCCTAACAAGACGTTATAGTGCGATAGTGACAGTTTCAGTTGCCGTAAACATAAATCCAATATTTCTAAGTTCCAATATTGCTGTATCAATGTTTCTTTTGAATCACATCGTTTTTCGAGGTTTTTTTGTTCTTTTACTTTGAATATATTTTTGGTAGAGCGTTCTATCAAGAAATTGTTTTTAAAATATTTTTTAAAGTTCTATCCAATAGAAAAAAAAGCACTTATTCTTAAAAAAAAGGGCAAAATCATGCGTCTTCTATAGATAATGAAACATTATTCAACATATTCAGTATATTGCAACAAAACTTTACAATTTATTATCGTGAAAGATATCTAAATAAACAATATAAAAAATGCATAGTGCAATTGAAAACACAACTGATAAGCAAAAATAGGTAGGTAGACGTTTATAAAATGATCGAGCTCATTATTCTTTTCCTTAGTTGTTAAACATATGTAGTAATCTTACACTCATCCAACGTGAATCTAAAACTTTCATTTAAAAAACCGTTTTCTATTTCTTTTTTCTTCTTCCTAACAAGACGTTATAGTGCGATAGTGACAGTTTTAGTTGCCTTAAACACAAATCCAATATTTCTAAGTAGTTTGCAGTATCAATGTTTCTTTCGGATTACATCTTTGTTCGATTTTTTGGTTGTTTTTTACTTTGAATATATTTTTTGTAGAGTGTGTTCTCAAGCGACTATTTTTAAAATAATTTTCTAAAATTCGGGCGAATAGAGTAAAAGCACTTATTTTAAAAAGAAAATATTTTACACATAATAATAATAATAATAAAAAAAAAAAAAAAAAAAAAAAAAAACAAGAACGAAAAATCATGCATCCAGTATCGATTATGAAACATTACCCAAGATATTCGGAATGTAGCAACTAAACTTTACACCTTATTATGGTAAAAAATGTCCAAATAAACAATTTAGAAATATAAGATGTACCTGAAAATACAATTCATAAGCAAGAATACATAGAACGTCTAAAACCACTGAGTTTTCTACATACCTTTTTTAAAACTATTGCACCCTGAAAAAAAATTTGTTGAATCAACACAAATTTGTTTAGTTCAACGAATATTTTCGTTTAAATATGGGTCAATGGAAATTTTGTTTGAATAAACAATATATATATATATATATTGTTGATTTTTTTTCCAATTTTCCGTCCACAATTTTCATCTGAGATGCCCAATAACATAATAATAATGTCACTAATCCGTCTCAATTTGAAAGGTTTTTATTATCCAAAAATTATATTTATCCTTTATAGCTATATAAGTCAAACAAAATTATGTTTGGCTACTGGAGAGTTATGGCTACTGCACACCAATTTAAATTTTGTAAAAACAATAGAATTTTATTGGAATTACAAATTGAAAATACAAGATTTTAGTAAGACTCAAATTAAATTGACAAAATTTTGTTAAAATTTTATAAGAGGGTTAACAATATTTTTTTGTCTGAGCAAAAAAACCGATTTTTTTACTTTAACTAAAAAATTCGCTTAAAACAACCAAAATGTACTCAACAAAACATGTTTTGTAGTTTTAATTAATTCCTTTTTCTAGGTGTGAGTTCATTATTCTTTTTCTTAGTTGTTAAACACATGTAATAATCTAATTTGAATCTGAAACTTTCATTTAGAAAATCGTTTTCTATCCCAGGTTTCTCTTTCCTAACAAGACGTTATAGTGCGATAGTGACAGTTTCAGTCGTTGTAAACATAAATCCAATATATCTAAATATTGGCTGCATCAATGTTTCTTTCGAATTACATCGTTGTTCGAGGTTTTTTGTTCTTTTACTTTGAATTTATTATTAGTAAAGCGTTTTATCAATCAACCGTTTTTATGAAATTTTCAAAAGTTCAGGTGAATAGATTAAAAGCACTCATTCTTTAAGAAAAAAAAAAAAGATTAAAAAATGTTGCGTCCAGTATCGATAATGAAACATTAGCAAACGTATTCAGAATGCAGTAACGCAATTTTACAATTTTTTGTAGTAAGAAATGTCCAGTTAAACAATTTAAAATATGTAAAATGCACTTGAAAACACAATTCATAAGCAAAAATACGTAGATAGATGTTTCTAAAACCATTGAACTCTTTGTTCTTTTCCTAAGTTGTTAACCAAATTAATATTACACTCATCCAATTTGAATCTGAAACTTTCATTTAGAAAATCATTTTTTATTCCAGTTTTCTCTTTCCTTACAAGACTTTTATAGTGCAACAGTTGACAGTTTCAGTCGTCGTAAACATAAATCCAATATTTCAAAGTAGTTAGCTGCATCAATGTTTCTTTATAATTACATCGTTGTTCAAGGTTTTTTGTTCTTTTACTTTGAAATTATTGTTAATAGAGCTTCATCAAGCAACTGTTTTTAAAGCAATTTTAAAAGTGCAGGCGAAGAATAAAAGAATTTATTCTTAAAAAGAAATATAAAAAAAATAAAAAAAAAAACGAAAAATTATGCGTCTACTATAGATAATGAAATATTTTTTAATATATTCAGAATATTGCAACAAAACTTTACAATTTATTATGGTAAAAGATCTCCAAATAATCTATTTAAAAAAAAATGTATAATGCACTTGAAAACACAATTCATACGTAAAAACACGTTGATTGACGTTTGTAAAACCCCTGAGCTCATTATTCTTTTCCTTAGTTGTTAAACACGTGTAATAATGTGAAACTCGTCCAACTTGAATCAGAAATTTTCAATTAGAAAATCGTTTTCTGTTCCTTTTTTCACCTTCTTAACAAGACATCAGCCTCGCCAACTTTTGAAAAATATTGGGTTAGCTCACAATTATTAGGTGGGCTCAAAAATATTTTTGTAAAATGGTGCGATCACTTTGTTTATCTTTGAAGAATTGATAGATGGTGAAAGATGAGAATTTTAAGTCAAGCTATCATGTTTTTATGAAGTTGTAATTTTATTAAGTTATATTCTCATGCGTTTTTCCTTATAAAGACACTCATATTCATTGTAATTTCATGACATCATGAATATGACTACAAATTGAATTAGAAGAAAGTTAAACATAGAGGCAAAATATTTCCGTCATTTGGTATTCATGGGTGTTAGTCGGAGAATTAAAACACATGGTCATTGGCAAAATAAATGTTATTCTAAGGAGAAAAAAAATAATAAAATAATAATGAAATAAATAACTAGAACAATGAAAATTTGGTGCGCTATGATTCAAAATTATTGAGTGGGCTCGGGTTCCACGAGCCCATATAAGATGGCACCACTGCAAGACATTTTAATGCGATTTTATAGCGACAATTTCAATTGCCGTAAACATAAACACAATATTTCTAGGTAGTTTGCTCACAGTAAAAATTTTATGTAACGTTACTCCATAAAATTGGTGGCAGCTGCTGTCTCCAATTTTATGGAATAATTTTTTTCACATACATAATGGTGTACTTTAAACATATATTATTGGTGTAACATTACAATGTTGCACCGCAATATCGGTTAAAGTACTAAATAAAATTGGAGGCAACAAAGACTGCCACTAATTTTATGAAGTAAATTTACACAAATGTTTTACAGTGCTGCATCAATGTTCACTTTGAATTATATCTTTGTTAGAAGTTTTTTGTTCTTTTACTTTAAATATCTTGTACACTATATGGCCATTAATCACTGGACATTTACAATTCTAGACATTTTGACGAATATTTAATGATATATTTTTCGGATTTTTCTGGAACTTCAAAATATGAACAATACTTTCACTTTCATATTGATCAATGACGATTTAATTAGAAGGACATTTAGAGTGGAAAGAAAATCAAAGAAAAGTAATAATGTTTGGGATCATCCTGTAAAAAATGCACGAAATGATCCATGGCTATAGGTTACGTGTGTATGGATATTGTACAATATATGTGTTCATTTGTGGAAGAATAGAACATATTTTCGTGGAAATATATTGATTTTTAAATATATTGAAAAATAATATTGAAAAATGTATTGATTATTGATTTTTATATTGAGTTTAAACAATATTTGTACAATGGAATACAAAAATGATCAACGTTAAAAAGCACCAAATATTGTATACAAACAGCAGACCAGTTTCGGTAGCATTTAGCATACCGTCGTCAGTGCTAGCGGAGGTAGAAATCTGCTCATATAGATAGTAGAGACGAAGGATTGAATATTATAATTTTTGGTGATAATATTTAGTACTTTTTAACGTTGATCATTTTTGTATTCCATTGAATTGCACCAACTCTATCTGAATATAGCATAAAGGATGGTGTTTCCTACCATGCGTTGCAATGTAAACCTGAATCCTTGCGATGTCTCCTACATTCCCTAAAGTTTTTCCCAATTATACTCGGAGACCCTGCATACATATAGCAGCTGCATGTGCGCAATATATTCAAAGATAAATTCACAGATGCACAATTCCCTGAGTATGAACTTCAGATTCTATCTATTTTATTGCCCGCCTGGAACTTCTTTAATACATATTTAAAGAAATAGGTTTTTTTTAGCAGATCTTGACATTCCCGTGTGTTCAATTCATAATGAAAATTCTTCATTTCTTATATGAATATACTAATGCACTATTTTACTGACGGGAAATTTCTAAGATTTATCAAAAAGACAAAAAAAGAAAAAAAAACTCTTTATGCTAACGCAAAAGTGAGCTTTAATTCAGAATCCAATAATATTTAAATTAGTAAACTAAATTACACCTAAACCAAAAAATAAAACGAATTGTTGATTCAAATCCGCTTTATCCACAAAGAAGTAATTGCAAATGACACTCTAATAAAAGTGGTTCTGCAAACTCCAATTTTATCGAATATTCATTAGATCGTGGGAAATTTTGAATATTTGTATAGAAAAACATAATTTCTCCAATAAAATGTTAGTTTTACCACAATTATCATTTGAAATGAAGTGAATTCCAGGGAAACTTATCCGAATGGAAATATAAATTAAAAGTTTTGGAATTATTAAATCAGGAAAAAAAATAACATCATGTATGCTCTAAATTTTTCGAAGATCTTATAATACTTTTGCAGATTTCATATTCGTAATAATCTGTAAATTTTCATTACTTTATCAAAATATCGCATACAGATGAATAATTAAAAAAGAATGAATATAAGTTTATTAAACTTATAGATTAGATATAAGTAGATAGAATATTAAGAATTAGAATAAAGAATTATAAACATTTATCTCTTAATGTATAAGTTTAAAAGTAGAACAATTATTTCATTACCACCCCAGGAAATTTTTCCAACTTTGGGTTGCCGTGAAAATCTGAATCCTTGTGATGTACTTTAAAAATTTTCCCAATAACTCTGTGACACTCTGCATATATACACTCTGTGACACTCTGTGACACACTGCACGTGCGCAAATATATTCAAAGAGGTGTTCACAAATGCACAATTCTCTGAATATGAGCATCAGATTCTATACATTTTGTTGTCTGCATTCTGTCTTCTTTCATGCATATTTAAAGAAATTAATTATTTTTTTATAAATGCAGATATTGACATTCCCGTATGTTCAATTTATAATTATAATTCTTCATTTCTTAGTTGAATATACTAATACATTATTTTACCGACGGGAAATTTCTAAAAATTATTTTTAAAAAAATCTCTTGGTTTCTGTAGAAGTAAGCTTTAATTCAGAATCCAATGATACTTAAATTAGTAAACTAAAATTACAGTTAAACTGAAAAATAAAACTAATTGTTGATTCAAATCCACAATGAAGTAAGTGCAAATGAAACTCTAATAAAATTTGTTCTGCATACTCCAAGTTTATCGAATTTTCATTATAGATCGGTGAAAAGTTTAATGTTTGTCTAGAAAAACAAATTTTCTCCAATAAAATGTTTGTTTTGCATCAATTACCATTTCAAATGAAGTCAACTCTAAGTAAACTTATTCGAATGGAAATATAAAATAAAAGTTTTGAGATTATTTGATCAGGAAACAAATAGAATCATGTATTCACTAAATTTTTCGAAGACATTTATACATTACTTTAGATATTACTACAAGTTTCATATTCGTATTAATCCGTGATTTTGAATTGCTTCACCAAAATATCGCATACATATAAATAATTAAAAAAGAATAATTATAAATTCATTATAATTATTATGCAACATTAATTTCTTTATAGATGCAGACCTTGACATTTCCACATGTTTAATGTATAATGATAATTCTTCCTTTCTTAAATGAATACATTAATACGGGATTTAAATTATGTGAAATTTCTAAGATTTATTTCGAAAAAAACTCTCTTCGCTTCTGCAGAAGTGATCTTTTGTTCAGAATCCAATGATATTTAAATTAGTAAGCTAAAATTAAATAAATAAATAAATAAATAATAATAATAATAATAATAATAATAATAATAATAATAATAATAATAATAATAATAATAATAATAATAAAAACTAATTGTTGATTCAAATTCGCTGTATCCACAAAAAAGTAACTTCATATGAAACTCTAATAAAAGTGGTTCTGCAAATTCCAATTTTATAGAATTCTCATTATAGATTGTGTGAAGATTTTAATGTTTGTCTAGAAAAATAAATTTTCTCCAATAAAATGTTTGTTTTGCCTCGATTATCTCTTCAAATGAAATCAACTCCAAGGAAACTTATATGAACAGTGATATAAAATAAAATTTTTGGGTATATTTGATCAGGAAAAAAAATATACAATCACGTATACTCTAAATTTTTCAAAGATATTTGGATATTACTGTGGATTTCATATTAATAATAGTCTTTGATTTTTAATTCCTTCATCAAAATATCGCATATATATAAGTAATAAAAATGAATGAATACAAATTTATTAAGCATAAAAGAATATAGAAAAAGAATTATAAACATTTAGCTCTAAATATATTAGTTTTAAAGTAGAATAATTTTCATCGCAAACTTTTAATAGAATACTTTGATATATTATATATTTGTGCATTAAAATGATTTATTTACCTTTCTGTGGCTCTGTAAATTGTTCCTTTTGGTTTCAGAAAATTCATTTCCAGTTTATATTTTAGGCTATAACGTTGAGCCAAATGTGAAATTCTTTTGAAATCCTAAATTTTGAACTTTAATTTTAAATAACGAAATAAAAAGAGAGTTTATAGGCGAATATCTTAAAGAAATTAATCTCTGTATAGTATTAATTTCTTTATAAATGCAGAACTTGACATTTCTATATGTTCAATGCATAATGAAAATTCTTCATTTGTTAGTTGAATTTAACTAATACATTATTTTACTAATGGGAAATTTCTAAAACTTATTAAAAAAATCCTTTTCGCTTCTGCAGAAGTGAGCTTTAAATCAGAATCCAATGATATTTAAATTAGTAAACTAAAATTACAGTTAAACTGAAAAATAAAACTAAATGTTGATTTAAATCCGCCTTATCCACAAAGAAGTAACTGCAGAGGAAACTAATAAAAGTGGTACTGCAAACTCCAATTTTATCGAATTTTCATTATAGATCGTGGGAAAATTTGAATGTTTGTCTAGAAAAACAAATTTTCTCTAATAAAATGTTTTTTTGCTTCAATTACCATTTGAAATGAAGTCAACTCTAGGGTAATTTATCCGAATGAAAATATAAAATAAAAGTTTGGGAATTTTTTAATCGGGGGGGGGGGGGGGGGGAAAGCGGGGAATAGTATCATCCATGTTCTAAACTTTAAGAAGATATTTGGATATTACTATAGATTTCATATTCATATTAATCCATTATTTTTAATCGCTTCATCATAATATCTCATATATATGAATAATTAAAAAAGAATGAACATAAGCTTATTAAACATAAAAGAGTATAAAATAAACAGCTAATAAACGTTTAACTTTAAATATATAAGTGTTAAAGTAGAATAATTTTAATCATAAATTTCTAGTAGAATAATTTTTAATATTATATATTTGTGTATTAAAATATTTCTTTTTACCTTTCTGTGGATCTATAAATGATGTCTTTCTGAATCAGAAAATAAATTTCTGGTTTATACTTTAGGATATAATAACTTTGCTTCTAATTATCGTTGAGTCAAATGTAACATCTGTTTGAAATCCTAAATATTTGAAATTTAATTTTAAATAAATAATAATAACAATAATAATAATAGTAAACGAAGAAGAGATTTTGCACAAAAACAGCAATTTGAGGATAAGTATATATATCTTAAAGAAATTAATTTCTATATAATATTAATTTCTTTATATATGCAGACCTTGACATTTCCATATGTTCAATGCATAATGAAAATTCTTAATTTCTTATTTGAATACATTATTACATTATTTCTCTGATATGAAATTTCAATGATTAATATATATATATATATATATATATAAAAAAAAAAAAAAAAAAAAAAACCTATTCGCTTTTGCAGAAATTAGCTTTAATTCAGAATCCAATGATATTTAAATTAGTAAACTAAAATTACTGTTAAACTAAAAGATAAAACTAACTGTTGATTCTAATCCACCTTATTTACAACGAAGTAACCGCAAATGAAACTCCAATAAAAGTTGTTCTACAAACTCCAATTTAATCGAATTTTCATTATAGATCGTGTGAAAATTTGAATGTTTGTCTAGAAAAAAAAATTTTCTCCAATAAAATGTTTGTTTTGCCTCAATTACCATTTGAAATGAAGTCAACTCTAGGGAAATTTATCCGAATGAAAATATAAAATAAAAGTTTTGGGATTATTTGATCAGAAAAAAAAAAAATAAATAAATAAATCATGCATTCCCTTAATCTTTCGAAAATACTTAGATATTACTTTAGATATTACTACAGATTTCATATTCGTATTAATCCGTGAGTTTTAATTTCTTCATTAAAATATTGCATAGATATGCATAATTAAAAAAGAATGAATATAAGTTTATTAAACATAAAAGAATATAGAATAAAGAATTATAAATTTTTAGCTCTAAATATATGTTTTAAAGTAGAATAATTTTAATATTTTCTCTAAAGAATTTGGATTAAATATTGTGATAAGGATAAGAAAAGCTGTAATCGCAGTTATGTTTGTGAATTATCCTTACTTTAGTATTTACAATCATGGAAAATTCAAGCGATATGATTCATATTATTTTTGAATATTAATTTCAAATTCTGTACTAAATTATAAAGAAATAGCGTTTGCTTGTTTGCGTATTTATAAGGTTTAGTCTCTGGAACTACCAAACAGATTGTAAAAGTAATGGTAGCCAATTAATGGTGACAGTTCCTCTTCGAACATAAGCTCTATTTTATATCGGTGACCCTATTTCATTAAGGGGTGCAAAAGCAAAAAAATGTATAATGAAAATTCTTCATTTCTTAGTTGAATACATTAATACATTATCTTACTGACTGGAAATTCCTAAAATTTATTTAAAAAAGTCCTTCTTCGCTTCTGCAGAAGTAAACTTTAATGCAGAAACCAATGGTATTTAAATTAACAAACAAAAATTACTGTTAAACTGAAAAATAAAACTAATTTCTGATTCAAATTTTAATTATCCATAAAAAAGTAACTGCAAATAAAACTCTAATATAAGTGGTTCTGCAAACTCAAATTTTACCAAATTTTCATTATAGATCGTGAGAAAATTTGAATGTTTGCCTAGAAAAACAAATTTTCTCCAAAAAAAAAAAAAAAAAAAAAAAAAAAAAAAAAAATGTTTGTTTTGCCTTAATTAGCATTTGAAATAAAATCAACTCTACATAAATTATCCGAATGGTAAAATAAAATAAAAGTATTGGGATCATTTGATCAGAAAAAAAAAATAGAATCATGTATGCTCTAAATTTTTCGAAGACATTTAAATATTACTTTAGAAATTACTATAGATTTCATATTCATAATATACCGTGATTTTTTAATTGCTTCATCCAAGCATCGCTTATATATATAAATAATTAAAAAGAATGAATACAAATTTATTAAACATAAAAGAAGATAGGATAAAGAATAACAAACATTTAGTTCCAAATATATAAGTTTTGAAATAGAATAATTCCAATCGTAAATTTTTAGTAGAATAATTTTTTATACCATTAATTTGGGTGTACTAAAATATTTTTTTACCTTTCTTTGATTCTGTAAATGGTCTCTAGTAAGTTTCCGGTTTATATTTTAGGTTATAACTTTGCTTCTAATTATCGTTAAGTAAAATGCAAAACCTCTTTGAAATCCTAAATGCTTGAAGTTTAATTTTAAATAATGCCAAAAAAAAAGTTATTATGCGCAAAAACAGCTAAATAAGGATAGACACATATACCTTAAAAAATTAATTTCTATATAGTATTAATTTCTTTATAAATATTGACCTTGACATTTCCATATGTTCAATGTATAATGAAAATTCTTCGTTTCTTAGTTGTATACATTAATTCATTATTTGACTGAAATCTCTAAGATTTATTTAAAAAAATACCTTCTTCGCTTCTGCAGAAGTGAGCTTTAAGTCAAAATCCAATGATATTTAAATTAGTAAACTAAAATTACTGTTAAACAAAAAAAATTAAAACTAATTGCTAATTCAAATCCTCCTTATCCACAAAGAAGTAACTGCAAATGAAACTCCAATATAAGGTGTTCTGCAAATTCCAATTTTATCGAATTTTCATTATAGATTGTGTGAAAAATTGAATGTTTGTCTTGAAAAAAAATTTTCTCCAATAAAATGTTTGTTGCGCCTCAATTGCCATTTGAAGTGAAGTCAACTCTAGGGAAACTTATCCGAATGGAAATATAAAGTAACAGTTTTGAAATTATTTGACAAAAAAAAAAAAAAAAAAAAAAAAATCATGTATCCTGTAAATTTTTCGAAGATATTTGGATATTACTATGGATTTTATATTAATAGTAATCTTTGATTTTTAATTCCTTCATCAGTATATCGCATATATATAAATAATAAAAAATAAATGCAAATTTATTAAACACAAAATAATATAGAATAAAGAATAATAAACATTTAGCTCTAAATAAAATATATTAGTTTTAAAGTAGAATAATTTTCATCGCAAATTTTTAGTAGAATAATTTTATATATTATATATTTGAGGGGGGGGAATGCATTAAAATATTTTGTTTATCTTTCTGTAAATGGTCCCTTTGGTTTCTTAAAGTTAATTTCTGGTTTATATTTTAGGCTATAACTTTGCTTCTAATCATTGGTGAGTTAAATGTAAAAGTCTTTGAAATCGAAAATTTTGAAATTTAATTTTAAATAATGAAAAAAGAGAGTTTAAATGTACATATCTTAAAGAAATTAATTTCTATATAATATTAATTTCTTTATAAATGAAGAACTTGACATTTCGATATCTTTATATGATAGATACATAATGAGAGTTCTACATTTGTTAGTTCAATTTAACTAATACATTATTTTACTAATCAGAAATTTCTAACATTCATTAAAAAAATCCCCCTTCGCTTCTGCAAAAGTGAGCTTTATTTCAGAATCCAATTATATTTAATTTAGTAAACTGAAATTACTATTAAACTAAAAAGTAAAACTAATTGTTGATTCAAATCCACCTTATCCACAAAGAAACAAATGCAAATGAAACTCTAATAAAAGTTGTTCTGCAAACTCCAATTTTATCGAATTTTCATTATAGATCGTGTGAAAATTTGAATGTTTGTCTAGAAAAACAAATTTTCTCCAATAAAATGTTTGTTTTGCCTCAATTGCCATTTGAAATGAAGTCAACTTTAGGGAAACTAATCCGAATAGAAATATAAAATAAAAGTTTTGAGATTATTTGATCAGGAAAAAAATAGAATCACGTATTGTCTAAATTTTTACAGGACATTTGGTTATTACTTTAGATATTACTATAGATTTCATATTCGTATTAGTCCGGTATTTTTAATTGCTTCATCAAAATATCACATGTATATAAATAGATAAAAAATAATAAATGTAAATTTATTAAACATAAAAGAACATAAAATAAAGAATTACACATTTATAATAATATTATAAAAAATAACGTTTGATTATTTGTGTATTTATAGCAATGTCTTTTCAATGTTTGTAAAATGCAAAAAAGAAAAATTAAATAAGAAAATCATAAGTAATTGACAAAAAATGTATCCTCAGTTATCATTAAACTTTGTGTACAAATAATAAATTTTAATTTTTTTCGCCGTTCATTATTTCTTAGTTATCAGTTTGTTAATACAAATACATAACTAATATTTTTAAAAAAGTACATAAATAAACTCTAGTATCGAAAGAAGATAAATGCAAATCTCGATATTCCCTTATGTTCAATTTATAATGAAAAATTTTCGTTTCTTAGTTGAATATATTACAATATTTTATAGATGTTAAATATATTAAAAAAACCCTCATTTCTGCAGAAGTTAGCTTTAATTCAGAATCCAGTGATATTTAAATTAGTAAACTAAAATTACAGTTAAAGTTAAAAAAAAATTGTTGATTCTAATCCATTATCCACAAAAGAAGTTACTGCTAATGAAACTCTAATAAAAGTTTCTCTGCAAAATCAAATTTTATCAAATTTTCACAGATTGTGTGAAAATTTGAATATCTGTCTAGAAAAACAAATCTTCTCCAATAAAATATTTGTTTTGACTCTTTTACCATTTGAAATGATGTCAACTCCAGGGAAACTTATCTGAATGGAAATGTAAAATAAAAGTTTTGGGATTATTTGATCGGGGGAAAAAAATAACAACACTTGTGTTCTAAAATTTTCGAAGACATTTAGATATTACTTTAGATATTACTATGGATTTCATATTCGTATTAATCGATGATTTGTAATTGCTTCATCAAAATATCGCATATACATATGAATAATTAAAAAAGAATGAATATAAATTTATTAAACATAAAAGAATATCGAATAATGAATTATAAACATTTAGCTCTAAATATATAAGTGTTAAAGTAGAATAATTTTAATCATAAATTTTTAGTAGAATAATTTTATATATTATATATTTGTGTATTAAAATATTTTTTTTACCTTTCTGTGGATCTGTAAATGATCTCTTTCTGTTTCAGAAAATGAATTTCGGTTTATATTTTAGGCTATAACTTTGCTTCTAATTATTGTTGAATCAAATGATAAATATTTTTGAAATCCTAAATATTTCAACTTAAAGTTTAAATAACTATAATAATAAAAGAGTTTTTGCACAAAAACAGCTTTTTGGGGATAGGCACACATCTTACAGAAAATAATTTCTATATAATATTAATTTCTTTACAAATGCAGACCTTGACATTTCCACATGTTCAATGTATAATAAAAATTCTTCATTTCTTAGTTGAATATATTAATGCATTATTTCACTGATGTGAAATTTCTAAAATTTCATAGATGTTTTTTATACTTCACTTCTGCAGAAGTCGGATTTAATTCAGAATCCAATGATATTTAAATTAATAAACTAAAATTACAGTGAAACCAAAAAATGCAACCAATTGTTGATTCAAATCCCCCTATCCATAAAGAAGTAACCTCAAATGAAACTCTATAAAAGTGTTCTGCAAACTCCAATTTTATCGAATTTTCATTACAGATTGTGTGAAAATTTGAATGTTTGTCTAGAAAAACAAATTTTCTCCAATAAAATGTTTGTTTTGCCTCAATCACCATTTGAAATGAAATCAACTCAAGGGAAACTTATCCGAATGGAAATGTTATAGAAAAGTTTTGGGATTATTTGATCAGGAAAAAAAAAACATCATGTATGCTCTAAATTTTTCAAGACATTTAGATATTACTATAGGTTTGATATTCATAATATTCCATGATTTTTATTGCTTCCTCAAAATATCGCATATATATCAATAATTAAAAAAAAATGAATATAAGTTCATTAAACATAAAAGAATATAGAATAAAGAATTGTAAACATTTAGCTCTAAATATTTAAGTTTTAAAGTAGAATAATTTTAATCGTAAGTTTTTAGAAGAATAATTTTATATGTTATATATTTGTGTAGTAAAATATTTTAATTACCTTTATGTGGATGTATAAACGGCCTCTTTAGATTAAAAAAAATCTTTTCCGGTTTATACTTTAGGTTATAACTTTGCTTCTAATTCTCGTCGAGTCAAATGTAACATTTTTTTGAAATCCTAAATGTTTGAAATTTAATTTTAAATAATAATAATAATAATAATAATAAATAAAAGAATTTTTTCCCAAAAACAGCTACTTGAGGATAGGCACGTCGCTTAAAGTAATTAATTTTATATAATATTAATTTCTTTATAAATACACACTTTGACCTTTCCACATATTCAATTTATAAAGAAAATTCTTCATTTCTTAGTTAATTATACTAATACATTATTTTAGTGATGTGAAAGTTTTAAAATTTATTAAAAAAAAAAAAAAAAAAAAAAAAAAAAAACCTTCTTCGTTTCGGCAGAAGTGAGTTTTAATTCAGATCTCAATGATATTTAAATTAGAAAATCAAAAAATTAAAACTAATTACTGATTCAAATCCAACTTATCCACAAAGAAGTAACTGCAAATGAAACTCTAATAAAAGTGGTTCTGAAAATTCCAATTTTATCGAATTTTTGTTATAGATCGTGTGCAAATTTGAATGTTTGTCTAGAAAAACAAATTTTCTCGAATAAAATGTTTGTTTTGCCCTAATTACCATTTGAAATGAAGTCAACTCTAGGGAAAACTTATCCGAATGGAAATATAATATAAATTTTTTGGATTATTTAGTCCGGAAAAAAATAGAATCGTGTATGCTCTACATCTTTCGAAGACATTTAGATATTACTATAGATTTCATATTCGGATTAAACCGTGATTTTTAATTGCTTGATCAAAATATCGTATGTATATAAATAATTAAAAAGAATGAATATAAATTTATTAAACATAAAAGAATATTAGAATAAAAAGTTGTAAGCATTGAGCTCTAAATATATAAGTTTTAAAGTAGAATAATTTTAATTGTAAAATTTTAGTTGAATAATTTTATATATAATATATTTATCTATTAAAATAATTTGTTTAACATTCTTCGGCTCTGTAAATGGTCCCTTTTTAGTTTCAGAAAGTTAATTTCCGTTTTATATTTTAGGCTATAGCTTTGCTTCTGATTATTGTTGAGTCAAAAGTAAAACTTTTATTTGAAATCCTAAATATTTGATCTTTCATTTTAAATAATGCAAAAAAAAAGAGAGATTTTGCGCAAAAATTGCCATTTGAGGATAAGTACATATCTTAAAGAAATTAATTTCTATATAATATTGATTTCTTATAAATAGAGATCTTGACATTTCCATATGTTTAATGGATAATGAAAATTCTTCATTTCGTAGTTGAATATACTAATACATTATTTTACTGATGGGAAATTTTTAAGACTTATTAAAAAAAAAATCCTTTTCGCGTCTGCAGAAGTGAGCTTTAATTCAGAATCCAATGATACTTAAATTAGTAAACTAAAATTACAGTTAAACTGAAAAATAAAACTAATTGTTGATTCAAATCCACAATGAAGTAAGTGCAAATGAAACTCTAATAAAATTTATTCTGCATACTCCAAGTTTATCGAATTTTCTTATAGATCGGTGAAAATTTTAATGTTTGTCTAGAAAAACAAATTTTCTCCAATCAAATGTTTGTTTTGCCTCAATTACCATTTGAAATGCATTCAACTCCAGGGAAATTTATCCGAATGGAAATATAAAAACGTTTGGGGATTATTGGATCACGGAAAAAATAGAATCATGTATGCTCTAACTTTTTCGAAGACATTTAAATATTACTTTAGATATTACTATAATTTTCACATTCGTAATAATCCTTGATTTTTAATTGCTTAATCAAAATATCGCATGGATATAAATAATTAAAAAGTCGTTCCGGCAGTACCGTGAGGAAGAGGTAGCTTTCATATACTTATTTATTTATTTTAAATGAAGTTATATTATTGAAACATACGTAGCTCAAATTAGTGAAACCCGATTATATAAGATTGAATATTAGTTTTTGTCAATACTGAATATTAATGGAAATTTTTAGAAATTAGACAAAGAAAGACAAAGCAAAAAATACTCTGGAATTCATTATTAAGATAAATAGTTTAGAAAGAACTTTTTTTCAATTTCTAATTTTTTGTTTGTATACCATTATACATTTAAAAGATTTTTGACAAACTTAAATGACCGCCATTTTGAAACAAGATGGTGGATGAAGTTGGCCCGTGAACTCGGCCAAGACACTGGTTTGTACTATGTACACACGGAGTTATTTCCAAATCAGTTTATAAATATGCATATTATCGAGTGACAAATTTAAGACCGTTTCAAAATATCAATCACATTGGAAATTGAAAGTGCTAAAACTCAGCCATTTTTTAAGATACAGATGAAACAAAAAAAGCTCTGGAATCTTTGTATCAAAGTCAAACACACAAAAGAAAAATCTGTTTCAATTTCTCACCTTTTTGTATCCAATTTTAAAATTTATTTATTTATTTTTTTAAATTTAATATTCCGCCATTTTGAAACAAGATCTCGGATGGAACTGGCCAGTGAGCTCGGTCCACGCATCTATATGTACAATCTATGCACCACGTTTCATTCCAAATCGGTTTATAAATACGCGTGTTATCACGTGACGAAAACCAGATCATTTCAAAATGTTAATAACACTAGAAATTAAAAGTGCTATAACTCAGCCATTTTTTAAGATAAAGACGAAACAAAAAATGTTCTGAAATCTTTGTGACAAGGTCAAATGCATAAAAGAAAAATCTTTTTCAATTTCTTATTTTTTTGTACTTAACTTTAAACTTTAAATTTTTAAAAAATTTAAATTCCGCCATTTTGAAAGAAGATGGCGGATGGAACTGGCTAACGAACTCGGTCTAGGCTTCATTATGACTACGCACACACCAAGTTACATTCAAATCTATTTATAAATACGCGTGTTTTCACGTGACAAATAACAGATCGTTTCAAAATGTCAGCCATAAGAAAAATTCAAAGTGCTATAACTCAATCATTTTTTAAGATACAGACAGAATAAAAAGTGTTCTGGAATCGTAGTTTTAAGATCTAACACATAAAATTAAAACATTTTTCAGCTTTTATTGTTTTCACATTTAATTTTAAATTTTAACTTTTTTTAACTTTTTTAAATGGCTGCCATTTTGAAACAAGATGGCGAATGATGCTGGCCAACGAACTCAGCCGAGATATTTGTATGTACTATGTGCATACCAAGTTTAATTTAAATCGGCTCATAAATACGTTAGTAATAGCATGTCAAAAATTAGGTATATATATATATATATGACATTTTAACGTTAGGGGGGCAGAAACATCATCACCAAGCTTCCTTTTCTCGCACAGAAGTCATGGCCAACGAGAAAAAAAACAAAATAAACAAATGTAGAAGGTCCAAATAATCACTCCTTGGCTGCTGCAAGTTCCTTTTATTAAGCTGTAGCTATAATAGAGAGAAAAATTCCTTTTGCAAATTATTAATTAATTATTTTTTATCTTTTACCGAAACATCAAAAAAAAAAATATTCCATCATTTACTACATCCAGCCGTACTCATAGAAGAGAGAACCCAAGAATCCTACTTCTTACCATCTCTCGAGGCTTCCTTCCTTTATAAATCTAAAAAGAAAATTCCAGAACATTCTTTAGTCTCAAACCATCATTCTTTTATGTAAACATAACTCATACCCACAGTCGAGATTACTATTTGACAGACAACAATTTTATTTAAAAAAAATATATTATTTAACCAATTTATAATCGACTCAGAATTTTAAATACCTTAAGCAGACGATCTTTATAGACGATTAATTTTAAGAGAAAAAGAAAAGAAATGAATTTATTGATATGCACAATATCAAATGTTGACTGAGGGAAAATAAATAAATAGATAAAATAAAATAATGATATTTTTTGAAAGATATGGTTTTGGAATAAATTTAATAAGTCTTTCTTAAAAAGGGTTAATAAAAACATAGAAAAAATGAGTTTTATTTGGACTATTAAGAAATAAAGTTTAATTAAGAATATTTTTAATTTAGAGCCATCTTTTTAAATTCACGCATACTGGAAATAATGTTTTTTAAGGCGAATTAAGAATTTATATCGTTTCCATAAAGATTAACAGATTAGATCTTGAAACAAGATTTTAATTTAATAGGTTGAAGTAAGTACGAAATATTATTATAAGAAAATTAAGATAGTATAAAGGTTAGTTTTGGCGAAAAAAAAATAAAAATTTGTAATATTATCCCCCCTCCCCCAAAACTTTGTATGAAATTGATAGTTAAATAAAACTACAAGTTTAGACAACAGAAATCTAATAATTTAGAGAAGTTAAATTTTGGAATAAGACTGTCAAACTCAGGAAGCTAAGAGATGGAAGAAAAGAAAATTAACGCAATATAAAAAATATTTGAGATTAAAAAAATAGTTAAGAGAAAATTAAATTGAATTAAATTTAGGTAGGAGCATTTCCCTGAAAGAAATACAATAATGTTACAATATCACTTACTATTTCTAAGTGCATAGGAGATAATACATACAATAAAAGTAAATAAAATATAAATATTAATAAGCAAGAAAATTTAAAAATATAATAAAACAATAAGAAATCTCCTTCATGGGAGTTTATAGAATTTCACTGACTTAATCAGTAGTTTATTACAAAGTCCTTCAGTGAAAAAAGTCTTTCAAGAATGTATAAAAGTCTTTTTCAATGTCCAGTGAATACAGTCTCTTTAATTAAAGATCTTCAAATCTTGTTTAATCTTTGGTTTTAATCTTAGGTTTTTTGTTGGATTCCAACATTTTTTTATAATATGTCAAATTTCTAATAATAAATATTATCACTTCAAAAATTAATAGTCAATAATATAGAAAAATTTAAATAATAATAATAACAATAATAATAAGTAGCATAATAAGACTTCATATCCTAATATTTCTCAACAAGAGTATAATTAATACTAAACTTCATTATAGAAATCATAATAAAAATAATACTAGTAAAACAAGAGTATAATAAAAAGAAAATATCACAATTTGTTTATTATTGATAGGGAAAATGTTGGTTGAGGATAAAAATTACATAGCAACTAAATAATTTTCTTATCTTCTAATAGCATAAGAATGTATTTTTTGCTAGCCGAAAGTATACATAAAAAAAATAATGATAATTCCAAAATCAAAATAAAATTAAATCTAACTATTTAGAAAATGGACTCTCAACCAGTATTTCCTTACAATAAATCCTCTCTGGTACTCTTTTACAAAATTGTCAAATTTGGTTATAAGTTTTCAAATGCCTAATGTAGAATAATGTTTTATCTACACTTGGTTTATAAACTTTAATAATAAGAACAAAGAATAAAAGTTGTCATTCTTGATTGAGAAATGGAAATAAAAATAGTTTGCTTTTTTGAAAAACTTTTAATATCTGTAGTTTTTACAACCACTGAAAATCACATATTATGTTATAGGTTTGAGTAGAATCATCAGATTTTATAACTGTTATCACACAAATATCTGCTGAATAAATAGAATAATACTAGTGTCATATAAATGAGTAAATATAGTTAGAACTTAAATACACTTAAAATTAATTTATCAACATCAATTTGAAAGCTTTTACAATCAAAGTGTACACCTTATGCCTGCATAAGGAGCCCAATTTAACCCCCAAAACTCCCAAAAACAAGTAATATTCTTGTTGGCCACCAAGAACATACCTGATAATGTTGAAAATTATGGTGATAAAATATTTAAAGAATAAGAATTAAAATTTAATCTATTGTCTTGACTAGTTTGATCTAGTGATTGTGATTGTATCTGAGGTTTTGTTTGTTTTTTAGATTGCTCATAAAACAGTTTAAAATCTTCGGGTGAAAAATAGGGTCTTAATTTAGAAATATGCACAATAACGGAATTCTGTCCTGTCTCATAATTAAATTCATCTATTTCATAAGTTACATCAGAAAGTTTATTTATAATTTTATATAGTCCAGAGAAAGTAGGTTCTAATTTTCGAGTGTTAGGGTATTTAAAATCTTCATAAATTACAGAGTCTTGTATTTTTAATGGGGATTTGACAAAATTTCGATCATAGTCTTTTACTTTTAAGGTGAAATTCACGAGTTCGCGCTTACGCAATCTTGAGGGCTTTGTTTACTGGAAATGTTTACATTTTGATTGCCTCACACAGAATTATTATCCTCCCTTTTAAAAATCTGAATCAAAATTATCGTGAAAATTATAATTATATTTAGCTGCTAACTTTAAACAGAAATTTAATCTAATAAAAATAAAAATTGAAAATATCATAGTTATACCTTAAATTGGGATCAAATTTTTATTCTATTATTTTATAGATCATAAACAGATTCAAAAATTTTAATTATAGGCAATTTCTTACTTAAAATCACAAAATTTACTGAAAAATTAATCATATTTATCAGTCAAAACTCTAGCAACAGCTTTTACAGTTCCGTCTTTCTTACTGAATTAAAAAAAATTATAAGAATCCGGTAACCAAAGTTCACTGTCACCAGAAATTCTAACAAATAAAGGAAAAAAACGTAAATGTTAACTTAGTTTTCTAGCTCAAATGTCTAGTAATAGGAACACCATCATAGAAACATTGCATTCTGAGAATAGTTCTTGATAACAAACAAACATCAATAAATTAGAAAATGTACTTTTTAAATTCTAAGTTCTTTATATTTTATTATTTTTACAAATTCATCTTTAAACGTGCATAAAAATATCATTATAGTCTTTAATATGCAACAGTAATTGTCTTAAGAACATCATACTCCTCAATTAAATCTTTAAGAACAAAAATATTTCAATCTCCAACACATAATAATGAAAATAATAATACTCATAAATAGGTAAGTAAATGAGATTCACCGACAAATAATCAAATAAATAAACCTGACAAACAGAGAATAATTAATTTAAATAAATACATAAAAAGTAAACAAATAATAATAATCAAAACACTACGAAAAAATTCTCACCGAAATCCTATTGGGCTCAACTATCTCGAAAAATATCTATCTATTCACCAATTTACAAGAAATGGTCTTGTAATTATTATTTTTTTTTTCTTTTTCATCATCACGAGAACTACTTTTTCTCGACTATGAAAGAATGGATCCCAATCATTATGGAACACACAAGCAAACTCAAAGCAAGTACTAATTCTTTCAAATCATACAGACCCAAAGCACTTTACAGGAACAACTCCTCTGTTTTCGTCACTCCAGAAATCAAGAGAATGTGGCAGTTCTTGTTTAAGAACACATCCAATAATGACGGGCAAATTATTCAGCGATCCACAGTTTTTATTATCACTTCGTTCCATAGCAAGTTTCTTTAAAAATTCGAAAAAGGCAGCACAGGCATTAGCGATACTTTCGACTTTTGAATTGATTGTGACATTTTAACGTTAGGGGGGCAGAAACATCATCGCCAGGTTTCCCTTTCTCCGCACAGAAAAAAAGAAAAAAAAAACTGTAGAAGATCCAAATAATCACTCCTTGGCTGCTGCAAGTTCATTTTATTAAACTGTAGCTATAATAGAGAGAAAAGTTGCTTTTGCAGACGATCTTTTACCGAAACATCCAAAAAAATATTCCATCATTTACTAGATCACGCCGTACTCATGGAAAAGGGAACCCAAGAATCCTTCTTCTTACCACCTCTCGAGGCTTCCTTCCTTTTTAAATCTAAAAAGAAAATTCTAGAACATTCTTTAGTCTCCAATCATCATTCTTTTATGTAAACATAACTCACGCCCAGAGTCGAGATTACTATTTGACAAACAACAATTTTATTTTAAAAAATATTATTTAACCAATTTATAATCGACTCAGAATTTTAAATATCTTAAGCAGACGATTTTTATAGACGATAAATTTTAAGAAAAAAAAGAAAAGAAATGAATTTATTGATATGCACAATATCAAATGTTGACCGAGGGAAAATAAATAAATAGATAAAATAAAATAATGATATTTTTTGAAAGGTATGGTTTTGGAATAAATTTAATAAAACTTTCTGAAGAAAGGTTGATAAAAACATAGAAAAAATGAATTTTATTTGGACTATTAAGAAATAAAGTTTAATTAAGAATATTTTTAATTTAGAGCCATCTTTTTAAATTTACGCATACTGGAAATAATGTTTTTTTAAGGCGAATTAAGAATTTATATCTTTTCCATAAAGATTAGCAGATTAGATCTAGAAACAAGATTGTAATTTAATAAGTTGAAGTAAGTACAGAATATTATTATAAGAAAATTAAGATAGTATAAAGGTTAGTTTTGGCGAAAAAATGTAAAATTTGTAATATATATATATATATATATATATATATATATATATATATATATATATATATCAACATTTGAACGGAGTGTGGGATCTGGGGGTCATGATCAATGAAAATTTATCAAAATTTTCTGGAAGTGCTTTCCTTCGGACGGCTGCAATAGGTAGCTTTTTACTTTTTGTAATGAAAGCTACCTAAAAAGAATAATATAAGTTTATTAAACATAAAAGAATATAGATTAAATAATTATAAATATTTAATTCTAAATATACAAGTTCTAAAGTAGAATAATTTTAGTATTTTCTCTAAAGACTTTGCACTAAATATTGTGATAGGGGTAAGAAAACTTTGTGAGAGTTTTCGTTTATTATTGAATTTCACTTTAGTTTTTACATTAAGGAAAACTCATGCACTACAATTCATATCATTTTTTAACATGAATTTCAAAATTTATGCTAATATTATAAAGAAATAACGTTTGCTTATTTGTGTATTTATAGCAATGCGTTTGAAAAAAAAAATTAAGTAATTGTCAAAAAATGTATTTTTTGAATCCTCATGTGTCATTAAATTTTATGTACAAATAATAATTTTTTTTTTTTCGCTGTTCGTTATTTCTTAGTTATCGGTTTTTTAAGAAAAATCCATAACTGAAATTAAAAAAGGTACATAAATAAACTCTGGGATCTAAAGAAGATAAAAGCATTTCTTGGTATTCCCGCATGTTCAATTTATATTGAAATTCTTCCTTTCTTTGTTGATATATTACATTATTTTATCGATGTGGAATTTATAATATTTATTTTTAAAAAATCCCCTTCTCTTCTGTAGAAGTTAGCTTTAATTCACAATACAATGATATTTAAATTAGTAAACTAAAATTACTGTTAAACTAAAAACTAAAACTATTTGTTGATTCAAATGCGAATTATCCACAAAGAAGTAACAGCAAATGAAACTCTAATAAAAGTGGTTCTGCAAACTCCAATTTTATGGAATTTTCATTATAGATCACCGGAAAATTTGAATGTTTGCCTAGAAAAACAAATTTTCTTCAATAAAATGTTTGTTTTGCCTCAATTACCATTTGAAATGAAGTCAACTCTAGGGAAAGTTATCCGAATGGAAATGTAAAATAAAAGTTTTGGGATTATTTGATCAGGGGGAAAAAATAAAAGAATCATGTGTGCTCTAAATTTTTCGTAGACATTTAAAAATTACTTTAGATATTACTATGGATTTCATTTTAATAATAATCCGTGATTTTTAATTGCTTCATCAAAATATGAAAATATTGCATATATATGAAAGATTGAAAAAAGAATGAATATAAGTTCATTAAACATAAAAGAATATAGAATAAGGAATTATAAATATTTAGCTCTAAATGTATAAGTTTTAAAGTAGAATAATTTTAACATTTTCTCTAAAGTTTGATATAGTTATTGTTATAGGGATAAGAAAAACCTTGTTTACAGTATCGTTTGTCAATTAATTTTACTTTAGTTTGTGCAATCATAGAAAATTCATACGCTGCAATTAATATTATTTTTGAATATTTATTTCAAATTTTACACTAATATTTTAAAGAAGTTGCATTTGCTTATATGCGTTTTTATAAGAAGTAGTTTCTGGAACTACCGAATCGATTTCAAAAAGAATGGTGACAAATTGATGGTGACTGTTCCTTTTCGAACAAAAGCAGTATTTTATGTTAGTGTCCTATACCTAGAGGGATACAAAAGCAAGAAATATTCTGAAAATGCGGCTTTTGTGATAATGTATGGCATAAGTAGTGTGAAGTTTGACATGTTAGTTATTATTTATAAAATGAAAATCCTCGCTAAGATAATTTGTAATAAACTCGAAAATTAAAAATGTTGAAATTAGCGCAAAATGTTCTAAAAACATTCTAAATTACTATTTCAATGGAATTGTTAAATGTAAAAACTTGAAATTTGGCATAATAAATACTTATAAGACATAAATGCTCTCAAAGTAAAAAAAAAAAAAAAAAATACATATATCCTTTTTTTAAAAGTGTAAAATAAACGAAAAGTTTTCTACAAATGTTTTGAGTTACAAAATATCCATGAATATCAAGAAATACCAAACTGAACATATGATTAATGAATGAGAAATGATGGTGACAGTCATAGCTACAATATACGCTACATTTTATGTTAGTGCCACTAACGTAAGAGGTTGTAAGAGGGCTATTCCATGCGAATTTGTTTGTTTGTTACATACTATGATTTTTGGCCACCAGTATTTTAAAGCAGAAAGATGTGATTTATTTTATCGAACATATCTCATCAATTGAATAAAGCAAAGCCAGTTTTTCGAAAAAAAAAAAAACAAAAAAAAAAAACGGTGGCCAATAAGCATAGTGATTTTCATATGTGTAACAGACAAACAAATTCGCATGGAACTAGCCAAGAGCAAAAATATTACAAAATGGATTTTTTTTATACTGAAAGCTCTAGAAGCATACAATTTGACACGGTAGTTACTTATAACTGAAAAACATAAAATATAACAACAAAATATATGGACGTGAAGAACATATAAGGGATATAAAATATAGCAAGGGGAAAACTGCTTAATACCGACTAAATGAAAAATAGAACATTAACATATTTTTTTAACGAGAGTAGATTAATTTAGAGATCTAAATTTTACCTTAAGTTATTCATAAGAGAAACCAGTGAAATTTATTTAAAAAGTTCACATGATTGTAACGATACGCTACCTTTTTGCACTCCAAATATATGGATTGAATGGTTGGATGGTTTGCAGCATAACTACATATTAGGAATACGGACGGTTTCGAAAATATAGAAAGCGTTATATTTAGTTTAAATTCAATGATAATTATTGAATAAATATAATAAATAATAGTAATGAATAATAAATAATTATTTATTCTAGTTTTCACGTTCATTGTGTTTTAATTTTCTATTTACATTCTACATATGGCTCGATGAAAATGAGTTAAAACATGTCATTTTTTCATGTTTTAAATGCTTCTTTATTAAAATGACGTCTTATAAGCAAAATAATTATTTGTAACATTCGTTCTTACTTTTCGTTTTAGAATATCTATTATTATTATTATTATTATTATTATTATTATTATTATTATTATTACGATATAACATTACTTGTATGTAACTTGTAAATTTGTTATGTATGTCGACTGCATAAAAAATGTATGTATGTTTAATATATGTTAAAAAGTGTATGCAAAGGAACATACAGAGGGTTGTAGGCAGAGGAACTGCATGTTTGGTCAGTGTTTTGATAAAATATCACTACTTTTATATCATAACTCCTGTGTATAGATAGTTAAAAAATGGAGCAAGGCGATAATAAATCCTTATCAATTCACATCTTTTTTTTATACATAAATCAGTTTCTACAAAGAAAACTAGTTCTTGAAGTCTTAGGTTCGACTTATAATAAGCCTTCATTGATTTGTTGACTATATTTATCAATTTATTCATAAAAATAAATTATGTTTCTTTTAATCAATGTATAAATGCCAATAAATAGCAATATAATTGTGCAAAAGTGAGCTTTAGTTTGGAATTAGTCAGATTCTAATGACATTCAAATTAAACAACTAAAATTACACATGTGTTAAAAAATAGAACAGTTTATTTAAATGCGGTTCATCCAGAGAAGTGGTTGGTAACAGAATTTTAATAAAAGCAGTTCTACAAACGCTGATATTATAGGATTTTCATTACAGATCATGGAAAAAAAATTTGAATATTTGTCTAAGAAAATAAACTTCATTTGAGAAAATTTTTGTTTTATCTCAATTAGCATTTGAAATGAAATTAACTTGAGGAAAATCTTATACAAATAGAGCTATAAAATAAAACTTTTTCAATTATTGAATATTTTGATGGCAGAAACAAAAGTAATTTAGATCCATTTATGATTTAAGTATTTTTAACGCAAACATACATACCTCTATATTCTACATATTTGTAATTCAAATTCGCAATTAAAGGACAAATGGAGTAAGTATGATCGCAGACTGCACTGAGGGTTTCATTTAACGTTTTTCTCAAAACAATGTACGCATTAATTAAAAAATTCAAATTGTTAATTTATAATTATTAAATTCTTACATAGATTATAGCACTAACATTATTTAAACTTAAAATAATTGTAAGGGGAAGTTTTTTATTTTTAATTAAATAAAAATATTTAAACCGAGTTACTTAAATAAAATCCAAAATTCCAAATTTTTCAAAAATCTGAAATGAAAAAAAATTTAGCTGAGATATAAATTTAGCTTTAATTTTCTACTAGCAGGGGAGACCGAGCTTAGCTCGGTCAAAATTAACTTTGTGTTCAACTCGATATAGTATTTTCACTGTATCATTAACTCTGTATTATTACTGTAAAACATGTTTATAATAGTATTATTTAGAAGAACAATCAATAAGAAAACTATGTTTTTATGCGCATATTTATAAATTTTATTTTATTTTAAATTTTACAACGAAAGGACATCGATCTAAATCACTTTTTTAGCTCGACTCTGATTGGTTTAACCATGGATCTCGAATCCTCTTAAGAATGTATAAAAAAATTCTTTACATTCTGAAAGACAATATTTTTTGCTAGATATAGCCAAATTTGGAGGCATTCTTTTCATTTGGCTCCAAATACGTGTTTTGGTTTTCGTAATTTTTATAGTCGATTTTTTGGCCATATGTCGCCAATATTTTGTCAAATATCACCAAGTTATTGGCTTTTGCCATATTCTCGTGACCCTGACACGTATTACCCAAAATGAGCCACTAATCAAATTTAATCAAGCATTTGACATAGTTCAATCGTCTTCAGGTAATCAAAAACAGTAGAATATAAAATTGAATCAAAATCGTTTAAGCCATTTTTTAGGTAAAATTAGCTTGGCAGCATTCAGCAATGAAGCGAAATGACCCACTAATATAATTTTGTTTAACACGCGACTCATCCCAATACTCTTCTCGTGATAAAAAACGTTTTGTTTCAAAATTTAGGTAAAATTGATTGAGTCGTTGTTATATATAATTAGAAAGACCCTAGCTCATTAAGACCCAAAATGATTCATTAATCGAATTTTCGCGAGCATTTGTCCAAGCCAAATGGTTTTCTCTTGCTCAAAAACGATATAATACAAAGTATAGTCAAAATGGTGAGTACCATTTTCTATATAAATTTAGCATGACCCATCATGACCAACAAATGACCCTTATAATCGAAATCTCTCGAACGTGTGGCCTAGCTCATTAGTTTTAGCATGCCGAAAAACATAAGATACAAAATTTAGATAAAATCGATTGAGCCGTTTTTTAGATATAGTTAGTTTGACCCTGACCCCTTATGATCCAAAATGACCTATTTATCGAATTTTCTCAAAACTCTGTCATAACCCAATGATTTTCTTGTGCCCGAAAACGATAAAATACAAAATTAAGTCGAAATTGCGCGAAACGTTGTCTAGATAAAATTAGAATGACCCAAAAGTGGCCCACTAATCGAAATTTCTCGAACATGTGATCTACCCCAATGATTTTCTCATGCCAAAAATATGTTGTATACAAAATTTCGTTAAAATCGACCCACCTATTCTTTATATATAGCTTGACCTTGACCCATTAAGACCCTCAAATGACCCTTATAATCGAAAGCTCTCGAATATGTGACTTAGTCCATTAGTTTTCTCGTTTCTAAAAATTGTTACATACAGAATTTCGTTAAAATTGATCCTGCCGTTCTTTAATTATATATAGCTTCACCCAGACCCTTTATGATCCAAAATGGCCCATTCATCGAAATTTTTCGAACATGTAACCTAGTCCAATGATTTTATCGTGCCAAAAAAATGTTGCATACAAAATTTCATTAAAATCGATCCACCTGTTCTTTAGATATAGCTTGACCATGACCCATTATGACCCATCATGACCCACAAATGACCCTCATAGTCGAAATCTCTCAAACATGTGATTTAGCCCATTAGTTTTCTCATGTCAAAAAACTGTTACATACAAAATTTCGTTATAATCTATCACGCCGTTCTTTAAATATAAATAGCTTGACTCTTAATGACCCAAAATGACCCATTAATCGAAATTTTCGAACATGTAGCCTAGTCCAATGATTTTATCGTGCCAAAAAATGTTGTATACAAAATTTCGTTAAAATCGATCCATCTGTTCTTTAGATATAGGTTGACCATGACCCATTATGACCCATCATGACCCCCAAATGACCCTCATAGTCGAAATCTCTCAAACATGTGATTTAGCCCATTAGTTTTCTCATGTCAAAAAACTGTTACATACAAAATTTCGTTATAATCCATCACGCCGTTCTTTAAATATAAATAGCTTGACCCAGACTCTTAATGACCCAATAAGACCCATTGAAATTTTTTCTCGAACATGTAACCTAGCCCAATGTTTTTCTCGTGCCCGAAAACCATAGAATGCAATTTTTAGTCAAAATTGCATGAGAAAATCGCTAGATAAAAATAGCATGACCCACAATGACCCCAAGAATGACCCACTTACCGAATTTTCTCGAACATGTTACCTAACCCAATGGTCTTCTTGTAATCCAAAACGATAAAATATAAAATTTGGTCAAAATCGTTAGAGCCGTTTTTTAGATAAAAATGGCTTGACCCATAATGACCCAAAATTGACCCACTAATCGAAATTTTTCGAACATGTGACCCAGCCCAATAGTTTTCTCGTACCAAAAAACGATTGGATATAAAATTTCCTTAAAATCGATCCAGCCGTTCTATAGATATAAATAGCTTTATCCTGACCCATTATGACCCAAAATGACCCAGTAATCGAATTTTCCCGAACATGTGACCTAGCCCAATGGTCTTCTCGTGCCCGAAAATGGTAAAATCCAAATTTTTGCGAAAATCGTTAGAGCCATTTTTGAGATAAAATTTACCCACACACACACACACACACACACAATTTTTGCTCGCATTATAGTATAAGATAAACTAAAAAAAAAAAAAAAAAAATTAAACGAAATTTAAAATGCTGAATCATTAATAAATCACAATATTTTTTTAATATTGAAAGAAATTGAATTCCAAAAGATATATTCACATGCACTAAATCCTAGTTATATAAACTCTTAAATTGAAAAATATGAAATTTATTTTAATTAAATGCATCTTAATATTAAAATTTCAATTTGCAACACTGGGGATCGAACTAATGATCTCCTGTTTACTACCGAAACGCTTTACTTCCAAGTTATGATGTCTATAAGCAAAACGTTCAAATTATTAATTCTTTTTTAAAATGTAAATGTAAAAAATGAACAGATGACATTGATAAAATTAATTTAATTAACAGGCTTTTTCAAAATTTTATGATTTTTAATGTGACACTAAGTATTTAGTTGTAAGTACACAAAATTTGAAGTATCTGACTTACACAGTTTTTGTGTAGGGATTCTGTGACAGACAGACAGAGGACAGAGACGAATAGAGTTTCGTCAGATGAACGAAACCTAAAAATAGAACTTTTGACTGATTAACTTACAAGTGCAGACCGGAAGCAAATAAAGTCAAAATTTGGATAGCAGATTGCTGTTATTATCTAGGTAAGCAATAAGAAACGATTTTTGGAAATCCCCCTCCTTCCTAAGGCGGTTAAAATGAGAGCTTAGAGTTATAGGTAATTTCGTTATATCTCAGTAGAAGTTTTAGGTAGGAGTGACAAATTTAATAACAAATGCATTAAAAATAGTTTGTAATAAACAAGAAACAAGTATTTTAACGGTTTAAGAAATTCAACCAAAAAACAAGGTTAAATAAAGGAAGGGTGTCGAAAATTTAAAGCCATTTCATCATATTTTAGTAGAAGTTTTAATTAGAAGAGCGAAATTAAAACGAAATAAATTTTTCTAAAAAATAATTAAACGCGTAATTAAGCGTTTTTAGAAATTCAACCATCAAATGGGTTAAATGAAGAGACGAAAGTTTTGGGTTATGTGGTAAAATATTATTTTTAAATACGCTTTTATTTCATAGAATGACAGGAATTAATGAAATTTTAATAAAAGTCCATCTACAAATGTCACTATTATCTGAATTTTATTTGTTAGAAGATAGAAAAATATCAATGTTTGTCTAGATAAATTAATACTGCTGCGAAAAATGCTTGTTTTACTACTCACACCTTTTATTAAAGTCAATTCAAATAAGTCTATTTAAAACTAAATTTAAATAGTTAAATATTGCATGCAATTGCAAGATTGCATGCAATATTTTTTTTTTATGCATGTATAAAGTCTGAATCCAAATATTTGCTATTGTCATAACAATAAAACTTGGAGATTAAGTCTTATGCAATTGCTTAATTAAAAGTTTTTTTTTCTTTTTTTATTTTACAAAATTGCATAATTTAAGTGAGTTAATTCTCTAAATCTATTTAAGTTTTCATTCCTAAGTATAAATTTCTTTTTTTAAACAAGAAGTTTTCAATAGAATGATCTGCAAACATAAAATATATAATATGTACTTTAAAATGTTCAGTTTTCTTAAAAAGCTAGTGAAATGAATCAAATAGAGATATTAATAATTAATTTTGTATAAAAATATATTAGTATTTTCAAGCTTTAATCAGGCTCTTCCCCAGATAATATTTTTTGTTAATTTATATAAATAAATAAATAAAATAAAATAACTTAAAAAATTAACTTGATTATTTTAATTACCTTTTAAGTAAAATTGAACATTTTAATGTTCATATTATATATTTTGTGTTAAACGAAAAAAAAAAAAAAAAAAAAAAAAAAAAAACAAGGTGAAAATTGTGTTCCGTAATATATAATTTTTATTTTAAATGTTAAATTTATTCATTTATTTATTTGAATTGCGAAAATTAATGTAAAATTTTTTTTAAAAGAAGGGGGTGATTTTTTTTTGTGTGTGTGTGTTTGTGGGGGGGGGGGGGGGCTGAAATCTTTAACGAATAAATTATGCAAAGTGGAAAAACGAGTTTATCTAATAAATTAATCTGATTACGTTGATAATAGGAAAAACTAGAATAACAGTAACGATTGAAAAAGAAATACGCTTTTTGGAAAAGACTATTATTTTAATTGAAATATTTTTTCTTTATAACATCAATCCATTTTTTTTAAGTTTTTTTTTTTCTTCTAATTGTTGCACGCAAGTTTAAATAGATATAAAAATTATTTCTTTTTTACGCTTTAAAAAGAAATGGAGTACTTCTGTTGCCACAATTAAAAAAATGGTATTAAAAACTACCAAAAAATTAAAATCTCAAAAATAAATCGAAATACAGTTTTTAAACACATTGCATTTAAAAGTACATATTTTTTCCCTAAACGATGGTGTAAAAATTGAAAATGTGCGATATTTATAAATTTAAAAATTTGCAATAGCGTAAATTTCAAAATTTAAATTTTATTTCTTCTTATTATTGCACACGAGTTTAAATAAAATTATTATGTATGTAACATAAATTAATGGATTAAATAAATCACGTAAAAAAGGTGTTTATTTCATCATACTACATCATATTTATCCTCTATTTTGATATGCGAAGTGAATTTTTTCTCCATAAATTCCTATTCATTTAAATTACTAGCCGCCTCTGGTGACCGGTTTGGTCTCCCTTAAATTTATGCTAAGCTTTGTAACATTTTACTTTTATACATAATTTTATTTACTTGCGTACCTTCACTAAATCTGTAGATATTGATGGAGAAATCAACAAATCTATGCAATCAAAGCAGCATTTAGGGAAAGAAATCAGTACTCTGTTCTGGTTGGCGCGGTTATTGAATAAATCCGAAATGGCGCCGAAAAACTACTTTTCGTTTGTTAATTTAATGATAAAATGTTTTGAAGGAGATATTAAACGAAACCCTCTGTGCGATCTGTGATCACACTTATTCACTTGTTTTATATTGTTCTCCCTGGAATGATAGGAATTATTAAAATTTTAATAAAAATCTATTTAGAAATGCCATTGTATATGCCATATTTCTATTTAAAAGTTGTTGGAAAAAAAAATCTGAGTAAGTGTATAGATAAATTAATTCTTTTGAGATAAATGCTTGTTTTACTATACAAAGTTTTTATTAAAGTCAATTGAAGGAAGTCTATTTGAAACTAAAATCTTTCAGATGCAAGATTTTAGTTTGCGTATGCATAAATTCTTTGCATTTAATTTTTTAAAAGACTTTTTAAATGCTATGAAATATTTGCTGTTTCTTAACATAAAAGCATCCAGATTAAGTACCACATCTTTTTAACACATTCGATGCCGCTCACGTGTTAGAGCATAATATGGCGCCAACGCTAAGGGGCCACTCATGCGCCAGCTCGTGATGTGGAGTGATGTTTCAATAGCCGGCCACGCGGGAAAATCTTTCACTGATTCTTTGTTATAAAAAGTAAATCGGCTTCTGGGAAAACCCACTTCTACAGTGCGGCATTAACTATCATCACATCTTCACGTAAGTGGCAGCGAACGTGTTAAAATGTAGTTTAAGCATTATGCAAGCTTTGATGAAATTTTAATGAAAACCTATATGCAAATCGATTATAATCTGATTTCAATTTAAAATGTTAATAGAAAGATCCGAATGTTTGTTTACATAAAAAAATATTCCGAAAAAAAGCTTGTTTCACGATTAAAATATTTTATTAAGAGTCTATTTAAATTCAAGAATAAATTCAAGAGCCTATTTAAAATAATTTGAATCTAAGACCGTTTAAATGCAAGATTTTGTTTAACGCGTCAAACAATATTTTGCATATGATTTTTTCAAAGGCATTTTAAATAGATCTAAAACTTTGCCATTATTTCATAAGATAAAACTTTCAGATTACGTCTTAGGCAATTGATTAATTAGAATAGTATTCTACGCAAATGCATAATATGCAGTTCTATAAACCTATTCAAGTATTCATTTGTAAGGATAAAATTTTTGTAAACAAGAAGTTTTCAGTAGAATAATCTTTAAACATTAATCCGCAAAGCTTTTTTTGTTTCCCTCTAATAGCTCTTCTAATAATTAATCGCATTCCGTTGATAAAAGGAAAACTAGAATAGAAGTGATGATTGAAAAAAAAATACGCTTTTATTTTATGTTATTGTCCCTGGAATGATAGGAATTAATAAAAATTTTATTAAAAGATTTTTTACAAATGCCATTTAGTATGTCCTACTTGTATTTAACCCTTTGTTTCATATCTTAAAACTGGTAAATACCCAACATTAATTTTTTTATTTTCTATTTACTATGTTACTTGAGTTGTGGTGCTATCTAGATTTTTCTACTAAAATCATAGATATCAGATTATCTGAAGTTTGGAATATAAAATGTAAATGAAACTGATTTAATAAGAAAGAAAATAGCATTTTTGTCCACTGTTGTGAACAGTATGCAACAAAGGGTTAAAAAGTTGTTGTAGAAATCTGAATGTGTGTGCAGATAAATTAATTTTGCTGAGAAAAATGCTTGTTTCATTATACAAATCTTTTATTAAAGTCAATTAAAGAATGTCTATTTGTAGCAAAAAATGTTCAGATGCAAGAATTTCATTTATACAGGGTGATTCAGCTCGTCGGTGACAAACTTTAAGGATCGATAGAGCACACCTAGACGAACATTTTTGAATAGGGAATGTAGGGTCCCTGACGCGATGGTAAGGCGCTAGGCGCTTTCGAAAATTTGGGTGCCGAAATTCGAAACGTCATAAAAACTAGGGAAATGGTTAGATTTTCTTGCTTGTTGCGTCGAAATGATTCTGTTTGTTTAGACTTTCTTCAGTACCAATTTGATAAGCGTATCTCTTAAAACATGGATAGGGGGCGCTGCAGACTTTGGAGAGCTAGACAACAACTTTAAGCCCGTTATTTTGATAATTTAACACATGCTCGCCAAAGTTTATACGCTAACTTAAATTTTGAACCCAAAAGTAGAGCCCTGCAAAAAGCGTAAGAGCCGGAATAAAATGTCAAAGTACAGGGTGGTCGAAACTCGAAGGCTCCTAAGAGATAAACAAACAGATTTCTTGACTTATGGCATGCATTTTCATGATTCTGTTTGCTGGGGCTCTCTGAAACTCAGTTGAACGGTACAAAAAGAAACATCGATAGGGGGTGCTTTGGGCAAAAAACATAATTCGTTGACATTTCGGACGCTAACTGGAAACGGGGCGCTACGATCAGTTAGTAATAATGAAAACACATTTTCTACCTCTGCTCAACACTTCTGAATAAATTTAGACCAAAAACATCAATGATACTGGAAATTTATTTACAAAAAATAACACTACAGAAGATGCTCGAAATTTCGACCTTGGGCCATGATGCAGGCTTCGCACCTCCGTCGCATTGAGGAGTGTGTGTTTCCAACAATGCCAGGAGTATCTCTGATCTGCCCTGCAGCTGCCACAATGCGCGCCACAAGTTCTTCAGCACTGCTGACAGGTGTATGGTATACCTCGGCCTTCAGGTAACCCCAAAGGAAGAAATCCAAGCAGGTGAGGTCTGGTGATCGGGCAGGCCAGTGAACTGGACCCCCACGCCCGATCCACCGCTGGCCATACCTTGCGTTTAGATGGAGACGCACGTCGTTCGTGTAATGGGCCGGAGCTCCATCGTGCTGGAACCACATCTGGCGACGCGAACCTTCGGGTACGTGCGCCTCCTCCAGAAGCTGCGGCAGCACTTGATCCAGGAAAATCAGGTAATTTCCACCTGTCAGCCGTTCAGGTAACAAATAAGGGCCAATGAGGCAATCCCCCAGAATGCCGGCCCACACATTTACTGAGAAACGCTCCTGGGCTGCTCGGCTTCTGGTTTCATGTGGATTTTCATCACACCACACATGACTGTTGTGGGCGTTCCACATTCCCTCCCGGCTGATAGTGGACTCGTCCGTAAACAAAATGCTGTTTACAAAACGGGGATCCCTGGATCTCATCGCCAAGTACCATCTTGAGAATTCCACTCGAGGGCCAAAATCCTGCTCTCTGAGCAACTGCACCCGCTGGATGTGGTAGGGGTGCAGATTCCGGGAACGTAAGATGCGCCACGCAGTTGCTTGCGAAATGCCAACATGTCTGGCGATATCTCTCGTGCTAAGACCTGGGTTGTCCTCAACCAGGTTAAGCACAGCCTCTTCGTTGTCGGGGGTGCTCACTGATCGCTCCCGTTCAGGCCTGCCTCCGTCGAAAGATCCCGTTGTGGACAACCTCTGGTGTACTCGAGCGAAGAAGGCATGGCAGGGGATTTGCCTGTTGGGGTAACGCTCGGCGTACAACCGCTGAGCGGCTCGTCCATTACAACCAGCAGCGCCATACGCCAAATGCATGTCAGCCAATTCAGAGTTTGTGTACCGTTCCATCCTACTACCGATCTGCAGACAAGTAACCCGAAGCTTAAGTAGGTACCGCACGTTCAAAAGACGTGTCTGCGCATACAACTACGTCATCTCGCGTTGTCGTCTACGCATTACGCATCTTTTGCATATCGATATGGTACGATATCTTTTGCATAAATCAGCAAAAAGCACCTTATGTAAATTTTATTGCGCGCATTGTGCATGATTGAAACCAGCTATGTTTGTTAAAAAAACAAACAAACTGCAGTTTTAATAGCTTCTTATGATAAGTAAATTACTCTCTTGTTTTGTTTCTAACTGATCGTAGCGCCCCGTTTCCAGTTAGCGTCCGAAATGTCAACGAATTATGTTTTTTGCCCAAAGCGCCCCCTATCGATGTTTCTTTTTGTACCGTTCAACTGAGTTTCAGAGAGCCCCAGCAAACAGAATCATGAAAATGCATGCCATAAGTCAAGAAATCTGTTTGTTTATCTCTTAGGAGCCTTCGAGTTTCGACCACCCTGTACTTTGACATTTTATTCCGGCTCTTACGCTTTTTGCAGGGCTCTACTTTTGGGTTCAAACTTTAAGTTAGAGTATAAACTTTGGCGAGCATGTGTTAAATTATCAAAATAACGGGCTTAAAGTTGTTGTCTAGCTCTCCAAAGTCTGCAGCGCCCCCTATCCATGTTTTAAGAGATACGCTTATCAAATTGGTACTGAAGAAAGTCTAAACAAACAGAATCATTTCGACGCAACAAGCAAGAAAATCTAACCATTTCCCTAGTTTTTATGACGTTTCGAATTTCGGCACCCAAATTTTCGAAAGCGCCTAGCGCCTTACCATCGCGTCAGGGACCCTACATTCCCTATTCAAAAATGTTCGTCTAGGTGTGCTCTATCGATCCTTAAAGTTTGTCACCGACGAGCTGAATCACCCTGTATATGTGCAAAGTATTTGCATATAATTTTTGAAAGATTTTTTAAAAGCATTAAAACATTTGCTGTTTTTTAACATAAAACTTCCAGAGTAAGAATTACATCATTTAAAAAATTAGATTAAGTATTATGCAACTGCTGCTAAGCTTTAATGAAATTTTAATAAAAGCAGCCTATATACAAATCCATTATTATCGGATTTCAATTTTAAATGTTCGGAGAAAAATCCGAATGTTTGTTTAAATAATATATATATATATATATATATATATATATATATATTATTTTTTTTTCCTTCTAAAAATGTTTGTTTCACTAACCAAAGCTTTGATTAAAGTAAATTTAATAGTCTATTTAAAATTAATTTGAAACTGAAACCATTTAAATACAAGATTTTGTTTTAAACTTGTACAAATATTTTGCATATGACTTTTTCAAAGGCATATTAAATCGCTATGAAACTGCTATTCTTTCATGTCATAAAATTTCCAGATTAAGTCTTATGTAATTGATTAATTTAAGTAATTTTCTACGAAAATGCAAAATGTAAATGAGTATATTCTCTAAATCTATTTAAGTATTCCTTTCTAAGGATAAGATTTTGTAAACACGATGTTTACAGTAGAGTAATCTCTGAACATTAATCCACAAAGCTAGTTTTTTGCATCAAATATTTAATGAATAAATAATCTAAAGAGGAAAATCGAGCTCTTCTAATAATTAATCTGGTTTCATTGACATGGGGAAAAATAAAAAAAAAAGAGTAATGAGACGACTGGTAAAAAATATTGCTTTTTAATAAAATTGGGGTATTGCTTTTATTCCATATTATTCGTTCTGGAAAGATAGGCATTAATGACATTTTAATAAAAGTCTAATCACGAATGTCATTATTATCTGATTTCCGTTTAAAAAGTTGAGAAAAATTTTAGTGTCTGTCGAAATAAATAAATTCTATTGCGAAAATTTCTTTTTTCGCTATTCAAAGCTTTTATTAAAATCAATTCAAAAATGTTTATTTAAAATGAATTTAAATTTAAAATCCTTTAATTATGAGATTTTTCTTTTACATATAAAAAAAAATCCTTGCATTTTTTTTTCAAAATCTTTTGATATGCATTTAAATTGTTGTTATTGAATAACATAAAACTTATAGATCTTTTAAAAATATAGATAGAAATAGAGATGAGTTTTAAAATTATGTATGAAAATCACTTAAAACAATAAAATTAACTCAATATTTGCAGAAAAAGATAATATATATATATATTTAAAAAGGTATTAATATAAATCTCGCCATTTCAAAAGTTTTTAAATTTCCATTTAAAATTTTGGGAGAAAAATTTGAATGTTTGTCTAGATAAATTACAATACCGTAAAATGGGGTGAATAGGAACAGCGGAGTGAATAGGAACGAAACTTCCCAATTATACAAATAAATTCATTATAAATATATGTGATGATATTTTTAGTTGCCAATTTTTTTTACAAGAAGGTAATAACATTAAATATATATATATATATATATATATATATATATATATAGGTTGGTTGGGTGGGTAGATGTTAGAGTACGGAGGAGGGTGGTGTTGTCTGGATAAAAACGCAAAGGTTAATTATTTATAAAAAAAAATGGAGAGTGGGTTATTTATTTTAACATAATTTTTAAACTGTTTAATTTACACCAATATATGGATATTTGTCTAGTTATATCTATAGTTAAATAGCTATATTTTAATTATCAAATTATTTTTAATGTTAATGATATAATTTTTGGTATTATTATTAATAATATTATTACTATTATTATTTTTTTATTTTTCTTTTCTTTTCTTTTTTTAATTTTTATTATCCTATATTAAGATAATGAGTTTTTACCATGTAAAGTCACAATAAATGTTACTGATTAAAGTAACAATAATGTATTTTAAGTTATATGTTAATATGAATGTTATCTCTTAATTCTAATTTTAATCATTTTAATAATTTAATTTAATGTAATATCGATTATTAATTGTTTTTCCGGTTCAATTATATTTCCATTCAGCTTTATCTTTTTTGTTTGTTATGGATAACTATTATTTTTACTTACTTTCAATTCCTTTTTGTAAAATATCTTTGTTCCTTGTTTAATAATTTGGTTTTTGTGTGATGGTAGTCCCAAATTCGTATTGTTTTGCTTTTTCATGGCAAATACGAAGATGAAACCACACACACTCCATTTGTAGTTCAAAAGTATTTGGGACCTGAAGATTCTGCTTTGGTTCTACAAATTTCATTTGTATTTATATTATTCTTTTTTCCTTCCTTGCTCATTGTGCTATAAGTTATTAAATTCAATGGTTAATTTCAAATGGTTAATATTGTTTACTATAATTCAATTTAATTCTTCGTTTTGGTTTATTGTTTTGTTGATAAAATCCATTGGTGAATCTTGTCTACTTTTAATGGTATTATATATATATATATATATATATATATATATATATAAACTGCAAGTAGATCCTCAAAAACCTTATTTTTTCAACATCTCTAAAACTTTGTGTGTAATTGCAGTATTTTTCGTACTCTAAGCATAAGAGCAGGGGTTTTTAGCTAATGATAGACCTGTAAATGATATGCTGTATTAAATTCTACTTATTTCTAAACTACATACTGAAAAAGGGACAAATGGCTTGTAACATCAGAGGCTTAAGGTTTACGGGGTGAATCGGAACACGTTTTCTCTCACGGTTTATTATTCTCTTCTGTAATAGTTTTTTGAAATATCCGAAAACATATGTATGAATATGTATTGTAACAATGTTTTGTTTGTTCTAATTACTTAAAGAGTTTAAAGGTACCAAGAAATTACTTAGTTAAACATATAAGTCAACGCCCAATCCAGCAGACATGGAATACACAATAAAAGAATTTAAAAATGGCAAATTACTAATAAAAATTGCACAGAATTATTCTCTGACATCTACAACATTACACAAACATCTCAAATTAACCAATGAAAAAAAAAAAAAAAAGGGAATGAAAATAGTACTATGGGCTGGGGATGAGGGCGTACTAGTATATCGTATAATACATGGAGCGATTGGGGCTACTCAATAGATTCACTTACCCAATGACTACTGCTAAAGGATAACACACAACAGTGCTGAATTTGCATTAAATTCCAACTTCTACATTCGAATACATTTTCTTAGAATAAATTTTAATTTTTATTGAGTTCAAAGTTATTTTCTAAATTTTAAAAAGGCATATCTTTACTTGTATATAAAATAAAGGCTTGGTTTGATAGTAACTACGCGTTTCTGTTCCTCCCTCATCATTATTACCTATTTTTATCAACCCTATTAAAGTTTGAATAAAAATAAATAAAGATTATAACATTTGTTCCGATTCACCCCTATATGCGGGTGAATCGGAACACCATAAAAAAAAAAAAATATGCATATAAACAGTAACAAATGTTACGTTTTTATTAAAAACTTTTCTACCAAAAATTGAACCGACTTCAAAAGCTACTGCAAAGTGAAAAATAATTTTTTTACAGAAAAGTATTAAGAAATTAAATTAAGAGCGTAGTATTTATCATGCGTATTATTATATTTATGTAGATTAATTTGATTTTTTGAAGTCGGTGCCAGCCAGGCCAAGTTACATGTAATTTTCCAATAGACACGCATTCAAGTATCTACAAGTTTTTTTACGATTTAATATTTAGTTAAAAATTTAACTTTATTCTTTTACGATTTGCATTGGATAATTAATTTTAATTTTGAACTTGGCTTGGCTGGCACCGACTTCAAAAAATCAAATTAATGTACATAAATATAATAATACGCATGATAAATACTACGCTCTTAATTTAATTTCTTAATACTATTCTGTAAAAAAAATTATTTTTCACTTTGCAGTAGCTTTTGAAGTCGGTTCAATTTTTGGTGTTTATTTTTCTCTTTTTAGTTAAAAGTTAACGATTTTTTTAAGTTAGTTAATAAAAATTATAATAAGGGAAAAATCACTGTAAACCATACACGTATGTCAGGAGTGGGGTTCGAACTCACAATCTCTTTCAAGAACCAGAAATCAAATCTGCTGTCTTACACCGCTCAGCCACCTGACTGCACTCCATTCGGCGAGCTTAGTCATCGTCCATGTTACTTTTACTTTGCGAGAAATCACTAATTTTATTAATTTTTACTTAATTACTTAAAAAGTACTGAACCAATTTCAATGAAATGGAAGAAGTACCAATGGAAGAGTAGCCTCTTTCACTTAACACAAAAAAACAAATTAATCGGTTGGATAGTTTCGGAGTAATCGGTGAACATACATAGAAAAAAAATACATTCGCGCCGAATTGATAACATCCTCTCCTTTTTTGAAGTCACTTAAAAACTATATATAACACGGAAAATTTTTTTTGTATACTATACACATATGTCAGGAGTGAGGTTCGAACCGACACTCTCTTTCAAAACCAGAGATAAAATCTGGTGCCTTAGTCCGCTCGGCCGTCCGGCCTTCGTTCTCTTCAGAGAACTTATTCAATGTCATGTTATTTTTGCAAGTCTTTTCTCCTTCTTGAATACTCTTTCACTGATAAAGTATTAAGTTAATAAAAAAATCTCTGATACTATGTGGTAACGGTTAAATACAAAATATTCCTAATTGCATAATTAATATTTAACTTTTTAAATATATATTTAAAAATTATAGTACGGAAAAGATTATTGTATACACGTACGTCAGGAATGGGGTTCGAACCCACGCTGCCTTTCGAAAACCAGATCTTAAATCAAGCGCCTTAGACCGCTCGGCCATCCTGGCATCGGTTAATTTTGTCGACATACATATTACTACTGATTTGCGAGAAATCACTAATTTTATTAGTTTTTGCTTAATTACTAAAAAACTACTGAACCAATTTCTATGAAACGGAAGTGGTACCAATTCGAGAGCAAGCTTTCTCATTTAACACCAAAATCAAGTTAATTGGTTGGATAGTTTCGGAGTAATCGGTGAACATACATTAAAAAAAAAAAAAAAAAAAAAAAAAAAAAAATACATACGCGTTGAATTGATAACCTCCTCTCCTTTTTGGAAGTCGGTTAAAAAGTAAAGAACAAATCAAGACCGAAGTTTCTAGTAAAAAAATAAAAAAATTAAATAATCAATTGTTGCTTTTTTTCACGTTAAAGTTGAAAACTGTTCCGATTCGCCCCATTTTACGGTATTAAGAAAAATGCTTGTCTATCAATTCAAAGCTTTTATTAAAAATTATTTTCAGTAATTTTGTTTAAAATAAGTAAATTAAAAAAATCATTCAGTAAGAAGATTTTTTTACGCGTGTTTAATTTTTTGTCACATGATTTTTTCAAAGGCATTTTAAATGCTCCAGATCTTTGCTATTACTCCATAAATTAAAACTTCCAGATTAAGTCTTATGCAATTGCTTAGTAATTTTGTACGTAAATGATAAATACAAGTGAGTTAATTCTCTAAATCTATTTAAGTATTCATTTCTAAGGATGAGAAACCTTTAACCACTAAGGTTAAAGGTTTAACCTTAGTAGTTAAACCTCTAACTACTTTTTAAAAAGTGGTTTATGTTTTGAATCACTTTTAACCATTGGTTAACCAAAGGTTAACCAAAACTTAGTGTTTAACCTATTTTTTAAACACTAAGTTTTCAATAGAACAATCTCTGAATAATAATCTACAATATTTTTTTGTATGAAATTTCAAACGAATAAATTTTTTAAGTTGGAAAACGAACTCCATTAATAGTTAATTTGATTGCATTGACATTTGAATAAACAGTCCAGTGTGAATATTGTTCGCGCTGAGATGATTACCTACACTAAACATACAAATTATTAATTGTGTAATTTAAAAATATCGTTCTAAAATAATAATAATAAACCTTTGTAAAAAACAATGCAAGGTAATATTGGTACAATAAATTATTTCATGCATAATATGAAATGCAAAGCTTTTACAGGGGCACACAAAAAATGCACTTTTATTTCATATTGTTTTCCCTGGAATGAGAAGAATTGATGAACTTTTAATAAAAGTCTATTTACAAATTCCACTTTTATCTGATTTCCATTTAAAAAGTTGTCGGGAAAATCTGAATATTTGTCAATGTAAATGAATTCTGTATAGAAAAATGATTGTTTCAATATTCAAAACTTTTATTAAAGTCAATTGAAGAATGTCTGTTTGAAATTAAAATAATTTAGATGCAAGATTTTCGTTTACGCATGTATAAATTATTTGCATTTAATTTTTCAAAGACTTTTTAAATGCACCAAAATATCTGCTGTTTCTTAACATAAAACTTCTAGAGCAAGTATTATGCAACTGCTGCTAAGACTTAATGAAAATTTAATAAAAGCCTATTACAAATGCCTGAATAATATCTGATTTCTATTTAAAATGTTGGGAGAAAAATGTTTGTTTAGACAAATAAAATTTGTTGACAAAAATGCTTTTTTCACTATTCAAATCTTTTATTAAAATCAAATCAAGAAAATGTATTTGAAACTAACATCATTCAATTACAAGATTTTCTTTTATGAATGTACAAAATCTTTGCATTTAATTTTTTCAAAGCCTTTTTAAATGCATCTTAAACTCTCATAATATAAAACTTCGAGATTAAATCATATGCAATTTCCAAACCTAAGTAATTTTCTATGCAAATGCATAACATAAATGAGTTAATTATCTAAATCTATTTCAGTATCCTTTTCTAAGAATAAGATTTTTCTAAATACAAGTTTTCAATAGAATAATCTGTAAACATTAATTTATAATCTTTTTTGGATGAAATCTCTAACAAATAACTAACCAAAAGAGGAAAACAAGCTGTTGTAATAACCTGATTTCGGTGACATTTGGAAAACTAGAATAACAATGGTAATAGAAAAAAACACATTTATTTTATATTATTCACTCTGAAATGATAAGAATTAATGAAATTTAGATAAAAGTATGTTTACAAAAAAAAAAAAAAAAAAAAAAAAAAAAAAAAAAAAAAAAAAAAAAAATTATTATCTTATTTCCATTTCAAAAATTGGGAGAAAAATATGAATGTTTGTCTAGATTAATATATTCTTTCAAGAAAAATGCTTGTTTCACTGTTCAAAGTTTTTATTAAAATCAATTCAAGAAAGTCTGAGGTAAATGTACCAGTAGTGGGCCACTCAAGGACATTTATCTATTTATTATTAAAGTGTTAGTGAATTTTAATATATATATATATATATATATATATATATATATATATATATATATATATATATATATATATATATATAAGTCTAGTCCTTACCTTTATGTATAAAAATAAACATTCAAATTTTTAAAATATATTCTCTAGAAAAAATGAAAAATAAAAAAATATTACCTTCCTCTGTGCTCCAGTAGTGGGCCATAGTAACTTTCTGATGCTCCAATAGTCCCCCCACCCCTAGAAGTAGGCCACTCCATTCTTGAGTTTAATACATACTGTACAGAAGTTATATTTTTTTTTTACATTTCTACAATTAAATATACACAATAAGGAAATCATATTTAGAAGTTTTGATGATTATGTAAAATAATTTTAGCTTCTAATTATTTTTTCCGTATAGTCTCTAAAAACACTATTCCAGTTCAAAAACTATGAGAATACTGAAGTTGTCCCTTTGCCTGATAACAGATAAGAGTTCCAGCCAATCAGCAATTAGTTTGTTATCTGACAGGGGTGACTAAAAAACTTGTTTTTCAACTTTGAAAACTGGTGGCCCACTACTGGTACACTTACCCTATTTGAAACTAACATCATTCAATTACAAGATTTTCTTTTAAGAATGGATAAGATCTTTGAATTTATTTTTTTTCAAAGCCTTTTTAAATGTATCTTAAACTTTCACAATATAAAACTTCGAGATTAAAGCATATGCAATTGCTTTACTTAAATGATTTTCTATGAAAATGCATGAAATAAGTGAGTTAATTCTCAAAATCTATTTCAGGATTTATTTCTGTGGATAATATTTTTCTAAATACAAGTTTTAAATGGAATATTCTGTGAACATTAAACTATATATATATATATGTATATAGTATGTATATATGTATTATGAAAATTTTTTTTGGATGAAATCTCTAACGAATAAATCACTAAAAGAGGAAATGAAGCTCTTGTAATAATTACCCTGATTTCCTTGACATTTGAAAAACTAGAATAACACTGACAATAGGAAAAAAAATCGCATTCATTTTATGTTATTCCTTTTTATATACTTTTTTTATCTGAATCTTTGCTGTTTCATAACCAACAAATTCCTAATTAAATCTTATGAAATTAATAAATTAATTAATTTTCTATGAAAATGTATAATATCCTTTACGTCTCTAAATTTTTTTAAGTATTCATTTCCAAAGATGAGATTTTTCTAAATAAGAAGTTTTCAATAGAATCATCTCTAAACATTAATCTAGATAAGATATTTTTTGCATGAAATCTCAAACGAATAAGACACACAGAGCCCCTCTTATAATAAATCTGATTCTGTTGATATTAGAAAAACTGTAATATCAGAAACGATTGGAGGAAAAAATCCTTTTATTTAATACTGTTCTCCCTGAAATGGCAGGAATTAATGAAATTTCAATAAAAGTTTACTTATACAGGGTGTCCACTCTCAACGGTGGCCAATGACTAATTTCTAAATCGTGTCATAGATATGTAGTTCCAATTGCAAAAATGCTTTAAAAAGGGTACAAAATTGTTTTTCAAGCGATTTAGGTCATAAAAACTATTTATTAAAAAATTAAGAAGATTAAATTTTTATACGGTCCTCCGGTCCTATAAGTGATATTTAGTAAATTTTTATCACGACTCTAACAAGTAATATAAAAAAAGTCCCATTCCTCTGCGATTAAAACTGATTGAGCAATAGCTGTTTAAAGTTGAAGCATAATTTTTGCTGCAAATTAGGGGTCAGTCACAAATTTATTGGAATTAAAAAGAAACGAAAGATATAAAATTTAACATTAAACATTGAGAGTAAAATAATTTTTACAATATTATATTTTAATTTATGTTGATGATTACATATTAAAGCAATATTTATACTAAAAATATAAGTAAAAAAATAACAGAAAGTTTTTTAATTTAAATTATGAAAAGCAACGGTTACAATTGTCAGAAAATGGCATATATTTAAAATTCTATTAGATTACTTAACCTAACAGAAGTTGGTGTAGTCCTCTAAAATAAATAAATGGTACGCAATTAAAATTGTATTAATCATCGGTAGTCATCGGTATAAATAAGTGTGCAAATTGAACCTCGATCGGATATTTGGAAGTGAGTTAATATTTGAATAGAAATTTTGAACTAGGGAAACTTACATACGAACGTTTTAAGCAAAAAATAAACTTATCAAAACAACACACCTTTTTAAAATAAAATCGCGATTTCCCCAAATTTTATTTTCTCGATAAAGAGAATTTTAAAACTGACGTCTTCAGCTATTTTAAACAATCTAGGAGTTAATTAATAAAGATTAACACTACCGTAAAACTTATACGGTGATACCACCTTCAGTTAAATTGCTTTAAAATTTATTTCTTTATCTTGTTAAAAACATTTTTGTAATTGGAACTAAACGTCTGTGACAAATGGATTTAGTAATTATCTACTGGACAGCGTTGGAAATGGATGCCCTTTATAGTATTTTAAGTGCTTAGTATATGTTCCCTGAAAACTAAGTCCCACTCCTTCGTTTTCAGCTACACAAAAGTAGTTTAAGTCATGAAATTTAAAGTTTCATAACTTGGTCAATTTTAATGTTAGATGAAAGGGATCTTTTTTGTATTGCTTGATAGGGTGATAGAAAATTTTTAATAAATATCACTAATAGGACTGAGAGACCGTATAAAATGTTAATTTTCGCAATTTTTTAATAAAAATTTCTTTCGACCTAAATCGCTTGAAAAACAAATTTTTTCCTTTTTTAAAGCATTTTTGCAAATGGAACTATGTGTCTCTGACTAACGGTTTAGAAATTAGCAATTGGCCACCGTTGAGAGTGGACACCCTGTATATGCCACTATTATCTTTTTGCTATTCAAAAAGTTGTGGGAAACTATCTGAATGTTTGTCTATGTAAACAAATTCTGTATAGAAAAATGATTGTTTCAATATTCAAAGCTTTTATTAAAGTCAATTGAAGGAAATATATTTGAAATTAAAATAATTTAGATGCAAGATTTTTGTTTAATTATGTATAAATTCTTCGCATTTAGTTTTTCAAAGACTTTTTAAATGCATCAAAATATTTCCTGTTTCTCAACATAAAACTTCCAGATTAAATATTATCCAACTGCTGCTAAGCTTTAATGAAATTTTTATAAAAGCCTATGTACAAATGCCATTTTTATCTGATTTCCATCAAAAATGTTTGGAGAAAAATCTTAATGTTTATTTAGAGAAATAAATTCTGTTGAGAAAAATGCTTCTTTCACTTTTCAAAGATTTTATTAAAATCAATTCAAGAAAATCTATTTGAAACTAATTTCATCCAATTACAAGATTTTCTTTTATGAATGTATAAAAGCTTTTTTTAAATGCATCTAAATTTTTACTATTTCCATAACCTACAAATTCCTGATTAAGTCTTATGAAATTGATTAACTTAAGTTATTCTCTACGAAAATGCATAATATAAGTTACGTCATTAAATTTCTTTAAGTATTCATTTCTAAAGATGAGATTTTTTTAAACAAGAAGTTTTCAATGGAATAATCTCAACATTAATCTGCATAGATTTTTTTGCACGAAATCTCAAACGAATAAATTAACTACAGAGCCCCTGTAATAATAAATCTGATTCTGTTGATATTAGAAAAACTATAACATCAGTGACGATTGGAAAAAAAACTCTTTTATTTAATATTGTTCCCCCTGGAATGACAGGAATTAATGAAATTTTAATAAAAAAATATTTATAAATGCTACTATTATCTGATTGCCATTTAAAAAATTGTGAGAAAAATCTGAGTGTTTGTTCAGATAAATGAAAGTCCAGATTTGAAAAAGTCCAGATAAATGTCCAAAAAATGCGTGTTTCACTATTCAAAGCTTTTATTAAAGACAATTCAATTAAGTTTACTTGAAACTAAAATCAGTTAATTACAAGATTTTATGTTATGAATGTACAAAGTCTTTGCATACATTTTTTTTCAAAGACTTTTTAAATGCATCTAAATCTTTGTTATTTCATAACATAAAACTTCCAGATTAAGTCTTAGGTAATTGCTTAAGTAATTTTTTACGTAAATGCATAATAAAAGTGAGTCTCTAAATTTAATCTAAATTTAAAACTCTTTAAATTTAAGTTCAGGAGCCTCCCTCTTATCCGGCCTCTTCTTATCCGGAATTTCGCTTTAAACGGCCGATTTTTTTCATTCAAAATTCAGAAAAGAGAATATCGATTCTACGCGTTGAACTTCAACTGTTGAATTCAGAGGTTGTTCTTCAAAGGCCCCCTTTCCTCCCTTCTTGAGCAACAAGATATCCCCTCCGAAAGATTCTAGACATTGTGTGTTTAACGGTAAAGAGTGCAATTTCTCCCACCCTTCGCCTTGCCATCCTTAGCTATAATGCCTGATCGATTAGAAAACTGTTTTGTAGAAACATTTAAAAAGTTTGAGGGGTGCAAACAGATCACCATAGAATAGTGTTTGGATTCTGTTAAAGATCTCTAACATGAAACATCATTTGATGAGGATATAATTAGGACTGTAACAGACGAAGATGATCCTGATGATGATCCAGTTGAAGTTGGCACTGCTTAAATTTTTTATGTGTAGAGGATAAAAGCATTAGAATTGGAGTTACGCTATGTTTGGTAGTAACTAGCAGCTCCCTCGGTTAATTTTGTGATGTTAAAGAGATGCTGCAAAATGTACTGCTAAAACAGAAGAAAACTACTGAATTTTTACTTTTTTCTATCTTTAACCACTTCACAGTCTGCCTCGAGAGGTAAAAGCATTGGTTTCCTATACCCATCGCCGGTGAAGTGGTTAATAGAAGAATGTATTGTAATAGAAATTTTTTTTCGATTTCCAGTTTTCGACGGAGTTATACAATTTACGGGTCAGAGATTCCAAAAAACACGTTTTTGCAAAATGTCTGGCTGTCCGGTGTGTGTATGTCTCTCTGTGTCCGTCATTGTACTATCGAAAAGTATATGAAGATATGCATAGAATTCAACAAAATTTTTTGTGTATATTTCTCGGTGTAGCAAACAGGTCCTCCCTCAATTTTGAAATATCCCGCCGAAAGGGAGCGCTGTAATAGTGATTTTTGTGCCGTTTTCAATATTGTACCATCGAAAAGTGCATGACAATATGCATAGAACTGAACCAAATTTGTATGTAAGCATTTGAATATGTCTAGTTGGTTCTCCCCGAATTTGAAAAAAATCCACCGGAAGCTGGCGCTGTAACTGCAAATTTTCTGACACTTTCAATATTGTATTACCGAAATGTGTATGAAGTTATAGATAGAATTGAATCAAATTTTGTATAAGTTTTTGGTAATAGCTAGTAGTTCCTCCCTGAATTTGAAAAAAATCTGCCGAAAGGGGGTGCTATAATCGCGATGTCTGTGTCATCTTCATTATTGTACCACCGAAAAGTGTATAAAGTTATGCATAGAATTAAACTAATTTTTTTGCATATGATTATTTTAGCATTGCAAGCAGGCCCTTTAATTTGAAAAAAAAAAAAAAAAAAAAATCTGCTAAAGCATTTTCTGTAATAGGGATTTCCGTGCTATTTCTATTATTGTACCATCCAAAAGTGTATATACGTATGCGTAGAAGTGAACCAAATTTTCTATGTATGTTTTTGGCTATGGCCCGCAGGTGTTTCTTGAATTTGGAAGTATTCCATGGGAAAAGAGCATTGTGATTGCGCTTTTTATATATCATTTTTTTTGTATCTACGTCGTTCTATTGTTCATCGGCTCGTGCAGAGACGAAAACTCGGGCATTGCTAAGCTGGCTATTTGCAAACAACTGATGACAACAGAAAAAGGGAAAACTGTTGATTTTAATAAATATAAAGATTCACATTAACTCGTTTTTTATCCGATTAATTGACTGACGCAGAATTTTAAGATGAAAATCAAAGTTGGTATAATAATGAATTAATAATAATAAAGTATTAACATACTTAACTATTTTTTAAAATATTAAAATGTACATAAGGGTACATACCGCTCATCCAACTAGTTTTATGGTTGATTAATTTAAATTTACACAATGTAGAACAATTCCAATTTCTTATAAAGGCGTGTGACACGGTTTTCAGCGATTTAATTTGTGTTAAATATTTCTAATTATTTGTTAGTAATGATAATGTTTTTTTCGATTCATTTAATTACGATTAGAATTCATTTTAAAAAATATAAAAAAATGTGTACTTTTTTAAAATTATACATGTTGAAAAAATAAATACATCGTGCACATATAATTAAATCACTCATGCACTTATTTAATTTTTTTCTTTACTTTCCCGGTGTAACCGGATTTCTTTTTAACCGGCTAATCTTCGGTCCCATTTAGTCCGGTTAAGCGGGAGGCTACTGTATTCATTTCTAAGAATAAAATTTTTCTAAACAAGAAGTTTCCAATAGAATAAAACATCTGTGAAGATTAATCTACAAAGAACTAACGAATAAATTATTTAAAGAAGAAAAACGAGCTCATCTAATAATTAATCGGATATCGTTGACATAAAAAAAAAGAAGGGCAATGGTAATTGAAAAATATGCTCTTATTTCATGTTGTTTCTCCTTGGTGTTACAGGAATTAATGAAACTTTAATAAAAGTTTACGTCATTATTATCTGCTTACTTGTTGGAGTGAAATAGACCAGCAGTTGCTTTTCCACAAACCACTCATATTCTAACTCTAAATATATATTTTTTTCTTAGCTGAGTAACTTTACGTGATCGTATATATAATCCCTAGCTAGAATGATAGGTTCTATGCTGGACTTTAAGGAGCGATATTTTTACTTAATCATCGCCAAAGCGTTGTGAATTTTTAGCAGACATTCTAGCTTATAGGCTTCCCTTAAAATCATTAGGGTTCAATCATCAAAATATAAAGAATAACTACACTCATTTTACTAGGAAGAATGATAAAAGGGAATTTTAAATTAATTAATTTATTTGCAATTCTATTAATTACATACAATTTACAATACCTTTAAATGTTACATGATTTATTTTAAGCATCATTTACTAATCTAGAAACAGAATCTACATTTATTAAAGTTATACATTATTCACTTTCCCATGTCCTCATCTGGGTACAAAAATCCCTAATCACAAAACATGTAATATAAATATGGGAACAACAATATATATTAAGCATTACCTGTTCTCTTTTTTTACATCAGCATAGATGGAACATACACTAACTTTTTTTTTATCACTGACCATTTTTTTACGTGTAGAACTCACCAACACTCTCATTCTTCTTCCAACAAAAAAAACTGACTAACTTCTCTGGGAAAAAAACTGGAGGCGGACTTCTAATTATCATATTCAGATTTTTTTTGGGGCATCATTCTGGCCTTCGGAAAGCCCCTTAGCCAATCTGTGATTAGCCCCACATCTGATTAGTATCATGAACAAAACTATTTGCACAAGGGTCCTACATGCTCCTCCCCTGGTCCGGCTGAGCTGACCCTTGCCCCGACGTCCCTTGCCTCCAACATTTTCCCAGAAGTGGCCCCTTCAAGGGGGTGAGAACAGGGGCGCAGTCCTGCGGACTGTCATAAATATTTTTGTGACTGGCTATAAACTATAGCCGACGTATACTGTCAGCCCCATTGTATGGGCTCCCCAGCTTGGCGCCTCATGACTGCTCAACAATTAATTATACAGAAAATCATACATCTCTGTAAACAAAATTAGTTACATTTTTTTTTACACAAAATAAAATTTCACAAAATTTTACTTTCACTACAACATCTTCCCCCCCTTGGATAAATGAAAAAAAAAAAGTTCTGTTGTGTGTGAAATGTTAAAAAAATGAGTTCTGTGCTGCTTTTTATTGCAACGCACCGCTGAAGAATCCAGTTCATTGATCATAGTGGCACAGTCATCAGTGTCTCTGAAGAGTTTTACCGTCCATTACAGTGTGGTGCAAGAGTCTGTGACACCTTTTTGAGTGTCCTTCAGCTGTATTCCAGTCTATCTTACTGTATTGCAACAGTCTGTGGCACAAGTATAAGTGTCCTTTTGCTGTGTCCCAATCCGATTTTCAGCCGTGGAATTCGTGAAGCCAACCTCTTTGATACAGCTCTTCAGACAGCAGAGAAAGAAATGCTTAGCTGCTATGCCGTAATTGAGACTTTTTACTTTGTCCCGACCTCGCCCGGTCCTTCACAGGCTTACTAGAGACTGGGTATTAGCAAATTTTTGTTCTAGTTCAAGCAATGGCCTCTTCAAAGAACTTTTCGTGTAATATAACTTCGAAGTCACTCTTGCTTCAACTACTATGGTAATGATTATTATCATTGTTCCCAGAATTTTGAATATTTTGGTAGATGAGCCCTGTAAACATAGGCTCAGATTTCTAGACCAAATGTTAAACCAAACTCTGATAGCATCTAATATAGAAAGTAAAACTCTGGCTAAATTTACATCATTGTACTGAAAAATGGCATTTTAATATATAATTAATATTTTCACATATAATGTACACACAACTTATAAAATTGATGTATGACAATAGTATATAAAGAAACAAAACAAGAATAACACACTTCAATATGCAAGAGTCCGATTCAAAATCAATTCTATATTTGTTCATACCCACACTATGACAATACACTATATTGCCATTGATTATGGGACACTTGCGATTTTAGACATTTTACTAAATATCTAGAAAAATACATGAGGAATCATCTCGAAACTCTTAGTGTATAAATATAATAGTATACGTCATACATCTACGTGAAGATTTTTTACCGAAACTCCACAGGGGACCGTCAACAAATTAAAAAAGAATGAATATCTTTTGAATAACCCTGTCAAAACTAATGTAGCAAAAGCGCTCAAACTCTAGATTATGATTGAATGCCTTATTGTAATACACTGTGTTCATTTTTATGCAAATAGCATGCATACTGGCAGAGTAATTAAGGTTTTTATAAAAATGGTCCCAAATTTTTCCAAGTTTTTTCCTTATAATTTTCAAATTTCTTAATATAAAATAATATTTTTTTCAGAAAATATGTCAAACAACATTGCACACAGTACCCTGTAATCAGAATTAAAAAATAATAAAAATTGTATGAAAAATGAGTAGGTTTACTAAATAATTTTTTACTGCGCATGCGTCAAAGATATCAAAATTTCATTTGCATATTATGTTAGCTAAATGTATAGAGCAACTTTTGTAAAAGTCTCAAAATTATAGCTTGAAAATTCTGAAAGTAATCGTCTATAGAAAAAGGAGAAAATCCGTTGTTTCCAAAATGAAGCAAAAAAATGAGGGATTTTATCCAAAAGTAGTCGTAACATCCCGTATTGTGTATTCTATATTGACACTAATCAATGAATATATGGATACAACCCCTCTTGTTTTTGCTTCATTTTGAAAATAACGGATTTTCAACTTATTCAATTGACGATTATTTTCAGAATTTTCAAGTTATGATTTTGTGACTTTCACAAAAGTTGCTCTATACATTTAGCTAACATAATATGCAAATGAAATTTTGATATCGTTGACGCATGCGCAGTAAAAAATTATTTAGTAAACCAACTCATTTTGTATACAATTTTCATTATTTTTTAATTCTGATTACAGGGTACTGTGTGCAATGTTGTTTGTCATATTTTCTGAAAAAAATATTATTTTATATTAAGAACTCTGAAAATTATAAGGAAAAAACTTGGAAAAATTTGGGACCATTTTTATAAAAACCTTAATTACTCTGCGAGTATGCATGCTATTTGCATAAAAATGAACACAATGTATTACAATAAGGCATTCAATCATAATCTAGAGTTTGAGCGCTTTTGCTACATTAGTTTTGACAGGGTTATTCAAAAGATATTCATTATTTTTTAATTTGTTGACGGTCCCCTATGGAGTTTCGGTAAAAACTCTTCACGGAGATGTATGACGTATACTACTATATTTATACACTAAGAGTTTCGAGATGATTCCTCATGTATTTTTTTAGATATTTAGTAAAATGTCTAAAATCGCAAGTGTCCCATAATCAATGGCAATATAGTGTATATCTTCAATTATATATATATATATATAACATCCTGAAGAGGAATCAATGTATGCAAAAAAAAAATATATATATTATACTAACACATACGCCAGAAAAAATATTTACAGCGGACAGAACAAAGTTCACGCGTATGCAGCAAAATCATTCTAGACTATATATAAAATCTATACCGATTATATTGATCCCTACATTCGTTCAATTCCCTTTCAAAACCTAGTCATCGTGAGAGAAAAAAAAAAAAAAATTTTTTTTACCATTCGCTCAAGACAACTGAATTTATGTGAAGACGAAATCGTGAAAAGAGAAACAAAATATATTCCTCTTTTCGCCCCAACACAGCCAGGGACGGGAATCCAGTTTCCCACGATTAAAGTGTCATTAGTACTTCACACCCCTTTAAAAAGACCACAAATGAGCTGACCCTATACTTCTGCCGACGCGGGAGAAATACAACGCGTCTGACCACTCAAAGCGTCATCGGAAGGATTACTCATACAAAGTAAGTACATATATATCTCTGTATATGTTGTATAACTTAAGTGAAACAGTGTGCTTTATTCTTTTAATCTTAGCCTATAAGAGAGAGACAGTAGTCATTCCCGTATATTAATTGCTTTATGTGTCTCGTAAAAGTTGAATTATTTACTATATACTTTAGACAACATGATTGATAGCCGTAATCATTGGCCTCTCACTTTTATCCAGAGAGCCAGACATGACACACCGTCTTGCTGTAGAGTGTATGATGCTATCTTATGTCTATAAACTTTATACACCCAATTATTTTGATCTATTAAATCCTCAGTGAAACATAAATCAACTAGCCTGCTTTGTAAGCACCCTATTAATTTTTCTCTTTTTTTTTTTTTTTTTTTTTTTTTTTTTTTTTTTTACGCTACATTGCGTACAGAGTAGCTCTGCCTAAGATGAACCTATTATCTGCCTAAACGGCCGGTTCACGACGCAATCAGGTTAGTTAGCGACTCATCGTGCTAGTATAGAACAGTTTTTTAAATTATTTATTTAATCATGCTACTGCCATGTAATTTTAATGCAGCTTAGGGTTATAAGGCTAACAATGAATAATCGTTTAAACTTAGTCCTGATAATTATGTTTTATCCATTTATTTATTTATTTATTTTCTAACTGCAGCTCCAAATAGTATTAAAATTTTAAAACATCTAAAATGAAATTTTCAAAATAAGCCGAAATCTAACTACTCTCTTCTATGCATACATTTTATGTATATGTTTATTTCTTTATTTTCTTAAATCTATATATATTATAAATTCACTATACTAACAATAGCTCGGTTCTTCCCCCTTTTTTTTTTTTTAACAGGTGAATAACAGAAAAGCTGAGACTCCATGATCTGATGCCGGCCGGAAGCAGAGACCTTCGCCTGCGAAGTTGTCTGCACATCAGACGCATCGAGACAACCCCTCTTTTATGTTAAAAGTATGTACCATCTTATTATAATGATTCATTACTCATCCTTGCTTTTATATCTTAATTTATTTATTTATGTTTTTTTTTAAACAAAACTGAAAAATTTACGTATTTAATGCCTAATAATTATTTTTTTAAATTTAAGCAGAAAAACCAATTCTATATGGAACCTGGAGCTTGGTATTTGCATTTTTTTGTATTTTAAAATTTTGACATGGAATTGAAGCTTATTGTTGTTATTATGTTTTAAGAGAGTTAATAAGATAACATTATTATTTTTATTATTATTATTTCATTATTATTATTTTTTATTATCATTATTACTATTTTAGCCCTACCATGTAACACTTAATCCTGTCTCCATAGGAAATTAAACGACGTTACTTCCCTTGCACTTTTAAGAAACTGAACATTCCCACTCTTAACGAATTTATGTTTTATTTAATTTTAAACTTATAATACCCCTTTTTTTTATTTAAAAACAGTTACAATGATAGATCCACAGAATTACTCGCAAAGTGCTGTTTTGGCCAATTTTGCCATCGTACCTTTAGTGATTTTTTTTTTTTTACAACTTATATGGGAATTTTAAGTACTAGCAATAATCATATATCTTATTTTTATTACACTATTCCTGAGATCTAATCTGTTTGGTTTATTTCAGCGCCCACTGAAGATATTACTGTTCAGCCATGGCCTTTCTCCAACTGTGTACTTCCTGGAAGGCGAAGCATGACCCTTCAGCTAGATCGGAAATCGAAGCAGGCTCCTCAGCTAAAACGAGGTAAGTCTCTCTTGTAAGCATGACCTCCAATCTTCCTTGCATGACGCCCCCCATCCCCTCATTCTAGCGACTCAACTGACCCAACCAATCCCACTGAAACATATCTCCGTTTGTTTACCAACACCTAGTCAGTGAGGGGACCAGAAGTGTCGTAATATCACGAGTAATCGTTTCACTCTGAGTCCTTTTTTTAATGCATTACATGACGAATCCCTAAGCGAGACCCCCGCATCAAGTCTTTCTAAGTCAAAGTTATTATTATAACTCAGTGAAAAGCAAATAAACTAGATACCAACAACAATAATTTTTTTTTTTTTTTAGATCCCAACCATATATTTCTTTATTATGTTTAATATCTATGTTTCAATTATCCTGTAATTTGATCATGATACACACACATCTCTTCATAAGAAGAACAGAAAACCATCAATTCCAACATTGACACTCCCCTCTTTTTAATTGCATGAAGAAGCATGAAGAATTGTCATTCAAGCATGCGTTTGCACGCTGTCTTTCTTTTTTTAGCTCACAGGCTATCATAGCCTGAGAGCTTATGTGCCCGTCCGTTCTGTATGTATGTGCGTATGTGCGTAACGCGATAACTCATGATAAAAATATCGGATCCACTTGAAATTTTGTATATAGGTATATCCTGATAAGGCGCTTCCCTGATTAGTTTTTGGAGTTCATTCGATATGTATAAGAGGGGGAACGGGGGGCTCATGCCCCCCGTTAGTTGATATAAATGGGATTTTCATGCAGAATTAAGTTTTCAAAATTTAGATTAAGATCATTCTGATGAAGCGATTCCGTGACTGTTATTAGGTGTTCATTGAATAAGTATAAATAGGGGGAACAGGGGTTCTAATCCCCCCCCGTTAGTTGATATAAATGGGATTTTCATGCAGAATTAAGTTTTCGTTCAAAATTTAGATTAGGATCATTCTGATGAGGCGATTCCGTGGCTGTTATTAGGTGTTCATTGAATAAGTATAAATAGGGGGAACAGGGGTTCTAATGCCCCCCCCCCGTTAGTTGATATAAATGGGATTTTCATGCAGAATTAAGTTTTCGTTCAAAATTTAGATTAGGATCATTCTGATGAGGCGATTCAGTGACTGTTATTAGTTGTTCATTGAATAAGTATAAATAGGGGGAACAGGGGTTCTAATGCCCCCCCCCGTTAGTTGATATAAATGGGATTTTAATTGAGAATTAAGTTTTCGTTCAAAATTTAGATTAGGATCATTCTGATGAGGCGATTCCGTGACTGTTATTAGGTGTTCATTGAATAAGTATAAATAGGGGGAACAGGGGTTCTAATGCCCCCCCCCGTTAGTTGATATAAATGGGATTTTCATGCAGAATTAAGTTTTCGTTCAAAATTTAGATTAGGATCATTCTGATGAGGCGATTCCGTGACTGTTATTAGGTGTTCATTGAATAAGTATAAATAGGGGGAACAGGGGCTCTAATGCCCCCCCCCCCGTTAGTTGATATAAATGGGATTTTCATGCAGAATTAATTTTCGTTCAAAATTTAGATTAGGATCATTCTGATGAGGCGATTCCGTGACTGTTATTAGGTGTTCATTGAATAAGTATAAATAAGGGGAACAGGGGTTCTAATGCCCCCCCCCTTAATTTATATAAATGGGTTTTTCAAGCAGAATTGTCAGATTTCGTTCAAATCTCTGAATAGTTTTGGAAGTTTAATGGTTAAGTATAAAAGAGGGGGATAACTCCTTTTAAATTATATAAATGCTAAATGGGTTTTTATTAAGAATTATCTAATTTGCTCTGAATTTTGGATATAGATTTTTTATATGATAAAGCATGTCTTTGATAGTATAGGAGGTTCAATGATTAAGTATAAAAAAAAGAGGAAAGGGGAGAGCTGTTTCCCCTTCTTAATTTTTTTTTCGAACGGAATTAACCCTTGAAAATATAAGGCTTTAATGTGCAATTAGTATTTGTAGCCTGTGAGCTCAATGCCATCAGTTTAACTGGGCAGTATTCTTTTTTCAAATTGAATTAAATAAAAAAGTGTAGAAACCGATATACTTTGAAATATTTTTCTACGCTCTCACCCAGAACTAGAACAACGTAAATATTTAAAATTCTTATTTAGCTCACAGGCTATCATAGCCTGAGAGCTTATGTGTGCGTCCGTTCTGTATGTACGTTCGTACGTTCGTATGTTCGTGCGTAACGCGATAACTCATGATAAAAATATCCAATCCACTTGAAATTTTGTATGTAGGTATATCCTGACAAGGCTCTTCCCTGATTAGTTTTTGGAGTTCATTCGATATGTATAAGAGGGGAAACGGGGGGCTCGTGCCCCTCCCCTTAGTTGATATAAATGGGATTTTCATGCAGAATTAAGTTTTCGTTCAAAATTTAGATTAGGATCATTCTGATGAGGCCATTCCGTGACTGTTATTAGGTGTTCATTGAATAAGTATAAATAGGGGGAACAGGGGTTCTAATTGCCCCCCCCCTTAATTTATATAAATGGGTTTTTCAAGCAGAATTTTCAGATTTCGTTCAAATCTCTGAATAGTTTTTGAAGTTTAATGGTTAAGTATAAAAGAGGGGGATAACTCCTTTTAAATTATATAAATGCTAAATGGGTTTTTATTAAGAAATATCTCATTTGCTCTGAATTTTGGATGTAGATTTTTTTATATGATAAAGCATGTCTTTGATAGTATGGGAGGTTCAATGATTAAGTATAAAAAAAGAGGAAAGGGGAGAGCTGTTTCCCCTTCTTAATTTTTTTCGAACGGAATTAACCCTTGAAAATATAAGGCTTTAATGTACAATTAGTATTTGTAGCCTGTGAGCTCAATGCCATCAGTTTAACTGGACAGAATTCTTTATTTTTTTTATTATTTACTTATTTTATTTATTTATTTATTTTTTTTAATATGAGAATCTTATTGTAAGCTATAAAGCGAGATCGCATGATATTATTATTTCTTTTTTTATGAATTTTATCTGTCATTATAACATGTTTTCAGGACAGAAGAAGAAGCTGTATGTCACAAAGAAATTTATTTAATTATTATGTTTTACTATATTGTATGCGTCTTTATATATTTATTCGTGGAAATTTACCCTGTATAAACTGTGTTTCATTGTTATAATATGCATTATTTTAATTTATTTATTTATATTTCAAGTATATTGTGATTATTGTATCACTGCTCCTACTTATATAGTGTGCCAGCTGATTGTTTAATTATTTATATTGTTAGCACAAGTTTAAATATATTGTGTTCGTACTGTAATGAACTGAAGCGTGTTTCAAAATTTGTAAATAACTAATATTTAATTTGTTAAATTTATAAACCGGGACTGCAGATAACCTCCATGCCTAGTGAGCTTATAAAACTTCGTCTGGGGACAGGGAAAACCTAAAAATTTATTATGTCTATATATATATATTTTTTTTTTTTGCTTATCTTAATCCGACCATTTTTTTTAATTAAGATTGTCCATATGTATGTGTGAATCACGTTAAAGTGAAAAAACCTGTATTATTCATATTATTATCATTACTGACCCAAATAAGCGCTTACTTAATTTAGCTATATGCTTGCATGCCTGCAAAACACGATTCCCTGTGATTTGTCCCGTATTAATAAATTCTCTCTATGTGTTATCGCTCAAAGTACTTAAATGAAACTTTAGCAACCAGTTTCCTCATGTGGCTAGCGTAAAAAGAAATTCTCTCTCGAGAACAGCATACACGAACTGGCTTTTACGCCTGTATACACTGACCCCGGAGAGCGACATAGTATGACGTCACCAACAGCGCATTTCTCCTCTCTCCACGAAAAGCGAAAAGGGAGGGGGAAACGGCGCTCCGACACTCGTAGCTCATTTGCATAAAAAAACATTCCTATTTCTCATCGGGGAGAGAGAGCGTGTGTTCCGGTAGAAAGAAAAGCCCTCGCCTCCGAATGGGTTACGGGGAAAAAAACCGCTTTCTCCGCCGAAGAGAAAAAAAAAGCTGTCCCAACAAATCGCTTTTATTGTCAATGCTGACCTCTGCTACTTCAAATAACAGAGTAATTTATACCTAATTAACTTTTTTTTTCTTAGTACCTCTAGTAAGATCTTCGAAACAGTAATCATTTATTTACAAAGGGAAAAAAAAAATATATATACATATTTATTCAATGTTCGGCCTATAAGTTGATAACCCATCGTGTACTTAAGTGTTTTTACTGCACTGAACCCGTTTTATCCGAATCTTCTAAAAGTTTTTCGACATTCCTTGTCATTTTAGGCGCATACAGATGCTGTATGTGTCTTCTAATCGTAGGCGCATTTTTATTGAATTCATCCTGTAATACATAATTATTGTTACGCACTACTTTTACTACTATAAATGGCCCTTCGAATCGCGGGTGAAGTGCTCTGGGTTTGCCAATAACTTTCATAAATACTCTTTGACCCAGACTTAAACTTGTAGTCTTCTGGAAATCATCTTCTTTAATGTATTCACGCAGCATTTTTTGTTGATTTGCTAATGCTTGTTTGTACACTTCCTGCATATGTTCTAGCCTATTCTTAACATATGTTAGTGTGCACATTTCGTCGGGAGAATTATAAATCGTAAACTGATTTCTTATCTCTCGACCGAAAAATAGTTTAGCTGGTGAAAATCCGGTAGCCCTGTGTAGTGACGTATTGTAATGCAATTTAAAATAGTCGAGACGCGTGTCCCATTCTAATGTCGAATTGCTCATAGCCACCAAAGATGATTTCAATATTTTGTTCGTGATCTCTACTAAACCGTTTGCGCAAGCTTTATACAGGCTCGTAAAATTTAAATTTATTTTAAGAGCACGCATATATTCCGTAAAAACCGCCGACCTAAAATATTTCCCATTATCCGCGACAATTTCCGACACCAATCCATAAGAAGCAAAGTATTTATTTAAAATATTTAACAATGTTTGCGATTCCACATTCCGTACCGCAACTGCCTCTAAAAATCGTGAACCCGCATCTACAATTGTAAATATGAAACAATTTTTACGTAGTGTCAGAGGTAATCGCCCAATCACATCGATATGTATAGTTGCCCCAATTTGTAGATTTCTATCCATTTCCTGAATCGGCACTTTAATTGTCGGATGTTGTTTACTTTTATTGCATCTTACACAATTACTGCAATAGTTTTTGATATGTTGGTACATGCCATACCAAAACAACCGTGATTTTATTGTTGCATAAGTTTTTGCAAATCCAAAGTGCGGTCCATGTGCTTCTTGTATAATTGTTAACTTTAAATCATCTGGAACTATAATTAGTTCAGGGTGTTTTGCATTTTGTTTTAATATTAAGAGTTTCTTATCATTTAACGCAAATTTTTTATTAAGTTTCTTGTTTTTGCCTGATTCAATCTTTTTAATGATAATTGATAATTTTTCATCTTGGTACTGATGTATTTTTATATTTTCATCAGAAAGTTGGGGATTAACTTTAAATAAATTGTTTTGTAATTCAGTTTGAGTAGTAATATTGCATATGTTCCTACTTACGTAATCTGCAGGATTAATTTTCCCTTCTAAAAATTCAATAGTGTAATCAAAGTCACTAAGGTTTAATATCCATCTAGCAACAATGTCCGATTGATTTTCTAGTTTTAGAGGATAAGTTAAGGCTTTGCTATCCGTTAGGATAGTGAATTTTCTACCAATGAGAATTGATTTGAAGTGCATGACAGCCTCATGAATAGCTAACAGCTCAAATTTTAAACTCGGATACACAGATTCAGTTTGTTTAAGTTTGCGTCCAAAAAATTCTATTGGGAATAAAAACCCATTATCCTCTTGCGCCAAAATGGCTGAGATTGCAACTTTTGATCCATCTGTGATTAAGAAAAATTCCTTGTTAAAATTTGGTGGTTTTAACGTAGGATTATTTATAATGGCTGCTTGTATGTTCAAAAATGCCTGATCTGCTTCCTTAGTCCATTTAAATCTCGCACTGTCTTTTGTCATTTCTACCAAAGGGTTAACTATCTCCGCATAATTATGAATGAGGGTTCTGAAATAATTGGCTAATCCAAGCAAAGATTTAACCCCTCTCTTGTTTTTGGGACGCACTAAACGCTGAATTTTCCCCACATTTCTGTCAGAAGGTGCATACCCATTTTTATTAACCTTAAATCCTAGAAACTCTATCTCATCTTTACAAATCTGAGCTTTAGAAGGCTCCACAGTTATATTATTATTTATAAATGTTTGCAGGACCTCCTGTAAAAGTTTAAGCATTTCCTGCGGATTTTCGGCAGCCATTATAACGTCATCCAGATAGTAATTTACTTTGTCTTTGGGGAAATGTCCTAACACTTTATCCATTAATTCTGCGAACCTGGTGCTACTGATCTTCAATCCAAAATTTAAACGACATGGTGAAAAAACGCCATATTCTGTAACAAATGCTAATTTATGTCTGTCCTGTGGCCTCAAATTTATTTGAAAAAAAGCTGAGTGAAGATCTAAAACCGAATACAGTTTTTTTCCACTCATTGCCTGTAAAATTGTCTTTGCGTCGGGTACCGGGTAAGGAAACCCTTCCAATATCTCATTTAAAGTTCTATAATCTACAGCCATGCGGTATCGAATTTTCTCCTTGTCAGTACTCTTTTTTTTAACAAAAAGTACGGGGAATGCATAATCGGAATCCGATTTTTCTATTATCTTAGCCTCCAAAAGTTTGCGAATCTCTTGTTGTGCATAATCTTTCGCCGCTTGTTGAGTCTTGTAAGGCTTATGCTGAATGGGGAAATTATGGCTAAGTGTCACTTTTGGAATGACTAAATCTGTTTGACCCAAAGTTTGGTAAGATTTAGAAAATGCGTGGGCATGTTTTATTAATAAATTCGCTACTTCCTCTTTAAGATCCCCCGATAAATGATCAATTTTAAAATCCTTGATATCAAATTCTGCTTCTCTCAATGCTCTAGTTTCCTCTAAACTCAGATTATTGATTTGATAAATTTTCCCGTCCTCGATATCATTTTCGTTTAAATTACTTTTGCTATCAAAATTTGTGATAATGTGTCCTACCTTCGCATTTTGTTTAATTATTTTCTTTTCTCCGCTGTTATTTGTTATAATAATATTAATTCTGTTTGTACTCTTAACCTCATGAACTGACTGTTCAGAAATCAAATCCCTAAAATCTTCCAAAGGTTCAAGTAAAATCAATTGATTTGGTTGAATGGAACATGGACAGTTCAATGGCATAATTTTTACTTCCCCTGGCTGAATGTGAATATCTTTCACACTTGTTGCGAAAATTTCCGTATTAACTCGTTTAACTTTCTTCGTGTTTCCTTTATTTGATTTATTTGTGACTACCGTATTATCATTATTTTTATGCAGTACATTAATTTGACTGTTGTAGTCCTTGTCCTTCTGTGGTTCCAAAGACAACCTAGTATTTTTAAACCGCAATGCTTTTTCATTAAAGTCTAAAATCATTCTATTTATTTTCAGATAATCATATCCTAATAACATATCATAATCGCCCTGAAAACTTTTTGATGTTACATAAAATGTACCGGTTGTGAAAATGTTATTTATTTTAAACGTTAATTTTATGCAGTGTCTGAAGGATATTTTGGAGTTATCAAAAGATTGTATAGTTATACGATTACCTAAATATTTTATTTTTGCTTCAGTTTCTTTTAGAGATTCAAAAATGTCCGGTGATAATAGGCTGACAGCTGCCCCTGAATCGAAGAGTATTTTCACTGAAATCCCATAAATATCTAATTGTATGATAGGTAAACTATCTTCTTTAGTAGAATTTACACTTGAAATCAGAGCTGTTTTATTCCTTTGTTCATCCCATTTCGGTTGTTTTTTCTCTTGTAAATTGTACCCCTTCCTAAGGGATCTACCCGGGTACATCCTTTCTTTATTTTGAATTGTAGACCCCCTTATTTGTTTTCCGATCGATTATTTCTATTATTATCTGTTTTCGAATTATTTCCTTTACTTCTATTGTCTTGCATGGTGTTTCGTCTGTTATGGTTGTTTTGACCACGCCACCCTCTCGTATTACCTCTCCGAAAAGGTTGTTGCCGATTTGTATTATTGTGTTCGGCGTAATACTCATTATTAGGGAATATAAAATTTTGATTAGGAGCGTTTTGGCTGCTAAAATTATCCCTCGGATACCCATGATAATTGTTATAACCATGATTATTGAACGGAGTGTAATTTTGCGTCGAGTAGGAACCTGGAAATCTCGTGTTTCCATGACCATAATTTTGGGTCAAACCATTTTCATTTTGAGTGTAATTTTGCTGCATACCTGTGTTAAAAAAATCCTGTCTAAAACCTCTATTACTCTTTAAATTGTACCAACAATAGCTAATGTCATGCCTACCATCATTGCAAATTTGACAAAATTTCTGTGATTTATTTCCTTCAGTTGTGTTTTCTTTATTAGTCAATTTCAAATTATTTATTTCCATTTTAAGCTCCGATATGGCAGTCGATTGATTCGCATTTATTTTTAATAAATTTTCGTAAAATTCATTTTTTTCTGTACTCGCTATAGCTGAAACTGCATTTATTTGTTCTAATGTTGTTGAATTGAAAGCATTTTCAATAGTTTTAGCCTTTTCGCATAGACGCGAAAAATCTTTATTTTCCGATTTTCGCAATTCTAAAGAAATATTTGGGGAAATTGCTTCCAGAAACTTATTAATTTTAATTAAATCAAAAAGTTTTTAGCTCCATCCTCTGTTGCATGCCCAGAAGCATTCAGATAGTCCGATGCTGCTCTTTCAAATTCACTTATAAAATCAGTAATAGACTGATTTGGTTTCTGTTTAATAGAATTAAATTTTGTTTGCGAATCTGCAAATGAATCCTTTTTTTGAAAAATTTTAGTCATTTTTGTTTTAAATTGTTTGTAATCAGTTTCATTATTTAGACTATCATCTGAAGCAAGTTTATCGCGAGCGTCCCCTATAAATTTTGCTTTTAAAATTTGCAATTTGAAGTCTTCTGAGACTTTTACTTGGTCTGTTAGAGTATCAAACTCTTTCAAATAAAAGACGACATTTTTTACTTTTTTTCCATCAAAGGGTAGTATTAATGTCAAAATATTCGCTAGATCTGGTTTAGCTTCCGCCATAATGTTATCAGTTAATTTGTTTGATGCTTCCTGCAATTGCTTCCTTGTTTGTACCCCTGAGTTATCTCTATTAACGGATTTTCGTTTTCTCCCACGCGACATATGCTACACACCAATCAATACACATAAATGTACAATTATCACAATAACAAGAAAAGAAATATGTATGTATGAATATTATTATACAATACATAATACCATTATTTAAATTTTCTTTGCTTTACCACATAGTGTGATAATTTTAAAATTATTATATTTCTTTAATTACACTTATTATCATTATTTTTATTTTATTTTATTCGTTTCTTTATTCATTTATTATTATTATTTTTTTATAATTTGCATTTTGCTATTGTTATGTATTTTTTTTTTTTTAATTTAATTTTATACATATAGAAACCAATTCAAAATCGATAACATACACCATTTCTAAGAATAACAGTTTAAAATTAACAGCATGATTACCAGAATATTTTTATAATATTAATATCGAAACAAATTACAAATGCATAAAATATCATAGTATGTGCTATCTTTACTATATAGCTATAAATATACAACCCTAGTTAATATCTGAAACACCTATATATAGATATACATATCAAACTTGAAAATGCCATTCTCAAAAATTAATTTTGCCAGAGGTTTACTTTGTGTACCCAGTGAGGTGGGAATAGTTGTTATTATGATTAGATATTAAATTATGTAAGATGATTTTATACTAAAAGTCACCACGAGTTGTGAATAGTTAATTTATTATATACCATAGCAAATGTCCATTACAATTTAGAATCCGAAAAGAGGGTAAAAAGAGAAAAATGATATGAAGTTAACGGAATATACATATGAAAGAAGAGAAATTTCATAAATACTCTAAACATAGTTATAATATATTTTAATTAACCCAAGGAGATATCCGTGAGGGAACTTGGCACCACATTAATTATTATGTAAGATGTTGGAGTGAAATAGACCAGCAGTTGCTTTTCCACAAACCACTCATATTCTAACTCTAAATATATATTTTTTTCTTAGCTGAGTAACTTTACGTGATCGTATATATAATCCCTAGCTAGAATGATAGGTTCTATGCTGGACTTTAAGGAGCGATATTTTTACTTAATCATCGCCAAAGCGTTGTGAATTTTTAGCAGACATTCTAGCTTATAGGCTTCCCTTAAAATCATTAGGGTTCAATCATCAAAATATAAAGAATAACTACACTCATTTTACTAGGAAGAATGATAAAAGGGAATTTTAAATTAATTAATTTATTTGCAATTCTATTAATTACATACAATTTACAATACCTTTAAATGTTACATGATTTATTTTAAGCATCATTTACTAATCCTGAAACAGAATCTACATTTATTAAAGTTATACATTATTCACTTTCCCATGTCCTCATCTGGGTACAAAAATCCCTAATCACAAAACATGTAATATAAATATGGGAACAACAATATATATTAAGCATTACCTGTTCTCTTTTTTTACATCAGCATAGATGGAACATACACTAACTTTTTTTTTTTTATCACTGACCATTTTTTTACGTGTAGAACTCACCAACACTCTCATTCTTCTTCCAACAAAAAAAACTGACTAACTTCTCTGGGAAAAAAACTGGAGGCGGACTTCTAATTATCATATTCAGATTTTTTTTGGGGCATCATTCTGGCCTTCGGAAAGCCCCTTAGCCAATCTGTGATTAGCCCCACATCTGATTAGTATCATGAACAAAACTATTTGCACAAGGGTCCTACATGCTCCTCCCCTGGTCCGGCTGAGCTGACCCTTGCCCCGACGTCCCTTGCCTCCAACATTTTCCCAGAAGTGGCCCCTTCAAGGGGGTGAGAACAGGGGCGCAGTCCTGCGGACTGTCATAAATATTTTTGTGACTGGCTATAAACTATAGCCGACGTATACTGTCAGCCCGATTGTATGGGCTCCCCAGCTTGGCGCCTCATGACTGCTCAACAATTAATTATACAGAAAATCATACATCTCTGTAAACAAAATTAGTTACATTTTTTTTTACACAAAATAAAATTTCACAAAATTTTACTTTCACTACAACATTACTATTTAAAATATTAGGAGAAAAATCTAATTTTTTCTCTAGATAAATAAATACTGTTGAGAAAAATGCTTGTTTAACTATTCAAAGTTTTTATTAAATTCAATTCAAGAAAGTCTATTTGAAACTAAAATCATTTAATAACAAGAATTTTTTTGCGCATGTCTAAATTCTTTGCATTTATTTTTTTCGAAGATTTTTTAAATGCATTTAAATATTTACTATTTCATAACATGAAACTTCCAGAATTAATCGCATGTTATTGTTTTACTTAAGTAATTTTCTAGTAAAATGCCTAATATAAGTTAGTTAATATCCGAAATCTTTCTAAGTATTCATTTCGAAGATTGAGAAGTTTTCGAAAAATAAGTTTTGAACAGAATAATTGGTTTGAATATTAATCTACAAAACTTATTTGAAATGAAATCTCTAATAAATAAATTTTCTAAAGAGAAAAAAACGAGTTTTAGTAATACTAATTAATCTGACTTTGTTGATATTTGAAAAAATAGAATAGTAGTGACGATTGGAAAAAAATACGCTTATAATTCATGTTGTTTTCCATAGAAAATCTGTGTGTAATGGAAAAATGCGCTTTCATCAAAAACTATGTAAACTAGGGTGATCACGATAGTATTCCTGCAAGGTTTAAGTTAACGTCTATTATCTCTAATTTTTTCATAATTTTAGTTTTAGCAATTTTGAAAATACATGAGAGGAGGGAGACATATTTTTGCAGTACATTCGATAATATCTCTGAAAATATAATACCTAAAATTAAAAAAATGTATTTTTGAGGTCAGCGTTACGGCTGCTTTCATTGGATACTCCACATGTTATACAAAGAAAACTTTTTTTCTCCAATTAACTTAGTTAGCCCTTCTACATTTTAATTAAATATATTTCTGAATGGTTAATTATCTGTAGGAATGTGGGTAATTAGTCTCTATTACTTCCCTCAATTTAATTTTCCATGTTCCATAATTTATTAATAAAATGTCTGTGACAGACAGACACAAGAGTCGTCTTATAATGGTTACGTTTTTACTTTTTAAGTACGGAACCCAAACAATAAAATTAACTTAAAATTTGCAAAAAACATAAAAATACGTAAAAAAGGGTATCAATATAAATCTCCCAAATATTGCCGATAGAGCGACGAAACATGTGGATATGAATAAATAAAGTTATTTATTTGCCTTGTAAACAAATTTTAATCTCTTTTAGTAAGTATTAAAATAGTCTTAAGATTAGTTGTATTAAAATTATGTAATTTTCTATAATTTAAAGGATTATTTAACTTTACCTATTATTAGTTTTTTTCCAATTAGAACATTCGAAAGACAATTAATAAAGCGTAGGAAATTATTCTGCAAAACTGCTAATTAGAGGAATGTTTGGTTTTATAATGAATCCATTAACTATAAATTGAATTTATAAATGGCGAAGGGCATTTTTAGAACACATTTTATTAAGATAAAATGTAAAATTTTATTAAAAAAATTGTTTCATTGATTAGACTTTCCATAGTTTTAAAGAGCGAAAAAACTACACAGATAAATGCATCACACTGTTTTAAGTGTTTAAAGAGAACTCATGGGAGATGAATTAAAGCGCAGACAAGTACTCATTACTTCAATGAATACTTGAAGAGAATTAATAATGTCCAACTATATTACAAAGATAATTAAGTAAAAAAGTTTTTTTTTTTTTTTTTTTTTTTTTTTTTTTTTACAAATAATTTACTTAGACCCCTGATGGTGTTCAATGTCAATGACTTGCGTAATATATATATATATATGCACGGCCTGTTTACTGACTGCATGACTGGCGCCCAGATTCAGCTGTATGATAATTTGTGAATTCGTTGGCTACGTGAAATATGGATGAGCCGTCTGCTACCACACTCGTTAAAGATTAATTGTCCTTGCAGTTTGCCCGATTGCTATTTTTTTTCTATGATCTGTGTATTCTCGATATACTCTTGACACCGCAGAGCGTGAAAATCTGACTATTTCGGATAATGAATGACCCATGCGTCGAAAACCTATTATTTATTTGTGATCGAAGTCATCTAAGTTTTACCCATGCTGGAAATTAAAACGATTGACTAGGAAAAACCACAGCACTAGTACCCTCACATGGACAGAAATGAGACGCAGTGCTAAAAAATTTGCATAATGCTGCTTATCTTTAATTGAATTCATATTCTACATTATGCTTAAAACTATTTACTTTATTATTTTGACGCATGAACCAAGAATCGAATATTATGACTTTAGTCCTTCACGTTATTTCGAATTCTTATTACACAAGGCACAAGCCATTTATATTAGAATGCAATTACTGCTTAGTAAAATAAAATCTGTAAGTGTGTTCGATTTATGATTACAAATTGATTTTAATCAAGCAAGAAAGTTGAAATGCTTATAAGAAAAGAACACTTTTGTTACTGTTAAATTAACTCAAAAACCCCACAAAAGATTCAAAGATTCATTACTTGCAAAGTACATTTGTAAAAAGTTTTGCTGTTTATATACACTGTAAGTTGTATGCATTATTAGTTTACATACTTTAAGTTGACTGCATCGTAAGTTTGTTGTGTATGTTGAATCTAATATAAAATGTATGAATGTTTAACCTTTAATATGTATCTCAAATGTTGTAGGTTGTAGCGGCATGCGAACTGTGTGTTTGAATGACATTTGTAATTTGTTAATATTTTGATAAAATATCACTGTTTTCCTATTAATAACTCCTACTTATAGAAAAATAAACAGTTTGAAAATTGTACGTCAAGCGTTGCAAATGAAGTGCGTTCGTATTATAACCAATTTTATAAATATTCAGATCTTTGATAGCTGTTGCACTCTTATGAAAAAATGCATGAATACAAAATTTATTACGATTATACCGGATGTCCAGTAAATGACTGACCCATTTTGAATGTTAATAACAAAAAAAAAAAAAAAAAACTATTTGAGATAACAATTCGCGGCTTGCTGTATTGTTATTAGAATATAAATAAATTTTAAAATATGCACTTTGTTAATGTAATATAATAATATTTAAAATAATATCTGTCTCAAGACTGAGGAGGTGAAGTATAATACAGATGGTTCAATCATAAATATTATTTTAAATCACTTTCCAATCAATGTACCCTATTTCTGAAGCTGATTCGAGAGTCGATTCAACATATAGATTCAGATTCGACAACATATAGATTCAGATTCAGCCGAAAATCTCATATATTTGAAAATTAGCGTTATGTCTCTATTCAAACAGCCTGTTACCGCCAGCGCGATATTTTTTTCCGAAATTTGAATTATATTAACAAAGTACATGTTTAAAAATTTATTGATTTTCTAATAACAATACCGCAAACCGCGCATTATTATCTCAAACCGTTTATTTGTTATTTAAGTTCAAAATGGGTCAGTTATTTACTGGACATCCGGTATATACAATACAGTAATATACAACAATAATATGACTCCATAATTAAATATTTATATAATCTCTATGGCAACCTAGAATCACGACCAATCATCAGATATCATTTAATTAATTACTCACGATATGGTTTAGTAAAATAAAGAAAATTCTTATTATAATCTTTTAAAGTATTGACTGTATTTTCATAAAAATTGAAACAACTCGACAAAATTCTGCAGCGATTATGTATATTAAATTTCAAATTCTTTAGTTGGCTAGTTCTTGCGTTCTTATACATGATCAGCCAGACGACGACTTCAGGTACACCGCATTTATATAAATACGAACAAATATTAAAATGGAACAACGTGAAAATATAATCTTATCAATTCATATTTTATCTTTCTTATAATAAATCAATTTCTGTATAAATTGCGCTACATTTAAAATGATAAATCTACACTTATTTGTTAAATATATTTATAAATCTTTTCAGAAATATAAATTTTCAATGTTTTAATCAAAGAACAAAACTTATAATAACACTTCTGTTGAAAAGTGAGATTTATTTTGGAATTAGTCAGAACTCAACGATATTTAAATTCATCAACTAACATTCCACATGCGTTAAAAAATAGAGATGTTGGTTTAAATCCGGCTTATCCAAAGAAATAGTTACTAATGAAATTTTAATAAAAGTAGTCCTACAAACATTTTATGTTATGGAATTTTCATTACAGATTGTGTAAAAATTTGAGTCTTGTCAAGAGAAATAAACTTCTTTAAGGAAATTGTTTGTTTTACCTCAATTAGCATTTGAAGTGAAATCACCTGAAGGGAATCCTTATACAAATATAAATATAAAACAAAAGTTTTTTAATTACGCTATATTTTGACGAGAGAAACAAAAGTAATTTAGCATAGTTTATGTTCTAAATTTTTCAAATGCATATATGTACACTTCTACAGATTTGAAATTCAAATCAGCGTGATATTTAATCAGCGCATCAAAAAACTGCATATATATTAATAAAAAACTAATGACTGTAAATTTATTAAACTTATAGGAACGCAAAATAATGGTTTCTAAATATTTAGTGATAAATATATGAAATTCAAGACAGAATATTTCCCTATATTTTCTAGATTCGGTAGTTTTTGCGCTGTTATATGCAATCAGACAGACGGACCTGATTAGACGCCGACTGCAGGTACACCGCATTTATATAAATGCAAACGAACTAAAAAATGATACAGAATGAAAACATGAGCTTGTAATGGAAGGATGCACATACTGGGTGTCAATTGTGACGTGAGGGTGGTTAAATGCAGACATAAATCGAATTATAAGTTAAAACTAGTTTATTTAAACTGGGGCTCAGGGGAAGTAGAGCTTTCAGTTCGTTAATTCCAACAACTAGTCACAATACTAAAAGATTGAACTCATCATAGAAGGCGGCAGCCTTCAAGTGACGCAGCTTTAAGCCTACCATTGTCATAAGGTATCCACGTAAGGTAGAAGCGGAACTTCATATATACAGCTAACTCAATATCAAAGGAAATCTGAAAAGCCGCCATCTAATAACTCAGCAAATATTGGTCAGAATGGTCTAATTTTTTTAATATAGTCTTATATTCCAAGTCTAATCCTATCCTATAATTTTTACATTTCTACGTGCCGTATATTTTTAGATCTCGATACTCATTTTTAAACCGAAATCGATGGTGTTTGTTCCTGATAATGAGATGTAGAAAACGGGCTGGGAGATTTTATTAAAACTTATGTATAATATGAATCTCTTTAAGATAGAGTGAATAAGACTTGCCTAATTTCTAGAAAAACTCTTGTTTGTTATATATTGGTCTTGGAAAATTGGACTATATTAGCTCGCGGATTATATGTTATTCTATGGGTTAGCAGAAAAGGCCGATGCGACAAGGCTTATGTCGTTATGGTCACAGTTAAAACACACGAATAGAAGCAATAAATGTTTTTTAAGCTAAAAAACATATTATATGTGCTTTAAAACATTCAATAAATATATACTAAATCAAATTTCTGTTTATATTGCATTTATCTTTCGTAAAGAAGAAAATATTACGTTTCTTACATTGGATATTTTTGCATTTTGTGGAAAAAATATTTTGAACCTTTTTTTAAAATAGGAAAATATTTTTTAATTATAAATATTCAATATACTTTCGACTTATGATTTAAATTATTTGTTGTTGGATAGTCATGTATTCATACGCGTAGTGGCGCCACTTGTCTAGTTTTGTGTTGAATCCGAACGCGGCAAGTTATGGATATTGGTGTCACCATTTTTCATTCAGGTAGGATTTATTTATTTAGAATAGAATTTGATAAAGAAAATGCACAAAAAAACATCGAACAGACATGATAGAATCATTAAGTAATTTTCATGGTTTGAATAATCCACATGGCTGTTTCTTGTTATGCCAATTCAATCTTGCAATGTCTTAATATACAATGAATAAAGTTAACCCGAGAATCTTGCAATGGATTTTTAATATAGAATATATTAAAACTTATGGATTAGACTGAGGAGGCAGGGTATATTTAAAATTTTACGAGAATGCCAGTTAGAAATCCTGCAAAAAATATTTAGAGATAAAATTATTTATTTTTAAAATTTTTTTGCTGCTTGAGCAAAGAATAGGTTTGCACCCAATCAACTGAAACCTTACTGATTTGCTTAAATTATTGTTTTTAAATACAGGGTACAAAATACATGAATTTTCTTAAATCCCAGTTTATTTTATTAAAATTTGTCATTTCATGAAAATAAAATTATTGCATATCTTTTGTCTTTGAGTTTAAGTGTTAAAACACAATTCAATGTTTGCATTTTAACATGTTTTGCAGATAATACATTTTGTGGATTTCACAGAGTTGACTGTATTATACTCTATTATAAGCATTCATTATGATTTCTAGTCTATTATTACATTCAAATAACTCTTTTTAAAAATGTAAACAAAAGATTAGCACATTATATTTGTACAATATCTGGTCCCAAGTTACACACACTTGAGGGACTTACAATTATTATATATTGCTTGTTTTAAACTTAAGTGAAATGCTGGATAAAACATTTTCAGTTACATAAATTATTTCAACTTGAAATATTTTAGTAATCGCTATTACTCTGTTATTCCGTCAACCAATTTCGCAAAATTATACATAATGACATATTTTTTATTTTAAATAATGAAAAAATAAATAATTAGTAAAATATTAATAAAAAGTCGAAATAAAAATCACTTAATGACATTTTAAACACACACATTGTATTTAATGTCATTGAATGTGACATTCACGATCATCCATTATTGGAATTTAATCTTATAATTTGGCAAAATTTTTTTGGTCGACGGGATAACCTAGTAGTAATCTATAAAGTTAACAAGTAAAATTTATACAACATTTCATTTACTCGATTCCTCTTAATTAAGTAAATTTGAATAAGCGGCGGCAAAAATCCATTGCAAGATTTTGTGGTTAACTTTATTGCAGACTTTATTCATTGTGTATCAAGACATTGCAAGATTAAATTGGCATAACAAGAAACATCCATGAGGATTATTAAAACCATGAAAATTACTTAATGATTCTATCATGTCTGTTCGATGTTTTTCAATTTGTGCATTTTCTTTATCAATTCTATTCTAAATAAATAAATTCTACCTGAATGAAAAATGCTAATAACGCGTTCTGATTCAAAACAAAACTAGACAAGTGGCGCCTTCTTAATATGAAATATAATATAGAATTTATGAAAACTAATGGATTAGAGGGGAGAGGCAGGGTATATTCAAAATTTTATGAGAATGCCAGGTAAAAATCCTGTACTGTACTTTTTTTTTTTTGATTTGTTGTCAAAAACTTTTTTTCTCATGTCTGTGAATAAATTACTCCTTGCACCAACATTAAATTTTGTTGTTAGTGGCACAGCCAAGGGGGTGGTTTTGGGGTTAAAACCCCTCCAAGAGCTAAGAAAGATCACTATAATTGTCACTTATATGAATCAAGACCAAACTTAATATTTAAATGTTTTGGCGCATTTTGGAATCGCCGCTTTTTTAATTAGATTTCATTTAATAAAGTAATTCAATTAACTGGCGAAAATTCTACTTAAAATTGTGAAAGTGCATATTACATGGATTAGTTAAGTAAAAATTCGTTATTTGAAATAAATCACTTTTCTGAGACGCATTATGCTAAAAAAAATGATAATTTCTTGTCACACAGATACTCTTTGAGTTTAAAGAGGCTCAGGGTTTGAAAACTTTTCAAAAAATCCATTTTTTTATGATCTAGTTTGAATATTCAATTAATTCTTAACTCAATGCAAAAAACCACATAAAAATATTTGCATTTTTAACAGAGTTATAAGCATTTATGTATGAACACATTCATAGTCGCACCCATAGAATTTCAACTGTAAGTCGCGTTTTCTCAAAACTTTATTTTTGACGTCTAACACCAGGATTTAAAAAAAAATAACTATTTAATGGAATAGCTTATTTTTTTTTTTTTGCATGCATATAACATTATCTATAGAATGAATTAAGGATATAACTATCACATAAAAGAACATTAAAAAACTCTCAAATTTGAAAATTTAAAAAACCTCTAAAATAGGAATGCACAACTTGTGGCCCGCGATGGGTTAGCGTGTGGCCCGCAAGTTTCGTCAATTTACAACTGGAAAAAATTGCAATTTTTGTGCATATGTCGCAGGAAAAATCGTCAATTTACTGCGGGAAAATATAAAATTTCATCACTTAAGACTCGCAAATTTCGTTGATCGGTACGGGAAAAATCGCCAATTCCATTGATGAAGTGTGGAAAAAAGCGAATTTTGTCGATGTGGACCGGAAAAGTCGCAAGTTTCGCTCATCAGACATGGAAAAATCGCGAATTTTGCACATGAGTCTCGGAAAAAATAGCAAATTTCCTAGATTAGGGACGAAAGTGTTTTGTCGATACAGCATGGAAAAATCGCGAATTATGTCGTTCGGGCACAAAAAATCACAGATTTCGTTGATTTAGAGAGAAAAAAGCGTCGATCAGGAAAGAAAAAAATTGCAAATTTCGTTGATAAGGCACAGAAAAATAGCGAATTTAGAGATGACACGTGGAAAAATAAAAAATTTCGTTGTTCGGCTGCAAAACAATCGTGAATTTTGTATGTTTATAAAGAGAAATAAATCACTAGTTTCATCTTGCCATGTAAAAAAATCAGATTTCGTCAGCGTTGATACAAAAATTGCGAATTTCGTTGGTTGGGAGCGGAAAATGCGTATTTCGTCAATTAAGAATGGAAAAAGCACACATTTCGTCGATTGGACACAAAACAATTGCGAGTTGATCGGATTCCGAAAAATGGCAATTTTCATTGATCTGAGACGGAAATATTGCGAATTTTGGCGATCACACGTGGAAAAATCGCTAATTACGGAGATCAGACTCTAATTAAATCACGAATTTCGTCGATTGGTATCAGAAAAATCGCAAAATTTGTCGATCATTCGAAGATAAATAGTGAATTTTGTCGATTAGCTTTGTAAAAATCACGAATTTCGTAGAGCGGGTTTGTAAAATTCGAGAATTTGGTCAATCGGCTTTATGAAAATCATGAATTCAGTGGATCAAGAGCGAAAAAATCACAAAATTCGCCGATCAGGCGCGGAAAAATTCCGAATTTCGTCGATCTTGTGATGAAAAATCATGAGTTTCATTGATAATGCGATGGAAAATCGCAAATTTCGTCGATCATGCAAAGAAAAATCGCAAATTTCATGGATTGGCTTCGTAAACATCGCTAAATGCATTGATCGGCTTAGAAAAAATCGCAAATTTCATCGACCAGGTTCATAAAATTCGTGACTTTCCTTGATCAACTTCGTAAAAATAGGAAATTTGGTGGTTCAGGTTCAGAAATATCACGAAATTTCGTCGATCAGGTGCCAAAAAATCGAAAATATCATCGATTAGGCACCGAAAATAAAAAATTTCCTTGATCTGGTGCTGGAAAAAATAGAGAATTTCATCTATCATGTGAAGAAAAATCCAAACTTTCACCATCAGCATCTAAGAATTGCGAATTTTGTCTTTTTCAAACTATACCAATCAAAATTTGTGTAAAAAGGATTTAAAACAATACTACTTATGTACAATTATATATTTTTATCTTTTGTTTACTACCATTGAATAATTTTTGTTTAAATAATGTTAATAATTTTGTTTAAATAATTTTGTTTAAATAATGTTAATAATTTTGTTTAAATAATTTTCTTTAAATAATTTTTGTTTAAATAATTGCAAAAAGATAAATTTGTTCATACTCTACATATCATTGTTAAAATTTTGCTATGTTTGTGTTTTTGAAAACTCAAGGATTAGAGAAGGAGGGGGAGGTAGTATATTCCAAATTTTGTGAGATTGCCAGGTAAAAGCTCTGTACTGTATTTTATTTTGGTTTATTGTCAGTAATTTTTTCCTCTAGTTTATGAACACAAATTACTCCTTGAACCGATATAAAACTTTCTGGTTCAAAAAAAATTACTGAAGGAAATATTCATGTATATTGTGAAATAAACAAAAAGATTGCAGGGATAAAATCACTTATTGTTAAAGTTTTATCACTGTTTTAACGAAGAATAGGTTTGCATTAAGCATAACCAATCGAGCATACATCACTTCAGGCCCGTAGCTAGATCATTCTTCCAGGTCGGGCAAATGTTTTTCCAGAAAGGGCAAAATTACTATTTTTTATTTTTATGACATTTAAAAGTATATATTAAGTATTCAGTATAAGTTTATAGCTCTTCATAAAGTATATGATATTCCTTCATTTTGCTGTTTATTAATAAACTAATTTTTGTAAATGTGTTTGAGATAATACATTTCCATGAAAATGTTAGATGTTGCTGAGGATTTCTACATCTGCGTCTTGTGGACCTCCCCTCCCCCCTCTCCTGTCGTCCGCTGAAAAATCTGCACACATGCATTTTTATGTTTCAATAAAAATAAACGAAATATTCATTATTCCAAGAAACTCACAGTTAAATCTGTAAAAATAAAATCGCAAAAGGTATAAAAAATTCCGTTTTAGACACGTTTTCATTGTATCAGGTATAACTGCAGTGTTGAATTTAGGCATTTTTTTCCGGAAAAGATTAATGATGCTCCAGGAGTGGTACAGTATTGAACATTTAGGGTGGGAATTGCATTTACACAACTTTAATAAGCACAAAAACAAAGCTTCCGGGAGTGACATTTTAATATTTAGGGGAGAACTCTCCTCCCATATTATCCCCTGAATTCATTATTTATTGTATGGTATTCCTTTCAACGGGACCTTAAAAGGGCTCTCATTTTATTTACTAAGCAGGCAAGATCTCAACTAAAGATTAATACACTTTCATGATTTTTTTATACATGCTTCAAAACTATGATATGTGTTTATACGCCCAATCCACAAAACAATGGACATGAGGATAAAAATTTAAATTTCTTTAAATATGATTGAAATTTTGCATATTAACTGTTAAGAGTGTACTATTTCATATTTTATCAAAAAAGAATTACATTTTTGTCATTAACATACTTATTTTAATTAATAAAGTGACACTATGACTTTGTAAAATAGACTGTGCTAAATATCTTTACATTTCATGGTCTCGTACAGCTGAACAAACATTCTGAAAATCTCCAAACTTGGATATATATGATCTGACAGCTATTATTGAGAGATTTTGTCTGCAGAGAAGTGTTCACTAATCTTCATTACAAAAGATAAGCATATTTAATTACTCTTAATTATTGTGTCACACCCGCAACAAAAAGCTACATTTATATCTCTACAGAAAAAAATTTTTGACTTAAAGTTATGAAACTTTATATTCAAAAATAGTTTATTAAGATACTTTGAATTACAGACACAAAAAAAAATAATTAATTTTTTAATTATAATTATTGAGCGTTGCGGGCGTGACATGTCCCTGTTGCGGGTGTGACATTTAATTAAAGTCACACCCGCAACGTCTTTTAAAATTGATTACAAATGTATACTTGAACAAATTATATGTAAATTTATGTAAGAATAATATGCTGGAAAACATTACTTGGCAGCTTTAACTGTATCCTTTGATTTAATAGAGTGAATTCCAGTTAATAAATAAAAATTTGCATTATCTGAGCATGTGACACTGTATGCAATTGATTTATTCAGTTTGGATTGATAAAATTGTTGCTTTACTACAAGAAAATAATTTTATTAGTGATATATGGTTAAGAAATTAATTTAAAAAGGTAAGATTTTTATAGAAATTAAAAAAAAGAAAATTACGAAACAATATTTTAGCAATTTTCTTTAAATTTGTTAATTTTGTTTTGTTTTTTATATATATATTTTTTTTATTTTGTTATTTGATAGTATTTATCTAATATATATAGTTTTAGTTTTTTAAAATAAGTAAAGAAATATTAGGGGAAGTTTTTTTTTCGCTTTTAATTCAAATTAAATAAAAAGTAGAAGTAAGAATAATAGAAACTGTTAAAATGTTTATTAAGTTAGCATAAAATGTATATAGTCAGTTTGAAATTAACCAAAATTTAACATAATTAACTTTATGTAAGATTGGAAATTTCAAGGGATAAATATTAACAATTTGTTAAGCATATATTTTCGGACTGGAAGTGCTATATTTCTTAAGTTTACACAATTTCTTCTCTTTTGCAGAGAATGAAGAGTACAGAAAGATCACGATATCATCGAAAAAAGATTAAAGAAAACCCTTTTAAATATGAAGTATAGCTACAAAAAGAGAAGGAAAGAGACAAAGCAAGGAGAGAAAAGAAGAGACTATTTAAAAAAATCATGGTAAAGGATGGCAATCCTTTTGCATTTCATCTCATGGTAGAGGAGTTGTCGATGGGGTTGGTGCAGTTGCCAAGAAATTGGTAACGCTAGCAACACTCTGCAACTATAAATTGAGCTTCAGATTTTGCTATGTGTATAGAAAAAGTTCTAAAAAATATAAAAGAACTCTGCTGAATATGAAATTTCAGAAGATATTGTGAAAATGCTTCATGCATGCTGGCACAAAGCACAATTGGAGCTCAACATTCAATCGATATATCATGTCTGTTTCTATTGACGTAGGAACAATTAATGTCGCAATAACTTCAGAAAGTGATCACAAGAGAATTTGTTTGTTACCATATTTTGTCAAAAATATAATATCCAACGATAAGAGTGCAGTTGGAGATTTTGTAGAAGTTGTTTTGTTCTTCACATAAAAAAAAAAAAAAAAAAAAAAAAAAAAAAAAAAAAAAAAAAAAAAGGTAAAAACTTTGATGGGAAAATAAGACAAATGAATGGAGATGATATAGAATAAGAGTATCTGAAAAAAAAAAACAAGAAAATGTGTATATTTGGTTCAGGCAGTCAGATGTATCCATACTTTGACAAGGATATAATATCCAACAATGAATGTGCAGCTGAAGGTTTTGTAGAAGTTGTTTTGTCCTCGACATTAAAAAAGTGAAAACTTTGATGGGCAAATAAGACAAATGGATGGTGAGGATATAGAATTAGAATGTTTGAAAAAAAATTAAGAAAGTGAGTATATTTGGCCCAGTCAGTCAGATGTATCCTAGGGAAAAAAAGAGCATTTTTGTAAAAAAAGCTACCACCACCAGAAATTATAAATTCAAGATTGGAAATGAAATTTGTTTGATGTTTTCCACTCTAGATATTATAATTGTAACATTGATTAATTCTTCATTTAAAAAAATCTGCCTTGAAAATATTTGTGTATGTCATTATTTTATTGGCTGTACAAGTCACACCCGCAACAGGGCGTCACACCCGCAACGAAAATTTTGAATATTTTCTACAAAAGCAAGAATTGAGTAAGTAATTTAATTTTTTCATAGAATAATTACTTAAGTATTACTGTTTGATATTTAAAAAAATCAATTCACTCAGTTGTCATAATTCACAGAGTTTTGCGTTTTTGCACTGAAAGATGAAAATGCATGTCCTTTTTGTGTCACACCCGCAACAGGTAGAAATTATTTTTTTTTTTTATAAATAAATGATACATCGGACAATTTTCAGATTTGAATAAATGTATATGTAAGTGGTCTACATTGAAATTCATACAAATTGAAACCAATGCTCAAAAATATTTTTGCTGGTGACTAATGTAAGTTGTGTAAATGTCACACCCGCAACTTTGGATTGGGCGTATAATTGATAACATTTTCAAACAGTTTGGATATTAGAAAAGAAATCCCAGTCGACTCTGACTGCAAGCACAAACAGATTTCGAAGTTCTAATTACACCTACTAAAATTAAATCAAGATTAGAGATAAACACAGCATAACAATATTATTTGGCCGCTTTTGACGAATTTTTAAGGTATCCGACCACTTTGAAAATGCAATTTTCGACCAAAATTGTCAAAACTTTTTTATTTTATTTTTATAAAGACCAACTTTTTACATTTCCAAAACTGTGTTTATTTTTATTGTACGATAAATAGATCCGGAATGATAGCGATTATTAAACTACTCAACACCTGTCACTGCCGTTTAAAAGGCCGTGTGTTTGGAAACATTTCGGGGTTTTGGTAGTTTTTTTTAAATAATTATAAGAAATGTAAATAATATGCTTCATGGACAATATTTTTTTTTTTTTTTGGGGGGGGGGGGGTTCGAGGCTAATTTGTTTATTATAGATGCACATTACTGTAAATTCTTGAAAAACATAAATCGACACTTTAATCGCATTTTTTGGAAAATGTAATTTTCAGTGAAAATTCCAAACGCAAAACACGATTTCTCAAAAAGTTATAGGAATATCACCATGAAATTTAAAATATATGTTATTTACACTATTGTGAAGGGAATGAACTAAAGATTTAAATTTAGAATAAATATTTTTTTATTTTATGGATGTTTTTGTGGAATGACATCGATGAATTTTATGAAAATTAACATGTAAACAGGTACGATACGCTATAAGTTTTGAAATACTTGAAGCATCTCCTAGATTTTAGTTCATTCTTTTCGCCAATGTCATAAATATGAAGTGTAAATAGGAAATTATGATACATACAGAAGAATTTCCTTTAGAGCGTTTTGCGTTTTGGGTCAAATATCATTAAATTGTGCGATAAATTCCTCCATTTATCAAAATTTTATCAATGAATAAAATATTTTTTACTTTTTTTCGCATTTTCTAGTCATAATCTTAGTAAAAACAAGTTTAAAAAGTAATTTAATAGCTTTTATGGAAAAAATTGCTCGGAACGTGGTCGGATACCTTAATTTCATATTTCTGTAAGAGTTGATTTTATCAGAATCGTGTTAATATGGTATTTTTTTCTTCAAACCCAATTTTTTTCATCCCTTGTGAACATTTTTTATATCATGTACTAGTAGAATTCATCGTATCAGAAACTTGTTACCACAAAAGTTATAGATAATAATAATAATATTTATGCAATAAATTCTAAACGTGTGGCGACTGTTTCATTAAATGAACTACACGCTGTATTTTAAATTCTGACGTGCTTTTCATTGCGGTGCGTGCACGTTGAATGATGCAACTGTATATACAACATTTCTAAGTATTGTCAAAAATTTTCACCACACCAGTGATACTTTTTTTTATTGACTTAAAAATGGAGATGCTTTTATTACCGGAGATGTGATTTTTTTTTCTTCTACAACCCCTCCCCTTATTTTATTATTATATTTATGTTCATTTTTTTTAAATTTATTTTTTTGTGTGTAAAAGGTGGTTCTATAAAACACATATGTCAATATAAAAGTTGTAAATAATACTAAGAAGATTCATAATAAATTTATGCGGGTTTTGATACCTTGTGAATTGACAAAACTGATAATTTTTTTTATCCCTACTTTTAAACTTTCGAACAAAGTTAAAAAGTGTTTATGACTTCGGTTGGTCTGTCCGTCTGTCTGCACTCTAACTCTCATAAATATTCTGAGATTGCCCTGAAATTTTTTAGAAGTTATTGACGATTACCCCAGAACGAACACTATTTCAAATGAAGACAAAAGTTTTCCGTTGCATTACAATCAATGGAAAAAAATAATTTCAAATGAATTTTAAAGTTGTTATTTCCTTTAAAATCATAAAAAAATTGATATGCATTTACGAAGTACACTAAAACACATATTCTATAGAATATGCGGTGCAAAGAACAGTTATTCATTTACATGGTTACACAAAAGAATTCCATTATATAATGGTAGAGGAGGAATGTTTTCGACATATTTTAATTATATTAAGCTATATCATGTATAATGAAATTGATTTACGCCACTAAGGTTTGATATAAATTATTTTATGTATAAAACAAAATGCATAGTATTTATAGGGACAAAGAAAAGATTTCAAATAGTATATTCTATCCAAAGTACTGTTATTAGAAATGATGACAGGAAATGAATTTTTAATTGTGATATGCGCTTTTAATTTTAACTGTATGTATGTTATATAGTGTGTATAAATGCTACAGTTGATATACAGGACTACATAAAAGTATTCGTAAAAGTTACTGAGTATAAACATAAATTACTTAATAGTGGTTTTTAAAAGAGTTATGCATTAGTTTACTAATAAATGTTTGTAGAATATAGATAAAAGGATATACAGGACCAGACAAAGATACATGACCGTGAATGAATGATAATTTTTGAAAACATGATTTCAGTAATTTCAAGTGTATTTTAGTTTGAATTAAATTATAGCTAAATACTGGCGTGCGCCTGTTATAAAGGTAATAGGTAAACTGCAGGACTGAACAAAAGTATCCAAGTATGTTTAGATTGCAGTGTAAATTGCTGAAAGAGAAATTTCAACCTGTTAGGCGTTTTCTTGCTAAACTAAATTTTCCCATTATGTAGTATCTATATCAGCTTACAGTTCAAATACAAGGCTATTCAAAAGTATTGGAATAAATATTTTGTCTATAGACGGTAACGACTTATTTCTCTAAATAACGAAGTTTTGTTAAAGATTTCAGGAAATGTTGGAAAGTGTTTCATGATCTATGCTTAACGCATAATTTTTCTTACTTGTTTTGCTCTAAAAGTTGGTCTTAACAAAAAATTGCCAATATAAATGTTTTTGATAATCATAAGAAGATTTTTGATAAATTTATGTTGATGTATGACAAAATTCACGTTTTTTTTTTCTCTATTCTTTCGCGAAATTTGAGTTTTTTTCCCGACCCTTTGACGAAATCCGCGTTTTTCCGCTGTCCTCTGTCGAAATTCGCGTTTTTTTCCCGATGATTTGACAAATTTTGCTCTTCTTCCTTGAACTCTTGATTATATTTGCACTTTTTCTGCGATCTTTTAAAGAAAATCGCGTTTTTGCTTCCTCCCTTTGATGAAATTCGCGTTTTTTTTTACGATTCTTTGCCAAAATCGCGGTTTTTTGGGCCATCTTTTGACGAAATTCGCATTTTTTCCGCGACCGTTCGACAAAATTCCTGCTATTTTTGTTCTCTTTTGACGAAATTAACGCTTTTTCCACAGCCTTCTGAAGGAAATTGCGCTTTTCCGTGATCTTGATTAAAACTGTTCTTTTTTTGGCGAAATTCGCGCTTTTTTACGCGACCCTTTTCGTTTCGTTTTCATCGCCACTTTTATTACACCTGGAAATTTTCGGAGATACAGACAGCAATGATGTCAAATGGCAATTCAAGTTAAGTTGCAAAAAAACGGCGATTTCGCGCAGCTCTTACACCCCTGTAATTGTTTTAAACGAAACTTTGGTATAACTTAAGCTCTGCTGAGGGCCTTGACTGGTTGGGGCCCGGGGCTGCAGCCCCCTTAGCCCCCCCCCCCTTAATCCGGCTATGCATATATATATATATATATATATATATATATTACAGTGTAATAAAATATTTAAAAGAATATTCCATTCTTTTTAAAATTCTGAATTTGCCATTATTTTTTGTTGTTGTTGAAATATGGAAAAATTATAAGATATTTTAAAGAGGGTACATTTCACTTTAAAATGTCGCATTCGGTATAAATATTGCGGGACTTCCGATACGAAGTTTGTTAGCAAATATTTTTGTTTTAAAATATCAATTTTTTAAAAATCGAATTAACGATATAAACTAAAATAAATTTAAGGTTAATATCATCACATCACTGGCGACGCCGGGTTGGCCAGCAAGCATCACACCAATTAAAATCTATCGTGAAAATGTACAGCAATATAATGCACTATTATGGTATCTATTTTAATTCTTTATTCTCTAACACAATCACGAAAATATTTTTATGTTCATAATGCCATAAAATTGCAATTCTTTTTATTCTGACTCCACGATAACAAATAACGCCCATCCCCCGCCCGTATAAATACAAAGGATATTGCAGGAAAAAATACAAAGTAAATAAGAAGCTAAGTGTTATGAATTTTTTAATCTAGGAAAGGTATTCTGAGGCACTATCGTTTAAGGCTCAAGTTTCAATGCATTTGTAAAAAAATGAAGAATGTTCTTCGAATCTAAACTACTTCAATAATATTGCCTGCGAATGTCATGCCTTTGCATTTAAAAATAAGTCCACGAATGCATTAAAAATTTCGTAAAGTCAAGTGAACTAAAATATTTATAAACAACCGTAAAAAAAAAAAAAATATTGTTTGTAAACTGTAACTATGAATAAAGAAAATGTAAAAATAAAAATGAATATTTCATTACCTGAAAATTTTAATTTTCGTTTGATACTTTTGATAGTTTTTCAATTTACATTTCCGCTTCATAACCATACATTAATTTCCCCTTTCTCACCTTAACTAGATATTGTAATTCTGTATGATAATGATGTTACAAGGTTTTATAATTTGCAACAGTCTCAAATAAAAAAAGGCAAAACATATTTTCCAAAGTTGTTAGAAAGCCCTCAAGAGCAACATACTGAGGTTAACAATGACATTATTCTGTTATATATCTGTTACAATCTTATTGTAACAGATGATAGTTGCCTGTTTTGTAGAACCTGTTATGTCAAGCCAAAATAGGTAGCCAATTGCAACAGAAACTCCAAGCCTTTACTTTTCTCCTTACCTGATTTTAATAAATTTTCTGTATGACAGATTTACAAGAAAGCGATTTTCACGGACATTAGGATCAGTTTAAGAAAAAGAGGATAATCTCTAAACCCTATTATTCTCTGAAATCCGCAGTTTGACTCTTTGGAGAGGCGGTACGGTAAATTTCTACAAAGCAACAAAACGGGAAATTTTCTACAGCTCCTGAAATAAAATGAAAAAAAAATGTTTTTCACGAATGAATTTTTCGTAACTGTCTGAATTGAGAAGTTTTAGGGATGAGTGTCTATTCTAAACTACTGTCTATTCTAAAAAAGTTATTAAAAAAAGTTTAGAAATTAAATGCACCAGTCAGTTGTCGATCAAGTTGCCAGTCAGTTGTGCTAGGTCGGGCAAATATTCTCCCAAGTCGGGCATTGCCCGACCTGGCCCCCACCTGGCTACGGCCCTACATCACTTCCTCGCTCAAATTATTATTTTTAAATGCTGAATAAAAAATATTTGAATTTTCTTGCATCCTAGTTTATTTCATTAAAAAATTGTTATTCCATGAAAAAAAGTATTATTTAACTTCATCCATGAGCTTATATTGAGATGCTTTTCAATGTTTACATTCTAACATGCATTGCATATAATACATTTTGTGTATTTCACAGTGTTGACTGTATTATACATTATTGTAAGCATTCATTATGATTTCTAGCCCATTATTACATTCAAATGACTGTTTTTAAAATGTAAATAAACCCAGAAGTCTGTATCATTCTATTTGCACAATATTTATCCCAAGCTATACAGATTTCAGCTGCTTTACCCTTTTTAAATATTGCTTGCTTCATATTTAGCGACTGAAATGTTGGATTAAAAAGGTTTCACATAGATAATTAATATTTTTTTATGGGTGCTTTTTAGTGATCTATAATGTTAACAATTAAAATTTTTACTGGATTCGTTAATTTGGTTTTAGTTAAGAGAATCAAATAATGCTTAAATATGTACACATAAGTTCTTTTCATAAATTATTTTTAAATGCAAGGTACAAAATACATGAATTTTCTTACATCTTTGTTTATTTCATTAAAAAATTGTTATTTCATGAACAAGAAGTATGACATAACTTCAACTATATATGTTAGGACATTTTTCAATGTTTACATTCTAACAAACATTGCATATAATATATTTTGCGGATTTTACAGTGTTGACTGTATTATATATTATTTTAAGCATCCATTATGATTTCTAGTCCATTATTACAATCAAATTACTGATTTTAAAATGTAAACAGTATAAAAAAAAATGAGTTTTTCAAAATCATCATTGAAAAAATGTGTGAGTTTCAGTTAACAGTTGAGGGAAAACATTGTAAATTTCATAAAAAAAGAGGCTGAAATATGTAGCAAATTTTATCAAAGATTACAGTATCAAAATGAATTTTCGCAATCTGTCACAAAAAAATATTGCAAACTTCGACATATATTTGCAGAAAAACATCACAGATTTCCTCTATTGATTATGGGAATAAGCATACATTTCATGAAATGATCATTGAGACAAATCATGAAACGATTGTAAGCAACTACAAATTTCTAAAATAATAATTTTTAGTTTTAATGAAATTCCAAAGGTAAGTTTTTATTCATATTTTACATGGGATTATTCCAATTTTGTTATTGTGTGTTTTTGAAAACTACCACTGTCATTTTGGGGGAAAGAAACAGGTCTGAATATATTTAAAATTTCAGATTTTTCTAACTATACCATTCAAAATTTGTGTAAAAAGGATAAAATAATACTACTTACGTACAATTATATATTTTTATCTTTTGATTACTATCATTGAATAATGCAGGAATTTTTGTTTAAATAAATGCAAAAAGATGAATTTGTTCATACTCTATATGTCATTGTTCAAATTTTGTTAAGTTTGTGTTTTTGAAAACTTATGGAGTAGAGAAGGAGGGGAAGGGAGTATATTCCGAATTTTGCGAGATTGCCGGGTAAAAGCTCTGTACTTTATTTTATTTTGGTTTATTGTCAGTAATTTTTTCCTCTAGTTTATGAACACAAATTACTCCTTGAACCAATATAAAACTTTCAGGTTCAAGAAAATTTACTGAAGGAAATATTCATGTATATTGTGAAATAAGCAAAAAGTTTGTAGGGATAAAATCACTTATTGTTAAAGTTTTATCACTGTTTTAACGAAGAATAGGATTGTATTAAGCATAACCAATCGAGCTTCCTCACTCAAATTATTATTTTTAAATGCTGAATAAAAAATATTTGAATTTTCTTGCATCCTAGTTTATTTCATTAAAAAATTGTTATTCCATGTAAAAAAAGTATCACTTAACTTCATCCATGAGCTTATATTGAGATGCTTTTCAATGTTTACATTCTAACATGCATTGCATATAATACATTTTGTGTATTTCACAGTGTTGACTTTATTATACATTATTGTAAGCATTCATTATGATTTCTAGCCCATTATTACATTCAAATGACTGTTTTTAAAATGTAAATAAACCCAGAAATCTGTATCATTCTATTTGCACAATATTTATCCCAAGCTATACAGATTTCAGCTACTTTACACTTTTTAAATATTGCTTGCTTCATACTTAGCGACTGAAATGTTGGATTAAAAAGGTTTCACATAGATAAATATTTTTTTATGATGCATTTTAGTGATCTATTAACAATTAAAATTTTTACTAGATATTTTAATTTGGTTTTAGTTCAGAAAATCGAATAATGCTTAAATATGTACACATAAGTTCTTTTCATAAATTATTTTTAAATGCAAGGTACAAAATACATGAATTTTCTTACATCTTTGTTTATTTCATTAAAAAATTATTTCATGAAAAAGAAGTATGACATAACTTCAACTATAAATGTTAGGACATTTTTCAATGTTTACATTCTAACAAACATTGCATATAATATATTTTGCGGATTTTACAGTGTTGACTATATTATACATTATTTTAAGCATTCATTATGATTTCTAGTCCATTATTACATTAAAATTACTGCTTTTAAAATGTAAAAAATATCCAGAACAGAGGTCTGCAGCATTCTATTTGCAAAATTCTTCATCTCAAGCTATACATATTTTAGCAATGCTAAAATTTCCAAATTATGCTTGTTTTATGCTTAGCAACTGAAATGTTGTATAAAAAGGTTTCACATATATAAATAATATTTTTTATGATGCTTTTTAGTGATCTATAGTGTTAACAATTAAGATTTTTACTTGATTTGTTAATTTGGTTTTAGAACTAAATCTGAATAATTCTTAAATATGTATACTGTACACACAAATTCTTTTCATAAATTCTTGTGATGCTTTCTGAGTTGTTTATTTTATTTATAGCTGTTTAGTAAATGAAAGTTGGTTGTTAATGGATTAATATTATTTTACATGATTTATGAGAAAAAAATTAAATTTTTTCAAGTCGTCAATTTTAAAATATTTCGTACAATGTTAAATGTGTAAATTTCCATACTTTGCACGTTTTATGCTTAGTGACTGAAATGTTCGATAAAAGTATATTATTTTTATTTTGAAAGTTAAGTCGCCCAAGAATGGAAAGTTTCATATGAAATGAAAACATTTAATAAATAATAGAGTCCTTATTTTCTTTTCTTTGTCGGTTAAACATTTTCCTAATTGAAGTATGAAACTTATAGGGTGGACCGGGGTAATTCCTGATCAAAAAACACTAACACCTAAATATCTTTTTAATGTTTACAATAGATGTGACCAAATTTAGCATGGTTAATGATTCACCATGTTTCTATTCAATAAAATGTAGGCTTTGATTAAAATATTATTTAAAGTTTGCTTAATTAAAAAATTTTGATTCTCGGTAACTACCCTGGGAACATTGTAATTATCAATTACACCGGGGCAATTACCAATCAGGACATTCTTTTGTACAAATGATAGGTACATTGATTAATTTAGAATATAGGGGAGACTGGGTACAATGGACCACGGGGTACAATGGTCCACCCCCTATTTTTGATATTAATTCTGATTTTGAAAACTTCATATTTTAGTATATAGATGGCACTCATGAAGTAGTAAAAAGAAGTTTGAAACCATGCGCATAGCTGACATTTTAGCCATTTTATGCTTGATAATTGATTTGACACAGGGGGAGTAAGGCAAAAGTAAATATTTTCAGTGAAACATATCTTCATTTATTTATTACAGATTTGTAGTTTGAAAGATATTCTGTGGCAAAATAAAAAGGTTAGACAATACATTATTATATTTATTGTAGCTAAAATAATAGAATTCTAAATTTCTTTTTTTATCATCAAGTTTTTGTCAAACTTCCATATGGGGTACAATGGACCATCAGAAACTGGGGTACAATGGACCATGGTCCATTGTACGCCAGTTTTGTATCCCATGTTTTTAAAAGTTAAATATTATAAGTGAAATTCAGAATTAATAAATTATTTTACTTCTGTGTGTAGATTAATTAATGGTTCATGTTGTGTAGTGCATTTTTGAAATATTTATCTGTATAATATATGCTTTCAAACATAAAAATTAGCCCAAATTAAGAATTAATAAATTATTTTATTTCTGTGTGGGAAATAATTAATGATTCATGTTGTGAAATGCATTTTTGAAATATTTATGTATAATATAAGCTTTCAAATTTAAAAATTAACCCAAATTGAACACCAAAAATTAGTAAACAAAATATTTTGTGCATTTGAGGTTTTTTTTTTTTTTAATTTCATATAATTTGTTAATTCAATATTCTTGCACTTATGCATACCTGCATCCATAATAAGTTAGATTTAAATAAAATAGTAGAATGAGAAAAACAAAAATTATACCTACCTATTAGTTTGTATCTGGATATAATAATTAAATAAGGTAAAATTCATTAAAAAAATACAGATTATGTAAAGTAGACAGGAAAAATTTATTATATTTTTCTTTCATATATTTAGATATATATGTTTCTTATTATAAAGGTTTATATTTTACTTTAAGTGGCATCATTGTACAAAAATGATACATATTATTTTTCATATTTCTTTTAGCAAAAAAATGAAAAATGGCTTGTAATATCAGAAGTTTAAGATTTATGGGGTGAATCGGAACACATATCCTCTCATGGTTTATTTTTCTATACAGTAATAGTTTCATGTAATATATGAAAACATATGTGTGAATATGTATTGTAACAATATTTTGTTCGTTCTAATTACTTGAAGAGTTTAAAGGTGCCAAGAAATTGCTTGGTTAAAAAAAAGTCAACGCCTAATCCAACAGACATGGAACACACAATAAAAGAATTTAAAAGTAGCAAATTAGTTAGAAAAACTTCACAAAATTATTCTCTGACATCCACAACATTACAAAAACATCTCAAAATGAAAAAAACAATAAAAAAATAGAGGGATGCAAACAGTACCTAGGGCTGGGGATGAGGGCGCATTAGTAGATTGTATTAATAAATGCAGCGATTGGGGCTATTCAATATTTTCACTTACCCAATGACTACTAGTAAAGTTATAACACAGAACAGGGTTGAATTTGTATTAAATTCTACTTCTGCAATTCGAATATAATTTTTTACAATAAATTTTAATTTATCTTGATTTCCAAGTTGTTTTCTAATTTTTAAAAAATCATAACTTTATTTGTATGTAAAATAAAGGCTTGATTCACAATAGCTATGCGTTCCTGCTCCTCCCTTATCATTATTACCTGTTTTTATTAAACCTATTAAAGTCTGAATCGGAAAAATTAAAGATTATAACATTTGTTCCGATTCACTCCTGTCTGCGAGGTGAATCGGAACACCATTAAAAAGTTATATAATATGTATATAAACAGTAAAAATGTTTCGTTTTTGCTTAAAAAGTAAAGGACAAAACAAGACCGAAGTTTACAGTTGAAAAATAAAAAAATTAAAAAATCAGTTGTTGCTTTTTTTTAACGTCAAAGTTCAAAAGCGTTCCGATTCACCCCATTTTACGGTATGAATTCTTGCATTAGTCTTTAATTTTTTGTTTTTATCATTAACCTAAAAAAAGCAATGATATCAATACAAAAAACCCTGAACGGGTTAAAAGCTTGTGACGCAGCACTTTATCTTACATCGCTAAGAATTTTAAATTTGGGACTTAAAACTAATGATATCAAAATTTATGTGACGCTATGATATTAATATATATATATATATATATATACATTAAAAATTATTCATTAATGCTTTAAAAATATGAGTCTTAAAAGTTATGATATCAAAATTTAAGCGACGCCTTGATGAGACTTTAAACGATGTTTTAAAATTCTATTTATTTATTTATTTATTTATTATCTAAATACATTTACATACCTAAACAATACTTTTCATTTTCCAATACACTGTTAAATATATCACTTTCACTGAATATATATAATGCACTGAAATGTTTTATTTGAATAAATTGGTTTATCTTTTGTGCTACGCTATCCAAAATCAAAAGTAACATTTAAAAAAATATTTTTGCGTCATTGTATCTATTTGCATATATTTAACTTAGTTTTAGGGATTACAATCCCGGGATCCCGCATCCCGGGATTCCGGGATCCCGGCGTATTTTTAATCTCGAAAATACCGGGATTTGTCAGAAAAAAATCCCGGGATTTACGGGATTCTCCGTTTTTTTTACTGGAATAATATTTAGCTGAAATTAAAAAAGATGTTTATAAAATTTCGCTTTTGGTTGGGAAAAATCAATTTTCATGAAGTTTATGCATGATTGAAAAAGAATATATATCTTAAATATTTTTACATACATTTCTAAGCGATTAAATCATTTACAGTGGAAATCTTTTGACTTGCAAATAGATGTAACACACACAGTTATTAGGCAGAAAAAATGAAATCGTTTGTTTATTTCGATTTCACTGCGTATGTAGAAATTTTATTCACTTCGTAGGTCATTTTTGAATTAGATTTTACTGATAAGCGTCGAATTTGTGTATGATTGTCATTATTTGCTAACTTCTTAGCTTTTCGTGTATTCCTATTTACTTTGCTTTAAAGATGTCAAATGAAAAGGATTCATTAGCTCATCGGAAAGACAATGATACATCTTCAGTATGATATTACTATTATATGGTTGTATGGTACGTCATTTTGACATACCATTATTATGGTACGTCAAAAGATGGAAAAAGCGCTAAATGTAAAAGTGTAGCGCAGTGCTTGAAACATTAGATGGATCGACTAAGAGATTGCATACACATTTATACGACGCTAAATTTTAGAAAGAATTTATTACATCCTCTTTTCCTTCCAAAAGTCAAGTTTACACAGAAGATAAATTGCCTTCTAAAAATTGAAAATAGAAGACTTATAATGATTTGCCAAAATCTGTAGTATCAGTTAGAAATCGTGTAGTGAATTACAGTTTCATAATAAAGGTGTTAATTACAAAAGATGTACAAATTTTTTAAACTTCGGGGAAAAATAGTTTGACTTTTGACGAATGAACATCTATTGCAAACAAACGGTTTATGAATATTAATGTTCATTCAAGAAGTGTAAATTTAAACAAATTCTGTAATTTAGGGCTTATGTGTATACATCGATTTTTCACTGAAAAAAAGTATGTTGAAATGCTGACAATGTGTGTCTAAAACAGTATGACATTTCAATCAAAAAAGACGTTGTTGCTAATCGTAACTGATGGCCCAAATGTAATGCTGAAAGTCGGAAAAGAAATTGAATCTGATGAACAGCTTTGTTTCGCTCATGGCATTCATTTAACAGTTTGTGATGATTTATATTGTTGTAACCAACGAAATACAGAACCAGAAACTTCCTTCAGTAAAACAGTAGCTGAAACTTGCTGTGGAAGTTAAAATTTAGCCTTAGAAGAAAATGATAAAGATGAAGATATTGAATCTTCCGAAAGTTTAAAATCGGGTTTTGTTTTAATTTTTGAAGACGAAAACGGCTTTTCATACTCTGATGAGTGTATCAATGAACTTATCAAAAAAGTTCGAATATTAGTAATTCATTTTAAACGATCTGCAACAAGGAATGAAATTCTTCAAAAATATGTTAAATCTGAAAAAGAGAAAGAACTTCCCCTTCTTTTAGATTGCAAGACTAGATAGAATATCCAAGTAACTGTACTTGAACAATTTTATTTCTTGAAAAATAGCATACAGAAAGCTTTAATTGATTTAAGGCATAAGATCTGAATTGACGATTCCGATTTTCAACTTATAAACAAAATTGTTGAAGTTCTCAAACCGATACAAATCACAGTAGAAGTAATCTGTCGCAGGGATTCTAATTTATTAATCGCAGACACAGCTTTAAAAATTATTATTTAATCGAATTGTTGGAGAAAAAAAATCAAAATTTGCTTGCAAAATGGCAGACGTGCTAAAATTATGCATTTTAGAGCGACGACGTATGGAATTATCGGGTGTTTCAAATTATTTGCATAATCCTAAACGAAATGACCTGAGTGAACACTAGCAGTACGTTTTCTATTCCTAACAAAACTGTTATAAAGAAGCAAGTGAAAGCAATAATTAGAAGACAATGTGTTGACAATGGCAATTTTGAAGTTACAGAAACAACGCATATTGAGCCCACTGCGAAACGGTAAACGGATTACCGAACATATAAGGAAAAATTATTACAAGAAATAGAAAAAAAAACATGCGAACTACTAAACAAAAGGATTTATCAATACAAATTAGAAATGAGATTCCTCTCTTTGAAAATGGAGGAGTTACGTGGTCGTCATTTAAAATTAGCTTATCAATATTTGCTTAGAATCCCCTCCGCGAGTGTAGAAGCAGAACGAACCTTTTTAGCAGCAGGATTTATAGCAAACAAAATTAGAAGTCGACTTGGATATGATACTTTAAATGTTTAGTTATTTCTTAGATCATATTTTCAAAGGAAAACCGATTAGTTAAGAAACACTGAGCTATTCAAACTAATCTTCTTCTTCTTTTTTTTTTTTTTATCTTGGTATGTTATAATTTTTTACGTTATGCAATATTTTCAAATTTTAACAACTATCACTAATTACAAATTTAAATAATACACTTAGTTAATTTTTTATTGATATATGTGAGTATGTGTTAAGTACTTTTATTTCAAGAAAAAAAGAATTCTGTAGGGGAAAGTCTTGTGTTTTTGATATCCTAAATTTGTAATCTTTAGTTATTTGGCTATAAGAATAATTCAAAATTTAATTAGTAATAATAATTTATTAATTATCTTTTCATATTGTAAATATTTACCCATTCAAATACTTTTTTTAGCATCAAATGAAAGAAATTATTTGGAAGATAAAATACAGACTTTTTTTGTTACATTGTTAAACATCAACAACATATTTGTTTTAATTTCCAATTCTTATAATTTATCCTATACTTTTTTTTATTATTAAAGTAATAAATTTTGAACTTGGTATATTTTCATAAATTAGGCTGTATTTTTGCTTTAATTATTTTTTTCAATATTGTGAAATTTAGCTATTGTGAGAATTGATAATATTGGAGAAATTTTAATTTTCGTAATCCCGGGATTATCCCGGGATCCCGGGATTGAATCTAAACAATCCCGAAATCCCGGGATCAGAAATTAGTCTCGGGATTGTAATCGCTACAGTTTAGATACAATGGTGCAAAAATATTTATTTAAATGTTACTTTTGATTTTGGATAGCGTAGCACAAAAGATAAACCAATTTATTCAAATAAAACATTTCAGTGCATTATATATATTCAGTGAAAGTGATGTATTTAACAGTGTATTGGAAAATGAAAAGTATTGTTTAGGTATGTAAATGTATTTTGATAATAAATAAATAAAAATATAGAATTTTAAAACATCGTTTAAAGTCTCACCAAGGCGTCACTTAAATTTTGATATCATAACTTTTAAGACTCATATTTTTAAAGCATTAATGAATAAATTTTAATATATGTATATATATATATATATTAATAGCATAACGTCACATAAATTTTGCTATCATTAGTTTTAAGTCCCAAATTTAAAATTCTTAGGGATGTAAGATAAAGTGCTGCGTCACAAGCTTTTAACCCGTTCAGGGTTTTTTGTATTGTTAATATACTCACAGCTCTGGCACTAGACTCAGTCGAGGCACTTCAAAGCAAACTTCTCACTTAGACTTCAGCTAAACTGCTAGATAAAATTTTTATTAGACAGCCCGTGGCTGTAAAAACACTCTTTATTGTTTGAAATAATCAACTTAACGAAACTATCTCTTACCAACGGCAAACTCCTTGAATAGCTCCGCTCTGAATGAACTCAGTCGGCAAACGCTGCTGGCTATCTCACTTCGAAACTCCTCGCTAATTCACTGGAGACTAATAACTCGCTATACTGCTTCACTCCACACACTACTAGCTGGCTTGCCCCGCTACACACACTCTGCTTCTCCACACACACTCAAAGCTTTTATATGCTGCAAACTGAGATACTATAAATTTACATATTACTTCTAATCGTGACATAACTATAGATCAGAGGAAGACGCACACGCTCTAGAAAGTTAAAGTAAAAGAGAGGATAGATGTCGCTTCCACGCTACACATGTTAAATCATTGACGTCACGATCTCACAAAAATGCTAGAGTGCCTTTATCACAAAGGTCACTCTTTCACAAGCTTATTAATTCATATTTTTTCTTTTATTATAATAAAACAATTTCTGTGCAAATTGCATTACACTAAAAATGAAAAACCTTCATTTACGTGTTGAATATATTTATATATATTTTAACAAATATAAATTGTCAATGTTTTAATCAATTGTACAAACTTTAATAATAACATTTCTGTTGTACAAAACTGAGCTCTAATTTGGAATTAAGTAGAATCCAACGATACTTAAATTCATCAGCTAACATTCCACATGAGCTAAAAAAATAGAGTTGTTGGTTTAAATCCAGCTTATCCAAAGAAGCAGTTACTAATGAAATTTTAATGAAAGTAGTGCTACAACCACTTGGTGTTATAGACTTTTCATTATAGATTATGTAAAAATTTGAGTGTCTGTCTAGAGAAATAAACTTCTTTAATGAAATTGTTTGTTTTACCCCAATTAGCATATGAAATAAAGTCAACTCAATAGAAATATAAAACAAATAGAAATATAAAACAAAATTTGTTTAATTACTGTATATTTTGATGACAGAAGCAAAAGTAATTTAGCATCATTTAGGCTCTAAATTTCTTGAATGCATGTGTGTACACCTTTACAGATTTGAAATTCAAATAAAAAATTCAGCGCATAAAAAAATGCATATATATTAATAATTAAAAACTAATGAATATATATTTATTAAGCATATAGGAATGCAAAATTATGGATTCTAAATATTGAGTGCTAGATATATGAAATCTGAGACTGGGTAGTTTTTGCACTATTATATGCGAGAAAGACAGGCGGATTTGACCAAATGACGACCGCAGGTAGCCATACTTATATACAGCTCATATTCAAAATATTAGAATAATTGAGAAAAAGTGATAAGAAAAAATTATTTGTCATTTATTTATTTTTTATACTAAGTAAATGCAATTAAATTTCTTATAAATTAAATCTGGAATGTTTAGATAAGATTTTAACATTTATAAAATATAAAATACAGCACAATAAATTAGGTATACAGCTTCCTTAAACACACCAGAATATTAGAATAAAATTTAGATTGGTTCAAAATATTAGAATATTTTATTTTACGCAACAATATTACCTTATGAATATGAAGTAAATGGTAGTTAATATTTTGCAGCATCCCCTTTAGCTTTCATAACAGCGTACAAACGATCTTGCATACTATATACAAGGTGTTTACAAACATTTCTATCAATATTAGCCCAAATAGACTTTATACGTGCCACTAACTCAGTTTTACTTGAAGGAGGATTTTCTTGAAGTTTTTTCTTCACTATACACCATAAGTTTTCGATGGGATTAAGATCTGGTGAATTTGGTGGCCAAGGAAGTACCTTAATGTTGCGTTGACGGAACCAATTCTTAGTTGACACCGAGGTATGCGGGGACGCTAAATCTTGTTGAAAGATGAAATCATCTTCAAATAAATCTTCTGATGATGGAATCATGTAATATTCTAAAATTTCTTGATATATCAGAGAGTTAACCTTTTCGAAGACGATGCATAACTTTCCAGGTCCTTCTGCACTCATACAACCCCAAACCATGACACTAGCAGCAAATTTTACGGAACGTTTAAGGCATTCTTTATCAAATGCTTCTTGCTTCATTCTCCAAACTCGAATACCTTGATTACCATATGAAACACAAAACATACTTTCATCACTAAATAATATATTTTTCCAATCTTCATTGCTCCATAAACGTCTTGATTTACACCAATTCAATCTTATACGCTTTTGTCTTGCAGTCATGAGAGGTTTTGTTTTCGGTACACGAGATTCAAATTTAAATTTATGGAGACGTCTTAATGTTGTCGATGTAGAAACTTCAACTCCTTCTTCTTTCCATTTTCGGTGCAAGAATCGCACACTTTTAAAACGGTTTTTCTTAACTATACGCTTCAGTTTCCTGTCATCTCTAGCAGATGTTTTTGGTTTTCGGCCACCATTTCGGCGATTATTTTGAAATTTTCCAATTTTTGAATATTGTGTTAGTATTTTACTAACGCTCGATTGCGAACAATGTAAATAATTCGCTATAAAACATTCATTTTTACCGTGCCGATACAAATCAACCATACGAAGTTTAGTAGATTCAGGAATATCACTCACACGGCCCATTTTAAGACGAAAAAGAAACAAACTGCAAAAAAGAATACTGATTTTAAATAAAATAGTCTGAATTTAATCAATGATGTCACCAGTTAAGAATTGTTAATAATTAAAGGAGAATTAATGTGAAATATTCTAATATTTTGAACCACGTGAATAAATATTCTAATATTTTGACTTTTCAAAATAATTTTTTTTGCAATTAATCTTTTCAAAAATGATATTAAATTTAAGATAACAAGTAAGTTTAATCAACAATAAGTTCTTAATAAAAATATCGTTTGCATATTTTCATTAAAAGACATTAAATTACCAAACGATATTTTCAATTTCTTAAAAAAAGGTAATTATTCTAATATTTTGAATATGAGCTGTAAATACAAACTGTCAGGTTCCTAGAAGACATCTGCCCTGAATTAGAAAGGAATGATAATTCCTTATCTGAATATTTTATGTATTGTGGGTTGTGTATCCGTGAAGCTCGAAATACCTTTCTTTCTTTTCTATAATAACGAATGACAGATGTTGACACAGGTGTGCAGATGACGCACTCGTTGATGAATGAAAGTGATGGCCGCGGGGCGTGCCTCAGCTGTCATCTAGCTATTGGAGTGAGGTGTAAACAGGAGATGTCATGACTCAAGGTTGGAGTGCGGGATTGAACCAATGGATGAGCTCTAAGGAGTCCTGCATGGGGGAAGGAAGATCTCTGAAGGTCAACTCTGGACTGAGAGGTTGGAGACAGTTCTCGCTTGGCGTTGAGACCGATAGGTCGCTCAGGATTTGTGGTCCTGTTGGATAGTGTATATTTTGAGCGTGGGACAAGGCGTCCCGGTGGATAGTGTTATAGGCCGAGAAGTGAGGCCTAATACCCTTGTGTATTGAGATTCTGCAGTAATCTCTGATAAAGCGTATCGAACGTGCGTTGAGTGTGAGGAAGAAAGTGTAAGCTGAACGGTACACAACCAACGTTTAGTGTAGTTAATTTAATGTTGAACCGGATCATCTATATCCGAGTTGTAATTGTAGATAGTTGTAAATATTGTTTCTTGTGTACATATCTATATCTTAAATAAACTGTTAGTTCAGTTCATTAACAGCGTCAGTGTTATTTTACCCAATCCTCACAGCAGGTGACCGATATCACCCATTAATATCGGTGGTGGCAGCTTAAACTACCTAGGACATTCTTCTAAGTTTGGTGGACTGAGAGGAGCGTCCGACAAATTGTTGGCAGCGTCGGGATAGAATCGCCTGAAACCAGTGACCAGCGAGCCGTGTTGCAGTCTGTTAATGCCAGAGTATCCAGTGGAATTCTTGTGTGGTCGTGCCATATCGTCGAGTATGTGCTAAAGCATCGTGCCGGATCGTCGATTGTATGCTAAAGTGTCGTGCCGTATCGTCGAATGTGTGTAAAGTGTCGTGCCGTAGCGTCGAATGTGTGTAAAGTGTTGTGCCGTATCGTCGAGTATGTGCTAAAGTATCGTGCCGGATCGTCGAGTGTGTGATAAAGTATCGTGCCATATCGTCTAGTGTGGACTAAAGTGTTGTGCGTATCTTTATTAGAAAGAACTAAACTGAACTGTTGTGCCATATTACCGCTACATCGTGGAGCTATCTGTGAATAGAAGAGTACCCCACCAAATAAAGTATAAGGTAAGGTGTTTTGATCATTCATTTCTTCTGACATCTCGAACCAAATTGTATTGTTGTATAATTAATAATAATTTAAGTAAATTGTCTATGTAATTTATGTGCAATGAAATAATTGTGTTCAGATAGGTGTAAAGAATTAGTAACCATATTGATATTGTTTTAAAGAAAGGTCATAATAATTTGAGATGATAATGATATGCTATTTATAATGATATTAGGGGACTAAATTAATGCATTAAATCTAAATTATGGTTAAAGTAATCGTTAAATGAAGCAATACTTTTTAAATTTTAAGAGTTACATTATTAAAATTCTAAGCAAATGAAAATTTTAACTGGCCAATACTAGTGAGAAAAAAAAAGGCTCAAAAGAGAGCCATAGTGAAAAAAAAAAGGCCCAAAAGAGAGCCATAGTGGAAAAAAAAAGGCCCAAAAGAGAGCCATAGTGAAAAAAAAGGCTCAAAAGAGAGCCATAGTGAGTAAAAATAAAAGTAAAGATTTTCAGTATATTTGTTTTAAGTGTAAGAACCAGTATTGAGTTCGGAAATATTTTATGAGGATAATGGTAGAAATTTATATATGCATGTTGTACAATTTTTCTTTATGTGGATTTCTTGATTGACATCAATACTTCTATTCAATATCAACGTATCAGTATGATTATGTAAATTGTATGTTGTTATCTAAGTGTATACATTGAGACCTATATTGCATAGTAATCAAATCGAATTACTCTTTTACCTTTTGTTTTATTGGAAGTATATTGTGTGATATCAATGGTTGAGGAAAATTAGAGTATTCAGTAGGTTAATTAGAAATGAAATGTATTGATTATCTGAAGGGTATTAATTAGTTTAATAAGTGGAGAAATATCTGTACTAAGTTAGAAATTTCGGAAATATTAATTTGGTAGGTTTAACTATTCTTGTGGGGTGGTAATAACAATCGGTGAAGGTATGGCTTTCTTATTAAAACTAAAAAAGGTTGATCTTCAGGGGATAGCCGAAGAATTGGGTGTTGAATTCACGGAAGATGATACCAGAATTCAGCTTAAGAAAAAGATAATGGACAGTGATGAGTATGACGAGGGGGTTATTAATGAATTATCAGACACTATTGTTGCAGAACGATTAGAACGCGAAAAGTTAGAAAAACAGGAAAAATTAGAACGCGAAAAGTTAGAACTCGAAAAGTTAGAAAAACAGGAAAAGTTAGAAATGGAGAAATTGAGGATGGGACATGAATTAGAAATGGAAAGGCTCAGAGTTCAAGGTTCAGCAAATAACTCTAATGGATCTAGGGAATCTAGTAATGAAAGTAACATCGAAAAATTGATCAAAAGTGTTAAAACGCTATCTATCAAAGTACCAGAAGGGACTGAGGGATGGAATTTATTTTTCAAGAGTTTAGAAAGGGCATTCCAAACTAAAAATGTACCGGAAAACCAGCAGGCCGAAATTCTACTAAATATGTTAGGAGATAAGGCGGATAATTTGTTAATTTATACCACTAAGGAACAAATGGAGAATTATGAGGAATTAAAGGAGTTAGTCCTAAGGGAACATGAGCCAACCCCGAAGGCATGTTTAGAAAATTTCCGGAAAGCTAGGAGAAATCCGAACGAAACCCATGTATTATTTGTATCGCGTTTAATAGCTACGTGGGAAAATTATTGTAAAATTAGAGGTGCGGACACTTATGAAAAGGTCAACCAGTTAATAGTTACTGATAAGCTAATGAGTACGCTAGATGAGGATACTGCAGCATATATTAGTTTAACTCACCAGGGTAAATGGTTAGAAGCTTCTAAAATTGCTAAAGAGTGTGATAATTATTTTGATGCTAAACATAAGTCTTATGCGGTTACGCATAAAAGCTTTAAAGGTAAAGATAAGTACGTAAACAATGAAAAAATGAGACCAAGGGAGGATAATAAATTTAGGGGTAGTTGGAGGCAAAATGGTAGTAATGAGTGTAATTCTTTTCCGGATAGGAAAACAGAGTTTAAGAAGACGAATGATGCTTCAGGGCCTAAATGTTTTAAGTGTGGTTTGAGAGGTCATTACCAACGCTTTTGTAATAAAGTGGGTAATGAGGGAACTAATAATGGCAATAAAGGGCGAGACCAGAAAGCAGGTGTTCATAAGATTATGGTGAAAGAAAATCAAGAGTTACCTAATGGGGCTATTGTGGCTAGAATATCGGCAAAGGCCGAGCAGAAAACTAATGTTATTGGTGAGAAATTAAATAAACTTGAGAAAATTGAAGTTAGTGTTAATGGGCAAAAAGCAAAGGGATTGGTTGATTCTGGATGTGAGATTAGTGTTGTTCATAAAGATTTAGTACCGGAAGAGAAATTAAAGGGAGCGGGTAGTATTTATTTACAAGGGTTATTTGGTGAAGCTGTTAAATCACCGTTAGTTAAACAACCGCTAGCTATTCCGCAATTCGGGCAAACTAATATTATTCATCAGGAAGTACTTTGCGCAGTAACTGATAATATTAATGAGCAAGTAATTTTACATCCCGAGGTGATTAATGAGTTGTCAGGTGTCAATCTTGAGGAGCCATTGATAGAGTCCGAAGAATTAAAAAGTTCCGAAATTATTATTGATAACTCGAATGAAAAGGAAGATGTAAGTAACGATAGCTGTAATGTTTACGTAATAGACGCGAGATCGCAAAATGTACAAAGTCAGGATCCAGGAAAAACTGAAACTGAGGAAAATAATGAATATATTGTTAGTAACTCAGATATGTTTCAGAAATCCCAGTTGGAATGTAAAGAATTAGAGAAAGCTTGGGAATTAGCTAAAAAGGAAAAAGGGGATTATTATATTGTAAACGGATTATTGTATCATAAAGAGAAATTGTTAGGCGAAACTATAGCGCAATTAGTAGTACCCAATGGTAAGAAGGGAAGAAATCTTAAAATTAGCGCATTCATCGGTATTTGGAGGGCATCATGCAGCCAAGAAAACGTTGCAGAGAATAAGGTATTCTTTTTATTGGGAGGGAATGGCAAAAAAAGCTAAGCAGTTTTGTGAATCATGTTTAGAGTGCCAATTGACTAGAGGGGTTAAAGTAAATGATAGAGCTCCTATTTCCCCAGTGTCGTTGCCGGAACTTCCATTTCAGGTTGTTAATGTTGATTTAATTGGGCCTATTGATCCTAAAAGTTCACAAGGGCATCGGTATATACTGACTTTAATTGATCAGCATACCAGATGGGCGGATGCAATCCCTCTAAAAAGTTTAACTGCTAAAACCGCGTGTGAGGCGTTACTTCAAATATTTATGAGAACAGGAATTCCTAATGTAATTGCCTGCGACAATGGAACCAATTTTACTGCCGACTTAACGAAAGAATTTGAGAAAAGGTAAGGTGCTAGTCCAAGATTTTCGACTCCACAGTACCCACAGTCCAACGGACTTGTGGAACGATTTAATCAGACTCTTAAACGTGTGCTACATCATACGATTAGGGAAGAAGGAAAAAAATGGCATGAACAAATACCATTTATATTATGGGCGTATAGGGAAGTCCCAAATTCTACGACGGGAATCGCACCTTTCCAGTTATTATATGGTAGAGCGCCGGAGGGTCCGTTGTCGATTCTTAAGTCGTCATGGGCAGGAGAAAATAAGGGAGCGCAGTTAGATACTACGCCGATTCATGAGTACTTGGATAAACTTAAGAACCGCTTAGCAAGTGCCGCAAATGAGGCACAATTGTCGTCTGAGGTTCAACAAAATAGAATGGCGTATCATTATAATTTAAGGTCAAAAGAAAAAACGTTTGAGGTAGGCGATAAAGTTATACTGTTAATCCCCGATTCGACTAATAAGTTATATTCTAGGTGGCAAGGGCCGGCAACTATTGTAGAAAAACGAAACCAGCATTCGTTTATTGTTGAGTTAGCCGACGGGAGTAGGAAGCACGTGCACCAAAATAAGATAAGAGAATTTATCGCTAAATGTAATATAGTTAATATTGTTTTCGAAGGTGATGAGGAATTTGGAGAAGTTGGGGAAATTCCTATTTTGAACCGGGATCAAGAGATAGAACGGGATATTGAGAGGTTTGAAATAAAAGGGCTAACTAATAGTCAAGTCAAAGATTTAAAGTCCATTTTGAGGGAAAATAAAGAAGTGTTTATGGGTCCTGTACGACCAGCGGAAGTAGGGGAACATCGTATTGATCTGAAACCGGGTGTAGAAAGGAAAAAACCAAAGTTATATAGCGTGCCGGTAGCTTATAAAGAGGAAGTGGATAGGCAGATTCAGGAGTTATTAGAATTAAATCTAATCGAACCGTCGAATGCTGAAATTAGTCATCCAATTGTTTACGTTGCGAAAAAAGATGCAACTGTCAGAATGTGTATTGATTACAGAGCTTTAAATTCTGTAACGCAGGTTCCCACCTTCCCGATGAAAGATTCCCAAGAAATTATGTATACCGCAGGGGCGGCTAAATATTTATCTTCAATAGATTTATTGAGGGGTTATTGGCAAATTAAAATGGCTGAGGATTGTAAACCTCTGACAGCTTTTACGACGCATAACGGAACTTATCAGTGGCGTACAATGCCTTTTGGATTATCAGGGGCTGCTGCTACGTTTCAAAAAGACATGAATGAGGTTCTCCAAGGTCATCGGAGGTATGCAGAAGCATATATTGATGATGTCATCATTTTCTCCGATACCTGGGAAGAGCATTGTGAGCATGTCAGGGCTGTCATTGAAGAGTTGAAAAATAGAAATTTTACGATTAGACTAGACAAATGTAAATTTGGAGAGAAATTGACTAAGTTTTTAGGTCATGTTATTGGGGGTGGAACTCATGCATCTGATGAGGAGAAAATCGGAGCAATAAGGGACTTAAAGAGACCAAAGACTAAAAAGGAAGTTAGATCAGTTTTGGGATTAATGGGATTCTACCGATCTTATATTCCAAATTATGCTGAGATAGCTATACCTTTAACCGAATTAACCAAAGGAAATGTCAAAAATACTGTACCATGGGATGAAAGGGCAGAAAAAGCATTTAATACTCTTAAAGATGAGTTGTGTAAAGTGACGAGTTTGGCTACACCTATCGTAGGCCGGGAATATCAGCTTCACGCCGATGCTTCCGACCTTGCAGTAGGATGTTGTCTTACTCAAAAAGATGAAAAAGGTCAGTTTAAACCTATAGCTTTTGCCAGTCAGAAATTGTCAGGGGCTCAGCGTGCTTGGCCGAGTATAGAGAAAGTGGCTTGGAGTGTTCTCTTCGGGTTGCGGAAGTTTGAAAAGTGGACTTATGGATCTCAAATTGAGGTCATTACCGATCATAATCCATTAAAATTTCTCACGGAAACAACCCCAAGGTCGCCCAAACTCACTAGGTGGGCTCTAGCCTTGCAACGCTGGAACCTGAGCATTTCTCATCGTCCCGGAGTTCAACATTTGGATGCTGATGCAATTTCGTGGCTACAGAGAAAGAGCTGGGAAGAACAACCAGTTACTAGCCCACCAGTATCCATGTCAAAATAGTAGACAACCTTAAAGGATGTCATCACATGTCTAATTTTTTTTTGTATGTGTGTAAATATCTTTTTTTAAGTTTTGTGTTTATAATAGTAAATTACCATGTGTATTGTTTATGCAATAGTAGTATTAGTATAAGGTTCAGTAGAGATGTCAGTAGAGAATGTTCAGACACCTGAAAATGCCTATGTAATATTTAGAATGAAGAAATCTGCAAAGAGACTATTGAACTCTTCCGTAATATTATTATATGTTTGGGGAAAATTAGCCCCTAAGAGACATATTTTCCGCTAAGGTGGGGGGTGTCAGGTTCCTAGAAGACATCTGCCCTGAATTAGAAAGGAATGATAATTCCTTATCTGAATATTTTATGTATTGTGGGTTGTGTATCCGTGAAGCTCGAAATACCTTTCTTTCTTTTCTATAATAACGAATGACAGATGTTGACACAGGTGTGCAGATGACGCACTCGTTGATGAATGAAAGTGATGGCCGCGGGGCGTGCCTCAGCTGTCATCTAGCTATTGGAGTGAGGTGTAAACAGGAGATGTCATGACTCAAGGTTGGAGTGCGGGATTGAACCAATGGATGAGCTCTAAGGAGTCCTGCATGGGGGAAGGAAGATCTCTGAAGGTCAACTCTGGACTGAGAGGTTGGAGACAGTTCTCGCTTGTCGTTGAGACCGATAGGTCGCTCAGGATTTGTGGTCCTGTTGGATAGTGTATATTTTGAGCGTGGGACAAGGCGTTCCGGTGGATAGTGTTATAGGCCGAGAAGTGAGGCCTAATACCCTTGTGTATTGAGATTCTGCAGTAATCTCTGATAAAGCGTATCGAACGTGCGTTGAGTGTGAGGAAGAAAGTGTAAGCTGAACGGTACACAACCAACGTTTAGTGTAGTTAATTTAATGTTGAACCGGATCATCTATATCCGAGTTGTAATTGTAGATAGTTGTAAATATTGTTTCTTGTGTACATATCTATATCTTAAATAAACTGTTAGTTCAGTTCATTAACAGCGTCAGTGTTATTTTACCCAATCCTCACAGCAGGTGACCGATATCACCCATTAATATCGGTGGTGGCAGCTTAAACTACCTAGGACATTCTTCTAAGTTTGGTGGACTGAGAGGAGCGTCCGACACAAACGAACTTATAAATGAAATGAAATGAAAACATAAGCTTATTAATTCATATTTTTTCGGTTATAAAATAAAGCAATTTCTGAGTAAATTGCATTACACTAAAAATGATAAACCTTCATTTATTTGTTATATACATTTATATATATTTTCACAAATGTAAATTTTCAATGTTTTACTCAATGTACAAACCTGAATAATAACACTACTGTTGTACAAAAGTGAGCTTTACTTTGGATTAAGTCAGAATTCAACGATATTTAAATTCATCTACTGACATTCCACATGCGTTAAAAAAATAGAGCGGTTGGTTTAAATCCGGCTTATCCAAAGAAGTAGTTACTAATGAAATTTTAATAAAAATAGCCCTACAAACGCAGGTGTTATAGAATTTTCATCACAGATTTTGTAAAAATTTGAGTGTTTGTGTAGAGAAATAAACTTTAATGAAATTGTTTGTTCTACCTCAATCAGCATTTGTAGTGAAATTACCCGAAAGGAATCTCTATGCAAACAGAAATATAAAACAAAAGTTTTTTAAATACTGTATATTTTGATGAGGATAACAAAAGTAATTTAGCATAATTTATATTCTGAATTTCTCGAATGCATCTGTGTACATCTCTATAGCTTTGAAATCCACGTGATATTTATTATTATACATATTAAATATCAAGTCCGTCGGTTGAGTAGATTTTGCTCTGTTATATGCGATCTAACAGACGGATCTCACCAGAAGAAGACTTTAGGTGCACCGTATTTATATAAATACGAATGGATACAATTGGAACGGGGTGAAAATTTAACCTTATCAAATAAATTAAGTTGAAACTGGTGTGAATCATTATAAACAGAAAGCAATTCCTAAAAACATCATAAAAAGTTCAAGTCGAGTGGAAATTGCAATCGAGCTGCTGCTTTCATAGTAGACGCACGTCCTATTTGCTTCTGATGAGAAGGATTCAGTTCTTTCGAAAGACCTGGCGAGTTTAAGAGTTTTTTATGGTGTTTTAAAAAAAGTTTTTACAGCGTTTTGTGTACTAAAATTTTCAAAGTGTCAGTCGCTTATAACCGTTCAGAGAGCATTACGGAAGGCGTACAAATACAAACTACCTACCCACAATGATGGATTGGTCGATGACACTTTGGTTGAATTGCGGAACCTCATCATGACTGCATTCGTGACCGTCGAGGTGACCCATGCTAAGCATGTGTGGAGCGAACTGAATTATCGTCTTGACATCTGCCTTATCACTCAAGGAGCCCATATTGAACATTTTGTAGCATAGTCAATCTTGTATACTTTTGGTTTATTTTCATGTATAATTCATTGTTGTAATCCAATTATGTTCCGAAATAAACGCTTAAGAAACCCGATGATTCTTTTGTAATAACCCTGTGTTTTGTGTTAAATGTATAAAATTTAAAATAGAATATTCCACTATTTTTTCTAAAGATTTTGACTGTATTATACTGACAAGCTCAGCACAATTGTGTGAGGATTGTCAAACTAATAATTAATCCTAATTTAATTTATAATACTCAATTTATTATAATATTTGTTAGCGACAAAGAAGCTGTTATTATTTTTTAAATCAGCCGATTTTGAAGAAATTTGGAATTCATATTCACTAGGTTATGCTCAAGATGTATGGCAGAAAACATTTTCTGCAACTAAAACTTTTTATTTTAGAACAATAGCAATTTTTCAGAAGTTTTGTTATTTACAAAAAATGTTGTTTTTTGAAATGAATACATTTTTTCAAATTCATTTTTTAAAATTAATTATACTTTCTTGCATTTTTATTTTACCCCCAATTTATTATTATTATTATTATTATTATTATTATTATTATTATTATTATTATTATTATTATTATTATCATCATCTAGGCGGACTTGACCAGACGATGGTTGCAAGTACACCATATTTATATAAACTAGCAGGGGAGACCGAGCTTAGCTCGGTCAAAATTAACTTTGTGTTCAACTCGATATAGTATTTTCACTGTGTCATTAACTCTGTATTATTACTGTAAAACATGTTTATAATAGTATTATTTAGAAAAACAATCAATAAGAAAACTATGTTTTTATGCGCATATTTATAAATTTTATTTTATTTTAAATTTTACAACGAAAGGACATCGATCTAAATCACTTTTTTAGCTCGACTCTGATTGGTTTAACCATGGATCTCGAATCCTCTTAAGAATGTATAAAAAAATTCTTTACATTCTGAAAGACAATATTTTTTGCTAGATATAGCCAAATTTGGAGGCATTATTTTCATTTGGCTCTAAATACGTGTTTTGGTTTTCGTAATTTTTATAGTCGATTTTTTGGCCATATGTCGCCAATATTTTGTCAAATATCACCAAGTTATTGGCTTTTGCCATATTCTCGTGACCCTGACCCGTATTACCCAAAATGAGCCACTAATCAAATTTGATCAAGCATGTGACATAGCTCAATCGTCTTCAGGTAATCAAAAACAGTAGAATATAAAATTGAATCAAAATCGTTTAAGCCATTTTTTTTTGGTAAAATTAGCTTGGCAGCATTCAGCAATGAAGCGAAATGACCCACTAATATAAATTTGTTTAACATGCGACTCAGCCCAATAGTCTTCTCGTGACAAAAAACGTTTTGTTTAAAAATTTAGGGTAAAATTGATTGAGTCGTTGTTATATATAATTAGAATGACCCTAGCTCATTAAGACCCAAAATGACCCACTAATAGAATTTTCGGGAGCATGTGTCCAAGCCAAATGGTTTTCGCTTGCTCAAAAACGATATAATACAAAGCATAGTCAAAATGGTGAGTACCATTTTCTATATAAAATTAGCATGACCCATTATGACCAACAAATGACCCTTATAATCGAAATCTCTCGAACGTGTGGCCTAGCTCTTTAGTTTTAGCATGCCGAAAAACATTAGATACAAAATTTAGATAAAATCGATTGAGCCGTTTTTTAGATATAGTTAGTTTGACCCTGACGCCTAATAATCCAAAATGACCCATTGATCAAATTTTCTCAAAAATCTGTCCTAACCCAATGATTTTCTTGTGACCGAAAACGATAAAATGCAAAATTTAATCAAAATTGCGCGAAACATTGTCTAGATAAAATTAGAATGACCCAAAAGTGGCCCACTAATTGAAATTTCTCGAACATGTGACCTACTTCCAATGATTTTCTCATGCCAAAAATATGTTGTATATAAAATTTCGTTAAAATCGACCCACCCATTCTTTAGATATAGCTTGACCTTGACCCATTAAGACCCACAAATGACCCTTATAATCGAAAGCTCTCGAATATGTGACTTAGTCCATTAGTTTTCTCGTTTCTAAAAATTGTTACATACAGAGTTTCGTTAAAATTGATCCTGCCATTCTTTAATCATACATAGCTTGACCCAGACCCTTTATGATCCAAAATGACCCATTAATCGAAATTTTTCGAACATGTAACCTAGTCCAATGATTTTATCGTGCCAAAAAAATGTTGCATACAAAACTTCATTAAAATCGATCCACCTGTTCTTTAGATATAGTTTGACCATGACCCATTATGACCCATCATGATCCACAAATGACCCTCATAGTCGAAATCTCTCAAACATGTGATTTAGCCCATTAGTTTTCTCATGTCGAAAAACTGTCACATACAAAATTTCGTTATAATCCATCACGCCGTTCTTTAAATATAAATAGCTTGACCCAGACTCTTAATGACCCAAAATGACCCATTAATCGAAATTTTTCGAATATGTAACCTAGTCCAATGATTTTATCGTGCCAAAAAAATGTTGCATACAAAATTTCGTTAAAATCGATCCACCTGTTCTTTAGATATAGGTTGACCATGACCCATTATGACCCATCATGACCCACAAATGACCCTCATAGTCGAAATCTCTCAAACATGTGATTTAGCCCATTAGTTTTCTCATGTCAAAAAACTGTTACATACAAAATTTCGTTATAATCCATCACGCCGTTCTTTAAATATAAATAGCTTGACCCAGACTCTTAATGACCCAATATGACCAAGTGAAATTTTTTCTCGAACATGTAACCTAGCCCAATTTTTTTCTCGTGCCCGAAAACCATAGAATGCAATTTTTAGTCAAAATTGCGTGAGAAAATCGCTAGATAAAAATAGTATGACCCACAATGACCCCAAAAATGACCCACTTACCGAATTTTCTCGAACATGTTACCTAACCCAATGGTCTTCTTGTAATCCAAAACGATACAATATAAAATTTGGTCAAAATCGTTAGAGCCGTTTTTTAGATAAAAATGGCTTGACCCATAATGACCCAAAATTGACCCACTAATCGAAATTTTTCGAACATGTGACCCAGCCTAATAGTTTTGTTGTGCCAAAAAACGATTGGATAGAAAATATCCTTAAAATCGATCCAGCCGTTCTCTAGATATAAATAGCTTGATCTTGACCCATTATGACCCAAAACGACCCAATAATCGAATTTTCTCGAACATGTGACCTAGCCCAATGTTCTTCTCGTGCCCGAAAATGGTAAAATCCAAATTTTTGCGAAAATCCTTAGAGCCGTTTTTGAGATAAAATTTACCCACCCACACACACACACACACACACACACAATTTTTGCTCGCATTATAGTATAAGATACGAATAAACCTGAAAATGGAACGGAGTGAAACTATAACCTTATCAATTCATATTTTAATTTTTTTTTTCATATAATAAATCACCTTCTGTGTAAATTGCGTTACACTTAAAATGATAAATATCAATTTATTTGTTAAAGATATTTATATATTTTTTCACAAATATAAATTTTCAATGTTTTAATCAATACACAAACCTTATAAATAATGCTACTGTTGTGCAAAAATGGGCTTTATTTTAGCATTAGTGACAACCAAACGATATTTAAATTCATTAACTAACATTGCGTTAAAAAAATCCGGCTTATTCAAAGAAGTAGTTACTAATGAAATTTTAATAAAACTAGTTCTACAAACACTTGGTGTTATAGAATTTTCATTACAGATAGTGTAAAAATTTGAGTGTTTGCCTAGAGAAATAAACTTCTTTAAGGAAATTATTTGTTTCACCTCAATTAGCATTTGAAGTGAAATCACCTGGAGGGAAGACTTATACAAACAGAAATATAAAACAAAAGTTTTAAATTACTCTATATTTTGATTAGAAAAACAAGAAGTAATTTAGCATTATTTATATTCAAAATTTCGAAAATGTACTCCTCTACAGATTTGAAATTCAAATCCGTGTGATATTTAATCAGCGCATCAAAAAACTGCATATATATTAATAATTAAAACTGATGCATATATATTTACTAAACATATAAGACGCAAAATAATGGATTCTAAATATTTAGTGCTAAATATATGAAATTTAAAATAGAATATTTCCCTATTTTTTCTGAAGATTTTAACAGTGTGATATTGAGAAACAGAATTGTGCGAGGATTGTTGAACTGATAATTAAATTTGCTTTAATCCTCTATGATGTTTAATTTATCATAATATTTCCCGTAAGGCATGGTGACGTCGTTGTGAAGTCACATTGTGACTTTGTGACCATCGATCGTCGATGTGACGTCACAGTGACTAAAATGTGAAGTCCTTATGGCCGTTTTAGAGCCCGCAAGGCATGGTGACGTCACTGCGACGTCGTTGTAAAGTCACATCGTGACTTTGTGACCATCGATTGTCGATGTGACATCACGTGACGTCGATGTGAAGTCACAGTGACTAAAATTCGAAGTCGTTATGGCCGTTTTAGATCTCGTTTGTGACGTTTCACAAAGTGGTCACAATGTGACAAATTTGTAAAAAATGTATCATTTGCGACTACTTTGACATTAACATTGTGACGAAACTGTGACAAAAGTGACGATATTTAAATTGCCAGAAACACGTTTTTTAAAGTAAATAACATGTTTTGAAGAATTTTTTGTAATTTTTTAAAGAGGTTTAAGAAAGTCAGGTCGCATTTCTTTAATTTATTGTAAAAATGTATGTAGTATACTATTTTTTTTATGTTTAATGAAATTGCATGTAATACAATAATGTTAGCTGTATGTTTTGAAGTTATTCTATGTAAATATGTACACTGTAAAAAAAGGGGACAACTTTACGGAGATTGTGATGGCAATCGGGATATCAGTACAATACTCGTTTTTTAACGGAAAAATTTCCACGAATTCCAGAAAATGTTCTCCCCCTCCCCTTTCAGAAAAAAATGGAAAATTTTCTGGAATTTATGGCATTTTTTTGTTAAAAAACGGGGACTGCACTGGCGTCCCGATTGCCATCACAATCTCCGTAAAAATTTCCTTTTTTTACAGTATACTTTGTAGCCATTGTATCCATCGTTAGATGAAAATATAAAAGATATCTGAATGTTGAGACAAAGGAAAACTGTAGTTTTTTTCTTGTCTCAACATTCAATCAAACGCCCATAGGCTTAACATTATGGAGGAGAATTCGGAAAATGAGTGACCGGTAGCCTTAAGGCCCCTTATCACTAAAATTTGAGATTTCCCTCTCTAATGTTAAACCAATGATTGTAGAATGCATTAGAATTTATCAAATAACTTGTCAGAAATTAATTTTTTCAAGTCCTTTTGTGTGAGTGCTGTTCCTAAAGAGTGTCGTTTTTTGTTTTAATTGATAGAATAATTTTAAAGTATGTACTTATTTTTTAGTTTAGTGCTAAAGACTTAAGATGTAAGGAAAATGTGATTAATATTAAATAACTTCAAAACTTTTTGGAGTTTTAAAAATTTGAAAACTATATGAGAAAGCGTATGTTCTCATCTATTCATAAAAAAAAATAAATTTCGTGTAAGTTTATTTAAAATCCAGATATTTCTACGGAAACTCAGGATGTAAGTTAATTCTAAATTTTTAATCAAGAATTAATATCGGAACTGTGATTTGTCAAAATACCAATTTTCAGTAGTTTAATCTCTGACAACAATCTATAAAGCTGTGTCTGTATGAAATTTCTAACGAATAATCTTTTAAAGAAGAAAAATGAGCTCTATCAATAATAAATCACATTCCGTTGACATAATATCAAACGTGATTAAAAAAAAACGCAAATTTAATACAGGATTTTCTCTCTGAAAAGGCCATAATTAATGAAATTTTCATAAAAGGCGTTTTTTAAATGCTTTTGTTATCGGAATTCATTTTCAAATTTTGGCAAAATATCTGAATTATGGTCTTGATAGGAAATTATAGCCGTGTGTTATATTAATTCAAGCCTTTTGCCTGTATTAACAATAATACCAAAGCTAGAAATAGGATACTGACACAGTATTTAGTTGATATTGATTATATAAATTAGAGAGCCTTTTGTAAAAGCTTTAATTAAGGTATGAATCTACAGGGTGTTTCAAAAAGGACTCCCAACTTTGAAAAGGCATAACTGTGAAACAGTGCAAGGCAGAAAGGTAAAATAAGTAGTAATATTGGACGGTCAGGTCTTGGATTCGTTATACAGCGGTTTTTAAAAATAGCTCTAAATTTGGACATCAGGGAACGCTGCAGTCTCAGGATAGTGTGTTTGAAATATTGTCTGAAAGTGCGTTTCGTGAAATGAGGTCAAATCATATTATAATGCTTTCGATATAGTCACATTTCTTCACAATAACATGACGCAAACGAAGGGTAAATTATGATGTCACTTTTTGCAACGTCTCTTCTGAAACGGATGCACATACCTCACAGATGAATTGTTCAAAATGTTTCAACGTTTCAGGATTCTTAAAGTACTATTATAGTCCATGAGCCGACAGCACAAAAACCTATGCCATCGACCACAAGAAAAAAAACCCATTATTTTTTGGAAGAGTAGTAATTGGGGAATCTAATGATCCATATCTCCCGGAAGGGAAATAGTGCATAAGCCTAAAATTGATACCACTAGTGGCCTCCTCGTAGGTCTATCATTGTGTTTGCCGTACAATTAATTTATAAAAATAGGGAGAACTGAGAGCAGGAAAACAGAATGATAAACCAACGAGTGAATCACTAGTTGTGTCAGTTTTTCGCTTATACACCACTTCACTTCCCTCAGAAATGGATCATTAGATTTCCCTATTACTACTCTTCCATAAAATATTTTTTTTTTTTTTTATTGTACTCGATAACATAGGTTTTTGTGCTCTTGGCTCTTGGTTTATTATAAGAGGGTCAAAAGCGCTTCAAATTTCAAGTGTCTCCATGTTATCTTATAACTCCAGGTCGCTTGGAAAGCAAGCACCTGTTTTGTGTCAAAACATCTTTGACGACTGAAATTAAGAGAATCAACAGCAACAGCCAATAAAATGCTTGTAAATCAGGATGATGAAAAAGCTTTTTCTCGAAAAGCCAATAAAATGTTTTGGAAAAAAAAAGAAAGAAAAACAAACACAGGCAATTTTTGTCGTTTGAAATTTTTACGTGTGCACTTTTAGGGTAAATATTGTCTTTCAAGTAAAAAAAAGTCCCACAAGAAGAAGTCACATGGATTGAGATTCTAGGTTTATGGAAGCCAATTCATACTAATGACATCTGTGATATTCAAGTACAATAAAAATATGTTCCAAGAGATACGATATCATGTTTCGTCGTGTAACAACCAATTCAATACAACTTCCTTACACGTGTCAGAAATGAAACAGACTCATGAACGAACTTTCTGTATTTCTGGGTACCATTTTAAACTTCCTGTGCTTGTGTTTCTACCAGTGTTGGGCACGTTCACAAAATAAACGAACTAACTCAAACTCACGTTCAATTTCTGAAAAGTGATTTAAGTTGACGTTCAAACTCAAAAATTTTTAAACGAACGCGTTCAAATCACGCTCATTTGTAAAAGTGAACGAAGTTCACTAAAAAGTTCACTTTTTTTTTTTTTTTTTTTTTTTATGTTTGGATATTATTGTCCAAATTTACAAAATTTTGTGAACTAATCATTTGATTATTCGATATGTAAGATAGAGGTATGCACGGACGGAAATTTCCAGGCCCGATCTATAGAAAAAAAAAATGTCCGGCCCGATATTAAAATAAAAATTTCAGCCCGAGCCCAGCCCGGCTCATAGAGAAAATTTAGCGGCCCGATATAATAGCTAAAAACAAGGCCCGACCCGGCCCGACACAATAGCTAAAACAAGGCCCGAGCTTGGCCCGGCCCGGAAAAAAAGTTGAAATTTCGCACCGAACCCGCCCCGACCCCAAGTACATTTCTACTGGACATTGATATTTACCCTTACGGAAAAGTTCTGGCCAAAAAAACTTACCTTAGTCTGTTTATAATCACCATTTATGCAGAAGTGCCGTAGGCTGCGATGTTTATGCTTTTAATGAACCTTTGTTAGTTGTATGTAAATGTTTCAGCTATCATAAGTATTATTAATCTATCTTCCATTTTATGGAGACATAAAAATCTAAAAAATGATATATGGTAAAAGTAAAATCTAAGATGAAACCGCATTGGAAAGAAAAAATACGTTTCTTTTTTAGCATTTGTAAATGTTTAATATATTTTTTCTACCGTATTATTGTATTCATTTTGCATGGATGAACAGTTTAAAAGAATTTTAAAAGAAATTTTCAGTTTTCAGTTTAAAAGAAAATTTCGTCATAGGCAGTTTATACCATATGTTTATTCCATATGTCCTCTATTAAAAAAAGCCTGGAATCTACGATTCTTAAAAAAGAATAAAAATCCAATCTTTAATTGTATAAAAATGGCAACTTAAAAGTATGTCTTTTTAGCAAAATCAAGCCAAATTTTACTGATTTTTGAACAGACTTGGCCCCGTCGAGAAAAGGATTTTCATACGGGATGATAAATAAGTATAGTACAATATTGGAAGGAATATATCTCCTAGCTATATCTTGAAATAAAATTTTATTCGTCTTTAATTTGTTAAAAAAAAGGGTAAAATTTATACATCCTAAGTAATTTAACATAATTAAATGCACAGAATAAGAATAACAAAAGTTCTTTTGTCAGGTATCTCTCTCTCCTACCCTTAATCCCCCGAAAGGATAATTTTATTTATTTATTTATTTATTTTTACATTCAAGCTTTCAAAATGTATGTTATACAGTGAGACGAATTTTAATAAATGAACTAATTTCATTTTGCGATTTTCAAATGTACTAGTCGAAATTTTCTTTTCAATATTCAATATTTCTTAAATGTTAAAACATCTGTAAATGCTCTACTGAATTTATGTGTTTAAAACCAAATTGCCTTGTATGAGGAGATCTAAAAAAATTCCTAGTTTAGTTTATTTCATGTTTATGCTCTCCGTTAAAGAAAAAAAAAATAGCCTGGACTACGGATTTTAGCAAAGACATTTATTCCAAAATTCTGGTTAACCCTTCCACTGCATTTTGTTTGTAGGATTGCTGATAAAAAATTAAATGTTTGGCATAAAAAAATCCATTTTTTTTTTTTTTTTTTTTTTTTTTTTTTGCATATGACTCGATAAAATTTGCATATGTAACTTCTTAAAGCTGTTCTTAACTTCTGCAAAATGTTTTGACACATTTACAAATTCATTTTTAACGAAGAGATACAAAATTGGAAGGCAAGACTATGGAAGCGCTTTTGAATTGAATTCAATATTCCATTTTCTGATAATAAAATTACCTAACGAGTTATAAACTACTTTCATCATATGATTTTCTTGAATCTAGGAAAAAAAGTGACCGGAAAAAAGTTATCAGAAAAAAAGTGACATAAACTACAAAAGCGGAAAAAAGTGTCACGGAAAAAAAGTTACCGGAAAAAACTGACAAGGAATTGATTTTGGGGATTTATTATTGAATTTGGGGATTCATTGGTTAAGTATGAAACAGGGATGGGGGGGCTCATAATTTAGGTAAATGGGTTTTTTCATGCTGAATTAACTGTTTTGGTTCAATTTTTGGGTATAGATTCATACTGAAAAGACGCTTGCCTGATTAGTACGATTACTACCCCCCCCCCCCCCCATCCGTCCTGAATTAGATTAATGGGTTTTATGCAGAATTATCCAACGTGTGTCAAATTTGCATATACAGAGGTGTGAAAATTATTAGAATAATTGGGAAATTTACAATAAAATCTTGTTATATTACAGAAATAATACATTATTTAAAAAATAATGATACACTTAATATTTAGTGTGCATTCCCTTGCCTTTTATTAAAGACTCGACACGTTTTGGCTAACTTTGTATGAATTTTTGGCAATTAATTTGTATTTCGATGTCATGGTGTGAAATTCCAACAAGTCTTTCTATCACATCATTCTTGTAACTGGTGTTGCATTTCTTTAATTTTTTCTTTACAATGGCTAAAAGTTCCTTTATGAGATTCATATCTGGACTGTTTCTAGGCAATGCAATTGTTTTATATTTTCTTTCATCCAAAAATTTAGTTACAGATGAAACTGTATCGGACGGAGCTTCATCATGCATGAATATGAAGTCTATTTGGAAATCAGTCCTCTAATTACAGAGTAACTCTTTGTTAAAGCATTTTTTATGCTGATAATTGTCCATTATGCCTTTTACAATTTATAATAGTCTAGTACCTTGAGAAGACATCACGTTCCAAACCATGATTTTCGTTGAATGTTTAACTATTTGTGCTAAGAAATTTATGGAAAATTCAACACTGGTACTTCTCCTAACATATTGACTGCTTTCTTCTGATATAGTAAACATTCACTCATAAGAAAAACATATCTAAAAGACAAAAAATTCTTTAAGGTATGTAATTTGTAGAGAAATATTCTTTAAAAGAATTTTTTAATCAAATTTATAAACAGTTCTGTATCTTTAGTCAGTATGCAAAAAAGATGATTTCAAGAAAACAAATTAATAACTTAAGTTCAAGTGATTAATTAAGGGAAATATAATATTTCTCTACTTGCTCTAGCCATTTCTAAATTGTTCTTCCACAACTTTTGCCCTAACAAATTTCTTCTTTGCCATAGTAGATATGATTTTAGTCTTTTCTCGAGAAGGGTGAGCACTGAGTCCAGCTGAGATAAATTTTCTACGAATAGAATAATCAAATATATTTACTTCATACGCTTGCGAAGAGATTTTTAGTTCATGAATAGTTGCTGTTTTGTTAGCTTTAGCAATCTGAATTAATTTTCTTTCAGTCTCTTAAGCAAATTTACTTTTACTTCTGCATTGTCATACTCTAGAACTTTCATATTCCCATTTGGAGGCAAAAGATCTTTTTATTCTCAACGCACATGCTTGCAAAATTCTTGATTTTTTAGTGATTTCGCGCTATGTATAGTTATGTTCTTGGATGATAGACTTTACCACATCTCGTTTTCTACGTGAAATATCAATTGCTATACCCATAATCACACAAAAATTCTTTTGCAATCGAAAATAAGCCAACAATTAGTATAAACTGACCAAAACAGTAAAAAAGATTTGTTTAAGAATAAAATAATACAGATTCCAACTCAAGAAAAGAAAGAAAATACTAGCACAGCAAGCAGGCAATTTAGAAATTTTATTTTAAATTCGTTTGTTAATCAAACAAATTCTTTATGCGATGCTAGAAAGACCCTCACGAAGGGCATCCCTCCCCCTGGGCCTATATCCCTAGCGTAGATAATCGGCCGTCACAAAATACACACACAATACACTTTATGCGATGCAAACAATTTGATTACTTTTGATCAAATATTTTTCTTTTTAAGAAATGGCAACATTTAACAAAATTATATCGCCGAAACTATTCTAAAGGAGTGAAAAATTGACTAGATCAACAAATCAAACTCCCTTTCATGAAACATTGCAAGCATATACACTATTAATCAAGAAAAACTGAGAAAATCACAATTATTCTAATAATTTTCACACCTCTGTAGGTTCTTTTTGATAAGGCTTATATATAGTATATGATGCCTGAGAAGATTTGGGAGTTTTAATGGTTAAGTATAGAGGGGGAACGGACCCCCTTTTTAACCTTTCTTAAATTAAATTAATAACTTTTTACGCATAATTATCCGATTTGCTTAGAATTTTGGACATAAGTTCATTATGATAAGACGCATCTCTGATTAGTTATGGGGTTCTTCTGTTTATTATAAAGGGGGGGGGGCAAGCAATTATCTCCCCCTGAAACTAGAAAAATAGGTTTTTATGCAGAATTATCCCATGTATTTCAAATTTTAAATATAGGTTCTTTCTGATAAGGTGGATCCCTGAATAGTTTTAAGGATTTAATATCTAAGTGTAGAAGGGGAATAGAATATAACCCACCTTAAATTAAATTACTTTTTACGCAGAATTATCGGATTTGCTTCAAATTTTGGATTCTAGATTCATTATGATATGGCGTATCCCTGATTACATATAGGGTTATTTTGCCAATTAAAAATTGGGGCGGGTGATTATTCCCCCCCCCCTTAAATTAGATAAATTGTTTTTTATGCTCACTTATCCGATATATTTCATATTTTGGATATATGTTCTTTCTCATAATGTGAATCCCGTAATAATTTTAAAGGTTTAATGGCTAAGTATACAATGGGGGAACGGAGGATAACCTCCCTTAAATTAATAAATGGTTTTTTACTTAGAATTATCTGATTTGATTCAAATTTTGATTGGGCGTTCATTATGATAAGGCGAAGTCCTGAATAATTGTGGGTTATCCCCCGTTCATCGCTCTATACTTAGCCATTAAATCCTTAAAACTATTCAGGGATTCACTTTATCAGGAAGAACCTATATCCAAAATTTGAAATACGTTGAATAGTTGTGAAAGAAAAAAAAAACTATTTTATTTAAAGAGTGGAGGATTAATCGCCCGCTTCCCCTATTTAATTATTAAAAGAACCCGATAATTAATCAGAGATTTGCCTTCTTATAATGAATATACATCCAAAATTTGAAGCAAATCTGATGATTCTGCGTAAAATGCCATTTATTTAATTTAAGGGGGTTTATACCCCGTTCCTCCTCTATACTTAGCCATTAAACCTATAAAACTATTCAAGAATTCACTTTATGAGAAAGATCCTATATCCAAAATTTGAAATACATCGGATAAGTGTGCATAATTTTTTTAAATCTAATTTAAGGTATGTATCGTAATCACCCGCCCTCCTTTTTAATTACCAATAGAACCCCATAACTAATCAGAAATACGTCTTATCATAATGAACCCATGTCCAAAATTTGAAGCAAATCGGATAATTCTGCATAAAAAGCCATTTATTTAATTTAAGAGGGGTTTCCTCCATCTCCCCTTTACACTTAGCCATTATCCTTAAAACTATTCCGGAATTCACCTTACCAGAAAGAACCTATATTTAAAATTGAAATACATGGGATAATTCTGCATAAAAACATATTTATCTAGTTTGAGGGGGAGAATTGCTCGTTCCCCCCTTTATAATAAGCAGAAGAACCCATAACTAATCTAAGATACGTCTTATCATAATGAATTTAGGTCCAAAATTTTAAGCAAATCGGATAATTATGCGTAAAAAGCCATTAATTTAATTTAAGAAAGGTTATCCCCCGTTCCCCCTCTACACTTAACCCTTAAACTCCTAGAATCTCTTCAGGCATTTTATACTATACATAAGCCTTATCGAAAAGATCCTATATGCAAATTTGACACACGTTGGATAATTCTGCGTAAAAACCCATTCATCGAATTGAGGACGGATGGGGGGGGGGTAACCGTCCCTTCCCAAAACTAATCAGGCAAGCCTGTTTTCAGGATGAACATATATCCAAAAATTGAACCAAAACAGTTAATTCAGCATGAAAAACCCATTTACCTAAACTATGCCCCCCCCCCGATCCCCCTTTCATACTTAACCAATGAAACCCCAAAATTAATAATAAATCCCCAAAATCAATTCCTTGTCACTTTTTTCCTTGTCACTTATTTTCAGCGTCACTTTTTTTCTGTGTCACTTTTTTTCCGCTTTTGTAGTTTATGTCACCTTTTTTCCGATAACTTTTTTTCCGGTCACTTTTTTTCCGATTACCATATGCCCGTGTATCATTTTAAAATGTGAAAAGCATTTTTTAATAGAAAAAACAATTTACACGTATAGAGAAACTCCACGCGGTAAAACCTTTCATTAATCATTTGTCATCACATTACATAAAAACGGTAGGCGGAAAAAAGCGCACGGAAAAAAGCGCCCCGGAAAAAAGCGTCCCCGGAAAAAAGCGTCCCTGGAAAAAAGCGCACCGGAAAAAAGCGTCCCTTTTTATAAATCCTATATTTAAATAAGTCTGATAATAGTACACATGGTTAATCTTAGAGTATAAACACTAGAGTGAGACGGTTTTATGAAATTTGAGCATCCTTGCTCTCTCGGGACTGAGATGGGCGAAAGTGTGTGTGTGTGTGTGTGTGGGGGGGGGCTTTAAAATTTATCTCAAAACCTGTTATTGCCTCAATGAAAAAAAAAATTGTAGGATACGAAAAATAAGATAATAAACATTAGGTACTTAAATGATTTTTTAAAATTCAGTCTCCCTTGTTCTTCTGTGGTGGTGGTTGGGGGGGGGGGGGGGAAGGGGAGAGGGCGATTGTCTGCAAACTCTGAATTTACTCAAACTCTTACATTATTTTTTTATATTATTTATAATTTGATTATTTATAATACATAATTAATTTATATATTAGATGATTATTATTTTTATTATTATTATCAAATTACATATTAATTATTAATATATTAATATAATATATTGATTGTAAATAATTAATAATACAATTAATAGATTATTAATAATAATAATAATAATAATAATTAATAATAAATAATTTATAATAAATAAATAATACATAATTATAAATTAAATATAAAATTAAATAAAAAAATAAAAAAATGTACAAATAAATATTATTAAATATTAAAAATTATACTCATTAACAAAAATTTATTTAAAAATGAAAATATTTTATTAACTCATAGTAATATCAAATCATATATATATTTTTCATTCAGCCACCCTCGTTCTTCTGTGGAGGCGGGAGGGGGGGGGGGTGAGCCTACAAACTCCAAATCTATCACTGCTTTAGACGATAACATTTTTTCGGAATGTTTTTTAGAATTTAGGGAAAAAAGTGACTGGAAAAACAAGAGCGCAAAAAGTGATCAGAAAAAAGTGACAAAGAATTGATAAATATTGAACTTGTGGATAAATAAATGATAAAAACTAAAGTGGCAACAAATGTCTCATTTATATCATTCTCGTAGGACAGCGGTTCCCAACCTTTGATACGCGTACCCTTGGGGATGCATAGCGAGATTGCTGGAGGTATATGACGATAGTATCAGTAATGGCGGGTGATAAAATATCATTTTTTAAATAAATTCTTGTTAATGTGTAGATTTTTTAATATTTAATTTTATATATTTATACACTTATTTTTATTATGTTCTATAAGTTAATAAAATATTATAATTTTTAAAAATAATTCTTGTTGATGTAACTAGATTTTTAATATTTAATTTTATTTATTAATACATTTATTTTTATTGATTTACTATGAGTTAATAAAATATTATCATTTTTAAATAAACTTTAGTTAATAAGTATAATTTTTAATATTTAATTACATTTATTTTTAATTTTATATTTAATTTATATTTATGTATTATTAATTTATTACTTATTTATTATAAATTTTTTATTCTGTATTATTATTATATTATATTAATATATTTATTATTATATATTATGTTATATATTATATAAATATAAATATATAAATGTAATATAAAATATAATAAAAAATTAATATGTAATTTTATAATAAAAATAATCAAATTATAAATAATATTAAAAAAATAAATATAAGAGATATATTTCAAAGTTTGTAGATACCCTCTCTCCTCCCCCCGCCCCACTCCACAGGAGAACAAGGGAGACTGAATTAAAAAAAAATCATTTAAGTACCTAAAGTTTATTATCTAGTTCTTCGTACCTTACAATTTTTATTCATTAAAGCAATGACAGGTTTTGAGATAACTTTTAAAGCCCCCCCCCCTTGCCCATCTGAGTCCCAATAGAGCAAAGACTTAAATTTCGTAAAACCGTCTCATTCTAGTGTTTATATTCTAAGATTAACCATGTGTACTATTATCAGACTTATTTAAATATGTGATTTGTAAAAAGGGACGCTTTTTTCCGGTGCGCTTTTTTCCGGGGACGCTTTTTTCCGGGACGCTTTTTTCCGTGATTCCATAAAAACGAATAACATGTATTAACTATATTTATAAAGACAGATTTCTTATTTTAATAAATACATACATCTTTAGAAAAAGCAAACGATCAAGAAATCTATAATGATTTGTGATAATAATATTTAAAGCTAATATAATTTTTTTACCGGGAAAAAATATATATTTGTAACTTAGGCAAAATTTGCATGAAAAGAGAGTGTTTCCAGTTCATGGGTGGTCCAGGAGCTGTCAGCGTTGAAATCGTTACTTGACCACCCTCATCGTAAAAAGAAAGTGGATGACGAAGCGACGATTTGCCATACAATACTATTAGATAACCATACAATACGATTAGATACCAAGTTTAAGCAAGGATCGTAGCGTTTTACTTCAAAAGGTACTTTCTCAGAAGGTGGCGCCTGGATTTGTAAATCGTACGCATATTGACAAGTTGTTGCCCATGCTCAGATCATGACTTCCTACCCTAGAGCATTCCTACGCACAGTATGGGGTTATCTTCTCTTCTTTATTCTTTTACTAGTCTGTGACTGGGATCAGCGACAAAAATGTTTTCTCATCGGTTCCTGAAATAATACTCTTTTTTTTTCCCATCTTGAGGTTTGCTTGTTGGCTGGTTTCAGAGAATTTTCGATTTCAATTATATATGATTGTGATTATCAGGTTTTTATATTTTTACTGCATTAAAACTTTAAAAAAAGGACGGTAGATTTCCCCCTATGTTATGTTGTTCATTCACACATTTTCAGCGTGCTGTGTCAATTTGATCCCGAATTTTAAAATTGATGTATTTTAATAATAAGAAAAAAAAACATGACTGCAATGAAACAGAATAGATAAATTTATAAAAATATATAAATTTTCGAAATATTTAACTACACAAAATAAAATATTTGTATTCAAAATTGCTTCATGTTTTTTACGCACTTTTTTAATTTCGCACTTTTTTTCCGAATCTATCTCTTCCGAAAAAAAAAGAGGGGAGAGGTTTTTATTAAATTCGAAATGAAAAATACGGTCGTGGGGGGGGGGGGGGGGGAGTGAGGGTACTTTCCCTACTGACTCTGGAAAAGAAAGTGTCAATCACCGGTGACTGACACTGAAGTTTCCATTTAAGCCGCCTTTTATTTAAGGATATATTGGGTAATTCGGGAAGTCGTGTCTGTTGTGGAAAATTAATCCGTACCGAAAAATTCTAGCATTTAATTATTAGATATTGTTTCCAATATCTCATGTTTAGTAATTAATGGCCAGAATTTTCCGGTACGAGTAGATTTTCTGACACGTTTTTTCGAATGACCCCAATAATCATTTAATAAATAAATGTAGGTAAATTTTAAATGAAGTTTCAATAATTACTTAACACAATGTATTTTTTTTTTAGTTTTATATCATATTTTACATTGTCAGGCATCGGTGACTGATGTGGTCTAAACAGAAAGTTCAGTGTCGGTCACCGGTGTCTGACATGGCATTCAACGTTATAAAACAAATCCCGACTTTTTTTTTTTATCAATAGCAGTATTCGATTCTGTCCGCGTATATGAATTGTACACTCTTCAATTAGCTTAAAGATAACTTTTCAGGCAATTCATACCATAGAATTCTGAGAAATTAATTATTTTAAAACGAGCATATTTTAGGGGCTATATTCAAATTGAAATTGGGTACTCGATTGTTGACCGAAAAAGCCTATTTGATCAGGGCATCTTAAGCGCCCCTCAAGCAGTAATTGAAGACCGCTAGGTTACAAAATCGATAAAAATTCTTAAAATGTCTAGTCACTTCCATCGTAGATGGCCCCTTAATCCATCATTTTATCGTCTTTTAAGGATAATTTGAAAACTATTCGGAAAAACAATTTGAAATTTTGAAATTACATGAAGCAGCGTTTGATAAATATAAATCCATCAAAAAAAATTGTAAATACAATTCATAATTTTTCTGAATCTTAATTTCATAATTCATATAATAAAATTATAAAAATTGCAACTTCATGTATTTATGTTTTTGTATTTTAGTATTATTGCATTGCTACAAAAAAAAAAAAAAAAAAAAAAAAAAAAGAAGAAGAAGAAGAAGAAAAAGAAAAAGAGAAAAACAGCATATTAGGAATATAATTTCAGAACATATTAATAAAAATATGAAACTATAATTTAACATTAGAAGCACTAAATTTTGAATGCTTATAATATAAAAACTCGTCACTCAAATGGCTTGAAATTGTATGTCTAGGTGTAGTTTGAAACGAAGATTTGAAATATCTTGTTAAAACTGAGCATTGCTATTGAAAAAAGTGAAGTTTGGTTTCATATTAATGTGTAGATATGCCCCTAAGCAAATTTTATATGCATCTTTTAAAAGTAGACATTATTTCTAATCGTTGGGTAACAGTAATTTTCTTCTATGATAATTTATTGAGAAGTTAATAAAGGTTGTTTACTTTTTTTTTCTAATAATTATATACGTTTTGAAGTTTTGATTTAATTTTTTAAACATGAAAAATAATAATTAAAATTTGAATTAATTGCTTTGCTTTCCATTCGAAAAAGATAGTTAACGTTAATTAGATTTCGTTTACCTCTGATTAGAATCCTGCATCGAGTCGGTTACCCTCACCCGACCGATCGAGCGTCCTTGCTCTCCCGGGACTGAGATTAGAGGGACGGGGGGGGGGCGTCTTTAAAACTTCTCAAAACCTGTCACTGCCCCAATAAAAGTAATTTGTAAGATACAGAGAATTAGAATACAGATGTATACTAATACTAAGTATTTAAATGTTTGCATTTTTTTTAATTCAGTCTGTTCATTCTTCTGTGGGGTGGGGTGTCTAAAAATTCCGAATCTATCTCTTATATTTTTGTTTTCAATATTATTTATAATTTGATTATTTATAATTTTAAATGTGTATAGTGAATTATATATTATAAAATTACTATTTTTTATTATTATAAAATTAAATATTAAGATTTTGCTATATTTTATGTTTATATTTATATAATATATAATAATTAATACAGTATATTAATAATAAATCAACAATAAATTAATAATACATAAATATAAATTAAAGGTAAAATTAAATTTAAATAAAATTAAAAAATAAATGTTTTAAATATTAAATATTAGTTTCTTTAACAAGAATTAATTTGAAAAAATGATATCTTTTTAAGTTATAGGACATATTAAAAATAACTGTATAAATAAATAAAATATTAGAAAATATGCTCATTAACAAAAATTTATTTAAAAAACGTTAATATTTTATTATCCGCCATTTCTAATACTATTATCATACCACTTATTTATCGACAAGTTCAATATTAATCAATTCCTTGTCCCTTTTTTCAGATCACTTTTTTCGTGTCACTCTTTTGCGCTCTTGTTTTTCCGGTCACTTTTTCCCCTAGATTCTAGAAAACAACCCGACAAAAAGTTATCGTCTACAGCTATGATAGATTCGGAGTTTGTACCCCCCCCCCCCCCCCCCGCGACAGACGAACAAGGGAGATTGAGTTTATATCACTATGCGTCAACAAAATCAATTTTTAAATAAATTTTTGTTAATAAGTATAGTTTGTAATATTTAATTACATTTATTTTAACATTTAATTTTACTTATATTTAATTGATATGTATGTATTATTAATTTATTATTTATTATTATTAATTATTTTTATTATTTTTATTACTATTACTATATTATATTAAATATTTTATTTTATATTAGTAATGAAAATAATAATTATATAATATGTAAATTATTATGTATAGTTAAAATTATACGTAATCAAATTATAAATAAGATTTAAGAAATAAATATATGTGATAAATTGGCAGTTTTAGAACCTCCCCCCCCCCAACTTGCAGAAGAACAAGAGAGACTGAATTTAAAAAATATAGACCCCTTGCACGTGACGTCACATGCTTCATCTGGCGCCCAAACAAAAGGCAAATGTGGTGTTTTCACATTTATAAAAATAGTGATTTGCGCTTCATTTTTTAAGTATTTAGAAAAATAGTGCAAGAATAAGAAAAATAAAATGAAACAATAAGACCACAGGTATTTTAAACGGCAAACGGGGAGTTATGATGTTTTGTTTGGGCTCCAGATGTGCACCAGATTAGAGGAACAGCCGTTGTTGTGACGTCAATGCAAGGGGTCTATATTTAGGTCCTATGTACTACTCTTTAAAGAAAATTTTAATTGTTGAATTATGGTAATTTAAAATTACAATAAACTCTGGCTAAGGCGGAATTGATCGGTATCATGAAAATTTTTCGTAGTAGACAATATTCCGTCTTAGATAAATTCTACTCTGACTGCGGATTCACGGGGACTTGAAAACCTTTCCGAGTTAGACATTATTTCCTTTTTATACACAGATCATCTTATACAGAGAGTTTACTGTATGTATGTATTTTCGGCGAAAATTGTATGTAGTCCAGGTCCGGTTCGGCGCGACCCGAGGGTACAGAATATGTAAGACTAGGATACTACCCAAAGAAATGATATCCAGACTTATCCCTTCCTGAGGCGCGTGTCGGCCTCCAAATGGCATTTGAAAGAGGGAAAAAATGTACTGAGGTCTGGAAAAATTTTAAATAAATTATGAAAAAATTGAACGTAAAATTGAACGTAAATTTCGTTCAAACTCGCTTATTTTTTGAGTTTCCGTTCAGTTCAAACTCGTTTATAAAATAGTGAGCGAAGTTCAGTTCAAAGTTCACAAATAGTGAGCGAAACTCGTGAGTTTTCGTTCAGTGAGCGCGTTCATACCCAACACTGGTTTCTACCTATTAGCCCATCTTGGAACTATTCCTGAAAATTTGCGTACAATAAATTCCAGACCTGCCTATCCAACATACCATTAAGTTTACCTTTCTGTTTCTGATTGTTTCGCAATTACGTCATTTCAAAGTTGGGGAATCTTTTTTGAAATACCTTTTTTGAAATACTCTTTTTTGAATATCATTTATATATGAAAATTATATTATACATTTTTATTTATTAATGGCTGATATTTTGCATGATTATATGGACAAAAACCTTTAAAGAGATAAAAAACATTTGTTAGAATGAAAGTTGACTAAATTTTGTTTGTGGATTATAAACCTATAATTAATATAGACTATTATTTTATTTTTGCATCTGTTTATTTATGTTTTGTAAAAATATATATTTTTAAATACTTTCAATAAATAAATATTACACGTCAAACATTATTGCGAAACAAATTTCGCCACTATTTTGGACATAAAATTCCACATTTTTGTGATATCATTTCGGGGTCTGATTAATAGAAGGTCAAACTTACGCCGGTAATTAGGTAAGAGTTTTTTCCTTAGTTAAACGCCTTATTCATGCAGAATTTCTGTCTTGAATAAGGTAAAAATTTCTGTTCCTTTTTACTAGTGAGAGATTGCCGCGTTGGGAATGATGCTCTATTAATTTCTACTTTACACTGCTTGTTATGTAGTATCTCTATTACATTTGGAAGGAAAAAAATATGCAATAAAAAAAAGAAAATTATTTATTTTTAAAATTAACTTCTTCGAAAATCACTGATACAAAACGCCCCACCAGTGGCCGAGAGGTTCTGACCTCTCAACTGGTAGACGGCAGGTGCTGGGTTCGAACCCATTCGCGGCTGTCGGCCTACCCGTTCGGAGTTTTCGTGGTTTTCTTCGAACCTTGCGTAAATACGGGTTAGGTTCCCTTAGAAAGACCCCCATGAAGGGCACATCCCCTGGGCCTATATCCCTAGTGTAGATAATCGGCCGACAAAAATTGAACGAAACCAAACCACTGATACAAAACAACTTATTCAATATTAATTTTGTCTTACAGTTTATTAAAACTCTTTTCTGTTGTTTTTTACAATTTGACAAGTATTGTTAATTTGTATTAAAAATAAATAAATAAATAGAAATTGAAGTAATAGTCTAAATTATGATTAAACTTTAGTTCTTTTTTTCTTTTCAAACCTTTTTGGTTCCCTTAAGTGATTAGCGGCTAATTGCTTTTAAACGATATAGAACCTTATAAACTTCAGAGTAGCTAATGCACCTTAAAATATAGCTTTAAAGCTATTATACAGAATTGAATTTCTTTTCCAATTATTTCATAAGATCAAGTAATTTTCTTTAAAAATACTTAATACAAGTTAGTTATTTTAAAATCACTATTCAAACATTTATTTCGAAGGACAAGAATTATCAAAACAACAAGTTTTCAATAGAATAATCTATGAATATTAATCAAAAAAACTTTATTTACAAGAAATCTCTAACGAATATCTTTTCTAAAAAGGAAAAACGAACTCAACTAGTAATTAATGTGATTCCGTTGACATTTGAAAAACTGAAATACCAGTGGTGACTGGGGAAAAAAAAAATGACGGTTTTAGTTCATGCTGTTCTCTTTGGGCGACAAGAATTAATAAAATTTTAATAAAAGCCGATTTGCAAATGCTATTGTTATCGGATTTCCATTTAAAAAGTTGGGAGGTAAATCTGATTGCTTGTCTAGATAAATAAATTCGATTAAGGAAAAAAATCACTATTCTAAGGTTTTATTAATATCATTACAAAAATGTCTAAGTAAAATGAATTTGAAATAAAAGTTATTCAACTACAAGATGTTTTTCCAAGCATATATAAATTTTTTGCATTTTTTTTCTCGTATTTTTTAAATGTATTTTAAGATGTGCTATTTTAAAATTTAATTTTTTTATTTTATAAAAGTTTTGCAAAATTGCTACTTGCAATTTTGTTACCACTAATTTTACCGTAGATTCACGGACTTATTTTTAACAGTGTAGTTGTAATTAATAATGAAAATGTTTATAAATATATACGTATAGTTTAAATGCCAAAGTAGTCAATCTTGTATATCAGAAAAAAATGGTGTGATTTCAAATCCAAAATTAACATTAAAAGCAGACAAACAAAATGCAATTCTTTGAAGGTGGCTTAGAACACATCAAAGATATATCTGGAGATGACTTGGCGTACCAGATGTAAAAGGATCGACGCATTGGATCGATGACTGCTCGATAAAGTCTAGTAATAGTCGAAGAGACGAAAGCACAAAACTCTTTGTTATCAAGCACAAGAAAAAAAACCTTTATTTTATGGAAGAATAGTAATAGGGGAATCTAAGGATCCATGTCTGCCGGAAGAGAAGTGGTGCATAAGCCAAAAATCAATACCACTAGTGGCTCACTCATAGGTTTAGTATTGTGTTTGTCCAACAATCAAAGACATATGAAACTGGGTGCCGTAAAACAAAATGCTAAGCCTACGATTCAACCACTAGTGGTATTCATTTTTAACTTATGTACCACTTCGCTTCCGACAGACGTGGATCATTAGATTTTTGTATTACTACTCTTCCATAAAATAAAGGGTTTTTTCTTGTGATCGATAACAAAGAGTTTTGTGCTGTCTGCTTTTGAACCAAAATGTCAACTGAATTCAACATTACGAGTCAAAAGTAGCCATCAAAAGTAACAGATCTTGTATACCAGAAAAAATGATGTGATTGCTCATGTAAAAACAAAATTAAAAGCAAACAAATAAACAACAATAGTCAATCTTGTATATCAGAAAAAAATGGTGTGATTTCAAATCCAAAATTAACATTAAAAGCAGACAAACAACAATGCAATTTTTTGAAGATGACTCAGAACATATCAAAGATAGATAAACATGAGAAAATTCTGATATTTTATTTAAAACCAATAATAAACTATTTAAAAATCATTTTGTTTCTTCGTGGCCAAAAATTGAAGCTTGGGATTAATTTTACTTCCCTAATTTTGTTAATACCTGGAGATGACTTGAATGACTGCTAAAAAAAAAAAAAAAAAAAAAAAAAAAAAAAAACGCAACCTGCTATTCAATGTTGTGTTTAAAAATGTTTTCCATTTCTATTTTTGACTTAAATCCAGAATCCAATATTGTAATTTTAGTCTTTCAAAATATTTCAAAGATATAGAACATATGAGATATAGAACATATACATTAGTGTACAATTACTGCTAAATAAAGTTATTCAAACTATTGATTCTAGTCGATCTAGAAAATTAAACTGTTTTTTGGAAATTAACAATTACATCAGAGTAAATTAATAAAAAAATTCACTCATTTATTACTTGCGAAGTACCTTATAAGAAGGTTTGTTGTTTATATGTATTATAAGTTGTACTTATTGTAAGTGATGTATGTATGTTAAGTTTATTTATGTATATTTAACCATGTTGTTCTATCATATCATGTTGAAAGATGTATGCTGCTGGCATGTGATCTTTTCTCATTATTTTTTACTGAATCACATTGACTTGCAAACATATCATGTGAATTGAATCTTTGTATCTGAGTGAAAAAATGCCCAGTCCGGAAATCGAACTCAAGACCTTTGACTTGTATTTTCAATGATAAGGGTTGAAAATCTGTATATCCATCAATTAATGGAATTCCAGTATCTATTGTATGTTCTGAGTTATAGTTTTATGCGTATATACGTAGCTCTATACGTAGACTGGTGTCCAAAAGTTAAGCATAATTGGTAATTAAGTAATTATTTTTAAGTAATGAAAGAAATATGAATCGGAATGTGCTGAAACTCCAGGTGTGTAAACAAAATAGTACGTGTCACATATTTTCGCGAAGAGTTTTCCCCGAAATCGAACAGGGGATCATCAACAAATTGAAAAAGAACGAAGATCTTTTGAATAACCCTGTCAAAACTAATGTAGCAAAAGTGTTCAAACTGCACATTATGATTAAGTGGCTTATTGTAATGTACTGTGTTTATTTTTATAAAGATAGCATATATACTCGTAGAGAAATTAAGGTTTTTATAAAAACAGTCCTAATTTTTTCCAAGTTTTTTGCTTATAATTTGCAGAGTTCTTAAAATAAAATAATGTTTTTTTTTGAAAAAATGACAAACATCATTGTACACAATACCCTATCATCAGAATTAAAAAATAATAAAAATTGTATGATGAATGATCAGGTGAAATGATACACAATGATCACAAATGAGCAGGTTTACTAAATAATTTTTTACTGCGCATGCGTGAACGCTATTAAAATTTCATTTGCATATTATGTTAGTTAAATGTATAGAGCAACTTTTGTGAAAGTCTCAAAAACATAGCTTAAAAATTCTGAAAATTATCGTTGATAGAATGAGATCAAAATCATTTATTCCCTAAATGAAGCAAAAAGATGAGGGGCTGTATCTACATTCCATTGTTTAGTGCCTACAAAATATTGCACGTACAACTATATTTAGGTAAAACCCCTGGTTTTTTTTATTCCTTTAGGAATAACGGATTTTGAGTTGATTCTATAGGCTCCCATTTTCAGAATTTTCAAGCTATGTTTTTGAAACTTTTACAGAAGTTGCTCTATACATTTAGCTAACACAATATGTAAATGACATTTTGATATCGTTGACGCACGCGCAATGAAAAATTATTTATTAAACATACTCATTTTTCATACAATTTTTATTATTTTTAAATTATGATGACAGGGTATTGTGTACAATGATGTTTGTCATATTTTCAGAAAAGAGCATTATTTTATAATAAGAACTCTGCAAATTATAAGCAAAAAACTTGGAAAAATTTAGGGCTGTTTTTATAAAAACCTTAATTTTTCTACGAGTGTACATGCTATCCTTATAAAAATAAACACAGTACATTACAATAAGTCAATTAATCATAATCTGCAGTTTGAACACTTTTGCTATATTAGTTTTGACAGGGTTATCCAAAAGATCTTCGTTCTTTTTCAATTTGTTGACGGTCCCCTGTTTGATTTCGGGGAAAACTCTTCGTGAAAATATATGACGCGTACTATTTTGTTTACACACCTGAAGTTTCACCACATTTCGATTTATATTTCTTTCATTACTTAAAAATAGTTACTTAATTACCAATTATGCTTAATTTTTGGACATCAGTGTATATACTGTCTATATGGCTGGTTGCACGGTTTTTTGAATAAGGTTATCTGAGTTAAATGTGTTTAACGGTTGTCGGTCCAAATAGCTCTATAGGTAGAGCATTAACAATGTTGATGAAAATTCTTCGATTCGAATCTAGGCGTGCACAGGATTTCACACAATTGAAATAATTTAGCTCGTATGAGAACTGTATGTTTGCATGACAATTGTAATTTGTAATATTTTCATATAAAAAGCACAAATAATGTGTGCTAAAATTGCTTGTAGGGGCATACATATAATATAAAATTATTTAAAATCCATTAAAAACTCTATACGTTTTTAGACAATTCACAGGGCCATCTTAACCCTCCACTTCACCATGTGCCACATCTAGCACGTACTTAAAAATACTATTTTTCATGAAAACTATAGTAATTCTAATGAATTTGGCCAAAATGATCACTGTAACTGATCACGAACATGCCAAAAATGGGATAATGCTTATTTTGTCTATGTCACGTGGCTGCATTTTACAAAAAATTAGAATTTGTTCTACGGGAAAAAAATCGATCTAGCTAAGGAAAAATTTACCTTTATTATTTTTACTGAATACTTAAAAATATCGATATAAATAAAATTGCAGAGTGTTAAGCAGATAAAATTAATTTAAACCCATTTAATTGCAAAATATAGCAATACAGTACTTACAAACCCTAATTGTGTATATATGGCACATGCCATAAAATATAAAATTTTAGCTGAAAGTTTAATTTTTTTTTTACTATTTTTTCTCATTATTAGAAATATAAATTAAAAAAAATCATAAAAAATAGAAAAATTTGTGCAGTGAAGGGTTAAATAGCCATGTAAATTATGTAATTCTACTGAATAGATAACCACTGAAGATGGCCCTGTGAATTGGGTGAACATCTTTTACGTTTTAATGGATTTCTGATGTGTTTTTAAGGCATTTTAACATATTTTAAATAATTATATGTTATATGTATGCAGAGCAAGCAATTGTAGTACATTTTATCGATGATTTTTTATTATGAATTTTAATTATTTACTCAAAGTGAATTTAGTACAAGAATTTTCAGTTTTCTTTATTATGAATAATCATTACCTCCTTATTTGTAACTCTTGTATATAAATAGTTAAAAAATTGAACTGGATAAAACTATGACCTTATCAATTCCCGCCTCTTCTTTTATAAAGAAATCACATTCTGGATAAACTCACTTATTGAAATCTGGTGTTCCACTTACAATTACAAATTTTTATTACTTTCTTCTAAATATTTATGCTTCTATCCACAAATATAAATTTTGTATGTTTTAATCAATATATAAATCTCAATAAGTAACACGACTGTTGTTCAAATGTGAACTTTAGTTTGGAATGAAACAGAATCCAATGATATTTAAATTAATCAACCAAAATTACAGATGCGATAAAAATACAATTGTTGATTTAAATCTGGCTTATTCAAAGAAGTGGTTACTAATGAAATTCTAATAAAAGCTTTCCACACATAACTTGTAATATCGGATTTTTATTACAGATTGTGTAAATATTTGAATGTTTGTCTATTAAAATAAACTTATTGGAAAATGTTTGTTTTACCCCAATTAGCATATGAAATAAAGTCAACTCAATGGAAATCTTTTCCAAATAGAAATATAAAATGAGAGTTTTTCAATTGCTGAATATTTTGAGGATGGAAACATAAGTAATTTAGCATTTGTTATGATCTAAATTTGTCGAATGCATATGAGTGTATAGCTTCATAGATTTCAAATTCAAATCCGCCTGATATTAAATATATACTTAAAAAAATACTGATATTAATAGCAAAAAATAATGAATACATATTTATCAAACATATGGATACTCATAATAATAAATTCTAAACAGTAACACCTAAATGTACGAAAATTTTAGAATATTTCATTATTTTTGAAGACATAGCGAAGTATTCGAAAGAAGGATTTTGTATAGATTGCCAATGTGTTATTTACTAATCCTTCTTTAGTTTATATTAATAGTTATTTTTTATATTATTCATTATCGAATGGAGTAGCTACTATTTTCTTTTTTTCAATTTCTATACAAAAATTACAGAACAAATCGATAGTGGAAAATTCTGCAGTTGAAATGTGCATTTATAAAGTTTGAATAAATTGATATAACGGAAGATTCCAAACTAATCGAAGTACGTCCACATTCCTTTCATTTATTAAAGAATTGTATCTAATGTATTTTTTTTGTATGTTTAATGAAATTTTATTTTATGTTGAATATATTTTATGTTGCATAAATATGTTATTTAGCATTGACAAAGCTATATTTAAAAAATTATGTGCGTTTATTTGTTATAAGATGAAAATATGTAAGTTGTACACTGAATATAAGTACGCATGTAAGATATATGTTGATAAGTATGGATGCAAATATGGATGGTGTATTTTTATACGTTGTATAAAAAATAGGACACTCGATTTTTTTCATTATCTTAATTGAGATTCACAATTACAGTCTAATACTTTTAAGGTTATCACTTGGTGTTCATCCTATCGCTGAAACAATTAAAATCTAGAAAAAAGAACTTAAATAAATATCATATTGTAAAAAAAAAAGTAGAAAAAAATCAGATGCAGAAAATTAAATTTATTGGACTCTTCTACTATAGATAAGAAAATTAAACATAACTATTTAACTGTTTTGTGAAACAAAAATGTTTCGTCATTGTTAGATTGATTTTTTACGGGGGGGGGGTGGGGGTGGGGGATGCTTATGAAATAGCTTTAAATATTTTCCCAAAATGCCAAGTTCAAATTCCCATTTAGAAAAGTCTTTTTTTTCACTTACAATGATAAAAATTCATTACTTTATTCAATATATTTATGCATCTATTTATGATTTAACTAATCAAGTAGGTTTCAATCAATATATAAACCTCAACGAATAACTCTATGGTTGTGCAAATGTGATTTTTAGTTTAGAATTAAATAGAATCCACTGCTATTTAAATTAATCAACCAAAATTACAGAAACATTAAACAAATACTATTGTTGATTTAAATCCGGTTTATTCAAGGAAGTGGTTATTAATGAAATTCTAATAAAAGCTGTTCCACACACAACTTCTAATATCGGATTTTCATTACAGATCGTGTAAATATTTGAATATTTGTCTATGAAAATAGACTTACTGGAAGATGTTTGTTTTACCCCAATTAGCATTAGAAATAAAGTCAACTCTACGGAAACCTTATCCAAATGGAAATATAAAATAAAAGTTTTTCAATTGCTGAATATTTTGAAGATGGAAACAAAAGTAATTTAGCATCAGTAATAATATAAATTTCTTGAGTGTATGTGTGTATATTTCTACAGATTTAAAATTCAAATCCTCATGATATTTAACAACGTACTAAAGAAAGTATAGATATTAATAGGGAAAAACTTATGATAAAATATGCTTTAAAAAAATACTAACAGACTCCAAAAAAGCGCTAAAATGAGTTAAATAATTCTTCAAAATTCTCTAATGACAAATCGTTATAAAATAACCAAACATCGGATATCATGTAACGGCATAAAAATAGTTAAATTTAATATATAGAATTTAATATCCACCAAACACAGGTTTTCCAGAGAATATTTTTTACAAGAGATTAATTTACATATTTTTGATTCAATTTATGAATATAAATTTATGAATATAACATATAAAAATTAATGAATTACTTTTTGAAGTTGGTGCCAAACTATCTTAAGTACAATAAGAATTGTTGATATATTATGTCTAGTACCATAAATAAAATGGAGATAATCATTATAGATTGTGATTGTTTGGCACCAACTTCAAAAAGTAATTCATTACTTTTTATATGCACATATTCTTAAATTAAATCAAAAATATGTAAATTAATCTCTTGTAAAAAATATTCTCTGGAAAACTTATGTTTGGTGGATATTAAATTCTATATATTAAATTTAATTATTTTTATGCCGTTACATGATATCCGATGTTTGGTTATTTTATAACGATTTGTTATTAGAGAAAATTTTGAAGAATTATTTAATTCTTTTTAGCGCTTTTTTTGGAGTCGGTTAGTATTAAAAAAAAAACATATTTTATTTCCTTCTTTTTAATTGTTAATACAGCAATACTTAATTATGTGTACTGACATATGATGGCTCTTTGCAATGCATTAGTAATGTACGCACTTAACTGAGTTCTGATGTATTCGCTTTACTTGTCACGGTTTGATAGTCAACTTTTCAAAAGACACTTACAATATCGGTAAGTATCATTGTGAATCTTTAAGTTTTCTGTACTTGTTAATTTCTTCAGATCTGGCACGACGAAAAGCTACCGCATTCATGAAATTTTAAAGTCTTCTTCGAATCGTATGGACATCGGAATTGGGTATTGAAAAGTGACAATGCATTAAGTAAAGTGTCCTTACACATAACAGCGCGGCAAAGTGCTTACATATATGAGTACACAGCAAAATGACTCCATATATGAATGTATAGTAAAATGCTTTTCTAGGTTAATCAAAAGTACTCCCCCTTAAGTCAAAAAAAGCACAAAGAAAGATTTTAGTAAAATCGCACTATGATTCAATAGATAAACAGCAACGATCTAATTCCTATAAACGCAGTAATGACATCGGAAATGAGCGGTGATGATTTGACGAGGAATCCGAAACTCATAACCTTGGCTGCATCTATAAGAGAGTGACAGCATTTTATGCCCAAATATTTTTTTCACAGACGCTTTTGTCCCAACTACACTATTAAAAATGTGAAACTTTTGCTGCATCATCACTCCACCGCTTATATAGAAAACGATTACTTACATGCATTATGGAGGATTCTCAATGGTCAAAACAGGATATACTATAAAAGCGATGGAGTGGTGATGCAGCAAAAGTTTAAAAATCTTAACAATGTATCGCAATGCTAGGCATTTTATATTATAAAATTTGATGAGGATTTCCTGAAAGAATTCGATTGTACGCGTATGAGAAGTTAACAGATTGACGAAAATAGCCCGTTCAACAAGATGCTTGATGACTCGTTTTTGTCCAGAATCGTTTCAACCAATCATATACTGTGCTCTATGTGTCGTCATATTCACATCGAGGAATCCTACATGAACAAAATCTGAAATCATTCTGGTGTCTATTCTAGTAACCAAATCTGAATCTAAAGATAATTTTGTTACACATAGCTATGCGCTTTATTGTGGAGTGATATGTAGAGATAATATTTTCCTCTGGAACAAAATATATACTAAAGGATTTTCATCTGTTCAACAACTATTTCCGATGTCGATTGGAATCGATGTCAATTTCCGCTTTAGTGGATGTGAGAACTTGTCCAGTTAAGATTTAATATTTTGGAAATTTACCGCATCCAGAATACTTGAAGGTCCACAATGAAATCTGTAGAAATCGGAAATGAACATTGAAAAGCTGACAATCCACCAGTACACCGTTAACCCGCGAGAACTCGCGCATGAGATTTTCTTTCACCATCGTACCCTTTTTAAGACTATTTTTAGGGCTATTTTTCATTTTAATAAAATTTCAAAGTGTGATTTCGATTACTTTACCTCTTTTTTGAATAAAAGTACTAAGCCAAACAAAAAATTTGATATTAAGTGACTGTAAAGTAAAAGAAAAGAAATGGGCACTGTGAGAGAAATTCTCATAGCGAGTTCTCCCGGGTTAAAAATATTGTGAAAAATTACGTTTGTTTTTAAAACTATCTATTTTCTGACTAATGAGAACGAACTGAAATCGCCTATGGAGCGTTTTCATTGGTCAGAAAATAGATAGCCTTTAAAAAAACAGAGCTATTTTTCACTATATTTTCAACAGGGTAAAGTACCTTACACAATCAGAGCGCGTCAAGTTGCTTTTATGATTCAATTCATAGCAAAGTAATTCTATATGTTCGTACGTATTAAAATACCTCTTTCAGTCATAAAAAGTAAAAAGGAAGATATTATCAAAATCACATCACGATTCAACATGCCTCTATAGGAAAGTGACAACATTTGAAGTTACGACTGTTCTTTGATAGACGCGGTTTTCCAAAGTACAGAAAATTTAAGAATTTCTATTCCAGAACGCATATTCACAATATCCGCAAAGAAACTCTTCGAGAGGGTTGAATTCTGATAGGGATTGACCGACGCGTTTTCACGTAACTTGGCGATAACTATACTTGGCGAGCGATAGATGCTTCCGTCGAGGAGTTTGATTTCCTTCAGAACCGAGAACAAAGTAACTTTTCTCTTGCAGCATTGCATTGGATGGAACGTGTCTTACTGAAAGCTATACTCTTTAAAAGTTTTTAAGGGTGTATTCGAAAAAATGATTTTCCACCTTCAACAGGTCGAAATTTTCCGATACATTTTCAGACTTATTTTTAAAAGTAGAAACATGAAACTTGCTGGGGTGATTTTTGAAGTCATGTATAAGATGCCGTGTGATGCCGGTTTTCGTTAAATTTATTAGAATTTGATTTATAAACAATTATTTTCTCAGTTCGATAATTTTTTCGTTCCCAAATCTCCAGGTTCGGAAATTTCTGTTCAATTTGGCAACTTTGGGAGCCTTCCTTTGCAATATTTTCTTCATTTACCAAAAAAATCGACAATCACGGCACCTCGTGTACTTTCCAAATAAGAGATTTTGAAAGTTTGGTGTATTTGAGAGCAAAAATGAATTTAAAAATAAATCTGAAAATAAGCAGTTTGGATCGGAATACACCCTTAAACAAAAACTTTTACTTTGTACTCGGTTTACTTTGTACTTGGCTCCGAAGGAAATCAAACTCGACGGAAGCGTCTATCGCTACGCCAAGTATAATTATCGCCAAGTTACGTGAAAACACATCGGCCAATCCCTATCAGAATTCATCCCTCCCGAAGAGTTTCTTTGCGGATATTGTGAATATGTTTCCAGAACTTGGCGGTAGTTGCCTGAATGAGTTTGTTTTTCGAGTACAAGCAGTTAACTAGCTTAACTTTAATGGTAAGCTTTTCAAATTTTTTCGTCATTTATATTTGTCTAAATGTAAATCTAAAGACAGTGTACATACACATAGCAATGCACTTTAATCACTTTATGAATCAGGCATAACAAGCACCCCGATACACAGACACTATAAGGCTCTTTAAAGATGAACTGTCAGGTTTACGATACCAATTTCTCATGTCTGTAGGTATCGATGTGGATCTTTCATTTTGGAGGATACAAGAATTGTTCGTAGATTTCGTACTTTGGAAAAAACTCGCATCTGCAACGGTGGTTAGGATCCAGAGGGATTATTCGCTGTTTAGCAAAACAAGATTGACCAATCATAAGCCTTCATTTTTGAGAACTTTTCATTGTTTGAAGAACAGTGTCTAGAATATATGGAGTGAAAATCTGCTAACCAAACAGTGCAAAAAATTTGCATCCTTTAAATCTGCAACGATGATACTGAATTCCAAAGTGTCGATCAAAGCGACATCTGCGGGATTTTAGCATTGCATTGTCTAGACTAGCAATAATTCTTACAATTTTAAAAAAATGTCCTGCATACGTTGCTGCTATCTTTAGATTTCACCAGCATCGTTGCACATTTTAAAAAATACAATATTTTAGTGCTTTTTTAAGTGTTACTGAGATAGCCGATTTCCATACTATATACCTTAGATGCTATACTTCCGGTTTGGTGGATAAGAGAACTTGGCCGGAATCCAGGTAGAATTTGACTTGCTAGCGAAATCAGATTAACCAATCGGAAGCCTGAATGTTTGCAAAATTTTCACGGTTTGAGTAAATTTTCTTATTAATCAATTTCATTTCGCAAACAGCGAAAAATTTATGTGAATCCGCCACCCTTGTCCAGTTGGGATCTCACACTTTGAAAAGATCGTGTGTCTATATAAAAATAACAAAAAAGCATGAAAAATGAACGCTTCTAATTGGTCGATTGCTCCAAAATGAATTTGAATTTTAAAGTTTTTATTTTTTTTTAAGTTTTAATCATCAGATTTTAATAAAATTTGAATGGGACTACATGGGCTCCATGCGCTTTCAAACAAAAAAGAATTATCAAAATCAGTTCATTTTTGTAAAAGTTATGCGTGAACAACAAATACATACAGGTTGAAATCATAACCTCCTCTTTGAAGTTGGTTAATAAGATAAAAGCATGAAAAATGAACGCTTCTAATTGGTCGATTGCTTCAAAATGAATTTGAATTTTAAAGTTTTTATTTTTTTAAAAGCTCTAATCATCAGATTTTAATAAAATTTGAATGGCACCACATGGGCTCCATGCGCTTTCAAACAAAAAAAGAATTATCAAAATCGGTTCATTTTTGTAAAAGTTATGCGTAAACAACAAATACATACAGGTTGAAATCATAACCTCCTCTTTGAAGTCGGTTAAAAACATATAGGAAATCAAAATAATGGATTCTAAGCATTAAGCTCTAAATATATTGAAATTTTAGAAAATCTCATTATTTTAGACAAGACAATGCATATTCTATTTTTTTTTTTAACAGAACAAACCGATTGTGAAAAATTCTTCAACTGAAATGTGCATTAGTAAAGTTTTAATAAATTGGTACAATGGAAGATACACTGACCAAAGTATGATGAAATTTGTATTATCAGATTTTCATTACAGATCGTGTAAACATTTCAGTGTTTGCCTATGAAAATATACTTTCAGGGAAATGTTTGTTTAACCTCAATGAGCATTTGAAATGAAGTCAACTCAACGGTAACCTTATCCAAATATAAATTCAAAGTAAGAGTTTATCAATTACTCAATATTTTTAAAATGAAGACAAAAGTATTTTAACATCAGTTATGGTCTAAATTTCTCGAAATCATGTGTATATACCCTAATAGCATGCATGGTCACAGTGACGTCACAGTGACGTCATTGTGAGTCACTTTGGTCACATCACATCTGTGACCAAAATGCCACCACTCAGTGACGTCATATTGTGACTGAGATGTGAAAATTTTTTTCTTAAAAATCTTTAGAAATTTATAAATATCCTTCTAAACATGTTATTTACTTTAAAAAACATGTTTCTGGCAATTTAAATATCGTTGCTTTTGTCACAGTTTCGTCACAATGTTAATGTCAAATTAGTCACAAATGACACATTTTTCACAAATTTGTAACATTGTGACCACTTTGTGAAACATCACAAAAGAGCTCTAAAACGGCCATAACGACTTCACATTTTAGTCACTGTGACTTCACATCGACAATCGATGGTCACAAAGTCACAATGTGACTTTACAACGACGTTGCAGTGACGTCACCATGCTTTACGTGTACCTCTATAGAATTGAAATTCAAATCTAGTGATAAAACAAAACATATAAAAAACAACTACATATAAAAAAAGGTACAGGTATTAATAGCAAAAGACTAATGAATATATATTTATTAAATATATGAGAACTTAATGAATTCTAAACAGTAAGGCCTAAATAGATGAACTTTTTAGAATATTTTATCATTTTCGACAAGACAGTGGCGTATTCGAAAGAAAGATTGTGGAAAGATTGCCAATTTGTTTATTACTAATTCTTTTTTAGTTTATATTTGTAGTTATTTTTAATAGGTTTTTTTTAGTTACAGAGTATCTACTAGTTTTCTTTTTCAAAATTCCATACAAAAATTACAGAGTAAACCGATAATGGGAAATTCTTCAATTGAAATGTACATTTATAAAGTTTTAGTAAATTCATATAATGGCAGATTCCAAATTAATCGAAATTCCTTTCATTTATTAATAAATTGTGTCTAGTGTTTTTTTTTTTGTATGTTTTATGAAAATTTATGTTGTTTAAATATATTATTTACAGTATTACTTACAATGATAAAATTTCATTATTTTATTCAATATATTTATACATCTATTCATGAATTAATAAATTTGGTATGTTTTGATTAATATATAAATCTCAACGAATAACACTACTGTTGTACAAATGTGAACTTTAGTTTGGGATCAAACAGAATCCAATGATATCAATAAATATAAAAACTTTGTTAAATCACCATAAAAAGAAAAATTATACAGGACGCGTTTCGAGCTGCAAAATTACCGCTCGTCTTCAGCTGGTCCAAACACGTGTCACAACGGACAGAGTGGAAATAACAGTGAAATAAAGAGGGAGGAGATTACACAGAGTGCGACAGGTGGCGCTGCTTGCCAAAGCCAAGGAGGAAGAGAAAAGTAAAGATAAACTCAAAGAAGGAGGGAGGAGATTACAAAGAGTGCCCCAGGTGGCGCTGGCTAAAAGAACCCAGATGGCAGAGAAAAACTAATAAAAGATAAAGAAAACAATTGAATAAAAAAATGAATAAAAAATAAAATAAAATAAAATAAAATAAAATAAAAAAAATAATAAATAAATAAATAAATAAAAAATAAAAGTAAAAAAATAAAATAAAATAAAAATAAATAAATCAAAAATAAATAAATAAAAATCAAAATAAAATAAAATAAAATAAATTAATTAAAAAATGATAAAAATAATAATAAAAAAATAATAATAATTAAATAAAACTAAAAATAATTATAGTAATAATAATAAACTACAAAAGTAATTTCCATGCAAGAGAAAGGGAGGGGGATGAAGAGAGATCGTTGACAAGAGTATTACAATTTTTATAAATAAAATAAGCTTCGTGAGTATCTAAATGAGAAGGAGAGGCAGGATTAGAAATAATTCTGGCCATGGAAAAATTGAAAAAATGACCGGAAGACCAACAGTGAGAAGCAATGGAAGACCTAGATAATTCCTGATTTTTAATGTAACTCTGATGTTCATCCAATCTTTTCTTCAACGCTCTTCTGGTCTGACCAATATAATCCAAATTGCCAGAGCAAGGAATAAAATAAACACCCCACCGGTTCTCAACAGGAATAGGATCTTTCAAAGACGAGAATTTAATTTTATTCATAGGTTTAAAGATAACTTTAAAATTGAAACGGGAAAGGATTTTAGCTATTTTGAAACAAAGAGGAGAATATAAAGGTAGAACTATAGAGTTAATATTAGACGAATTATTAGAATCAGTAAGAAGACGTTTAGGCTTATTAAATTTATACAGAGCTTTGTCAATCAAAGAGGGATTATAACCACGAGTGAGGGCAAGAGATTTGAGGTAACTAATTTCCTTATTTAGAGCAGAAGAGTCAGAAGAAATCAGAAGAGCTCTGTAAACAAAAGTATAAAAGGAAGCCACTTTATGCTGTGGAGGATGGTTAGAAAAAGCATGCGGAGGTAGAGATACAGCGAAAGGTTTTTTATAAACAGAGGTAGAGAACCGATCAGGGTGTTTAGTAACTAAGACATCGAGGAAAGGAAGAGAATCATTCTCTTCGACTTCAAGAGTAAACTGGATGCAAGGATCAACAGAGTTGACAAGAGAAAGGAGATTATCAGGAATTATCTAGGTCTTCAATTGCTTCTCACTGTTGGTCTTCCGGTCATTTTTTCAATTTTTCCATGGCCAGAATTATTTCTAATCCTGCCTCTCCTTCTCATTTAGATACTCACGAAGCTTATTTTATTTATAAAAATTGTAATACTCTTGTCAACGATCTCTCTTCATCCCCCTCCCTTTCTCCTGCATGGAAATTACTTTTGTAGTTTATTATTATTACTATAATTATTTTTAGTTTTATTTAATTATTATTATTTTTTTATTATTATTTTTATCATTTTTTAATTAATTAATTTTATTTTATTTTATTTTGATTTTTATTTATTTATTTTTATTTTATTTTATTTTTTATTTATATTTTTTATTTATTTATTTATTTTATTTTATTTTATTTTATTTTTTATTTTTTATTTATTTATTATTTATTATTTTTATTTTTTTTCAATTGTTTTCTTTATCTTTTATTAGTTTTTCTCTGCCATCTGGGTTCTTTTAGCCAGCGCCACCTGGGGCACTCTTTGTAATCTCCTCCTTCCTTCTTTGAGTTTACTTTTCTCTTCCTCCTTGGCTTTGGCAAGCAGCGCCACCTGTCGCACTCTGTCTAATCTCCTCCCTCTTTATTTCACTGTTATTTCCACTCTGTCCGTTGTGACACGTGTTTGGACCAGCTGAAGACGAGCGGTAATTTTGCAGCTCGAAACACGTCCTGTATAATTTTTCTTTTTATGGTGATTTAACAAAGTTTTTATATTTATTGATATATATTTATCGCCAGTATTTTCGGTGTTTCTCAATAGAATCCAATGATGTTTAAATAAATCAACCAAAATTACAGAAACTTTTAAAATACAATTCTTGATTTAAATTTGGCTTATTCAAGGAAGTGGTTACTAATGAAATTCTTATAAAAGCTGTTCCAAAGAAAACTTGTAATATCGAATTTTCATTACAAATTGTGTAAATATTTGAATGTTTGTCTATGAAAATAAACTTACTATAAAATGTTTGTTTTACCCCAATTAGCATATGAAATAAAGTCAACTCAAGGGAAACCTTATCCAATTGAAAATATAAAATAAGAGTTTTTCAAGTGCTGAATATTTTGAAGATAGAAACAAAAGTAATTTAGCATCAGTTATGATCTAAATTTATTCAATGCATGTGTGTATATTTCTGCAGATTTGAAATTCAAATCCGTGTGATATTTTATCAACACGTAAAAAAAATACATATAATAATAGCAAAATAAATAAATAAATAAATAAATAAAATAAAATAAATAAATAAAATAATAAATAAATAAATAAATAAATAAATAAATAAATAAATAAATAAAAAATAAAAATAATAAAAATGAAATAAAAATAAAAATAAAATAAAGAATATATATTTATTTAATTTAAATGCTTTAAGTGATAAATTAAAATAACATAAAAAGATTATAGCTTGACATGTTTCATTGCTCTTACGGCAACATTTTCAAAAGCAAATGAAATGATAAAAAGGAATTTCCCGAAATAAACATAAAAAACACAAATCACGTGAACATGAGCATATAAAAATAAACTGGAAATAAAATGAATAAAAATAATTGTGAGCGTGACATATTACAAATTATTGTCTTAAAAACTTTTGAAGCATTTCTTTCCATATTTTAGGTAGTTCCATGGAGGCAAATTCATTGCAAATATTTTATTGATTTCTATTGATTCTCTTATGATTGACGGAAAATATTGTTACGAATTTTGTAAATAGTTAGTGTTTGTACTGTAAAATAATGTAAATAATCTTATTAAGCTCCATTTCTTTACTAATATTAGTTTTAGTTACATTGTCTCTGTTATCAAGCAAACTTGTCTATTATTTTCAGTGTATGTCTACGGCAGATTAACGAAATATTAGAGATATCGCCAAGTTGGCGTCACTTTTGGCGACTAATTTTGGTCGCCAAATTTGGCGATATATCGCCAAGTTGGCGACAAACTTGGCGATGGTAACCCTTCCCTGTTTATGGTAATCCCCCCCCCCCTTAGGTCTACTGATACATTGAATGTTGTTCCGTGGTTTTCCGGTTTTTTCTAGAAGGTTGTAGAAACTTCGCCGCATGCTGCGAACCTATATAAGGAGAGCGATTCGAGCTGCTGTTGTCATTATTTACCAGTCAGTCATTGAGTGAACAAGGCGTAAGCAAGTTTGCTTGAGTTTCATCTATGTTGTTTTGAATGTTATTAAGTGTTGAGACGTTGTATAAAGAGTCTTTGGGGTCTAAAGCTGTAATTGTACGATAGATTTGAGCAGTTATTTTTGAATATCTAGTAATATTTGTGAGTTTCGAAGACTCTGTTGTTCTGAAGTCTGTAAATAAATTATTTTCTACTTTTCTAAGAGCAAGAGTTTGAAGTTGTCTAACAATAAGTTCAAAAGAACCCAATATACGCTACAATTTTTGGTGTCAGGAGTCGGGATCTTATGGCGAAAACACGAACAATGGACGTACAACTGAAAGAACTGTTAGAAGCTATTAACGGATTAAGAACACAGCTGACCAATAAAATTGATAAATTCCAAGAAGAGTTGGCGGACAAAATGAATAAAAACGAAGAAAGAATGGAACAGTTGACAAATAAAATTGATAAAGGCCAAGAAGAGTTGGCGGAAAAGATGAATAAAGGCCAAGAAGAGCTGGCGGAAAAGATGAATAAAGGCCAAGAAGAGTTGGCGAATAAAATCGACAAAGTCCAAGAAGATGTGACTGAAGAAATGAAAAGAAGCCAAGAGAGAATGGAAGAATTAAAGGAGGAAGTTAATAAAAGCCAAGAAGAAATGAAGAAAACTTTGGAAGAAAAGTTCTCATCGGTAGAGAGAAGAATAGATTCGGTAGAAGAGAAAATTCAGAATGAAGTTAGTAATGTTGAACAGAAAATGGAAAGGAAAATGGCGGAAGTAGAAGAGAAAATTCAGAAAGAAGTTTGTAACGTTGAAGAGAAAATCAGTAACGTTGAAGAGAAAATACTAGGTGAAGTAGATGAAAAGCTAAATAAAAAAGTACAAGAGCTTGAGAATAAACTTTCAGCGTCTAATGGTAATTATGAAGAATTTAGGAATCCGCCTGCTTCTCCCGTGCACATTAAGCTGTCGACATACGATGGAAAGAGTTCCTGGCAAGTTTACAAGACCCAATTCACCATTGTAGCTGAAGCGAACCAATGGAGTGACGAGGGGAAAGCTTGTCAACTGGCAGCATCTTTAAGAGGAGAAGCCGCCGACGTGCTGCAAACATTCCCCGATATGACGCAACTCAATTTTGAGACTCTAAGTTGTGCACTTGAAATCAGATTCGGCGAAAAATTCTTCAAGGATTATACGAGAATACAAATGAAGAGCCGCCATCAAAAATCGAGTGAAACCCTTCAAGAGTTTGCCTCGGAAATTGAACGGCTTGCAAATTTAGCATTCATTGACTGTCCAACAAATGTACGGGAAATGCTCTCACTGCAATATTTTGTAGACGGAATAAAAGATCCAGAAGTGCAGAGAGCGGTACGAATGGCTGATGTACAGGATTTAAAGGCTGCACTACTATATGCCTTAAAGTTGGAAGCAGCTACACAAGCCAGCCGAAGAGATCGTCATTCAGTCCGAGGGGCAACGGTGAACAAAAGCTCAGACACTGAGATCGACTTCTTGAAAGAAATTAGGAAATTAAATCAAGAGATTGAAGCTTTAAAATATGGAAGAACAAGCGCAAGAAGACAGAATCTCACGTGCTGGGGATGCGGTGATACAGGACATCTCCGAAGAAATTGCCCCAAAATCCACGAACGTGAGTTAAATTCAAACAGTCAGCAGGGAAACTAAATTTTGGCCATCTCGCGGGGCGGAAGTTGCCAGAGAAGAAAAAGCCCGACCTGAAGATCCTTCAGATATTAAAAATGAGCGGCGGTGATAACGAATTATATGTGATAGGCTTTATTAACGGAATTCAGTGTCGTATGATTGTCGATACAGGAGCCAATGTGACAATAATAAGAGAAGATTTGGCTCGAAAATTGAAATGTAAACTCATCTGGACTCCACCATGCGTTACCCTGCAAACTGTGACGGGCGACAAGATTGGCATATATGGAAAGGCCAATTTAACCATACACTTTGGAGGAACGAAATATTACCATACGGCATATGTGGCTGACATAACAGATCCTTGCTTAATCGGGCTAGATTTTTTGAAGAAGTTTGGATTCAAGCTTGATTTCAAAAATAACAAAATGCTCTCAAAATTTGAAGAAATAAGTCTTTTTGGATTAAATAATGAAATTGAATGTAAACAAACAGTAATAGCCAAAGAAGACATCAATCTAGATCCAAGAACAGAATTTTTAGTTCCAGCTGTAATTAAAAATGAAACTAATTATCGATTTGGCCATATAGATTATCCCGAAGACAATAGTAAACAAGCAGGAGTATTAGTGGCTTCATCTGTGGTGGACCTCTCGAAGAAGACCATTCCAGTCAGAATTGCTAACATCAGTGATAAGACGAGGACTATCAAGAAGGGAGAGGTGATAGCGTCATGTGCTCCTGTGACGTGCATAAGTCAAAATTCCAGTCACTCTGAGAAATCTTCAGATAATTTAGTCAAGGATTTGTTACAAAATACGGACTTAGATCCAAACCAGAGAGATGCTGCTGAAAGTTTAATTAGAGAATTCCAAAGTTTATTTTCCCAAACATCTGAAGACTTTGGACGAACTAAAATGGCACAACACCGAATTGACACCGGAGATCACTCTCCTATTAAACAGCACCCTAGACGATTACCTTTTGCCAAGCAAGAAGAGGTGCAGAATTTAATTAAAGTTATGGAAGAAAATGACGTCATCGAACCATCAACAAGTCCATGGGCATCTCCGATTGTATTAGTAAGAAAGAAGGATGGTTCTACAAGATTTTGTGTAGACTACCGCCGACTGAATGACGTCACTAAAAAGGATAGTTACCCTCTACCAAGGATCGACGACACTCTCGACACACTTGCGGGCAACACTTGGTTCTCGACTCTGGATCTGAAGAGCGGTTACTGGCAGGTAGAGATCCATCCCGACGACCGCGAGAAGACTGCCTTTACAACGGGACAAGGATTATGGCAGTTCAAGGTAATGCCTTTTGGTCTATGTAACGCACCTGCAACTTTCGAACGGCTTATGGAAACGGTTCTCCGGGGGATGTCATATGAAGCATGTCTTGTTTATTTAGATGACATCATAATCATAGGAAAATCTTTTGATGAACATCTTAACAACGTCAGGCGGGTGTTACAAAAATTAAAGGAAGCTAATTTGAAGTTAAGCCCTTCGAAGTGCAGTTTGTTTCGAAATGAAGTCGCCTACCTTGGACACATCATTTCGGCGGAAGGAGTTAGGACTGATCCAAAGAAGATATCGGCTGTGAAAAATTGGAATCGTCCAGCAGATGTTCACCAGCTTCGAAGTTTTCTAGGATTATGCACCTATTACAGAAAATTCGTCAAAGGCTTCTCGATGATTGCAAGACCATTGCATAAATTAACAGAAGCCAATCAAAAATTTATGTGGACACAGGATTGTGACGCTGCTTTCGAAAAGCTTAAGGAGGCCTTGACATCCACTCCAATTCTGTCGTATCCTCAAATCGATAAACAGTTTATACTTGATACGGATGCAAGCAACGAAAGCATTGGCGCTGTACTGTCCCAGGAAATCGACGGCCAGGAGCGTGTTATCGCCTATTTCAGCAAGTGCTTGTCAAAGGCCGAGCGAAATTACTGCGTAACAAGAAAAGAGCTTCTTGCTGCAGTGAAAGCCATAGACCACTTTCATCACTATCTTTACGGTCGAAAGTTGCTGATCCGAACTGATCATGCTTCTCTAACTTGGCTATTGAATTTTAAGAACCCTGAAGGCCAGATAGCCAGGTGGATACAAAAGCTTCAAGAGTACGATATGGAGATACGCCATCGAAAAGGCTCATCACATGGAAATGCAGATGCTCTCTCAAGAAGACCCTGCTCAGAGAATTGTAGATACTGCGACCGGGTTGAGAAGAAATTTAATGTCAAAGGTCCTATAGTAAGACAAGTTACAACTGGGTCTACATCATCGCAAGATCCGTGGAGTGACGAGAGCCTGCGTAAAGATCAACTTGCTGATCCTGAAATTAAGCCAATTCTAGAGCTGAAAGAGGAGTCCAACAAGAAGCCCATCTGGCAAGACATGGCCCATTACCATCCTACGACTAAACGTTATTGGGCTCTCTGGGATTCCTTACATTTGAAGAACGGCATCTTGTACCGAAAATGGGAGTCTGACGATGGAAAGACATATAGATGGCAACTACTACTCCCTAAGTTGAGAATTTCTATGGTCCTTCAAGAACTGTATGGTAGTCCCACAGGAGGTCATTTTGGTGTAATGAAGACCCTGCAAAAGGTTCGAGAGCGTTTCTACTGGAATAATGTTCGCAATGACGTGGAGAAGTGGTGTCGAGCTTGTGACACCTGTGTAGCACGTAAAGGTCCTAAGAGGCGCACCCGTGGACGATTGCAACGTTATAATGTAGGAGCTCCTTTCGAACGAATTGCCATAGACATCCTGGGTCCACTTCCTAGAACATCTGATGGCAATAAGTACATTCTCGTTGTCATGGACTACTTCACTAAGTGGCCTGAAGCCTATGCCATTCCTAATCAAGAGGCGGTAACCGTAGCAGACATACTAGTTCAACACTGGGTTTCCAGATACGGAGTTCCTCTTCAAATCCATTCCGATCAAGGAAGAAACTTTGATTCGGCTGTGTTTAAGGAAATGTGCGGACTACTCGGCATGGACAAAACTCGAACTACACCTCTACATCCTCAATCGGACGGCATGGTGGAGCGGTTCAATCGTACCATCCTAAATAGCCTCTCTTTCCTGGTGTCTAGAGACCAACAGGACTGGGACAAGAAATTGCCTCTTTTCCTGCTTGCCTACAGGAGTGCCACTCATGAGGCCACTGGTTACTCCCCTTCTCAAATGCTCTTTGGTCGTGATCTTCGTCTGCCTGCTGATCTTTTGTTTGGCCGTCCTCCTGATGCTCCTTCATCGCCTGAGGAATATGTCGATGAACTCCAGGCACGGATTGAGGAGATTTATTGTCTAGCGAGGAACCGAATTGGACTGGCATCAGAAAAGATGAAGACACGGTACGACACAAAGGCAACTGGACATGAGTTCAACGAAGGTGACAAAGTTTGGTTGTGGAATCCGATACGTCGTAAGGGACTGTCGCCAAAACTACAAAGAAACTGGGACGGTCCTTACACAGTCGTCAACAGGCTGAATGACGTCGTCGTACGCATACGAAAATCGCCACACACCAAACCCAAGGTCGTACATTATAACCGGCTAGCCCCTTATTTTGGCCAAAGTGATTAAAAATTCAAAACTGGAATTTCAGACCATGGTCATGAAAGTCACTTTTTGTAAATATGTAAATAGTAATTAGTTCTTATTTATGTAAATTTTATTATTATTGTTATTATTTATTTATTTATTTATTTGTTTATTTATTTTAAGTGTTTTCCTCTAACTCAAGGATTGCACTGCCCGGGACGTGCAGTCTTTGAGGAGGGGGTAGTGTTACGAATTTTGTAAATAGTTAGTGTTTGTACTGTAAAATAATGTAAATAATCTTATTAAGCTCCATTTCTTTACTAATATTAGTTTTAGTTACATTGTCTCTGTTATCAAGCAAACTTGTCTATTATTTTCAGTGTATGTCTACGGCAGATTAACGAAATATTAGAGATATCGCCAAGTTGGCGTCACTTTTGGCGACTAATTTTGGTCGCCAAATTTGGCGATATATCGCCAAGTTGGCGACAAACTTGGCGATTGTTGGCGATGGTAACCCTTCCCTGTTTATCGTAACCCCCCCCCCCTCCTTAGGTCTACTGATACATTGAATGTTGTTCCGTGGTTTTCCGGTTTTTTCTAGAAGGTTGTAGAAACTTCGCCGCATGCTGCGAACCTATATAAGGAGAGCGATACGAGCTGCTGTTGTCATTATTTACCAGTCAGTCATTGAGTGAACAAGGCGTAAGCAAGTTTGCTTGAGTTTCATCTATGTTGTTTTGAATGTTATTAAGTGTTGAGACGTTGTATAAAGAGTCTTTGGGGTCTAAAGCTGTAATTGTACGATAGATTTGAACAGTTATTTTTGAATATCCAGTAATATTTGTGAGTTTCGAAGCCTCTGTTGTTCTGAAGTCTGTAAATAAATTATTTTCTACTTTTCAAAGAGCAAGAGTTTGAAGTTGTCTAACCATAAGATCAAAAGAACCCAATATACGCTACAATATTATCTAGAAGGGTATATTATTCTGCTATTTTTAAAATCTATTTGTAATGGTTCTTTGCTGTATAATCTTGAGAGAGCTGTAGTTTTCCTATTGTATTTGATGTCTGTTATATGTTCTTTAATTCTAGTTTTGAGTTTTCTACTTGTTTCACCAATGTAATATTGTTTTGTTCCATCTTGTTTTGTGAATGGTATTTCATATACGCCAGATATTTGATGTGGTTCTATTGGATCAATTTTCCTACATATTGAGTTTTTTAATTTAGCAGACGGTTTTGCAACTATGGATATATTGTATTTATTGAGTTTATATTTTAAACGTTCGAAAAATCCAGGAAAATATTGTAGAGAGAATATATTCGAATTTTGTAGTTTGAAATTACTACTCTTTTTACCATCCATGCATTTAATTAACTTGTCTATTGTACTTTTACTATAACCATTTCTCTTTGCGATGTCAAATATTATATTTAATTCTTTGTCTAATTGTCCCGGAGTGCAGATTGTGAAGGCCCTTTTGAGGGCATGTCTAAATGCAGATATTTTGTACGAAAACGGTGCTTGAGCGTTATGAGGTATAATGATTTGGTTGGCAATCGGTTTTCTGTAAACTGTACGTTTGATTCCTTGTGGCGTCTTGATTAGTAATACATCTAAATAAGGTATTGTACCATTCTTTTCTATTTCCAATGTAAACTTAATTTTAGAGTCAATGCTATTAATCTGTGTTAAGAAGCTATTGATTAAGGTATCTGCATGTTGCCATATAATAAAAATGTCATCTACATATCTGACCCATGTATGGGGGGTATAATCCAGTTTATTATATATTTCACTTTCCAGAGGCCGCAATATAAATTCAGCAAGAAGACCTGATATAGGAGAACCCATTGGTGCTCCATCATTCTGACCTTACCTTATTTTGACCTTTGATACCTTATTTAGATGTATTACTAATCAAGACGCCACAAGGAATCGAACGTACAGTTTACAGAAAACCGATTGCCAACCAAATCATTATACCTCATAACGCTCAAGCATCGTTTTCGTACAAAATATCTGCATTTAGACATGCCCTCAAAAGGGCCTTCACAATCTGTACTCCGGGACAATTAGACAAAGAATTAAATATAATATTTGACATCGCAAAAAGAAATGGTTATAGTAAAAGTACAATAGACAAGTTAATTAAAAGCATGGATGGTAAAAAGAGTAGTAACTTCAAACTACAAAATTCGAATATATTTTCTCTACAATATTTTCCTGGATTTTTCGAACGTTTAAAATATAAACTCAATAAATACAATATATCCATAGTTGCAAAACCGTCTGCTAAATTAAAAAACTCAATATGTAGGAAAATTGACCCAATAGAACCACATTAAATATCTGGCGTATATGAAATACCATTCACAAAACAAGATGGAACAAAACAATATTACATTGCTGAAACAAGTAGAAAACTCAAAACTAGATTTAAAGAACATATAGCAGACATCAAATACAATAGGAAAACTACAGCTCTCTCAAGATTATACAGCAAAGAACCATTACAAATAGATTTTAAAAATAGCAGAATAATATACCCTTCTAGATCATATTTTCCGTCAATCATAAGAGAATCAATAGAAATCTTCATACGTAAAGACAATATTTGCAATGAATTTGCCTCCATGGAACTACCTAAAATATGGAAAGAAATGCTTCAAAGGTTTTTAAGACAATAATTTGTGATATGTCACGCTCACAATTATTTTTATTCATTTTATTACCAGTTTATTTTTATATGCTCATGTTCACGTGATTTGTGTTTTTTCTGTTTATTTCGGGAAATTCCTTTTTATCATTTTATTTGCTTTTGAAAATGTTGCCGTAAGAGCAATGAAACATGTCAAGCTATAATCTTTTTATGTTATTTTAATTTATCACTTAAAGCATTTAAATTAAATTGATATTTTAAAGTGATGTTTATATTATATGGAATATATATTTATTAAACATATGGGAACTCAAAATAATAGATTCGTTACAGTAACGCCTAAATATATGAACATTTTAGAATATTTCATTATATTTGACGAGACAGCGACGCATTCAAAAGAAGGATTGTGTATTGATTGTCAATTCGTTATTTACCAATTCTTCTTTAGTTTATATTTGCAGTTATTAGGCATATTATATTTGCAGTTTATATTTGCAGTTAGGCTGCACTAGCGACAGAGTAGTTACTATTTTTCTTTTCAAAATTCCATACAAAAATAACAGATCACGTCTATAATGGAAAATTCTTCAACTGAAATATGCATTCATAAAATTTTAATAAATTGGTATTGTGGAAGGTTCCAAACTTATCAAAGTACGCCCATATTTCTTCCATTTATTAAAAAATTGTATATAGTGTATATTTTTTTCCCATGTTTTAAGAACTTTTATGTAATGTAAATAAGTTATTTTGCATGTATTGAAATTTTATATTTAAATAATTATGTACGGTTTATAAGAAGAGAATATGCGAGTTGTACACTGCATATAAGTACTCATTTAAGATATATGAAGATAGGTATGGATGTAAATATGGCTGCTGTATTTTTGTACTTTATGTAAAAAAATTAGAAAGGCACTCGGTTTTTTTTTATTTTACTTAATTAGGATTTACAATTACAATCTAATATTTTAAAGGGTGTCATTATATATTTATCCTATTATTGTGAAATTAAAAAGAAATCGCTGAAACAATTAATTTCTAGAAAAAAAGATATTAACTAATTTTCACACTGTTAAAAAAAAGAATAGAAAATTTAATTTATTGAACTCTTCTCTTCTTCTATAAGTAAGTTAAGTAAAAATTACTATTTTATTGTTTTGTGAAAGGAAATTATTTCTTCATTTTTAGATTGATTTTTTTAATGGGGGGGGGGGAGGTATTCCACAAGGAATAGCTTTAAATATTTCTTCAAAGACCAAGCCACAGCATTTAGAAAAGAGTGTATAATATCAGAGAGATTGTTAACAGTTGAATGTTAGTTAAAAAAAAATACTTGGTCTACTGTGGCTGTGCATCCCTCATACTTGAAGCTTCTAGAAATAGATTTCTTTAAAGAAAAATCACAGATAGAAATTCAGGATTTTTTTGAAGTACTAAATAATATACACATATTTGCGAAATTAATTAAAAAATATATGTACTATTTCAGTTTTACAACTGATTTTTGAACTCAAATAAATTTTATGAGAGAACCTAACATAAGTCGATTCATTCTCAATCTCTAGTTATGATTTAATGAATAACCCCCCTAAATAATCCCCGCTTCCCTTACCTGAGATTTGTCAATGTACGAATTTTCAATTGAATAATCTGTGACTATACATCTACAAAACTGATTTGCATGAAATTTCTAACGAATAATAATTCTGAAAACGGAAAATGAGTTCTACTAATAATTAATTAAATTCCGTTGACATATTACCAGATATGATTAAAAAATGACGCTCATTTAACTCAAGCTTTTCTCTATGGAAAGATAAGGATTGATGAAATTTTCAGAAAAGCTGTTTTGTAAATTACATTGATATCGGAATTGTATTTAAACAAGTCGAGAATTGCACGGCCACCTTAGAAAACTATAACGAAGTTTTAAAAGTATTCAGATCTTCGTGTAATAGTATACAGTAATTCGGATACCATATAAGTATCTGAAATATTTTGTGTGTCCCTGTAAATACCGTCTGCTTTCTATTATATAGGAAGTAACTTTTAGTAACCCTCAGAAACGTATATTAATTTCATAAAATGTGAAATAGTTTAGTATAATAAAACGCGTCCCAAACAATGTCCTTCCCCTATACCAGGTTCTGTAAATTTATAACAAATATTTTTTGCACCACAGATTGTACAGAATGTATATTTTAGTATATACGTCATAGATGCAAATGAATTTTATTGTGTTCAAAAGAGTATAGCATCATTAAAATGCCCTATAAGCTATTTTTCTCTTTGGCCGTAATGTAACAGAATACTTTTGATCGTGCTTGTAATTGATACATCTGATTTTTATAAAATTTGTAGTTACTAGATAACATCATGCGAAAATTATATATTTTAAATTTCAAATGATTTAGTTTGGTGCTTTTTGTGTTGTTATATGCGGACAGACAGACAAACAGACGGGCGGCTAGAGGTGCTAGATATTTATATAATTACGAACGCAACTAAAAATATATGTTGGTTTTCTGTGGTTATGAATCCTTCATATTTCAAGTTTCTTGAAATACATTTCTTAAGAAAAAAAATCACAGACAATAATTTATGATTTTTTTTGAAATGCTAAATAAAATTTACATATTTCTCAAATAAATAAATAAATAAATAACTAAATAAATAAATAAATAAATAAAGAAATAAATAAATAAAATAAATAATTTAAAAAATATGTACAATTTTAATTTTACAAGTAAGTTCTGAACTCAACACTGAACATATGTCAATTAATTCTCAAACTCTAGTTAAGAGTTCATTTCAGAAGAATCCTCCTTCCCTCCTCTTTATATATTTCAGTATACGAATTTTCAATAGAATAATCTGTGGCCAATAATATAAAAAGCTCATTTGCATGAAATTTCTAACAAATAAGTCTTCTAAAAAAGAAAAGTGAGCTTTGCTAATAATTAATTACATTCCGTTGACATATTAGAGGATATGATTATAAAACACCGCTCTTTTAATTCAAGCTTTTCTCTATGGGAAGACGAGATTTAATGAAATTTTAATAAAAGCAGTTTCACAAATTCTATTGTTATCGAAATGGTATCAAAAAATTGTAAGAAAAATTTGAATATTTGTCTAAAGCAGTGGTCTCCAACCTATGGGTCGCGACTAGTGGGTCGCGGCGGATGTTTTGGTGAGTCGCAAACAACCAAGGTTTATCAAAAAAACTATTTTTTTCTATTTAAAAAAAAAAAAATATAACAATTTTAAATGCAGATAACATTTCTAGAGAAAATCTTTAATTCCTTTCTGGATGAATGTACGAACAGTAAATCCAGAAATATCTAAATCAGCTTAGGGGTCATCGATTGCGTTCAATACGATATACTTGTACGAAAATTCTTTTTCTAGTTTGCCTAGTTTGCTGTTTTTAAAAGAAACCAGTATAGAAATAAACTATGAGTAGAAAGGAACTTCAAAGTTAGAATTATCCAGTTTTAACATTGATGTAGATGTCATTAGCCATAAACATCAGGGCCAGCAATCTCACTGATAGTAAAGTTAGATTTTGATAACTATTAAAGATATTTTTAATTATCTTTGCATTTTGTAGGTTGTTTAATTATTATTCTATTTGCACACATTGCGATTACCAATTCTTGTTTTTGTTGATAGTGAGTTCGTACGAAATATTGTCTTTTTTTTCGTAGGATAGGATAATCGACAACTCATAGAGGTCTTACAATGATTTCCATACTGATACACACCCTTATATTAAGTGGGTCACGTTATATATATATATATATATATATATATATATATAAAGGTGAGTCACGTACCAATGAAAGTTGGAAACTGCTGGTCTAGAGATCGAGATTAATGATGTATAATACTGAGTACAATTACCAATCACTTTATTTACAATTCTAAATATATAACTCGGATATAGACTCTATATGCAATTGATATTTATTTCATATTATCGAGGCTAAAGAGTATTTTATAGAAGTTTTCATAAAGATATTAATCCATTTATATGTCATTATTACATTATACATTTTCGTTTAGAAATGACTAACATTTTACATGACCAAAGGACCAAAGGCTTTAAAAGAATCAGAAAAGTTTAAAAAGGATTACTGACTGATGTTTAATTGTTGTTTATTTAATTAACACTATTACCTCTTTTAATTCAGTTGTTTTACAGAAATAAAAGAAAACATTGCTTAATTCTGAATAATTACAGGGTAAGAAAAGTTATAATGTTTTAAAAAAAATTAATCTGGTACAACTAGTTTTGTCATGATTTTCAATTCCGGTTTCCATATCTTTGATTGGACTTTACAGCGCATGATTACGAACGGTATACATTGCAACCAGTAAATTTTAATAGAAGTTCGGACTTTATTTGTACATCCAATTCATGCAGAATTTCTGTCTTGATAAAGGCAAACATTTATGTTCTTTTTTACTGGTGGAAGTTTGAGTCTTTGGTAATCAGACTCTGGTCATTTCTATTTTTTGTTGCTAATTACGTTTTATTTCGATTATAACGAAAAAAAAAAAAAACCCCATATATTACAATATTCATAAAATTTCAAAATTCATAAAAAACGATCTTCTTTTTGTTATACCTTGCAATATTTTTTTTTAATTTGATGTTAATATATAGTTTATTTTAAGTACTTAGTAAAAAGTTATATTTAATTTACTGACCTTTTATACTTATTATCTATACATTTATACTTCATAAAAAGAACATGTAAATCCATGAACACGTTAAAAACTTATTGCAGCAAACTAGCATTTCAATGTCAATTTTTTAATAAAATAATAAAACTTTTTTTCATATTTAACAAATATTTTTTATATCTGTAAAATATAATTATATATATGCAAACAAAAGTAATATGCTACGTTAATTTCAGGCTTCGTAAACCATGATCATGCATTCGTCAGTTTTTGTCATTTGAAACTTTTCAGGTCCGCTAAAGAGTTTAGTATCTAATTATTTTTAAACAATTATGTGCATAATAATTTTAGAGCAGCTAAATCATTTTAAAATAAATCTTTAAAGATGTTGTAGCGCATTTTATTTTTTCATATTATTTCTTAAGCTTAAGTAATTTTCTACGAAAATGTTTAATTTAATTTATTTATAATCTCAATTCAAATATTTATATTTTTAAAGATAAGAATTCTCAAAAACAAGTTTTCAATAGAAATTTTTTTTAAGTATTAATCTACAAAGTTTTATTTGCAAGAAACCTTTATCGAATATATTTTCGGTAGAGTAAAAACGATTTCTACTAGTAATTATTCTGATTCCATTGACAATCCAAACTGGATTCCAGACTGGAATACCAGTGGCAATTGGTTAAAAAAAAAAAAAAAAAAAAAAAAAAAGTATTTTTAGTTTATAAAGTTCTTTTTGGGCTAGAAGAATTAATCTAATTCCATTGATATTTAAAAAACTAAAATACCACTGACGACTCGAATAATAATAATAATAAAATAACTCTTTTAGTTCATGTTGTTCTCTCTGGGCGACAAGAATTAATGAAATTTTAATAAAAGCCGATTTGCTAATGCCATTGTTATCGGATTTCCATTTAAACGTTAGAAGGGAAAACTGGATGTGTGTTTGGATAAATAAGTTCCATTGAAAGAAAAAAAATATATAACTATTCAAAGGTTTTATTAAAGTCTGTACAAGAAAGTCTACGAAAATAGTCTATAAAACGAATTTGAAATAAAAGTTATTCGATTAATTTGCAAAGTAACTTCCTTCGCCAAGGCGACAACTTTTTCTTCTTTTTTTTGGGCACGATGCATATATACAGGGTGAGTCATAAATATCGAAACAATAGGCTATCTCCTTAAATATTGCCCCTAGACCCATACTTCCAATTGCAAAAATTCATAAAAAAAGATGAATTTTTTGATAAGATAAGTTGCAACTCCATGGGGGGTCTGTTTTAAAAAATACGAAAATTAAATTTTTATACGGGCCCCAGAGGATATAACTTCCAATTAGAAAAAATTTCTTTATCCCTTCCTGAATTGAACAAAAAAAAATTCATCTCGATATCTGCAAATCCCCGAAAGATATTAATATCCAAAATTTTCAAAAATTCCTGACTTACACCACTTAAGCATGCCTCTGAGCACAGCAAAATCAGTTCATTTGAAGTACAATTAAGGGATCGACCATAAATTTACGTATTGTTAAATGTCGATCCAAGACAACACTTAAACTTTTCGATATAAAATAAAAGCGCATAGGTTTTTGCTTTAAATTTCGATGAAATATGCTAGATGTCTGCAATATTTCGACTTTGCCGCCAACTTCGTAACTGGCACGACTCATTGAACGGACCGTCTTATTAAACACTTATTAAAAGTGTTATCAAATTAAGTGATATTAATTAAACTCTCATTAAAAGTGTCTTAAAAACTTATTGGCTCAGGCAATAAGTTTAGTAAATATAGTAATAGCGAAAATGACTCTTCTATTAGCGGAATCAATGGAAATATATTTTAATAAATTACATAGAAATATTTTAAAAAATCTACTTTATACTACAGTTAAACCGCTATAACGGACACTCCCGAATAGCAGACACCTCTGTTTAACGGACTATTTTCCACTCCCCATTCTCAAAACCTAAATTTGTGTATGTTTAACCTCTGAATAACGAACATTCCTAATAGTGGACACTATTTAAGGCGATAAAGGATGAAAAAGTATTTTTTAAGGACAAAAAAAATGAAAAAAAGTAAAAAGGCCTCTAAATTTATCAGGGAATTTTGTGATAAATGAGCTGGGGAAAATCCCCCCCCCCCACGTTCAGAGTTAAATTGAAGGGGTTGCCAAGGAGGGACAGAGCATTGAAATATCCCCTCGGAAAATTGAGATTTTATGCTTTTAACAGCCAAAAAGTGCAATCCCCCTCCCCGACTGGAACTCTATAATGACCAATAATGCCACTTTGAAAAATAAATTACATGTAATCGCAAGCAAAAGTTAACTTTTGTAACAGGGTTTTTTCACAAGCATGTAATGAACAGTGGGTAAAGTTGTGTACAGTTTTATTTAGCCCCATTGCTTAAAAAGTAATTTTAATTTCTGATTAATCATATAAAAGAGGTTTTAGGACACATAAAAGTCATTTAATAAAATTTTAAACGTTTCTTAGCACTTTTTGAATATCTTTGATTTTCCCAATAGCGGACACCTCCGAATAGCGGACAATTTCTGCGTTCCTGAGGTGTACGTTATTTAGAGGTTTTACTGTATTCCCTTTCAAAATTTATGAAGGTTTTAAACCTATTTTTGCTTTCTTCTATTTTTACAAGAAGAAAGTACTGGATTCATGAAAATTTTCAATTCCGGTTTTCGATGGATTCACACGTTTTAGGGCTCAGAGATACCGAAAAACATGTTTTTATGAAATGTCTGTCTGTGAGTCACAGCACAATGAAAAAATTTGAAATCGACGTGATAAAAAAATAAAGTTTAAATCAACTGGCGCATTTAAACAGTAATTAAAGAAGGTAAAAATGTCAAAACTTGAACAAAATCTGAAATCGAAACTATACAGCATTTAAACGTTAGGAGCCCATCTTTGCCCATCTTAAAACTAAATGCACTGCATCAAATGTTTTTATCTCAGTATTTCTCATTTTTAAACTGACATACGTCAATAACCGTCGGTTACGGTAACTTTTCAGCTCAGAAAATTTACTTTTAAAATATGATTTGTTTAAAAAAATTACTTTTTTTTCAATATTGCTATTTTAATTTTTTTTTTTTTTTTTTTTTTTTTTTTTTAAATACAAATTATTTAAAATGCTGAATTAAAATTGAAAATTAGACATTTTCGTTTAATCAAAAGAAAAAAATTCAACGCGACAAATAATATTTTGAGTTATAACAATTTTAATTTACTCAATTTTTTTTTTTTTTTTTTTTTTTTTTTTTTGAAAAAAAAATATTAAGAAGTCTTATGATGTGATAATGCTTACAAATTATATGGTTAACCATAAAAAAACATTCAAAATTCCAACTTTATAAATAAATAAAAAAAAATAAATGTTTCCTGGACCCATTACAGCAACATTGTTTCTTCAATTACACGCATTTCAATTTGTGTCTGATCCCTTGAAACCTCATGATTTATTAAAATTGTCATAACTCTCTGAGTTTTGAAGATATCAAGATGAAATTTTTTTTGTTCAGTTCAGGAATGAATAAGGAAAAATTTTCTAATTGGATGTTTTATCCTCTGGGGGCCGTATAAAAATTTAATTTTCGTATTTTTTAAAATAGATCCCCCATGGAGTTGCAACTTATCTTATCAAAAAATTCACCTTTTTTTATGAAATTTTGCAATTGGAAGTATGGGTCTAGAGGCAATATTTAAGGAGATAGCCTATTGTTTCGATATTTATGACTCACCCTGTACATATATGTATGTATATATATATATATATATATATATATATATATATATATACAGGGTGATTAACAATTATGTGGACAAACTGATATGACAAATCAGGCATATGACAAGGATAAAAAATCACATATAAACATAGGGCCGCAAACCACTTATTGAGTCACAAATACAGGGTGTTTCATTCTAGCTACACCCGGTTTGAAAGTAATAATTTCGGATAAAATTAAAATATTATAATGAAAATGCAACGATATATACCATATTTTGTGCGAAATGTGATAACGTTACGAAAAGATCTGGAAAAACATATTGCTCAAGCAATCGATGATACCGTATAAACTGATCATCACAGTCTATAATGTAAGGTGCCAAGTGCATATTGCTGGCGCGCATAATGCACACTTCTACCACTTTTGTTTAGTGTTATCACATTTAACATGAGTGACATCACTGACATCATGTGACGGTGTAATCACGTGACTTATAAATTTCACTTTTACTGCAATTTTTTGCTTAACATCTTATGCCTCAACGGAGCTTTAAATTACCACTTAAAAAACTTGTTATAAAGTTCATTTAATGTATCAATTAGTAATAACATAGCTTAGAACGAATTAGGGGAGGGTAGTACACCGTGAGACGAAAAATATTATTTATTAACGTATGGCGACTATTTTTATTCTTTTGAAAAAAAAAAATCTACGTCTTAAAGCAACACAAATATACTACACTTTAATGTATAAATGGTTTAAAAATATTTATAAAATTACAGAAGTATGATAAAGAAGTTTCAGAAATTATCTCACTGTGTACCACAAGTGCTACACACGGTATAACTTGAATGATTGACTTTTTGAAGAAGTTTTGTAATGTTAATCAGCTACTTCAGATTATGTCTCAAAATTTTCGTTATTTTTATTTTGATGCACAAACGCGGAATTCAATAATGTGATTTTAATCTTTCAAAATATTTTAAATTCATGTACACGAGACAAAAACTACATTAGCGTACAATTACTGATAAACAATAATAAAAAAAAATCTCGTTCCGAACTATTGGTTCTGGTCAATCTAGAAAATTAAAATGTTTATGGGAAATTACGGTGACAATTTACGGTGGAGTAAAATAATCAAAAAATTTCCTTTTTTGTTATTTGTGAAGTACTCTAGAAAAAATTTAGTTATACATATTGTAAGTAAAGAATGTGTGCTAAGTTTATTATATTAAACATGCATGTTTAATATCTATGTTCAAAGATGTATGTTACAGGCATAGGTCTTCTATATTTCTTATTTTTGACTCAATCACTGATTGGCAAACATAACGTATGAAATCAATCTTTCTAACTGCGTAAAAAAAATGACCAGTCCATGAGTCGAACTCAAGATTCTTGACTTGTAAATCTATATAGTCATCATTTATTGGAGTTTTATTACCTATGGTCAAATGTTCTGAGCTGCCTACATGGCAGGTCGTATGTTTTTGCCTATAAGGTTATCTGAGTAGACTGTGTTTGCCGGTTTTCGGTCCAGATAGTTCGATTGATAGAGCGTTGACAATTTTAATAAAAAGTCTTCGGTTCGACTCCGGTGTAGGCATGTTTTCACACATTTACAACAATACAGCTAGTATGGGAATTGCATATTTGTATAATACGAGTAATTTAGTAATTTAAAAAAATATTTTCATTTAAAAAGGAAAAAAAATGAAATGTATTAAAATTGCTGACAAGTGCATACATGTAGTATAAAATTTGTTTAAATACTTGAAAAAAACCTTAAAAAACATTTGATATCCAATAAAAGATAAAAACGTTTTCAGTCAGTTCACCGGGCCACCTTCAGTGATTAATATGTATGACCACTGTATGATGGATAACCACTGAAGATGACATTGTGAAATAGTTGAAAAACTTTTGCATTTTTCTGAATTTCTGAAGTATTTTAAGATATTTAAATATTTTCAATGTACTTTAAATATTTTTATACTACATATATGCACCCACAAGCAATTTTAATACATTTATTTGTGTTTTATGTATGAAATTTTACTATTTACTCGTAGTAAATTTAGCACTAAAGCTAAATCCCCTTAGCTTGCCTTTGCTAAGAATATTATGAGAAAATATCATTACTTCATCATCTGTAATTACAGTCCTTAAATAGAAAAACGAAAAAAAAAAAGCAGGATGAAAATTTGTCGTTAACAATTCACGTCTTTTATTTTATAAAAAACTTACAGTCTGCATAAATTTACATATTAATATCTTACATTCTCCTTACAATGATAAATTTCCATTACTTTGGTTAATACATTTATGCATTTATTCAGAAATATAAGTATTCGATGCTTTAATCATTATATAAACCTTACTGTTGCGCAAACGTGAGCTTTAGTTTGGAATTAAACAGAATCTAATGACACTTATATTAATCAACCAAAATTACAGATGCATTAAAAAATGCAACTGTTGATTTAAGTCCAGTTTACTCAAAGATGGGATTACTAATGAAATTTTAATAAATGGTGTTTTACACAAGCTGGAATTATTGGATTTTCATTACAGATCGAGTAAAAATTTGAATGTTTGTTTATGAAAATAAACTTCCAGGAAAATGTTTGTTTTAACCTCAATTAGCATTTGAAATGAAGTCAACTCAACAGACACCTTATCCAAATGGAAATATAAAATAAAAGTTTTTCAATTGCTGAATATTTTGACGATGAAAACAAAAGTAATTTAGCATCAGTTATGATCTAAATTTGTTGAATGCGTGTGTATATTTCTACAGATTTGAAATTTAGATCCGTGTGATACTTAAACAATGCATAAAAAAAGAGTATAGATATTCATAAGAGAAAAAAAACTAATGAATTAATATTTATTAAACGTATGAAAACTCAAAATAATGGATTCTAAACATTAAATCCTAAGTATAGGGATTTTTTTTTTTACAATATTTCATTATTTTTTTATTTGGACAGTGGCGTATTAAAAAAAGGATTATTTTTAGATTGCATATTCTTTAGTGTAAACTAGTAGTTTTTTTTTTTTATAATTTTCATTAGTAAAAAAGTAATTATTGTTTTTTTTTTTTTTTTTTTTTTTTTTTTTTTTTTTTAAATTGAACAAACCGATTGTAGAAAATTTTTCAAATGAAATGTGCATTTATAAAGTTTTAATAAATTTATATAATGGATTCTAAACTGGTCAAAGTATGGTCAAATTTCCTTCATTTCTTAAAAAATTGCATATATGTCCTTTTCTATGTTCTATTAAATTTTAAACAGTATAAATATGTTATTTTGTATGTATTGAAGACGTTCTATTTAAGTATTTATATACTTTTTTTTTTGTTATATGCAAGTGGTACATTGCATATAAGTAAGCATTTAAGATTCACTATATGACCAAAGGAAACCGGCCACTTGCGATTTCAGACATTTTGTTAAATATTTAGAAAAATACATGAGGAATTAGCCTGAAACTCTAAGTGTTTAAACAAAATAGTTCAGGTTATACATTTCCGTGAAGATTTTTTTTCCTGACCTTCCATAGGGGACCATCGACAAATTGAAAAAGAACGAATATCTTTTGGATAATTCTGTCAAAACAAATGTAGCAAAACCGTTCAAACGGCAGATTATGATTAAGTGAATTGTTGTAATAAACTGTGTTCATTTTTTTGCGGGCAGCATATATGCATGCTGATCGCGACCCATAGTTCGGGAACCGTTGTGCTACAGGTTTTCTATCCAAAATAGCATAAGAAAACACCGCGTCGACACCGGTATGTCTGTGCCAATATTATTTATCAATTATTCCAGATTTTAAGTGCAAATCATGATTTTTTACCACTGTCCTTGAATGGGCGATTGATAGAGGAAAATTGTCTCTTTAATGTCCCTTTAACTAATGCTAAGTGCCATTGAAATAATTCGTTATTGTAAATGCGGGTGAAAGCATTAGATATTCAAATTAGGCTAATTTTTTTATTTGCCATATAATATCTTTTATATGTCGTTTTCTTATCACACTGGTATAAGAGAACTTCTTATGTAACGTTTGTCACTTGGTGGTATAAACAACAATAAACAGAAGCTCACATACTTGGACAATTCCAGTTGGAAGTGGCAAATATAACGGATTTTTTAATAAAAATTTCCGTTATTAAAAATATCAAGTTTTATTGTGCATTTCTATGAAAACTGCATCGTATTCTCTATACTTTTTGAATTAATGATTTTTCTTTTGATTATTTTTGGATCGCCGGTTTTTTTTTCAATTTAACTTTTGTTTTTACTTGTAACAATTCACAGAAAATTACCTAGTTTATCAGAAATTTATCAAATTACTTTTCTTTTTAGCCTTTTTAGCCTTTTTAGTCTAGCCTTTCGGTCAGCAAAATCGAATTCATGAACTATTCAGCTATGTTCTAATGTGTTAAAAATGATTAGTATTAGTCGATTAGTAAATCATCTATACTAACTAAAGCCATACTTAAATTTTGCTCAGGGAGTCTTCAACATACTTAAATTATAACAAATTATCAATACTACTATCTAATTTTGGAATCATAGTTAGATTATTTGATAAATATTATCTTCGGATATTAAACGGGAAGTTCATTCGGTCAAAATGTTTAGATAGTATTGTAGGTTCAAAATTTGGAACTCCAACAGACAAATTCACTTTTAATCTTTTCAAAATAGATTTTAAAAGGGAGGGGGTGGTTTGATTTTCAAACATAACTGAAAAAACTATAGGAGATATGAGCAGTATTTTCCGATTCATACATTTGAAGCTTTTAGAAATTAAATCCCCCCCCCTCCCCTCAAAAAAAAGAAAAAAAGCATTAGTTATAATTTATAATTTATTCGAAATATTTAAAAAAATACATATTTATTAAGAGATTATATTTTGAAAAAGCTTGTATTATTTCAGTTTTACAAATGACTACCAAACTCAGATAATTTTTGCAAGAATTCTGAATGTAAGTCAATTAAATCTCAACCTGTAAATAAAAATTCATTTCCGAAGGAACTCGCTCCTGATTTATATATTTTAAGATTTCTTTTAAAATTATTAATACATTTATTGTAAATAGCCACAGGTTATTTATTCATGATTTTTTTTCAAAATATTGTAAAAAGAATGTACTTATGATTAATTTTCGAAAAAAACATGTAAAATTTCAGTTTTACAAATGACTTAAGAAATCAAACAATTTTCTACAATGATTCCGAATATAAACCAATTCTCAATCTCTAGTTAAGAATTCATTTCTGAAGCATCCTACCCGATTCAAACGTTTAAAGTTTCTAGAAATCGATTTCTTTAAAAAAACATTTTAGGCTATAATCAGGATTTTTTTCAAAAAATTAAAAAAAAAAAAAAATATGTACTTCAGAAATCAATTTTTAAAAAAGTGTTTTTCTGTTTTAACAAATGACTTCTGAACTCAAATAATTTTCTACTGGAACGCCGCATATAAATCAATTAATTCTCAAACTCTAGTTAAAAATGTATATTCTGAAGCCCCCTACCCCTTTCCACCCTCATGAATATATATCATAAAATATGATGATTTATGAATATTTGGCAAAATGCCAAGTTCCAATGGAATAATCTGTGACAATTAATCTACAAAGATTATTTGCATATACTTGTTTATATTTGTTACATATTCCGTTGACATAATACCAATATGATTAAAAAATAACGCTATTTTAACTCAAGTTTTTCTCTACGGAAAAACGAGAATTAGTGAAATTTTAATAAAAGTGGATTGTAAGTACCACCTGTTGTCGGAATTACATTTAAAAAATGGAGGATAAATCTGAATGATTGTTTAGAGATGGAAATTATAGATCTATTATACCGAGTATAAACAAATATATGCAAGTATATGCATATATTTGTTTTAGAACACTTGCGTCAGAAATTTCTGACGAATAAGTGTTCTAAATGAAAAAAATATGAGGTTTACTAATAAATAATCATATTCTGTTGACAAAATACCAATGTAATTTAAAAATAACGCTATTTTAACTCAAGTTTTCTCAATGGAAAGACGAGAATTAGTGACATTTTAATAAAAGAGGATTGCAAGTACCACTGTTATCAGAATTGCATTTAAAAAATGGAAGATAAATCTGAATGAGTGCCTAGAGGTGGAGATTATAGATGTATGATACCGAGTACACCCTTTATTTAAAATTCTAGATAATGCTATTTTAACTGAAGCATTTTACAGCGGAAAGAGAAGAATTAATGAAATTTTAATAAAAACTCTTTTGCAAGTGCCATATATTTGAAGCTTTTGAAATAGTTTACCCCCCCCCCCCAAAAAAAAAAAAAATCACAGATTATAATTGGTATTTTTTTTTCGAAATATTAAAAAAAAAAAAAAATACATTTTTTTGAAGTTATTTTTAGAAAAATTCATGCATTATTTTAGTTTTATAAAAGTCTTCTGAACTCAAAATAATTTTTTACTGGAACTCCCCATATAAAACAACTAATTCTGAGTTTCTAGTTAAGATTTCATTTTTGAAGAACCCCACCTTATGAGATTTGTCAAAATACCAATTTCAATAGGATAATCTGTGACCATTAATCTACAAAGCTTATTTGCATGAAATTTCTAACAAATAAATCTTTTAATAAAGAAAAATGAACTCTACTGATAATTAATCATATTCCGTTGACATAATACCAATATGATAAAAAAAATAACGCTATTTTAACTCAAGTTTTTCTCTACGGAAAGACAAGAATTAGTGAAATTTTAATAAAAGTGGATTGGAAGCACCTGTTGTCGGAATTACATTTAAAAAATGGAGGATAAATCTGAATGATTGTTTAGAGATGGAAATTATAGATCGATTATACCGAGTATAAATCCCCCTTTATTTACAAATCTAAATAACGCTACTTTAACTAAAAGGTTTTACTGCGGAAAGACAAGAATTTAAATATAAACTCTTTTGCAAATGCTTTTGTTATTGGAATTCTTTTGAAAAAAAAAAAAAAATGAAGGCAAAGTTTGAATGATTAGTCCTTTCAAAACAGATTTTAATGGAGGTGAGGGGCGGGGAGAATATTTAAAATGTAATTTCAAAACTGTTTGTTGAAATGAACTGTAATTTCCTATTCATATATTTGAGTTCCACCAGAGGTCGAGAAGTTCTGTCTCCGAAACTGGTAGACGGCAGGTGCGGGGTTCGAGCCCAATCGCGGCCGTCGGTCTAATCGTACGGAGTTTTCCGTTGTTTTCTTTGAATCTTGGATTTCCTTGCGTAAATATGGGCTAGGTTCTCTTATAAAGAATCCAAAGAAAGGAACTTAAAGGCCCATATCCCCAGAGTAGATAATTGGCCGTTATAAACACACACAAACAACCGAACATATATTTGAAGCTTTTAGAAATATAGTTTAAAAAAATCATAGGTTCTAATTCATATTCTTTCAAAATATTTAAATACTTATGGTATTATTTTTCGAAAAATTCAAGTATTATTTCATATTTACAAATGACTTCTGAACTTAAAATATTTTTTCTATTAGAACTCTACATATAAATAAATTAATTCTCAATTTCTAGTTAGGAATTCATTTCTGAAAAGCCCCACCTTATGTGATTTGTCAAAATACGAATTTTCTGTAGCATAATCTATTACCATTATTTTGCAAAACTTATATGCATGAAATTTCTAACGAATAAGTCTTAATCTATAATAAAAGGAAAACGCTCTACTAATAATTAATAATATTCCGTTGACATAGTGTCAAATATGATGGACCCCCCTCCTCTATTTAAACTGAAGCGTTTTACTGCGAAAAGATAGGAAATAATGAAATTTTAATAAAAATTCTTTTGCGAGAGTAATTTTTATTAGAATTTTATTGAAATAATTGGAAGAAAAGTCAGATAGATTAATCTTTTCAAAACAGATTTTAATGGGGAGGGGAAAATAGAATTTTAAACAAAACTCTAAAATTTTTTGTCGGAATGAACTGTAATTCCCGATTTATATATTTGAAGCTTTTGGAAATAGATTTCTTTAAGAAAATTCATAGATTATAATTCATATTTTTCTCGGAAAAAAAAAATACATATTTTATGAAATTATTTTTTGAAAAATGCATGTATTATTCCAGTTTTATACATGACTTCTGAGCTGAAAATAATTTTTTACCGAAACTCTACATATAAATCAATTAATTCTCAATTTCTAGTTAAGAATTCATTTCTGAAGAACTTCACCCGTTTTTCCTTATATTTGACGAAATACGAATTTCCAATAGAATGATATGTGACCATTAATCTGCAAAACTTATTTGCATGGAATTTCGAACGAATAAATCTTATAAAAGAGAAGAATAAGCTGTACTAATAATTTATCACATTCCGCTGAAATAATACTGAATATGATTGAAAAAAAAAAACGCTATTTTAACTCTATCTTTTTACTGTAGAACGACAAGAATTAAGGAAATTTTAATTAAAAGCCTGTTGCAAGTGCGATTGTTATCGGATTTTTATTGAAAAATTGGAAGGATAGTCTGAATGATTAATCTTTTCAAAAGAAATTTTAATGGAGGGGGGTGGGGAGGAATTCAAATTTTTAACATAACTTAGAAACTATTTGTAGCAATGAACTGCAATTATTGTTTCATATTTTTAAAGCATTTAGAAATAGATTTCTTAAAATATATATACATATATATATATGTATGTAGGTTATAATATATATTTTTTCAAAATAATAATATATATATATATATATATATATAAGGTACCCTGGGGTAATAACGCCAGGCGGGGTAATAACGCCAAGTGCTTATATTTTGCATAATTATGAAATAATCAGGTAAATAACACCCATGTGCTCTGCACAGAAGGGTTTTGAGTCATATAAATCGCAAAAAACAGCTTCAAGTTAATTTGTTTCATTTTTAGGTCTTATTGTTTCTGCAAACAACTAAAATTAACGCTTGATCTAAAATTTGCGAGATACGTTTTGTGATGTGAAGACTATCTTTTTTATATGGAAACACTTTGTTAATTACATAAATTTGTAGTACATTTCATGGACTTTCAAAATGTTGTTGAAGATTTTGGATATCTTCTCGAGATAATTTTTAATTTAAATTGTACAGCGCATTAACTATACCGGGGTAATAACGCCAATCCTTGGCATTAATACCCCAGTTGATTCCCTACAGTGGCCGAGCTACATCCTAAATACTGATTCAAATAAACACAGTTAAACCTGTGCAATGTTTCTAATAATTCTATTTAAGCGGTCCTTTTTAAGCAAAAAGAAGTTCACGGTCTGATATTCTTTTGCCTCACCCCCCCTCCCCCCACACACACACCACCTTTATTTTTGTTACACTTTCACAAAGAATTGAACATTTTCAATAGTTTAGAATGCAATTTGTCAATTTCTAAGTTTGTAGACTTTGTATTTTTAGAATTGGGCAATCTACATGCAATTATCCCATCTTATTTCATAGTTTTGTTTGCATGGCGTTATTACCCATATAGGTGGGTAATAACGCCAAATAGCATTGGTCAATAAATCACGCCATTACATTTTATGAATACATATCTGTTAAATTATTTTTTTTATATAGATAGTCAATGAGTTGCAGTATCAGATCCTATATTTGTTTGAAAAATACAATCTAAAACTAAGCCGTGAAAATTGGTAGAACCTTAACGTGGCGTTATTACCCCAGGGTACCTTATATATATATATATATATATATGTATATATATATATATATGTATATATATATATATATGTATATATATATATGTATATATATTTAAAAATGCATGGATTATTTCAGTTTTACAAATGACTTCTGAACTCAAATAGTTTTCTATTGGAACTCCACATATAAATCAATTAATTCTCGATTTCTAATTAAGAATTCATTTCTAAAAAAGGCCACCTAATGAAATTGGTCAAAATACGAATTTCAATAGAATAATCTGTGACCATTAATCTACAAAGCTTATTTGCATAAATTTCTAGCGAATAACTATTCTTATGTAGAAAAATGAGCAATACTAATAATTAATCACTTTCCACTGACATAATACCGAATATGACTGAAAAAATAACTGTATGTTAACTCAAACATTTTCTACTGAAAAACAAGAATATCTATATATGCAATATATATACAATAGATACATATATATATATATATATATATATAATATATATGCATATATATATTACGCTAACGTATGTGGCACAAAAATCACGATTATTTGTTAATTGTTAAATGGCAACGTCCAAATGAAACACATATTATGGGTTACTGTGCAAAAGTCCTTTGGTAAGATTTAGGCTGTGGTAAATTGGTTTTATTTATGTTTTGTTCCTTCGCTGCAATTTCGGAGCTTCAAAATATATATATATATTTTTTCTGTTCTTTTTACTCAAAAAATAAATAAAAGTCATGAATTTTAAACTTTTCAGTTTCAAATTAAAGTTATGTATTATAAATTAAATGAGTGAAAGGATTATATTATTATATTTTAAATGATTAATGAAATACGAAAAAATGCCATGGGTACAATATTTAACGATTTATTATCCACCGGGCTAGCAAAGAAAAAAAATACTGGGTTCTTGATTTTTTACTCCAGATGTCATACATGCACCACATTTTCGCGTTATTTTTCAGACGCCAGTTTTGCGAAACTTAGGTTTCAAATACCTGTTACATACATATTTTTAAATTAATTTCTATTATTTTAAAAAGGAAATAATAATTAAAAAAAGTTTAGTTAATAATTATAGAATAAAAATAATTTATATCATTTTTAAAAAGAAAGTAAAAGTAAACAAACAGTTGATTAATGAATAAATAACAAGAACCGGGTTAACATGTGAGACACATTTAACTGCCATTTTGTTACAATCGCGCCAATGTGGTGCGTATATGGTATCTGTGTCTATTTCTCATGCAGAATTTTCAATTTTGGCAAAAAAATTGAGCAATTAAAATAAATTATGAATAAAAGCAATATGATTTAATGCTTAGTTTACATTCAAGGGAGACCAAACTGGTCGCCACTAGTTAATGGCATTTTAATAAATGCTGTTTCGCAAAAAAGAATTGTTATCGGAATTCTATTGAAAAAATTAGAAGAAAAATCGGAATGATTGTATAGACATCGCGATTATAAACACATCGCACCCGGCACAGATATCACATACGCACCACATTGGCGCGATTTTTTTCTGACGCCAATTTGGCGAAAACTTCGTATTCAAATACCAGTTAGATCCATATTTTTTAGTTGTTTTCTGTTATTTTGAAAAGGAAATCATACTAAGTAAAAAAAGTTTAAGTAAAAGTTATAGCAGAAAAAAAATTTATACCCTTTTAAAAAAGAAAATAAAAGTAAGTAAATAATTTATAAATAAGTAAACAACAATAGCTGGGTTACCATGGGAAGCATAATCGCCCTTTTGCTGCAATCGTGGTAACATGGTGCGTATATGACATCTGTGCCTCTCATCTTTGCTTCAAAAGTAGCATAATTCAGAAAACACTAGTTTTCATGAAATGCGAAAAACTGCTTCCGAGTTTTGGAAGGGACAATGGCTATTTTGAAAACATAACCGGAATCTGTTAGTTGGATTTTCAGTGCAGTATTCGGTACTTTAAGTGATTGATAAAAGCCTAAAAACTAATTAGAATAATAGAAATAATTCAAAAAATTCAAATCTTGATTTGTGACACTTTAAAAACAAAAATTCACTGTAAAAAAAAATATATAAAAAAACTGTAAAGTTATTAAATTGTTCTAGGAATCCCAGTTTCCTAGAAACAATTTACTAACTTTACATTTTTTTACAGTGTGCAATATGATATAAAGTTCAATTTTTGTATCATCCTCTGTTTACAATGCCAAGAGTAGAAGTCGAATATTGGGAAAATGTAGTGTTCTTATTGGTTTCGTGTTACCGAATTTAAAGAGTTTTTTTTCTGAAGTTAAAATGAAGATATGAATCCATTTATATATAATTATTATGTAATGCATTTTCCTTTATAAATGACTGACATTTTGTGAATTATGTATCCAAAGGCTTTAAAAAGACCAGAAAGGTTTCAAATGTGTAACATTGCTTGACTTTTAATCTTTGACTATGTAATTAACACTATTACTTCTTTTTTGTTTATTTGTTTTACAGAATTAAAAGAAAATATTACTTATTTCTCAAAAATACACGTGGACAAAAGTTATACAGTGCGTGTCGAAAGTTTAAGCACAACAGCAATTTCAAAATAAAACTTTAAATATTAACTTTATTTCAATATCTGTCTTGTACATGTTAATAATAACTATTTTAACACCATATTCATTGAAATTAACTTTCAAATTTTATTTCAAGCCATGGAGTTTAAGAATAGAACAAAAATAACCGTGTCAAAAGTTTAAGCACAAAATCGTTTTTATGCAAATTTTACATTCTGACGTAAGCGGTTGCGCACGCAAACAATTTCTGGATGCATAAGAAGTAGTCAGTTGTTGTTTTTAAGTTAGTACAAAACGCCAAAGTCGAAAGAATTTTCAGAGGAGAAGGTGATAAAAATCTGGAATGTGAGAGCAAAATGTAAGTCTGTTTCTGAAATTGCAAGTGCATTAAAAAGATCAAAACAAGGTATTTATAAATTATGGCTGGTGGTAACGATTTTAAACGAAAATTTCGTTCAGGAAGGCCGCGAGTGACTAGTTTGCGTGAAGATAGCCGCATCGGAAATTTGGGTTCAACTGGTAATTACTCCCTTTCGCAAATAAAACAGGCAGTCGGAGGACAAATATCTAAAAAAACTGTTCACAGAAGAGTTTTGGAATTCAAATACATCAAATACCGTAAAATGGCTCATTTACCGTGTCTCAAACGGCACCATAAAGAAGCTAGATTACAATGGGCCAAAGAGCATATGTCATTTGGTGAAAAGTGGCTGAATGTCACATTCAGTGATGGAAAAAAATGGAACCTCGATGGCCCTGATGGGTTTAAGTACTATTGGCATGATCTCCGCAAAGAACCTAGGGTGTATTTAGCCGACAACCTAACGGTGGTTCTGTATTGGTATGGGGGGCTATTTCTTTCAATGGTCAGACATCTCTAGCGTTCATCAGTGGTCGTGAAAACTCTGAAAACTACCAAGAGACACTTGTCAGTCATTTGCTTCCTGTTGTTGAGATTTTTTTTTTTTTTTTTGGGGGGGGGGGGAGGGGAGAAAAATGTTTATTTCAACATGATAATGCTTCGATCCATACCTCAAGTTCAACTTCATCGTTGCTTAAGTCGAAAAAAGTGTCTGTTTTGAAATGGCCAGGAATTAGTCCTGATTAAAACACTATAGAAAATATGTGGGGTATTCTCATTCATAAAGTTTATTCAAATGGAAAGCAGTATTCTTCGGTTAAAGATTTGCAAGATGCCATTGAGAACGCTTGGCTTGAAATTGAACCAGAAACAATACAGATCCTCATGTTATCGATGGAGGACCGTATATTTAAAGTAATTCAGCAGAAAGAAGCAATAATCAAGTATTAATTTTCTTTTATTCTTGTTCTGTTAAAGACAAAAAACTACTGTACTTAAACTTTTGACACACTCATTTTTGTTGTTTTGGTAAATTTTATTATTTAAGATAAATTGTATAGTATAAGTATAGTATTGTATAGTATATCTTTTTAAAACTACAATTTGTAGGTTATGAAAGGGAAAGTAACTTCTGCTCATTAATAAAATTTTATTTTGAAATTTTCTGTTGTGTTTAAACTTTTGACACGCACTGTAGTATTCTACGACAAAACTAATCTTGTACAACTAGTTTTGTCATGCTTTTGAATTCCAAGCTCCATGTTTTTGAATGGTCATTTCCAGACCCTAATTACTAACGTTGCAAATTTCCACCAGTAAACTTTAATAGAAAGTTTCCCCCTTTTTATGCAGAATTTTTGTTTTGCAAAGTAAAAAAAATTCTGAGTTTTTTTACTGGTGGAAGTTTGTCTCGTTGGTAATCATGTCCTGGTAATTTTTACTTTTTTTTTTTACTGCTTTTTACTTTGTCTCATCGTTGGCAACTGAAAAAGAAAAAATGTGTAACAAAAATGTCAAAATCCATATAACCGATCTCCTTTGTTGTTGTAACTTGAAAATTTCTTCAATAAATTTCTTCAATGTTCAAATATAGTTTATTTTAAACTTTTAACAAATACATTTAATATCTATACCTTTTATAAACTCACGTCCAAAATTAACTAAAGCTTGATTTGTGATTTATGAAGCTTGTAATTAAATTAGATTGCAATTATTTAATTCTGCTTTCAGTTATTTAATTATTTTCAACACATATTAAAAATATTTGTTAAATACATAGAAAAGAGCAGTTTTATTACTGTGCGAAAAAATTAATATTGAATAAAAAGTTCAAAATCCACAAAGCCTGATCCTTTTTGTTGCTATAAGTTGAAAATTTATTTTTTTTGTTGTTCAACTACAGTTTATTATAAATTTTTAATAAAAAGATATATTTAATATCTATACTTTTTGTATAAATATATATAATTTTATACTTAATAAAAAGAACATATAAACCTGTTAACTTGTTAAAAATATATCGTGGTAAAGCTAGTATTTCGATGTTCCTTCCTTCGTACAATAATATATTTTTTTTCATATTCAACAAATATTTTTAATTTCTATAAAACACAATTAAATAGTTTAAACTAATTACAGGCATTGTAAACCACGACCAAGCTTTTGTCATTTTTTGTAGTAACTAATTATTTTAAAGAAACATGTGTATTAAAACTTTAGAGTAGGTAATGCATTTTAAAATAAAATAACTTGAAAGATATTGTACAATATTTCACTAATTTTCATATTATTTCTTATAGACCGGGAGGCGGCAACACAGACAATAATCTCATCAAGTTCATGGACGAAAACAAGGATTAGTTAAATCTCGATTAGTGCATTAAAACGCAATTGGTCTCCCAAGTCATATTTTGGTAGAAGACACCTAAAAATCCGATTTTAGCGGGGGATGCTGTTTTAGCATAGCGATTTCATGAGTTTATCATTGTGCTTTCTTGCATCCAAAGATGAGAAAACATGGAGGATTGGGAGCAGGAAAACATAATGGTAAACCTATGAGTCAACCGGTAAAGTCGGATTTTTAGGGGTCCCCCCCCCCATGAATATATGATTTGGCAGACCGATTGAGTTTTAATATGCGAATCTAAATTTAATAAATCCTAGATCTTCGCCCGTGAACTCGATGAAGTCACTGCCTGTGCTTCCGCCTCTCGCTCTGTTAGGCTCAAGAAATTTTCTAGAAAAAATTTTAATGCAAGTTAGTTAATTCACAATATCTATTCAAATACTTATTTCAAAAAAAAAAAAAAAAAAAAAAAAAAAAACTGAACAAACAAAGATACAAGCAACAACAACAATAGCAACACTAAAAAACAAGTGTTCAATAGAATAATGTATGAGTATTAATCTACAAAGCTTTATTTGCAAGAAATCTCTAACTATCTACTAATCTTTTCTAAAGAGGAAAAACGATTTATACTAGTAATTAATCTGATTCCGTTGACATTTGGAAAACTCGAATGCCAAAAGCGATTTGAAAAAAATAAAGTAACGGTTTTAGTTCCTACTATTCTTTCTGGGCGACAAGAATTAATGAAATTTTAATAAAAGCCGATTTGAGAATGCCATTGTTATCGGAATATCATTTAAAAAGTTGGGAAGAATAATCTGAATGTTTGTCTAGATAAATAAGTTCCTTTAAGAACAAATGTTTCTTACACTATTCTAAGTTTTTTTTTTTTTTTTTTTTTTTTTTTTTTTTTTTTTTTTTTTTTAAATCAGTGCTATAGTAAAACAAATCTAAAATAAATGTTATTCAAGTAAAAGACGCTTTTATTATGAATATAAAAGATTCTTTGCATTTAATTCTTGCTGAATTTCTGAAAGAATTTTTATTTTCACCATTTTAAAAATAAAAAACTTCCAGATTAAGGGGTTTGGGACACAAAAATATTCAAGTTTTCTGATATAATTTTATTATATTAAAAATTTCTTTTTTTCTGCCTAAAATGACTGTTAAACGTGTTTATACGTCAATTGGAACAGGAAATGTTAGTTTTTTTGGTTTTGGATATTTTTCATAATCTAGCTTTCAAGCAGTGTTTGCTATGGAAACGACTTCTCGTGCGTTTTTCTTCATGATGGGTTTTTTCCTCATTTCTACCATTTAAATTGTTAAAAGTGAAGAACCGTAAAAGATAAATGATTCAAACTTGGAATATGTCTTTTCAATTATTTTACTTTAATTTTGATTAAGAAAATTTGAAAAAAAAATTTTTTTTTAAAAATATGATTATATCACTCTTTTTTGTTCAAGATTTTACTTTGAATATCTTTAATTTTTATTTAAATTAACATTTTTTAAAATGCTGAATCAAAATTAAAGCTTATATATTTCTGAAATGAAAAAAAAAATGAAATTTTAGAAATGATACTTCAAGGTATAACGCTTATAAATTAACCCACTTTGAAAAAATATTTTCAATTTTCAATAAAAAAAAAAAAATAAATAAAAATAAAAACATAGAAAGTGTTATCATGTGTTTTTTTTTTTCAAATGATATTGTGCTAATGCATAAGAAAAAAATTCAAAATTTTTACCTAATTAATAAAAATTATTCTGAAATCTGTCCTGGGCTCCCTTAACTCTTATGCAATTGTTTCTAAGCTCATAACACTATAAACTTTTGAGAACTTGTGAAACGTAGAGAAAAACATGCAGAGATAAGGATTATTTATAAACTTCAGAGTATTTTAATGCATCTTAAAATAGAAGTTCAAAGCTTAATTTTATGCAAGGTTGGAATAGCACAATCGAGATTTTTTTAATCTTCTCGCTGTACAACTCGAAATTTCCCCGGGAATGCATTTCCCTTGTTAATTAACCCTCTTTGATTATTCCCGTAAGTTATTTTTTAGTGTAAGTTATGTCTTATTCATTCAGAGTCTTTATCCCGATTAAATTTGGCAAAAAATTTTGTTTCGAAGAACTGGTGATGAAAGATTAAAAATTCTGGTAAAGATGCTCATTGCAAAGGAATTAAAGGCGCAGTGAGAGGGTTAAACAGAGAGGAAAATATCCAGGAATTTAGCTTGGATAAGTTGGCTTAAAATGCCAATCTTTACGTATTGAGTTATCGGGACAGTAGCCGGCTGATATAATTCACTCTTATTTGTTGGATATAACTGCGAACTGCAGCGTTATTTTCATTTATCTGAGCAATAATTATTACCAGGCTCCCCAAGGTTTATAAAGGTATAAGGTGCTGTTAGTAAAAATAACACTTTTTGCTTACCCATCATACGTAGTATAGGGTAAGTATTGCAATCGCTTTGAAAATCGAAAAAAAAAAAAAAAAAAAAAAAAAAAAAAAAAAAAAATGACGGATTTACACGTTTCAGATACTGGAGATTCCGAAAAACATATTTTTAGAAAAAAAAAAAAATTGCCGTCCGTTCGTCTGTGTGTCTGTCTGTCTGTAACCGCTCTTTCTCCCGAACAAATTGAGATAGAGACTTCAAAATTTGTATGTGCTTAATATGTAAGAATGGGACGAAGCCTATTTAATATCAATAACCTCGATTATCCGGAACTATTTTTTTCGGACTCTCAAAAAGTTCGTTCTGATGAAAAGTATACAAAAATTTTCGAAATGTTTTATTTTAAGGAAAGGACGTAAAAGGCAATAAAATAACACAAATTTTGCATAAAGAACGAAGTCAATCGGATTATTAGTTGCCGAGATATGTGTAACCCTGTTTCTCACATTCTTCGATTTTTCATGACCCTGCATTTCATTCAAATTTCAATTCAAAGATATATTTCAATTGGAAATGAGACGTTTAATCCGACGCAGTAAATTGTTAGTTATATGATTATTATTTTTGGAGTTATAAGGATGGTTCAATTACGCAATCAGTTTCTACTTGCGTATTTTGTTTTATATAATTTGTCGAAATCGGCTCATCAGCAATTCATTGATAGAGCATTACTATGTATATTAAAACTATTTAAATGTGTGTTTAAACTTTATTTTGGAATTGCGAAGCATTTTATAAATAGTTTACATGCGTTTTATTTTCATATTTTATATTATGCGCATCCATGATGGGTAAGTATTACGGTGGTCTCCCAACGACTAGTTTTATTCTTAAGGGCACTTTTTTTTATTCTTAACGTTTTATATTGTAAAGAGTATTTTAGGTTTTTTAAAAAAATTTTAAAGACACTTTTAATATTAAAAAATTCAAGGGGTTCTTTTAAAAACAGAAATGAGGAAGTTTTACTATGCAAACAAATTTTTAAAATAAAAAAGAGTAATAGCCAGCTTTTTGGGTAAGGGGTGAAACCGGGGCTAATTTTTTGGATGACGGGAAGGAGAGTTCTATTTTCTCAATATAAGGACTGGAAGGCTTCAGCAACTCCCTGAAATTGCCTAGATGAAACTCTTCTATAACACTTTCATGATCAAAGTGTAGGGTAAAAAGCGCTATATACTAGCTGTTATCCTCTTCAGATATATGTATCTTTAAATACTATCCTATAGGATACACATGTTTAGAATCTTTTTCACCTTTATAAATAACAAGGTGGAACTTGTCGAATTTCGACGAAAGTAAATGTTTAAAAAGGAACAGTTTCATTGATTTATAATAAACCGTATAAAATTAGCTACAGAAATGCATCTTACAATGGTCAGTCTAACTCTCAAACAAATATTATTTAAAGCTAAAATTAAGGGGGAAAAATACTATTTCTATAAAACTCAGTTGTCCAAATTATTAAAATTTAATTATAAAAATATAATAATAAAGAAAATCATAAAAAAGATCAGTTAGTAAAATGAAGTTATGAATTGAGGCTCTCATGTTTGGTAAAAATGCGTATGAAAAAAAAAAAAAATATTTCAAATTGACCCGATCTTAGAATTTCACGTGAAATCTAAACCCGTCATAGTTTTCATCTTCACAAAATTTATATGCTCACATTTCAATTTTTATCAATTTTATGAGAAAAATGGCGTATTTCTGTTGCCACGATTACAAATTTCGTACCAAAAGTATAAAAAAATTAACTTGTCAAGAAGAAATTCAGATACACCTTTCAAACAAATTGCATTTAAAACTACATATTTTTCTCCATACGATGGTGTAAAAATTAAAAATATATGATCTTTAGAAGTATAAAATTTGCTGTAAAGAAAATTGCAAAACTGAATTGCATGTGAAAGTGTTGCCATTCGCAAAATGACGTATGCGTTACGGACAGATACGTTTGGCTTTTATAATATAGATATAAAAAAATCAGAAATTGGTGGGAAATTGGAGCTTAACAGATAGCAGAATTACAAAATAACAATTTGTTCCTTATAGCGTTTTTATAGAGAGCTTCATGTTATATAAAATGGCTGGTAGCCGAAATTTACAAAATGTACAAAAATGAAAATTTACATTTTATTTTTTTGTATATGCAGCATTTTATTTTTTAAATGATTTCTTAACTCAAGCAATTTTCTATGAAAACACTTTGTAAATTACTTAATTCTTCAACTCGATTCAAATTTTCATTTCCAATGATAAGAATTGACAAAATACCAATTTTTAAATGGAATAATTTATGAATATCAATCTACAAAGCTTTATTTGCTTGAAATCTCTAAGGTATAATTTTTATAAAGCGGATAAACGACCTACACTAGTAATTAAACTACTTCTATTCACATTAAAAATACTCGAATACAAGTGGTGATTGAAAAATACAACATTTTTACCCCATGCTGTTCTTCCTAGATAGACAAGAATTAATAACATTTTAATAAAATCCGATTTGCAAATGCCATTGTTATCCGATTTCCATTTGGGAGAATAAATATCAATGTTTCTTTAGATAATTAAGTTCCGTTATAAAAAAATTTTGTTTTACTATTCTAAGCTTTCATTAAAGTCTATTGAGCAAAATTTATTTAAAGTGAATTTTGAAAACAAAAAATTACAATATGTTTCGCCTATGTTATGTATAAGTTCTTTGCTTCATCTAATTTCTTTAAATACTTTTTAAATGCACGAATATCTTCCATATTTCATGGTTTAAAGTTTCCAGATTAAGTCTTTTAGAATTGCTTCATAATTTATAAGACTAAAAGAATTTAATTTCTTTCTAAAATATTTGAAGATTTAGATATGGATAATTTTTATTAAAAATTTTATTGTGATTATGTATATAATATTTAAAAATGTATTTCATTTCCATTATAATCGAAGTGGTGTGTGCTATTTGGAATATTTGAAAAAACAATAAATAAAACCAACGATTTTATATCACAGAGACTAAGAAATAAGATAGAGGGTTCGCATTACATTGAATTCAATGACTATAAGCTGAATTTTAAAAGAGAGTGAATTATACATCAAGAATGAATTGCATTAGATTCTTCTATGAGCCAAATTGCATACTTTTATTGAGAAAAACATTCGCTTCAATGGTTAGTCTTGACGCAGTCTTAATGTACATAATAACCACATAGATTCATACATTACACAATTTCTAACGAGTCCAAGAGAACTCGTGCTACTGGATATAGGCAAATAATAACACTCAAAGGCATATTGCTTCAATAAATACTTGAAAAGAACTAGTGGTGAATCATGCAGGTATGCATTATAAATGTATAGTTATATATTCACATTTAATTAACAATAATGTCATAATTTGAAATATATAAATGTATCATGATTTATGACTTTCTTCTAGACCAGCTATACTTAATCTGAGGCCCGCGGGCCGCATGTGGCCCGGTGACATTTTTTGTGAGGTCCGTGGCACATAATCATTATACATATCTATACAATTAATTGAGATGTGTATAAAAATATTTATGGTTTTGAACGTCATTTTACATAATTTCGTGGGAAGATAATTATATATAGGACAGATTTTAACTGAAAATTGTGTTAAAAACCGTTTTCTTAGTTAAAAGCTCTTTTTGGATGTGATCCTATTTGTACTGTAGGTACGTACATTTTAATCTTAAAAAAAAAAAAAAAAAAAAAAAAAAAAACATCATTTTAATTTAAACCAACACTATATGTTTGTAATTTTTTTTCATAGAGCAAAATATGGATTTATTAGAAAAAATCTCCTTGGAAATGTTGCAATGTTATAATTATATGTTCCATATCTATTATATAGCTTATATTACTGTTTAGTGTTGTTTGAATTTTTATCGCGGAAAATATTGGCACCGAAATATTTTACCGTACTAATTTCAAACATCAAAGTTTATTATTTTTTAAGATGGTGTTGAATATTTTTTTTTAATTTTCCTGCGAAAAAAGCTCTGTTCTAGTGGTAATATTAACTACTCGTGTTACTTTAAATTTTTTAAACATATTTTTAAGTGTGTTGCAGCCTACCTAAAGTCAGAAACTTCCGTTTGCGGCTCGCATGAAAAAAAGTTTATGTATGGCTGTTCTAGACATTCAGTTTTATTCACAAATAACTTCATAGACGTCGAACACTTATGTAGAAAAACAAAATAACAAACTACTTAAGCAATCTAAGAAGTCAAATTGATAGAAGTCTGTTAAATTGGATAAAAGCAAAAAAATTAATTATTAGATTTAAAAATAGAGTATTACTAAAAATGTTTTAGCCTCTTTGACCCAAAGCCATCTTCAGTAATGCTTTCAGAAAACTGCTCAGTTGAAGAATTGCAGCTTGAAATTCAATAAGTATCTCTATCAGTTGTTTAATATCGAATAACATATCATTACAGTTTTTTTATAATTTTAATAATTTTTCTTAATAATATGATTAAGGGCATTAAAATTTGCAAGCGTATCTGTATTATCAATGTCAATGGTCAATGGAGACTTCTTGTTAAGTTTTGCTATTGGAGTATAAGGTTCATTCATTTTTATAACATTTTATGCTCTTTAATCCTCTGGGGCAATGGAATGAAAATATTTGTAGCATTTGTAAATTATTTGTAAATAAATTATATGAAAAAGTTTTCTCATTATGTGTAGCATTTTTTTTTTCTATTTTGTCAGTGTCTAAAGAGGGCTCGAGGTATTGATTTAAATAAGTATATAGTTAAATAAACATCATTTGACAATGTTGCATGTATTTAGCAGCAATAAAGTAAAATAGTTACACAGATAAGTAAACATGACAGCACTAATAGCTTTCAGAACGGTAGAAGTGAATAATTATATTGTAGTGCACTATAGAGGCATATAGATTGAAAACACTAGTAGTCTGGCGATTTAATTTTAGTTGTTGGTCGCCACTAAGTCGAGAAAGAAATGGCTGATTACCAATGAAATGAAAAAAAAAGTATTATTTTCTGATAGCTGTTGCACATAAGGAAATATTAATATTTAATTTGGATTTAAAAATTAGCTATTTATAAAACATTTTATGACGTTGTGACCGGTTGCTGATATGGTGGAGTACTTACATAACTTTCCAAATATTGTTGGTATCTGAAACTAAAACGACTAGGTGAACTAAAAGTAAAAATAACTATACATAGAAAAATGCACTGAAGAAATAAAAAAAGAATTACAGTTAGATTGGCGCTGTGCGCTATGTAATTTCTTTACTTCACCTTTCACCTTTAGAACACTTTGGATTTTGTAAACAGAATGCAACGCCATGTTGCTTCGATTAGAATGATTTTGTTACGATAAAATATGTGACTATTATTGTCAAAAATTAATATGAAAGTGGAGCATTGTGTCTCCCAATGATTTAAAGTTTGTAAATATGTATATAAGACTGTAAATACTTTTTTTATTTCATTAAAAATGTTTAGTTCAAGAAACGTTCGAAGCGAAGACTTACATTGATTGACTCTGATACGCACTTTTCCTTTTGTTGATTTATTCGCCAGACAACATAGTTTATTTTAAAAGTATTTAATAGATTATTTATGATTTACATATAAGAAGTAAGATTCACCTGACCTTGATACCTTTGAATAATCCCTTTTGACGATTATTTTTTCAGCACATTGCATCGTTGATTTCTTGAAGAAGGTTAGTAATGGCTATCACCAAGTTATTAGCTGCCGGGAAACTAGCTCTAGATAAAAATTTACAATTTCTATTTTTCCTGACACTGAATATATTATACCAGTGGTTCCCAAACTTTCTTGGTACGCGACCCACTTTTCAGTGAAAAAAAAAAAAAAAAAAAAAAAAAAATTCATGACCCATCTTTTAGGTAAAAAAAAAGAAAAAAAAGCGATATATTATCTAAGATAAAGTTGTATATCAGTATAGCATTTTTTTATACGATCTCTACACTGTCGGCTATCCTATCCTAAGAAAAACGCAAACTTTCGTACAGAAGACAGATTCTTGACAAAAACAAGAATCGGTAATCTCAGTGTGTAAGTGAATAGTAATTAAAACAATGGATAAACTACAATGAGGTTAAAAATACATTTATTATTATGAAAACATAACTTTATAATCAATGAGATTTGTGGTATTGGTGCCTCAGTACTTGTCTTTCAAAAACATCAGAAAAAGCATGAGAAAAAGCAGAAGTAGAAAAAAGCATGTTTTCATAAGCACAACGTGTTGAATTTCATCAAGGACCTCAAAGCTGATTTAAATATTTCTAGATATTCTGCTCGTATATTAATCTAGAATGAAATTAAGGATTATCCCTTGAAATATTATTTTCTGTTGATATTGTTATACCTTTTAAAACAGATGAAATAAAATATTATTTTGATGACAACTTTCGAATGTTCCGCGACCCACCAAAACAATTGCCACGACCCACCAGTGGGTCGCGACCCATAGATTGGGAACTGCTGCATTATACAATAAAAATATTCCTTGTTATTTACAATATCAAAATTAGTAGTACTGTAAATTTTAGAAACCTGAACCAGGTGATTACTAAATCAAATAAAAAAATTTGATAGCCCGGCCGAAAATATTACAAATGCATGCATACAAAGAAAGGTATGCCTGTTAAGGTGGAAATCTTTTTACAAAGGCATTTTATTTGTGTCTCATTTGATTATCTTTTTTGGAGTTCAAGTGTACTCTAATCTATTGAAAAATACTTTACAAAACTTTAAAATGTGATGCGAATAATTAATACCAAATTAAATATATTTACAACAACAATTTAATAAAATAGATCATAAGAAAATAAATTTTTAGCCCTAATTTATGATAATATCTATCTATTTATATTATAAAGGCCAAACATATCTGTGCGTAACGCATATGCCATTTTGCGAATGGCAACACGTTCCCCTGCTATTTCGGTTTTGCAAATTTAGCTACTGCAAATTTTACTCTTCTAAACATCGCATATTTTAAAGTTTTACACCGTCGCATAGAAAAAAATGTATTTTTAAATGCAATTTGTTTGTAAACTGTATCTCAATTTATTTTTGAGATATTAATATTTTTATAGTTTGTAGTACCAATTTTGTAATTGTGGCAACAGAATCACTTCATTTTCGCTTAAAATTGAAAAGAAAAAAAAATAGAAATTAAAATGCGCAACACTTTCCGATGCGATTTCGGTTTTGCTACTATGGTACTGCAAATTTTACACTTCTAAACATCGTACATTTTAAATTTTTACACCGTCGTGTAAAGAAAAAAAATTACTTTTAAATGTAATTTGTTTCAAAGCTGTATCTCAATTTATTTTTGATTTATTAATTAAAAAAAATTAGTACCAATTTTGTAATTGTGGCAGCAGAATCGCTACATTTTCTCTCAAAATTAAAATAATAATAATAATGGAAATTAAAATGTGTTTGTTATGAAATCCGGTGAATTTCGATTTTATTTCGTTTAATAATTTAAATAATTGAGTTTTATAGTATTTTGTTATTTTTAGTTTAAAATAATATTTGCTTGAGAATTATACTAACCAATATAAGATGCATTTTTTATTGCAATTAATTTCGTAGATTTATTATAAATAAATAAAACAGTTCTTTTTGAAAGATTTACTTTTGTCGAATTTCGACGGGTACCACGTCGTATATTTAAAGAACAAGAAACAAAATTGTCAGATTAAGTCAAACTATCAATCATTATTTTTCAAAATCTCATCTCTCAAATTTTCTTTCACTTTAGTTGTGCTATCTGCTGAATATTTTTTGAATATTAATCATTTTCAATTTCACTGACATGAAATTTTAACAAACGATGAATGCAAAAATAAATTCTCGCATGTAATTAACCAGTTTTTGCTGACGTTTTAGAAACTAGAGTATTCCAGTAATGAAAAAATAAATAAATAAATAAATAAATAAAACTATTAATCTGAGCTGCCTTTCCAAGCAGAAAGGTATTAATGAAATTTTAATCAATCGTATTATCGTATTTTTTCAGTTTGCTGTAATATGAAAATTTTCCAAAAATATCAGGTGAAAATTTAAACAAATCTATACCTAAATGAAGTAATTTTTACGGGAAAAAAAGTTTGTTTGCAGAAATTATTTTTATTGAATATTTTTTGAATATTAATCATTTGAAATTTGACTGACATGAAATTTTAACAAACGATGAATTCAAAAATAAAATCTTGCATGTAATTAATCAGTTTTCGCTGACGTTTCAGAAACTAAAATTATTCCAGTGACAATATATATATATATTAATTTGAGCTGCCTTTTTCAAGCAGGCAGATATTAATGAAATTTTAATAAATCGTAGTTTTTCAGTTGTTTGTAATGTGAAATTTGATCAAAAATATCGCGTAAAAATTTGAACGAATCTCTACATGAATGAAATAAATTTTACGGAAAAAAAATTGTTTGTAGGAATTATTTTGTTTTTACTAATGGCTCTCTTTTGTTTTGCTATTTATATGAATCCAATTATCTGAGGGTAGATGAATTTAAATAAAGATTGAAATTTTTTTTCTATTAGTTGAGTAGTAAAAGGAAAATATGAAATTGTAAAAAAAATTTCGATAATAAGAAACAAGGAAAAAAAATTATCAGATTAAGTCAAGCTATCAATCATTATTTTTCAAAATCTCATCTCTCAAATTTTCTATTTAGTTGTGCTATCTGCTGACTATTTTTTGAATATTAATCATTTGCAATTTCACTGGCATAAAATTTTAACAAATGATGAATGCAAAAATAAATTCTCGCACGTAATTAATCAGTTTTGCTGACGTTTTAGAAATTAGAACCATTTCAGTGATGAAAAAAATAAAAATAAAATAAAATAAAACTATTAATTTGAACTGCCTTTTTCAAGCAGACAAGTATTAATGAAATTTTAATAAATTGCATTTTTTTAGTTGTCAATAATCTGAAATTTTACCGAAAATATCAGGTGAAAATTTGAACAAATCTCTACCTAAATAAAGTATTTTTTACGGAAAAAAAAGTTAGCTTGAAGAAATTATTTTGTTTTTACTAATGGTTCTTCTTTGTTTAGGTATTTGTATGAATGATATTATCTGAGGGTAGTCGATTGTGATTTTATTTATTGTGATTTTTTTAAAAGTTAGTTGAGTAATAAGAGGAAAATATGAAAGTGTAAAAAACATTTCGATAAAAAGAAATATGAAAAAAGTTGTCAAAATATACCAAGCTATCAATCATTATTTTTCAAAATATCATCTCTCGAATTTTCTATTTAGTTGTGCTTTCTGCTGAATGTTTACTTACCCATCATACGTAGTATAGGGTAAGTCTTGCAATCGTTTTGAAAATCGAAAATTTTTTTTTTGAATATTAATCATTTGCAATTTCACTGACATGAAATTTTAACAAACGATGAATGCAAAAATAAATCGTCGCAAGTAATTAATCAGTTTTTCGCCGACGTTTTAGAAACTAGAACTATTCCAGTAATGAAAAAAAAATTAAATAACAATAAAACAAAACTATTAATTTGAGTTGCCTTTTCTAAGCAGACAGATATTAATGACATTTCAATAAATTGTATTTTTTCAGTTTGCAGCAATATGAAATTTTGCCAAAATTATCAGGTGAAAATTTGAACAAATCTCTAGATAAATGAAGTAATTTTTATGGAAAAAAAGTTTGTTTGCAGAAATTTTTTTGTTTTTACTAATGGCTCTCTTTTGTTTAGGTATTTATATGAATGAAATTCTCTGAGGGTAGTTGAATTTAAATAGAGATTGAGATTTTTTTCCCCTATTGGTTGAGTAATAAAAGGAAATATGAAAATGTAAAAAACATTCTGATAACAAGAAACGAGGAAAAAAATTGTCAGATTAAGTCAAGCTATCAATCATTATTTTTCAAAATCTCATCTCTCAAATTTTCTATTTAGTTGTGCTATCTGCTGAATATGTTTTGAATATTAATCATTTGCAATTTCACTGACATGAAATTTTGACAAACGATGAATGCAAAGATAAATTCTCGCATGTAATTAATCAGTTTTTGCTGACGTTTTAGAAACTAAAGTATTCCAGTAATGAAAAAAAAAATAAATAAATAAAACTATTTATTTGAGCTGCCTTTGCCATGAAAACAGGTATTAATAAAATTTTAACAATAAGTAGTTTTTCAGTTGTCATTAATATGAAATTTTGCCAAAAATATCAAATGAAAATTTAAAGAATTTTATGAATTTCTTCAAACTGACGCACAAAACTAAAGAAGTGTATGTGTTTTAAATATAAATTACAATTCACATAAACATTCAAAGTTTGAATTCCTACTAAAAAAATGATAATGGGAAAAAATTGTAACATGTTTACGACACTTATATTCATAATTCAATCACACACACTATATTTATATTATAACATGTATTTTAAAAAACAAGAAACAAAATTGTGAGATTAAGCCAAGCTATCAATCATTATTTTTCAAAATCTCATCTCTCAAATTTTCCATTTAATTGTGCTATCTTCTGAATATTTTTTAAATATTAATCATTTGCAAATTCACTGACATGAAATTTTAACAAACGATGAATGCAAAAATAAATTCTCGCATGTAATTATTTCAACATTATAATTAATCAGTTTTCGCTGACGTTTCAAAAACAAGAACTAATCCAGTAATAAATAAATAAAAATAAAACTATTAATCTGAGCTGCCTTTTTCAAGCAGACAAGTATTAATGAAATTTTAATAAATCGTAGTTTTTCGGTTGTTTGTAATGTGAAATTTTGCCAAAAATATCGGGTGGAAATTTAAACAAATCTCTACCTAAATGATGTAATATTTACGGGGAAAAGTTTGTTTGTAGAATTTATTTTATTTTTACTAATGGCTCGCCTTTGTTTAGGTATCTAGAGCCGGCTCTCGTTAAATCGTTCGTTAACTCGTTGGGACCACAAGAAATGTTCGAATTATCCAGAGTTCGAATTATGGAAAGTATGAAAAGAAAACATATTTAAAGGGGGTACTATTACAAAGAAATTAATGTTAAAGTACTTTTTTAATTTATGTTTTCGGTTATGATTAGATATGACTTAATATTAAATTAAAAATATAAATATATAAACAAATTAAGAGATTAGGAACAAGCACAATGCGAGAAGGGGTAGAGAAGTCATTGATGTACGGACGGGGCACTAACAAAGCAAATTTCATAAACATGGGATTATATGTAAACTAGTTCAGATCAATTCTGACAAAAATGAAAGAAAGAAAATTATTTCAAAGATTTAATGTCTGTGAAAAAAAAAAATAGAATTCTAAGTTAGTTTGAATTAAACGATATCAAGATAAAATGAGTTCGAATATATGGAAATTCTTATAGTTATTCTGTCATTGAAAATTTCGGGACTTCATGTTTAATTCGAATTGAGCGAAGATTCGATTTATCCGATTTCGAATTAACGAGAGCCGACTGTATATTAATGAAACTATCTAAGAATAGTCGAATTTAAATAGGGATTCAGATTTTTTCCCTACTAGTTGAGTAATAAGAGAAAAATATGAAAATGTAAAAAACATTTCGATATATACAAATGAATTCTGCATGAAGTACCAAGAGTTTTTCTTATCTTACATTACTTGACATCATTATCTTCGATATTTACTTAACAAATTGGAAATCATACTCAAACGTGTCAAATGAGGCGCGTTTGTACAGCTACTAATTTTATAAATATTCAAATCTTGGGAAACACCGAAAATACTGGCGATAAATATATATCAATAAATAAAAACTTTGTTAAATCACCATAAAAAGATAAAATAAACAGGACGCGTTTCGAGCTGCAAAATTACTGCTCGTCATCAGCTGATCCAAACACGTGTCACAACGGACAGAGTGGAAATAACAGTGAAATAAAGAGGGAGGAGATTACACAGAGTGCGACAGGTGGCGCTGCTTGTCAGAGCCAAGGAGAAAGAGAAAAGTAAAGATAAACTCAAAGAAGGAGGGAGGAGATTACAAAGAGTGCCCCAGGTGGCGCTGGCTAAAAGAACACAGATGGCAGAGAAAAACTAATAAAAGATAAAGAAAACAAATAAAATAAAAATAAATAAATAAATTAAAATAAATAAATAAAAAACAAAATAAAATAAAATTAATTAATTAAAAATGAAATAATAATAATAATAAAAAAAGAAGTAATAATAATAATTAATTAAATAAAAATTTAAAAATAATTATAGTAATAATAATAAACTACAAAAGTAATTTCCATGCAGGAGAAAGAGAGGGGGATGAAGAGAGATCGTTGAGAAGAGTATTACAATTTTTATAAATAAAATAAGCTTCGTGAGTATCTAAATGAGAAGGAGAGGCAGGATTAGAAATAATTCTGGCCATGGAAAAATTGAAATAATGACCGGAAGACCAACAGTGAGAAGCAATGGAAGACCTAGATAATTCCTGATTTTTAATGTACCTCTGATGTTCATCCAATCTTTTCTTCAACGCTCTTCTGGTCTGACCAATATAACCCAAATTGGGGTTATCCTCGATGTCTTGGTCACTAAACACCCTGATCGGTTCTCTACCTCTGTTTATAGAAAACCTTTCGCTGTATCTCTACCGCCGCATGCTTTTTCTAACCATCCTCCACAGCATAAAGTGGCTTCCTTTTATACTTTTGTTTACAGAGCACTTCGGATTTCTTCTGACTCTTCTGCTCTAAATAAGGAAATTAGTTACCTCAAATCTCTTGCTCTCACTCGTGGTTATAATCCCTCTTTGATTGACAAAGCTCTGTATAAATTCAATAAGCCTAAACGTCTTCTTACTGATTCTAATAATTCGTCTAATATTAATTCTATAGTTCTACCTTTTTATTCTCCTCTTTGTTTCAAAATAGCTAAAATCCTTTCTCGTTTCAATTTTAAAGTTATCTTCAAACCTTTGAATAAAATTAAATTCTCGTCTTTGAAAGATCCTATTCCTGTTGAGAACCGGTGGGGTGTTTATTTTATTCCTTGCTCTTGCAATTTGGGTTATATTGGTCAGACCAGAAGAGCGTTGAAGAAAAGATTGGATGAACATCAGAGGTACATTAAAAATCAGGAATTATCTAGGTCTTCCATTGCTTCTCACTGTTGGTCTTCCGGTCATTATTTCAATTTTTCCATGGCCAGAATTATTTCTAATCCTGCCTCTCCTTCTCATTTAGATACTCACGAAGCTTATTTTATTTATAAAAATTGTAATACTCTTCTCAACGATCTCTCTTCATCCCCCTCTCTTTCTCCTGCATGGAAATTACTTTTGTAGTTTATTATTATTACTATAATTATTTTTAAATTTTTATTTAATTAATTATTATTATTACTTCTTTTTATTATTATTATTATTATTTCATTTTTAATTAATTAATTTTATTTTATTTTGATTTTTATTTATTTATTTTAATTTATTTATTTATTTTTATTTTATTTGTTTTCTTTATCTTTTATTAGTTTTTCTCTGCCACTGTGTTCTTTTAGCCAGCGCCACCTGGGGCACTCTTTGTAATCTCCTCCCTCCTTCTTTGAGTTTATCTTCACTTTTCTCTTTCTCCTTGGCTCTGACAAGCAGCGCCACCTGTCGCACTCTGTGTAATCTCCTCCCTCTTTATTTCACTGTTATTTCTACTCTGTCCGTTGTGACACGTGTTTGGATCAGCTGATGACGAGCAGTAATTTTGCAGCTCGAAACGCGTCCTGTTTATTTTATCTTTTTATGGTGATTTAACAAAGTTTTTATTTATTGCTATTCAAATCTTGGTACAATAGCTGTTGCACACTTATACAAAAATAAATAAATACAAAATTTATTACGATTATATGTATTAAATTCAGTAATGCAGAAATAATATGAATCTGTCTTAAACAGTACATAATCGCCATTGCAACCTAGAATCGTTATTTATCTTACGATATCATTGAATTATTTACGTATGATAGGATTTATTAGAATGAAGAAAACGTTCATTAACATCTTTTTAATTTTTATGATGTCTTTATAATGCTTTTATATGTTATAGAATTATAAGAATAATCTAAATTAAATTAGAATTTATGGAAATAGTGGGTCTTTTTAAAGTCCTAGTTGTAAAAAAAAAAGTCTTTTTGTTACTACTTTCTTGAAAATATTGAGTTTATAAAAGCAATATTTCCTAAAAGAAATATTTTAACCCATTTGTATATAACCTAGTGCTCCACACATAAATTTCGGTAGGTGCTGGGTTCGAACCCAATCGCGGCTGTCGGCCTAACCGTTCGGAGTTTTCGTGGTTTTCTTCGAACCTTGCGTAAATACGGGTTAGGTTCCCTTAGAAAGAACCCCACGAAGGGCGCTCCCCCTGGTCCTACATCCCATTAGTGCAGATAATCGGACGACAAAAATAAACCAAACCAACCACACATAAATTTATTCTGAAAATGATTTTTTACAGGTATAAGGAACATATATTTATTTATTTATTACACAGTCAAAAAAGTTTTTTATATCTCCATTTGTTTATAAACACCAAAAGAAACATTATCTGAAAATCTTGTGCAATGAATCTGCCCATTTTTTTTACATATATTACTGATAAAATTTTATTACACTGGAAAGTAACAGGGAATTGGCAAACTTATCGACAGCTTAACACATGCGTATGTGAGTTCGTCCGTTTTCGTTTGTACGCGTGTTGTGTATTTCTAAATTCATGATAGTATTACTGTACGAAAATGTACATTGCAATGGATTGTTAAATTTCTTTGGTCGTTTTTGTTTTAACATCACTGTTAAAAAAATTCTGAAATTCACGAATATTTTTTTATTGAATTTCACAGAAAAAGTTCCTTTTCATGATAAAAGGGCATTTTCCATTAAAAATCAGAAAACTCCACAATATTTCCTGAAAATAATGAAACGGATAGAAATAGAAACAAAAAACGGAGACACTCCATAGCGTGGTGGGCTCCGTGGCCGAGTGGTCAAGGCACTACATTGCTAATCGCCTGCGGTCGCAGATTGTGGGTTCGAATCCCACTGGCGCCATGAAAACATAAAAAAATCCCTTTTAAATTACACTTTTTATGTTTATTTTTCTCTTATTTCTTATTAAAAAATGTTTTAAAACTAACTAGCCAATAAATAAATAAATAAATAGTGTACGACAATTTCAAAAAGTTGTCCATAGCATTATTTTTGTAAAAAAACGAATAAAATTCTTTTTTCATTCAATCATTCAAAAGAAAAAAAAAAGGTGATTTAAAAAAATTTAAACTAGTTAAAAATTAAAATTGATTTTTAAAAATAATAAGTATTATGAATCAGTCTAAAACAAAATAAAATAAACCGTTTACAAATATTCTAACGGATATATTTGAAAGGAAATCTTTAAAAAGCATAACAGATTTTCCCACTAATTCATAAAAGACGTACTTTGTACAATCCGCCATCAGCAGCTTTGGCTCAGTCAGTAAGGATTTGTTCTACTGTCAAAAGGTTTCAGGTTCAAAGGATCCTCAGGACGGCTTGAGGTAAATTGTACAAATAAATAAATAAATAAATTAAGTAAAATAATGTCGCAGCTTAAAAGCACTCGGAAATTTCGAATTCTTTGATGGTTAATCGGTTCATTAATTTTAAAAATTATATTAAATTATTATCATTAAAAACCAAACCTTGTAACAGAAAGTTACTGCTTCTTCAAACGGAGTTTTCTTTTCTTTTATTTCCCAAAACGGAAAATATACTAACGGAATAGTAAAAGTACGGCTACTTTGTTGCCAGTAGTTTCACCGTAAATTCACAGTTTATTTTTAACAGTGATTATAATGTCAGTGTTACTGAGAAAATAATGAATTTAATCTGAATGTAACTCCTTTTTTACAAATTTTTTTTGTAAATAATCAGCAAGGTTTAATATATAAAAGAAAACCAGAATGCTTTTTCCCCCGAAATCATAAGAAAGATGATTAAGATGGTGCGACAAAAAGAAGAAGTAACATAATTGTAATAATTTGTAAATGATGGTTAAATGTATACCTTTTAGCCTTTCAATGTATGCGTAATGTACTATCGAGCTTATACTTTCCTTCATTGAATATGATAATAGATAACATAGCAGCACAATTCATAAAATCAATAGACGGAATCTTAAGGCTATTGTCTCTGTAATTTCAGTATTATGGAAGATGGACCGTTTGGAGATAATTAAATGGAAGGATATCTCAAATCTGATGTCAATCTTCTAAATAGATCCGCAGTAGCTTAGTCACAGGATGTTAAGCCTGTCGGCTGTTTCAGGATTATCAAAAGCCTGAAAGATATTCCTAAGAATCCAACGATCCTTAGTTAGAGGAGTATATTTGAATCTCTAGGCTTTTATAGAGAACCAGTTGACTTCCATGAAAAGACTCCAATAGTAAGGTTGACTGTATATAAAGCGATTATACCCAGAAGAAATTGACTGTAGAAGAAATTGACCAGAAGAAATTGACTGCATGGTAATTAGCCTATTTAAAAGATAAACAATTTATAAGTTTGACTACATGTGTGAAACAATTACTTGATATTTGTATTATACAGAGTGAATCTAAACTGATTAGCAAAACTTTAAGGGGTGATAGAACACACCAAGACAATATTTTTCGTGTCCCTGTAAATACTATTTGCTTTCTATTATACAGGAAGTAACTTCTAGAAAACCCCATCAACGTATATTATTTCATAAAATGTGAAGTATAAAACGCGTCCCAAACAATGTTTTCCCCCAATACCATTTTGTAATGGAGTACTTTTGTGTAGTCTTGTCAATGAATAACAAATATTCTTTGCACCTCAGATTGTACAGAATGTATATATTAAGTATATATTTCATAGATGTATATCAATTTATTATGTTCAAAAAAATATAACACCATTAAAATGCATTTGAAACTACTTTTTTCACGTTGGCCGTAATGTAACGGAATATTTTTTATTGTCCCTGTAACTAAACTATGCATCCAATCCATAAAATTCGAAATGGCTCGACAAAACTATGCACCAATTATATATTTTAAATTTCAAACGATTCTATCGGATAGTTTTTGCGTTGTTATGTGCAGACAGTCAGACAATCAGACGGACCGACGACGGACGGACTGAACGACGACTATAGATGTTACGTATTTACATAATTACGAACGCACCTAAAAGCGGACAAAACGATTTGATGAAGTGAAAATGGAGATAGGGTTTTGATTTATTATTAATTACTAATTTATTTTATTTCAATATTTCTGTTTAATAAGATTTCAAGAATAAGCTAAATATAAAATGCCAGCATCCAATTATTATAAAATAAACTTCGTTGAAACATTAGATTCAATTAGAGCTCATATGCAATATTTTATTCAGCTGCATCATTTAAATGTCATTTAAATCTCCAAGAGCATTAACTACATACATAAACGGTATTTACAACCATAGTAAAGATATGGCAAAGAATCCGAAGAAGTCGTAAAAATTTTACGATCTTGTGTTCCTTCCCACCATGAGAATATGAAAAGTAATAGTTACTTATCGGTGTTATTTATTTGATATAAATATGCATTTATACATTTTAGATCGTAAACCCAAACATAACTGGCATTTTATCGATTTGGAAAAAAAAATGATATAATATTAGAAATATGCTGAATGATGCAAAACAAATGAGGCATTTTTATCTTTACTCTATAGACTAACAAGAAAGGTCTCCATACTGGCATACTCCGAAGCATCTGAAAAAATTACTAAGCGTTCTTCACGTGAGAATGTATATGTTTATAAAAATTTTTGGCAGAACCTCAATAGAGCGTGCGTAAATAATAATAGTAATAATAATAATAAAAAGTTTGTTATTTGGCGATATTTTATAGATCGGCGATGGAATAAAAGTTCAAAAAATACTTTTTTATTTCAATTACGTTTTAGGCAAAAAATTATTCATATTGAACTTATTTAAATAAAATTAGTTTAAATAATTTTTGTTTTGCCAGTTTTAGTTTGTTTTAATTGTAATTTTGTCATATTTATATGCGTTTATATTGAAATTTAACTATAAGGAATTTTTTTAGACAATATTCAAAATTTAAATTATGTAAAATTATTTAAAGCTCAAAATTAAGCCCGACTGAGGATTGTTGATTCAATTTTGTTGCTAAGGAAACAACTTTTTAGGTATTGAAAAGTATTTATTTTTGAATACACTTGAATGTATGAAAATATTTTTTTCAATATAAATATATTTTTTAATATATGAAAGCGTTTTTTCTATGATAAATTAAACAATTTCAGCAACAAGCAATATGTACATTTAATGGAAAATATGTATCCCTCATCGTTTAAGTTTAAATTTATTAAATAACATTTACATGCTTTCTAAAAATCCATTTATAAAAAACGAAAAAATAAAAAAAAGCCCTGACAAAACGATTTGATGAAGTGGAAGTGGAGATGGGTTTTGATTTATTATTAATTACTTTAAAAAAAAAAAAAAAAAAAAAAAAAAAAAAAAAAAAAAACTATTTCTATTTAACAAGATTTTAAGAATAAGCTAAATATAAAACACCATCACTAAATTATAATAAAAGTAACATTATATAGAATTAGGGCTCATATGCAATATTTTATTCAGTTGCATCATTTAAATCTCCCAGAGCATTAATTATATACATAAACGGTATTTACAACCATAGTAAAGATATAGTAAAGAATCCGAAGAAGTCGTAAAAATTTTACGACCTTTGTTCCTTCCCACCATGAGAATATGAAAAGTAAAAGTTACTTATCGGTGTTATTTATTTGATATAAATATGCATCTATACATTTCAAAAGATCGTAAACCCAAACATAAATGGCATTTATCGATTTGGGAAAAATAAATGATGATACAAGGTTAGAAATATATTGAAAGATGCAAAACAAATGAGGCATGTTTGAACTTTAGTATATAGACTAAAAATTATAAATAATAATAAAAAAAAAAAATAAGTGGGATTGCAGATCGCACAGAAGGTTAATATTTCTTTTAAAATAACTTATCATTTAATTAATAAATCCAAATTGTCAATTTATAATTATTTAATTTTTACATAGGTAGTAGAACCGACAAATTCAACTTTAAAATAATTATAAAAGAAAGTTATTTATTTTAATTAAATTAAAAATTTTCAAATAAAATCCAAAATTTCAAATTATTTGAAGATCCGAAATAAAAAAAAATTAAATAAATGTAGCGGAGATATAAATAAAATTTTTAATTTCTTAAAACGAAAAAAAATATTTAAATGAAATTTAAAATGCTGAATTATTACTAAATTGCATTAGTTTTTAAAATAGAAAGAAAATTGAATTTCAAAAAAGAAATATTTTGAATGCCAGATGAACGAAACCGTAATAATATAAACCCTTAAATTGGTAAAATATATGAAATATCTTTTAATTAAATCCATCTTAATATGAAAATTTCATCTTACAGCATCGGAGATTGAACTAACAATCTCTTGTTAACTAACGAGACGCTTTACCTCCAAGCTATGATGTCTACACGTAAAGCGTTCCAATTAAGGTTCTCTTTTGAAATTTAAACCTCAAAAAATGAACGGATGACATTGAAAAAAATTGATTTAACTAAAATAAAATAATTTTTCAAAATTTTATGATTTGTCGTGTGACACGAAATATTCAGCTATGTGCACAAAATTTGAAGTCTCTGACTCACACACTTTTTGTTTAAGGACTCGGTGACTAACGGAGACGAATAGACTTTCGACAGATGAACGAAATTCTAAAAAAGGAAAGTTGATTATTGATTATTATTATTGAAAGGTGAGTAATTGATTGGTCTCTCCTGGAGTTGGCACAGTATCATCTACGGAGATTCACCTTTCCCTTTGACAGCCCTGTCTTGGTCCATAGTTGGGGCGTTTAGCATAGTTGTTACCAACTACTAGGTGGGCTTGTTGTGCTTAAGCCATTCGACAGGCCACAACACCTAGCTGAAAGTGAAACTGAAACTGTTAAGTATCGCCGTTTTCAGTATTATTGGTGCTGTTATTGCCCATATGTTTTTTCATTGTGGAAAAAAAATTACAATGAAAAAAAATGTGGGAGACCGTTGAAAATTTCTGAAATTTTAACACTGTAACTGTAATTGAGATAGCTGAATTGCTGTTCTTTACTTCTTTTTTTTTTTTTTTTTTTTTTTTTTCAAGCACATACTTTTAAATGCCCGAATCCAAAATTATAATTATTTTTCCTTGAACGGCTCAATCGCTAGTTTTCTTTTGACCATCCTGTATAAACACATACGTTCGCCAAATTATAAAAATAAGTTGCTATAAATTTTTAATTGTTTATTAATAATTTGTGGGTTATCATTCCGTTAATATTAATAAAATCCTACTATTAAAAAAATAAAAAAGAGGCAAAGGACCTGAATTATAGGCAATTTTATCTATTTTAGGGAGTGGTTACTATGAATAAATATTTTTTTCATTTTTAATGAGCGTCATATTTAATCCTCTACATTTAATACATTATCTCGATGACACACATTTACCTCTAAGCTTACTGGCTGAGACTGGTTAACAATGCCATGTGGTATTCGAACCCATTGTTCCCGTTGGTCTAATTGTTCGTAGTTTTACGTAGGTTTTTTCAAACTTTGCCTAAATACGAGTTAGAATCCCCTAGAAAATCTCCCACGGCGGGTAACCCTGCCACTACCACTGGTATAGCCCCACTAAAGGTAATAGGTCATCATAAACAACATCATCTAAGCTTGCATTTAACTTTTTTATATTCATATTCATCACATAACATGCACACATATATACGTACAACAATTTTAAATTTATACAATCAAATCATTTTCAAAACATGAAAGGAATATTGATTAATGAAAAATTTCCATAATCCTAATTTACAAATGAACTAAGACTGAAATTCTTTCTTAATCGTGGTGCTTTTATAGTCACAAATAAAACGGTATTTTCTCAGTGATTAAAAGTTACAGGCAACCCTCACTGTTAAAAATAAAGGTGACGAACCGATTGCATTTGACGCCCAGGGGTGAAAAATTTAAATCACTTGGCACCAGCGGGCTTGAAAATGTGTTTGGGGTGCCATTGGGTGTTTCACGCTAATTAGGGTGCCGCGCAATACATACCGTTGGAAGATTCCCCACCCCCTTAGTCATTTGCGCATGCTCTGTAACGTCTATCCTTGCACTTCAACTCGCTGTCACTAGTGGATCAACACAGCAATTTTTTCCTACGATGACTATCACCGCTATACGCTATCCCAATTTTGTTTAGAACTTCGGATGGCTAATTTTTGGCGAGCTTTTTTATGTAAAGCAACCTTTGAATTTTAGGACATATGAACATTTCAGGGAGATTTTGAAGGTGAGCTTGATGGCCGAGTGGATAGAGCGCTGAGCTTGTAATCAGACGTTCTGCGTTCGATTCCATTGAAGGCCGAAAGTCGGTTAGTATATTTTTTAATTTTTTATCATTGGGCACTCTGGATTAAGGGTGTCATTTTTCACCCTAATTAAAGGTGCTATTTTGGCTCCTTTAGGGGTGTCACCAGTGAGACAAGCCTTTCACCCTTAAAAGGTGCAATGTGTCACCATTAGTTTTAACGGTGCTGTTACTTAAAAATATAAAATTTGTTGTAATCTTCATGGCTATTTTCTTTTAGATATCACATCCAAAATAATTTACATTGTAAAATCTTTGAACATAAAATAAAATCTTTTAAAAAATTTCTTATTTCCAATAAGTATAGAAAAGATCAGAAAACGAATCTATGCTAAAACGCACAAAGAAAAACTATTACTTGCCGTGATTCACGAAAATGTCAGAGTTTTAACGTATTAACTTCATAATTTGTTCCAGCCATTTACTATATTATCGGCTATTCAGAATTCTTTGTTACATAACCACATATTTTCACAGTTTGTTTCAGTATCTGAGCAAGTAAACGAAAATTAATTATAGGTCTCATTGCTCGAGGTGATAGCGGGGATAATTTTTAATATGTGAGACTTGTTAGAGTTACAGAATGTAGAAGAAAGTGTTGTAAATTATAAAATGTTACATTTTAACACTTTGCTAATTGGCAATACATTTATTAGTTCCTGAATTGCAAATAAATATGGAAAAGTTCAGAAAATGAATCTATATTAAAATAAAGAAAGAAAAACAATTACTTCCCGTGATTCACGAAAATGTCGGAATTTTAACCTCATAATTTGCTTCAGCCATTTACTAAATTATCGGCAATTCAGAATTCTTTGATGCATAACCGCATATTTTCACAGTTTATTTCAGTATCTTAGCAAGTAAACGAAAATTAATTAATAGGACTCGCTGCTCGAGGTGATAGTGGTGATAATTTTTAATATGTGAGACTTGTTAGAGCTACAGAATGTAGAAGAAAGTGTTATAAATTACAAAATGTTACATATTCACATTTAGCCAATTGGTAATTTTATATAAAGCTGTCTTTTTACTAGGATTTATTGTTACCACTATTTTTGAATAATAATCTGTTCCTTTATAACTATAGATTTATATGATTAGATAAAGAGAATATAATATATTTTGACAAAATTTTATGACTAATTAAATTTTAACATGATATTATTAAAAAAATAATTCGTATCAAACAACAATTGGCAGCTATGTAAGCACGACTCATGCTCCATCACCAATGGCTTTATGGAAATAAAGTTGAATAAAGAATAATTTTTCATATTATTACATGTTTTTACGCATTATATTTCAGAGTTTCTTTAAAGAAACCATTGCATTATTGAATTTGTTTAATGTGGCAAAAATAAATAGATTATATTCTCTTATTCAAATAATTAGATTAAAATTATGTGAAATAAATATATAAAGGGACATAAAGAGTTCAGTGTTTATTTTTGTTAAAAGGCTATTTCACGCATGCGAAAACACCCAGCTAATGTTAATCCAAAGGAAGAATTATTCAAGATAATTAATTTTTATATCAATATTTTTAAACCATTTTTTTCCGTGGCTAGCTAAGATCAATCTAAACGAAGACCGTTTTTAACTGTTTCGATTTTCTTTGCAGGTTTTTAAATCAAAAGAATACTTTCACTTGTAAATAATATCGAAAAAATATAAAACGTCCTTTGTAGACATCAATTCAAATGTCCATCCAATGTATCTTAATATATTTATCCAATGTAAAAAAAAAATTGATATTAGTAAAATTTTGTTTTTTATTGAGGTCGGTTTTTATTTATTCGATTTGGTTTTCAGGGTTTTTTTATTATGATATTTTTATTTTCGGAACCGATTTCTAAATCAAAGTATTCTTATTAGAAAAATCCGCAAAGAAAATCGAGAAACTAAAAAAGGAGCTTTGTACAGATCGATCTCAGCTACTTAATGGGGAAAAAATCATTTAAAAATTGAAATGAGCTTTAAAAGGAAGACATTTTTATATTTTTCTCATAGGACTAACATTAGCGAATGGGTGGTTTCACAGTGAAGTAGCTATATTTCCTAAAAATATGTTAATAAATTGATCTCATAAATAACGAAACTCTAATGGAGGTTCACCATAAAAAGCGATGTCATTTTCACATCTATCTATCGATCTCGTGATAACTTTTATAAAAAAGCATTAGAATAATTTGGCATTGAAAGATATATTGGTGAGGTATTTAGAATTAGTTCAATAATTTTTCTGGTATTGTATAACTTGAATATTAAATTTAGAATACGTAAAGAAGATCATAAATTGAGTAATGTACGTCAAATGGAGGCAATTCAAGAAAATTTGGAAGGACTTTCGCATTAAATATAACGATCCGATTAAATGCCTCCAAAATAAAATTGTTTTACCATATTTTTAGAAGGTAAAAGAGGAGAGGTGGTTAGTTAAAGAAACAACAGAAACTATTTTTTTTAAATACAGTAGAATCTCTATTAACCGAGGTTTGATTAATCGAGATTTGTGTTAACCGAGCTAATAACAAAGTCTGTCTTTTCTTTGAATGACCGTTTAAAAGACATAATATTTTCATCTGAATGTCCGTATTACAGTCTTTTCTTGACCCTAAAGCACTCAACTTCCATAGAACATTGCACCATCAGAAGATAATATTAGACAATGGTTTATCTCCGTGTGACAATATTGAAGACCGGGTACATGTGTAATCGGACAATTTCATTCCCCAGCTGTGAAACATAATTTAATATATATATATACATTTAAAATCTTTTTTTTAAATAAAGTTCTATTGTTTTTATTTTCTAAGAGATGTTAAATTCGCAAGCATGGCGAATTTTTATATACAGTTTCTATTAACCAAGATTTCCGATATACGAGGTAGTAACATTCCCAAATATAACTTGGATAATCGAGAATGCAATGCATATCAAGTAGGGTATTAGGGTGGGTTTCAATTCTGAATCGTATGACACTATGCCTACACTGTTAAAACTACAGGTGACACATTGTACCTTTTATGGGTGAAAGGCTTGTCTCACTGGTGAAAGCCCTAGGGGAGTCAGAAAGGCACCCCTAATCCTGAGTACCCAATAATAAAAAGAAATTATAAACTAACTTTTGGCCCGCGAAGGATTCGAACACACAACGTCTGAATGCAAGCGCAACGCTCTAACCGTTCGGTCATCTAGCTCACCTTCAAAGTCTATCTGAAATTTTCAAATGTCCTGAAATTCAAAGGTTGCTTTATATAAAAAACTTGCCAAAAATAGCCATCCGACGTTCTAAACAAAGTTAGGATAGCGCATGCGCGGTGATAGTCCTCGTAGGGAGAAATTGCTGTTTTGATCCACCAGTGACGGCGAGTTAAAGGTGAAGGACACACGCCACAGAGCATGTTAGGGAATCACGCGATCAGCAATGAACGGTGTAGAAAAAAGAGAAAAAGAGAAAAGAAACATTGAGTTGAATTGACATTTTAATACTTTGTTTTATTTGCACACTCGTATTTGACTGTCTCATGTAAAAAGAAATTGAGAAAAACCAAATTTTGATGTATTTTGTGGCAACAGCCTTTTTTCTTATTCGAAGATAGAAAAATTAAAAATGTTGTTGGTTTTTTTCATATACGTTTTATTGCTTTAAGTTAAGCGTTTTTTCTCATCGTAGGTGTGATTTTGTCGCAGCAATACGAGTACTAAGGTACTAAATGTGAGTAACATTTTCTATTAAAATTTAAAGTTTTACCAAAAGATATTTAATAGTAAAAATTAGAGATGCAGAGGTAACAATTACTATCATGTTACGATTAATATATTGTCCATACATAAAATTACTGGCGTCCGCGACAGGGTCGAATTTAAACAAATATATTTATCAGATTCCTTTTAAAAGTATTAATAAAGTTTAAATGAAATAAATATTTCCAAGATGTTTAAATCGGTTAAAGGTTTTAAAAGAGGAAGATTTAATCTTTTTGGCTGAGCAATTAGGTGAAAAAGCATCGTCAACGGCTACACTTGCGACACTTAAGGATCAAATTTTGAATTGTAAGGGATATCGAAAAGATTTTGTACAAAACGTTTTAGAAAATGCCGTTTCAGAAAGAAAGGAAAAAGAAATATCGAAGTGCAAGCAAAGAAAGAAGCTGAAGCATTAGCATTGAATATGGATTTACAAGCAAAGAAAGAAGCTGAAGCATTGAATGCGGAATTACAAGCAAAGATGGAATGCGGAAAGTTAAAATTGGCACATGAATTAGAATTGGCGAAACTTCAATTACCAGTAAACAGCCAAGGTGAAATTCTTAATCCAGTTACCGATACTTATGGAATGAAAAGAAAGTTTACATTACCAAAATTAGAGTTCAGAAAGTTTGGCGGTAAAATCATAGACTGGTTACCATTTTGGTGTCAATTTAAACAAATTGATGAAGACTCAGAAATTGCGCCAGAAGACAAATTTCAGTATCTCGTGCAAGCAACACGGCTTCTCTTGCCGGCTAATGCAAGAGAAGTGGTAGAGAGTATTTCGCCAAGTGGTGATAACTACGCCAAAGCAATTAAGAGTTTAAAAACCCGTTTTGGCAAAGAAGATATATTAGTAGAAGTATATGTGAGAGAACTACTCAAATTGATAATATCGGTACAAACGAAGGGAAAATTCTCGTTGACATCCTTAAATGATAAGTTGGAATCATATTTGCGTGCTTTAGGTGTTACAACTGACAAGTGTGCATCGATCTTATATTCACTAGTAGAATCCTGTTTCCCAGCAGAATTCCTAAAGCATAGAATCGTTCGAACATATAAACTGAGAAAACGGAGGCGCAGGACAGATTAAATAGTCTTATGCAGTTTTTGAGAACTGAAGTAGAAGGTGAAGAGAGGGTGTCACTTGCAGTAGCTGGTTTTGGTTTAGGTAAAAATGAAGATCGTAAATATGTCGCCAAAAAGAATCACATTAATTTTGAACATAAAACTAATAAAACTTTGAGAGCAGCAGGTCTGTTGACTACCTCTGCTATAACACAGAAGAAAGGAGCCTGCATTTTTTGCCAGGGAAAACATGCATGTTCGGAATGCTTTTCTGCTAGAAAATTAAGCCTGACAGAAATACAAAAAATCACCAAAGAGAAGAGATGCTGTTTCGTATGCTTAGTACTAGAACATACCGCTAAAAGATGCCGCGTGATGGTAAAATGCATCATTTGTAATAAGCGTCATGTGCCATTACTGTGCGATCAACGTAAATCGTCCGGTAAAGATATTCAAGAAGGAGCTGAAGAGAAATTTAAAAAAGATGAATTGAATATGACAAATGTTAGTAAGAAAAGTGCCAAGGTGTTCTTGCAGACCTTGAAGGTGAAGCTAGTTTCAGAAAGTAAACAAAAATTTTTTCGTATATTACTAGATTCAGCATCACAAAAATCGTATATACTAAAAAGTGTAGCGGAAGAAATGAATTACAAGCTTATTCGGCAAGAAAAGATAATCCATTCTTTGTTTGGCGCTATTACTACTCAAGAATGCCAACACAACTGTTACAAAATAAGAATGAGAGATTTGAGCGAAAACTTCCGGTGCAATTTTCAAGTACGGGATCAAATTAGCATATGCGGAGATATTCAACCTGTTACACAGGGGCCATGGTTAGAGGAATTAAAGGAAAGTGGCATCATGTTAAGCGATGTGAGTCAATGTTGTGGTGCCATAGAAGTTTTAATTGGAGCTGATATTATGGGGAAAATGTTAACTGGACAAAGAAAAATATTGTCATCTGGTTTAGTTGCAATGGAAACGTATCTTGGATGGTCATTAATGGGAAAAGTACCATGTGAAAAGGAATGTTCATCTGAAAACTTGGCGATGACTGTAACATCGATGTTTGAGAAAGAAGCAGATATTTCAAATCTATGGAGGCTTGATTTAATCGGAATTACTGATTCTATAGAGAAGAAGTCAAAAGAAGAGATAGATCGCCAAACTAAGGAACATTTCTCAGAAACAGTACAGGTAAACGATGAAAATCGTTACGAAGTTTGCCTTCCTTGGGCTGATGACACAGCAACACTCCCAGATAACTTTAATTTGGCGATGAAACGTTTAAAAATACCACCGCCAAGTTAATCGCTAAGAACATGTTTCAACAATACGAAAATGTCTTTAAGGATTGGATGAACGAAGGAATTATAGAAGAAGTTCCTTCTTGCGAAATGAAATTGTACAATAATTATTGGCCGCATCATCCAGTCATAAAAGAGAGTAGTACCACAACTCCAATTCGTCCTGTATTTGACGCGTCAGCAAGATTCGCGAATCATCCATCTCTGAATCAATGCCTACAATGCGGACCAAACTTGATTGAGCTAATTCCAGATGTTCTTCTACGCTTTCGAGAAAGAAAGCTCGGTTTAATTGCAGATATTAAGAAAGCTTTTTTACAAATCAGCATTTTTGAAAAAGATCGAAATTTTCTACGTTTTTTATGGTGGAAAGACTTAAAAGAAAAGAAATTAATGATCTTCAGGTATACCCGAATTGTATTTGGTGTGAAATGCAGTGAATTTCTTCTTTCATCAGTTATCGAATATCACATCTGAAGGACTCCTTATTTTGCTGAAAGTTTTAAAGATAGACTGTAGCATAGTTTTTATGTGGATAATGTCGTAACCAGTGTAAACAGCGAAGAAGAATTGAAAATTTTTATCGAAGATGCTAAGACGCTTATGCGAAAGGTAGTTTTGATCTAAGACAGTGGGAGTACACAGGTGATCGCCAAGAAGCGCCAAACACGAATGAAACCAACGTTTTAGGTCTCATTTGGAAGAAGGATTCCGACATGTTAAAGATCAATTTAAGTTGGTTACATGAATTCAACACAGAAAAGACCACTAAACGCAGTATGTTATCAGCTGCGCATAAAATATTTGATCCATTTGGTTTTACGTCGCCAGTCACGATTTGTCCGAAAATAATGTTGCAAAGAGCCTGGAAATTAGGTTTCAAATGGGATGAAGAGATAACTGGTGAGTTACGTAAAGAATTTTTACTGTGGTTCAAAGAATTATCAGTTTTGAAAGATATGGCGATTCCAAGATACATGAAAATGACTCCAAGAAATATAGAAGCGTATTCACTTCACACATTTGTAGATGGAAGTAAAGATGCTTATGCAACAGTTATATTCCTGAGAATAGAAATTGAAAGCCAAGTCGAGTTAGTTTTCATAGCAGCCAAATCAAGAATCGTACCTTTGAAGAATGTCACGATACGAAGAATAGAATTATTGGCGGCAACTATGGGAACTCGTTTGGCGCAAACTATTGTAGATGCTCTCGGTTGGGAAAAGATGAAATATTATTGGAGCGATTCATCTACAGTACTCGCTTGGATATCCAGAGATGACAATTGGTCAGTATTTGTACGAAATCTAGTTCTAGAGATCAGAAGACTAAGCAGTCCTTCATCATGGATGTATATGCCAAGTGATAAAAATCCTGCAGACCTGCCAACTCGCGGATGTAAGGCAGGACAGCTAGCTAGCAGAAGATGGTTGGATGGTCCAGCTTGGTTGAAAGATTCAACAGAGTTTGAAAAACATCCGATCTCTACTGACCAAGACTATGATGAAGACGAAATTCGGAAGGAACGAATAAAGTCAGTTTTCATGATAACGAATTCTGGTGTTAAATAAGATAGTTGGTATTACAGATATTTCTCCAGTTATGTAAAAATCATACGGATGGTTGCATGGATATTACGTTTCAGACATAACTGCAAAAGTGCTAAAGTGAAAAGAAAAGGAGAACTGACGTCATCTGAATTTAAGGAAGCTGAATTGAAGACTCTACGCATGATTCAGAAAGAAGCATTTTTTTCCCGAGAATGATAACAGATTGCGTACTTTACAGACATGGAAAGATGAACAAGGTATAATTAGATTACGCGCCAAAATAACGAACAGAAAAGACAGTGAAGATTTCCTGAAACCTATAGTCCTGCCAGCAAAGCATGAAGTTGTAAAACGGCTCATTTATCATTTTCATGTAAAACATTGTCACGCTGGACTACAGATCCTACTTAATTTATTGACAGAGAAATACTGGATACTTAATGGTCGTAGAAATGTAAAACAAGTGTTAGGACAGTGTGTTGTGTGCAAACGATTCAGTGGGAAAAGTTTATGGAGAGATAGTGCACCACCACCGGAAAATAGAATAAAGGATGCTAACGTGTTTCAAATTACGGGTATAGACATGGCAGGTCCGTTATACTTGAAGAAAATTCAAAAAAGTTGGATACTGATATTTTCCCGTGCAATATACAGAGCGGTGCATTTAGAGTTAGAGACCGCTGCTTCGACAGAGACATTTTAATAGGACTAAGGCGATTCATAGCACGGAGAGGAAGATGTGCTGTCATTTCTTCCGATAACGGCACGAACTTCACTGGATCAGCTAATTTATTGAGAAGCCTAGACTGGTCACGAATACAAAAATACAGTTCTATCAATGCCATTGATTGGAAATTTAATCCACCAACCGCAGTGTGGTGGGGCGGCTTTTGGGAAAGACTTATCAGAATAATGAAAGATCTCCTCAAAAGAGTATTAGGTCATTCTTACCTCACCTATGAAAAAATGAACACAATTTTGACAGATGTGGAAAGTGTAATAAATGCAAGACCGTTAACATACCTTTCGGAAGACGCAACTGTGAAACCTATCTCCCCATCTATGTTTCTACAAAGTATAGAAGAATGCAATCTCCCAGTCCTGGATATTGTGGAACAAAAATCATTAAGTAAGAGATTGAAATATTGGCAGTCATTGCAAAAAGAGTTAAAAGATCGCTTCCGGTCCGAATATTTAGGTGCATTAATTGAACGGGCAAAGAAGAAACACCAAGAGCAAATAATAGCTGTCGGTGATGTTGTATTGATCGGATCAGATAACAAAAAGCGAATTAATTGGCCTTTAGGTCGAATCACAGAACTTATACCTGGTAGAGACAAGGAAGTTCGACTCGTAAGAGTTCAAACATCACAACATGAGCTTTTACGACCTGTACAAAGAATATATCCACTAGAGATAGCTTCGCCCACTGACTGTCCGAAAACAAAGACTGTCCACAACCCAGTGAAAATACTTAACAAAGCTACAATATTGGATGCATCCTCAAGCAAGGAATCGCCTAGACACAGCAGAGCTGGAAGGCTCCTGAAAATTCCTGAAACTGACTGATTTTATAACAAGTGACTTTGATCAATTCCTCTAAGTTTAGAATTTGTTCTGATTATACAAGGTAATCAGAAGGTGGGAGGATGTTAGGGAATCACGCGATCAGAAATGAACGGTGTAGAAAAAAAGAGAAAAAGAGAAAAGAAACATTGAGTTGAATTGACATTTTAATACTTTGTTTTATTTGCACGCCCGTATGTGACTGTCTCATGTAAAAAGAAATTGAGAAAAACCAAATTTTGATATATTTTGTGGCAACAGCTTTTTTTCCTATTCGAAGATAGAAAAATTAAAAATGTTGTTGGTTTTTTTCATATACGTTTTATTGCTTTAAATTAAGTGTTTTTTCTCACCGTAGGTGTTGTGATTTTGTCGCAGCAATATGATTACTAAGGTACTAAAAGTGAGTAACATTTTCTATTAAAATTTAAAGTTTTACCAAAAAATATTTAATAGTAAAAGTTAGAGTTATAGAGGTAATAATTACTATCGTGTTACGATTAGTATATTGTCCATACAGAGCATGCGCAAATAACTAAGGGGTGAAAATCCTCCAACGGTATGCATTGCCCGGCACCCTAATAGCGTGAATCACCCAGTGAGGGGTCAAAACGTACCCCTAACACATTTTCAAGTCTGCGGGTGTCAAATGGTAACACCTTCTGGTTTCTTACCTTTATTTTTAACAGTGTTGTGCAGGTGATACTGGGTTTTACAGCAAAAACATGGCCGTTCGTGAAAATTTGGAAAGATTCTCGTTTTGGCATAAGAAATGACAAAAAATAAAGCTTTTTTTTAATCATCTCATCGAAGAAGGGGCAAAGAGAGAGGTGTTTTAATTTGGGAGGAGAAGGGGGAAGGAACTACATTTAAAAAATCAAGCTAGCATTGCTGGTTATGTATTTTTAAACTTTGAATCGAATGACAATATCTTCAAGTTTATGGGATCATTTGTCACAAAATTAAAGCGGATTTTATGAATAGAAAGCCATCAATGGTTTTATGAATACAAAATTAAAAATAGATGGATATTAATATCTTTGATGATTTTCAATAGAACTCAGATGGTTCTGATTTTGATTGTTGCTGTTTTATAAAAAATAAAAAGTTTTGAAAGCAAAATAAATGTAAGAAAACAATGTTTAATAATCAGAATAATTTTCGATTTTGCATTCATAAAACTTGTAGTAACTTTGTAACGAGTCACTTTATAGATTGTAAGAGGATTTCATTCGATTTAGAATAAAAAAATATACTTCACTGGGCCTCCCTTACAGATTTAAAGTGTCACGCCTTCCGGCCCATATCATAGTAAATCTTGTACGATTACCAACCTAATAATAACATAAAAAATCTCTACTTACTTCTATATATTAATAATTTTGTGTCACTTTGTTCGGTTAACAAAATCATACTTAACTTTAAAAGTATCCCGTTATAAATTATTTTAATCGATAAATGGAAATAATAAATAGATAGAACAGATAATACTGAATGGCATTAAAAATGTGCCCATGTTTGTTAAAAAAAATAAACAGTAACAATTATATATCCCGAATATATCTTAATTTTACCATATTATTCTAGTAATTTCTTCAAGTTATTTAGTGAATTATCGGTTTTCTGAAAAGCTAAGCAGAATTTTTTGTTACACTACCACCTAATTTCGTAATTTGTTTGAATAACTTGCCAAGTAAACGAATATTAAATATGTTATTCTTTGCTCGAGATGATGGCAGCCATAATTTTTAACACGTGTGGCGTTGTTAGACTCAAAGTATGCAAGGATAATGCTATTCATTTCAAAATTATTAGAAAAAGTTGTGATATTATGGAATATCATTTCAATTTTATTTAAAAATCAATGCAAAAAAAAGATACATTAAAATATAGTAAAGAACAAAGTTTGAATATTTTTTAACATATTTTTAATACATTTAAAATGAAGAACTGTTGTTAACAAAATGAACAATAATAACTATATATCCCGAAAATATCTTAATTTTACCATATTATTCTAGTAATTTATTCAATTTATTTAGTGAATTATCGGTTTTCTGAAAAGCTACACAGAATTGTTTGTTACACTACCACCTAATTTCGTAATTTGTTTGAATATCTTACCAAGTAAACGAATATTAAATATGTTATTCTTTGGTCGAGGTGATGGCAGCCATAATTTTTAACACGTGTGGCGTTGTTAGACTCAAAGTATGCGAGGATAATGCTATTCATTTCAAAATTATTAGAGAAAGTTGTGATATTATGGAATATCATTTCAATTTTATTTAAAAATCAATATAAAAAAAAAGATACATTAAAATATAGTAAAGAACAAAGTTTGAATATTTTTTAACATATTTTTAATACATTTAAAATGAAGAACTGTTGTTAACAAAATGAACAATAATAACTATATATCCCGAAAATATCTTAATTTTACCATATTATTCTAGTAATTTATTCAATTTATTTAGTGAATTATCGGTTTTCTGAAAAGCTACACAGAATTGTTTGTTACACTACCACCTAATTTCGTAATTTGTTTGAATAACTTGCCAAGTAAACGAATATTAAATATGTTATTCTTTGCTCGAGGTGATGGCAGCCATAATTTTTAACACGTGTGGCGTTGTTAGACTCAAAGTATGCGAGGATAATGCTATTCATTTCAAAATTATTAGAGAAAGTTGTGATATTATGGAATATCATTTCAATTTTATTTAAAAATCAATACAAAAAAAAAGATACATTAAAATATAGTAAAGAACAAAGTTTGAATATTTTTTAACATATTTTTAATACATTTAAAATGAAGAACTGTTGTTAACAAAATGAACAATAATAACTATATATCCCGAAAATATCTTAATTTTACCATATTATTCTAGTAATTTATTCAATTTATTTAGTGAATTATCGGTTTTCTGAAAAGCTACACAGAATTGTTTGTTACACTACCACCTAATTTCGTAATTTGTTTGAATATCTTACCAAGTAAACGAATATTAAATATGTTATTCTTTGCTCGAGGTGATGGCAGCCATAATTTTTAACACGTGTGGCGTTGTTAGACTCAAAGTATGCGAGGATAATGCTATTCATTTTAAAATTATTAGAGAAAGTTGTGATATTATGGAATATCATTTCAATTTTATTTAAAAATCAATACAAAAAAAAAGATACATTAAAATATAGTAAAGAACAAAGTTTGAATATTTTTTAACATATTTTTAATACATTTAAAATGAAGAACTGTTGTTAACAAAATGAACAATAATAACTATATATCCCGAAAATATCTTAATTTTACCATATTATTCTAGTAATTTATTCAATTTATTTCGTGAATTATCGGTTTTCTGAAAAGCTATGCAAAATTCTTTGTTACACTACCACATAATTTCGCAATTTGTTTGAATATCTTGGCAAGTAAACGAATATTAATTATGCTATTCTTTGCTCGAGGTGATGGCAGCCATAATTTTTAACACTTGTGGCGTTGTTAGACTCAAAGTATGCGAGGATAATGCTATTAATTTCAAAATTATTAGAGAAAGTTATGATATTATGGAATACGAATTCATTTTTATTTGAAAGTCAATAAAAAAAAAATAAATAAAAAAATAAAAACAAATAATAAAGTTATAATTTAACAAATCACAATGATTATTTGGAAAATAATAGTATTTTCAAAGACTAAAATTTTAAAGACTTATAAATAAATTCTATGTTTAATTTAGTAATAATAATAAACATAATTTTTATGATGATCACAACACGTCACATATTACATAAGCCATGCATTAAACATTAATATCTCTAGACGAAAGATAAAATAAAGAATACTGCCCAGTTAAACTGATGGCATTGAGCTCACAGGCTACAAATACTAATTGTACATTAAAGCCTTATATTTTCAAGGGTTAATTCCGTTAAAAAATTAAGAAAGGGAAACAGCTCTCTTCTTTCCTCTTTTTTTATACTTAATCATTGAACCTCCTATACTATCAAAGACATGCTTTATCATATAAAAAATCTATATCCAAAATTCAGAGCAAATTAGATAATTCTTAATAAAAACCCATTTAGCATTTATATAATTTAAAAGGAGTTATCCCCCTCTTTTATACTTAACCATTAAACTTCCAAAACTATTCAGAGATTTGAACGAAATCTGAAAATTCTGCTTGAAAAACCCATTTATATAAATTAAGGGGGGGGCATTAGAACCCCTGTTCCCCCTATTTATACTTATACAATGAACACCTAATAACAGTCACTGAATCGCCTCATCTGAATGATCCTAATCTAAATTTTGAACGAAAACTTAATTCTGCATGAAAATCCCATTTATATCAACTAACGGGGGGGGGGGGATTAGAACCCCTGTTCCCCCTATTTATACTTATTCAATGAACACCTAATAACAATCACGGAATCGTCTCATCAGAATGATCCTAATCTAAATTTTGAACGAAAACTTAATTCTATATGAAAATCCCATTTATATCAACTAACGGGGGGGGGATTAGAGCCCCTGTTCCCCCTATTTATACTTATTCAATGAACACCTAATAACAGTCACGGAATCGCCTTATCAGAATGATCCTAATCTAAATTTTGAACGAAAACTTAATTCTGCATGAAAATCCCATTTATATCAACTAACGGGGGGGGGATTAGAACCCCTGTTCCCCCTATTTATACTTATTCAATGAACACCTAATAACAGTCACGGAATCGTCTCATCAGAATGATCCTAATCTAAATTTTGAACGAAAACTTAATTCTGCATGAAAATCCCATTTATATCAACTAACGGGGGGGGGGGGGGGATTAGAACCCCTGTTCCCCCTATTTATACTTATTCAATGAACACCTAATAACAGTCACGGAATCGTCTCATCAGAATGATCCTAATCTAAATTTTGAACGAAAACTTAATTCTGCATGAAAATCCCATTTATATCAACTAACGGGGGGGGGGCATTAGAGCCCCTGTTCCCCCTATTTATACTTATTCAATGAACACCTAATAACAGTCACGGAATCGTCTCATCAGAATGATCCTAATCTAAATTTTGAACGAAAACTTAATTCTACATGAAAATCCCATTTATATTAACTAACGGGGGGGGGGATTAGAGCCCCTGTTCCCCCTATTTATACTTATTCAATGAACACCTAATAACAGTCACGGAATCGCCTTATCAGAATGATCCTAATCTAAATTTTAAACGAAAACTTAATTCTGCATGAAAATCCCATTTATATCAACTAACGGGGGGGGGGGCATTGGAACCCCTGTTCCCCCTATTTATACTTATTCAATGAACACCTAATAACGGTCACGGAATCGCCTCATCAGAATGATCCTAATCTAAATTTTGAACGAAAACTTAATTCTGCATGAAAATCCCATTTCTATAAATTAAGGGGGGGGGCATTAGAACCCCTGTCCCCCTATTTATACTTATTCAATGAACACCTAATAACAATCACGGAATCGCCTCATCAGAATGATCCTAATCTAAATTTTGAACGAAAACTTAATTCTGCATGAAAATCCCATTTATATGAACTAACGGGGGGCATGAGCCCCCCGTTCCCCCTCTTATACATATCGAATGAACTCCAAAAACTAATCAGGGAAGCGCCTTGTCAGGATATACCTACATACAAAATTTCAAGTGGATCCGATATTTTTATCATGAGTTATCGCGTTACGCACATACGCACATACATACAGAACGGACGGGCACATAAGCTCTCAGGCTATGATAGCCTGTGAGCTAAAAACAGTAGTTTTTAGATATAAAATTTAAGTGTTTAAAATGTCCATTTTTAGCACTTTCCAACAAAGTTGAAAAGTGCTTATGCATTCGGTTTGTCTGGCCGTCTGCCTACGCTCTGACTCTCGTAAATATACTCGGATTGCCATGAAATTTTTGGACGTTATTTAGGTTTGCCCCAGCACGAACCCTATTGAAAATGAAGTTTCTACCATGATTAATTTATTTACTGGGACAGTCAAAAGTTTTCCAATACACTACGACCTATGGGGAAAATTGTTTCAAATGAATTTTAACGTTGTTAACACTTTCCAAAAGTTTAAAAAGTGCTTATGCATTTTTAAAAAATTATTCTGCTTATGCATTCTGATTATGCATCTGGTTTGTCTGTCCGCCTGTCCGCGCTCTAACTCCTGTAATTACACTCGAATTGCCCTGAAATTTTTGTATGTTATTGACGTTTACCCTAGTACAAACCCTATTGAAAATTAACTTTCTTCCATGATTATTTTATTTACAAGGAGAGTCAAAGTTTTCCATTACATTACAGTCTATCGGGAAACATCGTTTCAAAGGCATTTTAAAGATGTTACACCCTGTTAATCATATTAAAATTTATATGCATTTAAGACGTGCTCTAAAATATGCATTCTATAAAATATGCGATGAAAATATTGCTATTATTCATTTACAGGGCCACACAAAGAATTCCATTGTATTATGGTAATGCCCCGCCAGTGGCCGAGAGGTTCTAACCTCAAATTGGTAGACGGTAGGTGCTGGGTTCCAACCCAATCGCCACCGTCGGCCTAACCGTTCAAAGTTTTCCGTGGTTTTCTTCGAACCTTGCGTAAATACAGGTTAGGTCCCCTTAGAAAGACCCCCACGGAGGGCACCCCACCCCTTATCGCTTATATCCCACAGAGTAGATACTTGGCCAACATACATGCACACAAACAAACAAAACAAAATAATGGTAAAGGGGGGAATAGTGTGCGACGTGTTTTAAATATATTAAACTGTTTCATGTATAATAAAACTGATATATGTCACTGAGGCTTAATATAAATTACGATACTGTCTTGTGTAATATAATGTACATTGCATTTACAAGGATACACAAAAGATTTCAAATAGTATATTCTTTCCGATGTACTGTATATGTTTCCGATGATGGCTGATAGATGGATGTAATGCATTTTTATTATGATATACACATTTAAGTTTCATTAAATCTTCGTACTTATATGGTGTGTATAAATGTTATAGTTAATATACAGGGCTACCTAAAAGAGCTCGCCAACATTACTGAGTCTGAGCGTAAATTACTTAAAGGTGGTTCTTTAATAATGTATGTATTTTTTCGCTGAATTGCATTCAATTTACAAAGAAATGTTTGCAGTATATAGATAAAATGATATACAAGGCCTCGCAAACAATTGGATACATGGACGCATATGAATGATAATTTATAACAATGTGATTTCAGAAGTTTTTGAGTTTAAAATAAATTTTAGCTTCTTATTGACGTGTAATAAAAGTACAAGGTAATCTACAGGGCTGAACAAAAGTTTTTAAGTATGTTTCTATTTATTAGTACAAATTACTGAAAAAGAAATTTTAAACTTTTTTCTTGCTACACTATTTTTTTATATTATATTGTATGCATATTAACTGACAGATCAAATACAGGGCTGTTCAAAGGCATTGGAATACATATTTCGCTATATACCCTTATTTCCCTAATTAACGGAGATTTGTTAAAGATTTCCAGGAGTGTTGGAAAGTGCTTCATAATCTATGCTAAACGCATGATTTTTCTCACTTGTTATTTGATGGAGTTAATCAGACTGACTTCTGAACGCCTCATACTACCATAAGGCATAGGTTAAATATTAATATTCCTGGACCCATCATAAACAAATTTTAAATGAAAATTCAGTTTTACAATTTTCGAAACTGCAAATTTTTAAACTTCTAAACATCTCACATTTTTAATTTTTACACCATTGCGTAGAGAAAAAAAATACGCTTTTAAATGAAATTTGTTTAAAAACTTTATTACAATTTGTTTTCAAATCATTATTTTTTAAAAGTTTTTATTACTTTTTTATCATTGTGGCAACAGAAGTATTCCATTTTTTGGACATTAAACAAGGACTAATCAGATTATGAATAAAACAAGAAAGTTACGGAATTCAACCAATAAAAAGATTTAGATAAACTTCAGATTTCCCAGTTCTCTACTGAGGACAACAACTATTTCCCAAATAGTTAAAAAATTCAAATGCATAAAAAATTAGTAAAGAACAAACTTTGGTTATTTTTTAAACATTTTACTAGGTTTAAAATGTAAGAAAAGAAAATACATATCATTTGTTAAGTTTTGAGCGAGTCGGATGTGCCTGTCTCCAAGCTTTTTTTTTTTTTTTTTTTTTTTTTTTTTTTTATCTTATTCATGTTAATTTTTCAGAATTCGCTAGAAAATTGAAAATTTAAATGACAATCTATATCCATCTTGAGAATTCTAAATACATGAAATTCCTTGCATTAGTTCCTGAGATATCACTATCCTTGAAAAGATAATTAAATCATACAAAATGATGCTTAGCATCTCCAGTTCTTGGTAATTTACTTTAAAACACTAATCAGCAACAACTTATGTCAATATCTAACAGAGGCTATGAAATGAGATGAAAATTCGTCCATTAGTTCTTGAAACAGAGTTATTGAGAAAATCATGAAAAATGCAGCATGGCAGCATTTGTTGCGCTAGTTACACAAAAATATAATCAGCAATAATATTTTTCAAGGTACACCTGAATCTGAAGTTTATTGAAAACTCGTATATTAGTTCTTGAGATAGAGTTATTCCAAGAATCGTAAAAATTCAACATTAAACGACTTAAACCAACACATATACAGAAATATTTTTGCATACGGTCATAATTAATTATCATGGGGTATCATTGAATTAATTGTGTATGATAGCATTTGATCACATATGACACACAGGTGTAACAAACACAATGACAACCTAAAATCATTACTTATCCTGGGGTTGAATTAAGAACGTGTGTTGGGATTTAATAGAATGAAGGATATTTTTAAGAATATCTTTTAAAGTTTTGTTTTGATTTTTATTGTAGACCGGGCGGCGGCGACACGAATGACTACGTCATCGAGTTACGGGATGAAATCATGATGTAGGACAAGATTAATAGGTGTAGATTAAGAAATGACTGGTCTGCCTCGTCATTTCCTGGTACGATATGGGTAACAGCGGGCGCCAACTCGCCATTTTGGCGTCACTATGACGTCATCGAGTTACGGAATGAAACTGGTGCCAAATTATAGCTAAAATAAAGTATTTTAAGAATATTTCGGTCTGCATGTGCATATCCTGGTACAAACCCTTGGCAGACTAAAATTTATAACAAAAAATGACGTTCTAATGTAAAATACTATAAGACGACGTCATCGAGTTACGGGATGAAATCGTGATGTAGGACAATGTTATAAGGTGTAGATTAAGGAATGACTGGTCTGCCTGGTCATTTCTTGGTATGATATGAGTAACAGTGGGCGCCAACTCACCATTTTGGCGTCACTATGACGTCATCGAGTTACGGGATGAAATTGGTGCCAAATTAAAGCTAAAATAGAGTATTTTAGGAATATTTCGGTCTGCCTGCGCATATCCTGGTAAAAACCCTTGCAGACTGAAATTTATAATAAAAAGGCGTCATAATATACATTACAATTCATGATATGCCGAATCGGTCGTTTTCTCGCTTACTAATAAGAATCCTTTCCTAAACTTTTAAATTAGCATGAAAGTCGATTGCAAAGTTAAGTAAGGTAAAATACGTCTTTAGATTTTGTATTGTACATTATGAAGCATAATTTGTTATAAATTTAAGTCCACCGAAAGTTTGTACCAGGATATGCGCGGGCAGACTAAATATTCTTAAAATACTTTATTTTGCCTTTTATTTGACACCAATTTCATCCCGTAACTCGATGACGTGAAGGTGACGCCAAAATGGCGGGTTGGCGCCCGCTGTTACTCATATCGTACCGAGAAATGACGAAGCAGGCCAGTCATTCCTTAATCTACACCTAATAACCTTGTTCTTACATCATGATTTCATCCCGTAACTCGATGACGTTGTCATATTGAATTTTACATTATAACGTCATTTTTTATTATAAATTTCAGTCTGCCGAGGGTTTGTACCAGGATATGCACAGGCAGACCGAAATATTCTTAAAATACTTTATTTTAGCTTTAATTTGGCACCAATTTCATCCCGTAACTCGATGACGTGAAAGTGACGCCAAAATGGCGAGTTGGCGTACGATTTGGCGTCCGCTGTTATTCATATCGTACCAAGAAATGACGAAGCAGACCGGTCATTCTTTAATCTACACCTAATAACCTTGTCCTACATCATGATTTCATCCCGTAACTCGATGACGTAGTCATTTGTGTCGCCGCCGCCCGCTCTATTACATTTGAAATGTTTTGACAAAGTTCTCCAATAATTTTATATTTATTAAGTTTCAATCCATTCGGTTAGGAATTTTTTGAGCTGTTATATGCGGACAGACAGACGCACGAACCAGATGATGATTATAGATGCTACATAATTTATAGAATTACGGACGCACCTAAAAAAAGCATGAATATTTTTAAATACAGAAAAATTTTCTACATTTGATAAATTTAAAAAGACAAAAAATAAAATGTTACTTAATATATTTATTGAAAGTATCTGAATTTTACCATATTAGTCACATAATTTATTCCAGTCATTTATTAAATTATCCGTGTTCTGGTCGGCTATCTAGAATCCTTTGTTACGTTACCACATATTTTCAAAGTTTGAGGATATTAACAAGTAAACGAAAATTATGTGATTCTTAGCTCGAGATAAATAGTCATAATTTTTAACACGTGTGTGTTATTATGTCTGCAGAAATTCGAGGTTAGCGTTGATTTTGAAATTGCTACGTGTTACACTGTTTGCAAGAATACTTATTAACGAAAATTTGCCAAATCAATATTTTATAGGAATGTATAAGATTTATTATGAATTAGAAAAACTCTTTAATATGAATCTACACATATGCATATTGTTAAGAATATTGTAGTAAAAATACTTGAGATTTTCGTAGCTTTTTATTTTTATAACACACAACACTTCACAAACACATATTTTGACACAAAAGGACTTGACAAAACAATTAAATATAACTACTTTAGGTTTCTCATTCTTCAAAACTTTTAAAGTAATACAAAAAACATTCTAACAATGCATGTAAATAATAATAAATTATAATGGCAATATCTCTGCCAACGTTTGGTAAGTTAAATAAAATATAATTCAAAAATAAAATGGGGTTTGGTTTGATTTATTTTTGACGACCGATTATCTACTCGAGATATATAAGCCCTAGGGAGTGGTGTCCTTCGTGGTGGATCTTTCTATTGGAACCTAAACCGTATTTATGCAAGGTTACCCGAGGTTAGAAGAAAACTACGAAAACTCCGAGCGTTTAGGCGAACAGGCGTGACTAAGCTCGAATCCAGCACTTCCCATCTATCTGCTTGAAGAGTAGAATCTCTCCAGCTGCGGGTGTGCTATATAAATTTGTTCGGGAGATACAGGATTTAAAGACAGATGGATGGCAATTATTTTTTTTTCTAAAAATGTGTTTTTCGGAATCTACACTCTCTGAAACGTGTAAATCCGAAAAAAAAATTTTCGATTTTCAAAACGATTGCAAGACGTATAATACGTATGATCTATAATACATATGATAAGTAAGTAATAATGAATTTAAATAAATTCACCGGCAGTATAAAAGAAATTTCTGTGTTTCAATATTTAGAGAGATAGCATGAAAAATATGTGTGACGTTGAAATAAAACAGAGAAAAAATTCTCGTAAAATGCATGCCTATTTCTGAAAATGTGTAAAACTCGATGTAAAAATGGAATATAAGCGTAAATTTCCTAAACAGAATGCTTCAATGACGTTCAATGACGATGTTATTCCCAAAGAGACGAATTTTATAGTCTCAAATCCATACTGAAAATATTGTCATAAAGTCACTGTAAAAGTCCGGGAGCTAGCGAAATTTTTATTTAAAAATTTTTATACAGCTTGATTTTCAAATGTATATTTGATCTTTCTTCTATATCCCTAAAACAGGTACCAGCTGTCAGCTCAACGGTAGATGCGGCTTTGGAGCTGGCAAATCTCATAATAAAATGAAATAAATGGCAACCCAATTAAAAAAGATCGTCACAATTCGTGATAATATCCTTTAAGTGGTTCCAGAACACAAAAATCTTCAAATTTTCAAAAAAAAAAAAAAAAAATTGCATTACATTTTTTTGTTTATTTCTGCTTAAAACGATGTTTAAATCAGGGTTGGCAAACCCCCCACCCACCCGGGTTTTTGTGGGTTTTTCTGGGTATTTGTGGGTTTTTCTGTGTATTTGTGGGCTTTTCTGCGTTTTTGTGGGTTTTAGTTATTCTACTGTATATTTGTATATTTAATAATATATATGTGTACTCATTTAAAAATACACTTATTAAATTGCATTTTTAATTACATCTGATCAATTTATCTAATTAATATTATTTATAGTATCAGTTAATAAATTTATTCTATTCTGATATTAGTATTAATACTACTATCAATAGAAAACTAAAAATTAATATCAGGATAAGATAAATAATAACTAACTAATAACTAACTGATATAAAATAATTTTCATACTATTAATAATTCATGTTAATTATTATTAATACTATTATTGACTATTATTAATACTAAAACTAATAGAATTATAACAATTAATTTAATACTGTTTTAAGTGATAAAAGTGAGTTCTTATTACTTTTAAATATATTTTAATTATCAGAATTAATAATTAATTTTATTTTTGTAGCAACTATAATAATTAAAATTGTTATAATAATTAGCAACTATGATAATTAAACTAGCTGGCTTTGCCTGCTAGCAGGGCTGGTCCTTACGTAAATCTCGAAGCGAACAAATTTCAAACCGGATCCCCGCTGCCTATGCCACCGCATAACAGGTCGAAAGCATGCACTATTGGGACCTCCCTTTTAAACAAATCTTTAATTTAGATGCAGATCTCAAACTGTATCGTTGCAACAAAACTCTGTTAAACAATCTATCTGGAAACATATAAGTTGAAGGAGTGTCATTTTAAGGCAAGAAATTAAGATTTTTGCAGAAAATACAGTAGAACCCCGATAATCCGGATCGGTTTTTCATTTTTTTTTTCAAGTTTGAGAAGCGATTGACTAATTTCCATAACATTAACTTGTTGCATCGTTGTATTCTGAATTAAAAAAAACTTTTTCTCCAATTGCTTCTCAAACTTGGAAAAAAAAATGAAAACGATCCGGGTTATTGTGGTTTTAATGTATCAGTATTTGACGCAGCATTCCTTTTTATAAATTTTTATCATATGTTATAAGCTAAGCTATCTTAAAGTTTGAAACAAATCAAGCAAAAATTTAAGATTTTTACAAAATAATAATAATAATAATAATAAATAGTGGTATTTGAGGGAAGGAGTGTTTGAATTTAAAAAAGCAGCTAACAATTATATCTCCAGCTCTTGATGAGCTGTAAAAAGACACAAACACACTGCCATGTTCTGTTAAGATTTGGAGAAATTTGATGGAATCAGAAGAATTGAAATAACGCAAGGAAATTATTCTGAAATGCTACAAATAGATCATCGAGAACAAGCATTTTTTAACTAATATAATGGATGCAAAGTTTAGACGATAAAGGCTTAATTTAACAAAAGAGGAAGAAACTGATGAATGGATAATGCAGTATCATGCACAGTGGTTATCAGTGATATTGGCACTTAAAATTAAAGACATAGATTAGTTTCCTAAATCACTTTTCTCAGAAAGTATTATGTAACAATTCCCTGCTTCAAAATGGGGGGGGGGGGATAAAGGAAAAATACAGAAAAAAAACAAGGTAGATTCTGATTTTTGTAGTTTTTTATCTCTGCATTCTGTTTCATCTAGCTCTGCTTCCTTCATAAGGATTTTCTCTACATTTGGATACATATAGTCTAAATTACAGAACTGACTAGGTTTAGAGCAGTGTGAAAAATTAGTAAAAAAATTATAAATATTACCATAAAAATTAAAGTTAATGTGATTTTAACTGATAAACTATTAAAAAAAATCAATTATAATTATTTTGTATTACATTGCGTAGCTTATTTGAAATATATTTTTATAAAATAAATATCCTGAAATAAATTATCACCTGATATAAACTATCCTGAATAAACTATCACCATAAACATGATTGTCTTTTATTATTACTAGCCTTAAAAGGAATGACTCCTAGAATGATGTTGATGCGTAAGATTTCCGGAAATAACGAATCCGGGCGGACCACTCTTTCCATGAGTCGAATAGACCAATCAGGAAAGGGCTCCGTCTATGCATCGCCGTATGGGTTACCATAAAGAGGGAAAGGTTACCATCACCAACAATCGCCAAGTTTGTCGCCAACTTGGCGATATATTGCCAAATTTGGCGACCAAAATTAGTCGTCAAAAGTTACGCCAACTTGGCGATAACTGTAATATTTCGCCAAATTTTTAATTTCTTTACAACACCAGTCGTGTGACACATGATTTGAAAGGTCTGCGACTGCTTATTCATATTATGGATGTCTTCTGTGTCACCCCCACATTCTGCTCCCCCCAGGGGGGCACATTTTTAATTTCTTTACAACACCAGTTGTGTAACACATCATTAGAAAGGTCTGCAGCTGCTTATTCATATTATAGATATCTTGTGTGTCAACCCCACACTCTGCCCCCCTAGGGGGTGGCACATTTTTAATTTCTTTACAACACCAGTTGTGTGACACATCATTTGAGAGGTCTGCAACTGCTTATTCATATTATGGATGCCTTGTGTGTCACCCCCCCCCACTCTGCCCCCCAGGGGAGCACATTTTTAATTTCTTTACAACATCAGTCGTGTGAGACATCATTTGAAAGATCCGCAACTGCTTATTCATATTATGCATGTCTTGTGTGTCACCCCCCCCTCTGCCCCCCAAGGGGAGCACATTTTTACTTTTTTTACAGCACCAGTCGTGTGACACATCATTTGAAAGGTCTGCAACTGCTTATTCATACCATGGGGTATTGGCGAGCGCAGCAAGCAGGGGTAGTCTACAACTTGGAATTGCGAAGCGATTACGCGGGGGGTTGGCGAGCGTAGCGAGCAGGGGGGCGGAGCCTCCCTAGTAAATAAAAACGAACTAAAACGAATTTTTTTTCACTTTAAAGAATGGCAACAAAAAGATACACTAATTTTTTTTCGGCTTTTTTCATTTTTATTTTAATAATAATGGAGTATGTCTGTTGCCACAAATCAAAAATTGTATAAAAAACTACGAAAAAATTAAAGACTCAAAAACAAATAAAAATACACCTTTCAAACACATTGCATTAAAAAGTACATTTTTTTCCCTATACGATGGTATAACAATTGAAAATGTGCTGTATTTAGTAGTTTAAAAATTCGCAAAAAAATGCAAAACTGCAATTTTATTTAAAATTTTTAAAGTGTTGCCATTCGCAAAATGACGTATGCGTTACGCACAGATACGTTTGGCCTTTATAATATAGATTATTATTATTATTATTATTATTTGATTTTGTAAAAGAAATTACCTAGGTTTTGGGCTTAAAAGGAAAATTTGTATTATACTATTAGTGGGATTTGCAGATTCAGAAATGATTTTTAGCAAAAACCCACTTTTAACAAAAACCCAGGTGGGTTCTTGTTGGTGAACCCACCCAGAAAAACCCGGTTGGGTTTTTCTGGGCTGGGCCCACTTTGCCAACCCTGGTTTAAATCATGTTTCTTTTTCAATTGACTAAAGAATTATTATTTGTTATTGTTTGGGTTTGTTTTCAGTATCTAATCTTTAAGCAATGGTTGTCATCGAAACGATTTTTCTGATGATGTGTTTTTCTTCATGACGGGTTTTTATTACAATTTCTCGTATTTAAAATGTTATATATCAAGAAATGTTAAAAACAAACGGTTCAAACTTAGAAAATGTGTTTTTAAATTGTTTCATTAAAATTTTGATTCAGCAAATTAAAAAAAAAATATTTTTAAAAGTATATTTAAAAAAAATTATTTATCATTTATTTTACAGTTTTACTTTAAGTTTTTTAAATTTTTATTTAAGTTAACATTTAAAAAAATGCTGAATCAAAATTAAAACTTGTGTATTTCTGTTTATTTAAATGAAAAAAAAATGAAATTCCACTTATAATATATCGAATTATAACGAATTTAAAATGCTCCGCTTTTTAAATAAATTTCAAATTTATTTGTTTTAAGCTACAAGACATTTTATCATATGATTTTGTTTACAAATAATATGGTTAATCAGAATAAGAAATTTTTAAATTTTTAAATAAATATTATTTTGAAATGTGTCCAAATCTTCCGCAGTCATTGTAAGATTTTTTAAAACAGAGAAAATTAGCATATTTTTAAAACTTGCAGTGTCTAGATGGGATTTGGAAAAAGTAGCGGTTCTAGTTTTCCTAATAAAAACACAATTAAAAAAAAAATCAAGCTTTTTTTATTTACAGTAATTAATATTATCATAAAAACAACAATAAATTTAGGAAGATATTAAAAAGGCATCCATGTTTGTTATTGATAACGCAAAAAGAAAAAAACAATTTATTTCCCTCTAGGAAAACGTGTGAATTTCAGCATATTAGTTTCACAATTAGCCCCACTAATTCACTGAATTAGCGGTTTCTGGAAGATTATGTAAAATTCTTTGTTACATAACCACATATTTTCACAATTCGTTTGAGTATCTTAGCAAATAAACGAAAATTAATTATGTGACTCTTTGCCCGAGGCGAAAGCAAAGAGAAATTTTAACGTGTATGTTGTTAAGACTTAAACAATGTCGAGAAAGCGTTGAGAATTTCGAAATTGTTACATATTACACTGATTTTCAGATTAATATTTATTTGGAAATTTTCGGAACCAATACTTTTAAGGGATTTATAATCATTGTTGAATCTTAGAGTTTTAATTCTTCATTCTATTAAATCCTATCATATGTAATTAATTCAATGTTATCCCATGATAGGTAATAATTAAAGATTGCCATGGTAATTACATCAGATTTAAGAGGGAGTCATGTTATTTGCGTATTGCCTTATTTTAATATATATGTATGCAATAAATTTCATATTCATTCATTTTCCGCATAATAGTTCATCAGCCTTAGCACGAAGATCTGAATATTTATAAAACTAGTTATTGTAAGAAAGAACCTCATTGGCTACTTTTGACATACATTTTAAGAATATTTTATAATTTTAACTAAAAAAATTAATTAATTTTAATATAATCGATAGACATTCAATTCCAATGTTCAAAGTTTATATGCAATATTTTCCCTGCTAACCTTTTTGTGAAAACACTTTAAATTTTCTGATATTTTATAATTTTTACAGATAGAAAATAAATACCGACATGTCAATTGAATTCTATATAACTTTTTATGAATTATGATGGTTTTTTTTAGCTAATTGTAATTATTTTGCATTTAAACTAAGTATATTATGATATCAGGCTTTGATTATTAAATAAGCACGATAAGAATGTGCTTTCCTCAAAAATTTTTGAAATGGTGCCAATTTCAAAAAACAACGGTGCAAAATTGTAGACTAAATATATTTAGATGCAATATTAAATTGTTAGATCTATTTTATTTAAGATATTGAATTTCACTGAATATTCAATCATCGTTGTATGGAGTTTCTTTACCTGCGGTTTAAAGAAACTTCATATAACGAAGGGTACGAATATATATCTATATATATATCTATATATCTATATATCTATCTATATATATATATATATATATATACAAGTACCCATCGTTGTATGGAGTTCTTTTTTTTTAAACTGTGGTTTATTCTGTTAACCTGTCTAAATAACAGGGCCAATAAGGCTATCTGAGCGAAAAATGTTCGCCGGCCGTTGGTCTATTTAGCTTAAATGCTAAAGAATTGGCCTTGTAAGCCAAAGATCTGGGTTTGAACTCCAGCCTGGGCAATTTTTCGCTCAGTTGAAAATATTCAATTCCTATATTAAATTTTATCATATATAAGTAGCACACTGATTCCCATGATACGTCATGATTCTAGACTGCAATGGTAAATATTCTATTACATCCTATCATACGTAATTATCTAAAGGATATCCTATGATACATAATGATTCTGAGATGAAATGATGAATACTTCCTATTTAAGATTAAGTCATGTTATTTCCCTACTACTAAAATTAATATATATAATAGAAATAAATATTGTATCCATGCGAAATTTACATTAGAATGCAACAGCTATTATACCAAAATCTGAATATTTATAAAATTAGTTATAGTATGAAAGTACCTCATTTCCCATTTTTAATGAATAATTCCCAATTTATTTTTAATCTGAAGAACTCTTACATGAAAAAAAAAAATCTCCTGCGAAGGATATTTTCTTTCTTTATTCTATAAGTGTGTTCGTAATTATGTAAATAAGCAACACCTATAGTCATCGTTCAGTTCGTTCGTCTGTCAGACCGTCCGTTTGTCTGTCTCATATAACAGAGTCAACCGAATCATTTGAAATTTAAAGTATATAATTGTTGCAAAATTTTACCACTTGAAATTTTATCAAAATTTGATGCATAGCTTAATTACAGGGATTACATATTCCGTTACATTACTGCCAATGGGAAAAAATAGTTTCAAGTGAATTTTAATGGCGTTACACTATTTCGAACATAATGAAATTGATATGCATCTATGAAGTACATACTAAAATATACATTCTGTACAATCAATACTGCAAACAGTATTTTTTTTCATTTGCAGGGCTATACATGAGCATTCCATTGCATAATGCTAGAGTGAAAAAATTGTTTGGGGCGTTTTTAATAATATTAAACTATTTCACATTTTATAAAATTGGTATACGTTGCTGAGGTGTACTACAAGTTACTTCCTGTATAATAGAAAGCAGATGGTATTTACAGGAATACACAAAAGATTTCGGGTACTCTACTGCATCCTAAATAGTGTATACAGTTATACCGATATCTGAATATACTTAAAACTTCATAATAGTACGAACGCACCGCATTTGCTACGCTTAACATGCAATTTTACACTTAGTGCATTTTGTTGTATAAAAATTCTGTAATTTATGTAAGAATAAATAGAACAAATTAAAACAAAATAATAATAAAAAACATTTAATTAAATTATCATATAGTTCCGTTAATCTGGGCCTTCAAATTGATTAAACTGGTCACATACTACCCGAAATATAATCCTTTGACTAATAAACTTAAGCTGTATTCATCCACCCCACTATCGTCTGTAACTCCAAAAATTTTATCGGACATTTGAAAATCTTGTTTCAATGCATAGAAAATTAATTACATCAGTTCAGAGTGGACGATAGGAGTTATAATTTTAAAACGGAACTTTTGGGACCAACAGAAGTTTCGTGTTTAAACGAACTTGAATATAAAACAATGCACATTATCAGAATTGTTTTTAATACTTTTTGGTAAAAGTTTCGCTTGCATTTATCGTTTAACAGTAGAACAACCAGTATTTTAATGAATATGTTTGATAAGGAATTTAAATTCATTAAACTCCTGTAAATTAAGTTTTGGTAGTCCGTTTTAAAATAAAGAAAGTCCTCAAAATTTTAAAGCAACGGATTTTTTTTCATTTTATCAACATAATTGAAGAGACTTTAAGAGTTCTATTTATCTGTCCGTTGAGGCTAGTGTAAATTTATGATGGCCGATTATCTACATGAGAGATATAGGTCCTGTGCTAGATGTAGGTAGAGTGCTCTCATGAGGGTCTTTCTGAGGGAACCTAATCCGTATTTACGCAAAGTTCGGATAAAACCGGGGAAAACTCCGAACGGTCAGGCAGACAAACGCGATTGGGTTCGAACTTAGCGTCGAGAGCAGAAGTTCTCAGCCACTGGTGGGGTCTATCTGTCCAAGCTTTAAATCACATTAATATAAGCGGATTTGTGTGTAACTGACATATGTTAATGAGAATTACTAAGGCATATTTGTTATTGAAAGGAAGTATGTAGTATTCATATTCCGTTTACAGACACATTCGTATGGCAAATATGGAAAAATCGTTCGCAGTGTATCAATCTATATGATAAAGGACAAGCGTGTCTGTGCGTAATGCCGACATTATTATAACAAGTTGGAAATTGAACGTGAACGTAGCAAATGAGGCACGATAACGAAGTTTTAAAAATATTCAGATCTTGCTGATATAGTAGAGCGTACTTCGGATACAGTATGGTAGTCGAAATCTTTGTGTTTCTGTAAATATGCAGAAAGTAATTTTAATTACACCACAGAAACGTATATCTTATTCATAAAATGTGAAATAGTTGAATATAATTAAAACATGCCCCAAACAATGTTTCCCCCTATAGCATTATCTAGTGGAATACTTTTGTGTGGCCCTGTAATTTAATAATAAAAATTCTTTGCATCACAGATTGTACAGAATGCATATTTTAGTATATATCTCATAGATTCATACCAATTTTGTTATGTTCGAATTAGTGTAACATCATAAAAATGTATTTGAATATTTTTTCCCATTGGCCGTAATGTAATGGAATACCTTTGATTGTCCCTGCAAATAATCTATGCATCCGACTTTTATAACATTTGAAATGACTCGATAAAATTACGTAATAATTATATGTTTTAAATTTCAAACGATTAAAATGCATTTGAAATTTTTTTCCCTATTTACCATAATGTAACGGAATCCTTTTGATTATCCCTGTAATTGATCTATGCATCCGAGTTTCATAACATTTGAAATCACTCGACAAAATTACGCAATAATTATATGTTTTAAATTTCAAACGATTAAAGTGCATTTGAAACTTTTTTCCCTATTGACTGTAATGTAACGGAATCCTTTTGATTGTCCCTGTAATTGATTTATCCATCCGATTTTCATAAAATTTGAAATGATTCGACAAAATTATGTTATAATTATGTATTTTAAATTTCAAACGATTCGGTTGGGTAATTTTTGCATTGTTATATGCGGACGGACAGACGGACAGACAGACAGACAGACAGACAGACGGACAGACAGACAGACGGACACACGGACGGACTGCGCGACAACAATAGGTGCTACGTATTTACATAATTACGAACGCACCTAAAAATGAAAACAACAAACGATTTTTTTTTTTTTTGACGGAATTTTTGATAGTAACAGAGGTTTAAAAGAACTCAAGTCTAAAGACATGCATATTATTAGAATTGTTTTTATACTTTTTGCTGAAATTTGATAAAAGTTTCACTTGCATATACAGGGTTATTACAAAAGTATCATCGAGTTTCTGTAGCATCTATTTCGGTACATAATTTGGTTTCAAAAATGAGTTATACTTGAAAATATGCCGAAAATATACAAGATTGACCTCGATAGTAGAAATGTTCAACATGTGCTCCTTGAGTGAGATGGCAGATGTCAAAATGATAGTTCAGTTCGCTCCACACATTACCGAGCATGGTCGTCTGGACAGTCGTGAATGCAGTCGTGACGCGGTTCCGCAACTCAGCTAAAGTGACATCGACCAATCTTTCATTGTGGGTTGATAGTTTACATTTGTACGCCTTCCGGAATGATCTCGAACGGTTATAAGCGATTCACACTTTGAAAATTTCAGTACACAAAACGATTTCTGCTGAAAAGTCGCCATTTTGAATATGACTTTCGCGTAGCAACTATGGCAACCACATTCGCACGAAACATATGCAACACTGTAGGGTATAAACTGTAGTTAATACCTTCTCATTTCCGTTGTCATGGAAACATATACGTTTCCTAGTTCGCACGTAGTAACGTATCAAAATCCGATGATTCATTTGTAATAACCCTGTATTATGTCACAGGAAAATTAGCAGTAATGGGGTGTAGATGCTTTATGAGAAACTTAAATTCATTAAGCTTCTGTTTGGTCGTCTATTTTGAAATAAAATAAGATTTGAAAATTTTAATGCAAAGGATTCCTTTTCTTTATTCATTTTATTAGGAATGTCTGTAAGTACATAAATAAGTAGGTATTTAAAGTTGTCATCTGGTTAGGTGCGTTTATAATTATATAAATGCGCAGCATCTATAGTCGTCATCTGGTCCATCCGTCTGTCTGCATATAACAGTGCAAAAGCTATCCAATCGAATAGTTTGCAATTTAATAAGGATAATCGTTGCTGAATTCTGCTGAGTCATTTCAGAATTTATAAAAATTAAATCAAAATTTAAAAGATATTACTATTAAATATTTTCTTCATTATATAAATTTTTATAACATACTATTCAAATATATCCATAATTGGTAATGATTCAAGGTTCCCTAGGGATCGGCAGCGAATGTCTTAAACATGTTGCACACTATCGAAGACTTAATCTTTGACTAATAAACAAGCTGTATTCATCCCTCCCACTATCGATTGTAACTCAAAAATTTTATCGGACATTTGAACATCTTGTTTCAATGGACAGAAAATTAATTACATCAGTTCAGAGAGGACGGTCGGAGTCATAATTTTAAAACGGGACTTTCAGTATCAACAGAAGTTTCGTGTTTAAACGAACTGAAGTCTAAAGCGGTATCCATTATTAGAATTACTTTTGATACTTTTAGCCGAATTTCGGTAAAAGTTTCGCTTGCTTGTTTCACGAGAAGTAGTAGTATTTGGATATGTTTGATGAGAAATTTAAATTGATTTAATTCCTGTAAATGAAGTTTGGTCGTTCATTTTGAAATAAAGCAAGACTTCAAATTTTTAAAGCAACTGATTCATTAATTTTTTAAATATTTTTACAACTTTGTTAGAAAGCGTCTATAATTTCACTTGGTACAACAGTAATGATTATTATATTAAATACTATCCTGCATAATCATTTTACCCCTTTTGGGTCCGATTTCTTTCAGTTTTTAGATAAAATCATTTTTACGTTAATAACGTTAACACTAGCTATGCTTATAGATTAGTTAGTGTTTAACGAATATTTCATTTTCAGAAAGATAACGAATGTTATATTGTTTTGCGTACTTTCCAATTCATATTCATATGACAGTAGGCTAAGGAAGACTTTTTGGAGATTTTTAGAAAATATTTTATTACATTAATTTTTAACTTATATTACAATTTTCTAATATTTCTTACCTTTTATTACACATAATTCTTTCAGAAAAGTAACTTTTATTTTAAATTTACAAAGTGAAATTTGTGTTTATTTGTGTGAATCGCAAACGCAGCATAAAGGATTAAGCAAATACAATAATTATTATTATTACTAAGTGTCTAAACATAAACGAAGTCATATGGCAAATGCATAGACCTAATTACATGCAAATACTAGCAAAAGTACTTCTTAAAACAAAATAATACTCCATAAAAAGATATGTGTTATTAATTGTACAACAAACCCTAAAGGGTTAAGGATATCCCATGATAAGTAATGAATTTAGGTTGCTATAGTGATTACAGAAAATTTAAGATAGACTCATATTATTTCTGTATAATGAAATTTAATGTATATAATAGTAATTTTTTTTCACATAAGAGTGCAACAGCTATTGCACCAAGAATTCCAGCAGCTATTGCAAAATTCCAGCTAATGTATCGATATTTATAAAGCTTGTTAAATTACGAACCCACTTCATTTTACACGTTTAGATGTTCAATTTGCGAAGTGTTTCTATTCTTTTCAAACTTATTGTACACAAATTCAACAATTCTTTGATTGATATAAGAATAAATGGTATAAATGAACACTTCACTGCAAAATTTTTTCTATTTTTATGAAAAAAATTATTTTAAATCTACATATCGGTCTAATAAAAGGTAAAATAGTAAAAATAAATAAATAAATAAATAAATTTTAAAATATCAGCTAAAATTTGAAATTTTATGGCGTGTAACCTATATACGCTATTAAGATTTTCAAATTTTGTATTGCCATGTTTTACAGTTAAATGAGCTTAAATTAATTATTTCATCTACTTGACACTCTGCAACTTTCTTTACATTAATATTTTTAAGTATTCAGTAAAATTAACAGAAGCATATTTCGCCTTAACCGCTTGATAATTTTTTTTTTGCTTCCGAAGAACAAATTCTAATTTAAAAGATTGAATAATATAAACTAAGACAGACTTGAATACAATTAAAAAATTAAAATTTGTTTATACTAAAAAAACATTTAAAAACACAAAAAGTAAACGTTTCGCCAAGCTACTCGCAAGCCATCATCCGTACAAATAAATATCCATTGCATAACATACAGTGGAACAAATCGAGAATTTATTTATTTTAACAACATACATCTGACTTGTGTGCTCGACATGAAAGCCTGCTTATAAGTCATCCTCAATATACAAGGACGAGATAGCACAAGGAAATTTACAACACAAGACAAATACAACCAGGAGCTCCACACAAAGCGTGTGTGCAATGGAGCCAGCGGGAATCGAACCCACAACCTCCAGATTAGCAGAGCAGCGTCTTAACCACCCGGCCACGGAAGCCCAAATCGAGAACAGTATTGTGTATTGCAAATTCTAATATTTTGTCTAATGCATCCATCTGACATGAACGAAATAACCGTTATTCCGATATTTGAACTGTTCTTAATCAGTTACAGCTATCATTTTGGCCAAATGCATGGCACATAATAAGAATTATAGTGTTTTTAGGTATGTGCTAAATGCAGTACACCGTGCAGTGAAGGGTTAACACGAATTAAGAGAAAAAAATTTCTCAATTAAATTGTATTTATTTCCTTCAATCTCGGCCTTCAAGTTGATTAAACTAGTTGCTTACAATCCAAAACACAATCCATCGACTAATAAACCTAAGTCTCATCCTGCATTTTCCGCATTTCTTAAGCAGTATTCCGATATCTGGATTGTTCTTAATCAGTTACAGTGATCCAATTGGCAAATGTATGGCACATAATGAGAATAATAGTGTTTTTAGGTATGTGCCAGACGTGGTATACCGTGAAGTGAAGGGTTAACACGAGTTATAAAGAGAAAAAATTCTCGATTAAATTTTACTTATTTCCTTTAATCTCGGCCTTCAAGTTCATTAAACTAGTTGCTTACAATCCAAAACGTAATCCTTTGACTAATAAACCTAAGCATCATTCCGCATTTTCCGCATTTGTTAAGTATTATTCCGATATTTGGATTGTTCTTAATTAGTTTCAGCTATCCAATTGGCAAATGTATGGCACATAATGAGAAGTATAGTGTTTTTAGGTATGTGCCAAATGTGATACACCGTGAAGCGAAGGGTTAACACAAAATAATAAGCGAAAAAAAAAATCTCAATTAAATTTTATTTATTTCCCTTAATCTCGGCCTTCAAGTTGATTAAACTAGTTGCTTACAATCCAAAACGTAATCATTTGACTAATAAACCTAAGCATCATTCCGCATTTTCCGCATTTATTAAGCATTATTTCGATATTTGGACTGTTCTTAATCAGTTACAGCGATCCAATTGGCAAATGTATGGCACATAATGAGAATTATAGTGTTTTTAGGTATGTGCCAGATGTGGTATACAGTGCAGTGAAGGGTTAACACGAGATATTAAGAGAAAAAAATTTTCAATTAAATTTTATTTATTTCTATTTAATGTTTGTTGTTTGTTTAATCCTTGTTGTTTTAAAAGAAGTATTAAATGAAACCCTCTGTGCGATCTGCAGTCACACTTATCCACATATTTTAATATTATTTTCACAGTTATTGTACAGAAATATAATGTTTTTAAGAATAAAAAGAATGAGTTAAAATAAATATTTAAAAAAAAAAATCGATTCAATTAAATTACCAATTATTTCCCTTAAACTGGGCATTCAAGTTGATTAAATTCGTTGCGTACAATCCGAAACATAATCCTTTGACTAATAAACCTAAGCTGGATTCGTCCCCCCCCCCCCTCTCCTACTATCGGCTGTAACTCCCAATTTTTATCGGACATTTGAACATCTTTTTTCAGTGGATAGAAAATTAACTACATCCGTTCAGAGTGGACGATAGAAGTTATTATTTTAAAACGGAATTTTCGGGAACAACAGGAGTTTTGTGTTTAAACGAACTTTAATCTAAAGGTATACACATTATTAGAATTGCTTTTGGTACTTTTAGTTTTTTGATAAAAGTTTCGCTTACATTTATTGTGTTACGTAAGAACTAGTAGTATTAGTAAGAATATGTTTGATGAAAAACTTAAATTCATTTAAGGTCCTGTAAATGAAGTTTGGTCGTCCATTTTGAAATAAAGTAAGACTTGAAAATTTTAAAGCAAAGGATTATTTTTACATTAATTTTATTAGGAGGTCAGTAATTATATAAATATGTAGCATTTATAGTCGTTGTCTGGTACGCCCATCTGTCTGTCCCATATAACAGCGCAAAAACTACCTGACCGAATAGTTTGAAATTTAATGTATATAATTGTTGTGGAATTTCGTCGAGTCATTTTAAATTTTATAAAAATCGAATAAAAATTTAAAATATTTCTAATGAATATTTTATTTATTCTATTAAATTTTATAATTTATATTTCAATGATATCAATGATAGTTAATGATTCTTGGTTGCCCTTGTGATTATTCTGTTAAATTACACCATACGTAAATAGTTCTATGATATACTATGATTGGTAATAATTGAAGTTGATAACGTCCTACACTGTAAAAAGTTTTTCCGTTAAATAACGGAAATTGTACTGGTAATCTAGAAGCCAGTACTACTTCCGTTTTTTAACGGAAAAAAATCAGGTTTTTCCAGAAATATTTCCGTTTTTTCCACAAAATATTTCCGGGTTTTTTTTTTCATATATACTTACATAAAAAGTTTCGCTTGATGGCCAAAAAAGACTTTTCAAGGACAAACTGGCATCTTTATGATTTTTATTCTTTAGACAAAGACACATCAGGTTAGAACACATACATTTAATTTAAATGACAGTGAAGAAATGTCACATACATTCGATGGGGATCGAACCAGGGACCTGTCCTATGGAAACTTGCAGTAGTGTAATACCATTACGCCATAGTTATACATGCAGAGCTTGGAAATATCTTTTCTTATTTCGGATGCATTTCATAAAGCAAAGGCCTTTTATTGAATGCGGCATAAATTTTTGTAGAGAATTACTTCCTATTGAGAGTACAGTTAAAAGATTTTATTTCCAAAATTTCGAATAATTAGTTTTTGATTTCAGTTCTGTAAAAAATAAATTTTAGACTTTAAAATATTTCATGTATTAAGAGTTGAAAAGTTTTGTTTCCTTCATTTTAAGGCGATTTTTAAAAAAATTATTGTAATACTATTTATATATATTTACTTATTTATATTTGAAAGGATACTAACATACTTTTTAAAAAAACTATCTATTTTAACAAAATATTTGCTTGACGATCGATTTAAATCTCAATAAAGATAGTTATTACGGGTTATTAAAATAAATTTCCTTTATTGTTTTTTATAACTTAGATAAAAGTCAACATTGAAATAATAATGTTAATATAATTCAGATGTTTTAAATTTTATGTGCGAATTTCTTAAACTGATTAGATTAAAAAATATATTAAAATTAAAAGTAGAATTTTTTTTCATTTCAAAATATCCTACGCACTTTTTAAAAATATGCTATAAATGAGTTAAACATTATTTAAAAATCATAAAGGAAATAAACTAACTGAAAATAAACTAACTAACTAATCTTAAACTTAAAAAGGAGTAATAAAATTTTATAATTTTTATTATATTTTTAATATTTTAATAATATGTTAGCTTTCTATTATTAAAACAGAAAGAAATATAGAAAATTATTATAGAAAGTTGTTAATAACACAACTGTATTATGTTTTTCTATTCTAGAAATAGATGGAGCATCTAGAGTTATTTATGGAATTTATGCTGTTTTAATACGGAACACCTCTGTTTTCAGAAAATTTACGGAAAACTTACTCTATTTATAATCTCAAAATGTCAATAACGGAAGTTGTACTGTTTTTTCGGAAAAATGAAACTATTCCGTAGAATTTTACGGAAATATTTGTGTATATTAACGGATATTTTTTGCACTGTATTTATAGAGTTATTTCATTTCCGTATTATTGAGTTTACTATAGATAATCGCAACGAATTTTGTATTCATCTATTTTAGCATGCAAGTGCAACATCTATTGCACTAAGATCTGATTAGTGATAAAACTTGTTATCGTAGAAACATTATTTTAACGTGATTTTATTTTTTTGTGATTTAAACGTGAAACAACTCTAGCACAGAAATAAAATCTGCTGCCAAGAATTTATTATTTTTTTATTGTTTTCATGCTTTGATATACAGAAATTCTAAAATTTACATAGAAATAAATAGAACAAATTAAAACTAAATAATAAGAAAAACTACTCAATTAAATTATAATTTATTTCCTTTAATCTGGACCTTCAAGATGATTAAACAGGTTGCGTTTTACTCCAGACTTAATCCTTTGACTAATAAACCTAAGCTGTATTAATTTCCCCCACTATCGGCTGCAACTCGAAAAATTTTATCGGACATTTGAACATCTTGTTTCAGTGGATAGAAAATTAATTACACCAGTTCAGAGTGGACGATAGCAGTTACAATTTTAAAACGAAACTTTGGGGAACAGCACGAGTTTCGTGTTTAAACGAACTGGAGTTTAAAGCTATGTACAATATCAGAATTGCTTTTGATACTTTTAGCCGAATTTTAGTAAAAGTTTCGCTTACATTGATTGTATTACGCGAGAATTAACAGTATTGGGGGAAAATATGTTTAATGAGGAATTTAAATTAATTAAATTCCTGTAAAGGAAGCTTGGTCGTCCATTTTGAAATAAATTAAGACTTCAAATTTTTAAAGTGATGGATTCTTTATTTTATTAATTTTATTAAAACTTGCAGAACATAGTTGAAAATATTATATTCAATTTATCTGGGAGCGGTGCTTATTCTATTAAAGAGATCCGGGAAGCATTATAGAATAATTTTTATTTATTGAGTTAAAATTCTGAAACTTTTTGTAATGGATTACCATATTATTTGTAAACAAAACTACTTGATAAAACTTCCAAAATTTTTTTAAATTTTAATTTCATTAAAAATGTGATGTAATTTAATATCATTATAACTCGAAATATTATTTGTAGAACTTCATTTTGTTTTCATTTAAATAAAGAGAAATATATAAGTTTTGGTTTTGGTTCAGCATTTAAATATAAATAAATAAATAAATATATATATATATTAATTTAAATAAAAATTAAAAATATTTAAAGTTAAAATCTTACAAAAACCAATGTAACTTAAAACACCATATCATCAAAAGCAAATATATTTTTTTCAACTTTACTTAATCAAAATAAAAATAAAATAATTAAAAAAGACATGTTCCAAGTTTGAAGCCTGTCTCTTAAGTAGTTCTTGAGTTATAACAATTTAAATGCGAGAAATGGTGAAAAAACCCATCATGGAGAAAAACACATTTTTCATAAGAAGTTTTTATAAGGACAGCCTTGGCTTGAAAGCTAGATTTTGAAAATAAACAAAAACTAGTTGGATGTGCTAATCCCAAAACTTTCTTCTATCTCATACGTACATTTTAATATTTTTAAAAAATAGTTACTCATTTTAATGCTTTATTAATTTTAATTCAATACCATACCAATTTTGATTTTCATCTTAAATTTCTGCTTCAATCAATTAATTGGAGTAAAAACGAATTTCGTCTCTGCACGAACCGATGGACAATAGAATGATAGACAGATTTTTTTCAAATTCAGGGAGGACCTACTTGCCTTATCAAAAAATAATCATATACAAATAATTTAGTTCAGTTTTAGAACTAACTTCATCCACTTTTAGGTGGTGCAATATTGAAAATGACATAAAATTCGCTATTGCAGGGCCCTCTTCCAGTGCATTTTTTTCAAATTCAAGGAGGATCAAATAGCCATAACCATACAAATTTGGTTCACAAAAAATTTGGTTCAATTCGATGCATAACTTCATAAATGTTTGGTTAGTACAATATTGAAAATTGCACAAAAATCGCCATTGCAGCGCCCCCTTCCGGCGGAATATTTCAAAACTGCAGGAAAATCTGCTTGCCACAGCCAAAAACATTCACAAAAAATTTGGTTCAATTCTATGCATAACTTCATGCACTTTTTGATGGTAGAATGGCGACATACAGACACACACACAGACACACGCACAGACACACATACAGACATACACACAGAAACACATAGACACACACACAGACGCACAGACACACGGGCAGACAGACATTTTGTAAAAACATGTTTTTTGGAATCTCTGACCCCTAAAACGTGTAAATCCAACGAAAACCAGAAGTAGAAAAAAATGTCGATTACATAACTTTCTTCTATTGAAGATAGAAGAAAGTAATGAAAAGATTAATATATCCTGTTTTAAGATAGAAATATGATTTAAACATCATTTTAAGCAGACAGAAAACAGAAAATTTTAGTGCAATAAAATTAGTTAGGAAAATTTGTAGATTTTTGTGTTTTGGACCCCGTTAAATCCTATCATACGTAATTAATTCAATGATATCTCATGATAGGTAATGATTATAGGGTGCTGTAGTGATTACATCAAATTTAAGATGGAGCCGTATTATTTCCGTATTACGAAATTTAACATATACGTATTATGATAAAAAAAATTTTGTATTCATGCATGTTTTCCTTCCAGCTATTAAACAAAGATCTGAATATCTATAAAACTAATTTATTGTACACCTATGACTTGTTTTGAATCTTTTCAGATATTCTGTACAGAAATTCGATAATTCTATGATTGATTTGAGAATAGATAGAACAAATTGAAACGAAATATTAGCAGAAAAAAACTAACTATTCAATTAAATTGTGATTTATTTCCTTTAATTTGCACTGTTAAAAAAACTTCTGTGAAATTACCAAGAATCTACGTATAATCCATTATTTTAAATCTAATGTAAAGTTAAAGATATTCTGTTAAATAACAGAGAAGTTATTCGGTAAATTTAGAATAGACTGTGTAAGTTAACATTGTTAAAAATGCACAAGACTCTGTAAATTTAGTTTTAATGACAATAATTTAATTTAGTTTTTTAAAATCAGTAAATCACCCAATCTTCAGTGAACCTGAAATAATCTGAATTTTTTGAGTAATTCTGAACCGGTGTATTATTTATTTTTTATACATTTTGCTTTGAGCCGTCCTCGGGTTTAAATCGGAGACCTCTGACAGTGGAAGGAGGCCCTACTAAGTGATTTCGTTATTTTGTTCAAAATCTGTCTTTTATGATTTAGTGGGGAAAAAGGAATAAAAATCCCCTCTAACACCTACGATTTTTCCATTTATAAATTGTTCCAATTTTAATAATAATAATAACCATTCTAAATTTTCTTTTTAAATATTTCTAATAAAATTGCAAAATATCTTTATAAGTGTGTATTTCGAATTATAAGTTTTAACAAAAATAAAAATATCTTTAAATAAAGAAGCAATCCCTACTGGGAATTAGATATAAGATAAAGAAAACATCAATAAAATAATGACCAAGAAACTCGATCGAATGTATTTAACCGATATTCGTGTAAATTTATAGAGAGTCCCGCTTTTTTTTCGGTTTCAGAAATTTTTATCAGTCTGCGGGTTCGAGTTGATTAAAACCCTCTCACTGATAAGACCGTGTTAACACGTTCACTAAGCTCCAGGTTTCACTACAATACAATCAATGTTTAAAATAATATAATTATATTCATTTAATAGATTTTTAATTGCCGAAACGTCAGTGAAGGCTTACTTTGGAGACTCGATTTTTTTTATTTCGTCTGTCAGTCTGTTCCGCGATAACTGCCTTAAAAAGCATCTGATTTCTTTGAAATTAAGTAAGCACGTTTGTAAGATGTCCGGATTTTGTTGTATAGTTTTTTGTTAAGTTTGATGCATTCGTTCGGAAAATACAAAGCATTTTATTTTGCACCATAATGCTTTTCAATGGCAATTCAGATTTTTTTCAAATTTCCATTTGTTCAAAGGAAATGGCGCGTTTGATTAGAGTAATTTAAATGCTAAATTATGAAAATTAAAAGTTCTAAAGAAGGTTTTAAATTATTTTCATTCATTTGATTTTTTTACAATATATTTCTCAAATGTGTTTTAATAAGGAGTATCATTTTTTTAGAACTTTAGGCATGGTTTCCAATAATATAAACCATTTTGTTTGATAATTTACATGTTTGACATGATACATATTCCATTTTTTCTTTTTCTTTCGTCAGTTGCTTAGCAACGCATTTCATAAAAAATAAATCATTTAAATAACTTCAATTACAAAAAATTAAGCAGAACCCGTCTGCTAGGCAGAAATAAAAAGTTCGTTAATTTTTAATAATGTGGTGTGCAATATATCTTTGCATCACATATAAACTATGTTAATAACATTACGTTTTCAGCACTTTTCAACATAGTTGAAAAGTGCTAATAAATTTAGTTTGGTTGTTCTTTGCTTAATCTGTCTATTCGTGCTCTATCTCGCGTAAATATAATCCGATTGCTATGAAATTGATATATATTATTGTGGTTTACTGTGGCATATTCGAATGAAGTGTGGAGCATTGTCGGTTCGTTTACAGGGCTACTCAAAAGAAAAAATTGCATTAAGATCTATAGGGGAAAATAATTTGCTGTGTATTTTAATGGTAATTTAAACATACTGAAATTGATGTATATCACTAAAGTTTACTACAATGTTATTTCTATAGAATATGATGCGCAAAGAACATAATATTCATTTAAAGGGACACATAAAAGAATTTCCATGTAGAAGGAAATGAGCAATAATTGGACCTATGAATAATGATTGCCGGCAGTGCGTTTTCATATGAGTTATTAGTCTATGAACATAAAAACTGTTTTTTTCCGAAATAAAATTTATAAACACACTATTATAAATTAGATATAATTTAATTTTTAAGAGATTGATTATAAATTTAAATAATTATTGATAATTGGATATTTTCTTCTATTATTTATTTCTATTGAAAACCTCTAAGAATTTTATATACTTATAAATATGTATGTATTAAAATAAAGGAGATTGTTGGAGGTTGAATATTATACAAAATGAGATTAAAATAGAAGAAATTGCAGAGCTGATGTTGAGGCTCCTGATCTACAGATATACTAGTATATTGAACAGTAATTACAAGCTTTCAAGGATAACATTCATATTCGTTTTTAAGTTGTTTATAAAATTTTGAAAGAATTGTCTTTTATAAGCATTTATAAAACAAAATGAAGAGAAAACAACATTACAATTTTGCCCTTTTGCAAGACTGTCAGAGGGTTAAACTGATTACGGACCAGTGTTCTCGCTGATATTTGACCAACGTTAGTAATTTGGCTAATTAAAAATAAAAAACATTCTCCAAATGAAAAAAGTATTAGCCAAATAGATTCGCCAAGTACATCTAAAAAAATTATCTTTAATACTTTAATGTACCCCCTTCTTTTCAATATATTCTAAAATACGCTTAGTTTTTATAACTGCGACAATTATTGTTATTATTCTAAATTCAACTATTCGCTACAAATACGTTAAAAATATCTATATAGTAAAAATATGTATAAATGCATATGTATGAAAAATGAAAAGTAAAATAATGAAGAAAGAAAGAAAGAAAAAGAAAGAAAAAGCAAAATTGAGCACTAGTAATTTGGCGAATCTAATCGCTTGTTTACTCGCCAAATGAAGAATTTAGTCGCAATTTGGCGAAACGGCGAGCAACAGCGAGAACACTGTTAGACTGTTACGGACTATCCGACACTTAATCTTTTGACTAATAAAGAGCTAGCGTTTTTGTCCCTCGATTTTAGCAAGACTCATTTTTCAATATGTGCTCCGTTTCATGATGTGATACATATGAGGACAATTTCACTGCTGAGAGACGTTCTGTTTAGCTGTGGTAGTAGGGGTTATGCAAGTGTAAAACTTCAAAATTACATCCTTTTAGCATGCCTTTTGTTTGTAAAATTTGTTTCTACTAATTATTCGTGATATTAATCCATTATTGGCAGACGTTGCGTTGCCAACGTTGATAAAATCCTAGCCAGATCCCGGTTTAAAGGTACTAAAACTTGTCATCTTCATCTGTCATTTTAACAAGCTTGATAATTATAACACAACACACTTTGGTTATCAGACAACCTATAATTAACTTGCCAGAGACAAGCTTAGTTGCAAAGTTAATGTCAGATGGCTTTAAATCTGGCAAGGATAGTGCCTGTTAGAAGGGTGGTTTATGCGTAAAAAATAAATAAACATGTCCCCTTCACACCATTTTAGCAAGCTTAAAAATCATAACATATTACTCTTTTAATATAAGACAACCTATAATTAATTTGCTAGACATAAATTTGATTTCAAAGTTAATGTTAGACGGCTTTAATTCTGGCAACGAAATTGTCAGTTAAAAGAGTGGTTTAGAAGTAAAAAAAAAAAAAAAAAACTGTCCCCTTTACTTCATTTTAGCAAGCTTTGAAAAGTATAACATATTATACTTTGGCTATCAGACAACGAATAATTAAATTGCCAGACACAAATTGACTACAAAGTTAATACCAGATGTTTTTAAATCAGGCAACAAAAGTGCCTGTTAGAACAGTAATTTGTAGATTTGAAAGAAAAATGTTCCCTTCATATCATTTTTGCAAGCTTGAACATTTTATTCTTTGGATATAAGACAAACAATAGTTAATATGCGAGACACATATTCGGTTGCAAAATTAATCCCAGACGGCTTTAAATCTGGCAACGAAAGTGCCTGATAGAAGAGTGTTTTATTGGTATAAAAATATATGTCCCCTATATACATAGGAATGAACATAATAAATTGTATTTTTTACAAAATCTACTTAAAAATTGAAACTGAAGCCGAAATGTAGCAAAACAGACGGACAGACAGCAGACAAACCAAATTAATAAACAATTTTATGTTTAGAATGAAAATGTTTAAAAGATGAAATACCCATCTACAGCAGTAATGTCAAATATTGGCGAATATATGTGTTTATTAAATATTATTTCTTCGATAGTTTAAATGAACTAAAATAAGAAATAATGCCAGGCTAGACTAATATAAAATTTATTACTTATAAATAGATAAAAATCTTTACTTTATATAAATAAAAAAAACATTTCGTGATAAAAGAAAAAATACACATTTTGGAAACTGTTTGCATTTCTTTTCATTAATTATATTATTTATATTAAAATGTTACAAAGTATGTATGATTCTTTGAATACCGACACCGCATTTTCTAATTGTGAAATTTTTATCTAAAATTTAATATTTAAATTGCAGAATTCGTAATTGCCTTGTTTGATAGCTGAAATTGTAATAATTTTTCACGAATAAATAAGCAGAATATTCTATTGAAAATTATGATAGAAATGTACTGATATTAAGGTTTTATGAATTAATATTTATTTTAGAGTATTTTTAACTCAAATTAAATGTTTGCTTTTGGCACGCATGTAGTGATGTTAAATGTATTCTATATTTTTTCCGGTATTTAATATATTTTTGGGGGAAATGAACCTATCTACGAAAAGAAAGTGAATTTATTTTTAAGAATTGGTCTCAAGTGTAAACTGAATTCTGTGTTTCCAGAGATAGAGAGTATCTTAATTTGTATATTTATTGCAATTCCTTTTTTGAAATGGATATAAAATGTGAAACGAAATATTTAACAAAACTATTCAATTAATAATTCGTAGAATTAAAATTTTTAGTCATTGAATGAAAATGGTTTCATGTAAAATAAATAAAAATTCTTCAATAATATATGTAGTGATTGAGAAAGATGAACGCATGAATATTAATTTTGAACGCATGTTTGTTTTTGGAGAACGTATTAAATCTTTCCTGCTTTTTAGGTGCATTCATAATAATATAAATATAAGCACCAATACACGTTGTTCGGTCCGTCCGTCTGTCTGTCCGCATATGACAACACAAAAACAGAAAACAACCGAATCGCTTGAAATTTAAAATACACAATTGTTACATAACTTTGTCGAGGCATTTCAAATTTTATAAAAATCGAAAGCATAGTTCAATTACAGACACAATCAAAAGTACTCCCTTACATTACAGACAGTGGGGGGGGGGGGGGTAGTTTAAAGTGCATTTTAGTGGTGTTACATTCTTTCGAACATAATAAATTTTATGTGCATTTATGAAAGATATTCTAAAGTATGCATTTTTTACAACGTTTATTGTAAAGAATATTTGTTATTAATTTACAGGGTCACCAAAAGTACACCAGTACCAGTACCACCAGTACCAGTACCAACAAAAGTACCAGTAATTACATAATGGTATAGGGGACAACATAGTTTGGGTTGCGTTTAAATTATATAAAACTATTTTCCATTTTATGAAATTGATATACATTGCTGAGGTTAAATATAAGTTACTTCTTTTATAATAGAAATCTGTTAGCATTTATAGGGTTATACGAAAGGTTTCGGATGCTATACTCTACTTAAGACATTACTGTATCTGAAGAACTGAATATAATTACACGAAAATGTGAATATTTTTAGAACTTAATTAAAGTACGAACGCACCTCATTTGCTACGGTTGATATGAAATTTCGGACTGGTTTGAATTTGGTGTCACTTTAATTTTTTTAAAGGAAAGCACAACTTTCTCGTGCTCATTTGGTAATCAGAACCTGATATCACAGTATACTTGGATTAAATATTTAAAAAAAATTACAATTTGTTAAAAAATACTCATCATAATTCATATAAAAATCATACAGAATTTAATTGGCTTGTCTATATTTATTTCCTATCTTTAAACGTTATTAAATAGCAGAAAATTTAAAGTATTATCACAAAAGATTTAGCCGGAAAAAAATTAAATATAAACATTGCAGAAAAGAATTGAATATCTATTGAAATAAACCAGTATCAGAAATTATTCCCGGCTGAACTAATGTAAAATTTATTGCTTATAAATAGATTTTTTTTTACTTAAAAAAAAAAAATAATTATATTTCGTGATAAAGAAAAATACATATTTTGAAATATTTGCATTTCTTTTCGCTTATATTTTTTGTATTTCAATGTTACAAGATACGTATTGTTCTTTGAATACAGACACCGTCTTTTCTAATTGTAAAATTTTTATTTAATATTTAAATTGTGAAATTCGTAATTGCCTTGTTTGATTTCAGAATTTGTAATAATTTTTCACGATTAAATAAGGGGAATATTCTATTGAAATTTATGTTAGAAATGTACTGGTATTAATGTTTCATGAATTAATATTTATTCTAGAATATTTTAAACTCAAATTAAATGTTTGCTTTCGTAACGGATGTAGTGATGTTCAATATATTCCATATTTTTTCCATTATTTAATATATTTTTATGAAAAATGAAGAAATCTGTGAAAAGAAAGTGAATTTATTTCTAAGAATTGGTCCCTAGTGTAAACTGAATTCTGTGTGTTTCTAAAGATAGAGAGTATCTTAATTTGTATATTTATTGCAATTTCTTTTTTGAATTGGATATAAAATGTGAAACGAAAAATTTAGCAAAACTATTCAATTAATAAATTCGTAGAATTAAAGTTTTTAATCATTGCATGAGAATAATTTTATGAAAAAAATATAAGTTGTTGAATAACATATGTACTGATTGAAAATGATAAATGTCTGAATATTAATTTTAAACGCATCTTTGGTTTTGAAAAATATATTAAATATTTTCTGCTTTCTTTTTAAGATTTTTTGACATTTAAAAGAAAATTTAGTACTACGTGTAACAGTTCAAGACATGTGGTTTTTTTTATAACATCTGAATCAATTGATACAAAAGATACTATAAAATTTATCTCACAAAACCATTAAAAAAAATTTAAGGAAAATTTTCCATTACTCATAAATAAGCAATAAATTAATAATAATAATAATTAATAATAATAATAATAATAATAATAATAATAATAATTAATAATAAAATTAATAAATAAATAAATATATAATTCACAGACACTATCACTAACTGACCAACTTGGCATTGTTTATTCAATTGTAGTTTCTTTCTTTATGTCTAATCATCATTCGCTTAAATCATCACGAGATATAAATGAAATTAGGATTGAATGTGAGATTTAGAAATGTCATCATTTTCTGTCTATTTCGTTCTATCTGAATATATATTTTAGGCCAATAAAAAAAACTTTTTTTATTGATCGGAAAAACAGATTATGCCTTTTTAAATAAGTGTTATTTCACAATTTAAAAAGTGAATGGAAACAGGAACTCCATGATGCACTTTTGAAATTACTTTTGTTATCTGCTGAAGACATCCTCCACTGTGCTAAACCAATCATAAGTAAAGCAATATTCTAAGCTTTAATCAAACCAAATTACACATTTTTTTATAACCTTTGTAACAATAAAAGTTTTCATATTGTGTTGCCACTACAAAGCTCTAAGAATTAGACCTCCAGAACGATATCAAACCTTCACATAAAGAGTAAGTTGTGATTTTTACTTTCTTCTATCTTCAATAGAAGAAAGTATTGTAATCGAAATTTTTTTTCGACTTCCGGTTTTAAAAGGATTTACACATTTTAGGGGTCAGAGATTCCAAAAAATATGTTTTTACAAAATGTCTGTGTGTCCGTGTGTCTGTGTGTATGTCGCCATTCTACCATCAAAAAGTGTATGAAGATATGCATGGAATTGAATCAAATTTTTCGTGAATGTTTTTGGCTATGGCAAGCAGGTCCTCCTTCAATTTTGAAATATTCCACCTGAAGGGGGTGCTGCGATCGCGATTTTTGTGCCATTTTCAATATTGTACCGACCAAAAGTATATGAATTTATACATCGAATTGAACCAAATTTTTTGTGTAAGTGCATGGCTATGGCTAGTTGGTCGTTCCTGGAATAAAAAAAATCCGCCGGAAGGGGGCGCTGCAAATGCGATTTTCGTTCCATTTTCAATATTGTACCGATCAAAAGTGTATGAAGTTATGTATCGAATTCAACCAAATTTTTTGTGTAAGTGTATGGCTATGGCTAATTGGCCCTCCTTGAATTTGAAAAAAATACACCGGAAGGGGGCGCTACAATCGCTATTTTTGTGCCATTTTCAATATTGTACCGACCAAAGGTATATGAAGTTATGCATCGAATTGAACCAAATTTTTTGTGTATGATTATCTTTTGGTATGGCAAGTAGGTTCTCCCTGAATTTGAAAAAAAATATGCTTATCATCTATTGTCCATCAGCTCGTGCAGAGACGGAAATTAGTTTTTACTCCGATTAATTGACTGAAGCAGAAATTTCAGATGAAAATCAAAGTTGGTATGGTATTGAATTAAAATTATTAAAGCAATAAAATCAGCAACTATTTTTTAAAAAATATTAAAATATACGTATGAGATAGAAGAAAGTTTAGAGATTGGCACATCCAACTAGTTTTTTTTTGCTATTGAATTGTGTCATAGAATTTCTTTTGATTCATCATGCGATTTGAATAAAATTTGGATTGAATCATTCTTGTATTCTTATGAAATGTCATCTTCCGCATTGGCTATCTGAATATATTTTTTAGAACTTTGGATATGTAACTTTTTTAATAATCGGTACCACTGACACCATTTTAAATCGACATTTAAGAAATGTCATCTTCCATACATTTCATGCTATCTGAATATATTTTTAGACGAATGAGAATATCGCTTTTTATTGGTCAGTACCATAGATACCATTTTAAATATGTGATTTTGCAATTTAAAAAATTAATAGAAATAAGAACGTCATGAGGCTCTTTTCTGATTACTTTTACCGTCTTCTGAATACAATCTTCATTAAGCAAGACAAATCTTAAGCAATACACACTCACAAGTTTTAAGCGAACAAGGTGTTATTTGTAGTGTTACACATGACGGCTGATTATCTCCATGAGGAATATAGTCCCTAAGGGAATGTTTTCCGCGGGGGTCTTTCTAAGGGAACCTAATCCGTATTTACGTAAGATTACACAATGTTCGAAGAAAACGACGGAAAATTCCCAATGGTTAGGCCGACGGGTGAGATTGGGTTTTAAACAAACAAATTAGACATTTTATTATAAGCGTTATGATAAAGTATTTCATATTGCTTTGCCAGTACAGGTCTTATAGCAGTGCCTTCCCTCCTCTAAATTAAATTAATCTTTCAAATCTTTCATATCGACAGTAAAATGTTTACATAATTTCAGTTTCTTTCTTTATGTTGAATCACCATTGTATTTCTACTGAATCATCATGTGATTTGAATAAAGTTTGGATTGAATCATACTTGTGAGCTTAAAAATGTCATATTTCATCTATTCCGTTCCGTATAAACATACATTTTTTTGATCAATGGAAAGATAGCTTTCTTGTTGATCGATACGCAGATTATACCATTTTAAATCGATTTGATTCTCAATCTAAAAAGTAAATAGAAGCGGGAACTTTATAATGTATTTTAAGATTATTTTTGTCGTCTGCTGAAGATATCCTTCACCAAGCAAGACCAAATTTAAGTAAAAAAGAACAATAAGCTTTAATCAAAGCAAATCAGCCATTTTTATCACCAGTGTTATAATAAATGTATTTATATTTCATTGTCATTATAGGTCTCAAACGCTTCCTTCCCCTCCCTAAATCAAATCAAATATAAACTTTGTTGCTTAAACAATTTTAATTTCTTTCATTCTGCTGAATCATCATTGTATATTGCTTCAATTATCATCTAATTTGAATAAAATTTCGACTGAATCATCCTTGTAAGCTTAAAAATGTCACTCTTCATCTATTCCACTCTATATGGACATATTATTTTCACCAATGGAAAAATCGATTTTACATTGATCGGTTCAGATATTATACTATTTCATATCGATGTGATACCCAATTTAAAAAGTCCTTCCGGCAATGCCGGGAGGAAGAGGTAGCTTTCATATACTTATATATTTATTTATTTATTTTAAAGTAAGTTACATTGTTCAAAAAACTAATTTCAAATTAGTGGAAATAATCTTATAAAATTAGTGATTTTATAAGATTGAATACTAGTTTTTGTCAAGACTGAATATTAATAGGAATTTTTAGAAATTAGTCATCTTTTATTCAATCTGGTTTAATTTTAAGCGATTTGGAGAGTCACTAAATTCCACGATATCATAAAGTGTATGCCATTTTAAAGCAACATTGTGGATCGTTCAGATCAGACCGTTTCAAAATGTCAGCCATAAGAAAAATTCAAAGTGCTATAAGTCAATCATTTTGTAAGATATAGACAAAATAAAAAGTGTTTTGGAATCTTTGTTTTAAGTTCTAACACGTAAAAGAAAAAAAAATTCAAATTTTGATTTTTTCGTATTTAATTTTAAATTTTAAATTTTTAAAAAAATTTAAAATGGCCACCATTTTGAAACAAAATGACGGATGATGCTGGCCAACGAACTCGGTCTAGACATTTGTATGCACTATGTACATACCAAGTTTAATTGAAATCGGTTCATAAATAAGCGTGTTATCACGTGACAAAATCATATCGTTTCAAAATGTCAGCCATAAGAAAAATTCAAAGTGCTATAACTCAATCATTTTTTAAGATATAGACAAAATAAAAAGTGTTCTGGAATCTTTGTTTTAAGTTCTAACACGTAAAAGAAAAATATTTTTCAACTTTTAATTTTTTTGCATTTAATTTTAAATTTTAAATTTTTTTAAAAATTTAAAATGGCCGCTATTTTAAAAAAAAAAATGGCGGATGATGCTGACCAACGAACTCGGTCGAGACATTTGTATGTACTATGTACATACCAAGTTTCATTGAAATCGGTTCATAAATACGCGTGTTATCACGTGACAAAAATCAGATCGTTTCAAAATGTCAGCCATAAGAAAAATTCAAAGTGCTATAACTCAATCATTTTTTAAGATATAGACAAAATAAAAAGTGTTCTGGAATCTTTGTTTTAAGTTCTAACACGTAAAAGAAAAATATGTTTCAACTTTTAATTTTTTCGCATTTAATTTTAAATTTTAAATTTTTTTAAAAATTTAAAATGGCCGCCATTTCGAAACAAAATGGCGGATGATGCTGACCAACGAACTCGGTCGAGACATTTGTATGTACTATGTACATACCAAGTTTCATTCAAATCGGTTCAAAAATACGTTAGTTATCGCATGACAAAAATCAGATATATATATATATATATATGGTTATATATATATATATATATATATATATATATATATATATGTCAACATTTGAACGGAGGGTGGTTTTGGGGTCTGGGGGTCATGATCGGTGAAAATATACCAAAATTTTCCGGAAGTGCTTTCCTCCGGACGGCTGCAATAGGTAGCTTTTTACTTTTTGTAATGAAAGCTACCTAAAAGTGCATAGAAACGTGAACTCCATGATGCACTTTTGTGATTACTTTTGCCGTCTGCTGAAGACATCCTTCTTTATGAAAGACCAATTTTAACAAAACAGAATAATAAGCTTTAATCAAAGTAAATCCGCCTTTTATTAACTAGTGTTATGATAAAAGATTTCATATTTTATTTTCATTACAGTTTTCAAAGGCTTCCTTCTCCTCCCTAAATCGAATCAAACTTTCATATAGGAAGTAAGCTGCTTCAACAATTTTAGTTACTTACATTTTATTGAATCAACATTGTATATCTCTTCAATCACTATATAATGTGAATAAAATTTCGACTGAATCATCCTTCTGAGCTTAAGAAGTAAAATTTTTCATCTATTCCATTGTATATGAATGATTATTTTTTTTCGCCTTTATATTGATGGATACAGATATTATACTATCTTAAATCAATATGATTCTCAATTTAAAAAAGTTAATAGAAACAGGAACTCCATAATTCCCTTTTGTGATTACTTTGTTGTCTGCTGAAGACATCCTTCACTATGCAAGATCAAATCTAAGCAAAACAAAATAAAAGCTTTAATAAAAGGAAATTAGCCAATTTTATAATCAGTGTAATGATAAATATTTGCATATTTCATTGCCACTACATTCCTCAATGGCTTCCTTCCCCTCCCTAAATCAAATCAAACTATCACATGTATAGTAAGTTGCTTAAACAATTTTAATTTGTTTCATTTCTGTTGAATCATCATTACATATCCCTTCAATCATCATGTAATTTCGATTGAATCAACCTTGTGAGCTTAAGAAATGCCATCTTTCATCTATTCCATTCCATATAAACATATATGTTTTTGATTAAATAAATAAACAACGTTAAAGAGCACAAATATTATAAAATAAAAGATGTTAAAAGCATACAGCTGTTTCGGGACTTCCAAAGTCCCATCACCAGTGCTAAAAAGTGTAAAACGTAAAAGAAAGTCACATCGTGAAATAAAATAAAATAAACCGTGCATCTGAGCTCGCCGCTAAGACGAACTGACTAAGAAACGTCCCAAAGCAACAGTAAAATTAAACTGGCACGCGCACCCAGAGGAGACCAAACATATGTCACTTCTCACTGGACGAGTCCAAATCAAAGAGAACAGGAGGGGGAAGGGGGAGTGAGTTTACAGGAATGGAAACCAGACATCAGAAAATCTTGGAGTACTGGACATGTCATTAACTAAATTACTAGAGTTTTTCCATACATGAAAAGCTTCCCAAAAGTCTAAATCATAAACAGATGAACAATATTGTATTATTGAGGCTTCGGAAAATTTAAAATTATGACTATTGGACCAGCAATGGTTTGCAATAGCGGAACGTTTTATTTCACAATTTTTAACGTTAGCACTGTGCTCTCCCACACGTTTTTTCAAGGTACGCTTCGTCTGACCGATGTACATTTTATCGCATTCCCAAGAAATCGTATAAATACCCCATTGTGATAAATCATCTATTGGATCTTTGAGATTAGAGAATTTAAATATAATTGAAAGGAGTAAAGGTTATTTTAAAGTCAAATTTTGATAAAATTTTGGAAATTTGATGATTGATTTCTGGAAAATAATTTGTGCTCTTTAACGTTGTTTATTTATTTAATTATATATAAGCACAAAGTACAATCCTCCCCCTTCTAATATTTGGCTTCAACGGGCCGTTGGATTGTTTGTTTAAAATTTTGTTTTTACAAGATGTCACATTGCAATAGATTTTCTAACCCCCGTCTTAAGAAATTCAAATATCTTAATCATCCCAGGTTTCTTTTGAACTGTAAACATAATAAAATAATCCCTAATTTTATTTCTGTACATTGTAATTTGCACACTTCAAACAAAGTTGGAAAAATTATTTTCCGCACTAAACTCGCGCTTTTAAGATTTGTTATACAGGAGACCCGTCGTAAAATTGCCTTGATTGAACATGAACTATATGATTTACATCTTTTTCTGTCTAACTCTCACCACAATTTTGTGTCTATCAATAACCGGTCCTGGGTCAGTGCACTGAACAAATCTAATAAACATATTGCTACTTTGAAAACCAAGTTTAACTCACTCTCGAGTAAACATAACGATACAATACCCGACACATTACCGTTAGTTAATGAGAATGCTGTTGTTAACCTTTCAAATGCTGAACTTACTGATAACGATATCCATTACCTTAAATTAAATAATAATTTTGAACTTGCTAGTAAACCATCATTTCCCAATATTATTGCTCCTATCGAAAGAGCGTTCAAATTTAGTACTTTAAATCCATCTCAAAAGGATTCAATCAGACATCTTATTGCCAATAATGTGAACTTCAATAATAACCTCCCTAACTCTAATGTCAGTAAAGCTGCATCCCGTTGTATAAGAAATCTGAAATCTAATGCAGACATAGTTATCAGTAAAGCCGATAAAGGCGGACAAATTGTTGTCCTGAATAAATCTGACTACCTTACCAAAACCCAGTAACTAATAGATGAAGGTCCTCACAAAAAGATTAATTCTGATCCTTCTCAAAATAAAACTGAAAACTATTAAATCTACTATTGAAATCTCCCCCCTTATTTCCAATAATACCAAATTTTCTATCATTCCTTCTGTCTCACATTGTGCAAGATTTTATACTCTCCCAAAAGTACACAAACAAGGCATTCCATTCAGACCGATTGTTTCTAACATCGGTACCGCTTCCTATAAATTAGCAAAATATCTTACCTCTATTTTCTCCCCTCTACTCTCTAACAATATTCATACTTGCAGAAACTCTTATGAGTTTGTCAATAAATTTCGTAATTTCAATAGCGCACAAAACACTAAAATGGTTTCATTTGATGTCAAATCCTCATTTACCAATGTTCCAGTTCAAGGTGCTCTAAAGTGTCTTGAATCGCGTTTGCGGGAATTTCATTACACAAACTTCGAAATTGATGAACTGATTCACCTTACTAGCATTTGTCTCTCGCAAAACACATTTATTTTCAATGGTAACTTTTATCGAATGACTGATGATTTATCCATGGGCTCCCTCCTCAGTCCTATCCTTAGCGACTTTTATATGCATTATTTCGAATTAAAACTATTCAAAAAACTTACTTTTCCATTTTATATCCGTTACGTAGATGACTGTTTTGCGTTGTTGGACTTTGATATACTTGATCTTACTAACATTCTTACAGTTATGAACTCAATAGATGACCATATTCAATTTATCTACGAATTTGAAAATAACAATCAATTACCTTTCCTGGATGTTTTGGTATCCCGCGAAAATAACCTTTTTCACACAACTGTCTATCGTAAACCATTCGCTGTATCTTTGCCCCCTCATCGCCTTTCATTTCACCCCCCTAATCAGAAATTAGCTGCCTTTAACACTTATGTACATCGGGCCTTAAATATTTGCTCCTCCGATAGTTTACTTAAAGCAGAATTAAACCATATCAAATCCATTGATCGGGTATTTCCATTGATCGGGGTTTCCCAATCAAAATCATTGATTCCATTCATAACAAATTAAGAAAACGTACTCCTTCGAACTTCAACTCAGAACGCAATGTTAATTTAATTATTCTTCCTTATTTTCCAAAAATCAGTCATCAAATTTCCAAAATTTTGTCAAAATTTGACTTTAAAATAACCTTTACTCCTTTCAATAAAATTAAATTCTCTTATCTCAAAGATCCAATAGATAATTTATCACAATGGGGTATTTATAAGATTTCTTGCGAATGCGATAAAATGTACATCGGTCAGACGAAGCGTACCTTGAAAAAACGTGTGGGAGAGCACAGTGCTAAAGTTAAAAATTATGAAATAAAACGTTCCGTTATTGCAAACCATTGCTGGTCCAATAATCATAATTTTAAATTTTCCGAAGCCTCAATAATTCAATATTGTTCATCTATTTATGATTTAGACTTCTGGGAAGCTTTTCATATATGGAAAAACTCTAGTAATTTAATTAATGACATGTCCAGTACTCCAAGATTTTCTGATGTTTGGTTTCCATTCCTGTAAACTCACTCCCCCTCCCCCCCTCCTGTTCTCTTTGATTTGGACTCATCCAGTGAGAAGTGACATATGATTGGTCTCCTCTGGGTGCGCATGCCAGTTTAATTTTACTGTTGCTTTGCGACGTTTCTTAGTCAGTTCGCCTTAGCGGCGAGCTCAGATGCATGGTTTATTTTATTTTCTTAAGCTCATAGGGATAATTCAGTTGAAATTTTATTCAAAATACTTGATAATTGATTTGATATACAATGATGATTCAATAGAATCAAAGAAATTAAAATTGTTTAAATAGTGAATAGAAGCAGAAACACCATGATACACTTTTGTAATAATTATTATCGTCTGCTGAAGATATCCTTATACCTTGCAAAACCACATTTAAGCAAAACAGAATAACAAGCTCTAATCAAAGCGAATTAGCCATTTTTATAACCAGTGCTATGATTACCATATTTCATTGCCACTACAAGTCTCAAAAGCCTCCTTGCACGCCCTAAATCAAATCAAACTTTAATATAGAGAGTAAGTTGCTTAAACAATTGTAGTTTTTTTTCATCCTGTTGAATAATCATTGCATATCCCTTCAATCATCATTACTTAAATAAAATTTTGACTGAATCATGCCTGTGAGCTTAAAAAATATCATTCTTCATCTATTTTATTCCACATCAAGATATATTTTTTTGACCAATAGAGAGATCAGTTTCCTATTGATCAATACGAAAAATTATACCATTTTAAATCGATATGATTCTCAATTTAAAAAAAAATCCCTGTCGGCTCGACCTATAGGCGGAGGTAGATTTCGAAGAGTGCTCATTTCAATATATATATATATATATATATATATATATATATATATATATATATATATATATATATATATATATATATATATATATATACATGATTAGAAATAAACCCAGTTTAATAACTTCCTTTGGCCGTTTAGGAAAAATTTTTTATTTCATTTTTCTGCAAAAACTGGTTTTATCAGAATCATCTTAAGAAAAATTCAGCTCAAATGCCCATTATGACAACATATTTTGAAATAGATTCTAAATTTATTAAAAAATCGACCAAAACAGTACATTATACAGTTCTTAAATAACAAAAAATTGTCAGTTGAAAGCATTTGAGAAAAAAATTGAATTTAAAAATGAGTCATAAAATAACCGATTTGTTGTTTGAGTACATCCTTAATTCTTTAATCATGATTGCTTCGGAAAATTTTGTGCGAAATACTCACTTTGACAGCATTTTTAAAAATATATTCTATCTTTATCAAAAAACTGGCCAATGCGTCACAGTATACAGTTCCTAAATAAGAGGATCTGTAAATTGGATGCGTTTGAGAGCGAAAATGGATTTTAAAATGAGTCATAAAAAACGCAATTTGCTATCTGAAAACGTCCTTAAATTTTCAGTCACGATGATTTCTGAAAATTCTGTTGAAAATACCCTTTTTTGAAATATATTCCGTCTTTATCAAAAAACTGACCAGTGCATCACATTATATTGTTCCTAAATAAGAGGATCTGTAAATTGGATGCGTTTGAGAACAAAAATGGATTTAAAAACGAGTAAGAAAAAAACGCAATTTCTTATTTGAATACTTCCTTCAATTTTCAATCCCGATGACTTTCGGAAATTCTGTTCAAAATACCCTTTTTGGTAGCCTTTTTGAAATATATTCTGTCTTTATCAGAAAATTGACCAATGCGTCACTTTATACAGTTTCTAAATAAGAGGATCTACCATTTGGATGCGTTTAAAATTAAAAATGAATTTAAAAGTGAGTCAGAATATAAGCCGTTTGGATTTGAGGTTTTTTCTCCAACTCCTATTTTTGTTTAATTTCTTTTTGCTATACGAATTGGTCCTATGAAAAACTTGTCAATATAAAAGTTGTAGATATTTTTGAGAAGATGTAAAATAAATTTAATCAGATTTGATATCTTAAAAATTGACGGAGTTATGGATTTTTCTCTTTTTTCAGCGCCCTTTTTCTTTTCGTTTTTAACTTTTTTTCATCGGTAAAAGTTGGTCCTATCAAAAACTTGTAAACACAAAAGTTTTAGATAATTTTAAGAACATTTGTAAAAAATTTAGTTGGACTTGATATCTTAAAACTTTACGAAGTTATGAATTTTTTTTTTCAAAATCCCTGTTTTTTTCGCCTTTTGAGCACACTTCTAAATTTATCAAAAATCTGTTATGTATATACTTTTGGTCCATTTTTAAGAGTAATATAAACTTTAAACCGATTCGATATCTACTTTAATTAAGAAGTTATGGCGTTTTTTCAGTTTTCACAAAAACGCCCCGTATTCCGACCCCCTTGGTTCGATTTTGCCCATTAACGAACTCAGCCAAGATTTTATCCCAATTGATTTTATGTACTAGTTTGGTGGAGATTGGTGAAGAATTATAGAAGTTATCGTGTCCATAAAAAAGTGAGATATATAGATAGATAGATAGAAGATAGATATATACAGGGTGTCCCTAAACAAATGGTATATACGCTAGGGGGTGATAGAACACATCAAGACGAATAAGAGTAAATAGGAAACTAAGTGTCCCAAACTTTTTCCAAAGGAGATAGCCGCCATTAAAGTTTGGGGTCCAAAATTTCAATTACACATAAAAAACGAAAAAATTGATCGATTGATTTGCGGTTTTCACTAAAATTATTCTTTATGTTGGTATTTTCTTCAAAATAAATTATAAAGATAAATTTCGAAAAATGCCGATAGAGGGCGCTTTAGACTTTGAAGTAATGAAAAACTATTTTTTGCCGTGATTTTTTGCATCTCATTAAATGGTTTCGTAAGCTTAGACTTAAACTTAAATTTTGAGCTGAAAATCTGAATAGTTGGAAGCGGTTAAGTAGCACAAACTTAACTGTGTTCAGAGGGTTTAAATTTCAAATGATTATAAAAAGCGGAAAAATTGGTCGATTGATTTGCGGTTTTCACTAAAACTATTCTTTATGCCGGTATTTTATTGAAAATGAATTATAAAGATAAATTTCAAAAAATGCCGATAGAGGGCGCTTTAAACTTTCGAGTAACGAACAACTACTTTTTACGTTATTTTTTGCATCTGATTAAATGTTTTCATAAACTTAGACTTAAACTTAAATTTTGAGCTCAAAATCTGAATCGTTGGGAGTGGTTAAGTAGCACAAACTGAACTGTGTTCAGAGGGTTCAAATTTCAAATGATAATTAAAAACGGAAAAATTGGTCGATTCGTTTGCGGTTTAAAATAAAACTATTCTTTAAGTCAGTATCTTCTTGAAAATGAACTTTAAAGATAAATTTCAAAAAATTCCGTTAGAGGGCGCCTTAAACTTTAGAGTAACCAACAACAAATTTTAACCGTTATTTTTTGTATCTAATTAAATGCTTTCCAAAACTTGTTAAATGTTTTCGAAATCTGAGATTTAAACTTAAATATTGAACTCAAATTCTGAATCGTTGGGAGGGGTTAAGAAGCGCAAACTGAAGTGTGTTCAAGTGTTGTAATTTAACACCCCCCCCCCCCCCCTCTAACGAACACAGTTCACTTTTGCGCGACTTAAACACTTGCAACGACTCAGAATTTGATCTCAAAATTTAAATCTAAGCATTTGAAAGCATTTAATGAGATTTAAAAAAATGAAGGTTAAAATTAGTGTTACGCTACTCCAATGTCTAAGGCGCCCTCTATCGGCATTTTGTGAAATTTATCTTTAAAATTTACTTTAAAGAAAACATTGATTTAAAGAGTAGTTTTAGAAAAAACCGCAAACGAATTGACTAATTTTTCCGCTTTTTTTTATATTTTTCCGTTTCGTTTGAAATTTAAACCCCCTGAACACAGTTCAGTTTGTGCTACTTAACCACTTCCAACTATTCAGAATTTGAGCTCAAAATTTAAGTTTAAATTTAAGAATACGAAACCATTTAATGAGATGCAAAAAATAACGGCAAAAAATAGTATTAGGATGGATTATTTTTTTAATCCAAAGACTAAAGCGCCCTCTATCGGCATTTTTCGAAATTTAACTTTATAATTCATTTTCAATAAAATACTGACATAAAGAATAGTTTTAGTGAAAACCGCAAATGAATCGACCAAATTTTCCTTTTTTTTATAATCATTTGAAATTTAAACCCTCTGAACACAGTTAAGTTTGTACTACTTAACTGCTTCCAACTATTCAGATTTTGAGCTCAAAATTTAAGTTTAAGTCTAAGCTTACGAAACTATTTAATGAGATGCAAAAAAATAGTTTTTCATTACTTCAAAGTCTAAAGCGCCTTCTATCGGCATTTTTCGAAATTTATCTTTATAATTTATTTTTAAGAAAATATCAACATAAAGAATAATTTTAGTGAAAACCACAAATGAATCGATCAATTTTTCCGTTTTTTATGTGTAATTGAAATTTTGGACCCCAAACTTTAATGGCGGCTATCTCCTTTGGAAAACGTTTGGGATCCTTGGTTTCCTATTTACTATTACTCGTCTTGATGTGTTCTATCACCCCCTAGCGTATATACCATTTGTTTAGGGACATCTTGTATATAAACTGGTGCGATTGCAATAGGTAGTATTTCTTACGAAATCTACCTAAAAGTTAATAGAAACAGGAACTCCATGATACACTTTTGTGATTACTTTTGTCGTCTGCTGAAGATATCTTTCACCATGCAAGACCCAAATTTTATCAAAATATAATTATAAACTTAAATCAGAGCAAGTTAGTCATTTTTATAACGAGTGTTAAGATAAAAGCTTTCGTATTTCATTGCCACTACAGGTCTCGAAGGTCACCTTCCCTTCCCTAAATCAAATCAAAGTTTCGTATAGAGAGTAAGTTGCTTAAACAATTTTAATTACTTTTACTGTGTTGAATCATCATTGTATATCTCTTAATTCATCATGTAATTTGAATAAAATTTCGACTGAATCATCCTTGTGAGCTTAAGAAATATAATTTTTTATTTATTCTATTCGGTATGAACACATATTTTTTGACCAATAGAAAGATTGCTTTATCTATTGATCGGTAAGGAGATTATACCATTTTAAATCGATGTGATTCCCAATTTTAAAAAGTGAATGGAAACTGGAACTCTATGATGCACTTTTATTATTACTTTTGACGTGTGCTGAAGACATCCTTCACCATGCAAGACCAAATTTTAACAAAACAGAATAATAAGCTTTAATCAGCCATTTTTATAACTAGTGTTATGATAAAAGCTTTCATATTTTATTGTCACTACAGTTTTCAAAGGCATCCTTCCCCCTTCCTAAATCGAATCAAATTTTCATATAGGAAGTTTGCTGCTTAAACAATTTTATTTACTTACATTTTGTTGAATCATCATTGTATATCCCTTCAATCATCATATAATTTGAATAAAATTTCGACTGAATCATCGTTGTGAACTTAAAAAATATCATTTTTCATCTTTTCCATTCTATATGAACATATATTTTTTGACTAATAGAAAGATCGCTTTTCTATTGATCGTTACGCAGATTATACCATTTTATATCGATTTGATTCCCATTTTAAAAAGTAAATAGAAACAAGAACTCCGTGTTGCACTATTTTGATTACTTTTGTCGTCTGCTGAAGATATCCTTCACTATACAAGGCCAAATTTAGGTAAAATAGAATAATAAGCTTTAATCAAAGCAAATCAGCCATTTTTATAACCAGTGTTATAATAAATGCTTTCATATTTCATTGCCATTATAGGTCTCAAAGGCTTCCTTTCCCTCCCTAAGTCAAATCAAATATAAACTTTGTTGCTTAAACAATTTTAATTTCTTTCATTCTGGTGAATCATCATTATATATTTCTTCAATCATCATCTAATTTGAATAAAATTTCGACTGTATCATCCTTGTAACCTTAAAATGTCATTCTTTATCTATTCCACTCTGTATGGACTTATATTTTTTTCACCAGTGGATAAAATCGATTTTACATTGATCGATTCACAGGTTATACTATTTTATACCGATGTGATACCCAATTTAAAAAGTGAATAGAAACATGAACTCCATGATGCACTTTTGTGATTATTTTTATCCTCTCTAAAGATACTTTTCACGTTACAAGACCAAACTTTAGAAAAACAGAATAATAAGCTTTAATCAATGTAAATCAGCCATTTAAAAACTAGTGTTATGATAAATGCTTTCATATTTTATTGTCATTACAGTTTTCAAAGGCCTTCTTACCCTACCTAAATCGAATCAAACTTTCATATAGGGAGTAAGCTGCTTCAACAATTTTAGTTAGTTACATTTTATTGAATCATAATTGTATATCCCTTTAATCATCATATAATTGGAATAAAATTTCGACTGAATCAATGCTGTGAGCTTAAGAAATATCATTCTTCATCTTTTCCATTCTTTATGAAACTATATTTTTTTACCAATGGAAAGATCGCTTTTCTATTGATCGGTACACAGATTATACCATTTTAAATCGTTATGATTCTCAATTTAAAAAAGTGAATAGAAACAGGAACTCCATGATGCACTTTTGTGATTACTTTTGTCGTCTGCTGAAGACATCCTTCACTATGCAAGACCAAACTTAAGCAAAACAGAATCATAAGAATGGATAAGGGGAACGGGGAATCGAGATTGCTTCTGTGCGAGCTACAGTTCTCTATTCAATTTCACAAAACTTCACCCATCCGTAAGCCCACATTGTGGATCATATTACCTATATGTGTGAGTGGTTGCTCTTCTATGAAAGTAAAGTATGCTTCAATGAAAAGTTTTTCATTTTAATATTTTTACGTATAAACCAGAAATATTAAAATGTATTCTAAAATATAAAATAGATATAATTTTTCAGAATGAAAAATTTTGTAAAATTAGAGGAAATGACTAGGAGATAGTATAAATATACGAAGAAGAAACGCATTGTTCATTTAAAAAGATATTGATGGGGCAAGAAAATTTATTTTTGAACATTATCGCAACAGAAATTTTTTTTTGAGACCTTCCACCCCTCCCCCCCCCAAAAAAAAAGAAAAAAATATTATTTATTTAACAGAAATACTTAAGATCTAACAAAAAATTTAGTTACCCTCCCCCCCTCCCCGAAAAAAAATCATTATTCATTCAACAGAAATACTTTTGATCAAACAAAAAATTTGTTCGGTTCAATAAAATTCTCTGCTTAAATATAGTCCAATAGGAATTTTGTTGGATCGGCAGTCTTTTTTTTTTAGCGCAAAATATTAAGATATATATATATATATATAAAAAAAAAAAAAAAAAAGATTTAAATTTTTAAATTAATGTATTAAAAAATTAATGTATATTTATTTTAAAATGTGTTTAAATAATTGTAAATATCTTGATAAACGGTATTTCATAATCTTTTATTTGACAATTTAATCCTTTTTGAATATTGATGTAAACATAGAATGCGGATCATATTGCTGATATGTGTAAGTACTTGTTCTTCAAGGGAAATATTTCTTTCTCTGTAAAAAGGTCTATATTTCAATATTTCTTATGTATAAATAAATCTGTAGAGCTTGGAAATATGTCACTTACCCTCTGACAGTCTTGCAAAAGGGCAAAATTGTAATGTTGTTTTCTCTTCATTTTGTTTTAATTGCTAAAAAAATATGATTCTTTCAAAATTATAGAAAAATCTTATTTACGAATATGAATGTTATCCTTGAGTGAGTTAATCATTGCACAATGTATTGAAAATCCATTGAATCAACTGAGTTATATCATTTTAATTATTGTTTGCATTGCATTGAAACCTGGAGCTTAGGGAACGTTTATAGACGGGCTTGTCAGTGAGAGGGTTAATTAATAAAAGCTTAATTTTCAATTTCATGATATTTAAAGATATAATTTAAGAAATGGACTTTAAAAAAATAAAATTAAAGTATTTTTCTTTAAATCATTCATGACATATTGCACAACAAGTACTATTGAAACAATGCTACAGTTTTGATACTGGGCCTATTGTTCTATTATACCACATATGTTGTTGATGGTAAATTATTTATCATCTTTGAGCATTTATTAATAAAAATAAAGACACTTTAGTACTAAAGCCTGACTCATACTTGTATATCCCATGTTATCGAACACTTAAATACTATACGGTTCTTATGCTGATTTTACCCGTTATCTCCTTGTCCTAAGATTTTAAAATTAAATGTACTATATATAAACGAATAAAGATATTCAGTAAAACCTCTGAAAACCGAAATTGCATATAATGGCATCCTATTTAAGTTTTTTTTTTTTTTTTTTTTTGCCATCTGGAGGCTTACAATGAAATCTAATATGACAAAAATCTGTTACTAATCTGTTACTACTGTTTCCATCCTTGGTAGCTAGCAATTCTGTTTTCATGTGTTTCATTATATAAATTAAATATATTGTATTTTTAGCTCAGAAATTATAAAATTCGGGAAGTAATGTGCCTACAGGTTCTGTATGTACGCATTATGTACGTAAAGCGATAACTCTTGACAGAAATATCCAATTTGCTTCAAATATCGGATATAGATAAAGTGTTTTTCTTATTAGATTTGGGATTCATTAGTTAAGCATAAAATAAAGAACGAGGGGTTAATGACTGCTAATTTAGATATATGGATTTTAATGCAGAATTATCCTATTTGATTCAATTTGGTACGACAGTTTATTTTGATGAGGTGCTTACCCGATTATATATAGAGGTTCATTAGTTAGGTATGAAGGAGGAAATTGATGGAGCTAATTCCTCCGTCACATTAATTTAGCTAAATGGGTTTATTTGCCGATTTCATTATTTTTTGAGGGAAATTATTTTTTGAAATAAGAGCAACATGTTCAATTACTGTGAGTAGCCTATGAAAACAATTAATCAATTTAACTGGGGATTATTTTATTTAAAAAAGTTTTCTTAGTTTTCTGTTTGATTTCACTAGTAAGATTTTCATGATCATCTAACTAGATAAGTATAAAGGGAAACATTGAATTCAAGAACTACGTGGACCTCTCTATAGATATGACAAGGACCTCTAAAGATCCATCATCTACACTTTAAGAAGTATTGAAATATACAATATTAAAATACTTTAATACCACGAATTTCTCCAGATGTGAAACAAAAGTCACTTTGCGGAAATGCGTGGCATATACGGAATTGCATAGAATTTATTGGCATGTGGTATATATTATAAATACTTTTACAAATAAAACTAAAGTATCTCAGATATTACCATAACAATAATTCATTGAAACATGTATTTATACTGTCTTTATGTATAATTAACATGAAAAATGAAATCCTATCAAAATCACTTGAAGTTTGAAGTGATATAGAAAGTAGATTACCAGAATTATAAAAAGCATGTGGATAAATATACAGTAGACGGTTTTTTTTATTAAACTAATCATCAGGGTTGCGTAGTTTAATACAAAAGTAAAACAGTTTCCGTTATAGGTCGTGCTATTAGCTAAGAAATTCGACCTATAATGCACCCGACTGGTTGGATTTTATTTACCATTTCAAAATAGGAAAAAGATGAATTTAATTGAAATAATAATATTGAATAATAACTATAATAATAATAATACACACATATATATATAAAGGTAGTGAAACGTAAGAAATTTTAAGTATATCTCGTGGAGTCCATTATAGATTATGTTTCGGAACACTAAGAATCTGCAGTCTACAGTTTAAGAGGCGCTGAGATAGACTATAGTAGATGTAATCTGATTCGGGGGATTTCTCCAAATGTGAGACAAAAGTCACTTTCTGCAAATGTGTACCACATAGGGAATCACAGATTATTTATTGACACGTGTCATTGATAAAACAAAATGCAGCGAAACTTAAGCAACTTTAAACTTATTTAAAATTATTGGCAACTAATGGGCAGAAACCATTAAAAATGCACGTGAAATATTAAAATTTGTGAAAAAATATCGATTGGACTTATAACTAACTTGGATCTATATCTATACTTGGACAATTTATTTTGCATTTAAAATGTTGTAAATACTTATTTTGAAAACTAGGCCACAGTACCATTTAATGTTAACATATGCAAGTGCAATGCAATATGATCAAAAGAAGTAAAAAGAAAGAAACACTATAAAAATACAGAAATGCAAAAGAAAAGGATTAATCTTTCTTCATATATACTTTCTTCATAAACAATATGGACTTCTATTTTTAAAACAGAATCCAGACAGAAGGAATAGTTGAGGAAAAGAGTAAAATTGAAGAAACAGCCAATAAGAAAATAGAATGCTTTAGCCAATCACACAAGAGTATAAAAAAATTGGAAGAACATAGAATCAAAGGAGAATTATGAAACAAATTGAATAAAAACACAATAAAAAATAACCTTAAATTGCAATATTTTTTATTATAAAATAAATTTTATATTAGAAGGCGTAAGTACAGAATGTTGATGATACAAAATTCCAATATAGCTCAATACGAAATGTTTTGTCAAGTCAATAATATTATGTCATGAAAAGATAAATGAATTTTGAAATTTTATTTCGAGCATGTTACATAAGACAATTCTTTTATATTACGTTAATGTTGTATTACGTAATTTGAAAGTTAAAATTAGATACTCATTAACATCCTAAAATAATAATAAAAAGTAGAAAAAAAACCCACTCTGCAAAAACAATTTTCAAAAATAGCTCTAAGGCTCTTTAAATTAGCAAAACAAACGAAATATATAGAGTTGAAATTTGTGTTTCTCATTGAGCGCAGAAAAGTTGAGGCCACACTTAATTCCATAGTATAATGAAAGAGTAGAAGCATTTAAAAAACGCAAACTTTTTTAATGGAATTTTTTAGTGGGGAAAATTCTTAGATAGTTTTTCCGAGACTTTCGTTGACTAATTCATTTTCTATTACATGCTATTATGTAATATAAACAAGTATTAAAATTAACTCTCCAATAGTTGTTAGATACGTTGAACAACATGGAATTTCCTTTTGTTTAAAAGACTATTTTTCGCTTAATATTTGTGTTTTTTGTTATTGAATTGAAAATTTTTTATAGTACGCCAAATTAATCACAGATAATAATAAATATTGTCAAATTTCTCACTGTTAAAGTGTAGATTATTGTTTTATCTATTATTTGAATAACTAAAAATAATAATCAGCTTATTCACGACATATAGCAGCTAATGAAAAATTACAAAGTTTACAAGGAAAGGTAATCACAAAATATGTCACTAAATAGTAATATTTGGGCAGTACCTAGTTCCAGTTGTTAAGCTTAATGGTTATGCCTAATGGTTATGTATCAACTTAAGAGAAAAATTTCGTTTCGGATAATGAAATTTTCAATACTCCCCCAACCTCCTAAATTAGTTAGATAAATAAAACTATGATTTGATACTGCATATTGAAATACAGACAACTATATGCCTGATAAAGATGCTTAAATTGTCCTGTATAGTATTGATCCTATAAAACTTAAGTAACTGAACTATTTTCATTAATTTTATAGCATTTCAAATATTTCTTCGCTTTAAAAATTGTCAACTTCAGCGTGCTTATCGTACATTTCTCTTTAAAATTTTCATGTTTTCATTTTAAATTTTTCATGTTTTTATAAGCAATAAATTTTCCGTTATAAGTCTATAAAGACTAAAAATGTCAAATAAATTTAATTTCAGTTGTAATAATATCAATTAAGTTTTTAGAATGTAGAAATAGTAGAAATATATTTAGTAAGTAATTACGGAGAACAATTCTTTTTATGCACTTATCCAAATTATTACAAAAATCTTTCACTAGCAATGAAAAAAAAAAAAAAAAGTCCTCCAAGGAAAAAGCGATCTGCACATAAATGGGAAAAGTCCAATGCACTGTGGACTCCCCACTATTCACAGGTGAAGCTCTGCCAAACTTTTAGCAATTTAGTGACTTTAGAGACCATTTTAAGCGCCAATTACATACGTAAAAAAATCTCGGAGCTGAAACTCAAGAGGGAAAGTAAACGGAATGATCCGAAGCATTGTCAAATGCCCTATTTATCTGTTGATGACACCATCAAGGTAATTTTTTTATTTGGAATTGCTCCGAAGAGGAAAATTAGTTTCATTCGATATTAATTTGCGAATAAAGAGTTGCCACATACATTTTTGCTCCCTGTAACATAAGTCCCTATATATACGGGTGATTCTATGGAAAATTTTAGGCCAGGACGGAATTACATTAAATTTTTGAAGGAATTATACGAATCAGTTAGGAATACCTATCACGTCATCTATTGAGACACGATCAAGGCAAACTATATATTTGAGAATTGATCGGAGGAGGAGTTTAGTTACGTTTAGTTTCATGCAATACTAATTTGTGAATAAAGTGTGACCACCGATATTTTTTGCTTAACTTAAAAAATAATTTCAATAAATATACGGGTGATTTTATGGGAAATTTCAATTCGAAGTGAAATTACATTAATTTTTAGCAGAATTATCTGAAAAATTCGGAAATATGCATCGCTTCATCTATTGATGACATCATCAAGGCAAACTATAGATTAAGAATTGATCCGAAGAGGAGTTTAGTTAAGTTTAGTTTCATTCTAAACTAATTTGTGAACAAAGTTTGACCACCGATAATTTTGCTTTTCTCTAAATATAAATTCCCTACATAGACGGGTGATTTTATGGGAAATTTCAATTCGGAGTGGAAATATATTAATTTTAGCGGAATTATTTAAAACATTCAAGAATACTATACTTTAACTATTCATAACATCATCAAGGCAAACTCAAGTGATACTAGAAAAAAGTTTGATCACCGACATTTTTGCTTCTTTATAAAAATAATTTCATATATAAATTATGCATCAAAAAGCATGCATTAATTATATATTTTATTCTTTGACTTATACCCTACTATTATATTACTAGAAGACAGCCCGTCAAAATGACGTGTTTGCATTTTTAAAGTGATGATAAAAAATACAACTGTGGTCAATCAGCCACTGGCTTAAACAATTTTTAAAAATACAGCAGTTAAACATGGGGGGAAAAATCTATAAAAAAAGAAAATTTTAACAAAAATTTGCATTTAAAACTATAACAAAACTGTGTGGTGGATGGGGGGATTGTAGTGAACAAATCGTAAATAAATAAATTTTAAAAGAATAAAGTAAGGCAAAAAAATCAATTATAAAAGAATATATTGTGAAACTACAGCCAAAATATATCGAATAATACTGAAAGAAAATAATAAAAATATCTAAAATGGATAAAAAAATTTCCTATTTTGGCCCATTTTTTAGCTAATACTTAAAAGAAAACACTCTAATAATATCGAAAACAATGTCAACAATAAAGAGTAAACAATGAACATGTTTGGGAGATACAGGCGCTTCGCGCGCGAACTCAGGAGTTTTTACCGAGTGCTATTCCGCTGTAAGATCCACTCCACGTATTCTGTCTCCTGAGCGCGCGCGCTCAGCGCGCATAGTATCCGAACGCACCTGATCATTCTTGAGTCGTGATGTTACAAAGGATTCATTCTAAAGATTCAATCACGGAATTTGTCATTCTTGAATGGCAACAGTATTGATTTGTATACATTTTTTGTTTGGTTTGTTTTTTTCCGTAATTGCTGGTTGTTTTATTTAGAACTTAAACATTATAATTAAATAGTTTTTGTAGGTTTTAGAGAAAATGAGTAATGAATAAATCTTTCACATGTATATCTTCATAAGTTGAACAGTTAGAATATTTGTGAACAGCTCGGAATAGTTAAGCCTAACCTGGACGCAGTTGCAATAGGTTTATTTTTCTCGTGGATGGGTTGTCCCCGGAATCGTCGTACACGGAGGGGTTTTATATATATAATTAAATTTTAACACGTTTACTGTCGCAGACGCGCCGACGCGTGATAAGGCGCCAACGTTAAGGGGCCAGCGCGTGATGTGGGATGATGTCCAATAGCCAGTCACGCGCTGGCGCGGGAAAATCTTTCACTGATTCATTGTTATAAAAAGTAAATCGGCTTCTGGGAAAAACTACTTCTACAGTGCGACATTAACTATCATCACATCTTCACGAAAGCGGCAGCGAATGTGTTAAGTTAGTATGGGTCACACCAAATGAAATACACTGCTCAAAACAATTAAAGGATATTTGAAGTTTTATATAAAATAAACTTATAAACGATTTTTTTTTGCCGAAAATAGAAGAAGAGAATCACAAATGCAAATTTTTCTGGTTTTCAAACTGTAGAGTATGCAAATTGTGAGTTCGACGTCAAAGGCGTCGCTTCAGCGGCAGCGAAAGAAATTTGACTTTCAACTGGATAAAAGAGAATGAAGACAAGGATGATCGGCATTCAGTGAATGCTTTGTTTCGATGAGTACGATGTCTCAGCGAAGTCATTTGACAGATTCAGAAGCTTGGAGAATTGTTGGTAGGTTAGAAGGTGGCCAAACTCAAGCCGAAGTAGCGCAAGCCATTGGAGTGTCACAAAGTGTCATTTCCAGGATCTGGAACCTTTTTCTGGAGATTGGATGTGCAGGCCGAAGACCAGGGCAAGGTCGTAGACGGGCAACAACGCCCAATGAAGATCGGTATTTAGCGTTAACAGCTCGGAGACACCGAAACATGAACGCTACTCTTCTCCAACAACATCTTCGCTCGGCTACAGGCACCACGATTTCAACTCAGACTATCCGAAACCGGCTCCATGCTGTAAGTCTGTATGCTCGCCGACCGATGGTATGTGTTAGATTAACATCAAGGCATCGTCGCGATCGCAGGGAGTGGGCAACCGAGCATGTCAACTGGAGGAGAAATGAATGGAGCAATATTCTGTTTTCTGACGAGTCCCGTTTTTCTGTGCATCCGGATAATAGGCGTATTTTCATCTGAAGGGAATGTGGCAGTAGGAATAATCATGCGTTCGTGCACGAAAGTGTCAGATTTGGCGGTGGAGGAGTGTTGGTGTATGGCGGCATCTCCATTGACGGGCGCACTGGCCCCTGTATCATTCGAGATGGAGCTCTGACTGGTCCCCGATATAGGGATGAGATCCTTAGACCTATTGTAGTTCCTTACGCTGCAGCAATCGTAGATAACTTCATTTTAATTAACGATAATTGCAGGCCACATCGTGCAAACCTGGTGGAGGATTTCCTTTTCGAGGAAGGAATCGTTCGAATGGAATGGCCAGCGTGTTCTCCAGACATGAATCCAATCGAGTACGTTTGGGACGCTCTAGGAAGACGAGTTTCTGGCCGCCAACAACCCCCACAAACTCTCCAAGAACTGGAAAGAGCTCTTCTGGAAGAGTGGGGCAGAATACCCCAACTCGTCATTAATAGCCTCATTGAGTCCATGCCTCAAAGGTGTTCAACGTTGCTGGCCAACCGTGGAAACCATACCCCCTACTGAAAATGATTTTCTTTGAAGAAAATACCTTTTCTTATTCTTTTTTTCTCATATGCGCAAATTGTGTTTTTTTCCTTTGTACAGAAATGCGCAATAAAATGCATTTTTTTCTGCCAAACATGTGTAATTTATTCTCATATAACCTACTGTGTCTGTCGACCATGTATCAATCAGCTAAAAAGTTTCCCAGATACAAAATCCACCTAACACTGCAATATCCTTTAATTGTTTTGAGCAGTGTAAATTTCAATAATTAAATTTTTTTGCCCTTTTTCATTTTAACCTGGCGTCATGCGGGGCTTGGGTCTGTGAGACCCGGCACATTTTATTTTGCTTGAATCTCAGTAACTACACACGTGCGATGTTGCCGGTCTTCTTAGTAGCTGGAATTATTGAGTTAGCATAATCGCCGCACCCAACACCTTAGTCGAGCGCAAGCCACAGTGGGATTTACACGTGCGAAAAGTTGAAAAAGGTAACTGAGACCCACGCCCACAGTTAAATTATGTCTTTACAACATGGCGCAAAAAAAGGTTACACTAACTACGGGGATGGGTCTCAGTTACCCTTTTCAACTTTGCGTACGTGTAACTGTGGTTTGCGCGCGACTAATTGTGTTGGATGCGGCGATTATACTAACTCAATACCTAAAGCAACTGAGAAGACCGGCAACATCGCACGCGTAGTTACCGAGATTCAAGTGAAATAAAATATGCCGGGTCTCACAGACCCAACCCCTACGACGCCGGGTTAAATATCTACGCATTTGTTTTGTTTTGAATTTTGTTATGCCAGTTATTTAACATTCACATTTTGTTGTTTGGCGCCAGAATTTTGCTTATAAGATTGGTTTCATAATTTAGAATCTTAGTCAGATGACGGGAAATTCAAGATGATGTCTAGGCACCTCCAGAAGTTATAATTCTTAAGGGGCCGCTTCACTCAAATGAAAAGACGCGTTCGCTAATGCTAATCCTATGGAAGAAATTTATAGAGATATCTCGGTTGCATTTTAATATTTTTAAATGATTCTTTTTGCAATGGATAGCTGAGATTGATCTGAATCCAGGCCGTTTTTTACTTTTTTGATTTTATTTACAGATATTTTTTATGATGTTGATAAGCATTCTTGTAAAAAATATCTCCAAACAAAATAAAAATAGTCCTTCCGGCAGTGCCGGTAGGAAGAGGTAGCTTTCATATACTTATATATATATTTATTTATTTTAAATTAAGTTATATTAGTAGAACCTGATTATGAGCTGTCGAAATCTTAATTCAGGTACACATGCACACTCATATTGAAATAGATTAATATATCGATGCGCTAACTCAGCCATTTTGTAAGATACACACCAAACAAAAAATGCTCTGAATCTTTGTATCAAGGTCAAATGCATAAAAGAAAAATCTTTTTCAATTTCTCACTTACTTGTATCTAATTTAAAATTTTAAAATTTTAAAAATTTTTTAAATGGCCGCCATTTTGAAATAAAATGGCGGATGGAACTGAGTATCGAACTCGATTCAGGCGTCAGTATATACTATGTACACACCAAGTTACATTCAAATCGGTTCATAAATACGCGTGTTATCACGAGACAAAAATCAGATCGTTTCAAAATGTCAGCCATAAGAAAAATTCAAAGTGCTATAACTCAATCATTTTTTAAGATATAGACAAAATAAAAAGTGTTCTGGAATCGTTGTTTTAAGTTCTAATACGTAAAAGAAAAATATTTTTCAACTTTTAATTTTTTCGCATTGAATTTTAAATTTAAAATTTTTTTAAAAATTTAAAATGGTTGCCATTTTGAAACAAAATGGCGGATGATGCTGGCCAACGAACTCGGTCGAGACATTTGTATGTACTATGTACATACCAAGTTTCATTCAAATCTGTTCATAAATACGTTAGTTATCGCATGACAAAAATCAGATATATATATATATATATGTGTCAACATTTGAACGGAGGGTGGTTTTGGGGTCTGGGGGTCATGATCGGTGAAAATATACCAAACTTTTCCGGAAGTGCTTTCCTCCGGACGGCTGCAATAGGTAGCTTTTTACTTTTTGTAATGAAAGCTACCTAAAAGTAAAAAACGGCCTGCATTCAGATCAATCTCAGCTATCCAATTCAAAAAGAATCATTTAAAAATATTAAAATGCAACCGATATATCTTTATAAATTTCTTCCATAGGATTAGCATTTGCGAACGAGTCTTTTCATTTGAGTGAAGCGGCCCCTTAAGCAACTTAGAGGACTTTACACCCACGACGGATTTTTACATGCACCTGGCACCACTAGAGTATCTTCTAATAAGGGATACCGATATTCAAATCGTGACGAAAGCAAGAAGATATAAGGATATGTGATAATGTGAAATATAAAAATTTACTTTGTATAAATGTGCACTAATATTTACAATATCATGTAAGTTATTTTTTAATATTGCGCTGTTATTCATACTTTTTCTGAAAATGGTGACTCGAAGGTATTTTTGCTACCAGTACATTTTCTGTTTATTCACAGAATTTTCTTTTACAATATTTGCTGATTTTTATAGGGCAAAATTCTAATTTTTTTTATATGAATTGAAATTTGTGTGCCACATTTCTTCTATAATCTTCGACTAATCATGCTTTGTTATTATATTCTACATTCACCGTATATGAAAATTAAAATTTCGTAATGATATAGATAAATCTTATCAACTATTTAGATTGTTTTAGTTTTAAAACGATGAATTTTTATATTCTTTTGTACAGCAGTCCATTGTTTAAAAATTATGTTTATATTGAGCTATAAAAAGCTTTTTTTACGTTTTACTAATTTAATTATTGATAAAATGCTATAATAATGTGATTCTAGTTAAAAGAATAATTAGTGATAGACATAATAGCTTTTGTTATAAATGGTTCGACTGTAAATAATAATAATAAAAAAAATCAGTCGACTATGATAACAGTGTAATGGGAGGGATGGTCTCCATTATGTGTTTGATGATTAAAAACAATGTTAATTACCTTGAAAGTTATTGGTATTATCCTAAAAAGCTTTTTTAAAATTACTTTCAACAGATCAATAGCAATTAAAAAAATCAATGAAAATTATAAACTATAAAAAATAATGTAGTTATTTGCAAAGTAAACAAACGGATCATGCTTTGAATTGGTTGTCATTAGCACTTACAAAAATTAATACTGTGTTTTATGACTTAAGTCATTTACAGAGCTTTATGTATATTTTCCGTTCTCATTCATTTTTAAAGGTAATACAACATGATATATATATATATTTTTTATTACTGCTTCATTTCATATCTTTTATAATCTAAAATATCTTCGTAAATATAATATTAACTTTTCGATGTTGTTTTAAATTTAAACATTTACTCGGTATCACTTCTAATCTCTTCACCATTGTGGTTATTATAGCTACCCTCCACCCTTCTTCTATAGTTTTAAAAAATAATAGACTGCGGTCAATAGTAAATTGCATAACATAAACATTTTAACCACTAGCTAGTTTGCCTAAATCATCTTGTAGAAGTTCTTACGTTATAAAAAAGAGTTGCTATAGTTTTATAATTTATGTGTCTAAATTGGTACAATAATAGTGATAATTAATTAACATCCATAAAAAAAGAAAAAGAAAAAGAAAGGAACCTGGTTTCTCCCCCACTTTCTCTGATCCACGAAGTTGGAAAGTTAACGTATAGATTATAAATGCATTTAAAAAATAATCTTATTTATAATCTCGCTATAGCTAAATAAGAATCCCTATTTTATTTAGCTGTAATATTGCTTATCCTGATGTGGAAGTTCTTATCCAATAAAGAAAGATTTGCTGTAGTTTTGTAATTTGTATGTCCAAATAGCTACAATAATGATTGTCATATTGATAATTGGTAATTGATTACCATATATTAAGATTAAATGGTCTTTCCATTTTTCTGAACCGTGGGGGATGAGGGAACAATATAACTAATCACAATGTATTTAAAAAAAAAAGAATCATCTTTATAACTTCGTTATGGCTAAATACGAATCCCTATCTTATTTAGCTATAATATTACTTTTCATGGTGTAGAAGTTTTCACACAGTTAAAAAACAGTTGCTATATATATTTTTTAAATTTATGTGTCTAAATAGCTACAATATTATTGATAAATTATTACCGTATATTGAAAAAATAATTAAAAAAAAAATTTCATTTTTTTTTCCGAATAACATTTTTTTAATGCACTAACGTTTCTGCAAATTGATTTGCTTTTTATGCAATGACGTCATTTGGTAGGTCAATTTTTTTTGCGATACAGGAGTTTAATGTCGCTAATACGGTGTAATTTCCCCCAATCGCAAATTATAACCATCTGTTTCAGAAGCCGTTCATTTTCAGTATTACATTCGAAATCGCCAGTAACTTGATACCGTTGCATGACGCACATATGGAGCTGAAGCACGTGAAGGCCTTATTTCACTCACGAACAATTACAAAATAATTATTTGTTTAATTATTGGAATTTCTTCCAGTGAAAGTAAATTAAGAATTAAATAAAATTGTGAGAAGAAATGCGATACTCCACCATAATTCAATCTCAAACTATACAATATGAGCTTTAAAAACGTCTTCTATTTAGTTAAAAGGTGATAAATAAAAATGCTACAAATGTTACAGGTGTAAAATATAGGTTAAAAAAATCTTGGTACCTTCTTTCTGTAAATTCGCAGCCATCGTTAGAAAATACTTCATTAATTGATGTTGTATTCATTTCAAATACTTCATTGAGTGAGTTTATATTTCTTAGGGTAGCTGGAAGTAAAAGGCGTAGAACTCTGGATTAAATTTTTATAGAGAGAAAATATTTAACTGTCCCATTCATTCATTTTAATACGTCACTTTGTTCAAATATGTCATTTTTGCTTTTAAATGAATAGCTAGACTGCTATAAAAATATTTCCAGAGACCCTACGAATTATACACACTCCCATTTCAAACAATGTCCCGTATTAAAATCAATGAAGCTATTTCATGACGGTGACTGCAAATTTTTTACAATTTTTTTCACGTACATGAATAATTAAAAAAAAAAGATGTGAATGAGTCTAACAGACTGTAGAACTAAAGAAAATAGCAATTTGTTTCTTATAGCGTTTATTTTTTTGTGAGCTACGTGTTATAGAAAAATGGCTTGCAGTAGAAATATATGAAATCTACAAAAATGAAAACATAAATAATTTTACTGTGCGTTAAGATACCATTTTCAGAGTCCATTAAAAATTAAAAAAAAATCATTAAATATTTTACTTTATGTTTTCCAATTTTTTTTATAATACAAACAAGTAAAATAAAAGAAAAAAATCCAAAGACATTGTCAAAAAATGTAATTTTTGAGTCCTCATGTATCATGAAATTTTAGGTGCAAAAAACGAATTTTAATTTTTTTTTCGCTGTTCAAACTTTTTTAGTTATCTGTTTGTTAATATAAATTCATAAATGAAATCTAAAGAAAAAAAAAACCTGGGGTTTGAAGACGATAAAGTTCATGTTGTGTAATTTATAACTAAGAATTTTTTGTGAATGTCAGGTGCAGATAATACAAAAATGATAACAATAATGATAATAATAAAAAAAGAATCAGAATGCATTTTTAAACCATGTTAGTTTAACATTACAGAAATAATTAAAAATATTTATAACTTTTCTTAATTTACTTATTTTATAACTAACATTATAAATTAATTTTTAATATAGGATATTTTTGCTAAAAACAAAAATTCAGTGCATTTTCTTATTTATTTATAGATTTTATAAATTGATTTATCAGTTGTTGAATATGTGTGACGGAAAAGCATTATTTTTACAGAAATTTCATAATAACTAAGATTATAGAACATACCTCAATTTAAATGTACATTCATTAATTGTATAATTGAATTGTCTTAGTTGAATTAAGATAATGTAATACGTGGAGTTCATAAAAATAAGTTTTAATTATAAATTTTAATAGTATGACCTATAAGCCTTACAAATTAATGGTTCAAAATCACAAGTAGGTCAAACAGTTTTAGAAACGCGCATGCGCGAGTACTGCTTTGATACTGACACGCTTGCAATACCACATACACAAAATGGCGACTCTTGAACAAAAAACATTGTTGGCATGGGGACTTAAAAGTCGTTAGATTCATACGATTTTTTTTTCTTTTGGGACACAGAATTAAACAAATACATTTTCATGAACTCATGAATATTCCTTTTTCTTTTCTACGTTATAAAAGATAAAATTTCCTTGAATAGAAGAAAGTTGGAAAAAAGAAAAAGCGTCGGATTCGAACCACCCATCTTACATAAGGTGAATACGCTAGCACTGAGCAATAGTTGTACAGCAGGGAAAAGCTTTGAAGTGAATACGTTTGCTTCAGATGTGCAAGTCCTTGATAAATTTCTTTAAAAAAAATAATTTTAAATTTAATTTCAAAAAATTTTTAGACTGTTTCGGGGGATTTTATACTTTGATTATATAGGAAAAAAATATGAATTTTAAATATTTTTATGTAGATTGCTAGACGTAAAATACACTGCTCGACATTGAAAATGCAACACCAAGAAGGAGTGATCGGAAAGTGATGAAATTTGGGGGAAAGACAGAGACAGCAAAGAGCATTAAGTGATCTTTATTTCAAAATGATAGTCAGAATACAGAATGAAAACGGCGTCGGCTCAGTAGGATGTAGGACCACCGCGAACTGCGATGAACGAAGAAGCACGTCTAGGCATAGAGTCAATAAGAGCGTGGATGGTGTCCTGAAAGATCGCTTTCCATTCCCTTTCAACCATTTGCACAGTTCGTCTTCTGAACGAGGCAGGAGCAGAGTCCGCAAAACGGCGTCCAATCACATCCCACACATGTTCAATTGGTGACAGATCAGGAGAGTACGGTGGCCAGGGAAGCATCTGTATACCTTGCAGAGCATGTTGGCACATGCGAGCACTGTGTGGTCGGGCGTTATCATGCTGAAAAATTGTATTAGGCTGCCCCTGAAGGTAGGGGATTGCCACTGGCCGCAGTACATTATCTTAGAATCGTTGGACCGTCATAGTGCCCTAAATACGAACTAGAGGTGACATGCAATTATACGCAATAGCGCCTCAAACCATTATGCCACGTTGTTGCGCGGTGGGGCGTTCCACAGTTATTGCAGGATTTGATCTGTCTCCGCGTAGAGGCCACACACTTATGCGGCGACTGTCACTGGATAAACAGAAGCGTGACTCATCTGAGAACGCGACGGTTCGAAATTCTGTCATCCAAGTCGCTCTAGTCCAGCACCATTCCAAACGTTGGCGCTTATGCTGTCGAGTCAATGGCAGTTTTCTTAACGGACGCCGTGAGTGCAGGCCATGTTCAACCAATCGACGTGAAATGATTCTGGTCAACATGGAACACATCCAGGGTATCTTGTAATTGCTGCAGAATCGAGGTACATGTGATTGCGGGCCCGCCGCAGCTTGTCGGTGGATGTTTCGATCCACGTCTGCTGACGTCACTATGGCTGCACCTGCACCCCTCAATCTTGCCACATTTCCTTGTTTCAATCATGTTCGCCATAGCCGATGCACCGTGATCGCATCCATGTGGGTATCAGCTGTGATTTGACGTAAAGACCAACCCCCCCTTGTCAGTCCCATCACCACACCTCTCGTAAAATCATCTATCTGCTGGAATGCATTCGTTGACGGCGACCTGGCATTCTCTTCTATACACGTATTTTCCCAGACAAAAACAAAATTTCTTCGATAATTCGTCTGGCAGAAATAGCGACACGAATATTGCCCATTCTACAAGTTCCTTCCCTTATATCTTACATCACGTGCGTCGGAGACCTACGCATTTCACATCATTTGCATAACTCAGTGACATGCGCCTACTCTGAAATTTGCATAAATTTCTGACCACTTCTTCTTGGTGTTGCATTTTCAATGTCGAGCAGTGTATGAATGTTATATTTTTATTACTAGCTGACCCGCCCGGCGTTGCCCGGGTCCGTATTAACAATATTAAACGAACTTGAAGTTTGTATGATTTTATCATTAACTCGTTACATGCAGAAATGCATTGTCTGAAATACGTAGCCACTGACTGTGTGAAAAATCGGTTTTAAAAACAACAACTAATATTAAGCTCTAAAAATACTCAAAATGAGCAATGAAAAACGCGGGAGAGAATATGTTTCCAACGATTGCATGATTTTCGTGTTAAAAAGTTGATATTTACCCGTAAAAATCACTCTTAAGTCACGTAACTAATTATTATTTTCACATACAAATCCCAAGTGAAATATTTTGAATTTCAAACTAATTATATCACTCTTAAATCCGACTATAACATGAATGAAATCGATACACGATGGTAGCTAAAAGATTGGTATATAGTATTATAATTTCAGAGCTATTTAACAAAAGTAAGTGTTATTTTTAATAAAATCTTGCTTAATGTTCACTCTGTGTATAAATTCCTAACCTTAAACTTTTGTACCGTAACCGGAACCTGTCTGTAACCTAACAGCGACTTAACAGTACCCTACCGTAAATTAAATATAACAGAAATGTAACCTATCCTTCCCTTTATTGTAACATATTCTTATTCTAACAATAACATAAATGCAATTTAACTTTAATCTAACTTTAACCTAAATAATGTAATAGAAAAAAAAACATTTAAAAAAAATACTGTTTCTTCGTAAAATATGCTTCAGCTGTAATTCATTTCTTTCAATTCGTTTTATTAATACAAAATTCCTTCCTCGTGCTTTTGTTTGAGACATTAAAATTTCAGCGGTAAATGGTTTAATATTGCAAACCTTTTTTCGGTTTACTTCGCCTCCACCTATCTTTTTCTCCATGGTGTACAGCAACTGTGATTAAAAAAAAAATCCTCATTTAAACTGACAGTTTGCCAGTCTATGAATTTTAAAGGTCTGTCACAGCTTTTTTAATTATTTCTGCGAACATTTTATGCAACCAATCAACCATAAGAAAATGAAAGGGAAAAAAAGCGAAAGAAGGCGATTTTTTATGAGACTGAGCTTTGGAATTTAATTAATTACTCAGTTAATAAATATAATTTTGAAATTCTGAGTTTCAGGTGCATCAGGAGTAACATTGGGCTACTCTCAAAAAAATTTTGAGCTTCGTTCGTGTTGTAGATTTTGCTAGCCATCGCAGACACACAGACACACACACAGACAGACAGAGCGTTTTGTTCTTTTATTAGTATAGATATTGCCATTTTATCAGTAATATCAATTTTTCATCCATTTAATTTTTTTTATTAAAATATCTTTTAAATGTGATTACTTAAAGTATATTTCAAATGCGAATATTTATTTCTAAATTTAATTTTATTTAACATTATTCAACTTTTCTAACATCAAAAAATAAATTGTGAGTACATTTAAACGAATGAGTAAAGTAATTATTATTTACTAGCTGATCCGTCCGGCGTTGCCCGGGTCCGTATTAACAATATTAAACGAACTTGAAATTTGTATGATTTTATCATTAACTGGAAGCATGCAGAAATGCATTGCCTGAAATATGTCGTAGCTGACTTTGTGAAAAATCGGTTTTAAAAGCAACAACTAATATTAAGCTCTAAAAATATGCAATATGTAAAATGTGCAATGAGAAACACGGGAAGGAACATGTATCCAACGATTGCGTTAGTTTCGTGTTAAAGTGTTGATATTTACCCGTAAAATAATGTTTTGAGCCATTATTGACTGTAATACACGATCGGAATGCATAAAAGATACAAATATATCAATCATAGGCAAGAATTATGTGATTATATTTATCATATGACTTTGAAATATCAATATAGAAGCATCATTTAAGATTTTCCTTGAAAAGTTAACATTATTCAATGGCTCTGATTCTTTCGTTAATGTCTTAAAATCGTCTGCACTCTGAAATCTAGATTTTAGACTAATATTTGTTATTTAAGTTTTCGCGCATGATTTTAAAAGAATGTTTTCATATATATATTTTATATATTCACATAGAATTATTAATATATTGTTAAATCATAAACATTTTTCATCTACGTTATAAAATATTAAAAGGTTCTGAAGAAAAAAGAAAACTTTTAGTAATACAATTTTTAGTTCAAATCAAATGTTTTCAATTTTTTATTTTATTTTATTTTGACATTTAATTATTCGAATTTATCAATTTCAATTATTTTAAAAGCAAACATTTTATTAAAATAAATAATATAATAGAATAAAGACCATTTTAAAAAATTACTATTTCTTCGTAAAATATGCTTCAACTGTAATTCATTTCTTTCAATTCGTCTTATTAATACAAAATCCCTTCCACATGCTTTTGTTTGGGAGATTAAAATTTGAGCGATAAATGGTTTAATATTGCAACCCTTTTTTCGGTTTACTTCACCACCACCTACCTTTTTCCTCCATGGTTTACAACCGCTGTGATAAAAAATCATCATTTAAACTGACAGTTTGCCAGTCTATGAATTTTAAAGGTCTGTTCCAGCTTTTTTAATTATTTATGCAAAAATTTTATGCAACCAACCAACCATAACTAAATGAAGGGGGAAAAAATGAAGAAAAAAGGCACTTTTTATGAGAGTGATCTTTGGAATTTAATTAATTACTCAGTTAATAAATAGAATTTCGAAATTCTGAAGCTCAGGTGCATCAGGAGAGATTTGGGGCTACTCTCAAAAAAATTTTGAGCCTCGTACATGCTGTAGATTTTGCTAGCCATCGCACACACACACACACACACGCAGACAGAGCGTTTTGTTCTTTTATTAATATAGATTTTTAACTTTGGGTTTTTCAATTAGAAATCTTAATTCGTAGAATTTTTGGTTTTTCATTTAAAAAATGAAATTGGATTTATCATTATTAGACCAAAAACTCATGCGTACTAGGAATTAACGGAATCGCTCCCTCTTCTTTTAAGCGTTCGGGAAGAACTAGGGGATAAATTGTGTTTTCTAGGAATACGGAAATTATTTTTTCAAAAAATGAGAAAAATTTAGTGTATATTGATGAGTTTTTTCTGACAATATATTGGACATTTATGAGAAAAACTAGGTTAGTTTAACCTAGTCAGTTTTATGCATGATTTGTTGTGTATACTCGAAATGAAATTTCTATAATATACTATTCAAATTGGAACAATTTTTTTTATGAACGTTATGTTTTTAGGCTCGTTTTTAATTATGTAAATACGTAGTGCCTTGTTGTCGTCGTTCAGTCTGTTCTTCTGTCTGTCCACCTGTCCTTGCGCATATAACAAAACAAAAATTACCCAATCGAATCGTTTGAAAATAATAATTATATAATTGTCGCATAATTTTGCCGTGTCATTTTAAATTTTATGAAAATCGGATGTATACTTTAATTACAGGGACCATCAAAGGTATTCCAGTATATTACGGCCAATGGGAAAAAATAGTTTCAAGTAAATTTTAATGATGTTACACTCTTTCAAATGTAATAAAATTCACATGCATCTATGAAGTATATATTAAAATATACATTCTGGATAATGTTTACTACAAAGAATATTTGTTATTAATTTACAAGACCGAACAAAAGTATTCCATTGCATAAAGGTACAGGGGAAACATTGTTTGTGACGTGTTTTAATTATATTAAACTGTTTCACATTTTAAGAAATTGGTATACGTTGTTGAGGTTTACTACAAGTTACTTCTTTAAAGTACCAACGCACCTTATTTGCTACGATTGACATGCAATTTTCATCGTATGTAAAATATAGAATGTCTGCTATTATTTAAAGTAAGTATTACTATTTTAAATTTCTAATGTGAATTTGAAATATCGAAATAAAAAAAAATCATTAAATTCGAAACTGTGTAGTGTTTATGCTACCATGGGCGTGCATTAGAGGGTTAATCTGTTGCCTACATTTAGTGTACATTTTAATAATGTAAATGTTATTATATGCGCAACGTTGCACAAAATTTATAAAAATTCCAGTTAAATGAAAGCAACTGGTTGATATGAAAAGAGTTATTTAGCGTAATTGCATGTAGAGAAGTCGCGTAACAATTAAAAAATTAGAACTTATGTACCTATGCTTTTCATTATTTCAGACATCGTATACTATTACTTTGCTTACAAATGTATAGTTAAAAGGCACATCGTAATTAATTTCACTTTTATAGGAATATCGAATTATCTGTATTTATATTTAGATATTCTACAGCTGTTTGTCAAATTCTTGTGAGCTGTGACATTAATTCAAACTGATGTACCTATAAGAATGAAAGGAAATTAACATTTACTCTCTATTTCAAGAGTTTTAGAATAACTTGAGTCTCCATTGTACTTTAAAGGAGTTGTATACTATTGCACATGATTAAAGATAGTAATATTCGGTAGAAATGGAATATGAAGGTGCTTTTAACATTATAATTCTTAGTCATAATATCTTGTCTAATTTATTATGGTATTGCGACCAAAACAGATTGGCTATTATTGATATAGTAATAAAAAGAAAGGACTTTTGATTTCAGATTCACGTCTTTTATAATAAATTAATAGTCAGGTGAGAATTATGAATAATTCTTAAAAGGGTAGTTTTTTGAAAGGAGCGTTTTCACCAAAAAAAAAAGTTAAAACATTCCTTTGGCATAGTGATTTAGCCAAAAAACTTCTCAATAAGTAATGGTGTCACTCGTTCTGCTTATTAATTTAGTCCAAAAAGGACTGAAAATGGCTTATGAAAAAATAGCGAAAAGAAACACTTCGTAAGATGGATGAAATTCATTTCTATAGGATAAGTGCATTTTCAGTCCCGGAAAAATAACTCAGTCTGAGTTAAAAAGCTGATTTTTTTTAAAGAGATTAAATTCTGGTATTTTGTGACATTAATTCAAACTGATAGACTCATTTGGGGGAAAGGAAATTAACATTTACTCTCCAATTCAAAAGTTTTGCAATCCTGTGAGTCTTCATTGTACTTTAAAAGCGATATATACTATTGTACATGATTAAAGATAGTAAGAATTGGTTGAAATGGAATATAAAGGACTTTTAACATTGTGATTCATGATCTCTATATATTGTATGATCACTCCTATACGGTAAATGCATTTTCAGTTCCGAAAAAATAACTCCGTCTGAGTTAAAAACATTGAAATTTTTTAGAATAAATTCTGATATGCTGCGACTTTAATTCAAACTAATATACTCATATGAAGAAAAGGAAATTAGTATTTACTCTCCATTCCAAGATTTTTGCAATGATTTGAATCTCTATTGTACTTTAACCCTCTGACAGTCTTGCAAAAGGGCAAAATTGTAATGTTGTTTTCTCAGCATTTTGTTTTAATACCTAAAAAAATACGATTCTTTCAAAATGATAGAAAAACCTTATTTACGAATATGAATGCTAGCCTTGAGTGTGTTAATCATTGCACAATGTATTAAAAATCCATTAAATCAACTGAGTTATATCATTTTAATTATTGCTTGCATTGCAGTGAAACCTGGAGCTTAGGGAACGTCTATAGACGGGCTTGTCAGTGAGAGGGTTAAAAGCAATGTATACTATCGCACATGACTACGGATGCTTCATAATGCATTGAAATAATCGTTTTTTATAAAAGCGGTGAAAAGATGCTGCTGCAAAAGTTTAAAATTTTTAACAACCGCATTATTTGCAAGTACTTTTAAATTATTTTTAAGCACTTTGAATAATTTAATAATCACATTAATAACTATTTTTTATACCGCCATGAATGAAATAAACCATTACACAGTACAAAATAATCATTTGTGAGGATTTGATAACGTAAGGTGTTTCAAAATTGAGAAAGCAATGTATTCATTTTTGATCCAAACATATTCATTTCGATGTGAGTATGATTTACACATTTTTGACTACTTAATTTTTCAGCAATGTGTCTAGTGCGCAATTTAAATATGTAGAAATCCAGATAGTTGAACGATATTTCTTTATAATATATTTTAAAATAAATTTAAAAAAATTAACTAACACGGCTGTCAGTACCATAAACGCTTTTTGTTCTGTATGAAGGTCTTTCATAACTAATGCTAATAAAAGTATTATACATAAAGCTATGGAAATTAGTTGTTACATAGAGACATGTTCTATAAACACACTGGAATAGATAGTTTTTAAAATTTATAAAGTATATTAATATCCGCCACTCTGAAGAGTTTGGAAAATCTAATAAAAATAAAAATTTCTTTTGATATTTTTTTCTGTTTAGATATTTTTTTTTCTCTGAGGCATTAGTAAAATCTAACGAAAGAAAAATTTTCTTTTGATGTTTTTCTTCTATTTAATTTAATTTTTTAAATGAATGTTCTTTGGAGATTTTTTTATATGTAATTTAAGTGACTTTTTCAGAAAATAGAACTTCTATCTCTAAGGTGTACGTTATTTTAAAAGTCGTATACTCGTAATTTTAAGTTACTGGAAATTGGGTATACTTAGACTGTAACTAATTTTACCTTTATAGAAGGATCAAATTATTTGTACTCATATGATCTGCTGCTACTTGGCAAGTTTAATTCTGGTATACTGTGACATTAATTCAACTGATATAGTCTCATGGAAAAGGAAATTAGCATGCGCCATTTCAAGAGTTTTGAAATTATGGGAGTCTCTATAGTACGTTAAAAGCAGTGTTTACTATTGACATGATTAAAGATAGTAATATTTGGTAGAAGTAGAATATAAAGGTGTTTTTAATATTATGATTCAAATTCTCACTATCTTGTCTGATTTATCAAGATACTGCAACCATTATAGATTGGTTTCTATTGATATTAGTGATAGATAAAACGGATTTTTGATTTCAGATTTATGATTCTTAATAAATTAATATTCAGGTGGAAATTATCAAAAGGGTAGTTTCAGAAGGAGCGCTTTCATCAAACTAAGTGAAATTCCGGTCACCAAGACTAATGTGCGTAGTACTCAATTTAAATAAGTTGAAATACTTATGATTGAACTCTCTATATATTATAAAAAAATAAAAAAAGTAACTAACGTGACTGTCAGTACCGTAAACAATTTTTTTCTGTCTGAAGGTCTTTCTTATCCAATGTTAGAAAAACTATCATGTATAAAACTATGGAAATAATTGTTTCAGAGAGAAATTTTCAATAAACACGCTGGAGTAGATAGTTTTTTAAATTATATGAAGTACATTAATATTAGCCGCTCTGAAGCTTTAGTATAATCTAATAAAATTGAAACTTTCTTTTCATATTTTTTTTTCTGTTTAATTTAATTTTTTAAAAGATTGTTCTTTGGAGATTTTTATTTATGAAATTTAAGTGATATTTTAAGGAATTAGAACTTCTGTCTTCAAGCTGTGCGTTATTTTAATAGCCGAATACTCGTACTTTTAACTTATTGAAAATTGGGTATACTTAGTAAGCACACCGCAATTAAATCTAGCTTTATAGATGGATCAAATTATTTGTACTCATATGTCCTGCTGATACTTGTCAAGTTGAATTCCGGTAAGGAGTGACATTAATTCACATTGATATAGTCATATGGAAAAGGAAATTAGCATTTACTCTCCATTTCAAGAGTTTGAAATTATGTGAGTCTCTATTGTACTTTAAAAGCAATGTTTACTATAGAACATGACTAAAGATAGTAATATTTGATAGAAATGGAATATATAGGTGCTTTTAACATTACGATTCAAGATTTCACTATCTTGTCTGATTTATCAAGATATTCCAACCATTATAGATTAATTATTATAGATATAGTAATGAAGAAAACGGATTTTTGATTTCAGATCTTATGAGCTTCTTATGTTAAATTAATGCTGCTTCTTATGTTAAATTAATACTCAGGTGAATTGTATAAATAATTCTGAAAATTTTAGTTTTGAAAGCAGCACTTTCATCAAACTTCAAAGAAACAATATTCATTTGAACTAATGTTTCTAAAATTCAAATATGTAGAAATTCAGGTAATTGATAATCTTTTTCTGTATATATTCCAAAATAAATAAAATTTTACAATTAGCGTGGCTTGTCGTTACCATATACAGTTTTTTTAACACTGATGGTCTTTCTTATCTAACGTTAAGAAAACTATTATACAGTCACCGCAAAAAAAAAAAAATCTTGACACTTACGATTTTAGACGTTTTTTTGAATATCTAGAAATATACATAAGGAATTATTCTGAAACTACAGGTGTGTAAACAAAATAGTACGCGTCATATATTTTCACGAAGAGTTTTCCCCGAAATCCAACAGGGCGACTGTCAACAAATTGAAAAAGAACGTAGATCCTTTGGATAACCCTGTTAAAACTAATGTAGCAAAAGCTTTCAAACTGCACATTATGATTAAGTGGCTTATTGTAATATAATGTGTTTATTTTTATAAGGATAGAATGTATACTCGTAGAGAAATTAAGGTTTTTATAAAAACAGTCCTAAATTTTTTGCTTATAATTTGCAGAGTTCTTAATATAAAATAATGTTCTTTTCTGAAAATATGACAAACAACTTATACACAATACCCTGCCATCAGAATTTAAAAATAATAAAAATTGTATGAAAAATGAGTAGATTTAGTAAATAATTTTTCATTGCGCATGCGTCAACGATATCAACATTTCATTTGCGTATTGTGTTAGCTAAATGTATAGAGCAATTTCGGTAAAAGTTTCAAAAACATAGCTTGAAAATTCTGAAAATGATCGTATATAGAATCAATTCAAAATCCGCTATTCCCAAAAGGAAGAAAAAAACTCAGGGGTTTTATCCAAATATAGTTGTACGTGCAATATTGTGTAGGCACTAATCAATGGAATATGGATACATCCCCTCATATTTTTGCTTCATATAGGGAATAACGGATTTTGATCTCATTCTTTCGACGATAATTTTCAGAATTTTTAAACTATGTTTTTGAGATTTTCACAAAAGTTGCTCTATACATTTAAACTAACATAATATACAAATGAAGTTTTGATAGTGTTGACGCATGCGCAGTAAAAAATTATTTAGTAAACCTGCTCATTTGTCATACAATTATTTTTATCTTTTAATTCTGATTGCAGGATGTTATGTACAATATTGATTGTCATATTTTCTGAAAAGAACATTGTGTTTTATGAAGAAATCTGCAAGTTATAAGAAATAAAATTTGGAAAAATTTGGGACCGTTTTTATAAAAACTTTAATTTCTCTACGAGTTTACATGCTATATTCATAAAAATGAACACAGTTTATTACAATAAGTCACTTAATAATAATCTGCAGTTTGAACTCTTTTGCTTCATTAGTTTTGACAGGGTGTTCCAAAAGACCTTTCTTTTTCAATTTGTTGACGGTCTCCTGTTGGATTTCGGGGAAAATATATGAGGATTACTGTTTTGTTTCCACACCAGGAATTTCAGAATAATTCCTTATGTATATTTCTAGATATTTAACAAAACGTCTAAAATCGTAAGTGTCGAGATTTTTTTTTTTGCGGTGACGGTATATGAAACTATAGATATTAGTAGTTTCATAGATAAAAGTTCGATAAACACGATGTAATAAATAGGTTTAAATTTTATAAACTACATTAATTTTAGACACTCCGAAAATTAGTAAAATCTAATAAAAATGAAAAAATTTTCTCATAGTTTGTCTGTTTATTTTAATTTTTAAATGACTGTGCTTTGGAGATTTTTTTATATGTAGTTTAAGGGACATTTCAAGGAATTAGAACTTCTGTCTTCAAGCTGTGTATTATTCCAATAGTCGTATACTCGTACTGTTAAGTTATTGGAAATTGGGTATACTTAGTAAGCTCACCGCAATTAAATTTACCTTTATAGAAGGATCAAATTATTTGTACTCATATGTTCTACTGCTACTTCTCAAGTTGAATTCTGGTGCGCTGTGACATTAATTCAAACTGATATAGTCATTTGGAAAAAGAAATTAGCATTTACTTTCCATTTCAAGTGTTTCGAGATTACGTGAGTCGCTATTGTACTTTAAAAGCAATGTCTACTATTGCACATGATTAAAGATAGTGATATTTGGTAGAAATGGAATATAAAGGTGCTTTTAACATTATGATTCAAGGTCTCGCTATATGTCTGATTCATCAAGATATTCCGACCATTTTAGACTGGTTATTATTGATTTAGTAATAAAGAAAACATATTTTTTTTCTTCTGATTTATGCTTCTTATGATAAATTAATATTCAGAGGGAAACCATCAAGAGGGTAGTTTTAAAATGTGCGTTTTCATCAAACTACAATGAAATCTGCTCATCAAGACTAATGTGTCTATTAATGTGTCTATTAATATCAATTTAAATAAGTTGAAATCCTTATAATTAATCTCTCTATATATTGTAAAATAATTTTTGTTTTAAAGTAACTAACGTGGCTGTCAGTACCGTAAACATTTTTTCTGATTGAAAGTCTTTCATATCTAATGTTAAGAAAACTGTGATGCATAAAACTACGGAAAATAGTTGTTTCATAGAGAAATGTTCAGTAAACACGCTTGAGCGGATAGTTTTAAAAATTTATAAAGCACATTAATTTTAGCCGCTCTGAATCATTAATAAAATGTGATAAAAATGAAAATTTCTTTTTATATTTTTCTTCTATTTAATTTGGTATTGCCATTATTATAGATTGGTCATTATTGATTTAGTAATAAAGAAAACGGACATTTGATTTCAGATGTATGCTTCTTATGATGAATTAATATTCCGGTGGAAATTATCAAAAGGGTAGTTTTAAAAGTTTTCATCAAACTGCAGTGAAATTTCCTCTCATCATGACTAATGTGTCTTATACTCTATTCAAATAAGTTGAAATCCTTTATAATTGTTCTCTCTATATATTAGGAAAAAAATAAAAAATAAAATAACTAATGTGGCTTTTAGTACTGTAAACAATTTTTTTTTCTGATTGAAGATCTTTCTTATCAAATATGTTAAGAAAATTATCATGTATAAAACTGTAGAAATTTATAGAGAAATGTTCAATAAACACGCTAGTGTAGATAGTTCATAAAAAATTTATAAAGTACATTAATTTTAGCCCCTCTGAAGCATTAGTAAAATACAGTAAAAATGAAAATCTCTTTTGATACTTTTTTTTCTCTTCAGATTAATTTTATCTATTAAATGATTGTTCTTTGGGGATTTTTTTTATGTACCATTTAAATGACATTTTAAGAAATTAGAACTTCTGTTTCCATAGCTGTGGGTTTTTTTTAATAGTCGTATACTCGTAATTTCAGGTTACTGGAAATTGAGTATACTTAGAAAGCCTTAAATTATACTAAATAGGCAAGAATTATTTTTATTTTTATAGGAGGATCAAATTATTTGTAATTATATATTCTGCAGCAACTTGTCAAATTAATTTTTGGTATGCTGTGAGATTAATTCAAACTGATAGCATTTGCTATCCATTCCAAGGGTTTTGAATAATATGAGTTACCATTGTACTTTAGAAGCAATTTATACTAATGCATATGATTAAAGATAGTAATTTTTTGTAGATATGGAATTATCTTATTTCATTGGTCCTATGCTTGTACTTTTAGGTTACTGGAAATCGAGTACTTAGTAGACAGAACGTAATTACTTTCATTTTTATAGGAGGATTAAATTATCTGTACTCATATTTTAATGTTCTATTGATATTTGGCAAGTTCAATTCTGGCATGTGGTGACATTAATTGAAACTGATATAGTCAGATAGTAAAATAAAATAAAAATTTACAATCCATTCCAAGAACTTTGAATAATATCATTTTTCATTGTACTTTAGAAGCAACTTATATTAATGAATATAATTAAAAATTATAATATTTTGTAGATATAGAATTGAGTTGTTTTAGTAGTCGTATATTCGTACTTTTAGTTTATTGGAAATCGAATACTTAGTAGGAACTTCGTAATTACTTTCTTTTTGATAGAAGTATTAAATTATTTGTTTTTGCTGGCAAGATCTAGACATTTAATAAAACAACTTGATTATGAATAGTTTAACGGATTACTTATCTACTAATCCCCCTGCACAAACTAACATAAGTGTTGGGTGCACCTATTCTCCGGGTTTACTCTTAAACATAAACTAGTTGGATGTGCCAATCCCAAAACTTTCTTCTATCTCATACATGCATTTTAATATTAAATAAAAAAAGTTACTCATTTTAATACTTAAATAATTTTAATTCAATACCCTACCAACTTTGATTTTCATCTTAAATTTCTGCTGCAATCAATTAATCGGAGTAAAAACGACTTTCCGTCTCTGCACGAGCCGATGGACAATAGAATGATAGGCAGATTTTCTTTTTCAAATTCAGGGAGGACCTATTTGCCTTACCAAAAAATAATCATATACAAAATGTTTAGTTCAGTTCTAGAACTAACTTCATACAGTTTTATGTGGTGCAATATTGAAAATGACATAAAATTCGGTATTGCAGCGCCCCCTACCGGCGGATTTTTTTCACATCCAGGGCGATCCAACTAGCTATAGCCATACATTTACACAAAAAATTTCTTTGAATTCGATGCATAACTTCATGGTCGTTTGGTAGGTGCAATATTGAAAATGGTACAAAAATCGCGATTGCAGTGCCCCCTTCCGCCGGATTTTTTTCAAATTCAGGGAGGAATAACTAGCTATAGTCATACACATACACAAAAAATTTGGTTCAATTCGATGCATATCTTCATATACTTTTGGTCGGTACAATATTGAAAATGGCTTAAAAATCGCGATTGCAGCGTCCCCTTCCGGCGGAATATTTCAAAGCAGAAGGAGGACCTCCTTGCCAAAAACACTCACAAAAAATTTGGTTCAATTCTATGCATAACTTCATACACTTTTTGATGGTAGAATGGCGACATACAGACAGACACACAGACACACAGACACACGGACAGACAGACATTTTGTAAAAACATGTTTTTTGGAATCTCTGACCCCTACAACGGGTAAATCCGTCGAAAACTCGAAGTCGAAAAAAATTTCGATTACAATACTTTCTTCTATTGAAGATAGAAGAAAGTAAAAATGTTATATCATAGGGGCCTCTAATTTACGAGGACTTCGTGATCGCCAGGCCTAGTTAAGTAATAGACAACCCAAGGTTATTTATTTACAAGGTTGTCTTTGATGATAAAGACCATTGCGTTGTGTTTAATTTTTGAAGATTACCTAACTTATGGTCCCATTGGTTTGATAAAGATAAATCGTAAGTGTATCAAAGTCCACTACAATGCAACATCCCCTTATTTTTCAAACCAACCCTATAAGGTATATTTAATTATACTATTGTTTTGTTTTATTTTAAATGGTCTAGAATATTATTAAATAGTCAGGTATTGCTAGTAACTATAAAAGAATAATAAATTAAAAAGACTTACGCAAAAGACAACTAAGAAGTTCTAATATTAATAGATCATTTATTTACATATAATTCAATTAATAGTATATATACAAAATGGAAACAAGCATTATTAATCAGTAAGTGATTTCTTACAACACGAAAAAAAGTATTATATTTTTGTTTTCATAGTATTAAAATGTCAAGTTCTTCCGGGCATTTGTAGCCATTTCCTAACTTATGTTTATCATGCGGTACAATATATACAAAGAACATTATAGAAAGAAAGTGTACTTGTTACGCCACTGAAATAAACAGATCCTTTTAAAGATGAAGACAAGTCGATATCCATTTAGAGACTATTTGTTGTAATCAACAGAAAAACTCAGCACTACTAGATTGCTCGTACTGAGTAATATCTAGCAAAAAAAAAAAAAAAAATGTGTCACAAAATATTGAAAACCACCACACTCTGAGACTAGTTGTTTTTCCTCTGCCTCTGTTTTTTTTCTCTCAAAGAACAAGAAGACTCTCTATGTTCCAAAATTTGCATATGAGGCCCTGAGGGATGGATGCAAATTAACATAATCCGCACAATTACAATCTCCAAGCACTCGCCTCTCTTTGTACCCGCCCTCGTGTAGACTAAGACTGCGGGCAAACAGCAACTTGCAGTTACACTAAAAGAGCAATAAATCTATCTTTATTTCCGAACGGAACAAAGGTTGCTAGTTTTGAAACCTATTTAAATGATTTTTGGGGTAAGAATCGTATCGAATTGATAAAGGAAGGGAAAGATTATCTTCAGTCGTATAGCTGTCAAATGATTTCGAGTTCGATTTCTCTCTTGAAGTTCAGATTCAGTGCACTGGAAGAGCAATTTATACATCAAAGCGCCGACACGAAAGATCAAAAATAGTGAAGCCTGACCACAAGAAGTTAGTGCTGTGTGCCCAGTCCTTAATGGTCAGCGGGTCCCCCATGCCCTGGGCCCTCTCAACCCCTCGAGTTTCTCACGAGACAAGGGACCCCACGAAGTACTGCAGCCAGGCCATAAAGTATGGGGTCATAAAAGTCCCTGTTTTTGTACTAAACTGTCAAGACTTTACTTTTATTGCTTCGAAATATAATAGGTCACATACATATAGGTCGTAACTTGCAATTAAGCTTTCCTCTTAGCAAGCTCCTTGCCTGGAAAAATACTTAATGCATTTCTTAGCCATTCTGAGTAAAAAAAAAACATACTACCTCTGACAAAAAAGTTCGGTGAATGAATTCAGAACGACCGATCTGGCAACAAAACTCTGCACCTGAATAGAGGCAAGTGTTGACCATCTTCCCCCGCCGTTGTTCAGTTGAATGTCGTTTATGCTCTGTGTAAGACTTGCTTTACTAAGTGCTTGTTCAGTGTGTTGGTTCTTAACTGAGAACAGGAAAATGAACGAACAAAAGATCAGTTTAAAGTTTGGTTTTAAGCTTTGCAAGGTACCGGAAGAAATTCATGAGGGGTGGTGCAAATTGAGCATCCACCATACTCACCAGATCTCAATTCTCCAGACTTCTTCCTATTTTTACCACTCAAAATCACTTTGAAAGAGATTTGACCATATTACTGACATCCAACGGAACGTGACGAAGCTTTTGAACTTCATCCCAAACGAAGACTTCTTGCGAATTTCCCAGGACATGTATAACAGATCTCAGCGGTGCATAGTTATGGCAGATGACTATTTCAAAGGATGGTATGGTAACTTTTGTTAATATTTCATCTGCATTAATGTTACAGGACTATTCACCGAACTTTATTGTCAGAGGTAGTATTACTGCCCTTATGAATACATAACTAAAAACAATAATACTGTACATTGAAAAAACCTACATTAAAAATATTCAATTAGATAAAAAAAATACATATACAATAAAAACAGCAATAATTATCTGTATACATCCCTTTTTTTGTAAATAATCCAAAATTGTGGAATCACGCCAACCTTACTTCCCCCCTAACACAATGCATTTGAAAGTCCATGTACAGGAACTATCGTCTTTCAAGTGGACCGTTGTCCTCCAGAAACACAGGCGTCACTCTCCGACGGTTGGACATTGAAGATCTGCAAGGCACTGGAGTTTCCTTTCCATGTTCCCTGATTCCTCTCACAGCGATATTTAAAACTCTGTGTAGTCCATCTATAAATATCAATGTCCATCCTCGAATATCCGCTGCTATCATCTGTACAGTTCATAATATTCGATATGTAAGTTTATACCTTACATGGTACCTAAAAATTGGTATTCCTTCTTATTCTGTCCACAGGTCTGTACTAATTTGTATACAGTCTCTAAAACCGTGTTCACTATAAGCATCACTTCATACTACATGAGTTCTGTCTATCAGTTGTGAAGGTATAGATTGAATGTTCCCAAAATAGTATATATGTGTACCAATTCGGAAGAGAATGCTAAAACGTTAACCATAAAGATAAAATCCCAAACTTGGGAACTTAATTTATTATGCCAAATAAATTTAATTTAGATAAACAAAATTTAGCACCCTTTTTTACACTAAAGTGTTCGAATCACGCCAACAGTACTCATATTTTAATGTTCTGCCGTTATTTCTCAAGTTGAATTCTGGAGTGCCGTGACATAAATTCAAATTGATATAGTCATATAGGAAAGGAAATTTAACATTTACGATCCATTGCAAGAAATTTGCAGTAATATTACTTTCCATTGTACTTTAAAAGCGATGTACATTATTTCACACGATTAAAGCTAGTAATATTTGGTGAAAATGGAATTGCATTATTTTTGAAGTCGCATTCTTGTACTTTTAAGTCACTGGAAATTGGGTATACTTAATAAGCACACCGTAATTTTACTTTATAGGAAGATCAAATTATCTGTACTCACATGTTCTGCTGCCACTTGTCAAAATGAATTATGGTGAGCAGTGACATTAATTCAAACTGATATAGTCATATCGAAAAGGAAATTAACATTTACTATCCCTTCCAAGGGTTTTGAATAATATGAGTTTCCATTGTACTTTAGAAGTAATGTATACTAATGCATATGATTAAAGATAATAATATTTTGTAGATATAGAATTACGTTATTTTAGTAATCGTATACTCAAACTTTTAGGTTACTGGAAATCGAGTACTTAGTAGGCATATTGTAATTACTTTCAATTTTATAAAAGGATTGAATCATCTGTACGCATATTTTAATGATCTGCTGCTATTTGTCCAGTGGAATTCTGGGGTGTTGTGACATTAATTCAAACTCATATAGTCATATGTCAAAGAAAATTATACATTTACTCTCCATTCCAAGGACTTCGCAAAAATATGAGATACCATTGTACTTTAATAGCAATATACATTATCGCACACGATTACAGCTAGTAATATTTGGTTGTAAGAGAGCCCGGTATTGCGCTTATTTCTATCTACGCGTATCAAATAATTAATTGATTAAAATCATTATATTTTACTTAATATAAAAAAAAACTAATTAAAATAATTTTACTATATTAAATTACTTGTAAAAAAATAATAAATAGAACGCCTTCAGCATATCGACAACAAACAACATTTTTATTTTTTAATAACAACAATAACTTCTGCCTTTTTGTTGCCAACAAATGAACGGAATTTTTACAAGTTCATGGGGCTACATTACCCACTCCTCAGTAACATAGTTACGATACAAACATAATATATACAAAAATATGGTACAGAAATATAATATAGAAATACAATATAGAAATATAATATATTAAATAAAATATAAAAAAGTACATAATTAGTCTCTGTAACGTTTCGGAAACCTTACTTGTCTACCAGAGCGTGTAGTTTTCTCACGAACATTTTTATCAGGCAAATCTGAATGTTCATTTTTGATTATTGATTGCACAGGCAGAGGTGGTTGGTCTCGTGATAAGGAGTGTTCTCATCATTTGTTAATAAATAAGCAAGTTTCAATCTATCTATGGATACATTTATATCTTTTTCCTTGATTTTTACTGTGTAATACTTTTCATGTCTTTTGACAACTGGAAAGGGTTCATCATAAGCAGGTTCGAGTGGTTTTTTAACCCGATCAATGCGAATGAATACATGGCTAGAATTGTGCAAGTCCTGATGAACAAAAATTTTTTGAGAAGGCTGTCGGCGAGTTTTAAAAGGTTTTAACTCTTCCATTTGCTTCTGCAATTCTTTAGCAAAGGTTTCTGTGTCGATAATAGTTTTCGGTTGTTTAAAAAATTCTCCTGGTAGCCTGAGAGGTTTTCCATAGACCATTTGTGCAATGGTAAAATTTGTATCACCACGTAAAGCTGATCTCAATCCCAATAGTACTGTAGGTGATGATTGAGTCCACTTAATTGTATTTTGCGCTCTAATTGCCGCTTTTAAAGTACGATGGATTCGTTCTATCTTCCCATTACACTGTGGATAATAGGCTGTTGTTGGGCTCAATTTAAAATACTAAAAAAACTAATTGACATTGAATAGACAGAAGAACCTTTAGTATCAATATAATGCTTTACATTGTGTTTGGAATTGCATATTAAAAGATTTGGCTTCGTTAAATTAGGATATTGTAATAACAGATGTGCATATTGAGAATTTTTGTCAGTTGTACTTATGCTATCAGCACTTGATACACACATAACATCGCTTTTAACAAAAAGGTTAGTAACACCATCTATTAATTTTTTATTATGTATATCAATAAGAAATTTAAATTTATTAAGGAAATCTGCACCTAAAAATACTTTGTCTACTTTTGCTATTACAAAAGGAAATTGATATTGTCTACGTAAACCCAAATCTAGTGTTAAAATTTTGAAACCAAATGTAGGAATTATTGAACCATTTGCTGCATACAATTTAAAAGAGTTACATATTTTATGTTTGGATGAAGCAGGAATAATTGATAAATCAGCTCCACTATCAGATTCAGATTCAGATTCAGTTAGGTGGGGAGGCCTACCATATGGCTTGAGCTCAACAAGCCCCACCTAACATTTATTATTAAAAAAAAAAAAAGTACAATTATTTCACAAATGGTTGCCCAATTTCTTCTGGGCGAACCTAAAGTTTTTACAATATTAAAATGCATAAATTTCAAAATTTAAAATAGAAGAGTTAATTAAGACAATTAAGAGTTTGTTGTCTATAAAAATTTTTAGATGCACTTTTTATTTAGAAAGTTCAACTAAGTTCAACTATCATAAGTATGATAGAGTAAATGTTTTTCGAAATGTTTAAAACAGAGATATGGTTTGATAAGCTTGCTAATGCGCAAGTTGAAATATATACTGATTCTTTTCAACGAGGGTGATGCAGTCAATTATTTTCTGTAATAATTTCGGACATTTCAATACATATGAAAACCACTCATTTAATTTCATATTTGATGGCTTTCGCAGATGAAAGGTTGAAGTTAGTGGACAATTTAACATGAAATGCAAGGAGGTACTTCTGTTCCCACAAGTACAGAGGTCAGAATCTACTTTATTAAATTTAACTAGATATGAAGAAAAAGGACCATGATTGGTAGCGAATAAATATAGATTTCGATGAAAAAGTAAAAAGTCTTCTGAAATTTTCGGTAGAAATTCGTATGTGTATCTGCCGGTATCTGCATAGTCCCAATAGTTTTGCCAGTGTTGAAGCGAATCTAGATTTAATTTTCTTTTTACTAAGGATGCTGGTAATGGATAGAATTTTGATTCTATTTGTGATGATTCCAGTGTAGCTTCTTTTGCCAAGGTATCCGCTAATTCGTTTCCTTTTATGCCCGTGTGGCCTCTAATCCATTTGAAAATAAAATTTTTAGTAGTTTTCTGTAATAGTATTATGATTGAGGTTACTAATATATCTCTTCTATTAATGTCTTTTAAGACTTGTAGGCTTGATAAACTGTCTGTTTGAATTAATATATTTTGAAAATTGCTTGAATTTGCCCAGATTATTGCGTCATGGATAGCTAACAATTCTGCTTGATAAACACTATTGTCATTTATTAAGGACTTTTGATATGTTTGAATTAATTGATTGTTATAGCTCCACTATCAACAAGAAAGCGTAAACCGGTTGTTTTGTCTTTAACAAATAAACGGTAATTACGGCAATCTTTAAATTCTTCAGCAGCAGAATTTGCCGCTAAAACTACTGCTGATCGGAGTTTTCCGATTTTTTCCAGCTGCACGGACTTTTACATTTATTAGGATAACACTGATTACCAAATTTAAAATGGTAGTAACAATATTTCCCATTTGGATTAAATCGTTTTCTCGATTGAGTTCTACTTTTATTTCGTTTAGTACCAGATTTCCGAATTTTACTTCTGGATTGCCTCTCAATTTTTAATGCCGAAATCTGGTTTTCCAACATAGAAATTTTCTCAAGTATTTTACTCATAACAGAAGAATCTGAACTCGCAGAATAAATTTCTGTTGAAGAGCTCATTTCAAAAATTTTATATGCCATTAGTGATAAATTATCTAAATTTTCACTGCTTACAATTAGAATATTTTTTATTGATTGTGGTAATTTATCAAGAAATAAAGTTTTCAAAACCTTTTCTGGTATGTTATTTCCACTGAGCGATTTCATTTAAAGCAGTAGTTGGCTTGGCTTCATACCACCCAATGAAATTCCCGTAAGCAATTTCTTTAGTGATTTTTCCTCACTCTCTTTAAATATATTTAAAAATCTTTCTTTAGCGGCGGTATATTTATCATCTCGATTACTTTGGATAATATCCCATATATTTTCACTGTATTTAGGGTCTAACTGAGCCACTAAATGATTGAATTTTGTTTCTTCATTTATAATATTTACAAGGGAAAACTGAGTATCAATTTGGAAAAACCATATTTCTGGATTATCTTCCCAGAATGGAGGAAATTTGACGCTTACCTTGTTTGCTTCAAGAACCTTGTTTGCTTCAAGAATCGAATTTGTAGACGTTTTCGTTGATTCTTGATTTATTTTTCAATGCGTTAATGTCCAAAGCAGGGTCACCAGATTTTGTAAGAGAGCCCGGTATTGCGCTTATTTCTATCTACGCGTATCAAATAATTAATTGATTAAAATCATTATATTTTACTTAATATAAAAAAAAACTAATTAAAATAATTTTACTACATTAAATTACTTGTAAAATAATAATAAATAGAACGCCTTCAGCATATCGACAACAAACAACATTTTTACTCTTTTTAATAACAACAATATCGTCTGCCATTTTGTTGCCAACAAATGAACGGAATTTTTACAAGTTCATGGAGGCAACATGGTAAACATAGAATTGCATTATTGTAGTAGTCGTATACTCATACTTTTAGGTTACAAGAAATCGTGTACATAGAAGCAAACACCATAAATGATTTCACATTTATAAGAAAACCAAATTATATCTACTCTATTTTAATGATCTTCTAATGTTTGTCAAGTAGAATAATTGCATGCTGGGACATTAATTCAAACTGCTATAGTCATATGATAAATGAAATTTACATTTACTAACTATTCCAAGAGTGTTAAATAATATGAGTTTCCATTGTACTTTAAAAGCAATATATACTATTGCACATATTTAAGGATAGTAATATTTGGTAGAAATGGAATATAAAGGTGCTTTTAACATTATGATTCAAGGTCTCGCTATCTTGTCTGATATATCAATGACATGAATAGATTGGTTATTATTAAAAGAGTGAGTTTGAATTTGTGATTTTTTAAATTATGATTGCTTTAATCTGGGTAAAACTTTAGGTGAAAATATACAATAATTCGGAAAAGAGTAATTTCGAAAGCAGCGATTTCGTCAAACGTCAGTGAAACTTTACTTATATATACTAGAGTCCTATTTCGGTAAGGAACCACCACATCTGAATCCGAAAATTCAACTCGAATTAAATTGAACTTAACCCCTCCCCCAAAAAAAAAATCGGAGTACGACACATTTGAACCCAAAAACCGCCCTGATTATGACATTTAGAAACCTGAAACCTAAGGTAATTTTAATAAATCATATTTAAATTATTAGTTTTAAATATATTTAAATTGTTGACTTTTATTCAAATATTTTAATACTCAGGATTCAGGATATTTCTTAAAAATCGGGGACACCTGAACAAGAACTAAAATAATCAAAATGTAACCCAAAACTTGATTGAACTCGAAACGTTTAATGCGAACTAGAGTGGCATCCGAACCATAATGAAAAAATATTAGCATCAACCAGACTGGTGTGGGTCGGGTAGGGTTTGGCTAAAGCCTGTTTAACCGTCCAAATGTCCGATTCCAGACCTTCTGTTTGATTGATACATTCTGTTTGTCGAATCCACATATCCACACTATTGTGTCATGTATCCAATCCAAATTCTATAAAGGTTATTCATCGGGGAATGAATAAACAAAGCCACAGTAAAACAAATAACCAAAAACATATGCACATAGAGAAAAAAATAACCGTAATGACAACGGAGAAGAACGAAAACATCCAATAATACTTTTCTAAATCAGATTTCTCCTTAAAACAGATTTTACTGTATTTAAAAAAACCTTTAAGACATATATGCATTTGTAAACTATTTGAAATACATTAAAGCGCATAGAAATTGCATTTTAAATTTACACTGTACGCGTTTTTATGATTTAGAAAAGTCTAATACCTATTTTACATAACTTTTCTAAAGTATATTTTGAAAAAATTTTAAATGTACTTTAAAACAAATCATGAAAAATATTAAAATAGAAATTCTGACATAAGCCTATAAGGTATTTGTACCCTATATGGACAGGGCTCTCAATATGGACAGCCCTAATATTTTTAAAGGTAATAATTTTAATCGAGAGATGGATCAACATTTTCGCGAAGTAAAGCAGTTGAAAAGATAATTAAAGCTGGAAAGTGTAAAAAAGCGCGCTATTCGCCATTTAGGAGGAAACTTGTTGTTTCGAGATGTGCTGATCTTAATTTCTTGTAAGCTTAAATTCTTATTAGATATGGTAAAATTACGTTAAATGTTGAAAAGTGGAGTATTTTAGAAAGCTAATAAAACATATTTTCGATTGTTATTGCATATTTTGCTTTAAAATATTTTCCTTATTCATTTGTTAGATGATTTAGTAGAACTACGCCCGGTTCCCAATATGGACAGCTTATATCCCCATCGACTACAACTGTAAGAAAGAAGAAAATTCAACGTTGCGAAAGAATAAATTGAAAAGGCATCAAAGTGGTAAAATCTTTGTTCAACAAGATGCAATTTGAACAATCACCCCTAAAACCTTCCTCTTAAAAACCCTTGCAGAAAAATAAAAAGAAGCCGCACCCCCCAGTAGGATATCTGTTGGCGAAATCGTAGGTACCAATGGTATGACTTCCTCAACAAAGGAGAGCTGGTACTGCTTCTTTTGCAATATTGATGCTTTTTCAAACATGCGGCCATGCATCACATGTGGCAGATATGTTCATGAGGATTATGTGGGACTTATTGCCCATGGTGAAAAAGTTTTTATTTCTCCATGTTGTGAGGACTGAGTCATAACAGATGTAAATTCGCAGACAGATGCTATAAAGCTAAGCAAAACCAACAATATTATTTCATAATATTTACTAGTAACTAAGGGGCTTCGAAGGGTAAAAACCGAGAATGACCCCCTCTTTCTAAAATGCATGTTCTGAAGATATTTACTGTCCCCCCTCCCCCTCCGAATACTTTAAGATACTTTTTTTAATTCCCTCTCCTCTAAAATCCCTTGGAAAAGTGGCTCTTCCATACACACTGTGTAGAAAGTCAATAAACAAACACCTGTCCATAATAGGGACAGGTAGTTCCTTATATGGACGCTTGTAAACATTTTTTTGTTTTTATCATTTAAATTAAACGAGAATAATTACAAGGTTGCTAATTTTAATAATGATAGTCAATAGTCCAAGGATAGTGGACACATATTTTTGGAGTCCTATGACTTGTATATAGGGATGAAAAAAATACATTTTCCTTAGGGTGTCCATATTGGGTACAGGTACTATATTTAGATATTTATGTATGGTTAAATTGCAAATTTAACTGTAAAACAATAACTAGTTGAATAGTTACTTTTGTATAGAAATAGTCTTGAACAATTTCGAATATTACTAGAAAGGCAAAATTTCACGATACATAAAAAATTTTGTGCGTTCCTTTGTCTAGTACTAAATTTTCTAGAATTATATTCTGCTGAAACTTTCCGAGTTCTCTCATTAGATATACCTTTGTGACATATATCTTTCAGATATATATACATTTGTTGACGATTTGAAATGTGTTAAAATGTATAGAAATTAGATTTGAATTTAAGTTGTTATTTTTTTTTTCATGACTTTGAAAATTTCAATATCCATAAGTACATATTTCTCTAAGTACATTTACATATTATACAAATTTTCTGATGTATTCATATTTTTATTTCTAAAAATATTCATAAAAAATATTAAATAAAAATTCTTAAATAAGCCTATTTAGATATTTACGTATGGTTAAACTGCAAATTTGACTGTAAAAGGATAATTAATTGAATAGTTACCTTCATATGAAAACATCCTTAAACTATTTCAGATATTGTTAAACAGGTTAAATTTAACGATACACTAATACACTTGCGATTTTCTTTGTTTAGTACTACTTTCTGCTTAATATATTCTGTTGAAACTTTTTCCGAGTTCTCTGATTAAGTATACCTTTAAGACATATATATATTTGTTAACGATTTGAAACATTTTAATGTGCTTAGAAGTAAGATTCTAAATTTAAGTTGTAAAATTATAGAAACTTGGAAGACATAAAAAGAAAGACTTGGAAAACTCTAATATCCATAAGGACATGTTTCTCTAATTATACATTTACATTTTACATAAATTTTCTGACGTATGAATATTTTTATTGCTAGAAAAAATTAATGACAAAAATTAAAATAAAAATTCTTAACCCTTTCGGGTCTGGTGTACTATTAATAGTACATGTCTTTTTATCGAGTATTATTTTATCTTAACATCTCCTTAGTTTCTTTCGATTTATAGAAATGATAGTATATGGCTATGCCTTTCTTATTATGAGTCTATATGTGCTTTGACCCCTTGTAATAATAATAACGATAATAATTTACTTAATTCTCTTTGTATCTTTTGCGATTCCTTTATTTTATACACATATTTCACTCTCTAAATTAAAAATATAAGTTACTTTTCTGAACCAGTCATGAGTGTTAAATCCAAAAAATATTAGAAAGTTTTAATACCCTTTCAAATCCTATTGTAACACTTCATTTTCCAAACGTCTTCAAAAACTCTTCCGTAACGTATCATCATATAAATATGAATTGAAAAGTACGCAAAATAAGTACATTCGTTATATTTCAGACAATGAGATAATCTTTAAATATCAATAAATTTATTTGGATAGCTACGATTAACGTTGTTAAAATAAAATTAATTTTGTTCTCAAATGAAAAAAATTCGGACCTGAAAGGGTTATATAAACTTTTTGAGATATTTATGTATGATTAAATGGTAAATTTTATTATAAAAGGATAATTAATTGAATAGTTATCTTCGTATAAAAATAGCCTTAAGCTATTTCGGATACTACTACAGAAGGTAAAATTTCTTGATACACAAATGATTTTTGTGAGTTCTTTTGTCTTGTACTACATTCTGCTGAATATTTTTCAGAATTCAATAATTAATATCTCTTTAAGACATATATATATATATATATTATTGATGGTTTTAAACGTGTTATTGTGTATAGAAGTAAGATTCTAAATTAAAGTTGATAAATTTTAGAAACTTAGAAAACTCTAACATCCATAAGTACATATTTCTCTAAGTAAACATTTACATTTTACATAAATTTTCTTAAGTATTCCTATTTTTATTGTTAGAAAATTTTCATGAAAAATATAAAAATAAAAATTATTAAATAAGCCTCTTCAGATATTTATGTATGGTTAAACTGCGAATTTGACTATAAAAGGATAGTTAATTGAATAGTTGCCTTTGTATAAAAATAACCTTTATTTCGGATACTACTAAAACAAGTAAAATTTCTTGATACACAAAATACATTTGTGAATTCCTTTGTCCAGTTATTTCCGAGTTCTCTCCTTAAATATACCTTAATGACATATATTTTTAAGACAAATATAAATTTCTCAACGATTAGAATAATGTTAAAGTGTATCGAAGCTCAATTATAAATGTAAGCTTTATATTTTCCGTATGACTTAGAAAATATTTATATCAATAAGTATATGTTTATCTAAGTACAGATTTACATTTTACAAAAAAATTCCAAAGCATGCATATTTTTATTGCTAAAAATATTCATGAAAAATATTAAAATAAAAATTCTAAAATAAGCCTTTTCAGATATTTATGTATGGTTAAACTGCAAATTTGACTGATTTTTTACCTTCGTATAAAAATAGCATTAACCTATTTCGGATAAAATTATTCAAAATACAAAAGGTTTTTATTGAATTTCTTTGTCTAGTATTACAGTCTGCTTACTATATTCTGCGCAAATATCTTTCCGAGTTCTCTCGTTAAATATACTTTAGGATATATATTGTTATGGCATATATTAATGTGTTAACAATTTGAAACATGCTAATGCGTATAGAAGTTAGATTCTAAATTTAAGTTGAATTGTTTTTATGACTTAGAAAACTCTAATATCCATAAGTGGTGTATCTAAACTATTGGGCAAAACTTTAAGAGTGATAGTATACATCAAGACAAACAATATTAAATGGGAAACTAAGGGTCCTAAACGTCTTCTGGAGGAGGTATGCGCCATTAAAATTTAGGGTGCAAAATTTCAAATAAACAGAAAAAACGTAACAATTGGTCGATTGATTTGCGATTTTCACTAAAACTATTCTTTATGTCAGTATTTTCAAGAAAATAAATTATAGAGGTAAATTAAAAAAAATGTCGATAGAGGGTGCTTTAGACTTTGGAGTAACGAACAACTATTTTTTGCATCTCATTAAATGTTTTCAGAAGCTTAGACTTAAACTTAAATTTTGAGCTCAAAATCTGAATAGTTGGGCGTGATTAAGTAGCGCAAACTGAACTGTGTTCAGAGGATAAAATTTCAAATAATTATAAAAAACGGAAAAATTGGTCGATTTGTTTGTGGTTTTCGCTAAAACTACTCTTTAAATCAGTATTTTCTTCAAAATAAATTATAAAGATAAAATTCAAAAAATGTCGATAGAGGGCACTTTAGACTTTGAAGTAACGAAAAGTTCGATTTTTTTACGGTTTTTTTTTTGCATCTCATTAATTTTTTTAGAAGCTTAGGCATAAACTTAAATTTTGAGCAAAAAATCTTAATCTTTGAGAATGGTTAACTTAGCGTAAAGTGAACTGTGTTCAAGAGGGGGAGCGGGTTAAAATTTCAAATGATTAGAAAAAACGGAAAAATCAGTTGAATCGTTTGCGGTTTTCACTAAAACTATTCTTTATGTCAGTATTTTCTTGAAAATAAATTTTAAAAATAAATTTCAAAACCTTTCTTTAAAGGCACTTTAAACTTAAGAGTAAATGTTATTTTTTGTACCTAATTAAATGCTAGCAAAAGCTTAGACTTAAATTTTGAGCTTAAATTCTAAATCGTTGGGAGGGGTTAAGAAGCGCAAATTGAACTGCGTTCAGGAGTTTAAATTTAACCCTCCCCCCCCCCCCTCGAATTCAGTTCATTTTTGCGTTACTTAATTACTCCCAACAATGCAGATTTTAATCTCAAAATTTAAGGATAAGCTTTTGCAAGCATTTGACGAGATTTAAAAAATAACGGTTAAAAATAGTTGTACGTTACTCCAATGTCTAAGGCGCCCTCTATCGAAATTTTTTGAATGCTTTCTTTAAAATTTATTTTTAAGAAAATACTGTTTTAAAGAGTAGTTTTAGCGAAAACCACAAACGAATCGACCAATTTTTCCGTTTCTTATAAACATTTCAAATTTCAAGCTCCTTCCCCCCCGTTCTGAACACAGTTCAGTTTGCGCTACTTATCCACTTTAAACTATTCAGATTTTGAGCACAAAATTTAAGTATAACCTTTTGCAAGCATTTAATGAGGTTAAAAACAGTTGTACGTTACTCCAAAGTCTAAGGCGCCCTCTATCGACATTTTGTGAAATTTACCTTTATAATTTATTTTCTTGAAAATACTGACATAAAGAATAGTTTTAGTGAAAACCGCAAATAATTCGACCAATTTTTCCATTTTTTATGTTTATTTGAAATTTTGGACCCTAAACTTTAATGGCGCATATCTCTTTCAGAAGATGTTTGGAACCCTTAGTTTTCCATTTAATATTGTTTGTCTGGATGTGTACTATCACCCCTTAAAGTTTTGCCCAATAGGTTAGATACACCCTGTATTTCTCTAAGTACACATTTATATTTTACATAAAGTTTCTAAAGTATGCATAGTTTTATTGCTGGAAAATATTCATGAAAAATATAAAAATAAAAATTCTTAAATAAGCCTATTCAGATATTTATATTATTGTTAAGCTATAAATTTGATTATAAAAGGATAATTAATTGAATAGTTTACTTTTGTAAAAAAAAATAGCCTTAAGCTATTTCAGATACTACTAAAGAGGTAAAATTTCTCGATACACAAAAGATTTTTGAGAGTTTCTTTTCTAGTAATATATTCTGCTTATTATATTCTACTGAAATGTTTTCCAAGTTCTCAAATTAAATATACTTTAATGACATATGTCTTTCAGGCATATATACATTTGTTTACGATTTGAAACATATTAGTGTGTATAGAAATTTGATTATAAATTTAAGCTGTACATGGGGTTTTTCATTGACTTAGAAAACTTTAATATCCATATTCACATATTTCTTTGAGTACACGTTTAGATTTTGCACAAATTTTCTAAAAATTCATATATTTATTTCTAGAAAATATTAATGAAAAATATTTTAAAAAATATTCTTAAATAAGCCTCTTGAAATATTTATGTATGATTAAACTGCAAATTTGACTATAAAAGGATAATTAATTGAATAGTTACCTTCATATAAAAATAGCCTTAAACTATTTCGGATACTACTAGAGAGGTAAAATTTTACGATTCACAAAAGATTTTTGTGATTTTTTTTGTCTAATACTACATTCTGTTTACTGTATTCTGCTGAAACTTTTTTCGAGTTCTCTGAATAAATAAATCTTTAAGACATGTACTTTTAAGACAGATATCTTTGAGTCATGTTTACATTTGTTAATGATTTGAAACATTTTAATGTGTACAGAAATAAGATTGTTAATTCAAGTTTTTAAATTATAGAAAGTTAGAAAACATTAATATCCATAAGTACATATTTAACTAAGAACACATTTACATTTTACATAAGTATATGCACATTTTACATAAGCATTTTGCATAAATATAAGCATACGAATACCAAAGTATGCATATTTTTATTTCTAAAAATATTCATGAAAACTATTAAAATAAAAATTCTTAAATAAGCCTCTTGTGATTTTTATGTATGGTTAAATTGCAAATTTGACTATAAAAGGATAATTAATTGAATAATTTACCTTAGTATAAAAATAGCCTTAAACTATTTCGGATACCACTAAAGAGGTTAAATTTTTCGATACACAAAAAATTTTTGTCATTTTTTTGTGATTTTTTTTGTGTAGTACTACATTTTGCTTACTATATTATATTCTGCTGAAACTTTTTCCGAGTTCATTAAAAACACCTTTATGATATATTTCTTTAAGACATATATACATTTGTTAAAGATTTGAAGCATGGTTATGTGCATAGAACTTAGATTCTAAATTTAAATTGTACATTTTTTCCATGAGTTAGAAAAGACTTATATACATAAGTACGTATCTCTCTAATTACACATTTACATTTTACATAAATCTTCTGTGTAAATATTTAGTTATATATACACTTACATAAATTTTCTGAAGTATTCTTATTTTTATTGCAAGAAAATATTAATAAAAATTATTAAAATAAAAATTCGTAAATAAGCCTCTTCAGATATTTATGTATGGTTAAACTGCAAATTTGACTATAAAAGAATAATTAATTGAATAGTTACCTTCGTATAAAAATAGTTTTAAACTATTTCGGATATTACTAAAACAGGTAAAATTTCACGATACACAAAAGATATTTGCGAAGTTCCTTTGTCTAGGGTACTGCTATCCATTTTCTATTGATTACTATATTCTGTTTAAACTTTCACGAAACCCTCTTTTACGGATTTAACTACGTGCCTTCAACTCCCTGTCATTAATTACAGGATGGGTGTAATCCAATATAAAAGTTGCAAAGTATGATGATTGAATAAAGATAAGATTAAAACAAGAGACCATTTTGCTTTTATCGGATATATCGCAAAAATTTTTGCTTAGTTTGATAATTCTAGGTTAAATAAGTTATCTGATAATGTTTTTTTTCTTTGATACATACTATATCAATAAACTAAGACATGGGTGTGCATAAGTGATGAGGATGCTAAATATAATTTAGATATATCTGTTGGTTAGTTTACATAAGATTTATTCTGTCGAAAAAAATGTTTTGCCAGAATTTTTTTGAAGAAAATTAGATAAAGAGTTTTATTGTTGCTGTAGAAGAATCTGTTGGATTTTTTTTCTGCATGTATGTATTTCATTAAGCCATTTTTAAAAAATTGTTTCAGTACATCTAAAATAATCAATTTCAGTAAAAAAAATGTTGAAGTTCATCACATATATTTAAATTTCAAAGATTACTACCAAAGATTTATTTTAGTAATTTCCCTTTATATATATGCCACTACAATGGGTAGGAATTTCTTGATATTTTATTTCTCTTTCATTGTAGTATCTATACATTTCTATACATTATTTCATATACTTCAAGATATTTCTGTGAGAAAAACTTATCTTTTAATTAATAAATCCAAATTGTTAATTTATAATTATTAAATTTTTACATAGATGCTAGTATCAATAAATTTAATTTTAAAAGGAAGTTATTTATTTTATTCAAATTTAAAATTGTTGAAATCAAATTATTTTTAAAAATTTCATTTTTTTTTCAAAATTTGAAATAAAAGAAATAGTGGAAATACAAATACAATTTTAAATTTCTAAAAACCATAACAACGTTTAAATGAAATTTAAAACGCTGAATCATTAATAAATCGCAATAATTTAAAATACAGAACAAAAAATGAATTAAAAAAATTATTGTTGATGAACGAAATTCCAATATTATAATGACATAAATATGCGAAAAATACGAAATTTCACTTAATTAAATCTGTCTTAATATAAAAATATCACTTTCCAGCAACGTGGACGAACTAAGAACCTTCAGTTTACTAGCGAGACGCGTCACTTCCAAGCTATAGTGTATACACGTTAAACATTGAAACTGAGGTTCCTTTTTAAAATTTAAATTGCAAACAATGAACGAAACACAAAGAAAAAATTAATTTGATTAAAATAATAAACTTTTTAAAAATTTTATGATTTTTCATGTGACACGAGGTATTAATCTGTAAGAATACATAATTTCAAGTCTCCGACTTATACAGTTTTTGTGTATGGACTCTGTAACAGACATACAAAGTACTGAGACGAATAGCATTTCGTAAGGTGAACGAAACAGAGAACAGAGAACGACTGTCAAAAATAAAAAGGTGGAAAACATTCGTTGGACTTTTGTTTAAATTCATCTTCTGTGTCTCTGGAGGTGTTCACATGGAACATCTTTAGAAACTTGTATATTTATAGCTTAAAGATAAATATTCATTTTAAAAATAAATCCATTGAATTGTTACAAGTATGTTTTCTTAATTGTTATTGTTGAATTAATTATTTTTGAATTAATTGAATTATTATTGAATTTATTTAATTAATTATTATTATTGTAATATTATTATTGAAAGAAATAACTATGTTTTATGTAATATAGAGAAATCAGAAATATTTTATATTTAATAACACATATAGACTAATGACCTTATTGTGTATCAGTATAATTTTGGAACAGATATGGTAAACGAGATCGTTATTTAAAGATTTGCATTATGCATGTAATTGTGCTGCGTGATATGCATCTTCAGTAAATATGCTACAAGTTCTTTTAAGTTCGACTAAAGTCTTGTATTTTCAATTTGTGATTCCAACAAAATTTTGTTGTTTTTGCAGAAGTTAAATTGGTGTGCAGTAGCCCTAACTCTCTCATGTAACTTTGTTTAATTGACTTGCATAGCAATAAAATATTAACATAATTTTTGGATAATAAAAACTTTTCAAATTGAGATGGATTGATGACATTATTATTACATTTTTAAACTGTACTATGATTTCCAAGTATTTCTCTTAATAGTTCATACTGCAATCATTTTTATTGAGGCTCTCCATAAAAGACAGAATAAAAGGGCCACATCCCTGTTACAGGAAGCTAACCCTCAGTTAAAATATGTAAAAACTTCATCTGTTGTAATTGTTTAGAGATATTTCCAGAGCAAATTTTTTAAAGGCCCACTCTTTCGTCAGAATAATATAAAACGTATGAAGCAATTTAAGGAGACGTGCTGCTCATGCAAGGAAATAAAGCAGGGGACGATCACCTGTTAAAAGCGAAGTGATGGAAAAACTTTGTAGGAAGTTATTTACCATGTTACTAGATATGTTCACATCAGACATCTTCAGAAACGTATATTATATAGTTTTGTGTTATAGTATAGTTATTGTTTTTTCGGTTCCTGGGTCCCCAAAGTTTTGTTCCATTTTATTTTATTATATTCGATCATAATTGCAATTTTGGTATCAGAATGACATGTTTTGAAGTCTATGATTTAAGTTGATGCAAATAACAACAACAACAACAAAAATCTTGCTTTGAAGTCAAGTGGGAGAGGAAATAATTCAGTAATAATTACTAATATTGCATTAATACTGAGTAACAAAGAGGTTAAAAAATAAATTCATTACAACACTCACAAGAATGTTTTCTTTTGAATCACTCTGTATTATCGTTGAATCTAGCAGCTATGTGTTATATAATATAGAGAAATCGGATTTATATTGCACTGCTCATAACAATTAAAGGATATTTGAAGTTTTATATAAAATAAAGATATAAACGAAATTTTTTTTGCCGAAAATAAAAGAAGAGAATCACAAATGCAAATTTTTCTGGTTTTCAAACTGTGGAGTATGCAAACTTTGAGTTCGACGTCAAAAACGTCGCTTCAGCGGCAGCGAATGAAATTTGACTTTCAACTGGATAAAAGAAAATGAACACAAGGATGATCGGCATTCAGTGATTGCTTTGTTTCGATGAGTACGATGTCTCAGCGAAGTCATTTGACAGATTCAGAAGCTTGGAGAATTGTTGGTAGGTTAGAAGGAGGCCAAACTCAAGCCGAAGTAGCGCAAGCCATTGGAGTGTCACAAAGTGTCATTTCCAGGATCTGGAACCGTTTTTTGGAGAGTGGATGTGCAGGCCGAAGACCAGGGCAAGGTCGTAGACGGGCAACAACGCCCAATGAAGATCGGTATTTAGCGTTAACAGCTCGGAGACACCGAAACATGAACGCTACTCTTTTCCAACAACACCTTCGCTCGGCTACAGGCACCACGATTTCAACTCAGACTGTCCGAAACCAGCTCCATTCTGTAGGTCTGTATGCTCGCCGACCGATGGTATGTGTTAGATTAACATCAAGGCATCGTCGCGACCGCAGGGAATGGGCAGCCGAGCATGTCAACTGGAGGAGAGATGAATGGAGCAATATTTTGTTTTCTGACGAGTCTCGTTTTTCTGTGCATCCGGATAATAGGTGTATTTTCATCTGGAGGGACTGTGGCAGTAGGAATAATCCTGCGTTCGTGCACGAAAGTGTCAGATTTGGCGGTGGAGGAGTGTTGGTGTATGGTGGCATCTCCATTGACGGGCGCACTGACCTCTACATCATTCGAGATGGAGCTCTGACTGGTCGCCGATATAGGGATGAGATCCTCAGACCTATTGTAGTCCCTTACGCTGCAGCAATCGGAGATAACTTCATTTTAATGGACGATAACTGCAGGCCACATCGTGCAAATCTGGTGGAGGATTTCCTTTTCTAGGAAGGAATCGTTCGAATGGAATGGCCAGCGTGTTCTCCAGACATGAATCCAATCGAGCACGTTTGGGACGCTCTAGGAAGACGAGTTCTGGCCGCCAACGACCCCCACAAACTCTCCAAGAACTGGAAAAAGCTCTTCTTGAATAGTGGGGCAGAATACCCCGACTCGTCATTAATAGCCTCATTGAGTCCATGCCTCAAAGGTGTTCAACATTGCTGGCCGCCCGTGGAAACCATACCCCCTACTGAAAATGATTTTCTTTGAAGAAAACACCTTTTCATATTCTTTTTTTCTCATATGCACAAATTATGTTTTTTTCCTTTTGTACACAAATGCGCAATACAATGCATTTTTTTCTGCGAAACATGTGTAATTTATTCTCATATAGCCTACTATGTCTGTCGACCATGTATCAATCAGCTAAAAAGTTTCCCAGATACAAAATCCACCTAAAACTGCAATATCCTTTAATTGTTTTGAGCAGTGTATATTTAATAATATGTAGACTAATGAAGTTAGTATATATCAGTATAATTCTGAAACAGATATGGTAAGCGAGATAATTACTTAAATATTTGAATTATGTGCATAAATGTGCTGCCTGATATTTATCTTCAATAAATATATAGCAAATAGCATTCGGTGTATCTTTTATCACTGCAGTGAAATGTTGTGTTAGCTAGATACTTGTTGAAAAAGTTTTATAACTACTGTAATTATATAACAATCGGTGTGTCAAATTACGCTATTGCTTATTATGAATTATATCATAAAATCGTTTTGATGTTAACTCTTAAACTGTACTAAAATTTCTTGGTATCTCTCTTAATAGTTCATAATACACTCAGTTTTATAAAGGTCCTATGTAAAAGACAGAAAAAACATGTTTTATAGCCAAAAATATTTCATATGTTTTGAAGTTTAACAATTGTTGGTATATAAACTGTATAAACTCATTTAGATGTTTTGCATAGGAAATAAAGGATCTACAACTTTAAAATTTGAAACATCATGATAATGCTTGTGAATATTGAATGTAATTCTCTTTAGGATTGAAATTATAATTTTTTAAAAGTAATTATATTACTATTCAATGTCATTCAGCTATGTCCTATATGTGTAAATATCGCAAAATACAGAAATCGCAGTCACCACAATAAAATCCCTATTAAATGTTATATAATGTAATTTATTTTGTTACACTCTAATAAAAAGTATTCATAAAAATATTTTCAAGAGAATAATAAAATTACATTTTTAATAACACAGATAAAGCTATGAAAAACTTCTTAGATTGTCATAGTCCTGGAATGTCACTCTGAGATATGTACAAAGTAAAGGGACTTTTGCTATACTGTTTAAGTATCTTTTTCTAAAGTTTTTAGTTTCTAATTAAAAGTTATGCCTTATAAAGCAAATGTATGAGGAAGGCAACAATTTCTGTATTTTACAAATAATTTTTTTTACAATTAAAATATGATGGTCACTGGAAATGAACGTCATTTTCCTGGCGTGCACTTTAGTTTTTTATCATGTATAAATGTAGCACTGCAGAAAAATTCTTTTTATTTTTGGCATAGTTCAAGTCAGAAATAGTAAAATCATTACCAGCAAAATCTTTTAGATGTTTCTTTAAATTCTTTGTAGAAATTGAGTAGGCTTTTATTATTTCACTTTACTGGTTTCCATAAATCAAAAAAAATCCAAATAGAGAAAATAGTGACTGGTTTCCAAATAGAAAAAAATCCATTTGTTAAATAAAATTAAAATGTTAAACCTAAAAAAAATATATATAAAAAATTCTTTATAATGAAATTGTCACTATTCTCGTGTACATATGCCATGAAATGACATATAATTATTACATACCCGTAAGGCATGGTGACTTCACTGCGACGTCGTTGTGATGTCACACTGTGACTTCACAACGTATTACATCTAATAACATACAGCATGAAAAAGTTTATAACTTATCACTATCATTGGATAAGTATAAAGGGGGAATGGGGGGGGGGGGCTAATTCCGCCTTTATTTAGATAAATAGGTTTTTCATGCAGAATTATAAGATTTTATTCAAATTTTAGATATAGGATCATACTGTTGAGTCGCCTGCATTGTAAGTATTGATTGTTCATTGGTTAAGTATGAGTGAGGGGGATTGAGTATCCCCCCCCCTTAATTTGGAGAAACAATTTTTTTACGTAGAATTTATAAATTTGCTTTCAATTTTGGACAGGTTCATTCTAATAGGGCTCATTCTAATTTCCTGATTTGTTTTGGGGATTGATTAGTTAAGTATAAAGGAGGGATCGAGGGTTATCCTTCTTAATTTAAGTAAATTGATTTTTCATGCAGAATTAACCGATTTGCTTAAATGTTTGGATATAGGTTCTTTCTGATAACGCGATTCCATGAATAGTTTTGGGCCTTTAATGTGTGAGTATAAACAGGGGAACGGGCGATTACCCCCCCTTAAGTTAGATAAATGGGTTTTTATGCAGAATTATCTGATTTTCTTTAAATTTTGAATATAGGTTCATCATTAGATAAGTCGTATCTTTGATTAGCTTTGGGGTTTCAATGATTAAGTATAAAGGGGAAAATAGGAGAACTAATCTCCCCCTGATTTGATTTTCGAGGGATATTATTCCTTTAAAAAAAAGGCTCTAATATACAGTTAGTTTGAATAATCTGTGGACTTAATGCCATCAGTTTAACTGGAATATATTATTTTTATTTTTTTTTATACAGCAAAGTAAAGTCAGCAACTTTGAGGTCCTTTAAAAACTCAGAACAAATTTCCTAGAAAATCTCTTTTGTAGGTTTGGCGTTTAATGCCGATTGCGTACAAATAAAGATAATTTTTTCACGTTTATACTGATTTAAATGTCAGCACACTTGTAAATTTAAAGTTTGAAATATTTTGACAGTTTTTATGCATATTAATTCCTCTCTTTTTATCGATTTATAACAAGTCATAATTATCGTTTACCCGCATAATATTATTCACCATAACGCCGCAGCTGTATTTTGTATGCTATAGAAAAATCTGGTATGTATTATATGCCCGGTAACACATAATGATTGAGCTTATTACATAACTGTATAATTGTGCAACAAGGTCGGTCGGCAAGGATCATTATTTAAAGATTTGTATTATGCACTATATAGTTGTACTGCGTGATGCATAACTTCAGTAGATATGTGCCAAATTGTATTCCTCATATCCTTTACCACTTCAGCGAAGAAATATATGAACTAGACAAGTTCAACAAGTTTTATCACGTTTGCAATCACGTAACAAGCAGGATGATAAATTATGCCACAATTATTATGAATTAACTCATACCTGATTATGTCATTTGGAGTTTCAGCACCTTAAATTGTCGTCAAAATTTCAAGCATTTCTCATTTTATATCATAATAATGCAGTCCGCCTAGTTAGGACACTTTAATAGCAATTAAGAAATATATTTTGTAGAGAAAAGTCTTTCTATGTTTGAAGTTTAAGATACGATACAAATTTATAGGTTAAAACAGAAAAAATTCTTTGTTTTAATTGTTTGTGAAGAAAACATTTTTTGTTCAATTTAGAAAGTGATTAACGGTAATTACTTCGAATGTATTAAAGAATAAAAGTAAAAACGTTTACATGTCTTTACTTATCAGCACACTTGTAAAATTAAAGTTAGAAATACTTTGACAGTTTTTATATATATTAAGTATTCTCTTTTTATCTATTAAAAAACAAGTCATAACTATCGTTTATCAGTATAATAACATTCAATAGAAAGGAATTATGCTTTATATGCTATAGAGAAATCTGGTATAGCACATAGAATGATTGAGCTTATTACATAACTTTATAATTGTGCAACAAATTTGGTCGGCAAGGATCATCATTTAAAGATTTGTATTATGCACTATATAGTTGTAGTGCGTGATGCATAACTTCAGTAAATATGTACCAAATTGTATTCCTCATATCCTTTACCACTTCAGCGAAGAGCTAGATGAACTAGACAGTTCTTCAACAAGTTTTATCACTTCTGCAATCACGTAACAAGCAGGGTGATAAATTATGCTCACCACTTATTATGAATTACCTCATACCTGATAATGTCATTTGGAGTTTCAGCACCTTGAATTGTTGTCAAAATTTCAAGCATTTCTCTTTCTACATCATAATAATGAAGTCCGCCTGATTAAGGCACTTTAATAGCAATTAAGAAATATTTTTGTTGAGAAAAGTATTTCTATGTTTGATGTTCATAATATGGTGCAAGAATATTTGGTTACAACAAAAAATCCCTTTATTAAGTTAATATTAAAAATGATTAAATATAATTTCTTTTATGTATATTAACTTTGTTTTTATCTATTTATAAAGGAGTAATAATTATTGTTCATCAGAGTAATATCATTCAATATAAAACAACTATATTTTGTATGCTATAGAGAAATCTGGTATGCACTATTTATCCAGGGGTGATTCTGGATGAAATTTTTTTTTCGGAAATTCGCATCTTCGCATCGCATTTTCGGGAATCGGCAGGAGGGGTCCCCCTCCAGCGATCTTCGGACAAAATCGGCGTTTTCCCGCTATATTCAGACGAAACCAGCAATATTTTAGCAAAATCGGCGAATTATTGCGATCTTTTGCCAAAATCGGCGGTCTTTCCGCGATCTTTTGACGAAATCGGCGTTTTCCCACGTTTTTTAAAGTGAAATTGATATTTTATTGACGATCTTTAGATAAAATTTGCTTTTTTACGCGATTTTTTTTCTCAAAAACGGCGTTTTATGCCCGCGATCTTTTGACGAAATCGGCGTTTTTTCCGTGATCTTTTGATGAAATCGGCGTATTGTTTTCAAATATTCTTTTGACAAAATATTTTAAGGGATCTTTTAACGAAAACTGCGTTTTTCCCCGCGATCTTTTAACGAAATCGGCGTTATATCCGCAATCTTTAGAAGAAATCGGCGTTTTCCCGAAGTTTTTAGAAGAAATTAGCGTTTTATCTGCAATATCCGGTGAAATTGCCGTTTTTCCCGCGATCCGCAGAGAAAATTCGCGTTTTTCATCGATCTTTTGACAAAGTTCGTTTACAAAAACATTGACGAAATCGTCGTTTTTCCACGAAATATTGTCGAAATATATGCTATTTCGGCAATCCTATCACGAAATTTGCATTTCTACGCAACTGTTTTTTCTGCGCGTAAAACCATACAAGTTGGCAACTATGCGGAACTGATAACCCAATTTCAAATTTTCGGAAGAGAATGCCTTAAACTTTCGGAATTTTCGGACGAGAATCACCCCTGTATTTATCTGATAACACAGAATGATTGAGCTTATTACATAACTGTACAATTGCGCAACAAATCTGGTCGGTAAGAATCATTATTTAAAAATTTGCATTATCCATTATATAATTGTACTGCGTGATACGTAACTTCAGTAAAATATGTACTAAATTATATTCCTCATATCCTTTACCACTTCAGCGAAGCGCTAGATGAACTAGACAATTGTTCAACAAGTTTTATCACTTCTGCAATCCCGTAAGGAGCAGGGTGATAAATTATGCCACCACGTATTATGAATTACCTCATACCTGATAATATCATTTGGAGTTTCAGCACCTTAAATTGTTGTCAAAATTTCAAGCATTTCTCTTTCTATATCATACTAATGAAGTCCGCCTGATAAAAACACTTTAATGCAATTAAGAAATATATTTTATATAGAAAAGTCTTTATATGTTTGAAGTTTAGAATAAGATACAAATTTATTGGTTACAACAGAAAAAATTATTTGTTTCAAGTTTTTGTGAAGAAAAAATTATCTGTTCTATTTTAAAAGTGATTAATTATAATTACTTCAAATGTACTAAAAAATAAAAGGGAACACCTTTATATGACTTTAAGTACAAGCATACTTGAAAGTTTAAAGTTAGAAATCTTTCGGCAGTTTTATGTACATTAATTCTTCTCTCTTTATCTATTTATAAATAAGCCATAATTATCGTTTATCAGCATAATATTATTTAATATAAAGCAGCTATATTTTGTATGCTGTAGAGAAATCTGGTATGTATTATATACCCGATAACACAGAATGATTGAGTTTATTACATGACTGTACAATTGTGCAACAAATCTGGTCGACAAGGATCATTATTTAAAGATTTGTATTATGCGCTACATAATTGTACTGCGTGATGCATAACTTCCGTAAATATGTACCAAATTGTATTCCTCATATCCTTTACCACTTCAGCGAAGAGCTGGATGAACTAGACAGTTGTTCAACAAGTTTTATCACTTCTGCAATCACGTAAGGAGCAGGGTGATAAATTATGCAACCACTTATTATGAATTACCTCATACCTGATAATGTCATTTGGAGTTTCAGCACTTTAAATTGTTGTCAAAATTTCAAGCATTTCTCTTTCTATATCATACTAATGAAGTCTGCCTGATTAAAACACTTAATAGCAATTAAGAAATATATTTTGTAGAGAAAAGTCTCTATATCTTTGAAGTTTAGAATAAGATACAAATTTGTTGGTTACAACAGAAAAAATTCTTTGTTTCAAGTGTTTGTGAAGAAAAAATTCTCTGTTGTATTTTAAAAGTGATTAATTATAATTACTTCAAATGTATAAAAGGATAAAAGTGAACACGTATATATGACTTTAAGTACCAGTATACATGTAAGTTTAAAGTTAGAAATATTTTGACAGTTTTTCTGTACACGAATTCCTCTCTCTTTATCTATTTATAAATAAGCCATAAGTATCGTTTATCAGTATAAATCATTCAATATATAGTAGATATATATTGTTTGTCATAGAGAAATATAGTATATATTACATACCTGATAGCACATATAATGATTGAACTTATTACATAACTGTATAATTCTGCAATAAATTTGGTCGGCAAGGATCATTATTTAAAGATTTATATTATTCATTATATAATTGTACTGTGTGTTGCATAACTTCCGTAAATATGTGCCAAATTGTATTTCTCATATCCTTTACCACTTCAGCGAAGAGCTAGATGAACTGGACAGTTGTTCAACAAGTTTTAATGTAATTTGTCACTGCATTCCCATAACAAGCAGGGTAATCAATTGTGACATCACTTATTTATGAATTACCTAATACCTGATAATGTCATTTGGAGTTTCAGCACCTTAAATTGTTGTGAAAATTTCGTGCATTTCTCTTTCTATATCATAATAATGAAGTCCGCCTGATTAAGACACTTTAATAGCAATTAAGAAATATATTTTGTAGAAAAAAGTCTTTCTATATTTGAAGTTTAGGATATGGTGCAAACTTTATTGGTTACAACAACAAAAAAATCCATTGTTAAATTAATTTTCAAAGTGAATTATTTCAAATGTATTAAAGAATAAAAATAAAAATATCGTAACAAATCAATTACATACTGAACTGATGACATTTTTGCGCAAAGAGAAAAAATGTTTTTCCAATGTTTTCCATTTTGGCAATAAAAAAATTCTAATTTTTTGTAATTTTTTCATTTTAGTTATGCATTATTTCATAATGTTTAGATCATGCAATATTAAATTCCAAATCAAATCACAGATTTGTTATACCAAATTTCGTAAGGATATGAAAATTACATTTAGAGACCTCAACTATGTAAATGTACATTTCGACACTATTCAGTAATAGGAAAAACCTAATCAGGTCTTAGAGAATTTTAATTCACACAATTTCGCTTTAACGAAACAAAAATGGTTATATTTATTTTTTATAACATTTATTTTAATACATTATTTATTTTTATGAGGTATGTTTTAATATAAATCCTAGAACTATGTTTCTTTTTAATCTTTACTTACATCTTGTTCTGATTAATCTAAAAACAAGTGGGTAAATATGATCGCAGATCGCATTGATGGTTTCGCTTAATATTTCTTACAAAACAATTTATTTATTAATTAATAAATCCAAATTGTAATTTATAATTATTAAATTATTAAATAAATGATACCACCATTAAATTTAATTTAAAAGTAAGTATAAAAGGAAGTTATTTGATTTAAGGAAATTAGAAATGCTCAAATAAAATGTAAAATTCTAAATGTTTTGAAATTCAGAAAAAAATAACGGAAATATAGATAAAATTTAAAATTTCTAAACTCTAAAAAATGTTAAAATTAAATTTAAACTACTGAATGATTAATAAATCGCAAAAATTTTTAAATTAGAAAGAAAATTGAATTCCGAAAAATATTTTGATGTCAGATAAACGATACCCTAATAATATAAATACTTAAATTGACTAAAAGCACAAAATTTCTCCTTATTAAATCCATCTTAATAAGAAAATTTCAAGTTCCGATATCAGGGTTCAAACTCAGCACCTCCGGCACATTAACGAGAAGCTTTACCGCCATGCTATTATTTCTACACGAAATTAAGATTTGCCTTTAAAATTTAAATCGCGAATATGAACGGATGACATTGATAAAATTGATTTAGTTAAAATAATAGATTGTTTCAAAATTTTATGCATTGTTGTGTGACACGAGGTATTCAGCTATAAGTACACAAAATTTGAAATCCCTGACTTACACAGTTTTTATGTACAGACTCTGTTACATACAAATTACACAGACGAATAGGGTTTAGTCAGATGAACAAAACCCTAAAAACACGAAATTTCTTTTCCACTGCATTTTAGAGTCGTTTATCTCCAGAAACTCGCTTCTCAATCTGTCCCTCCGTGACAGGCTCGTACTCGGAAATTACCTAATTAAATGACTTGAATTTTTTTAAACGTAAACTAAATATCGCTTGACGGTCCCAAAATTATATTTTTTTTGCTTGAGAACTTTTATATTATTTTAACTAAGCGTACTTTTTTTTTTTCGATTTCGAAGCATAATCTCACGTTTGTTGGTCACTCAATTTCAGATTTCCCTCGGTAATGTAAAATCTATAATCGCTTGATGTGTTCTCACATTTAAAGTACCTCCTCCGGAAATTAATATTTTTAACTTATTCTTCTCTTAAAAGATATAACTTTTTTACTTAGCTTTCAAAATATTTCTAAAATCCATGCTTTATTTTATAATAAGTAGTAAAATTTTACTGTTACTTCGTCAGTTTTTAAAACATAAAATAACAAATTAAGCATAGAACTAAAAAACATTTTGAAAACTAAGAGAAAAGGCTATATTCTTTAAGAAGATAAGACAAAAGAGCGTCAAAACATTAATTTTCTGATATTTTAAATATAAGAAGGTATCAAATACCCATAGATTTAACATTGCAGAGAGGAATTCGGAAGATGAATGACCAATATCTTTAAATTTAATAGAAATCCACAACCACTGCTAGAGTCGAGGCTACGCAGATATTTCCCATGCAGTAAATTGTGGTTTCGAGGCTCTCGACGAAATTTCGTAATTTTGATTTATATTATTACACTTCATTTTCAGATAAATTTAATTAATAAAAAATTCCCGTTTTTTGTCAAATTTAAAGGGTAATTTTTAAAATCTTTTCAGTATTTCGTTCATTTGATGAAACGCTATTTGTCGCACTTCTTGGTCTATCTGCCGCAGAATCAGTACGCAAAAACTGTATAAGTTAGGGACCACCTACAATTGAATACCACGTGTTACACGCCAATTCATACATTTTGAAAATGTATCATTTTAATTAATTTTTTTAATGTCATCCGTTCATTTTTGAGATTTAAATTTTAAAAAAAATCTTAATTTTAACATTTTTTTGGTGTAGACATTATAGCTTGGTGATGAATCATCACACTACTAAAAAGAAGGTTCTTATTTCAAACCCTGCTGCTGGAAGTTGAAATTTTCATACTAAGATTGTTTAATTAAAGGAAATTTCATATTTTTTGCCAAGTTAAGGGTTGATATTATTATTATTATTATTATTTATGCTTTATAGATAATCATTGGCAGTCATAATATTTTTTCGAATTCATTTTTTTTCTATTTTAAAAGCTATTGCAATTTATTAATGATTCAGAATTTAAAATTTCGATTAAAGAATTTTTTTTCGTTTTTAGAAATTTATAATTTTATTTATATCTCCGTCAAATTTTTAAAATTTCGGATTTTCCAAACATTTGGAATTTTGGATTTTATTTAAATAATTTGAATTTTACATTTTTAAGTTGATTTAAATGAATAATTTCCTTTTATAGTTATTTTAAAATTAAATTTATTGGTGCTACCATCTATGTAAAAATTTTAATAATTATAAATTAACAATTTGGATTTATTAATTAAAAGATAAATTGTTTTGAAAGAAAGTTAAACGATACCGTCTGTGTGATCTTCGATCACTCATACCCACTTGTTTTATTTTAGACACATTTAGAAAACCTTGAATTTTAATGTAAAACCAGAATTTTTTTTGTTTATTGCTGACATCTATTGATATTTTTGTGAAATAATAGGGCAGTTTTCGAAAGATTTTTTCTTTTCTCTTTCGAATTTCTTTAAATTTTAACATTCTTTTTTGCGCCCTTTAGTGAATGTTTAGAAAGTCAAACAATAAATATGGATTATTTGAGTATCTTAAATATGTTTTAAACAATGTTTTGCTTGAAAAAATTTTATATTTTATTTGTACATGCGCTCAATTTTTTAAATTGCTGAATTTAAAAATACTGGTATTTTATAATTTTTTTAACTAATTTTTTGGAATATTTTAAATTTGATTGAAAAGTATTTTTCTAATTATCATAAAATGAAACGGGTCTATTATTTATGTAAGGATTTAATAATTATAAATTAGCAATTTGGATTTATTAATTATAGGATAAAGTACTTTAAAAGAGCTATTAAATGAAACCTTCTGTGTGATCTGTGATCGCACATTTCCCACTTTTGAAAAACAATTATTAAACTACGAAAATTTCCACAAAAATTAAAAAAAGTTTTTTCAAAAAAATTCTATCACGTCTCTTCTTAAATTTTTCTTGATGCGATTTGCTAAAATCAGTTATTGAGATTTGATTAATACTAGCAGTCTCTTAAATGTGGTTATTGCATGCTATTTTCAAAACAATTTATACAGCAATTAATATTCCAATTTGAATATGAATTGCTCTTACTTATTCTACTGTGACATAATTTTTGACAAATTGTGTATTGACCCTACTGTATTGGATTTATGTTGTAAATATTTTCAGTGAAGTATTAAAATTTTAGCAACAATGATGATAAATATTGTTCCATATATTGAATTGCAATTAGTGCAATATCATGTGCTGGAAAATATGTCATTCATAAAGTATATATAAAAAAAAATCTTAGGTATATTTCCACTATAGTAGCCTTGGCGTTTTTTTTTTTTTTTTTTTTTTTTTTTTTTTTTTTTTAAAGCTTAATGAAATTTGGCTTTCAAAAAGTGAGATTTGACGCGAAATGATATGCACAGTTGTGGAAACAAACCTGATGAAATTTTATGCTTGTTTATAGGCTTATTATTTACATTTAATTTTATGCATATGCTATTATTATTTTGTAACTTACAGTTTACTTTTGTTTGTATATAAAATATATGAATGAGCTCTTTATATTAAAATAATGAGTAAATATGGAAAAAAAATTGCTTGCGTAAAATATATTGCTAAATTTCCTTCTTTCGCAAGGTCTTTATTCTGGATAAGTACCTTTTCTTGTTTTGAATCCCCCCCCCCCCTCTCCACGGGGAAATCGTACACTGTTAGGTAGATTTCGTATGAAATACTACTTATTGCATTCTCTCCATGCTGAAATTTCTGAAAAATTTTTCCAGATCTACACCGATCATCACTTCTAGACCCCAAAACTACCATCAGTAAAAAGTTTATCTATCTATCGGTGTATATCACTTTCTTCTGGACACGATAACTTCCATAAATATGCTCAGATCTTCTTCAAACTTTTACATAAAATCAAGGGACATAAAATCTCGGTCGAGTTTGTTAATGTGCAAAATCGGACCAAGGGGGTGGAAATAGAGAGGGGTTTTATAAAAATTGAAAAAAACGTCATAACTTCTTAATTAAAATAGATATCGAATCAGTTTAAAGTTTATGTTACTTCTTAAAAGTAGGCCAAAAGTTTATGCGTGACAGATTTTTGATAAATTTAGAAATGGGCTCAAGGGGTGAAAAAAACAGGGTTTTGGGGAGAAAAAAAAATCATAACTTCGTCAATTCTCAAGGTATTAAATCCAACTAAATTTTTTATAAAATGTTCTCAAAATTATCTAAAAATTTTTTACTTACAAGTTTTTGATAGGACCAACTTTTACCGATGAAAAAAATTAAAAACAAAAAGTGAAAAAGAAAAAAAAATCCATAACTCCATTAATTTTTAAGCTATCAAATCTAATTAAATTTATTTTACATCTTCTCAATAATATCTACAATTTTTATATTGACAAGTTTTTCATAGGACCAATTCTTATAGCAAAAATAAATTAAACAAAAATAGAAGTTGTATTAAAAACCTCAAATCCAAACTGCTTATATTCCAACTCATTTTTAAATTAATTTTTGATTTTAAACGCATCCAAATGGTAGATCCTCTTACTTGGAAACTGTATAAAGTGACGCATTGGTCAGTTTTTTGATAAAGACAGAATACATTTCAAAAAAGACTACCAAAAAGGGTATTTTGAACAGAAATTCCCGAAGTCATCGTGACTGAAAATTTAAGGAAGTATTCAAATACGAAATTTCGCTTTTTTTTCTGTCTCGTTTTTAAATCCATTTTTGCTTTCAAATGCATCCAATTTACAGATCCTCTTTTTTAGAAACTATGTAATTTGACGCATTGGCCTGTTTTTTGATAAAGACAGAATATATTTCAAAAAAGGTTGCCAAAAAGGGTATTTTAAACAGAATTTCCCGAAGTCATCGTGATTGAATATTTGAGGAAGTATTCAAATAACAAACTGCGTTTTTTCGGACTCGTTTTTAAATCTATTTTCCCTCTCAAATGCATCCAATTTACAGACCCTCTTATTTAGGAACTATATAATGTGACGCATTGGTCAGGTGTTTGATAAAGATAGAATATATTTTTAAAAATGCTGTCAAAGTGGGCATTTCGCACAAAATTTTCCGAAACGATCATGGTTAAAGTATTAAGGATGTATTCAAATAACAAATTGGTTACTTTATGACTCATTTTTAAATTCAATTTTGCTCTCAAACGCATTCAATTGGTAGTTTGTTTTTATTCAGGAACTATATAATGTACTGTTTTGGTCGATTTTTTAATAAATTCAGAATATATTTCACAATATGTTGTCAAAAAGGGCATTTGAGCTGAATTTCGCTTAAGATGATTCTGATAAAACCAGTTCTTGCAGAAAAATGAAATTAAAAAATTTTCATAAGCGGCCAAATGAAGTTATTAAACTGAGTTTATCTCTAATCATACTTTTTTTTGCTGTTGTTGAAATAAGCACTCTTCGAAATCTACCTCGCCTATAGGTCAAGCTGACATGGATTTTTTAAAAATTTGAAACTTTTGCTGCATCGTTACTGTACTGCTTCTATAGAAAACGATTACTTCACTCTATAATTGAGCATTCTCATTGGTCAAAATAGCAATACTCTGTTAAAGCAATGGAATTACAATGAAGCAAAAGTTTCAAAATTTTACCAGTGTATATCATTATAACAATAAATGGAACAGAGAAAAAATCACACACCATAAACTTATAACAAAAACATTTAATTCAGGAAACTTTATTGCTTACATCATTCACAGTGAAAAATATATGATGGCAATGTCAGTTCACGTCTGGATTTCACCGTCATAAATACTAACAACAACGGTGTGATACAACTTCATCTTCTTATACACATATTTACAAGGCAACTGGCACTATCTAGGTCAGGGTAAAATGGATATGATGGACAGAAAGCTTTTCCAGTGTTCACTTCACTAAAAATTTGGACTAATATGAGGGCCAAGCAAATGAATAAAACCATAAATCTTTGGATAAAAGAATACGGTGAAGCAACTCCGGATAGATGCAAATAAAGTAAAAGTAGAAATGACTGCTTTTCAGAACTTAGAATAAATAAGTTAAAGTATTTTTGAGTTATGCAATGATAACAACAACAATAATAATAATAATAATTGTAATAATAACTATAATAAAGAATTTGTGTATATTGTTGTTGATTTTTGTGTTCCGTTCTACAGACTTTCATAATTAATTTTAAAATGTTTGTTCTTCATTTGAGATGTATAAAAGATATACACTGTAAAAAAACGGACGATTTTATAGTGATTGTAGTGGTAATCGCAACGCCAGAACAATTCACTGTTTTTTAACGGAAAAAATTCTTTAAATTCCAGGAAAAAACGAAACATTTTATGGAATTTACGGGAATTTTCTTGTTAAAAAATAGTAAACTGCACTGGCATCTCGATTGTCAGTAAAATCTCCGTAAAGTCGTATTTATTTCTTTATGAAAGAGTTTCAATTTTCTATCAAGATTTTCTTCGAAATATTTATTTATTTATACCTTTATTAACCATAATTCTGTTTACCCTGAGTAACTGGAATTAATGCAGATCTAATTAATAACAATTGTGTAACTGGCTCTCTAATTACCAAGGTAGAATGCGTTCTAAAATTCGGTAATTCGGAAAATCTGATTCCTAATAGATGAATTTTAGTTATACATTTAACTTTATTAGGACAGTATGTCTGTTATTAAATAAAGCAAATATTTCAATTTAAAATTTCTGGTATGCATTTAGAATATCTGAATTTTAAAAAATTCTCTAAATTGGAAATAGTGGTAGTAGTGTGTACGCGAGCATGGGTAATAGAGGGTTAAATCCATAACATGTAAAAACAAAACGTATAACGGAATAAATAGTTATAAGATATAAGCTTTATATAAAAATGTAATCGGCAGTTAAAATGGAGAAAAAAAAAGTGATTACTTTATTTTAACCGTAATTTTCTTTTAATTCAAAACAGTTAAACGTTTCCTACATATTCAGTAATTTTGGAAAAAGTTATTAAAGTATAAAGAATGTACTTTTATGTAAATAAAATGTTCATTATCAATTTTAAACAATTTTATTTGTTTACAATTATGAAAGGAATCTTTAAAAATAAATCTAAAAATGTTACATTTAAAAATACGTAAAACATATAATTTACTAGTAGATTCGTCAGAATGTTTTATTTATCAGGTGAAATGCAAATATTATTTTTTTTTTTAAATAGAAAAATGAATAATTATTTGAGATATTACTATTAAAATTCTTATTTAAAGCATATGTACTTAAAAAATATTCCCCAAATAAACGGCTTCATACATAAAAATATGTTGTGTTATTAATTAAATAAGCATTTAAATTTACTTTATCAATAAATATTATTATCTTTTGATCTAGTAAAAGTTTAAATAACACGGAAAAAATGCCAAATCTATAAAAATTGTGTAACATCATTTTTTAACACTGATGAAAAATTATTTTTTTAAATCAAAAATTAGCTTATTGTAGAAATTATCTCAAGATAATTAAGTAGATATAGTTTGCTTGTTATTTTTTTTTAAATGGAAGTTGTAATTTACAAATGACAATTATAGTTTATTACAATTATGTTACGCAAAATAAATGTTGAAAATATATACCTGGTGTTCGTAAACTGTTTTGAGATACTAATATTTCTGACTAATAAAAAATATATTGAAATTATGATTTCATATGCAAGAATGTTTAGTATTATCATATCTCTTATTTCCTTAAAGCAGTTTACAATTGGGCAGTATATTAAGATTTTGCGTACTGTGCTTTATTTACTGCTCTGGAAAAATTCAAAAAATCTTGCATTTTTATTTTAAAGAATAATAATGATTTCTTTTTCGCATTTGAAACTGATTTCAAGTAATGTAATATGGAATTTCTAAAATTTCATATTACATACTTTTAAAATCATATTAGCGTATTTAGATGTTAGTTCTATCTAAGAAAAATGCGGGTGGCATGGATTGAAATATATATAGTTCTGAAAAGCAAAGAAAAGAATCAGTCTTTGAAAATTGGCACTGAATTATATATAAACATCAGGTCACTTATATAAAAACACATGCATTATAAATTATGTGAGATTGCCTCTTATGAAGTGGCTTCACCATACTTTAATAAACATAAATTAAATAAATTGTACAACATAAAAAGGATGAAAAACATACAAATGGATATGATACAAAAAAAGTACAAATAATTTATAAATCGCGATAAAGAAATGTATGCTTATTTAAAAAACTTTGCAACAATTGATAGACAATAACAAGTGATTGGGAATTTGTAAGATTAAATACTTGGAAGAATTAACAATAACTTTCTTTTCACTTTATAAAGTTGCAATCACAGCCAAAAATTGTGAGCAGAAATCGGAAATAACATCTATAAAACAAGGATTTTAGAAAATAAATGAAATAGAAAAATTGAAATCTCTCAAGAAAAGGATTTTAAATACTGAATACCAAGCCAAGAGTGTAGAAACACGTCTCAAATTTTCTCTGGATTGACATATTTCGATAGGAAGGATTTTTGTTTCAAAAAGATACAATTACAAACAAGCATTTTTTTTGTGATATAATCCTCAGTTTATTTCGCATAAAGTCATAGTTCAAATGATGAGTGACGATGATAAAATGACTGATACGTAAAAGATCATGCAAAAACTGGGTAGGATTTTCGTCTGTTTGTTTATTTTCTACAACAGGCGGCAGAAAATGGTAAGAAGCACCTTTCAATTTTTATGAAAATTTGTAAACACATGTATTTTGCTAAAAAGAGTTTCACAAATTCTTTCCATAATGGATTTTTCCACCTCGATAGCACTTTGATATGAAGAAAAAGTGGTTGGAGGAGGAAAAATAGGAAACAAAAAACAATACTAGAGTTGAGTCGAAGTGGCACAAATTTACTGGAACACGAAAATTCTTTGCTGTATCCAGAATCAAAAAGTGGCACACAGGTTTTTTTTTTAACCATATCTTTTTAAAGCATCTGGAAACGTTCATTGAATTATAATGTTCGTCTTGACTATATGAAGATTCGGGAACCGCTTCCTGTTTGGAGCGGTTCCACAGTTGGTGAGTTCCATGTAATTAAGTCTATATAGAAATGTCCAACAATCATAAAAAGAATTTGCATAGTTATAAATACACAACAGCTCTAATTTCACGGCATCCGAGAAATAGTCTTATAAGGTTTTTTGTACAGAACATAGCAATTTGTTTTATAGTTCATGATATACACAAGGCAGCTTTCCTTTTCGAATCCGGACATCACACAAGCTCCTTAAATTTTTTTTCCTAAAACATGCAAAAAATTATAAACCAAAATCCAGTTCCTCAATTAGCATCTTGGGACGAATGATTTTTTGAGGCCATCCACGCCGCTGACAATTTTTTCCCTCGCTTGTGCCTGATGGAAGCACTTAAACCGGTTGTTGAAATAAATTCGGTTACAGACACTGTCACTCTGCAAGTTCTCTTTACATGTTTCGTACTAAAAAACAACGAAACGTCTTTTGTGTGACTTGGGACGTATGTCTTTAATGGCTATCTTTGAAGTACCCTGCCGCTGTTCAAATTAAACCTGATGGAAGCACCCGCCATTTTTAAATCAAAAGCGGCATTTCAGATATGGTACAGAACTTGTGTTGTTTTTTGCCCAATCAATGGGGACAAACATATGACAAGGAAACAAAGCAAAACCAATAGAGATCAGATTTTGTCCATAATGACCTAGCGTCAGACGTGCGTGGCCAGTGTTCCCGGCTTCATACCTTGTGCCTGCGTCGTTATATATCGACTCTGGCCTGGCGATGTAGGACTCTGTCCACTAGCCCACGATGATGGGGTAACGAACACACCACCTGTCTGTGGGCCGGGAGGTGCCCCTGAGTTCCTCATGTACGGGTTGTTGGCAAAGGAGGCCCTGTATCTGGGGTCTAGGTCACCCAAAGGCTGTGGGCTGCCAAAGTGCCCCACGCTGTCTCGGACGCCGGCAGTCGGGACGGCTGGAGGGGTGTAGTCACGTGTATAGTCCACATAGGGGATGTAGCCGTTGTTAACTTGGCTTTCCTAAAAATAATTAATATGTTGATTTAGATTATTATTGCAATCTTAAAATTAAAATGTAATTATGTAGTTGGTTTATTTTTCTTAGAAATTTTTGGTAGGAAATAAATTACTGTTATTGATATTCTTTGTATATCTAGTTTGGCATCATTAATAAAGAAAAAACAATGTGATTATACTCTCTATTAAGTGTATTATATTCTATTGAGCAAAACACATAATTTTACTTTGAAGAAAAAAGTGCATGACAGATTTTATTACGTTTTTTTTTACCCCCTAAAAATAATTTAAAAAGAAATTTGCTGGAAACAAAATAATACGTTGATTTAGATTATTATTGCAATCTTAAAGTTAAAATGTAATTGTACACTCTTAAAAATCTGCTGCATTTTGTTGCATATGCACTCCTCTGCTTGTATAGAAAACTGTCAATTGACTGCATTATGGAGCATTCTCATTGGTTGGAATAGAAATATTATATACAAGCGGCGGAGTGTGTATGCAAGAAAATGCAGCAGATTTTTAACAGCGTATGAATCATTTTCAATCAATATATTTTTCTTAGGAATTTTTGGTAGAAAATAAATTGTTGTTATTGATATTCTTTGTACATCTAGTCTGGTACCATTAATAAAGAAAAAAAAGCAAAGTGATTATGCTCTCTATTTAGTGTATCGTTTTCTATTGAGCAAAACAGATAATTTTACTTTGAAGAAAAAAGTGCATGACATATTTTATTATGTTTTTTTATCTCCCTAAAAATAATTTAAAAACAAATTTTCTATGCAATGTTCTAATTAAATTTCAATTAAATGCAAAAACGTCAATCGATTTTTTTTTTTAAATTTTGGATTAAAAATAAGTTTATTTATATTTTGTATATGGTATTAAGACGATTTTACATATAAAAATAAAAACATAATATTTTGGATTCGGAATATTATTTGCTATTTATAGTCTAAGAGCCCGTGAATGGCAGACCTTCGTTATTTTATAAAAGCTGAAACTCTGAGCGCAGTCTTCCAACACAGATAGGAACGATGGGTAATTATGAAATTTGGATCATGGTGCCTTTGGCAGTGACCAGGGAGCAAAAATGTAAAAAATACCAACTTACTTTCGTCATTTTATAAAGCGTAATTTTTTTATATTTCTTTTGGAATGATATTAGAATTCACGTCCTCCATTGGCAGACACTTCCTATGGTTCCAACCCCTGGCCGACACCACTAAACTTCAATAATATGAAATTCTACTTTCGTCATTTTATAAAAGCTTTTTATAGGGTTCGTAGCATTTCATCTTCTTAAAATTTCAGTAAAATTTTAATGAGATAAAAATCAAGCATTAAAGAATTTTTATTAACTCATCTAATCGAGTCGCAAAAAAAGCTATATTTAATAAAAACAACGAATATGAAAGCTATATTCTCCCCCTGGCACATGTCGAAATTGCTGTTTTATTATTTTTATTGCTGTTTATAAATAAAAAAATTGCATGTTTATAATGTTATTGATTATGATTTTCATCTTGATACTTGTTTCAAAAATAAATGAAATACGTTAGAAAATAATGTTTAGGTATTTTATGAACTTTATTTTTAACTTTATTTTTATTATTTGGAAAATAGTTGTTATCCTCGGTAGAGAATTGGGAAATCCGAAGTATATCTGAATGTTTTTATTGGTTAAATTCCTCATTTTTTTTCGTTTTCTGATTGGTCCATGTTTAATGTCCAAAAATGGTTTACTTCTGTTGCCACAATGACAAAAATAAACGAATTTCATTTAAAAGTGCATTTTTTTTTTTATGCAACGGTATAAAAATTTAAAATGTGCAATATTTTGAAGTTTAAAAATTTGCAGTTCCAAAAATTGTAAAACTGAAATTTCATTTAAAATTTTTATAAGATGGGTCCAGAAATATTAATGTTTAATCCATGTCATACGTAATAGGAGGCAGTCAGCCTGATTAACTCCATCAAATAAAAATGCACATTTTGAACAGTTAAAGTTATATAACAATAAACTACTCTTTTTTTATATTATTTATTTATGGTCTAGGAATATTAATGTTTAATGCATGGCGTACGTAATATATGACTCGTTATGGTCATCCTAAAAATGATGTTTAATATTATTATTAAGTATAGAATTCCTTTTTAAGTCTTTAAAATTTTAGGCTTTGAAAATATCATTTTCCTAATAGTCGTTCTAATTTGTTAAATTAAATTTTTTTCTTTCATTGTGGTCTTTTTTCAAAATGTCAACAACCGTAGAATTACATGCAAGAACCTCAAATAAATGTCGCCAATTTCCGAGCCAAGGGAAAACGGGGAAAATGTCTGTTTCGCGCAGACTCTAGTGTATTGAGAAGCCGCCGTATATGTCTGTCTGGAGGTTGGAACTACCAAAACTGTCTGCCAACTGAGGAAATATCTTCGGATAGTCACCCAAGTAACATATATAAAATTAAGCTTTTATAAAATGACGAAAGTAGAATTTCATATTATTGAAGTTTAGTGGTGTCGGCCAGGGGTTGTAACCATAGGAAGTGTCTGCCAATGGAGGACGTGATTTCTAATGTCACTCCAAAGGAAATATAAAAAAATTACGCTTTATAAAATGACGAAAGTAAGTTGGTATTTTTTACACCTTTGCTCCCTGGTCACTGCCAAAGCCACCATGATCCAAATTTCATAATTACCCATCGTGCCTATCTCTGTTGGAAGACTGCGCTGAGAAAGTTTCAGCTTTTATAAAATAACGAAGGTCTGCCATTCACGGGCTCTTGCTCTATTAATAATATTTAAAAAAATAATACTTTTTTCTGTAACTTAAAAATAATTTAAAAGAAACTAACATTGATTTAATTTAATAGCAAAACTATTAATTGCATTTATATGAGAAATTATACCATTAATATCATGCACGATAATACGTTTTGAAATTTATGTGAATTCTTCGATAAAAAAAAGTATTTTTGTACCATATTTCACATTATTTAAAAAATTAGAGTTTCTAATAGTAAGTTTAAATTATTATCTTTTTTGAAATTATCTCTAAGGGATTTTCAACATAAAAAGTGTTTTGTTACAAGAGTTTTTTTATTTATGAATCTTATACAGAAAATTAAAAAAAAAGTTAGATAATATACGTAGCAAAATAATGCTTTCAACCCAAACAATAAAGTTTTAAAAAGGTAATAATTAAACTCACTACTTTCTTACACTATGCATATTTTATATTGATAAAAATATAATGCATTCAAATACCTACACGTTTTAAAACAGATTAAAAAATACATATATACGAATAAATTGCTTTTGTTTATGTTTAATTCTATAATATTTCTGAATAAATTTTTATAGTATTAAAACTCTCATGCAAAACGTATTAATTCCGAGAAAACATTTAAAAATATATTAATTGAACTACTTTTATTAATTGAAACAAATCACGCTTCACATTTTGAGTTGAACTTATATTCATTCAAGGAATTAAAATTTATTGAATATTAAATGCATATTTGCATTTGCCATTAAATGTACTTCAAAAATGCAGGTGGAAATCATTCATATTTCATGATAAAACAAAAAACAAAGTGAAATGGTATAAATAACACAAATGTAATAAAATATTTTATAAAATGAATAACGTGTAATGTTTTTGATTCGCCTGGCAATTAATTACAATAATAATGATAATAAATAGATTATATCAATCACTCTAATTCTATTATTGAAAAAATGATTGTGTATCTATATTGTTTTTTCCGACCAAAAACATAAAACAAAATTTTGTGAATAGTTTATTTTGTCAAAAGTTTTTTAAATAACATGAAAGTAAAACAGGTGATTTTTAAATAAATAAAGAGTAATATTTTTTGTCCATGTTGCCATTAATTTTAATAATAATAATAAAGAACAGATTGTGTTAATGAAAGTTAGTCTCTCTAATTTTACTAGACAGTGTTAATATTTGAAAAATGATTGTGTAGCTACATTGATTTTCTGATTGAAATAGTTTCTTGAAATTTTCATAATTATTTATTCGTCAAGTAATTCTCTTAAACTGTTTTGGATAAAGGCAGTTTTACCGTTTTTGCAAATGGAATATTTAATTAATTTTTCAAGATTAAAGATGCAATTTTTTATTTACAGATAGCTTTAACAGTCTCCTAATTATGAACTTATAGAACATTGTTTTTAAGTTGTTAGTGATGTTTTAGGATAAAAATGGTACCTTACTTTGATTATTTTATTTTATCAAAACATTAAACTATATTAACGTTTTATTTTAGATGCCGTGTAATTTTTGTGGGCTTTTTTTTAAAAGTAAGAACCGTTTATGAATAATAAAAATGAAAGGAAACATTTTTTATCACTTACATTTGAAAGGCATATTATGCGTCTACTTCTCAACATAATCACCGTGTAAATTAAAATAACATATCGCCGTATAATTTATCATAACCTACACTGGTGTCCAAAAGTTAAGCATAATTGGTAATTAAGTAATTATTTTTAAGTAATGAAAGAAATATGAATCGGAATGTGCTGAAACTCCAGGTGTGTAAACAAAATAGTACGCGTCACATATTTTCGCGAAGAGTTTTCCCCGAAATCGAACAAGGGACCGTCAACAAATTGAAAAAGAACGAAGATCTTTTGGATAACCCTGTCAAAACTAATGTAGCAAAAGCGTTCAAACTACACATTATGATTAATTGGCTTATTGTAATGTACTGTGTTAATTTTTACAAGGATAGCATGTATACTCGTAGAGAAATTAATATTTTTATAAAAACAGGCCTAAGTTTTTTGCTTATAATTTGCAGAGTTCTTAATATAAAATAATGTTCTTTTTTGAAAAAATGACAAACATCATTGTACACAATACCCTGTCATCAGAATTAAAAAATAATAAAAATTGTATGACAAATGAGCAGGTTTTGCGCATGCGTGAACGCTATTAAAATTTCATTTGCATATTATGTTAGTTAAATGTATAGAGCAACTTTTGTAAAAGTCTCAAAAACATAGCTTAAAAATTCTGAAAATTATCGTTGATAGAATGAGATCAAAATCCTTTATTCCCTAAATGAAGCAAAAAGATGAGGGGCTGTATCCATATTCCATTGTTTAGTGCCTACACAATATTGCACGTACAACTATATTTAGGTAAAACCCCTGATTTTTTTGCTTCCTTTAGGAATAACGGATTTTGAGTTGATTCTATAGGCGACCATTTTCAGAATTTTCAAGCTATGTTTTTGAAACTTTTACAGAAGTTGCTCTATACATTTAGCTAACACAATATGCAAATGACATTTTGATATCGTTGACGCATGCGCAATGAAAAATTATTTACTAAACATACTCATTTTTCATACAAATTTTATTGTTTTTAAATTCTGATGACAGGGTATTGTGTACATTGATGTTTGTCATATTTTCAGAAAAGAACATTATTTTATAATAAGAACTCTGTAAATTATAAGCAAAAAACTTGGAAAAATTTAGGACTGTTTTTATAAAAACCTTAATTTCTCTACGAGTGTACATGCTATCCTTATAAAAATAAACACAGTACATTACAATAAGCCAATTAATCATAATGTGCAGTTTGAACACTTTTGCTGTATTAGTTTTGACAGGGTTATCCAAAAGATCTTCGTTCTTTTTCAATTTGTTGACGGTCCCCTGTTTGATTTCGGGGAAAACTCTTCGTGAAAATATATGACGCGTACTATTTTGTTTACACATCTGGTGTTTCTCTATATTTCGATTTATATTTCTTTCATTTCTTAAAAATAATTTCTTAATTACCAATTATGCTTAACTTTTGGACACCAGTGTATATCAGATTGTTAACCAACAGATCTCCATAAAATTTTGCCGCCGCCCTGTTCAAAATTTGGATTTTGTAATTCTTTCTCGCACCACTCTCTCAAAACTGAATTTTTTAACACACATTTTGATATCATGTCCAGAAGTTTATTTTTCATGGACATGTTATAAAAATGTGCATTAAAAAATTCTGTTTTGAAAGAATGGTGCGAGATAGAATTAAAATATCCGAGTTTTGAATACGGAGGCGGCAAAATTTTATGGAGATGGAATTAACAAGCTACTGTATTTTATGATAAATATTTTAATTAATATGGCGATTATATTGAGAAGAAATTGCATAATGTGTCTTTCAAATGTAAGGAATAAAAAAAATGTTTTCTTTCATTTTTTTAAAATTCATAAACCGCTGTTATTTAAAAAATATCTTTCGTATATAATGCAATTTTTTAAAGATTATTATTAAAGTAATTAATTTATTATTTTATTATTATCGTATATTCCTGAATAGTACTGTTAATCTTTCTATGTATATACAGTAATACATTTCTCCATAGAAATAAAGATACATTACTATCTCTTAAAACTTTATATCCACATGAATCATGCAAAATTTTAAAACCTAACATTATCTTTAAGTACATATAGAGAAATTTTAACATTTAAAAAAAAGGATATTAATCATGCTGAAGAAATCGTGCATATGACACAACAGAACATGCAGATAGCTGATACCATTCATGCAAGAAATATAAGAAGGTATCAAAAGCATGCAATAGAACAGAATAGAAACTAAGAGATGGAAAATGCTTCTAGAGGGATACATAGAGAAAGATAGACAGAACAGACCCCAAGCATATTCTGTGAGGTCTGCATTCGGTTGTCCGGCAGAACAGGCAGTCTTGTTAAGAATGTAGGGAGGTTGTGAGGACTGCGAAGAAGTAGAAGAAGGTTGAGGAAGAGAAGTTGCTCTCTGGTTTTGATAGTAGTAGTTGTTAGTAGGACGGTTGGTTAATCCGGTTGTTGGTGCAAAGGGTTGGACAGACTGACTGACCTCACTCATGCCTGTGTTAGGGAAAAATAAAAGAGAAAAAGTGAGTCATTTGCGAATGCATGAGAGTTAGAATGGGCCTGATGGAGTAGGACTTGCGCAGAGTATCGTTAAACAGTCACTTTCTCCGGAAACAAGTCTTGGAGTTGATTTAAACAGTCAGCTGTATCTCTGTCTATCAATATCTGGTTAGCCGCCAGGTAGCTCATACCACGGTTTCTATTTAAATAAAGGAGTTTTTGAATAGAGAGCTGTTTATTCATAAAAATTTTTAAATATAAGATTGTCTGGAGGATTAGAGCTTCAGGAGCTAAGTGATCTCATAATCAGAGTTGATTCTTGATCAAGATTGACTTGCTGGTAATACTTCGCTTAGTTTATAGTTGTCTCATCTCATGAGAAAAATAATGTATATAGAAGGCTCTTGGTTAAACAAGAGATTTTCGCTCGACTTGAAGCAATAAAAAGAAAAGGAATTTTAGATGCTATAAGTCTTTTCTTAAGATTACCAAATTTTGATAAGTTGCTTTAGTATATCAGTATTTGAGCATTTGGCAGCAGGTCTATTATTAGTGATCAGACTAGACGAATCTTAACAAGACTTTGAGTTATTTCAATAAAGTCGAATTAATTGCATTCGAAACATGTATTTTTCAAAAGCTGAATTTACAGGGATCAAGAATGCCCCAGGTATTCGTCGAGAGACATTTTATTCCTTTCACCTTGATTTTTATCAATTATAATTAGTCTACAATTTTGAATCAGACGAACTGTAAAAATTATTTGCCATTTTTTATAGACTCTATTGATTGCTTTATTTACATTTAAACAGCTGCTTTAAAAGCTGGAACAGACATCAGTGGTTGCATTGTTAATTTTTCAGCAATATAGAATATATCCTCTACCTGGCAAAGAATCTCGAATGTTGTAAATAGTTCAGCCTAAATATTTGCCTTTTTTTGTAAAATCTATTGATTGCCTTATTTACAGCCAAACAGATGCTTTAAAAGCTGAGAAAGACGTCTATAGTTGTATTTTTTATTTTTTTTAGAAATGTAGAACGTATCTTCTACCTGGCAAAAAATCTCGAATGTTGTAAATCGTTCAGCATAAGTATGATTTTAAATATATTTTATTTATTTAAATTGTATTTACATTGAAATACTTTCAGTCATTAAATATTTAAATCATGAATATTTAATGCTTCAAAATGTTTAAATGCTTCAAACTGATCTGCATATAATATTGAAGAAATTTAAATGACAAAAAATTATGTCAAATATAGATAATTTAATTATACTGTACTTTAAGATTGAATTCTTTAAGCTCTTTCCATTCTTTAAGAATGAATATTTTTCAGATTTAAATTTACAATAAATTATTTTTTCTCATAAAATATATGAAAGTAATAGTGTATTTTCTGTACTTCGTACTTTTTTATAGTAAACATCTTGTTAGTTAACATGCGTTTACTTCATCAATAAACAGAATACTTTATGTGCGGTTAGCTATGATATTACGGTAACTATGAAATGAAATAGTGTAATCACCAGTCGTTTATTAGTTTCAATATTAATTAAAAGGAAATATCATTGAGTTGAGTTAGTTATGTGCATTCAATTTTTAAGGAAAAACAACAATGTCGGCTTATTAAAAATAGCTTTTATTTGTTTTCAAAATAAAAGTTATTGGAAATGTTTAATTAATAGAAATCCGTATTTTTAAATGATTTTTTGATGCTCACAAAAATTAGACTCAATGTAGTAAAATGTTAGCTTGAAATACTTTATATCTCCTCCCTTCCTCCTCTTAAAGTATATTTGCTTAGCTTTGTAATAGAAAATTAGGATATGTATATATATTTATATATTTATATGTATAAAAAATCTGATTAAAGCGAATTGACTTAAAAAGATTGAAAATAGAAGAACTTTTGTGTCTGTATTCGTAAAATGTACATTTTAATCCCTTTGTATGAAGAGAGCATACGTAAAAAGGGTTAAAGCGGTGCATATAGAGGGAGTGCAAGTGCATGGAAGGAATTAAAAAGTTAAATTACGCATTAAGATTTACAAACGTTCGCGAATTTGATTACTTTCATGCTATTTAACAAACATTAAACACTGATAGTAATTTTAATCAATATTTTAATATATTAATACATATTTAACGAGTACTTTAATATTCTTTTAATGAATACTTTAAATATTTATTAGAATTCATGTGAAATTTATTAAATTGTTTTGTCATTATCATTAAAAAAAGATGAGGTCAATTACCTGAAAATAATTCTTCTACACATGTAACTTAATTAATGCTCAATTAAATTATGTGTGTCATTCAAAAAAAAAAAAAATAAATAAATCATGTTTCCTTTTAAAATTAACACCAACTGATACGTGTGAACTGTTGAAAATGTCTGCCATGATGAAAAGGAGAATATTTTTGTTATTCTAACCGACGTTCTGAATTAAACTTTAATTACCTTTTAATCGTGTTACACGTATAATTCTGAGAGTCATTATCGCGACGGAAAGTTTAATATCTGCATGTTTTCCGAAATATAATACACTTTGTAATTATTCTAACAGCATTATGCAAAGCAGTTTACATCTCACAATTAGTAGAAGGAAGCAACATTCTTTTGAAGTTAGCATTATGTAAATGGCAACATAGATTAATTTCGCAGACAATTTTTGAATCCTCCAAATTATAAATGCTTATAAAGATAAAAAAGATAGCCTGTAAGTGTTATGAAAACTAATTATCCTTAACAGACGAATTGATAAATAATAAGAGTACAGGAATATTTCATTTCCAAAGTCGAGTTATGAAATCTGATTGGATATTTATACATATTTAGGTCATCTTAAATTAATGGAATTAATATAAATATTTAAGACGTTTACAATTGTGAATATTTTAAAAATCTAAAGCTAAATGTAGAAACCATTTTGAGAATTAAAACGCGAATTTAATTAGAAGTTTTTCTTTCTAACTTAGACTTCTTCTGTGAAAACATGCACCGTTTCACTATTAAATGAACTGATTCGGAAGCAATAAAATTTTAAATCGTAATTATAATATAAAGTTCCAAACAAAATTTATATGATCACAGTAAATTCAAAATTTTGAAACCTTTGGTGCTGGTGTAAATGTTGAAAAAAACAGTATGTGTTCATATGTAATAAACCGACCCAAATGTTTCCGAAAATGCCATTGCAAGAAGGAAATTTGTAAGACACATTGATAATACATGATGGATAAGGGATAAAACAAAATCTTCGTGCAATATCACAGAAATTGCAGTAGAAATATTTAAAATTTTCCTACTGTTACAATTCACACACTACACTTACATGCAAAAACTTTAAATTGTTATAGTAGGAAGTTGATTTTTGTTGCATTGAGAACTTTTTATGCATAAAGGGACTAATTAAACCGGAGTCTCTAGCTTAATGTGCGAATTTTTTTTATTTAGCTACATGTGTATTTGGCGTATTATAATCATTTAATAAATGGTTTAGTAAATCCAAAAATCAAAGTATCATAAGAAAGTTATCGTTTGGTGGTAAAAATGTAATTTTTATTTTTTATTTTTTAACGCTGAACGTTGAATATCTGTTTTAATAAATTTTATTGTAAAGAAAATAGAAAGTCGAGAACACTTAAAGGTTAGAGAAAAAGAGTTTAGTGTTGGTGAGTAATAAACAGCCTATAAAAAACTATTGATGATGTGCATGCAAAATTAGAATTTTTGTACTTCTGCTTATTTGTGAGTAAAATAATGGTTTTACATCCTTATTATTTTTTAAATGTTCAAAAAGCAGCATTTTCATGACGTCTATGTTAATGCATACATTATTACAAGTTAAATGATTTTCGTATTATTCTTGTTACTTTTTTTTTTTTTTTTTTATAATGAACAACAGAACACGTCAACATTTGGATACAAAAATAGATCCAAGAGAGTAGATGATGTAAAAACAAATAAAATTTCGAAATTCTGAAAATTTTCTGAGCATTTTAGATTTTTAATGCAAAAGTCTTCTATTGTATAAATATAAACAATACTTTACGAATGGTGAATGGTAAATTGTAATTGAGATTGAGAATGGATTATTTACAATTGTAAACTGGAGCATAGTATTATTATATTTTTTTATTGTATTTGGAAATGTAAAATTTCTGATTCAGGTTAGATCCTTATTCAATGTTTAAGATTCTATGACGATTCAAAAGAAAGAATTCCAATTTCGACGTAGGAAAGATAGAAAAGAAGGAAAAAAGAAGAAAGACTGGGTTGTTATACTTAACTTAAAGAAAAAAAAAGAGAAATTGCCACACATGAAAGAGAATTTGTAAGATTGTGACTGGCATCATCCGATCGAGCAATAGATAATGTGCATGCTTGTAAACATTCTCATTTACTGGTCTGTTTACGCATCCCTTTTGTAGGAATTGTGCATCTTTCCCTTAGAATTAAACAGTACCACATTCCGCCTACAATGATATCACGTGCATGTTATCAACATGGTCTTCAGTTTTCGAGAGAAAACAAGAAGACTAAGATTGTGTTTTGAGATACGGTTTTGGGTTCAGTATTTTCATTGATATCCTGTTGTGCGAAAATTTTGTTATCTTACCGGTTTGGGCGGGAAGTTTGTCTCCGGGTACTCGTTGGGATTGTATTTGTAAAGGTGATGGTCTTGCGCTGCTCGATCACTATTCTCTTCCCAGCTGCGCTCATGCTCATTGTTGGACATGGACGATGCTGTCCGGATCTCGACTTTTAAGTCAGAGTCTCCGGAAGATGCTGAGTCTGACTGTTTGGTTTTTTTCTCCGACCCGTACTCCTCATCTGGAAGAAGCGCACAAAATTAAAAATAAGAGAAATAAAACAAGTGAGATGGGAGGGCCTATGCAATAGGTGATTAATTGAATGGGGGTTTAATTTCATATAAAGAAAAGAAAAGAAAAGAAAAAAAAGAAATAATAAATAAACAAAAGAGCCGAATTTATTTATTTATTTTTGAAATAAGAATGTTATACAGTTTTTTATAGATAAAAACATTAATATATATATAAAGAATGCCTGAGGGGAAATCCCTTCATATTTAATTAAATATTTTGCCTAAAAATATCTTTGATATACAACTGGTAAAACTTTTTCAAAATAATGTTCGCACTACCACAAGTACAATAATTAAAATATGCTATGCAATGCTAAATTTTAAAATAATATACAAAAGTTAATAATCTTAAGCTAAAAAATTTTTAAAAATAGTATAAACATAAATGAAGAACTTCTGCCTGGATTATATTGCACAAGAAAGCTGTGTGTAATTTTTAGAATATTCATAGCGTATTTATGCAGATATTATGCTACTTTTGAGCTGAAATTGTAAGCGAAAAATTAATGATAATAATACATACTGAACAATCATTTTTTTCTGAATTACTTTTCTTTATTTTAATAAATATTGCAATTAAGTAGATATTTACATTTCTTGTTTAAGATTTTCAAACATTTACTACAGATTATTTAATCAAATATATAGACTTAATATCTCACTGAAATCAACATATAATCTCTATTACTGTATATATCTATTAGACTTACACTATATTGATTTTAGCATAACTATTAAAATTTATTGATTTTTCATACTTTGCATGTCGTAAATAACAATTTTGTTTTGACACACTAAATGAAACACGGTATTAACTTTCGTATTTATAGTATTTCTATAATATTAAGAACTATCTATATATAAACGTTGAAGAGTTTGATTTAGTCTTTTTTCTTTTCTGTTACCCACACATAAGTACACATTTATCCGTGTTGCCCGTTCTGTACAAACAGTATTTCATAATTAATATAGCAACTTAAAAAAAAATCAACGAATTAAACTTTGTTCTTAAAATAAATAAATAAGTAAATAAAATGCAATGTATTAATAACTCTCAAACATTTTTACAGTCTTTATAAGGTACCCTGGGGTAATAACGCCAGGCGGGGTAATAACGCCAAGTGCTTATATTTTGCATAATTATGAAATAATCAGATAAATGACACCATTGTGCTCTGCGCAGAAGGGTTTTGAGTCATATAAATCGCAAAAAACAGCTTCAAGTTAATTTGTTTCATTTTTAGGTCTTATTGTTTTTACAAGCAACTAAAATTAACGCTTGATCTAAAATTTGCGAGATAAGGTTTTTGATCTGAAGTCTATATTTTGTGTCCAGAAATACTTTGTTTATTACATAAATTTGTAGTGTATTTCATGTACTTTCAAATTGTTGTAGAAGATTTTCGATATCTTCTCGAGATAATTTGTAGTTTAGGATTTACTGCGCAATAAGTTTCCCGGGGTAATAACGCCAATCCTTGGCATTAATACCCCAGTTGATTCCCTACAGTGACCTAGCTACATTCTAAATACTGATTCAAATAAACACAGTTAAAACTGTGCAATGTTTCTAATAATTCTATTTAAGCGGTCCTTTTTAAGCAAAAAGAAGCTCACGGTCTGATATTCTTTTGCCTCATCCTCCCCCCCCACACCGCACCTTTATTTTTCTTACACTTTCACAAAAAAATGAACATTTTCAATAGCTTAGAATGCAATTTGTCAATTTCTAAGTTTGTAGAGTTTGTATTTTTAGAATTGGGTAATCTACATGCAATTATTCCATCTTATTTCATAGTTTTGTTTGCATGGCGTTATTACCCATATAGGTGGGTAATAACGCCAAATAGCATTGGTCAAGAAAAAACGCCATTACATTTTATGAATACATATCTGTTAAATTATTTTATTTTATATAGATAGTCAATGAGTTGCTGTATCAGATCCTATATTTGTTTGAAAAATACAATCTAAAACTAAGCTGTGAAAATTGGTAGAACCTTAACGTGGCGTTATTACCCCAGGGTACCTTATATCTCATTCTAAATTTCCAAGCCATCCAGAAAAATAAGATAACTATTATAACAGTTATAAATTATGAAACATAATTTAGTAAAGAATCCCTTGAAAAAATTTGTTGTCGAAAAATAGTAGATCGCTAACATATTACTGAGATTTTTACTAATTAAACACGAAAAGATTCACAGAGAGTTGAACGCAAAGCGTAAATATTTCAGCGTGACGAAATTGCAACAGAAAATCTTTTTGAATCATTAGATTCTGTATCATCCAACTACTGACGATGCTGAAATTTATTCCATTACTTTTAACGCGATATTAAAATTCGCAATTTATCAATAAATCCGGCTGAGGTGTGTAACCAAGTAGACTTTGCCTGGCTAAAATTAACGGGTGAAAATTTAAAGCACGCACGAGCCGTACAAATTTCAAATGAAATTCAATTTCTTCGTTACATTTTATTAGCAGCTGGCTAATAATTTCTACTCGGAATTCCCAGGGTATTTACTCTAGGGGCAGAAACTGACGAGAAATCGGACAATGGATTAAAGCGTGTCTCTTGGGGAGGAAAGTTCTTGATTAGCAATGACTTATTGATTTTAGTGAAAGCTAAAGGAAAAGCTGTTTGTGTAAGTGAGAAGGAAGTATTGCTTTACTTTTAGGCTCTACGGCTAAAAGTGACAAATCTTGTAAACCTTAATGAGGCATCACAATTTAACAGTTATGGCAGATTCCTTCAACTGCACACGAACAAGTTAGTTAGGAAATTTTAGCAGGAAAGTTAGATGACATAATGAAGGTAAATTTGATGCGAAAAGGAAATTATCTGAATGTTATAATGAAACGAATAATTTTATAGTTTAACTTTTATGTTAAATATTTAAATCGAGGTCTGTTGTGCCTTTTATAACGAAAGCTAGCTTTCACTCATGCTTGTTAATATGGATTTTCCAATCGTTCGTTTCTCATTTTTGATATAAAGTTTCAGTTACGTGAATTTATAAATTTCTTGGGTAAATTACAGTTCAAAATTATTAAATGAGTTTATTCTTTTAGTTTTATAATAAATCGATGTTACCATGTTTGATTTGGTATACTAGCAATTGAATCTCGTAATTTTTCATGATTGTTCGTATAATAATTCAGTAAATTGAACCTTAAATTGTTGGTCATTGCCTTGCAACGATGTTTTTGCCTTTTTTTCAATAAAAGTTATATACATAACATTTCATTATTGGATTTTTTATTTAATCTCTCTCAAAGTCTGAGTTATTGATAATAATACGCAATACACTTATAAGTTGATATGGCTAAATTTATTTAATGAAAATCCAATAAATGTTTTTAAGTTATCCATTTTTTATTACAATCTTGAAAAAATAATAATTTAAATCTTCTTGGTATCTAGTATATGATAATAGAAATTAAGTTTCTCTCTATATATATTTATAATTTTTGAGTTATTTAAACTACTTATTGATGAGAAATCGTTTAAATCAATTTTATTCAAATTATATTTAGTTATTGCAATTTAAACTCAAAGAAGATTTATATGATTATGTGTATTAAATGAATTAATATGTTTAAAATTTTAAAAATATTAGTTTATCAGAGTTAAAATCTTTCTTGTTTTCCAATTTATAACTAGAAACTTCTTATTTATATATTTTCAAAATGTCAAATTAAAAAAATAAAATTTAGCCTTTAAATTAAATGTAATATCTCTTTTTAATCAAACTTTAAACAATGTTTCCTTCAGCTATTTTTAAATTAGTGAGAATCCTTATATTTTTTTAAAAATATATAGAAATAAAAATAGAAAAATCCCACTTGGATTTATTTGATATGTTCTTTATTTGTAGTTTTACCACCCAGCTTCGTTATTTGTTAAGAAATAAAAATATTTTATTTTTTATTTTTTTCTATATAAATACCGGTACATGAATTTTTTTATGATATTTTAAAAATCTTTCACCGTTTTATATTATAATGTATAAATATACCCAATGATATGTGATTCTGAGTTATAAATATTTTAGATTTTTCAACATTCATTATGTATATTTTAGGGCTTATATCTATTATATTTTGGCTCAATATTGCATCAATAATGCCTTCATTAATAATATTTTTAATAAAACACCAATATGGGTTAAATACACGAAATCGACGTTTCTAGGCTGTCTGTCGTCTGCATATTTTTCCGCATGTCCTTACTCCAAATCTCATAAATCTATTTGGATTTCCTACATATGGATGTATGTTATTTTTGTTTACTACTACAAGTTTTCTTTTAGGTAGATTTCGTATGAAATACTGTCTATTGCAATCGCACCAGTTTATCTATCTATCTATCTATCTATACATATATGTATCTCACTTTTTTATGGACACGATAACTTCTATAATTCTTCACCAATCTCCACCAAACTGGTACATAAAATCAAAGGGGATAAAATCTCGGCTAAGTTCGTTAATGGGCAAAATCGGACCAAGGGGGCCCGAACAGGGGGCGTTTTTGTGAAAACAGAAAAAACGCCGTAACTTTTTAATTAAAGTAGATATCGAATCGGTTTAAAATTTATATTACTTCTTAAAAATGGGCCAAAAGTTTATGAATGACAGATTTTTGATAAATTTAGAAATGGGCTCAAAGGGCGAAAAAAACAAGGGTTTTGAGAGAAAAAAATTCATAACTTTGTCAATTTTCGAGATATCAAGTCCAACAAAATTTTTTGTAAATGTTCTTAAAATTATCTAAAACTTTTGTATGTATAAGTTTTTGATAGGACAAACTTTTACTGATGAAAAAAAATTAAAAACGAAAAGAAAAAGGGCGGTGAAAAAAGAGAAAAGTCCATAACCCCGTCAATTTTTAAGATATCAAATCTGATTAAATTTCTTTTACACCTTCTCAAAAATATCTACAACTTTTATATTGACAAGTTTTTCATAAGACCAATTCGTATAGCAAAAAAAAAAAAAAAAAAAAAAAAAAAAATAGGAGTTGGAGAAAAAACCTCAAATCCAAACTGCTTATATTCCAACTCATTTTTAAATTCATTTTTGATTTTAAACGCATCCAAATGGTAGATCCTCTTATTTAGAAACTGTATTAAGTGACGCATTGGTCAATTTTCTGATAAAGACAGAATATATTTCAAAAAAAGCTACCAAAAAGGGTATTTTGAACAGAATTTCCGAAAGTCATCAGGACTGAAAATTTAAGGAAGTATTCAAATAAGAAATTGCGTTTTTTTCTGATTCGTTTTTAAATCCATTTTTGTTCTCAAACGCATCCAATTTACAGATCCTCTTATTTAGGAACTATATAATGTGATGCATTTGTCAGTTTTTTGATAAAGACGGAATATATGTAAAAAAAGGCTACCAAAAAAAAAAAAAAAAAAGTATTTTGAACAGAGTTTTCCGAAATCATCGCGACTGAAAATTTAAGGAAGTGTTGATATAAGAAATTGCGCTTTTTTCTGACTCGTTTTTAAATCCATTTTTATTCTCAAAAGCATCCAATTTACAGATCCTCTTATTTAAGAATTATATAATTATTTAATTAGATACAAAAAATAACGGTTAAAAATACTTATTGGTTACTCTAAAGTTTAAGGCGCCCTCTATCGGTATTTTTTGAAATTAATCTTTAAAATTTATTTTCAAGGAAATATTGACATAAAGAATAGTTTTAGCGAAAACGGCAGACGAATCGACCAATTTTTCCGTTTTTTAAAATAATTTGAAATTTGAACCTCCCCACCCCCATTGAACACAGTTCAGTTTGCTCTACTTAACCACTCCGAACGATTCAGATTTTCATCTCAAAATTTAAGTTTATGTCTAAGCTTCTAAGAAAATTTTATGAGAAGCGAAAAATAACGGTAAAATATAGTTGTACGTTACTCCAAAGTCTAAAGCGCCCTCTATCGGCATTTTTTGAATTTTATCTTTATAATTTATTTTCAATAAAATACCGACATAAAGAATAGTTTTAGTGAAAACCGCAAATCAATCGACCAATTTTTCCGTTTTTTATAATCATTTGAATTTAAATCCCTCTGAACACAGTTAAGTTTGTGCTACTTAACCGCTTCCAACTATTCAGATTTTGAGCTCAAAATTTAAGTTTAAGTCTAAGCTTACGAAACCTTTAATGAGATGCAAAAAATAACGGTAAAAAATAGTTGTTCGTTACTCTAAAGTCTAAAGCGCCCTCTATCGTCATTTTTTAAAAATTTATCTTTATAATTTATTTTCAAGACAATACTGACATAAAGAATAATTTTAGTGAAAACCGCAAACGAATCGACCAATTTTTCTGTTTTTCATAATCATTTGAATTTTTGGACCCTAAACTTAAATGGCGCCTATCTCCTTCGGAAGACTTTGGGACCCTTGGTTTCCTATTTAAATATTGTTTGTCTTGATGTGTACTATCACCCCTTAAAGTTTGGACCATGGATTTAGAAACACCCTGTATATATATATATATATATATATATATATATATATATATATATATTTTTTAAATGAGCACTTTTCGAAATCTACCTCCGCCTATAGGCTCAGCCGACAGGGATTTTTTTAAAATTAAATATGTAGAATTTAAAGTTCGTTTACAGGGGGGGGGGGGAATGGCGGAAGGGTAGGTCACAGAAGAACTATTTTACATTATTAAATATGGAAAAGAAAGCCGTTTGGGGTACATCTTAATGATGGTATGATACTTCAAACATAATGAAATTAATGTATCACTGAGGTAAATTACAGTGCACTTTTGATAGAATATTGAGTAAATAGCTCTTATAATTTGTCTACAGGGGTCCTCAAGATAAATTTTATTTCATTACGATTTATAGGAGAAAATTTTTTACGGAGTATTTCATGTTTGACTGTTTATAAAACAAATAAAACTGATTTGCATAACTGAAGTGCAATATGTCAGGTTTTCTACAGATTGTTTAGATTATTCATTGTGTAATATTCATAATTCAATTACAGAGACTTGTAAAATAATTTAGTTATAGGGGTATTTCTAATAATTGACGGAAGCCCGTTTAAAACTGTAGTGTGCATTCTTAATCTAAATTTTTGTATTACGTGGTGTGTGTAACTTTTATAATTCATGTACAGGACTGCACGAAGGAATTTTGAAACATTACCAACTATGAATAGCAGTTTCCGAAAACATTTTTTTGCGTATTTTTTAAATTGTTTATTTAACTATCTCATTTCATTACATGAAAATAAGAAATTTCTGTAATCCTGTAATGTTAGGAAGGGTTCCCAAAACTATGTCTGATAGAAGATTGTTCATTATTGTTTAATATTTATTTAATAATGTCAAAATACAAACATAGTAATTTAAAAGTAATATTTCATCTCACTACCTCTAATATTAGCCACATATAATGAATATAAACAATTATGGTTCAATACCCCCATACTAAAATGATTGTACATTTCATTACCTATATCAAGTAATTTTGTATTTTAAAGATGCATATAAAGATTCAAAAATGCTATAAATTTCAAAGCTTCGTGTTTGTCTACATTACTATTGGTCTGTATTTCATTCAGTAATAAATGATTTTTCATTATCGTTTAATATTGGTTCAATAGTGGCAAAATTGAAATAGACAGAATTGAAAGATATATTTCATCTCACTACTGCCAATATCAGGCAGATGTAACGAGCATAAACATTATTGTTTCAATATTTTTCCAACCCTAAAGTGATTGCACATTTTTATATATATCAAGTAATTTTGTATTTTATAGATACATAAAAAGATTCAAAGATACTATCAATTTCAAAGCATCGTATTTGTGTGTATTTTATTTTTGCAGCCAATATTAAATGATTTTTGATTATTTTTTTAATATTGATTCAATATTGGTACAATATAAACAGGCGATTTTGAAAATAATATTTTATCTCAATACCGCCAATATTAGGCAGATGTAAATATTATTGTTTCAATATTACCCCAACTCTAAAGTGATTGAACATTTCATTATATATATCATGTAATTATGTATTTTAAAGATGCATATAAAGACTCATATATACGATCAATTTTCAAAGTATAGTATTTATCTTTCTTATAATTCGTCTATATTTTTAACATTAATTTTTGCATTCAGATTTGCATTCAGTAATAAATGACTTTTCATTACTGTTTAATATTGGTTTAATAGTGACAGATATAAACATACCAACTTGAAAGCAATATTTTATTTCAATTTCAGTAATATTAGCCAGATGTAACGAATGTAAACCATATTGGTTCAATGCCCCCCCCCCCAAAAAAAAAATTACATTTCATTATATATATCAAGTAATTTTGTACTTTAAAGATACATATAAAGATTCAAATATACTATCAATTTTCAAAGAATCGTATTTGCCTGTATTATTATTGGTCTGAATTTTATGTTTTCATCCAGTAATACAAAAATACCTTCTGTTTCTTAAACCTCATATCCAAATACAGCAATAATTTTATAAACGATAAATTGATATTAGAAACAGACCCGATAATTAAATACTGTCTACTTGGTATGACATAGCGGCATTATATATGCAGTCAATGTTATCTACATTTCTCGCTTATTTTGCAGCGAATTCAATGACGTTAATTCAAATCGAAATTCAATTATCCGTCCCAAAACTTTTACAAATCGATTCAATTCATTAAGTGTCAGCTAATAAACTTAAACAGAAAATTTCTTTGGTTAGTTAAGTCAGAAGCTAACAACTTTGGAATTGCCTCAGAGGGATGCATTTCATTTGTTGGAACTGGAGTTTTAAAGTAAAAGTAAAGGTATTCGATAGCAATCTCAACTCAAAAGTTTCACTTCAATAAAAGTTAAAATTTACTTAACGGATTTGCGAATAATGCTGGTCTTATACTGATACAAAGCGTATGTTTAACTATGAGTTGTTGAAAATGGTATTGGATGTATCATGAATTTTATTTAATTTTCTTTAAGAATAGTATTTTACTTCGAATGGTAAGTATAAAGTCGAATAATGTTATTTTACATTGCTGCAAAGTAAATATTTATGAACAACAAAAATTAAATTGAGTGTATCATATGAATTTTGCTTTAGATAAATTGAAAAATAGCATTTTATTTGAAGAATAGTATTATGTTCCATTACTACAAACTAATGAGTACAGTTAAAAACATTGGATACGCTGTATGAATTTTACTGAATAAGTTCTGTTAGAAATAGCACTTGTTTTGAAATGGTAAATGTAAGACAAATAATGCTGCCTTATATTGCTATAAAGATTATATTAAATTACGAGCTGTTGAAGCAAGTATTGTATGATTAGTATAAGTTTTATTTGGGAAAGCAGGCTAATATTTATTGAGATTATACTGTATTTGAAATGGTGAGGGTAGGAAGAATAATGTTACCGTATAGGTTTACGAAGTAAATATTTATTTATAATTAATTAAAAACGAAATTATATACGTTGCGTAAATTTTACTTAAGAAAGTCATCTGATATTTATTAAGAACAGCATTATATTTAAAATGGTAAGTGTAGAACTAGTAAAGTTGTCTTACATTGTTACAAAGTGTATGTTTATGCTCTAACCTACGATGTGCACATGACTCAAATGTTCACAACGACATTTTAACTATTGATTATTTAAAATGACATTGGAAGCATCATTAGTATTATGCAAGAGAATTTACAGATATTCTTTTGTTCATTTAAAATGGTGATTAATGGAGTATAAAACAAATAAAGTTATATTATACTGCTGCAAAGTAGATATTTAACCATAATTGCTAAAAAGTCGGATGCGTGCAAAAGTTTTTAAAATCCCGCAGTCCGAATAATAGGTTAGGTATGTTGAGTTCATTTGAGGTTGTTTTCTATTTGTAATGTCTCTTTGACAAATAATACTGTGTTATACTTCTGTACAAATATGTTTTAACTGGTAACAAGTAAAATTGATACTGGATTATTTCCTAAGTTTTTTTTAAATCTTCAGGGGCAAAGTATTAATGTAGTTCAAAGGTTGAAACGAATGAATAACAGCAGGATTTGCGAATAAATCTATTTGAAAATAAATAAAAAGTTCTCTTCAAGTATATTATTAAAAAAATATTACAAAATTCTTGTGCTACTGTGGTCTTTGGGGATTAATGTTAACTGGGATATTTAATATTACATCGTTCTTCAAAGGATTAACAGGCAGTCAACAGAAATTAAAAGGAAAATATTTTTATTTAATATGACAAGTCTGGTAATAATAATGTCTTTTATACAGCAATGAAAGGAGACAGCGAGTTAATAAAAACGAAATCGTACATGGAATATATAGTAATCGTATAATAGAATAATTAATATTAAGCATGATACTGCACTAGGAAGACAAATTTGTTGCTAGTAAATCTTTTCTGTCAAGTTAATGAAACAATGCTGCCTACAGAATTCTTTATGTACTAGCTTTTGCAATAAATCTATAGTGTATGAAATAATGTATCTATCGTCAAATTTTGACGTCATTACGGCATGCGCAATAAACATTCTATATGACGCTATGATCACTGGTGTAATCGTAAAAAATCAGAGGGTATACTCTAGAGTATATATACTATAGATTTCTTCAGAAACAGAGAATATATGGTATTCCTTAAAAAAATCCAGAAGATATACTGCATATACTGCGTGCACTCGTGTACCCTCCACCACATCCTTGGCTAATATTTACGAAGGTTCAGTTTCGAAAACTCTGTATATCATTCTTCAGAACCCCCAAAAATTCGTGTCGATAAATGTATATCTATCTTTTAAGTTGAAATAAAATTAATGTTAAGCAAAACATCTTTCCATAACTTCATAAATTTAATCCAAATCATCTAAACCATATATGAATCAGACAAATTTAAGCCCAATCGATTCGTTTCATTAACTAATAATACCCATTGTAAGAACGTAGAACCAATGATTCTCTAAGGCGAAAGCAGGCCCAGAAATTAGACAAAGGACTTTGTCTCCGTCCCTGGAGAACGTAATTCTTGATTGGAGACGACGTATTGATTTTATAAAGGAAGGATAACATGTTTAAGTAAGTGTAAGGGACGGAATTGGTAAAGTTTCGGTCATGATTAAAGCGGTAAAGTATCAGCTTAGGTCTTAACGAAGATGTGCAGGGTTGTTGATAATTTTGTTTAAAGGCTTCCGATTGTTAATAAGAATTAGTTTGGAGTTTATTTAAAACTAGTTGAAAAGGCAGCAGCTTGGGACAGTTTTTAAAGACAGGAGTTGGTTGGTGGAGAGAGACCGAATTAAAAATGTTCCGATAAAGTAAGAAAGAGAGTATGACAAGTTTTATCCTTTTAAAAGTATATATAGGGTTGTATGTCAAGATTCTGAAAGTCTGTAATAATCGAATGATGTATAAAAGTCAGATTGATGATTTTGATTTCCTTATTATGATGTTTAATGATTTGTTACCAAGAAAATCCTATTTGGTTATTAATCCATTTTGTTAATGAATTTTTTGAAATGAAGATTTTACAGGTGTATGTTTTTCCGTTAATTGGAGGAATTGATAAAGTTTCGGTTATGATTGAAACAAAGATACAATTAGCTTAGGTCTTCATATAAAGATGCACATTTTTGGCGCTAAATCTATCTAAAAGATCCCAGCTGTTTTTAAGATTTGGGAGTTTATTTAGAACTGGTTGGAATAATAGCATTTTTGGGGAAAGTTTTTAAAGTCAATCAGTTAGATTATGAAGACAGTTTGAAGAGAAATCCTGCAAAAAATTAAGAGAAAGTATAACGTTTTATCTTTTTAAAAGTGCAAGTTTTTCTGTATGTTACAGTTTTGCATTAGCATATAATGAAAATACACGTTTAAATAAATTTGTTTATACAAATGATTTTTTTTTATTTGAATTTTTACAAATTTATACAAAAACGACCTTTAATGGCCACTGAGCTATTTTTTAAAGCATTTTCGGCGTACAGATTCTAGAATTTTATCTTTTTTTATGTAAGAGACGGAATCGGGACAAAAATTGGTCCTTATTAGATCTCAGAAGGTGCTAGCCTTAGCTTAACGAAGCCATGCGTGGTTATTGATAATTTCTTTTAAAGTTTCTAGGTTGCTTAAAAAAAGAATTATTTCGTAGTTTAGTTATTTAATTAATCATGTTTAACTTTAGTGGTTTTGTGTAAATTTTTCTTTACTTTATTTTAGACCACTCCGATTTTTATTTTGAGAAGTCTTTCTGTACCTATTTTCTGAAATTTATTATGGATATCTGCTCATGTTATGGATGATATGAATATTAGAATGCACTTTTCTGATTCAAATTCGAGAGTTTACTAATGTAGAACTTATAAGGACTTCTCCTGAACAATATTAGATGTTTAACTACTTAGATGTTTCGAGTGTTTTCAGTGAAATAGTTGTTAATCTTTGATTCTGCACTTAGTTAACTTAAGCCGTGTAATTAAACGGCACATTAAAACACCAAACTATCAGTAAATGCTATTATAATAAAGGTAAAAAAAATATCAATCAAATTAATAATATGACTGGAACTTACAGGGGGGGAAATGTGTCACTGTTACCTTTAGTATTTCGAAAAAATGATTTAACATTATTATATCGTATCATTCGAAAATTTTAATATAGTTATTATTAGAAACATCCCAAAATAAAATAATTCCTAACTTTCTTGCTATAATTAATTTCAGTTTTAACTAAATATATATAAAAATTATATTAAATATATAATGACTAAATATTCATCAAAATTATATTAAATATATAATGACTAAATATTCATCAAAATTATATTAAATATATAATGACTAAATATTAATTATAATAAATATTATTCATTTAATTAAATATTAATCAAAAGTGAGTTTTGCAATTTTTATTGTAAATTCTATTACTAAAGTTGCATTTAGAGAAAAAAAATATGTATGTATATAACCAAAATCACGTTTAAAATCTTTCAATTTATCGAATTTTTAAAAGTTATTTTTAAATAAAAATATTTTATTTTGTGAAAAAATATTTATAAAATATTTAAATTCAGTTCTGGTTTTTTTTTCACTATGATATCAAATTTTGAAAACTCCGTTTTCATGTACAAAAAACAGCAATTCTAATTCTTTTGTTAAACTCAAAACTTTTTTTTTCAAAGACCATATAGAAAGCGGAAGTTTAATAAGAAAGGCGAATAAAATTTATTGTCAGATGACTTCATTTCAACGTGAAACTCATTTTGAGATAATTTAGAAATTTTTGAAGTGAAAATATTTATACAGTGTAATAATTAGGTCTGCATAGTGTACAAAATCGATATAACTTTTTTCATCCATTTTTCATTTTTTAAATTCAAATTTTACATTACTTTTTGTAATGAAAGTTATATTAAGTGAAACTTAAAATTATTTCGGAGAAATATAAGAGTTTAAAAAGTTTAATTTAAGAGAGGGACAAAAATTCTGAGAAAAAAAAAAGAATGTGTGATATTGATTTTGTAATATGCTTATTTTTAACAACAAAACAGCCAATTAAGGGTGTTCTTAAATCAAAAAGGCAACTTTGTGACAAGTTTTGGTTTATTTTTGTTCGGAAATTCATGAAACTAGCAGAAAGTTTTATTCAGAAATTATCGAATCGCATTCAGTTTTCTGTTTTTTAAAATATGCAATAGATATTTTAGAACAAGCATCAAAGTTGACATTTTTAACCGTATTTTCTCACGAAGTTGAAAAACCGATCGAAAAGCGGGAGAAAATCGCGTGATCGCGTGATCAAAATAGCTTATAACTCGGTAGGTAATTTTGTTATCATAAAATGGAAAACTGAGTTCGATTCGAAAATGCTTCCGTAATCAGGCCTTCTAATATTAAATCTTTTTGTTAAAAAATAAATTTGTGAATATGTAAAAACGTTCTGCACTTGTTGAACAGAGCAATTGAGAACACCCTTAATCAGAAGAAGTTGATATGATTTTTCTTAAAAATATATTATTGCTGTCATTTGCATTTATTTTACAAGAGAAAAGTTGACTGAATTTAGAAAAAACTTGCACTTTATTTTTATTTTATTCTAAATATAAAGTTATAAAAAAAAAAAAAAAAAAAAAAAAGATGAACAGAATATGCCTTGTTCATTGTTATGTTTAAATATCAAAGCAGTTTGTTTTAATTTTAATTAAAAATGCAAGCTTTGAGAACTGTTGAAAATGATGAAAAATAGCTCTTTGCATATTCCAAAAATATATTCCTATGAATATGTATGGTATAAAAAACATTAATCATTGGAAAAATAAAATAAATTTAACTAATAATTAAGGGGCAAACCTTCATGAATTAAGAAGAAATAATGTAGCTTAATGTAGAAAACTAAAGACAATTCTCTGTGGTACAATGTCTAATTTATCTTTTTTAACTTGTCGTTGAAATATTTAAGAAGAAATAATAATAACAAACTCATCTTTGAATAGGTCAAATTCCTTAGAATACCTAATAAAATACTATTTAAAAGTTCGTATTTTACTAGATCACATATTTTTATTCTTATTAAATTAATACTACATTGGGATAGCATCAAAAATTCAAATAAAATATTTTTAATAAGCAATTAAAAATTAAAAATTTAAAATTTTAATTGTGAATATGCACACACATATATGTATATAGATATATATATATACATATATTGTCTTTTTTTAAGGCAATATATATGTGAATTTATTCTTTTTTTAAAAAGAACAACAGCATGAAAGTTTACTGTTTTTACTTTTTTTAATTTCTGGTTCTTTATTCATTGTGATTATTTATTTATTATCTTTTTATTCAATTCTTAAATGCAAAATTTTTCTGTTTAATTAAGATGTTAAAACATATACTAATCTAGAACAATTAATTTAAGTTACGATTTAGTAATTATGTTTATGAAATTCATTTAAATTGTAATCATTTAATAAAACTTTTTTTAATTATAGAACGTAAATTGGAGCAACAGAGTTTTTAAAAAATATAAATTAATTTTGCTTTTCTTTAGCTTTTTCAAAATTTTAATTAGCAATTAATAATTATATCCTAATACATTCTCTGAGGTATTATTAGTTTAATATTATCTTTGTTTTTCGTAAAAGTTAAAACCGTTCCTCAATGAATAAGTATTAGAATTTAGGATTGTTTTTTCTGAGATGAAATGAGTACAGATGAGATTTCATTAAATATCATTATGGAAGCCATATGCCTCAGACAAATATTTCTACATTTATGTCCTTTTTAAAAAATATATATTTAACAATTCTTAAGGGAACGCATATTCTTTAAAATCTTCAAAAAGTTGATTTTTTTTAAAATTCATTTGACAACTAATATTTTTATGAACAATTTCATCCAAACTATATCAAAATATTCAGAAAATGTAAAAAATTTAAATCAGCCTTTGTTCGTTTCAAGAGAATCAATTATATTGAAATAAATTTTTCTCAAAATCAATGTTTTTTTTACTTGCGCGCATAACTCCAAATGTATGAAAAGTAATGATTCGAAACTTTATACCTATTTTTATTCGACCATTTTCTTCAAACTCAACTAAAATCTAAGAAATTTAGCAAAAATTATTGAATGTATGAGTATATGAGTGACAAAAGTTAACAAAATTTTCATGTCTCTATTTTGAAGAATTTTACAAAATTACATTACCTTTCTACTGTATTTGAATTTAATTTCATTTATATTTAACCCTTCGGACTCCGGTGCCTCTTGGTCAAATTTTATTCCATAAGAACCATTTTTTAAAAAGAACTTTCCATGAAGTAGACAACTTCAAAAATTCTCGGATTAAATAAGGAAAAGTTTATTTCCCTTTATTATTGGTGCCAAAAACAAATTTTCGAAGGAAAGATGATTTCTCCGCAACGGAGACAACGGAGTGCTAAGGGTTAACTTTTTACGATATTTTTTAATGTTCCATTTGTCTTTCAAAGAAAAAAAAACTCTTTGTTAATAATAGATTTTTAAATGTTACCAAATTGTATTAAATTTTATTTTATTTTAATTTTCCTTACATTTAAATTCTTAAAATATTTCTTAATATTGCACAGTTTTCAAAAATAGCCAACTTTTGATAAACAAACAGCTTTTTAAATTTTGCAAAATTGTATTAAAGTTCTATTATATCTGAGTTTTTCTTATATTAAACTTTTTACAATATTTTTTAATAAGGTGGTCTGGGGTAATAACGCCAGGCGGGGTGATAACGCCAAGTGCTAATATTTTGCATAATTATGAAATAATCTGATAAATGACACCCATGTGCTCTGCGCAGAAGAATTTTGAGTCATATTAATCGCAAAAAACAGCTTCAAGTTAATTTGTTTCATTTTTAGGTCTTATTGTTTTTACAAGCAACTAAAATTAACGCTTGATCTAAAATTTGCGAGATACGTTTTGTGATGTGAAGACTATTTTTTTTATCCGGAAATACTTTGTTAATTACATAAATTTGTAGTACATTTCATGCACTTTCAGAATATTGTTGAAGATTTTGGATATCTTCTCGAGACAATTTGTAATTTAAAATGCACAGCGTAATAACTATAACGGGGTAATAACGCCAATCCTTGGCATTAATACCCCGGTTGATTCCCTACAGTGGCCGAGCTACATCCTAAATACTGATTCAAATAAACACAGTTAAAACTGTGCAATGTTTCTAATAATTCTATTTAAGCGGTCCTTTTTAAGCAAAAAGAAGCTCACGGTCTGATATTCTTTTGCCTCATCCTCCCCCCCACACCACACCTTTATTTTTCTTACACTTTCACAAAAAATTGAGCAATTTCAATAGCTTAGAATGCAATTTGTCAATTTCTAAGTTTGTAGAGTTTGTATTTTTAGAATTAGGCAATCTACATGCAATTATTCCATCTTATTTCATAGTTTTGTTTGCATGGCGTTATTACCCATATAGGTGGGTAATAACGCCAAATAGCATTGGTCAAGAAATCACGCCATTACATTTTATGAATACATATCTCTTAAATTATTTTTTTTTATATAGATAGTCAATGAGTTGCTGTATCGAATCATATATTTGTTTGAAAAATACAAACTAAAACTGAGCCGTGAAAATTGGTAGAACCTTAAGGTGGCGTTATTACCCCAGGGTACCTTATTACAGTTTTCTTTCAAAACAACAAATTTTTTACAAACAAATAGCTTTTTAAACTTTACAAAATCGCATTAATTTTCTATTTTCTATTTTAATTTCCCTTATATTTTATTTTTAAAATACTTCCAATATTCCATTCACCTTCGAAAATAACAAACTCTTTATAAACAAATATCCTTTTAAATTAGTGACTAAACACATTTTTATATTTGAAAAGAGACTTGCGGAACTAATTTATTTAAAACCAACATCATTATATCTCGACGAAAAAATAAAAAAAGCCTTTTTCTGGAATAACCCTGCGCACTGCTTTATGATTGATTTTTATGAGGTACAATTCATCTAATGCCGTCTTTTAGGTGGACTATTGCCCAAACTGTGGGGCAGAACTGTCAATTACGGCCTGGTTTACAACAACTACTTAATTCGGAAAGCACTATTACAGCGTGTTATTACTGTCATCTCGCCTTTTTTTTCAAAACCGATCATTTTGATGATGGGTTATACTTTTATCCCTATGTAGGGAAAGAATTCCCTAAGAAAAGATATCCAGCAAGGACGAATAAATCGTGAAGCATAGAGTTAATTGAAAAAAAAAAAAAAAAAAAAACTGTAATTTCAGGAATATGTTTTTTTGGGTTGGTTCATCAAATAAAGTTTCTAATTTACTTCCAAACTACAGTAATAATTTCTCTCTTTTTTTTTAATGTAGTAATTATTAAAGTACGTGCCTAATTTTGAATTTTCTCGTACGAGGAGAAAATTAGTACTTTTATATTTGGCACGAGGTTGGTTTAATCAGTGTAGTTTTATCCTATTTTATTTTTACTTTATTTTGTAACTTGTCAACTGTTCAAGGTTGATTTTCATTGGTAAAATTGATTATATGTTTAAAATGCTTTTCAACGCTTATAAATAAAAGAAAAAGGATTCTCTATTCACCTGGAAAAAATAGACTTTATTTGAATATCAGGGTTACATGGCAAAATAATAAATCCTATTTCTGATCTATCATAAAATTCTACGAAGTGGATATAGCATGTTTTTTTTTTCTCTGATAGTCTATCAAACATTGCTATGACGCATGTTTCATAACCAGTTAGTATATGGGTTGGCAGTAACCATATTTACAACTATAGAAGCAATACAAGCATTTGAACTCGTTTACATAGATGGAGATAAAGAATAAAGTTTTTATACTGTGTGAAGGTTTTAGACTGCTAATATAGTTTTTAGTTGAATCAGAGGTACAATAGAATTTCCACTATAAGAATTTTCCTCTGGCAGAGTAATCGATAATAGGTATTTTGATTTATTCAAAAAGCGTTGCTGCATATATTACAAGTTGCAGATTGTAAGTATGATACATAATCTCAGTTGATCGTACATCGTAAATTGTGTGTTTGTATGATGGGATGTGTAAATTTTTGCCTGTTAGTGCTTGTCTACGTTTTTCGATGCATCTTTGTAATGTGTATGTATGTTAGGTGCTCTGAAAAAAATTATGCAACATTACTTCATTAAATTAATGGCAGTCTTGCTATTGTTTCGTTACACTAATCTGCAAGACTACACTAATTATATCAGTGTAAATTACACCATTATATAAGCTAAATTGTTTCATGAAATCGGAGGCAGCATGTTGATACCAATTTAATGTAGTAACGTTACACATATATATACAGTGGAGTTTATGAAATGTATGTAAGACCGTGCATTAAATATAAAGCTAAAATAATAAAAATATATAAATAAAAAAACAAGTTTTAATTAATCCTAGATTATCTAAAATGTAAATAATGTCTGTTAATACTGTATTCTTTTTATGTTTATTATTATTTTTATTATTATCATTAGTAGCTATCATAAATATCATTATCGTATTATTCTTCTTATTCATATTGATTTTTTTTCAGCTAAAAGAAGAAATCCAATAAGTTTTTATTAAATAATTTTTAACTAATAATTATAAGTGGAAGATAAACCAGGAGAGTTTTAGAAATATACTTTTCTATATTTGTATAGGATATATGCACTGTAAAAGATGTCAGATATTCTGAATGTATAAAAATGTACTGCAATCAAAAACGAAAATATGCAGTGACCTCTTCTAAGTCACCTAAGGTTTCGAAAACCGTTCCTTTACCTTTAAAAATTTCAGAAAACTATTTGTTTTCGAAATTTTAAGAAGAATTTATAAAAATTAATTTTTATTAGCTGCTCGTCCTTTTCGGAAACGTTTCTAAGTAGCTTCTACAATACAATAATCACTTTTCTCAAATCAAAATATCACTTTTTTGGATACTACCAATTCTCAAGTAAACATTTTCAGCTGCATAACTGATTTTGTGCATGCAATTGTAGCGAAATAATGTTAATTTTCATATTAATATTAATACTGTTAATATTGTATGTTTGTCTATTAAACATGTTCTCTGAATATCAAAATATTTTCGTATAAATTGGTAGGATCCGAAAAAGTGATATTTTGATTTGAGAAAAGTTATTATTGTACTGTAAAAGCTACTTAGAGACGTTTCCGAAAAAGACGGGCAGCTAATGAAAATTAATTTTTATAAATTCTTTTTTAAATTTCGAAAACAAATAGTTTTCTGAAATTTTTAAAGGTAAAGGAACGGTTTTCGAAACTTTAGATGAGTTAGAAGAGGTCACAGCATATTTTCGTTTTTGATTACAGTACATTTTGATACATTCAGAAACATCTGACATTTTTTACAGTGTGCGTTAGTATTTGATACAGATAAAAGATGAAGTTGCGCGGTTATCATTATTCGAAAAATATATATATAATTCATTCAGTATATTATGGTTCATTAGAAATTGCGTGGTTATTAACATGTTAAGTTCCATGTCAGTTACCGGTGACTGTCGCTGAGCTTTCCGTTTAGGCCGCTTCAGTCACTGGTGCCTGACAGTTTAACTAAAAAAATATACATTGTTTTAAGTAATTGCTGAAAATTTATTTAAAATTTCTTAACTTTTATTTATCAAAGAATAATTCTTTCTTACTATTTACATAGAACAGTATATATTTTTAGATTTATTTCATATTTTACACCGCCAGTCACCGTGATTGACGCAACCTAAAAGGAAAATTCAGTGTCAGTCACCGTGTCACTCAATGCGTTAAAAAACGAATTTGTTACACTTTTAATATGTTTTCTTTTTAAAGGGGCTCAAGGGTTGAAAAATTTTCAAAAAATCGATTTTTTATGATCTAGTTTGATTATTCAATCAATTTTTAACTCAATGCAAAAAACCGCATTAAAATATTAGCATTTTTAAATGAGTTATAAGCATTTATGTATCAATACTTACATAGCCACAACCATATAATTTCAACTTTAAGTCGTGTTTTCTCAAAACTTGATTTTTGACGACTAACACTAAGATAAACAAAAAAAAAACTATTTGATGGAATGGCTTAATTTTTTTTGCATGCATATAGCATCATTATCTAGATTATGAATTAAGGATATAACTATCACTAAAAAAAACATTAAAAAATCTCTCAAAGTTGAAAATTTAAAAACCCCCTAAAAATTCAACTTTTTTTCCAGTAAAAATACTCAAAATATTAAATTATCTAAAATATATTAATTCATAATCTAGATAATGACGCTATATGCATGCAAAAAATAAAAAATAAATAAAAATAAATAAGCCATTCCATCAAATAGTTTTTTTTAAAAAATCTTGGTGTTAGTCATCAAAAATCAAGTTTTGAGAAAACGCGACTTAAAGTTGAAATTATATGGATGCGGCTATAAAAGTGTTGATACATAAATGCTCATAACTCCGTTAAAAACGCAAATACTTTTATGCGGCTTTTTGCATTGAGTTAAGAATTCAATGAATAATCAAATTAGATCATAAAAAATTCGATTTTTTGAAAAGTTTTCAATTCCTGAGCCCCCTTAAATGGTGAGACTTTGCCAGTAATTACTTACGTTTTATACAATATTAATTTGATTTTTTTAGATACAATTGATTTTTTTTCTTGAATATTGCAAATCAGTTTTGATTTTTCTTAATAAATATTTAACAGTATAATTTTTGTTAACTATTATTATCATCATCATCTTTCCCATAATTATATAATAATAATAATTTTTATTAGTATTTATTAGTATTACAATTCATGTTACTTTAATTAATCAGTTATGAGAATCCCAACAAGATATTTTTCATTAATGCAAATAGTTATCAGATATTACAATATATCTGAAACAAATCTCTATCTTGAAGCTGAAAAAAGATTTCCATTTTCAGGCAATAAAAACTCCTTTTCCTCCCTCAGCCATATTTTTGTCCGGAAATTATTTATATGCCGACGACTAAAATATTATATCAGGATAGATTATAATTCAGGTCGGTAGAGTTTTAGAAATATATTTTTGTTGAGTTACAAATTTACACGATGTATCATTTTTTTTTCTTAGAGAAAAATGAATTGAGGTGTTAATAAAAAGAGAAAAAAATGTAAACTAATGGGTTCTTTATTGTAACGAGCATCCTTAAATTTTAGTACAACGACCTATTATGTTTTTGTTTCAACAAATTTCCGCGAAAAGTGACTGATAGTAACATGTGTCAGAATAAATTATTTTGGACATTATATGTTTTTTTTCAGCAGGAAAATGCCTTGTTTATTGTACATTTTTAGGTCTACATGATACTTTAAGTTCGTAGACTTGAAAAGCTCTTTATTAATGTCATTTTATGGATTAAAAAAATATTAGTTTTATGTTTATATATTTAAAAATTAAATTATTGACATAGGAAGTGGGGTTTTATGATGGTACTAATTTGTCATATTGTTAATGCAACTTATTTGTATATTTATGCCATTATAAAATAAGATCAGTTGTAATTAATGTAATGTGATATGTCCATTATAACTAATCCTAAAAAACATAAATTATTTTGGAGGTCATATTTTTTAAAGCAGATAAATGCCTTGTTTTATATACATTTTTGTGTCGTACATGATACTTTAAGTTTGTAGACGAAAGGCTCTTTATTAATGTCATTTTATATTTAAAAAATATTCGTTTTGCGTTTAAATATTTAAAAGTTAAATTATTGATACAGTATGTGGGGTTTTATGTTGATGCTAATTGGTCATATTGTTAATGTAACTTATTTGTATATTTATGCCATTATAAAATAAGATCATATGTAATTAATATAATATGTTATGTAATGTGTTATGTCCATTATAACTAATCCTAAAGTTTTTGTATAACAACCTATCGTTTTTGTTTTAACAAATTTCCGAGAAAAACGATTGAAACTAAAGCATGCCAGAATAAATTATTTTAGACTTTGTGTGCTTTTCTCAGCAGAAAAATGCCTTGTTTTGTTTACATTTTTGTGTCGTACATGATATTTTAAGTTTGTAAACTTGAAAGGCTCTTTATTGATGTCATTTTACATTTTAAAAAAATTATTTGTTTTGTGTATTTAAAAATTAAATTATTGACACAGAAACATTTTATGATGGTGTTAATTGGTCATATTATTAATATAACATTTTTTGTATATTTATTCCATTATAAAACCGAATCAGTTATAATTAATGTAATATATTATGTTCATTATAACTTATACTCATAATAAAAATAAGGTATTAAGTGTTATTTAAGACAGCTGATTATCTGCATATGGGATATAGGCTCTAGGAGAAGTTCCTAAAATATTTAAAAGTATAATTTATGTTAACTTAATTATCATCATTATTTTTACCATAATTATATAATAATAGTAATAATAATAATATCTATTTGTATTATAATTCATGTTATTGCAATTAATCAGTTATAAGAAACCCAACAAGATATTTTATATTAATACTTATAATTATGAGATAGTACATTATATCTGAAACAAATCTGTATCTTGGAGGGGGGAAAAGATTTCTATTTTCAGGGAATAAAAACTATTTTTCCTCCCTCAGCTATCTCCTTGTCCGGAAATTATTTATATGCCGGCGACTAATTTATTATATCAGGATAGATTATATGACAGTTCGGGAGAGTTTTAGAAATATATGTTTGTTGGGTTGTTCAAATGTACACGATGCATCATTTTTTTCTGAGAGAAAAATGTGCGAAGGTGCTAATATAAAGAAAGATAAATATAAACTACTGGCTTCTTTATTATAACGAGCATCCTAAGTTTTAGTACAACCAACTATCATGTTTTTATTTCAACAAATTTCCACGAAAAGTGATTGATAGTAATATATGTCAGAATAAATTATTTTGGACATTATGTGCTTTTTTCAGCAGGAAAATGCCTTGTTTTATATACATTTTTATGTCGTACATGATAGTTTAAGTTTGCAAACTTGGATAGCTCTTTATTAATGTCATTTTATGTTTTATTTGATTTTTTTAGATACAATTGAGATTTTTCTTGGATATTGCAAGTCAGTTTTGATTATTTTAAAATAGATATTTAAAAATATAATTTACGTTATCTATTATCACCATCATTATCTTTACTATAATTATATAATAATAATAATAATTTTATTAGCATTTATTAGTATTATAATTCATGTTGCACTGCAATTCACTGCAATTAAACAGTTATAAAAAGTCCAAGATATTTTACATTAATGCTAATAATTATCAGATAGTATAATATATCTGAAACAAATCTCAACCTTGAAGAGAAAAACAAAATTCCATTTTCAGGCAATAAAAACTCTTTTTTCCTCCTTCAGCCATCTTCTTGCCCGGAAATTATTTATATACCGGCGACTAAGTTATTATATCAGGATGGATTATAAGACAGGTCGGGAGAGTTTTAGAAATACATGTTTATTGAGTTACAAATTTACACTATATATCATTTTTTGTGAGAGAAAAATGAGTTGAGGTACTAATAAAAAGAAAAAAAAATGTAAACTACTGGGTTCTTTATTGTAAAGAGCATAATTATGCAAATTAGTTTTTTTTTTTTATAAAATATTTAAAAGCATAATTTATGTTAACTATAATTATCATCATCATTTTTACCATAATTATATAATAATAGTAATAATAATAATATCTATTTGTATTTTTTTCATGTTATTGCAATTAATCAGTTATAAGAGGCACAACAAGATTTTTTATATTAATACTAATAATTATCAGATTGTACTATATATCTGAAAGAAATCATTATCTTGAGGGGCAAAAAAAGATTTCCATTTTCAGGCAATAAAAACTCCTTTTCTTCCCTCAGCCATCTTCTTGTCAGGAAATTATTTATATGCTGGCGACTAAGTTATTACATCAGGATAGATTATAAGACATGTCGGGGAGAGTTTTAGAATTATATGTTTGTTGAGTTACAAATTTACACGATGTATCATTTTTTGCTGAGAGAAAAATGAGTTGAGGTACTCATAAAAAGAAAAAAATAATGTAAACTACTGTTTTTTTTTTTTTTTTTTTTTTTTTTTGTAACGAGCATTCTAAAGTTTTAGTACAACGACCTATCATGTTTTTGTTTCAACAAATTTCCGCGAAAAGTGATTGATGGTAAAGTATGCCAGAATAAATTATTTTGAACATTATATGTTTTTTTTTCAGCAAGAAAATGCCTTGTTTTATATACATTTTTATGTTGTACATGATACTTTAAGTTTGTAGACTTTAACTTGTTAAAATATGAAATTGTTTGGCTTTTAATATCATGTTTGCTTTTTAAATAGTTATACTTTGCCAGTAATTACTTGGGTTTTATGCAATATTAATTTGATTTCTTTTAAATGCGACTGATTTTTTTTGGTATATTTCAAATTAGTTCTTTTTTTATAAAATATTTAAAAGTATAATTTATGTTAACTATAATTATCATCATCATTTTTACCATTATTATATAATAATAGCAATAATAATAATATTTAGTTGTATTATAATTCATGTTATTACAATTAATCAGTTATAAGAAATCCAACAAGAAATTTTATATTAACGCTAATAATTATCAGATAGTATAATATATCTGAAACAAATCTCAACCTTGAAGAGAGAAAAAAAGATTTCCATTTTCAGGCAATAAAAAGTCATTTTCCTCCCTCAGCCATCTTCTTCTCCGGAAATTATTTATATGCTGGCGACTAAGTTATTATATCAGGATAGATTATAAGACAGGTCGGGAGAGTTTTAGAAATATATGTTTGTTGAGTTACAAATTTACACGATGTATCATTTTTTTCTAAGAGAAAAATGTGTTGAGGTACTCATAAAAAAAAATTATGAAAGATGCTGTTTTTTTTTTTTTTTTTTTTTTTTTTTTTTTTTTTTTTTTTTTAATTGTAACGAGCATCCTAAAGTTTTAGTACGACGACCTATCATGTTTTTGTTTCAACAAATTTCCGCGAAAAGTGATTGATCGTAACATACGTCAAAATAAATAGTTTTGAACATTATGATCTTTTTTAAGCAGGAAAATGCCTTGTTTTATATATATTTTTATGACGTACATGATACTTTAAGTTTGTAGACTTGAAAGGCTCTTTATTAACGTCATTTTACATAAAAAATATTTGTTTTATGTTTGTATATTAAAAATTAAATTATTGATCTAGGAAGTGTAGTTTTATGATGGTGGTAATTGGTAATATTGTTAATGTAAATTATTGGTATATTTATGCCATTATGACACAAGACCAGTTGTAATTAATGTTACATGCTATCTCCATTATAACTAATACTGACATCAAACACAGACAAAGTAGACTCGATCTGATTGACAAAATACGATAATTGTGCACATTTATAAATAATATGACTTTAAAAATATCCTTTAAATGGAATTTCATTAGTTTTAATCTCAATTTATGAAATGAAGAACACATTTTCAATTTTTAACTAATTAATTCATTATTTTACTTTTATTAATTCATTATTTAACTTTATTTATATTCATTATTAATTATTAAAAAAAGTAAAAAAAAAATAATTCAAACATTTGATTTTTTTGGTTCTGATTATATCTTACATAAATATAATGGAACTTTTTATTTAAATTTTAAAAAATACTGAAATTTAAGTTTTAAATGTTTTGTAAACACGATATCTGTAACAATAAATGAGATATTTATTTTTTTCGAAATAGTAAAACTAATCATTTTAAACATTTTTTTTTAAATAATCAAATAAACGTGATTTTTCTTTTTTAGCATGTTGATATTGTTTATAGTCTATTTTTTATCTAACAATCAAAATTTCAAGAAATTTGTTCAACATTTTTGTGACTGAAGAGCTCTAACGCTAAACCGAATTTAATAAAATATACCAATAGAAGACTTTCGCATTTATTAAACTGTAACCATTACCTATATAACAGTGTGTACAACTATCATTCTTTTAATAAAGTGAGAAAGCGCTATATTATAACTATTCCAATCGTGTTAGAAGCAAAATGACTAGTAAGTTGCTATTATCTTTCTCACATTATCTTTATTATAAATGAACTGTTATCATTATTGTCTTCTTATAAGTTAAAGGAATACAAAGTTATTCTTATCATGGTGTAGTAAAAAACGAAAGGAATACTAAGTTACTGTTATCTTTATGTTGTTTTATAAGAAAACTAAGTTGTTTCTATCTGTCTTGTAATGAACGAAAATAGGAACAAAATTATAGCCGTGATTGTATAGATATATTTGTTTGCTGATTTCAGTTTCAATTTTATATATAAATGTAGGGATTAAAACTTTAAAATATATAAATTTTAAGAAACTTTAAATATTCGTTGTTTACAAATTTTCGTTTGATATGCATACAAAGAAAGCTATTTATTAGTTTCATGAATATTATTTGAGCTATAATATTAATTGCTACATTTTACATTGAAAAGATAAATTAAATTTATCTGAATAATATTATTTATTATGCTACATTTTATAGAAAAAAAAGCGCAACCAAGTTAAAAGAAAAAGTAAACTTGCATATAAAAAATAATTAAAGATATTTTAAAATAACACATTATACTGCTAGATAAATGGCTGTTTTTATGCACGTTCTGATGGCTTTGATAGTAATAGTTTTATGAATATAATAACGATTTTTTCGGTTTATCACATCATTAGTGTAGCAACGAAAGTACTTATTATTAGTATATTTATAGGGAAATATAATCGTTTTAGAGAATTTTAAGAAATGGTAAAATTTGTGGCTATAGATTATAGAAATACGCACACATCTCAGCGTCAAATTAATATTAGGAAAACTAGACAAAAGAAATGTTTCACAATAATAAATGCTTACCAAAATAAATGTTTTAAATGTTTCACAATAATAGATGTTTACCAAAATAAATGTTTTAAATGTTTCACGATAAACATTTTATTTATTTTAAAAAGTCATTTCATATAAAACGTAAATTACATATTTCTTTTAAAATATATATTTACGAGAACAAAAGCTGAGATATTATCAAAGTGAAAAATAAATAATTAAAAACAATAATATAGAAACTCGATTAAGAATTCACAAACCCAAGTACAATTATGCCAATACGTTGTTCGTACTAAATTTCGGAAACTAAATTTCATTAATTTATTAACTGTAGGAATTTTAGCTGTAAAATTATAGCTGTATATATTGGGAGTTTTGTAAGAAATAAAAGAAGTTTTACTATGTATGGAAAATTGATAGTTAAAAAAAAACTGTATCCTATTTATAATTATGTAAATCAAATTGAATGAAAGATTTCAGTAAAATTAGTATAATTAATAACTAATAAACAAAAGTGAATCTGACTTAACATCGCCGTTGTTTTGCACACTAAGCTTCAACCAAAAATCCATCTTTAATTTAAAGAAAAAAGAAATAATACTTAATCTCAGAAAAAAAAGAGATTGAATTTTAAAGGCTGATTTTTACAAAGAGTTAATGCATACTAAATTACAAATTTGCATATTTACTGTTTGTTACAGGGCCCTGCTCCTTCTAACCTATTATTTATTCAGCTAGTATAAGAAAGAAAGTAAAAGAAAAGTAGTATTCATGTTTATTTCTTTTATAAAGGAAATTCCCGCACTTAATGTTGGTGAAGTAGACGACATGTATAACTAAACATGATAAAACATAAAATGAGACATAAAATTGTCTCTCTTATGTATTTACTCAATTTATGATGACACCAAGCTAAATTTTCTTTTTAAATTTAATTTAACTTTTGGTATTTTGTAGTCAAATTCAAAGTTCAGTAACTTTTCGAATTATTTTCGAATGGATATGTTAGGATATTATTTTAGGAGTATATTTAAATAAATATTTCAAAAGACATATTTTACTTTCGGACAATTCACTTTAAGAAAAGGGCATAAAAATTATTTACAAACATGAAAATTAGTTATAATTTTTCAAGGCGACAGCCATTGTAGCTATAGGCTCCAAAGTATTTTCCACTTTGGTGTACTTCAATACCAGTTGCAATCTTTTAACGCAATCAAACTGACTGGTCAAGTTATCACACGAAATAAGTATTTCCAACTGAGCGAAAAAATTTCCCAAGCCGGGAATAGAACCCAGGTACTTGGATTACACGGCCAATGCTTTACTGTTTAAGCTAAATGGGCACGACAAATGGTTAGCATTTTTCGCTAAGATAATCTTGTAGGTCATAACATCTGGTCTGTTATTTTGACAGCTCAACAGAATAGACCGCAGGTAAAGGAACTCAATTGGCACGAAGATAAATTGTAAGCCAAGTATCTGGGTTCGATTCCAACCAGGGCAATTTTCCGCTCAGTTGGAAATATTTAATTCGTTCAATACCAATGTCAATGTTAGGAATGATTAACAATGCAATTAACAATTAAATTTTTTCAAAGTAAGTTGATAAAGTAGACGGTATGTATAACTAAACATGGTAAATCATAAAATTAGTTGTTTTGTATCTTCACTGAAGTTACCCTGTTACTAAACAAATTTTGGTTTTGAAATTGATAATAAGATTTCTAGTTTTTGTAGCCAAATTCAAAATTCAATAAATTTAAGACTTATTTTTAAATGGATATATAAGTATTTTATTTTAGAGTAAATTTAAATATATTTTTATAGGTCACATTTTACTATCTTAAAATTAACTGTAAAATAAGCGTATAAAAATTATTTATAAAATATGATAATTAGCAATATTTAATCATCTAATTGACAATTAAAGTTTTCTATAGAAAACCCGTAAGTAAAAGTTGGTGTTGTAGATATAATAACATAACTGAGCGTGATAAATCATAAAATTGTTTCATTTGTACCTTCATTCAAGTTATGATGCTACCAAAAAAAGTTTCTTTAAAAAAATTACATTAACATTCGAGATGGTGTAGAGAAATTCAAAATTTAAGTAATTCAAGGTGATTTGGATTGATATATTAACATTTTGTTTAAGGAGTTTACTAGCTGATAAATAAATTTAAATAAGCATATAAAATTAGTTATAAAAAGAATAATTAGTAATAATTAATTATTAAAGTTTACTAATGAAAAATCCGTAAAGTTGATGAAGTAAACGGCATGTATAACTAAGCATAATAGATCATAAAATTGTCTCCTGTTTTCTTACTATCTTTTGGTACGAGTTACAATGTCACCAAACAAAGTATGTTTTTAATTTATATTAACTTTTGAAGTTTTATAGGCAAATTCAAATTTCAATAAATTAAAGGAAATTTGGGTGAATATATTAGTACTTCAAAAGAGGAACTTATTTAAATAGATGTATAATAGAAAAAAAATTCTGGCTAACAATTAACTTTTAAATACGAGTATAAAATATCAGCTATGGGAACTTTTCTTACCTTTTGTTAAATAAACTTAGTGTGGATTAGACTTAAACAATTAAAGGATAATAAGTATGCTTACCTTTTATAACAGATTTTCTCCTGAGACATAGAATAATAACTATTGTTACAGAAACTATAAAAACTATGCCACCAATAACACCCGCCAGGATGATTAGCATGGGCAAACTCTCTGTAAAAAAAACAAAACAAAGTAAGTGTTTATAAAAGAGAAATGTAAAACTAGAACTATGATATTAAATATGATATTCAAAAGAGAAAATCGGTAAAAAATATAGAAATTCCGAGAGTCACTAGAGATATCGATAAATTATTTCACAAAATATTTTTTCAAATAAAATTATTTGTGAATAATAATAAAAAAGTGATATTAGTATTGAAATAAATGCAATTGATTCTTTTAATTCCCTGAAGTTTAATTTTTAAGTTTTTCAACTCTATAATGCTGATGATGATCAGTTGAATTATAAATCAGATTTGCACTTATTAAAAATTTTTCTTCTTCAAATTAAAAATAAACAATTGTTTTGTTTTAATCTGAACATTAACAGAATTTAAAAATACTGAAAACTATGACATAGTAACACTATTATATCAAAATATGTTATGACGCTGGCAATGCTCACGTGCAATGAAAATTTGCAGATCGAAATTCAATTCTCACATACAATATTTTTTTACACAATTTATTCAAATACTAGGACAATTCCCTTAAAAATCCGTTAAGTAGAAGACTTTGATAATTGGGTTGACCTAATTATAAAACTCTCTCCTTTATCTCTATTACTTAGCAATTCCAGATATACATTAAAACTTTATAATTTAATATTTATAGCATAATGCGCCAGTATTGTGTTATATTGCATTTCGCATCTCATTAAACGCTAAAATTTTCTCTCCAAAGTGACCTAACTGAAAATGTGGATTCATGAAAATCTCTTTAGCAAAACGTGAACTATAAATGTTCGGAAGGAAATTCCGATTTGCATTTTACATAATCTGTGGTAGGAAATGCATATTCTCTTAAACATGACATCATGTCCATCAATGGTAGCATTTCGCTTTTATGCGATTTGGCCACGAAGACATTACACTTTTTAAATCTGTTACATTATTCTCTGGATTAGCACTTTTGGCCATGAATTTTTTTCAACTTTTGTAAAAAAAAATACTTTTAAGTAAACAGACTTAAAAGTAGCTATCGAAATCAGAGAAGTTACGGTTTACTGAAATTTAACGAATGCGTTCTTTACAGAAACCTAAGAAATGGAGCTATTTATCGTACAAAAAAAAAAAAAAAAAAAAAAAAAAAAAAAAAAAAAAAAAAAGAAAAAAAGATGTTTGAAAAATGTCGAATTACAACCAAATTAAACAAACATAAACTGTTTAGTAGTATTTTTTATTTTTTATCACAAATTACTTATTCAGAAAAAGACTCCATAATTTGAATTAAAAGAGTAAGACATATGTTTGAATTAAAAGAAAAGCCAACGGTTTGCCAGTATTTAAAAATCTTTTTTTATTATTATTATACGTTGAAACATAAGTGAAGTCATAATTGTAAATGTATCGACACATGTTATCATTATTAAATGCTTGAATTAACAAAAATATTTATTAGGAAAAAATAATACCCAATAAAAGATATGCCCTATTAATAGGGCGTCAGGGAGGAAAGGGTTATGAGATGCTGTCATGATTTGAGGCAGTGTTGGTTCTGTAAACCGTGGCTTTTAGACGCTGATTGGCTATTCCTGAAATTATAATATATTTTCATTGGATATTTTCGGTCTGTTTTCGATTAATTTGAACTGTTTTGATATTTTTGATATTTTTACAAATATTCTCAAATGATTTTTTTGTATTTTTTATTTGTATGTGTGCAGTTCTTCTTATTGAAAATCAGGGCCGAAACTATGGCGGGGGGTAGAGGAGGGCAATGTACCCCGAGTGTAAGAATGAAGGGGCGCAAAATGAAGATTTTTTTGCCGTTTTTTCTCATGTCTGTGTTAAAATCGGTCTTCCTGGGACATGTTAAGAGCCCACACTACTGAGTGGAAATACCCGGATGATAATATAAAGTCTATGAAGGGCGTTCTTTTTAAATATCACGCTCAAATTTTAACTTTTTTTTTTTTTTTTTTTTTTTTCTTCTTTTTTGTATCAGATAGTTGAGGACGATCCACAACCGGGCTAGTTTTTAGTTCTTCAGTTTTGGTTAGATTATTTTTATATTAGGATAGTTTCAGTTTCATAACCGGTACAAACTAGCTCTGAAAATTAAAATAGTTTTCTTTATTATTCTTTTTTTTTCTTTTTCTTTATCTATTATTTTTTTTAAACCAAAATCGAAAAAGTAAAAAATTCCGGTTGTGGATCGACCTCAGCTATCCTATGAAAAAAAAAAAAAAAAAAAAAAATTAAAATATTAAAATTTGAACTAGATATTTGAAAAGCATGCCGCCATAGATTTCAAATTACCATCCGGATTTTTTTAGTCAGTAATGTGGCGCCTTAAAACAAGAGTATTAAAGAATTTAAGGTTGATAAGGAAAAGAAGAGAAATTACTACTCCAAATATCCCGTATAAAATGGAACTGTTTTCGATTCCGTCTTCAAGATTTTAATGAATCAATGTTTGACAAAGCAGATTACATATTTCAGCATTACAAACATGTAAATTATTATTTCATATTTTAAATTTTAAAATACTTCGGTTAGTAGAAAATAAGTAAAATTATCTTTGTTTGCCCTGATGCAAAAAAGACTATAGTTGGTCCTGTTGAACATTGACTTTTATTTAGTGTAAATTATTTATGCACTAAACGAAAGTTATCCCAACCTTCATAAGTAATAAAAAATCATAATTTTCAAAGGATCCAGTAAGTCACCGAAACAAAAAACTATTAAATATTTTATAAAACTTGTATAAGCTTGAAAGACTATATTTTCAAATTAAAAGAATTTGTAAGGCATTTGCTAACGGAACTGAATGTTAAATTTAGTTTTGAAAAATAGTGATACAAATAATAATAAAAAAGTCGCAAGTGTCAAATTTATTTTTATTAATATCATTTAAAATGATTGAATTAACAATTTACAAATTAATTTTATTAATCATAAATTTAACTTTTAAATTATAAATTTATAACATAGCTTTTATTTTCACGACAATCATTTAACCGAACAAATGTCTCCTTATCACATTTAGAATTTTTTTAATTGCAAAGAAAAATATTTAATTTGAAATTCTAATTTATAAAATGACAAATTGGTGGATCAATAAAAATTAAGCTCTTACTATTTTGCATTATTAATTTGACAATTTATTTATTTATAACTCTCGAAACTAAACGAATGTCTAATTTAAATTTACGGAACATAATGATTTCAGTTTTACTTATACAAACTTTTGCAATAAAATTCTCCTCTTATAGAAATGAACCAAAAAATCGATATTTATTAACACAAAATTTTGTAAAGAACAAATTAAACCATTTCCCATTTTCAAGAGAGAATACGCACCGCATAACAAATGTACCCCTAAAAATTCAATACCACAAATCCAAAATTTACGCCATTAAATAAAAATTAAAGCTTGCGTGATCTCTTTTATTATTCTGTATGATATTTTTTCATTATAATCTTCACTCTTCCTTTTAAAAATCCATCTCCATAAAACGGCGCAATATTTAAAGATCCATAATTACCTATTTACGCGATATTGGGCATTCAAGCTTAAACCCGCAGGAGCGTATAATGAAAATGCTCTACGAAGCGTTAACTACACTGGCTCTGTTTCAGCTGAAAAATCAGACTTTTGTAGCTGAGGAAAAGAGATTGAACGTTTTATTAATTAAACGCAAAGAGGGGGAGGGGTTGCATATGATCTTTTAGAATCGATTAAATTATCGATATTCACTTTGAGTACTAGTGGAAGGATTTTTGCCCGGTGACCTTAAATCTATACGATGGCCACGGAAAAGTAATTACTGGTATATTGAATGGATGTATATCGATTTAAAAAAATAACTAAAAATGATATATGTAAGTGTCGTGAATGGGAATCACGGAAAATTTTCATCGATTTTGATTGACTGATAGAGAGCTTGCTACACTGCCGGCTATCACGTGATACTCCGCCGTGGATACGGACAGTGTATTTTTCTTGTTGGTTGGCTGCGTATGAAAAATGTTTGCTCGTCTCCGACTGAAAAGTTTCATTATTTCTGCAATGAAAATAGTCCTAGAGGTATTGATTAAAGATATCGATATGCAATATTAGTACAGGCAAAGGAAAAATTTTGCGTGAAATTACTGCCATCAAATTTGAATGGATGGTAGTTTCGTGAAAAATTATACATTGTTTCATGTGACGTAATTCAATGGTTTTAAGTGCAATTGCCAGCATATGGCCTTGAGGAAAAAATTTTTGGACACGTTAAAATATGGTTTACTGATAATATACGTTAATTTTTGTTTCACGATTAAAAACAAATTTTATAGCTTTCGGATGTCAAGTAATTTTATTATTATTCATATTTTATAGAAATAAGTAGCATCGAATTGATGAAATAAAATTTTAAAGCATTTAGTAGTTATTATGCCACATTCAAGAGCGTGTTATTATTTGTCAGTTAATACTTTAGGCTATACAGCTTGAGGTTTATTATCTACAAGAAAAGACTTTCGAAGAGAAAATGATCCAACTTATTGTTTTAAAAGACCAAATAAATAAATAAATAAATAAATAAAAAAGAAAAAAAAATTCGCTGTGTTATTTTATTGGAATTTCAAAAGTCGCAAATACTGTTACTTTTTTTTGTAGTTACTAGTGAGCAACAAATTTTAACAAAATTTTAAGCTGAAAACGAATGACAAACATATTTCAGCATTGTAGAGTAACTTAAAGAAATTAGACCACCTAAATAAAATAACAGTTGTAAATGCTTGTAAATATTTGCAGTTCAAAATTTTTACACATATAAATACAGGGATGTTGTTAAGAAGAAGTACGTTTTTGCCATATTGCTGAGGGACTGGATATTTAGAGAGAACTTGTGAGATAGACAGATACACAGACAGACACATTTTGTACAAAAATGTTTTTCAAGAACGTATGAAAACGAATGAATCCATCGAAAACCAGAAAAAAAATCCCGATATTTTCTTCTTGTAAAGATAGAAGAAAGTAATAATAATTGCTCGAATAATAGTAATAATAATAATATTAAATCTTTATATAAATTTAGTACAGTAGACTTTACGGCATATATTTGATAATTTTTTCTCTTGTACATCGGAACATTAATTATGAAAATGTCTGAATTAATCTCTAATTAGAAAGCTTGCCAATCTAACGTTGAAAATACAAAGATTAGATTAATTAGAAAACTTTCTCTTGCGACACAGCAATTAAGCTTGTCAAATATTTTCCCATTTGCACCCACAAAAATGCCGAGTGAAAAAAGGCATTTTTGGAGCATACTCTATATGTCAAATGGGAATAAAGTGATTAAATCGTTTTGTATTTTTAATGATCAGTTTATGCTGATACATAAGAAATTATTTTGAAACCATACGATATTTCCTAATTAGAAAAAAAAAAAAAAAAAAAAAAAAAAAAAAAAAAAAAAAAAAACAGGTGTTCCTATTTAATTATTACTTTCTTCTATATTTACAAAAAGAAAATATTGAATAAAAAAAAATTTCGAATTTTGATTTTCCACTCATTTACACGTTTTTGGTTTTCGAGATACTGAAAAATATATTTTATACAAAATGCCCGTCTGCATGTAACACACGTTTTGTGAGTGCTATATCACAAGAATTACAGCACGGAATTTAATAAAAATTTAGATTCAGTTGGCACCTAATATAAATTGATGTGGATTAGTTCTTGATGTAATTGGCCTTACAAGTGACGCTGCTATGCTGTATTTTCCATGATTTTCGTAACAGCTATATCTCCAGAACTAATCAATAGATTTTCATAAAACTTTACTTCCAGATAATTTCTGATATAAATTGGTGCTTATTACTTTTTCGTGTAAATTGTCTAATAGGTGATGCTGCTATTATCTACGATTTCTGAAATGTCAAGAAGTAAATAAAAGATTTTTACCAAACTTCAGCTTCAGTTACGCATTGATATAATTTAAGGCTGATTACGTTTTGGTTTAAATTACCCTTCAAGAATTGCTGCTAGTCTGTATTTTTGACAATTTTTGTGATAGCTCTATGTTAATAACTAGTGCATGGAATTTAATCAGGCTTTATATTATATTACACCTTTACAAAAATAGATATTTTAGAATCCTCATTTTGAACTTAGATTGTCATTTAATTCTGAAGTATTAACATGCACCAGATTACAAGAAAACTTTGGAATTGTCATATTCGGCAAGATTTATTTTTTTTTTGGAGGATGGATAATGTAAACCAAATGTACAAAGTTCGAACTTTTCTCAAATAATTTTTAATTTTACTTATTCCTCATAGTTTCCGACAAATACTGGAAAACTTTTGAAATAAAAAAATATATTTTCTATTTGTATGAGAAAATAATATAAGCACCTTATAAACAAAAATTAAAATGCAGATTAAACTACATTTTTCGACTTTCAGTTTCGATTTGGTTGGTGTATTTTCATAAGATGTTTACAGTTTAAAAATTAGTATTTAAGTCATATATTTTTTTATGTTTACAAAATGCTGAAAAGTTTCAATAATCGAGAGAGTCTATATGGCTTCCAAACATTCCAAAAATCTAGGTACTTTTTAGTAAAAAGTAATTAAAGGATTACTGTGAAAATTGATATATTCTAAGTATTTAAGGTATATATATATTTACACATATTCTATGCATAAAAAACATCGAATCATCAAAAGTCTGTATAACTTCCAAACATTCCTAAAATCTAGGTACTTTTTAATGAAAAGGATTACTGTGAGAATTAGCGCATTCCACATCATACAGAGGTTTTTCTAATTTCAAACAAGTTAGGGATTGTAAATGAAATGTAAAAATATAACATTTAAATAAAAAGTAATAAAAATAGAAGGTAAAATATAAAAAGTCGAAACAACCTCAAAACATTCCTAAAACATCTTACTTTTCAATAAAAAGAATTACTACATCAATTGTTGCATTCTGTCTGATGTAGTGAAGTTTCAAAACTTCAAACATGTTAAGAGATTATAAATAAAATTTAAAAATGTAATATTTATATAAAAAGTGATAGAAAAACGTAAACTAAAAGGTAAGAAGTAGTTTTTTCAGGCAAAATATTTACATCCACAAAAGTCCAAAGCGAGGAAACGCACACACTTATACAAAATTCTCGAATGAAAGTCATCAGAAAATAATAATACAGTCATTAAGGGATGAAAAAAAAAGAAAGAAGAAAAATGAATGCCAGAGAAAAACTTCAAAACATTTTTTAATGACTTATCTTGCCGTGATTTAGAGTTTCGAACTAATGGCGAAAGTTGAAGCAGAGAATTTAAATCCTCTTGCATCGGAGCGTATACGCCAGTGAAAACGTTCTAATAGGGAAAAAGATGAATCTGATCGAAATGTAGCAAGAAAATAAGGGACCATAACTCGGCAGAGTGGTTTTTCTTTTCCTTTTAATATTTTTTTACTTTTTCTTGCATTTCTCTCTTCCTTTATTTTTTTCCCTTTTTTTTTTCTTTTTAATAAACTGACAAGGTTTGCTATCGCGTTCAAGGAGTTGTATTTCTTTGAAGGAATGAAGGAAACGATGAAATATAGAATGGCATGAGAGTTTTTTTTTCTATCACGTTGTCATCATAAGTTTATTTCTCGAAGATGGTCATTTTCAGTTAGATGGTGTACTTTATGACAGAGGAGGGGGGAAAAATCTGTATTTTCAATTTGAAATTAAGATTTTTTGACATTTCTGAAAGTTTTTGTCAGGTAGGAAGGAAATAAATTATGGACAGTTGATAAATAATTTCTTGTTTTGATGGTTGAAGAACGCTTAAGGGAATATTTTTCTGCAAGTGTGATTCAAGTGTTGGTTGTGGATTTTCCTCGTGAAATGCTGATAGATGGCAAAAGTTTGTTGAGGCAATAGAAAATAAAAAGTTTAGATGCAACTGAAGAGGATAAAAACATTTCTTCTATTATTTTTTTATTAATTTACAGCATGGTTTATAGTTTTTCAACTATATCTTTACTTAAATTTAAAATTTTAAAAATATTTTTCAATAGAAAACTAGATCTGGGGTGCTCAAAATAGTGATCAAAGTGTAAAATACCTTTATTTATAGAGGAATTAATTTCAAAATATGTGATAATAAGTTTTTTTCTATCCACTGCACTGTAAAGAATAGCAGAAAATATTTCTTTACATAGAATAAACGTTTACAAAAAATTTATATAATATGATATTTACTCACGATTTCGGAAAACTTATCTCTATTGTCAGAAAACTTTGGAAATAAACGGTGTGGTATAAGCAGAATGATATCAAAATATAGCTACAAAACAAGGGACGGCAGAGTTTTTTTTTCAATTCTTTTTTTAATGTTATTTATTTATTTATTTTGTATCTTTCTTTTTCTCTTCTTTATTTTTAATAAACTGTCAAAGTTTGCTATCGCGTTCAAGGAATTGTACTTCTTTGAAGGAATGAAGGAAACGAATAAATATAGAATGGCATGAAAATTTTTTTTCTATCACGTTGTCATCATCAGTTTATTTCTCGAAGATGGTCATTTTCAGTTAGATGGTGTACTGTATGATAGAGGAGGGGAATAAATCTGTATTTTCAATTTGAAATTAAGATTTTTTTTTTACATTGCTGGGAGTTTTCGCCAGTTAGGAAAAGAAATAAATTATGGACAGTTGATAAATAATTTCTTGTTTTGACGGTTGAAGAATTCGGATTCAGCTTAAGGGAATATTTTTCTGCAAGTATACTTCAGAAGTTAGTTGTGAAATTTTCACGTGAAATACTAACAGATGACTAAAGTTGTAGAAAAAAATGAAAATACAAAGTTCAGATGCAACCAAAAAGGATAAAGAAATTATTTTTTACGTGCTTAAAAAGATGTATTCTAACATCTGAATTAATATTTTCAAATGGGTGTTGTTGAGCCAAAAAGGGTTAATTTTTTAGAACTTTTGCGAACTAAAACTTCCCATTTGCCTGTAAGAAGAATCAATAAATTACACCTTTAATTTAATAGTATATATCATTTAATTATGCATTCATATTTTTTCAACGGCGCGGCGCATGGACATTATCTTGTCCTCCATCAGACTATCCTTATCTTGCATGCGTTATTCTGTCTTGCGCTGAATGTTGGCTTTTCTCTAAAAGGGTATTAATGCTGGGAAACTGAATTGACAGGGTAGAAAGGAGGGAGAAAAAGTTGAAGTAAATTTTTGAATTAAAATTTCACACATGTTTTTAGAAGTAATCTGAAACTCCAATACAGTTGAAAGAAAAAAAGACATTTTTGCAAAATATTAATAGTTTAATTAATTTTCTAGTATTAATAAGATAAAAAACTTCCCATTTATCAGTAAGCAGAATTATTAAATGACACAGTACTTACTTATTCCATTAATTACACAACAGTTAATTACACATACATATATATATATATTTGTATTGCGCATTGATATTATCTTTTCCTTCCTCATATTATTCCTCATATTTTTTTTCCGTTTCGCTCATATTCAACGCTCTAAAAAGCGCTCATCATATACATACAATTATAAAAAAAGCGAGTGAAATTTTAAACTTTTATTACAATGGGGATAAATATTTATTTTCATCTAGCATTCTTTAAAATTACGCAAGTCAGTTATAACAAAAGTAAAAAATCATTTTGTTAAAGCTAGCAAATAACTAACAGATTATTTAATCAAACTCTCAAATGATTGAATAATTTAAGAATTAAAAAACTGGAACATTTACGTTTTAATTATGACGTTGTTAACAAATAACGTTATATATCAGTTTTTAATATCTAAATAGCAATAATATTTTTAATACATGATTTATATCTGAAGAAAATAATCACGAATTTAGATGTGATCATAAAACAGAGTAACACGTAATTAAGTGAAACGTCATTTTAAAACACAGGAATTTTGAAAATGAAAAACTTCATCTGCCAAATATAAATAACAACGACATGATTAATGCATGTTGAAAGAGTGGAAAAATGTAAAAATTGAATTCGTTGGTAATGCCATTTGTTTATCGCTAAAATGTTTTTCATTGAAAGCAGTCATCGAATGTGACAGTGGTAAATTTTGTCTTTTTTTATAAAACGCCGCGTCTAGAACCGAATTTTTCGCGCGAAAAAAAAGTTTAATCAATAACATGATTAATGAGGTCATATATTCGCAGTTATATCCAGAGTTTGTTAATTACAGAATTTTAATAAATTGTAAAAACGTTTGTCATTCACAAATTATTTTTGACAAACTGCTGACAAATAATTGGAAAATATTTATATTTATATTCATTTAAAAATGTGCTCAAATTTTGATATTTATAAAAATACAATAAAAATACATGATATTAATTTAATGCAAAATTTCAATGCTATAAGCGGGCCCTCGTATTTAATATTTCGAAAATAATTTAAAAGTCTAGATAAGAATTGACGTTGTTTCGTATGATGTGATTAACAGAGTTTTGCATTTAATTACTAAATATAGATTTTTCATTTCCCTAAAGAAATAAAATCCAATCCTTCTTTTCTTAATTTTAAGAGCTTACAAAACAGAACATGCAGTTATATTGGTAGAAAAATATTAAAAATAGGAAAAAGGGTACATTTTTGTATTACAAAATAATAAAACATCTCGATTGTGCCATTTAAAGCATCTCTTGGTACAATCATTGCATAGTACAGGTGATTGAATTCTTTACTTCGTTTTACTAAAATTAGTAAGCATGGATTGTTCATATAACAATATGGAAAATTTCAAACTTTGGCAAAACAGGAGCAATGAAACTTCGGAAATGCAAAATGAACTGGGATCTGTACTCTCTTTTCACAATATAAAAGCTTTTATAAATTTTGCTTTTTTAAAAAATTTATTTCTTTACTTAATAATAAACATATTTATTGCTAAAACGAGATAATAAATATTTTTCCTCAGTATTTGTAGATGTTTAGAAAAATAAAATTCGGCCATTTAGAACATTAATACTGCCAATATCAAAGCTGAAATATAAATCATATCCGTTTCTTTTTCAAGATCTAAAAAAGACATTGGCCGTTTTTCACTATGATTGACATTTACTCCGGTTGTGTATGTAACTTTGCTGATCAAATACGTTTACCTCAGTCAGTATCTCAAAGCAGTTACATCCCCAACATTTGAAATAATGCAGCAATTAAAGATTTTGCACCGACAAAATGGCGTTCTGACGTAATTTGCATAAAATCCCTGTTCGTCTAGCGAAAGCAGAATAATTAGGCACTGGGTGTGCGGGCTTGTTATTACCCTTATCGCTCAGAGGGGAACATAGATGTTATCTTCTTCTGCTGCAGAGAGTGAAGTTAAAATCGCAGACGCGGACATTGGTTTTGATAACGGAAAAGCACATTCTGTGGAAGCGGCCATCTTGAAATAGTCGTTAAGCCAAACAAAGAACGTTCGAAATGTACGGGTTTTCGACATTGACGCACAAAATCTAAAAATACCCGGTATCGTGAAAGGTTTTTAATGTCAGTCGTACAGTGTCGTAAAGTTCCAAGTTAATGAGAACGCAGGGCGTGATAGAAAAAGAGATATGGGACTTATTTCAAACAATTTTTGTTTGATGTTCTCGTTACTATTCCCAAGTTTGAAATGCAAAAGGGGCAGACTTTGGAAGAAGAATTTAATTAAAATGCGAGAAACTGCTCTTTTATAAATGACCGCTTTACCTGAAGCTTGAATTTATATAATTTATGTTTTAAATGCATAACAGAAGTGGAAATAAACTAAAATATAGTGCATGAATATGTATGAAAAGCATTACTCGCGTGCATTTTTGTAAATATTTATGTCTTACATTTAGAAGTATGAATTTAAATAAGGTATTATTTCTTTTTTGTAAAGAGGTCATTTCCCATTTATTAACGAATAATTTACATAAATATTTCAAATGCGATTTTTTTTACATATAGCGTTTAAAAAAATTATTAACTTAGATTCTATTGTAAAGAAATTTATTTTCGTATAGGAGCTGCACACATTTTGTAAAACATTGTAAATAATTTTAGACACATGATGAGTTTGTTTTGCCATTTTATCGTAGAATGCAATTAGTTAAATAATGGTTTTTTATTAGAACTATTTCTAATAAACTGCCGTTATTGGAAAAATATTGTTTTAAAATAGCAAATATGGAAAACTATATGATGGAGTGTTTCATGTCAATATTGGTGTAATATTAATATATTTCAACATACTAATATTGAAGCAACATTTTATATCAATATTTGTCGAAATAAAACCAAGATGCATCCAATATAAATAATAATGACCCATTATTGTTTTGCAACTATTATATGGAAAACATATCGTTGTATACACACATTGTCACCTGAGAATAATAAGATTCTATCTGTGTTTTTGAAAAAAAAATGACTTATCGATATAGAAAGCTTCTATTTGTATCTCTGAAGGCCTTTTTGTATGAAAATCATGATACATATAATTTACATATGACATTACTATTATATTATGACATTATTTTAATCCAGAAATGTCTTCATAGATACAAACAGAACATTTCTACATCCACAAGTCAATTTTTTCAAAAATACAGATAGAACTTTATTATTTTTACGTGACGATATGTACATACCAGCTGCCCTCATTACTTGTAATTTCAAAGTAACATATAAACAAATACCAAAACTTATAGACAAATAACAAGCTATAAAAACTCTTAAGAATTTCAAAGATATGTATGTCTTACTTTGTTTTTTGAGTAAGATGAGCATACTGTCCTGGCCAAAGGAATTCCACACTGAGCAATTGTATGTGCCAAAATCGTCCTCATCTGCATTGTGTATTATGAGATTGTTTCGGACCCCGTCCGCCATAGGCTCCTCCACAATTTCATAACCGTCGTTATTATCGATGTCTACGTGCTGCAAATAATTCGAGAGAGAGAGCGAAATTATTAACACAATAAATATTAACGTACATCTACTACTAACAGAGTAAATTTAGACAACACGATTTGTCAATTTATAGAGTACTATACGCGCGAAATAAATAATTAAATTATAATACCAGTAATATGATGAGGATGATTTCGTGAAAGGATTATAAATTGCAATAGGAATAGGGCTGAGAAGCACGAACGTTTAAGTTCTCTTAAGTTAGGGGGTCCGGGGCCCAAAAAAAATTTTTTTTTGCTATTGAAGGTAGGAATTTGAAATTTCTTTTGGAAATCAGGCATGTACTGAGTACACCAAAACACATCATAAAAATTTTCTAAAATTTAAAAAAAATTTAAAATTTAAAATTTTTTTTTAAAAAAGTGGGGTAGTTTAAAATTGATATAACTCAAAATATTACTGATGGAATTTCAAAATTTTTTCACCTAATTAAACAGAATTATATTTCTTTTAATTTGTTTTCGGCGTTTAAAAAAATAATTATTTAAAAAAAAAATAAAAATTTTTGTAGTGAAAATTAACATTTTTTCAATGTAATTTTTTTTTAAATTTTCATATTTTAAAAAATATTCATTTTTTTAAAATTTGCCGAAGACAAATTAAAGTAAAATGTTTGAAAATATCACGTTTGAAATTTCAAATCTCTATCTTCATTGGTTTTTGAGTTATATCAATTTGAAGATGACAAATCGTCAAAATACACATCATGGAGAAAAATGCGTTTAAAGGTGAAAAGAAAGAATTACTGTTTATAAAATGTTCAAATACCTCTCAGAAGCTTTCAGGTGCATGACTGATTTATTATCTCACTTTACACTTTTGATTTAATAGAATTTTAGCAAATTTACATTTATTTTTAAAGCATTTGAAAGCCTCTGTGGACGTAATACTTTTTGGAGATGACAAGCCGTCAGTGAAGAATAAACAAAGTTTTTCCATATTCTTTCACAATTTGCATAGACAAAGTACTACAATATTTGAAAATATTATGTTTATGCTTTAAATTCTCTATAATTATTAGTTTTTAGTTGTTATATCAATTTTAACCCTTAAAATACAGAAAAAAAAAGAAAAAGAAAAAAAAAACATGAATAATAAACAATGTTTACAAAAAGTGCATATACCTGCTAGAAGTATCCAGGTGCATAACTAACACCTTGTTTTACTTTGTATTTTTGATTTATTTTAATTTTAGCAAGTTCTACTTTTTTTCTGTAGTTTTTAAATGCTTCTGTAGATTTAAATAATGCTTTTCTCACATGTCGAGTTCTTATGCGCTTCAGTGCAATTAACGAAGTATTAGCAGGTGATAGAAAGAATGTTTGCAGTGCGTTTACAGATGATACTCTAACACCATGATTAAAATCAGATATGCCTCTAGCTGCAGCAATATCTACTCGCATTTTTGATGCATTAGAAACTTGTGCAAAGATTCATTACGGTTTTGTGTTTGACCTTTTGTACACTTTTCTAATAAAGCGTCTGAAGCTAATCTTTGGAAAATCGGCATCATTTTAGCTACAACATCTTCTCGTAGAGGTGTTCTAATAGAAATTTTATGAGCAGGAGGCTTTTGATTTAGAAAAATTGCACGATTATAGAAACACCATGAATCTTCTGCTAGAGGACACTTTAAGTGTTTTGGTTTTTTATCGGTTGAGCTACAGTGCTGCAAAATTGCATATATATCTTTTTTCATATCGGAAATATTTCCCCTATTACGTATTATTGCATTTCTATAGTATCGAGTAACTTTTTTAATTGTTGCTTCTGAAAGGCTTCCATGTTTTTTTCCTCCGAGTGTAACACCTCTCGATTTTTCCGTCTCTACAAGTTTCCGTAATGCAGTCCCCATTCTTTTTCCAACATGATTGATGCACTCTGTTTTTGTTAGAATAGTTTCCTCGCCGTAAACTTTAAAAGCTTGAAGATCATGAAATGCTTTTGCATCTCCATCTGAAACGATTTCTGTATAACGAAAACCAAGATTCTCTGAACGACGCCACAATCTCACTGCCATTTCGCTTTCCATTCCACCAGATGTTCCTTCATAGTTTTTATCACAATATGGAGCATGACCTTCGTACCATGCCATAAATTCTGCAGAATCTTTTCCAAGAGCATTTGCAGTTTGTGTGCAGTTATAGCAGATTTTTGATAACACTTCGTAATCTATCACAAATCCAGTTAGAACGTCTATTATGCAACCAACCGAATAGTTTGAAGTATGTCCTCTCTTATGCCAGCTTGCATCGTAACTCACTGCAATATCTGCAACAGCTTCACTCGAAACAAAGTGAGATTGTTTTACTTTAGTGCGAACATTTTCTAAGAGCTCACATGTACTCTTTACACATGAAGAATGAACCAGTTTTAAATGCCGTGTAAAAACTTTCGAATCCATGCAATTCAAATTCATATTGTATGAAAACTTTTCCAATGCTGCATGACCTTTACCGATTTCTGTTATTGCAACTACAGCTCTTCGATTAATATCGAAAGCATTTTCTTTATCTGATACTTTATTTGAGGTGCTATTTGTAAATCTAAATCTACAATTGTTACAAATAACTTTAATGTTTTGTGCAAACCCATTAGGTTTACTAAATTCAACTTCTAAAGATGATTCTGAGCATTCTTTACAACTAACATTTGATATAATAGATTGTAAAACAGTTTGTTTTATAATGATATAATTTTCTTCTTGGGCTTCAATATAGTTTTTTTTGTAGGCGATGGCATTTTTCTCTCATCTAACCGCTTTACTACAGTCATTGCAGGTTCTGCATTAAAACAAACTGATTTATTTCTCTTTTTTTGCATAGCTTCAGATTTCTGAGCAGTAGATTTTCGTTTTCTACCCATTGCTATAAATATTGTTTTAAATTTTCTAAGAAATGAATAAAAATGTTCAATTTTATGAAAACATATGAAAGTTTGCTTCTTAATCAACACATAAACAATGTCATTATTTCAGGCATAATTTCAGTTATCAAAGTCTTATATTCATTCCATATTTACAATATATTTCTCCTATAATCTCTAGGAATATATTGACATATTTATAAAATTAAAACATCTGTATTTTAAAATAATTTAAAAAACAAACACGATAAGATGCAAGTCACCAGAGTCAGCGTAATAAAAGTTACCATGAGGAAGTTAACATTAGCAATTTGCTTCCTTTTTTGGCGTTGATTCAGTCTTTATAATAAACTATTTTTACTTATTATCTTATGCTACAAGTATATTTCTTAACATCCAATATAAATCATTTAAAAATCTTGACAATATTCCAATTAATTTCCGTCCAAACAACACATGAAAAATGAAAAGCATGCGGAACCGCGGAACAGAAAATATTGTTTACATTTCTCCCTCCTTTACATCTCATAGAAGTAGAAGTAGAAATTTATGTGAATGAATGAATCAATGAATGAATCAAGATAAATAATTTAAAATTTGATTCACAAAATAAATAAATTTAATTTTAAAATGCTTGTTTACATTTTACGGATTATTTGTTTACGAAACCAAAGAAGCTCCATAGCAACCGCGCAGGCGCTATGGCGATAAACCACATCCATCGCAGTGAATCAGCTGAATTTGCAAAACAGTACTTAACAAAAACTACTATATCTTCGGTTCTAATTAAGATAGAAACATAATTCAAACGGCATTTTATGCAGAAATAACCAGAGAATTTTTTAATAAAATAAAAAAAAAATCAAAAATTTGAAGATTTTTGGGCCCTGGACCCCCTTAAGTTAAACTCTTTTACAGTTCAATCTGACAGTAGGAACACTATGTTAGATCTGTGTGTTATATAAAAAATCGGATTTTGTTTGAAATCAGACATAAAATATGCCGTTAAAAAAAAAACTCTGTGATTGATTTTCAATATTGAAAATTTGGAAAGTTATAGACTGGGAAGAAGCAGCATAGACAATCACCTCATCGAGTTCATGGATGAAAATCTAGGTTTACTTAAATCTAGATTCGCACATTAAGTCCCGATCAGTCTACCAAGTCATATCTTGGTGGAAAATACCCAAAAAACCCGATTTTAGCGGTATATTCATAGGTTTACGATTATATTTTCCTGCTCCGATTCCGCCATGTTTTCGTACTTTTGGGTGCAGGAAAGCACAATGTCTAATCTATGAATCAACCGCTAAAATCGGATTTTTAAGTATTTTCCACCAAGGTATGACTAGACAGATCAAATGCATTTTAATATGTCAATCGAGATTTAAATAATCCTAGATTTTCATCTGTGAATTTGATGATGAAATTGTCCATGCTACCGCCGCTCGTTATATTAATAAAATCTGCGAAATGGCTTTAATATTTAAATAACAACAAGAAATATAATTTAAAAAACTCAAGTAATGTTTTTTAATCCTGGATTACAAAATATTTCAAATATATTCGAACATATTAACGCTGTAACTAAGAACAAATGTTATAACAATGCTCACAAAGCACTGTTATAACTTTATTGTTATCAGTGTCTCTATTGTTTAGGGGATGTGTATGTATATAATGTTATTATTTTAGAGGGTAGGTGGTATCTGGCACTTGATAGCTTAATATATCTCTTGGAGGAGTGGCACTTTTTTTTTTCATATTTTATCATATTTGATCAAAATAATTTTTTCTCTTTTTATTTGAATCTTGTTCTTTTCACAAAAATAGTCTGTTATAATTTTTTAGGGTGTTGTCATTTTTTAGCAAATACAAAGTTATTATTAAAATTATTAATAATTATGACATATTTAATTTAAAAATATGGAATACACGTTTAAATTCCTATTCTTCGGTCATATGTGTATAGATCTGCAGTTCGAGAAACGGTGTCCAAAGTACGTTTGAAGGGATACTTGTATTTACTAATAAAGAAAAGAGAAAGGATGTCGCTGTTAATAAATAGCTCCAATGAATCCTCTATCCCCCCCCCCATGTGGAGGTAAATGCAAGTACATGTACTGTTCAATGTATTATGTAACAAAAACTATTGTTAAATACTTTTAAATAATACCTTTTTCTTTTCAGTGTTTTTGATATAAAAGTATTTCACATATAATAGTGAAATTTTATTTACTTCTCTTTATTTGAATCCATAAAGTAAGCTAATAATGAATATATATCATTGCAAACAAATGAAAAAAATCAAAACTATAAATAATTGTTAGACTTGACAACGATATCATTAAGGATAGGGGAGAGATTCTTGAGATAATAATGATATCGTAAGAGATGAGCCTCACCAGTGGCTGAGAGGTTCTGATATCAAAGCTGGTAGACGGATGATTCGAGCCCAATCGCACCCGTCGTCTTAACCATTCGGAGTTTTCCGTAATTTTCTTCAAACTGTGGATAACCTTGCGTAGAAACGGATTAGGTTTCCTCAGAAAGACACCCCCCCCTCTCCCCCCCTAGGGCCATTTTCCGTCGTGCAGACAATCAGCCATCATAAATAACACCAAAACGGTAAGAAACAAGAGAGTTCAAAATTATCAAAAAATTAATAATATTTTATATGTAAAGGATTTTGACATGTTTCTCTGACATTTTCAGCATGTACGTAGGGCAAGTCCGAAGTTGTTTGCGCCTGGAGGCCAAAAAATGTTTAAATATGGCTCTCAAGATAATGATAATGAGATATTCCCTTTGATTAAATATCACACTGTCTTCGACTATTAGATGTCGACTATCTTCTTCATCTACAGCGTGTATTACGAGATTGTTTTGAACACCGTAGGTCCTTCTACAATTTCAACAAATATTAAAACAAACCCATTGCGGATTGAGTAAATTTGCATAACATGATTTGTCATTTATAGAATACTATGCGCATCAAATAAGCGTTTGAATTATATCGTCGGTAAGATGATGGCGACAATTTCATTAAGAGATATGAATTGCAATAGGAATAATTTGTACAAGGAGGAGAAAAGTTTAAGGTCTTTTAAGATCATTTTTATCATGTAATGATATTGATTTTCTTCTGTATGATCTTCATTTTTGTTATGTAAATATTTCATATAACAAGGAATGTTCTTGTATTACTTACTAAATATTAATATATACGAAAGCTATATAAATATATAACAGAAGAACATCACACTACATGTATCTTATAATGATTAGATTGAAAATGGAACTTCAGAAATCTTCAAAACGAAGTTTTTTGCGCCTGGAGGTCAAAAAATGTTTAAATATTGCACTGTCATTGACTATTGGATGTGTAAAATTCGTTTTCACCGACAACGTGTATTAAGAAATTGTTTTAAACACCGTCGGTCCTTCTACAATTTCAAATAGTCTTTATTAATACTGTCTACGTGCTGCAAATAATACAAGAGACAAAGAGAGAGAGACAAATTATTAACACAGCAAATACTAACACAAACCCACTGCGAAGTGAGTAAATTTACATAACATGATTTGTCATTTATAGAATAATATACGCGTCAAATAAGCATTTAAATTATAGTGTCTGTAAGATGATGATGACAATTTCATTAAGGGATATGAATTAGAATAGGAATAATTTGTAGTACGAGGAGAAAAGTTTAAAGTCTTTCAAGATTATTACGTAAATATTTCATACAAGGGGGAAAGTTCTTGTATTACTTACTAAATATCAGTGTATTACATAAGCCATGTAGACATATAATAGCGGACATCGCATTACATGTGTGGTATAATGATTAGATTGAAAATGGCACTTCAGAAATCTTCAAAACCAACAACATATCTTATTCTTCTTAAAGTATTTAACTTTCATTATGAAATATACACTATGTTATCCATCATTATATTAGCCACAGTGGGAAAAGAAATTGTGCTTGTTGTTAAAAAACAAAAACTGTGATATTTAATATTATTACAGTAATGATTTTTAAGTTCTTAAAAGAAATATTTTTTTTCCCATGATGACTTGTGCATCAAAAAAAGATCGTAATTTATTGTGCATATTTTATATTAATTTTTTTGTAGGTTACAGTAAGTATTTCAATATATTTAGTTTTATTTTTTTTGTTATTTCTACATAGAGAAAAAAGTAAAGTTTCATAAGCATAAACAGTAAATTATAGCCACGTTACATACGTTATTATGAGAAAAAAATCAAATTTGATTGAAATATAACCTAAGCTATTCGATGTCAAAAACTAGGAATTGTTTCAACCATTTTTGCTAATTTTGAATTTTGTTAAGAGAAAGCGTTAGGATTAAAATAACAAAAACATTAATTAATACCCAATTTACCACGGTCTAAATCTTGTCAAAGGACTTTTACACAATAACCAATAAGATGCGTTTCATTTAAGCGCTATCATTAAATAATTAAGAAATAATCGCTATTTTTGTGTCATGCACGATAGCGTGATATATATATAGTTTTTATTCTTTTTGCATATCAAAAACAATGAAAAAAAGAAAGAAAGGATACCCTAATACACGGAAAAATTTCTTATGTTTTCATTTTTGTACATTTTTACTGCAATGTAATACATATCTCACAAAAAAAGCGCTATAAGAAACAAATTGCTGTTTTGTTTAGTTCTGCTTGTTGTTAGGCTCTATCCACACCAACTTCGTTATTTTTAACACTATATAAATAGTGTTAAAAAAATTGTAAAAATGTGTGTGTGTAATTGTAAAAATGTAATGTAACATGAAAACAAAATTGTTAAAATGTGTATCCTATAGTATATACCGGATCTAAAAACGTTCAAAAAGATTTGTCCTTTTATTTATTTTTTTTTGGTATATGTAGCGTATTGTGGATCCACATGATACACATTGCTTCAAAAACTTTATTTCTTTATTTCAATTGAAAAATTTTTAGCCATCATTACTCTTTTCTTTTCTAGAACATGCAAATCATGTATCTAAACAGCGAACTAAAACAAAAAATATGAAGGTTTCACATATCAAAGTTAAAACAAAGAACATTTTGATTTATAACCTGTATAGTATAACAAACTATAATCGTGCGTGTATGAATGTAAACCTTTATCATCTATTCTTTCTAGGCTCAAAACTGAAAGTTGATGCATACTCCCTCTAAACGAAAACGAAACTATATAGGGATTCTCCGATTTCCTTCTAAAAATCCCTCTCCTCTTCCGAACAAATTTCTATTTCAAAAATCTGAGACGATTTGCGTGGTTTCGCGAAAATATTATGTAAGCAGAACCTGACCCCTCACAGCAAGCAGTGTTAAAATGAAGCCAAATAAAAAGAAGGGGTGTGGGGGTGAGTGCTGCATTAAAGCCGTGTGTTATCTCACGCCAAAATCGCGAATTTCAATCCAGGTGTTTAATTTCTCACAGTTGGTACGGAAAAGTGAGGAACGCTTCACTGTATGTATGAAAACAAGAAGGACGAAAAGCCCGGAATGAAGTTTACACGCCATCTCCACTGAAACAGACGCTCGATCATTCCGGAGTAACTCCGTGATGCAATGATTTTAAGCTGGAAATTTACAGTGAGGTATATTTAGTGAATGTTGGTTTATAGTTAAGTGATAATAAAACTTGAGAAGATATAGATGTATTAATAAAATAGGTGATTATAAGAAAGACACAGAAATTAATGACATAAAAATTAAATAATTACGAGTGAAGCTTAGGTAGACGTTTTCAGATAAAGCGAATAGGCTGCGTCAATAATTTGTAAAATCGATACTTGATCATTACGGTATAAGTCGAGATGAAATGATTTTAAACTAGAATGAAGTACCGTATTTACTCGTGTATAAGGCGCACTTTTTTTCCAAAAAAATATTGCAAAACTCCTAGGTGCGCCTTATACACGGAATAATTTTTTACTGTTGGATGCAGTCGAATGATATACATATGGAATAAGAAATTATTCAAAGAAGATATTAAAACTCGGAAAATGTAACTTAATTGAAGTATTACTGCATATTCATTTCATTCCTTGCAGTTTTTTATACAACAGAGCTAATGACATTATCTAAACGCTAATTAGCAATTCTCATTACCGTCACTCATTCCTATTTCTTGTCATTCTCTTACAACCTGAAGTCAAAAAATGCATTTTCGTCTTGTTTTCAGGTCTGGTGTAATGTTTGTTTCGACTTTTTTTTTTTTTTTTTTTTTTTTTTTTTTTTTTTTTTTTTAACTGAAATTCATTTGGTCATTCTTCATTAGCGTATCAAATTTATGGTGCGCCTTATATACGAGATTTTAAGAAATCGCTATTTTTACTTGTAAAGTAGGGGTGCGCCTTATACATGCGTGCGCCCTATACACGAGTAAATACGGTATATTTAGTGAATGCGGATGTTTAAGTGGCAATAAAACTTGAGAAAAGGTAGATATACTAATAAAATAATTGATTATTAAAAAGACACAATGGTTAATGGTGAAAATATTGGGTAATTGTGAGAAGTTCTCAATTTGATGTGTTCAAATTAATTAAACTGTTTCAGTAAAATGCAATAGGTAGCATCAATAATTTGCAAAATAGACATTCGATCATTCCGGTATAGCTCGTGATGCAATTATTTTAAGCTGTAAATTTACAGAGATGTATATTTAGGGAAGAGGCTTAAAGTTAAGTTATAGTAAAACTCAAGAAGATGTATGTGTACTAATACAACAGGTGACTATTAGAAAGACACAATGGTTAGTGATGAAAATATTGGAGTAGTTATGGAAGTTCTCAAGTTGGCATGTTTAAATAAATAGAGCTGTTTCAAATAAACTGAATAGGTTGCATCAATGATTTGTACAGTATTTTTGAGAGAAATTAATATTATGTATTAAATATTAGCGCCATTATGAAAAATCATTATTTAAATTATTTTATATAGAAGAGTTAGTGAACGAAAATCTCTTGAGAATCACAACTGTCAAATTATGAGATAATGGGTGTTGAGGGGAATGGAAGAATTATTTCAGATAGATAATTTAAGATTCTGAAATCTGAAAAGAATTACAACAATAAAATTATGAGACAAAGAGATTACTAAGGAATGTAGAAGGATTATTTTAGATGATTTAATATGCTGAAATTTGCAAAGATTTTTAAATATCAAATTATGGGACAACTGAGTGTCTAGGATATGTCCCCTCATAAATTAAAACATTTTCAAAGAAAATAAAGATGCTATGATTTGTAGTAAAACCACGTGTTATCTCATGCCAAAAGCGCGAATTTCAATACAGGTGTTTAATTTCTCACAGTTGTTATGGAAAATAGAGGAACGTTTCAATGTATGAAAATAAGAAGGACGAAACCGTGTCACGTGAGAAGACCTGAATGAAAGGTTTCACGCCATGTCCACTGAAATAGACACTTGATCATTCCTGAACGACTTATGACAGAATAATGAATTTGAGCTGGTTTCTGAAGATTGGAAATTTATAGAGATTTATGTTTTGAAAATGTGGTCATTGGTTAAGTGATAAAACTGGAAGAGTTGTTTGTAGTAAAACAACATGTTATCTCATCTTACAATCGCCAGTTTGAATCCAGGTGTTTAATTTCTCACAGTTGGCATGGAAAAGTGAGAAACGCTTGAATGTATGAAAACAAAAAAGACGAAGTCGCGTCTCGTGAGAAGCCCGGAATGAAGTTTTATACGCCATCTCCATTGTAATAGACACTAGATCATTCCGGAGCAACTCATGACACAATAATGAATTTGAGCTGGTTTCTGAAGACTGGAAATTTATAGAGATTTATGTTTTGATAATGAGATCATTGGTTAAATAAAATTTAAGGAGATGTACTAACAAAATAGAAAGTGAGACAGAGGTTTTTGGTAAATTTAAAAATTTAGTTAAAATAATTGGCATCGAGAGTGTGATTTAAGCGAAAGTGCTTAATTCATGATCAAAAGTTTTATTTAATTAAGTAATCATAAAAAATAATTCCAAAACTTTTCTGTAGATGAGATTTATTTTCAAATCTAAAAAAAAAAAAAAAAATTAAAATAGTATAATAAATTACCGAACTCTTGAAATCTATTACCAAATTTCAATGTGAATCAATCCAAAAATGATTGAACCAACAAACAATACACAATTTAAAATGTTGTAGCAAGGTAAGAAAAACAAAATAGCTAGTCTATAAGTGCTGGAGTTTATTAAGTATTATTTATTACTTTTTTATTGTAGCTTTAAAACAATAAAGCAATCAACAAATTTATACGCTAAACTGCGACCCAACCCTCCCCCAAACACGCACGGATTTGAAACTTTTAGAAGTTTAACGCAATTAAAAAAATAATTCTCAGGTTATCAAATTAATCAATCTGTTTTTTTTTTTTTTTTTTTTTTTTTTTTTTTTTTTTTTTTTTTTTTTTTGGGGGGGGGGGGCATTTACAATTATACAAATACGCAGAACCTATAACTGTCGTCCGCTCGGTCCACCTGTCTCTCCGTCTGGTCCACCTGTCTGTCCGTCTATCCACATATAACATTGCTAAATCTATCCAATTAAATGGTTTAAAATTGGATATAGATAGTCTTAGGATAATTTTGTCAAGTCATTCCAAATTTTATGAAAATCGAATCGAAACTTATCGACAAAATTATTAGTACCATTCGTTACTAAAATTAAAACATGTTATGATATACTTGTACAAAAATACGGGTAGATTGATTTTTTTTTTAAAATAGTGTACTAAGTTGGGTTTCAAAGCGTGCTTTTTAAGTTACTATATAAAATATTATTTCTGAATGATATGAGCATCTAATTTTGAAACTTGGAAGATGGTTTAATTTATGTCATAGAAGAGAAAGATATTCCTTTAAAATTCATATAAATAGCCTGATTATCAACGTTAAGAGGAATATTTTAATCTCCGACTTCGAAAGCTTAAATATTCGCAGCGATGTATATTTAGACGAGAGGGTTGGAATGTAACTTTATTGGTTAAGTGATAAAACTTTAGATGTTCTAATAGAATTGAAGATTATTAAAGGAAACGGTTGTGTAACGGTAGGTTTTAACGAGTAAATTAGATTTAGCTGTAAAATTTAAATTCCTTATGAAAGGAACGTAAAATTTACAAATATTATAATAGGTAATTTGTATTAAAAAAAGTAATTAAGTATGCTTTTTTTAGCTAAAAAATATTTATCAGTGTAATTTGGGATGTTTAGATCAGTAAATATTTAAAAACACTTAAATTAGTTCTTTTTTTTTTATTATTAAACTAGCATATCTAACCAACAGTTTCAATTAACAACTTTTAATATTGGGACTTATTGTTACATTATTATCCGCCCCCTATTTTTTAAAATACATATGTACAGAAATTATAAAATTTTTTTTTTCATATTTTATTGTCCTTATGATCGACTTATAAAGAAATCATTTGAAATATTTCGGTCAAAAGAGTGTTTAACTAAGAAGTTAAAAATAGCATGAAACATTATTCTACTCAATGTAATGTCATTTAATGTAATTATATTTGTTATGAATAGTTTAAATTAAAGTTTGAGTTTAAGGTAAAAATGAAATCTATCACAATTTTAATGACTAATAAAAGCACCTACTCATAAAAAATAATAATTAATAATTAAAATAAATTTCAATAAATATACAGGATGGATATGTTAAAAATGTCAGAACATTGATAAGTCTAAAAGCAGTGCAGAAATTGATTTCTAGCCACTGTTTGGGTACACGCACAATCCGTTCAATAAGTTATAAAGCGCAAAATTTAAAATTTATCTTCCAAAAATTAACGCAAATCTTGAATTAAAATAACCATAACATAAAATAAAATAAAACCAGAAAGTAAGAAAAATAAATAAATAAATAAAATAATAATAATAAAAAAACATATAAATAATAATAATAGTTTGTGTATACATTTTTTGTTGCCATTTATGGAGATAACCGGAATTTATTGAAAAACAGAAACTAGTCGTTGGGGGCCACCGTAATACTTACCCATCATGGATATGTATACGAAAATAAAACATGTGAAACTATTTATACATTGCAATTCATAAACAAAATTTAAATATTGTTAATATACATAGTAATGCTATGTTAAAGAACAGCTGATGTACCAATTTCGACAAATTATGTAAAACGCCAAACTACTCAAGTAGTACCGAACTGCGTAAAAGAAACATCCTTATAACTCCAAAAATAATAATTCTATTAACTAACAATTAACTGCGTCGGATTAAGCGTCTAATTTCCAATTAAAATATACTTCTGAATTGAAATTTGAATGAAATACAGGGTCATGAAAAATCGAAGAATGTGGAAAACAAGATTACAAATATCTCGGCAACTAATAATTCGATCGACTTTGTTCTATATGCAAAATGTGTGTTATTTTATTGCCTTTTACGTCCATTCCTTAGAACAAAAAAATTCGAAAATTTTTATATACCTTTCATCAGAACGAATTTTTCGAGAGTCCGAAAACAATAGTTCCGGATAATCGAGGTTGCTGATATTAAATAGGGTTCGTCCCATTCTTACATACTAACTACATACAAAATTTCAAGTCTCTATCTCAATTTCTTCGGGAGATAGAGCGTTTACAGACAGACAGACAGACAGACAGACAGACAGACAGACAGACAGAATTTTTTTTTCTAAAAATATGTTTTTCGGAATCTCTACTATCTAAAACGTGTAAATCCGTCAAAAATTTTTTTTCGATTTTCAAAACGATTGCAAGACTTACCCTATACTACGTATGATGGGTAAGTAAAAATAAAGAAAAGAAAACAAAGTGAGTACCTGTGAATTTCTGGACCATAGGATTCTTGTCGGAGGAGGCACGGAAGATATGATACATTCTAATTTTACTACTTCACCCTCCATTCCGTACTGGACTGGAGGGCTGCGTACTCTTGGTGGTCCTAGTATATAGAAAAACAAAAATAAACAATTAGAAACATAGAAATTGCATTTTAAAAGTAATACCGTCTGTAATACATCCCGTTATTAACGTTGAAAATGTACAATTATTAATAAGTTTTAAAAAAATCGAATGCCGATAACCTGCAGTTTGTATGCATACAGAAAGGAACATATTTTTGCAAATAAGGTGGTACGGGGTAATAAAGCCAGGCGGGGTAATAACGCCAAGTGCTAATATTTTGCATAATTATGAAATAATCTGGTAAATGACACCCATGTGCTCTGCGCAGAAGGGTTTTGAGTCATATAAATCGCAAAAAACAGCTTCAAGTTAATTTGTTTCATTTTTAGGTCTTATTGTTTTTACAAGCAACTAAAATTAACGCTTGATCTAAAATTTGCGAGATACGTTTTGTGATGTGAAGACTACTTTTTTTATTCGGAAATACTTTGTTAATTACATAAATTTGTAGTACATTTCATGGACTTCAAAATAGTGTTGAAGATTTTGGATATCTTCTCTATAAAATTAGTAATTTAAAATGTACAGCGCAATAACTATAACGGGGTAATAACGCCAATCCTTGGCATTAATATCCCGGTTGATTCCCTACAGTGGCCGAGCTACATCCTAAATACTAATTCAAATAAACACAGTTAAAACTGTGCAACGTTTCTAATAATTCTATTTAAGCGGTCCTTTTTAAGCAAAAAGAAGCTCACAGTCTGATATTCTTTTGCCTCATACTCCCCCCCACACCACACCTTTATTTTTCTTACATTTTCACAAAAAAAATGAACATTTTCAATAGCTTAGAATGCAATTTGTCAATTTCTAAGTTTGTAGAGTTTGTATTTTTAGAATTGGGCAATCTACATGCAATTATTCTATCTTATTTCATAGTTTTGTTTGCATGGCGTTATTACCCATATGGGTGGGTAATAACGCCAAATAGCATTGGTCAAGAAATCACGCTATTACGTTTTATGAATACATATCTGTTAAATTATTTTTTTTATATATGTAGTCAATGAGTTGCTGTATCGAAATATATGTTTGTTTGAAAAATACAAACTAAAACTGAGCCGTGAAAATTGGTCGAACCTTAACGTGGCGTTATTACCCCAGGGTACCTTATATCTCAAACATTCGCGTAGTTGATTTGAGATTACAAGGTGGTGACAGATCACAGAAAAAAAGAGTCAAAAGACAGGGAATTACCAATATTTTCTTATTAAAAAAAATTGTCTTTTTTATTCGAACGATTATGTAAGATGATTTTTTCTATAAGAAAATACTGGTATAAATATTTTTCCCTTTTACTTGTTGCCAGTCTGGACTATAAAAATTGAACACATTGCCAAAGAGAATTTATTTCGTATTTTGTACTAAAATTAATTGAAATTTCCAGCCAGGATTCTAAACTGAGAGGTGTTTGAACCATTTTTATGCATAAAATGTTTTTGTTGTGCGAAATTCGCTGTAAAATTTCACCCATGAGGTAGTCTTCAGTAAATAAGCGACACACAAATAAGGATGCCATGAAAGTACAAACACTCATAATAAATCTAGCATTTATGTGCTTAACAGTTTACATGTCGATTTAATATTGCAATGCAATTGTAATTTTGTTTTTTCTATATTACAGCTTCAAATGTTATAATTTTTGCGCACAAGTTTAAAAAAAAAATAACATTTTTTTTTTTTCAGTTTTTTGGTTGTTTTCATTTCAGTGTTCGCATTTTGGAACATGATTATTGGTTGACAACCTATGCAAATATAACAAATTATTTTCCGCTATATGCTACTGTATATTGTTCTTGAGTATTTTCTCGAATTCCAAAAAACATTTAGATTCCTTGCGGTAAAATGTAAGTAATATAGAAAAAACTCTAAAAGCAAATAATATATTTTTATGAAAATTAATGAATTTGCATATTCTTTATACCTGTGATAAATGTTTAAACATAAATATTTTTCTTTTTCAAAAGTTGAAATCAACCTTATATTTTATAGAAAAATAAGGACATCGTTATTATGTTGGAAAATATATGTTTTGTATTACAATTAATGTGATGTTCTCATTTAGGAACATTGGCGTTTAAACAGATAAGGAGATATATTTGGTGAGGAATAATTCCATAATCCTAAAAATGAATAATCACATGTTATTCTATGAGAAAAACATTTATCCTTTCTTGTTCAATCAAATATTTGAAATTCCAACAATATTTTTGGTACTACTAGGTTATTCCGTCGACCAAAAATTTATCGCCAGATTATAAGATTAAATGCCAATAATGGATGATTGTTACACCGTCATATTCCGACGATTGTTACTCCGTTGGTTACCGTCACATTAAACATGATACACATGTATAAAACTTCATCAAGTGGTTCTAAATTAACTTTTTAACTGTATTTTTATTCATGTGTTACTAATTTATCTGTTCTTTTGCCATGTAAAATAAAAATTATGTCAACATGCGTAACTTGGCTGTTAGTTTGGCGATTTTTATAATTTGGCGAAAATGGTTGACGGGATAACCGAGTAGTACCATATTTTTTTATCAGCATGTAGAAAGGAAGTTTTTTTTTTTTTTCGAAAAGTAATTCCGAAAAGTATAAAAAGTTCTTTACACGCTTTATAATTTTGGACCTGCAAAAGGTATAAAAATTTGAAGCTTATAGGGGGGTAACGAACTTCTCTATCTACATGTTGAAAAAAAAAATATATCGTTGAAATTTCCAAATTTGAATGATCAAGAAAGATAAGTAATTTTCCCATACGATGACATGAGATTCCATTTTTTTCTTCCCTATCAGACAAGTAGCCTTAAGGCCCCACACTAGGCACAGAAAAAGACCCGGATGATAATGTAAAGTCTATGGGAGCGTTTTTTTCAAATATCTCGCTCAAATTTTAATATTTTAAACATGATTTTTTTTTTGCACAAGATAGCTGAGGACGATCCGCCAACGGCTTAGTTTTTAATTTTCCAGTTTTGGTTTCAGATTTTTTTTAAAAAATTACTTTGATTTTCAAAATTGGTTTAAGCCGGTTCTGAAATTGAAACTATCGTAATATAATATATATATAAGCAAAATCCAAAAAGTAAAAACTAGGCCTGTTGTAGATCGTCCTTAGCTATCCTATAAAAAAAAAAAAAAAAAAAAAAAAAAAAAAAAAAAAAAAAAATCATGTAAAAATATTAAAATTTGAGCGAGATATTTGAAAAGAACGCACCCTTAGACTTTACATAATCATCCGGGTTTTTTCTGTGCCTAGTGTGGGGCCTTAAGAGCCCACAATAGTCACAGGAAAAGTACACAAAAAGACCCGGATGACCATGTAAAGTCTATGGGAGCGTTCTTTTCTATTATCTCGTTCAAATTTTAATATTTTGACATGATTTTTTTTGCATAAAATAGTTCAGGACGATCCACAACCGGGCTAGTTTTTACTTTTTCGATTTTGGTTTTAGATTTTTTTAAAAAAATTACTTTATTTTTCAAAACCGGTTTAAACCGGTTTTGAAACTGAAACTATCATAATATAAAAAATATATAACCAAAATCGAAAAAGTGAAAACTAGCCCGGTTGTGGATCGTCCTGAACTATTTTATGCAAAAAAAATCATGTCAAAATATTAAAATTTGAACGAGATATTAGAAAAGAACGCTCCCATAGACTTTACATGGTCATCCGGGTCTTTTTCTGTAATTTTCCTGTGACTATTGTGGGCTCTTAAGAAGCTATTTCAGTCAAATGAAAAGATGCGTTTGTTAATGCTAATCATATGGAGGAAATTTATAAAGTTACGTTGGTTGCATTTCATTATTTTTAAATGATTTGTATTTATTGTATAGCTGAGATTGATCTGAGCGGAGGCCGTTTCTTACTTTTATGATTTTGGTTGTAGATATTTTTTATGAAGGTGATTTCGCTTTCCAAACCGGTTCCGAAAATGAAAGCGTTCTAAAAAAAATATCTGTAAACAAAATAAAAAAAAAGTTAAAAACGGCCTACATACAGATCAATCCCAACTACCAAAAAAAAAAAAAAATAAATAAATAAATAAATAAATAAATAAATAAATAGATAAATAAAAATAAAAATAAATAAAAAATAAATAAAAAATAAAAAATAATAAATAAATAAATAAATAAATAAATAAATAAATAAATAAAAATATTAAAATGCAACCGAGATATCTTAAATTTCTTCCATAAGATTAGTATTAGCGAACGTTTTCATTTGAATGAAATAGTCTAAAAAGAGCTTCATTAATTTTTCAGAGGGGGAAAAAAAAGAAGTGGGTAGCAAATAAACCAACAGCAGTAACATACGCAATACGTTGTAGCTATTTATTGCTATATCTGCTTTTGTTGTTGCATGTCCTGACTTTCTTTTTCTGCTTACATTTAAATGGGGTGCAAAATTTTATCCTCTTTGTGCTTTTCTTTTATTTGGTTTTCAGACATTAGATCACCGTGCAAGGTGCTTTTGTACGCATTTCATCCAGGCAGCGCCGTGTAAAAGGGGGGGGGGAGGGGGGCGAAGGGAGCGATCGGGCGCGGAAATTTAGAGGGCGCCAATTTTATACTACTAACACCAATTGTAGCTTGTCACAAGAAAAAGTGGGAGAAGGGCGCACCATATTCTAACTTTGCCCCGGCTGCAATTTTCTCTTCGCACGCCCCTACATCCACGGCTACAGTGGAGAGTATACGGGGATATACGCCGCATACCTTCAGGATTTTTTAAAGGAACACGGTATACCCTCTGTTCTACAAGAAAGCTATGGTAACTAGACTCTATGGTATAGCCTTTGACTTGAGCATATACTATCTGTTTCTTTTCGTTTTTTCTTTTGGACTGCCCCGCTGATTTTATCAATTTTTAAATAGTCTGGTAGACTTCGAAATCCTCCCTTTTGCTCCGCTAGTGCTGTAATGCAGTACATTTTATTTAAGAATATATTGATATACTATGCAAAAATATTCTGTATTTTTTACAGTTATAATCTGTATAACTACACTTTTTTCAAAATAATATCATTTTGTTTACATATTTCTATTTAGATCAAATTTCTCAAACACAGATAAAAGATTTATCTCTTTGCAGTGTATAATTCTCAATATCTTAGCAACAGATGGCAGCACTGTATCATGCCAGATGGAATAGAACATGGCATGTCAAAGAACAATTTCAATACAATTTCGCCGTTCGCACGGTCTTGATTGCTTTGGGGTGTTAAAATAACAGTCTATGTAGAGAGAACACACAGAAGGGGGGAAACAGAGCTCTGATAACAAAACCCGTCCTTTGATATCCAGGAAAATGCTATTAAATTACGATTTTTTTGCCTACTACTTCTTGTGTGTTTTCAGTAAATGGTTCTTTTGCAAGAAAAGTGTATTTATAAGAGTTTTTTGTATTTATTTATCGCATAAAACGATACCTTTTGACGAAAAAAAATAAGTACTAATATAAACGGCAACATTTTTTTTTTTTTTTTTTTTTTTTTTTTTGTTGGAAATATATATATATATAAAATACTGAAAATGTATTTATATGACAAAATGCGGGATAGAACAAGTGAATTTTCACTAAAAATAATTCAGATATGTATTCAGGCTTTTGTCAGTATATAGCAATTATATCTTAAGCAATTAAATAAAATTTAGCTTAATAAAATGTGATTAAACTTGGGATTCCAAAAAATAAAAATAAATTTACAAACGAATAAACAAAAATAAATCGATCTTCTGTGTTGAGATTTTGCAGCCCAAGACGTATTTTCACAAGCTGCTGTGTTTTAGAAAGTTTGAATTATCCAAGTTGACAATACCTTTATACTCAGTGAAAAGTCTTGAATTTAAATATATGATACCACAAAATACAAATTTTACTTAAAAGTAACAGAAACAGTGAACTACTTTGCTCTTCCGAAAACAAATAATAAACAAATGAAACAAATAAATAAATAAAAATAACAATAATAAAAGAAAAGAAAAATTAGATATTTAAAAAATCTACTTTTTTAAGCATTGAATGTAAATCATAAAGTCTTAAAATGCCTAATTCATGCTCATAATTCATGTAGTTTCGAAACATTTTCGTTACAATGTATTAACATAGCATCGTGTATGTAATACATTGTTATGCATTAACATAGCATGGATCATTGAAAATTCACTGCTTTGATTTATGCTTGGTAGAAAGAAAACCTGAACCAGTTAATTTATTTGAAAAATTCATTTTTATGATGATTAAAACGTGGCTTACGTCATAGCAAACCATAAATTACGTACGCCATGGATTAAATATTTCTGGACCAATCATAAACAAATTTTAAATGAAATTTCAATTTTACAATTTTTGATACTGCAAACTTTTAAACTTGTAAACATCGCACATTTTTAATTTTTATACCGTCGTATAGGGTAAAAAATATATTTTTAAATGGAATTAAGTTGAAAGCTGTATCTCAAATTGTTGCTGAGTTATTATTATTTTTTTCTACCTTTTAATACTTTTTTATCATTATGGCAACAGAAACATTTCATTTCCGGACAATAAACATAGATCAATCAGAAAACGAATAAAATCCGGATATCACAAGGATTCAGATATGTCTCATATATATCTAAACCGAAAGAAACAATAATTTCACCAAATGGTTAATAAAATACATATAAATGAATAAAAAATACCATTTAGAATAAAATAATTGGGAAGTGGCAAAATAAATGCGAAATATGTTTTTAAGTCTTTTTTACCTATTAATACCAAGTTTGGAAAATTAACTAATTACAGGCCATTTACTTCCAGCAGGCTAATTCATAGAGACCAAACTCCTCTGGTGAAGAAAATATCCCCGCGTAAATTACCAGCCATGTTGAATAGCATAGTTATTGGTATTATCACCTGAAGAAACATCTGTTGATATATTACGAACTTGTATCAGACCTTGTTTGGACAGGGCAGGGGCAGGGGCTAAAATTTTAGACTTATAAATACAGTCTATATAAAATAATGATAATAATAATAAACATCATATTTCTGATGATCAAAAGATGGTGTATGTAATAACAGATTTAAATATTATGTACGCCATAGGTTAAACATTCCTGGACCAATCATAAGCAAATGATGTTAAATGAAATTTCAGTTTTTCAGTACAGTAAAATTTTAAACTTGTAAATATTGCACATCTTCAATTTTTACACCGTTGAATAGGGAAAAAAAATTACTTTTAACTGCAATTTGTTGAAAAGCTGTATCTTAGTTTGCTTCTGAGTTATTATTTTTATTATTTTGTAGATTTTAATACTTTTTTGTCATTGTGGCAGCAGAAGTATTCAATTTCTGGACAATAAACATAGACCAATCAGAAAACGAACAAAATCAAGATAACATAAGGATTCAGACATGTCTCATATATCTTTAGACCGAAAGCAACAATCATTTGCTAAATTGTTTATAAAATTCCAGCTTTACGTACAAAATACCAATTTAATTTAAGAAAAAATGTGCAGAAATAAAACAGAAATGCTACCTCAAAATACAAAAATAAATAAATAAAATCAAAATAAATGAATAAAATATGTTATCAGAATAAAATAATTGGGAAGTGACAAAATAAATGCGAAATATGATTATAAGACTTTTTTAGCTATTAATATCGAGTCTGGAAAAATAACTAATTACAGGTCATTACTTCCACAGCAGGCTAATTCATATAGAGACCAAACTCGTTTCGTGAACAAAGTATCTCCGCGTAAATTGCCAGCCATGTTGAATAGCACAGTTATTGGTATTAACACCCGAAGAAACATCTGTTGATATATTACGAACTTGTATCAGATCTTGTTTGGGCAGGGCAGGAGCAGGGGCCTCAATCGCAGCTTGAACCAAATAATAATATAATCGAATTTTTTTTAATGTGTCTCTAAATGAATCATTAGTCTTACATACTTCATATGCAATACTAAACATGCTTTGGTGACCCTGAATGAGCTTTATCAATTGCATGAAAATCCGAGTATATTTAAGGGAGTTAGAGCGTGGACAGACGGCCAGATAAACCGAATGCATAAACACGTTTCAATTTTGTTGGGAAGTACGAAAAATGCTGTTTCAAAATAAATAAATAAATGAATGAATAAAAAATACTATTCAGAATAAAATAATTGGGAAGTAGCAAAATGAATGCGAAATATGATTATAAGAATATTAATACCAAGTCTTGAAAAATAACTAATTAGAGGCCATTACTTCCAGCAGGCCAATTCATATAGAGACCAAACTCGTCTGGTGAAGAAAGTATCTCCGCGTAAATTACCAGCCATGTTGAATAGCATAGTTATTGGTATTATCACCCGAAGAAACATCTGTTGATATATTACGAACTTGTATCAGACCTTGTTTGGGCAGGGCAGGGGCCTCGAGCGCTGCTTGAACCGAACGATGACCCGAAGGTGGAATGTCGCCGAAAGTAAATTGCATGATGGGCTAGACTATCGGTCGCAAAATAGCGGCCATTATATTAATATTTTTTCGAGTCATTATTCATGATTAGAAGAGGTACTGCATTGTAGCTGGTGATGATGTCGTTTTTAGATTGTGTTGTGTGTGTAATTTGCACGCGCAGTTCATTTGAGTTATTTCGTTTCTTGGAAGTTGCAAGTTGAACACACTTAGAGAAGGGTTGATTTCTTTTTGAGGTGATAATTAGTGAAAAATTCGTACAAGTGATGTGTGTCATTATTTTCTTTTCAAATATCTGTCTGATATAACTGAGCGGCTTTTTGAGGTTGAAATTAATATCAAAATTAAGGGTTTTGACGTATCTGTATCCAAATTAATACAATCCAAACTTTACGAAGACATGGTAATAATGAATTGATGATTTCATTAATTTTAAAGTACGTTTTATATTAACCGACAATCAAAGCAAAAAAAAAAAAAAAAAAAAAAAAAAAAAAAAAAAAAAGAGAGGAAGAAAGAGAGATAAATAAAAAGAAAAAAGAGAAAGGTGTAAATTTCTATTTTGTGATAACTTTCAGTTTCTGTGGCGTAGCGTCAGGGGAGGGGGGGGGGTATCATTTTTACACTATTATATAGAAAATATGATTTTACATAATTACTGAGCGTTATGAGGTTAAACAAAGTAAATTTTATCATGATGTTCGTTTGAGGTTTTCGTTTCTTGGAAGTTTTAACTTGAACACACTTAGAGAAGGGTTGATTTCTTTTTGAGGAGATAATTAGTAAAAATTTCGTATACCAGTGATATGTGCCATTATTTTCTCTTCAAATATCTGTCTGATATAGCCGAGCGGCTTTTTGTGTTTGAAATTAATATCAAAATTAAGGGTTTTAATATCTGTATCTAAATTAATCCAATCAAAAGTTTATGAAATCATGGTATTAATAATTCATTAATTTTAAAGTACGTTTTATATTAACCGACAATCAGAATTAAAAAAAAAGAGAGAAATAAATAGAAAAAGATATAAACTTCTGTTTTGTGATGACTTTAAGTTTCTCTGGCGTAACGTTAGGGTGGGGGTTATCATTTTTCTACTATTATATAGATAATATTGTTTTATATAATCATCGAGCGTTATGCAATTAAACAAAGCAATGTTTATCATGAAAAAGTACTGGTAATAAAATTATCCCCCACCCTTCCTTGACGCTTGCCCTGTTCAGTTTATATAATTTTGTTAGATTAAAAAATTTTTTTTGACAATTATATTATGATAACTAGTTTAACAGCTGTTATTATTACCTTTGATTTTTGTAGTTTTTAATCCTGAGTAGAACTAGCTTAATGTTTTTATTTTTGCTTCAAATAACTGCAGGATGGCTAGACTATCGTCGCTAAATACAGATATTATATTAATATTTTCCCTTAATTATTCATGATTAGAAATACAGCGTTGTATAGCTGAACATGATATTGTTTTTAGATGCTATTATGTGTAACTTACATGCACTGCTCATTTAAGTGATTTTGCTTCAAGGAATAATGTTTTAGGCGATTATTAAACAAAACTGATACCAGTCATGTTTTAATATTTTCTCTTACAATGCTTGCTTAATCAACAGAAAGAAGATTTTGTTTATGAAATTAATATTTGAATTGGGGGATTTTATATACTTATATCAAAATTAATCCTTTCGGGTTTGTTGTACTATTATTAATACATGTTTTTTATTAGGATATTATTTTGTTTTAAGAAGTACTTTCGTATTATTTAGGTGTATTAATGTTAGTGTATATCTATGCAATTATTATATAACTTCATTTATATTTAGGCATTTATTAAAAACAGAATAATTATTATTTGCTTAGTTCTCTTTGCGCCGTTCGCAATTTTTTTTTATTTTAAACATATATGTCGGACGTTCCCCTCAGTCCACACAACTTTGAAGAATGTCCGTGGTAGATATAGCTGCCACCACCGATATTACTAGGTGATATCGGTCACCCACTGTGAGATTGGTGTAAATGAAGACTTACGCTAGTAACCGAATTATCAGTTTATTAAGAATATATGTACACATAAAATACGCTATTTACAAATATATACAACTACAACTCGGATATAGGTGATCCGGTTCAACATTAAATTAGATACCGTAAAGATTGGTTGTGTACTATTCCAATTACACTTTCCACCTCACACTCAATACACGTTAAATTCACTTTTTTGGAGCTCAACCTTGAGTCTCCCAACACAAGTATACTGGGCCTGCACTTCTTAGCCCAGAGCACTAAACACTCGGACGTCTGTGTCCTTTGCGCACCAGAAAACACACACTTTACGCTCTTCCACACAGAGCAACCTCTAGGTCCGAAACCTAGGTACCGAATCCATCATCTCAGGCAAACTTGCCCTCTCCAAAATCACTGCTTTCCCCCACATAAACCCCTTTGGAGCCTCCTCATTGGACACTCCATTCTTTTCTTGCTTAGTGGCATGCTACTAATCTGCTCACCATCCGCATACTTCACTGACAGGCGGACATGCCTCTCAGCTATCTCTTTTCTCTAACACCCCACCTGTAAAGGATTAGCTGGCAATTCCCCTTTCCACGAAGAAGGAATGTCACCTTGGAAATTCTGTACACAACCATACAATATGAGATATTCAAATAGAGAAAGAGTAGACATTACATTCCTTAGCACAGGTGCTATCAGATCCTGACAATATATTTCACGATTTAAATTTAAAATAAAAGTTACTTTCCTGAAGAAGTCAAGTGTAATAAAGTGTAAAATGTATTAGAAAGTTGTAATATAAGTTAAATCTTATTGTAATACAATATTTTCTAAACATCTTAATCTAACACCATAAAATTGGTAATAATATGTTCAGAATAACATAAAAAGACGGTTGTTTTACTTTTTTTGTAGAAAACGGTCAAATGACTGGATAAAATGCTGCAGATTTTTAACAATGTAGGCTATTGTCATCTGAATATGAATTCAATATTACGCAAAAATAACATTCATTATCTTTTCTTCATATTAAATATAATAATAACAATAATAATAACAAATTCATGCTGTAAATGTGCTATTTCTTTTGCCATAAATGTTTAGCTAAATAGAATTCTAATTTTTTTTTTTTTTTAAAGAAAATAAATTTATAAGTTGTGAATTTTAGAAGATTTATACATGATTAAATCAAATTGTAGGAAAAAGAGGGACTGGTAGTATCATAATTCAAAATCATATTTTTTGTTAACTAAAATAAACAAGAAAAGATAAAAATTCTCCTTGGACATAGTTTCGAGTTTGAAACAACTTAATAAGTTTATATGCGTAATTACATTCTGATGACTGGCTTATTGGTGGTTGGTATTAGGCATTACATTGATATTTTTTATGTTTTAAAATCCAATTCATATATTTTTTAAAAAGTTAATTAAAAATGATGATTTCTTTCCATTTGAAGAACAATTTATGTTACCTGAAATTCAAATAAAAAAAATAATAATAAAAGATAGAAAATGCAGCAATTATGAGATATATATTTTTAATTTTATGCAATTTAATCACAATCTTTAGCTAGCGATGATGTCAAATTCTCGTTTCTATTGTTTTTAATTTTCACATGAGATTCATTTGATATTTTCATTTCTTTAGAATAAGAAAAAATCAGCATACTAGAGAGAGATCAGATTTCTTTGAAGATAATAAGCAGTTTCATAGTAAGTAGAAAAACTCAAGCAGGCGTTTAAAGTGAAAAATAATGACACATATAACTAATATTACCACCTCGAAAGAAATCAAGTCAATCTTTCCTAAGTGTGTCCAATTTCTCGATTCAAAGAAACTAAATAATCATAATAATAAATAATATTAATGGTATTTTACATAGACCTGATTTTTTTTACCGTATTCTTTCTACGTTTTGTGCATAAAAGTAGCTATAAATATAAAAAAATTGTGTTTTTTGTAAAAACAAAAGTATATATATATATATATATATATGTATATATATATATATATATATATATATTAATATTTATTAAAGAAAAATTAGATTTTTCAAAAAGCAAAATAAATAAATAATTGCATTATAAACTTTTTCTATTCCTATAAAGAAGATAATTTCAAAATTGTGGGTAAGGTTATCATTTAATTCGATTACTCTGAATATTCTTTTCCTATTCATTCTTATTAATATTCTATTCATAAGATCTTTGTGTCACATATACTATAGTATGCATTTGTTGTTTTTCATCATATATACATAGGCAATGTTATTTCAATCATTTCTCATCAAGAGCAACACCAAAAGAGGTTCAATTATAAGTATAGCAGCTTGTCTATTGTTCGGCATGTTGCAATCTTAAACAAGTAACGACAATGAAAAGACTTCTTTCAAAATAATTTACTTACCCTTTATAAAAACCAATACATTAGTAGAAATTTCCGCAAAACCAGCCACTGTTGCCCTGCACGTATATTTTCCTGCTTTGTCTAAAGTCAGCTGAGGTATAACTAATCGGGAATCTGTGCTGAGGATGGCGTCAGAACCTTCAAATGTCCATACTGTATCTGGCTGAGGATTACCCTCTACATCACAATTTAGAGAAACTTCAGTACCGATATCAGCTGCTACATTCTCTATGGTGGATCGGAAAACAGGTCCATCTGTTGAAAATATAGAAATTTCAATAAAACATATATAACTGAAATATTTATCAACACAGAGCATTAAAAATAGGTAGGATTATTCCAACATTTAATACTTTTTACTTTAGACTCTTTTTTTTTCTTTTAGATACAGAATGCGTAATTCAGAGTTTTATAGAACTGTACAAAGTTTTGAAAACAACCATTTTAAAAATTAACATTCATTTTTTGTTATTTAAAGTTCATATATCAGATGTCTCTAGCAGCAAAAGATAATAGGTCTAGGAAAGGCTTTTCATTGGCAATCAATTAAACTTGAAATCCAAACAAAAAATTATCTTTGGTAAACAATAAAACATAAATACTATATAACAACAACTTATTTGTTTATTGAACAACATACATCTGACTTGTACTCGACAAGAAAGCCTGCTTATAAGTCATTGTCAGTATACAGGGACGAGTTGCACAAGGAAATTTTACAACATAGGAGAGAAACAACCGAGAGCTCCACAGAAAGAATACGTAAAATGGAGCCTGTGGGAATAGAATCCAAGCAACTTTCCACACCCGCAAGCGATTAGCAGCACGGTGCCTTAACTACTTTGCCACGGAGGCCAAAAGTAACAAATTTTCACTAGCAAACAGTGAAACGTAAGAAGCCCGATGATCATAAACTGACACCATGTGATGAGTTTCCATCAAAAACTCATCGAATATGTTTCATCGAGATTCTCTTAATCCATTTGAATGAATATGTCGTAAATTACCAATATTATTTTTGCAGATTGATAAACATCTTCGTATTTTCACCAGGGAATGGGATAAGTTCAATTTGATTTTATAGTGAATATATTCAGTCGCTTTATGTCAGAAATTCAACTATATCAGTATGTAGATGCGTAGTGAATTTTGAACGCGATCGATGACTGGCCAATTTAGTATGGATATGTTAATGCTGAGAAATTCTCCATAGAGATACAATACGCAATTTAATACCCGTTATTAGTAACCACTTTCTGAAGCTCATTTACTTTGCATGGACATTATTATTGCAAAATACTGAAACATTGATTTAAAAAAATATTAGATTATTGAGCATTCATTTTAAAAATATAGTTATACCACTATTATTTTTGATAAACCGTGTTCCTATCTACATATGGTTAAACATAAATTTTTCAGAATTTTTACTAGGAAATAAAATAGAATAAATAAACAACATTGTATACTATGCTATTTTCAAATCTAGAAAGAAAATTTCACTTTAATCTTTAACAAAGCAATTATTGTGTTTTCCCTTTAAATTTATTTTAAAATAACAAAAATAATTTGTAATGTTTCATAATATATTCTCCAAATATAAATATTCATAAAGATTTATTTTATTTTATTTCACTTTTATTCTTTCTGGGAGAAAGGAGAGGGATGGCTATGAATTATTTTATTCTTCTTGTTATATAGAACAAGTACTTAAAAAGTATTAAGCCTGTTTCAAATACTCGATTTAACACTTAAATGTCAGATTAGAATACTGTAAAAACAAGCTTATAAAATGCATACAGAAGCTGAAATTTTGATAGTGCTGCACGCAATACTTTCCACATCAAGGACATTCAAAAGGTAATTATTAAGGAGAATTGTACGTTCCGCAACAGTGATCTTAATTTGCTTTTAAATGTTTTGATTAATTAAAAAAGGACCTTTAACTAGTTCATAAAGTAGGAATTTTCTTCGAGTACTCGCTGAGGAAATCAGTTTAGGTTTCTTCATTTTAAACTGAAGCATATTTTTATTTAAAGGGGGTATTAAAATTGAATATACAACTGCAAATTTTTATGAATGTATGTTCTGTATCTTCAAACTATTATAAACATTTATAACGTCCCTTATTCGCGAAACACTATAGACTATATTATTTGTGATGACTATACTTTGGTCCATGGTTCTTGAAATATTGCCCGAAGATTATTATCCTCTTAATTGTGATTTAATTTTCAGAAAAATCGTTCAAAAATTGTTAAAAATCACTGTTTTTTTATTCACACACATTTTGTAAGTCCTGAAAGTTCTTAAAATTAAGCATTCCAAACTTAAAATATAGTTTGAAAAATTAATGCTATCATTTATGGCCCGCTTAAGCTTGGCTAAAGTTATAAAAAGCACGTGAGAATCCCTGGCGCAACAAAAACTGTTCACAAATTACAGCCCATGAACATATAATGTGCGATGATTAGGAAGTTAAATCCCGATTATTCAATATTGTTTTGGTACTAGTATATTATTTCAATCCGACATTGAAAATTAATCATTTTAAGAACATGAAATACAATTAAGGGGTTTATGATTATGTGCTTGATTAAGGGATTAAACTCCAATAAATCCGATACTGTGAAGCCTCGTTAACATGAAAACGCTTAACGTGAATTACTTTCAAAATGAACTGTTTTCGCAGTCCCCTATAAAGGTGAATACAAAGATTTGAAACTGGTAACGGGAATTACTATTAACATGAACAACATTTTGATTCTGCTTGAGGTTCATGTTAACGAGGTTCGACTGTATTGTTTTGGAACTAGGATTTTATTTCAATCCAACATTGAAAATTAATCATTTTAAGAGCATGAAAAACTGGAAAAAAAATATCACAAAAGAACAATAAAGAGAACGCAGAAAACAAAAAGATAATTAGAAGTTTTTTCGGGCGACCTTGACTTTTTTAGGAAGTACAACAACACACAAATGAAAAAGGCAATATGATACTGCAATTCTTACATAGCACATTGAGCGTATGTGTAGATTTCGTCGTTCCCACGGCGTTGCTGACTTCACAGCTGATCGTGTCCTTGTTGTAGTCTCTGGTGACTTTGTTGATGACGTACGTTGAACTGTGATCACCGGGTATGATTTCATCGTTTCTGAAAGAAAAAAAGATTCAGTCTCGAAAACAAAGAAAAGTAACGTTTATTGCTGTTAAGTGACGAATGAGAGTTGAATTATTTTATATGTTATCATTTCTGCATGAAACAAATTATAAGAAAAAACTTAATGGTCGCAGTTAAAACTTCAGATGGAATATTTTTTAATTATAAATTGGGTTGATCTTCATACGGGTGCTGTTAACTACCAATGACGATTTTGCTATTATTGTGCATTTTAGTGTAAAGTTAAAATCCAAAAACTTAAGTACATTCTTCGTACATTTCAAATTAGAATTTCAATAAAAAATTCAATTTTATGTATATACACGTAAGAAAGTGACAGAAAGGATTTGAATTATGCATTCTAAATTGCAGATGTTTTGTACAATAGAGTGTTGATAAATTTACATACATTTAAATATGAGTGAATAATTGTTATACTAACTCAATTACTCACTTTTTAATATTATAAAATAATGACGCAATGTTTTATAACCTTAAGTTTAATTATAAAATCAAAGAAAAAAAGGCAAGTGGGAAAACGTGATCTCTCCAACCGCAGTTAATTCTGTCGAATTGCTGTCCTCATTTTCCACGACAAAACATGTTTACTTAGCCACATGTGTATTAGCCAACTAGTACAAAGTTACGGGGCTGACATTGCCTATTTGTTGGCGAATTGCCTTTACACTTTGGCGCACAGTAAGAAATACCCGTTTTATTGTACCATTAGCCAGCAAAGTCCAACAATTGTCTAACCGTTCACTGTTCAGAATCTTTTTCAAATACTCTCCAAACTAAAGAGATCTTCACACCAAACATTTATCAATCCTAGCATTTCCAGACGATTTTCACAAACTGCCAACAATTCATCAATGAATCATCAACTCGTGCTACATGGGATATCCTTAAATATGAGCCATTTGCCAACAAAAGGTTTACAATGGTACACTTTCTTGGAATCTTTCTCAGATAGGTTCCAAAATAAAGGGATATGTATACTATCAATTTCCAAACTTTTCCCAACACTACCGGTCCAAATCTTACATTTACTTAATGGTTTCTACAGACTGCGAACGATGAAGTAACGACCTGTGCTTGTGCTACGGGATACAATTAATCATAAACAATCTGATCAACAAAAAACTCAACAGTAGTCCAACCGTTAGTTTCTCAGGATCCCGTTCAGACACACTCAAATTAGAGGTTCTCTACACCTACCAATTTCAAACTATTTTCTAACCCTATTATTCTAAATCCTACCATTCCCCAGAGGTTTCCACAAGCTGTCAACAATGGACTAACAATATGTGCTAGTTGGGATATAATTAATCACCAACCATTTGCCAACAAAGCCAAACAGTGGTCCAACTACTATTTTTGCAGAATCTTACTCAGACACTCCCAAACTAGAGAGATCTCTTCACCTAGCTTTTCCAAACCATTTTACTTACCCATCATACGTAGTATAGGGTAAGTCTTGCAATCGTTTTGAAAATCGAAAAATTTATTTTGACGGATTTACACGTTTTAGATAGTGGAGATTCCGAAAAACATATTTTTAGAAAAAAAATTTTGCCGTCCGTCTGCCTGTCTGTCTGTCTGTCTGTCTGTCTGTCTGTAAACGCTCTATCTCCCGAAGAAATTGTAATAGAGACTTAAAATTTTGTATGTAGTTAGTATGTAAGAATGGGACGAACCCTATTTAATATCAGCAACCTCGATTATCCGGAACTATTTTTTTCGGACTCTCGAAAAATTCGTTCTGATGAAAGGTATATAAAAATGTTCGAATTTTTTTGTTCTAAGGAATGCACGTAAAAAGCAATAAAATAACACACATTTTGCATATAGAACGAAGTCAATCGGATTATTAGTTGCCGAGATATTTGTAATCTTGTTTTCCACATTCTTCGATTTTTCATGACCCTGTATTTCATTCAAATTTCAATTCAGAAGTATATTTTAATTGGAAATGAGACGCTTAATTCGACGCAGTTAATTGCTAGTTAATAGAATTATTATTTTTGGAGTTATAAGGATGTTTCTTTTACGCAGTTCGGTATTACTTGAGTAGTTTGGCGTTTTATATAATTTGTCGAAATTGGTACATCAGCAGTTCCTTAATATAGCATTACTATGTATATTAACAATGTTTAAATTTTGTTTATGAATTGCAATGCATTGTATAAATAGTTTCACATGTTTTATTTTCATATACATATCAATGACGGGTAAGTATTACGGTGGCCCCCAACGACTAGTTTAATCTTATCATTCAAAGTCTTACAATTTCCCAGAAGTCTTCATAAGCTATCAATGATGGATTAACAACCTGTGCTACTTTGGATCCAATTAATCATGAGCAATTTGCCAACAAAAGCCCAACAGTGATCCAACCGTTAGTTTCACACAATCTTGCTCAGATACGCTCAAATTAAAGTTATCTCTACACCTACCATTTCTAAACTATTTTCTAATCCTATCATTCCAAATGTTAGCATTCCTCAGATGTTTCCAAAACCTGTCAATGATGGACTAACAAGCTACTCTACTTGAGATACTTTTGTCAACAAAACAGACTAAACAGTGATCCAATAGTTAGTTTTATAGAATCCTTCTTAGATCAGCAAATCAGAAAGGTTTTTATTTCCCGAATTTTCCTGTCATTATTCAAACTTGCTATTTCTAACATTACCATTTTCCAACTGTGATCACTAACTGCCAACGATGAGCTTACAGTATGTTCTACTTGAGAAGAAAATGATAAAAAAAGAAAAAAAATGAAAACTTTACTGGTAAGTTTTGTTCAAAAGATTCATATATTAACAGATATCAACTTTGATAAAATTAAAATAAAAGATTCTATAACTGAATGACAACTAATAAATTAATAATTCTCTTTATTTAGAAATAACATTTTCTGATATTAAAAAAGGACAAGTTAAATTTAAAATTTATTTCAGGAATTGGAAAAAATATGTCAGGGTGATTTTATATTATTATTCTAAAAAAGAAGGGCAATCATCTTAATGAGGATATTAGCTTTTAAGATCAAGAACAAAAAATGAATAATAATTGAAAATGCTTTGATATTAAACCTCTTTTAAAATGTTTTGTTACGACAAATAAAATTAAATTTAAGATGAAATAAATCATTTTTGAGATAAAAATATAAATTATTTAAAATGCATTTACCACTTAAAATATGAAAGAATTATAAATAAAATTGAGATGTCTTTTATTTTTGCGTCAAAAATGTCACTTAAATAGCTCATTATTGTTTATTTTTTTTTATCAAAGAAAACAAAAAGCATAGCGAAAATTTTACACTTTATTAATCATATCTTATACTCGACAAAGTGCCTTAAATGTCGATCTTTTGTATTATGACACTAAGGAGTTACAGATTTTTCAAACATATTTCTCCTGAAAAAAAAATGAAGTTTTTTTTTCCCTTTGAAAGTCGATATTATCCCTTTTCTAAAGATTAATGGTGCATCAAAAAAGATTATTTTTGACTAATGATTAAGATTCTAACTTTTTTCAAAAGTAAGATCATTATATTTTATATACAAACTAGCAAATTTCGGTTAAATTTTAGTGTATAAAGTATATGTAAAAAAATGTTACTCTTACGTTAGACAGTTTACTAGTTCACTATGTCGAAGATTCATTCTCTGTGTTTTGCTATTTTATAAATTTCCGGTAAATTCTGGAAATCGTTAACAAAATTTCTTCGGTTTTTACCAATGTTCATTTTTCAAAGAAGAAAGTATTGATAAATGATGCATGCTCCAATTAGCGGTTGAATCCAAATTTGCATCATTTTTCTTTCATCTGTTTTTTTTTCTTCTTTGAATTGGTAAACAAAAAACAATACTCAAAGCCATTTATCTGGTCTTCGTCTAATTGTCATTTTGTTTCATACCACTTATATAAATGATAAATTGACGCATTTTCCTTTCCATTTCGATTCGATATAAAGTATGTTTAAACAAAAAGACTTTTTTCTTTGATTTTTTTTATTTCATGCAATGTATTACTAGAACTTATACAACACAAAACATTCATTTTTATCTGTATTCAACAGAGTTAAAAATCGTTTATGAATTCAAATTGCCAGTCTGTCTGCTCTTTAAATAAGGAAAATATACTTAAACAATCACACAATCGATAGATTTTATAGAAATTTACTAATGTTCAGCATTGAATATTAAGTGTGTGGAATTTATAGAACGTTTACAGGGATACACAAAAACATTCAGTTACACAGCAGTATTATAGGGGTAAACCGTTTACGGTGGATTTTAATGATATTACTCTCTGCTTCAAATATACTGAAATTCATATACATATCACAGGTGACCCAAAATATGCTTGTTATATAATGTAGTACATATCCTATTTACTATTCATTCACAGGGACACATAAATAATTCAGAGCTCAGAAACAGATTAACCTCTAAAGCTATGTGTTGAAAAAATGTTTCTCTTACATTAGACGGTTTAATAGTTCACTATGTCGTACATTCACTCTTTGTGTTTTGCTATTTTATAAATTTTCGGTAAATTTTGGCATGAAATCGTTAACAAACGTTCTTCAGTTTTTACCGAAGTTCATTTTTCAAAGAAGAAAGTATTGATAAATGATGCATGCTCCAATTAGCGGTTGAATCCAAATTTGCATCATTTTTCTTTCCTCTTTGAATTGGTAAATAAAAAACAACCCTTAATCTGACGTTCGTCTATCTGTCATTTTGTTTGATACCATTTATTTAAATGATAAATTGCAACATTTTCGTTTCCATTTTCATCCGATATTAAGTATGTTTAGACAAAAAAAGAAATTTATTTCTTGGATTTTTTTCCTGCAATGTATTACTAGAAGTTATGTAATACAAAACAAGAATAACATTCCTTTTTATATTCAACTACCAGTGTTTATGAATTCGAAATATCTGTCGAAAAATTGTCTTGTTAATTCAGGTAAACATACTTGAACAATTACACAATCAATATATTTTATAGAGGTTGGCTAATGTTCAGCATTGAATATTAAGTGTGTGGAATTTATAGTGCGTTTACAGATATACTCAAAAGCATTCCATTACTTTACGGTATATAGGGGCAAATCATTCGCAGTGGATTTTAATGACATTACTCTGTTTCAAATATACTAAAATTCATACACATATCACAGGTGCGCCAGAATATGATTGTTATAGAATGTAGTGTGCATCCCATTTACCATTTATTTACAGGGACACACAAGTGATTCAGAGCTCAGGACTAGATTAATTTCTGAAGCTATGAGCTAAAAAATGTTACTCTTATATTATATGGTTTACTAGTTCACAATGTCGTACATTCACTCTCTGTGTTTTGCTATTTTATAAATTTTTGGTAAATTTTGGCATAAAATCGTTAACAAACTTTCTTTGGTTTTTACCGAAGTTCATTTTTCAAAGAAGAAAGCATTGATAAATGACACATGCTCCAATTAGCGGTTAAATCCAAATTTTGGCTCATTTTTCTTTCCTCTGTTTTTTTTCCTCTTTGAATTGTTAAACAAAAAACAACTCTTAAAACCATTTATCTGCTGTTCGTCTATCTGCCAGTTTGTTAGATACCATTTATATAAATGATAGATTGAAACATTTTCATTTCCATTTTCATCCGATATTAAGTATGTTTAAACAAAAAGACAAGTTTTTTATCGGATTTTTTTCTCAATGTAATGTATTACAAGAAGTTGTGTAACACAAAACAAGGATAATATTTTCTTTTTATAGAAGTGTTTATGAATTCGAATTGTCTATCTAAAAACTGTCTTGTTAAATTAGACAAATATACTCGGATAGCCCCACAATTGATACATTTTATGGAGGTTGACTAATGTTCAGTAGTTAATATAAGGTGTGTGGCATTTATAGTACGTTTACTAGGACACTCAAAAGAATTCCGTTACATTACGGTCTATAGGGACAAATCGTTCAAGGTAGATTTTAGTGATAATCTGTTTCAAGCATACTGAAAATCATTTACAAATCATAGGTGCACCAGAAGATGCTTGTCATAGAATGTACTGTGCATTCCATTTTCTGTTAATTTACAGGGACACACAAATAATTCACAGCCCAGAACCCAATTAACGTGGGGATCCGAGGGAAGCACGATGTCATTTCAAGACACTTTTTTGTTTTTTCTAAATTCGACGTATCTGGAAACTCATAAAATCATTATTTAAATTAGTACAAACATTAAATTATTGGATTTTGGTTTATTGATCTTGCAATAATTTGAATGAGTTTTTCAAATGCCATTTTTTAAAAATTTGTTTATCTTGTTTTAATTTTTGTATAGTAAGAAAAAAAATAAAACGTTTCTTTTAAAAGTTTTACTCATGTTGACATAAATATGCCATTTTCAGTTCTTTTTCCATCAAACTTTGTTAAAGTTTATACTTAAAAGATACATATATTGCCTTCATAACTCATTAATTTGTTTAATATTAAAAGCACGCAACATTTTTCGAATTCATGAATTCCAATTATATAATGATTAAAAATAAATAAACAATTTATTTCATTTAAATGACTAAATGTCACATGTTTAAAAATTTAACTGTCAAATACTTTATAGATATTTAAAAAAAATTTATTTGATGTTTTAAAAATGATTGCAGAAGTTAAAAAATGCATATCAAAAAAATATCGTAACAGATCCAATTTCATACATTCGCTTATCTAGCGCATAGTGAAAATTAGAAGAAGTTGCTAAGGAAGTGTTGCTAAGGATTTAGAAAAACAGCAATATGGCGATGACATGTATTGCGTCTGACCTTGGCAACATAAACTTGTGTCAACTTTTTAATAATTTGTCTTTCCTATTTCAACTTTAGCAAATAAATGTTTTATATGTAACATTATTACAGTTAAATTAATTTTTTTTGAGCAAATTAAATGAGATTACTTTAAGGAATTTTCATATGAAAGTTATATATTTATTAGTAAATTTAAATGACCAACAATTCTCAAATTATTATAAGCATGGAGACTTGTGTTAGCTAATTGCAGAAATTCGATTTGTTTTTTAGGTGGAAGAAAGTAACAATTTTGACTGTGCTGGTGCTTCTTTTATTACCATATTATTGAATGACATTTATTAAGAGGTGTCGTGAGAGAACAAAGCGCCAAAAACAGTTTTTCAAACTAATTTATGTACAAGATTAATATTTAAAATGAAAGATGAGAATAACAGTTTCGTCATGTTATTTTATATGTGTTTAAACAAGAAGTGAGTGTTGGAAATGATACAAGAAAATATGCAAGACATTCATTGGGATCGTGCACCCGCTCTTAGGACAGTTGAAAAGCATTTATTTCGATTTCAATATGGTTATTTTAAACTAAACTGTAAAATTCGCCTTTAAAACTGTCTGGCATTGATGACTGAATTCGTAATTTATCGATTGGAACTAAAGAGATACTTGAAAGATTAAAAGTTAACAATTCGACTGCATTTCGCTATTTAGAACAACTTGGATTCATTTCGAAACTTGATTCATCGGAAAATCAGATACGAATTCTTGCAATCACCAAATATTTAGTCACACTTAATTAATATAAAACAAATAGAATTTTTATGTTATGAATGAAAAATAATAGACTATGCGAATCCTATTGAAATCAGGCCATGCATATCTTTTAAGTTTATTGATAAAAGAATAAGGCCGACATTTTTTTCCTATTACATGCAATGTAAACTAAACGTAGATTTGTTTCTGAATTCCCGAAATATTTGTATTTCAAAATCCAGTCATTTTCTTTCCATTCGTGAATGTTGTACAACAGCAAATCGATCCGCTTGTCAAAATCTCCTACCCCCCTCCTATCTTCATCCTTAGTGATCTTCCGAGTTCTTGTTTTTAAATTCACAGAATTTGAAAGCGAACGGAAGTGTTTTCCGAAATCTAGCCCCCAGCTAAGTTAGGAAAAAAAAGGGAAAAAGTTTACAGAAATTGAGGAAGCAGACCCGATCAACGTCAAAACAAAGAGAATAGAAAAGAAGATTTTTAATTTTGTCATCACGAAAAATGAAAAAAAAAAAAAAAAAAAAAAAAACACTTTTACAACTTGAAACATTTGGAGGCTTGGAAAGCAATGTAAGCAGAGTTTTTGTTCAAGCTTGTTTGATATGTTCAGTCTGTTGCGTAAACAATTAGAATTTAATTTATTTGTATAAAATGAAGAAAATAAATACGTTACTTTTTATATAAAAAAAGGACACTGGTTTGATTATTTCAGTTTTTTTGGTACTAAACTTGTTAATTAGTCACACTAAAATTTACAAATGTGCCTGCTTCCAAAGGTAATATTTACAAAATTTAAAGATCATTAATCTTTGTTTTATGAAATAACCTATTTTAATTTCATGTTTCATAGTAGTTACATGTTTCAAAAACAATAAAAATATGTATTTCAATAATATATTTCAAACTAATATATCACAAATTTATGAAGAAAATCATTGTTTATTTTTCATTAAAAATCAGCAACGAAGATGTAAAAATTGAGTTCTGAGCTTTTGGTTAATAAAAGCTGCAATTCTCACTGAAGCTATGTATTTCAGAAGCTATGTAATTTACTATATACATAAAGAAAACATGTATTTTTGAAAAAGCGTTATGTATTTTTATACGTCCTGTTGAGAGTTGAAAACAGTTGAACATTTAGACTTACATGGAAAAGAAAACTACATGACAAAATTTAATGCTCACCATTTTAATTCTTTTAATGGAAAAAATTACCGTAAAACTCCAGAAAATTTTCCGTTTTTCCTCGAATAAAATAAAAAATTTACAAGAATTCAAAAAACAGAGAATTGTAAATCATTAAAAAACAAAGAATTGTACTGGCGTCCTGATTGCCAATACAATCTAAGCAAAATCGTTCGTTTTTTCTTTTTATTATTCTTTTTTTTTCCTCAGTGCACATCAACATACGAAGATTTATAGATAACTGAAAAATGAATAAGTACCCATGATTTTTCAAAGCGTAGATAATGGTTTTCCTAACATAAAGAAAAACAAATGTCTTTACATATTACACTGCAACAAAAAAGTTAGATAAAGGAATTTACATAACAAACTATCAAAGGACATAAATTTCTACTTAAAGATAATTGGATTATATTATAGTCGTATTGTTGAAAATTTATGACTTAATTCCACAAATGGCATGCTCTTTTATAATTTAAATAATAACGCCGCTTTCCATTTTGCAAAGATGAATTTGGCGGAAAATAAAATCAATTTTTAATCACTCAATTCTACAAATGGAAACTGTAACACAACTTTTTACTTTTTATATTTTTAAGTGTCATTGCTTTCTACTTGGAAAGATTGAACGTGATGAGAATAAAGTTAAATGTTCACTTTTAAAATACAAGTCAATTTTCTCGTACAAGCCCCTCTCAATAAGTGCCATTCTTTTAACCATTGGGATTGGAAAGAGTTGAAATATACTTGAATGTCGAAATTTAACCGATTTATAATAGAAATGAAATTTATTTACCCGTAAAATTTCGTAAAAACCAAAAAAACACAGTCAAAAAGTATCTGTTTTAAAAATTAATTGCACTTGTTTCAAAGCTAAAGAAACAAATGGCATATAAGAACCCTAGAAGCCAAAGGGTGTAAGTGACAAAATTGAGAAAAAAAATTAAATTCTACAAATAATATTTTGAGTTGTAACAATTTAGAATTCCCCCACTTTTTTATAATTTTTAAATTTAACTTTTTTTTTCATTATTGGAAGTTTCAGCATGTTATTTTGTTTTTTAATAATACGGTTAATCATCCCAAAAATTCAAAATTTTAATTCAATAAATAAAAATTGTTTTAAAATGTGCCCTTTAAAATATGTTCAAATATCACTCTATTATGATTATCCATCGATATACAATGATTTGTTAAGCAAAAAGATGAATAAATTCCCATGATTTTTCAAAGCGTAAATAATTACTTTTCTAACATAAAAGGCAAACAAATGAATTTATATAGCAACTTTCAAAAAGAGAAAAAAAAGACAGATAAATGAATTTACATAACAAACTATCAAAGGACATAAATTTCTACTTAAAGATCATTAGATTATATTAGTCGTATTGTTGAAAATTTATGAGTTAATTCTACAAATGGCATGTCCTTTTAAAATTTAAATAGTAACGCCGCTTTCTATTTTGTAAAGATGAATTTGGCGGAAAATAAAATCAATTTTTAATCATTTAATTCTACAAGTGGAAACTGTTACACAACCTTTTACTTTTTATATTTTGAGTGTCATTCCTTTCCACTCGGAAAGATTGAACGTAATTAAAATAAAGTTGACTGTTTACTTTTAAAATACAAGTCAGTTTTCTCCCACAAAATTCATCGTCTAAGCCCCTCTCATTGGTTAATACAATAAGTGCCATTCTTTTGAACCATTGGGACTGGAAAGAGTTGAAATATACTTGAATGTCAGAGTTTAATCGACTTATAATAGAAATGAAAAGTTTGTGAAATTTATTTAACCGTAAATCTAAAAATAATATTTTGAGTTGTAACAATTTTAATTTCCCCCAATTTTTTAATAAATTTTAAATTTAATGTTTTTTAATTATGAGAAGTTTTATCATGTGATTTTTTTACAAATGATACGGTTAATCACCCCCAAAATTACCAAATTTTAATTCAATAAATAAAATTTGTTTTAAAATGCCTCCTTTAAAATGTGTTCAAATATTGGTCAGTTTTTATTATCCATCAACATGCAAAGATTTAAAGTTAAACAAAAAGATGAATAAATTCCCATGAGTTTTCAAAGCGCAAATAATTATTTTACTAACATAAAAGATAAATAAATAAATTTATATACCAATTTTTTTTAAAGGTAAATGAATTTACATAACAAAATATCAAAGTATATAAATTTCTACTTTCATTAGATTATATTAGTCGTATTTGAAAATATATGAATTAATTCCACAAATGGCATACCTTTTTATAATTTAAATAATAACGCCGCTTTCTTTTCTGTAAAGATGAATTTGGCGAAAAATAAAATCAATTTTTAATCATTTAAATTCTACAAATGGAAACTGTTATACAATTTTTTACTTTTTATATTTTGAGTGTCATTCATTTCCACTTGGAAAGATTGAACGTCATTAAAATAAAGTTGACTGTTCACTTTTAAATACAAGTCAGTTTTCTCTCACAAGAGTCACCATCTAAGCCCCTCTCTATTGTTTAATACAACAAGTGCCATTCTTTTAAACCATTGGGATTGTGGAGAGTTGAAATAAACTTGAATGTCAAAGCTATCGACTTATAATAGAAATGAAAAGTTTTTGAAATTTATTTACCCGTGAAATTTCGTTAAAAGCGTAATAAAACAGCGAAAAAGTGTATATTAAAAAAAATAATAATAAGTTCGCTTGTTTTAGAGTGGAAGGAAAACAAACTGCATGTCTGTGCAGATTTAAACTAGTTGGATGTGCCAATCCCAAAACTTTCTTCTATCTCATACGTACATTTTAATAGTTTAAAAAAAATAGTTACTCATTTTAATGCTTTAATAATTTTAATTCAATACCATACCAACTTTGATTTTCATCTTAAATTTCTGCTTCAATCAATTATCGGAGTAAAAACGAATTTCCGTCTCTGCACGAGCAGATGGACAATAGAATGATAGGCGGATTTTTTTTTTTTTTTTTTTTTTTTTTTTTTTTTTTCAAATTCAGGGAGGACCTACTTGCCTTACCAAAAAAAAAAAATCACATACAAAAACTTTAGTTCAGTTCTAGAACTAACTTCATACACTTTTATGCGGTGCAATATTGAAAATGGCATAAAATTTGCTATTGCATCGCCCCCTTCCGGCGGATTTTTTTCAGATTCAGGGCGATCCATCTAGCCATAGCCATACACATACACAAAAAATTTCGTTCAGTTCGATTTATAACTTCATGTACTTTTGGTCAGTACAATATTGAAAATGGCACAAAAATCGCGATTGCAGCGCCCCCTTCCGACGCATTTTTTTCAAATTCAGGGAGGACCAACTAGCCATAGTCATACACTTACACAAAAAATTTGGTTAAATTCGATGCATAACTTCATATACTTTTGGTCGGTACAATATTGAAAATAGCACAAAAATTGCTATTGCAGCGCCCCCTTCCGGCGGAATATTTCAAAACTGAAGGAGGACCTGCTTGCCACAGCCAAAAACATTCACAAAAAATTTGGTTCAATTCTATGCATAACTTCATATACTTTTTGATGGTAGAATGGCGACATACACACAGACAGACACACAGACACACGGACAAACAGACATTTTGTAAAAACATGTTTTTTGGAATCTCTGACCCCTAAAACGTGTAAATCCGTCGAAAACCGGAAGTCGAAAAAAATTTCGATTACAATACTTTCTTCTATTGAAGATAGAAGAAAGTAAAAAAGAAAAAAAATGTGTTATTTAGCGTTTTTCAAAATATTTTATTGCACAACTAGTCGAAGCGACGCGACGTTGCTGTATTGCATACGGGCTTCACGAAAAACAACTGATAGGTCACTAACTTTCGCGTCAGACCACTAGAATTACGTGATTTTTTTGCGTGCGTTTGAGCGCCACGTGTCTCAAGTGTCAGAAAAGGGATATTGAAACACACCATGAAAGTCTATCTTTTTCGTTATCCTTGATTGTTACAAATGGCCAAATTCGTAACATCAAATCAACATTTAAAATGTGATAACTTCAATTCGTCATATTGAGACTTTCAAGAGAAAATATTTGTTTTCCTAACATAAAAAACAAACGAAAGAATAAGGAAAAAAATGAAAACATTTCCATGATTTTTCAAAGCGTAAATATTTGTTTTAATAACAAAAAAAAAAAAAGAAGAAGAAGAAGAAAGAAAGAAAGAAAGAAAGAAAACCTACCGAAAAAATGAATAAATTCCCATGATTATTCAAAGCGTAAATAACTGTTTTACTAATATAAAAGAAGAGCAAATGAATTTACATACCAAATTGCAACAAAAAAGTTAGATAAATGAATTTACAGAGTAAACTAAGGACATAAATATCTACTTAAAGATCATTATTGTTCAAAATTTATGAGTTAATTCCACAAATGGTATGCCCTTTCATAATTTAAATAATAACGTCATTTTCCATTTTGTAAAGATGAATTGAAAGGAAAATAAAATCAATTTTTAATCATTTAATTCTACAAATGGAAACTGTAACACAACTTTCTACTTTTTATATTTTGAGTGTCATTGCTTTCCACTTGGAAAGATTGAACGTGAAGAGAATAAAGTTGACCGTTCACTTTTAAAACACAAGTCAGTTTTCTCGCACGAAAATCATCGTCTAAGCCCCTCTCATTGTTTTTATACAATAAGTGCCATTCTTTAAAACCATCGGGATTGCGAAGACTTGAAATATACTTGAATGTCAAAGTTTAATCGACTTATAATAGAAATGAAAAGTTGGGAAATTTATTTAGCCGTAAAATTTCGTAAAAACCGAAATGAGACATACATTATTATTATTATTATTATTATTATTATTATTATTATTATTATTATTTAAAAAATTACGTGCACTTGATTCAGAGCGGAAAGAAACAAACTGCGTTATCTATGTGACATTTAAAGCAAAAAAAAAAAAAAAAAAAAAAAAAAAAAAAGTCGGAAATTGAACGCCTAGAGTAGCAAATGAGGTGCATTTGTACTATAACGAAGTTTTTAAAATATTCCGATGTTGGTGTAATACTATAGTGCTTCGGATACAGTATAGTAGCCGAAATCTTTTGTGTGTCCCTGTATATACTATCTGCTTTCTATTGTACAGGAAGTAACTTGTAGTAAACCTCAACAATGTATATCAATTTCATAAAATGTGAAATAGAAATGAAAGTTTGTGAAATTTATTTTCTGGTAATATTTCATAAAAACCGAAATAAAACAGCCAAAAAGAGTACTTGTTTTAAAAACTGTATGCACTTGTTTAAAAAAGGAAAGAAACAAACTGCATATCCGAGTGACATTTAAAGAAAAAACAAAATAAAAAAAATGTTATTTAGTTTTACTCATAACATCCTTAATAGCACAGCTAGTCAAAGCGACGCACACTTACTGTTCTGCTATTGGAGTTAACGAAAAACACCTGTTACCACACTAATTTTCGCGTTAGGTCACTACAGTCACGTGATGCTTTTTTCGTGCATTTGAGCGCCACGTCTCAAGTGGTCAGGTTAAAAAAATTATACGTGAAACGCACTACGGAAGCATGCCATTTCATTAGTTATGATTGCTACAAATGGCCACAATTGTAACACACTGTTAAAAAATTTTCTTTAGTTTGAACCAAATTTTGGTGCTCAATAGCTGCCACCATCACATAATGAAAACTCGTACCAACGTTTGACGCTTCTTATTTTAACTTCACTCCAACTATTGGAACTATGCTTTAACATTTGCTAAAAATATTGGTTCAAGATTTCACCATCTTAGAGTGGCAGCTGAAATTGGTTCAAACTAGGACAAGATTTTTAACAGCGCATCACATCAACATTTAAGCTGTGATAACTTCAATTCGTCACAATGGGACGTTCAAGTAAAACAAACACCGCAATCTCACTGTCACCGATCTTTTACGTCACCAGTCAAAAGGCGACTACAAAAAAAAGCTACTTGTAGCCTTAACACGTTCGCTGCCACTTACGTAAAGATGTGATGCTAGACAATGCCGCACTGTAAAAGTAGGTTTTTCCCAGAAGCCGATTTGCTTTTTATAACAAAGAATCAGTGAAAGATTTTCCCGCGCCAGCGCGTGACTTGCTATTGACATCACCTCACATACCGTGCTAGCGCGTGAGTGGCCCATATCACGCCATGTTGGCGCCATATCACGCGCTTTCGCGCGAGCGGCAGCGAACGTGTTAAAAAAGGGAATATATTGTAGTAGTGATGTCATAGTGAGTAACTCATTTTCTTCGGCACTTAATAGCGAAGTTGACAAATCGGTTTATATTTGGGTTACATATATGAGATACGGTATTATTGGGGACGGTAAACTGTTTTTAGTTGTTTCAGAATAGGATTTCTTACGATATGTTAATTAAAAATAACGGAGTTTCAATTTTTAAAGTAACAAAATAAAAATTTTCTGTCCTCAAAATTTTGAGAACCTTTGTTTTTCTTCCTTTATTCCTTTATAAGGATTCCAAAAAAAAAGTTATAATCTGTTAAATAAAAAAGTGTATTATTATCTTTTAAATAAAAGTATTATTCAAACTGATATTGGGTAAATAGCGTTAATACATTAAACTAAATTAAATTATATTTTCTCAATTTTTTAAAAGAAATTATTGACCAAATCAATAAAATGTTTGCTATATAAAGGGAAACAAATTGAGGTAACATCTAAATTGTAGTTAGACGCCTTAAAGACACCTATTTTTATTGCTGTGGTTTTCTCGACTTCTAGTCACGTGGCACTTCTCTATAAAATCGATACAGATTATTGGTTAGCACTCATCAGCCGTTGACAGTGATGAATGATCTCGCTGTAGATTGTATGTAATACCAAATGTGATGGGATTTTAAAATGAGTTACCTCTTTTTTGAAATTTGTAATAAAAAAATCATAGCATAGTGATTTAAGGAAAAAAATGAAGGATATGCCTTTATTTTTTATACGTATGCTATAAAAAAAAGAGATATCAATAGAAATTTTTAAATTTCCTTAAATTAAAAATTAATCTTTTTTGCTGAAATTTTGGTAAAATTTTATTAATATGGAAATAATTGAATTTAAAATAAATCTTATGTTTTTTTGTCTACATATTAAGTATTTCGCATTAAAAACGATAAATTCTACTGCAGGTTATATTAAAATTCTTATTTTGCAATTATATGTGAGTTCTTACTACTAAATATTTTCTTAATAAAAGAAATAGCTTACTTTTCATGAAGTAAATGATCTAGGAATTAAATTTAAAGTATTGGGAATTTTTTTACCTGAAAAAATGAGTTGTATTATTTTTGAAAACCCTTTAGCTTTTTAAAAAATTAAAGAGAAATTAATAAATGTTTTCTTCATTCTATTAAATTATATCATGCGTAATTAATTCAAAAGTATCACATAATAGGTAATGTTTTTAGATTGTCATGGTGATCATTTTCATTTTAATGTGAAGTCAAATTACTTCAATAATACTGAATTCAATACATATAAACGTAAAGAAAAAATGTATTCATGCATTTTTGCATAAGAGTGTAACAGCTATTGTATCAAATCTGAATATTTATATTATTAGATAAAATACAAAAGCACCTTATTTCTCCAGTTTGATGAGCGTTTTCCAAATTGTTCGCGCTGCAAATGATTTAAGAAAGAAACATCCAATTAAATTTGATCACAAAATGTAAAAAAAAAAAAAAATTCTATACAAGTTCAATAAAATATAATACAAAGTGAAACAAATTGAGGTAACATCTAAATTATAGTTAGGCGACTTAAAGACACCTATTGTTATTGCTGTGGTTTTCTCGGCTTCTAGTCACGTGCCACTTCTCTCTAAAATCGATACAGATTATTGGTTAGCGCTCATCAGTAGTTGACAGTGATGAATGATCTCGCTGTAGATTGTATGTAATACCGAAAGTGATGGGATTTTAAAAGGAGTAACCCCTTCGCTGAAATTTGTAACAAAAAAAAAATCATGGCATAGAGATTTAAAAATAAATAAAGGATATTTTATGCTCTTTTTTATAAGTATACTTTTTTTTAGGGAGATATTGGTAAAATTTTTTTAATTTTCTTAAATAAAAAATAATCTTTTTTGGCTGAAATTTTGATGGAATTTTACGAGTGAACGAATAATTGAATTAAAAAGATATCCTAAGTATCTTTAGGTGCAAACATTATTATGTAAATGCGTAGCATCGATCGTCGTTCAATCCGTTCGTCTGTCTGTCCGCATATAAGAGAGCAAAAATTATCCAACCGAATTGTTTGAAATTTAAAACATATAATTGTTGTTTAATTTTGTCAAGTTATATCAAATTTTAGAAAAATCGGGTGACTAGTTTAATTACAGGGACAAATAACAGTATTTCGTTACATAATGACCAATAGCAGGGCTGCCACAGGTGACTATTTTTTAATTGTAACTGGCACCACTTTCGTTGAACAAAAATTCTTAACAGATTCTTTGTCAACTTTTGTTAAAGAAATACATTTGAAAATTTATATTAGAAAAATCCTGGTGCGAACAAAATATAAAAATAGTTACATGTGGCACCCCTGGAATAGGTGAAATAGTTTCAGGAGCATTTTAATGGTGTTACACTCTTTGGAACATAGTTAAATTGATATGCCCTTATAAAAAATATGCAAAAATATACTCTGTCTACAATGTCGTGTAAAAAGAGTACTTGTTATTAATTTACAGAGCCACACAGAAATACTCCATTACATAATGGTATAGGGAAAAACACTGTTCGGTGCGCGTTTTAATAATATTAATCTATTTCACATTTTATGAGATTGATATACATTGATGAGGATTACTACAAGCTATTTCCTGTAAAAAAGAAAGCAGATAGTATTTATAAAGATACATAATTATTTTCGGGTACTCTACAGTATCCGAATTGTAGTATACTATCACACCAAAATCTGCATATTTTAAAACTTTCGTGGCGCGAACATTATTTGCCATCCTTTAACTCATTTTATATCAGTCTAAACATTAAGAATTTCGCACTAAAAAAGATAAATTCTACTGCAGGTTATATTAGAGTTCTGGTTTTGCAATTATGTGTAAGTTCTTACTTCTAAATATTAAAAGAAATAACATAGTTTTCATAAGTAAATGATCTAGGAATTAAATTTAAACTACGAGGAGTTCTGTTATATAATCAGATAAGTAGTTTTATTTTTCATAGTTTTTTAAATAAAAGGAAAAGTATCTGTAATTCATGCATAATCCTTTATGATCTTTAAGTTTTTTTAAATGAATTTCATAACTGAAAGTAATTATTATAAAAATAATGCAACAATGTGCAGTTTTCAATTCCTTTTTCGTTAAAAGGTACGTAGTACGTAATAAATCGATATTTTAAACATGTTGATAGAAGAATCTAATTAGACAATGTCCTTAAGAGAATGGATTGCATCCAAAAAAGATAAATTTTAATGCATATATAAATTTCTCTTATAAAATAATATAAAACAGAATTTCTTACAACAATTCATTAATGTATTTCGAAGAAAATCTTCAAAATGTCTTTTTTTTCTTTTTTTTTAAAAAAAGAAGAAAAGACACAATTTCGATTGCACTGTTTTCAATTTGCCAAATTATTTCAATAACTTGTTTTAATTTCACATTCTTCGGAAACTTTTTGCATAGAAGAAGATCATTATTAAAATAGAATTTCTATGAAGATTCCTTCATTATTTTATCTTTGATTTTCTATTAAAAAAGAAAGCAGTGGGGATTTAATATATTGATTTGATATAAAAATATAATGTTTGGAAACAGTGGCTCTCTTTAGAGTGCACTCGTATGTTATTAAATAAGAATATAATAATGTATGCATTAATATATGCAAACCAAAATAATTTAAATGTATCTTCTTTTTAGATGGTACCGTACACTGGAGCGACTTTGACACCCCGAGGTAACTTTGTCATCTCGTAGGCGGACCTAATCATATTCTTTTATACATATTTATCGGCGTGTTTTATTTATGCGATTAATTCTCGCTTTTCTTACAGGTCTTAACGAGTAAGTAAAAAAAAAAAAAAAAAAAAAAAAAAAAAAAAAAAAAAAAAAAAAAAATGAGGACCTAAGAAATATCAACAGTGTGCGGCATTAGTGCAGTTACACTGAAGAGAATTCGACAAATGCAGTGGCTGCTGTCAATAATACCATAAGTAAAAAACTAGCTGCGACAACATTCCAAATATCATTTCGTTGATACCATAAACTGGGGCTACTTTGACATTCCGGGGTAACTTTGTCACCTTTAAGGGTGAAAGAATCATATTCTCTCATACATATTTGTTGGCATGTTTTATTTATGTGATTAATTCTAGCTCTACTTTTTAGGATTTTAGATTCTGATTTTCTTTCAAGTCTTAGCGAGTAAGTAACAAAAGAAGATCTGCGAAAAATCAGAAGGGTCCGGCATTATTGCAATTACATTGAAGAGAATGCGACAAACGCAATGGCTGCCGTCAATATAATAGCATAAGTAAAAGACTAGCTCCGACAACATTCCAAATATCATTTCGTTGGTACCGTAAAGTAGAGCTAATTTGATACCTCGGGGTAACTTTGTCATCTTGTAGGCGGATAATATGTGACCGAATCATATTCTCTTATACATATTTGTTGGCATGTTTTATTTATGTGATTAATTCTCGCTCTGCTTTTTAGGATTTTAGATTCTGATTTTCTCTCAAGTCTTAGCGAGTAAGTAACAAATAAGGACTTACGAAAAATCAGAAGTGTCCGGCATTGTTGCAGTTACACTGAAGAGAATGCGACAAACGCAGTGGGTGCTGTCAGTAATAGCATAAATAAAATCCTAGCTGCGACAACATTCTAAATATCATTTCGTTAATACCATAAACTGGGGCTACTTTGACACCCCAGGATAATTTTGTCATTTTGTAGGCGGACCGAATCATATTCTCTTATACATATTTGTTGGCATGTTTTATTTATGTGATTAATTCTCGCTCTACTTTTTAGGATTTTAGATTCTGATTTTCTTTCATGTCTTAGCGAGTAAGTAACAAAAGAAGATATGCAAAAAATCAGAAGGGTCCGGCATTATTGCAATTACATTGAAGAGAATGCGACAAACGCAATGGCTGCCGTCAATATAATAGCATAAGTAAAAGACTAGCTGCGACAACATTCCAAATATCATTTCGTTGGTACCGTAAAGTAGAGCTAATTTGATACCTCGGGGTAACTTTGTCATCTTGTAGGCGGATAATATGTGACCGAATCATATTCTCTTATACATATTTGTTGGCATGTTTTATTTATGTGATTAATTCTCGCTCTGCTTTTTAGGATTTTAGATTCTGATTTTCTCTCAAGTCTTAGCGAGTAAGTAACAAATGAGGACTTACGAAAAATCAGAAGTGTCCGGCATTGTTGCAGTTACACTGAAGAGAATGCGACAAACGCAGTGGGTGCTGTCAGTAATAGCATAAATAAAATCCTAGCTGCGACAACATTCTAAATATCATTTCGTTGATACCATAAACTGGAGCTACTTTGAAACTCCAGGATAATTTTGTCACCTTGTAGGCGGACCGAATCTTATTCTTTTATACATATTTGTTGGCATGTTTTATTTATGTGATTAATTCTCGCTATGATTTTGAGGATTTTAGATTCTGATTTTCTTTCAAGTCTTAGCGAGTAAGTAACAAAAGAAGATCTGCGAAAAATCAGAAGGGTCGGCATTATTGCAATTACATTGAAAAGAATGCGACAAACGCAATGGCTGCAGTCAATATAATAGCATAAGTAAAAGACTAGCTGCGACAACATTTCAAACATCATTTCGTTGGTACCGTAAACTGTGGCTACTTTGACACCCCTGGATAACTTTGTCACCTTGTACACCCAGAGAAAAATTTTGTTGAATCAACAAAAATGTGTTTGGTCCAACAAATATTTAAGTGTAAATATGGGTTAGTGGAAATTTTGTTTAAATAATCAAAAAAATATCATTGATTATTTTTTTCAATTTTCTGTCCACAATTTTTATCTGAAATGCAGAATAATGTAATAATAAAATCGTTAATTCGTCTCAATTTGAAAAGTTTTTTATTATCCAAAATTTGCTTTAATACTTTATAGCTATATAAGTCAATTAAACAAAATTACGTGAGGGAGTTGTGGCTACTGCAGACCAATTTAAATTTTATAAAAACAACAGAATATTGTTGGAATTACAAATGGAAAATACAACACTTTATTAAGATTCAAATAAAGGTGATGAAATTTTGTTAAAATCTTATAAGAGTGTTAGCAATATTTTTTGTCTGAGCACCAAAATCGATTTTTTACTTTCACTAAAAAATTCGCTTAAAGCAACCAAAATGTACTCAACAAAATATCTTTTGTGGTTTTAATCAATTCCTTTCTCTGGGTTAGGTCTTCAATCATGTTCTTTTGTACATATTTGTTGGTGTGTTTCATTTATGTGATTAATTCTAGCTTTGCTTATAGGTCTAAGGCAGCAAGTGAAAAATGTTACTTAAAATCTAAGAAAAATCACCAGTCCGGCATTATTGCAATAACCCTGAAGAGAATGTGGCAAACGCTGTGGCAGCTGTCACTAACAGCATAAGTAAAAAAATTAACTGAGCTAACATTTTCCAAATATCACGTAATACCCTTACCAATAAGTGTCTTCGAAGATACACCACGTCTGTGTGTCTTCGAACCACGTGGGTCATCTGACCATCTTTACTCACGAAGAAGTGCAGTTTATTTCCAAGACCCTAGGGTGTCATAGCTTACTAGAACTTTCTAATATTCAAATCTTGGTGTAATAGTATGCATTACATTGGATACAATATAATAAATGAAATATTTTGTGTGTCCCTGTAAATACTATTTGCTTTCTGTTACACAGGAAATAATTAGTAGTAAATCGCAGCAACTTATATCTATTTCATAAAAATGTGAAACAGTTTAATATACTTTTTTGTGAATCTCTAAATTAATAACAAATATTCTTTGCACCACAGATGGTACAGAATGTATATTTTAGTATATGCTTCAGAGTTTTATATCAATTTTATTATTTTTGAAACAGTGTGACATCATTAAAATGTATTCAAACTATTTTTCCCATTGGTCGTAATGTAACAAAATACTTTTCATTGTCCCTATAATTAAATTATGCATCGGATTTTTATAAAATTTGAAATGGTTGGATAAAATTATGCAAGAAAAATATATTTTAAATTTCAAACAATTCGGCAGGGTAATTTTTGCTCTGTCATAAGCGGACACATGGACAGACAGACGGACAATGTGACAGAGGGACAGACGGACTGAACGAAAACTATAGATGCTTCGTGTTTGCGAACGCAACTAAAAATACAGCATTATTAAAAATATAATGACGAAAATTGCAACAAAAAGGGTCTGGAAACTAATATTATAAGAATAAAATTATTCATGAAAAAAAAAATAAATAAATAAGTAAATAAAATAAAAAAAAGAGACATACCTGTACCACTTGATATTTACATCTGAAGGATTGGCAACAGCTTCGCATGTGAACTTAACGTTATCCAGTTCCATAATCTTGTCTGTGCTTACTTTGAGAGTAATTTCAGGAGGATCTAAGGAAAAAAAATTCAAAAAACATTCATCTCTATTACTGACTTGTCAAGCTTAATGGCACATAGCGTTACAAACGAAATCCGTTTTTAGAAAATGGACTTTATATAGATATATTTATTTCCGAAAGAAGGAAAAAAATATCAAGAAAAATATATCGCTGCGGCCGATCTATAAGCTTCCCGATACAAGTTTATTTTTTCCATGCAAAGAAAAAAATGGTAAAAATATATCAAATTTGGGCGAATCGTTAAACTTGAGTTAAGGCGCTTTAAAATGAAGAAGGAGGGAAAATATCCTTAGCTTTTTGTTGGCTTAAATTTAGATATGTGTATATGTATGGTTGTTATTCATAGAAAATTTAATATTTTTGAACTGCTTGTCGTTGTTCTGGAAAGATATTATGCAAGTGTGTATTTTTATCTTCGAGTTTTGCATACAAACTTTATAAATATGCGATTTTTAAAAAGACAGAAAACACATAAAAGCAGTAAAATTGACTTTTCTCTATTTTTTTTTTTTTTATTGTGAAAACAATGTTTCGATTTATTTGAAGGAATTTCTTTTCGAAGTTTTTGGTTGTTTTGAATCTAATGCTGAAAATATATGTATCGAAAATTTTTGTTACAAAAGTTGGGAAATTTATAAAAAGTAGCAGTTTCTAAAAAAATCTTTTTTTTTTTTTTAACTATCATAATTACACTTATATGAACAATAACTAAAAATTGCAAAAAGTAGGCATGATTAATTTTTCAAAATATGTTTCTGGTTTTTAATGACCAACGACAAGCCAATAGCATGCAAACACAGGTTTTAAAACTATCTCTGATAAAATATTAAGGATTTAAAAAAAGCCATTTTTTATAATGGAGTTTTACTTTTCTAATATGTTTAATAATAGGAAATCTTCAAAAAGGCGCCAAGAAAACCACCAAAGGGCGCCATGGCGCCGCGTTGGATAGCCCTGCTGTAGAAAATAATGTATGTGACAGACAAACCTAGTTACTTATTTTTCAACTATTTTCTATTGACATAGAGCTTTGAAATTTAGAATATATATAAATTGATGAGGGCAACAGAGTAATTGAAAATTGATTTTTTTAAAATGTTTCCTAAGCAGAGCAAATATAAAATGAAAAAAAAAATCATCATATCTCACAATCTAATAGAAATTAAATTTTGAACTTTTACAGTATAGCTAAAATTAATAAATTCATCTGATTGAATTTTTCAAAATTTGACCTCTAAAGGGGAAAGGTAAGGACTTCTTCCAAGCGCCCCCTGTTTTGAAAAAAACATTGCAAATACACTGCTTAAGATTAACGCTATTTTAAGTTAAGAGTTACTTAATTATAGTTTTATTTTATATGGGGAAATCAGTATCAGCTTCAATAATTAGAATTAATTTAAACATACTGATGGCAAGAATACCACGATAGCATCAAATGTTGGCCAACTTAGTGAAATATCATCAAATTTGGGAATCACAAGTAAGTTACCGCATATTTAAGTAGGTTACCACATATGTAGGCAGCTTGGTGATTGCTAGCTAATTTAGCGAAATTCCCTTTTAAGTCCCTTTTAAATAATCCATATTTCAAAATTTTTGTAAATTTTAATGAAATCATATTTAAAAGAAAACTTATTATTATTATTGCTTAAAAGTTCGTGCTAGATGGATTGTCACCAGGGTTTTAATTGCATAATTTGCGGTAAAAAATAAATAAATAAATAAACATCAGACTTACATTTCACTTCTAAACTTATCCTAGCGTAGAGAGGTGTCGTTAATGCAGGGTTCTCAGACCTGCACGTGAATGTCTTCCCGTCGTGTTCTCTTCTTGGCGTTAGAGTCCACTTGAGTGCTGCGTTCGCCCTTTTTCCATCTGTTAATAATTGTGTCGTATATTCAACTTCATCTGCGACAACATTGCCTTCACCATCCAGCCACGTTAACTAAAAATGGAAAAAATGGTTTATGGTGATATGAAAAGTTTAACATGCACTGAAAAAATGGTTCTCAAAAATGAGTAAAAAGTACTCAGTTTTAAGTACCTCAGATACTCAAAATAGCTCCGATCCAAAAGCTCTCAAAAATGAGAAACACATGTACTCATTTTTGATTCCATGGTTGCGTTCAAATATAAATCATTATTATCTGCCCCCTGATTTTACAAATTAACGTGTAAATATGGTAGTATTTATTTCTTGCTTAAAATTATGAACAATAAACATTTAATTGTTTATGTACTAAGAGAAATATCAAACTTATAAGTAAAATACCCGAATCGAATATTTTTATGACAAGAGCAAGTATAATTTAAAATTATTTTAAAATATTGTGCATAATTTAATAGTTACATTAATAAACATGTTTTATGCCACCATGAATGACATAAACCAATACTGGGTACACAATTATCGTTTGTTTGGATTCGTTAACATATGCTGTTTCAAAATTGAGAAAGCAATGTGTTCATATTTGATCCAAACATACTTCAATTCGATATGAGTACATCGATTTACTCAATTTTTAGTACTTCAATTTTTTCAGTGTAGATTTAAATTATTCGTCTTATAGTATCTAAAACATTTGGAAAGAAAATGTGTAAGTCATTTTTTTCCGTTTAGTCATATTTGAAATGAATTATTTGAAATGTTATGTAGAAAATAAATTACAATATTTGTTATACTGAGCTGCTGTAAAAAACAGTCTTAAATTTAAAATGTGAGTAACAAGTGGCTTCAATCCCTTATGAGCTAATATAAGAACCCATTAAATTTAATTTGAAATATTTCTATATGTTTTAAGGACTTGATCTGATCAAGGTTATAAATTACGAGTTCAACTTGAGTAGCAATGCACAGTACAAACTATAGGGTGTAAAGTAAGTAAACGGCAAAACAAAGTACTCTCAAACGAGCCGTATAGGCTTTGCAGATAGGATGACGTGCGAGGCAAAGATATCAGGTTTATCGCCATTAAGCGGCAATTAAGTGGTAAAATGCACCGAAACCAGATATCGAGCCCGTTCAGCTGAGGCAACTCGACAGGAAGGGGTTTGGTCATCGGTTAGAAAGAAAGAAAGATCTCTGCGCACATCGAAAGAAAAAAATAATTCTATCGTTTTGGTTTTTAATTTTGAATTAAAAATCCAATATTGAGGCTAACTTATGCAAAATATTCTTTGATATTTATTGATCTTTTTCCTTAAAGTTGTTCTTTTTTCTACATGTTTTCTATTTCTGACAGGAAATCTACTTCTTTGTTAAAGCCAAGATTTGTAACAGCTAAAAAATGTTTTTCATCATGCTATTTTTTTTTTTCAAAATCTAATACTACCATCTAAAAAAACATTTAAAACACAAAAAGTTACTCTTAATGAAATTATTGGTTCTGTCGACGAGAATAGTCACGAAATTTTTAGAGGTGAACCTGCACAGGAATAGAACCATACTTGCAACGTCTGGCGTTTCGCAACTGACCGTAACCCCGGTGTAAGATACATAAGATAAAGCGAACACTCGATCGCAATATTTGCAGTCATAAACTGGCAAATATAATACATCGGTAAAATAAGAAGCGTTCTGTTATCACCACAGATCCCCTACCTCATCTTAAAGGCATTGTTTTATTCCGAAAATGTAATTTTTCAGTTTTTCTTCCTTATTTGGTTATATCAGATCAGACGTAAATTATATGGTTGCAAATAATGCATTCATTTGAAATTGATTGGCTACCTGTACACCTAACTCGAAGTTTTACAAATAGATTTAGCGTCGTTGATGGTAAAATTTAGTTCCACTGTGAACATCTATAATTTAATCGGGTTCTTAATTTAGTATAGCTTGGCTAAATGCCAGTACTCTAACTTCTAGACATGTTAGTGGGTGGACAGAAACAATCGAGGCTTAAAAAAAATTCCTGATTTCTAGATTTCTCCATTTATTTCGCTTCAGTAATAAAATTTATTGTCCACTACTGAAATCCTTTAATTTATTATTCAAAAAGTATATAATTCAAGTGAAAAACGGAATAGACGCTTGAAAAACACTAACATTTCCTATTTTAAAAAGTAGGTTAAAAAAAACCGAACAATAAACTACTCATCCTGTCTACAATTTATCGTCTTAATTTAAGAAACTTAAACCATTAATTACATTCTTCTCCATTACTTGTAAATTTTTACGAACCTGGATATTTATTTCAAAAAGAGGAAAGATCAATTTGAGGCTAACCGAAGCATCGATACATTTAATTTTGAATCAAAACTTAGTTTTGAAAAATAAAACTTTCAATTGTTTAAAACTATGCATTACTTGGCATTCATTGAACATTAATCTGAAAGGAGGCAGAAAGAGAAAAAAAGACCAAAAAAATCACACCAGTTACGGAACAAATACGAACCGAGCACAGTCGAAAAAATTCCAAGGGAAAATTCATTGTTAAATTTACAAACACAAACTGTACAGCCCCCAATTTCCTCTTATTTCCTCTGACTTGTTTCAGATTGCCCCATTAGAAAAAGAAGAAATAAAATCAGTAAAAGAAAATGATGGCAAAAGGAAAACAAAACATTGCTGTGGAGATTTTTTTTTTCCCTTCTTAAATTTTTTTGTGGGAAAAGGAATAAAAGAGGGTGGGTCGTAAAATAAAAAAAAGGGGGAGGACATTTAGTTAGCGGAAGAAAATTGCAAGAGAGGATGCTCTTGAGTTTTTTTTTCCCCGTATGATCTTAGATTTATTTCTTTTTTTTTCTTTTTTTTTTCTTCTATTTTTTTATTACAGTAGTGATTACAGATTCCACTTCCATCGACTTAAGTATCCTAGAAGAACTGTTTCAGTATTTCTTTCACAATTTTATAAATTGATTTCAAATGAAAATTTTTTAAATCATCTTATACTTTCTTATTCTCTCATACACGCGTTTTTGTGGGGTCTCTTCGAAGAACACTTTCTCCAGTCAATATAAATATTTAAAAGGAGAAAAGAAAAAAAATACTAATGATTCTTTAAGAAAAGTTCTTAGTGTTCTTTTTGGGTTTTGAAGCATAGACTCTTGATAAAAATTGTATAAAGACGACAAAGAAGAAAAAAAAAATATGGCAAAAAAGTAAAAGGTTTTGGTACTTTAGTGTAAAAGGATGCAAATTTTTGTAGATGGTCCGTATTTTAAGGTTTTTATTTACTGATTACTGTTATTTCTGAAGCTTAATAAAGCGCATGGTTATTTTAAAATAGGAGATTAGGCTCTAGTAAGCTTGAATTTTTTTTTATGTGAGGACTTAATATAATCAATTTATTTATTTATTTTTAAAGAATTTTGTAGAAAATAAATTTTGTTTACATTACGTATAAAACCGTTATTTATAAAGGAAGAAAAAAAATGTTCTTTTAATTTAAGTTATATAGCAAAATTTCATTACTACGAATTTCATGTGAGCACCGATTAAATTCTTTAATTTGAAAACTTCGTAAAAGTGAATATTTTTATAATGAAATACAGGGTTCGCACAGTTCTACCACTAAATTATAAGAATATTTTCAAAGTATTTCATAGCAGAAAACTATTGTAAAATATGTAAATGAAGGTGGTGTTTTTAAACTCTGTGTTTAAAAAAAATGTAAATTTTCTTAAATTTAATTTTGGTGCCACAGTCCTTACAAAATAAAAGGAGTGTGCGAACCTTGAAATAGGGAAATAGGATTTTTTTTTAGCAATTCAAATCGCATTTGTTAAACTGAAAATTTTGTTGAAGTAACATTCGTTGTAATGAGATTCTTCTGTAAGCACTCTATAATGGACATAACTGTTAAATTGAATAAGAATGTATTCATACGAAACTTTTGCTGAACTCTCATTATTTATAGGAAAATAAGCTACCTGTAATTTATAATATAAATGGTCAATACCTTTCTTAATTTTAATTTATATACTCATACTGTAAATGATAATAAACCGCAAACATAAAAATGATTACCATTCTCCAATAATTTCTTCCTCACCTATCGCTATTTATATGAGAGACTGTTACTCAGGATTTATAATAGAAGTGGTCAATGCCTTTTAGAATTCTAATTTATAATCATACCGTTAATGAACACAAAGCCAAACATGAAAATGATTATCACAGTCCGTAACCTCCGTTATTTGCAAAAGAAAAACTACATTCGTTATTTACTGTATCAGATGTGACCAATGATTATCTTAACCCTTTTGGGTCTGATACTATTACTAGTACACGTCTTTTCGTCGAGTATTATTTTGTCTTGAGAATTAGTTAGTTACTATCGACATATAGAAGCGATAGTTTGCCTGTTTTATTATAACTCTGTTTATATGTTGATTTTTGGTAATAAAAATGATAATAAAATTTTACTTAATTCCCTTTGCATCGTTGGTGATTTCTTTTATTTTATATATATATATTCCACTCTTTAAATTTGAAATATAAATTGTAAAGAAAAATCATTAAGTGCTACATGGAAAAAATTAAGATTTTCGAATACGAAAATAAAAAGAAGTTTTAATTTATTTTTTATTAATTTTTTTAATTAGCATAAAATTATTATTTTTGCATTATAAAGATCAATTATCACAAATTCCATTAAAAGATAGAATTTTAAACATTTTTTTTTCTCATGTATGCCATTTAATATGTTTGAGGTATCCTGAAATGAAATGCATGTTATGGTTTTATACTTTGCGGCGCCCGTACTGCCTAGGTAATATATTTTAAATTATATAAAATAAGATGAATCCTGTACGTCAATTGATGAGATGAAACACAATGTATGCCAATCACGTATAGTTATTTGCTGAAAATCATAAACCAAGTAATTTAATTTGTTAAGGTTGAGAACACAAATTTTAGGTGATATAAAATGTAGTGAATTGAATAAGTTAAAGGATGAGATGAATTTCAAATATTTCACGAATTATGCTTGCTATTAATGCCAACTTTTACTTTTTATTAATTTCTTTTTAAAATTAACAAAAATTGAACATTAAAGTTATAATTTTTTCATCATAATGAGTAATTACCAGATCACAAATCTCATTAATAGATCAAATTCGAAAGATTTTTTTTTTTATTTTGCCATTTAATATGCTTGGGGAATCTGACACCACGTGCCCGTCCTCGTGTTACATTTCGATGCTCCCGTTCGGCGAAGTTAATACATTTTAAATTATATAAAATATGATGAATCCTATATATCAATTGATTAGATCAAACACGGTGTTTGCAAATAATGTACCGTTATTTATTGAAAGTCAGAAACCTAGTAATTTAATTTGTTAAGGTTGAAGACACTTATTTTAGATTATATAAAATGTAATGAATTGAATAAGTCAAAATATGAAATGAATTGAAAAGCTCACAAATTATGCATGCTATTAATGCCAGCATTTATTTTTTATTAATTTTTTTAATTAATAAAAATTGGACATTAAAGTTAGAATTTTTTCATCATAAAGAGTAATTACCACAAATCACATTAATAGATCAAATTCTAAATAATTTTTCTCTTATTTATGCCATTTAATATATTTGGGGTGTGCTGATACCCCATACTCATCCTGGTGTTACATTTCGCGGCACCCGTACTGCTGGGTTAATGCATTTTAATTTATATAAAATATGATGAGTCCTATACTTCACTTGATGAGATCAAACACAGTGTTTGCAAATGAGGTATAGTTATTTACTAAAATTCTGTAATTTAATTGTTAAACGTTGAAGACATATAATTTAGATGATATAAAACGTAATCAATTGGATAAGTCAAAGGATGTGATGAATTGCAAAGCTCACGAGTCATGCATGCTATCTTTAATCAGCAAGAAGTAAATCAAAGCATTGAAGCTGCACACGTATATCTTATATTATTTTAATATGCTTTATTAGTATCTTAACCCCTTGAGAGACAAGGGATAATGTATCTGTAATATTAATTTCTCATCTGGAAAATCGAAAAGTTTCTTTTAAAAACCATGAAAAGCAATTTTGTAACATTTTCCTGCCAAAGTTAGAAATATAAAATTTTGTAAAAAGATTCTAGCTCAAATCTCGCTTAAAATAGGTGGGATAAAATTTATCCTGCCACTCCTATAAAGATTAACACTTAAACATGCAAAGCTGCATGCTTATTTTTATTATCTAAGACTTCAATTATGGGCATTATTATTACTTCATATATGCTGCGATGTTTAGCAGTATATATGTAAATAAACAAGGTGTTCCAGAATTCCCATGCAAAACTGTAAGAAAATGTACACATGAGGATGCAATCATTTCGAAACCGGTTAGGACAGTGAAAGTATTCTACTTAAAGATGCCTGTATAAAAGAAAAAAAAGTGCAAACGGACTTTGTATAGATCAACTTCAGGTATCCAATGAAAGAAAACATTTAAAAACATTCAAATGTTAACGAGATATCTTAAAAGCCTTTCGTATTGCATTTTAGCAAATGGGTGTTTTAGCCTGACTGAAGTATGATTCTAAAAATTCTGCTGTTATACTAAGTCCCGTTACTACCCATGGATACAAAATGGATAACAATCTAGGGATTATATCATTAAAATTACAAAGTTACTAGGAGGGGGGGGGGGGATAGATGCACTGAAATATTAAAACTGAACAAAAAATCATAGTCTTTCATTGTTGAAATTATTTATAAATAAAAAGTATTCAATTTTTGAAAATACTATGATATTTCAAAATCGATATACTAATACCAAATCAATAATCAAACTATTGTAATCAGCTTCATGTGCATGACAATCCGTTTCCGAATATTTTACATTTAAAAGTATTTGAAACGTATCATTTCCAGACACCTTTTCTTATTTTCATGATTTTTTTTCTTTATCAAATTCTTAAGCGAAATGAATAGCTTACACGGAGTACGAAAAATCCGAAAGAAGCAACAAAACAATGTTGCTTGAAAAATATATGAATAAAAAGTGCCTATATTTTGTACAAACTTGTTTCAAAAAGCCCTTAGGAAATTGAAAGAAGAAAAGAAAAGAAATGGTTTTAAAGAATATAATAGAATTTAGAAAAGGGAAATAAAAAACTGTGGAAATAATCTTTAGCACTTTCATGCATTGTGAGTGTTTGTTGATATAAAAAAAATGTGTTTTTAACTGTGAAAAGAATGTGAAGCTTGGAAATATTTTGTTTAACAGTGAATAAATAATTTTCTTTATTCATTAAAAAAAAAATAAATTAATAAGAAATGTTAGTTTCGTAATTGAATTTTAATCATTAAATTTTAAGAAGATATCATAAAATCATTTACACAAAAATTAAAAGAATATTTTTATAGTAGTTTATTCTGTAAAGAATAAAAATGAATACAGTAGTTGCATTATTAGTTACTTTAATTATTCCTTTCTCTCTCTCTTTCTTTTAGATATACAAAGCACTTTGTTGTACACAAATTAGTGTAACATTAACTTTTTCAGGTATTAAGCACACGAAAGCAACTTTTTCCCCTTACATTCTTGTAAAATAATTATGAAATTAATAAGACCATTATTTATTGGAGTAATTAATGTTTGATTAATATAGATATTTGCATTATAACCATGTTTCTCCTATTCAAACACAAACTAATTATAGTGTGAACAAACAGAGCGATGTCTTTTCAAAAGGAAGATCTATAAAAAGGGAAAACCGCCTACATAATGTGGTTAAAAAACAGAGCAGTGTATTAATATTAGAAATAAATGGCAAAGGCAGAAGATATAAAAAGAAACAAAAAATGAATGGAATGAAAGTAAAACAATCAAACAAAAATGAACTGATTAACGGGGTTATAAAAGGGGAAAAAATGCAGTGTATGTTATGTTTAAAGAAAGTGAAAATATAGACTATGAAAAAAGAAAAAAATCAGAAAAAAATATATTAATACAAACAAAAAAGTGATGAAAAATTTCTTAATGATAGAGGAATAAAATAGATAAAGAAAGAAAAAAACTCAGACGTATAGATAGTACAAATAAATGAGGAAACATTATTACGATATAGCATGAAATTTACGGAAACTTCTAAAAAATTAAAAAAAGGATGAAAAATATAAACAGTAAAAAGAAATACAGAAAAATGAAAAAAAAAAAAGAGAGAGACAGGAAGAGTAAAGATTAGATGACAGACATTAATGAAACTTTGGAGATTTGATAATACAAAAAATAAAGAATACATGTGAAATGTATGGTATCTTTTTTTTTTCTTTTTACAATAAGCTAAAAAGAACAATGTGTTAAAAAGAATAAACGCATGCTTAAAAAGAGATGGAAAGAGAAAGAAAACGAGAATCTTTGACAAGAATTAACTAAAGAAGTGTTAAAATTATTTCCAAAATCTTTAAAAAGATTACAAAATTTGGGCATCAATGTAAATGGAAAGAAAAAGTACATATTTGAACTTCATATGCAATGGTTGAAGTTCTTATGGATGTTTTTATATTTTTAAAAATTGTTGTCTTTTAACTGATACTCGCATACGAAGGTTTCCATACAATATATGGCCAAACAGTTCGTATACTTAAGGGTATATTCAAATCCAAATTTACAAAAAATAAAGAATACATGTGAAATGTATGGTATCTTTTTTTTTTTCTTTTTACAATAAGCTAAAAAGAACAATGTGTTAAAAAGCATAAACGCATGCTTAAAAAGAGATGGAAAGAGAAAGAAAACGAGAATCTTTGACAAGAATTAACTAAAGAAGTGTTAAAATTATTTCCAAAATCTTTAAAAAGATTACAAAATTTGGGCATCAATGTAAATGGAAAGAAAAAGTACATATTTGAACTTCATATGCAATGGTTGAAGTTCTTATGGATGTTTTTATATTTTTAAAAATTGTTGTCTTTTAACTGATACTCGCATACGAAGGTTTCCATACAATATATGGCCAAACAGTTCGTATACTTAAGGGTATATTCAAATCCAAATTTTATAAGTTATCATAAGTGTATCTATAAGTATTCATTTTGTTCTGTTAAATTAATAGAAAAATAATTCACTTTTCTAATAGATGCCAACTTAAAGGGATTTATCATTCACTTAAAAAATCGTGTTCACTAATTCTAAACCTATTGAAAGGTTCTTTTTGAATTTTTCGTTTAAATTTTTAATATTTTAATGCGAGTTTTTGAATAGCATAGTTGATGTCCTGATAGAATCCTAAATAGATAGTTGATATATCCTTAAATAATGGTTTCTATTAAGCACGCCAATAACACCTTAGCAGTGTTAAAACTGTATTTTAAAGTGAGCAAACATCAACATTGGAAATGTTTTTGCACTTCCCCCCCCCTCAAATCTCAGCTTATGGACAATAAATTGAAATTCTAAACAACGCAGCGTAATAGCAGGAAAAACTAGCATAAAAACAAAAATTTATACCCTTATTTGAGGAAGAAGAATTCATTAACTCATTTCTTCGAAACACGTGCAATATTCTACTTTTTTGCGTTCCATTTAAAAGGTTGTGTGAGATACGATATCAATTTCTATTCTTTTTCTTTTCTTCCTTTTTTCTTTTTCCAGGAGAATATTTAAATAAAATATTTACGCGAAATTAACTCTAAATTATCCATTTTAATGAAATATTTTGTAAAATTTCCCCCCCCCAAAAAAAAAAATTCAGCTCCCCTCCCCCCTGTTAAGCAGCCAAAATAAATAAACAAATAATGAAAAATAATGAAAAGCATTATTTAAAACAAACGCTAAATTTTAAAGAGTCCTAGAAACTAGATGTGTCTTTTCCGTAAATTTTGCGATCAATACAAAACTCATTTGCTCAGATATTTTAATACAACAGAAAAAGGAAGATGGAGGCTAGAGTCCAATCGCTACCCTCCCCTTTCCTTCGACTAGAGCAATAATTAAACAGGGTGACACACGTCGAATGTTGTGGTAAGGTGCATCCGCTAATGAGCATAGTTCGCCAGCTGGAAATACAACCCTCCCTCCTTCGCTTTACCCTTAATTTTCCCACAAACAACAGCTTGGACAATCCCGTTTAATTTCGGGGAACCTTTTGAAAATGTGAAAAAATTGTTGAAAGAATCCCAAAAATGATAGGTATCACTATCTGATGGTTAGAGGTAAATTCGGCTCCACCCTTTTTTTCCCCCAGAAACTTCTGCTATGGAAATAATGGTGTGAACATTACTCGCGTTGAAATTTTTTGATTTTTGTAAATAGATGTTTATTAAGAGTGATTTTTTTTCTCCGCTAAATTCTGAGACTTTTTTTTTTTTTACTAAACATTTGTATATTAAGATCTATTAAAACTAGCTTAACACGCAAGAAAGTTGGTATGTTGTTAGATTTTTCTGAATTCATCATAAGTCATATAAGTGGTAAAACAAATTAAGAGTTACCTTTTATTTATTTTTTTTTATTCTTTTACTTCTGGCGTTTATTCTTCAACCATTTACAGTAAATCGTGTTAATTTATAACAAGGAAATATAATTGTATGTTAGAGGATATAAAAAACAAAAAAGCGAACAAAATCGCTGCTCTTAGATTAAACATTAAGAAAGTAATTTTGGTTAATACATTTTCTTTTCGAAAAGTTTTTCAAGAGACAATATGCAAATAGCTGCTTTAAAGAATGTATTTAGGATGAACCTCCGAGCAGTTTGTTTAACAACGGAAAAAAAAAAAAAAAAAAAAAAATTGTGAAGAGAGAAAAGCAATGAATATTTATTAATTGATCTCAACATCATTCAAGATTAAAAGGGTTACATTTTTTTAATAAGAGCATAAAAGGTAACTTTGTAAGAGGATTGTGATTATTAAATGGTATGCTGTGAATGGCATGTCAAGGGTTATAAGCAAATATCGATCTCTTTTTAATTTGATAAAGTCTCGAGAAAATTTAAAAATTGTTCAAGTGATATATCAAAGATTTTTGTATGTAGAAATTACTTTGATGTTAATTAGAATTTATTAAAATATTGAATATTTTTCTAATGATATCTAAAAACGGAGCGAATGTAACGAAAACAGCAAAAAGTGAAAAGTCGAAGTCAGATTTAGTGCATTAATAAATTTGTCAACCGTTTTTTATTTTTCTGAATTACAGGTACTTTTAAAAGTAGTTTGTTTCTTCAAGCACATATGTAGAAGATTCGAAATTAAGCCAGTAAAACCGCAAATGGTTGAAAAAGAAAAAGCTGAGACGATTTTTTTCAATTTTCTTGAATTAAATTCTAAAAAATTTCATTTTTTCTGTTTACCATTGCAGTTGCCTTTAGTAACACTATCACCTAACATTATTTCCGATATAAGCAATGTTAAAGGCTATTACATAAATTTTGACGCGGAAAAATTAAATGTCACCTTAAATCCTTTTATTAACTAGCAATTATTTATAGTTCGAAATAACATATTTAATTATTGTTTCGTATTGTAGATATTGGAATCTTTCACTGCTGTATACTTTCAACCTAATATAGTGCGTTTAGAAAGTGTGTGCCTTATAATTAATATTATATTACTTGCTGGTTATTACATTATTTATTATTCTTTCTTATTTGTTACAATATTTACAAATTACTAATTTTGCTAAATTAATGTTATTTACTATTTTTAAAAATGTTATGTATTTAACAAATGTATGGCAAATTAGTGTTTTGAACGTAAGTAGCTACGCTAAACAAGATTGGTGACTGCCAACTATTTCTGGCGATCTATCTGCTGTCCCGGATAATACATAAGTACCTTTAATTTTACACAACAAAAAATTTACCTCTGCTGGTGGTTTACCGGCGTGTGATTCGCACGTTAGTTCCACTGTCATACCAGCGGTCGTTCGCAGGAAGTCGCCTTGTACTATCTTTGGTGGCTCTGGGGGAACTGAAAATACATAAAAGGAAAACAATGTGAGTTTTGATTAGAAGAAAATCTTTTCATGTTTTAATAACCAATTTTAAACGTAATGCATGCATCATGCTATTAAATAAATTGCTTATGTATTAAATATTTACCTACAATTAACTTGTATGTAAGCTTTGTTTATATGCATTATATTTTTGCATATAGATTTCAAAACTGCTGTATTATAAAACAAGAAACATAGCTTCACACAGTAAAAAACAATTGTATATTTTATAGTGTAACACTGGCATCTGGCGTTCCAGTATTATACTGGTAAATAGCAGCAAAGTAACTTATCTGTTGACCGTTTATATAGAAGACGGTCATATAAATGTAATATAACTGATTTCAGACTATAATATGGACAATAATGCGGTTACGATACAGCTAAATTACGGTTATAGAAGAGTTTTCCATGAAAACGTTCGATATACCGGTTACTTTGCTGCAGAACGTTTTACAGTATTGCATATAGCATAAATATTGAAAAAATTCGTTGTGTGTGTTAAATAGTGGATATAACACCAGAAAGTGTCTGCGAAAAGTTTTCGTCAAAAGAAATTTCTTTATCGCTCTTTAAAATGAAATATTTTTTTATATTAAATTAATTTCTGACATACATAAAATTAGTTTATGCTGCAACACAATCTACATTTAAAAAACACGAATTTCGATTAAATAAATAATACTTGAATTTACATAATCTTGAAAGCTGAATACGTTAAATAATTTATTATCTAATTCTTGAATGTATTTTTATATTAAATTAATTTCTAATGTATATAAAATTAGTCTATGCTGCTGCACAGTCTATATTTAGAAAATACAAATTTCGTTTAAATGAATAATACTGAAATATAGCTAATCTCCAAAGCTGAATAGTTTAAATAGTTTATTAACTAATTCTTAAGTACATTTTTATATATATAATTATTTAAATCTTTTCGTTGATAATAAAAAAAAATAAACCTTTAAAGTTTGATTTAAAAATCACAAAAGAGACAATTTTGTCATCACATTAACTAGTTCAAACAGAGAATTACAAAGCTGTTTCTGTTTTTTAAATCTATATTTAAAAAATACAAATTTCTATTAAACAAATAATACTTGAACTTACCTAATCTTCAAAGCTGAATAGCTTAAGTAATTTATTACATAATTCATGAATGCATTTTCATATACATAATTAATTAAATCTTTTTGTTAATAAAAAAAAAAAACCTTTAAAGGTTGACTTAAAAAGCACAAAAGAACCAATTTTGTCATCACATTAACTAGTTCAAACAGAGAATTACACGGCTGATTTCAAATGAAACAAGGCTTCACTTACGTATTCTAAACGTAGAAGAAAAAAATACACCTCTAACATAGAATTTCGCAGTGAATAAAATGTATTTATGGTTTGGAACAGTGAGCAAGAATTGTAAAGAAAAACTTTGTATAAATAAAGATAATATATCTCATCACCGTTATTCGTACATCATTATCTTTTTCCACTTGGTTTGAAAGTCAGAGATTGAATAATCTTTTTAATGGAAATTCAGTATAAATTTAAGTGGAAATAAAATTCGAAACTGTTATTCGTTAAGTACAGAAAGAAAAATAAAGTAATACAATTTACACTGTTGTTATGTCAAATTAATAGGACGGCTAGATTTTGAAGTATTATTATTATTACTAAAAAAATAAATTAAAATATTAAAAACCACAAAGCGTATTTCGGCGGGGTCATATATAGATTACGTACATAGTTATGGAGATAGTTTAACGTAGAAAAAATTATAATAGCGACCCAACTTATTTAAAGTCTTCCAAGCGTGTAATTAGTACAGCATGTAAGAACACTTGAAGTTGAAAACAATTAAGAAAGAGGATGCTGGTTTTTTTGTGTGAGGTTCATGGGAATTTTTTCCCTTACTTAAAAATGAATAGAATATTAGAAGCGAAAATAAAAGAAAATAGCGAGAAAAAAAGGCCCTTCAAAAATGTATAAATCTAATAAAACAACTTTCCCCGCTATGTAAATAATTCAATCGTGAAAAACTTTTTTTAATAATCGAATAAGATTTTTTTCCTTTTTAATAAAAAAGCAGCGTTTCGCTCTTTTTATAATAAAAGGCAAAGTGGATAGATTTTTATCATTAAAGTAGCGTTTGTTTTCAAATGTAAACTTTATAAAATGACAATAAAAAGATCTTGTTATTTTCATTTGAAAAATGTTCTAAATAAAAGGTGTTAAAGTTATAATTATAGTATAAAACATATAAACCGAAATTCCTTAGCTTGAACTATCGAAAAATCCGAGCTTTTTGCTTTTTTCAAAATTATAACACTTAAATGTAGCAATATTTTTCTTCAACTATGTTTAAATATCTGATATTAATTCGAAAATATAAAACAAATTAATTTGAGTCTTTGATTTATCATTGTCTTCAGTGGTGATCATTAATTTGTTTAGTGAAGTTTAGATAATTATGCATATAATATACTAAGTTAAAAGTTGTTTCGAATGCGATATCGAATATAATTTTATCGTATTCATATAATTTCAAAACCTTTGAAGCATCCGAAATTGAAATGCTAGGCGAGAATAGATTTCAGTGTTTTTATATATTATTTGAGAAATGTTCTAAATGAAAGGTGTCAAAGTTAAAATTACAGTAGAAAACATATAAACCGATATTTCTTAGTTTGAACTATCGAAAAATCCGAGGTTTTTGCTTTTTTTCAAAATTATAACACTTAAATGCGGCGAAATTTTTCTTCAACTATGTTTAAATATCTGATATTAATTCGAAAATATTAAAAATTTATATTTGAATCTTTGATTTGCCATCGTCTTCAACGGTGATAATTAATTATCTTAGTATAGCAGTTTAGATAATTATGTATATAATGCATTATATTAAAAGTTGCTTCGAATGCAAAATCAAAATAATTTTATCGTATTTATTTAGCTACATAATCTTTGAAGCATCAGAAATCTAAATGATATGAGGGTGTAGATTTCAATGTTTTTATTTATTATGAAAATAACTCTAACAAAATGTGTTTTGAAAGGTGTGCAAATTCCAGAAACGAGGCGTGATATTACATGAGAGAGGAGGAACTACAAAATTAAATGCAAAACAATGATCTATTTAATATTATAACACAGATTTGATAATAAAACTGTCAGAATTGCACTTGTTTTGATAATATACTCAAATTTTGGAGAGTTTTTCAATCAAAGGTAATTTAGCCCTTTCAGGTGCAAGGTACTTGTATTCGTAAAATGTTGAATTGAATAATACCAGTATTTACAAGAGAATTTATTTGTAAATAAGTAAAAGCATATTTTTACTTAATTTATTAAAGTGGAAGTTCGATTCGATAATTTTTTTCCTAAATTGGCAATTAGGGATTTAAATTTGATGATTATATATATAACCGCATCACCGCCCTTGAACGGATTAAGAAATTAGAGCCCCTCCCCACCTTATTCTTTATTTTACAAAGCCCTCACGCTTTGTTTATTTTTTTTCTGTTATTATAAATAGTATACTGAGTACATATTTCATATACAAAGAAAAACCGTAATTTAAACGAAGCTTTTTCAAATGTGGGAAAATTCTAAAGAAATTAAATTTAACATTTTAAAATACTTCCTCCATAATTAAATTTAGCTCGAGTTCCAAACAAAAGAATTGTAAATTATCATAAGCAAATTAGGTATCACTCGAACAAAAAGACGTTTTTCTTCGTAAGTATGAAGTAAGTGTTAAAATGAAGTAATTCAGTTGCAGAATAAATAATTTTAATTTAATTTTGATACTATATAAATACAATCTCAATTTCTAATTTCTATATTTGTGTAAATTAAGTTTTGTACGATTTCCAAACAAAAGAGTATCAAAATCGATTTATATAATATATAAGAATGATTAATAATAGAAATATACCGAAAAGTAAATTTTAATATAATTTACTTTCATGAAAAGGAATTTATTAAATACAAATGAAAACTCCGGAATGATTCCACATTGAAAATATGAATAATGATGTAAAGTAAAGAAAATATTTAAACGTTATTTTTCTCATAAATATAAAACGTTTTTACAATTAATAAGTTTCATAATAGATATCTCTGTTGTATTAGTATAAAATGGGGCTAGAGAAAAATGTATGAATTTATAAAACATATTATTTAAGTAATTACAAAGACAAAATCAGAAATAATCAGAAAATATTAAATATGTGAACAGTTATTTCGTTTTCAATAAAATATTAAAGTAATAAAAATAAATTTTTTTATATATTGCACTCCATAAATTTAGAACAGTTTTGCTTTTAAATGTTTTATAATATGTTTATATCGTTAAAAATGGTTTTGTATTGTTAATAAATCTTTATTGCTTTAATATTATAATTTGCTTTACATTAATATGCATAATGCTTTCACAACTAATAAATTTTATGACTGAATAACGTATTGTATAAGTGTGAAATAAAAAAAAATTACGTTCTTTAAATTTTTAATAGTGGTTATATTAAACAATTACAAAGAGAAAATCATAATTAATCAGATTTATAGTAAATATGTGAACAATTGTTTCTTACTATGAAGAGAAGGTACTTTTTTATATAATTGATTCTTATTCAATAAAATTATTAAATGTGTAAAACAGAATAAAATTTTAATATACATTGTATCTCTATAAATTTCCATCAGTTTCGCCTATAAATCTTTTATAATATGTTTATATAGTTAAAAACATTGTTGTATTATTAAAAACATTTTTAACTATAATATTATTAATTATTTTACATTATTATACAAATTTATTTGCATTCTGATTAGTTCCCCCCCCCCCAAAGCTTGTGATGATAGATTTAACATACACACACATAAATAATATAAACTTTTTGATGTACATTTTATTGATACTTTTTAAAATTGAAAAATAAAAAATGTTTAAACTGATTAAAAATAAGAAAATGTAAAAAAGTTACCCTAAGGATTAGAATATTTAGTTATAAATAAACGTAATTTCAAAAAATATATAATTAGTAATGAAATTGTAACGAAATTATATTAATGAAATTAAAAAATAATATTTCTTTCTGCAAATTTATTTATAATTTCTAAATAAATTAAAAAACAAACATTATAAACGTGATATAAAACATTATAAACGTGATATATCTTGCAAACAATGAAATTAAAGAAGAGAAAGCATTTACTTATTATTCGAACTATTAAATATATATTTATTCGAGAATTCAGAATTAAAAAATTACAATAACTTTTCAGAAATGAACTGCATTTTGTGTATTTACTGCAGTGAACAAAAACTCTTTAAAATAAATGCTATAAATGCTTTATTAAAGAACAGGATTATTAATTCTAATTTAATATAACTCCTGTATAAATAATAATAAAACTTCTAAATATCATTACTGCAAAAATTGAATTTTGCGTGATATCTAAACAATGATATTTTTCTAAATATAATATAACATAAAAAAACTTACAATAAAAGATTTTCTTAATAAACATAGAAAACAGTAAAGAGTACTTATCTTTTTTTTTTTTTTTTTTTTTTTTTAAGGTACATTTTTTCTTGATTTTGACCTAAAGAAAACATTTAATGAAAACGAGGATATTATCTTTATAAGCTTTTGCGTAACCTTTATGCTCGAAAATTAGTTTATCCGATAATCTAATAAACTAGACGAAGCAATGTTATATTTTATTTATATTACCAGCATGTCGTTACTTTCAATTACTATTAAGATACTTACAACGTGAAAAAAAGAAAAAGATAATGCTTGAAGCTTAGCCATTTCAATGCATATAAAATATTCACACAAAATATATTTTACTTGCAACTGAAAGAGGAGAGAGAACATTTATAAAGATATATTTTATAAAAAAATTCATTTAGTTAAGGTAGTTTTGTTTTTGATTTTTTTCAGCAAGTCAAAAAATCAAGACTTCTTATACATGTGTAGAGAATTCTTCATACTACAATATTATTTTTGTCTAAAATATTCTCTTAGTAATATATATATATATATATAGCATTTTTTCACGGATTTATACGTTTTAGGATATTCTGAATACGGTTTCCTTCCTTTTGAAATAAAAGTCTATACATTTGTCGCAGATTTTGTTTACCTTATTTATTTATTTACTATTTTTTTCTATGGATTTGTAATATTCTAAATACGTTTAAATATCTTTGAAAAATATATGTCTGTACACATTTTTTTAAATGCATTTATAGGTTTTGTAATATTCTGAATACAGTTTGATTGTCTTCGGAAAATATCTGTGTTTATATGATACAAATTTTGTTTCCTTTAATGATTGATTGATATTTTGGGGAATATTCTGAATTCGGCTCAACTATCTTCAAAAAATGTCAGTCTGTATATGATATAAATTTTGTTTCCGATTTTTGAAGCATTTATAGGTTTGGGGATATTCGGAATACGGTTTGACTATTTTTCGAAAATGTCCGTCTGTATATGATACAAATTTCGTTTCCGGTTTTTATTTGATTGACAGGTTTTTGGCTATTCTGTATACGGTTTAAATATGTTTGAAAAAGGTCTGTAAGTATGGCATACAACTTTTTAAAGTTTGGGCTATTCTAAAAATCTTTGAAAAATGTCTGTTTGTATGTAACCCAAATTTTGTTTCCTTTTTAATACATTTATTGATTTGGGGCTATTCTGAATACAATTTGAATATCTTTGAAAAGTGTCTGTCACTATGTGACACAAATTGTTTTCCATTTTTCGATGCATTTATATTTTTTGAGATATTCTAAATAAGTTTTAATTATCTTTGAAAAATGTCTGTAATTAACTAAAATTTTGTTTATGTTCTTTGTTTTGTTTAATTGATTTGGGGCTATTCTGAATACAATTTGAATATCTTTGAAAAGTGTCTGTCACTATGTGGCACAAATTGTTTTCCATTTTTCGATGCATTTATATTTTTTGAGATATTCTAAATAAGTTTTAATTATCTTTGAAAAATGTCTGTAATTAACTAAAATTTTGTTTATGTTCTTTGTTTTGTTTATAGGTTTAAAGAAATTCTTATAACGGTTTTACTATCTGTAGAAAATGTCTGACCGTATGTGACAATTTTTTCCTTCTTTTTTGATAGATTTATAGATTTGTGACATTCTAAATATGGTTTAACTATCTATGAAAAATGTTTGTATTATGTTACACAAATTGTGCGGTACAATTAGCTAAAGAACTAATGTACGGAATTTCATTAAGCTTCAAATTCAAAAGGCCTTTAAATGCAAGCTCAATTAAAGCTGTCAAATAATAATAATAACAAGAAAAGATTATTATTGACTATTGAATTGATTATTATTGAAAAGATTATATATGACTATTAATTTTATATATTAAATGTGGGACTCAAATTTACCTAAAAATTAAAAAAAAATTGCCGGAGTTTGTTTTTATTGCTTGAAAATAAATTCCCTCCAAAAATATATATAATCATCTAATGTTTGATATACTCAATATCAAATATTTCAGATATTTAATTTAATTTAATTATAGTATCAATATACAGTACTCAAATTATAAAACAGACAATTTAAAACTTATCTCATAACGCCAGAAGAAAATCCAAACAGTAAACATATCTTTATATAATAACAATAATTAAAAATAATTTTAGGGCCTCGAATTTTTTTAAGTGCTTTAAAAGTTATTAATGGCTGGTAATTTATTTCAATAACTTAAACATATTAATTATTCTTTTGGAACTTTTAAAATTTAAACTTTAAGTAAAACATTCCCAAAGAAGCCTTTATGAAGATAAATAGTACATTTTTAAAAATATACTCACGAACTAATTAATAACTTAAAAAAGCAAGGCATTGCGTGTAAGCAAAACGCGGTATAAAGATTTTATGTATTCACGATATGACATTAAAGCCTCCTTATAGGGCATAGTTTTAATATATATATATTATAGTTTTAATATAATACTTTAATAATAATAATAACAAAAGATATAGATTATCATTTTTAGATATTAAATTTTAGACTCAAATTTACCTAACAAATTTAAAAAAATCAATATACCAGAATTTATTTTTATTGCTTAAAAATAAATTCACACTGTCACCCGAAAAAAATGTATGCATCTGATATTTGATACACTTAATATTAAATCTTTCAGATATTTAATTTAATTTTATTACAGTATAGTAGTTTTTTTAAGTGCTTTAAAAGTTAGTAATGGCTGGCAATTTATTTCAATAACTTAAACATATTAATTATTCTTCTGCAACTTTTAAAATTTAAACGCAAAGTAAAACAATTCTCAAAGAAGTCTTTATGAAGATAAATAGCACATTTTTAAAAATATAGTTACGAAATAATTAATAACTTAAATAAAAAGAATATTGCCCAGTTAAACTGATGACATTGAGCTCACAGGCTACGCATACTAATTGTACATTACAGCCTCATGTTTTCAAGGGTTAATTCCGTTCACAGAAAAATTAAGGAGGGGGAACAGCTCCTCCCTTTCCCTTTTTTATGCTTAATCATTGAATCCTCTAAACTGATCAGGGACATGTTTTATCATAAAAAAATCCATATCCAAAATTCAGAGCAAATCGCATAATTCTGAATAAAAACATATTTATATAATTTAAGAGGACTTATCCCCCTCTTTTATTTACTTAACCATTAAACTTCCAAAACTATTCGGAGATTTGAACGAAATCTGACAATACTGCATAAAAAACCCATTTATATAAATTAAGGGGAGGGACATTAGAACCACCATTTCTCCTGCGTATATTTATCCAAAGAACACCTAATACGATCGAATCACGGTCGAACACGGATCACGGAAGGGCTTCATCAGAAAGATCCTATGTGTAAATTTTGAACGAAAACTGTTAATTCTGCATGAAAAACCCATTTATATCAATTAAGGGGAGGGGCATGAGCCCCCCAGTTCCCCCTCTTATACATATAGAATGAACTCCAAAAACTAATCAGGGAAGCGCCTTATCAGGATATACCTATATACAAAATTTCAAGTGGATCCGATATTTTTATCATGAGTTATCTCGTTACGCACATACGAACGTACATACAGAACGGGCGGGCACATAAGCTCTCAGGCTATGATAGCCTGTGAGCTAAAAAGCAAGGCATTGAGTGTAAGTTATTAATTAGGAAAGATATATGTTAATAAAAGTCATACTTTATAGCAAAGCTTGGCAAAACATGGTATAAAGATTTCATGAATTCACGATATGACATTAAAGTCTCTTTATAGGTTATAGTTTTCACAGATTACAAAGTAAAATATTTTAAAGCTGAAGTTTCTTTTAATTAATGCATGTAATGCAATATGCATGTTTGACATATTGATGATACAAATGTATGATAGCAAATATTAATTGAATATTTGTTATGTTTATATTTTTATGGATATTGAAAATAATACTCGGTAGCAAAGCTTGGCAAAATACAGTACGAAAATTGCATGATTTTTTACTGATAATAAAAACCATACCTTGTAGCAAAGCTTGGAAAAACACGGTATGGAGATTTTGTGTATCCACAATATGGTCAATTTAAATCTTGCTATAGGATATATTTTTCATAAATGACAAAGTAAACTATATTATAGCTGAAGTTTTTTTAATTAATACATATTTGGCGTATTGAGAATATAAATGCATAATAGATACATTAAAAGATTTCACGTTATATTTATACGGATTTTTACGAATAATAAAAATTATCCTTTCTATCGAGTTAGGCAAAATACAGTATGAAGATTGCATGTACTCATATGATTTTTACCGATATGAATGCAAGATAGCAAGTATTAATTGATTATTTGTTATGTTTATATTTTTACAGATAATAAAAATCATACTTTGTAGCAAAGCTGGCAAAACACACTATTAAGATTTCATGTATTCACGACACGATAACCCAGTCTCGTTATAGATTGTACTTTTCACAAATGACAAATTAAGGAATTTTAAAGCTTAACTTTCTTTTAAATATAATGCATGTTTGACATATTGATGATATAAATGCATGCTATAAAATATTAACCAAATACCTGTTATGCTTTTATTTTTGCTGATAGCTTTCTCATACGATTCATCTATTCTATCAATTTAATGTTAATTATATGTTAAACGCAAGAAAAAGTGATAGGGACAGTTTCTAAAGCAATGACTTGCGGGAAATGAGGCGGAAAACAACATTAACAGAAATGCCTCAGTAAGAGAGGTGAAGTTTTTTAAAAAAATCATTTTAGATTTATACGGATATTTCATTCATGTTTTGGAATATGTATATTAAAAACTTTTTGATACCTACATTATTTTGTAGAGTATTTTAAATTGCTGTACTTAATTATGTTTTATTGGTATATAATTTCTGCAATAATTTGGTAGAGCAGATGACTCTTAATATATGACATTACAAATCACTACAATTTATAAGATGGATAACATTCCTTTCCTATCTTTTTTTTTAACAATAGGCGTTCATAGCCTTAAAGTATAAAAAATAAAGTATTTAAGAAAAGAAAAGTAATAAAAATTAGTCTAACAAATGGATGTATGTTAAATTGAAATCGACAACAATGTTCGAAATCATTATACAGGGTATCCCAGAATTATTTTGACGAAATTTAAGGAAAGTTAGGGAACATCACAAAAATTCAAAGTTGCATAGCAACCCATGGTCAGAAACGTTTTCCTGGCGCGGTAGTTACAACACGAAACGCAAGAAAGAAAGGACGCGAACAGGGAGAGAAAACATGTTTGCTACTTTTAGTGCGGCAAAAATATTAATACAATGCTGGAAAGCGCTGAGGAGCTTGTTGCACGCATCGTTGCAGCTGCTGGGGAAGTCCGGGACACTTCCGATATTTTCGAGAACATTAGATCTTCTATGTGTTAGAGATGCTAATCTATGGATCACGACCCGTGGTCGTAATTTCAAATACCTACTTTGAAGATGACTTTTGTCTTTTTAATGTTCTTTTTTCTTAGTTTTAAGCTGTACTAAGGATAATAAACATGTTTTTTTTTTCTTTTTCATGCCCTGTCTGTTCGTGTTTTGTGTCGCCATTATTTCGCCAGGAAAACATTTCCCACCATGGTTTTTTATTCAAATTTGAATTCTTGTTATGTACCTTACCTCATCTTAAAGTTTGTCCCAATAATCATGGTATACCCTGTATAATAAATGAAATCAAGTAAACTTAATTAAACATTCCTCTATAATCACGCGATGTCTCCTATCATTCTATCATCTCTCAATATCATACATTTGTTTCGGCTTGCAGCATACATAGTGTCTATGCTAAATGTTACATAAATATACTTAATAAACAATCAAAGAAAGAATTTTTTAAGTACTAAAGTATATTTAAAAATGGAAAAGTAATAAAAGTGGTATTTTAACGTAAATACATGTTCAATTGAAATCCTACTTTCATGTGTTGAAAAGAAAAAATAACCCCGGGGAAACTTTAAATGTAATCGTAAACTTACATATCTTCGTTTTCAGAGCCATTAGCAAAAAAAAAAAAAAAAAAAAAAAAAAAAAAAAAAAAAAAAAGTAATTGATATACGAACAAATTAAAATTTATTTCGGCATTTAAGAATTTTAAACGCATTTTCTGAACACCGTTTAAATATTGAAACTGCTAAAAAAAAATTTGATTAAACTGGAAAATAATAAAATGTTAGTGTATCTAATTTAGCAAAGTCATGTTATTTTTTTGAACAAGACTCGTGTCGTTTAATATATTTTATCGTAATTTAAGAAAGATACAATTTAGAAATAGGATTAGACACTTTTTAAATAATAGTTTTTAAAATTTATATGTGAATGAGTTTGTTTCTTATAAAGAAATAACTTATTGAAAGTACATGATAGAATAATTTATACTGAGTAACAAAGTTAATTATAAATACGAATTCATACTTATATTTCACTTATAGAGAGAAAAAAATATAGTGTACGTATTTTCTAAAATTGATTACTTAAGGATTGTTGCAATTTTGATCAATTAATATTGTAACATAAACTCTTTTCTTAACAGTAAGGAATGTTCTACAGTCAGTATATCCTCAAACTATTTCGTAGCAATAACGTTATTATAAATTTTAGTAATATGAATCACTCAATTGCTAATAAATGAAATGAAATAAGTGATAATTTATCTCACATTTCGACAGAATTTTTTTTAAATATATATAAATACCGCCTTTTTAACCTTATCTACTTTCCAATCTAATCTTAATATTTTTGATACATAATAAAATAGCTTTCTTAAGCCTTCAAGAAATACATAATACTTTTACAGATATTGGAAAAGGGATATAGCTTTTTGTGGTCGTCATGGCCCATTTATCCAGGACGACCATTTGTCAAAATTTAAGAAAAGGTGCGTAGCATTGTGAAGAAAAAGCATTTTGTTACTCCCCGAAATACAATTTGTTAGATAGACGATTTTCTAGAAAAATACAAAATACTTACTTGAAGTGGAGAAGAAAACGTAACTTCTATATATTCTTACTATATTTTATTTCCGGTTTGTAAAGTTTTGTTCTAGAAAAGCTGTAGTCATAAATATATTGGTATTGAGATACGGCAATTTTTTAACAAAATATAATCTATTCATGTTATTTAAAATTTTGCGAATTAATGTAACCCAAATAAATAGAGAATCTGATTGAAGGTTTTCTCTAATTGTTTATTAAAAATAATAGTTAATAGAGTTTACTGAATTCCGTTGAGCTCTGAAAGATTTCATGCTAAGTTTTATAATTATTAATCTGTCAGCTTTAGTGTTTATTTCCGTTTATTAGGACGAAATGCCCCTGTAAGTAGTAAAAGCTTAGATTTACAAGCATCAGAGTAAACTGTCCTAAAAATAGCAAGATCAATTTATCACATGTTAATACACCAAAATGAAAAATCGGTTTCAAAAGACGGGGAAAGATTTCAGCCAGATCTGATATATATATATATATATATATATCAGATATATATATATGGTACATCTATGAAACCGCTTAAATTTAATTCCCAAACGCCACATTGATACCAGAATTTTGGTAAAAAAAATTTCGGTTTATTGTATTCCTGCAAAATAGCTTTTTCGTAATTACAAATAAAGCTGTTTTGGAATTCCGATGTCAGCCATCTATTACAATACTTAAGCAATGAATTTGCTCTGCGCCGCAAAGGGTTAAACGTGACATGCTGTTAATGCCAACTTTAACAACTGAACAATTACTAAACAATTAGAAACATTATTAATGAATGTATCAAAAAGGATATCTGTTACAAATTTAACATTTTTCAATTAAGGTCAAGATTTTTTTTCTGGTACTGCAAAATAACCTCGCTCAATCATTCAGTTAAAGTACATTTTATAGGCGATTAAAAGTACTGTTAAAATATTTATGGAGTTTATTGATATTTATTGCTTCTTTAGTTTCTTACTAACGAAATATTAACTTATCTGTGAATTAATCACTTAACTGATCAATATTTTTGTTCAAGTAATGTCTATTTTTTCATGCCTTTTACAGAATTTTTAATTTTTTATCACCGGTTTTTTCAAATAGAAATTTTGCTAATTGAATCAAAAAAATTCTTGGATTAAATAAAGTAAAATTTACAATAAAATTTTACTGGTAAGAATAATAAATTATGATTGGAGTATGGATGCCCGTACGTAATACGGGCCAAATCATGATTGGCACATACACATTTCCCGTACGACTTATCGGCAAAACTAGGAAGCGGTTAAAGATATAAGCATCTAATTTATCGAGCTAAATAGAAACAAATACTGCATATGTTCTAAGATACACGTGTGACATTTTTGAAACACATATGCCATTCTTCGAAATTAATGGACAATAATTATAAAACATTTGTTGTATAAGCTCTTCAGCAATTTGGTAAAATTTGCTGCTCCTTTTTAAACGGTTTTTACCATTAAATTATATCATATAATGGGAGAAACTCGGGTTGTTATCCTCCGAAACCTGTGACAAATGCTCAGAAAGCACATTAATCTCTGGGAAATCTCTCTTCCTTTTAATCCCCTATTTTCTTAATGTTGGAGAAAACCTTTTCTTGCGGTTTTAACTCCGGGCCCATTATTCATTGTAGCGCCATCTAGTTCAGGATTAAAAATTGAGGGTTTTAAAAACAATTATTCGTACCATAGAATTGCAGAAAGTAGATTTCGCAAGAAAAGGCGGAGTTAAGACAAATAGAGGCGAAGGATTTGTCGCACAAAGCTTGTTATCTGAAGGCTGCACAAAGTTTTGGGAATAAATGTCGGAAGGAAGAGGCTTTTGAAAAAAAAGCCTGAATATAACTCTTTCCTGAATTGTTGAATTGTAATTTGGCAGAGAGTAAATATTAAAAAAAAAATCATCTTCATGAATATGTATTTTACTTATGAAATATGACGTGAGAAATATGGCTCAATATGAATGTGTTACTCTTGACTGCTTTTAGTTTTTAAAATACTGTTACTGCAAGATCAAGTTGATTAAGCATGAAAGCTTTGACCTTTAAATTATTTTTCTGCAGGCTTTGCATAAGCTAGCTTACACTGTTTGTTTCTAAGATAGACAAATTTTGAATAATTCGAAAGAAAATGTAGTTTGTTATTTTTATGAGAGGTTGTTACATGCCAGAGAAAAATGCTGATAAAATTCTATACCTTCATAGTAAGTGCCGTATTACTCAAAATGCTGATGTTTCAGCATATATTTACAGTTAATGATAACAAGAAAACAGCTCTTGAAGGAATTCTCATGAAGCATGGAGAACTGGTGCATTTTACAACCCTATAAGCCAAAGATAGAGAACCGATTACAAATTTCAGAAAGAATTTCATTGTAGTTTTTCTTCTTTTTTTATATATATTAGGACAGTTTTAATTTGAAAACTGGTTCTAACCAATTTCGAAAATGATTTTTTTTGTTTGATACGATCTGAAACCAATATCGAAAAATTAAAATCTTGTCCAATTATAGACTGCTCCCAAGTTATCCTATGCAAAAGATCTTCAAAAATCTTCAAATCCAAGCGAGGAAGTTCGAAAGTAACATCCTCATAGTATTCATATCAACGTTCTTCTTTGTCACTTAAGTGCGTGACTTTTTTTTTAATGGTATGAATTAACATGTATATGCAAAATTTTTCTTTCATTTTTTTACGTTTAATACAAAAGATAATAAACTTAGTCTTTCAAAGCAGTGTAAACAATTACTTATAAGTAGACGTGCATAAGAATCTTATTTTGTTTATCTAATGCATTTAAAAGTAATTTAAGTAAAAAGAAAAAGAAATCTGCATATTCAAATATGTACGACAACACATATGTCAGAAGTATGCATATTTAAGTGATAATTATGTAGAATAGATCGTTTCTGGATAAGAACGTGATAGAGGAAAACAGCGTTTTAAATTATTCACGCATAAAAGTTAAAATCTTTCAAAGCGTCAAAATTATTGAATAGTGACAGAAAAGAAATAGTTGTTCTCTTCAAATTTATATATGCACCTAAATGTTAAAAGTTTACACGTTTCCCTATTTTATTATTTAAAAACTGACAGCAAACACACAATCACTGTTTAAAACGCAAACAACCCGTCACAAAAGTCTTTAAAAATTATGTTACAATATCATGTTTCACAAGTTAGCAAACCCCCAAATAATATATAAATCATAGGGAAGATTTCTTAGCGAAAGTTTGAAGCTCCTTCAATTATTTCTCCCTCTTTCTAAATTCTTAATTCTCGCTTGGTTGTGAATGCCGTCTAATACAAAATTCATCGTTCCCCTTTTCATCAGTAATTAGTCTCCCTGTATTTTTTTTTATTCAATGTCTAAGGTATGCGCAAATAGACCATAACCTGCCGTACTTAAAATTCTAGATGCTTTCGTAAAATGATTCCAGGTAGAACAAAAGAGAACTTTGAAATTTTTGAAAAAGATAGAAAGAAAGGTAGAGAGCGAAGGCAAAAATTTCGCATTGTCGTGAGCAAGAGCAACAAAGGAAAACAGAGCTGGATTAATTGTGGTGCCTGCAATGTGCTTTGTTGTAGGGAACAATTGCTCCTTTCGGGATTATTTTGGGATGTATCACCGTAGAGAGAAAGGTTGGAGAGTTTTCCCGTTGCTTGACAGATTCTTCATAATCTTCGCCAAGGAAAGAGCTAAGTCACTACATTCGTTTGGTTTGCTCCTTTTGTTTACCTGTTTTCATTGAAAGTGTATAATAATAAGAACTTGTATTTAAAGATTATCTGATACATTTTAGAAATATCCATCAACATTTGTCTAATGTATAGTATTGTCTTTTAGTTTTCATTATCGCTATAGAAGTGAATGTGTACAAAAGTCCAATTAAACAATACGTGTGAATGAAATTATTATTTTAAATTACGTTCTACGGAACATCTTATAAGGATACGCTGGTGCCATGCTATATGACATGGGAAAAAGTGCTATGCTACACAAAACATTTTTTAATCAAATAGTTCTTTAATATTTAATTTTGAAAGCTACTATATGAAATTATACGAAAACACGTTACAAGCAGATTTTGTAATTACAAATCAAACACAAATTATTGCACACTAATATTTCACTCCATTGTTTGTGAATGTCTTCTAAAACAAAATTCATCGATCCCTTTTTTTCTACAGTAATTAGTCTCCATGTATTTTTTAATGTCTAAAATATGCGCAAATAGACTATATCCTGCCGTAATTAAAAATCTAGATGCTTTTCGTAAAAGGATTCCACGCTGAGCAAAAGAGAGCTTCGAAATTTTTGAAAAAGAGAGAAAGGAAGAGAGAGAGCGAAGGCAAAAATTTTGCATTGTCGTGTGCAAGAGCAACAAAGGAAAACAGAGCTGGATTAATAGAGGTGCCTCCAACATCCTTTGTTACAGGTTACAATATATTCCAGGAGCTAGGTGACGTACGCTGGTGCTATACTATACGATATGTGAAAGAGTGCTTTACTACACAAAACATTTTTTATTCAAATATTTCTTTAATATTGAATTTGAAAGCTACTATATGAAATTATACGAAACCATATTACAACCAGGTTTTGTAATTACAAATCAAACACAAGTTATTGTACACTAATATTTCACCCCACTGGTTGTGAATGCCTTCTAATACAAATTCACCGATCCCCTTTTCTACAGTAATTAGACTCCCAGTAAATATTTCTTTATAAATGTCTAAGGTATGCGCAAATAGACCATAATCTGCCGTAATTAAAATTCTAGAAGCTTTTCGTAAAAGGATTCCACGCTGAACAAAAGAGAGCTTCAAAATTTTTGAAAAAGAGAGAAAGGAAGTAGAGAGCGAAGGCAAAAATTTTGCGTTGTCGTGAGAAAGAGCAACAAAGGAAAACAGAGCTGGATTAATAGTAGAGCCTGCAACGTGCTTTGTTGTAGGGAACAATATGCTCCGGGAACGAGATAGTTTCGGGATTATTTCAGGATGTATCCCCGAATGGAGGGGTTGGAGAACCTCCCGTTGCTTGACAAATTCTTCATGAACTTCGCCTAGGAAAGAGCTATGTCACTACATTTGTTCGGTTTGCACCTTTTGTTAACCTGTTTTCATTGAAAGTATATAGTAAAAACTTGCATTTGAAAACTATGTGATACATTTTAGAAATATCCATCAGCATTTGTCTAATGTAAAATGTCTACAGATCTAAAGAAAAAAGAACATGAGAAGTTTAAATAAAAGTTCATTGTCCTTCAGGTTCCAGTATCGTCTAGATGCGACTGCAGACAAATACGCATTTAAACAATAAGTGTGCATAAAACTGTGATTTAAAACAACCTTCTACTGAACATCTGACAATGATACACTGATGCTATAATATAACGTGCTTACTGTGTGATGTGTGAAAGGGTGTTTTCAAATCCTATTACAATTTCAATTTATACGAAATAAGGTTACATTATGCTCTTAACCACTTAACTGATCAAAATTTTTAAATAAAATTGTCAATGTTTCTTTTTTCATGTCTTTTACTGAATTTTTGATCTTCTATTACCGATTTTTCAAAATATGTATTTTCAAAAAAGAAATCCGTATTTCCAAATTTTTTCGACATCTCATATGTAAAATGTATGCACATTTAAGTGATAATTCTGTCGAATAGATCTTTTTGGGTGAAAACGAGATAGAGGAAAACGGCGTTTTAAATTCCTCACGCATAAAAGTTTAAATCTTTCAAAGTGTTAAAATTATTGAATAGTGAGAGAAAGAACAATTCTTCTCTACAAGTTTATATATGCACCTAAATGCTAAAAGTTTACACTTCTCCTTATTTTATTATTTACAAACTAACCCCAAACACATAATCACTGTTTAAAACACAAACAACCACCCGTCACAAAATTCTTTTAAAATTATGTTACAATCTCATATTTCATAACTTAGCAAGACTTAAATAATATATAAATCATAGGAAAGATTTCTTAGCGAAAGTTGCAAACTCGTTCAACTCTTTCTCTCTCTTTCTAAATTCTTAATTCTCGTCTCCGAGTTTCGTAATTACAAATCAAACACAAGTTATTGCACACTAATATTTCACTCCATTGGTTGTGAATGCCATCTAATACAAAATTCATCGATCCCCTTTTCTTCAATAATTAGTCTCCCTGTAATTTTTTTTATGTTTGAGGTATGCGCAAATAGACCATAACCTGCCGTAATTAAAATTCTAGATGCTTTTCGTAAAAGGATTCCACGCTGAACAAAAGAGAGCTTCGAAATTTTTGAAAAAGAGAGAAAGGAAAGGAGAGAGCGAAGGCAAAAATTTTGCATTGACGTGAGCAAGAGCAACAAAGGAAAACAGAGCTGGATTAAAGCTGCGGGCACACACACAGTTTTTCGCACTAACTTCTTGCGCTATCTTTGATCTTTCGTTTCGGCGCTTTGATGTATAAATTGCACTTCTAGTGTACTGAATCTGAACTTCAAGAGAGGAATATCAGTTGACAGGTTTACGACCGAAGATGGAGTCGATAAAAGTTCCCCTTCCTTTGTCAAATAGGTAGGGTCAGTCCCACAAAAACCATTTAACGAGGTTTCACCCTTGTTCAGTTCGAAAACAATGATTGATTGATTGCTCTTTTAGTGTAATAAAAACTAGTGCTGTTCGTCTAGACCTTAATAGTGGTGCCTGCAACTTCTTTGTTGCAGGGAACAATATGCTCCAGGAGCGAGATAGTTTCGGGATTATTGCGGGATGTATCATCGAATGGAGGGGTTGGTGAACCTCTCGTTGCTTGACAGATTCGTCATGAACTTCGCCAAGGAAAGAGCTATGTCACTACATTTGTTTGGTTTGCGCCTCTTGTTTACCTGTTTTCATTGAAACTGTATAATAAAAACTTGCATTCGAAGATTATTTGATACATTTTAGCAATATCCATTAACAATTGCCTAATGCATACAATCTACAAATCTAAAGAAAAAAAATATGAGAAGTTGAAATAAAAGTTCATTGTTCTTCAAGTTTCGTTACCGCTTTAGATGCGCTTATGTACAAATCCTATTTAAACAATACGTGTGAATGAAACTTTTATTTAATACAACCTTCTGTGGAACATCTTACATTAATACACTGGTGAAATAGTATATGGCGCTTTCTATATGATATGTAAAAGGTGTTATATTACTTAAAGCAGTTTTTAATCAAACACTTCTTTAATATTCAGTTTAAAGCTTCAATTTCCATTTGTAACTTTCAAGTAATGCCTAGCTTTTCATGTCTTTTACAGAATTGTTAATCTTGTATTACCGTTCTTTTCAAAACAGAAATTTTTGCCTAATTGAATCATAAAAATGCTCGGATTAAATAATGCAAAATTTACTATTAAAATTTACTGCTAATAAATCATGACTATAGTATGGATGTTCATACATGGTACGGGCAAATTATGATTGACAAAAACACGTTGCCCATATGACGCACGGGCAAATCAGGGAAATGGTTAACTTTCTTTCGGATATTTGATATTGATAAAAATAAATCTAGATAATGACAAAAATAAATCTGAAATTTTGAGAGGTTCAATTCTTCCACCTTGACTTTTCTAAATGACGCCCCAGATCAAGTCCAATGTATTCATTTAACCGTGTTTGAGAGGAATTTTCCCTCTATTGACATAAATTTGTTTTACGCCTTGTGGTAATAAACATACATTTAGATTTTATATTGAAAATGTTAGTAACAAATGGTGCAAGATTAGTATGATTTTTACTAATGAACTCCAGAAGCCTCGAGCCTCTAACTTTACGACCAAAATATCTCTGGACAATGTTTTATGTTATCGATCTACTTCAATTATTATTGGCTTCATATATTAATAAACTATACAATCTGCAGAAATGAAGAAATAAAATAATTAAAAGAAGTTAAAATAAAATTTCAGCTTAATTCAGTTTCGATTATTGCCTGGAGTAAACCATTCATTTTGACAATATGTTTACATTAAACTTTTATTTTGAATAACCTCAAGCTGAATATCCTAAAGTTTGTATACCAGACATAATATGCCATATTTCATTAAACAATTTAAACAAACATTTCTATAATAAAACTAGATATTCAAAGTATATGAAATCCGGATTTATTACATTCCAAGCATTTTTTAAAGATCTCTATTTCAAGTGAACATTCAAAGAGCGATATTTTTTTTCGGATACAATAGGCATAATCGTTAATTTGTTGAATTAATAATGACAGAATTTTCTTAAAGGATATGAAGTGGAACTTTTCTGCTTAGGATATGATATTTTGTTATATATTATGGCATCCGCACATCTTTGAAAAGTCATTTTCGATTAAATTATCGGTTTTTCATTTTTGAAATAATATTAAAATCGTGAACAACAATAAACCGAGGAAACAACACGAAAACAGCTATAATAGTGACCCTTTCCGATGGAATACTTTAAAGTTCAAGGAAGACCTGTTGGCTACAGCCAAAAACACACAAAAAACTTTTTTTTTTCAATTCTATACGAAGCTTAATACACTTTTCGATGGTAAAATAATTAAAAAGTCACACAAATCGCTATTGCAGCGTCAGAATATTCTTAAATTCAAGGAGAAACTGTTGCCACAGCCAAATGCATATACGCAAAAAAAATTGGTTCAGTTCTATACATAACTTCTACACTTTCGATGGTACAATGACGACACACGGGCATACGGTTGGACAGACAGACATTTTGTGTAAACATATTTTTTGGATCTCTGACCTCTGAAACGTATAAATCCGTCGAAAACCAAAAAAAAAAAATTGCGATTACTTTCTTCTATTGAAGATGGAAGAAAGTACTACTACTACTAATAATAATAATGAATACACCTTAATGTTTTAAAATAGTAGCAATTTTCTCTTATATATAGTTTGATCTTCTCTGCAAAAATTTCATGCCAAATATTGGCGCTTACCAGCCAAGATCTGCCGAAATTCTTTTCAAAATAGTGCGAAGTGGAATTACAACAAGGTTTATGTGGCTGGTCAGAGGAGATAAAGCTAAAACTTTCTACTCTCTCTTACCAAACGAATGCGTATATATGTACTACCGCGCATAAATCGAATCGCTAGATTTATATTTATTTATGTTCTGGGTCGCTACGCTAAATGGCCATATCATTTCGAGCTTAACTCGTTTTAATTCTACACCTGGCAAAGTCCTGGACCTATTTCAAAAGATAAATTTTAGAGAAAATATATTTGTTGAATTCACGCCTATGTAGTTCGAAATGGTTCTTGAAATCATACAATATAAATTTTTCTATTAAATGTTTAACGTTAATTAAGTCTGATGTATTTCTTGCTTAAATAAATTACATTTGAATTATTTTTATAATAAAATTGGAACAGGAGGAAATTCATTTTTTTAAGATTATTTTTTATTGTGTGTTTTTCTTTCTTTCTTTTTAAATTTAAATAGCCTTAAAATTAATATATGTATTAACAAAATTAGTATATATATATGTTTTTGGTGTTTTCTTCAATAAAAATTCAAGGTTGCATTTATTTAATACTATTTTGTTATCTGTAGACTAATTATTAAACAGCTTTAATATGCAACTAGATTTTTTCAATCAGTTAGTTTACACTAAGTATAGCAATGTAATAAAATGTATATGTATATATATACATATATACATTACAATGCCCATGGTAATTATATATAGTTCTACTCTTCCATAGACACTGTACTTATAATATTGTTATTAAAATTTATTCAAATATAATTGTAGTCTCCTTTTTATTTGGGCAATCCTTTTATATTATACAGCTGGCATTTCGAGGACAACAGTCCTCCTAATTTAACCACTTCACCGTTATGGCAATAGAAGACACGGTCAGGAGACCTTGTTTTTCCAACAGGAATTATTGAAAAATGGATAAAACTTTCTACTGATCTCAAGTAAGGTGAAAAAAAAAGTCGGTGTCATCCAAATAAGGTGATTACCACTTTATTGACTTAAGGTAAAGACAAAGAAACTGATCTTGAGAAGATAATTAAAATTACATATAGCAGATTACTATCTCTATTGGTAATAAAGATCGTTACCGTATACTGTAAAGGCCGCATTTCGGGATCTAATTCCCTTGACTCCGTCAGCAGCTCCGACTTGGCACTGAAATTGGGCGTCATCTTCTAATGTTACGCTCATAATCTGAAGGGAGAAGTCCCCTGAAACAAAAACAAAAAAACAGCTTCAAAATAGGGAAAATATGACACTAGACAATAAATTAAGTAAAACAGATTTGATTAAAGCTTTTTGATTTTTCATTAAATATATTAGAAAATAATTTTGAAGCTGAACTTTTTATTTTTTTCAAAAAATAAAACATCTTGGTCTTAATATTGATTCATATATTTCATACATTGATATTTGATATTTACATTAATACAGTTAAATAATGATTTTTTTTTAATGGAACACCTTTATGACAGGTTTATAATTTATAGATTTACTTTTCGTCGCTTAATGTACACCTTATAAACACGAAAATCGATACTTTATTAGTTACAAATCGATACATAAAGTGAGAAGGAAATTTTCGATCTATAGAACTGGAACGTGTCAAGAAAGTAAGTGCAAGCAAGCAGCAATAGAAAAGTTGAGATTTTTACAATCCATCATTTTAAACATTTTGATGCGCAAATCCCTAATTTTTTTTCTTTCGTGTACTTGTTAAAGTTTCATATTGTCGTTACACATACTATTCAGTCAATGTTCTTAACCATTAAGTTATGTAATATCAATGATCTTTCAACCTGTCTTCCACTAGAGCCTCGGCTAAATTTGGGACATGGGTCGGGACCTTTCAACCTGGCTTCCGTTAGAGAGTCGGAATAAGAAAAGAAAAGTTCGAGGACCACACTCCGCGAATTCTGCGATGCACTACATTATATGCACTACATAATATGCACTATATTATTTTTTCTTTCGCGTACTTGTTAAAGTTTCATATTGTCGTTGCACATACTATTCAGACAATGTTACTCCAACCACACTCCGCGAATTCTACGATGCACTACATTATATGCACTATATAATTTTTTCTTTCGCGTACTTGTTAAAGTTTCATATTGTCGTTGCACATACTATTCAGTCAGTGTTCGTAACCATTAAGTTATGTAATGTCAATGACCTCTCAACCTGGCTTCCACTAGATCCTCGGCTATTTGGGACATGAGTCGAGACCTTTCAATCTGGGTTCCACTAGAGACTCGGCTATTTGGGACATAGGTCGAGACCTTTCAACCTGGCTTCCGTTAGAGAGTCGGAATAAGAAAAGAAAAGCTCGAGGACCACACTCCGCGAATTCTGCGATGCACTATATTAGAAATTTTAATTCCATCTTAAGTTTCTGCTTCATTTTACTAAAAACGAGCTAATCTCAATCATAATATAAAAAAAAAATTTAAGAATTTTCAATAAAATTATTGCTGCATATAATCATTAAAGTGTCAAACGATTTCATATTGTATACTGCATAAAATATCTGATGTTTTTTTTATTAATTAAAAATAGACTAGATAATATTTTAAGTGTTTTCTTCTTCCTTACATACAACAGCATCTAATTTTAATCTTATAATTTCTGCTTCATTTTACTAAAAACGAATTAATCTCGACCATAATATATACATATATATATATATATATATATATATATATATATATATAACCTTTTAAAAATTTTAAATAAAAATATTATTGTATATAATTCCTAAAGTGACAAACGATTTCATATTGTATATTAAATAAAACAGATGTAGCTTTTCGAGTAATTAAAAATAGATCAGATAATATTTTAAGGGATTTTTTTTTTCATTCTTTATGATTTCATTGATTCCATTCTTCTTGATTTCATTTTTCTTTTCTTTTTCATTTTTTTCCGTTGCATTTCATTGAATTGTATAGTATTTACAATAAATAACCAACGGATAGGGAAAAACCTTGTAAATTAATAAAAAATGTTCAATAATTAAATGCTGAAAAAAAAAAACACATAAGATGAACTTTTTTGTTTATTTGATTTAATTTTTTTATATTTGGTAGAATCTTCTACTATTAGGATTTTTCAGCAAAATCTTAATTAGTTTGCTGAATTGAAAATTGAAAAAAATTCTTTTACATTTACCAGACATCATCATGGTAAGTTCATTTGTTTTCATGATATGCGATGAAGTTGTAATCTTTTGGAGACACAACTACTTTTTTTTTTTCTTAACATCGGAGAATATTGAAAATGTACGATATAAAAATATTAGTAATTTTTGAATATATTTCTCAGATACAATCATAAAAATAACAGCCTAGTTTTCGTTTTTTATTCCACTTGTTTCTATCTTGGAGCGAATATTTTTCTCTTGTGTAATCCGCTTATACTTTAATACCGTTTCCTTTTAAATAAAATATGAACATCGACGCAAATGATTTAACTTTGTTCATGTTTTTGTTCTATTTGCCGTTATTTTTATTTTTTTTAAGGCCGTAAAAATCTGACATATAATTTATGTCCTCCAGTTCCTGTATATGTTTTCACGAGATTTTATTTTGATCCGTAATACATCGTAAAAAGAAGCCAATTCAAAATAGAATATATTTTTCCCTTGTTTTTTTCAGAGCGAAAACAGTCTATTCTAGATTACACATTAACAGGACGACACACATCGAGGTTATGCATTAACAGTGTTCAGGACTATTGAACAATCTGGCCGTAAAATAAAAGTAAGAAAATAATAGAAAATACTTTAATTTTTTTTATATAGCTACCACTTTTTTAATTTAAAGAAAAACTTTCTAAGATTTCAATGCGTTTTTGTTCTGCTTGATTTCTCCAATTAATCGTCTGGAGGCAAATTCGCAGCTTTAAAACCAAGATTTAAATATCCAAAAAAACTGGAAACATTTATTAAGAGCGATATCAAGGCTAGATATTCAAGCACAGGTCTTAGGAAATTTAGATGCCCTGATTCGATGTTTTACTGCAATGAAAGATGATATTTTTTCTTTTTGCTTTCTGAATATTAGAATATTTGAAAGGAAGCCAAAATCTGGCAGATGAAGAAAAGGGATTCTGAAAACATCGAAAAGATTATATGTAGAGTGAAAAGAGGTGGTAGGAAGAAATTTGCGAGTAAAATAAATTTATAGCAGTACATTATAGATTGGCATTATGTAAAAAAGTTACGTTAAAAATTTCTTATTATAAATACATTTATGATAAATAAATAATAATTAGGAAAAAAACCTTGTAAATTGATAAATAACGTTCAATAATTAAATGCAGGAAAAAAAAAAGACATATTATGACATATTAAAGACACATGAAATTTTTTGTTCATTTAAACTATTTTTTTATACTTGGATAGAATCTTCTACCATTAGGATATTTCATCAAACTCCTAATTAGTTTACCGAATTGAAAATTTACAGTAAATTCTTTTATATTTGTGAGACATCATCATGATAAGTTCATTTATTTTCATGATATGCGATGAAGTTGTACTATTTTGGAGAAACAACTATTTTTTTCTTTCTTTTTTTAACATCGAAGAATATTGAAAATGTACGGTATAAAAAGGTTAGTAATCTTTGAATAGATTTCTTGGATGCAATCATAAAAATCACATCCCGGTTTCCGTTTCTTATTCCACTTCTGTTTGTCTGGGACCAAGTACTTTTCTCTGATGTAATCCGCTTATAATTTAATGCTGTTCCCTTTAAATAAAATATGGACATCGAAGCAAAATGATTTAACTTTGTTCATGTTTTTTGTTTTATTTGCCGTTGTGTTCTTTTTTTTAAAGGCCGTAAAAATCTGACATATAATTTATGTCCTCCAGGCTCCTGTATATATTTTCAAGAGATTAAAAAAAAGAAACAACGATACATCATACAATTATGCTTGGAAATTACTAAATTCACATTCAATAATTAAATGCTAGAAAAAAAGACACAAGAGATGATTTTTTTTTATCGGATAGAATCTACCACTAGGATTTTTCAACAGAATTTAATTAATTTACCGAATTGAAAATTTGAAATAAATTCCTTTACATTTATCAGACACCATCATGATGAGTTCATTTGTTTTCATGATATGGGATGAAATTGTAATCTTTTGGAGACACAACTATTTTTTCTATCATTCTTTTTTTTCTTAACATCGTAGAATATTGAAAATGCACGGTATAAAAATGTTAGTACTTTTTGAATAGATTTCTTAGATACAATCACAAAAATAACATATCAGGTTCCGTTTCTTATTCCCCTTGTTTTTGTCTTGGAGCAAAAATTTTTCCCTCATGTAATCCGCTTATACTTTAATGCCGTTCCCTTATAAATAAATTATGAACATCGAAGGAAATGATTTAACTTTGTTCATGTTTTTGTTCTATTTGCTGTTATTTTCTTTTATTTTTAAGGCCGTAAAAATCTGACATACAATTTATGTCTTCCAGCTCCTGTATATATTTTCACGAGATTTATTTTTGATCCGTAATACATCGCAATAAAAGCCAATTCGAAATAGAATATATTTTTTTATCTTTTTTTTTTTCAGAGCGATGAGAGTCAATTCTAGGTTACACATTAACAGTGTTCAGGACTATTGAACAATCTGCCCATAAAAAAGTAAGAAAATAATGGAAAATACTTTAAATTCTATTTTATATAGCTACCATTCTTTTATATTTAAAGAAAAACTTTCTAAGATTTCGATGCATTTTTTGTTCTGCTTGGATTCGCCAACTAAGCGTTTGAGGGCGAATTCGCAGCTTTAAAACCAAGATTTAAGTATCCCGAAAAAAACTGGAAACATTTATTCAGAGTGAGATGAAGGCTGGATATTCAAAGTATTGCCCTAAGTAGATGCCCTGATTCGATGTTTTATTGCAATGAAAGATGATATTTTTTCTTTTTGATTTCTCTGAATATTAGAATATTTGAAAGGAAGCCAAAATCTGGCAGATGAAGAATAACGGATTCTGAAAACATCGAAAATATTATATATAGAGTGAAAAGAGTCGGTAGAAAGAAACTTGCGAGTGAAATATATTTATTGCAGTATATTATAGATTTTGAAAAAGTAAGTTAGTATTTGATGCCATTATGTAAAAAAGTTAATTTTATTCTGACATTAGAAATTTCCTTATTAGGAATACATTTATATTAAATAACTAATAAATGGGAAAAAAACCCTTTTAAATAAATAAATCACGTCCAATAATTAAATGCTTGGGGAAAAAAGACACAAGAGATGAACTTTTTTGTTTATTTAATTTAAATTTGTTATGTACGGACAGAATCTTTCACCTCTAGGATTTTTCAACAAAATTTTAATTAGTTTACCAAATTGAAAATTTAAAACAAATTCTTTTAGATTTATCAGACATCATCATGATAAGTTCATTTGTTTTCATGATATGCGGTGAAGTTGTAATCTTTTGGAGACACAACTATTTTTTTTTCTTTCTTTTCTTAACATCGAAGAATATTGAAAATGTACAGTATAAAAATGTTAGTACTCTTTGAATAGATTTCTTAGATACAATCACAAAAATAACATTGCAGTTTCCGTTTCTTATTCCCCTTGTTTTTGTCTTGGAGCAAATATTTTTCTCTGATGTACTGATGATGATGAAATATTTTTCTCCGCTTATACCTTAATGCCAATCCCTTTTAAATAATATATGAACATCGAAGGAAATGATTTAATTTTGTTCATGTTTTTTGTTCTATTTGCCCCTTTTTTTTTTTTTTTTTTTTTTTTTTTTGTTAAAGGCCGTAAAAATCTGACATATAATTTATGTCTTCCAGCTCCTGTATATATTTTCATGAGTTTTAATTTTGATCCGTAATGCATCGCAAAACAAGCCAATTCGAAATAGAATATTTTTTCTTTATTTTTTAGAGCGATAAGAGTCTATTCTAGGTTATGCATTAACAGTGTTCAGGGCTATTGAACAATCTGGCTACTAAAAAAAGGAAATAATGGAAAGTACTTTAAATTTTATTTTATATAGCTACCACTTTTTTTTATTAAAAGAAAATCTTTCTAAGGTTTCAATGCATTTTGTTCTGCTGGGATTCGACAATTAATCGTTTGAAAGCGAATTCGCAGCTTTAGAACCAAGATTTAAATATCCCGAGAAAACTGGAAACATTTATTCAGAGCGAGATCAAGACTAGATATTCAAGCACAGGTCTTACGAAATTTAGATGCCCTGATTCGATGTTTTATTGCAATGAAAGATGATATATATATATATTATTCTTTCTGAATATTAGAATATTTTAAATGAAGCCAAAATCTGGCAGATGAAGAATATCGGATTCTGAAAACATCGAAAAGATTATATATAAAGTGAAAAGAGTCGGTAGAAAGAAACTTGCGAGTGAAATATATTTATTGCAGTATATTATAGATTTTGAAAAAGTAAGTTAGTATTTGATGCCATTATGTAAAAAAGTTAATTTTATTCTGACATTAGAAATTTCCTTATTAGGAATACATTTATATTAAATAACTAATAAATGGGAAAAAAACCCTTTTAAATAAATAAATCACGTCCAATAATTAAATGCTTGGGGAAAAAAGACACAAGAGATGAACTTTTTTGTTTATTTAATTTAAATTTGTTATGTACGGACAGAATCTTTCACCTCTAGGATTTTTCAACAAAATTTTAATTAGTTTACCAAATTGAAAATTTAAAACAAATTCTTTTAGATTTATCAGACATCATCATGATAAGTTCATTTGTTTTCATGATATGCGGTGAAGTTGTAATCTTTTGGAGACACAACTATTTTTTTTTCTTTCTTTTCTTAACATCGAAGAATATTGAAAATGTACAGTATAAAAATGTTAGTACTCTTTGAATAGATTTCTTAGATACAATCACAAAAATAACATTGCAGTTTCCGTTTCTTATTCCCCTTGTTTTTGTCTTGGAGCAAATATTTTTCTCTGATGTACTGATGATGATGAAATATTTTTCTCCGCTTATACCTTAATGCCAATCCCTTTTAAATAATATATGAACATCGAAGGAAATGATTTAATTTTGTTCATGTTTTTTGTTCTATTTGCCCCTTTTTTTTTTTTTTTTTTTTTTTTTTTGTTAAAGGCCGTAAAAATCTGACATATAATTTATGTCTTCCAGCTCCTGTATATATTTTCATGAGTTTTAATTTTGATCCGTAATGCATCGCAAAACAAGCCAATTCGAAATAGAATATTTTTTCTTTATTTTTTAGAGCGATAAGAGTCTATTCTAGGTTATGCATTAACAGTGTTCAGGGCTATTGAACAATCTGGCTACTAAAAAAAGGAAATAATGGAAAGTACTTTAAATTTTATTTTATATAGCTACCACTTTTTTTTATTAAAAGAAAATCTTTCTAAGGTTTCAATGCATTTTGTTCTGCTGGGATTCGACAATTAATCGTTTGAAAGCGAATTCGCAGCTTTAGAACCAAGATTTAAATATCCCGAGAAAACTGGAAACATTTATTCAGAGCGAGATCAAGACTAGATATTCAAGCACAGGTCTTACGAAATTTAGATGCCCTGATTCGATGTTTTATTGCAATGAAAGATGATATATATATATATTATTCTTTCTGAATATTAGAATATTTTAAATGAAGCCAAAATCTGGCAGATGAAGAATATCGGATTCTGAAAACATCGAAAAGATTATATATAAAGTGAAAAGAGGCGGTAGGAAGAAATTTGCGAGAGAAATAAACTTATAGCAGAATATTAGGGATTTTGAAAAAGTAAGTTAGTATTTTATGGCATTATGTAAAAAAGTTACTTTTACTCTGAGGTTAGAAATTTCTTTAAAAAAAGAGATACATTGTAGAATTATACTTGGAAATATATTAAAAATAATCTAAGGTGTTTCTTATTTAAATCTAGCTTTTTTTCGTGTCCTCGATTTCGCAGATTGTGAATTTCACACTTCGAAAAGCAAATTTTGCGTATAATTCTTCTTCTTTTTTTTTTCTCAATTTATTAAGTTAATATTTCAACTCCCATAAAAATCCGTCCCGTTGAAATTAAAAAGTTATTTTTTCCTAGTAGATTTTTTCTATTTATAGAATTCTCTATTATTGCTGTATGGTTAAGTAACATAGAACTATGTGTTGTACATAAAAAAAATTCCCATGCTAAAATCCATTTAGCAGAACGTGGGTTCCAAGATTTTGCAACAAAATATACACTTCATCTATAGTAAATAAAACTTTCACCCAGATTTGTATTACTAAGCAAAGCTTCTTTTTTGTTTCTGTATAGCATTTATAATGAATAAATAATGAATAGGAAAAAATACTTGTAAATTAATAAATCACATTCAATAAGTAAATGCTGGAAAAAAAGACACAAAACATGAAGATTTTTGTTTATTTAATTAATTATTTTATAGCAGATAGAACTTTCTACAACTAGGATTTTTCAACAAAACCTTATTTAGTTTAAAAATTAAAAATTTGAAATAAATTCATTTACATTTACCAGACACCATCATGATAAGTTCATTTGTTTTCATGATATGCGATGAAGTTGTAATCTTTTTTAACAATTTTTTTTTTTTTAACTTCGAATAATTTTGAAAATGTACGGTTTGAAAATGTTAATACTTTTTGAATAGATTTCTTGGATACAATCACAAAAATAACATTCCAGTTTCTGTTTCTTATTCCTCTTGTTTTTGTCTTGGAGCAAATATTTTTCTCTGATGTAATCCGCTTATACTTTAAAGCCGTTTCCTTTTAAATAAAATATGAACATCGAAGCAAATGATTTAACTTTGTTCATGTATTTGTTATATTCGCCGTTATTTTCCTTTTTTTTAAAGGCCGTAAAAATCTGACATATAATTTATGTCCTCCAGGCTCCTGTATATATTTTCACGAGATTTTATTTTGATCCGTAATACATCGCAAAAGAAGCCAATTCGAAATAGAATATATTTTTTGCTTCTTTTTTTTCAGAGCGATAACAGTCAATTCTAGGTTACACATTAACAGTGTTCGAGACTATTGAACAATCTGCCCATAAAAAAGCAAGAAAAAATTGGAAAATACTTTAAATTTTATTTTATATAGCTACCACTTTTTTTATTTAAAGACTTTTTTTTTAAGATTTCAGTGTATTTTTGTTCTGCTTGGATTCGCCAATTAATCGTTTGGGGGCGAATTCGAAGCTTTAAAACCAAGATTTAAATATCCCGAGAAAACTGGAAACATTTATTCAGAGCGAGATCAAGGCTGGATATACAAGCACAGATCTTAGGAAATTTAGATGCCATGATTCGATGTTTTATTGCAATGAAAGATGATATATATATATTTTTTTTCTTTCTGAATATTAGAATATTTGAAAGGAAGCCAAAATCTGGCAGCTGAAGAATAACGGATTCTGAAAACATCGTAAAGATTATATATAGAGTGAAAAGAGGCGGTAGGAAGAAATTTGCGAGTGAAATAAATTTATAGCAGTATATTAGGGATTTTGAAAAAGGTAAGTTAGTATTTGATGGCATTATGTAAAAAAGTTACTTTTACTGTGACGCTAGAAATTTCCTTTAAAAAAAGATACATTGTAGAATTATGCTTGGAAATATATTTAAAATATTCTAAGGTGTTTGTTATTTAATCCTAGCTCGTGTTTTTGCTCGTGTCTCCGCTTTCGTAGATTCGAAAAAAAAATTTTGCGCTTAATTATTTTATTTCACAATTTATCTTGTTAATATTGAAACTTTCATTCATAAACCATCCAGTGGAAATTAAAAAAGCTAATCTTTAATAGCAGAGTTTTTCTAATCATAGGATTTTCTACCATTGCTGTATAACTAACCAACAAAGACATTAATTTGTTATACTAAAAGTCATTACCTAAAAAAATCCGTTTAGCAGAACATGAGTTCCAAGCTTTTGCAATAAAAATTAAGCTTCATTTCATATCTATAGTAAATAAAAATTTCACCAATAGTTGCATAATTAACCCTTTGCGGCGCGGTGGTTTCAGAGATATACCACTTCATTTTAATTCCCAAACACCACATTGGCACCAGAATTTTGTTAGAAGAAATTACGGTTTATTGAATGCGTGAAATATAACCCCCTTTTTTTTTTTTTTTTTTTTTTTTTTTTTTTTTTTTTTTTTTTTTTTAACAAATAAAGTTGTTTTCAAATTCCGGTATCAGTCAAAAAATTCAATACTTAAGCAATGAATTTGCCCTGCGCCGCAAAGGGTTAAGGTAATTAGAATGGCGTGTTATACATTAAAATCTCCAAACCCCACTTCCTAAAAAAATCTATTTGGTAGATTTTTTTAAAAATTGCTAATCTTTCACAATCGGGTAATCTCGAAATCTTCTTCAAACGAAAAACGACATATCATATACTAAAACCACTCCTGAAAAATTATCTAATTGACAGTATAAGTACCATAAAAATCTTTTTAGCAGAATTTTAGTTATAAGCTGCCTTAACGAAGTTCCTTTTACGTTTTATATAATATTAGATAGATATAAAGCATAACAGTACAAAAGCATGAAGCAATTTTTTAAGGATAATGGTAAAATATATATGTATTTTAATTTCAACTGTCCATTTTAGATATTTCAAAAACATAACTGTGTAAAAAATTTGAAATATTAGAATTATATATTAAGAAGCTGCTTATTTCTTCTCGTGTACAAATGACTGCACAAAATGGACTGACAGATTTTAAAATTCAATGCTGGACGGATATGATTTTAAAATTCAATAATTTTCAAATGATGACAGCTATGAAAAAAAAAAAAATTCTCGACGGATAAGATAACTGTGAGTTTCTTTTAATCATTGGGTTTCAATTTCAAATAGCAGCCATAGGTGGAATTGCAAGGTATAGTGGCTGAATAAAGACCCTATTTTTCTGCCTCGCTCATCTCTTAGCATTGACGAAAAGGAAGGAAGTTCAGTTTTTAAAAAAAAGGATGCACATGAACGAGATTACATCGTCAACGGAGACCCAATCTTATGCTAAGAGGATGGAGGTCCTTGATGCTCCTTGGTTTCGTGCCTATTCCTTGAAGCGTCATCTATCTCTAAAGTTTGGATTTAAAACCGAAAATTGCTATATGTATGCGTATACACTATATTGCCATTGATTATGGGACACTTTCGATTTTAGACATTTTACTAAATATCTAGAAAAATACATGAGGAATCATCTCGAAACTCTTAGTGTATAAATATAATAGTATAAATCATACATCTCCGTGAAGATTTTTTCCCGAAACTCCAAAGGGGGCCGTCAACAAATTAAAAAAGAATGAATATCTTTTGAATAACCCTGTCAAAACTAATGTAGCAAAAGAGCTCAAATTCTAGATTATGATTGAATGCCTTATTGTAATACACTGTGTTCATTTTTATGCAAATAGCATGCATACTCGCAGAGTAATTAAGGTTTTTATAAAAATGATCCCAAATTTTTCCAAGTTTTTTCCTTATAATTTTCAGAGTTCTTAATATAAAATATTATTTTTTTTTCAGAAAATATGACAAACAACATTGCACACAGTACCCTGTAATCAGAATTAAAAAATAATGAAAATTGTATAAAAAATGAGTTGGTTTACTAAATAATTTTTTACTGCGCATGCGTCAACGATATCAAAATTTCATTTGCATATTATGTTAGCTAAATGTATAGAGCAACTTTTGTGAAAGACACAAAATCATAACTTGAAAATTCTGACAATAATCGTCAATTGAATAAGTCAAAAATCCGTTATTCTCAAAATGAAGCAAAAACAAGAGGGGTTGTATCCATATATTCATTGATTAGTGTCAATATAGAATACACAATATGGGATGTACTACTGCATTTGGATAAAATCCCTCATTTTTTTGCTTCATTTTGGAAACAACGGATTTTTTCCTTTTTCTATAGACGATTACTTTCAGAATTTTCAAGCTATGATTTTGAGACTTTTACAAAAGTTGCTCTATACATTTAGCTAACATAATATGCAAATGAAATGTTGATATCTTTGACGCATGCGCAGTAAAAAATTATATAGTAAACCTACTCATTTTTCATACAATTTTTATTATTTTTTAATTCTGATTACAGGGTACTGTGTGCAATGTTGTTTGTCATATTTTCTGAAAAAAATATCTTTTTATATTAAGAACTCTGAAAATTATAATGGAAAAACTTGAAAAATTTGGGACCATTTTTATAAAAACCTTAATTACTCTGCGAGTGTGCATTCTATTTGCATAAAAATGAACACAGTGTATTACAATAAGGCATTCAATCATAATCTACAGTTTGAGCGCTTTTGCTACATTAGTTTTTGACAGGGTTATTCAAAAGATATTCATTCTTTTTTAATTTGTTGACGGTCCCCTATGGCGTTTCGGTAAAAAATCTTCACGGAAGTGTATGACGTATTCTATTATATTTATACACTAAGAGTTTCGAGATTATTCCTCATGTATTTTTTTAGATATTTAGTAAAATGTCTAAAATCGCAAGTGTCCCATAATCAATGGCAATATAGTGTATAATCTTACATAAACCACCCCCAGGAATTTTTTTAACAGTTGTCATCATTTGCAAGTTATTTAATTTTTAAATCAGTCAGTTTTGGGTATGCGATAATTATTATAATTAGTATTGGATCATTATCCTTTTGATACAATACATGATTTTTATCCCAATCCATAACATTCATCTATTTTAGAACATTGATATAGTTGATCTCACACGCTCTCAATTCTCGAAAAACATAACACCGACGAAATTGAAATCGACTGGTGATATCTGCTTTATTTCATAAGAAGATGGAAAACACGTGCACACTTACTATATCGACTTAAGAAATATTTTTCTTGTTTCGTCTAGACGTTTATAATATTGACAACACATGCTAAAATAGAACGACATAACAGTACTCCCATAACTCTGTGACTTATTTATTAGAGAATGACGCACAAAACGCGTTTGATCTATAAACAAGCCCAATTACAGGAGAACATTCCGCTTTATAATATTATTTCCCTTTAGTTAGAGGACTCCATAATTTAAGATGCATTGTCTATATAGTATGAGAATATGTTTTTATTTTGAGTTCAGTATGTTTGAAAAATTTTAATGTCTAAAATTAGAAATAATTTAATGCATTAAGATAGACAAATTCAGATAATAATCACATCAACTCAAAAGAAATATTCAAAATAATGGATAATTTCTTTCTTTTCTTTTTTTTTTTTTTTTTTTTTTTTTTTTGTACATACTTGTTTCATAAAATTATTATTTTTTCTTTCGTGATAACTGCTTTGTTTCATAAGGATATAGAAAACATGCGCATCTTAATTATATCGACTTAGGAGATATTTTTCCTCTTTTCGGCAAGGCGTTTGAAATATCGGCAACACATGCAATAGTATAACGACATAAATAAAAAACTATAACTTTGTGATCTATTTATTAGAGAATGACGCATCAAAAACGCTTGATCTATAAACAAGTCCAATTACAAGAGAACATTCCGCTTCTTAATAAAGTAATCATTTTAGTTTCTTTCGAAGAGCATCATAATTTAAAATTTAAAATCTGAAATCTGAAAAATGTGGATTTATTTCCCGAAAAGTACGATTGAAAAATTCTTGTGTTTATATTTTTAGAAAGTGATTTAATGTACTAAGATAAACAAATTAAGATGGTAACCATATCAATTCATACGAAAATTTCAGAATAATGCATAACTTAATTTTTTTTGTATGTACTTGTTTTATTTCATTATTATTTTGCAATCATAACTCGTGATAGCTGCTTTATTTGATAAGGAGATGGAAAACATTTGCTTTCTTGTTATATGGAATTCAGAGATATTTATCTGTTTTCGGCAAGACGTTTGAAATGGAGGCAACACATGCAAAGATAGAACGACATAAAAATAACTAAAACGCTGTGATTTATTTATTAGAGAAAAACGTACAGAAAGTGTTTTATCTATAAAAAAGCCCAATTACAAGAGAACATTTCGTTTCTTAATAAAGTATAATAATTTTTGTTTCCTTCGAGAGCTACATAATTTTAGATCTAGATTAGGGAAAATATAGATTTATTTCCCGAAAAGTACGTTTGAAAAGTTTTCATAGTACGTTGTTGTACGTTGTTATACATAGTACGTTGTTGATTCTAGTGCAAATAAAGTTAGAAATGATTTAATGTACTAAGATAGGCAAATTAACCTTTTGCAAGTCGAATTCAGATTCAGGTATATATTTTAAATTTTTTGCATCTTCTGCCTTCTAATGCTTTAGTTAAGGAATATCAGCCATCAATATAGGAGAATTTTTTTTTTTACATATATTTTTCAGAATGTTCTCAATTGGGAACATCGATCATTTCCGGCGATCATTGGTCATTTTTTATGATTTTCTGTACATTTCCCGATTAATGATAGGAATGTAACTTCTATTTCAATAAATCAAGTTAGCTAACACAAAAAATCTATTTTAAACACCATTTTTATGATTGGTCATTTTAGAGTGGCCATTGGTCATTTTTATGATTTTTTGTACATTTCCGCATTTATGATAGGAATGTAACTTGTATTTAAAAAAATCATATTTCTACTATTTCTGCTGATTTTTTGAAGTCAATTTTCATGAAATTTATTTTTTACTAAATTTTTAATTTATGTCCCCAATTGGAATTTTTTTTTTCAAAATTCCAAAAAATTTGTTCAAAAAAATTGTTACAATATGGCATTGTAAGCCCAAAAAGTCGTTCTCTGCAAGCAATCTAAAACAAGAATAATGTTAAATAAAGTATTCTTTGCAATCAGAAGACAATCGTTTCAAAATATTCACCGAACGAAATTTCTGTACAAGATTTTCACAGCTTACCTAATAAATAAATCTTTACCGCATAATTCTATCGATCTTTGTTTTTGAGAAATTTAATTTTGAAATCATGATCTTATTCACTGGTCACCCTGTATATATATACATATATATATATATATAAATATATATAAGGAAAATTTCGAAAAAAAAAAGGAAGAAGAGCAGTTAAACTCCATTCATTAAAATGCAAGAGTAATTAAGACGCACATCAACAACAACATAAATTAATAAACTGAGAGCCTCGGCTGGAGGGGCATATAAGACAGCTCTGAATATTTAGCATAAAATATATAAATATTGTATGAGTGAGATAAAAGAAAATATCGAAATAACCTCACATATACTCAACTCTACACAAAAGAATAAACAGAAAGACATACAATTTGCATTTGATATGTTTATTCGGTAATAAAGGGATGTGATGGCTATTTCTTTGTTTATGATGTTCTTGATGTTGGCTCTTTTATCAGGAAACTGGAAGAGAAATACTGTCGTAAAGTTTTATAATGCGAGAAGAAATTTTCAAAAGAAATGTTGGAAAATACATTTAAGGGTATTTTGAAAAGTACTGAAAGAAATTGCTCTTTCTTACAAGTTTAAATGTCATTTGAAAATTTAAAGAGTGCAGTACGTATGGGAAATTGCTTGAATGACTTCGGTCAATAAGACTTTAAAAAGTCGGCCTACGACATTTATGAAGAATTTATTTTGATATATATAATCATGAAGTTTAACATGTCACGACTGTCATAAACAATATTCTATTAAACTTATTTTTTAAAAGTTTAGTATTTAATACATAATCTATTTTCCTGAAAATGATGCAATCTAAATTAATATTGGAGTAAAGCAATTTATGTAGGGGTAATAAAGTTTATCATAGTACAATTGATAGTAATAATATGCATTTAAAATTATTTTAGAAACATTTGGTATATGATACACAATGTATTTCTTACTAAAAATTACACAATCTAAACTGATACCGTTGTAAGTAGTTTATTAAGAGGCAATAGTGTTTATCATAGTACAATAATTATTAAAAACATGCGATTAAAATTATTTAAAAACCATTTCTTACTTAATAAGTAATGTAAGGGCTATTTCTTTGTTTATGATGTTCTTGATGTTGGCTCTTTTATCAGGAAACTGGGAGAGAAATACTGTCGTAAAGTTTTATAATGCCAGAAGAAATTTTCAAAAGAAATGTTGGAAAATACATTTAAGAATATTTTGAAAAGTACTGAAAGAAATTGCTCTTTCTTACAAGTTTAAATGTCATTTGAAAATTTAAAGAGTGCAGTATGAATAAAAAATTGCTTAAATAACTGGGGTCAATAAGCGTTTAAAATGTCGACCCTCGATAGTCATGGAAGTTCGTGAACTTTAATATGGCACAGATGTTATTAATAATATGTTATTAAAATTATTTAAAAAATATTTAGTATTTAATACATTATCAACTTTACTGAAAACGATTTAATCTAAATTGATATTGAAATAACGTAATTTATGTAGAGACAATAGAGATTATCATAGTGCAATTGCTATTAATAACATGCAATTAAAATTATTTTAAAAACCTTTAGCATTTAGTATATAACGTATATCTTATATCAAATGACACAATCTAAATTGATATTGTAGTAAAGTAATTTATCTAGAGAGAATAGAGTTTATCATAGTACAATTGTTATTAAAAATATGCAATTAAAATTCTTTTAAAAACATTTCTTATTTAATACATAATGTAATTTATTAAAAAAAACGTAATGTAGTAAATCGTTAGTGTAGTAAAGTAGTTTATTTAAGAACAGTAGAGTTTAGCACAGTTACTCAATTAGTACAATTGTTACTTATTGCAATTAAAATTATATAAAACATTTAGAATTTATTGCACAATATACTTTATTTAAAGCCGTATAAATTCATTACATATTAAAGTAGTTTATCTAGGGACAATAGGATTTACCGTAATACAATTGTTATTAATTATGTTTAATTAAAACTATTTAAACAATTAGTAGTTATTATATCATATACTATATAAAAAATTACGCTTTGCAAATTGATACTGTAATAAAGTAGTTTATCTAAGGATTATAGAGTTTGTAATAGTACAATTATTATTAATAATATGCAATTAAAATTATTTTTAAAACATTTAGTATTTAATACATAATGTACTTTATTGAAAATAACGTGACATAAATTGATATTGTAGTAAATTAACTTATCTATGGATTGGGCACTAGAGTGAAAAAGCTTATGATGAATAATGAAAAACAATTACTGAATATCATTTAAATGATTCAATAACGGTGAGATATGCTCAGCGTTCAGAAAAAATTTTTTTTAATAAGAATGATTTTCAAAAAGTAAAGGTAGAATGGCGCATACTCCTTCAAAAACTTTTACTCTATAAAATTTTCATTATAAACTACTCATATGCTTACTTTTCGCCATAGTTTTCCCTCATTATCTGAGTATTTCTTAACCCTCCGGATCCCAAACCACCTGAGATATTTTGAGATATTTTAATTCGTATATCTTAATTCCCACCAGAAAATTAAAGTAGCGATGTTTGCTTTAATTATTTGCAGAACATTCCTTATAGAAATAAAACGAAATTAGCCATTGAATTTTTCTGGTGTAAAAACAAATTTTCTGAACTACATAATTTCCAGGACGTATTCTATCATGGGAATTAAAGGGTTAAATCTGGATACAAGTTTTATCTATCCCACTGTCATAAAAATTTACCGCCTGTTGTCAAAACTACATTTCAACTTCGATTTTGACCTCATCATCTTCGTAAAAGTTTTTCCCTACAAGAAGTTTCTTCCGTAATGGAATAAGTGGTAGTCAGTGAGAGTGAAAGATCCAGACTGCAAGATTAGCTGCTTGTTTTGTGTTTTTCGTGAACATTGGTCCTAACCCCAGAAGCACGACATCATTTCGTTGCATTTTGTCAATTCCATAGTCACTTCTTCACATTTGGCTGGAATTTGAACAGACTCAGTCATTCCCACTACCATAATGAGACATTCCATAAACATGTGCTACCACAGACTAACCGTACAAATAACGAATGACTACGAGGGAAAGGTAAAACGAGTGGAGGAAAGAGATAGGTGGAGATGCAGTATCCGTAAACACTATTTGCAATATGACGCCATTATTACTCAAATTTAAATGCCTCCATTCGACACAAATAAAACAAACATGTGGAGCAAGGACTAAATTCTTTGACATCATCGCTGCATTTTTTCACTGAATGAAAATGAAATGCTTAAATTTAAGAATTCTAAAGTAGCATTTCAATATATTATGAATTAAAAACTGCATTATTAAAAGCTTTCTTCTTTTTTTTTTTTTTTTTTTTTTTTTTTTTGCGAAAGCTCGTAGTTGCATTTCGGCCGAACGTAGCGGATTTCAGAGTTACAATGTTGGCGTCACCACTAGCTACCACATTTCATCTCCATTCTTTCTCTTTACTGTGCGAGTAAAATATCCAAGGTTACAGTGTTGCCGACGCACTCATTATAACTTTTTCTTTCCTGATACGGTGTATCTTTATTTCTCTAAAAACCTTGTGTATAATTCTGTAATTGGAAAGTAACTGAAGAAACACAATGTTATGCATTGTCAGTAACAAATGTGAGTTATAAATAATAATAATAAAAAAAAAACAATTAAAATTAATTTTAAGAGTGATTACGAATATAATACTCCCGAACTAAACTGAAGCATTTAAAGCACTTCCCACTCATTACGCAACAATGTGTAAATTTTGTTTATGAATTCAATCAAATATATATTTCAAGAATTAAAATTTGCAATTTGTTTTTGTAAATAACAGCGTATTTGAACTTTTTATCTACTGGTTTTAAAAAGTATTATGTACTTAAAACTCATAGCATTTAATTTTCCAAATACTTTGCAGCGTAAATTTGAAATACGTTTAATTAAAGCTTTATCTGACTGCATTACAAACATAAGTCAATAATGCAATTCTATCTAGAGCAGATTTCGCAAAGTCATTTTTATATTTGAAATTTCAGAAAATAATCATACTTAAAAACGGTGCTCTGAATGCTTGAAAATTCGAGTTTATATAAATTTTTACCGACATATAAACCTTTGCCATTTACATATATTAATTTAATCTGACCTAAAATATTGCATCCTTTCATACAAAGTGAATTATTTGCAATATTTAAACATTGTGATTTTTATTTTCTTTTTGAAATAACTGCAGATACAAATTCAACACGTTAAGTCTCACAGTTCTTTAGCATCAGACGTAATTTTTATTAAGCCACTTTATTGGAATAACGTATGAAATGTGAGGATTCGAATTAAATATCATACATGCATTGCCAAACATTTCATGAGATGTGAATTTAGAAGATTGCAGAAAGCTTACAAAATCTGGTTTTTTTTTTCTTTTGTAGAGACTTTCAACGAAATTAAAATATTAATTCAGAGTTTAATGATTATTTCAGAATATCTATGATTTTGTTTGGATGTAAATTTTTTGAAAGAATAATACTAAATAAAAATTAAAGGATGTCATATGAAGGCAAATATTTTTTTTGAGATCTGACATAATTTTTCGAAAATTAATACTCTTGGTGTAATAGAAGTTGATTTTCTTACAAATGCATCCATATAACCTTTAATACTTCACTATTTTTATAAATACACTATATAAGAATATTTTCATAATTTAATCGCCGCAATTTAAAAACCTGCTTACAAAAATGGAATAATTTTTATTTGCAAGCACAAAGATTATTTGCATTAACTTTATTGTTCAATTAGTGAATATTTGAGTTTCAAAATTTATGTCACTGATATAAGCAGTTATTAAGAAAAGCAAATTTATTGGTTTAGCAAACCAAAATTATTTAAAATGAATCTTACACATATGTTTTCAGTTAATCTATTTTCGTGTTCAGAAATTAAGTGAAAGAATATCTTTCGAAAACAAATTTAATACAAAATAAGGATCTAAATATTCATATATTTTTCTCGCTTAAAGTGCGACTTCAAAATATATTCTGCATTTATTACATTCGCTGTTAAGTTGGGAATCTCATAAATTATTCAAAATTCTGATAAAATATTTACGTGAAAACAAATTTTTAAATGAAATTCAAGCCATAAGATTATATAGAATTTTACGTGCAAAACTTAGTTTGTGAATGCAAGATATATTTAAATGTATGAAAGATTCAATTTATATTCAGTTTATCTTATGTTTAGTTTAACGTAGTGAATCTTTAAACACAGGTAGACGTAAAGAACGCCTGAAATATAGATTTCAGATAATTTTGCGAAGCGTTAACGACTTTTAAAAGACTTTGAATTTAGTTATTAAGTTTATAAAGAGGTAAAATTTTGGATATCATAGAAATTTAATATCATTAAAAAATGATGAACGAAGCAGATTTGAAATATATCGGCAGGAGTGTGACTGGCGATATTACAAAAAATATTTTGTCTAGTATTAATTTTAACCAATAATCACATGGTAGATTTCTAGCAAAATCAAAATAGATTAATTACTATTATTATCATCATCATTATTATTATTTGAAAAAAGTGTAATAATAAAAAGTGTAAAATAATGTAATGTAAATAAAGTAAAATAATGTAAAACAAAAAATCCTAATATTTCTTGGATTGAAATATGAATTGTGAAATGGTCACAGTAAAAATACTTCCAAAAATCGTCGATAGATGGCGTTTATATATAGACATATGCTGAAAAAATGCAAAACGAGCGTGTAGGTTTATTAATAATCTGACATTATAAAATATTTGATTAATTGGATAAATTTTATGCCTGCTGAACTTTTCATGCTAGTTAAACTACCATAATTTGAGGATTTACAATGCTGATAGTGGGACATAGCATACATTTTTAAAGGTTTTTTTTTAATTAATAAAAATTTGAAAACACGTATCAGGGAAACCTTACCTTAATGAGACTCATAATTTAAAAAAAAATTAAATTTTAAAAGTTGTACAAGTTTTTTGTTGAAACGGTTAACAAATGTTAGTTGATTTATATATATATAATACGCGCAAAAAACATTTTTATATATAAACCCATGTTTATCTGGAGTTACATTAAGCCCCTCAAGACAAGCATCTTTTACAGAATTTTTAATATTTTACCACCGGTTTTTAGTAACAGAAATTTATGTCTAATTGAATCAGAAAAATGCTCGGATTAAATAATGCAAAATTTACAGTAAAAATTTATTGGTGAGGAAACTGATCACCGTATGCTGCACGTATACTGGTCGCGCGTCCTTAGGGGGTTAAGATTTGTTTTCTTATTCTTTTGGGGGGTTTTCGATATTCGTTCGTCTTGGACAATATTTGATAAATTTACGCTATAAAATGCATTAAACAATAGAGACAAAAAAGTTTAAAATTCATAATTTGAAAATGAAACTTAAAAAAACCGTATAAAAAATATAAGTTCGAACAGCATTTAAAAAAATATTAATAAATCTTTTATGTTACATGTAACATCCTGATAAATATATTATTTTGATTAATCTATCAAAACCTTTCTCAAAAACATAGAAGTAGACGGAAATTGAAGAAGTTAAAATGTATATCAACAAATAATTTATAAATTTTCATAAAGATACAAAAAAAGAGAGCTTGTTTAATCATAGTTAAAATGCTGATAAATATATTCTTCGATTAATCTATCAAAATCTTCCTCTAAAACATAGCTGTAGACAGAAAGTTGCTTATTTGAAGGTGTTAAATGTATATCAACAAAGTATTTACAAACTTGGATTAAAATGAAAAGAAAAAAAAAAGAAGAAGAAGGGTTTGTTTAATAGTAGTTAAAATGCAATATAGGAAACTTACCTTCATCGTCGCTGCCGACCATAGTATACCTAGGAAACCCCCTTAGTTCCCTATCTGACCCGAGTCCAAAACCATCTCGAGTCCACTGTAGCGTTCCAACTTTGTTTAGTACTCGGCACGGCAATACTGCTGGTTTACCTACAATAGCCGTCCTATCTGTTGGCTCGATGGCAAATTTCTGTGGGGGCCTGCCACCTATGAAAAAGAAACATTATATTATTGCCCTATCTACTTTTGTCATAATAAGAAGATATAAAGGTTATGTTATTCCTCTTAACAAATTACAGAGCTATCACAAACGACTATTTTTAGATTTTGTTCGCACTACTATTATTAATATAGATATTTTTTTTTCGATATTTCTCTTGAAAGTGTTGTGGAAGCATGTAAAAAATATTTCTGTTTTAATAAAATTGGTGTGAATTAGATTAAAACAAGTTGGAAATTGCACGTGAAGCGTAGCAAATGAGGTGCGTTCGTACGATAACAAAGTTTTTAAAATGTCACTCTTATATATCAATCTCATAAAACTGTAAATAATTAAAATTAAAATGCGCACCAAACAATGTTCTCCCTATACCATTATGCAATGGAATACTTTTGTGTGGCCTTGTAAATCAATAACAAATATTCTTTGCACCACAGATTATGCAAAATGTATATTATAATATCTACTTTATAGATGCATTTCAATTTTATTACGTTCGAATGAGTGTAACACCATTAAAATGCATTTAAAACTTTTTTCCCCATTGACCGTAATGTAATGGAATTTTTTTTATTGTTCCTGTAATTGATCTATGCATCCGATTTTCTTAAAATTTGAAATGACTCGACAAAATTGTGTAATAATGTAAATTTTAAATTTCAAACGATTTGGTTGGGTAGTTTTTACGTTGTTATATGCGGACGGACAGACAGACGGACGGACTGAACAACAACAATAGGTGCTACGTATTTACATAATTACGAACGCACCTAAAAACAGTAGCCTATAAGAGCTCAGCTATTAACTCTTTTGCACTCTAGACGGGACTCTCATTCACCACTAATGTTGTCACGTGTCCCTCTTAAATTGGGACATCAAATGTTTTAGACACCGCTAATATCTTACAGTTTGTTTCGCCATTTTTTATCATTGAATATTCGGTCATTAGATAAAGTGAAAAAAATTATTTTAAAATACTGGTGTCCAGAGCATTTGGAGCAATCCATTTACGCAAGACACTAGTAGTCAGTAAGAATCACCTCTCAAGTGCAAAGGATTAAGGGGCTGCTTCAGTCAAATGAAAAAAACCCGTTCGCTAATGCTAATCCTATGGAAGAAATTTAAAGAGATACCTCGAATGCATTTCAATATTTTTAAGTGAATTTTTTTTTTTTTTTTTTTTTTTTTTTTTGCATTGGATAGCTGAGATTAATCTGAATAGCCGTTTTTACTGTTTCGATTTTAGTTTCTGATATTTTTTTATGGGGATACGTTCGCTATCCAAACTGGTTCCGAAAATGAAAGCATCCTCATAAAAGATATCTGCAAACAAAATAAAAAAAGTAAAAGACGGTCTGCATACAGATCGATCTCAGCTATCATATGGAAAAAAAAATCATTAAAAAAAAATTAAAATGCAACCGAGATATCTTTAGAAATTTCTTCCATAGGATTAGTATTAGCGAACGGGTCTTTTCATTTGAATGAAGTAGCCCCTTAAGTCATAACGATACAAAGATCATATTACCGTCTCATCTAGTTTTATGTCCCAACATAACGAAGGGAAGATTATATTATTGTTCCATCTATAATTTTTAAGTATTAATATAAAGGTACAAAGACTATATTATTGATTATTATGCATATATATAGAGAGAAACTACAATGTTTGCTTTAATAATCTGATTATTTGTATGATAAACTAATTTATGTAATACATTATGTACATAACATACATAAATAATCTAATGAGTGGATTAAATGTTTAGTAAACACACAGATTCTCTATTTCAATTCAACGAGAGCTTATAGTAATTATCTATAATCTAAATACATAGTTTTTACACTTTTTTCTAGCTTAGAATTATAAGAATATTTTCTATGTTAATTTTTTCCTACTTATCTAAATTAATAAACAGAAAAAAGCAAATTAAATTGAAATATTCATTTAAAAAATGTAGTATTCTATTTTAATATTTTAATTTAGCAATCAATTGCAAATAAATAAATAAACAACATTGAAGATTTTTCCGGAGCTTTATTTGTGAAAAGTAATATTTATCATAGAACTACTGTCGAAATTTACTGAATATGGAGTAAATATTAAAATTAATCAGTATATTGTTGAAAACAGATCATTTATTATTGAAATTAGATAAAATAGTTGTAAACTTTGCTAAGAGGCAGAAAACACCAAAATTTTTAAAAGGAAAGAAGGGTTGCAAAATTTGAAATGTTATTTGAAATATAAATAAAAGCCGGTATGGTAATAATGTTAGTTAACCAATAATAGTTATACGTATTCACAAAAAGAAAGAAAAGGCGTAATTCCTTTTATAGTTAAAAGTCAAAACCTTATAATATATAATACAAGATTTCAAAAATAATTAAGCATATTTAGCAACTGTTTTTGTTACAAAAGATGCAGAAGCTAGGTATAACTTTTCTTTTCGATATTTAATAATGTTGAAAATAAAATATTTAAAACAAAACCATAAACTACTAAATAAAGGAAAATATTCTTGGCTTGAGGTGCTGAATGTTACATGTTAAAGGTTTTCTAAAACTTATCCGCATTTTAGGGACCGGAGGATACAAATCTGTTTTTAACATATTGGCGCGTAAAGAATTAAATTTTAAAACTTTGAGAGGCATACTTCAAACTCGTTAGAATCTTTTGTCAGGTGTCTTTTTTCACCAGAGGGTTCTTTTAATGTCAGTATACTCAACGTAAATGAAAAAAAAATTAATGAAAATGAAATTACAAACTAGTACATTTTTCATCATTACATAATTTTACTTTATTCACCACTGTTGCCTATCTGACCCCCTTTTCAATCTTTTTCTATCGATAATATAAGAAAGTATTGTAATCGAAAAATTTTTCAACGGATTTCTGCGTTTTAGTAGCCAAAAACATCGAAAAAATCATATTCATACAAAGTGTCTGTTTTTGTGTGTGCCCGTGTACCACACTGTAAAAAAAAATTCTGTAAAGGTACTAAACATTTTCTAGGAAACTGGGATTCCAAGAACTTTTCCTGTAACGGTAAAAACAAAAACTCAAGTTTTAGAATCGGTTACATGGATTTTTCCTGTTATCGTTACACGAAAAGTTCTTGGAATCCCAGTTTCCTAGAAAATGTTTAGTACCTTTACAGAATTTTTTTTTACAGTGCACCATTGTATCATAAAAAATGTATGAAGTTATGCATGGAATTGAATTAGTTTTATTTAGTATGTGTTTTTGAATATGGGAAAATTGAATCCACTTGAATTTGGAAACAATATATCAAAATTAGGAGCTTTAAACGATTATTATTATTTTTTTTTGTGGTTTTGTTGTACATTAATGGTTTGTGTAGCGACAGGGACTTCACATTTTGTTGAACCTGTGATTCGTAGGCAGCTGACGTAGAACAAAGAAACAAAAAAATATTCATTTTATTAAACATCATGATTGAGTTTAACTCGTTTTATTCAGATTAATAGACTCAAGCAGAAATTTAAGATGAAAATCAAAGTTGGTATAGTATTGAACCAATGAAACTGAAATATGAACATACAGACATCAAACGCATTAGCATCGGGACATCCAATTTCATATTTACACCCAAAAAAGAACAGACTGAACTTTTTTCTCCAAATTGGAACATAAATAAAACACTGAATACGACTTTCTACTAAAACTATCCCTTGAAAATGACCGCGTTTGTGATCGAAAGATCTTGGGGTTCATATAGCATCTTTCTTTACATATGTTTTTAATATGAATGGTTTTATGTTTTTAAGACCAGTTCATTTGTAAAGGGATAGTAAATAAGTTTTAAACATCTTTTATGTACATTGATAAATATTTTTATTTTTTATTTTATTTAAAAAACTTTTGCTTTAATTCACGAGTAGGTTTTATTCGCTTTCAAGAAAACGTCTAACGAGCTATTATTTTATTTATTTATTTATTTATCACGTAATACGGTTCCATTACAAGGTTAATGCACGAATTATATTGTTAATAGATTACAAAAATCGCTTCATTGGTGTTACGTTGGAAAGTTATTGCATCCTGCGCTCATCTTTTTTTCCCCGCTTCTTCATTTTTCAAAAAAAGAAAAATAAATAACCGGAAAGAATCCATCTTGAGTTCTAGCCTGCAGGAAGAACTCATATTAGAAACTATGTTGTAAACTCTTAAATCATGCTGTGTAGGCGAAAAAAAAAAAAAACTTATGAAAATAATGCAAGTATATGAATCTTAAAACGTGTTAAGCGTGTCAGTGTTATTTATTTTTTAACTTAAACTGATTGAGCATTGTAGAGTAAGTATTTCCTGTTGTCGTAAGAAATCATCTCCGCAGGAAAAAAGCAATAAAAGCATCTTGGAAAAGTATATTAATGTTTCAAACTGACGGAATTCGTAATAACTTCTTCAACAGGCTTAAACAACAACAGCATAAAAAAGGACGTAGTTACTAAGTTTGATATACTTAGTTACATGTTTTCATTTTTATTCTGCCCGTCTGAATAGAGAAAAAATACACATTTTAAGAAATATTATTCTTAAAATTGATTAATTTTTTCAAATGGTTGCGTGGAAATTTGATTTGACGGTACATATAATCTAATTACTTTTTAAAATTATCCGATTTTCGAGAAATATTATTTACAGTATTATAAAACATTAATTACAATAATAATTATTAATACAACATTAATATTAAATATTGAGAAATAATTGAGAAATATTAATTATAATGTTATTCTTCACGAAACTGATTACCATAATAATGCATATTTTTAAAAAATTGTTAGACGAAAAAGTCGAAAGCTCTGCTATCATAAATACTCATCGCAAAAATTTTTTAAAGTATGATAGAAGAAAATAAGCGTAGGTACCATTTCTTTACCCCTTGGCGACGAGCGATGCATTAACGTGCTGCAAAAAGGCTTAAGAATTCTTGTTTACCCCCACCTATAAAATTGTCAGTATTCAAACGAAACATTTTCTAGAAATACTACGCTGATGTTCAAAAGTAAATATATATCTATGTATGTAAATTGCATCATTTCATATTATATATAATTTTAAATGTATATTTAATTTAATATATGATTTGAAATATTATATATAATTAAATCAAAGTAGTTAATAATTTTATTCTAGTCGAGTACAAATTAACAATTATTGAGTTTCTAAACTTAGTTTTGGACACTTATATAGCTCGAATGTTATCATGAGGCTACAGCTTCTTCCCTTGATAAAGTTGTTGTTATTGTAAAATTAAAATAATAATAATAATAATATGCTTCAGCCAATATTTTAAATAAAACGGATTGCAACTGCACTTTTCCCCCGAAATGTTACAATAGACGATTTACGAAATTAAAGCAAAGGAAACGGAAAACAAATCTTGCTTTATTCAAACACAAAGTAATAAGCAAAATCTATGTACTAAACAATAAGATACCTTATATTTGTTTGCATGTCATTTGCAAGCCTTTCTTAAAATTAAAGAATATCCTTAGAAAAATACATAAAAATTATAACTGCATGATAAAAAATAATTGATGAATAAAAAACTTCGAGTAAAAGTTGTATAAAATATATTGCGATATAAATATTCTAAAAAACACGCAGCGCAATTTTTTTTTTTTTGTTCCCGTTGTTGATCGTCGAGCATAAATTCCAAACCGATCGATCGTCGTGATATATTAGAATAACTTTTCTTTGTAAGTTTTGCGAAACGCAGCGGACTCACAACGACGTATTCTTGAGGTCTAAAATCAATGCAGATTACTGAAGAATCTTAGAGCAGCGCATAAATCTTCTCCGTTATGATGTTCCTCCATAACCATTTGTTATGAAGATGCATTTTGGTCGTTAATGGTGGCTTACCGCACTTTGCGTTAATGCCTCGTTGTGTGCGAGTGTGTTTATCTTTCAGCTGACAATGATACTCCGGAATAGTGACTGATTGGATTTGTTTAGGGGATATCAAGAGAATGTGATTAAGAAGGTTGGGGATTTACACGACAAGTTTATCGAGTTTATTGAAATGTATGTTGTCGTGCCATATAAAGTTGTAAGCGCGGATCTGCTGTGATTCTTCTGTGAGCAATTTATTTCTTGTTCGGGAATAGGTAGAATAAGTTTCTTGTTTTAATTGAATGATAAATACAGAAAAAATTCTTGTTTTGCTGTCGGAAAATATACGAGTGTTGTTTAATAATTATGTTCTGAGTGTTTATAATACATTTGAACTGCGATGGTTGATGTGGAATATCGAAACCTAATGTCTTAGATGCCTAGATGATCAATTTTAGAACAGTGGCTGCTATATTAACATAGTTGTTCTTTTTTTGTTTTAGGCGTGAGATGGAAACCTAGTTTTAAAGAATTTTTAAAGATGGGAGTGAGTGTAAAAGGCTTGTTCGGAGCTTATGGGTCTAGATATGTGACAGTGCATGAGACGTGACTAAATCTCTATGATCCTGAGTCCAAACGATTCATCTACTGTCACAAATCTAGCCCCATAGGTTCGAAAACAGTGTTTCACTCCTTCCCTTTGACCTTTCCCTCCAAAACTATGTTAGTATAGCAGCTATGGTTCTAAAATTGAGCATATAAGCATCTAAGAAATTAGACTTCGATATTCTACATCAAGCATCACAATACACATATTTTATATACATTCGGAACAGTAATTATTGAAACACCTTCGTATGTATTATTATTACTTTCACACGTACACTGTTAAAAATTTTGCTGTAGTTTGAATCAAATTTTGGTGCCCTGTAGCTGCTACCATATGATGGTGAAATTACGCACCAACATTTGGAGCTTCCTGTTACAACCTCGTTCCAGCTATTGTAACTATGCTTCAACAGAAGATCTAAATATTGGTCAAAGGTTTCACCATCTTACGGTGGCAGCTATTGAGCATTAAAATTTTATTCAAACTTTGACAAGATTTTTAACAGTGTAATTAGATTAGACCAGAAAACCAATATATTTTTTAAATATATAAATATGTTAAATAATTAATGCTAAATGCATGAATTTTTCTTAACTTTCTATTTACTCTGAAATAGCGGCTGATTGGATTTGTTTAAAAATATCAAGAGAATGTCATTTAGAAGGCTGGGGATTCGCACGACAAATTTTTCAAGTTTATTGAAATGTATGGTGTCAGGTTGTATAAAGATGAATCAGTTATGATACTTCAGTTAACAATTTATTTCGATTTTGGCAAATAAGTAGAAGAAGTTTCTTGTTATAACTCAATGATAAATGTTGAAATTTTTTTTTTTTTTTTTTTTTGTTTCAATATAGGAAAATATATGGATTGTTATCCCTTTTTTTTTTTTTGCTATTTGTAATGGATAAGAAGAAAGAAATCAAATATTTTTAAATATATAAATAAATATTACATAATTAAATACGTTGTAGAGTGGTGTAGCGGTTAAATTGAAGCTAAATGCAAAATTGACCAATTCTTTCAGATTAATGCAATTTAATGTTATCAACTTGAAATATAGCTAAAAATGTTTTTAAAACACTTATTAGCATTCCTACATAACAGTTACATTGTTTTAAAAGAAAATAATATAACAGATGCCTCAATTCATGTTTCTGTCTCAAAAAGTTGTATAAGCTTCAATAACGTGTGAAGTAATTTTTAATCACACACTATATTTGCCGAATTAAAATTGTTTATTTCTTTTGAGTAGAACTGCATGAAAATTAATAGAATTCATCATTTACAACAATATTCAGATGCCAAATGTTAATCAAAATATTTTGTATTAAGAAATGCATAATTATCGAGATCTAACTACCAAAAACAAATAGAGCATTCCCTGTTTTATATATGAATGAATAAAGATATCAGTTTTATTGAAGTTTAAAACATTTCAAGCAGAATAAATTTTAATTCAGTTACGCGTTATTGTCACAACTGGAGCAACAAATAATTTTCTGTTTTCAAATTAGCTTAAACCTCAAGAAATTCGACAGAAGAATTAATTAACTACTCTTGAACTTTTCAGATTACACCGATACCTTCGGAATAATAAAGAAAGTAAATTAAAATTCAAAATGCTTTACTCTGCGCAGAAGTAAATACATTATTTAGAGATATCGACCCCTCACACGCAAGGCGTATTTAAAACCGAGCGCAAAATCAATCCAGATTACCATAGATTCTTCCCGTTATAGTTCTTTCTAACAATCCTTCGTTATTCTGGGCGTAAATGGTGGCATTTGCCACTTTATCCTAATGCTCACTGTGGATGAATGCGTATGTTTGGAAGGGAAAATTTTACGACTAGAGGAAAAGAAGAGTTGATCTGAGATATATTCATGGGTCGACTAATTTGCACTTCATTTGGTATTGAAAAGAGAAAAGTGTAAATTACCAGTGATGAGAGGGGAGGATTGTTTGTAAGAATTGTAGTTGAAGTTGATGAGTATTAGTATTAAATGAGTATCGAATGGAGAATTCCTAGCATCATCAAGTACGAGTAGAATTTTTGTATAGATGAAGGGCGGGAATGAGCTAATTCATAATTGCTGTATTGTTTTTAATTTTTTTAATAAAACGAAAAATGTGATTTATATTGCAAAGAATATTAAATGAAACATGTGGAATAATGTAAATGATCTTATAGTGATCATAAAGTAATTAATCGTAATATAAGTAATTTATTACAACTGATTAATTACATCGTGATTTTACTATGATAAATATATTAGGTTAAAAACATTGTTTGAAAGGAAAATATTGCGCGGGCATAAAAATAAAGATTTGATGTCAATAATCCATGCGTCTTAATTTATGTTTGATTCAGTGCCGAAAAGAGAAAAATGTAAACTACCAGTGAAGAGAGGGGAGGATTGTTTGTAAAAATTGTAGTTGAAGTTGATGAGTATTAGTATTAAATGAGTATCGAACGGAGAATTCTTATAGTCAGACAATGCGAGAGTAATTTTTGTATAGGTGAAGGGCGAAAATTCAGTTAATTCATAATTGCTATATTGTTTTGATTTTTTAAATTAAACGAAACATATGATTTATAATGCAAACGATACTAAATGAAACACGTGTAATAATATATATGATCTTATAATGATGATAACGTAATTAATCGTAATATAAGTAATTTATTAGTTAATTACATCATGATTATATTATGATAAATATATTAGGATTAAATGTAATCTTTGAAAGGAAAATATCGCACTGGTATGAAAATAAAGATTTGATGCCAGTAATCCATGTGTTGCTTAATTTATGTTTGATTCGGTGCTGAAAAGAGAAAAGCGTAAATTATAATTGATGAGAGGGGAGGATGGTAAGAATGTTGTTGAAGTTGATGAGTATTAGTATTAAATGAGTATCTAACAGAGAGTTCTTACCGTCAGACAATGCGAGGGTAGTTTTTGTATAAGTAAAGGACGTAAGCTGAGTTAATTCATAATTGCTATATTGCTTTTAATTTTTATTGTTTTAAATTAAACGGAAAATATGGTTTATAATGCAAGTGATATTAAATGAAATACGTGTAATGATATGAATGATCTTATAGTGATCATACCATAATTAATCGCAATATAAGTAATTTATCACAGTTGTAACTACATCAAGATTATACTATGAAAAATATATTGGGATTAAATGCATTCTTTGAAAGGAAAATATTGCCTGGCATGAAAATAAAGATTTGATGTGAATAATCCATGTGTTGCTTAATTTATGGTTGATTTGGTGCCGAAAGGAGAAAAATGTAAATTACCAGTGAAGACAGGGGAGGGTTGTTTGTAGAAATGTAATTGAAGTTGATGAATATTAGTATTTAATGTGTATCGAATGGAGAATTCTTACCGTCAGACTGTATGAGGGGAATTTTCGTAAGGGCGGAAATTAAGTTAATTCATAACTTCTGCATTATTTCTAATTTTTAAAAATAAAACAAGTAAAATGTTTTGTAATGCGAACGATATTAAATGAAACCTATGAAATACTATAAATTAACTTACAATAATCATAATGTAATTAACCCTAATCTATTATAATTAATCAAATTCTGATTATATTATGATTAATACATTGTAATTTTGTAGATTCTTTAAATGGGAAACGTTGTGATGACAAAAGAAAAAGACTTCATTTCAAAAATTTATAGGTCGATTAATTCATATTTGATTCGATGTTGAAAAGAGTAAATTATATGTTACCAGTGATAAGAGAGGAAAAATGATTGTGTAACATTGTCTTTACCCTATACCAACAAGGTTAACTAGAACAGTCATATGAAAACTGTTTGTCACCGACTTATATTCAAAATGATGCAAGACCATATTTGTTGGTTTATCTATTTATTATAATATAAAGTTAATCTTCTTCTTCTTCTTTTTTTGGAGAGGGATTACATTAAAAAAAAATTTTTAACAAGGTTTGTTAACCATAATAGTAAAATTGGAACATTTTTTATTATAAAAAACTATTGAACGAAATTCAAAGTTTAAATTTACATCCGGAAACTAAACTTTGAAGTAATTCTTTGTTATATGTATGTATGCATGCATATATGTAACAATTTAGATTGTATGCCTATCTATCTATCTATCTATATAATATATATATATATATATATATATACATTTAATCCCGTGAATTATTAGTTTTATGATGCCTTATGCTGGAAAATAAAAATATTTCTTTAAAGTATCTAATTAGAAGTATCTTTAAAGTATCTAACAACATAGTATTGATAATGTATCGATGTCCATTTAATGTTTCTAATAATATAATTTCAAACCTCCAAATACAAGAATTGTGAACGATATAGTAAATCAAGCAACAGTACAAAAACAGGCAAGAAAATCAAATATTATTTCATCAAAATGCCTTATGAAATTACAAAAAATTTCAAATGTTCAAAAAATTATATATTCAATGGCATCCCATCTTTCCAGATAAACACATTATCTCACCTGTCTGTTCGCTTATTGACTTGTTTGTATGATTTGTTTTGATTAATACATAGTAACTCTAAGGGGTCTCAAAACTCTTAAGGGAGCTCAGGGGTTGAGAATTTTTCAAAAAATCAATTTTTTATGATTTAGTTTGATTATTCATTAATTCTTAACTCAATGCAAAAAACCGCATAAAAATATTTTCATTTTTAACGGAGTTATAAGCATTTATGTATCAATATTTATATAGCCGCATTCATATAATTTCAACTTTAAGTCGTGTTTTCTCAAAACTTGATTTTTGACGACTAACACCAAGATTTAAAAAAAAACTATTTGATGGAATGTCTTATATTTTTTTTTTGCATCATTATCTAGATTATGAATTAAGGATATGACTATCACTTAAAAAAAAGCATTATTAAAAAATCTCTCAATGTTGAAAATTTAAAAACCCCCTAAAAAATACAACTTTTTTCCATTAAAAATGCTCAAAATATTAAACTATCTAAAATATATTAATTCAAAATCTAGATAATGATGTTATATGCATGCATGCATGCATGCAAAAAAAAAAAAAAAAAAATTAAGCCATTTCATCAAATAGTTTTTTTTTTTAAATCTTGGTGTTAGTTATCAAAAATCAAGTTTTGAGAAAACGCGACTTAAAGTTGAAATTATATGGATGCGGCTATATAAATATTGATACATAAATGCTTATAACTCCGTTAAAAATGCAAATATTTTTATGCGGTTTTTGCATTGAGTTAAGAATTCACTGAATAATCAAATTAGATCATAAAAAAATCGATTTTTTGAAAAGTTTTCAACCCCTGAGCCCCCTTAAAGCTTCCAAATTTTCGAAATTTTGAATTTTTTTTATGTGTTAAACTGTTGTCTTTTCTGAACATTTTAATATAATTGTTTTCTCGAAATTCGCATTAGAAAAAAAGTTATGGGTTTTAGAGTTTTAAATGCTGAATAACTGAAGCGGCGGCGGCGTTTCCGAAACTTGGAAGTCATTTTTCTCCAAATGACATTTTTTTTTTCATAGTGCGCACAATATTTCAAAATCTTGTAAGTTTTTTTTTTTTTTTTTTTTTAATTTCAAAACATGTGTTTTATATTAATTTGTATAAACTGAACCTCAAATTTTCGTTTTATCATTCAAAAAAATTTATTTCTTAGGTGTCTTAGGTGTTATGTTGTTGAATTTTTCAAAAAATTGGATTAGATAAATACAATTTTGTATTCAAAATAGAACAATGTTTAAATATACATTTATTCAGATTCAAATTATCAATTACAATCTGATGTATAAGTCTGCATCAAAAATTTCATTCTAGTTGCGATATTTATTTCGTAATCGTGCGCGTAAGCTATTATATCAATTTTCTGCGCGTCAAATATCTGACAGTTTGAAGCGCCCTGTAAATGCTGATTTTGCATCTTGGAATTTTTTAAAGGCATAAAATCAAAGAACGTACTTATATCTTTCATCTCAATAAAAACTGTATTTTAATATAAAAAAAATTTTAAGATATTAAATGTTAAAGATGGTCTCCTTTTTAAAAATTTTCCAGTTTTAAGAGACCTGAGACCCCTTAACAAAGTACAACATTATATGCCACAAAAAAATAAATAAATAAAAAAATAATAATAATAAATAAATAAATAAATAAATAAAAACACAAAATTTATTGCTACATGTTATCGCCTTCACTATACAAAAAAATCATCAGAAGAAACCATGAAACGCTTTAAAAGTCTCAAGTAACTATACAATGATAATACTTTATCTTCCACTATACTAAATGTAACTATGTATAACATTATAGAATAATTCTAAATAATTATAAAAAACATTGCAAATAAAAATCCGTTTATTGAAATAAAGGTGTTTTTTAAGGATCACTAATTGTGCGGAAAAATTTTTACTCTACCTTAAACTGTACCATTAATTAAAATTTGTATTTACTCATAGCAAATCTGCTTCTATTCATTGAAATAAAATTCATAGATACTTAATTACATTAAACAAAATAATTATGAAAAAGATACTACTTATCAGACTAAAGCTACTTATAATTAATATCATATGTTATACCATGTTCCCAATAAATTAATTTGACAATGAATTTCCTTATAATCGAAGAGTGAAAAAAATCATCAACAAAATAACAAGCAACAGATGCCATATGTCTAATTACAAAAGAAAGCTTATACTTTGCCTAACAAACAAAATTTCAGCAATAATCACACAAAAAACTCTCTGTCCTTTTACAAATCACAACTGTTTAATTTTCTTTAACACATTCACAGATGAATTTTTATCTATTACGTAGGGGTAGACAGCACAAGGCCTTGATTAATGAGGTCTGAATATGCCAAATGTCAGTCCTGGAAAAATAAATTACTGCTATAAAAGACTTATGTTAGAAGCAGAAAACTTATTCTCCGGGAATTCTTCTTTTATAGGCAAAGAGTTCTCCGATAATGTTAAAAGCGTTGTCATTTTTAACATTATAAGAGCGTCAAAAGTTCTTTGTTATTGTTAAGCGAGATTTTTTTTTCTTCTGAATCATACTCTCCGCCTTCCAGTATGAATAATTATAGTGGTTATTTTATTTCAAGAAAATCAAATGGCGTTGAATTACTATTTTGTTTCTTGTAAAAGAAATGAGTTTTGCTGATTGTTTGGAATTTAAGAATTTTTCAATTATTCGACATTTTTTTTTTCTTTTTCTTCAAGTACTCTTATAAGAGTTCTCCTTTCTATTCGTAAATTGAAGTCGTTAATTACAATCATTGATTGTAAATTTGTAAAGAGCAATCAAAAGCTTGTACTTGTTTAGATTTTTATGGAAGTTTCTCGGTTATGTAGAAGTTTCAATAAGATTTGATGGGGAATACAAAAAATATACAAATGATATTTTGAAGACAACAAAAGACAGACTGTTTGAAAAAGATTTTAAAAGACGTGTTCATAAAAATATAATAAATTATTTGATTTAGTGTTTTAAATATCTTCACATTTTTATAAGAATTGAATTTAATTTGCATAACAGAAATAATTAATATTTTACGTTGTGTATTGTAATCAAGATTTATGAACTATTGTGAAAGAAATTTCAACACAACATTTCAACATACATTTCAGGTGTTTCTGTATCAACATTTTACATGCAGCAGACAAATATTATATTAAGTTTTAGTTTTATTTTTATATATATTATACCCATTTAAAAAATATAGATTAGCGAATTAAAAACAATTCTGCAGTTGACCAAGTTTAGAGATTACATTTATGTGAAGTTACTTATGAAGGATATAGATTCCTTCATAGTTAAGAATTAAATTAAACATTTAATAAATAAAGCGGCTGCATATAAAGGTTTCTGTGTTTTACTTGCAAAACTAAAAAAATATCCTGATAGTATAGCTATTTTTTTCTGGGAATGGAAAAATATTTTTCAGTAATTGGATTAATAATATAATTTTCATAAAAAATCCGAGAAATTTTTACAGTTGAATAATTTATATTTGATAGTTTTAAGGCGTAATTCATGCTTATAATGAAAAATCAACTACATTAAAACTGTAATTTTTATCACAAATGATCCTAAGCAGAACAAATGCGATAAAAACGTAATTGCTTTATTGTCTAACGCATTTCATTGAAACATATTTTCATTTACCTTCTACCACACACTGGTCCAATTTAATGATAATATGTCCCATTCCCTAAGGTCAAAACAATTTGACTTTCTGTATTTTAATACAAAATTATTTTCAAACGTTCCTCTCTGTGATCTATTTCCTTCAAACATGCCCTAAAGTTGTAGGGTTTCACAAACCAATCTCTACTCCCCCTTCCCCCCATCTCCCTTTCAGTTCGCATTTCCCTTATTTACCTATATAAAATCGGAAGTTCGTGCCATTCAGGTTAGTCCATTCATATTTAGAAACTTAAACGCTTCATAAGTTCCTTATCCTCCCCCCTAAAGTGCGCAAGAAACGTGACGTAGTCTTGGACTTCTAAGGCAGAGAATATTAAATCCGAAGGCTCCTTAACAACTTAAGGAAGCCCTCATAACTATTCCCTGCTACAAAGCATATCTAGGGTTATAGGAGTTTGTGCGATACAGTCGATTAGGTTCGGGACCTGCTCAATATGCATGCAAATCCTTGAGCGAGGAATTTCTGTATTAAAGGAGAAGGGGGCTACGCTGAATCAGCATATCTCGCACATCCTTTAGCTGCATATTATTCAGTATCGTGTGCTATTTGTTAAAGACTCATATCGCGAGAGGTGGAATCATTACTCTGAGAAATGGATCGGATACTGGGAGAAACCAAGTTTTGGAATCGATGCATTTAAAAGATGATGCAGCGGAGGATAGAGGTTTTGATTATGGCAAAAGGAAAACGCAAGTTCAGGGAACACTGCATTTGTCAAAAATGTGTTGTGTTGTTAAAAATCTAGAAATGTGTTTCTTAAAGAGAAATTCAAAAGTTTGAATTGAAGGATATTAAAGGATATCGCGTGAGCGAAGAGCAATTTCTGTTACTCATGCAGGGAGGAATTTTAAATTGAGAACAGTTTGATGTGATTTCGGCTTTTCGGTGTGGGGAATTGGCTGTTTTGATTAAATTTTAATGTAAATTCGTATCTGAGATTGTTAAGCTTCTTGTTTAGTTTAAATTTATTTAGATATGTCTGTGTTTTTAAATCTGAGATTTCGATCGTAAAATGAGTATAGAAGTAAGGCTCTAATGAAGATTTTTGAAATTAATAAGATTTCTGCATCAATCTAATACAAATTTAAATATTATTTTATGAATTCAGAAAGTGTGGAATTGGAGTAATAATTTATTTTCACTTATTAGTTCAAGTTCACAAACTTTTGCGAACTATGCAATGCATTTCAGGAAACGTCAATGGCGATTTTTAAAGAATTGATTTTTGAAAATAACTCTTATCTTAGAATATAATTTGCATTTACAATTATACTAATAGGTATAATAATAGACATAAAATATAGATATAATAGCTATTTAATGATAATCTTTGCTGTTATATCTTATCTCAAATTGTTATAGTTGTTTGATTTATTCAGATGTCTTAGGCTCTAATGAAGATTTTTGAAATTAATAAGATTTCTGCATCAATCTAATACAAATTTAAATATTATTTTATGAATTCAGAAAGTGTGGAATTGGAGTAATAATTTATTTTCACTTATTAGTTCAAGTTCACAAACTTTTGCGAACTATGCAATGCATTTCAGGAAACGTCAATGGCGATTTTTAAAGAATTGATTTTTGAAAATAACTCTTATCTTAGAATATAATTTGCATTTACAATTATACTAATAGGTATAATAATAGACATAAAATATAGATATAATAGCTATTTAATGATAATCTTTGCTGTTATATCTTATCTCAAATTGTTATAGTTGTTTGATTTATTCAGATGTCTTTTTATTTTTAAACTTTAGATTGGATTGATAATGAAATTTTTGTGGTAGTAATGCTTTTACAAAGATATAGGAAATTAACAAGATTTCTGTATAAATCTAATACAAATGTAAATAATATTTTATGAATTCAGAAGGTTCGAAATTGGAGTAATAATTTATTTTTACTTACTAGTTCAAATTGATAAGCTTTTGAGAACGACGAAAGCACTCCGGGAAATTTTATTAATGATTTTTTAGAGAATTCATCGTTAAAAATGAGAACATATTTAAAAAATGTTTTTCTACAAAAGTCTTTAATGATAATTTTTATTGTTATTGATAAAAAATTGTATTTTGGCATATGACGTCATATTTATTTATTAGATGTATAAAATGAGATAAACTGATTTAAAAATGTTTCTTAAAAAACTAAATTTTTAAGTGAAATTCTTCGACTTATTTTGGGAAAATTACTATAGCACTATAATTAAGGAACACACATAAGTATATATCCAAAATGCCTAAACGTTAGTTTGATGATTATCATAAAAACCTTTGTATAAAATTGAAGCTGGTGTTATACACAATTGAAGTGAAAAAACTTCTTTAAACACCATAAAATAAGTTAACTGCGCAAGGCCTTTCGAAAGAACTTAGTCTTTCTTCGTCAGGCGCAAAAAAGACGTGCGTCTACAATGAATGTAGCGGCACGACTGAAGGGGAATGCGGGAGGGAGAGGGAGCAAGCAGAAGGAATAGCCAATAGGAAAGTAGAAGGCAACAGCCAATCACGGAAGAGCATAAACAAAACTAGATAAACAATGAAGGAGAGGAAAAGAAGAAGGGGGGAAGGGAAATGGGAAAAAAGCGGGGTAAATTAAAAAATTAACTAAAAGGAGAGATTAAAATGAAATAAAATGTACGCAAAAAATATAGGAATTAGTAATAATAATAATAAAAAAAATACATAAAAATAAAAAAATGTTTACAATTATAAACCTGAAAATTGTATACATAATATATAAAAAAATAATAATAATTAAATAATAAACTTATTTATGAAGCAGTGCTGAAAATGGACACTCCATGGAAACAGGACATTCCATGAAATGTCCTGTCCCTGACCTCCAAAAATGGGGTATTTATGATGTTCCTTGTAATAGCTGTGATTTATCGTATATTGGTCAAACTAAAAGAAATCTCGAAAAACGCCTAAAAGAACACTCTCGGTATGTCATTAATCAAGAAATTTCTAAATCTTCTGTTGCTAAACACTCTTGGGATTCCCGCCATAGTTTCAATTTTCAAACTGCTAAAATTATCTTTAATGCCAATAGTTCCTCTGAGTTAGATTTTCTTAAAAATTTAGCTATTTATATTAATCGTGATATTATTGTTAATGATAAATCTGATTCTAAAACGCTCTCCGTTGCCTGGAAGAATCTTTTCAGCACTGTTTCATAAATAAGTTTATTATTTAATTATTATTATTTTTTTATATATTATGTATACAATTTTCAGGTTTATAATTGTAAAAATTTTTTTATTTTTATGTATTATTATTATTATTATTATTACTAATTCCTATATTTTTTGCGTACATTTTATTTCATTTTAATCTCTCCTTTTAGTTAATTTTTTAATTTACCCCGCTTTTTTCCAATTTCCCTTCCCCACTTCTTCCTTTCCTCTCCTTCATTGTTTATCTAGTTTTGTTTATGCTATTCCGTGATTGGCTGTTGCCTTCTACTTTCCTATTGGCTGTTCCTTCTGCTTGCTCCCTTTCCCTCCCGCATTCCCCTTCAGTCGTGCCGCTACATTCATTGTAGACGCACGTCTTTTTTGCGCCTGACGAAGAAAGACTAAGTTCTTTCGAAAGGCCTTGCGCAGTTAACTTATTTTATGGTGTTTAAAGAAGTTTTTTCACTTCAATAATAAAAACCTTTGCTATTGTTAAAATACAAAATGAAAAGGTTATTTTTTCTTACGATGCGTTAATTTTAGGGATCCGTTCTTAAAAAGTAGAAATACGACCATGAAAAAATCGCTTCTGTGGCTGCTTGTCCGTCTGTCACATTCTTTTTACTCGTAAACTATGGAAGGTGGAAAGTTAAAAAAGGCTAAAGTAATAAAAGGTATTGAAACATATATTTACAGATTATTAACCATTCAAAAATATTTGGGTTAAATGTAGCGGGGCTAATTAAGTTACGTGAAAAAAATTCTTTATGTATGGTGTAAAAATTTTTAAATTCCGAACTCAAAAATATACTTATTTTAATTTTTGATGATATCTTCTCAGAGATATCATCGAAAATATAATGCAAAAATATGCTCTCTCCCCATATATATACAAATCTGCTGAAGCCGAAATTATGAAAAAAATTAGAGGTACCAGACGTCACTTTAACCCTTGCGTAAAAAGCCTAGCTATTGTTCTAGGTCACATAGTTTTTGAGAAATTTTTATTTTCCAGCTGCACCAAATTTCGGTTTGCGGGCATTCAGCAAAGGATTTGAGGAACAGTAGTGATACCTATTGCATCAGTAATATAAAAGTATTGACGATAGTGATTTTTGAAAAAAAAATAACGGTAATTAACCAAGATTACCTCTAGGATACCAAATTCTTAAATACACGGTGTCTGGATATAAAGACATGGGCAGTGCACCCTATGTGCCATCGGCTTTTAAAACTTAGGTAACAACTTTTAATGATACATTTTTATATTTTTAAATACATTTATATAATGCAATAGCAATGTCTAGTAACAAATTCACGTATTTATGGTACGAAACTCCCTGTATGCAAGCAATACTCGCACTTATGACATTTGAAAGGTTATTTCTAACGTCATATCTATCACTCTATCTAACACATAGTTAGAATAACTATGTATCTAACTTTTAAGCATTACTGTTCCGAACTAGAGTGTAGAAATATTCTTAAATAATGCTTCAAAAGTTGTATATTTGAATGCACGAAAATTCAGTTAAGATGTTTCAGATTTTGTTGCTTGTTTAAGAGTTATAAATTCAAAATAAATAAAATTTCAAATACTGAACATTTTTGTGGGAAAATGGAAAATTTCTGATATTTATTTTAATTTAAACACTGGTTAAAATTAAAACAATGTGATTAAGAGAACGAAATTAAATTTGCAAATGCGTCCCCTTTTTATAGTCCTTTTTTGCCTTTTCAATTCTTCGTTGACAAGAATCTTTATCTAACTGCTATCGTGGTGGAAGTCGGTTGGAAAATATGATGAATTTTGTACTAATTAATAAAAACCGCCCTCCCAAAAGAAAATCTCGCTCTCTGAATGGCAAACAACTACTTAGCAAAAGAGTTGGAGTGTGCTGTAAGTACTTATTGCATCAAAAATATAAAAGTATTGATTGTAATGATTTCCGAAAAAAGAATTAACGGCAATTAGCCAATATATCTTTAAGGACACCAAATTCTTAAAGACACGGAGGTCTGGATATAAACATAGGCGGTATAACCTATGTGCCGTAGGCTTTTGAAACCTTGATAACAACTTTTAATCATAAATTTGTTTAAAGCAATGTCTAGTTACTAATTCATGTATTTATGGCACGGAACTCTCTGTATGCAAGTATACTCTATGTATAACTCGCACTCATCGCATTTGACCGGTTATTCTAACTAACCGGTTATTCTAACTATGTGTCTAACTTTTAAGCATTACTGTTCCGAACTAGAGAGTAGAAATACTCTTAAATAATGTTTCAAAAGTTGTACAATTGAATGCACAAAAATTGAGTTAAGTTGTTTCAGATTTTCTTGCTTGTCCAAGAATTTTAAACTTAAAACAAATAAAATTTCTAATACTGAGAATCTTTGTGGGAAAATGGGAAAATTCTATTTCTTTTAACTGAAACACTGGTTAAAATTAAAACACTGTGATTAAGCGAACGAAATTAGATTTGCAAATGTGTACCCCTTTTATAGTCGTTCTTTGCCTTTTTAATTCTTCGTTGACGAAATTCTCTACCTAAGTGCTATCTTGGCGGAAGTTGGTTGGAAAAGAGGATGAATTTTGTACTAATTAATAAAATCCCCCCTCCTAAAAGAAAATCCCGCTCTCTGAATGGCAAACAATTGCTTAGCAAAGAAGTTGAGGAGCTCTGGAGGTATTTTTTGCATCGAAAATATAAGAGTATTGATGATATGATTTTCGAAAAAAGTTAACGGTAATTAGAAAAGATACCCATAAAAACGTCAAATTCTCAAAGACACGGGGGTCAAGATATAGAGACACGGGCAGTATGTCCTATGCACCATCAGCTTTTAAAACTTTTCAGGTTTTGTTGCTTGTTTAAGAATTTTAGCCCAAAACAAATAAAATTTCTAATACTGAATAACTGCATAACTAAAACATTTAATGATGCATTTCTATAATGCAATGTCTAGTTACTAATTCATGTATTTACAGTACGGAACTCTCTGTATGACATTGATACTTGCACTTATCGCATTTGACCGGTTATTCTAAGTATATGTGTCTAACTTTTAGGCATTACTTTTTCGAACTAAAGAGTAAAAAAACTATTAAATAATGTTTCGAAAGTTGCTTAATTGAAAGCACAAAAATTCAGTTAAATAGTTCCAGGTTTTGTTACTTGTTTCAGAATTTTAAACACAAAATAAATAAAATTCCTCACATCTTATGGGAAAATGGAAAGTTTCTCATATTTCTTTTAAAATAAGCACTGGTTTAAATTAAAACAATGTGATTAAGCGAACGAAATTAAATTTGCAAATGTGTCCCCTTTTCAATTCTTCGTTGACAAGAATCTCTATCTAACTGCTATCGTGGCGGAAGTCAGTTGGAAAAGATGATGAATTTTGTACTAATTAATAAAATCCGCCCTCCCAAAAGAAAATCCCGCTCTCTGAATGGCAAACAAGTACTTAGTCTCAAAGAGTTCGAGAACCAACTTTTAATTAGTTTTTGATGTGACATTAAAAGTTATGACACATCAACGACTTTGTTCCGATGATTTCATTCAGAGGCGTTTTGTTTTACGACATCGGCTTAACTCGGGGCTATTTTAAAACGAAAATCTTTAATGATAATTTTTATTATTATTGATAAAGACAAATATGGTATTTTAGTAGATTACATCTCATTTATTTATGAATGCGCACACAAAACGAGATAAACTAATTAATAAAAAAAAAGATTTTTGAGATACTTAAATTGACATTTTCAAAAGCTATCCAGGACGAAATTGTACGAGGGCGAAAAATCAATAAAAACAAATAAGCATCTCTCTATGTAAGTCAGATGACAATAAAGTACAATTAACAAGACCTATCGTGAATAAAATTTACATATTTCCTTGAAACATCTAAAATTATTCTTGGAGTTCACAATTTGTTTTAAAATCCGGAATTGCGAAAAGAGATAACCGGAAATTTCAAAGGTTTTAAAGGATTTGGAAAACACAGACCCATTATTCTAATAATAAACTGAATTTAAAAGGTTTCGTTGCAATTGTTAGAGAGGAAATTTACTTAAGAACTTTTTAAAAAATGAGTTTTCTTTCTTTTTCGATATTTGTATGAAAAGACATTTTTAGACTGATTTAAATTTTGATGCAAATGAAACTGAAGTTTTGAATAAATTTTTGTTGAATTATTCTGAATACATTATAGTAATATACTGGCAAAATTTTAAAAATGCATAGCTATGAAATTTTATCGCTGTCAGTAAAATATTATAAATTGTTTTAAAATAACATTTTTGCTCATTTAAATATGAATAACTAAGTTCTGCTATATGTGATTTCAAAGTAAAATTAATATTTCTTGACTATTTAACTTTTATTTTATTTTAAGATTTGCTCTTTATCATGATTTCAAGCAAAATACGAAAACCTTTACCAAAGACTCTTTTAACAATTGTAATATGAAAATATTTAGATAAATCGTTTTCGCATAAACATATTTTAACTTAATTATTAAACAGCAAAGTACTTTAAATGTTCTGACTATCGAGATATAGAAAGAAAACTGAATTAAATTTCATTTATGCAGAACTTTAAATTTTAGAAATTATTTTTAATATATAGCTTACGTTCTGTATAACTTTTGTTGGATAATGAAGTTGTAAATTTTAGAAACAGTTTTCTAAAATTTCTTAAATTTAATGTTTCGATTTAGTTATTGACTATAACTATTAATGACAGTTAAAAATCAGCATCGGAATAAATTAAATACAAATTTTTCATTTTCTAATTGGCCAATGTTCAAATGATAGAAATAAGAATGAATTTAATCTCTTATAAATAAATCATATATAACATTTAGGAAAAAAAGGATTTTGAATATTTCTTATCTTTACAAATGTTATAAATTGACTTATTTTTTGTTTTGATCGTTTTAAAATATTTGAATGATGCATTAAAAAGAATTAAATACGTATTAAAAAGTAAACTAGTACTCATTAAAAATACTTAAAATGTGCAGAAGTAGTTATTAAATTTATGCCCTCAATTAATTAAAGTAAACAAAAAAAAATGCATAAGATTATATACGAGAATAATCTACTTGTTATTTTATGAAATGTAAAAGCTTTATCAAAACAAAAACATTTATGTAAATACTTTTAATAATCAATAATTTCATTTGACCTGACCTATGCAGCGTTCATTGACTACATTTGATATATTTTGTATTCGAAAAGTTCCATAATTATAAGGATAATTTTATGATGAACCATTGCCGATCAGTTAATATATACAAACAAAATACAAAAACCTCTTCTTTTGCCATTTATTAAAAACAGTCATACATTCTGCATGCCAAAATAGTAAATCATACTTACTTATCATCCTTGAATACATGCATTTACTTAATTACATAATAGAATAATGTATGCTTATTAAGAGACTAGACTAATTTAGACTAATGAGTAACAGGTCACATTCGAAGATAAAGTTCATTTAGCATAATAAAATATATCCTCTTTTACCGAGTTTCAATGAATATTCGAACCTTCATGTTCCAGTTTTCTGATTTGGTTAACGTATTTCTATGTGAGAATAGTCTAATCCATGCATACTAATCGAGTGCAATTTTATGGTAGACACGGAATTATGTTTTATCATTATATCAAATAGTATAAATTATCTTAAAATTTAACTTGGATATTTGTTTGGAAAGGGCCTACGAAATGTAGATAAATATAAATTGTTTTTATTAGCATTATTCTTCAGATTTGATGCATAATATTGTTAAGCCCATTGTTTTCTCTAATGTCATTTGCATAAAATAATAATAATTGTTAATTTTGTTATATTTTCAATGCGATGAAATTGGTTTTCAATAAATTATATTTTAGTTTTCATCAATAATATTGAGAAAATAAATGAATATTTTAAAAAATAATAAATAATACGTTATTATGAATATATTATTTTAATGAATGTATTTTCTTAAGAAAATGTTTATATTTGATATATCATATGCAACAGTTTAGAAGGATCACAAGAAGTAATATAAATAACTTATTAAAGAATTAAGTTAAACTAAGAATTATATAAAAAATTAAAGTATACTTTATTTTTTTATTCGAAAATTTCACATCATTTAATTGTAAATATAGTGTAAATACTTTTTTTTTGTATAATAAGTACTTGTCAATATCAACGCAAAAATCTAAAAAGTAGAATTTGCTAAAGTGTAAACTGTATACAGGAATAACATAAGAGGGATAAGAGATAGAAAAATTAAAACAGACAGCATATATACTTTATAGAATATTAATATTTACAAACATATAAGGTAAATATGGTAATGCACACATTAAAAAATTAAATTTTTTTTAATAAATATTTATAACTATTATATTTCTGCTTTTAAAAAATATTACGTTAATATATCAAAAGTACTTAACCAAACTCAAAGTCACATTTCTCAAAATGAATCAAAATTTAATTGCAATAACAGAAATAAATAAAAACAGATGGTTATTTTTATGATTGCATTGAGAAACAGAATTTAATAAATACATACTAATGTAACGATATAGATATTTTTAAAGGAATTTAACTGTTAGGAATCTTATATATTAATATATTTATCAGAATAATTAATTCTTTAAGATATTTGTTAATGTCATTATTACAAGATCAGTATTTTAATGATTGTAGATAGGTTACGTAAAACACCGAATTCCAGACAATTATAATTATTAAATTATTGAGACAAAAAGTTTTATTGGGGCTAGTAAAAAAGGAAAAAACAGATGATTTGATATTTTTGTAAATTGGTGAATGTAATAATATTTTCTGCAACAAATTTTAATGATAAATTTGCTCAAAGTGAACGTATGAAAGAAATTAAATGTCGTGTGTTACTTATTGCATGCAACACTTAAAATGATGTGAAAATGAAATGCGAACTAGGTTTGAGCGTGTCATATAAATGAAATTACTATCTTTAGCATTTATAATAAGAATTGTATCAGAGAAATGAATAATCAAACATTGTTGAACGACAGTGTTGTTCGTAGAGATTGTTGTTGTCGTTCAGTGTAAGCAACTCATGTGACCCAAAATTGCCTCTATCCCTCTATTATTTAAATATTGCCTAAAAGGGGGGGGGGGGTTGAGACTTCATTTTTCTATGATCTTCATCATCAATATATATTTTCTGATTGACTTGATTGATTTCCAGGCTATATAATAGGCGTAGAAGAATTTTGAAAAAAAAAAATATTTAGTTCAATTAAAAAATATTAATTACATAAAATTAATTAAAGACAGATATTTATAAAAGTTTTGTTCTCAGTACACTCTGGTAAACGGTATAAAATAATCGTTTAAAACAATCGTTATAAAATGTTTGAGTTCAATAGATGCCAATTCAATTTTTCTTTTAAGTATGACGGTATTTTTACTGGCGGAAGCATATGTTTTTTCTGTTTAAACCGTTAGCCATTCCCATGCTAGAATCCGTAGTAAATTGGAATTAGTGTGTGTTCTTGCAGACATCAGGTACTGTGAGGCTAATTATTTTGAACGAGAGATTTTAATTATTTCGGATTTTGATTATTCTTATTTCTAATTACACTAACATCTTTACACTAATTCATTAGAGATTTTGATTATTCTTATTTCTAATCGATACCTTTACACTAATTCATAAGCCTGTCATAAGTCGAAACATCACGAGTCGAAATCTAATCAAACAGGGAAAATTCGACTTTTAGAAATAGCTGTACAAACCTACTTTTGAAAACGAAACCCAATTTAACAATTTATTGTCACTTCTCACAGAATGTATCATTATTTTTTTATTGCCTAATTTGTTAAGACAAATATATACGAACATTTTGCGATACCTCAAACAACTTTCATATACTGTTCATCTTATGTATTACTATTTTTTTATTATTTAAAATGTGTGTTAACAAGAATGCGAACGTCTTTTTTTTCTTAAACCTAATCGATACCTTTATACTAATTTATAAGTCTGTCACAAGCTGAAAGTTAATCAAACATCAAAAATACGACAAACAGCTGTACAAACCTACCTTTGAAAACGAAACTCCATTTAACAGTTTATTGTCACTTCTCACAGAATGTATCGTTATTTTTTCATTACCTAATTTGTTAAGGCGTAAATATATCCGAATATTTCGCACCACCTCAAACAGCACTCTATTACTGTTCCATCCTCCGACTCTTTCTCATTTTTCCTGGCCTCTTCAATTCCCACCGCTATTATAAAATGGAGAAAATGGATTTGAGCCGCGCCAATTTCCATGCTAGAATCCGTAGTAAATTGGATTTGGTGTGTGTTCTTGCAGACATCAGGTGCTGCAAGGCTAATTATTTTGAACGAGAGATTTTAATGTCAGTTTTCGTGGATTTCACAGAATTGCCCCCGAAAAATAGAAAACGCAGGCAGGAGGTGCAACGAATTAAAGCTACGCTTCTTATCTTTGCGTCATCTTTTTACAATGCAATTTGGTTTAACAAGTTTTAATTAATGTTGTTTGGTTTATCGCTCCTTTACACTTGCTTGTATAAAGTGTTTATTATAAAATTGCTTGGAATTTTAAAATTGTGTATCATTTGATCACAGAAGCCTTTGTTGATTTAATTAGACGTAATTTAAAACGTTGTAAATTTCCTCTAATTATCAGTTTTGTAAAACAAATAGAATTAAAATAATACTGAGTGGGTTTTGTTAAATAAAGTGCTCTATTAAATTGCTGAACTTTTACATTGTTAAAAAATAACTATTATATTTCATTGTCATGCTCATGAACTAAAAATTTATAATTCCAAGTAAAGAGAATACATTAATACTTTTAAAAAATCACTTAAGTTATGCAGATAATTCTACCTAATAAGACAAACTTTATTGTTACTTTATTGAAAAATTTGAAAAATATGTACTTAAATTTTCAGTTTATTTGCTTAGTATATCTAATTTAACTACTTGGCATTTCTCCTTCAGCAAAATTAACTTAAATAAATAACCTTGTGTAATGTTGTTTTCCCTTAAGACTGGTTAGACGCAACTAATTCAGTAACTACACTCTTTATTATTAGAAGTCACTCTATCGTTTCCTTTTTTACTTAATTCTAGAAGAAATAATATCTTTTTATGATTGTGATTTTGCATATCGAAATTATATTTCAAAACTGCTACATATTCACAAAACGGTAAAATAATACAGAAAAGCTCATAATTAAACCAATAATAATCATAAATTTAAAGTATAGGCGAAAAGAAACTAGGCATTTATTGTTATAGTCTACAAAGTTAACTGCCAAGAAAGTTAAAAGAGAATGGTGTGTTTTAGGTTATAAATTTTTAAGAACGCGATGAAAACGACTCTTCATGAGTTTGCAACACTAAATTTAAAAAGAGGTATCGTGATGTGATATTTAAAAGAAAAAAAATCAAAGAGATTTACGAAGAACATTTTTGCTCAAAAGAATCCAGGAAATAGCTTTCTTTCCTAGGCTGCATAATTTTCACTCCTTATGTATTTTATAAGCTATCGATTAGCAAAATAAAATTTATTTGTTTGGCACAATATGTATTTATTTTTTCTGCATTCATTTCTACAACTTTTTTTTTATTTGAGTAGTAGGATTATAATTATTAACGTACAATGAAATTGGGATGTTTCAAAAACTGCATATTTTTCTCTTGTACATCCTTTTTATTTAAGTTATTTATTTGAGCAACATAAAAAACAAAATTAATTTTACTATTACTGTTCATATATAACATGCATTCATTTTATATTCATCTATATCAGAGCTTTTGCGTGTTTTTCTAGCTTGCATAATTTTGCTGTATATATATTTGTTATTTAAGCTTTTGATAACCAAATAAAATCTTTTGCTGCGTAATTTACATTTGCAACGCTTCAAATCTAGATTATCTGTTGAAACAGAAAAGACGAACTGTTCAAACAGAAAAAACATACGCTTCCTTCAGTAAAAATAACGTCATAATAATAATAATAATAATAATAATAATAATAATAATAATAATAATAATAATAATAATAATAATAATAATAATAATAATAATAAAGAATTGACATTGATTGAACTCAATCATTTTATAACGATTGTTTTAAACGATTATTTATCCCACTTGCCAGAAAGTACTGATAACAGAATTTTTATAAATACCTGCCTTTAATTAATTTTATGTAATTAATATTTTTTAATTGAATTAGATATTTTTTTTCAAAAAATTTCTATGCCCATTTTAAAGCCTGGAAATTAACTAAATCAATCAGGAAATAGAGAATGATGGTGAATGAATAGAAAAATGAGGTTTCAACCCTTCCCTTTTTAGGCAATTTTTAAATAATAGAGGGATAGAGCAATACAATAGAGACAATTTTTAGGTCACACGAGTTGTTTACAATAAACGTCTACACTGAAAAAAAAAATTGTAATCCTACAGATGTAAAGTTGCCGAAATTTGTATGGTTACTAACATTTTATTTGTACACTGTACAAGAAAAAATATAAATCTGCAAAATTAGTTTTTGTAAAGTTACAGAAATCTGTAACGTTACAAACGAATGCACTAAAATTACAGTTATCTTACTAAAATTTTATCTGTAACCTGAGTTGAAGTTACATGAAAAATTCTTGGAATCCCAGTTTCCTAAAAAATTCTTAGTAACCTTACAAATTTTTTGATTATCAGTGCAAATCTGTATCTGTTACATGAATTTTTGCTGTTGCCGTTACATAAAAAGTTCTAGGAATCCCAGTTTACTAGAAAACTTTTAGTATCGTTATAGATTTTTTTTTTTTTTTTTTTTTTTACAGTGTACGAAGTACACTTTCGTTCATCAATACTTGATCATTCATTTCTCTGATACAATTCTCTGGAGAATAATATATACTAAAGATAGTAATCACATTCATATTACACCCTGAAACCTAGCTCGCAATTTCATTTTGACGTCATTTTAAATATTGCATGCAACAAGTAATAAGCAACATTTCTTTCATATTTTTGTTACTTTATAGACATAGTAAAATTAGCAGTGAAATTTAAAAACAAAAAGTGTTGCAAAAAATATATTTAACAATGTATATTATATATATTGTTAAGTAATAAATTTTGATTAAGAATGTATTTTACTTTTAAATCATGATGTCATAAATTTAAAATAAAACAAGAGTACCTAAATTATGAAATTCTTCATTATATATTCACAAATTTGCATAATCTCATAATTATATTTATTTATAAAATGTGAGATTAGTGAATTTTATAGATAAAAGCAATCATGTTAACTACTGGAATATTTTGCATGATAATACTTTATTTTTAAATTTACGTTTTACCAAATATAAATATCACAAAAAATTAAGATAAAAGTATTATTATGCCATGTATTTTACTCTACAAAGATGCACCATTTTAAAAATAATAATAATAATACACTGAGTAAATAATAGAAAAATTGCTTGTGCTATTTATCTACATTTTATGCCATGAATATAAATTACCTCATGGGAACATGGTAGAAGACGTCAGGCAAAAATACTCATATATTATATACTTTACTGTTAAAACACCAACCCAAAATAAGTTCCAAATTAATTACAAAGGGAAATAACTGTATAATATGCATAATTAATAGAAAATTTTCATGAAGTCATACTCTTTTTATGTCATTTTTATAAACTGTAATATTTAAATATTATGAAAGATTTAAGGTAAAATAATTCCTATATTACATACTTTACTATAGAAATACATGCCCTTTTTAAAATAGAAATTCTTAAGAGAAAATCTTTCTGCGGCCGTTTTCATACATTTCATGTCATTTATATAAACTATTACATTGTAATTGAATATTGTCAGGTTCCTAGAAGACATCTGCCCTGAATTAGAAAGGAATAACATTTCCTTATCTGAATATTTTATGTATTGTGGGTTGTGTATCCGTGAAGCTCGAAATACCTTTCTTTCTTTTCTATAATAACGAATGACAGATGTTGACACAGGTGTGCAGATGACGCACTCGTTGATGAATGAAAGTGATGGCCGCGGGGCGTGCCTCAGCTGTCATCTAGCTATTGGAGTGATGTGTAAACAGTAGATGTCATGACTCAAGGTTGGTATGCGGAATTGAACCAATGGAGGAACTCTAAGAGGCCCTGCTGGGGGAAGGAAGATCTCTGACAAGGTCAACTCTGGACGGAGAGGTTAGACAGTTCTCGCTTGGCGTTGAGACCGATAGGTCGGTCAGGATTTGTGGTCCTGTTGGATAGTGTATATTTTGAGCGTGGGACAAGGCGTCCCGGTGGATAGTGTTATAGGCCGAGAAGTGAGGCCTAGTACCCTTGTGTATTGAGATTCTGCAGTAATCTCTGATAAAACGTATCCAACGTGCGTTGAGTGTGAGGAAGAAGGTGTAAGCTGAACGGTACACAACCAACGTTTAGTGTAGTTAATTTAATGTTGAACCGGATCATCTATATCCGAGTTGTAATTGTAGATAGTTGTAAATATTGTTTCTTGTGTACATATCTATATCTTAAATAAACTGTTAGTTCAGTTCATTAACAGCGTCAGTGTTATTTTACCCAATCCTCACAGCAGGTGACCGATATCACCCATTAATATCGGTGGTGGCAGCTAAAACTACCTAGGACATTCTTCAAAGTTTTGTGGACTGAGAGGAGCGTCCGACAAAATTGTAAAAGGTTTTAGGAAAAAAGCATTTTTGTGTTTGCTACTTTATTGTAGGAACGTACTTTTACGCATGCACGCATATATATAGATATAAATAATCATAATAGATAATAAAAAAAAATATTTCCAGGCTTTCTATCTACACTTTATGCTCTATCACTAAAATATATTCGAAAGATGACTTGAAAGTATCTCTAAACTACAAATGTAAAACTGATAATCTCGTAAACTTTTAAGAGCATAATCATAAAACTTATTCTTAAATATTAAAAGTTTCTACAGCTAAATTCTTTTAAAAATTTCCATAAATAAAACCGAAAAAGACTACGAAGACAGATTTTTAAATGAAGGAATATCTACAAAAACTCATCCTATCGGCAAAAAAATCAATCCACCAACAAATGAGTTTCGAAAACTTTTTTGAACATTTATCAAGCGTGAATTTTTTACCACGTTTTTTCAACATATGCATTTCTTTCTCTGCAAATACAAGCTCTACTTACTTAAAATAAAAAATAAAAAATAAAATGAAAAAATACACAGAAAAGCAAGGTTGTTGAAAATGTTTCCAACACACGCTAGCTAAAAAAATTCTAATTTTTTAACTTCAAAACTCTGAAATCGGAGATTAGAGTCTTCCTCTATTTATCTAATTAAAAGCAAAGCTGAAGTTAAAAATATTTCGGATGGTAATTATATTTAACACTTCATTCACGTTCTAACTTTTTGAAGTAAGATGAATTAATTTTTTCTTCTTTTACGTAATTTATGTAATGAGATTTTAATTTTGCATTAATTTATGGTTGAAATTTATCCCTTTTAAGAAAACGTTTGCTTAGAAATTGCTTTTATTAAAAGAAATACGAAAAATTATTTAAAAATATTTAAATTGAGTAATGCATATAAAAAAACAAATTCTTTTTGAGGTATATTACAAAAAAATAATTTAAATTTCGATACTGATTATTTTTTTTTTTACTCAAATTAAAATCATTGAAATTAATCATTAGTTAAATGTTATAGAAATAATGTAATATTTAATTCGGGAGAAGTGCTGTGCGTTGCTCAATTCTTTAAGGATGAAATCTTTAAATCCTTCTTTATTTTAGCATGTGTTCGTAATTATATAAATAGCACCTGTAGTCCTCGTGTTGTATATTCGTCTGTCCGCATACAACAGCACTGAAATGAAACTATCCAACCGAATTATTTGAAATTTAATATAAATAATCACTGCAGAATTTTATTGAGACATTTTAAGTTTTATAAAACTCAGATCGAATCTTAAAAAAGTATTGATAATTTTATCATTCTATTAAATCCTATCATGCATTATTAATCGAATGATAACTCATGATAGGTAATGATTCCAAGTTGCTATGATGATTATATCTGATTTAAGATGGAGGCATATTATTTCCGTATACTGAATTTAATACAAATAAACGTAATAAATTTTGCGTTCATGAATTTTTGCATAAGAGTGCAACAGCTAATGCACCTACATCTGAATATCTATAAATTTATATAAAACTACATAGTTATAATACGAACGCGTTACTTTTAAAGTACAATTTTCGACTTGTTTAATATTATGCTGAATTTTTTTATCATATGTTTCAAAATAACTAAAATAATTTGTTCTTTTTTCCTATTTTTTCATTTTTTCAAAAAATTGAAAATTGAAATGAAAAATAATTATAAAATTAAACACAAAAGTAATTTTAAGAGTGTGGTTTAAAAAAAATCGAAGGCCTGATTTTCGCGTAATGTGAAACATTACACGAACAGTTAAATGATAGCGTTCTAAATCGTTACATCACAGATTTCGCAATTTTAGAATATTCTCATCGCATTTGATAATGGCTTCAATAGATCTGGAGCATGTAAACAGACTAATAAAACTTTTAAAAAATACATATTTTGCACCTTTTAGCAATTAAATGAAGTATTTTAAGGAGTCCGGGGCACAATTAATTATAATTAATATTTGTTGAGTTAAAATTTTTAAATTTTTTGTGATGGTTAACTATATTATTTGTAAACAAAATCACATGATAAAACTTCCCATGATTAAAAAAAATAATAAAATTCATTAAAAAAAATGGGGGTGATTTAAAATTATTATAACAGAAATATTATTTGTAGAATTTCTTTTTTTTTTACATTTAAATAAACAAATATATAAAAAATTTAATTTTTATATAGCATTTTTAAAAATAATAATTAAAATTATATTCAAAGTAAAAATTTGAAATGAAATGATGAAATTTTTATTAAAAAAATCATATTTGAAAATAGGATTTTTTTAATAAAAATTTACTTTTTAAAATACATAAATATTTAATATATAAAATACTAAATAATAATACTAAAATATATAAAATATTTACTTTTGAAAAAGTAAATATTTTATTGAAATTCGATTAATCAAAATTAAAGTAAAACAATAAAAAAAGACATGTTCCAAGTTTGAAACATTTAAATTTAACGGTGCTTGAGTTATAATGTTTTAAATCCGAAAAATTGCGGAAAAACCTATAATAAAGAAAGACGCATTTTCACAAGAAGTCATTTCATGACAATCATTGCTTGAAAGTTAGATTTTGAAAACAAAATAAAAGGAAAAAAAAATCTTTTTGTAATAAAGATAGACACATGATTTTAACGTCATTTTAAGCATAAAAACAGAGAAATTTTAACTTAATAAATTATTATCAGAAGATTTGAAGATTTTTGTCTTCCGGACCCAGGGAATAATAATTTGATATGTTTAAAGTATAGTTTAAATTTCTATACTGATTTTTTTTTTACTCAAATTACATCATTGAAATTATTCATTAGTTAATTGTTATAGAAATAATGCAACATTTAATGCGGGAGAAGTGCTGTGCGTTGTTCAGTTCTTTAGGGATGAAATATTTAAATCCTTTTATATTTTAGCGCGCGTTCTTTTCAATTGTGTTCATAATTATATAAACAGCACCTATAGTCGCCATCTAGCTCATTCGTATGTGTGTCCGTCTGTTTGCATACAACAGCACTGAAACTATCTAACGGAATTTTTAAAATTTAGTATAAATAATCATCGCAGAGTTTTTTCGAGTCATTTAAAAATTTTTAAAAATCGAATTCAGTCTTTAAAAGGTATTCATAAAACTTTTCTTCATTCCATTAAATCCAATTATACGCCATTAATCCAAAGATATCCCATGATAGGAAATTTTTATAGGTTGCTATGATGATTATACCTTATTTACGATGAAGTCATATTATTTCCATATTACTTAAAAAAATACAAATAATCGTAAAAGCCTTTTTTTTTTTTTTTTTTTTGTAATCCGAAAAGCATTTTTGAAGTGGTGTTTTGACCCTAGTTACGTGACATTTGAAAATTAAGATGTTAATATTCGTATTTCTATATTCTCTGTCGATGGCTGGGTTTACTACAGTTAAAAATACTAAGGATTAAATGCAATTTTACCATTTTTTAAAATATTTTTTATCATTTGTAAGTAATTTACATGTAGTGTAATTTTAAGTTTACCTTTTATAAAGATGAATATAGCATTGTACTTATTTATTGTCTGAGAAATGTTGTCATTTAGCTTACCAGGCTTTGCGGAAGGTGTGCTTTGAGCGATGACATTTACCTTTAACAGTTTTTGAATTATAACGTTTTAAATCCGAGAAATTACGAAAAACTCATCATAAGGAAAGACGCATTTTTACAAGAAGTCGTTTCATGACAATCATTACTTGAAAGTTAGATTTTAAAAACAAATCAAAATGAAAAAAAAAAAATAATAATAATAATATTTTCTCATCTAATTAAGATAGAAACATGATTTAAAAGTCATTTTAAGCATAAAAACAGAATTTATTTTTAAATTTGATAAATTATTATCACAAAATGTGAAGGTTTTGATGTCCCAGACCCCCTTAACTCAGGGAAATATTATTTGATATGTTTAAAGTACAGTTTGAAATGTAGCAATAGAAATGTTAATATTTAACTTACCAGGCTTTGCGGAAGGTGTGCTTTGAGCGATGACTTTGGGTATACAGATCTCGAGGAACAAGAGCGACGTTAAGAAGATTGTCGTTAGGTGGTGCTTCGACCACGGTAACCTGTGCATCTTCCATGGAAACCACCTCCTGTGTCCGGTTAACCGCCACATGGTATATCCTGCAAAAAAGAAGAAGAAAAAAATTGTAACTTAACAAATTACAACGACTATTTGGAAAATTATATTTTCATAGACTCAAATTTTAGACTTGTAAATAAATTCTAATAAATATTATTTTTATGATGATCAAAGCATGGTTTACGTAATAAAAGTGTCCTATATTACTCACGACATGAACTAAAAACCTATACCAATCATATACAAATTTTAAATGAAATTTTAGTTTTACAATTTTCGCAACTGCAAATTTTTAAACTTCTAAATATCATACATTTTCAATTTTTACACCGTCGTATATAGAGAAAAAGAATGTACTTTTAAATGTAATTTGTTAGAAAGCTGTATATCAATTTGTTTTTAAGTTATTAATTTTTTTGTAGTTTTTTAATACTTTTTTGTCATTGTGGCAAGAGAAGTATTTCATTTCTGGACATTAAATATGAACCAATCAGAAAACGAACAAAATAAAAAACAGAAGTATTCCATTTTGGGACATTAAAGATAGACCAATAAGAAAACGAATTAAAAAAAAATTCGGAATTCAACCAAAAAAGATTCAGATATACTTCAGATTTCCCAGTTCTTTACCGAGGACAACAACTATTTTCCAAATAGCTAAAAAAATAAAATTTAACCTGTACTCAGAATCAAAATCATAATCAGAAAATGGTTCTCCACAGAGTCTTATATTTTTTGGAAAATTGTAACAGTTCTTGCTTAAAATAAAAAATGCTGCCTTACAAATAGCGCCAGACACTTGCGGCTCTCTTTAAAAACCTCTCCCTATCCAGCGAATTCAATCTTTGTTCCCTTAGTTTCTTGTTTGGACTAAATGATTTAAGTGATAATTGGCTTCATATTGAAAACCGTTTTGACGATATAGTGCATCCTTGATTAATTTTAATACAATTATTTTAATTGGTATATAATAAAATATTATTTTTTCATTAACTTCGAAAAACTGCAACTTATAGTGCATCTGTATTGTACTTGGAACTTTGAGAACTAATCCTGCCTTCTCTTGTAACTTTATGTGCAATACTCTATGCTTTGTAATATTCCTAAAAAATATCCATATTGCATTTTAAAACTTTTATACACAGTGGTGTAACCGTAAACGAAACAGGAATATAATCAGAGGGTATAGTATAACATTTTGTTATAAAGGTTTTTTTTCGACAGGTGCACTTGTCCACTGCTAATTTCTATATCCGATTAGTGTTATCATGTTCTACTACTCGTTTGTTTTCGTTTAATTTTCTGTCATTCATTTATTGCATTCTTAATAAATTACCCTGTTATACATATAAGCTGCGTTTTAGTTAAATAATCCAATAAAATTAATAACAACCTGCAAATAGAATTATAAATGTAAGATAAGTTATTTTAGGATAACCTCAGTTCTTCTGTGTAGTCAAGTAATCTGTAGTTACCTAAACACTTTCGGCCCTGGTGGTTACAAATGTGTTTCTTATTTTTAAAATGTTTTAAAAATAATATTTTAATTCCAGCCCCTAACAGTGATAGCATATGTCGATACATTTATTATTATGACTTATTATTTTTCAACATTTAATAATAATAATAATAATAATAATAATAATAATAATAATAATAATAATAATAATAATAAAGGTTTTATTCATTATTAGAAAATCAATCCCTTTTTTTATTGAAACATAAATTTCATTCTTTAAATTTAAATTAGGATTCCTTTTACGTATTAGTAGTTTATGATAAAAGATAAAAAATACTACTAATTTTTTTATGTTTGTTTAATCAGATTGTAATATGACATTTTCCAAACGTCTTTAAAAATTCTTTCTTGGACTATTGTTACATGAAAAATGCTCATAATAACTACATCCGTTAGTTTTCTATAAATAATATATTCGTTTAATTTCAGTAAACTGTAATTTCAGTGATTTCGATAGCTACTTTTAATTTGTTTAGTGTAAAAGATGCTTTCCCAAATTTAGAAACAAATTCTTATGCCAAAAAAGTTAAAAAAAAAAAAAAAAAAAAAAAAAAAAAAAAAAAAAAAACTATTCCAAATACTTTAAGCATTTTAAGTTAAATGATTATTTATTAAACATAATTTTTAAGTTAATACAAAACATTTTCCAATCTAATCCCATAAATGTGACTATTAAATGTGTGTCTTATTTATTTATCATTAAAATGGAGGAAAAAAGATATGACGTCAATTAACCCCCCCCCCCCCCAAAAAAAAGCAGAATTCACATAATACATATGAATGACTGACTGTGCCCGATAATTGCAGCTCTACTCAGAATAACTGCTCGAAATTATAAAAGTAAAAAAGGTCACGCATAAAAAGATAAATGTAAATTAGTTAGAAAAACATTTTTTCTCTAAACAATAATTTAGTCTCCCAGGAATTTTTAATTCACAACCAGTATTCAAAAGCTACTTCATTTCATCCTAAATGTTTTATGAGAATTTTTTGGAAACGTTGGTAGATTCGGAGCTAACTATAAATACTTTAAAACTTTAACTTAATGCTAGACGATGTATTAAATTTAAATGCAATTTAAGTTTATGGTTATATTTAATGGTATTAAACTGTTTTCACAGTCTACGTTTTTAAAGAAGTTACATTCAATTATTTTAGTTTAAAAATTTAAAAGTATTTTGTGAATTATAATTTAAAATTTTTAATTAAAACTTATGTCAATATCAGTGATTGTTACAAGAGAAATTGTAGATAATTTAACCTGTGGAATTATTTGTGCACAATTAGTTTATAAATTTATTGATGCGAAAATAACTTTATTCAAATGTAACATCTTAGATAAGCATTTAAAATTACTGACTCAAAGCTCTTTGCTAATATTTTATTTAAAATTAATCTTTTGGAATAACATGAATAGTAAATGTAGTAAATATTATAATAGTTTATTTCAGCCTATTAAAATATTAAATTATATGTTTGACATTCTAAAACTTAGAATATATATGTTTCTGAGTTGTTTATTTGCACATTATTTTGCATTACATACTAAATATTTATATTTAAATATTTTGCGTACATACAAAATAATGCGTACATTGCATTATTTTGTTTACATGCAATTATTAAACTTTGTTTCATAGACACAATTGAATTATTTTTTGTAAGTAATATATTCGTGATAAATTCAAACTTATAAAACATAGACTTTTTAAATACAATATATGCCAATGGTTGTAACTGGCGACTTAACGTCAGTATATGTGGTTACGTCAGAATATGTGGTACTTAAATTTTAGTTCTATACATTATTATCTATTATTTCTATTTCATACAGTCTAAAAACACAGTGCTCTTCTACATTAATTTAGTTCACTTTTACGATAATACTTACTAAAACAAATGATAGAAAGAAAAATGTAAGAGAATTTTCTAAAATACTCCAAAACACAGCACGAGAAATTTCCCTTCTGGCCAAAAATTCTCAAACATTATTTTTTTCCCATCACTTTTAGAATAATCAAGTCTATGCAAATGCTAATCATTAATTACTTTTCTCTAAGTACTATATATATATATATATATATATACATATATATATTTGTCTTTTTTTTCTTCCCAAATACTTTTCGTGTCTGCTAACTATACAGAAAATTAACCAGTCATAAAATTTTACAAGCAATCACTAAATTCTCTCTTTTTTTAAAAACGAAATTGCTTTTCAATTCAATATGAAGAATTGTGAATGTGCTTTTACGTGTTTGTTAATTTCTACAGTAATTTATATTATGTGGATAGTCAGATATGCTCTGCAATTGAAACGAGATGAGAAACTTTTATCACTAAGTTACAGACAAAAATGAAAACCAAGAAACTGTTAATGAATCATTCTTAATTGATCATATTTTTAAAAAAATGTGTAAACCATTCGCCTAAGTAACACAAATACTGTTAAAATTTTTGCTCTAGTTTGAACCAACTTTTGGCGCTTAGCTGCTATCACATTTAAGATGGTGGAATCTCACACCAAGATTTGGAGATTCCTATTTCAACCTCGCTTCAACTATTGGAATAATGCTTCAACAGGAGCTTCAAATATTGGTTCACGATTTCACCATCTTATAGTTGCAGCTATTGAGTACCAAAATTTGGTTCAAACTTATAAAAGATTTTTGACAGTTAAATTAACTTAAATTTTAATTCTATACGTTATTACCAATTATTTCTATTACATATGGTCTAAAAACACAGTGCTTTTCTAGATTAATTCAGTTTGCCTTTACGATAATACTTACTAAAACAAGTGATACAAAGAAAAGTGCAAAAGATTTCCTTAAAATACTCCAAAATACAACACGAGAAATTTTCCTTCTGGCTTAAAACTCTCAAACACTTTTTTCCCTTCACTTTTAGAATAATCAAGTCTATCCAAATGCTAATCATTAATTACTTTTCTCTGAGTACAAAATTAGAAAAAAATACATTTGTCTTTTTTTTTCTTCCCAAATACTTTTCGTGTCTGCTAACTATACAGGAAGTTAACCTGTCATAAAGTTTTCCAAGCAATCACAAAACTCTTCCTTTTTCAAAAAACGAAATTGCTTTTCAATTCAAAATGAAGAATTGTGACTGTGCTTTTTGCGTGTTTGTTAATTTCTACAGCAATTTATATTATATGGATAGTCAAATGCCCTCCAGTTGAAACAGGATGCCAAATTTTTATCACTAAGTTACAGGAGGAAAAAAATCAGGAAAATCTTAGCAGATTACTGTTGTAAAAAGGAAAAACGTTCGAATCAGACCTTTCCAATGAGGCTGAGATATTTAATTAGTTGGAAAGAATCAAGTGTGTTTTAATTAAGATGCCTTAGCTTTAGAGAAAATTCTAGAAGATTTGTTTGAATAAGAGCTTAGAATAATTTTTAACAATATTGATCGATAAACGGTTTAAAATTATTGTTATGAAAGGTTTCGAGAACAGTAATTATTGTTTTTTTTTTTTTCTTTTTTTGAAAATTTCTCAATTTGTTTAAGGTAGTGGATTAAAAAAATTAAGTTAAACAAACCAGATAATATTTTAAATGCTTAATAGGATAATTTATTTTCTGAAAAATGTATATATTTCTAATCTCAAAATTTCTATTAAAGATATATTAAACAAACGTTATATTTTACTTTTATTAATATTATGAACTCACTTTTATTTGTTTAATTTAGTTTACGTTAATATTTTAGATTGATTAAACGCATAACTCAAAAATATTAAAATTTGTAATTAAAAATTAAATTAATTTTACAACTAACTCATATGGATTTATTGATCCTAAATAGTTAAAAATAGTTTTTATGAAAGGTCACGATAACAGTAATTTTTGCTTCTTTTTTTCCTAAAAAGTTTTTTTTGGGGGGTTTCGTTCATCTGACGAAACTTCATTCTATTATAGAGTTCGTACACAAAAACTATATAAATCAGATGGTTTAAATTTTGTGTACATAAAGCTGAATACTTTTTATCAGACAACGAATCATAAACTTTTGAAAAAGACTATTATTTTAATTAAAAAATTTTTTTTAATATCATCAGTTCATTTTTTTGCTGTTTTTATTTCTTCTAAATGTTGCACGCCAGTTTATATAGATAAAAAATTTATTATGTGTGTAAGTTAAATTAAAGGATTAAATAAATCACATGAAAAACGCGCTTATTTGTTTTTATTTCAACCTATTACATTACATTTATCATATATTTTGTCACGCGAAGTGAAATATGTTTTGAAGAAGGTATTAAACGAAATCCTCATTGAGATCAGCGATATACATGTACATATGTATATATTATTATTATTATAATTATTATTATTATTATTATTGTTATTATTATTATTATTATTATTATTATTAATTTAAAAGAATTAAAAATGTTTAAAATTTTAATTCTTTTAATTACTTTTGTATATATTTCCTTATAAGTGTAATTTTTTTAAATGTGCCCATTTTAATTTTGCGAATTGATATTTTCTATAAACTCATTATTTTATCAGGAAAAAAACTATCACATTATCTGTGCTAAAATTAAGTGAAAAGCAGATTTTTTATATTACATTTTTTTTAACTTTTGTTTTCATTCGATTTCCCTTAATTATACACTATATACGTGTCCACTGTACACGGTGGCCAACAGTTAATTTCTAAACTGTAAGTCATAGACATATAGTTCCAATTACAAAAATGTTTTAGATGAAGTTAAAAAATATTTAAAAAGGGATTTGGATTGTCAAAAACTTTTCTTACAAAGAAATTTCGAAATTAAAATTTTAATACTGTCCCACAGTCCTATAAGTTATATTTAGTTAATTTAAGTGGAAGGAGGTAGTTGATAAAATGGTAAAGCAAATGAAAAATATATACAAACAATTATCAAAATATTTATTTTCTGAGAAACACAACCAGCAATTTAAAGTTTATATTAAAATATAAATTAAATAAGTAATATTTTCTAAATTCATTAACATTAAGAATATGCCTTTATTTGTTTAAATTAGTTTTCATTAAATTATCTGATAGTTTAAAGACATAACTCGAAAATATTGAAATTTGTTAATTAAAATTTACGTTAATTACAAAACTAAGACATATTGATTTATTGATTGTAAAGCCTTCAAATACGTATTATGGAATGTTTCAAGAACAATAATTACTTTTTTTCTCTTTTTAATGAATTTGAGTTTTATTTGTTTAAATCACAGAAGAAAAAAGAAAAATAATCAATTAAATAAAGAAATATCGATAATGATTAGTTATTAAAATATTTTATTGCCTAAGAAGTTTTTAAAGAGTTGGTCAGTTTTTATTAAAAATAAGTGATATAAACAATATTTTCTAATTTCGTTACCATTATGAACTTATTTTTATTTGTTAAACCTTTCAGGCCTGGTGTACTATTAATAGTATATGCCTTTTCATCGAGTATCATTTTGTCTGAACAATTACAGTCGAACTCGTTTATAACGAGCTCGGATTTAACGAGAACTCGGATTTAACGAGTCAAACAAGAATATTTATTTGGATCAATGTTAAATCTATGGAACAGAAATCACTTTTAACGAGCAAGACCCGGTTTTAGCGAGCAAAATTTTTCTGTCTTGCAATCTTTTTTCTCACTTTTCTAGTCTTTCTGTCTTATCTCTTTTTTTCTTCTCCGCGGTTTAATACTTTTGTAGAAAAATTCCTCCAGCATTCCAATGTCAATAGGAAGGATTCAATAATCCGGTGCAACAGGTGGGGCTCATTGTAAACAGGGGGGGGGGGTGAGAACAGCTGCACCTGCTAATGTGTAGAGGTCAAGTAGGATGGTCAGATGTTCATTCTTTGGCCTGAGTTCGTTGAGTACACGCGACAATTTTTATCCTCTGACTATGTCGAAACGCAAAGCTTTATCGGTTGACGAGAAAGTAAAAATTTTACAGGAGTTGGATGGCGGTGCTAAAAATGTCGAAATCTGCAAAAGGTATGGATTGTCTTCATCTACTGTTTCCACACTGCTGAAAAACAAAGCTAAGTTAATGGATGCATACGACCAAAATAAAACAGACTGTAAGCGACTGAAGAAATGTTCGAAAGAGGATTTAGACGAAGCGTTACTGAAATGGATGAAGGTGCAACGTAGTGCTGATTTTCCTGTGAGTGGAGTTATTCTAAAAGTGCAAGCAGAAAAATTTGCTGAACAACTTGGATATTCTGAGTTCGTGTGTTCTAATGGATGGATTGATCGGTTTAAAGTTAGACATGGCATAACTTTTGGAAAAATATGCGGAGAAGCCAAGTCTGCAAACATGGCGGACATTGCAAAATGGTTGAGTGAAAAGTGGCCAGGCATCAGAGAAGGATACGCAGCAGATGACATCTATAACGCTGATGAAACAGGGATATTCTACAATGTAACCCCACAGTATACCTTAAAATTTAAAGGTGAAAAATGCATTGGAGGCAAGCTCTCTAAAAATAGGTTAACAGCTTTAGTGTGTTCGAACATGTCTGGCACTGACAAGAAAAAACTCTTGATTATCGGCAAATCAAAGAACCCTAGATGCTTCAAAAATGTGAAAAAGCTACCGGTAGACTATGATCATAGCCGAAAAGCCTGGATGACTTCAGACATTTTCACAAAATTCATTTCAAAATGGGAGAGACAACTGCGGAGAGAAAATCGTAAAATTCTCCTTTTGATAGATAATTGTTCAGCTCATTCCGAAATCACGGGAGTTTCCAATATCACGATTGAATTTTTGCCACCAAATTCTACATCTGTTATCCAGCCTATGGACCAAGGAGTCATAAGAAGTTTTAATTGCCACTTCCGTAAGCAACTAATTTTGATGATTCTGGACCGAATAGATAGAAGTGCAACAGCATCAAATACCAATGTGAGCGTACTGGAAGCTATACGTTTGATGAACGATGCATGGGAAAATGTCACATCAGCATGCATCATCAAGTGTTTCCATAAGGCTGGATTGGAGAGTTGTCAAGACGATCAATCCACTGAGGAAGAAGAGGTTGACAATTTCTTACAAACTGCAAATTTGGAAATGACCAAAGAAGAATTTCTAAACTATGTATCCATCAACGACGATTTGATGACCTCAGATGTACCAACTACCGAAGATATTGTAGCTGACGTACTAGCAAATTCAGCGGAAAAACATGGCGAAAGCGATGAGGACACTGATGAATATGAATATGAAGAAACTGAACCACCCCCAACTTGTTCTACTATGTTGGAGTTCATTGAAAAAATGCAGACCTTTTTTGAAGCGAGGGATGTCAGTGATGATGTCTTCCGGGCGATGAGTCTTCTCCGAAGAACAGTAGCACAGGAAAGAGACAGGGAACAAGTTCAAAATAAAATAACAAAATATTTTAAATAGTATGTAGATTAATGAAAAAAATAAATGTTTTGGTAAGAATCTTTTCCTTTATATTTCTTTCCGTTTATTGTTTCTTTCCTTTAAGACTATAGCGCAAGTATAAATTTTTTGCTGGTTGGGGGGGGGGGGGGGGGTTAGTTGTCATTAAAAATAACAAAAATATTAATTAAAGTAAGTAAGTATTAATTAAATTTTAAGTAAACTCAATCATTTGACCTCCCAAGCACCCCCCCCACTTCTGGTTGCACGCCTGCCTTGAGGACCCGTTTATTACGAGCACTCGGATTTAACGAGTACATGTTACGGTCCCTTTGTGCTCGTTATAAACGAGTTCGACTGTACTTAGTTATTGTATGAGAATGGAAACGACAGTATATGGTAATATGTCTTTCTTATTATGATTTCATTTATGTTTCGACGTTATATAACAGTAACATTTATAAAATGGCGATTCCTTTATTTTATACATATATGTCACTTTTTAAATTTAAAGTATAAGTTATTTTTCTAAACAAATTGTTTGTGATAAAAAGCGAAAATTTAAAGTTGTAGTATACTCTCAAATCTTGTTCTAATACGTTACTTTCCAAACGTTTAAAAAATTCTTCCTTAGCCTGTTATCATATAAATATGAATTGAATAGTCCTGAAAAATAAGCACATTCATTATGTTTCAGACAATGAGATATCGTTAAACTTCAATAATCCGATTTAGATAGCTACGATAAACATTATAAAAATAAAAGTAATTTTGTTTTCAAAATCGAAAAAATTTCGGATTCGAAAGGGTTAAATACTTTTATAGTAAAATATTGCAGATTTGAGAATGTAACCACAAAGTATTGATAACTGATAATTTCTCTTTTTATAACATTGATTTTATTAATTGAGAAACTTATTAATAAATGTATGAAAGACTATTTATTTATTTATTTTGAGAAACATAGTTGATCGGTCCAAGTTTTTATTAAGATATAATTTAAATACGATTTTTATAGTCATTAATTTTAAGAAATTTGTATATCTGATTAAATAAGTCTGCAATTAATAAATTTTGATAAAATAAACCATGCGGAATTATTGAAAACAATCCCGCATGGTTTATCATTAATTGTTGGTTATTCTTTTATTAGTTGTTTCTTTATATTGTAATTAAAGTTTAGGTCAGTTGTCCAATATTTAAAAAAAAATTTCAAGAATAGTAATTACCAATGCTTTTATTTTCAACAAATTTTCGACTTAGTTTGTTTATGATAAGACTATTTATGCGAGCATTATAATTTCTTTTTATTGAATAAATACTTTTATAATAAAATATTGAAAATTTGATCATATAATTACAAAGTATTTATGACTGATAATTGTTCTATTTTGTAACACTAATTTTATTAATTGAGAATATTTTAAAATCAGTAGTTTGAAAAATTTTAAAAACTGAAACTGTTTTTTTTTTTTTTTTTTTTTTTTTTTTTTTTTTTTTTTTTTTTTGGTCTTTATAGCAATTTTTATGGTATCGAATTAAAATATATATATATATATATAATAAACATATTTATTGAGAAACAGAATTAGTTGGTCAAAGTTTTTATTAAGATATAGTTTTAATACTATTATTATACTGATTAATAATAATAACATTTGTTTATTTGATTTAATTAGTCTGCAATTAATATTTTGATAAAATACCACATTGATATTCATGGAAGAGCACTTTTTATATAAAAAATCAACACCTTTTTTGTAAGCCGTAAACACTAAATGCCAATAAGTCTATTGAAAAAAAAAAAAAGACAAAATAATTTCTACTAATTCATTCTTGGTGATTTGGGCATTTCTTAAAATTTAATTCACAACGAAACTTAAAGGAAAGTAATGAACAACAGATGTTAACATTCTTGGATTTTTCCAATCGATGTTCGATTCAAAGTACTTGTAATTAAAGTAATAATTTTTAAGATGAAGCATGGAAAACACAATTCATTAAAAGTTTGCTGAAATGAGGGAATTGAAGCACATAACACCTCTCAAAATAAATTAAAGAATATTCGCTACTAAATAATGAATTTCAGAGTAAGAATATTGGAAAAAAGCGAAAGTGCGATTTTTTATTTCATATTTTAAAATTAAATGAAGTAATGCAACTTAATAAGAAATAAAGGATTTTTTTAATACTAATAACTAGTGTTGAACAGTATTGAGTCCATGTCGCATTTATTAATTTTATGTTGGATGCAAAAAATACGTAATATCATTCTTGTTGATTTCTTAATATTTTTAAAAAAATGTTTTAATTTTATTTTAAATATTTTGCCAATATCATATTTCATTACAAATAGTTGCAACGTTATGTTAGAATATCACTGATGTATATGTTTCAGGAGATATTTTTAATATTACATTAAAATTATAATATATAGAGAGTTACATAAGAAATAAATTTAATGTTTTATTGAAATTTGTGAGATATTCATTGTTTTTTTTATTTTTTTCATGTGTTATTTTTTTCCAATAAATATATTTCATTAGAAAAATGTCAGTGGTGGAATTTAGATATTTCAAAATTGGATAACTATTTGCAAATGATATTTTTAATACTTTAACTTTCTTTGTCATCTGGACCTAATGTGAAAGTTATCTTAAAACAATACCCCCTTCCCTCCCCCCCCCAAAAAAAAAAATCCGCTTAACAACAGCAAATTTTGATGCGGTTTTTTAACACATTTTTAAACATAACATAATATTTCTGGGCATGATTTTTAAAATTACTTGCAATCGAACTCGGTTCAAAAACGGTAAATTCAGCATTTTTTTGGAAAATCTGCCGGTTTTGCCTAAAATAAAAAAAAAAGAAGATTACACATTTTCCTAAAAAGATCATCTGCTAATTTGATATGCCTGCGAACAAAAACGAATATAAAAATATGTCAAGATGTAATCATTTTGGAATTTGAGCACAGCCCTAAATTATAAAAAATCTGTGTTTTTAAAATTTCTTTTCGATTTTCTTTTATTTTGACTAACACCTTTTTAACATAAAGTTTTTATATCTCGTCTAAAAAGTTTTTCTAACAAATTAAAATTAAATTATATTATACCGAATTAAAGTACGATCTTTTGTAATTATTTCTCAAGTAAGAAGGTTAAAAATACATTACTAATCATCAGTAATAATTCGCAATTATTTAGAAAATTGATCGTATTGAGTTCGGGGACAGATTCACATTATTAGATTGAAAGTTTACTCAGTTATAAGAATTTCTAAACGTTTCATTTAATAACTTAACAGAATATTTTTGGATTGTACACTGCAAAAAATATTTGTTGATTTTGCAGTATAAAACTGAAAAAAAAAGAAAGAAATAAACAGTAAAATTAGTAATAATAAACCGTAAAATTAGTAAGTATTGCGCCATTAAGCAGTAGTGTACGGTTTAATTTATTCATAGGAGGGTACATTACTGCTTATTTTACGGTTATAAACTGGCACTCCAGCTGCAAGTATTATATAGTATAATCAAATATGTAGTACAATCGATTATATTGGGTTGGGGAAAAAGTAATTTCGTTTTTTGCCAATAGATAATTTTAAAGTCGTATATCTCGAGTACTACTTACTCAATTAAGCCATACTATACACTATACAGCATTTGAAAGGTAACAGTCTCTAGCACATTTTAAATGTAAAGTTATCATCATCTGTTTAATCAGTCAAAAGTTATTACGTTTTAAAAAGAGAGATTCCAGAAGATCATTTTCGTCACATTTTAGTTTTTTATTTCTAAAAAGAGAAAAATGCCGCTCAGGTTCATCGAAAATTGCCTGGCGTTTATGGTGATCGATGCTTAAGTAAATGCCAAAGTCAGAATTCGGTTGGCTTATTTTCGTTCCGAAAATTTCGATGTTAAAGATGAACATTTTCCTGGCCAGCCTATCGTTGAAAAAGTCGATGCAATTTAAAAAAAAAAATCGAAGTAGATTGACGTATTTTTTCCTGCGACATTGCTACGGAACTAAACATCGACAATAAAACACTTTTGAACCATTTACAAAAAAATTAATACCAAAAGAAACTCGATACTTGGGTTCCCCATGAGTTTGCAGTGAAAATGTTTAATGGGCAGAGTTTCCGTTGGGAATTGCTACTGATACGGAGCAAAATCAAGCCATTTTTGAAACAAATGATTATGAGTGATGAAAAGTAAATTACGTACGACAAAAATGTGCGAAAAAAATCGTGGTAGAAGCTTCACAAACGATGGTAAAGCCCGGATTGACGCCAAGGAAGGTGATGCTGATTGTTTGGTGCGAATGAAAAGGAATTGTTCATCATGAGCTGCTCTAACCTGACAAAACCATTAATTCAACTATCTTTTGTGAACAAATAATGCAATTGAAGCAGGTGATTAAAAAAACCTGTCCGAAATTAATCAATAGGAAAAGCGTTGTCTTCCATCACGACATCGCTAAACGACACACATGTTTAGTCTCTCGGCAAAAACTGAGAGAGCTTGGTTGGGAGGTTTTGATGCACCCACTGTATTGTCTGGACCTAGATCCAACCAATTACCATTCGTTCCACCCTCTGCGGAACTCTCTTAATGGTGTTAAGCTAGCTTCAAAAAAAGGCTTGTGAAAATCACCTTGTTCAGTTTTTTGCCCAGAACTCGCAGAAATTCTACAGTGACGGAATTATGGTTTTGCCAGAAAAAAGACAAAAGTTCATCGAAAAAAACACCACATATATTACTGATCAGCTTTTTTAATTTATATAAATAAATTCAGTTTGAAAAATACGAAAAAAAGCGAAATTACTTTTTCCCAACCCAATATTATATAGCATAACATTTTCTTTTCAGTGTCGTAGAATATTATATCCTAATAATAAGAACATATCAATTATATTTCCAACCCCTGCAAAATGAATGATTTGATATATAGTCGAAACAATGCAATTCTTCATAAAAACTATTATAATTTTATAAATAAATGTAAAATGACTTTGCTATCTTGATATTTATTTTTTTTAATATAATAATAATGTATTGAATAATAATTAGCATAAACATAGAAATTTAAAGCTACTTTATTATAATTATTAGTCACAAGTAACATTAAGATTCAAATATTTTAAATAAAAAAATATATGTTTGTGAAATGAATCTGATTAAAAAAACTCTTCTGTGATATTAATTACTAGTATTCAATTAAATTTTTCTATTGTTTTAATTTGTTAATGCTTTGTTTATGTTCACTCATTTAAAAATGTCGTTATTGTAGTGAAAATAAATTTTAAAACGGTAATTATTTTAAAAGATAAATTAACAATTTTCTTTTTGTTCTATTGAAAAATTCTTCTAAATGTTAATATTTAATTCTTTGACTTCCTTATTTTTAACTTGAGAAAAAAATTTGGTTTTATTTTTTGTCCTCATTAGTTGAAACTTTTGTTAAAAATGTAAGATTTTCTTTGAAGAGCAAACAATTCCTTTTAATCTCATGATAGTTTGTTTCAAAAGAAAGATATTTATTTCAAGACAGCTAAAAGAATAAAAATTGTCAAAGTCTTTCACACATTTCTTTATTTCCTTGTAGTCGAATAAATAATGTATAAAACGTATGAGTAGTGCAAATAAAAAAATTGATATGCACTTGAAAATTTACAAAAGTTTTGCGAAGAAAAATTTCAAAATACAGACAAAAATTAACTTCATTAGCTGTGTAACAATTCTGCAAGTATTCCTGAGAAATATGGATTCTCTCCTTAACCTTCGAGGAGTAGAAGTTAATAAATGAAGTAATACATGTGTAATGAAATAAGTAAAAATCAATAAATAAAACGTATAAAATGCATGCATAGCATAGTGAAAAAATATAAATAAATATGAATAAATAAAACGTATAATATGCATGCATAGCATGGTGGAAAAATGGATTTAAATTTGGAAAATTACAAAAGTTCTGAAAAGAAAAATTTAAAAATGCAAAAGTAAATTAACTTCACTGGCTATATTTGACATTTGTAGATATTTCGGTGAAATATACATTTATCTATCCTTCAATAAGTACTAGTGAATAAATAAAATAAAATAACTAAATAATAAATTACATAAATAATTAAACAAATAAGGGTGAACCTTAACCCTTCACTGCATGATTTTTTCTATTTTTATGAAAAAAAATTGATATTTATATATTGGTCTTTCTTATTTTTAACTTGAGAAATTTTTTTTTTGTTTTTTGTCCTCATTAGTTGAAACTTTTGTTTAAAATGTAAGGTTTTTTAAAAAATATCTTTTTAATGCAATTCTTTTCATCTCATGATAGTTTTTTTCCCAAAAGAAAGATATTAATTTCAAAACAGTTAAAACAATAAAAATTGTCAAAGTCATCAAACATTTCTTCATTTCCTTGTATTCAAATAAATAACGTATAAAACGTATGAGAAGTGTAATAAAGAAATTGATATGCACTTGAAAATTTACAAAAGTTTTGAGAAGAAAAATTTCAAAATGCAGAAGTAAATTAACTTCACTAGCTGTGTTACAATTTTGTAACTATTCCCGAGAAATATGGATTCTCTTCTTAACTTTCGAGAAATAGAAGTTAATAAATGAAGTAATATATGTGTAATAAAATAAGTAAAAATGAATAAATAAAACTTACAAAATACATGCAACGTATAGTGGAAAAATATAGGTAAATATTAATAAATAAAACGTATAATATGCGTGGATAGCATGGTAAAAAAATGGATTTAAACTTGGAAATTTACAAAAGTTTTGCAAAGAAAAATTTTAAAATGCAAAAGTTAATTAATTTCACTGGCTATTTGTAGATATTTCAGTGAGATACACATTTATCAATCCTTCAATAAGTACTAGTGAAAAAGATAAAGTAAAATAAGTAAATAATAAATTACATGAATAATTAAACATGTATGAGTGAATAAATCTTAACCTTTCACTGCACGATTTTTTCTATTTTTATGAAAAAAAAATATTTGATATTTATATATAGGTATAATAATGAAAAAATAGAAAAATAACTAACTAAATAAATTTCAAATTTTCAGCTAAAATTTTATACTTTATGGCGAGTTCCCAACATACGAAATGAGGATTTTTTAAATATTGCATTGCTATATTTTGAAATTAAATGGGCTTAAATTAATTAGTTTTATCTGCTTAACACTTTACAAATTTCTTTATATTAATATTTTTAAGTATTCAGTAAAAATAATAAAAGTACATTTTGCCTTAATAGATTAATCCTTTTTTATTATTATTATTTTTAAGAACAAATTATAATTTTTTGTCAAATGCAGCCATTTGACATTTTCAAAATAAGTGTTATTTAATTCTTTGGACTGTTCGTAATCAGTCACAGCGACCATATTGGACAAATTCATGGCACATAAGGAGAGCTATAATATCTTTAGGTATGTGCCAGATGTGGCACATGGTGCAGTGAAGGTTTAAATAAAATATATGAATAGTATTATGGAGAAATCGATTTACACTTGAAAACGTACAAAGTATTTACAAAGAAAAATTAAAAAATGCAAACGTCAATTAGCTTCCTATTTAACGTTACGAATATGTAAGTATTTTAGAGAAATATGAATTGTTGTTTCTCAATAAGTAAATATATATATATATATATATATATATATATATATATATATATATAATTATTATTAATAACAAGAAATAATAAGTAAAAATGAATAGATAATCTATAAAGCACGTCAATACAATGATACAGAAATAAATTTATGTTCTGCGTTTGAAAACTTTGCAAAAGTTTCATGAAGAAAAATACTAAAACACAAAAATAAATTAACTCCATTAGTTATGCTACATTTCTGTGACTGTTCCAGCCAAGCATGATTTTTTCCCGATAACAAATAAAAGTAAACTTGAGATTTAAACTTACTTTAAAATTTAAAAGCCGGAAAATATGCTGGAAATAAAAATCAGCGAAATTATCTTTGCAATCTCATCTTTAGTGCCAGTGATAAGAGAAGTAAAGCTGCTTATGACCCAGGCAAAACTACAATTAAACAATCCCGATAAGAACTTTCATGCATTTTTAAAAAAGATAACTAATGTTCAGCATTAAATAAATAATTCTCGGAGTTAACTGGCTATGTTTCATAGACTGAGAGCTTAGGGAGTAATATTTTATGTATTTCCTCGTTTTACTCAAGCGATGTGAACATTGTGTGTGAATTTATTCATTTGGGGGCAATAATAGAGAAGTGCTATTTCAGCACATGTTGCAACGTTGCAGCTTAAATATTGCATTATTAGGCAATGTTTAGTTACTCTTATAAGATCTTCTGCCTGATAAGTTTACTTCGTTCTGTAGGATAAGAGAGAGAAGGATTTCATTAGTCTTTAACTAATTTTCAGGACTTTGCCTTGGAGGAAGTGTCCTCAATTAAAAACGTTTATATGAAAAGCTAGTTTAATTCTTAAGTTTTGGCGAGAAAAATCTAAAAATTCAATATCAATAATCCACACAGACGACGGAGGGTCGAATGAGCGAACTAATGAACTTTCTATTACATATAGTTCTGACATGCATTTATATATCAGAAGCACAATAACAATAATCAACAATAGGCATTTTCAATCCACTGCAGATTAAATTTTCTCCAGGATTTTTCATTGTTTTCTGTCTAGTGATTTGGCTGTTTATTAATTCTAATCATTTTTTTGATATAGTCAATTCATATTACCTTCGGTTGTCATCTCGGGGATACAACTTTACGTTGTTTCTATTTTATCCCCTGGCTTCTTTTGTTACAAATGTCTCCGGTATTTTTTCATTTTAACTGTATATGTAGATTACTTTGTTTTTCTAAAAAAACAATTAAAGAAACTTTTCCTAGTTAACAAGCAGATGCCAATAAGAAATCCTTATTCATATATATGTATATATCAATCTATCCACTGAGTTCCATGGAGGTTGTTAAGATGAACAGTGATTTTAATGAGTAAGTACAATTGCGTTGAATGGGCACAAAATTAAAATGAATTTTTAAAAACCTGCAAGTCTTCAACTTTATTTACAATTATCAATGTTAATTTTATTGGCTTATTTTTCATTAACCTGTCATCAAATTACATTTTAAAATGTTCAATATTAGGTAGCATATTATAAAAGGCTTTCCTATTTTAAATACATTTTATTTACATGCTTTTTACTTGTTCAATATTGCCTGTTCTGCATTGTATTTTAACACATTAAAAATCATTAAAGAAAACATTTTTTAAATGTATGTATTGTGATTTTTTCAATTACATAAATGAAGAACTAAAGTAGTGCGATGCTTTAAATTGTTTTAATACGTTTAAACCAGCAAGAAAAATGGATAGAAATTAATAATAATATGATTTTCTTATTGAAGGTTACTAAAAAAATTTTTAAGTTACATGAGACCAAATATATTTGTAAAGACAATTAGTTTAACAGACACACTAGAAAAAAAACATGAACTGAGTATGTAAAAGACATTTATTAAAAAGATGTCACCTCGTGTATAAGGCTACTAAAAATACCAATAATTTAATATTTATTTCTTTATTTTCCACGAATGTTTTATGACTATTAGATTTAAGCTGAAAGTTCCCTATTGGCTAGCTAATTGGGAAGAGTATTTCATTTAAAAAGAGTTCCGAGTTTAAAAGTTCGAGATAGTCTAGTATTTTATCATAGATCTAGATAAAAAGGTTTTCTAATTTTAAATATGCTTTATCTGTATGATTTTTATCGCTTTAACACAGTCTACATTTTGTTGCAATGCAGCTAAAATACTGGAACAAAACCTTTCTGAAATATTTGTACAGTGCCTTTTACAATTTCTCAGAAAATAATGTTAAGTAATGTGAAACGGTTTACATTGTTTTAATGTGCGTAGAACGATGACAGAAATGCTTAAAAGCCAGCAAATAACAACATATACACGGTTCTTACAAATTCTTAATAATATAAAAGAGAAAAGTAGATAATTTGATAGACCAACTGGAAAAAAACATTGAATACAATTATCTTGAAAACTTTACTAATAAAAGACTGCATTTTATGTATGCTTTATTCAGTTATTCACGAGAATTACTAATCATATAATATTTCTTTTTCACTTTTTATTTTCCCCGTATGTTTTACAACTATTAGATTTTAACTGTAACTTTCTTATCGGGTAGCTAATTGGGAAATGCATCTTCTTTTTAAAAGAGTTCCGAGTTTTAAAAGTTCTGCTGATTTCGATTTTCCTTCGAGTCACATTTGCATATTTTGTTTACTTCAGTTGTATTCAGAAACATTTCATCCGTGAATTTACGATGTTTTCCTGAATATTAAAACCCACGCACTTGCATTTTAAATTACCCAGCTAAAAAAGAAAGAATTGATATCCCTTATCTGAAAGAATTCCAACTTATGCCATTCTGGAATGATTTCACATTCATAGGTTTCTTCTTCCACCACGTTTCGAACACGTAATTCGATCGTTAAAGCAATTTTTATTTTCCAGACAGCTTTCTAGTCTAATGTAAGTACCACCGAACAAAGAAATCAAAAGCGTAATTGCCAAACAAAACAACAATTACACAACAGAGATAAACAAAGCATTCAATTTTTAGCAGATAACTAACGACACCATTACATAAAGCCTTCGCGCCATAAAGCAGAATCTATTTCATAAAGGCTAGGATTAGTAAATCAGATCTTAGCGCTGCTTGACGCTGTTTTCAATTAAGGGAAAGAATGCCCGGGTAAGGGAGAGGAAGCCGTGGCTGAATATTGGCTATCCAGCCATATTCGGGCCGGATTACAAGTCCGGTCACGTTCGACGGATCGCCAGTGAAAGTTTCATGAGTAGTAATATAAATAAGTAAGCTGTAATCGATACAAGAGCCGGACAGTAGTTCTAGACTTGAAATGCAGAGGGCGCCGAGGAAAGTGGGGAAAAAATGGTTCAAGACGGAAATTTGCTTCAGAAAACGACCAAACATAAGAGTGAGTAAAGGGAAATTATTTGATAGTTAATTAGTACGTGAAAACGTGAAAGAAGCTATCATACTAAACTAAAGAAAGTAATCTGAATAGAGAAGTCTTATTTAGTGTGATCGTGCATTCAGGAGAATTTACTATTTACTTTACTTTTATATTTATTGAAATTTCTCGTACATAACACATCAGCTAATGTGAATTTAAATTTGTATGCGTATGGTATACTTGGCAAATAATTAATGATCACTCGATTGTACTTTTTGAGCTGGAATATATAAAGGGAGATTTTTTGAGGGAAAGTGACATGAATTAACATATTTACAATCTTCGGAAGAATTTAGACGGCTCAATTAGTGAGAGTAAACAGTAATCAAAAGATAAAATGGATCGTATCGATGAAAAGGTTGTTGTAAACTAATTATTTTAAAGAAATGTTTTGCCATCATTAAATATTAATTGAAAAAAGTTTACTTTAAGTTTAATAATTCATTTTAATGGTTTTTTATTTAAAAAATTAGTAGTTTCATACTAAAGACGACTATATAGTTTTCAATTTTATTACAGTTGTAAACTGTATCAATAATGCTATAATGATGGTTTATAATATAAATTTTTGTGTGTTTTTTGCATGTTTTTACACGACATGACTTCTGTCTTACAGTATATTTATGCAGCATGCATATAAAGCCACATTTAAACGTAGGTGAACTTGCAAATGGTATACACATATGTCTATCGACTCAACTGACATAAACATATGTATGCAGGATGATTCACTGTAACTGCTAAATAATTTGCCGGGAGATTAGAAACACAGAACAATTCGCTGATTAAGGCCCCTGTCCTCGCTCGAGGAAACGCTCGCGAGCTAATGCTATTCCTATGGGGTAGCATTTTTCTAATAACTCTTTCGCATTTTGACATTTTTGAATAATTTTTTTTGGATTGGATAGCTGAGGTGCAGGCCGAAAGCGCACCTTTTTTACTTTTTCAATTTTGGTTGCAGATTTTTTCTAAAAAAGCACTTTCAGTTTCGAAACCGGTTTTGAAAGTGAAACTAACTTTGTAAAAAATATCTGCAAGCAAAATCGAAAAAGTAAAAAAGGTGCGCTTTCGGCATGCACCTCAGCTATCCAATGCAAAAAAAAATTATTCAAAAATGTCAAAATGCGAAAGAGTTATTAGAAAAATGGTTCCCCATAGGAATAGCATTAGCTCGTGAGCGTTTCCTCGAGCGAGGACAGGGGCCTTAAGTCACAAATACGGGGTATTCAGCTCAAATTCCAGTTTCTAAATATATCCTTGAGAAAAAATGGAGATACTTTAATAAAAGTTTGAATTGATAGGCCTCGCTTTATTGAAAATTAGATAACATTAAAATAGGTGTTAAAAATTTCATAATTCATATTTTCGAATATGGTTGCCCCTGAATATTGCATCATTTGCTGCTTTACTGCGCTTTTCTTGTGCTTTTAAGTATATTATTACATTTAAATAAAAACAAGATAAATAACTTCAGATTTTCATTATAGATATCTCCACTTTTCGGAACTTTAACAAAAATTTAATTTCGGTTAGAGTATAACACCCTCTATTTTTGATTAAATAAATTGCAAATCTAGTTCTTATGTTATTACTCTCATTTTTATGTTTCTGACTTTCTTGAAAGTCGTCAAAAAGATATTCCGAATCCTGATGTATACTCACAGATAGATAGATAAAAAATAAGTAAGAGAAAAAGAGAGAAAGAACCAGTGAGTAAGAGAGAGAATTCTGTACTAAAATTTTATGAAACACTTAAATAATTTATTATAATTCTCAGATGTTCTAGTAATTTCTCAGTTATTTAAATGTAATATCCAAGGCTTTAAATATTCAATATAATGCAGAATACGAAAAATCTGTGGTCCAGGAAGTTTTAACACCCGGTAAATTATCCATTTGAGTTCTTAAGCCTACTATAAACGCTTTTCAAACTTTATTCGAGAAAGAAAACAAGTAAAATGTAAATAATGATATATTTTCTTTTTATGTCGTCGAATAATAGCTTCTGAGACTATATTTCATTTTAGAAAAAAACAACGTAATACCAACAAACCTGAAAACTTCCGTCGACATTTAATAGGGAATAAGAAGAAAATATTTCGTACATTCTTAAATAAATATATATATATATATTTAAACCAAAGGACAGGAATTTTCCTTTATTTTTATAAAACAATTCTATGAATAACTGTTATTATACACTTGCATTTCGTAGACAAGAACGTGGGGTTTCATGTTTCGAGTTTTTACTCTTGTAAGTGTTAAAGAACATCAATGTCGACCGAGGATTAAGTCTAGTACGATGGCATTGATATAAAGCATCTGGTTCTGAAAGAGGTACAGGCATTTTCGAAGGGAGAAAAAACGTTACATTGCTTAGGAGTTTGATAGTTTGATAAATCACATGTCATGCATGTGTAACAGAATACTACAAATCTGAAATTTGAATCCATTTCGTTTGTAACGGAGGTTTTGATAGTTCAAGAATTTCTGTGAATTTCTTTACAAATGAAACAAGGCATGCTATTTTTAAGCTTGTTGTGTTTTTGGGTTTATATGGTCCAAAACAAAATTCAGATGCTCTTTTTTTTTCTATAAAAAATTGATTTTGCTCAAAATGCGACTAATTTGTTGTGATGAGAACGTCCATTTTGCAACCATTACGACAAATTTTCAGAAATATGTTCAATTATTTTATTACGGAGGGTTATATTTTTATAGGGTAATTAATCCATGCGCCCAAAGCATGATTTGACATTGCTGTTTATTATTAACACCGAAATGCAAATGATTAATAGCCGATGTTTAATTTTTCCAAATAACATTTTATTTTATTTTATTTATTTTTACTAAAGCATCTCTTTTATTTTACATAATTCGTAAAAAAAAAAAAAAAAAAAAAATATATATCACTTAAAAAAAAAAAAAAAAAAAAAAAAAAAAAAAAAAAAAAAAAAAAACAGATTATGCTTGAATCTCTACGTTAAATTAGTGCTCACCTAGGCCAACATACGTAAAAAAGTTTCGTGGAACTTATACGTAAATTTAACATTGAATTAAAAAAAAGTACCAACAATGATAACAAAAAGAGTATTTTTTCTTCAAATGGAAAAAAAAAAAAAAAAAAAAACGAAAGAGACTAAATTTGATGCATTGTTAGAAAATGAATTACTGTTCTAAATCGTTTTCTCCTTAATTAGTTCCATCCGTTTCAACAAAAAGACAGTCACACTCTCTGTTATTCACTGAAAAAAAAAAGTGCAAGAATCGGGAAAAAGAAAAGGATGAAGCTCAAGTTTCCATTGATCAGCGATTATTTGAAAGCGAGAGTCTTTTTTTTTAAAAAAAGGAAAATATTTGGTAATAGATGGGAAATTCTTAATTTTGAACAGGTGAGTTTAAAAATCATTAAGTTTGTGCCCTTTGTTCAAGAAGTATTTTTGCAAAAAAATAATCGGGTTAAACATTTAGAGTAATAGAATTTAAACCAGAAAATCTGTGAGTTATTAAAAGAATTAAGGTTTGAACTAACATGATTAATTGTTTTGGAATACTGTTTTGTCAATTTCTTTTATACATGTTTTAAAATTAAAGGTTTAAAGATAGAAGTTACTACAAGAAAAAAAAATGAAATTGCAGTTCTATATAATTAATAATATAATAGTTCCTGTTTATTATTAACTCCAAAAGCAAATGATTAGTAGCCGATATTTAATATTTAGAAAAATATTTAAAAAAATTTAATCGAAGCATGTCTTTTTTATCTAATTCGTAAAATGAAAAAAAAAAATCTTACTTTTTTAAAAGAAACTTTCTTAGTGTTTAATCTAAAGAAAAACAAAAGTCAGATTACGCCTGAATCTCCAAGTAAAATTAGTGCTCATCTAGACCAACATACGTAAAAAAGTTTCATGGAACTTATACGTACATTTAAAATTGATTTTTTTTTTTTTAAGTACCAAATAAGATAACAAAAAGAGTATTTTTTCTTCAAACGGCGAAAGAAAAAGAAAGCGACTAAATCATGATAAATTGATAGAAAATGAATTAATGCTCTAAATCGTTTTCTCCTTAATTAGTTCCATCTGTTTTAACAAAAAGACAGTCGCACTCTCTGTTATTCATCGAAAAAAACAAAGTGCAAGAATCGGAAAAAAGAAAAAGGATGAAGCCCAAGATTCCCATTGATCAGCGATTATTTGAAAGCGAGTCTCTTTTAGAAAAAAGGAAAATATTTGGTAATAGACGGGAAATTCTTAATTTTGAACAGGTGAATTTGAAAATTATTAAGTTCGCGCCCTGTGTTCTAGAAGTACTTTTGCGAAAAAATAATTGGCCAGAAGAAGTAAGGATAAACATTTGGAGAAATGGAATTAAAACTAAAAATTTGGGAATTATTAGAAGGTATCAAGTAGTATTTCTGTTGAAGATAAAACTGGACGAACATGGTTAATTGTTTTGGAATACTATTTTGTCAATTTGTTTTATAAATATTTTAAAACTTAAGGTTTGTAGATAGAAGTTACAACAAGAAAAAAATTAAATGAAATTATAGTACTACATAATTAATAACATAGTTATTCCTATTTATTGATAACTCTGAAATGCAAATGATAATTAGCCGGTGTTTAATTTTCTCAAAAGACAATATATATATATATATTATCGAAGCATCTCTTTTTTATATATAATTTGTAAAAGGAAAACAAAATCTTACTTCTTAAAAAGAAACTTTTAAAATGTTTAATCTAAATAAAAAAAAAAAAGAAATCCGATTATGCCTGAATCTCAAGTTAAATTAGTGCTCATATAGGCCAACATATGTAAAAACGTTTCGTGGAACTTAAACGTAAATTTCACATTGAATTTTAAAAAAAAAGGGAAAAAAGTACCAACAAAGATAACAAAAAGAATATTTTTTCTTCAAACAACGAAAAAAAAAAAAAAAAAAAAAAAAAGATTAAATTATGATGAATTGTTAGAAAATGAATTACTGCTCTAAATCGTTTTCTCCTTAATTAGTTCCATCTGTTTGTACAAAAAAGACAGTCGCACTCTCTGTTATTCATTGAAAAAAAAAAAAAAAAAGTGCAAGAATCGGGAAAAAGAAAAACCCAAGTTTCCCATTGATCAGCGATTATTTGAAAGCGAGAGTCTCTTTTAGAAAAAGAAAAATATTTGGTAATAGATGGGAAATTCTCAATTCTGAACAGGTGAGTTTGAAAATCATTAAGTTTGCTACCCTGTGTTCAAGAAGTACTTTTGCGAAAAAAAAAATAAGGTTAAACATTTAGAGTAATGGAATTAAAACTAGAAAATTGGGCAGTTATTAAAAGAATTAAAGTAAAAGTTTTGTTGAAGATGAACTAGACGAACTTGATTAATTGTTTTTGAATACTTTTTTGCCCATTTCTTTTATAAATGTTTTAAAATTTAAATTTGTAGGTTTGTAGAGTAGATAGGAGTTACAACAAGACAAAAATTAAATGAAATTACAGTAATATATAATTAATAAACTTTTTTTTTAATCAAAGCGTATTTTATATATATATATAATTGTAAAAAAAAAAAAAAACTCACTTAAAAAAAAAAAAAGAAAAAAATTCTTAAATGTTTAATCAGAAAGAAAAAGAAAAATCAGATTATGCCTGAATCTCCGAGTTAAAGAAGTGCTCATCTAGGCCAACATACGTAAAAAAGTTTCGTAGAACTTTTACGTAAATTTCACATTGAATTTTAAAAAAAGTACCCCAAAAAATAGCAAAAAGAGTATTTTTTCTCCAAACGAAAAAAAAAAAAAAAAAAAAAAAAACGAAAGAGACTAAATCTTGATGAATTGTTAGAAAATGAATTACTGATCTAAATCTTTTTCTCCTTAATTAGTTCCATTTGTTTCAACAAAAAGACAGTCGCACTCTCTGTTATTCATTGAAAAAAAAAAAGTGCAGGAATCGGGAAAAAAAGAAAAGGATGAAGCCCGAGTTTCCCATTGATCAGCAATTATTTGAAAGCGAGAGTCTCTTTTAGAAAAAAGGAAAATATTTGGTAATAGATGGGAAATTCTTAATTTTGAACAGGTGAGTTTGAAAATCATTAAGCTTGTGCCCTGGCTTCAAGAAGTACTTTTGATAAAAAATAATCAGCTGAAGAAGTAAGGTTAAACATTTAAAGTAATGGAATTGAAACTAAAAAATTGGGCAGTTATTAAAAAATGAAAGTAGTAGGTTTTTTGAAGACGAAGTGGATGAAAATGATTAATTGCTGTTGAATACATTTTTGTCAGTTTGTTTTATAACTGTTTTAAAATTTTGAATTGTGAATAAATGTTGCCACAAGGAAAAATAAAATTAAAGTACATTAAAATATAAAGTATAACAAAGAAATTCTATAAAATTAAATAAAAAAATTAGGCAGTTACAATGCTTTGTCCAGATCAGGAAATACTCCGAGAAAAATGTTAGTACTCTTTGATGGAAAAATAAATCTAAGTTAAACACACAAAACTTATTTAAGGAGATATTTTGTATAAAAAATGGTGGTGCCGAAGACTTTCTTTGTCTGGAAATTTCTGGACCAAAACGAACCCTAGTTAATAAGCAAATTTAAGCAGAAATTAAAAGTTAAAACAACTTCCGACGAACATAATTAATTGTTTTGAGCACCATTTCGTCTCTTTGTATTACAAATGTTAAAAAAATTTAAATTGTAGATAGAATTCATGCTACACGAAAAGTTAAAACAATAATAAAATAGGACGTAATTTATAGAAAATAATTGAATGTATAGAAAATCGAACTGCTTTTAAAATAACGAATGCAATTTTGATGAAGACAAACTGGTCGAGCTTTCTAAATACTTTTAAGTCAATTTTATTCCCATTTCGTCTTTTTTATTACAGATAAAATTTTTATATTGTAAATAAAAGTTTATAGAAGAAAAAATTCAAACGATACTGCAGTAGAAAAGCGCTTTTAAGATTTTTTAGCAGAAAGAAGTAATAGCCAGGTGATATAAATATGAGAAATTCTTAATTTTGAACAGGTGGATTTGAAAATGATTAAGTTTGTGTTTCATGTGCAAGAAATGTCTGATGTGCTATTTTGTGAATAAAGAATCGGTATAGAAAAAGTAAGTTTAAACACTTAGCATAATGGAAGGAAAACAAGAAAATCGGGCAGCTATTAAAAGAAATAAAGTAATAGTTCTGACGGAGAAGAACGTAGCGAACACGTTTAATTGTTTTGGAATAATATTTTATTATTCCTTTTATAAATGTTTTTAAATTTAAATTTGTAGATAGAAGTTGCTACATAAGAAATTGGATATATTTATCAAGAGTTATCGCGTTACATACATACATACAGAATTTGCGGGCACATTATCTCTCAGGTTTTGATAGTATTCGAGTAAAAAATTATAAAATGTTAAAATTCCGGATTCTGGAAAAGTGTTTTAATATTCCAGAAAGCTGCGCTGTTCATATAATGGGGAATCGCCATCTAATTATAACTAGAGAACTACTACTTTGGAGGACAAATGTCATTTCTTTTGTAACCGGGGATTAAACAGGCTACGAGCATTTCCCAACCTGGAGTACGCGTATTTCTGGGGGTATGGGGCGGAATTGCTGGGTGTACACGAAAATAATAACGCTAATGGAGGAAATTACAAACATGATTAGTAAAATCACAAAATGTCAAAACGTGTTTATCAGAGATAAGAGTGCTTCGAAATGAAAAGCCTTAAAAAGGAGTACCTGAGAGAAAAAAAGGTTGGGAAGCTCTGGGTCAGATCATAGTTTTAAGTAGAATCGGATGTTCTTCAGAAATCCATTTTTAGGGCCGTTCGTAATTATATAGATATGTAGCCCTTTTTGCCGTCGTTCAGTTCGTCTGTTCGCATATAACAGAGCAAAAACCAGGAAAATCTACCTAAACATGGAAACAAAGGAATCATTTCAAAATTTAGGAAATAAAAACAATTACAATTTATACGAAACCATAAAAATAATATTCGCCCTTTCATGATAAAACCAATTTCAATATGATTAAAAAAAATAAAGAATTAATTTCAGTTCATGCCGAAAAGAAAAATAAAAACATTCTCTGTGATCTAACCGTTATTAAAAACGGACAAAGAGATAGAAAGAAAATTGAGCAAATACATTGAAGTACTACATATATTTCAACAATACTAGTAGGTGTTTAATTATTTGCTACGATTCCTTTTGATAAAGATTGAATCTTTGATTTATGTAACTTTTAAGAATTGGTTTAATTGACTCATTAAAGCGAGGTAAGTTTTTAAACGAAAATTACTCTATTAATGTTAATGCCGTTTATAAATATGACTGAAACCAATCAGTTATAAAAGAAATGTATTGAACTATATTCTGATACATTATTTCCCGGAAGATTTGAAGGATAAATATATATTTATCATGTATTTTATTTTTTAAAAAATTTAAAGTGAAAAGCAATCATGACAATTAAAACAATTTTCAACTTTTGTCTTTTTTTCCCCACCTTAAAAAAAACTTTTTGTAAAAATTCCTTTAAATATCATAAATTCATGGTCGAATTCAAAAAGTTTTATAAATGAAACCAAGCGTATAAGGAAAAATATTTCAAAAGTACGAAAAAAGAGAGAAAGAGAAAAAAAAAAGAGTGAGAACTTGAAGAATCTATATAACTTAGAACGGTACTAAATCTAGCCGGAACATAAACTTCTTTTGAATGATCCTTTAATATCGTTTTTAATCAGGTTTATTTTCCAGCCTCTTCTGTTTCGTTTCCGATCAATTCCTTCGCTCTCTTTTACTTACTTTTTTTATACCATTGCACACCCTTTTCCGTTGCTTTATTTCATCTTCAACTGGAGATTAAATGGACAGTTTTTATTGGATGGTCTAGATGCTTGGTCAGGTATTGATTACTAAAGCGTTGCTTGGCAACAAGCTTCCAGTTTTCTGCAAAATTCTCAATCTTTATTTATCATACTTTTTTTTCTCTCTCTCTTTTCTTCCAATGATCGCTTTCCTTTAGCGATTCTTTATTTTCTAGTTATTTTGTTTATTAGCATTCACTTACTTTTCCGTTAATACTCCTGAATTAATCGCAGTTTTAAAAGGCAATGCTACATAACAGTTTGTTTGTTAATTTTATTGAAAAGCTTGAAGTGTGGAAAAACGAAAATAAAAAGTATATGAATATACATATATATATACCTTTTTTTTTTTCTTTCAGCAGCGGAAACTAAATTGACACTCCCACTTCATCTTAACAATGCCAGGGTTGTTAGTTGGAAAAGTTCCGTTGAGATTCTTTTTTTTCTTATTGTTTTATTTATTTGTTTAGATTGTGCATTCTTGTTTAAAAATGCTCATGATTCTTTTTCGTAACAACAAATTTTCTCCGATAGGTATTTTCAATATATTCATTGTTTTGTTTCGTTTTGTACATTTTTGAAACAATATTGAAAGTGAAGCTGTCTGTGCGGAAAGCACTTATTTTGAAGAAGAAAAACAAAGCTCTCGACGTTTCGGTAGCAAAAAAATTACGTTTCTCTTCGTAAGTCACGCATTTATTGATCTTTAAATACTTTATTTTGTATTAGAATGATTTTTTAAATTTCATTTTTGGTATACTTTTGGATATCGAGCTCATTATTCCGCGGCAGTTGTTCATAATAATTCAAATGGAATGTTTTTACTTTTGACATTTTTTTTTTTTTTTTTTTTTTTTTGAATGAAGCTATTTTTTTTATTTAAGCATTTAAATGGGGAGAAAGAATTTACCATTAAAATTATCGAGAATAGACGAATTGTCTATAATTTTAAACCTTCATAAACTATTACTTTACTTACTAGATGGATGAAATCATCAGGGCCGTATCTGTAAGTAAATTATAGGTGGGGGGGGGGGGAGGTCTCATATTTTCTATCTCTCTGAAACAGAAAGATAAATTAGTGAATATTCAGATTGTAGATACTATGTTTCTTATTAATCTGTTGTAATAACTTAATTTTATGATAAGAAAAGAAAATGATGATGAAAAATCTAATACATTGCACAACTAGTGCAATATTAAACACCATTTTTGCTTCGTGTGTACAAATAGGATGAGCAAGTGTTGAAACAAATTACTTTTTAGTATTTCTGAAAAACGGTGAAAGGGCCTCAAAACTAAATTAGATTTCGGAACAGAATTTAATTCGGACTTTCGGAACATAAATTCATTTAGTGATCTCGGAATCTTTTCCAAGGGAGGCGCAAAATGATTTAGGGGAGGGGGCATGATCCTCTTTTAGCACCTCCTTAGCTATGGCTCTTGAAATCATGCTATGTAAATGGCTGAATCTTAAAATATAGAATCTATTTGTATGATTTTAGCTTCAGTTTGCATTGACGGAAGAAGTAAAATTGTAGAATCTTGACGTAAAGTTCTGGACTTAACATTTCGCTGTTAAAACTTTGCTGATTTGCAACCAATCCCTATTCCTCGAAGGATATTCTTGCTAACTTTAGTTCATAGAGTAAATAAAATAAATAGAGGTGCAGTATACTGTAAAAACAGTTTGCAATATGAATCCGGTTATTGTTCAAATTTAAATGCCCCCATTCGGTCCAAACAAAACAAGCACGCGGAACAGGAAGAAAATTCTTTGACACTAACCCTGCATTTTCCCCCTGAAGGAAAGCGATCTGCTTAAGTTTAAACATTATAAAGTAGCATTTCAATGAATTAAAAATTATATTATTAAAATTTTTCTACTTTTTTTTATTGTGTAAGTAAGTGGTTGTATTTGGGTTAAATGTAGTGGATTTTTTTTATTACATTTTTGGCGTCACTTGCAGCCCTCATACTTCATCTCTAATCATTATTTTTACTCAATGACTTTAGGTAGTAACAAGAATTGGTGGCCATCGCATAGGAAATTGCTTATGTTCATCACTAAATGGCTATCTAAAGTTTGTTAGATGACTTATATTTCATCAGTATACAGAACAATGCTTAGAATATGGCAAGACTCAATAAATTGCAAATGTAAGAAAACTTTTTCCAAGTAGAATAATTTCAATTAAATTTATGTATAGCTTTTTAATACCAGTTCTGGAAGTTAATAATTAAAATTCGAATCATAAAGGAATACAATTTGGGATCTCGCCTTTTCTAATATTTAGAGATTGGAATGCTGGTCAGTATTAGGCTAGTGTTAATTTAAATTACACCAATTCTTTCTTAGTAAGTGAGTGGGTTTATAGTATTCCAGAATGCATTTAAACTGCTGATACAAATCTGTCTTGAGCAAAAAGTACCAAATTAAAGAAATGCTTGCCAGTGAACGTGTATCAACATACTAGAATAGCCCACCAGTTTCAAGATCATCTTTTACATTTTTAGACATTCTTCGCAATGATGCAAATCATGCTGTGTTTGCGTTGATTCACAGAACTAATAAGGGCAAAGTCACTTGTGTGTCCCAAAGAATGTACATCCACACTGGGATGGGTGGATAGGGGGTATCATTTAACTATGCTTAAAACAACCAGGAGTATAAGCGAAATGTCTTTACAACCACTTATTTATATGTCCATATCTAAACCTTTGATCTATTCGTCATGTTTGTCTAGATGAAGTAGCTACCACCAATCACATCCCGCACATTGTATGACATTAGACTGATTTTAACGATTTATTCTTAGTTTCAAAATTCTGTCTTAATAGTCTATCTTAATAATTTCTATCTTAATAGTCTTAAGGGGAAAAAATTAACAAATTAATCAAATGTAGGAAAATTTATATTTATTATAATATGTAAATGTAGAAGTATGCAAATATATTACTATCATAATATTATGTAAATCTGATTGTCTAATTTGATTCTTATACATTAGCTAGTACTAGAATTTCTATTACATTTGATTTATGAACGATTTAGCTGACAACCATGTATTTCGAAATGTTCATATTTTGCCATCCGAAATAATATATGAGGTGTCTAAAAGAGTTTAATCTCGCATAAAGATCCACACTTCACTATTAACATTTGTAATTACTCGTGCAACAGCGATGTTATATCATAACATCGTTCATTTTTTATGCATAAAAAAATGCAGGAGACATCTATTACTCTCTGACTCTTCCCAGAAGTGCTAATGTCTCTCTCCTTAAAAAAAGAACTCCCCCCGCTCCAAGTCTTCTGTTAACATAATCCCTCATTCGTCAAACAGCACTTGTGTCAACTGACCTTGCGCAAACTCAATCCTTTTCTTTTAGACTTTCATCAAGTTTTTACAATGCTGCTCTTTGTTGTAACCGTTGCTGTGCTGTTGGAAAAACCCTTGAAACTGAATCTGTGAAAACACTGTTGGTGCAGCAGGAAGTCGAAATAATGTGATACTACTGAAGAAGTCGGGAACTGGTAAAAGCTCCTCACAGAATGTCTATTCTTCTTCTTGAGAGAGTGTGAATGAGTATGTTCTCTAAGATTATGGCCACATGTATTTAATTTTTTTTTTGTTTTGTTTTGTTTTCAATTTATTTTCTGCTTTTTATTGGACGCCATCATGCATGTTTTTGTATTCATGTATCTGATAATAATTAGTCCTAAAGAGAATTATTTTATTTAAAAATAATTACTCTTCAGAAGAAGTACCCATTTTTAATAATAGCACTATGTGTCAAATAAAAATATAGTGTCATCGTGTACTTGGTATATGTTGGTTCTTGATATTGAAGCGTACAAAGAGGATTTATCAATAATTATACGGTCTGTTTAATTGTAGCCAAAAAAAAAAAAAAAAAAAAAAAAAAAAAAATTACATTATGCAGAAGTTGTGGTACTGGTAACTACTACATATTTGGGATATAATCTCGTTAATGACTTGTGTATATTTAATGTGTTAGATTAAGCCTCAAATTTTTTGCCATATCAATATTAATGAGCGAAATATAAAACTTACTTATTATTGTTAGAATTAACAGAGACGTCGTCCCTCGTATGGATAGATTTTAATGTTGATAACGGTTTCCTAAAATACTAACTATTATTTATTTTGTTGGTGTAACAATTTCCTATTATTGTAAGAGATAAATAATATATCCTGCATCTTATAAAAATAATGAAAGAAGATTTATCGTAATACACAAGTTTTTGTGTTTTAAATAACTTTTTTACTCAACTAGTAAAATTTATTGAAATATTCTCCTCACATTTTCTTTATTTATGAGATCACTAGAATTCATTGGCTAAAAGAATTTCTCTTATGATTTCCATAAATTTTTATCAAAGAAAAATATTCTATATTTAATGAACACAAAGGATTTTTCTTTATTTTAAATGACTTTTTTTGTCATATTCTTATATGAGCTGAAGTAATTTATATCACTTTTATTATCATATGCTGAAGACAAAAGATGAAATACAAAATTAAGAAATAAAAATAATTTAATGGGTGTCTTGCCATTATATAGCTTTTTTGTTGTAACAATTGTTATTTATTTATTTACTTAAAGATTGAAAATAATGGCCTGTTAATAATAATAATAATAATAATAGAATCAGGCTTCGTACATTCCCAGAACTTTCAGCTCTTTTACCAGAATTTTTGAAAAGAAATATTTGTCTTATTTAATGAAAAAAACATCCTATCTTCAGATATAGGGATAAGTACTTTACCGAATTTCCGGTACGGAAACACCTAAAAACCTGTAAAACTTTTAATTCTGAATGATGAAAAAAATGCTAAAATGCTGACAAATTTTTATCTTCAGATATAGTAATCGGTACTTTATCAAATTTCCGGTACTGAAACACCTAAAATCGTCTGAATTTTTTTATACTGAATACTAAAAAAAAAAAATGCTAAAATGCTAAAAAAATTCTATCTTCAGATATAGTGATCGGTACTTTATCGAATTTCCGGTATTAGAACACCTAAAATCCTCTGAATCTTTTATTGCTAAATGCTGAAAAAATGCTAAAATGCTGAAACAGGTATTGCAATCGGTACCTTGCCAAATTTCCAATACTAAAAAATCTAAAAGTCTCTGAATCTTTTAATATAGAATTCTGTAAAAATTCCATAGCGATCGGTATTTTACCAAATTTCCAGTACTAAAATACCTAAAATCTCAGAACATAGAATCTAAGTACTAAAACACCTACAATCTTTCACCCCGTAGAAGTAAATGAATAAATAAAAATTAATAATAATTAAAGGAATTTCTCATTTAATATACACTCACTGTGGTATTCAGCTTCAAATATTAGTTTTAATACTAACTGCATTTAAATTATCATAAATAAAATATTTCTGTTTATCTTTCATAAAATACATATCTTCAGGCAGTATAGAACAAATAGTTTTCGAAACAATATATACAGAGCCTGAAAACAGCAGCTGTTGATGCTATGCATGCTCGAGGGGATGTGGTGGCATCGATAATCTCTTTAAACTTGCATTATAGCTTATATTTGGTAATACTAGTTAAGCTGCCTCATTATCCATTGCTGTAGCGTAGCACTAATAAGGTCCCTTGTAAGCTTTATGCGCTCTTCATTCAGTTGAGTTCCTAATATGGTGCGCTAAATTCAAATAAGCGTATTCAGGTATTTGTAATAATGAATTTAAATTGATGTAAGTGTATGGGCTTTTAAATAACTTTTTTTCATTAATAAAACTATCTAAAAATTTTATTAACCACTTAATGGTCGCATTAAATTACGGTTTAAAAATTTAAATTCATTATTCCCACCACTTTATGAAAAAAATATTCTTCTTATTTAAAGGCATGTAAAATGATACCAGAATAAAACCAATTACACTATTTTATAAAACTGGTGGGAATCAAACAATTTTGAATAAAAACCGTGAAACTTGCAGCCCGTGAATGTCTTGGGCGTGATGATTAAGTGGTTAAAATATATTGTCAGAAAATGGACTAGATTTTATCATCTTTTAAAAAAATATGAACCTGTAAATAAAACATGAACTAAAATTGTTACTTGAACGCTATCACTTATAAATATTTGAATTATGATGAAATTTCATATAGAGTATGAAAATATTTCATGCAATTTTACAGCAATGCAATGTACAATACAGGTATACAATGTAATGCAATTATATTATATGAAGTAAACAGTTGGATTATGCTCGTTTTCCAAACTGTAAAATAGTTAGAGCTAACATAAATCAATAAAATTCATTGATGTTATTCAATGATTTGCCTGTAATTTTAATAATATTATAATATAATAAAGAATACGTTATTCCAATATTCATCCAGAATTTCAATGAATAGTTAAACACATTTCCGGTTATAAAATTAAAGTTCAAATATCAAGACAGTTTTTTTTTTTTTTTTTTTTTTTTTTAAATTGATTGATTTTAGCCGAAACCAATAAAAAATCTTATTACTAGATATTCAAATTAAATAAAAAAAAACTAATAAGCAAAAATGTTTTTGAAGAAAACGTATGAAAAAACAAATTACATTTATCTTTCAAAAAACTATTAAAAGCAAATTATATAGCATACAACTGTGTTAATTATTTCATTCAAAAATCGTGTTCTAAGAAGTAAAATGTTGCAATCCTTTAGTTTTTGAAATCATAGAATGGACAAAACAATATAGTAAAACAATAATTACGTATCTTTCAAAAAAAAAAAAAATAAATAAATAAAAAATAATTGTAATTTAAGAAATTACCCCAACCATTTGAAAAATGTTTCACTCGATACATTCATCTATCATTTTAAGCTAAATACCAGTTGTTTTATTGTGTATTATCCGTGCCACTGCTATAAATGACTTTATACATGCTGCAATTTGAAGGTACGGTTCGTTTAAGTTATATCACTCTATTGTCGCCAAGCATAAAAGTTGGCGACGAAAGAAACATTTCAAACTATTTAACATTGTTGGTGCAAAAGTAATCATTATTAAAATACAGCTTTGGCATATACTGTTATACTTGTAAGACTTTGGCATATATTGTTTGATTTTACAGAGCAGAATTTTGGTGATGGAGGTTTTAAACCAAAATCGATCGCAGCACATGCATCTGTGAATGGGTCCATCAGACATCGAATCAAAAAAGTTTTTTCCCAGTTTTTCCCAAGCCGATTGCTTTTTAGTTTTCTTTTTAGGTGGTGGAAAATCAAGAGTAATAGCTATAACATTTTCCGGCTTGTTAGAATCACTATTGGCACTCAAATTTTCCTGGTTAGAACCGACCGATAGTAAAACGCCATGGCTAGTGGATTGGTCGCCCTGGCGACATGATGTTTTACAATTAATCGGTTCGGCATTAAATTGCTTCCTTTTTCGTGATCGCCTTTCAACACGTAATTGGTTTTCAGCGGCTCAATAATCTTTTGATTTTATCATTTTCTGCATTGAAAGACGTTTTTGCGCCAAACCAAATACAGTATTACTCAGTTATCCCGTCGACCAATTTCGCCAAATGATACGAATCGCCAAACTAATAAGCAACTTATACATGTTGACTGTGTTTAATATCATTGAATGCGATATTCACGTTCATTCATTTCTTTGGCTTCGGCTTTTTCCGTATCTGTTAATTTCCGTCTACCCATTTTTAAATTTGTTAGTTTTCTCCTTTATTACAATGATTTTAACCATTTTAATTTACTATTCAAATAAAAATTCTTCTAAAAGTAAAGAATTTAATTTAAATTCAAATAAAAATTCTTCTAAAAATAAAGAATTTAATTTAAATTCAAAAGTGGTAACATCATTCAAAAGTGGTAACATCATTCAAAAGTGGTAACATCATCGGGTCCATTCTCCCGAAAACAACAACCATTTTTCAAATGGTTAAAAAAAAAACTGCTTTAGATAGAATAATGCGTTGTATAGAATATAAATATGTTGAATAGAGCATAAAAATATTTTCATGGAGCAGTCGTGTTCAAAGGATTAAAGAGTTGGATTTGGATTTATGTGCAATAGAATTAATTTATACAAAATATAAAAACTATTACACAGAGAAAATGTACTGTAAGAATTAAACAGTAGCATTAGGTTTTGAAGTAACAGAATGGCCAAAAACAATAAATCAAAACAAATCACATATATTATTAAATGATTTGCCAATACCAATCGATATTTATCTGTCATTTTATAGCGTCCGCAGATAGTAAATATTAGAGATGACAGATAATGTTCCACAAGCGGTGAAATGTGTTTTCAAGATTCCAACGAATTTCGCAGCATATTATCTTTACAAAATTACTTTCTAGAAGGTTTAAACAGCTGTATTCTGTTGGTTTTTAAAATCAAACTGTGGGAACAACAGTGAATCCAAATAACTCACTCATATTATTAAGTGATTTGCCAATACTAACCTATATTCATCTATTATCCTTACAAAATTACGTTCTAAAAGGTTTAAATAGCTGGATTCTGTTGGTTTTTGAAATCAAAGTATGGGAACAACAGTGAATCCAAATAATTTACTGTTATTATTAAATGATTTGCCAATACCAATCGATATTCATCTATCAGTTTATAGCGTCTGTAGATAATAAATATTGGAGATGACAAATGATGTTCCTTAAGTGGTGAAATGTGTTTTCAGGATTTAATGAATAGCATAGCATATTATCCTTACAAAATTACATTCTAAAAGGTTTAACCAGCTGGATTCTGTTGGTTTTTGAAATCAAAGTATGGGAACAACAGTGAATCCAAATAACTTACTGTTATTATTAAATGATTTGCCAATATCAATCGATATTCATCTTTCATTTTATAGCGTCTGTAGATAATAAATGTTAAGAGATGACAAATGATGTTCCTCAAGTGGTGAAATGTGTTTTCAGGATTCAATGAATAGCACAACATATTATCCTTACAAATCTACGTTTTAAAAGGTTTAAATAGGTGGATTCTGTTGGCTTTTGAAATCAAAGTATGGCAACAAGAGTGAATCAAAACAACTACCTCATATTATATAATGATTTGCCAATACCAATCGATATTGATCTGTCAGTTTATATCGTCCACAGATAATAAATATTAAAGATGACAAATGATGTTCCTCGTGTGCTGAAATATGTTTTAAGGATTCCATTGAATAGCACAGCATATTATCCTTATAAAAGTACGCTCTAAAAAGCATAAATAGCTGGATTCTGTTGGCTTTGGAAGTCAAAGTATGGCAATAACAGTGAATCAAAGCAACTCACTCATATTATTAAATAATTTGCCAATACCAATTGACATTGATCTGTCTGTTTATAGCGTCTGCAGTACAGATAATAAATATTAATTATGGCAAATGATGTTACTTGGGTGCAGAAATACGGGATTCTCAGGATTTTAATGAATAGCGCAGCATATTATCCTCTTAAAATTACGTACTAAATAGTTTAAATAAATGGATTTGGTTGGCTTTTGAATCAAAGAATGGCAAAAGATAGTAAATCAAAACAACTCACTCATTAATAAATAAGTTGCCAATACCAATCGATATTGATCTGTTAGTTTATAGCACCCGCATATAATAAATATTAAAGATGACAAATGATGTTCTTCGAGTGCTGAAATATGTTTTCAGGATTACAATGAATAGCGCAGCATATTATCCTATTAAAATTACGTGTTATATAGTTCAAATAGATAGATTTGGTTGGCTTTTGAATCAAAGAATGGCAAAAAATAGTAAATCAAAACAATTCACTCATATCATTAAATGATTCGCCAATACCATTCGATATTCTTCTGTCAGTTTACATCGTCCGTGGATAATAAATATTAAAGCTGACAAATAATGTTCCGCAATAGATTAAATGTGTTTTCAGGATTCCATTGAATGGACCAGCAAATTATCTTTCCAGAATAGTGTGCTAAAAGATTTGAAATACCTAGATCCCTTTTGCTTTTGAAATCAAAGAATGGCAAAAACGGTAAATCAAAACAACTGATTGAAATTATTAAACTATTTGTCAAAACCAATTTGATATTTTTGTCAATTTATAGCAGCCGCAGATAATAAATATTAAAGATGATAGATGGTGTTCCTCAAGTGTTGAAATGTGTTTTCAAGACTCCAATGAATTGTTTTGAAGGAGAAAATTTATACAAAAAAAAGAGGGACGAAACAAAGGAAAAATATTTAGTTGATCTTGATAATACAGTGATTTGTTTAAATGTCTGTTTTACATGTTAAACGTCAAAATTTGTAAAATGCATGCTTTTTTTTAACACCATTATTAAATCCATCTTTATAAATGTTAAAGAAGAACGAAGGACACGATAAAGAACGAAGAAAAAGTAAAATAGAAAAGAAATTTTAAAAAAGAATGAAGACGATGAAGAAACGTTGAAATTTATTATGATATTTACCAACCTAATTCATCAAATTAAATTTGTCTGCAGTCTGGCAGTGGCGAGAAGTATCTTAATTAAATTTCCACTTGCAGTACAGCAATAAGGCATCCCTTATGCGTTAAATTGTGAAATGGTATAATAGATTTATTAACAGCCATGCATTTATGATGTGAATACCCATGTGTAATACAAATGAAGTTTGATCAAAGGAACGCTTTGCAGTCACATTATATTATTAGCTGATTGTTTATATATCATTAAAGGTACTGAGATATAACTAGCGTGGATCGAATCTTCAATTAAATGCGGCTTTCGAATGGGCGAGGAATTGTCAGTGTGGACAGAAGAAAGTTATGGGCATTTTTTTAAATAGAAAGTTTACTATGATTACATATATATATGTATGTATAATAGTGATATATATATATATATATATATATATATATATATATATATATATAATATATAACATCAGTCGCTAAATTAGCAATTAAAATATATATATATATATGTATATATATACATATATTTACAAATATAATCCTTAAAAAATAATAATAACAAGTAATGATCGCTCCCCCTCCCACCCCTAAAAAAATAAAAATAAATAACTAAATAAAATAAAAATAAATATACTGGCAAGCAAATCTTTACAAAAGAAAATGTTTTTAAATAACTTATGCTAAACTTGGTCAGTTTTAAAAGAAAACTTGTTATTGTTATGAATAAAAATGTCTCATACAAATTTGAAAGATGACCACCTTCCCCAACAAAAAGTAAATAAATTGCGAAATGTTATAACAGATTTTTTAATAGCCATGTGTTTATGATTTGAATACCCAAGTGTAATACAAATGAAGTTTGATCAAAGGAATGCTTTGCAGTCACATTATATTATTAGCTCATTGTTTATATATCACAAAAGGTACTGACATATAACTAACGGGGATTGGATCTTCAATTGAATGTAAATGTCGGTGAATTGTGAGCGCGGAAAGAAGAAGGTTATGGTTTCTTTTTTTACAAAGTAGAAAATTGGATTAGATTAGCATTTTTTAGCATTTTTATTTTTACAAATATAATCCTTAAAAAAAATAATAATAGCAAATTTCAAAGATGATCACTGCACCCACTTTTCCCTAAAAACATAAATAAATAAATAAATAAATAAATAAATAAATAAAATAAAAATAAAAATAAAAATAAATAAAAATAATAAAAATAAAATAAAAATACCGACCCACAAATTTTTACGAAAGTAAATAAATAAATAAATAAATAAAGTAAGAAGATATGACTTTTGTTAAACTTGGTACTTTGTAAATGAAAACATGTTATTGTTAAAAATAAAAATGTCTTGTATAAATTTGAAAGAGGACTGATTCCCTCAACAAAAATTAAATAAATTGCGAATGATGTAATAGATTTATTAACAGTCATGCGTTTATGGTGTGAATACCCATGTGTAATAAAAATTAAGTTTGAGCAAAGGAATGCACTGCAGTCATATCATATTTATTATTAGTTGATTGTTTATATATGCCTAAAGTTATTGAGATATAGTTAACGTGGATTGAATCTTTAATTGGGCATGACTTTCAGATATGCAGCGAGTTGTCAATGCAGAAAATAAATAATTATAAGCATTTTTCATCAAATAAAAAAAAAAGATTATAATTATTTTTGGTAATTTGTTTTCAAATATAATCCTAAAAAAATAACGATAATGACAAATTTCAAAGATGATTAATCTTTAATATAATCTCAACATTTTTTTTTTAATTTTAATACATGGTACTTAAAAAATTAAAGTGTAAAAACTGTAATTTTAATTCTTTTCTTAATGTTGTACATATTTTCAAAATATAATTTCATTAAAAATGCGGAAAAATTTGCTTGAAAATAAATGAGTTGTTATGCATACTGCACAAACAATCAAGCCATAAACAACTAATTCACTGTTATGAAATAACTATCTTCACTAAATAAATAATTTATAACTAAACATAAAATACTTATCACTAAACTTTCATCATAAAAATTTTCAATTTGGTTTTTCACAGTTTTAATTTCGTAGCAATTAATTTCGAAACAAAAAAAATTACTCATCATCGCTACATCAGGATTATAATCCCAATTTATTAAATTATCGATGTATCAACTAGGAAACTAAAGCTAATTATACGAGATTACTGTGTTAAATTATATTTCACACCCTGTTATAACCTTTTTTCCCCAACTTTCTTCATTATATTTTAATTAGTGCGAAAGAATAAGTTTTTCTCTAAATAATCTTATTAATAAAAGCATAAATAAGTAGCCTGATTCCCATCTTTTCTAGCCGAAAGATGATTTTTATCATCAGAAAACTAAGAACTTCATTATTTTTACTTCGATCATTTTTCTTCTATTTATAAGCTGTGTTGCTCCTAAGGAATAATTTCCGGGATAACTAGAACGGGATAATTTCCGAACGGAGTAAACTGGCTAAATGATGATTCGTTCTGGGATATTAACTCTTTGAGGACTTAGGATCTGAAAAGAAATTATTTAGTATAGAAGCGTTTCTGTTTCTTTCTTTTTTTAAGGCATTCATATAAAATTTGAATAGCCTCAGTATAAAAGTCAAGTTAAATAAACGTCAACAGTTAAAAAAATGAGATATCAAAATAAGTTATTAATGAAAATTTAAAGTAGTGTTAAGAGGGATTTTTAAACTTCTTTTTTTTTTTTTTTCATTTAAGAAGGCAAGAATAATTGGTTGAATATTTTATTATATATTTTTATCTTTCGACAGCATAAAAGAATAATCTATTTATCAACTAGATTATTACAAACTAACTAATATAAACTAACTAATTAATATAAACTAGAATGATAACAGCAAAAAATTATTTTTTTTTTGTTTATTAAAATTTGACTATGATCTTTGTGTTTTATAAAACACATTAACCCATTTATAATTTGAAAAGATTGGCTTTGAAAGACCAAAACTGATTCGCAAGTTTAATTCGTTTGAAAGATATAAAAAATATTTTTTCATTTTCTTTAAGGACGATCAAGTTTAACAACTGTTTCATTTTTATGAAATAACTATCGTTACTAAATAAACAATTAATATCTAAACATAAAATATTTATCACTAAAATTTCATCTTAATGCTTTTTTATTTCATTTTTCACATTTTTGAATTCTCAGCAATTAATTTTGAAAGAAAAAAAATACTCATCATCGCTACATAAGGATTATAATCTCAATTTATTAAATTAATTCGATATATCAACTAGGAAACTAAAGCTAATTATACGAGATTGCTTTGTTAAATTATATTTCACATCCTGTTATAACATTTCTTTCCCCAACTTTCTTCATTATATTTTAATTAGTGCGAAAGAATAAGTTTTTCTCTAAATAATCTTATTAATAAAAGCATAAATAAGTAGCCTGATTCCCATCTTTTCTAGCCGAAAGATGATTTTTATCATCAGAGAACTAAGAACTTCATTATTTTTACTTCGATCATTTTTCTTCTATTATAAGCTGTGTTGCTCCTAAGGGGAAAGAACAGGATAATTTCCGAACGGAATAAACTGGCTAAATGATGATTCGTTCTGGGATATTAACTCTTTAAGGACTTGGTGTCTCAAAAGAAATTATTTAGTATAGAAACGTTTCTGTTTCTTTCTTTTTTAAGGCATTCGTATAAAATTTGAATAGCCTTAGTATAAAAGTCAAGTTAAATAAACGTCAACAGTTAAAAAATTAAGGTATCAAAATAAGTTGTTAACGAAGATTTAAAATAGTGTTTGGAGGAATTTTAAAACTTCTTTTTTTATTTCATTTAAGAAGACAAAAATAATTGGTTGAATATTTTCTCATATATTTTTTCTCTTTACGGCATAAAAAAATAACTTATTTATTAAATTAAACTAGAATGATAACGACCAAAAAAAAATTTCTTGCCTTTTAAAAATTGACTATGAGCTTGGTGTTTAAAAAAAAAAAACACATTAACTCATTTTTGATTTTAAAAGATTTGTTTTGAAAGGCAAAAAAATGATTCGCAGGTTTAATTTGCTTGGAAGATTTAAAGAAATCCTTTTGGATTTTTTTTTAAAGACGATTAAGTCAAACAGCTGTTTTACTATTATTTAATAAATATCGCTACTAAATAAACAATTAATAACTTAACATAAAAGATTTATCACTAAAATTTCATCACCATAAAGATTTTCAATTTGGTTTTTCACATATTTAATTTCTTAGCAATTAATTTCGAAACAAAAAAAAATTACTCATCATTGTTACATCAGGATTATAATCTCAATTTATTAAATTAATTCGATGTATCAACTAGGAAACTAAAGCTAATTATACGAGGTAGCTTTGTTAAATTATATTTCACACCCTGTTATAACATTTCTTTCCTCAACTTTCTTCATTATGTTTTAATTAGTGCGAAATAATAAGTTTTCTTCTAAATAATCTTATTAATAAAAGCATAAATAAGTAGCCTGATTCCCATCTTTTCTAGCCGAAAGATGATTTTTATCACCAAAGAACTAAGAACTTCATTATTTTTACTTCGATCATTTTTCTTCTATTTATAGCTGTGTTTCTCCTAAGGGGAAAGAACAGGATAATTTCCGAACGGAATAAACTGGCTAAATGATGATTCGTTCTGGGATATTAACTCTTTAAGGACTTAGGATCTGAAAAGAAATTATTTAGTATAGAAGCGTTTCTGTTTTTTTTTATTTTTTAGACGTTTATATAAAATTTAAATAGCCTTAGTATAAACGTCAAATAACAGTTAAATAAATGAGGCTGCAAAATAAGTTACTAAACGAAGATTTAAAATAATGTTTGGAGCATTTTTAAAAATTCTTTTTTGATTTCATTTAAGGAGGCAAAAATAATTGGCTGAAGATTTTATTATAAGGTACCCTGGGGTAATAACGCCAGACGGGGTAATAACGCCAAGTGCTAATATTTCGCATAATTATGAAATAATTTGGTAAATGACACCCATGTGTTCTGCGCAGAAGGGTTTTGAGTCATATAAATCGCAAAAAATAGCTTCAAGTTAATTTGTTTCATTTTTAGGTCTTATTGTTTTAACAAGCAGCTAAAATTAACGCTTGATCTAAAATTTGCGAGATACGTTTTGTGATGTGAAGACTATTTTTTTAATCCGGAAATACTTTGTTAATTGCATAAATTTGTAATACATGTCATGGCCTTTCAAAATGTTGTTGAAGATTTTGGATATCTTCTCGAGATAATTTGTAATTTAAAATATACAGCACAATAACTATAACGGGGTAATAACGCCAATCCTTGCAATTTTTACCCCGATTGATTCCCTACAGTGGCTGAGCTACATCCTAAATACTGATTCAAATAAACACAGTTAAAACTGTGCAATGTTTCTAATAATTCTATTTAAGCGGTTTTTTAAGCAAAAAGAAGCTCACGGTCTGATATTCTTTTGCCTCATCCCCCCTCCCCACATCAAGCCTTTATTTTTCTTACACTTTCACAAAAAAATGAACATTTTGAATAGCTTAGGATGCAATTTGTCAATTCCTAGAGCTGAGAGTTTGTATTTTTAGAATTGAGCAATCTACATGCAATTATTCCAACTTATTTCATAGTTTTGTTTGCACGGCGTTATTACCCATATAGGTGGGTAATAACGCCAAATAGCATTGGTCAAGAAATCACGCCATTACATTTTATGTATTCATATCTGTTAAATTATTTTTTTTATATAGATAGTCAATGAGTTTCTGTATCAAATCATATATTTGTTTGAAAAATACAAACTAAAACTGAGCCGTGAAAATTGCTAGAACCTTAACGTGGCGTTATTACCCCAGGGTACCTTACATTTTTATCTTTTGACATTACAAAAGAGCAACATGTTTGTTAAATTATCGTATATTTAAACTAGAATGACAACGGAAAAAATAATTTTCTTCCCTATTAAAAATTGACGATGAGTTTGATATTTTATAAAACATATTAACTCATTTTTAATTTTAAAAGATTGGTTTGGAGAGACCAAAAATGTTTGCCAAATATGATTTATTTGGAAGATTTAAAAAAAAATCTTTTTTCGATTCTCTAAGGATTTAGGATCTCAAAAAATAAAATAAAATTGAATTAAATTAAATTAAATTAAATTAAATTAAATTAAAAAATAAAAATAAATAAATAAATAAATAAATAAATAAATAAATAATTCTTTAGTATAGAAGTGCTTCTGCTTTTTTTTTGTTTCCCCCCCTTTTTTTTTGTTTTAGGCATTCGTGTAAAATTTGAATAGCCTTAGTATAAACGTCAAGTAATAGTTAAATAAATGAGGTTGCAAAATAAGTTAGTAACGAAGATTTTAAATAGTGTTTGGAGGTTTTTAAAAAGTTATTTTTCAATTCCTTTTAAGAAGAAAAAAATAATTGGTTGAAATTTTTATTATACATTTTTATCTTTTAACAGTGTAAAAGTAACATATATATTAAATTATCTCATGTTGAAAGTAGAATGATAACTGCAAAAAAATAATTTTCTTGCCTTTTAAGAATTAACTATGAGCCTGATTGTTTATAAAACAGATTAATTCATTTTTGATTGTAAAAGATTGGCTTGGAAAGATAAAAAATGATTCACAGGTTTAAATTGTTTGGAAGATTAAAAAAAATCTTTTTTGATATATTTGGAGATTTAGGATCTCAAAAGAAATTATTTAAAACAAAACCGTTTGTATTTTATTTTTATTTATTTATTTTTTTTTTTAGACATTCATATAAAATTTGAATAGGTTTAGTATAAACACCAAATAGCAGTTAAATAAATGAGATTGCAAAATAAAATTATAAACAAAAAATAAAAAATAAATTTATAAACAAAAAATAAAAAATAAAATTATAAACAAAAAATAAAAAATAAAATTATAAACAATAAAATATAAAATTATAAAAATAAAAATAAAAATATAATTATAAAATTATAAAATTATAAAAATAAAATTATAAAAAAAAAATATTTCACTAAACGAAGATTTAAAATAGTGTGTGGAAGATTTTAGAAATTCTTTTTTCGATTTAAGTAGGCAAAAATAATTGATTGAATATTTTATTAGACATTTTTATCTTTTGGTAGAACAAAATAGTAACATGTTTATTAGATTATCACATATTGAAACTAGAATGATAACGGCCAAAAATTAATTTTCTTGTTAATTAAAAAGTGATTGTGAACTTGATCTTTTGTAAAGCAGATTAACTCATATTTGATTTAAAAAGTTTAACCTGGAAAGAACTAAAATGATTCGCAAGTTTAATGTGTTTGGAAGATTAAAAAAAAAAAAAATCTTTTTTGATTCTCTTTAAGGAGTCGGGATCTCAAAAGAAATTATTTAGCATAAAAGTGTTTCTGCTTTTTTTTCTATTTTTAAGACATTTATATAAAAATTTGAATAGCCTTAGTATAAACTTCAAGTAACAGTTTAATAAATGAGATTGCAAAATAAGTTACAAATGAAGATTTAAAATAGTATTTGGGATATTTAAAATTTTTTCTTTGATTTCCTTCATGGAGGCAAACATAACTGGTTGGACATTTTACTATATATTTTTATCTTTTGACAGCACAAAAGAGTCACATGTTTATTGAATTATCGTATGCTGTTTATAAAATTAGAATTGTAAGGGAAAATAAAAGAAATCTTGCTTGTTAAAAATTGACTATGTGCTTGATATTTTCATATTCGGCGCTTTACTGTCTTTGATCTTGTTAAATCATTCTTATAAAAGAAAAAAAAAAAAAAAAGAAGAAGAAGTTTCCTCGTTTTCGGAAAATTTAGCTAGCGATGAATCATTTTCCCCAACGATACTTTATTTCTATTATATCTAGTCATGTGCCGAAAATTCAGTGAAATCAAACCTAAAGTTACCCCCAAAATATCTTCGTATAATACGAAACTTACAACTCGTTTCGTCGCGGAATATTTTCAACAATTACCTCATAAATCCGCACCTCCCTATGTAATATCCTGGTTTGGTAATAGGCAACTTGAATTCAATGTCTTCCCATTTATCATTTGTTACAGGACAATTGTCAAAGCGGCATGACCCGGATAATTAGCCGGTTAAGATAGGGGTAAGGCAGTGGGATTATCCGACATACGGGCGTCTGCTTTCATCGTTTTGGCATTCATTCGGAGAGAAATATTATCCCGAAACTGTTGCCCGCCTAAGCGGCGGACAGTTTGGGAGATTTGGGCGGTTATTTTGGAATAGAAGGAGGAAGAGAGACTGCAGAGCCTAGAGCTCTCAGTGGAATTACAATCTTAGAAAACTGTAATGAAGGCAAGCATTGCTCGTAATAACTGACAAATGCAGCATTTAATTGTTTTCAAGAGTGGAGAGTGTGACTATAAATATTCTGCGGCTGTCAGAAATAAGTACGAATTGTGTCATTCAAATTGCAGTGATCGGATTGTAGGCGCATAGCTTTTCCACATCGAATGTGATATTTAGATTTAGATTTTAATAATGATTTTAAATGAGTAAAAAAATCTTACATGCATGGAAAAATACAATATTATAAGTATAAAAGCATAATGTACAATAAATGCATAGTAAAATATAACTTGACAATAAATGTAATTTTTTTAATAAGAAATATTTATTATTGCTATGTAATTTTAATACAGTTAGTTAATATATAATGCTCATTAAAAAGTCGATACTTGTCAAAGCAGGGGTATGCGTAAACTTTGAGGTTACGCACAGAGGTTATAGGGTGTATGTTATGAGTTTGAGGCACGACTAAATGCGCACTAAAAATATAAATTGATGATGAATGTAAAAAAAAAAAAAAAAAAAAAAAAAAAAAAAAAATAGAATTATTTATTATTACTATGTAATTTTAATGCAACTTGTTAATATATAATGCTCATTAACAAGTCGATATTCGTCAAAGTAGGGGTACTCGTAAACTTTGAGGATACGCAAAGAGGTTATAGGGTGTATGCTATGAGTATATGGCAGAAACAAAATACGGTGTTGTGTAAATTAGACAGTGTAAATTATTATTATTTTTTTTATTTAAATCAATCTAAAGTAGCCCATTAGGTATTGACGATAAAATAATATTGGAAATATTTTTCCAAGCTATTCTCTGTCTTAGTGTTGGATAATGTGTGAAAATTAGGCTGTTATTTTAAAATAGAAGGAGGAAGGGAGACTGCAGAGCCCAGAGCTCTTAGTGGAATTGCAATCTTAGAAGAAAATATAATGAAGGCAAGCATTGCTCGTAATAACTGACAAATGCAGCGTTTAATTGTTTTCAAGAGCGGAGAGTGTGACTATAAATATTCTGCGGCTGTCAGAAATAAATAAATTTTGTTTCATTGATCAGATTGTAGGCGCATAGCTTTCGCTACATCATTTGAGATATTTAGATTTATGTAGCATATTTGATTATAAATTTTAAAAAAATGTTATGTGTGGAGAACAATGCAATGTTACAAGTATATAAATATAATGTACAATAAATGCATAGAAAAATATAAATTGACAATAAATGTAATTTTTTTAAATAATTATTTACTATTACTATGTAATTTTAATATAATCTGTTAATATATCATGTTCATTAACAAGTCGATACTCGTCAAAGTAAGGGTACACGTAAGCTTTGAGGGTACGGACAGAGATTATAGGGTCTACGCTATTATTATATACATAACCAAAATACGGTGCGGTGTAAAATGAGTCAGTGTTAAATAATTTTTTTTTTCATGTAAATCAAACTCAAGTAGCATATTATATATTAAAGTTAAAATAATATTGGAGATATTTTCCGGACTATTGTCAGACCTAAGTGACGGATCATTTGGGAAAATTGGGCGGTTATTTTTGAATAGAAGGAGGGGTGGCTGCAAAGCTTTCAGTGAATTGCAATCTTATAAAACTATGTTAAAAGTAATCGTCGCTTATAACAAATGACATATGCAGTATTAAACCCTCTGATCACCTAGTAAAAAAGCAAATTTGTAATGTTGTTTTCTCTTTAACTTTTTTAAATGCTAAAAAAAGATTTTTTTTCCCCAACATGTGATATACACACACACACACATATATATACATTATTTCATATAAGCTATAAGCTTTGAAAGTATTAAACATAACATATTTTCTTAAAACTGGATTATATATGAAGAATTATAATTAATTTAAATAGTGTGTATAATGCAGTGAAAACTGCAGTTCAGTGAACTGATATATGATTTCGGAGCGGTGAAAAGGTTAATTGTTTTCAAGAGCGGAGAGTGTGACTATAAAAATTCTGCGACTGTCAGAAATAAACAAGAATTATATCGTTGAAATTCCGGTGTAAGGTAGAATGCAGAGCTTATCTAATTCACATATACTTAGATTTACATATCACACTTGATTTTCAATTCAAAAAATATTATATTATAAATAGAAATATTATAAATGTTAAATTAAATACAGTCAACCAGGGTAACTTTCGCCAAATCGGGGTAACTTTGCCCCAACTTTACGGAACTTTGATCTGTTCTGCCATGGTGGAATCTTGACGAATTTTTTACCATGAGCTGCCAAATTCACACTAGTGCTGCTATCTATATTTTGAGATCAAAACTTTACCGTTAACTAAAGTGATCTAGCAAATTTTTCTCTCTTGGTAAAAAGTTACCTTGATTGTTCAAAAGTTATGCTGATTGATTGTACACATACAACAGATTTCGTATGCTTCAAGGAGTTTCAAGCATCTTTTACTAGAATTTTACCAGTTTTTTTTAAACAAGCGAAAAAATTAATGAAAAAAAGAAACAAAATTAAACCAATACAAGATATCTTACACCCATACATAATAACATTGAGATCATATAACAGTCATTGCATCTTCTCTATTATTTCATTTATAGATAAAAAATGATCGGAGAATTTATTAAGTTACAGACAGGGTTCGTACGCTTTAAAGACTTTCAAGCATCTTTTATCAGCAATTTTTAAGTAATATTCGCCTAAATTTAGTGAAAAGAAAAATTCTATCTTTAGATTTGGTGACGAATCCTTTACGAAATTTCTGGCAAGCATTTAAAGTTTCTCGATTTTTTTTTATGCGTGTGAATCCTGGGCAAATATAATATCATAAATAGGAAAACTTACTACAATTATTTTGTCGATAAAAATAAAATTTTCAAATTAGAATAATTTAATATTATTATGTAAATTTAACCCTTTAGGGTCTGGTATAATATTGATAGTAAATGTCTTTTAATTGAGTATTATTTTGTTATAAGAATTATTTTTGTCACTGTTAACATGTAGTAACATCTCTGTGTCTACGCTTTTACGATGTGACTTCATTATTGTTTAGCATTTAATAATAATAATAATAATAATAATAATAATAAATATTTTCTTAATTCTCTTTGCACTTTTTGCGATTCTTTTATTTTAAGCATACATTTCGCTATTTAAATTTAAAATATTAGTTGCATTTCTAAAGAAATAGCGTGTCATTAAATTCAAAAAAATATTACAAAGTTATAACATCTGTAAAATTTTGTTGAAATTTGATATTTTCCAAACGTCTCCAAAAACTCTTCCTTAGTCTATTTTCACATGAAAATGAATTGAATATTATGCAAAATAACTACACTCGTTAGATTTCAGGCGATGACATTTTCTTAAATTTCAGTAAATTTATTTGGATACTAGTATTAACATAATTGATGTAAAGCCCCTTTTCTCTCAAAATTGAAAAAAATTCGGACCCGAATGTGTTGGCATAATTTGTTCAAATATGATGTTTATTTCAGATTCGGATTAAACAGTTGGTTTTAGTCGGATGTATCCTGATCCACACAGGATTCTACTCCCAAACGACATATGATGAGGTGTACCGAATTAAGTCAGCGAAGAAAAAATTTCATTATTGACATTTAAAGAAAAATATAAAGGCCCATTATATATTGAAGACGACTTATTATTAGAAATATAATCTTGAACTCTTTCCAGTCTAAGCGGCGGGCACTTTGTGAGATTTGGACGTTTATTTTAGAATAGAAGGAGGGGGCACTCCAAATCTCTCAGTGAAATTGCAGGCTTAGGGAACTACACTGTGAAAGCAAGCGTCGCTCGTAATAAGTGACAAATGCAGCGTTTAATTGTTTTCAAGAGCGGAGAGTGGGACTATAAATATTCTGCGTCTGTCAGATATAAACAAGAATTGTGCCTCAAATTTGATACTTAATAGTTGTAGATGTTGAAATAGCAATTCGCAGATTGTAGACGTAAAATTTGTTCATTTGATGCGTATTTATATTTGTATTTCATGATTGCTTTTGAATATAAAAAATGTTTCGACATTCATTGCCTTTCTACGCAAAATGACATGATTCTACACGTACATCGAAAAAGCGTTACTTTAATAATAAAACAATGTAGTATATGTCAATATACCATAAAAATAAAATTGTGATACATTGCTGTGTAGTTTAGTATAATCGTACTTTGAATATAACTTTTGTTCAAGTCTGTCTTAATATATGTATCTTTAACTATAAGAAATTATTCAGATGTTAATTTATGTGTCTTTTAACATATATATATATATACTATGGATCAATGAAATTTTAATTTCATTGTATTTCCCGCCTTCTGGTGCTTGATTGATGATCCAACATTGATTATTAGTTATTCCCCAACATAGATTATTAGTGATAAATAACCAAGCTATAATGCTGGATTACTAGTTTGTCCTCTACTTTCATTTTAAAAACTTCGAATTGATACCAGAAATTCTGAAAGATCAAATTTTCTTTAGGAAATCACTAAACATCTGTCGTTAAGTAAAGAAAACTCTTCAATACGGAATTTCTGATGCGAATGTAAAATTTCAAAATTTAAAAAAGAGGACAAATCTGACAATCCAACTAGAATAGTGGCTAGGGTAGTTAAGTGGTTAAAGCAACAACACGGACGCTGTGGATCCAAGTTCGAGTCCTAGTCATGGGTAATTTTTCTCTCCTGTTAAATTATTGTATTAATTGTGTTCGGGTCTGTCTTAATATAGTAAGACTTTTAATTAATATAACCTTTCCTATTTATATTCTACGTTATAAAATTTTCAAAGATGCTTTTAAACCCTTATGATCTATCTTCGTTTTCTTTATTTCCTGGAGGCATTAACAATCATAATAGTAACGTGCGAAAAACATGTAAAATTACTAAATATAGAACGGAATTGAGAATTTATACATTAATTAACAGAAAATCACATCAGAAGAAAAAAAAAATGGCTTTGATGAATCCCAAAAATGTACTCATAATGAAATTTTACTTGCATCAGTATATAAAGTTTCCTATGAAACATTTAAAAATCCTTACATCCTTTTCAAAATTAAAAGTTAATGCGATTGAAAATAAAAATCATGGAAAATACAGTATCTTGATGCAAAGTAAAGATTAGGAAATACTAAATAATAATTGTTATGTGTTTACAATTTTCTGAATAAAACGATTAAATTTTGCATTTTCAACAATTTATTTCTAAATTATAGAAAATACATTAAAATTAAGCTGTTTCAATAGGGTTTATAATCTGATTTTAGTTTTAAAAAAGCACGTATTTAAAATAACTTCAATACGATTTTGAATATTTTTCGCTGGTAGTTAAATTAAGTATAGATAAAGAGTGTTTTAGTTTATTTAAATTAATAAACTCACAATGAAACAAACATCTAAAATTACAAAAATACACTGGTTTCCAAAAATTAAGGAAAAATCACAAAAATAGCGATAATTCAAAATATTACATGTAGATTTTAATGAAACTCAGACACAATATACAACGCATAGTAAGGTATAAAATAACATGAAAAGAAATTACCAGACAATTATGGTGTTTCAAAAAATAGTAAAATTATAAAATTAACCAAATCAGTTTGCCAGTTTGGTATAGGAAAAGTACCTTTAATATTCCGTGTGACCCCCCCTAGTAGCTATGCAGCACATACAGCGATGTGTCATAATGTCAATTATGCGGTCGATGAGTTCGCTGGGAAGTAAGAGCCATTGCTCTTCCAAAGCAGTTGTAAGAGTGGCAAGGGCCAGAGGAGGAGGGTTGAGAGCAGCGACACGTCTCCCTAAAGCATCCCAAACATGCTCGATGGGATTCAAGTCCAGTGATCGAGCTGGCCATTCCATGCGCTGAATTGTCTGGTGCTGAAGATAATCTTCCACGATGCGAGCCCTGTGAGGTCTAGCGTTGTCGTCCTGTAACAGGAAATCATTACACATTGCACCGGCATGAGGTGGCACATATGCATCAAGTATGTCATCTCTATAGACGTGAGCATTCACGGTTCCATGTGGAAAGACATGGAGGTCTGTGCGTCCACCCAAAGAGATACCACCCCAAACGCAGACACTGCCTCCTCCGTATGAATCTCTTTCACGAATGTTTGATGGATGATAGCGTGTTCCCTGTTCTCTCTAAATCAAACAACGCCTACTATCGCTTTGGAGGCTAAACCGGGACTCATCCGTGAAGAGAACACGCCTCCATTGATCAGCCATCCAGTGGACATGTTGACGTGCCCTCATCAAACGTTCTCTCCGGTGACGTGAGGTGAGTGGCACACAAATTGCTGGTCGCCTCGCGTAAAGTCCACCTTCGTGAAGCTTTCTACGCACAGTAGACATTGACACCAACCTTCCAGTGGCTGCAGAAAGGCAGGGTCTAAGGTGAGATGGGGTTGCGGCTCTATTCCTTTTTACACATAACTGCAAATATCGATCGTCTGTGCTTGGCTGAACCTTCTTGTACCCGAACCAGTGGTTTAAAATCGTTGCCAAAGCCTATGAACCATCGAAGGACTCACATTAAGCTATCTATCTACCTCTGTCTGACTTTGTCCTGCTTCCAGTCTCCCAATAGCTCTAAATCGCAGTTCTGTGGACAAATGATGCCTCGAGGTCATTCTAATGAATTGGCTATCCTAGATTTATAATATCACTATCACAGCGACAACTGTAACCTTACTCTCTAACGTGCATTTTTATGTGCCTCACGGATGACGCAATGCGATTGCAGCGCCACTGATTTGCATTTGGTATTTTTATTCAGCATCTTTTATTTAACAATATATGCAAATTTCATACGTGATTGCTTTCTTTTCGTACGAGTTATCGCCATTTTTGTGATTTTTCCTTAATTTTTGGAAACCAGTGTATTAAGCCTTTGCAATCTGGTAACATTTATACGAATTTTATTCAATTGCCACCATTTTTTTAACAGAAGCTACACGAAAAAAAAAGTGTCGATCTATTAAAAAAACTTTAGTGATCTTTGTAATTACTAAAAAATTTTTAGTACTCTTAGTCGGTTACAAGAAAATCTGTAAGAATTACTAGAAAAAAGTTAGCAACGAATAGAGTTAATAATTTTATATTTTTAATAGCTATTACTAAAACTCACTTGGTGTGGCCTTTAATAGTATAGTGGTTATAGTAACGGACTCCATGCTAAAAGGCCTCGGGTTCGATACTGGCCACTGCCAAATACGTCTCGAATATATTTAGTGTAAGTATTCGTTAATAAAGGGATTATGATTATATTGTCGGATCAGTAGCAATGTTTGGTGCTGCCATCTATTGCGGTTTTGCCGAAAATCTTCCGCTTCAGAAGTCTGGATGCAGCTCGAAGGAAACTCCTGCCCTTTGGGCCCACGTAATGGTTATTAAAAATAATTTTGGAGCTATTACTAAAATTTACTTGGTGACTCATACTAAAAATTTTTAAGTTAGTTATACAAAAAATTCTTTTGCTTAGTTTACTAAAGAAATGCTTGTTTCGCTTGCAAAAAAAAGTTTGTAATGGTTACTAAAAATTCTGTGGAATACAAATTTACTAAAAAAATTTTAGTAACCTCTTGAATTTTTTTTTACAGTGTACTGTCGATGATACAATAACAAAATTGCTCCTATTGAGTGTCAAATTTTATTTCACTTTATTACTGGCATCAAAGCAAATTTTGCAAAGAACATTTTTTACCGAGTAAGACTCGGGCTGGAACTATGATGTGTTAAAGATAAAAAGAAATAAAACATTAATTGTAATCACTTACAGCTAAAATTTCGTATATCAAGTCTCAAATGAATTAAGCAGTTTAAAGTAGCATATTAATATGCTAATAGCAATTTCAACATTTGCCTCTTTCTTTTATAGCAATATGACAAGACTATCTCAATCACTTTCAGCGCTTTGCATTTTTGAAGAGATTTTAGACAGCTATTTAAGTTTTATTCCCTTCATAATCCCACTAAATCATACATTTGCACACGCAAAGAAAGCAAAAATAAAAAAATAAAAAATTCCCAGCGTCTTCCTCCACCATTTTTGCATACATCATTCAAGAAGTATACATCGCCAATGAAGAGAAAAGCAATAGGGGTAGAATGAAACTTTTCCACCGAAAACAGATCAATACACTGTCTCGATGATTTAAGTAGAAGAAAATGTTTTTATTTTAAAGGGGCCGCCCCTGCTCTGGCATGCATCTATTTCTGAGACTGATGTTCTACGGGAAGGTAATAAATCTTCTTAACCCAGTGAAGCCTTTTGAATAAAACGTTGCCGTTTAAAAGAGTCTCCCAGTTTTGATTTCTGGCCGAAGCCAGGATGCAGAACGTGTTCCATCAAACTTATACGCCGAAGCGGGTGTCACGTATGACAGTGTTACACATTTTTGCTGATCTGATTTGGAATTATTTGGAAAATGTGATGGAAGGGGTAAAGAATGAAACCTGGCAATGTCCCGAGGACGGAATTTTTGCTCTTTTTCTTTTTCTTTGTTTTAATGCAAAGAATGAAAAGGAATTTTTATTTTTCCCTCGAGAGAAAATAGGACTTTATTAAATTGAGGGTTTGAGTTAAGAAGCTTTTGACAGATGGTGACGTCCCTATTTTTAGTTTAAGTTAAAGGATTCTAAAGGCTGAATGAACTGTAACTCAATTTCTAAAACACATGTCATTTATAAAAATGCTTTTTATAATTCGATTACAATTTTTAATTTATAAATGAATGAGTAATTTTGAACTTAAAAATTCTTTAATAAATGTTTTAAGAAGTGCCTTCAACTTTAATTTCTAACCAAACAAGGAGATAGAACGCGTTCCATCAAACTATGGATCAAAGAGGGTGTCATGTATGACAGTGTTACACATTTTTGCTGATCTGATTTGGAATTATGTGAAAAATGTGATGGAAGGGTTAAAGAACAAAACCGAACAATGTCCCGAGGACGAATTTTTGTTTAATTTAATGCAAAGAATAATAAAAGAATTTTTTTTTCTTGGGAGAAAAAATAGGGCTTTATTAAATTGAAGGCTTAAGTTACGAAGATTTTGATAGATGGTGATGTCCATATTTTTAATTTAATTTAAATGATTGTAAAGACTGATTGAAGTATAACGCAATTAATTTTTAAAACAGGTGTCATATACAGATACTTCTTATAGTACATTAAAAATTTTTATTACAAAAATCTATGATTAACTTTGAACTTTAAAAACTTTTAAAAAAGGCTATAGTTCTTAAAGCCTTTTTTAAAAGTTTGTCTTTAGCTTTCATTTCTAGTTAAATACAGACATAGATTGTGTTCCATCAAACTATGTGCCAAATGAGAGTGTGATAAATATTTGCTGATCTGACTTGGAATTATTCAGAAAATAGCATGGATGAGGAAAAGATTGTATCATAGCAATGAGTTTTCTTTATTTTAATGCAAATAATGAAAAGGAAGTTTTTCCCTTTAGAAAAAATGCGACTTTAATAAATTGTGGGTTTGAGTGAGCATTTGGTAGATGGTGAATTCCCCCTGTTTTTAGAAAAAGTTAAATATCTGTATAATTTGTTAATTTAATTTGTTAATTATAATTTGTTAATTTTTTAAACAATTGTTATAGAAGATTGGTTTGTTATAAATCGATTCATATTTATATTATATAAATTCATGAGCAGTTTTGAACTTGAAAATCCTTTAAAAAGGAGAATTTAAGAAAGCCTTTTAACTTTGATTTTAAGGCAAACACAAACTGTATAGTACACGTTTTATTAAACAATGTGACGAAGAAAATGCAGTGTTACATGTTTATGCTATTTATTTTTATAATTTATGGAAATTGATGGAAGTTGTTAAAAATAAATGTTAGTAAAGTTCTAAAGACATTATTTCACTTTATTGGAATAATCATGGAGTAACATAAACCATAATTTTAGTAAATTAAATGCTGCTGCCGGTTATATGTTGAATTTTTGCATGCTATATTCGTTATGGTTTCTGTTAAAATGGGTGGATAGCCTATATTACAGATTTAGATTCTTTTTTACTGTTTTTAAGTTTTTTCTTTAACACATTTTAGCATTAAACGAAGTATGTTATCTCTGGATATTTGAACTTGTTAGAAATATAGGCCATTACTTGGTTTTTTACTCCCAAGCTCGTCAAATAATATCGAATAATATAATTATAATGTATGCTAAAGGGAATTTCCAAAAACTATGATTGTTAAAATAATGAAACATTTATTTCTTTTTCACAAAATTTTGAGAGGAAAGTATTTAAATCACATATACTTTTCTTTTCTTTTCTTTTCTTTTCTTTTCTTTTCTTTTTTTTTTTTTTTTTTTTTTTTTTTTTTCAAAACAACATTAATACTTCCAAAGTAAAAATCTGACATTAAAAAAAGGAAAATGAATGAAATCTTATTCCATAAAAAAGAACAATACGCAGTAAAAACTTTTCTGCTTTGATCATAAATGAAATGTCACCTGTTAAAATAAATAAAATCGTCGCGACTCCCGTTTTCATTCGGGCAGGTAAAAAATTCAAAAGAAATTCACCAAGTAACACGTAACCCATTTAGATGGAATTTAGTACTTTTTCGATTAAATTGGATTAAAAAAGAAAAGGAAAGAAAATGGAAATGGGAAAAAAAAAGGATAAAAGTGAAATGGTTAATCAAAATTTAGTGAGAATTTTTTTTTCTTTGCTTAAAAAGAAGGTAAGTTTATTATTATTATTTTTAAAAATATGATTCGGAAAAATGTTGAAGAAAATATGGCATTGTTATGAATATCATTCGATTTTTTAGTTTCCCATGTTAACGTTTCTGAAATAAATGTGACTGATCTATTTAGAAGATATTAGAAATTAAATTTTTATAATTTTTCCCATACAGCATTGGAGAAAAAAAAATATTTTTTTTTTTTTTTTAATAATATGGTTGAATTATCTGATCTCATAAAAATGTTATTTATCAAAATGCATTTCAAACGAGGACTCTAGAAATCAAAGGGAACAAGTAACAAAAAAAAAAAAAAAAAAAAAAAAAAAAAAAAAAAAAAAATGAGCTAAGTGCACAGACGACTGGAAATATGCTTTTTTTATTTTCAGATAAACAAATATAAGTGATTTTCTAATTATGTGTTGCGTTTTGAATTCATAAACCACTTTTACCGAATAATAAAGAATATTGATTAATTATAAATTTAAAGAAAACTGTACTCTACTTTTTTTTACAGTTATTGGAATAAGAGTTCAAAAACCACAATGACAGAAGCGACAGTTTCCTATTTAAATTCAGTCAATTATTATCGATGTTCAAATGTAACATCACTTATCTTTCAACACAATTTACTTTAAATCGAATTTTTATCACTTGTACCCCTTGGCTTTTGAGGTCATAAGATAATAAATAGGATGACTATTTAATATGATAATTTCTAATTTTGCAAAAAATGAAAGATTAAATTTCAGATTTCTTCCTTTCTTTCAACCCCCGCCCCCCTTTTTCTTTTTGTTGTTGTTGTTTCAAAACGTTAACATTTTCAAGGTAAGGTATAAATTCTACTACCTTTCACAATAAAGTTCGGTGAATGAATCCAAAACGACCGATCTGGCAACACTGAGGAAGCAAAACGCTGCACCTGCATAGAGGCAAGTATATATCATCTTCCCCCACGGTTGTTCAGGTGAGTGTCGTTTATGTTCTGTGTAAGACGTGCTTTACTAAGTTCTTGTTCAATATGTTACTTCTTAACTGAGAACAGGAAAATGAACGAATAAAAGATCAGTTTAAAGGTTGGTTTTAAGCTTTACAAGACATCGAAAGAAATTCATGAGAGATTGTGTAGATTGAACACCTATCATACTCGCCAGGTCACAATCCTCCAGACTTCTTCCTATTTTCACGACTCAAACTCTCTTTGAAAGAGATTTGACCATATTGCTGACATCCAACGAAACGTGACGAAGCTTCTGAACTCCATCCCAAAAGAAGACTTCTTGCGAATTTCCCAGGACATGTAAAGCAGATCTCAGCGGTGCATAGTTATAGAAAATGTCTATTTTGAAGGATAGTATGGTAACTTTCGTTAATATTTAAACTACATTAATGCTACAGGACTTTTCACCGAACTTTATTGTCAGAGGTAGTATATGTAAAATTGAAAATAAGTATCACATTATATAAACAAAATAACAATATAAATGGTTCTTTTGATCATAAATAAAATGTCACATCTTAAGGCACAAAATCGAGTTTTCAAATCGGCAGATAAAAAATTCAAACAAAACCAACAATGTTACACGTAACTCATTTTAGAAGGAATTTAATAGTTTTTTGGACTAAATTGGATTTTTTAAAAATTACTTTTAGTACAAAAAATGCCCGAAAAAAAGCGTGAAAGGACAGAGAAAATCAAAATCTATTGTTTTCTTTAGATTATTTTTTTATCTATAAATATTTTTCAGAAAAATTTGAAAGAATTTGTTGCGTTTCTACAAATAGTGTTTGATTTTTTTTCAGTTTCTTATTTTAACATTTCTCAAGACAAATGATTTAACAGTCGAAGATTAGAATATATGGTATTTTTTTCTTTCACATGTAAATCTGGAAAATTCTGTAAACTAACATAAAAAAGTTAAGTATTTTTTTTTCAAACATCATCACATAATCAGATCTTCTTAAATTTTACTTTTGAATAATAATAATCGTGTGTGATAATTCAGAATTATCACAGGTTTTTAAAGCAAAACAGCAGAAATATGCATTTATTTCTCACCATTTATTCACCATGAAACTGTAAACTCAAAGTGGCCCTTATTCTCAAAGTGAAACTGTCAGCGATATTATAAAGGATCGTTACATCATTATCGATCAACGGAACCGACAGTCAGATGACAGTCGGGTGAATGGGTCGATCACCAGCGTTGCCCCTTTGATGACACTCCGACACGAAGCGAAAGTACCAGACGACCGGGAGGCCAGACAGCTGGCGCCGTTTCTTGGCGGTCGGGAGTGAAACTCAGGTGCAAATAGCAGCACGATTTTACTATTCATTTAATCAGAGAAAGATCATTAATGTTCATGATTGGTTTGTGACCTCTAAGGGGAGCTCCAGAGGAAAACCTGGATCGGAAGAAAAAAGGAGGAAGCCAGAGTGTGTTCTCTCGGATAAAGTGAAGTAGCTCGGATTGAGAGCTGGAAAAAGCATATCCCGCCAGAGGATATTAGAGTGTGATCTGATCGCAGAGCCCTGTGCAGAATCGTGGAGTGTACTCTCGCCAGGAGAGACAGCGATAACTCTCGTCTTGAGAGGTTAGATAACGCAGTTATCTGTGACTTTTAGTGAGCAGCCAAATAGCTCGATAGGGGAAGTTCCGACTTCTACGGTGTGTGTAAGCTAACGATACTTTGCGTTAATTACGGACTTTGAGTTAAAGGAACTCTAATTAAACTGAGAGGAACTGAACTTTAGTTGAAGCTGGTTGGTCAAACAGCCTATGTGCTTTATTATAATTAAAATGCTGTAAATATTTATCCAGATGATCTTTTGTGTTCTACGAATAATAAATAGATTCTCCTTTAAATATCCTTGCCTTGATTATTCGCCGAGCAGCACACACGCTACCTACCTCAATAGCAGATAATCTATTGAGGGCTAAGTTATTACACTTGGATAATACGAGCTTAAAATTGCTAAATGTTTACACATATCTAAGATATTGTATTGAATTTTAAACAATTTCGAGACTTTTAAGTTTACAATAATAAGCCAATGGTGAAATCTAAAGGAATTTATCTTCCATCTATCCAAGAGGGGATTCGAACAGTAAACAAGTAAGACAAATCATTCACCAGTCATAGATTATGAAACGCTTTCCAATATTTCCAAAAAAATTTAACAAAACTTCGTTATTTAGATAAATAAGGTGTTACTGTCTGTAGCCAAATACGTATTCCAATACTTTTGATCAGCCTTGTATTTGATCTGTAGGTTGATAGATACACAATATAATGGGAAATTTTAGTTAAAAAAATAGTTGCAGGTTGAGATTTCTCTTTCAGCAATTTATGCTAATAAATGGAAACACTTTGTTCAGCCTTGTAGTTTACATAGTACTTCATTACACACCAGTATTTAACTCAAATTTAATTCCGACTAAACGCTCTTAAAACTAATGAAATCACATTTCCAGAAATGATTATCCATAGATAAATATGCATCTAATTATTTGGTGCGCTCTACAAATTGAATGCTGCCCAGCATAAAATTGCATAATTCTTTTAAACACTACCGTAAGAAATGTCCGCTCATATTCAGCAATCTTTACAAACTCTTTTGTGCAGCCCTGTATATCGATTATAGCATTTAGATATAAATTATAAGGCATTCATAAATTTAGTGAAACAAAAGCGCGTATCCCAATTAAAAATGCATTTCATCTATCCATCAGCCATCATCGCTAATATATAATACATCGGATAGAATATAAAATTTGAAATCTTTTGTGCGTCCATGTAAATGCTATGCACTTAGTATTATGGTTGAAATAACCTATATTATTATTAATTTTTAAAAAAGATGTTTTTTATTTCCAAAAACCGGTTCCGAAAGTGAAAGTGTACTAATTAAAAATACCTGTAATTTTTTTTTTTTTTTTTTTTGTAAAAAGATGTTATACGAAGGTTTTTGTTACCTTTTATCTAGGAACTGAAATCTTCATATTGAACTTAAAATAAAGTTAATATTTAAAACTCTGTACGTTTTTAAATTTTCACTAACGAAGAGACATTTCCCCATGCACCTCTTTTGATAAATAACTCTATCCCCCCCCCCCCTCTGAAGTAAACTGTAACTTATCGCATCAGATAATACATTACGAAATATCGTTAAATACGCTATTTATTATCGTTCTTTATCAAACACGTGAAATAGCTTTATTTACAAAAAAATTGCAGCGAAAACTCAATGATGCTAGATATGGTGCTCTAAGCAGAAGGAAAAGTAAGTATCGAGCCCAAAATAATCGAAATAGAAAATAATCCAAGGGAGATTACATTTTGTTTTTGTCCCTTTTTTTCCCTCCACAACTTCCAGATATTTGTGGAGCCTTGATTTATTCTTTTCATAAAGACCGGTGGAATTATTCTCCAGAACGGACAAAAGGAAATCATATCAGTTATCGATAGAGGTTCGATAATTGGGTCTGACTGGTCATTTCATTGAGGTTTCAGAGCTTTTTTTCTCTCTCTCTCTTTTGATAAACATCTCGAAGTGAGGATAATAGTACATGATGAAAACCTTTAGATTCATAGAACATTTTAACGTGTTTTATGTAGAAAAAGATAAACTAAGTGTTGCGTTAACATAAAAAAAATTAGAAGAAAATATTTTAAAAGCAATTTATATTGGAAAATTTCATTCACATTATTAAGCTACGTTATCAGTGTAGGATAGATTATAGTTTTGGTGTAGTTGAATTTCATTGAGAATTTTATTGAAGTCCATAACTTATAAAGGTTTGACACTTTATGCATTTTTAGGATCCAACTTAGGCACTCTAGGATCTAGGGTCAAGCATCATTCTGGGGGGGGGGGGGGAGATCTTTTCTAGTACTGAATTTCATACATATTGCATGTAAGTTGCATACATATTGCATGTTTGTTACTTAACAATACAAATAAAAAGTTCTTTTTTACTGAATTAATAATGCATTTTTTTTTCATTTTTAATATCAGTTTTTCCTTTAAAAATAACTTTATTTTGAAATAAAAAGAAAATTATTCTATCTTTTAAAAACTTTATTTGCGAGACCTTGGTTCTGTGCTTAACATTTTGCATTACGATCATACATTGTTTGTACTCGTCTAGATATGTTCCCTCTTAAAGTTTGTAGGAAAGTTTTTGAAAAACTCTTTATATATTTTCTGTACATAAAATAATTAAAATTTATATTCAAAACATATTTAATATCGTCATGATGCAAATTCTAATAAATAAAGATCATAATTCCAACTAAGAGATATTTTTTGACATCAAATAATTAATTTATTAGAAATAAACCTCTCTCGAATCAGAATTAACTCCATTTAAACTACTAAACGTCTTATTTAAAAGTAGGTAGAATATCTACCATCTTCCATATTTCAGCATTCTGTAGTGGTATTTAACTTCAGTATAAACTAAAGCCGAAACTTGTAATTGTATCAAGCAAGTAATGACAGTTAATTCTTAATGACTGAACTCCTGGAGAGAATATAGAAGGTGATTTATTTTTGCTTTCTTTATATTTATTTTGTGTTCGTGAAATTATCTTGTAAACAAGCTACTAGATTGTAAAGATTTCTAGAAGAGTCGCAACTGAGCCGAGATGAAGATGAAATTCCGAAAAAAGTATTTTCTTAAAATAAAGAATAATATTTTCGCTAAATAAAGGTGTGTTACAAAGGTACTATGTAAACTACAGGACTGAACGAACAAAGTGTTTCTATCTGTATGTATTAATTGTTGAAAAATAAATCTGAACCTGCTATGCGTTTTTCTTGGAAAACTAAATTTTCTCTTTATATATGTACATCTACAGATAAAATACAGGGCTGTTCATAAGTATCGGAATGCATATTTGACTCTATTTCATAATATATGCCCACACATGAATTATCTTACCTTTTTAGTATTAGATAAGCACTGTTGGAATTATGATCATACATTGTTTGTGCTTGTCTGGATATGTTTTTTACCTTCTTAGTCCTTGTTGGAATTTTTTTAATCATTATTGATAAATTTTATGCACATAAAATAAATAAAATTTACATTCAAAATATATTTAATATCGTTATGATGCAAATTTAAACAAATAAAGATCGTAATTCCAACTAAGAGATTTCTTTGACATCATTCATTTATTAGAAATAAACCACTCTCTAATCAGAATTAACTTCATTTAAACTACTGAACGTCTTATTTAAAAGTATCTAGAACATCTACCATCTTCCGTATTTCAGCATTTTGTAGTGGTATTTAACTTCAGTATAAACTAAAGCCAAAAGTTGTAATTGCATCAAGCAAGTAATGACAGTTAATCCTTAATGACTGAACTCCTAGAGAGAATATACAAGGCGGTTTATTTTTGCTTTCTTTATTTTGTGTTCATGAGATTATCTTGTAAACAAACTAGATTGTAAAGATTTCTAGAAAAGTTGTAACTAAGTCGAGATGAAGATGAAATTCTGAAAAAAGTATTTTCTTAAAATAAAGAATAATATTTTCTCTAAATAATGGTGTGTTACAAAGGTACTATGTAAACTACAGGACTGAACGAACAAAGTGCTTCTATCTGTATGTATTAATTGTTGAAAAAGAAATCGGAACCTGCTATGTGTTTTTCTTGGAAAACTAAATTTTCCCGTTATATAACATGTATGTCAATCTACAGATAAAATACAGGACTGTTCAAAAGTATCGGATTGCATATTTGACTGTATTTCATAATCTATGCCCACACATGAATTTTCTTACTTCTTTAGTATTCAAGAGCCTTTTTGTACTCTTGGTATTATGATCATACATTGTTTGTACTTGTCTGGATATGTTTTTTACCTTCTTAGTCTTCTTGGAATTTTTTAAGCTTTATTGATAAATTTTATGTACATAAAATAATTAAAATTTATATTCAAACTATTTTGAATATTGTTATGATGCAAATTCAAACAAATAAAGATCGTAATTCCAACTAAGAGATTTCTTTGACATCAAAGCAATCGTTTATTAAAAATGAACCACTCTCTAATCAGAATTAACTTCATTTAAACTACTGAACGTCTTAAATAAAAGTATCTAAAACATCTACCATCTTCCGTATTTCAGCATTCTGTAGTGTCTTCTGTTAACTTCAGTAGAAACTAAAGCCAAAACTTGTAATTGCATCAAGCAAGTAATGAAAGTTAATCCTTAATGACTGAACTCCTGGAGAGAACATAGAAGGCGGTTTATTTTTACTTTCTTTATATTTATTTTGTGTTCTTGAGATTATCTTGTAAACAAGCTAGATTGTAAAGATTTCTAGAAAAGTTGTAACTGAGATGAAGATGAAAGTCCGGAAAAAGTATTTTTATTAAAATAAAAGGTAATACTTTCGCTAAATATTGGTGCTTAATAAAGGTACTAAGTAAACTACAGGACTGATCAAAGTGTTTCCATCTATATGTAGAAACTGCGGAAAGAGAAATCTCGATATCAACCTACAGATCAAATACAGGGCTGTTCAAAAGTATTAGAATACATATTTGTCTACAGATGGTACACCTTATTTATGTAAATAACGAAGTTTTGTGAAAGATTTAGGAAATCATTGAAAGTGTTTCATAATCTATGCCTAATGCATGATTTATCTAACTTCTTTACAATAAGATGAGCCCTTAAGTGGTTAACTCTTTGCACTGCGATCATACATTCTTTGTGCTCGTCTAGACATGTTTTATACTGGAAAATGTTTAAAATCCTGTCTATATATTTTATGTACATAAAATAATTAAAATTTGTATTCAAAGCACATTTAATATCATAATGGTGCAAATTCAAACAAATAAAGATCGTACTTCCAACTAAGAGATATTTTTTGATATTAAAGCATTCATTTATTAGAAATAAACTATTCTATAATCAAAATTAATTTCCTTTAAACTACTGAACATCTTAAATAAAAGTAACTAGAACAAAACATCTTCCGTATTTCAGAATTCTGTAGTGATATTTAACTTCAGTAGAAACTAAAGCCGAAACTTGTAATTGCATCAAGCAAGTAATGGCAGTTAATCCTTAATGACTGAACTCCTGGAGAGAATATAGAAGGCGGTTTATTTTTACTTTCTTTATGTTTATTTTGTATTCTTGAGATTATCTTGTAAACAAGCTAGATTGTAAAGATTTCTAGAAAAATTGTAACTAAGCCGAGATCAAGATGAAATTCCTGAAAAAGTATTTTCTTAAAATAAAGAATAATATTTTCGCTAAATATTGGTATTTAATAAAGGTACTACGTAAACTATAGGGCTGAACAAAGAATTTTCATTTATCAGCATAATCTGCTGAAAGAAAAATCTCAGCTTGCAATGCGTTTTTTTTTTTTTTTTTTAACTAAAATCTCCAATTATATTGTATGTCTATTGACCTACAGATCAAATAATAACGCTGATCAAAAGTATTGGAATAAATAATTGGCTATAGACAGTAACACGTTATTTATATAAATATCCAAGTTTTGTTAAAGATTTAGGAAATGTCTGAAAGTGTTTCATAATCTATGCCTAACGCATGATTTCTCTAACTTTTTTACAATAAGAAGAATTCTCAAGGGCTTAACTCTCTACATTAAGATCATACATTGTTTTTGCTCGTCTAGATATGTTTTATATCCTCTTAAAGTTTGTTGGAAAATTTTTTAAAAACTCTCTATATATTTTCTGTACGTAAAATAACTAAAATTTATATTCAAAATATATACAATATCTTTATCATGCAAATTCTAACAAATAAAGATCATAATTCCAACTAAGAGATTTTTTTCATCAAAGCATTCATTTATTAGAATAAACCACTCTCTAATCAGAATTAACTTCATTTAAACTACTAAATATCTTAAATAAAAGTAGCTAGAGCATACCATTTCAGCATTCTGTAGTGGTATTTAACTTCAGTAGAAACTAAAGCCGAAACTTGTAATTGCGTCAAGGAAGTAATGACAGTTAATCCTTAATGACTGAACTTCTGGAGAGAATATAGAAGGGGTTTATTTTTTACTTTCTTTATATTTATTTTGTGTTCTTCAGATTATCTTGTAAACAAGCTAGATTGTGAAGATATCTTGAAAAGTTGTAACTTAGTCGAGATGAAGATGAAACTTCGAAAAAATTGTTCTTATTAAAAAAAGGGTAATATTTTCACCAAAAATTTATGTTTAATAAACATAGTACGTAAACTACAGGACTGATTAAAGTGTTTCCATCTATATGCAGAAATTACGGAAAGAGAAATCTCAACCTGCTATGCGTTTTCTTGGAAAACTAAATTTTCTCATTATATGGTATATATATCAACCTACAGATCAAATACAGGGCTGTTCAAAAGTGTTGGAATACATGTTTGTCTATAGATTTGTCTATAAGCCTTATTTATGTAAAAAACGAAGTTTTGTTAAAGATTTAACTATAAAGATTTAAGAAAGTGTTTCATAATCTGTGCCCAACACATGATTTCACTAACTTCTTTACAATAAGAAGAGCGCTCAAATGATTAACTCTTAGCATTACGATAATACATTGTTTGTGCTCGTCTAAATATGCTTTATACCTTCTTAAAGTTTATTGCAGAATTTTTTAAATCATCTCTGTGTATTTTATGTACATAAAATAATTAAAATTTATATTCAAAACACATTTAATATCGTCATGATGCAAATTCCAAAAAATAAAGATCGTTTTTGACATCAAAGCATTTATTTATTAGAAATAAACCGCTCTCTAATCAGAATTAACTTCATTTAAACTACTGAAGTCTTAAATAAAAGCTGCTAGAACATCTACCATCTTCCGTATTTCAGCATTCTGTAGTGGTATTTAACTTCAGCAGAAACTAAAGCCGAAACTTGTAATTGCATCAAGCAAGTAATGACAGTTAATCTTTAATGACTATGAACTCTTGCAAAGAATATAGAAGGCGGTTTATTTTACTTTCTTTATATTTATTTTGTGTTCTTGATATTATCTTGTAAACAAGCTAGATTGTAAAGACTTCGAGAAAGGTTGTAACTAAGTCGCGATGAAGATGAAATTCCGAAAAAGTATTTTTTTAAAAAGAAAGTAATATTTTCGAATTTTTTCTAATTTTTTTTCCTGATTTGTTCCGCATAACTTGCAGTATTATGTGCTTCATTTTCGCAGTAATTGTTATTAAAGCTCTAAATTAAACCTTTATGCTGCGAAACTACTTTAAGGTTAACACCCGAAAATACGTTATGAAAATCATTTAGCGTATCAATTAGCACTAATAAAATTTAAAATAAAATGTAGATCGTTTGTTTTATCTCGTTCAAAAAAAATTTATTTGTAGCACAGAACAAAAAAGTTAAAAAAAAATGATTTATCTTTCATTTGTATCTATTTCAGTCTTCTTGATGTTGGAAGGTTGTGGGTGGAAAGTTTTAGTCCTTAAATGTTTTTATATTTCTAATGTAAGAGATAAGAGTCCATACATTTTTTAATTTTATAAAATACTTTTTAAAAAATTATAAAAAATCGAGTGGAGTTGTATATATTACACAAAATCCGTATAAATATATATTTTGTTGATTAATTTTTACTGTCATTATACTTCTTAAACTCATTAACTGATTTTGTAAATTTTCTAATGAATTAAAAAAATATCAGGAAAAATACTTTAGATGAAATTTCCTTTATTTTACAACTTTAAACATACAGTGTTAACGCTAGTTTATGGTTATTTTAAATTATTTTATTGGCATTTAATTATAATAAATTGGTAAAATTTTCATAATATTTACGATTACGCAGAATTGTAGCCGGAAAAAATATTATACAGTAACATTATAAAATAAATCTCTTGCATTTGCGTATTCCCAAAGGATTATTAAGAATTATTTTTAAATGGAGCACTTATTTAAATGAAATTACAAAATCGATTGTGATATATTTTTCATTTAAAAGAAATAAAAGATTTCGCTGGATGTACCTCAAATAGTGGCGAATCTACATAATCCATTTAAATTTGAAATATACTACATAAAATACTTATCCAAGTTAAAATATATTTTCAAAGTGCGAAATCTTTTTTTAAATTTCTGGGTATTTTCGTTGAATTATTTATTTTACTTTTTTCACGAGGCTATGAGAAAAAAAAATTGACGACGACCTTCTACAAATGTCTAGTCCGATTCAATTACAGAGGCTACTTTATTGATCTCCCATCAATAACCGATATACACCGCATACGTGGATTTTTTTTTTCAGGAAAGAGTAAATCGGGTATGAAGAAAATGTCCGATAAAAGAAGAAAAAAAAGTTGCAAAAAGTAGGATATTTTTGTTGGTTTTCTTTCCCCAATGCTTATTTTGTACTAATGGTTATACAATACATTCCTTTAAAAACATTTTGTAATCATGTTTTAGCTTTCTTTTACGCAGTTTAAATATAACAATGCATTATAAAACTGTAATAAATTTTATATTAGTTATGACATTTTCAGATTAATTAATTTTTGTTTCAGAAGTTTCCTTTATGGTTGATTAAATTACTTTTTTTTTTTAATAAACAGTGGATGAATGTATGGTTCATAAAAATAGCTAGTAAGTCTTTGCGAATTTTATAATGGAAGGTTTGTTTATTTATTTATTTATTTATTTAGGAACTACAATCTAACAAGATTTTTAGATCAAAATTAAACAATTGAAGGAATTGGATGAAGTAATAACAAAAATTACAGCGTGTTTTTTTCTAAATTTAAAGCTTTCTTCATGATCCGTTATGAAAGGGATTTTAAGTTGCACTACATCCCTCTCCTCCCAATAAAAGTAAAATATTTAATCATTAAAAAATATATTTCTGGCTACTCCCAGTAATCTGCATTAATATGCGATCCAATATACGTTGAAATAAACAAACTGGATAAAATATAAGTCACCCACTTTTGATATTTTTGGTATAACACCGCCTCCAACCGTAATAAGTATCTGGGTTCTTTGGTCAATACAGTTCAGTAATAGGTTAGGATTGAATTTCTCTAAAATATCTTTAAAAAAGTAATGTATTATTTGGCTGCTATTTCGTTTCCAAAAGTGAGATCTCTAATGCTGACGTATGACATCTAACCTCAATCCAAACATTAGAAGACTGACAATATAGTCCAAGAATCGATCGCGCAAAACCCTAAGTCATCGAACACAAGAAAAAATCCTTTATTTTATGAAAGAATAGTAATAGAGGAATCTAATGATCCCTGTCTGCCGGAAGCGTAGTGGTGCATAAGCCAAAAATTGATACCACTAGTCGTTGAACCGTAGGATTAGCATTGTATTTTCCTGCACGCAGTTTTCCATGTTTTCATACTTTTGAATGTACGGCAAACACAATGCTAAACCTAGGAGTCAACCACTAGTGGTATCAATTTTTAGCTTATGCACCACTTCATTTTTAGCAGACATAGATCATTAGATTTCTTTATCACTACTTTTCTATAACATAAAGGATTTTTTTTCTTGTGCTCGATGACTTAGGGTTTTGTAAGGTCGGCTCTTGGACTAATATCAAGTCTGATCGCAGTCTGTTCACACTTGAAGGCGTTCTGCAGGCGTGACATATTCAATTGGCGTCCCTTGTTCATGAATAAATAATGCAAAGTTACTAAATTGCGGGATACTGATGTTGCAGTTTTAGTAGCTGTGCCAAAAGTAGAAAAAAAAGAGCATAGCTTTTTAATGGATTTTAAACCTTCAGCCAAGAAATGTATCTTTACATTCATGAGTTGCCATTTTGTGTATGTAGCACTTAGTGCAAGCGAGTCATTGACACAATGTGCTTATCTAAAACTGGTAGATTTACCTTTTTTGTGTCAATTGAAACAATACTGTACAACGATTACATTTGATACTATAAAAATTTACATCTAGGACATTCTTTCATGTATACGCTGTATATTTTCGTAAATTAAGGAACTTTGGTAGACTAAGAATTTTTTTCACATTATATGTAGTTATGCAGCTAACAAGTGACACTTCATTAGAAGAAGAATCTGATCGAGACATTGCCCCACTAGTGGCTGAGAAATTCTGCTCTTGAATCTGAAAGAGGACAGGCGTTGGGTTCGAAACCAATCGCGGCCGTCGGCCTAATCGTTCGGAGTTTTTCGTGGTTTTCTTAGAACCCTGGATTTCCTTGAGTAAATACGGATTAGGTTCCCTTAGAGAGACCCCCGATGAAGGGCACTGTCGTCCTTTTAGGGTCTATATCCCTCGAGTTGATAATTAGCCGCTATGGTCACATCCAACCAATTGATCGAAACAACATGCCTTCAGAAAACCAGTTGTGCAATTATATTATGCTAGAAACTATTGAACATTTTGAAAAAACAACAAAGAAAAAAAAACTAATCAGTGCTTTTTATGAGATTTCTTATTTAACGTTACTGTAGCATCAGTAGTAGGAAATGTATTTTTTGAAATTATTTCTCTTATCTCATCGTTTCGTATCCGGGAAACCATTTATGTAACATTAAAATATTGGCAAAAGCTGATTTTTCTTTTGAAAATCCTCCTAATCTTCTTTTACCATTTTTGTGAGATTGTATTATTTCAATAAATTCCTTGTGTCTGATTCTACTCAAAGTATATGTGAAAGAATTTCGTAAAAAGACTTAAAAATCTTAATTTAAGTTTAGAATAAATGTTTAGTTAAATGTAATACGTTATTTTCCTTTTATCTAGAAACATTGCATTGAGTTGCATCTCATGTTATTTATTTACTGTCCTATAATAATATTCTGAGATTTATTGATTAGCAGTCTAGACAGGTAGAAATAGGCTTTTTGGTTACGTATACATATATCTAAGGTGTTAAGGTAACATGGTGAGCATTGATAATTATGATATCATATGCTAAGATTAGTGTTGCAATTTAACGCTATCATTTTTGTTCAAAATTTGTACCATAACTTTTAGATAGAAATCCTTAATTTATAAAACAACAGTCAATGTTATTTTAACTGCTACTTAAAGAACCAAACCTTGTCATCTACCTTATATATTCAGCCACCGGGGTTGTGGGACATAGGTCCCGGGATCCTCGGAAAAAAGCCTGCGTATCGTATCGTATCATCATTAAATACAGTAAAGAACATGATTAAAAAAATTAGATAAAATTTTCGAATTAAAACGCACTAAATAGGTAATACTAGTTAAAACAATTCATAATTGTATATTAAAATAGCATTAAGCGGATTCTGCGAAAAAGTAGAAGCTGTCTCACCCAAAACAGAAATTTTCTTTTCGCTTTAGCCAGAATTTAAATATTGTAAAGGAATTTGCGATTCTTTAGACTTTGTACGAAATATGGTGACATATGAAATATCTTGAAAGGTGACAATAATTCAGTCAGTGACGCAGTACATAGTGCCCAAGTTATTTCCAAATGTGGAATAAGTCATGGATAATGAGTATATTGGTTAATTTTTATTGCATAACTTATTCTTATTTTATTTCATTCAATAGAAAACAAGGAATTTCTATAGAAAATTTCGTTACAATAACCAGCTAGTTTTAAATAAATCACCCTTCATTACTAGTTGATAAAATGGATTGCGAATGTGAGTTTCATTGAAAGATTTTCTAGTCTCTTATTTAACTTAGTTCATGCAATGTAGCGGTATAATTTCATAATCGATTCTTTACTCATCAAAAATTGAAAGCTACAGTTTGATTATTGATATTGGATTTAGAAATGTTGAAGCACGTAATTTTAAAGCATTTGAAATTCCATATAAGCAAAGCAATTAAAACTGTTACTAAAGAATAATGGTTTGAATTGTTCTTACCTGATGTGCTCAAAAAAGTGTTTTGAGTTTTTTCGCTATTTTATTCTGTTTCGCCAGAAAATGTTTTATCTTACTAACTATAAAAGCAATATCATATTTAGCTAATACAAGTAACAAAACTAGGAAAGAAGCAGAAATAATTTCTCTTTCATGCATTCTGATTGGTAAATCTCATCTTATTATTCCAAGAGTTTGCTATTGATAACTAAAGTTAAAATTCAGATTCTCCATTTTATTTTAATCAATAAAAAATATTACCCAACTTTATTCACTTAGTGTCTATTAAAATATGAATGTTTTTAATGCATACTGTCTAAGATCAAATATTCCCAATTATCAGAATCGTAAAAATGCAAATGACGTGGTTTGATAGGGAATATATCGTCTTCGTCTGTTGCCAGATCCAATATTTTATTGTCGATAGGAGTTTCCACGTTCGAGAATGACGCTTCTGCCCGGAATTAGTTGCAAGGAATGTCGTCTGCGAAGTTTTATTGTTCCAGAGAATGGGGTACGTTAAGGTGAAAATGTTCTTTCTGCTCTCTTTTCCTTTTAACATTTTGTCGTTGTAGGAGACATATTATGAGCCAGAAGTGACCATAGACATACTTAGTTCAGGCGAAAGAACATGGTTTTAAAGTTGTAAAATAGATTCAACGACAGTAGTTGTCACGTGATTGTAACATCAGAGAAAAGAGATGCTATAGAAGAATGGAGCTCCATAATAGAAATGATAAGTACTATATATTGAGAAAGTGTTGCAGTGAAACAAATTTAAGACATGTGTGATATAAATTTAAAATGTGTATCAATGCAAGAAAATGAAGTTACATTTGAGTATGATAAGCATAAAATTTTTGAATTAAATTCAAATCTGAAACACAATGTAGTAACTTTTTTTTTTCTTTTATGAAAAAATATTTTCATTTTAAATTAAAAAATAAATAAACGCATTTATTGGAAGAACCGTAATGTGAAAAATGCTGTTGAAATGTTATCTATTTGTAATTTGATTTTTAAATTGTATGGAAAATAAATAAATATAAAAATGACTATAATCAGAAATTATTTTAAACGATCATAAAAAATAAAACGTAATTATTTATTTCCAAGATTTATATAAATTTGCGAATTTTTTAGTTTTTACACAAACTAAAAAAAAAAATGATTTATTTAGAACTTATAGATAAGTAGCCCATTAATCACAAAAATGTGAACAACTTGTATGGTTCTAGTAAATAATGATTGTACTAAGCAAAAATAAAAATTTTTAACGGCATCTTTTACTCTTTGACATTTGCTTAGCTAAGTATGTACTGTTTTACAATTCATAATTTAAATAAAGTGAATGATTTTGCCGGCCTTTTTGAAATGAAAATATAAACGTTACGGTTAATTTGACAAATTTGGAAATTATTAATAACTTGTTTCAATGTTGTTAAAAAATAGTATAGAAATTTTTTTACATACGCATGCAATAAAAACAAATATATTGAAAGCACAGAAAAATGTCACTTTTAAATGTTTCGAGACTAAAAAAGCAATAGTTAAACGTCTAGAATATCTATCGAAGGTATATTATGGATAAGCTTTTTTCCCCAATCTCTTTTCAAAAATAGGATATTTTTCCTAAAATTCTTCCAGGAAACGACAACATTCAATACGCATATGTAATCTAGAAAGAACCTTCCTTTTGGAAGAAATATGCAGGTCTGTGAATCGTTTATGTAAATATTTTGATTGGAGATTTTTGTGGGGGTATAAAAAGCAGCTCCTGCGTGTTTCTAGAAAATGAAGAGATGTAGGAACCGGATTGATATAAAGATTAATAAAAAAAAAAAAAAAAAAAAAAAAAAAAAATAGGAAATTGTTTATCAAACGTGGCGAATGAGATGCGTTTGCACTATAACTAATTTTATAAATATCCAGACCTTGGTGCAATATGTAAGAAAAAATGCATGAATATCAAATTTATTACAATTATATGAATTAAAAACATAGGAAAACTTAATTTTAAATGTTTTGAGGCTAAAAACGCAATAGTTAAGTGTCTAAAATATCTATCGAATGTGTATTATGGATAAGCTTTCTCCCCTCCCCCAATCTATTTTCAAAAATAGGATATTTTACCTAATCTCACCAGGAAAATTTTGTTGTAAATTTTGCATTCTTTAATGTGAACATTTTCCTGAATCAATTAGGCTAAAAATTCTATTTTGTAAAACTGGTGTTAAAATATTAAAAATTCTGTAAAAGACAAGAAAAAAATTTGATATTATTTCAAAGTTTTTTCTAAAATATTAATCAGTTAAGAAGTTAATAACAAGTAGAATATCATCCATTAAACGTGGCAAATGAGATGCGTTGGAAATATAACTGATTTTATAAATATTCAGATCTTGGTGCAATATTAAAAAAAAAAAAAAAAAAAAAAAAAGTTTGAATACCAAATTTATTACAAATATATGTATTAAAAGCATTTTTAAAAATCCAATTTTAAATGTTTTGAGGCTGAAAAATCAATAGTTAATCGTCTAGAATATCTATGGAAGGTATATTATATATAAGCTTTTTTCTCCCATCTCTTTTTAAAAATAGGATATTTTCCCTAAAATTCTTCCAGGAAACGACAGTATTCAATACGCATATGTAATCTCGAAAGAGCCTTCCTTTCGGAAGAAATATGCAGGTTTGTGAATCGTTTATGTAAATATTTTGATTGGAGATTTTTGTGGGGGTTTAAAAAGCAGATCCTGCATGTTTCGAGGAAATGAAGAGATAGCGGTATAGGATTGATATAAAGAAAGTTGTTGAGATTAATAACAAGTAAGAAATTGTTCCTTAAACGTAACAAATGAGATGCGTTCGTACTACAACTAATTTTATAAATATTCAGAACTTGGTACAATAGATATTAAAAAAGGCTTGAATACCAATTTTTTTTTTTTTTTTTTTTTTTTTTTTTTTTTAATAATTATATGTATTAAAACGATTAAAGAAAATTTAATTTTAAATGTTTCGAGGCTATAAAAGCAATAGTTAAGCCTTATGGATAAGCTTTTTTCTCCAATCCCTTTTCAAAAATATGATGTTTTCCCTAACATTCTTCCAGGAAACAGCAACATTGAATACGCATATGTAATTTCGAATGAACCTTCCTTTTGGAAGAAATATGCAGCTTTGTGAATCGTTTATGTAAATATTTTGATTGGAGATTTTTGTGGGAGCTTAAAAGGCAGCTTCTGTATATTTCGAGAAAATATAGAGATAGAGGTATTGGATTGATATAAAGGAAGTAGCCGAGATTAATTGCTTACCTGTTTTGCCATTACGCCGTATGGGCAACGTGTTTTTGTCAATAATGATTTGCCCTTACCACGTACAGGCAACTCCAATCATAATTTGTCATTCTCACCAGGAAAATTTTGTTGTAAATTTTGCATTATTTAATATGAGCATTTTTCTGAATCAATTAGGCTAAAAATTCTGTTTTGTAAAACTAGTGTTAAAAGATTAAAAATTCTGTAAAAGTCATGGAAAAATATTTGAAATTATTTGAAAGTTTTTTTTTTCAAAAATATCGATCAGTGAAGTAATTAATAACAAGTGGAAAAATTTTCATCAAACATGGCAAATGAGATGCGCTCGTAGTACAGCTAATTTTATAAATATTTATAGCTTGTTGCAGTATCTATCAAAAAATGCATGAATACAAAATTTATTGCGGTTATATATATTAAAAACATAAAGAACATTTTCAACTTTAAATGTTTTGAGACTAAAAAATCAATAGTTAAGCGTCTAAAATATTTATCGAAGGTGTATTATGCATCAACATTTTTTCTCTTATCTCTTTTCAAAAATAGGATATTTTCCATAAAATTCTTCCAGGAAATGACAACATTCAATAAGCATATGCAATCTCGAAAGAACCTTCCTTTTGGAAGATATATGCAGGTTTTCTATAAATTTTATGTAAATATTTTGATTGGAGATTTTTGTGGGGGTTTTAAATGTAGTTTTTGCATGCTTCGAGAAAATGAAGAGATATAGGTACTGGATCGATATAAACAAAGTTGTCCAGATTAATAACAGGTTGGAAATTGTTCATCAAACGTGGGAAAAGATCTGCGTTCTTAATATAACTAATTTTAGGAATATTCAGATTTTGTTTCAATAACTGTTGCATTCCTATGAAAAATGCATGAATATAAAATTTATCACAAATATGAGTATTAAAATAAGTAAACTTAGAAACACTGCCATTAATTCCGTATGATAAGAATTAAGTGAATGAAGAAAACACTTAGAAATATCTTTCGAAGTGTCGTTACGGTTTTCCTAAAAATTAAAATGACTCGACAAAATTCTGCGACAATTCTATACATTAAATTTCAAACCGTTCGATTGGATAGTTTTTGTAGTATTATATGCGGAAGGCAATCAGCCAGACGGAGGGACGGACCACATGACGACTAAAGGTATTACATATTTATATAATGACGATCGTATCTAAAAAATCCGCCGAAATTCGGAATTCGAAAATTTTTACGAATCCAATGAATTTCTACTTGTAAAGATGGAAGAAAGCAAAAATAGGAGAACACAAAAGATGATGTATTTTTTCCCCCCCAAAATACTAAAAAGCTATCTAAAAATCAAAACTAACAAAATTAAAATATAATGAAGCAAAGTAACCACTTATCTGAAAAAAAAAATAACACAAATATTTAGCAATTAAATTTCTTAAGTACATTGTATTTTTAGGGGGAAATGTGAAAAAAAAGAAAAGTTGCACAAAGGAAAACAATAAACATTAAGAAAAACTGGAACAATTCACTAATCAATGTACTAAAGTGAAAGTGAAAGAGAAAGAAAAAAGACAATTTTCTATTGCAAGTGTACTCATTGTATAAAGAATGGGAAGAAAGAGGCACTAAACTACAGATGATCGGGAGGACTTTTGAAATGAGAAGAAAAAAAAATAACAGTTTGAGTTTATATAAACTAATCTAGAAAAAAAAGGGGGTGTAAGAAATTAGTCTTTAAAATTATTTTTTTCGCCAAAATTTTTCACAAAATTTGTACAAATTATGGCCAAGAACCTAATAACTTCATAGACGTTATAAGAATTTTTGTTTAAATCCATATAAGTTTCAGTGTAAGTGCGAATATTTGTGTAATACCAATATATTTTTTCTTTTAGATTCAATGTATTCTTTTAATTTTCAATGTATTTTTTATTTTTTTATTTTAGTACTATCCGCAAGCAATAGCTATTGTATACTAGCAATTCTTCTAGGTCAGTAGCGAACATTGTAGACTGATAAATGAATATTACATTTATACGTTAATGAAGAGATGTCAAAGGACAAGGCGCAGGAATATAGTAAGAACTAGAGACAAATATGGATGTAGGTCATGAATAAAATTAATTTTAGTTATTTTGATTACTAAGATTGTCCGTAAAAATCTATCAAAATAAATATTCAAATAAACCAATGACGTAGTAATAATGTAGAAAGAACAAAATATGGAAAACAATGCACGCAAACAAGAAAGAATAGAAGAAATGTAAAAAAAAAAAAAAAAAAAAAAAAAAAAAAAAAAAAAGATTGAGGGAGTATTTTTTCAGATTATTAAAAATCTATCTAAAAAGATAACTAACATAATTAAAACATAATGAAGGAAAGAAATCACCTATCAGAAAAATAACACAAATATTTAACAATTAAATTTCTTAAATACATTGATTTTTTAGAGAAAAATGTGAAAAAAAAGAAAAATCGCACAATAGAAAACAATAAGCATTAAGAAAAACTGGAACAATTCACTGATCAATGTACTAGACAAAAAATGAAAGAGGAAAATAAAACATTTACAAAGAAAATGAAAAAAAAAAAGATACTTTCTATTGCAAGTGCACTCATAGTATAAAGAATGGAAGAAAGAGGCAATAAAGTACAGATGATCAGGAGGACTTTTGAAATGAGAAGAAGGAAAAAATAAAAGTTTGATTTTAAATAAACTAATCTTGAAAAGTAAAAGATATAAGAAATAACTGCTTAGAATTATTATTTTAAAATTTTTTCTAAAAATTGCTCAATTTATTACCTAATAATTGATAATTTTAAAGAAGTAATGGGAATTTTTGTTTAAGTCTATGTAAGTTTCTATGTAAGTGCGAATATTTTTGTGATACCAATGAATTTTTTATTTTAAATTTTAATGTATTCTTTTAATCTTCAATACATTTTTTCTGTTGTTTTTATTCGTGAGCATTGGGTATTGTACACTAGTAATTCTTTGTATGTTAGTAGCGAACATTGTATACAGATAAATAAATATTGCATTTTATACGTTAATGAAGGGATCGTGGACAAAGGAACAAGGCAGAGGTAAATAGCAAGAACTAGAAACAAATATAGATATGAGACTAAAATAAAATTATTTTTCAGTTATGTTTATTAGAGATTCGCTAAAATTTAACAAAGTAAATATTAAAATACAACAATGACTTAATAATAGTATAGGATGTAAGAAAATATTGAAAACAATACACGCAAACAAGGAAAAATGGAGAAAATATGAAAGTACGATAAAAGGAAGGGAAAACACTAAAGACAGAGGAAGTTTTTTCCTTAAGTGCTAAAAAAGCCATCTAAAAAGCAAACTAACATAATTAAAACATAATGAAGGAAATAAATCACCTATTAAAAAAATAACATAAATATTTAACTATTAAATTCCTTAAATACACTGATATTTTTGGGAAAAGGGTGAAAAACAAAGAAAAGTTGCACAAAAGAAAACAATAATTATTAAGAAAAACTGGAACAGTATACTAATCAATGCACCGAAGGAAAATGTGAGAGAGGAAAAAAAAAAAACATTTACAAAGAAAATGAAAAAAGACACTTTCTACTGCAAGTGCACTCATTGTATAAAGAATGGAAAGAAAGAATCAATAAAATTACAGATGATCGGGAGGACTTTTGAAATGAGAGGAATGAAAAAATAAAAGTTTGATTTTAAATAAACTAATCTTAAAAAGTAAAGGGCATAAGAAATTACCCTTTAAAATTATTTTTTTCGTCTAAAATTTTCAAAACTTATGACCAAATAATTGATAATTTTAGAGTCGTAATGAGAATTTTGTTTAAACCAATATAAGTTTCCAATAATCTAGAAAAATAAAAGGGCTGTTTTATTCTATAAGCAAACCCCATTAAGCACATTATGCGTACATATATTAAAAAAAGTTTTCAAATCAATTTATTTAAGTTCAAAATTTGTTAGTTATACAATAGAAGCTAACCGCGAACCTGATTTTGAGAATTATGTTTCATTAATTAATTAAGACATTGTTAATTAATTTTTGTAATTATTATCAATTTCTGTAATTATTTAAAAGAAATTGCAATTAAATAGTTGTTAATAAATGAGTGTAGGCGAATGATAGTAACTGGCAATAGACAATTTTCATATTGTTAATTATAAACCGGCAGTTGTTATTTTATTTGACCTAAATAGGTCCAACAACAGTGACAAAAAACATAAAGATAGACCACGTTCCTAAATATTTTAACGATGTGAAAAAAATTGTGCTACAAGTAATTTAATAATTTTAAAATTTTACTAATCATCAATTATTGAAAATTAACAAATAATTCCTATAATTATATTTCATCAAATTTTGAGGATTGTTGTCCTTTTATGGTTCCAACTGGTATTGTATTCGACGTCTAGTTTGTAAATATAGTAATGTTATTTAATGAACATGCATGGATATTAAATAACAGAATTTTAAAATGTGTAATGTTATTTAATAAACATGCATGTATATTAAATACAAAATATTTTTTCAGATTTTTTGATTTATCATGCAAACATGTATCGGTTATATGAATTCATGGTGTTGTGGTTACATAATTGTTATAGGAATCCCAGTTTCTTAAAAAAACTTTAGTAACTTTACAGATTTTTTTTATGTTGTATGATGTATTTAAAATGACATGTAATATGAAATAATTTATATAATGTTATATCTGTGTGTTAATTTTGCTTTGCCGTGTTAGTTCGTTTTACATCTGCTTTACATAGTTAAAAGATAGAAGTGAACTTTGCAATATGGTTCCATCTGCTTTTTTGCCATTGTGTATTTATGTACAAAAGAAATTGTCGGTTTAATCTGTTACACGCATCAATAAGCACATTGAAATATATATTTTCCACCTGCTGTTACGAACGCTAACATTCATAGTCTTTCAATACGTGGTCATTCCATTTATTGATTATTTGCTGCATTTAAATATTCGATCATAAAGCTTTTAGATTGTCACTCTAAAGTTTAATCAGTGTGAATGTGTTGCACGTTAAAATATTTGAAACTGTATTTACAGAATAAAAAAGATTTTTTTTATTAAAAAAAAAAAAAAAAAAAAAAAAAAAAAAAAAAAAAAAAAAAAAAAAACAAGGTAGTCATAATTGAACTGTTAGTATTAAGAATGCTCTGCATCGCGATCTAATTAAGATAATGACGCCAAATTTCGTAAGATTAACTCCCTGACCGTCAAGCAAAAGGGCAAAATTGTAATGTTTTATCCTCTGTAATTAATTAAAAATACAAAAAAAAAAAAAAAAAAAAAAAAAAACGTTTTTTTCCAGACTGATACAAAATATTTTATTACGTATAGGTGTATAAGCTTTGAAAGTATTAATCATTTTTTTTTTTTTTTTTTTTTTTTTAACTGGCTTTTATTTGTAGAATTATATTAGTTCAAATATTGCTAGTGTTGCAGTGAAACCTGCAGCTTAGAAAACGGAAAAAACCGGTTGCGGCAGCCAGGAGGTTTTAAATAAGACTGGGGATGAAGAATTTAATGGAAAAAATAGTTTCAAAAGTCAAGCTAGGGAAACATGTGAAGCAATGTAGTAGAAAAGAGAGTTTTTAAAAATGCAGAATCAATACTAAAATTATGTTTTATGTTGCACATTTAACGATTTCAGCATTGATTCTCCATTTTTCGAAACGCTTTTTTTTCTGTTAAAGAGTTATATTCCCTATTATTCCTATTATTCCTGTTATATTCCCTATCGGTGAATTTTGGAACTATTTTTTTCACAGAATTCTTTTTTCCAAGGCTTGTTTAATGTTCTTACAAAATTTGGCATCATTCTTTCAATTAGATCACGCTGCAGAACACTTTGAGTGCTGTTAGCTTAATTATGGTCATCTGGTATACTTATTGTTTATAAGTTGTTAAAGACGTTTAATGGTAGTAGTATATGTTACTGTAATTTGTACGCTTCCATCATTTTTAAACAATGCCTTGTGGTTCAATATACATTGTTAAAATATATATATATACGCTCACTAAGAATTTAATAGGAACTTGGAATGCGTAGAATTTTTTATGTAACTACAACAAGAAATTCATAACTTTTTATGAAACTGAAAAAAGTCATATAACTATCCGGGCTACCAATAAAGTTTTAGTATGCAGTATTTTGTAAGCAGCCGCATTTAGTAAGCAGTAATAGATTTCTGCATGTTTACAAAGTTCGTTTGTAGATTAGATAAAGTTAGTAAACATACAGATTTCTGAAGACTTTACAAAAACTAGTTTTATCGTTTTATAATATATATATACAGAGTTCGCACAACTATACCACTAAAATTTTACAGTATTTTCAAAGCATTTCACTGCAGAGAAATGTTGCAAAAATTGTGAATCGGGGAAGCGGTTGCGAATGCTGTTTCTTAAAAATTAAATATAAAATTTCTTATCATTAATAGTTGTGTCAGAGTCCTTACAAAATATAAGGAGTGTGCGAATCCTGATATATATATATTTATAATGCAAATTTATTTTGACAATTTTCCATACTTCCCTTTACAAAAAGTACAAAAATCAAGTATATTTTCGAGATAATACACTTTTTTTTACAAAGGGCTGTATTTTCTCCATATTCTGATATAAAAGCAGACAAAATTTAATTTTTTTAGACAAAAGATACTCTGAAATATGATACTTTGAATGTTTTAAAAATTCAAAATTCTGAAGCACTACAAATAGAGAAACGTTTTACATTTACAAAAAGTGCACAAACTAAGTAAAGCTCTAAGATATTGCACTTGTGTTACAAAGTAATATATGCATGTAAAATACAAAATATAACTTTCTATGAAGCCTTTGGGCCTTATAAATAATTTTTAGGAAATTTTCTCCGTATTCTGACGAAAAGGCTGTAAAAATTCCACTTTTTTACTATTAAAAACATGCATTAGGATAAAAATTTTAAATAAAACACTCTTTTCGTTCAAAATTTTTTTTTATTTTCAAAATCTTGTAAAGTAACCAGTATGATATATATTTCATGCAGATGATGTATTTTAAAAAATATTGTACAAGTCTAGGTCAAGTTATCTCGGTTGGAAGTTATTATTATTATTATTATTATATCAATAAAATATTTTCAGACATATACTCAAGTACTAGTAGGGTACTTCTTCAAATAAAAAAAAAGCATAAAATACGAGTTTTCGAGGATAGTTACATGTATATTTCTCTGATTTTTTTCGCTACTATATTAAAAACATATGTTTGTGATTCATATAGATTTTAAAGACTGGATGTTTTGAAAGGGATCTTTAACTACCCCTATCTAGTAAAAGACGCTCTTATCTCCGATATTACTTATGATAAATATCTGCTGTCAAAGCCTAAATGTCGGCGGCTTCTGTCGCACTCTTTCATCTGCATTTCTTCAAGTCAGGAGCATTACTTATTCCAATTTCGGATAAGAAACCGCACTGGAAAGGAGAACTTTTGCGAAATTTCTTCTGATAAAGAGATACTCTCCGCTTAAAATTTCTGATTTTAATATACCGGATTGAAATTCGAGATTACACTACGAAAAAAGAAAGAAATTTATATTCATTGGTACGCCAAGGAATAAGTAATTTAACATTTTCGGGTCGGGTGTACTATTAGTAGTACATATCTTTTCATCAAGTATTATTTTCTCGTAACATATATTATATACGATATTAAATAAGCATATTGCTGACAAAATCCTGAAAAATAATATATCTTCTCTATGAATTAGCATCCATAGCATGTCTGATGAATCTATATGCTACGCATAGTTTTATAACTAAATATAACTAAAGTTAAAATTAGTTCCGATGCAAGAACCCGTGTCAGAATTCCACAATTATAATTCAGCCACTAATATTTTTCTTCCATTTAAAAATGTTTACAGCAGCTTGTTAGCTTAAAAAAAAAAAATATATATATATATATATATATATGCCGTAATGGATTACAATAAAAAGAAAAAAATAGCAAAAACCCCACGTAGCCCCCAGCACGTGCATTTATAGAGGGAAATTTAAAAGTGCTGAATCTTAAAAAAAGAAAAACCAATGCCAGCAGTTATAAGTTAGGAAAGAACCATCAAAGGATATATATTATGTATCTACTTTTCCAATCCGTTGCAAGAAATGGAATTTAGTCTTTGGATCTAACCAGAAAAAGGCAGCATTCAATATGCATAAATTTTTAAAAAGAAGTTTTCGAGGCGAATAAGTGTGGAGGTTTCTGAAAAGTTTATGTAAATATTTTGATTGGAGTTTTTCAGAAGCTGGGACTTTTCTTTAGAAAAAGAAGGTGACACAAAATTTTTCATATTATTCCTATTAATTAAATTGGTGGCGTTGAAAAAACTTGTTGCTTAACTCGAATGCCTGCAGCTGCAATTTTTCTTTCAGGAATATATTTTCTGCAGCGTGTGTGATAATCTGGTGAAAGCTGTACATTGATTTTCTTTTCAATAAATTGTATTTAGTAAAAATGTAGAAGTGGAATAAAGTTTTTTGGAAATAATTACATTAATATTTATTTATGAAATTATTGGTAGTTTATTTTTCCATAGAATAAACTATGGGCATTTTGATAACAATCATAAAGTTCACGAAAAGGTAGTAATTTAGGATACTAAGAAAACTCGCGAATTATGGAAAATAGTCAATAATGAATTATTATTTTTTTTCTTTTGTTCAACCTTTGGAGCAGTTTTAATGTAGTTTTAACATCCTTTTGGATAGCTAAATTATAAAATTAACTTACAGAAACAAACTATAATGTGTATTTAATAATAATAATAATAATAATAAAATTTATAATAAAAATAATAATAATAATAATAATAATAATAATAATAATAAAATTTATAATAATAATAATAATAATAATAATAATAATAATAATAATAATAATAATAATAATAATAATAATAATAATAATAATAATAATAATAATAATAATAATAATAATAATAATAATAATAATAATAATAATAATAATAATAATAATGTAATCACAAATATAAATAAATTAGTAGAATAATAATATAAGTAGTAAAATAGGATGAACAAAAATATAGAAATCTTAAGAAAGTAAAAATTGAAAACGATAATAATAATTGTTTTGTTATACTTATCGCCCCGTCAAATTTTCAATTCCCCCTTTTTTTCATTTTTTTTTAGATTGCGAATTTCAGACATAATTCACTCCATAGTCCAAAGCTCGCCCCGTCAAATTTTCACAATTTTTTACTGCATATGGAAGTTTTTACTTGTATGCTACGAATTTCGGATTGATGTTTTTGCTAAGAAACTGTAGTTATAATGAAGAAAATCGGTGCCATTCACCGCTATATGAATACAAAGTATGGTGTTTTCCTATGATCATTAAAACAAATGAATATCATGACAAAAAAATATTCAAGGCACATGCTAAAATATACGACAAAAGATTCTGATGCATAACAGTTTTGAGAAATTGAATTTACTTTTCAGTCTCTGTATGTAGAAGGTAAACATAAAGAAACATTTCTTAAATACACTCTTAAAACGAAAGAGTGGATTTGGCTTTTCAGAAAAAAGCTGTAATTTATTGAATCGTGAATGAATCGTTTTTTTTAAATGTTTTTCTCATCTTGATTTTGATTGCTTATTTAAATAAGTCATCTTGCTTTAAATTGTTTAAAAACAACTCACTCGCTTGAGTTGTTTCAACTCTTTATGAGAAGCTACCTTTCGAAATGTGAGATGAGCGAATTCCGGCTCAAATTGAGTTATTTTTTTTGTTGACATTTTATGAGAGTATGATGCCGTAGCGGAACTTCGTTAAAACAAAGAATGTAAGGCATATATATTTTGAAGGTATGCGCTCGAGACTGTGGTGAACAAGAGCAGCCGAGACTGTGTGGTTAAGGTCACAGGGTGAAAAATTCCAATTTTTCGGATGCAGACACCATTTTTTTAAATTCCAAAATGACTAGCACTTTAAAAAAACAAAATGGCGTTCAAATGATACATCTTGCACGAAAAATGGCGACATGTGATATATGCATAATTAACAACATTGAAAACAACCAACAGCAAGATAAAGATGAGGAGCAGCAGCGCCATATTCAAACATTTGTTTGTGGACCTTTAAAAAGCAGTGTGAAAAAATGCAATCGAACAAAGCTATTCCCTTTTCTCTTGTTTCGATTTCTATATTCGTTGTTTACAAGGTTATTATTTATATATATCTTATGTCACTCTTTTTCGTGCTGCATGTACCATCCCTACACCAGTTAATTTTTTTTCAATGTAGTTACTATTTTGGCATTCTAAAAATTGTATGTTGGCATAAGAAAATAGCGAATTTTTTTATATTATTATAACCGTGTAGTTTACATTGTCCTTTTTTTATAACAATCTGGAATACATATTTTTAATTAACTATATGTCGTATTTCATTTTGACTGGTTAAACAAAGTGGTCACTAGGAATTTATATGCCAGCAAATTTTCTTTATGTTCACTATGTAATTTCATAGAAACAGTGTTTTTAAAGAGGTTTTTCTAAAAGAAAGACTGATTGAATACTTATTCTTCAAATCTCGCAAAACTCTTAAAATTTTACAGCAAACTGTCTAGTCATTTGTCCGTTTTTACATGCAATGATTACTTAATCGAGATTTTAATTGATACTAACTATAATATTTTTTGACTAATATGATCATAATACTTTCATAAATTGGTCAAATAACCGTTATTTAAAAAAATAATGTTCTAATAAATGTTTGCTAAAAATTTCTAAAAGCGTATAAGAGATAACGAACTGACAATTTTTCTAAAAATTATCAATATTTTTAGATGAAATAATAATAATAATTATCAAATGACATGTATAGCAGATGTCAGTGGTCCATAGTTATGGGAGATGACTATTTCGAAGGATGGTACGGTAATTTTCATTAGTATTTCATCTAAATTAATGTTACAGGACTATTCACCGAACTTTATTGTCAGAGGTAGTATATAAATGTTTAAATATCCCAAATTTATAAAAAAAATATATATTCTTTCAAAAGTGTTTACGTTGAAGAAGTTCTGTAAATTAAAACTACAAGAAACACACAAAGGATTAAAGAAAATTAATTGTTCAAAATACTAAAACACACACTATTATTATGCACATATATTTAAAATTATTTGTCATGCATTTTTTATTATCATCAATCAAATTATAGAATGCTTAAAAAGCCACTTAAAAATGAGCGCACATGGGTATTATTTATAATGACATAAAACATGACCATTCATGATGGACAATGTGTTTTGAAAATACTGTGGAAGCAAAATTTAAATTATTTCCGAGGCAGGACTTGTTTTAAACAAAATAATCAGTAGAAAACACTGAGCTTAATGCATTTTTTTTCTTATACAAATAAAAATATTTTGTAAGGTTATATTGGCATAACATAGTATATTTTAATTAAGATAAAACTGCACGTGTAATAAAGTTGAGTTAACTGTTAATTTAAGATAGAATTTGAGTTAACAAATACAAAAATGCATAATTATCATTGTCACCAATTATATGTAGATATAATTAGATTCATAAATGGTAAAAGGTAAGAACACCGTAAATATAATATTATATTTTTTATACCATTTGATAATTATGCGATTGAAATTACATTGTAAAATTACATTAATTTGAATATAACTTATAAATATTAAAATGAGATTAAAACTTTCGAAAAATTATAAGCCTTTTTGTTTTCATGTACGGTAATTTCCGGCATATAATCCACGGATAAAACAATTGATCCGATTTTTTATAATAAAATGTAACACATTATATCGCGGTAAACATTTGATTTCAATACTAAATACAACTTCTAGCTCTAAACAGTTCGATTCGTGGATTATACGCTAGAAATTGTAGTAAACTGTTGTATATCTTGTAAAAATCATTTTGTTACCAAATACATGCAAGAATTTTAGTACAAAACTCCTGTTTAGAATGTAGAAAAATGAACTTTAGAATACAGTACAATCTCGCTAATCCCTAATGTATGGGGCGCTACTATCCTGGAACACAAATTTTTAGTTTATCAGAAATGTCGACATAAAAAAATGGAATTAAAAGAGATAAACAAAAAACTATGAATTAGCAGTATTTTTATCCATTTCAAAGAAAAACGTTAGTTAAAACGCTCTTTATTTTTTTTAGAAATTTTATTTTATTTAAAAAGATTTTTTTTTAATTTTATCTTAAAATTTTGAAATAAATTTCTTTCGGATTATCCAGACTTTCGTACTAATAGGATTCGGATTAGCGGGTTAATTGCATTTGAATTCGATTTTTTAAAAGTTAATATATTTTAATACAATTATTAATATAACGCTTTATGACAAATTTTATCTTAATTCTTTATCACAACTAACTCCTTTGTTACCTTTGAAAATCGAACACAACATCATCAAGTACATGCTGAAGTACCTATATTTCTACACACCCTCAAAAAATGAGCACACTCAATTTTATATTCCTCTCTTTGAATTTTATTCTGAATTTTATTCGATTTTACCTTTAGGCCATGAAATATTGCCATTTTCCTGCTTTTTTCAGGACCTAAAATATGTGTCCCACAATGGCTTAAGTTATATAAAAAAAAAATAATAAAGAGGTGAAAAATGATAAAACGTAGCATTTCAGAAAAATATAGATCTGGCTGAAAAAAAAGACCATTTACATTTTGTATTTTAAAGTTCTCTTGTTACATAAAAATATGTTATTTTCCCCCTATGAATAGTATTTAAACAACTATCGATTCATCTATATATACATCATTATGCACACATTATATTGCAAGAATGTTATGTTTGCAAGTAGGTAAAGACGAATGCGTATGAATACAGGGAGTTGTCCTGTTTTTTTTAATGCCTCCGGGGCAGTTTTGACATCATCAATACGTCAGATCTGCTGTATGAATTGTGATTTCCTTCCTACTTGTTGTTTTCCCTGCTCTACTTCCTAGCCTGAGGCTAGCCTACTTGTTTGCGCACCTATTTTGCGTTTCAGCTGTTTTCCGTTCAGTATTTTTTGTTCTTTTTTCCCCATATTCGAAAAACTTTCCTCTGTTGTACAAATAAAAACTATTGCATTCAATTTCAATTTTTAGATTCCATGCATTTCCTTCCTTCCCCCCTGAATGCCCTGTAGACCGATTGTTGATTTAGAAAAAGGGATTGAAAGAATGAATGAAATAAAAACTGACTTTCATATATAGTTTTTTGTTTTCATTCAGAGAGATCGATAAGGCTATTCAGAAAGATATTTGTCAGCTTTGTCCTGAGCGACGTTTTATCAGTAAAATATATATAAAAACGAATATGCCCACGAAATATTTTCTACTTGAGAAAGGGCAACTTTATATCACACTTGAATTCATAATTATGAATTTAATGGCAATAGTTCCCAATTGGGAGCTATTGCCATTAAACTCAATCAACCACCAAACCAACCATGTTCATAATAATGGTTTTTTTCGCGCCTTATAAAGTATATGGAGTGAAGGGAAAAATATCTACGAGATGGAGTGTTATATAAAACAAATAAAATTTTGTAAGACGAGTGGAGCATCTTACATCAACTACACTTAAAACAGGTTTTTAAAAAAATTTATGCATTTAAGCAGTTGATGATTTGATAAATTTCAATTCCGTTAAATGTATAGCCTAAGTTTATTGTATTGCCATTTAATACCGTGTAACAATTTTATTTCTTTCTGAATACTTTATCTAAACATGGACGGGTTTAACTCAACAAATATAAATCATGAATATTATTTAATAATATGATAAATTAAGAGAAACAATGAAAATATCATAAAATGTAAACTTACTATAATGAATAAAATAATAGCTTCAATAAAAAGCAATGTTTCTTTTTTGTATGTTTTGTGATGAAAAAAATATCGAATAATAATAAAAGCATTTCCATTCAAAACAGATAAAAATAAAATTCTTTCATTTAAGCAGTTGCAGGTTTGATAAATTTCAACTCCGTTAAATATATAGTCTAAATTTAGATTAATTTTACTACTAAGAATGAATGATACGCTTATCGGAAATCTAATAAAGTTTTTATATCCTTATAATACATTTTAGATCACCGAAAAAACTGAAAAGATAAATCAGATTTCAAGAAATTAAACCAAAGATCCTTCTTTGGCGACAATTTAATCTCTGAACTTCGCCAAACATTTTTCTCAAGTGCGCAACTCTCTCTTTTTTTTTTTTTAATCCAGCTTTTTTCTTATAAGAAAGATTTAAGACCGAAACTTAAGTTTCCACAGCACATTTTCCTTGAGCTGAGTACTTGATCGAATAATTTTATATTTCATTTTCGAAAAGACTGCAGCTTATTATTACAAGCACGTTTTCCTCTACCATCGATAAGGCCGAACAAAATTTTATTCGCCAAGAACAAATTTCTCATACTGCTCGATGAAAAGAAAATCCAGACTTCTCTAATGAAGAGGGATTAATTTCATTTAGAGTTTGATGTGCTGAATCAAATTTGAAACAACTTTTTCTTTTTTTAGATTTTTCTAATCATAGATTTTTTTCCGTCTGCTGATCTTGAATTAATGAACTTTTTCATTTTAGCTGTATTTGTATAATTTCACGAAATGATGATATAAAAAGATCTTCTATTTGAATAAATTTTAGTAAGACTTTAGGTATTAATATTAAAATTGATTCTAAATTTATGATTATTATTAGTTGAAGTAACGTGCTTTCATTTAATTGTTACTTTTTTGTTGATATTTATTATCACGTCTTTTCAACTTTTTTGTATATTGATAAATTTATCAATAATACATTTTTTCAGAAAAAATATTTTTAAAACTGTAAAAAATTAGAAAAAAATTGAATTCTTGAATTTTTTCAATTTAGCTGTGTTAATATAATTTCATGAAATGATGGCATAAAATATCCCATATTTAAATAAAATCTAGTTAAATTTTGCATATTAATATTGCAATTGATCCTAAATTTGTGATTATTATTCGTTGAAATAAAATATTCTAATTGAATTGTTAGTTTTTTATTTTTGTTAATCGTCATCTGTCTACAAAAATATACGAAACGTAATTGTATGTCGATAAATTTATAGATAATAAAAATTTTCAGAAACAATATCTTTTAAACTATAAAAAGCTAAAAGAAAATTGAACTATTGAACAATTTTATTTTAGCTATATTAATACATTTTCTTGAAATTATGACATAAAAGGATCTCCTATTTGAATAAATTCTAGTTAGACTATGAGTATTAATATTTAAATTGATTCTAAATTTATCATTTTTATTCGCTATAGTAAAATGTTTTCATTTAATTGTTAATTTTTTTTCTTTTGTTGTTTACTATTTGTCTTTAAAAGCGAAAAATTTATTCGATATGGTGATAAAATTATTAATACTAAAATTTTTGTGGAAAGAAATGTTTTACAATTTAAAAAAACTAGCAGAAAAATCAATTATTGGCAGATTTTATTGTATGCTTTCTTGGTATATGCTTTACCATTTTAATATGACTAATTACATACACCTTAAATAATTTACCACCCATTTTACACCATATAAAACATATATATATGTTATATTATTAATTTTTCATTTGCGATATCTTCTTTTAATTTATTTTTATTAAAGTCTCCTTAAATTATTTATTATTTTATTCAATTTACTTAAATATAAAGCCTTGTTGTTTAATAACAAATTTTCTCACATTTTTGACCAATTTCTATTATTTAGTGTGAATGCGAAAGTTTTTAAATAAAGCCATTAAAAAAAAAATATATATATATTTTGCATTCTGCCTAATGTTCTACATTGATTTTGTAGCTTTAATTAAAATCATTCATATCTTAATAATACAGTTGTTTTTTTACGCAAAAATTCTTTTTCCATTCTTTTTTTAAACTTATTAAATACAGCATGAATATTTCGGTTGATTTCCTTCGTTGCCATTTTTGAGAATAAATTTTGAAATATTTATTTTTCATACAATCACTTTTGGAATCGAACATTTATGAGAAATAGACTAGAAGGGAAGGTGAATTCAATTTAACCCATTTTTATTCAAGAACATAAATATAACTCATCGAAAATCACATATTCAGATCAAAATTATTGAATTTTTACAAGAAAAAAAACAGATTTTTCAAAGATTGAACAGCGATATTTATTCTCATAGTCGAAACGCGAGAGAAATATTGCAGACGACAAAAACTGATATTTCATTGATTTAGTCTTTTCTTATGCACTTGTCCAATTTTGATGCCAGTAATGACATATCGAATCGTCTGCGGAGAAATGTTGAGATTTATAGTATTCACTGGAGTGATGATGGAAGTATTATAGATGTCATAATTTCACTCAGTTAAATCTTTCTGTTTTTTAAGAATTCAAGTTTTATTATGACAACAGACATTTGGGAATTTTGATGAGGAAAAAAATGTAGGAAAATGATATTAATTTATGGATTAAAGAAATTATAAACATATTTTTCTAAACAGCGTATATTTTTTAAACGTTAATTTATTACAATAGATTTAGTTTATACAAAGATAAGATTAAAATTTTTTGGAATATTGCAAAAGTAATATTTATTTCTCTTTTATCCATATTTATATTTATATTTACAAAAAATATTATACATATATACACTGTATCGAAATTTCTAGCTGTATAAAAATAAAAATAAATAGAAATTTAATAATTTTACAGTTAACTAAACTTTTGAAAAAACACTGAAACGTAAATTGTGTATATGTCTGTGTTTGCTTAGTACAGAATTAAAAAAAAAGTATTTAATTAAATTTTTAGACTATTTTTTCCTGGATTATAGAAATTTTTTCAGAGTATTAAAGATATTTAGAATATTATATTTCAGTATTAATAAAGTCATGTTTACTTATGAATTTAAAATATTATTATACGAAGCATTTTACTAAAAGGAAAAAGTTTAATTTTGTGAAGATTTTATACTTTTGTTTCAAGAAAGTTAAAGTTAAATATTTTATAAAAGTTTTGCTTTTAAATTCTTAAAGAATTTTTTTTTTTCTCGTAAGGAGTCAAGAAAAATTTTATTGAAAATTTAATTGTTAACATATACTTTTCCAATTTTTTAATCAACAAAGCATTTTGTTGCAGCCTGCTTGCACGTCTAAAGAGAAAAACATATTATCTGAGAAACACAGAGAGGGAAAAAATAAAAGAAAATCATTTTGTAGGGGATTAAGCAAAACATTTTTAAACTTGTAGTCTAAATCCTTCCTTTTAACGGTTAAAATGAAATTCATTCATGGTTATATAAATATTTACCTCTTGAAAAAGAAACAAATGTATTATCCTGTTTAAAGTAAATGTACTTAGCTGAGGAAAAAACCTAATTATTTTGAAAATCTGTTATCGATAATGGTTGTTTTTAAACGCCGAGTTTAAAGGTTCTTTTTGCACCGAAGTATTTCAAAAAGGTTTTCTGCTTTGTGATAATACAAAAACATTTTTTTCCTTTTGTGAGTTTAGTATTTATCAGATATTTTAGTAGTATTATACGTGATTTTTCTCCTGCATTTAATTCTCTAGTTTTGTAAGATTTTACTTCTCTGTTAGTGCATAATGTTCCAAAATATAGTATTAAGATTAAAGGCCAATTTCTCATCTAATACAAACTATAATTCTTTGAAAAATCTTGTTACATATTCATAAAATCAAGTAAATGTGTTTCCTTTTAATTTGTAAATTTGTAAAAATAACTAACTTCACCTTCGTTCTTGCATACATCATAAAATAGTGGGTTTTCACAATTCAAGAATACATCTAACCAATCGAAATTTGAAATGCAATGTCAGTAGCATTTAACTACTTAGTTGAGGAAACCAAGTCTGTTAAGTATGGATGTCAACTCCCAGTCAACTTTATCAACCCTTTCTGGACGAGCGACCGATATACGTGCCGCTTAAGGTGCTCAAAAGCTTTCATTATTCTCACAACTAATATTCTGTTGTAAATTTTGCCTTATTTAATCCGTGCATTTTTCCAATTCAACAAGGCAAAAATTTCTGTTTTAAAAAACCGGTGCAAAAGATAAAAATTCTATAAAAGACGCTCGTTCGTAGGGATTAAAGCTAAAAATAAAGTTCCAGATTGGAGGTTTTAGACTTGAGCACAAGTCCTGATTACCACAGAGGCCAACTAGGTCGTGACCTTGGGCCTACTGTTACCTGGGGCCCCAGACTGAATAAAATGATTTAAAAAACGAACTCTTTAATTTGCAGTTTCCGCATTTATTTTCTTAAAATGCAAAATATATTTTGGTTAACTTTGCAACCGTATTGTAATATCTAATAACATCTCCCTCCCCTACTGTCCACCCCCAAATACAGCAACCATTTCCATGCGAGAGTTTTCAGAAATGGTACTAGGCCTTGGGCCTCACACAACCTTAATCGGGCTCTGCTTGAGCAGCGAATAATGTGATGATGATTGGCATAAAGATAAAAGTATGATATATAAGGAAATGATAGCAAATAATAAAATACCCAACTTGGTAAAAACATGTCAATGAGCATCTGATAACAAATGTAATATGCATATCAATTATGGGTGTAAGATTCTGTTGGGTGTAAGTAAGGCTCAATTTATTTATGATTATAAACAGTTGTTATTTTAAAAAATATGTGATATCTTCATGGTTTCAAGGAAGTGAATTTAATTGTATTTTGGAGATTTGTAAAAAAGAGTTAATTACGCTTTAGGATTTAGACCACAAAATTTTAGACCAAGAGGTGACAGAACCAGACTGTCCCTCACCGAGTTCACGGATAAAAATCAAGGATTAGTTAAATCTTGATTCGCATATTTAAATACGGGGTCCAAGTCATATCTTGGTGGAAAACACCTGAAAACCCAAATTTAATTGTTGAGTCGTAGGTTTACCATTGTGCTTTCTTGAAACCAAAAGTATCAAAACACAGAGGATTGAGAGCTCGGAATACTTTAAAACTAATTAAATACATACATACTCATACTATTTTATCTGACAAATAAACATCATTTTTGAAAATCAAATACCTTTTGTCAGGTATTTTATGATATATAAACATTATGTAACAATTAATGTAAAAATATTAACCTTGAATAAAAATTTATTGAATGTTTGCCACTTTGCTACAAGCATAGTAAAATTCAATAAACCTCTCGAGTGATACTGTATCTTTTTTTAAAAAGGAAAAAGCTTTCAAACACTGAATAGATTAACGCACGCAGCCTTTGTGTGTCAATATTTGAACTCTATCTTTCAACTATTCCAAAAGTCGTATTCACTTACACGAATTGCTCGAAGTTAACTGTTTCATAATGTTTTACTCCGAGATCAGTGTATATGTTACAATTGCTCAACACGCGAAGTAACGAAAAAAGAAAAAGAATTCGCCACCAAAGAAACATTTTAATTTGCTTTGTGAATAGATTTAAATGAAAGCTTCAAAATAGTAATATCTGTATTTTGCTAACTATCACTATAAAAATACATTAAATACATATTTTATTTACTGATGAGGATTATAAAGATCAAAAGTATAATTTGTATATTTAAATTTTGCCTGAAATTTAATTGTTTTGTTTTTTAATTATATAACAATTTATATTTATGCAAAAAGAAAAATTCTCTCTTTGCAATAAAAATGGAAAATTTCCAATTGTATTTGAATGAAACCATCGAAGAAAAAAAATTTTCGAACACTACATAGATTAAGACACACAAACATTAAGTGTCAATATTTGTACTTCATCTTTCAACCCTTCCGAAAGCCGTATCTACTACACTAAGCATTCGTAAAATGTTCGTAGTGCATTACTTCAATGTACGTGTTCAATTCCTTAACACGAAACGCAAAGTTAAAAAAGAAAAAAAAAATCCATACTAAAGTAACAATTCAATTTGCCTAGTGCCTTGATTTGAATGAGAGTTTTATAACAGCAATACACCAACCAATTCACCAACTGTGGGAAAAACACCTTCTGTTCTCAGAAAACATAGAATCTACGACAAATATCAGGCAGCCATGTTAAAATAGAACGACATTTTTCAGTTTTATAGAAACTTGGTGATTTTTCACCATATTTAGCAACTTTTGAAATATTATTGCTTGAAAGATTTTTTTGAGTGATTTGTACTGCCTTTAATTATTCGTCATTAATTATGTATATTTGATAATTTTGATTTATTATTTTCAATTGTATAACAATCTGTACTTAAGCAAAAACTTTGATGGATGATAAAAATTTAAAATAAAAAGTTGTTTCTATATACAGGAAATAGAAAAATTCAATAATATTTGAACCGAAACTACAAAATAAAAAGTTTTTCAAACATTGTATAAATTAAGACACGCAGCCATTAAATGTCAATATTTGAACTCCGTATATTAAATCCTTCCGAAAGGAATATTTCACTACACGAACCATTCGAAAATTTTCGTAACACATTTCTTTAATGTGCATGTTCAAACTGCTTAACACGCAACGCAAAGGGGGAAAAATCCACACCAAAGTAACATTTCAATTTGCCTAACGCCTTGATTTGAATGAGAATTTTATAATGGCAGTACACTAAGTTTTAACCAACCGTGGGGAAAAAGCCTTCTATTCTGAAAATACAACGAATTTACGACAAATATCTGGTCGCCATCTTTAAATAATACGACATTTTACGTTTTTGCAGAAAACTGGTTATTTTTTTGTTATATTTAGCATCTTTTGAAATATATTGCCTCGAATATGTTTTTTTTCCTTTTTGAGTGACCTCTATTGTCAGTAGATATTCAATCTTAATTTTATATATTCGATTATTTTGATTTATTCGCTTTAATTATATAACAATCTATACTTATGTAAAAATATTGATGACGGAAAAAAATAGGAGAAAAATTCCTGCTTTGCCGAGAATATATAAAAATTCAACAATATTCGAGTAAAACCATTAAGGAAAAAAGTTTTCAAACACTATATAAATTAAGACACGCAGCCATTAAATATCAATATTTGAACTCCATCTTTCAATTCTTCGGAAAAGCATATTTACTACACGAACCATTCTAAAATTTTCGTAACACTTTGCTTTCAATGTACATGTTACAACTGCTTCACACGCAACGCAAAGGGAAAAAAAAAAAAAAAAAAAAAAACTCCGCACCAAAGTAACATTTCAATTTGCTTAACGCCTTGATTTGAATGAGAGTTTTATAACAGTAACACTGAATTTCACCAACCGTGAGAAAAACACCTTCTGTTCCCACAAAACAACGAATCTATGACAAATATCAGGCAGTCACGTTAAAATAGAACGACATTTTACATTTTTGCAGAAACCTGGTGATTTTTCGCTATGTTTAGCATCTTTTGAAATACGTTGCATGGATTTTTTTTTCTTTTTTGAGTGATCTGTATTACTAGTAATTGTTCGTCATTCATTTATTCGCCATTAATGTTTGATTTTTTTTTTATTTATTCTTTACGAATGTCTAATATTTTGTACTTATGCAAAAATCTTGATGGAAGATAAAAATTTAAGTGCAAAAATTCTTTCTGTGTAGAAAGTAGAGAAAAATTCAATAATATGCGAGCGAAATCATAAAGGAAAAAAAATTTCAAACACTCCGTAGATTAAGACACGCAGCCATTAAGTGTCAATATTTGAATTCCATCTTTCAATACTTCCAAAAGGTGTATTCACTCACAAAAACACTAGAAAATTTTCGTAACGAATTGCTTCAATGTACATCTATTACAAATGTTTAACACGCAAAGCAAAAGAAAAAAAATACCAAAGTAACATTTGAATTTGCCTAACGCCTTGATTTGAATGAGAGTTTTATAATAGCAATACACTGAGCTTTCACCAACCGTGAGAAAAACGCCTTCTGTTCTCAGAAAACAACTAATCTACGACAAATATCTAGCAGCCATGTTAAAATAGAACGACATTTTATATTTTTGCAAAAACCTGGTGATTTTTAGCTATATTCACTGTAAAAAAAAAAAAAAAAAAAAAAAAAAAAAAAAAAAAATCTGTAAAGGTACTACACTTTATCTAGGAAACTGGGATTCCAAGAACTTTTCATGTAACGATAACAGGAAAAATCCATGTAACCGATTCTAAAACTTGAATTTTTGTTGTTACCGTTACAGGAAAAGTTCTTGGAATCCCAGTTTCCTAGATAAAGTGTAGTACCTTAACAGATTTTTTTACAGTGTTTAGCATCTTTTGAAATATGTTGCCTGGAAGATTTTTTTGAATCGCCTGTATTGTCATTAATTATATGTATTTGAATACTCTGAATTATACGTTTTAATTATATAACAATCTACGACAAATCTTAACAATGGATAGAAATTTAAGGATAAAAATTCTTAGTGTGCTGGAAGTATACAAAAATCCCATAGTATTCAAACGGTACTATTAAGAAAAAAAGTTTTCAAGAAAGGAATCAACGATTAATGAATTGAGTTATTCGTTCTTCTTACAATTAAATTATATTAAAAATCTGCATTTATGAACAAAAATCATGATGAACGATAAAAGTTTAAGAGAGAAAATTCTTGCTGTGCAGGAATTATAGAAAAATTGAATATTATTCGAATGAAAACACTAAGAAAAAAGCTTTCACTGCATAGATTAACAGACGAAACCATTATGTGCCAATATTTGAATTCAATCTTTTAATCCTTCCGAAAGGAACATTCACTTCTCGAAAATTTTCGTAACGCGTTTCAATGTGCATGTTACAATTCTTTAACACGCAAAGCAAAGTGTAAAAAAAGAAAAAAAACTACACCAAAGTAACATTTCAATTTGCTTAACGCCTTGATTTGAATGAGAGTTTTATAATAGCAATACACTGAGCTTTCGCCAACCGTGAGAAAAACGCCTTCTGTTCTTAGAAAACAGCGAATCTACGACAAATATCTGGCAGCCATGTTAAAATAGAACGACATTTTACGTTTTTGCAGAAAGCTGGTGATTTTTCGCTATGTTTAGCATCTTTTGAAATATGTTGCCACGCAGTTTTTTTCTTTTTTGAGTAATATGTATTGTCATTAATTATTTGCTATGTTGACATCATTAAGCTTTGATCAATAAAGATTGATAGAAAAAAAAGAAGATAAATTTAGCTTCGGAAGCATAAAGGATTATGAAGAATAAACAAACATGAAATAAGAAAATGGAGGAGCGATGATGATAATTAATATTATGCAATGTAAATAAGTAAGAGATTTTTACTTTTGTTAGGAATTTCATGGAAATGGTTAATTAACCCCAAGGAAGAAATCACTAATAAGATTCATTTGATTATTTTGATTTATCATTAGGGAATATAATGCCGTGCAATGTTTATTTTTATAAGGAAAATGATGATTTTTTTTAAGGGAAATGATTGATTGTTGTTTGTGAGTCTTTCTTATGATTAGGAGTTCAGGGATTTAATTAAGAAAAATCCCATTGGAATAATTAAAAAATTACTGAAATTTGAGAGTAATTGTAACGATATTTCATAATCTATCAAATTGTTTTTTACCCCAACAATGCTTCATTTTAAAAAAAGAATTAAATTTATAAATATTCTAATATGTATTATCCCCATGTTGATAATGTTTACGTTTGAACGTTTTGTTTAATTTTTAGATTGTTTAATTTTTAGATTTTAGCCTTGCAACAAAATAAATGCAGAATAAATTACAACGAAAAAAAAATATGTATTAAGAAATCATCTAATTTGTTCCCTTTTAAAAAGAAAATGAATATATTTTCGTTATTCCATGCATATTTTTATATTTATAAAACATATGAAATTTACATAAGAAAATTACTTTTGCATAGATCAATTATAATATGTTCGAGATATTTCATTCGAAATATAAGTAAGATATTAAAATATTTTCAATGAATATTAAAATATTAATTAAAATGTTATTTTAATAGGTAATGTATTGTACTCAGTGGTTCTCAAACTGCATGCCGAGACACACTCATGCGTCGTGATTGGTCATCAGTTGTGACACGTAATTTTCAGTAAAGTTATGTAAAGTTTCTATAAACGAAAAAGAGTATTTTTAAATCCAACGTTCTAAATTCTCCAGCTTACTAAATTCTCAGAAATACTATTTTGAATTCTCGTAAATTTACTGGCAGCATTGCTAACAGGATTTCTCTGTTAATAGACAAATATCTGTTTCTGTTTCTTCCCGTTACAGGAGTATGTAAATCATTTGAAGGAAAATAGGATAAAATAAAAGTTCCTTACTTTTTTATCGAACTTGTTCTAAGCACTCGGCTACGGTTGAACAATAATTATACAGTTTTAAGCAAATAATTTAATCACAGATGGGCATGGCTTGATTAATTAATTTTAAAAAATGAATTTTTAAATTAATTTTGGGAAGATTCCTTTTTTAATGAAATTGTGGCTAGCGTTTTTATACTTTAGTATTAAAATAGAATAAAAAATTTATTTATAAATATTTTTATGTAGATTACTAGGTGTAAAACATTAGTAATATATTTTTATGCGAAAATTGTGTTTATTTGTTATTTATTTAATCAATAAAATAGTTTTTTTTATTTAATACTTAAATATTTTAATAATTTTAACTATTTTAAAAGTGTTAACTTTAAATATCATTTTATAACTTTAAAAAATAGTTGTAAATATTTTTAAATGAATTAGAAAATTAATCAATATTTATTTTTAAATTCAAAAACGTTTCTTTTCTTTGTTGGTGGCTTATTTAAAAAAAATTAAATTATAAATATTAATTTATAATATTTTTGATTTTTGGTTTTTAAAATGAATTTGGATTTTAGCATTAACTGAGCTAATGCGCATGCGTGTTAAGAATGAATGAAATTTCAGCCTCTTTGTCAAACTTTCGAGAAGATTTCACGGACAAAACCTGTTTTTTAACAGTATGGAAATTAATTGTTAAGAATGAAGAATAATTTAGTGTATATAGACGAGTTTTTCAGACAGTACATATAATCCACCTGATACATCGATGTGAGATATTTATGTATTTAGTACAAACAAATATTTTTATTTATGTTTGATATTCTTTTAGCATTTAATTATTTAAGTATTTTATGTATTTCCAATTAATTTCAGCAGTTACAATACAATTCTTACCGTCTGATGATAGAGAAAATTTGAAGGAATCAGGAGTAAGGACTTACCTAAAATGAAAGAAAAAATTTAATTAGCATAGTTGTAATTTTTTGTAAAAAATATAAACAATTTATTCAAAGTTAAAGTATTTAAGAATTTTTTATAAAAAGGATGTATTTAATGTGTTTAAAAAAATCGTACAATATAAGCTATATTCCCATGTATGTAATTGCCACGGAATTCTCAGCAATGGTATTAGAGTATGTATCATTTATAATGATTAGAATTATTATTATAAATGGTTCAAAGAAGATTAATATGTTACATATAATATTTTGACTTTGAACGACTCATAAACATACTATCAGATAAATATTTTTCTAAACAAATAAACATATAATGAAAAAAAAAAAAACAATATAATAAGATATTGCACCAATACAGAGTAACTTCATGACAATGTGGAAATACTGGAGTTTTTCCCATTATTTCATTTATACATTAAAAAATCGAAGAAATTATTAAGTTATCAAAATGTTGCCCCTAATATTAAAGCAATTTATTACTTACGAAACTGCGCCTAGAGTCGGGGTGGATCCAAAATATTGAAATAGAACATATTTGTTTATACTTACTACATTATGAAATTTTTGAATATATTTTTTAACTCTAGAACTCCCGAAAATTTAACTCAAATTTTAAAAAATCTGAAAATTATAATTAAAATCTATTTAAATTAGCTCTTTGTAATGTATATTAAACTTATTTTGTGAAGAAATGTCTGGTTAGAATTCGCATTTAATCATTTAGTCGATGTCAAATTGATAGTAACTGATCTTTTTAGTATTAAAAGCATCGATATAAAAGTTAGATTTACTATTGATTTGCGTAACCGGAAATATTCCACCACATGACGACACTTCTAAATGCATCGCATCTCTAAGCAGATTGTACGAACAAAAATATCCTGGTATTTCAAGAACACTTTGGCACCTGAACAAGATTAAAGCGATTCGCATGCTTACCATGTTATGATTTGTAGCAAAAGAATGTGAAACACGCTGCAGTTGAAGAATGTTGAGGTTTTTCTATGTTTTCTTGTCTTAAAAAAGAGTCATAACAAAACAAGATAAGACGATTTGTGTCTCGGATCTTTGTACATTCTTCAGAAAAAGCCTTCATCTCTCGGAGCCGTTATAAGAAACGGAAGATGATCAACAGAATGCAACTTCTTATAGTTAAGTTAGACAAGTTGTAAAATACTCTAAAGAGTGCCTTTTATTTCTAGTTTTTTCTTAATAAAATTTCTAATGGTCATCATCTCGTACTGAAGCTTTTTATTTTACATATAAAACACCTTTTATATTCTTTTATTTATCTTAACTTAGTTTTTTAAGTGTAAAGATTGAAATTTGAATTCAATTTTTTACTTCCTACCTGGTTTGCTATAATTAAAAAAATATGTTTTTAGTAAAACAACCATGTTGGACCCATTTCCCTAATTTTTCAGTTAATTTCCTTGTAAAATAGTTTAAATATTTTCAAAATTACTAACTAAGTTCAAGAGAAAGTCTAAAAATGGAAGCAGAAAATGAATCCAAAAATGTCCTTATATAAATTAAATAAAAACGCCTGTTTACATAAACATCATTATAAAAATAACTTATTTCATAAATTTTAAGGCATAAACGATGCACGATTTTCACTCATTTAATTCAAATTTCAATTTGCGACGAAGAAAATACTAAAAACAACATTTATTTTCCCAAAAAGTTTTGGTGCTAATTAAATAGCTTTCTGCATAATTATTAAAAGCACAAAATTAATTTTCCGAGTATTTAACCTGCCGTTTCTGCATTTCTATGACATCATTTGAACGATAAAGAAAGAACGTAGATTATCAAAGCATATTTTAATTATAATTAATTAGCTAGAATTAATGAATCATTTAAATGGTATTTTACAATTAATAAGTTTTTGAAATAATTGCTGAAAGTAAGTATGACTAAATGAGAATATTATTTTATGAATTATTTTGAAAAAAAATTATTGAAATCAGAGAGTATTTTAAAATAATGTGTTTTTCCTTTTAAATTATTTTCTATTATTATTAAAAATCAAGAAAAATGGACTGTTGATTTTCGATTATCCATCATCTACCAGACTGACGGTTGGCGGATAACCGGACCTTGATTCGATTCCAATCTCTTGCTAATTCTTCACTCTTTATTGTATTAACTGTATTTATATCTGTATAGTATTTTCATATAGCTTTGAATTGAAATAAATGAATTTCAAATGTATTCAGGTAAAACATCTGCAACCATGTTGGACCTATTTTCATAATTTATGCAGTTTATTTCATCAGAAAAAGCTTTAAGTATTTTGAAAAAACAATACGTAAGTTGGAGAAAAAGTCTAGAAATTTCAGATGAAAATAAATCCAAAAATTTCTTTTTAAATTAAATAAAAACTCCTGTTTATAAAAATATAAATATAAAAATAACTTATTTAATAAATTTTAAGATATAAACGATGCAAGAATTTCCCTCATTTAATTCAAATTTTAATTTGCGACGAAGAAAATATTAAAAACAACATTTATTCTCCCAAAAAGTTTCGGTGTTAATTAAATAGCTTTCTGCATAATTATTAAGAGCACAAAATTAATTTCCCGAATATTTAGCCTGCCGTTTCTACATTTCTACAACATCATTTGAACGATAAAGAAAGAACGTGGATTATCAAAGCGTATTTTAATTATAATTAATTAGCTAGAATTAATGAGTCAGTTAAATGGTATTTTACAATTGCACATTGATAGGCTTTCGGAATAATTGTTGAAATTAGGCATGACTAAGTGAGAATATTATTTTATGAAATATTTTGAAAATGATTTATTCGAATCAAAGAATATTTTAAAACTAATATATATATATATATATATATATATATATCTTGACATTCAAAATGAAGAAATGTGTAAAGCGATTTTGTGAGAATTCTAATTTTAAAACATATCGTAAATTGGATGCCAAACATGGCCAATCTGGTGCGTTCGTACAATAGCTGGTTTTTATAAATATTAATACTTTGGTGCAATAGTAGTATTTAGTAGTATTGTAATCCATTTTCGTATACCAGTACACCGGTTTTTAGCTCACAGGCTATCATAGCCTGAGAGCTTATGTGCCCGTCCGTTCTGTATGTACGTTCGTACGTGCGTAACGCGATAACTCATGATAAAAAAATCCTATTCACTTAAAATTTTGTATACAGGTATATCCTGATAAGGCGCTTCCCTGATTACTTTCTGGAGTTCATTCGATAAGTATAAGAGGGGGAACGGGGGGCTCATGCCACTCCCTTTAATTGATATAAATGGGTTTTTCATTCAGAATTATCAGTGTTAGTTCAAAATTTAGGCATAAGATCATTCTAATGAGGCGCCGTAGTGATTGGTATTAGGTGTTCATTGTATAAATATAAACAGGGGGAACGGGGGTTCTAATGTCCCTTTCCTTAATTAATATACATGGGTTTTTCATGCAGAATAATCAGATTTCGTTCAAATCTCTGAATAGTTTTGGAAGTTTAATTGTTAAGTATAAAAGAGACGGGGGATAACTCCTCTTAAATTATATAAATGGGTTTTTATTAAGAATTTTCCGATTTGCTCTGAATTTTGGATATAAATTTTTTATAAGATAAAGCGTGTCCCTGATTAGTTTAGGGGGTTCAATGATTAAGTATAAAAGGTGGAAAGGGAGCGCTGTTTCCCCTCCTTTGATTTTTTTTCTATCGGAAATAACCCTTGAAAATATAAGACTGTAATATGCAATTAGTATGCGTAGCCTGTGAGCTCAATGCCATTAGTTTAACTGGGCAGTATTCTTTTTATTAGAATACTATTAATTCTCAATAAGACGTTTTATATTCCATTACGGTTGCGTAATGGAATTTTTATTCCTAAGAGAAATAAACTAATATTAATGTTAATACTATATTAATGTTAGTATAAAAATTAATGCTGTTAGTCTATCATGTTTTTCTGTAAAAATATTTCTAGAACATGGAACTGTTTTATTGAGAATGGGTAGTATACTAAAAATTCTATATTACAGGTTAAAAACGTATTAATATACCATAAAAACTATTGGGAAAAGTTTCCATAAATCAAAAATACCCCCCCCCCCTCTTTTTTTTTTTTTTTTTTTTTTTTTTTTTTTTTTTTTTTTGCTTTTTAAAAATATTTTGTAGTTAATTCGATACGTAAATGACAAAAAATGTTTTTTTCTTTTACTTTGATTTAGGATGATTTATCACATGTTTAAGGAAACTCTGAAAGCATTATAATTATACATGATTTCCAAAATAAATTCGATATCTTCAACAAATCATTGATTCCAAACCAATAATTAACACCAAATATAAATAGATTTTCTAAATTAAGAGGATCGTCTTTTTATATATTAAGCGCTAGAAAAGACAAAATAACAAAAGAAAGAAAATTGTAATTCTACAAATATAAAGTTGTCGAAATCTGTATAGTTACTAACATTTCATCTGTACACTGTACAAGAAAAAATGTAAATCTACAAAACTAGCTTTTGTAAAGTTACAGAAATCTATAACTTTACGGAAGAGTCCACTAAAATTACAGTTATGTTACTAAAATTTTATCTGTAACCTGGGCTGCAGTTACATGAAAAGTTCTTGGAATCCCAGTTTTCTGAAAAATTCTTATTAATCTTACATATTTTTTGATTTTCAATGCAAATCTGTATCTGTTACATGAATTTTTGCTGTTGCCTTTACATAAAAAGTTCTAGGAAAACCAGTTTTCTAAAAAACTTTGCAAAATTAATTTTATAGATATTTTTTTTTTTTTTTTTTTTTTTTTTTTTACAGTGTAGTACATTAATTTAAATACTCGTGATTTGCCATTGTCAAAATTTTCCAATTTGTCGGCCAAAATTTTTTAATAAATTGGAACAACATAAAATTACCTGTACTAAATATTTAATATTCAATAATAACACTGAATTAGTTTAAAACAATGAGTATTTTTTTTAATATTATCTAGAACATCACCATTATCGTATTACTCATAAATAAAAAAAAATAAAAATTGCAGAGATGTTACTTAAATTTTATTTTGAAAAAATATATAGCCATGTAATGTTTTAAATAAATATTCTTCTCAGTACTAGATTTATCATGTTTATTAAATATTTCTCAAACAACAATTATTTATTATCAGGTTTGAAATATTTCAATATATCCAAGTTTTGTAAGTTCATTTTCTACAGAAGTGAACTACATCCGATAAGCTCAGCACAATTTGTAACACAACCCCTTTCTTTACAATGATCCAGAACTCATAAAACCTTTCTGTCAAGTACAAAGTGCCCGACTTTTATTGTACTAGGAAACTAAGGTATATTGAAATTTCAGGTTAAAATCTGGAGCATATTTTTTGAACCATGTCCTAGGTTCTTTATTCGAAATAGTCTCATACTAGATGGTATAAAAAATATATATATATAGCGGTAGTTGTTTATCCCGGGAGAAAGGTATTTTTCTTGAAGTGCACAACTGTGTTTCGTTGTAGGGCTCAGACTATGAAAAATACTAGGATATTGTCGTGAGGAAGTTTTTAGATTAATTTTTTACAATGTCTGTTGCCAACGAAATATAAAATTTCTTTTTTTAGAAACATAGTTTTAAAGTGTATGGAATTATGTAAACTAAACTTTAAAAAAATGTCCTTTTTTTAAATAAAAAAAAAATTATTTATTAATTGAATCAATGATTGAAATTGATATAGTTTAAGTCTTAATTTTATAACATCCCAGCACTTGATTCTTTCTTTCTTTTTCTTTTCTTTTCTTTTCTTTTTCATTTTCTTTTTTTTTCTTTTTTTTTAAGCATTGTATTTTAACATTTATCAAATTTTAAAAGAACAGATGATAATTCGTAGATACTCTCTTTAAAAAGTTTTTGGATTATTTTTTTCACAAAATATGTTGCTATTATTTTTTTAATATTTAAAACAATTTTAAAATTTTACAAACTAAACTCGAAAAATGTGATTTTCTTTTTAATAATAACTTAAAGAATGTACTTATCAGTTGAATAAAAGGTTTAAAATTATTCAGTTTCATTGTTTTGTAATTGTACATTCCCATTACTATCAATGTTAGTTTCAAAAGTATGCCCCCCCCCTTTCCCCTCATTTTATAAATTTTAAACGAACATACGATAGCATTAGGATTTTTTTTTAATGGTTTTGATTTTTTTCTTTTTTCTTTAATGGTTGCAATAAATGAATAAAAAATTTTTTCATTCGAAAATACAATTTTAACCATTTTTAGTCCAAAACAATATGGATGAGGGAACAATCACATTTATTTCAAGTTACAACAAAAATATATCATAAATTGTTTTAAAAAGAAAATGTTTAGTTTAACAAAAATATGTTTACATATAGGGCGTGATATTTAATATTTATTAAGCTTTTGTTTCAGTTTATAAGTTCTAAACTTCGTACTGTTTTTTAACTGAATAGCTCCCATAAATTTCTGAAATTTTTCAAAAGAAAATGAAAAAAAAAAAAAAAAAAAAAAAAAACATAAATTTTTCGTATTTTTATTTTACAGTAAGGTGTTAAGAGATCTGGATTATATTTTTTTCATAAAAAATGTTTCTTTTCTTTCATGACTAAATGTGATGCTTAACTAAGGCGACCATTACGAAAAATCTGTAATTCAAATACCTTGAGTTCCTTGAGACATACAAATTCTGTAATTTGCACATAAAAAGACACAGTTATAGTTTAAAAGAATCAATTTACATTAACCTCTTTGCTACTGAGTTTTAATGTAATATTGATTATTACTGAATTACACCTTCTCCAATTTGAATTCAAGGCAAGTTTCAATCTATAATATTTGCATTATTTCCACATCGAAGTATATCATTCTGTCTTCGAAATTGCAAATATATTAGAGTATCATTAATAAAACAGGAAAGAATGGAAGTTCACTGTTTATTATTTAGTACTCTGTTTATTATGTTTATTATGTTTATTATTTAGTCCACTGTTTATTATGTTTATTATTTGCAATCACATGGTCCACATAGTAGACCATGTATTGCAAATAATACGTATTTTTATGCGTTATTATACGTATATACGTATATTATATAAAATACGTAAAAAAGCGTAATATACGTATTTTTTACATATAATAATACGTATATGCAAATAATACGTATAGTTGCAAATAATAAACATAATTGTTAAAAACTGAAGAAGATCTAATATTTTATATTTAATATATGTTATATTATATATATGTATATAATATATATAGTATATGTTATATATGTTATATGTATAATAAATTATATATAATATTATTATTTATATATTATAGTTAAAAATGTGCAAAGATTTTATCCATAAAAGGCATTTTTTTAAAAGATCTAAATAACAACAAGAAAAGTAAATTTTACTGAATTATACAATTTAAAGGATAGTTCCACTTCCTTATTAATTCTACAAATCCTCAGAAAGTACGTAATGCAAACTTTGAAAATCTCACCATTTCACTTTAAAGAAAACAAATATAATAACAACATATAGTTTCAAGTTACATATAGAATTTTATTTAAATTACCTATAATACTTTCGGCCTGTAATACTGTGTTTATCGTCAGGAAATATTTTTATTAATTGCTATAATATTACTTCAAATACACCCCTTCTTTTGTAATCTATAATTATTTGAGTAGCTGGAAATAGAAGTAGCAGTGTTTTTGATTAAACTTGTGTAAAAAAAATAAAAAAATAAAAAAATAATAAAAAAATAATAATAACTGACATTTTATTTATTTTAAGATGTCATTTTGCTCACATATGCATTTTCATTTTGAAGATGGACAGTAGTAAAAGAAGCAGTGTTTTAGATTAAACTTGCTTTGAGAAAAGTATTTAATTGCACTACCATTCATTCTCTATGTACATTCTCTTGTCGCTGTTTAAGTAGAATGGTGAACTTTTTAAAAGTTCATATTGTGAATTTTATGATTGAATCAAGGTACAATATTGCATTTCGTCTGAAGGCTTTATCTACAAACTTTAATTTTTGGTAAATTTGATTCATTGAAAGATTGAAAATAATACAATAGCTGAAGAAATCATTCTTATAGAAAAATTACTAAAACTGATACTTTGGAAATTCCCTCCCTTCCTAATTCGTTTTCATTATTTATTTAATATCTTAAAAAATTATGCATGGAAGTTATAAATTCAATGTTTTGAGAAGTACTTGTTTAAGTAAGATTTGAGATTAAATTTTATACTATGCTGAATAAAGCCCATGTGAAATGACATGTTCTTCTTCTAACATAATTTCTCAACGTAAAAATTAAACATGATGGATTTTAGAAGAAACAAACGACTTTCTTCTTACAAAAAAAAAAAAAAAAAAAAAAAAAAAAAAAAAACTTATAAAAATCAATAAAATGATAACACTGTATATTTTTCCTTCATATTGACCTTCATATAGAAAATTTTTTAACACTGAGGCTGTAAAAAGTCCCTCGCCTCCTAATTCATTTTCATCATTTATTTAATGACTTTAAAAATGTATGGAAATTATAGATCAAATGCTTTGAGAAATATTTGTTACTGAATATGGTATGAGATTCAGTTTTATATTATGCTGAAAAAAGCTCATGTGAAATGACATGGGTTTTTTCTAGCATAATTTCTCAACGTAGAAATTAAACATGCCGAATTTCAGATGAAGCACATGTCTTTCTTCTTAGAAAAGAAAAGCCTATAAAAAAGTCAATAAAATGATAACACTGTATATTTTTCTCAATCCGTATGCACTCAAAATTAAAGTATATAAATATATTTACAAAAATCTGCGATCATTCATTCTCTTTAAAACCAGCATTCTCTTTTCACTGATTATAATATCTCCTCCTTTTCACTGATTATAATGATAGAATCTGCTATAATTATTTTCCTGGAAGTTATTAATACGTGTCCGTCGGGGGACAATGTCACTGATAAACTGATCTCTGATAACAGTTTATCTCAAGCATTGTTCCCTTACAGATACGTGCATGCTTCAGACGATCACGAGCTGTTATTGCTTTATCCCGAAACGTTCCTAATTTGTTTATCATTTTATGGTGGTTTTTATATAGCGTATTATTTTAATTATTAATTATTGCCAATGTTTTCGGTGTTTTTTCACATGCTTATCTTGTTACAAAAAAAAGCCTATATACATATAAAAAATTAATAAAATGATAACATTGTATATTTTCCTCAACTCGTACGCGTTCAAAATAAAAGTATATCAATACATTTACAAAAATGCGCCATAATTCATTCTATTTAAAACCAACATTCTCTACATCTCCTCCTTTTCCCCATCGTTTCACTAATTATAACGATAGAATCTGCTATAATTATTTTCCTGGAAGTTATTAAGACGGCTCATCGTGTTACCTTCATAAACATTAGAATAAATGAATAAATTTAAATAATCAGTCACTGAATTATATCTGGAATTAGTCATTGAGCATGAAATTAGCTTAGGCACAAGAGAACGAAATTTAAAACTTATAGAGATGTCATATTAATGTATTTAATTTGTGTACAACTAGATCGGCAACGAAATTAATTGTCTACTGTCCTTCAATATTATTACCGTAAAAGTAGTGAATTCATTGTTACTCGTAACATCAACAAATATTCCCTGGGCTGAAACGGAAAGAATACCAGATTTTAATAAATGTTTAATTAAAGTTTTAATTTAATGACGCTGCGAGATTAAAATCTGGGAACAACGATCTAATTTAGTAGATGAAATTTGTAAGTGTTTTAGCTAGAACAATTTGAATTTTAGTTGTATATTAATTTCTTACTTGATTGAAAGATTTTATTTCTCAATAGTTTATTTCACGCACTATAGCAATCCAAATTCTGAACGATGATTAATAAAATTTTGTCCTGTCTCCCTCTTTTTTTTCCATTACACGTATATGTGTGTCTGTATTGTATGTATACAGTCGAATTTCGTTAGCATAAACCTGAAGGGGAATCAAAATACCGTTCATGCTTACAGTAATACATGTTATCAGTATCTTTGTATTCGTCTTTACAGGGGATATCGAAAAGAATTCATGTAAAAAGTAATTCATGTTAAGCGTGTTCATGTTAACGAGGTTTGACTGTGTATATTAATATATTTTCAAAAATCTGCCATAATTCATTCTATTCAAAACTAACATTCTCTATATCTCCTCCTTTTCCCCATTTTTTTTTCAGTAATTATAACGATAGAATCTGCCATAATTATTTTCCTGGAAGTTATTAAGACGGCTCATCGTGTTACCTTCATAAACATTAGAATAAATGAATAAATTTAAATAATCAGTCACTGAATTATATCCGGAATTAGTCATTGAGCATGAAATTAGTTTAGGCACAAGAGAACAAAGCTGAAGACTTACAGAGATGTCATATTAATGCATTTAATTTGTGTACAACTAGTGAGCGGCAGCGTAATTAATTGTCTACTGTCCTTCAATATTATTGCCGTAAAAGTAGTGAATTCATTGTTGCCCGTAACACCAACAAGTATTTCCTAAGCTGAAACGGAAAGAATGCCAGATTTTAATAAATGTTTAATTAAAGTTTGAATTTAATGACATTGCGAGATTAAAATCAGGGGGACAACGATCTAATTTAATAGATGAAATTTGTAAGTATTTTAGTTAGAACAATTTGAATTTTAGTTTCATACTAATTTCTTTTTGTTTGATTGAAAGATTTTATTTCTCAGTAGGTTTGTTTCACTCACTATAACAATATAAATGCTGAACGATGATGAGGGAAATTTTGTTTTTCTCCCTTTTTTTGTATATATTAATATATCTCTCGCTTTCTCTCTCTCTATATATAATACATGTATAAAATAAGTTTCAAGTAAGTAAGTGAATGAATAAGTAAATAAATAAATAAATAAATAAATAACAAGTTTTTATAACAAAACTGACCAAATCTCAAATTTAAAAAGTCATGTAATAATAATGTTTTATATTAATTTTTACAGTATAATGAAACTTCACAGATGTCATACATACACACACACACTAAATAAATAAAAATAAAAAATAAAAAAGCAGGAAATGAAAAAAGAACTTTATTATAAAATGGACTAGTCTTTAACTGATGGAGATTTATAATCAAAATGAAATGCGAGTTTTTAATCACCAATCCTCAGTAATTACCACGCGTCACAAAAATGCATTGCCTTATTACAAAACAAGCAAAATAGTAAAGGTGCTCATTACTTGTTCTTATAATACGTTGAAGAAGAATAATTTTATTCTGAATGTTATTTTTGATACCGTCTGGAATAAAATTCTTCACTATATTATATTTTAAATAGGAAGAATACTCTATCCTGAAACAAAAATGACTCAAAAATTTTAAAATATGATAGCACTATGAATTTTTTTTATACGTAATTAATAATAAAATAATAGTAAAAAGAATTCTATGTATTTTACAACATCGAAGGCAATAAATTATTTTTGAAATCATCTTTCCCTGTTCCATATTGTCTTTTCCCTAGTTTTAACGATTGATTTTGACTAGTGATTGATTTTGATCTAGTTTTGACTGCTCTAATTATTTTCGTGAAAGTTATTATTAGGACATATCTTCGTGTTAACTTCATAAATATTAGTGCCCATTACTTTCTTTTATAATGCGTTGAAGAAGAAGAATTTTATACTCATTATTATTGTTGATACTGTCTGGAATCAAGCCAGTAAATTTAAGTAATAAGTCATTGAACTCTATCTGGAATTAAGCATAAAGTTTGTTTAGGCGCCAGAGAACGATATCGGTGACTTATAGAAATCTCATATTAATGCACTTAATTTGTTCAAAACTAATGATTGGCAGCGTCCTTTTGTTTTGTTCACGAAAAAGGGAATATGTTGTTTCTTATAGTCGTAACAGATTTGTAGTATTCTATAATGGTTATATATATATACATAAATATATACCTAAAAAAATCTAATAACCTAAACCTTAACAAATATAGCCTGCTAGAAAATCTCAATATAGTAAGAATAATAAAATCTTGAAAATAAATGTTGCAAAAATAAATAAATAAACAGAGAGAGAAAAAAAAGGGAAAGAAAGAAAAAGAATTTTATTATACAATGGAACTATTTTTAATATATATATATATATATATAGATTGATAGAGAATTAAAATCAAAACGACATGTGAGTGCTTAACCACCAATCGTCAGCAAAAGAAATTGATGACTTATAGCGATGATATATTAATGCACTTAATTTGTGCACAATTAACGTTTGACAATATCCTTTAGTTTTGTTCACACAAAGGGAATCCGTTGTTTATTATAACCCTAACAAATATTCTTCAGATTTAATCATAGATGTTATCAGATTTTTAGAAATATTTAATTAAAGTTTTATGAGTTTTGAGTTTACTATGAGTTTTTTTTTTATATGTAATTTATAATAAAATAATACTAAAAATTATTCTATATACTTTACAACATCGACAATAATAAATTATTTTCAAAACCGTCATTCCTTCTTCCATATCATCTTTTCCGTAGTTTTAACGACTGAATCTGTTCTAATTATTTTCGTGAAAGTTATTAGGACGAATCTTAGTGTTGACTTCATAAACATTAGAATAAATTAGTAAATTTAAATAATAACTCACTGAATTCTATCTGGAATTACTCACTGCATATAAAGTTTGCTTAAACCCAAGAGGACTTAATTGATGACTTATAGAGATGTCATATTAATGCAATTAATTTGTGCACAACTAATGATTGGCAATGTTCTTTAGTTTTGTTCACGCAAAAGGGAATCCGCTGTTTATTATAACTTAACAAATATTCTTCAAAGTTAATCGTAGAGGTTATTATAGTTAAAAAAATGTTTAATTAAAGTTTTTTATTTAGTGTCATTGAAAGATTAAAATCAGGCATGCAACGATTTAATTTAATTGCTAAAATGTGTAAGCATTTTAATTGGAATAATTTGTATAATAATCTGATTCTATTTTGCTCCTTCCCACTGTGGCAACCGGATATATCCGTTCACTAGGCTGCAGGTTCACTGCAGTTGAAGCTTTATTTAAATTAAGCTTAATTAATAAATTATAAATATTTAAATTAAGCTTTTAATTAATTCTACAAATGAAAGCCAGTTTTAAGAAATTTAATTATGATTGATACTTTCAAGGCTTATAAGCATATATGTAACAAAAAATTATACCATGATAGAAAATCACTCTTTTATTAACGTTTAAAATAAATTGCTGCGAAAAAAATTACAATTTTGCCCTTTTGCTTGGCGGTCAGGAGGTCAAAGGACTTATTCTTCAGTGGCTCAAATTTACATTGTAAATATTTTGAAACAAATTTTACAGCTGAAGGCATTAATAATCTTAAAATAGTGCAAACAATTGATTGGACCTTGCTTAATAAAATATTTTATTTTATTCATACTTTTTGAGTATATTTCTCTATATTTCACATCTGGAAAATACTTATGGAAAATATAGATCAAAATATTGTAAAGACAAATAGTTTAAACTGACTATGTCTTTAGATTTTTTTTTTCTGAAAAGAGCATTTTACGAAATTGTAAACAAAACAAATGCCAAAAAAAGCTACAAAATAAAAACAACTTAAAAAATCCAAAATTAAAACAACTGATATCATTATGAATATCAATAATAGGGAAAAACAAAATAAAGTATCTTTCTTTTTAACAAAATCAAGCACCATTTCACTTAATATCTTCATCCAGTATATCTTTGCCAATCTTTATACTAATTATGTTAGAATTTGCTATAATTATTTTCATGGAAGTTATTAAGATGGCTCACCGTGTTACCTTCATATTAGAATAAATGATTAAATTTAAATAACGAGTCTCTGAATTATACTTCGAATTAGTCATTGAGCATGAAATTAGTTTACGCGCTAGATAACGAAATGATAGACTTACGGACATGTCATATTTATGCACTTAATTTGTGTACAACTAGTGATGGCGGTATAATTAATCGGGTAGTGTCCTTCAATTTTGTTGACGTAAAAGTAAAATCGTTGTTCCTCCTAACGTCAACAAATATTCGCTGAATTTAAATGGAAAGAATACAAAATTTTAATAAATTTTTAATTATAATTTGGAATTTAGTGGCATAGTATCATTATAAAAGGCTGAAAAACAATTATAGTTATTAACAGAATTATTTTATACTTATTACAATGATAGATTTTTCTTTCAAAAAACACTCGACTAAATTTTAATAATAAAAAAATACGTGATTACAGAACAAAAGTGATTTTATAAAATTAGCATTATTATGAATTTTTTTCAATAATTACGGAAGAATAAAGGTACTTTATATTCATTACGAAATAAGCCTCGATATACATTATTTCATTTAACAACTTTGTCCAGTACATCACTTTAATCCGTTAAATTAATTATATGGATAGCATCGGCTATAATTATTTTCGTAGAAGTTATTAAGATGACTCGCCGTTATATTTTCATAAGCATAAGAAAGAATAACTAAATTTAAATAATAAGTCACTGAATCATATTCCGAATTAATCAATGAGCATGAAATTAGTTTACGCACAAGAGAAGGAAATAACAGATTCACAGAGATGTCATATTTACGCACTTAATTTGTGTAAAACTAGTAAATGGCATTGTAATTAATCGGCTACTGTCCTTCAATTTTGCTGCCGTAAAAATGAAATAGTTATTCCTCGTAACTCCAGCAAGTATTGATTGGACTAAAATGGGAAGGGTACCAAATTTTAATACATTTTTAATTAGAATTTAAAATTAAGTGGCATTGCATCATTACATTGGGGAAAAAAAGATTAGAGTTAACGACAGAATTATTTTATACTGAATACAATGGTATATTTTTCTTTAAAAACAGCATATTACTAAATTTTAATGTAATAAAAATGGCATCATTATGAATTTTTATCAATACTTATGAAAACAGAATAAAATTATTTTATATTCTTTGCGAAATTAACCTCAATAATACATTCCATTTAACAACTTTGTCTAATATATCACTTTCCACTGTTATAATAATTATATGGATAGTATACCGGCTGTGGAAGATTCTGTGGAAGTTTCTAAGAAGTTACTTTCACGGAAGATTCTAAGTGGAAGTTGCTAAGATGACTCGCCGTGATATTTCCATAAGCATAAGAAAGAATAACTAAATTTAAATAATCAGTCGGCGAATCACATTCCGAATTAATCAATGAGCATGAAATTAGTTTACGCACAAGAGAAAGAAGTCGAAGACTTCCAGAGATGTCATATTTACGCACTTAATTTGTGTAAAACTAGTAAATGACACTGTAATTAAACGGCTACTGTCCTTCAATTTTATGGCCGTAAAAGTGAAATCATTGTTCCTTGCAACGCTAGTAAATATTTGCTGGATTGAAATCGAAAGAATACTAGATTGTAATAAATTTTTAAGTAAAAGTTTCATATTGCATGATTATAATGGAGAAAAACGCTAATTTTTGAAAGATAAAATTTAAGTGTTCAATTCTACGTTTTAAAATGAGTTAAAACACAAATTTTCTATTAAATTTTGTTTGGTAAAGTATCAGTGACAATTCAAATGTTTTCAGGAAGTATTTTGCAGATTAATGTGTGATGAAATGCTGTAGTAAAATTTCAAATTAAAAATTCGAAAACATTTGAACAAATTATCGCAAAACAAAAATGATGCATAAAACAATCGTTTATTTTTTTTTTTTTTTTTTCGAAAAAGAAAGATCTTAAATCAAAAGTAAAAAATACCGTTTCAGTTAAACATTCAGTGATGAAACAACTCTGCAGTAAATATTAAGATCTAAAAAATATTTCACATTGCTTTTTATGCTTACATTAACCCTTTATCTACCGACGGCACTGATAAGTACCATAAAAATTTCTTATTATAAAATTCTTTTAATGCGTCAATTAGTTGTAATACTGTTTAGAATGAGTTACAGATACATTACTTTATTTTTTTCCAAAAGCATTATTGGTTAAACAAAGCAAAAGTATTTTTAAAAGGATGATTTCTTTTGCCTTTGTATCTTTTTTGCTTTCTTGGCGCTGAGGGAAGGGGATGGGGGTTTTTCAATACGGAAATATTTTTATAATTATATTGTAAGAACATCATATTAGTAGATTTTATAATTTTACAAAATACTAAGAAAATAATTAAAAGTAAAAAATATGAGTGGGGCTATAAAAATTGCACAAAATCCCTGTAAATTCAAATTTAATTAATCCTTCTAAATTCTTTAATCCTTCTGAAATCCTTTAAATATTTATTAATTGATTATGTAGATCTTTTAATTTAGTTTAAACAATTTGTGTATAATGCTTTAGAATGTAAAGTTTTCAGGAATTCATAATGTGGTAGATAAAGGGTTAATTGCACTACAATGAAACAAGTAGCAGTTTTATATTTCAATTCATTAGATTATTATTGATATTCAAATTTAACGTCAATTATTTTTTAATTCAATTTACTCCGAATCAAATTTTTGTCACTTGTACACCTTAGCTTTTGAGGTCATCAAGTAAAACAACCATAAATCGAAATGTTTCAAAAGATACTCTTTGATATCGAATCGAAATAATGTTAACGAGTTCCTGCATTTCCTAAAATTATCTAATGTATACATGCAAAATTTTAATTTGAATGAAATCAATATAAAATTTAAAATTGCATTGAAAAATTTCTTTACTTAGCATCTGCTCATCATGCATAAAATATATATATATATATATATATACATACATATAATGTTTTATTTTTTTTCCATTAAATTCAAATAGTTTATATTGTAATACAATTAATTGTTATATATATATACACATATATATATATTAAAACTCTAAAAGCATCAACTTACAATTTCCCAAATTATTACTTAGAGGTGTGTTGAGTAACTGCTAAATGCGTTTGAATTATTTCCAATTTATATTTTAGAATAAAATCGGCCACATCGCAATAAATAAATAATACAAAATCCCGATAAATAGGGTAAAATATGAAATTTATGGGTTATAATATAATAACATCAATTAAAACTATATTTTATTGCGCTAATGTACATTTGCGAATATTTATGCGTCTATTCTTAAAATTTTAATCACATTTGCTAATAAAACAACACGAGTTAAAAATTTTAATTAAAATGGTACTTGATATCAAACTTCCATAAAACTACAATTAAAAAGTCTTGTGTACACAAACATAATTGAAGTAGCGCTAATAAAGAATAAAATAAAGCATAGAAAACAATTGTATTACACACAAGTACACCCTTTAACCGTTTGTCCCGGCTTTTTCTGTTTCTAGAAATCATGTTTAAATGGCTGCTGACAAAAATATTTTAAACGGAATGTTATTTTGAATCATACGTAGAAAGAAGTGATATTAAAGATATTATAGCATCAAACTGTGATTAGTTAATATAAATATCTTGCAATTTATAAGCATTCTTATAAAGATACAACAAAACCCTTGGACGCTGAAAGGGTTAAGTATATTATGACACATTGAATGAATTCATCTTCATTTTAATAGAATAATTTAGTTTGAAGCTTAATGATAAAGCTTTAATGGAACTCAGTGACTATTAATATTTATTAATGTATACGCCTGTTAATGATGAAGATCACATTAAACATACTTTATATTAAATTCAATCAAAATACTTTTTCTTGTTTAAATTGTACAAAAATAAGAAAATGAAAAGGATTTATTAGCTAAAAAAATAAATGATTTGAATGCAGGCACTTACCCGTTATATTTTGGAAATTTCTTTTTGTCTCAATAAAAAATTTAAAATTGAATTAAAAAATAGGTTTATGCAAAAATTGCTTATCATATAGTTTTTTATTAAAATTCTAAAATCATCAATTTACAATTTCTGAAAATATTACCTAAACGTATTTTAAATAACTACACTGTTAAAACTAATGGTGACACATTGCACCTTTAAAGGGTGAAAGGTTTGTCTCACTGGTGACACCCCTAAAGGAGCCAGAATGACACCTTTAATTAGGGTGAAAAGATGGCACCCTTAATCCAGAGTGTTCAATAATAAAAAATTAAAAAATATACAAACCGACTTTTGGCCGTCGAAGGATTCCAACTCACAACGTCTGATTACAAGCTCAGCGTTCTAACCGCTCGGCCATCGAGCTCACCTTCATTCACTCATAGCCATAGATTTTACTTGCCGTCACAGAAAACAGAAAGACACACGTCACAACGCATGCGCATGGTTCCAGTCACCCGATGAGGTGCCACTTTGCTGCCAATACGAAGTGTATGGCACCTTATTTAGCTTCAATCACCCAGTAAGAGACTTGTCGGCACTGCAACCACATATCCAAGCCCCTACGGCACCCTAGGGTTCCAAATGCCCCGGGTTCCAATGGACCCTAGGGCCTTTTCACCTCCGGGTTCCAATGGACCCTAGGGCCATTTCAACTCCGGGTTCCAAATGGCACCGGTTTGTCACCTTCAATTTTAAAAGTGTAGCAAAGACTTTTGAATTATTTCAAAATTATATTTTAGAATAAAATCACACGCATCGCAATAAACAAATAAATGTTCCAAAATTCCAATAATTGAAGTAAAATATGATATTTATGGATTATAATATAACTATATAAAAAAAACTATATTTTATTGCACTAATGTACATTTAAAAATATTTATGTGTCTATTCTAGAAATTTTAATCACATTTGCGAATAAAACAACACGAGTTAAAAATTTTAATTAAAATGTTACTTGGTATCAAACTGCCATAAAACTACAATTAAAGAGTCTTTGTGTATACAAACATAATTAAAGTAGCGCTAATAGCGAATAAAATGAAGCACAGAAAACAATTTTATTTCATACAAGTACAAATTAAGTATATTATGACACGTTGAATGAATTCATCTTCATTTTAATAGAATAATTTAGTTTGAAGCTTAATGATTAAGCTCTAATGAAACTCAGTGACTATTAATATTTATTAATGTATTCGCCTGTTGATGATGAAGATCACATTAAACATACTTCATATTAAATTCAATCAAAATAATTTTTCTTGTTTTAATTGTACTAAATATAAGAAAATTAAAAGGGTTTATTAGCTAAAAAAAAAAAAAAAAAAAAAAAAAAAAAAAAAAAAATTGATTTGAATTACAGGTACTTACCCATTATATTTTGAAAAAATTCTTTTTGTCTTTATAAATGATAGTTCAATATTTCCGATGAAAAAGAAATAAAAATGGAAAATTTAAACTGTTTAGTGCATTATTATAAATAATATTTTTTCTTATTTTCTACTTTTTAAGTTTCATTCATGTGATGAAACCCTATTCGTATCACTTCTCTGTCTATCTGTTTATATTTATTATGCTGTGATAAATAATCCCTGAAATTTATAATATTTTTTTGGAATTAAATTTTTTTGCTAGTTTAAAAACTATTGCGATTAATTAATAATTTAATTTTTTCAGAAAATATTTTTTTCCACTTCATTTCGGATTTTTAAAATATTTGTAATTTTGGGTTTTATTGAAATAATCTGATTTGAACATTTTTAATTTGATTAAAATATATAACTCTCTTTTTTATAATTCTTTTGAAATTGAATTTACTGATGCTGCCAAGAAGCCCTCTGTGTGATCTGCGATCGCACTTACCTACTAAAAAAACGCTTTTCGAACTTTATCAGACATATTTTATTCAAAGATGTTTTTGATACTTTGATATGATAATATTTATTGGTAAATTTTTCATGAATTCAATATTCCAAATTTTTTTGCATCACTTGCGATATTAACGAAAGGTTTAAATTTAAAATTAATTATTTTTTTCACTTAAATGCATGACGCAAGCAATGTTACATACATTTTTCCATTACTACTATTGCAACAATTATATGTTGTTTGTGTGTTTTCTTTGAATGTTTTAAAAAGCATAATGTTTGCTTATTTTTATTGATACTATTTTGAGTTCTTAAGTGATTTCTATTTTTTTTAATTGCCATGAAAGATAACGTTACTCTAAAAGAAAATAATAAAGCACATAATATAAACAATACATTTTAAACTAAAATTATAATTTCCAACAAAAGAACATGGATACTTTTGTGTAAACAAATAAAGCCATTATATAAATCTTATAGCATATTTTGCATTGATTTAATAACTTCAATCTGCTTGTAAATTATTAGACAACTTTTTACATATAAGACCTTTTACACAACAAGATCTTTTACATAATAGGACCTTTTACATAAAAGCTAAATTTTACATAATAAAATCTTTTACATAAAAGACCTTTTACATAAAACGACCTTTGATTAATCCAACATACTGGTTACATAAACTTAATCTGAGAACCATAAATATATTTCTTTTCGTGCATTATTATTAAAGAATTTTAAAAAAAGCCGTAAAAGCTTTATATTAAATTTCGTCATGAACAATTGTCTCGCAAAATTCCGTCCAAGAACGTAAGGATTAGATTCACTTTTGAAAAAAGTATTACATTTCCAAAACATCTGTAGTTTGGATATTTAGTATATTTTACATCGAAGTTTCAAAAACAACTAATATAAAGATTCAGACTATATCTCACGCGGTAAACAAACAGAAAGCTTTTCGAAAACTGAAAGAAAATATTATCATTTCTTTATTACATTGGAAATCTCATTTCAAAAACTATTCCGCCTTTATTTTGCTTATAAAAAAAGAAGATTTTTTTTTTTTTTTTTGAAATTGTATTTCTACTAAACCATTGTCTAAAATAGAAATACATATTTGATGAAATTGATTGCGATGAAACTTTGGAGAAGACATTGTTGAATTAATTTATTAAATTATTAAATTATCAAATAATAAAAAAAAAGACGATGGAAGCATTATATCAAGTTTTTTCATCAACAATTGTATCGCAAAATTCCGTTAAAAAACACAAGGCTTGGATTTTTTCTTGAAAAAATGTATTATGTTTCTAAAACATTTATAGTCTGGATATTTAGTCTATTTTAACACTGTGGTTTAATAATAAAGTACAATATATAAAATAACGAACCACATAATAAAAACCATATACATTTTTAACAAAAATTATAATTTTCGACAAAAGAACGTGGATATTTTTGTGTAAATAAATAAAACTATCATATAAATCTTCCAGCATATTTTTTTCTTGTTTTAATAACTTCAAATTCTCTGCGAAATATTAAAAACCTTTTACAAGTAAGACTTTTCACGTAATAATACCTTTTACATAAAAGACATTTTACATAATAAGAACTTTTACATAAAAGACATTTTACATAATAAGCCCTTTTACATAAAAGACATTTTACATAATAAGACCTTTTACATCAAAATCCTTTTACAGTAAAATCCCTTCAAATAAAAGATTTTTTACATAAAAAGACCTTTTACTAATCCAACATATTTGTTATTTGAACTGAGTCTGAGAACTATAAATATGTTTCTTATCTTGCATTGTTATAATGGAATAAAAAAAGCAATGAATTCTTTATGATATATTTTGTCATCAACAATTGTCCCTGAAATTCCGTCAAAAAACGCAAGGATTAGATTTGTTCTTGAAAAAGATATTACATTTCTAAAACAACTAGAGCCTGGATATTTAGTCTATTTTACATCGAAGTTTCAAAAACAACTGATATAAAATTTCAGACTATATCTCACGCGGTAAACAACTAGAAAGCTTTTCGAAAACTGAAAGAAAATATTACCATTTCTTTATTACATTGGAAATACTTCGGAAACTATTTCGCCTTTGCTTTGCTCATAATAAAAGAAAAACCTTTTTTTTTTTTTTTAAATTGGTATTCTTACTAAACCCCTATCTAAAAGAGAAATACACATGAAAAAATATAGGTATTATAATGACATATTTGTAAGTACTATATATTATAAATTTGAAGTCAAAGATTTTTTTCACAGTTATGCGAGTTGAATCTAATGATATTTAAGTTTTTATGTCATTTTAATATAGTTTGTTAAATAAAAAAGGATTTATATTTATAAAAGGAAACGTTTTGTTCCAAATAAAAAACCCACTTCATTAGAGAAATTTTTATTTTTCTATATAGAAATGTATTCATTGAGTGCCGATGAAATTTTGGAGAAGATATTTGTTGAAATTGATTATTAAACTGTCGTTAACCTTTTCAGGTCCGATTTTTTACCCGCATATTTTGTATTGTTTTAATAATTTCAAATTCCTTGTAAAATATTACAAAATCTTTTACATATAAGACCTTTGACATAATAAGACCCTTTAACTTAATAAAACCTTTTACAGAACAGATCTTTTAGATAAAAAGCTTCTAAAGAAACCTTTTAATATTACAACAAACTGGTTATTTTAACTGAATCTGAGAACCATGAATGATATCTTTTCTTCTTGTGAATTGTTGTTGAATAATAATAATAATAGTAATAAAAGCGATGAATTCTTTAAGTTATATTTTGTCATCAACAATTGTCTCGTAAATTCCGTCAAAAAATGTAAGGATTAGATTCGTTCTTGAAAAGGATATTACATTTCTAAAACAACTAGAGTCTGGATATTTAGTCTATTTTACATCGATGTTTCAAAAACAACTAATATAAAATTTCAGACTATATTTTACGCGGTAAACAAACAGAAAGCTTTTCGGAAACTGAAAGAAAATATTACTATTTCTTTATTACATTGGAAATTTCATTTCAAAAACTATTCCGCTTTTGTTTTGCTCATAATAAAAGAAAAACCTTTTTTGAAATTGGTATTCTTACTAAACCATTATCTAAAATAGAAATACATATGACTAAAAATAAATACTATAAAGACTTATATGTAAGTACTATGCATTATAAATTTGAAGTCCAAGTACTTTTTCATAATTATGTGAACTGAATTTAGTGATGTTTAAGTTTTTATGTCATTTTAGTGTAGTTTTTTTTTTAATGAAAAAGGATTTATAATTATAAAATGACGCGTTTTACATCAAATAAAAACCCATTTCAATAAAGAAATTTCTATTTTTTTTATATAGAAATGTATTCATTAAGTGGTGATGAAATTTTGGAGAAGATATTTGTTGAATTTAATTATTAAATTGCCTTTAACCCTTTCGGGTTCAATTTTTTTCAGCATATTTTGTATTGTTTAGTACCATCAGATTCCTTGTAAAATATTACAAAATCTCTTACATATAAGACCTTTTACATAGTAGTATCTTTTACATACTAAAATCTTTTACATAAAAGATCTTTTACATAAAAAACCTCTTAAAAGATCTTTTACTAATCCAACAAACTGGTTATTTTAACTGAATCTTAGAAATATTAATGCATGTCTTCTTGTACATTGTTGTTTAATAATAATAGTAATAAAAGTGATGAATGTTTTGTGTAATGCTTTGTCATAAACAATTGTCTCGGGAAATTCCGTCAAAAAACGCAAGGCTTAGATTCGTTCTTAATAAAGGTATTACATTTCCAAAACATCTATAGTCCGGATATTTAGTCTATTTTGCATCGAAGTTTCAAAAACAACTAATATAAAACTTCAGCCTATATCTCACGTGGTAAACAAATAGAAAGCTTTTCGAAAACTGAAAGAAAATATTACCATTTCTTTATTATATTGGAAATCTCATTTCAAAAACTATTCCGCCTTTTTTTTTTTTTTTTTTTTTTTTTTTATTTGCTTATAATAAAAGAAAAAATCTTTTTTTGAAATTGGTATTCTTATTAAACCGATGTCTAAAATAGAAATACATATCAGAAAGAATAGGTATTATAAAGACTTATTTTTTAATATTATATATTATAAATTTGAAAACGAAGTATTTTTTTAAGAGTTATGTCAGTTAAATTTAATGATATTTAAGGTTTTATGTTATTTTAATGTAGATATTTGAAAAAAAAAAGGAATTTATACTTGTAAAATGACGCGTTTTGTTTCAAATAAAAATCTATTTCAGTAAAAAAATTTATATTTTTCAATGTAGAAATGCATTCATTAAGTGACGATGAAATTTTGGAGAAGACATTGTTGAATTAACTTATTAAACTATCAAATAATAATAAAAAGGGGTATGAAAGCTTTATATTAAGCTTTTTCATCAACAATTGTCTCGCAAAGTTCCATTAAAAAACGCAATGATTGGATTTTATTTCTTGAAAAAATGCCTTATATTTCCTAAACAGTTATAGTCTGGATATTTAGTCTCTTTTAACACTGTAGTTTGATAATAAAGTACAATATATAAAATAACGAACCACATAATAAAAACCATATACACATTTTTAACAAAAATTATAATTTTCGGCAAAAGAACGTGGATATTTTTGTGTAAAGAAATAAAACTATTATACAAATCTTCCAGCATATTTTGTATTTTTTTAATAACTTAAAATTCTTTGCGAAATATTACAAAACCTTTTACAAGTAAGACCTTTCATATAGTAAGACCTTTTACATAAAAGACATTTTACGTAATAAAACTTTTTACAAAAAAAAAAAAAAAAAAAAATTACATAATAAGACTTTTTACATAAAAGACATATTGGTTATTTGAACTGAATCTGAGAACTATGAATATATTTCTTCTTACGCATTATTATTAAGAAATAAAAAAAGCGATGAATTCTTTATGTTATATTTTGTCATCAACAATTGTCTCTTGAAATTCCGTCAAAAAACGCAAGGATTAGATTTTTTTTTTTTTTTTTTTTTTTTTTTTTTTTTGAAAAAGGTATTACAATTCTAAAACATCTATAGTCTGGATATTTAGTCTATTTTACATTGGAGTTTCAAAAACAACTAATATAAAATTTCAGAATATATCTCGCGCGGTAAACAGACAGAAAGCTTTTCAAAAACTGAAAGAAAATATTACCATTCCTTCATTACATTGGAAATCACATTTCAAAAACTATTCCGCCTTTGTTTTGATCATAATAAAAGAAAAAACTTTTTTTGAAATTGGTATTCTTACTAAACCACTATCTAAAAGAGAAATACATATGACAAAATATAGGTATTATAAAGACATATTTGTAAGTACAATATATTATAAATTTGAAATCAAAGTATTTTTTCACAGTTATGTGAGTTGAATTTAATGATTTTTAAGTTTTTATGTCATTTTAGTATAGTTTTTTAAATAAAAAGAGGGATTTATATTTATAAAATGACACTTTTGTTTAAAATAAAAACCCATTTCAATCAAGAAATACCTATTTTTCAACACAGAAATGCGTTCGTTAACCCATTAACGCCCGACTTATTTTCTTCGCTAAAATTTAAATTTTGTATTTCCCACCACTTTTGAAAGCAAATTACTTTTTATCTAAATTTATCAAGGATTCTGTCTCGCGAAATAAGGTATACATTTTTCTCCCTCTTTATTGGTGGGACAACCGCTTTCTTGCTGTTTTTGTAACCGTCCTCAAACGAGGACGCTTGGCGTTAATGGGTTAAGTGGCAATGAAATTTTGGAGAAGACATTCTAAGAAACAAATTATTAAGTTGTCTTTAAAAAATTGTTAATAAATTTTATGAGATTAAAATGCATTTTTGGGAATAGTAGTTTGTTTGTATGACAAAATTGATATAATACTTCTAAATCCAGAATTAGTGCTAGGTTGATTTCGTATATTCTTGTGGCAACGACGCTCAGAGGTTTAGCTTTTTTAAACATATAATTCAAATTGGTAAATAAGATCTATGATTTTCAATATAGATAAAAATCTAGAAAAAATAGCGAGGAAATGTAAAAATTTATGTGATATAGTTTGTAATCTGTACACAATTGCAGGAATGAATATGATATACGCATTTTAACTCTATAATTTTATGGATAAACATGCGAAATTTTCATTATAGATGAAATAAAATTGTAATATTTTAGATCTAAATAAGTAGAACATGCTATGTTATGAGACTTAGTTTAAATACAATAATTTTTATGTAAAAGTAATAGCACATTCTATGTAGTTAAATAAAAAACATACATTGTATCAAACCTTAATTAAATGTGGAAAAAAATAAAGTCAGATAGTTTTAGTTTTGTTAAGAAGTTAAAAGTAAATAGCCACGGTTTAAAATTCTTAGAAAATATTTATTTACGATATTTGTATAATGAAAAATAAATAAACGATTTTTTTTTTTAAATCCAAATGAAGAAATACGTTGCACAATTGTCTATAATTAAATCATCCTCTAACGTTTTCCTTTAGACAAGGATGTTTTTACTTCATTGATAAACAAAATATCTACCATTCATTTGTGTAAATTTTGATTTACGACGCTAAAAAATATCAATGTCTTTCGTATATTTATACAATACGATTAAAAATGCATCATTTTCTACTATGTTTTTTACAGTACAACAAAAACTCAATACTGTTACAAAATTCCAGTACAAACTCAAATGAGATTACAACGGTTGCAATTGCCAGATTATAGAATTGAAAAAAAAAAAAATACAATGAAAAATTAAAGTTGTTACGAAACGTCAGTACAAATTCAACTGAGACTGCAACGATTGCAACTGTCAGATTATAGGATTTAATTATTTTTAAAAAATGGCGAGTTTAAAATCATTTAGAAATTTACGATCAATAATGTTAATTAAGATAGGATGACTGCGTAGTTTAAAAAAATCATTAAGTTTTGAAACCAATTTAAGAATTATATTAAACCAATACATGAAATAAAAACACCAGCTAATGTGTTCCTTCAGACAAGAATCATTTTGCGTCATCGGAACTAAAAAACATGAAAACAATGTATAAAATATTTAAGATTGTAAAAACTATAATTAGTTAGGTAAGCAATAAATAACTGTGTATCCTTCCAGAGCGTAGATTAGATTTATTCAGTTTCAGACTCGTCCAAATTAATTTCGTAAATTATTAACTATTTTAAATTAAATCTTCATTTAAATGAAGAAAATTTCTATTTTAAATACGATCGATATTTTATAACAAAACGCAAACGATATTGTCTGTAACCGAGAAAGGGGGAAGAGGCATTAATTTATTTTATGTAACAGTGACTGATACAGAAAAAAGGAAGGCATTAAAAAATAAAAAAATATTGAAAAAAACTAATTAAGATAAGGCAAAATAAATAAAATCAAACAGTAGCACGAGATTTTAAAAGATGTAACAATCAAAAGAAAAAGAAGTTTACTTTTAAAGGATTTGAGTATCTCTTAGCTTTATTTTTATGAAGTGCAGCAGAAAAATATTTATCTCAGGTAATAGAATTTTGGAAAAATTTTTAAAAAGTTAAACTAAAAACTTTAATCTTCTTACATGAATAACTTAGATTCATATAAATTTTCACGCAAAAGATTTTCTACTTCTCTACTTACGAACTTCCTTCCGTCTATTTTTTTAATTTTTTTATTTTGAAAGGTAAACATTTTTAACCATGTTGTAAATGTTATTGCTATAATGTAACAGGTGACTAAATTTTAAGAGTACTCTTCGCTTTCATCTCGCTTAAACATATGATTTCCTTAAACTGATATTTTTTTTTGCTCTTTTAGTGAAATGATATCGTGCATAAAATATTTTCGAGAATGATATATTTCAGCTAATAATAATTAGACATTGAGTTTTAATTTTTGAAAATGGAACATACCGGGTTTTAAATCGTCCAGAAATTAACGATCACTAATGTTAATTAAATACGATACTTGGGCAATTAAAAAAATCATTAAGTTTTGAGTCCGATTTAAGAATTACATTAAAACAATGCAAGAAATAAAAACATCCGCTAATGTGTTCCTTCAAACAAGAGTGTTTTTACGTCGTCGAAAATATATCATGAAAACAATGCATAAAATAATTAAGATTTAAAAAATGTAATTAGAAAGGCAAACAATAAATAACTGTGTATCCTTCCAGAACGTAGATTAGGCTCATTCAGTTTTAGACCCGGCCAAAATAATTTCGTAAACTATTAAATATACTAAATTAAATCTTCTTTAAATGAAGAAAAATTCTATTTTAAATAGATCGATATTTTATAACAAAACACAAAAGACATTCTCTAACTGAGAACGAGGAGGAGGCATTAATTTATTTAAGCACAATAAATAGTGTCTCATACAGAAAAAGAAGGGTAATAAAGAATAAAAATTTATTGAACAAAACTAATTAAGATAAGGCAAAATAAATAAAATCAAATAGAAGCACGAGATTTAAAAAAGTAACAATCAAAAGGGGGAGAATTTTAATGCTAAAGGATTTAAGTATCTCTTAGATTTATTTTTATGAATTACAGCAGAAAAGTATTTATCTCAGGTAATAGAATTTTAGGGAAATTTTAAGAAGTTAAACTAAAAACTTTAATCTTCTTACATGAATAAATTAGATTCATATAAATTTTCACGCAACAGATTTCTATGCTAAAAACTCCCCCCCCCCCCCCCCCCCAACCACCAAACTTTCGAAACTTCTAATTTTTTTTTTTTTTTTTTTTTTTTTTTTTTTTTTGAAAGGTAAATATTTTTAAACATGTTGTAAATGTTATTGATGTAATGTAATAGGTAAATTGAATTTTATGAAGAATCTCCTGTTGCGTCTTTTTTATACATATGTTTTCCATAAACTGATATTTTTTTGCATTTTTAGTAAAATGATATCATACATAAAATATTTACAAGAATGATATACTTTTACTAATAATACTTAGATATAGAGTTTTAAGTTTTGAAAATGGAACTAACCGGGTTTGAAATCATCGAGAAATTAACGATCAGTAATGTTAATTAAGATAGATACAAACGTAATTAAAAAATTCATTAAGTTTTGAATCCGATTTAAGAATTATATTAAAACAAGGCGAGAAATAAAAACATCCGCTGATGTGTTCCTTCAGACAAGAGTGTTTTTTCGTCGTCGAAAAAAATATCATGAAAACAATGCATAAAATAATTAAGATTTTAAAAAATGTAATTAGAAAGGTAAACAATAAATAACTGTGTATCCTTCCAGAACGTAGATTAGGATCATCTACTTCTCTACTTACGAACATCCTTCCGTCTATTTTTCTAATTTTTTTATTTTGAAAGGTAAACATTTTTAAACATGTTGTAAATGTCATTGGTATAATGTAACAGGTGACAGTATTTTATGAGTATTCTTCGCTTTCATCTCGCTTAAACATATGTTTTCCTTAAACTGATATTTTTTTGCTTTTTTAGTAAAATGATATCGTGCATAAAATATTTTCGAGAATGATATATTTCAGCTAATAATAATTAGATATTGAGTTCTCATTTTTGAAAATGGAACGTACCGGGTTTTAAATCGTTCAGAAATTAACGATCAATAATGTTAATTAAATACGATACGAGACCTTGTCAATTAAAAAATTCATTAAGTTTTGAATCCGATTTAAGAATTATATTAAAACAATGCAACAAATAAAAACATCTGCTAATGTGTTCCTTCAGACAATAGTGTTTTTTCGTCGTCGAAAAAAATATCATGAAAACAATGCGTAAAATAATTAAGGTTTAAAAATTTTAATTAGTTAGGTAAACAATAAATAACTGTGTATCTTTAAAGAGCGTAGATTAGGTTTATTCAGTTTGAGACTCGGCCAAATTAATTTCATAAACTATTAACTTTTTTAAATTAAATCTTCATTTAAATGAAGAAAAATTCTATTTTAAACAGATCGATATTTTATAACAAAACGCAAAAGACATTCTCTAACCGTGAAGGGAGAAAGAGATATTAATTTATTTTATGCTCAATAAATAGTGACTAATACTGAAAATAGGAATGCATTAAAGAATAAAAATTTATTGAACAAAACTAATTAAGATAAAGCAAAATAAATAAAATCAAATAGTAGCAAGAGATTTAAAAAAAAAAAAAAATAGCAATCGGAAGAAAGAGAAGTTTAATTTTAAGAATTTAATTATCGCTTAGCTTTATTTTTATGAAGTGCAGCAGAAAAGTATTTATCGCAGGTAATAGAATTTCAGGAAAATTTTAAGAAGTTAAAGTAAAAACTTTAATCTTCTTACATGAATAAATTAGAATCATATAAATTTTACGCAAAAGATATTCTACGTCTCTGCTTACCAATAATACTCGGCTACCCCCTGCAGATTTTACTTTTTTTTTTTTTTTTTTTTTTTTTTTTTTTTTTTTTTTACGGTAAACATTTTAAAACAAGCTTTAAATGTTATTGACGTAATGTAACCGATTAGTTGATTTTTTGAATATTCTTCTCTTGGGTCTTGTTTAAACATATGTTTTCCATAAAATGATATTTTTTTGCTTTTTTAGTTCGTGCAAAAAATATTTCCGAGAATGATGTATTTTTACTGATTATACTTATATATAAAATTTTACTTTTTGAAAATGGACGACAAACCGGGTTTTAAGTCGTTCAAAAATTAACAATCAATAATGTTAATTAAAATTCGATACTTGGGTAATTAAAAAATTCATTAAGTTTTGAATCCGATTTAAGAATTATATTAAAACAATGCATGAAGTAAAAATACCCGCTAATGTGTTCCTTTAGGTAAGAATGTTTTTGCGTCGTCGGAAAAAAACCCGTGAAAACAATATATAAAGTAATTAAGATTTTAAAAATGTAATTAGTTAAGTAAACAATAAATAACTCTGTATACGTAGATTAGTTTCATTCAGTTTTAAACATGGCCAAATTAATTTCGTGAACTATTAACTATTTTAAATTAAATCTTCATTTAAATGAAGATAAGTTCTATTTTAAATACGATCGATATTTTATAACAAAACGTAAAAGACATTCTCTAACCGAGAGGGGGGGAGAGATATTAATTTATTTTATGCACAATAAATAGTGACTGATACTGAAAAAAGAAGGGAATTAAAGAAGAAAAATTGATTGAACAAAACTAATTAAGATAACGCAAAATAACTAAAATCAAATTGTAGCACGAGATTAAAAAAAAAGTAACAATCATAAGAAGGAGAAATTTCATTTTAGAGGATTTAAGTATCTCTTAGCTTTATTTTTATGAAGTGAAGCAGAAAAGTATTTATCTCAGGTAATAAAATTTTAATAAAATTTTAAGAAGTTAAACTAAAAATTCTTAATCTTCTTACGTGAATAAATTAGATTCATATAAATTTTCACACAAAAGATTTACTACGTCTCTGCTTACCAACTTCTCTTCCCCTTTCGATTTTTTTTTCAATTTTGAAAGATAAACATTTTTAAACATGTTGTAAATGTTATTGATGCAATGTAACAGGTGAGTTGATTTTATGAGTATTCTTCTCTTGCATCTTGTTTAAACATATGTTTTCTTTAAGCTGATATTTATTTGCTTTTCCTAGTAAAATGATATCGCGCTTAAAATTTCGCCGAGAATGATATATTTTTACTTATAATCCTTAGACGTAGACTTTTAATTTTTGAAAATTGAACTAACCGGATTTTAAATGGTCCAGAAATTAATGATCATTAATGTTTATTAAGATACGATGCTTGCATAATTTAAAAAAAAATTAAGTTTTGAATAGGATTTAAGCATTATATTAAAACAATGCATGAAATAAAAACACCCGCTAGAGTACAACAAGAGAGCTTCAGACAAAAATGTTTTTGCGCCATCGAAAAACAAAAAATCAAGAAAACAATGTATAAAATAATTAAGATTTAAAAAAAAAAATGTAATTAGCTAGGTAAACAATAAATAACTGTGTATCCTTCCAGGACGTAGATTAGGTTTATTCAGTTTCAGACTCGGCCAAATTAATTTCGTTAACTATTAACTGTTTTAAATTAAATCTTCATTTAAATGAAGAAAAATTCTATTTTAAATAAGATCGATATTTTATAACAAAACGTAAAAGACATTCTCTAACGGAGAAGGTGGGGGGGAGAGGCATTGATTTATTTTATGCACAATAAATAGTGACTGATACATAAAAAAGAAAGGCATTGAATAATAAAAATTTATTGAACAAAACTAATTAAGATAAGGCAAAATAAATAAAATCAAATAGTAGCACGAGATTGTAAAAAAGTAACAATCGAAAGAAGGAGAAATTTAATTTTAAAGGATTTAAGTATGTCTTAGCTTTATTTTTATGAAGTGCAGCAGAAAATATTTATCTCAGGTAATAGAATTTTAGGAAAATTTTAAGAAGTTAAACTAAAAACTTTAATCTTCTTACATGAATAAATTAGATTCATATAATTTTTCACCCAAACGATCTTCTAGAGGTCCCTGCTTACCAACTCCCCTCCCCCCTCTTCGATTTTTTTTTTCTTTTGAAAGGTAAACATTTTTAAACATGTTGTAAATGTTATTGATGTAATGTAACAGGTGAGTTGATTTTATGAGTATTCTCCTCTTGCATCTTGTTTCAACATATCTTTTCTTTAAGCTGATATTTATTTGCTTTTTTCAGTAAAATGATATTGTGCATAATATATTTCTGAGAATGATACTTTTTTTTCTAATAATATCTAGATGTGGAGTTTTAATTTTTGAAAATGAACCTAAGCTTAATAAAATCAAAAGTTATGGTTAAGTGGTTGTTTATGAGTTTAAAATGATTCGTATTACATTTCTCATTTTCACAAAAAAAATTACAGATTATTTTTAAAATTTATGTTTATCAAGTTCTTTATTTCTTACCTTATTTTTGTATCAGCATTAATTATATTCTTAGATTTTTTTTAGATACTTAGTATAATTTTGATTCATAGGTAATTCTGCTCAAGTAGTTTCTTAGTATTTTGATTATTTGCAGATTCAAATAATTCTTTTTTTTTTAATGTTATGTATGTTGATTCTTGAATTGGCTGTAATCCTTATTCTAGTAAATTTTTTAATAGTGAAATAAACAACTAAATGATTTAAGTTTTTTTTTTAGATAGATCTACTTTTGCATTTGAAAGTTTTGAACGTCCATAATTGATATCAGCATGATATTTTGAAAAGTAAGTATCTTAAAATCTTTTTTATAAATATGATTGATGCAATGTAACAGGCGAGCAGATTTTATAAGCGTTATTCTTTTCCCCGTTCGCTTAAATTTATATACATAGTAAACTTTTATTTGTGTACTTTTTTAATAAAAAGACGCCATGTTTAAAATACACTGAAGTCCTAAAGATTAACCACAAATACAAAACGCTAATTCTCGAAGAATAGTAACACAAGGAAGTAACAAATTCAATATAGGGAAACAAAATGCGATACATTCTATTTGATTCTTTCAAATAATCGCCATTTAGTGATTCTACTGAGAAGTCACTGCGACTATTGTTTTGTGACAAACAACAAGTGAACATTATAATGAAGTCACTTTGTGATTTCCACGCGAATGTCACTTACAGATTCTATTGCGAAGTCATTAGGCTTGTTAAACTTTGACGAGTCATCAAATAACGTCACAATGAGGTTGTACAGCGATTCTGAGGTGAATGAGGTTTTATATGACTTTATATTGAGTGATTCATTGCGACAAATCACCAGATGTTTTCATTTTCCTGTCATTTAGAGATTCATTACATAACAACTATTATGTTGATTTTATGGGAATTTCAAATGATAGGCATATGATTCTTATAGTCATTTCATTGAAAATTCTCCTAGTGCCTAGTCACAAAACAGTAGTCATGGTGACTTCAAATAACAGTCACTTGAGTGTAATAAGGAGACGTATAAAATATATCTCATTTAAGTTTACTGTGATGACTGACACACTTGTGACCATGTAAAACGTCAAGTGAATGTCATGTTTCTGCAATTATTCTACCTATTTGATACGCCGCCAGTTGTTAATACTATATTCGTTCCACTACTCGCGCGTTTGCAAATTTGTATTTTGTATTGCAACTTAACTTTTTTATACTAGTGTATTTCTAAGAATGTACATTATCTGTTAATTATTGTTAAAAAGAAAACAGTTTTAATTTAATTTTTTATTTAACTAAGTTCAATACTTCAAATGTTTCTATTAAGTGATTTTTAATAAAATTTAAATCATTCGTAATGGGTAAATATCACAAAATGTCAGATTTTGATCATCTGAGATACAAGAAGTATCCATTCAACACAATTTCAAATTTCAAGAAGAAAATTTATTTTCTATTGGAGAATAAAGGATTTTCCATGTAAAATTGCTAGATTTTAATGAACTTAAATAATAATTTATCTTTTATGAAATCATATGCCATGTCTCGGCATATGTATGCCAGGATAATGACAGCGAAGATAATGATAATTTCATTCTAAAGCATTTTTTTACATTCTTGTTTTTTATTTTTAGGAATAACATTTTAGTTATGTTTAAGGGAACATGGTTTCAATACATTAGCTCAAATTTCGTGTAATGTTCAGTTTTATTTATTAATTTTAAGAAAGCCAGGAAAATGACATAATAAAAGTCTACAAAATTTTCACTAAGAATCTAATCACATTATTTTTAAAGAAATACCTAAAAGATCTTGATGAAAGTTATGATTTTACTACTTATGACTTCAATTATGTCAAAAATAAGAAGAATTATTCTGCAGCGCTATATACTTATACATGATAAAATACTAAAATGCAGGCCAGGAAAATGAAATTCTTTTACAGTGACAATCAGATTTTAATTATGAAACATTATTTGTAAAATACAGAATTTGTTACTTTCGCCCTGTATGCTTTTTATAATGTATAAATATTATTAGAAATTAAAGAAACTAGAAAAAGGTATATATACGGTATAGAGGAAGGTCCTTTACTTTGCACGCATCTCAGTGTAACATGGCAGGAAAATAAAAATCTGAAATTCTAAATTTTTTAATTGCTTTATTTATTCTATTAAAGATGTAATGTCTCTTGAAAATACTTCCAAGGATATTTTGTATTAGAATGTATAAAAAGAAATTGCATTATATAACATTTAATAGGAGTTTTACTGTGCGGACTCCAATTTACGTATTTTTTTATGTTTGCTCTAATACATTTCGAAATATTTTATAAACTACAACTTATTTTGAAATCTTCAGTGTTCATTAAATTCTTCATCTATTGACCTTTTACTTCGGTTTCTGTGTACATTGTTTTGTTCCTATTAATCTTTTTGAATCAGTATACTTGCTTGTTTTACAATACCAGTTTAATCGTATTTTTTTCTTTATTAACCGTATTTACTTTGAACTGATGCTGTAAAATTTTGACTATTTGCAGATTAAAATAAATCTCCTCTGCACTGAGTTTTTTGAAAGCTTATTTTTGTTTCCTTTGTAATCCTAGCTCAATCAAACAGTTTACTTTTATAAAAAAAAAAAAGTTTAAAAAAATCTAATGTAAATAACTCTAATTTTGCATGTAAAAGTACATAAGATGAAGTTTTTACAAGGCAAATTACATACGTTTTAAAAAGATATAAAAATGTTATTTTTAAAGGTAAATATGTTTAATCATGGTGTAAATGTTATTGATGTAATGTAAAAGACGATTAGATTTTACTAGCGTTTTCCAATTGCATTATGTTTGAAAATATGCTTTGTTCATTTTTAGAAAAATGATAGAACACGTTGAAAAAAATTCTGAGAATTTTTGCTAAAGATTTCTGAAATAGAGTATAATTTAAATATTTTAAAAGCGTTTTATGGATGTCAAATGTTATAGTTTTAAATGATACATATTAGGCTTCATTAAATATGAAACAACGTTAAATTAAATACGTTAAATATGATAAAAAATGACAGATTATGGCATAAAACAATTTCGCTCAGTTTTTATCAATTTGGAAAGTTAAAGTCAGTCAAGTTACTTACAAACAACATTTATAGCTACTCTACTGTTTAAGATGAAAGTTCTTTTATTTCCTCTAATTCTCAATAGTTTTTCAAGTTGCCATACAGATATTATGTAAATATTAAAAAATAAAAAATGATGAAAATAATAATTATAAAAAAATAACTCAATTTGTATTAATCTAAATGGCTAAACAACAAGCTTGATAAAAATAAATGCATTCACACACTGACATTGTTACTATTTTAAAACAAAGTTTCAATACTATATTACTTTTCGGTGAAATGATTTATTTCCCTCGTAATATATATACCCCCATAAAAATATCAAAATCATACACATTCAAGAAACACTTTAAGAAATGCCGCAGCATAAGGATAAAACTGCTTGAATGAGTGGTCATAAATGTCCTCCTATGGCGAAACTGGCAAAATCAACGGTACTTGTAAGCGGTCATTACAGCTAGTGCCCCCAATATCCCACGCTCTGGAGATTTAGATATCAGTGACATTTATGTGCCGTTAAATCGTTTATACGGAAACGGAAGAGCAATGAAAAGGCGAAAAAATATAGGTAATATAACCTATAAGCTCATAAAAAAGTATGTATTATGAGTAGTGGATTCAATTTGTAAGTGTTTGATGTGGATGTTGTCACGTAATTTAAAGAGAATGTTATGTAATCATCTACATTCCAGTTTTAAACTATTTTTTAACCCTTTCGGGTCTGGTGTACTATTAATAGTACACGTCTTTTAATGCAGTATTATTTTGTTTTTAAGAAATGCTTTTGCTTCTATTTACATGTAGTAATGTTAGGATATCCTTATGCATTTGCTATATGACTTCGTTTATGTTAAGGCATTTAGTAATAATAATTATTGTTATTTACTTAAATGTCTTTGCATCGTTTGCGATTTTTTTTATTTTAAATGTATGTTTTACAATTTAAAGGTAAAATAAAAATTACTTTTCCCAAAGAATCCTATATAATAAAGCGCAAAAAAGTATTAGAAAGTTTTAATATGAAATAAATCTTATTGTAATACAATATTTTCTAAACAACTTCAAAAATTCTTCCTTAGCCTATTCTCATATCAATATTACTTGAATAGTATGCAAAACAACAACATTTGTTATCTTCCAGACAATGAAATATTCATTAAACACCAATGGATCTATTTGAACATCAAGTGTTTATATTATTAACATAAAAGTAACTTTTTCTAAAAACTGAAAAAAAATTCGGACCCGAAAGGGTTAATCTTTGCTTTTTGGAACCGGAAATTTTCAATTACACTTTCTCGGTATGGGATTTTAAGTATAAGAAATTATTTCACAAAAGATTTATTATACATTGTTATACTTATTATGCAAAGATTTGTTAACTCACTCAATAATCTCCTGTAATTTTTTTTTCTATAACAGAAACTGTCTTCTATTTTCTTATATAAAATTGTGTAATTTTAAAGGCAACTTGTAAATGTGTTTTGAAATGTTTTACATACGTTGTTTTATAGTGTTCTAAATTGTGCGGTGTTTGCAACGTGTTGTTGATTTGATGAAAAAGTGTTGTGCATCACAACACTATTGTAAGAAAATATTTTTATCAACTCTATTTAGAACTTTATTTTAATCCAATTATAGTCGGCTCTCGTTAATTCGAAACAGGATAAATCAAATTTCCGCTTAATTCGAACTAAGAATGAAGACCTGAAATTTTCAATAGCACAATAACGTTAAAAAGTTTCGTTTATTCAAACTCAATTTCTCTTGACTTCGTTTAATTCGAACTAACGAGGTTCAGAATTTTATTTTTCGTTACTTCCTCTCAGATTTTACATCCTTGAAATAACTTTCTTTCACTTTTATCTGAATTGTTCTGAGTAAGTTTACATAATAGTCCCATGCATTTGATATCCTCTTTTTTAGTGCTCCCTCTATCTATCAATGACATTTCCACCCCATATTCGTTTGTGTTTGTTTCTAGTCCATTAATTCGTTTATGTATTTATATTTTTAAATTTAATATTAAGCCATAATTTAATGATAGCACCAGAAATATATTTTTAAAAATACCATAACATTAATTTATTTTTAATAGTACCCCTTTAAACATGTTTTCCTCATATACTTTCCTCAATTCCAACTTTGGATAATTCGAACAATTCTTGTGGTCCTCACGCGAATTCGAATTAACGAGAGTGGACTGTAACAACATTTTTAGAATTGTTTTAGAACATATTTCTAGATAGAAATACTTTTGCCACATATTAAGGACAAAATCACAAAACAAAAAACGGTTTGTATATGAAGTTTTATTATTCACAACACATTGATGTGTTGTACATTCGATGACAAGAAGTGTTCTAAGATGTGTTTATTTTCGTGTTTTGAGAATTTGCAGTCTTTTACGTAATTTCCCGAAAATAATTACAACTCGTGACACCTTATAGATTATAAGAAATTTGATTATAAATGTCAATGACACGTCGTAAACTTTATACAAAAGAATATATCTTAATTGAATTTTAATTAACCAAAATGGATTTCTCAATAGAAGACCATTATATTTTTTAATTAAAAATTTAAATAAGGAGTAAAAATTTTGATAAGAGATTACGATCGCAAATTGTAACAAATTATATTTTTCTATGAATAATTTAAATTTAAATAAACTTTGGAAAATATTTACTTTATTCGTTGATAACGATATTAATATAAAGACTGATAACTGATTCATATTAAGATAGATTTATTTGATCAAACTTAAATTTAAATGCGACGTTTGATAAATGGCTATTCATTTTAAGATAAATTTCCTATAATAATTACATAAAGTAAATAAAATTTTCGATTTAATTTGAATATATAGAATTGTAATAATGAAAGTTAATTATTTATTTAGTGAAAGGCATTTGATTAAAGTTTCATTTTCTCGAAATCTCAAATTATGACAATTGGATTTAAATGTCAGATTTTGTAAAAAGAAAAGCATGACTTTATTACGAAAATTTCAAATCAATTAAAAGTGAGAAAGGAAAAATATGCTTGCATGAGGTATTAGTTCAGTGTTGCTGTATTATATATACAGGGTCCGACCGACAAATTGAAAGGTATGATTGTATCAAGAGTCAGGAGGAAATAAAAAAACAACCACAAGTCAATAGGGTCGCAAACCTCTTATTTAGTCATAAATATAGGCTGTTTCATCAGGGCCGTAGTTAGAAATGAAGAAAAGGGGAGGGGGGAGACTCAAGAAAATGTAGAGGAGGGGCTCATATTTTTTTCTCTCTCTCTGGAGCAGAAAGATAAAATAGTGCATATTCACATTGTGGGTACTATGTTTCTTGTATGTACAATGTTTTTTTATTAAACTGTCGTAATAATTTCATTTCATGCTAAGAAAAGTTTAGGATGATAAAAATTTTGGGTGTATAAGTGGCGCAAAATTAAACATCATGTTACCTTCAAATGTACAAATAGGACGAGGGAGTGTTGAGACAGTTATTTTAGATACAATTTAGTATTTCTGCAAAACTATGAAAAGTATTCAAAACTAAATTAGATTTTTGAAAAGAACTAATTTGGATTTTCGGAACAGATATTCATTTAATGACCTTGAAATCTTTTCCAATGGGGGCTCAAAATATTTAAAAAGGGGGGGGGGAGGTGAGCCGCCCATAGCGCTCCTTTGGCTATAGCCCCGTGTTTCATCCTAACTGAATTTGTATTCTTGGTTATAATTTTGATTAATAAAAAATAAAATAAAAACATTGCAATAAAAATGCATCGATATGTTCCTTGTTTTGTGTAAAACATTATAAATCACGGAAAGTTTTGAAAAAAAAATGTACTCAAGCGAACGATGATACCGTATGCAGGGTCAGGAGGGGTAATTACAACCACTTTATAAATTTTCCGCATTGTTATTTGTTTTCCTTTTTTCTATTTGGAAAAATAGTGTTTTTGGTCCATAGGACGTAACTTTGATCCTTTAAGAACATAAATAATTAATTCTTAATATATAATTCTTAAAGGACACAAGAAGAGCATAACTATTTCAGAAAGAACATAATTCTTTCTGCTGAAAACTGTATTATAACTTTTAACTAGTGAGTATTATTTATGAAAAATCCTTACTATTGATTTTAAGTTCTCACTTTACTTAGTTAGATTTTTAATTTTACAAGCATATTCTTTTATTGATATTTGTAAAGAAATGTGGATGAGGCAATTATATTGATAGGATCTTTTGTAGATCCCTGTAAATACTATCTGTTTTCTACTATGCAAGCAATAGTATGCAGTAATCCTCAGAAATGTATATCATTTTTATAAAATGAAAAATAGTTTAACATAATTAAAACGCGTCCTTATGCCATCAGGTAACGGAATCCTTTTGTGTGGCCCTGCAAATTAATAACAAATGTATTTGTGCTCCATAAATTGCTCAGAATGTACATTTTAGAGTACACTTTATAGGCTCACATCAATTGTATTACGTCCGAAAGAGTGTAACATCCTTAAAATACACCTAAAAGGTTTTTTTTTTCGATTTGCCTTAATGGAATGGAATGCTTTTGAGTCTCTCTGTAATTGAACTAATTATTCGATTTTCATAAAATTTCATATTACTCTACTAAATTATGCAACAATTATACATTTTAAATTTCAAACAATTCGGTTTCTGTAGTTTTTTCTCTATTGTACATGGACAGACAGACGGACGGAGAGACGGACGGTCTGATCGGCGACTATAGTTGCTAAGTTTTTATATGATTACGAAGAAACCTAAAATGTGGTGTCAATTGAAAAAAAATTATGAAAGTGAGGCCCGAGTCGAATATCTTATTAATAAATTGAAAATATGTATGTATATATACATATAATCAAAGAGGTCGAGGATAACTAGTTAATTACATAACTAATTAAATCAATGCTAATCATTACTATAGATTATAAAACTGGAATTATTTAAAATAAGGCACATTTAATAAATATTTTAAATAAGCTCCATATAAACTTGTTTCAATCAGCAAGAAACTTAAATATTCATTCAAGAAAGCAATCTCATCAATATTTCATTCACAACCAGCTTTCTGTCAAAAAATAATAAATTATATAAAAAGTAATGACTTTTCATCTGCTATATTCATTTTTTTCTTTCCCATAAAATAACAGTTTTCTTTTATTTAACCCAATTTCAAATCAGATTCATCAGTAATTAATTGTTTTTAGAAACAGCAAAAAATTAATGGTGGCAACGGAAAATTTCTCAGCGAAAATGGCAGATTCAATCCCATATATTTTAGATTGAAAAAGATTTCATCACAGATAAAAATTACAGTTACTTGGAAAAAAAAAAAAAAAAAAAAAAAAAAAAAAGTATCATTTTTTAATTGGATTCCAAAAACAAATTAATTTTTTAGAATATATATATTTTTTGTAATTTTTGCAGATATTTGCAGAGAATACATTTTGCAAATTCTTTCTGTAGAAAACTGTATTATAACTTTAATTTGGAGAGTATTATTTATGAAAAATCAATACTATCGATTTTAAGTCAGCATTTTATTTAGCTGGATTTTTAATTTTACAAGCACATTTTTTATTGATATGTGTAATGAAATGCGGATGAGGCATTTATATTGATAGCAAACGAGTCTTTAATATTAAAATAAATTAAAATGTATCTCTTAAAGCTGTGAAAATTTTCGCTTGAATTACAGAAGCTGATTACGTATATGTGACTGAGACTACTAGTGATTCACTCGTAGCTTCAGCATTGTGTTTGCAGTACAATCAAAAGCAGGGAAACGTGGAAGATTGAGTGCAGGAAAACACAATGCTAATCCTACAAGTTAAGCACTAGTGGTATTAATTTTTGTTTTCTGTATCACTTCGCTTCCGGTAGACATGGATAATTAGATTTCTCTATTACTACTCGTCTATAAAATGAAGGATATTTTCTTGTGCTCGATGACTTAGGGTTTTGTGCGGTCGGCTCTTGGACTATTATAAATGACATTATTTCTTTTCTATGACCTTAAGTATTTTTCGTTAATTTTATTCAACTTTTACTGTAATTATTTAAAAAATTATAGAATTTGTGCATTTAGTAAATAAACAGTCAGTTCGTCGAAACTCAGATAGTTTTTGAAATACGATAAGTATTTCCAAAATTTACCAGTAGAGGGCACTGTCAGACTCGCATGTATGCATTTTATGATATCAAACACCCTACACACACACATATATATCAGGAAAATACAAGAAAATTTACGCCTGTATTAGCATTAACACATCAAATAAAAAAATCTGTACTATTATTTAAGTAAATAAGTCAAAACTTTTATCCTTTTTTCTTTTATGTTTACAAATATTTTCAGCTAATTGGATAATAAAATCAAAATCAAAATTAATCCATTGGATCCCTAATTATATTCATCATTTATTAATTTTTATCAGAAAAAGGAATTAACGAGACATCCCAAAGCGTCTATCCAAAAATTGCATTTTATACATTCAGATTCAAGAACCGCATTCTCGTAAATAGAGATTACTCCAGTTTTGTTAGGAAAAAATATCTCGTGATTTCCTAATTGGATTTCGGAAATGAAAAATGAGTTTCTATGCATTATAAATGACATTATTTCTTTTTGTATGACCCTAAGTATTTTCCATTAATTTTCTTCAACTTTTTCTCTAATTCTTAAAAAAAATAATAGAATTGGTTCTTTTTAAACTGTTTGAGTGTCATTTTATAAGTTTTGTAAATATTAAAATGAGAGTTTATAAGTAAATGATTTTTTTTATTAAGGAAATGTTTTTTAAAGGATATAATGGTTTATAATAATGATCATTAGTAAAATTAAATGTATGAAGATAAATTTATAACCATTAAATATCATTTGCTATTACTGAAATAGTTAAATTGGATATGTTACACCTGTTATTTGTATTTTTTAGCAGTTATTTAAAAGATATTATTTGAAAGTGCAAGTCCAGGTATTATATCCCCATAAGGTATTTCAACACCAAAATTAGGCATTGGTGTTTCCTTTTTTCTTATTTACCCACATAGAGAATAAAGTTAATACTCGTCACCTGCGAATAATAGAATATAAGAGCCATTTTTAAAAAATGCCTTTATGGCACAGGATTACGGCTGCTTTCGGAAATTTTCTAATAGAATTAAATTATTCTCTATAGCATGTAGAAGTAAATTATTTAAAAAGTTATTTCAATGCAAAAAACCTTCATAGAAACAAATCGAACACTCCTATGCCAAAAATAGATTTTTAAAAGAAAACGACTGTTTTAACCTTTGTATTCTCAGATGACCTATTGGCGAGATTTGCGAATGGCTTACATAGAAATACCCAATGAATTTTTACAGTCGTCATATACAAAACAAAAGTGGTTCTTCTCCATACGCTAGTTACTTCAACATGAAGGACATTTTTAAGAGAATAGAAGTAACAGCAAAGTTTTTTGGCTTAAAAATTCTTAATTCCTCTTTAAATAAAGAAGACTATCTTTAAAAATCTTTAATTCTGAATTCTTTATATTTTCGGTCTTTTATCGCATAATAAATCGGATAAATTAACGTTAAAAATAGTAATTTTAAATTGAATATATATCAGTTTTTACGGTAACAGCATTAAATATCGAGATTCTAATCGTAAAATAAACCGATAAAATATTATAAAAAACTCTAATTATCTGCCATCGAAGGCTTCAGAATCTGTGATAATTCCATTAAAATGACGCTTAATATAACAATTTAAATATAAAATTTCCACTAAAATAATTTTAAAGAAAAATCAATGTGTATTAAATATTTATAGTACCCGTTATATGTGCAAAGATATAAAGTATCAGATTCCATTTTTATCAGATTTTATGTATAAAAAATAAGTATACATTGCTCTTCTTATCAAATAATTCATTTTTACGGGGACGTGAAATTTCCTATCGATTTTATTTTTTTTTTAAATAATGCAAAAAAGGGGCGAATAAAAAAAATTACATGACATTAGATTCCACTAGCATTTCTGTCATAAAAATAATAACTTAGAACAAAGTGTTAAATTATGCCACGATGAAAGATAACCTGAAAATAAAAATAACCCACTGGAGAGTTTTGGATGAATATATAAGCATAATTCCAATATTCCAGAGCTTTACTAAGTCAACACTTGCAATGAATCGGGAAAATTTAATGCAGCTATAAATATTGAAAGAAGCATTTGCAAAGTACGTGAAAGATAAGGGGTATATATAGAAAACTTTAAAGAGAATGGGGTATAAAAGAATGCGATAGAAGAATATAAAGACAAGGCCCAAACAAAAGAGATTTAATATATTTTCGCAAATTCTTTTCTTTACATTTCCGAATATCATCCTTTTTTATGTATAGTTTCTATTTTGTAAAAATTAAAGAAATAGTTTTATATTCTTTTAGAGATAGTTTCATGCGATACTTGGAATTAATTTTCCAGAAAATTAATATCCAAATAATTTCCAGGATAACTTTTATAAATTAATTTAGTTTGTATGCTTATCCAAAAGTTTAATGGGTGTTTTTAAAATGAGTTGGTAATCTTAAACAAACACAAATTTAATAATGTAATTTGTTATAAAGTATTGTCAAAATATTTTCTTTTCATTTTAAAATATCGTGATTTTCAGTTTTTTTTTTCTTTTATTAAAATTCGTGAAAATATTTTAATATTTTAAAAAACATTTGAGAACATTTATTTACAAATTAATCTTAATGTTTACAATTAAAAAGTACGATAAATATTTGGTTATTGAAAAATTTTAATAAACAAATTAAAAATTTTTGTGTGGGGAGAGGAGGCGTGTGAATATTGTATATATATACTCATACATAAGCAATTTACAATAATATACGAGTACTTTTAAAATAATATAAAATATGAAAAAGGCTGTCAACAGCGGTAATAAGTTTTTTTTTTTTCAATCCATTTTCATCAATATTTATTTTTGGCTCAATTGTTTTTCCAATATATTATTCTGGATTTATTGTGTGTTGTTATACCTGAATTCCTATTATTTAGCTCTTTTTATAGCTAATACAAAGATTAAACAACAGACTTTAAATATAATGTCAGGGAATTTAGGGCTTCCTGTATCTGCCTTGGTTCTACAAATTTCCATCATATACCTTTTGTCCTGTTTTTACTGTTTGATATATATATATATATATATATCGTAAACAATTTGTGTTTTTAATAACTTAAAAATTTTATTGTAATGTTTCTGATTTTTAATTAAATTTTTTTTTTCAAAATTGGATTTTAAATTTATGTAATTTTAATGCAAACGAAATATTTAACATATATTAGAGAAATATTGGCAAAAATGTTTAATACATATTTCCAAAATATAAATATACTGATATTATCAGCATTAATGAGCCGCAATTTTAACTTTTACACATATGCAAATTCGTTATATGGAAAAGAAATTGCTGACATACAAATATATGCATAAATTAAATTATCACGTTTTCCAATTAATATATTAATATATCTACCGGATGTCCAGTAAATAACTGACCCATTTTGAGCTTAAATAACAAATAAATGGTTTGAGATAATAATGCGCGGTTTGCGATATTGTTATTAGAAAATCAATAAATTTTTAAACATGTACCTTGTTAATATAGTTCAAATTTCGGGAAAAAATATCACGCTGGCGGTAACAGGCTGTTTGAATACAGACATGATTCTAATTTTCATAACTATGAGATTTTGGGCTGAATCTGAATCTATATGTTGTCGAATCTGAATCTATATGTTGTCGAATCTGAATCTATATGTTGAATTGACTCTCGAATCAGCTTCAGAAATAGGGTACGTTGGTCGGAAAGTGATTTAAAATAATATTTGTGATTGAACCATCTGTATTATATTTCCTCTCATCAGTCTTGAGACTGAGATATTATTTTAAATATTATTATATTACATTAACAAAGTGCATATTTTAAAATTTATATATATTGTAATAACAATACAGCAAGCCACGCATTTTTATCTCAAACAGTTTTTTTGTTATTTACATTCAAAATGGGTCAGTCATTTACCCCGGACCTAGACACCCTTTTTATTAGACACCCGGTATACATATATATATTGTAGTATTATCTAATGGTTATATATACACTATATTGCCATTGATTATGGGACACTTGCGATTTTAGACATTTTACTACATATCTAGAAAAATACATGAGGAATCATCTCGAAACTCTTAGTGTATAAATATAATAGTATAAGTCATACATCTCCGTGAAGATTTTTTCCCGAAACTCCAAAGGGGACCGTCAACAAATTAAAAAAGAATGAATATCTTTTGAATAACCCTGTCAAAACTAATGTAGCAAAAGCGCTCAAACTCTAGATTGTGTTTGAATGCTTTATTGTAATAAGCCTTGTTCATTTTTATGCAAATAACATGCATACTCGCAGAGTAATTAAGGTTTTTATAAAAATGATCCCAAATTTTTTCAAGTTTTTTCCTTATAATTTTCAGAGCTCTTAATATAAAATATTATTGTTTTCAGAAAATATGACAAACAACATTGCACACAGTACCCTGTAATCAGAATTAAAAAATAATGAAAATTGTATAAAAAATGAGTTGGTTTACTAAATAATTTTTTACTGCGCATGCGTCAACGATATCAAAATTTCATTTGCATATTATGTTAGCTAAATGTATAGAGCAACTTTTGTGAAAGTCACAAAATCATAACTTGAAAATTCTGACAATAATCGTCAATTAAATAAGTCGAAAATCCGTTATTCTCAAAATGAAGCAAAAACAAGAGGGGTTGTATCCATATATTCATTGATTAGTGTCAATATAGAATACACAATATGGGATGTACTACTGCATTTGGATAAAATCCCTCATTTTTTTGCTTCATTTTGGAAACAACGGATTTTGTCCCTTTTCTATAGACGATTACTTTCAGAATTTTCAAGCTATGATTTTGAGACTTTTACAAAAGTTGCTCTATACATTTAGCTAACATAATATGCAAATGAAATTTTGATATCTTTGACGCATGCGCAGTAAAAAATTATATAGTAAACCTACTTATTTTTCATACAATTTTTATTATTTTTTAATTCTGATTACAGGGTACTGTGTGCAATGTTGTTTGTCATATTTTCTGAAAAAAATATTATTTTATATTAAGGACTCTGAAAATTATAATGGAAAAACTTGAAAAAATTTGGCACCATTTTTATAAAAACCTTAATTACTCTGCGAGTATGCATGCTATTTGCATAAAAATGAACAAGGCGTATTACAATAAGGCATTCAATCATAATCTAGAGTTTGAGCGCTTTTGCTACATTAGTTTTGACAGGGTTATTCAAAAGATATTCATTCTTTTTTAATTTGTTGACGGTCCCCTATGGCGTTTCGATAAAAAATCTTCACGGAGATGTATGACGTATACTGTTATATTTATACACTAAGAGTTTCGAGATGATTCCTCATGTATTTTTCTAGATATTTAGTAAAATGTCTAAAATCGCAAGTGTCCCATAATCAATGGCAATATAGTATATATATATATATATATATATATATATATATATATATATATACTCTTTTATGAAAAAAATATGAAAAATGATGAAAAGATGAAAAAAATGTAAAAATGGGTGAAACAACAATGAACCACAAAAGAGCAACACCAAAAAAACATAACAAAATAAACTCCCTGCTCTTCAGAAGGTGGGAGGAGCACAGGTATCAAAAAATTGTAAAAAAGTGTATCCTCACAGGTTTCGCAAGGCATCACAAAGCTGCATACTCCAATTATATAAAAAATAACTGAGAAAATTAAGAAAAAATTTTTTAATATACCAAAACAGTAAAATAAATTAACATTAAAAAATGAATTTAATAAATATCCAACAGCAAAATCATAAAGTAAATCAACTCGTAACATAACATAACTCAAAAATATTATATTTAGAAATTTCCAAAGTAACATGAAGAACAACAAAAACTAACAATAAACTAAACTATATAGACATGCAGCAATGCGATGCCCCCACCTTTACCTATGAGGAAAAAGAAAAAAGATACCTGTTAGAAAATTTCCATTACAAACCTCCATACTTGATTGAGCGGGGGAAACTGTTAGGCCTAAGATGACAGCAGGCCAGCTTCAAAGTTTTAAACTCCTTCGAATTGTCTTTCCGTTGTTCACTACTGTCCATTTTCAAGCTTGGTCTGTCACTCTCAAAATGTTGACAATCATCACCCTGTGAACTTTCCTTGTCGGACTTTCATTCACAGATCTTCATTTAATTCAACACCCAAGAAGCAACTTCCATAATGGCGTTTGGCCCTACTGTTGCCACTTCAAAAAACCTTTTTTTAATTCATTTACATAAAAAAATATAAAATTATGAGGATAAAAATTATTGTAAAACAAATTTGCAGCAAATTTAAAAATTTGTGTTTCCAAAATTTTTTTCGACCCACAAATATTATAATATCTAATTATTTGACCCAAAATTATATTTACAAAAACTCTTTTACTTAAATTGGAATGCCAATGAGGCATGGAGTGGGTTTTAAAATTAAAAAAAGTTCTTTTATCAAATAATTTAACAACTAATTCTTCATTTTCAATATTTAAGTCAAGATCTAAAAAAACAACATGTAAATTATCGTCTGAAGCATAATTTAACTTTAAACAAGGTGGATAAATGTGATCAATCGATTCCAAAAAATTATAATCGAAGACAATTATGTCATCGATATATCTCAAAACCCTGAATGATTTGTTAGAATTTAAAATAAATTTATATTCATAAAAAAATAAAAAAAGGTTAGCTGCAGTGCTTGAAAAATTAGTGCCCATACCTATTCCACATACCTGATAAAAAATAGAACCATTAAAAGTTATAAAATTATTATAAAAACAAAAATTACATAAACTTAGAAAAAAATCTCTATTAATACCCAACTCTTCCTCGATATAAAAAGTATCAAACAAATCCTCCAGAGTTTTAAACAGCAGATCAATAGGAATATTTGAAAAAAGATTTTCAAAATCAAAAGTAAACAGATTTGTGGGCGTTGTAGGCGTGTTTAATTTCTTTAAAACCTCAATACTATTATCAATACACCAAAAATAACTAGAATTTTTAAATTTAAATTTCAAAAAACCATAAATTCTCTTCAAAAAATCTTGTAACTTAACATTAAAACTTTTACCAATACCTCTGGAATTGCAGCATATACTTCTAAATTTTATAGGATTTTTGTGAAACTTAGGTGTCAAGAAAAGAAAAGGAAGACTGTGAAAATTATTAATAGGAAAATTGTATGCATAAAGATTTTTAACCTTTCTAGAGTAAGCACTAAATTTTTTAATAACTGCATTGTGATTCAGATTATATTTTTGGTAATATTTTGTATCATTCAGTTCATTAGTAACTTTTTCTATGTAAAATAATTTTCAAATGATTGCATAATTAGATGAAGCCTTATCAATAGGAACAATGACAAATTTATTATGTAAAAATTGTATATAGCTGCAGTCCTCTTTATTTAAACGATGATAAGTGTATTGATTATTATTTAATTTTTGGTCAATAAAATCAACAAAACTATTTAAAATATTCCATCTCCATTCATTGAAAGCCTCAAAAGGCACATTGAATTTGTAACACATTTTTAAGACAAAAGCAGATAAATCTCCTTTAAATTTCAAAACAGCATTCTCTTTATTAACTTTTTTATTTAATCTAAATTTGGTACCGAAGCCCATTAAAAATTTTAAGTTTTTATTCTCAATAATTTCTAAATTACCAGTTACAACATGCCCATGAAAGTCATCTATAAAGTCTGGAAAATCTTCCCTACAATTTCAAGAAACAGTATCATTCTCTGTTAAAGCTACATATCTGTAATTAAAAAGCTTCTTACTTAGAGGTATATCATATTTATAAGCAACAACTACATTTATATTTTTTATTGGAAACAGAAAATGAAATTGCCTAATGAAATTATTTATTTTGAGATCATCAAATGATTTCTGTTGAAAATTTATAGTAAAAAAAGTCTTTGTATATTCAAAATTAGAAAATGACTTCAATCTAAAATTCAAAAGATCATAAAGCAAATCCTTATACTGTGTATTTAAAAACCTATACCCCCCAACAGCCTTCTTAATTTTATCAAGTGTTTTTAATTTCAAACTGAAAACAGCATTTTTTACAATTTTAACATTATAAACAGCTAAAAAATTTTTTTCGTTATCATTTATCCAATCAGAAGGAACCAAACAATTTAACCATTTTGAATTAACATGAGAACCCCTTTTGTATCTCTTAGTAGTATTAACATTAGCATATAAATTGCAAAAATTGTAAACATTGTCTATATTCTTAACATTGTACCCATTTATTTTAGTATTCAATCCGTATGGATATAAACTTCTAAATTTCAAAATGAACTCATTCTCCATTTTTAATCTATCATCCTTATTTTCAACATGAGCCAAAATTTCTATTTGAATATGTTCAAAAGAATGCAATCTAAAATGTAAAATTTCAAATGAAGTATACGGTGGATTTTCTTTAAAAACATTGGATCTATGGTTATTAATACGTATATTTAAACAACCAGAAGTTTCACCCACATACACCTGTGTGCAAGTTAAGCAAGTAATCTTATAGACTACATTATTAAATTTTCAAAAAGTAGTATACCCTGCAGGAACATTCTCAGCAACAGTATCAGCACGACTCACCACACATGTTTTTCATCTAGTATCCTTTCATTTGTAATATCTCATAATGTATCATTTTTATAAACCGAAGTTTTTATAAAAATTTTTTGTAAGCACTTAGGCTTAGTTGCAAAAAAACTTTTTTAACAAAAATCAACAAAAAACACCCATTTCAACCAATGAAAAATATGAGTTAAAAAATTCCTTCAGCAACAACAGCGCTAAGCAGCTTAAATATTGCCCAATAAATATATCTTGACAAAGTGAAAAAAAATTATTTTTTTTCACTTTGTCAAGATATATTTATTGGGCAATATTTAAGCTGCTTAGCGCTGTTGTTGCTGAAGGAATTTTTTAACTCATATTTTTCATTGGTTGAAATGGGTGTTTTTTGTTGATTTTTGTTAAAAAAGTTTTTTTGCAACTAAGTCTAAGTGCTTACAAAAAATTTTTATAAAAACTTCGGTTTATAAAAATGATACATTATGAGATATTACAAATGAAAGGATACTAGATGAAAAACATGTGTGGTGAGTCGTGCTGATACTGTTGCTGAGAATGTTCCTGCAGGGTATACTACTTTTTGAAAATTTAATAATGTAGTCTATAAGATTACTTGCTTAACTTGCACACAGGTGTATGTGGGTGAAACTTCTGGTTGTTTAAATATACGTATTAATAACCATAGATCCAATGTTTTTAAAGAAAATTCACCGTATACTTCATTTGAAATTTTACATTTTAGATTGCATTCTTTTGAACATATTCAAATAGAAATTTTGGCTCATGTTGAAAATAAGGATGATAGATTAAAAATGGAGAATGAGTTCATTTTGAAATTTAGAAGTTTATATCCATACGGATTGAATACTAAAATAAATGGGTACAATGTTAAGAATATAGACAATGTTTACAATTTTTGCAATTTATATGCTAATGTTAATACTACTAAGAGATACAAAAGGGGTTCTCATGTTAATTCAAAATGGTTAAATTGTTTGGTTCCTTCTGATTGGATAAATGATAACGAAAAAAATTTTTTAGCTGTTTATAATGTTAAAATTGTAAAAAATGCTGTTTTCAGTTTGAAATTAAAAACACTTGATAAAATTAAGAAGGCTGTTGGGGGGTATAGGTTTTTAAATACACAGTATAAGGATTTGCTTTATGATCTTTTGAATTTTAGATTGAAGTCATTTTCTAATTTTGAATATACAAAGACTTTTTTTACTATAAATTTTCAACAGAAATCATTTGATGATCTCAAAATAAATAATTTCATTAGGCAATTTCATTTTCTGTTTCCAATAAAAAATATAAATGTAGTTGTTGCTTATAAATATGATATACCTCTAAGTAAGAAGCTTTTTAATTACAGATATGTAGCTTTAACAGAGAATGATACTGTTTCTTGAAATTGTAGGGAAGATTTTCCAGACTTTATAGATGACTTTCATGGGCATGTTGTAACTGGTAATTTAGAAATTATTGAGAATAAAAACTTAAAATTTTTAATGGGCTTCGGTACCAAATTTAGATTAAATAAAAAAGTTAATAAAGAGAATGCTGTTTTGAAATTTAAAGGAGATTTGTCTGCTTTTGTCTTAAAAATGTGTTACAAATTCAATGTGCCTTTTGAGGCTTTCAATGAATGGAGATGGAATATTTTAAATAGTTTTGTTGATTTTATTGACCAAAAATTAAATAATAATCAATACACTTATCATCGTTTAAATAAAGAGGACTGCAGCTATATACAATTTTTACATAATAAATTTGTCATTGTTCCTGTTGATAAGGCTTCATCTAATTATGCAATCATTTGAAAATTATTTTACATAGAAAAAGTTACTAATGAACTGAATGATACAAAATATTACCAAAAATATAATCTGAATCACAATGCAGTTATTAAAAAATTTAGTGCTTACTCTAGAAAGGTTAAAAATCTTTATGCATACAATTTTCCTATTAATAATTTTCACAGTCTTCCTTTTCTTTTCTTGACACCTAAGTTTCACAAAAATCCTATAAAATTTAGAAGTATATGCTGCAATTCCAGAGGTATTGGTAAAAGTTTTAATGTTAAGTTACAAGATTTTTTGAAGAGAATTTATGGTTTTTTGAAATTTAAATTTAAAAATTCTAGTTATTTTTGGTGTATTGATAATAGTATTGAGGTTTTAAAGAAATTAAACACGCCTACAACGCCCACAAATCTGTTTACTTTTGATTTTGAAAATCTTTTTTCAAATATTCCTATTGATCTGCTGTTTAAAACTCTGGAGGATTTGTTTGATACTTTTTATATCGAGGAAGAGTTGGGTATTAATAGAGATTTTTTTCTAAGTTTATGTAATTTTTGTTTTTATAATAATTTTATAACTTTTAATGGTTCTATTTTTTATCAGGTATGTGGAATAGGTATGGGCACTAATTTTTCAAGCACTGCAGCTAACCTTTTTTTATTTTTTTATGAATATAAATTTATTTTAAATTCTAACAAATCATTCAGGGTTTTGAGATATATCGATGACATAATTGTCTTCGATTATAATTTTTTGGAATCGATTGATCACATTTATCCACCTTGTTTAAAGTTAAATTATGCTTCAGACGATAATTTACATGTTGTTTTTTTAGATCTTGACTTAAATATTGAAAATGAAGAATTAGTTGTTAAATTATTTGATAAAAGAACTTTTTTTAATTTTAAAACCCACTCCATGCCTCATTGGCATTCCAATTTAAGTAAAAGAGTTTTTGTAAATATAATTTTGGGTCAAATAATTAGATATTATAATATTTGTGGGTCGAAAAAAATTTTGGAAACACAAATTTTTAAATTTGCTGCAAATTTGTTTTACAATAATTTTTATCCTCATAATTATATATTTTTTTATGTAAATGAATTAAAAAAAGGTTTTTTGAAGTGGCAACAGTAGGGCCAAACGCCATTATGGAAGTTGCTTCTTGGGTGTTGAATTAAATGAAGATCTGTGAATGAAAGTCCGACAAGGAAAGTTCACAGGGTGATGATTGTCAACATTTTGAGAGTGACAGACCAAGCTTGAAAATGGACAGTAGTGAACAACGGAAAGACAATTCGAAGGAGTTTAAAACTTTGAAGCTGGCCTGCTGTCATCTTAGGCCTAACAGTTTCCCCCGCTCAATCAAGTATGGAGGTTTGTAATGGAAATTTTCTAACAGGTATCTTTTTTCTTTTTCCTCATAGGTAAAGGTGGGGGCATCGCATTGCTGCATGTCTATTTAGTTTAGTTTATTGTTAGTTTTTGTTGTTCTTCATGTTACTTTGGAAATTTCTAAATATAATATTTTTGAGTTATGTTATGTTACGAGTTGATTTACTTTATGATTTTGCTGTTGGATATTTATTAAATTCATTTTTTAATGTTAATTTATTTTACTGTTTTGGTATATTAAAAAATTTTCTTAATTTTCTCAGTTATTTTTTATATAATTGGAGTATGCAGCTTTGTGATGCCTTGCGAAACCTGTGAGGATACACTTTTTTACAATTTTTTGATACCTGTGCTCCTCCCACCTTCTGAAGAGCAGGGAGTTTATTTTGTTATGTTTTTTTGGTGTTGCTCTTTTGTGGTTCATTGTTGTTTCACCCATTTTTACATTTTTTTCATCTTTTCATCATTTTTCATATTTTTTTTCATAAAAGAGTATATAAACTTTGTGCAAAGACAGAGCTGCTATGCGCCGGTTGCATAAAGATAGTGATATTATTTTTTCACTTTGTCAAGATATATATATATATATATATATATACTTCAAATCTTTTAACCAAATTTATTCTTTATCATAATTATATATTATTTAATAATACAATATTTAAACAAATAGTCGGTCTTCCACAAGGTGGGATTGTATCATCCATCTGTGCTGATCTCTACTTACATTATTATGAACGTAATACTTCTATTGTTAATTGTTTTCTACACAGGTATCTTGATGATATAATAATTTTATATTCTAAAAAGTCATCTAACTATTTGCTACCAATCAAATACCACAAAAATTTAAAATACAGTTATAATGATATGCATAATAATACAATTAACTTTCTTGATCTTAATATTACGCTTTCTGATAATCAAATTCTATTTGATATTTATGACAAACGTAATGACTTTCCTTTTAAAGTAAACCTCTTTACTCATTATAATTCTTGCCTACATAAATCTGTCTATGTCAATATATTACTTAATTTTGCCCATAGAATTAAAAATATTTGTTCACATAATTTTAAAATGCATAATTTAAAAACTGTACAAGAAACTGCTATAAGATATGGTTATCCTTTACATTTGGTTAAAAAAATATTATCTGTATAAACATTTATTTAGTATTAACTGTCTATTTTCTCTTCAACCAATCTTGCAAAAATTAACAAGCTATTTATGCAGCACCATATGATGTTATTGATAAGAACTCCTATAGTCTTTAATATATAATAAGTTATTACATGATCTTAAAAATAATTAACACATTGCGTAAAAAAATGTTTAATATGAATAATAGGATGGTTGGGGGGGGGGGGGTTAGATGTTAGATTACAGTGGAGGGCGGTGTTGTCTGGATAATACGCAATGGTTAATTATTATATATTTAATAATAATAATAAAAAAAAATTAACTTTACACATAGTATTAAAGTTTATGTTTACCTAAAAACTAATATGCATAACTTAAAAATGATCAAGCTATTGAGATTAGATATGGTTGTCTATTGTATTTGTCTTAAAGAAATTATTTGTAAAATATTAGAATAGAAATTATTCTTGGAAATTCTTAGCTAATAAATAATTTTTTTTCTATAATAGAGGGCAGCACCATAAGCATATAATTTAATTTATATATTAATCCTATAGATAGCAGCACTAAAATTATTTTCTGCTAGAAGCTGTAGTAATATATTCTAGTTAAATAATTAATATAGTAATATTAATAATTGATTAAAAATAAAAATATAATATTTCTAATAGTAGCATCTATTTTTTTGTAAATATATTATGAATTATATAGTATAATATATGTTTTACTAATTTTTATAATTATTGTTACAACTTTATTTTATTATCTATGTGATTTATACTACAACCATAACCTTGACTGTTAGTAAGTCACATGTAGTTTGTATCTGATTGCACTACAAATCTTGCTAGGATTTGGGTAATGGTAAATATTTTAGTATATATATCCTTTTTTTTTCAATGGAATATTATATTATTGTTATTTTGTCATATTGATTTTATTTTCTTCTATGTGTATCTTTCTACTAATTTGTCATCTGAATAGCTTCCAGCCAGTCGGGTGTATTGTGAGTCGAATTCTTAGCTTTCAGCATGACTCATAACAGAAATTGGTTGGATGTTTTTGCTTTTTTGTTAAACTATACACCCCTGAAGAAGTAGTTTAAGAGAAAAGCCTTCTACTGCCTTTTTATCCATTTATCTTTCATTATTTTGGTAATCTGCCTTCTATTTCATTTCAAACTTCAACTGTTTTCAATAAGATGATTGTAAAAATACTGGCTTCATTGGTTTATTGTATGGTAATATATGAATTACTCTGGTTATATAATGTCCATTTATCCATATATTTCTTAGTAATTTGGTAATCTGCCTTCTATTTCTCTTCAACTGTTTTTAATAATATGATTGTAAAAATACTGGTTTCATTGGTTCTTTTATTGGTATTGTCTGAATAACTTTGGATGTATTTATAAAAGTATATATATATATATATATATATATATATATATATATATATATATATATATATATATATATATATATATATATATATATATATATATATATATATATATATATATATATATATATATACATATATATATATATATATATATATATATATATATTCGTTATTTATTATCAAGGAAACTTTCTCGGGAGCATTTCCTGGTGTAATTCATTTTGAATAGTGGTTTACTGTACAAACATATCTGATTATACGACAAGAGTTAATGAAGCAATACACGTTGATAATTAATTTGTTTTCCATGTTAAGAATAGGTGTTTGGTAAACCAGACTGGTACACGTTAATATTATTTTGGTTTAACAAATACATTCAATTATAAATTCAATAATTAATTACAATGAATATATGTTGCTATTTAATTCTAATACAGTATTGCTTTCACAGTTAGCTTTATAAGTATAAGTAAAGGTACAAAACATCGTTAAAGCTTATTGCTGTGTAATGTTAGCAAGTTACAGCAATTAAATTAAGTTTTAACAATATAATAGAAAACTAAGTATTTTTAACATTTTATTATTTAATAAATACTTTAACTAAAAAATCTGTTTACAAATATGGATACATTTATTTAAATGTAACAGATTATCAATGGTATAGAGGATTTTAAAAATGTAAAAAATCAAAAGCATAACAAATTTAAAATATAACAAACGTAATAATTTATTATTATTTATTTTTATAGATTATTGATACTAAACTTTAGAAAAAGGTAAATCTATTAATTATGCGTCCCATCTGTATAATACTAGTTAAAATACTTTAATTACTGGAATCATGGACTTAAATGTAATAAAAAAATTGTGCATATTTAATATATATTGCAATGCATCTTTTGTAAATCACTATTAACTCCTTAATATTTAACAACGTACTGAATGAAAAATTAATTATAATTAATGTATAATATCAATTGCTAAATAATTGTAAAAATATTTTCCTATAATCATTATATAGATTTTTTTTATAAATAAAAATTCAAATGTAAAATAAAAGATTACATAATCTATTAGTATTTAATTTTAATTAATAATAATTTAAATCTGGCGAGCATTATCACACCGGATAGTTTGTTAGGAAATACAAAATCGACTATAATAATTAATTTAAATGCAATAGTTTACATTAATTAAAATCCATTAGCTTGTTAAATATTGATAATATCCTTTGATTATTTGAGCATATTACACATAAAAAGTACAAGTTTTTCAATTCTTGCACAGTATACTAATTTATAATTATTTCTTAATATTTTCTAATATTCACTTTATTAAATAATATTCATTATATTAATGATAATTATTAAATATAAGTGTACGTAATTTGTATCGTTATATTTTAATAAAAAAAATTCATCAGTGTTTTCACTCTTGAAAGAGAAACTATTATTTTAGAAAGGAAACTATGAATTTGAAATGCAAGATAATTAATAACATGCTTTGTAAAATTAATTGGTAATTAAAATCAAATTGGAAATTTAACGTCAAGCGTAGGAAATGAGGTACGTCTGTACTATAACGAAGTTTTAAATATATTCAGATCTTGCTGTAATAGTATGCAGTACTTCGGATACAGTATAGTGGTCAAAATCTTTTGTGTGTTCCTGTAAATACTATCTTATTTCTATTATACACGAAGTAATGCGCAATAAACCTTCGAACATACATCGATCTTATAAAATGTGAAAAAGTTTAATGACATTAAAACGCTCCTTAAACAGTTTTCCCCCTTATACCATTGAGTAAGGGAATACCTTTGAGTGGCCCAGTAAATTAATAATAAATATTCTTTGCACCGCAGATTGACAGAATGTATTCTTTAATATATGCTCCATAGATGCATATCCATTTTATTATGTTCGAAAGCGTGTAACAGCATTTAAATGAACTTGAATCTATTTTTCCTATTTGTCGTAATTAAAAGGAATACTTTTGATTGTCCCTGTAATTAAACTATTCATACGATTTTCATAACTATTCATTCAATTATATATTTTAATTTCAAATGATTCGATTGGATAGTTTTTGCTCTGTTATATGCGGATAGACGAACGCACTGAACGACGACTATAGGTGTTACGCATTTTTATAATTAGGAACGTATCTAATTAAGAATTGAAAAGTACTTGCTCAAAAAATTACATTTTTACTGACATTTGAAATAAATTAAGTTAACAGACTGAACAAAAAATTGTGATTACTTTAAAAATGCTTAAACTCAAATGAACATATTAAATTTTGATTACTCTAATATTGCATGTGAAACATGATAAGAATTGTGAAAGTGAAAACATTTTTTTTAGCTTGATAACTACTCCAAGCTCACTTTTTTTAAATACATAACAAAAAAGCTATTATGATATTATAAATTTAAATTTTGTTAAACTCCGATGATATTTTTGACAAATTTCGAAACAATTATAGAAATAATCAATGTGAATACTAGACAGTTTCAAGTGCTTCTCGAAGAAACGAAATACTCAAAAAAGAAAAAAGAAAAAAAATGAAAAACGAAAAACGAAAAACGAAATGAGACAAGAATTAATAAGCTTGCTTTTCATGTCAGCGTTTTATATAATTTCAAAGATTTACGCAGCATTTGCATGCACCATTAACAAAAGATAAAAACAGCGAAAATAATAACTTCAAGTCAAATAAAATTTTTCTAATTGAAGTATAAAACTTTACAATTGAGCAATAAACAAAGACAAATACTGTGCAGGTTCTGGAAAAAGACATTTAAAGTCTCTCTCTATTTTTTTTCTCTTTCATCTGCATTTCTTTTTCACAAAAGGGAGTATAACAACAAAACAAAAGGGCATTTGCCTGATAATAATAATAAACTACAAATTAAGTTACGCCATGAAAATAAGGGAGAAACTGCAATTTTAATATTTTAAAAATAAAGTGAAATAAAATGCTCGGTGAGTAGCATCTTATTTTAATATTTTCTCTCTAATTTTTTCTCTTTTTCGAAGGTTTGGACTTTTGGTTGGTACTTCTTAGGGATGGTAATTGAGTCTTGGGAGCCGGGGGTGGTGTGGGATGGGGTGGAGAACGTCAGAAGCGACATTTGATGTGGAGATTATTAGAATTTATGGTGGATGGATAACTGACTTAAGCTCAAGAATAATAAAAACCGAGAAACCTTGCACAAATCCGCATTCAACGCTTGCAAATGGGTTTTTTATGAAAGTTAGCGTAAGAAAAAAAAAAAAAAAAGAAAAGAAGTACATTTTTATGGTACGCGTGCATGGAAAAAAGAAAAGAAAGAAAAAGAAAGAAATCTTGAAGTATAAATGCGCGTAGGCCCATAAAATTGGCTCATTCTTGGCTTTAGTTCCTGGTGGTTCATTAATGGACAAAAATGTAACGCGATCTCGCATCAAAAGCAGGTGAGCGAACGAAGGGGGTAGATGGCGGTGGAAGAAGTTAAAAACTTCAAATCTTATTTCAGCGCCACAAAAGATTTACCAGAAAAAGGATAGAAGATATATATTCTGCTTCAAAATTGAATAAGAGATAGATTTTGCAAGATTTTTTTTGAAGAATGTGTGCAGTGGTGAAAAACGAATTGATGTTAGAGGAAGGGAAAATGTAGATTGATATATGTTGATATGGGTTTTGTGAAGATGAGTCAAAATATTTCGTGAGTAGATAGCAATAGAGCGAAAAAATCGAGTTTAGAGATATTTTTTAACTCTGATTTTTTTCCCCTTCGGCAGAAGTTTGAAAATGAGAGATGAAAATTTGCATAAAAACAATCTAGATCACAGATTCGTCTTTATAAAAGATGCTTATAATGCTGTTTTGTATAAAAAAAATGTATATGCTGTAAAATTTGGAGTAGTTAGCATGCTAAAAAAGTATATGTATATTTCTTTATATGGTATCTTTTCTAAACTTTCTAATACTCGTTTGCATATATTCCTATGGTACTAAATAAATTATAAATTTTTACTAACTGAAAAATGCATTTTTTTATTTACAAAATATATGTTTCATAAAGAGTGCAGTTCATATTTTGTGACGATATTTTTGGAAAATTACTTTAGAATTTTCACTAAATAATTCTGTTATTACATAAAATTATTTTTATAATTATTTTATTTATTTATTTTTAAACTTCAAAACTTTACTGTATTTTTTTAATGGGAGATAGATTTAGGTAAAAAAATGAATTATTATCATGTATAACAACTTGTCAAATAGATTTTATTTAAAAATTGGGGGGTTAGAGGAAATGGGGGGATAAAAATATCACTTATACTTAAAGTTATTTTTAGGCACCATTAATATTCTTTTTTTTTTTTTTTTTTTTTTTTTTTTTTTTTTTGTACCTTATGCTCTTAATATTCCGACTAGAATAATGATTTCATTCTCCTCGAAGACAATATTCCACCTAATTATCATGTTTGTAATTCAATAATAAAGGAAAACAAGTTGGAAATTGCACGTGAAGCGTAGCAAATTAGGTGCGTTCGAACGATAACGAAGTTTTAAAAATATTACGTTCATATATCAATCTCATAACATTGTAAATAGTGAACTACAATTAAAACGCTCATCAAACAATGTTCTCCCTATACCATTATGTAATGGAATACTTTTGTGTGGCCTTGTAAATCAATAACAAATGTTCTTTGCACCACAAATTATGTAAGATGTATATTATAATATGTACTTTATAGTTGCATATAAATTCTATTAAGTTCGCATGAGTGTAACACGATTAAAATGCATTTGAAACATTTTTCCCCATTGACCGTAATGTAATGGAATACTTTTGATTGTCCCTGTAATTGATCTATGCATCCGATTTTCATAAAATTTGTAATAACTCGAAAATATTATGCAATAATTATGTATTTTAAATTTCAAACGTATAGAATATATTTGAAACTTTTTCCCCATTGACCATAATGTAATTGAATACTTTTGATTGTCCCTGTAATTGATCTATGCACACGATAATCAAAAAATTTGAAATAACTCGACAGAATTATGTAATAATTGCGTATTTTAAATTTCAAACGATTAAAATGCATTTGAAACATTTTTTCCCATTGACTGTAATGTAATGGAATACTTTTGATTGTCCCTGTAATTGATCTATTCGTCCGAGTTTCATAAAATTTGAAATAACTCGAAAAAATTATGTAATAATTATGTATTTTAAATTTCAAACGTATAGAATATATTTGAAACTTTTTCCCCATTGACCATAATGTAATTGAATACTTTTGATTGCCCCTGTAATTGATCTATGCACACGATTATCAAAAAATTTGAAATAACACGACAGAATTATGTAATAATTGCGTATTTTAAATTTCAAACGATTAAAATGCATTTGAAACTTTTTTCCCCATTGACCGTAATGTAATGGAATACTTTTGATCGTCCCTGTAATTGATCTATCCATCCGATTCTCATAAAATTTGAAATGACTCGACAAAAATATCTAATATTTATGTATTTTAAATTTCAAACGATTCGGTTGGGTAGTTTTTGCGTTGTTATATGCGGACAGACGGACGGACGGACAGACGGACGGACGGACAGACGGACGGACAGACGGACGGACTGAACGACAACTATAGGTGCTACGTATTATATAATTACGAACGCACCTAAAAAGCATCTAATAACTGCAGTTTGTGTATGATTTTAATGTTGTAAATTGCAATAAAATTTTGTTAGCTATTTTGCATAGATTATGTTGTATTATTTATAAATATACACATTGGAAATATGTAGTTCTTTCGTATTGCGTTTAACCTTATTTGCATCTGGCACAGATGGTAAATTCTGCACAATCCTTTATTTGATAATCATATAGTTAAAAGCTGATCCCATTGATCTAATCGAATTTCCTTTCCAACTCAAAATAAGAATTCTAAAATGCTTTTAAAAGATATTATTTTTAGAAAATTCATCCCTAAGTCAAATTTAGAGTTCCAGACGTTGACATAATTGTATGCAATGTTCTTCAAGTGAAAATGATCTTACGCCGAAACAGTGCAGCAATAAAGAAAAATTCTTTACGAATGACGTACAGCATAAAATGAAGGCCCTACAGAGAAAGCTATTGTTTCTGAGAGAGTTGAAACATCTGGGCCAAATATGGGAGCAGGCCACAGTTCATATAAACTCCACAGAGGAATCTTTCAGGGGTGAAAATGTGGGATTCGTTAAATAGGATGCATCAAAATATTGCACAACGGGAACTAAGGAGTGTAACTGAGATCCCTTAAATCTGTTTAACAGGACCTTTCACTCTTGTTTACATTACAATTTAATGTCGATGACAACTTTTGGTGTGATAACATGGAAAAAAGTTTGGAATCACAAAGACTAGTATTATTTGATCGAGACTAGAAGAACAGTGCTTATCATTTAACGAGGCAACAATCCTATATTCCTACATTCGATTTTTCTCAGTCAGTTGATATTTAAGTGCTTTTCTCGGAAACTACTAAAGTATTTTCTGCATTTTTATAAAAGTAGTTTTCACTATAGCTTAAATGTAAATAGATCGTTCGGCCAGAAGTAACAATTTAAAGTGCAATAGATGCGCGATTTCCCAAACAAACATTCCATTAATTTCCAAGTATGAGAGCAAGCCACTGTACATATAAACTCCACAGAGGAATCTTTCAGGGGTGAAAATGTGGGATTCGTTAAATAGGATGCATCAAAATATTGCACAACGGGAACTAAGGAGTATAACTGAGATCCCTTAAATCTGTTTAACAGCATCTTTCACTCTTGTTTACATTACTATTTAATGTTGATGACAACTTTTGGTACGATAACATGGAAGAAGTTTGGAACCACAAAGACTAACATTATTTGATCTAGACTGGAATAACACTGCTTAGCATTTAACGAGACTACAATCCTATATTCCTACATTCCATTTTCCTCAGTCAGTTGATATTTAAGTGCTTTTCTAGGAAACTACTAAAGTATTTTCTGTATTTTTATAAAAATGGTTTTCATTATAGCTTAAATGTAAATAGATCGTTCGGGCAGAGGTAATAATTCAAAGTGCAATGGATGCGCAATTTCGAAAACAAACATTCCATTAATTTCGAAATATGAGAGCAAGCCACAATACATATAAACGTCACAGAGGAATCTTTCAGGGGTGAAAATGTGGGGTTCGTTAAATAGAGTAAATCAAAATATTGCATAATTTACATTAATCTGTCGTAGAAAAATCTACCCATATTTCTTGTTATAAATAGACTCACAAAACAAATGTTTTAAAATTAGCGAAACTACAGCTTTTTCTGAAAGTAAGAAAATCCAGTTGGTATGCGGGAAAAAGAGTCTTCGAATACCGCATAACTCATACTCTTGCACGGGTAAATTTGTTTAGCGGAAGTGCAGTGGGAAAAAAGGGACAAGGGACTGGCTTCCTCCGATGCCATGGCAACGAAGGGAAAATGAAAAGAGGAACATTCGGCTTTAAGAAGTCGTTTTTTCTTGCATAGACTATAATCAGTGTAACTGAGATCCCCTAAATCTGTTTAACGGGATCTTTCACTCTTGTTTACTATTAACTATTCTTGTCTACTATCTTGTTGTCTATTTAATGTCGATGACATCTTTTAGTGCGATAACATGGAAGAAGTTTGGAATAAAAAAGACTAGTATTATTTGATCTAGATTAGAAGAACAGTGCTTAGCATTTAACGCGACAACAATCCTATATTCCTATATCCAAATTTCCAATGAGAATCAGTTGATATTTAAGTGCCTTTCCAGGGATCTAATAAAATGTTTATTTACATTTAAAAAATAGTAATAATTTTCATTATAGCTTCAATATAAATATATTGTTCGGCCAAAAAATTTAATTTTTTTTAAATTTTAAATTTAAATTTGAAAATTTAAACAAGAATAATTGCTGAATTCTGCAAACAAATATTCCATTTTTTTTTTCAAAATATGGGAGCAATCCACAGTTCACATAAATTCTACAGAGGAAGAGAAAATTCACTTTGGTTTACATTACTATTTAGTGTTGATGACAACCTCTGGTATGATAACGGGGAAATGTTTGGAGCCACAAAGACTAGCAATATTTGATCTAAGACTAAATGAAAAGTGCTAAACGTTTAATCCCTTGAAGACGAGCGACACGTATACGTGCCGCAAAAAGGCTTAAGAATCCTTGTTTATCTCCACCAGTAAAATAATATTGTAAAATTTCCCTTATTTAATCGGAGCATTTTCTCGATTTCAGAAGGAACAAATTTCTGTTTCTTAAAACCGGTGACAAAATATTAAAAATTTCGTAAAAGACTCCCGTCGCGAAGGGGTGAAAGAGGCATCAGTCCTATATCTATTTTCCTATGAAAATCAGCTAGTATTCAAGTGCTTTTCTCGGAAATTGTTGTAGTGTTTTCTCTATTAAAAAAAAAAAAAAACAGATTTTGTTATAGCTTAAAGGAAAATAGATCGTTCGGCCAGAAGTAAAGATTTAAAGTGCAATAATTGCGCAGTTTCGCAAGCAAATATTCCATTTATTTCCAAATATGGGAGCACAGTTCACATAAATTCTACAGGGCAATCTTGCAGGAATAAAAATATAGGGTTCGTTAAATAGGTTGCATCAAATGATACACAGCGGGAACTAACCAACGTAACTGAGATCCAGTAAGTTTGTCTAACAGCACCTTTCACTCTTGTCTACCTTGCTAACTAATGTCGGTAACAACTTTTGAATTTTAAGACTCTAACTTATACAGTTTCTGAGGATGAACTCATGACAGACAGAGAAGTGAGATAAATAGATTTTCTTCAGATGAACAAAACTCCAAAAAGTTTTCCTTAAACGAATTTTATTGGATAGTAACATTGCCAAAATTGGTTAGTGCATAATAGGTTTTTCCATTTCGTTTATTTTCATTATACACATAAGAGTGCAGATATCAACGTTGTATATAAAATTTAAAGTAGTAGGTTACGAGGGATAAGTGCCTAATAAATTAAGGTTAAAACCAGGGCACTACATTTTTTGTTATTCTTCTTTTGTTATTGTGAACTTCTTTAATTTCCTTTAAAAACGCATACTTATTAATTGTATACTATTTGCGTACATTTTTTAATAATTATTTTTATGAGATGAAATGTTATTTATGCTTGAATATGAATAACAAAAATGTACCAAGTTTTACCTTTTCATTTCTGTGCTAATGCTCTATTAACTTATATTTTAGCTTTAATTATTGAATATAAAAGTTCAGGCATCGTATTCTTTAAACTCATTGAATGAGAAAAATATTTATATTTTTCAGTGAACATTTAAATCTAATCATTCCGTACAAACTTCGATTAAAATACAGTTGTCGTGCTAAACAAGCAGTATTTATTATCACATGTAAAACAGTATATTGTAGTTATAAGTTGGGTGGGGTGATAAGAAAGAGAAAGAAAATGCTGTGTTAAGCAAGTTAATTTTTAATAAACTATTTATTTATTAGTAGTACTCCGTTTGGATAGTTTTATGTTGCATAACATTTTTAAGTTAGACAAAAACATGATTAATTCAATAAATTACTTAAAAATTTGTGTAAAAATAATTTTTAGTGCCGTAACGAAATTCATTGTATGCCGTTGCTAAATTTTTTCTTTAGTTAATTTTATTTATTATTCTATAAAACTTATTTCAGCTTAGTCTAAAACTGAATTAATGAATAAATTAACTTAATTATTTTATAAATTAAATTAAATAGCACAAAATTATTTCCATGCGAGGATGACGGATTCCTTGTTCTTCAAAAAGAATAAGGCATTGTAATATTATTAACTCAATTACTACTAAATTTTTGGGTCAATTTCCTTTTTGTTCTCCATTAAAAATTTCTTTTGTGCCCTTTCTTATAAATAAAGTTGATTTATGCAGCGAGAAATCATTTTGGAGAAAACAATATAAAAATCCACATTTTTTCAGAAAATGTAGTTTATATTTAAAAAAATAAAACATAAAATATACAAAACATGCTTTGTATTTTATTCACATCCAATTTTATGGGGTTCATATTTTAGACTATAAAAATAATATTTTGGGGGTAAGCTTTTATTAAAACCATATTTGCAGCGAAAACATTTGTTTCTAAAGTACCCGGTACTAAGAAAATATCTTTTAAACAGCAAAGCCGACAACGATTTAACAGAAAATATGAATACAAAACAACTTACCTTTTAGAATATCCAACTTTAAAATAAATCACTAGTTGTAAGCCACACTAAATCCTTTGAGAAGGATACGTGTTTGGTTGGATGCAACAATACACGCAATATAACCCAGATGTTATTATCCACGAAAATTTGTCTCAAACACCAAGAGGTATTGTAGTCAATATCACTGAAACATGCATGCACATAGACATTCGACCATGACATGAATTTCACATTGCCCTTCTCTCACCTGGTTAGCTATATGTAAATCCAGCAATTGTAAAAGGAGGTGAGAGAAGGGTTCTTGTGATATATTGCAGCAATTTGTTGGATGTCGGGCTGATAGTGATGCCACCATGTGTGAAGGGGTTTATCACAGACCGCGTGCTGTTAACTCGGCTAATGCACTGGAGAGAAGTGAGCAAAAGGGGGTACGATTGCGTAGCGATTGTCGCTCGCTGACACCACGAGGCCTTGTGGGGGCGGTGCTTTGATTCTTCTTGTATTTCGTGGTTTTGTTTTCGTTTAAACACTTTGAAGAACTATTATGCTGCGGTGAACATTTGGTATCTTATTAGAGACAGCATAGACAGTATCCTTTTTTGTTGAAACTGTATTATTATCGTGTAAGGATGCTTCTGCATTTACGCAATAGCTCTAAAATGCATAGTTATTATTTAGATGTTTATTTAATCGAAAATATTATTATGGTAACATAACAATACATTGATATTTTAAAAGAGATGGAACTTTATAAAATCGCTCAAAATCAAAACCATCGTACTTAAATCTAAAGTAGTTAATTTCTGACGTATGCATGAAGTCAATCTTAATCTCCGCTGTAAAACATTTGCCAGTTCATTTATTCAGAACAAATGCGATTGATTAGAGTTTTCCATCTCCATCTTTCGATAAAGGCAATTAGTGTATCGTGAAATATCGTAAATCGTGCATCTTTAAGCTGAGTTTTTCATGCCGCTATACTCAAATGCTCCCTCATGATAACATTTATGTCCTAAACATTGGTTTGGAATGCTGAACTTATTGAATTAGTTGTTTGTTTGTCTTTATCGGGAAAAAGTCCTACAATTTCTTGGTATCTCTATAAATGTAAATTTAAAATTATTACTAGTATTAATCCTTTAAGTATAAGAAAAGAAGCGATTCTGGATATGGAAACAGCCTTCACTAAAAAAGTTGCTTATTGAGAGATGTGACCCTTCTGGCAATAAAAGGACCCCCACCCTCCAATAAAAGGAGGGCTGGATTTGCCCTCTGCTGTATTCGTCAGATTTCAGTAAATGACACATCCTCCATCTTTCATGTACAGGACTGTACAAAGTAATTTTAATACTTTGATATAGATTATAAATAGTAATTTCAGAAATTGGGCATTCAAATGCGTTTTTCAAATTGTTTAAGTAAAGATATTACTTTTTACCATATTAAACGGAATGGTTTTCTTACAGCATTCCGATTGTGTTTGAAAACCCATGTTTGATGCATTTTTTTTCTTTTTTGCTTTGTTGAATCTTGATAGTTTTCAGCTTTCGTATATTATAGCAAAATATATTACATCATAATAAATCGCGTTATATTATATTATATTATATTTTAAATGAATTGCTATATATTACTTTTTTTAATTAAAAGGATATCTTCATAGTTTTTTTTTTTCTGTAATAGCAGCTAGAACATTTTCCATATTTAGAAACAAATTTACTTTTCTTTCAAATCGAAAAATAGCAATTTATTTACGTGCTGATGAAAATCTTATAGAATTTCATCTATTATGACACATTCAAAACTTTTCAATTTTGAACAAATATTATAACTACTCCGTGAATGCCAATATAAAAAATAACGTAGAAATAAATCAATATATTGACTATATCGGTCTTTATTATCGAGAAAATATTGCGTTAATTAGAATTCTTTCTATAAAATATCAATATTATTTATTTTTCGGCTTTATTTTAAAATTATTAGCGATGAATTGGATATATATATATATATATCCAATTCATCGCTATTGGTATTCATCGATATATACATATATATATATATATATATATATATATATATATATATGCATATTTTAATCTTGCCAAAATATTAGCAAAATGGAAGCCCGTGAATATTTGAACAAAACTTTTTTCCAATGTTGGCAGTATTGATCTGTACAAAATCAATACAAATATTGGCTTGATATTGTTTACGTGATAAGATAACTTTCAATTTCACAATAAATTTTGAAAGATTAAACTAAATATATACGCACCATAAAAATCATTCTAAAAATTTCAGCACATAATATTTACTTCAATAAAGAGACAATCGTTAAAAAAACCATAAAAAAATTCTATAAAGAAAACCCTTTCAATTTCTGCGTGCGTGCTTCCTTTGATCTTACCCCGATTTCACCAAGTTAACTGTTTATTTTGCAAAAGCGAACGGCTCCCCCTTTTAAACAGATCGCATATGGCAGCAGTAAGGCAAAAAATCATTATATTAGGTTACCTTTATTTCCCCATGCCGTTAAAAACACATGTGGCACTGTCATGTGACATCCGTTTTGCATTTTCTGTCATGTTTTTCATCGTCTTGCTCACTCAAGTTATTAAAAGAATTTGATTGGCAGCGAATTCAAGATCAGAATTTTTTTTAATAAAAAAAAAAAATTTGAATTTAGAATAATCTTTTCTTTGGGAAGTGTCTGTTTATTCCATTTTTATGCATGAAAAAATATAATTCTTTAAATCTACTAGCATCTATTACGATACTAATAAACAATAAATAATTAATAATCAATATCAAATAATCTAATAACAGGCAAGCATAGTATAGGACCAACTTTGTTGATACAGTATGAACGTAGCCAATATTGTTTGTATATAGGCATAGATTGTTATTATTAGCATTAGATATTCTTCTAATATTGGGATTTTATACATTTCCAATAACACAGCCATAACAATATGTAATATTTCGCGCTATATAATACATTGGCTTTCAAATATAAAGTCAATGTTTAAAATATTACTGCATTGTTTTGCAATCGAAAATATTTTTAAACGTCGTTATTTAATTAATATGGGTTTTAGCAGAAAATTTTGCATAAATATAACATTAAATTTATTAAATAACATTAATTTATAATCATAGCAAGATAAATAAAGTAATTAAAACACTCTTCCAGTTAAGTATCGAACTCTTGAAAAACTAAAAATCTAAACATTAAAATATTACTTTCATTCTATTATAATACTAAACTAAAATCTGATAAATAGTTTTAAAGGCCCAGTCCCTCACTGAGTTTATTTATTATATTGCTATATTTTATGTGGTACATTTGTAAAAATTGATAATACTCTTCCTTTATCTTGCAGCCCTAGTGTAGATAATTGGGCTTCATGCACACCATCCAGGCCTGGGGAGCACTTAGCGGATCAAATAATATAACTTAAAAAGAAGTTTTAGGTTGACTAATTACGATTCTTTTCATTATTAAAATTCCACTCAATTAATTCTAAAGAAAAAAATATATATGTTACAGGCCGAACTCGATTTTAGGCCAAACTAGATTGGCCTAGGCCAAACTAGTCTATCCTAGCGCCCATCGGATAAACTAGTTTTTCCTAGGTCAAACTAGTCTATCCGTACGCCCATCGGATAAACTGGTTTTTAGTAGGCCAAACTAGTCTATCCGAATGCCTATCGGATAAACTAGTTTTTCCTAGACCAAAGTAGTCTATCCGAACGTCCATCGGATAAACTAGATTTTCTTAGGCCAAAGTAGTTTGGCCGAACGGTCATTAGGATAAATTAGTTTAGCCTGCTATTCATTGGTTTAAACTAGTTTATCTTAGGCCCATTTAGATTGTCCTAGGCCAACTCAATTTGTCGTGATTTTATTGAATCTAAAAATCGCCACGGCACCAACTTTCTAGATTTAATCTAATTTATCCTAGGCTGATGTAATTTAACGCAATTTTAGCTCACAGACTATCAAAGCCAGAGAACTAATGTGCTCGCAGATTCTGTGTGTGTGTATGTAATCATGTACGTATGTATGTACATATGTACGTAATGCGATAACTCCTGATAAAAATATCCAATTTGCTTCAAATTTTGGACATCGATTTATCCTGATAACGAACTTCCCTGGTTAGTTTCAGGAGTTCATTGAATAAGAATAGGGGAGGGAAACAAAAGGCTAATCCGCACCCCCCCCCCCTCCTTAATTTAGTTAAATCAGTTTTTTTTGCAATAGTATCAGATTTTATTAAAATTTTAGGTGTAAGATCATTTTGATATGGCACCTCCGTGATTAGTTTTGGGTATTCATGGGAAGTAACCCCATTAATTTATGTAAATATATAATGTGTATAAGGGAAAGAGAGAGGGGGGGGGGAGCGAACAAAATCAGGAAATAGAAAGGAAATTCTAGTTTCATCTATTTGGAACTTTAAGATGGTTTATGGCACGCGATATAAATTTATAAAAATATATTCTGCGTTAAATGCCACTATTTATGAATAGTTATTTTTGCTATAATCCTTAATTTTTGTTTCGAAGCACCGCGACATCGAGTAACATATCTACTGATAGATTGTTTAACGGAGTTACCTTCAGATACAGTTTTGTTGATAATAGGGTGCGTGCCCTTTCCTAATGGGACTTTTTTTATAATTTTTTTATCATGTGTCATAATTTTTCACAAAGTTTCAAACAGTTCCAACAAGAATTAAACATTTTTACAAAAATTACTAAAAGAAAATAGTTGTATTTGTGGCGGCATCCTTTTCTTAAATATTTAACATAATTTTTTATTATGTTTCTAAAAGTTTCAAAAAATGGTAATATTTAATTAGCAGTTAAAACATTAAAATACACTGAGCTTTTTTTTTAAAAAAAAAAAAAAAAAAAAAAAAAAAAAAAAAAAAAAAATCCTAGCGTCCCCTTACTCTACGCACCCCCCATCATAAATTGCAAGCGTCGTGCTTTATTTAAGCTTTTTCTTATTTTTAAAATGGGTTTGATATTTAGATTTTTAATATGAACAATTTCGCGTGAAGTCATGTGTGCGAAAACTAGAGTTGCAAAAAGTCGGTTTATTCCCGGGTTTATTTCCAATAGACCAGGTTTATTCCCAGGTTTATTCCCAAAAAACCGAATTATTCCAAAAAATCCCGGGTTTTTTCCAGGTTTATTCCTAAAAACCCGGTTTATTCCCGGGTTTAAACCGGGTTTTTTCTAACCTTTGCAACGCTAGCGAAAACCAATATCTGTTACGAATTGAAAATCTTTTTATAAAACCAAAAGTTTTTATTCGATTGAAAAAATAATCCATCCTCCCTTTATATTTAACCTCAAAACCCCCAAAATTAATTATGTAAATAAATGCTTTATCAGAAGGAACCTACATAAAAAATTGAAACAAATCGGCAAATTCTCCTTGAAAAACCTATTTACATAAATTAAGGGGTTACCCCCCCCCATTCCTCCTTTCTTTATACGTAAACAAAGAACACCTACAACTAATCATGGAGGTGCCTTTAAAAAATGATCTTATACCTAAAAATTTCATTAAATCTGATACTTTTGCATGAAAAACTGATTTAACTAATTTAAGGAGGGGGAGAGGGTGCGGATTACTCTTTTGTTTCCAATCCCTTATTCTTTTCCAATGAACACCTAAAACCAATCAGAGAAGTTCGCTATCAGGATGAATCTATCTCCAAAATTTGAAGCAAACTGGATATTTCTATCAGGAGTTATCGCATTACGTACATACGTACGTGCATACGTACATACATACGTACATACATACGTAAATAATTTCATACACACACACGGAGTCTGTGAGCACATTATCTCTCAGGCTTCGATAGTTTGTAAGCTAAAATCGTGTCAAATTGCATTGGCCTAGATAAGTTAGATCAAAACTAGAAAGTTAGCGCCTTGTCGGTCTTTAGATTCAATAAAATCACGCCAAATTTACTTGGCCTAGGACAATCTAGGTCGGCCTAGGATAAACTAGCTCAAACCAGTAAAAAGCAGGCTAAACTAGTTTATCCTAATGACCATTCGGCCAAACTTGTTTGGCCTAGGAGAATCTAGTATATCCGATGGGCGTTAGGATAGACTAGTTTGGCCTAAAATCGGGTTTGGCCTGTAACATACATATAACGTTACAATATATAGATGCTACAACATATGCCTCTACAAATGTTTCATACAAAACATTCAACCCTTTCTGCAACTCACAGCCTGTACCATTGCAGATTCTCATTGGTTGTGCAAAAACCGCATAAAGATATCATTGTGTCTTTGTGTAGCATGATCTAAGCCGCTTTTTAGGCATGCTTTATATGGTGTTTTAATTGCGAAATGTATATGAATACAAGTCGGTCTTTATAATGCTTTCCCTTTCTTTTATTTCATCGATGGGGATAGTGACACGTAGATTTCGACCTTAAATGAGTCTAATGTGAAACGAAAGCGTTAAACGCGATGAACATACGCACTGTGTAATGGTTCGGTGAAACAGTGATAATGTTTCCGTTACGCTTTTTTCTTTTCTTTTTTATTATCTGTCGAACATGGTTTCATGTTACAGTATAAAAAACGTGTCTTTTACTTTCCTGTACAATATTAGGAACATATTTATCAGATAGCTTTAAACATGATTACACAGCACGTAACCCTTTCGGGGTATAAATTTTTCTTTTAAATTTTTAGAAAAAGTTATTTTTACGTTAATAACATTAACAAAAGTTATCGAAATATATTAAGTGGGTGTAAAGAATATTTCATTGTCTGAAAGATAACGAATATATAGTTTTGCGTATTATTCAATTAATATTCTTATGACAATAGGCTAAGGAAGAATTTTTGGAGATGTTTAGAAAATATTGCATTACGATAAACTTTAACTAATATTACAACTTTCTAATACCTGTTGTGATTTATTACACATGACACTTTCAGGAAAGAAACATTCATTTTAAATTTTTAGAGTGAAATAAATGTTTAAAATAAAAGAATCGCAAACATCTCAAAAAGAATTAAGCAAATAATAATAACTATTATTATTAAGAAATTCCTAAACATAAATGAAGTTATATAGTAATTGCATAGACATGTACTAATATTACTACATGTAAATAACAGGAAAAGTATTTCTTAAAACAAAATAATACCCAATTAAAAGACATGCACTATTAATAGTACATCAGACCCAAAAGGGTTCAAACAAATCAATGACACTTTTTTGTGTGTGTGTGTGTGTGAAATTTTGAAAAAATTACCGGTAATCCATTATCTTAAATCTTGCGTAAAATTACAGAGATTATAAAAACCGATATTCTGTTAAACAACAAAGAAGTTTTTTGATAAATTTAGCATAGACTCTGTGAATTAATGTCGTAAAAAGTACACAAGGCTCTGTAAATTTACTTTTAATGATATCAATTTAATTTAGTTTTTTGGTATTAGTATAGTAAATATATGAAAAACTTTCTGAACTAATAGTATGTGGTTATAAATAATATTTAATGCTTTTCATTAATAATTTGCTAATTTTCATATTTTTAATGTAATAAACACATGTACAATGTAAAAAAAATTTAAAGAAGTTTCAAATCTCATTTGAAATGCATTGTAGAATTATATCGTGATGTTCAAAATATCAGTAAATACATGAGTGTTTAAAGTAAATTAACAAAGAAAAGGTATTTTTCCTCTTTTATAATTTTATTTATTTATTATAATTATAAAAAAACATAATGTGAAATGCGTTTCACAAACATATTTACTTAATAGTATATATATATATATATATATATATATATATATTTGTATTTATCAAAAATCTTGAAATTTTATTATTCACTAAAAAAAACGCATTGTAGAATTATATTACGATGTTCAAAATATCGGTAAATATATGAAATCTTCAAGGAAAATTAACAAACAAAACATGTTTTTTCTCTTTTTGTTAAAGAATATACATATTTTTTCAAAGACGGTGCAAAATATGCTTTACAAACACTCTTATTTATTATTTTTTCTACTTTTATTTTTCGAAAATCTGAAAATTTTACTGTTTAGCAAAATAAACACAATCTTTTATAAAAGATAAGAAAAGCATCTACCTGTCTAATATATCTCTTGAGGTTTCTATTTCATAAACTTGTTGTCAAAAATTTAAATAATTTTAAATTCCGCTGTGCTTTTAATGTTTTTCATCTTTCTTTCACACATTAGCACAACAATGGAAGACTTTTTAATATATTTAAATATAAAAATTTAAAGTTTCACATAGATCCATCTTGTCAAGGGATTTATGAACCCGGTTGGTCTAAAAGTAAAAATCAAAATGCATTCTTTAAACAAGACAACTATTTATTATTTAAAAAAGAAGACAAAAAACATTAAATCTCTAGAAACATATGAATCCTATTTAATTAAATGAAATTTTTCAAAATTTAAAAACAATAATTATTGTTTGCAATAATTATTGTTTGGAATTTAAACAATTGTTTGGAATAATTACTTTTTTTTCCTACCGGAAATCTTTTGGAATAATTGTTTTATTCTACTTTTTTAGAATGTCTTCAAAAACATTTTTAGGGGCAAATTCTTAGAAATTTCATTAGGAGGTACGTTTTTAAGTCCGTACGTAAAAATATGTAAATACATAGCACTTATTGTCGACATTCAGTCCGTCCGTTTGTCTATCTGGCTGCCCGCATATAACAGAGCAAAAACTACCCAATCCAACCGTTTAAAATTTAAAATATATAATTTTTGCATAATTTTGCCGAGTCATTTCAAATTTTACGAAAATCTTTTCAAGTTTTAGAAACAAATTTTAACCTTTTGTCAAATGCAGCCATCTGAAATGGACCAAATAAATGTTTTGGTACTACTTCGTTTTCCCGTCGACGAAAAACTATCACCAAATAATAGGATTAAAAACCAACATTGGTTGATCGTGAATGTCTCATTCAATGGCATTAAACACGATACGCGTGCTTAAAACGTCATAAAGTGATTTTTATTTCGACTTCTTATTGGTATTTTTATTAATATTACTAATTTATTTGTTCTTTTGTTATTTAAAGTAAAAATTTAGCCAACATGTGTAAGTTCGCTATTATTTTGGCGATTTGTATAATTTGGCGAAATTGGTCGACGGGATATCTCCAAGAAGTACGAATGTTTTCAATTTTTTGGACTGTTCTTGATCAGTTACAGCGATCCTATTGTCCAAATTCATGGCACATAATCAGAATTATAAAGATTTTAGGTATGTGCCAGCTGTGGCACACGGTGTAGTGAAGGGAAAGAGTCTTGAGATTCTTAATATTATGTTTCATTTTGAATCAAACTTATATACCAGTTGTTATATACCAGTGGCGCAGCCAGAATTCGATTCTAGGGCGGGGGGGGGGGGGGGAGTTTCTGATAAAGGTGTTTGCCGGTTATTTGAATCACCGGTTAATAGAATCAACACCAATTAGAATATTTACTGTATAATACTTAAACTGAAAAAGCACCTGTGTGGCAGGAAATCACCATTCTTTCAGCATAATACGTCTCAGAAAAGCGATTTAGTTCAAATAACCTATTTTTACTTAACTAATCCATGTAATATTCGCTTTCACAATTTTAAGTAGATTTTTCACCATTTAATTGAATCCCTTTATTAAATGAAATCTGATTCAATAAAGTGGCGGAATTCGAAGTACGCCAAAATGTTTAAATATTAAGTTTGGTTTTGATTCATATAAGCAACAATTATAGCGATCTTCCTTAGCTCTCGGAGGGGTTTTAACCCCAAAACTACTCCCTTGGCTGCGCCACTGTTATATACACAATTACATTGTCAAAAGTTTTTTATATAAGCCGAAAACTTAAACATTCATGCATCAGAATTCAGCTTAAAAATTCATGTATAAAAATTTTACTAGACCCACTACTGGAGGAAGGTAACATTTCTTATTTTTCATTTTTCCTAAAGAATAAATTTAGAAACTAAGAATATTTATTAGGAAACATAAAAGTTATGATTCGAATAAAAGCTATTCAATGCACTATACCTTTAACAATAATCATATAAATGCTCTTCACCAAGAAAAAAAGTATTGTTTGGGTATCTAGAATCTAATTTGTGGCTCGAGAAAAAATAATTCCATATATCAATTTTATAACTTCTAGTTCCCTTTGAAAGAGAGTTTTAGAGTCTCCTACTAAAATCCAATACCGTTTCCCTACAATCTCGTGCCCAAACTTATTAAAAAATCTCTGCAAATAGATATGACAATCAGAGATTAATTTTAGGAACTATAATTCTATTTTATTCTATTTTCCTTGTAAAAATCAAGCGATAATTTCTTGTTACTGAAACGATTCAATATAGTTTCGTTACCTAAAAATCAACAGATTAGATCTAGATCATTTCGTCTATTCAGCTTAGATGTTTACCCATTTCGCATAGTTTAGAAATCTGTAATTCTAATTTAGGGATTCAGGAAAGGACGAACTATTTATTCTAGTTTAAGGCAGTACATTTTCCCCCCTCAGCGTTAAGTGGATCAATATTGGTGTATAAAACATATATTTTTAAGGTAAATTATCAAATTCGTTATTTTTTTATTATTTACAAAACATGGGCTTCTTTGCGAATATTAAAACAATTTACCTCCACTAAAACAAAACGAATTCAAAGAAAACATTTTTTATTCAATAATTATTTTTAATTTTTATTTTCCTAAAATCTGACAAATCTTCGCTTTATTTACGGAGCAAACAAATTCTTTCATAAAAGTGATAAAAGATATTTACCGAGTTTAACCTATCTTTCGCATTTTTCTCGGTTTTCTATTTCACAAACTTCCCGTCAAAAATTTAAATAATTTTAAATCTGGTTGCGCTTTTAGCGTTCCTCGACATTCATTTACACATTAGCACAACAATGGAAACAATTGTAATATCTTTTAATAAAGACGGCAAAATTTAATAAATGAAATTTATTCATTTATCCCAAAACCCATTTTTGTAATTCCGAAAAATAACATCCAAAATGCAATATAATCACGATAACAAAGCGAACAACTACTGGTTTAAGAATTTTTGATATTTGACAGGAAAAGAGATTGCAAAAAGGAAACTGGGGGGTGGGGGATGTAGGAAGCCTTTTGTTTTAGAACAAAAGGAAAAATTTTCGTAGCGTCACAGAGACTGCATGGTTTCTTTTTGCCCCCCCCCCTTTTTCTCTCTCTTTTTTTTTTTTTTTTTTTTTTTTTTTTTTTTGACAGTTTTTCTCGGCAAAAGTAGAAACGATCGTTCCGCGTTTTTATTATAAAATTTATATTTCATTCTTTTACCCTAGATATTTTTTTTTCAATGCGGAGCAACAAATAAAAGTCTTACATGAAAACTAAAAAGTTACCAATAAAAAAAGAAATGCCGGAATTGTATTAGTTTCTTTTTGATTTCTTAGAAATTTTATGTTAATTTAAGCAGAGATGTGTTAAATAGAATGCTAAATGAACAAGTGATTTTTTTTTCTTACTGTTATGATTTTTTTTTGTTTGATTTAAGTGAATTAAAATTTTTTAATAATATCAATTAACTTTAAAAAAATAAGTGAATTGTTCGAATTCTGCATGATAATGAACAGATATCACAAATTAAGGTTTAGAAAATATTTATTGGAAGCTCATTTTAATTACTTTTGTCTAAAAATTTGTCTAGCAAACCTGTATATGTGTGTAAATAAAACTAAACATTTATAAATTATTGGTTATTTGATTTTTTTAAATATTATTTTGGTCATTGTGGTTGTTATTTATTATTTTCCGGCAAAAGTAGAAACCTTCGTTCCGAGCTTTTATTATAAAACTTATATTTCATTCTGTTATCTCAGATATTTTTTTCTATGCGGAGCAACAAATAAAAGTTTACGATGAAAAAAAAGTTACCAATAAAAAAAGAAAAACCGGAATTGTATTAGTTGCTTTTTGATTTCTTAGAAATTTTATGTTAATTTAAGCGGAGATATATTGAATAGAATGCTAAATGAACAAGTGATTTTTTCGCTTACTGTGATGTTTAACGATATTTTTTTTTTTTTTTTTTTTTTTTTTTTTTAAATCGGTTTCAATGAATTCACTTTTTTATGATATCCTTAATTAAAATAGTAATAACAATAATAATTGTTTCAATTCTGCATGATAATGTACAAATATCACAAATTAAGGTTTAGAAAATATGCAATGAAAGCTCATTTTAATCATTTTTGAACTCTAATAATACGCATATAAATATATTTGAAAAAGTTAACAAAAAAAAAAAAAAAAAAAAAAAAAAAAAAAAAAAAATTGCATTCATGATAATAATTATTTTTTTATTATTTTGCTGATTTCTTCAGTTTTCTATAAACATCACTTCGGTATTTTATAGTACAGATATTGCACAATTTTATAATAAAACACCACATACAATAGTTATAGGTATGCTAAAATTTTACCCACAAACATTTCAAAATAATAGTGCAAAAATTTTCAAGTTCATTTTTAAAAAAGTAAGTTATAGGTATGTCCTTTTTTCATGATAGTAATTCAAAACATACAAATAATAAAGTGAAATTTTTGTCAGTAAAGGAAAATAATAATCAAAATGGAGAAATTTCCGTCTTACTAATGCGCAATCGCTTAAAATAGTACCATTCATTGATAGTTTTCATTGGTTGGTACATTGTTAGTTTTAGGAAGTAAAATACAGTAGGCACCGGTTACATCATCCAGTGATTGGAAAGAAAACAAACATTCTTTACTAACTCTGCATCTAATTATAATAGAAGAAAGTTATTGGTTTCAAACGATTGGAATTAAAGTTTAGTTTTAAATGATACATTTAAACTTTGCTTAAAGAGCCATCTACATGTCAAAACCCTATTATTTTTTGCAATTTTTCCGATGAAATCAATTAAATTCTCATTAGTTGAAGTATTTATTGAAGAAAAACTTATGTTGATTCATGGTTATAACTGATACATATTTTAAATATTACATTGTATTTGAGATAGGTTAATTGATGCAATTTTTTTGCTTTAAAAAAATAACATTTATACTATTGCACCCCTTAACAAGCTTTTATTTATTTTATTTATTTTTCAGTTATTTATTTATTTATTTTTAGTAAAGATTTTTTTCAGAGATTAAGTGAGAGAAATAATCGAAATAAAGAAAATCTTAAAGTTTCACAGTCATATAATACCTTAAAATTTGATTCCCAACTTTTTAATTAATTGTTGATAGAAATTCTTCTTCTGGAATCAATTAAATTTTCATTATACGGACCATTTCTTGAAGAAAAATATATTGTTCTTCCGTTGCTGCAGCTAATATTTATTTATAAAAAAAAGTTTAGTTTTTCTTTATGATATCGTAATTAAAGCAATTTTTCTGAAAAAAAAAATAATAATGACACTGCATCACCGTTTAAAAAAATTGCTCATTTTCAGATCCCTTCATGAATATCCCTACGTTTGTAAGTTTATATACATACACATGCAGCCTAGCATGTAATGCATACCCGAAACAGCTCAACTCCAAGTAGCAGTGATAAGAATCGGCGAGACTGGGAGAGTGGAACTGTACTTTTTTAACTTAACTGCTCATGGTACTTATCAGAAAGTCTTTTAGCTGATAAGGGGACTGTTTAAAACAGCCTGACTCTCATTTTGATGGTGCATCGTAAAGATAGTTTACTCGAGCCTTCGCTGCTTATGAGAAAGTTTTATGTTATGAGCTTCTTGTTCAAAGTCTTGGATTTTAAAATGATGTTGGCGTAATTTTCCAAGAAACTGTAAAATATCTACGTGGTGTTTATAGAAAACTGAAGAAGTAAGCGGAAAACGAAGAAGATAATTATTATCGTGAATAAGATAATTTTATTTTTTTAGAATATTTTTACATTTATTAGAGTAGGGATGTTCCTACGATATCCATTTGCATTACAAATCGTAATTTTAGGATGAATAACGAGAAATGAAAAGATGTTAAAAGTGGTGTACAATTATAGTGTATTATTGTCTTATCATGCATAGTTACATTTGCTAAAAAAAAAAAAAAAAATGGTTATATTTTAGATTTTAAGAAAAACGGGTACTAATTACTTTCAATAGTCAAATTGCTGTCCTAAATTTCCAAGAAACTGTAAAATATCTATGTGTAGTTTTTAGAAAACTAAAGAAGTAAGCGGAAAAGTGAATAGGTAATTATTATCGTGAATAAGAGAACTTTATTTTTTAGAATATATTTACTTTTATTAGATTAGGGGTGTTTCTACGATATCCATTTGCATTACAAATCGTAAGTTTAGGTTTTTTTTCATTTTAATTTTTTTGTTATTGGATTTTTATTTCTTTGTTTCACGCTAAAAGTGAGTTAAGTCACCAAACATGACGCTACGAAATTTCCGTTTGCCTTTTTTGGAATTACAACTTATTCGGCTAGGGTTATCGGAAAACTCAACTTTTGAAAATACGCCATTTTTTCCCCGTTAAAAATGTGGATATAATGTCATAATTTTTGAAAACCAAATTCGTAGGTTTTTGAAAAAAAATTTCAACTTTTTTCAACATTTATTATTAACTAATTTATATTTTTAAGTGCTTTTCTTAGGAAAAAAAACTATGCTAATTGCAGGATAAGAGACCTCGAAAATAGAAATTTCAGAGAGTTATGCTGCTGCAAAATCAAAAAATTGACTTTAACAGAATTTTTTTTTTTCTATTTTCAACCTTCCTAGTATAGGACTTTAAAATGACCCGAGTCTTAATGCTAGGTGTGAGCAACACCAAAAATGGTTTCCTTGTAAGACTACCATTGACTGTTTCACTGACAATTCAAGTCCATTCACTGACAATTCAAGTACTTTTTCTATTTAAACAGTTTCTCAGAATAAACTTTAAGAGATCACTAACACGAGAAACTGACACAAAAGATCTCCATTGCATGTTAGTTCTTTATTTTGCTCATACTGCCCCGAGTTAGACTGTAGGGAAATGAAAAAATACAGCCTGTTGTTTTCGCTCTCTTGGAAGACTGTTTTTCTCGCTGTGTTTCCAAAATGAATTACAGAAAATACATATATTTATCTGTTAAATTATTAAAAAGTTATGCATTTATATTATTATTATAAAAACAATTTTATTCTAATTATAAACCTTTTAAAATTAAAAATTCGATTAAATTATGTTTGATTTTTTTTATATTATATTTTCGGGAAAAAAATATTAAATTAAGGAGAAAATATATACAAGAAATTAAGGAGAAAAAATATTAAATTAATTTTCAGGAGAGATTAATAGAAATATGGAAATGTAGTTAAACATTAAAATTTCTAAATTTTGAATGTTATAATTTCAAAACGTAGCATAAAAATGACTTGAAGTTTCATTTCTAGGCATAGTTTGAACCGGAGATTTCAAATACATTGTCAAAATTGGGTGTTACTAATGAGAAAAACAGATTTTGGTCTGTTTTGATTTATAAATGTCCCCCTAAGCAAAGTTTGAATACATCATTTAAAAGGAAACTTTAATTTCAACCCTTTTTTTACCAGTAACTTTATTCTATTGGAATTAGATGTATAGCTAGTAGGGAGTGTTTATTATTTTTTTTCTCGCGACTTAACATTGTAACCAGTGCCTACTGTATTTTACTTCATAAACTAAGACAATCATTGATTGTTTCACTGACAATTCAAGTACTTCTGTAGTCCTTTTTCTATTTAGACAGAACTCACAATGCTTCGAATGAACTTTGAGAGATCACTAACATGAGAAACTGACACAAAAGATCTCCATTGCATGTTAGTTCTTTATTTTGCTCATACTGCCCGGAGTTAGACCGTAGGGAAATGAAAAAACACCGTCTGTTGTTTTCGCTTTCCTGGAAGATTGTTTTTTTCTCGTTGTGTTTCCAAAGTGAACTACAAAAAAGATATATATTTATTTGTTAGGTTCTTAAAAGTTTTACATTCATGTTACTATTATATAAAAAAAGCATCGATTTAATTATGGATTTTAATTTCGCAGATTCGATTAAGGTTTTAATTTTGTTTCATTTATGTTTCAACTATTTATTTTTTAGATTTTCATTGCATTAAATTCATTTTTAGCAACTAAGTTGGGAACTGTGTACCTTTACATGAAATAGGGAAGAAATTTCAAAGCTATTTTATTTAAAAAGATTTAAAAAAAGAGTGTACCTTTAAATATTGATTTTAATTTTCCATAGATTTTCATATGGGTTTCGCATTATCTGAATATTTATTTTTAAAATGATTTTTGAAAGGTGATATTTGTGATGGGACTCAATAATAATAAAAAAGATGATTTTTATTATTGAAATTAGCAAGTTCAAAATTAACAATTACACAATATATATCTTTTCACAAAAGATAATTTTGTGTTAAATTTATGTGAATGTAAAATATTTATTAAGAAATAACAGTAAAATGTTTTTTCAAAAACTGTTAATAATTCATCTCTTGAAATTGTTGCGACAAAATAATATATTAAAAATACATAAATATTTTATTTTAATAATTAAATTATAACTTAGAAGTAATCAATAAAGCTACACGTGATAATAACACAAGGCAAATATGAAATTGTAATAAAATTATGCAATAAATATTTAGACTCTATAGTTTCATTTTCATGATTATACAAATAAAGTAACAATTTTTATTCTAATAAATAACAGAAAGACAAATTCATTAAATTATTCGGCCTACAAGAATTTAAAATATTTTGTAACACTGAAAGAAGACTTTTATAACAATATAGGCAGAATTAAAATTTTCCAAAAACATTTATTTCAATTGCATTTTTTTCGTTTAGTGTAAAGTTTTATTGTCAAAAGTCGAAAACTTAAAACATAGATCTACGCATAAAATTTTTTACAATACATTTCCGTTTGGAATTAGATGTAGCATATGTATGATATTGCTTTTCGGTTGCGAAAGTTGAGAATAAAATTCAATGCAGAACAGAAAAATAACAATCTACGTTGAAGAAAGTATGTTATGTGAGTTGAATTTTAAAGTAGATAGATTGGTGTCAAAAACCTAAAAGATAGACCGATTCTTCATAAGAAAAGAAGAGTAAAAAGAAAATGGCGTAAAAGAAGATAACCAAAAATGATTAAACAAGTCACAATACAAATTCTTCAACAATTTTACACCTTACTTTTAGATAAATTCAATAGCACATGGACTTCATTTATTTTCATATGTTAAAAAGGAAATGTATGAATATACACATATATAATCTTAGATATACACATCTTGCCTAGTTACATAGATTTCGCATACTTGTTCGTACATATTATATGCATATAACTTATATATCTAACATACATTTTCATTCACAAATAACAACATACCATATGTATAAGGATTAGAAAACAATGTTTATCGCAACAGAACACGTTTGCTTGTTGCAGAAGCGTTTCGGTAGCATCAATTGTCAAATAATTGGGAACTAAAACGGCCTATATAAGCGCTACTCGCAACCTTCGCTACAGGATAATTGTTCCTTTAATTTCCCTTTAACTAATTTTAAAATCCCATTGAAACAATTCTTTATTGAAACAATTTGTTTAAAAGTTTTAGATATTCAAATTCGTATAATTTTTACTTCGTCATATAAGTCAGAACACAAAAGTCACAGAAAATCTGAAAGTGTGCAAAAGAATAATTATTCTGAACAAATTTAAAATGCATGTAATGCAGTGCTCGTACACGGCCCTATCCTAAAGCGAGAAGTTACATCTTTTCTCCACCAGATGGCTTATTCGAGCGCTTGAAACGCCAATAGTCACAGTCAAACTATGTCATCAGCATCAAATGTTTCTACTGCTAAAATTAGTTTGTAACAAGTGAAAGCGTTCTTATGTTATAAACATTGTTTTCTATCTGCTTACACTGCAAATTCTCAAACACAAAAAAATAGACACATTTTAAGACATTTTTTGTCACCCAATTTACAACACATTAATGTGTTAATGTGTTTATGCTGCAAAATTGTTGCAATCTAAAAATTTGTACTAAAAACAGTGCTGTTGATTGTGTTGAGATAGTGTTATAAATAGTGTTGATAAAAATATATTATTATAATAGTGTTGTGCAGCGAAACATTTTGTCATTAAATTAGCATGAAATTGTAAACACCACACAATTTAGAACACTGTGAAACAACACTAAATTATGACTAAACAGGTGATAGTATAAATTCTTCAGTATAAGCATGTTTATTTCAGAAATATTCGATCGCACAGAGTTTTCTCGTATTTGTATACATGAAATAGGAAATATTTCGACATATACAGACATACACATTAGATTCTTATTTTTTTCCACTTACAAAAAGTAGCATACACAAAAATAACACAGAAAATCATATTCAGACATGAAAAGATACTATATATATATTCAAACCCATGTTGCATTTGGTATGAGGATCTGTTTCGTAGGCTTTATAATGGTTCGCACATTACTTTTAATTTGAATTAATTTCTTTATTATTTGTACATTCACAATTTTTGTTGGTAATTTGAAATTATTTATAACTTTTTTTTTAATTATTTTAAATATATTCCGTTTTTTAACTAGTATTTTGTTTTCGATTTGAATTATTTGGTCGGTTTCATCTGTATATAGTTTAATTTGCAAAAAGCTTATATATATATATATAAATAAATAATTCCATTAATTGGAAAGTAATTATGAATATAAATCTATTTTGATGTTTTGTACTTTGATATCTATTCATTTTGAATAAAATATTCATAATATAGGTATCGTATATATATATATATATATATACACGATACGTAAATTACACGTCGTACATATAATATAAAAATCAGAAATTACCTACAAAAAATATAAAAGTATTTTGTAATATATAACATATTAATAGACACTTTTTTGTTGCTATGAAAAAAAATCACTTGATAATCATTCCATGATATTAATCTAACAAAAATTTTAAGTATATACTTAAAATAAAGAATCTTTATAATTTAAATGTTTTATAGTTTTCAAATGGAAAGCATTTTAAACAAACATAAATAAATCGCGAAACATAATAAGTCTTAAATTAACAACAACAACAAAAATCAGAGGTCGAAGGATTCAATATTTTCCAAAATATTTATTTTCAATTGCTTATTTTTTCTTATTCAAGAGCAAAAGTTTTATTGTCAAAAAAAGACAGTTTAAAACATATATCCACGCGAAATTTTTTTTTTCAATACATCTACGTTCGGAATTAGATGTAGCATATGTATGATATTGCTTTTCGGTTGCAAAAGCTGAAAATAAAATTCAATCCAGAACAGAAAAATGGTAATCTATGTTGAAGAAAGTATATTACGTGAGTTAGATTTTAAAGTAGACAGATTGGTGTCAAAAGGGTAAAAGAAAGAAACAATGTTTTACAAATAAAAGAATAAAAATGGGGAAGAAAAAAAGAAAATGGCGTAGAAGAAAATAATCGATGTTGACTAAACACGTCACTGTACAAATTCTTCTATATAACACATGTTTATTCTAGAGAAATTCGATATCACACAGGATTCTCGTATTTGCATATGTAAAATAGAGATTTTTCGAAACATTAAAATGTAGTATCTTTCGAAACTTAGCGCGCCACTTCTTAAATTGTAAACAAAGCAAACAAAAGAGAGAGCTCAGATCCTTTTATTGTTATACAGGCCTCAGGTTGGAATTTTTTGATAAATTGTTTATGTTGGATTAAGTTTCAATATTGTTGTTTGATTATATTTTAAATTTTATGTATTTCGAGTTTGAAATCGGTGATTCAATAGTGAATATTTTTATGAGAATAGCTTAAGCTTAGATTGTGCTTAAATGGAATATAAATAATATTTGTGACTTGTGCAAAGAATTTTCTGACTATATGCAAAATATTGGATTTTTAAAATTAATTGGAAGTAGGTCTTCTGTAAATACCTAATAAAACAAATATTTATCCTCACGAAATTGGATAGCAGATGAAGAGAAGCATTTTCTTTTAAGAATATTGAGTGCTCCTAAATATCACATATTTATTTATTTGGTACGGAGGATTTTTAAGGCATATATTTTATTGAAAAGGAATTGCGTAACAATTAAAGCTCATCTACAGAAACACCCAGAAGAATTCAGGTATACTATCATAGTTTATGGAAAATTTAAAAAAAAAATTGTTTATGTTGTATTAGGTTTGAATATCGTTTTTATTGTTATGCAGGCCTCAGGTTGAAATTTTTTGAAAGATTGTTTATGTTGGATTTTAACCGGCGACAGGTATGGAAAACAATGCTTTTACCCCCGACTTATCTCGGGGCAGACGGTTAAGTGGTTAAGTTTCAATATTGTTTTTTGATTATATTTTAAATGTTATGTGTTTCCAGTTTGAAATCGGTGATTCAATATTGAATATTTTTCTGTGAATAGCTAAAACCTGGCTTGTGTTAAAATAGAAGAGGAATGATTTGTGTAAAGAATTTTTTGACTATATGTAAAATATTGGATTGTTAAAGTTAATTGGAAATAGGTCTTCTGTAATACCTAATAAAACAAATATTTATCATCACAAAATTGGATAGCAGATGAAGAGAAGCATTTTAAGAAAACCAAAAAGTTATAAAATATTCCTTTTATTTTAAGACTATCACGCGCTCTTAAATTTCACTTATATGTATTTATTTGTTACGAAACGTTTTTAAAGCATACATCTTATTGAAAATGAAATGTGTAGATTGAATATTTTTCTGTGAATAGCTAAAGCTTGGATTGTGTTAAAATGGAAGGGAAATAATATGTGTAAAAAATTTTGTGACTATATGTAAAATATTGGATTTTTAAAATTAATTGGAAATAGGTCTTCTGTAATACCTAATAAAACAAATATTTATCCTCACGAAATTGGATAGCAGATGAAGAGAAGCAAATCTTAAGAAAACCAAAAAGTTATGAAATATTCCTTTCCTTTTAAGAATATCAAGCGCTTCTAAATATATTTAGAATTATTTGTGCATTACTGAGGGTTTTTAAAAGCATATATATGTTTTAAAAATAAATTGCGTAACAATTAAAGTTCATTTACAGAGAAACTCAAAAGAATTCAGATAGGCTCTCATGATTTATGGAAGATTTTTTAAAAAGTTTGTTTAAGTTGTATTAGGTTTGAATATCGTTACTTCATTGCATTTTAAAATTTATGTAGTTCGAGTTATGCATCCAAAATTTTGCACTGAATATTTCATCGTAAATAACTAAAGCCTTCTTTATCCTAAATAGAAGATAAATAATTTTCTCAAAGAATTTTGCATCTATCTACAAAGTATTGGATTTTTAAAATTAATTGGATGCATTCTATTTGTAGCGTTTAATCAGACAAATATTTATCTTTCAAATATAAAAATATATTGCAAATGAAGAAAAGTAATATAAAATTCCCCAAATGCTATGAAATATTATTTTTATTTTAAGAATCTCGTGGAACTCTCTACTTGCCAAATATACTAAGAATTAATATGCGTTATTGAGGAGTTTTATAGTATATTTCCTATTTAAAATGAAGGGTGCAACAATTAAAGCTCATTTACAGAGACAATCAAAAGAATTACGATACATCAGAATTTATGGATGACTTTTTAAAATAATTCTCTGTGTCGGATGAGGTTTCGATTTTACTGCTGGAGTATATTTTAAGACTTGTGAATTTCGTGTTTGGAAGCCATTATTTAATATAAAATCATTATTTGTAAATACATAAAACCTTTTTTTTATATTAACATAAAATGATTTAAATCTATTTGAAAAGTTTCGTGATTATTTACAAATTTTTGGATATCTCAAATTGCTCGTAAATACGACTTAAAATACGTAATGTCATGTACTTATTCTGCTAGAAAAAATGGGATTTTTTTTCCTTTTTAAATTAATGTGTGTAATGTATAAAATGTTTATCACTAAAAAATGAATAATATGAATTAATTTTCTAATAAAAAAAATCGAAATTCTAATTTAAAAGTAACTGGTGCATTGATTTATAAAATATTTTTACAAGGAAAAAAATCTTTCTATTATAATTATTTACTTGCTAATTTTTAAAAATAGATTTTTATTTTCTTAATTATGGTATATTAAAATACTAAAATGTACTTTGATAATAAATGCACTGCTTTATTTTGTATTCACTGTAAATAAGCGAAACAATTTTACAATACTAACAGAACAAAATAATTAACACTTCAAACTAAAATTCTTTTTGATTGTTTTTTAATGTGATGTGCCATGAGAAAGATTGTAGAAAAAGTGTTGTTTACAACTACATAATTTTTCCAGAAATGAAGTTATCGATATTTATTGGTAAAATTAGTCAACTCACTCAATAATCTACTGAATTTTTTTTATAAAAAAGATGAATTGTGTAATTTAAGATACCATGCAGAAAGTGTTTAGAATGTTTTTACATGGGTTGTTTTATAGAGTTCTAAATTGTGTGGTAATTACAACGTATTGTTAATTTTGCGACAAAATTGTGCAGCACAACACTATTGTAAGGAAATATTTTTATCAGACTATTTACAAGGCTATTTCAACATACAATTTTTAGAACAAATTTCTAGACATTAAAGTTTTTGTAACATATTAAAAACATATTTGCAAATAGCACCACTTTTGCAACATATTAAAAACACAATCGTAACACAAAAAACATTTTGTATAAGAAGTTTTCTAATTCACAACAAATTAATGTGTCGTTAATTTGGCGACAAAAATATTCATTTTTCTGTCTGATAATGTGTAGTTTTTTCCTGCATGGAAGCTTCTGTTTTGCCTGTTTTTTACAAAATAAATCTTAATTGTTCGTCTCTAAAATGCAGCACGGCCATAGGCGTACATCGAAAGAAAACTGCAGTAAAAGTCACATTAAAATATAACTTCATTCAATATTTAAAGCGAAAAGCTATATAAGGGAATGGCATTAGACAATTTTAGTATTTATTATTACAACGACTAAATTACATTTAACGACTATTACAATTAACGACTAAAAATCTATAAATTCTAAATAAATGGAATGAAAGAAAACTAAAAAAGCAAATAAAAAAACATAAAATGGTATTAAAATAAAAATACAAAAGAAAAAAATTAAGTAAAAAAAAAGCTTACTATTATAAAAATGAAATTAAAAGAAGAAAAATAAATTGATTATTTTTAAGACTAGACGCTAAAAACCCCGTGCATAATTTATGCATGGCATTTTTCCAAAATAAATTTTCTCATAAAATAAATTTATTGGGGCTTTTACAAAATACTTTAAATAAACAAAAAGGGAATAGGGGAAAACACTTGTAAATTCATTGTAATTACAAGCAAGAAGATCTTTTGATTTAGTAATTCTATTTACTGGTTAAGGATGAATTCATTTTTTCAAAATAATTATCTTTTATCTGTAATCATAAAGCTTTAAGATTATTTTTTAAACTTATATTTCTTTATTTGTGGTGTGCTACACTTTAAAGGGGGAAATAAAATTAAGATTAAATATTTAAATACATTGCAATTTAAAAAGCCTAAATTTAGGCCTTTTGAATTTAATTCAGAAAATTTACCATGTAGTTTTAGTAATGAAATACCTGTTAAAGGAAACTCAGGAAAAAAAATGTATTATTATCATTTAAACATTAGGAGCGTTTGATATTGTTTCTAAATTCTGGTAGGTCACAAGTAATGTGTGTATAAATCATCTAACTCATAATATGCGAATATATGAATACATTCATATCCAAAACCGCTCTGACTCAAAGTAGGACATTAAACATAGTATGTACAAATTGTAGAAGTAAAGCAGTAAACATTAAATTCGAGAAAGAGAATACGGGGTTACTAAGCACTGCCGACAGTGTACTTAGTTTATGTAGTCAAATCTTACTACCTTCCTACTATAAAAAATATGAGGATTATTTTAAACTTGTGGTATTCGGAAAAAAAAATCAATTGAAAATTTTAAGATTTGAGCAAAAGTTTTTTAAATTCCAAATAGAGATAAATCCTTGTATAATTTTAATTAAAATGAAAAAAAATATATATCATACAGTAATTATAAATAACGTAATTTTCAAATCATTTGTATTTTTTTTCTTCCTTTTAGAATAATTGATAAGATTGATTTCTAGATCATGGAAATGGATATTAATAGAACAAAAGTTAAGTAGCTTATTGACCTTTGAGAATTAAGAACGCACGTTTAGTATTAGTAGACCCACTTAATTCCATTTAAATGGGTATATATATATATGCTCATATTTATTAGAGGAACATTTTTTAGCTTAAAGAGCTACTTCAGTCAAACAAAATGACCCGGTCACCAATGCTATTCCTATGGAAGAAATTTATTCAGATATCTTGGTTGTGTTACAATATTTTTAAATGATTTTTTTTTGTTAGATAGAAGAGATCAATCTGTAAGAAGTCATTTTTTATTTTCTCAATTTTATTTACATATATTTTTAACGAGGTTGCTTTCATTTTCGGAACTGTTTTCGGAAATGCAAGCATTATCACAAATAAATCTGCAATAAAAATAAAATAAGTAGAAAACGCTCTTTATGTAGATCAATCTCAGCTATCGAATACAAAATAATCGTTTAAAAATATTGAAAAATGAGCGAAATACTTTTATAAATTTCTTCCATAGTAATAGCATTTAATGAATAGATATTTTCTCTTGACAGAAGTAACTTTTTAAAGGTCCTCATAACTCAGATCTAAAATTATTTAACAATACTGGCTAATATACAGCCAGTATAAATAAAATTTCACCAGTATTGTTTCTCTATTATGGAAAAATAAATCGTCTAATTCTATTATATTTGACACAAATAAATAAATCGATACATATTTTCTTAGTATTGGCCAAATATTGTCAAGATGTTAATTTTCCATGCCATTTTTTAATAATATTGGCCATGATATAGTCATCAATATAAATGAAATTACATCGGTACGGTTTTTTCTGCTATGGCAAAATAAATCGTCTAATTCTTCTACATTTAACACAAATAAATAAATTTATAAAGCGTGTTACAGAAACTTCACTTTTCTAGAAGATTATCTTTTAGATCTTTTAAAATAATAAAAATTGAAATAGTACTTAGCAATTTAAAAATAATCCTCTCCAATACCCTACGTTAGAATCACGGCTCTTAAAAATCGAAACTTCAATCCGACAGCATTAAGATATAAAAACTTTAAGCACTTTTTTGAAACCCAATTATAAAAAATAAAAAAAATAACAGTCCCGTTCTGAAGCTCCGTATCAAACTTTTCTGTCAAAACTAGAAAAGAAAGTGGCCTTATTTTTCACCTTTCATCTAGAGTAGAACCGACAAACCATGACAAAAGAATAGAGGGAGATGCGAGTTTCTTTTATTTATAGTATTCATGAAGAACCATAAATCCATATTTCATGAGGTCCAACAGCAGCTAGCAACTTATAGTTCCAACTCAGATGCATAGAGATATTTGGATATGTGGATATTTGTATAAATGTACGGATGGTGTGGATACGTATGTAGATAAATTAGAAAACGAAAGATATGTGTTGTTGTTTCTGCATACTTTTATATGTCATAATGTTAGGTGCATTATGTAAATCAAAATAATGTTACGATTTTTTGTCACATTTATCTAAAAAAAACATGAAGTAGTGAATGTATAGAGATAGGTAATAATCTTGATCAGACAAAGTGTTTTTTATTATTATTATTATTCTTTAAAGGATTCATAAGTATATGCAGGTATTGAATTAGTTATTTTAGACCTATTATCTGGTGCAGAACTGATAATCCATGGCAAAGGAATAATTAAAGATGTAGAGTTATTTCATTTATAATATTCATTAAGAACTATAAATCCATATTTAATGAGGTTCAGAACAGCTAGCATCTTATACCTTAAATTCAGATGCATAGTGATAAATAAATATAGGGATATTTGTATAAATATATCAATGGTGACGACAAGTATACAGATAAATTAGAAAACGGAAGGTATATGTTGTCCCTCCCCCCCCCCCCCTTCTTGTGGTAATGGTTTATACAGTATATGAATAAAAAATTTTTTTTTTCACACTTACCAAATGAAACGAAATGAAATAGTAAATATTTGATATTGCATGTCTGATTCAGACAAAGGGAGCATTATTTATAATTATCTGATGATATCAAATTTGCTTTAAGGAAGTAAGCATATATATAGATCCTCAGTATAAATATATAATTTAATGAATTTTGTATTTAAATAAAAATTACATGTATTACAATCCTAAGTATACACTGCATGAGCAAAAAGCAATTTATAGTTGTAATTTAGATTGATAATAATCCTTACGTACGAATGTATTTGTATAAATGTATGACTGGTGAGTATGTATGGTGATAAATAAGAAAAAGAATGATATATGTTTATTTTACTTATTTTTATATGCCATAATGGTAATATTATAAGCATGAAAATAATATTAAGATCATGTTGATAAAAAAGAAATTGAATAGAAATATAAATTTTAGCTTGTGTCTTTGAAGACACACTAAAACATCTCAACTCTCTTTATTCCACCAGCCTGATTGCAACTGGACTATCCGCATTCTCCCAAATTATTTCAAAACTTTTAATCCCATTACTTTGAAATAATTTCACTGCAGATTGAAGAAGTCTTGAAGAAAAGAATTAACTTAAACAAAAATTTTGTTCACGTCTACATGATAAGTAAATCTAATAACAAAATAAGTCTAATATTTTTTTGTATATTTGCCAAAAACATAATTTCAATTGTTTTGTTATTACACATGCGAAACGGTCTATCAAATTTGCAATTTGAACCACCAACCTAAAATTTACACTAAATAAGTACAGTAAGCTTCACATGTCCCACTATGGTATTTTATAGTTCGATAAAAATATTTTTGCACAGATTTAAGATGAAATTATTTACCATAAGACAAGAAATTTAATCTTTAGCGTAGATATTTTTTTTTTTTTATTACTTCATCTATATTCCTAAATTATGTAAAAGATAACAAACGACACGAGCCTAAAAATTGAATCGCATCATGAACCATTCTATTCCAAGATTATATTCTCAAAATAACATTAAGGTTTTTAAAATCATATTGATAAAAATAAGTCGAATAGAAATATAAATTTAAGCGTGTGTCTTTGAAGTCAGACTGAAACAACTCAACTCTTTTTATTTCACTAGCCTGATTTCAACTCGACCAGCCGCACATCCCCGAATTAATTCATATCTTATAATCCCATTACTTGAAACAATTTCACTGCAAATTGAAGAAGTCTTGAAGAAAAGTATTAACTTGAAACAAACAAAAGTTTAGTTCACGTCTTCCATGAATTTGAATCTTACAATATACTTTTGCAATTTTTTCAAAAACATAATTTCAGGTATTTTGCTATTACATAAACGGAACGGGTATTAAAGTTGCAATTTAAACCACCAACCTGAAATTATAAGAATTTGACTAAATAGATAAGATAAACTTCACAATTTCTCCATGTTATGTTATAGTTCTATAAAAATGTGTTTAACAGATTTAAGATGAAATTATTTACCACAAGACGTTTCATCTTTAGCGCAGATTATTTTTTTATTATTTCATCTATATTCCTAAATTATGTAAAAGATAACAAACGAATCAAGCCTAAAATATTGAATCACATCATAAACCAATCCTATTCCAAGATTATATTCTTCGTATTTAATTCCATGATTTCTTCCCATTCCATATTTCATGAATCTGTCATAAACACTCTCCGCAAAACTTGAATTTCTCTCTCTGTCTCTCCCTCATATGAACACCCCATCTCGCGGTGACAGTTAAGCAAAATGTCGTCGATTCCTTTTCTCATTTTTACTCCCAAAAAATAGCTTCATTTTTAAGAGATAAGGAGGTCTGAAATTCGATTTGTCTGACTTTAGTAGCCTGATGTCATTTTAATGCGACCTGAAGTTGGTAAAACTCGATATATAGTCGTGGTTTTGATTTGCTTGATCGCGCTGAATTTAGTTTTTAAAATATAATCTCAGATTTTGATTTTTTTTTTTTTTTTTTTGAAATTATGCTTATTTACAGTTTTTTTTTTTTTCAAATAGACTGGATGAAGAAGTTATAATTTTAGAAATAACTAATTCATCAAAATTTAACGGCTAGATAGTTTTTGCTCTGTTATATGCGGACGGACAGACGGATGAATGGATTGAGCGACGACTATAGGTGCTACGTGTTTACATAATTACAAACGCATCTAAAAAGCTTTAAATTGTTATTATAATAAAATTTATTATAATTAAAAAAATTAAGAAAAAAATCTTTTTCTCGTCCAATTTTGATAACAAAAGATGGATTTTTTATTTTTTTAATCCAATGTTCTTGGAATTTTTTTCACAAAGATTAGATCAGAAGAAAAGGGTTTTTAAATGGATGTATTCGTAATCAACCCATGAAAATCACGTATATTTAAACTCAGAATTAAAAAAATATATATAAAAAAATTAAATAAACAGATATTTTACTATTAGCTCGTAAAAACTTTGAAATAATTGAAACATTTCAATAACTCAAAATCTTTAAAATAATAAAATTTAAAATAATTTACACTGTTTGCTAAATTATTGTAAAGGTCTTAGTATTTTGATTACATAAAGAATATCAGAAAAAACGAACTGAAAAAAATGAGTTAAAACGTTACATTATAAAACAAATCGAAAATTGCAAGATAAAATTTAAAGCCAAATATATTAGATTCCATTTAAAATTCCAAAATACTACTGTTTTCAATTGCTTTTAAATATTAATATTTTATTAGTATTCAATATTAATTATGTTTTTTGTTGTAAACCTGAATCTTATTTCATCCAAAATAAGTACACGCATCACCTTTTATTGTTATGATCACAAATGTCATTAAAAACCATAGTAAAGTTGAAAAAAATTTTAAATATGATCTACTATAACGCTTTGTTTCTTAATTGCAAACATAAGTTTACGTAATATAATGTGACATGTGAAAAAAGGGAGGGGATGGGTATGATGAAATGTGACGCTTTGTGACAAAGGAGGGGGAAGGGGGAGGGTCAAAAACCTTGAAAAAAGTGTTACTTCATTTATGGACAGCCACAAATCTTGTTTACTATTCATCAGATTATCAGTAAATTTCAACTTAAAGTTTTAAATATATTAAAATTCTTTTAAAAAAATCACCTTTTTTTTTTGTCGAAATTAGATGTATTGTTATAAAAGAGAATTACGAGAACTATTCTTGCAGTATGGAAGGGGGGGGGGCTTGACATTTGTGTCAAGAAATTACTGTACATTATTTGAAAAAAAAAACTTTAATTGAATTTTTTATACATTTTTTAAAAAAATTTAAAATTTATTAAATAAAAGGGTGATTTAAAATGTTATAGCATGAAATATTATTTGTAGAATTTTATTTTTTCACCATTTAAATAAACAGAAATACATTATAAACTTTAATTTTGAACCCGAATTTTAAAAAATATTATTTTAAATAAAAATTTAACATATTTAAATTAAAAAATTTAAAAAACTTATGTAAAATTTAAAAAAATCATATTTTTAAAAATAAATATTTCTGTTTAATTTGCTGAATCAAAATTTAAATTAAACAATTTAAAAAAGCATATTCCAAGTTTGAACGATTTATCTTTAACGCTTGTAGAATTATAAAAATTTAAATGAGGAAATGATTAAAAAAACATCATGAAGAAAAACGTATTTTTACAATAAATTTCATTTCAATGACAATCATTACATGAAAGCTAGATTTTTCAAAATAAATAAAAACGGAAAAATTATTATATACTGTTCTGTTTAAGATGGGAACATGATTTAAACTACAATTTAAACAGAAAAAATAAAAAAAATAATTCAAATTTGAAGATTTCGGACACCCTAAAGTTTATAACGGCATTGGTTCTTTTCCTGTTACTGTAAATCTACTTTTACAACATGAATAGTTTTAATGCAGAAAAGTACATTTTGTGGTTTCGTAAAGTTACGTGTATCAATGTAAAGCTTTTTGTATAAATTTTAAAAATAAACGAAAGTATTCGAAAGAATAAATGAATTATTTTTGTTATTAAAAATATGTAACAGCATTAAATAATAGCATTTAAAAAATTAAAAAATGGATGAATAAGAAATAAACAGTAAAAAACTGAGTTTGTCTCAGATCAATTTTAATGAAAAGAAATGTTGTTAATCTTTTGTTTAATTGAGATGCAGCCAATATTTTTTCAACTTGAAAGATCAAATTTTTAATTTTTAACCCTTCACTAGATGACTTCTACTAATTTTAGGGAAAAAAATATTTTAAATCTATATATTGGCCCAATGATAGGAAAAACAGTAATAATAAAAATAAAAAAATTGCATTTCAAAATTGAAAGTGAAATTTGATATATTTTGGCGTGTACCCTATATACACAATTAAGGTTTTTAAATAATATATTACTATGTTTTGAAATTAAATGGGCTTGAATTAATATTTTTTTTTGTTTAATACTCCGCAACATTCTTTATTATATTAATATTTCGAAATATCCAGGATAAAAAGAATTGCTTTAATAGTTTGATTGTTTATTTACGGAGAAAATATTTTTTTTTTTTTTTTTTTTTTTTTTTTTTTTTTTTTTTGTCAAATTCAGTCATCTGACAGAGTAAAAATAATTGTTATTCCATTCTTTTACAAACTTTCATTCATTTACAAAATTCCATTGTAACCATTCCATTTAATAGTTTAAATTTATTTAATGTAATATTTATACAAACAGATATCAACAGTAAATGTATTAGCACATAAAAAGACCATTAAATATCTTGAGATTCGCAAATGTTTAACATTTAAAAAGTCTTTTCAATAACTCACTAAACATCGCTTAAGAACTGAAAAAAAAAATGCTTTTACAAAAACTCAAAACTTAACTTTTAATAAAAATCAACATCTAGTTTTTCCCGTTTGTTTCACGCAGAAATAGCCGCCATCTTTACAAATTGAAAAATCAAATTTATATTTTCAAAACAAGCATTAAGGGAGAGAGGAGGGGATGGGGGGGGGGGCAAGAAGACATAAAATTACTTCTTATTTGAAAGAATATTATCTCTTCGAGTTTTGTCGTCAGGAAGCATACAAATTTAAATAAAGTCTTGTATAATAAAGCAGAAATAAGAAGTATCCAAATAAGAAATTGAGATAAGCATGCCGAAGAAAAAGTTATCATTTGGTATTCTAATGTGAAGCAAATTTCGCGCGTATGGTTAATCTGCTGTTTTTTGCATGAAAAGGAAGAGCGGGGGGGGGGGGGGGGGGATGGGGAGTGGATCTTCACTGCGACTGAATTTAAAATGAAACATTTTCTCTGTGTGTAATCTTTTATTTATTTTATTTTTTCCATATTTTTTCTTTTTTTTTTTTTTTTTACACAAAATTTCACAGAGGAAATTTTCTTCCAAAATAAATAAATAAATAAAAAATAAAAAACTGTTCGCTGACGATTTTAATATTTTCCAACCACGAAACTTTATTTAAGCCTCTACTGAGATAAAAACAATACCTCAAAAATGCGTGAACACCAAAAAAATTATTTAAAGAGATACGATGTTCATTATTTTTATTATCGCTATTACTCGGACTGAAAGAACTGCGAATTAATTATATGTAAACAATTGCAGTCTTAACAACTATCATTTTTTAAATGATACTTTATAATCCTATTATAAAATTATTATTGTTTGTGAGAAAATGACTTTTTTCAAGTTCTGCTTCCTTTATTTTCTACTTTTATCCTTATCCAAAACTATCCGTCAAGGAATTAGAAAGATTTTTTTTTTCTGCTTGTTTTAGTTTTTTGTGTACTATGTTTGCAATGTCCAAAAAAAAAAAAAAAAAAAAAAAAAAAAAAAAAAAAAAAAGTTACATTTTTTGCTCTTTGCTTTAGATACAAACTTTTAATTTTGTATCAAATCTTTCTTTTATGTGAAACTTCCCGTTGTTGTTCAAAATTATTAGCTATAAAATGTATTTTTAATTAACTCATGGCTGACGTAAGTAGATTAAAGAAAGTAAATAGATTCTGCTTTGTATTTAGTCTTATATTCCGTTTGCGTTAATAATTAAAAGGATTAAAAAAAGACAATAGCAGAAACTCAAACTCAATACTTTCAATTAAAAAAACCTTAAGATTACATAAATTTTATTTAAAATCTCCAGTGAAATTAGATTTTAAATAAAACTGATATTTTCTGCTAAAGATTTTTTTTACTCAGTAGTTGGCTAAATATGATATAATTTGAAAAAAATATATACATTTTGTAACTTATAAAACATATTCTGCAAATATGAATATAAAGTAAATTACTATAAAAAATAAGAAATTTTATGTAAACATATGAATAAGTTTTGATTATTCGCGATTATTTTGTATATAAGATATATTTAATTCGTACATTTGAATATGTAACCGCAATAAATATAAATCATAAGCTTGAATTAAGGGAAATACTTAAATAAAAAGTAAAAGTAAGATATTCTTAAAATGCATAAGATTACTTTTCTTAAATTTTATATATTTTTATTCCAAACTTGAAAATTTGTAAATAATAATAATAATAATAATAATAATAATAATAATAATAATAATAATAATAATAATAATACAATAGATAATTTTTTTCATACAGAGAATTTTTACTACAGAGAATTTTTTTAATTAAATTTAATATAATCATCAAAGTCATCCCGGCAAATTTTTACGAAGAATGATCAAGTTTAGGGAAGTTTAAAGCTATTTTTATTCATAAACGTAAAATAAATTTTACAACACCTTTAATTTAATTTAGATGAACTAACTACATTTAATTTATATATTTATCTAATATTTAGAGTTTAATTATATTTTTTTTTATTTCGAAAAAATTTTCGGCTCTTTCTTTTTATTAATATAAATTTGAAATTATCGAAAAAGCAAATAAATAAAATTTTATCTAAATTAATTATTGAATTTTGTTCAATAGCCAAATAACATTTTCAACAAATCGAATTTCCTGGACTAAACTTTAGCTCAGTTTACTGTAATTAAACCTGTTTAGTTTTTAAACTGATCTTCAATTGATTAAATATATATTTATATATGCATAAAGCTAAATAAATTAAACATAAATATTATGAAAATACCAATCAAAGTGTGCTAATAAAATAAACGTTAGTTTAGAAGGATTTATTCAGGTAATTTTTGACAAATAATATAAGGTGATTAATGAAGACATCAAAGAAAAAAAAATCTATATTTTATGAAGTAGGGTTAAAGTAATTAAAAAATATGATATTTTAATGATTTTGAAGCAAGTTCTTTCGAAATATCTTTTGATGATAGTTCTCAAAATATATTTGATTAGCAGAAGGTTCTTTCATTTAAATTGCTTCTTTGAACGAGATGTTTGATTACCTGGCTTTTGATTCTAACAAAAGATGTTCCTGAATTATTTGGATTATGTAAAATCGCTTCTAAATTTCAAAAGGCACGTTTCAAGCTAAACGTTTTTATAAAGTTATTTAAACTAACTCAAATTTTAATTCTCTATTATTTTGAAGTTTTTGTAGACTACTTCAAAAGTGTTCTAAAATCAGCTGCAATAAATGGAAGCTTTTATCCCTAGTTAAAAGCATTTATAATTGAATTCGATTAAAAAGATTTAGTATTAATTATTTTCGACAAGCGAGAAAAAACAATAATGAATCTTAGTACAAGAACATTTGTCTAAAATTTATAAAAAGAATAAGATCAAAATCCAATGTTCCCAAAATGAAAGCAAAAAATGAGGGGCTGTATTCATATTCCATTGATTAGTGTCCACACAATACTGCACGCATATTTGGATACAGCTCCGCATCTTTTTGCTTCATTTTGGGAATAACGGATTTTGATCTTATTCTATCGACGATAATTTTCAGAATTTTCAAGTTATGATTTTGAATCTTTCACAAAAGTTGCTCTTTACATTTAGCTAACACAATATGCAAATGAAATTTTTATAGGGTTGACGCATGCGCAGTGAAAATTTATTTAGTAAACCTGCTCATTTTTAATACAATTACTAATATTTTTCAATTTTGATTACAGAGTATTGTGTACAATTCCGTTTCTCATATTTTCTGAAAAGAATATATATTTTTTAAAAACGCTGCAAATCATAAGCAAAAAATTTGTCAAAATTTAGGGCCGTTTTTATAAAAAAAACTTAATTTCTCTGCTATGCTAGTCGCATAAAAAGGAACACAGTTTATTACCATAAACCACTTAATCATAATCTGCAGTTTGAACGCTTTTGCTGTATTAGTTTTGACAGGGTTATTCAAAAGATATTTGTTCTTTTTCAATTTGTTGACGGTCCCCTATTGGATTTTGAAAAAAAAAAAAAAAATCTTCTCAAAAATATATGAGCTGTACTATTTTGTTTATACATCTGGAGATTCAGATTCATTCCTCATGAATATTTCTTGACATTTGACAAAACGTCTGAAATCGCAAATGTCAAGATTTTTTTTTTTTTTTTTTTTTTTTTTTTTTTTTTTTTTTTTTTTTTTTTGCTGTAACTGTAGTTAACCTTTAAAAAAATAATAAAATAATCATAATAAAATTTTAACTAAGCAAATATAAGTTGTTTTAAAATGCATATAGTTCAAATCATATACTCATTGCATTTCAATGTTCAATTAATTTTCTTTTTGAAAAAAAAAAAATTGCATATTTAATCAAAATTTGAAAAAAGATTAAATAATTACATAATTTAATATCCTTGCTACATTTTTTATTAATTACTATATTTAATTATTAATTTTTTATTAATCTATATCTATAGTGTAAAATAATTAAATCTAACACATCTATATATACTCAAAAAAAAAAAAAAAAAAATGTAAGATAACGAAAAACTTGATGGCTAAATCCATATGCAGATTAATCACGTATATAATAGTGAACAAACACAAAAGTATTTAAATCTTTCTCTCAAATACAAAAAATGTCATAGGGTTATTAAAAATAAGTAGGTGACAAAAATTAAAAAAAAGCCATTTAAAATTTTAATTTGCATGGATGTTTGCACTGAGTGTATTAACAAAATTTACAATATCTCACTATATAATTGGATAAAATTGGATAAAAATGGATAAAAATGAGGTGTCAAAATATTTAAAATTAAACAAGCTTTTATTTAACATTAAAAAGGAAAGAAAGTATGAAGAAAATAGACTTTTGATTCAATTTGAGATAGTCTGTTCCCTTAACCCTTTATTTACCGAGTTATGAGTTCGTGAAAATTTCATATTTTAAAGCATTTTAAGTAAATTGTTTAAACTAAATTAAAAGATTTACATAATCATTTAATAAATTTTTGAAGGACTGAAGGATTAATTAAATTTGAATTTACAGGGATTTTGTGCAACATTTATAACCCAACTCAAATATTTTATTTTAAATTATTTTCTTAGTATTTTGTAGAATTACAAAATGTACAAATATGATGTTCTTACAATATAAATATTTCCGAACTGAAAAGTCCCCATCCGCCTCCCTCAGCTCCTAGAAAGCTGAAAAGATACAAAGGCAAGATAAATCACTCTTTTAAAAATATTTTTGTTGTGTGTAACCATTAATGCTTTTGGAACAAAATGAAGTAATGTATCTGTAACTCATTGTAAACAGTATCACAACTAATTGATGTATTAAAAGAATTTTATAATACATCATATAATACATATATTTATTTATATAATACATTTTATAATACGTAAGTAATTTTAATGGTACTCATAAGTACCATCGGTAGATAAAGGGTTAAACTGTATTTTTTTAGATCACGAAAGAACTAAATCCTGCATTAAAAAATAACCAAAAAGCTTTAAATTATTTACTAATCTTTGCGGCCAAATTTAAAAAAAATATCTGGGAAATTCTAGGAAATAATTTTGCACAAAAACAAATTTTTATAATTGAGGATAAAAATGCTGCTAACTTAAAGTTTGTGTAATGACAACCAATAAACATTTTTGAAGAACAATTAATTAATATTCATTGCTATACAATTCATTAACATTCGTAATTGATCATGGGGATATTATGTTAGGAATATTGTTAAATATTCATAAATACATTAACTGTGAATATTCATATATATTCATGGAAAGACAATATTGCGAATATTCATATATATTTACAACATTATGAATAAGTATTTTGATTAAAAAAAATCCCCAAAGATATCGTTGAAAGCAAAATAATATTGTATTCAGTTATTAATGTCCGAATTATCATGATACACATCAATATGCTAAGGAGGAAAAAGTAATCATAAAACGTGAGCAAAATATAAGAAAATAGAGTAAATTTTTCTTACACTTAAGGACTTGGGATCGGAATAAATATAACGATGACTAACTTACCTAAAAAAAGAAAATAATTAATTAGCACAATTTCTAAAAGCTTACAGTACATAATAGATTAATGTTCATTGTTTTATTAACTAAATTTAAAACTGATTCTGAAAACACAACTCAAAGCAAATATACACAGACAAATTATGAATCAAACAGGAGTTCATAAAGAAATACTGTAAAGAGTGGTAAAAGAATACAAAGTATATTAAATAAATAATTAGATACAAAAGAGATCAGTAAGACGCAGGCGTCGATTATGACTAATTTGGGCCCTCTGGGCAAAGATGAATTAGGGGGCCCCTTTCGAATCATTGCAACGTTAATCAAATAGAACTGATTTTCATTCATATGTGTATGTGTGATGCATAAACATATTTTTTGCACCTTGAAAGAAAAATCTTAGCTCGTTAATTCTAAATTAAATACCTTAATTTTTAAAAGCACACTATTATTCCTTGGTGCAGTACAAAACACTTTAATATAACTTAAGCAATTTGTTATATTACTTTAAGAGAATTTTATAACTTCAACATATAGGAGAGTTTTAATATGATAAAGAAAGTAAATATTTTATAATGTAATGTATGGATTGGGAGGGGGATGGCTTAAGGTCCGGGAGCCATGAGCAAAGTCCTGATTTGCCCGTGCGGTAATAAGGGTCTGGTAAGACCGCCGATAATGGATTTTATAATCAAGACATCGCACCCCTCTTTATCGCAACAAGAAGCAATAAATATAATGATTTAGAAAATAAAATCTGGATCAATCCACCTGAAGATTGGGGACCGATAACAAACACATTAAGGGTGCTTGTCACTCAACGGGCGAATTTCCCAAGTTTATGCTAAATCTGATATTCAAAATGTATCTTTCAGGAATTAATATTTTTAAGTTCTTTTACAGTGTTCTCTTTTTAAAAGATGTCACTTTTTTCTTAGTTGTCAAAATATTTCCAAATTTATGCTCAATTTAACATTTTATGTTTCAAAAGCTAAAGAACTGGAAATAAACTTTTAACACTTCATACAAAATTATGCATAGATTTTAGAGATATTTTAAAAACAAAGAAAAAAAAAGAGATTTCTTTTAAAAAGCGACTCCTTTAAGAAGAGAAAACTTAAAAATATTAATTTTCCTTAAAGAGATATTTTGAATATAAGAATGTATCAAACGCCCATAGATTTAGCATTACGGGGAGGGAATTCAACTGCTGAATGACTAGTAATCTTAATTATTTCATTTAGTCACCTTTCACAAATATTTTACTTAAACATTTAAATTTTTCAGACAAAAGATCTAAAACACGGCTACATTTCGACCGACTCTATGCAAATATCGATCATTATTTAAGCATGGATTTTGCTGTACAACGCAACAACAGACATATCCAATCCTTCTATTTCCCAATCGGTAACAGACGGATATAAAATGGGGTGAATGCCATTATCGAGTTAGTTTCTACATCTTTTCCTATTCACAGGCATAAACATACTCACCGAGGCAGAATCGAAGGCTTTAAAATATGCAAGTTTTGAGTATAAAGGGCGTTTGACGTGCGAATTCACTGCATTTGTCATTCAGCTGAAATGCCTCCAAAAAAAGCTCTCCAGAGCCATGAGCTTGTAAATAGGTGAAAATAGGCACTCACAGAGGGCCTTGAGGCTGAGATACTTTATAAATGCATATGTATATATAGATAGATGGTGTTTTCGGCGAAAAATTTTAGAAGCTGATTATCGGGTATAATTATGAACGATATGAAGCTGAATTTGATAACATACAACAAAGATTGTTGTATGTTATCAAATTGATTGTTGTAATGTTGCACAAAGATTGTTGTAATGTTGCGATTGTAGGCTGAATTTTATAAAAACAAAAATATTAAAGAATTATAAGTAAATTTATGCTCAATTAAATAGTTTATGTTTTAAAAACTAATGAACTGGAAGAAAAATTTAAAAAATCATTATGCATATATTTTAGAAATATTTAGAAAATTAAAGCAAAAATAGATGTTTTTAAGAAGAGAACACTGAAAAACATCAATTCCTTAAAGAGACATGTAAGGTACCCTGGGGTAATAACGCCATGTTAAGGTTCTACCAATTTTCACAGCTCAGTTTTAGATTGTATTTTTCAAACAAATATATGATTTGATACAGCGACTCATTGACTATCTATATAAAAAAAATAATTTACCAGATATGTATTCTTAAAATGTAATGGCATGATTTCTTGACCAATGCTATTTGGCGTTATTACCCACCTATAAGGGTAATAACACCATGCAAACAAAACTATGAAATAAGATGGAATAATTGCATGTAGATTGCCCAATTCTAAAAATACAAACTCTACAAACTTATAAATTGACAAATTGCATTCTAAGCTATTGAAAATGGTCAATTTTTTGTGAAAGTGTACGAAAAATAAAGGTATGGTGTGGGGGGGAGGATGAGGCAAAAGAATATCAGACCGTGAGCTTCTTTTTACTTAAAAAGGACCGCTTAAATAGAATTATTAGAAACATTGCACAGTTTTAACTGTGTTTATTTGAATCAGTATTTAGGATGTAGCTCGGCCACTGTAGGGAATCAACCGGGGTATTAATGTCAAGGATTGGCGTTATTACACCGTTATAGTTATTGCGCTGTACCTTTTAAATTACAAATTATCTCGAGAAGATATCCAAAATCTTCAACAACATTTTGAAAATCCATGAAATGTACTACAAATTTATATAATTAACAAAGTATTTCCGGATAAAAAAAAATAGTCTTCACATGACAAAACTTATCTCGCAAATTTTAGATCAATCGTTAATTTTAGTTGCTTGTAAAATCAATAAGACCTAAAAATGAAACAAATGAACTTGAAGCTGTTTTTTGCGATTTATATGATTCAAAACCCTTCTGCGCAGAGCACATGGGTGTCATTTACCAGATTATTTCATAATTATGCATAATATTAGCACTTGGAGTTATTACCCCGCCTGGCGTTATTACCCCACACCACCTTAGATAAATTATGCTGATAAGTGACTAGCACCCTTAATTATTTAATTTAGTCACCTTTCACAAATATTTTACTTAAACATTTAAATTTTCTAGACGAAAGACCTGCTGTATTTCGAACCTCTCTATACAAGATATCGATCATTATTCAACCATGAATTTTGCTGTACAGCGCAAAAACAGACATATCCAATCCTTCTATTTCCCGATAGTTAACAGACGGATATAATATAGAGGAGAATGCCATTATCGAGTTATTTTCTACACCTTTTCCTATTCAAACACATAAACATACTCACAAAGGCAGAATCGAAAGCTTTAAAATATGCAGGTTTAGATTATAAAGTGTGTTTGACGTGAGAATTCACTGTATTTGACATTCTGCTGAAATGCCTCAAACTAAAGCTCTTCAGTGAGCTTGTAACTAGGTGAAAATGAGGACGGTGCGTTCATAGTGCCTTGAGGCTGAGATACTTCATAAGTGTATACATAAATAAATGTTTTTTTAATAATTTCAAAGAATTGCCTGATACTTAAACCGGTTAAAAGTTTTAGAAGTGGATTATCAAGGATAATTGTGAACGATATGAAGTTGAATTTGATAACCTATAACAAAGATTGCAATAATGTTGCGGTTGCTGTTTGAATTTTATGAAGGAACAAGAGGGCGTTAAAGGATTATATGTCCATAATGCTGATATTCAAAGATTTGCATATAATTTATTGTAAGGGGTTTACTTATCTTTACGAATTTTACTATATACAATAATTGTTACTTATTTAACTAATATGAAGAATTAAATTACATTATATTTTCATCTTACATAAAGAATGTGGATGTTAAATTTCCATAGTGACTATTTACAGAATAATTTCTTATTTAAATCAACTGTTAAGTTTACTTAACTTATATGTGCAAAACGATGTTTTTTTTTAACGTTATATCCTCTAGAAGATATTTCTTATAAGCATAATGTTACTGTTAATTTTGAGGCAATGATTATGTAAAATATATTTAGTAATGAATAGCTAGATGGTGTTAAATTGCAAAGAATTGCCCGCTTCTTATTCTGGCGAAAGATTTTAGAAGAGGATTATCAGGGATAATTATGATCGATATGAAACTGAATTTGATAACATATAACAAAGATTTCAATAATGTTGCGATTGCGATTTGAATTTTAGGAAGAGACAAGAGTTTTAAAGGATTATAACTCCATAATTTTACACCGATATGCAAATATATGCATACAATCAATTGTAAGGGGTTTACTTATTTTTAGTAATTTTACTATGTACAATAATTATTATGTATTTTAAATAATGTGAAAAAATAAATTACATTATATTTCTAGCTTACCGATCGAATGGGGATGTTAAACTTCCATAGATAATATTTACAGAATAATTTCTAGTTTTTAATCAACCTGTTAAGTTTACTTAAGATATACACTGCGTAAAAAAAGTAGAAGGACACTAGACTTTTTACTAATAAAAGCACAACTGATTAAGTTACCGCAAATATCTTTATTTGCCTAACAATTTATAACTAAATGAGTATAAATTCATAATAATCATATCATATATATTATAAAGCAGAAGTTCTGAAACTTCCAAACGAGTGTTTTCAAAAACTACCCGATGGATCTTTTTGCAGATTATATCATTCGATAGGAAATATTTTTGCGGAGGTTTATGATACAAATATACAGGGATAACTCTGATTTTTCGTACTAAATTTCTTATTTTGCGGTTATTTTTGACGGAAGGGTTGCAACAACTAATTTTTTGGCGATAATTATATTTCAAAAAAGAAATGAAATGCTTTCTCTAATGGAAAATAATATAAACATTTCGGAAAAAAAAACCTGTTAACTCATTGATTTAAAATAAATAATGATGAAAAGAAAAAAAAATCCGTTTAATGCAAAATAATATTATGAAAGGAAAATATTTATCTTTAACGAAAAAAACTAGTATATTATAAAGCAGAAGTTCTGAAACTTCCAAACGGGTGTTTTCAAAAACTACCCGATGGATTTTTTTGCCGATTGTATCATTCGATAGGAAATATTTTTCCGAAGGTTTATGATTCAAATTTACAGTGATAATTTCGTATTTTTCGGTTATTTTTGACAAAAGTGTTGCCAGTAGCTGTTTTTTGGCGAAAATTATAATTGCTAAAAGAATTAAAATGGCTATATCTATTAGAAATATTACAAATATCTTGCAAATAATAGCAGAAAATAACTACTGATAATATTAGTAATAATAAAGAAAGACCGCTTAAATGAGGCGTAATATTATAAAAATATATTTATCTTGAAAATGAAAAAAATATTTGTAGTGCTTAAAAAATAAATTAACGCGTAATATAACAATTGGTTCAACTTTTGGCGACTTATCCCTGGTGTTAGAATAAAAACATGAATTTCAGATATTGATTAAATGAATTTTGAATGATAGTTATTTCCCTTTTTATTATTTTCTTTCTCTTTTTTATAGAATTTCCGTATAATATAACTTAGAGCAGAAAAAAGCAGATCTGATTGTAAAAGACACTGTAAGTCTTGAGTTACTATTCGTTTCTATACCATTTTTATCTTGCTTTTGTCGCCAAAGAATGTGTTTTTAAGCCGAAAATGCACTACTGACTTAATGCCTGACTTAGGTTCTTAATGGTTGCAATAATGATGTTTTTTTTTCAAGTGAAGATAATTTTTAGAGTATATTTTAATATTCAATCGTAAATTATATAGATATGAGTATAACTCTTTTATTTCTTTTTGCAAATGTTTACATTGTTAATTTAATTTTTCTTGCGCCATTTCGTCAATTTCACTTACAGGAAAAATTTCAATTTTAAAATTTAAAAGCTGAAGAAGGAAAGATTAGCCCATCGATTAAAAATCTACCCCCAAATTCCAAGATTAAATGTCAATAATGGATGATCGTAAATGTCACATTCACTTGACATTAAGCATAATATAAATACTAATTATGTCATCAAGTGATTTTTAATTCGACATTTTATTTCTACTTTTATATATGTTCTGCTAATTAGTTTTTCGTAATTTAAATGAAAATTTATGCTAATCTATATAATCTGGCTAATAGTTTGGCGATTTGTATAATTTGGCGAAATTGGTCGACGATATAACCAAGTAGTACTGAAGGAAAAATTTTGCAATTCAAAGTAAATTTATGCAATTATGCGTTATTACTATAGATAAATTCAACATTTTGAAATGAAAAATTCCCGCTGAATAAAATTTACAAGTCATTTTTAATTGACCATTTCCTCTTCAATATTTCTTCAATCAAACTTTCGCTATTCTCTTTCGCGCAGGCTAACAAAAATGTATTTTAAATATTTTATTAGATAAAACGTAAATAACATTTTTCTATTTAAAAAAAAATATTTTTAAAATCTAACTCTACCATTATGTGTCTTACAGGACAAAATAGCAGAATTACTTTTAAAAATGGTTTTATCTGTTAATTGTATGTTATTTGTTTATTTGGGTGTTTGAATTTACTTTTGTCATCAAACAACGCGATTTTATACCAAGAAGGCATAAGCCGGAGCAATGTTCACAATTACTAAATTCTCTCACTCTCTTTTAAATGTGTGAGAGCATTTTTAGGATATTTTTTTATGTTTAATTGTAAATATATAAATAGCAGTTATAGCAAAAAAAAAAAAATGCGTATAATGTTTAAATTTTATAATAATAAATGTCTTCCTCATCCACACTGTAAAATAATTTAATTGTAACTTTTTAAAGTTTTGGCGCAGATGTCATATACGCACCACATTCGCACGATTGCAACAAAATGACGATTTTATGCCACACATGGTAAACCGACTATGGTTGTTTATTTATTAATAAACTATTTATTAACTTTCATTTTGTTTTTTAAAATAATATAAATCATTTTGTTCTATAGCTATTAATTAAACTTTTTTATTTTTTTTTCAAATAATACAAAATAATTAAAAAATATTAATGAAATTGGTAATTAAAAACCAAGTTCTCCAAATTGGCGCCAGAAAAAAATTGCGCCAATGTGGTGCATACATGACATCTGTGCCAAGGTTTTTTCTCATACATAAGTAGGGAAAATGCAGAATAAATAGTGATTAAAGTTTTTTCCAAATGGACATTTTGTCACGGATTTGGTCATATACTCATCGAGGTATCTCACTGACGCCAAAATGGCATTATTTGCCTCTTATGGTAACCCAGCTATAGTTGTTTATCTGATGATAAGTTGTTTATTTACTTTCATTTTCTTCTTTTTTGAAATTTTTATTTGTTGTTTTGTTCTACAGTTACTTTTTATTTATTGTTAATTGCTGTTTAAAATAATAGAAAATAATAAAATATACATAAATTTTTTTGGTATTCTAAAACGAGGATTTTGTCACATTGTAGTTGCAAGATAATCGTGCTAAACCTATTGCGTATATAATGTCTGTGTAGGAATCTTTTGTGAAATATGAAAATTTTAAGTTGGCTACTACTTAATTATCACGTCAACCAATTTCGCCAAATCGTTCGACAAATTATACAAATTTACATAATTTTATCTTAAATAACTAAAGAGAAAATGCTTAAATACGAAAGAGCAAATAATTTTGTTTTCATTTTTCAGGAGGAAATTTTTGCAATAATAAAGTAACTGTTGTAGTGAGAATTTTAATGTGTGTTTTTTTTTCATCGCTGGCAACTTGCTGTAACGAAAAATGTTTATTTTTTTCTGCTATTGTTTTGTAAGAGCTGGTTTTGTGAAAGCCATGTTAAGATGGTATTCAAATTTTTGAACCCTTCCCAATTACCACCCCCTTGGGCCGATTTTGCTCATTTGCAATTCCCACTGAGATATTAACCATATCAATGTATTTGACGAGTTTGAAGATGATTCTTACATAATTGTGCCTTTTATCGCGCGGACAAAATTTAATATATATATATAAACTTTTTAGGTTGGAGTAGCTTTGGGTTACTGGCTTCACATAATGAAAAGTCGTGAAGAAATTTTTCAAAAGTTGTACAATGGTAACGACTGTAATAATTAATATTTCTTCAGATAAGGGAAAATTTTAAATCCTGTTGCTATAATGGTCTCATTTTGCTTCCAAATGTGCACTGTTAGTAATAAACTAAAATAGTTACTTCTAAATAGCTGGTTTTTGCGCAACGTTTAAGATAATTTAATATCACAGTGGTGTCTAAATCGTTTTCAGCAATGAGCAAGGTGCTGCTGGAGGTCCAAATTATTTAAAATACAAATTTAAATTCACCAGTTCGTTTCATCCACGGTTGATTTTTAAATATTGACCAGTGCAGCGGGCATAGCCTGCTAGTCCAAAATAAATTAAGAAGATAATTTGTTTTTCATAATATAGTTTCTGTTGCTTACATGAAACTCTGTAAAAAAAGTAAAAGGACACATAAGTATTTTATATGAAAATTAAAATATTAATAAGAAGTTTTCTTTCCATTTGCCTTTATCACTCTAAAGACTCTGTTTGGCATCGAATCGTACAGTGCTTGTATTTCACTTTGGCAAAAATTGTCCCAAACATCGTTAAGTGCATTCTGAAGCTCGACAACAGATTCGTATCGTTTTCCTCCACTGTATACGCGACGAACTAATGTCGCCCATATATTTGCAACAATGTTAAGGTCAGGGCTTTTAGCTGGCCATGGCAAAACGCGGATATTATTTGTGTGGAACCAATTTTTAACGCCAGTAGCGGTGTGAATCGCTGCTCCATCTTGTTGAAAAATCCAATCTTCTCCACCTAATTCTGAACCATAAGGAAGAAGTTCAGATTCCAACAACTGGATGCAATCTTCATGGTTCTGTTTACCATGCAAAATGACTAGACTCGTTCTTCCACCATATCCAACTGCTAGCCAGACCATCAAAATCCCCCCTCCCATATGTCGAGTGGAATACAATTCTTCCTCATTCTTGATACAATGCCAATAGTATTGATATCCATCAGGACCATCCAAATTGAACTTTTTCTCATCTGAGAAAATGGCAGTAGTCCATTCCGTGGTCCAAGACATGTAGTTTCTCGCCCAAGATAAGCGATTGGCTATATGCATTTTTGTCCATTTTGGATGATGTTGTCTCTTCTTGAAAATAAAGACTTTAGACTTTTTTATATAGTTATATACAGTTTGGCGTGACGCATGCGCTAGATTTGCTCGTATTCGGACCTTCGAAATTGTGGAATCTTATTTTTTTTTAACTCTCGGATAATGTTTCTTTCATCACGAGGCGTCAGTGTTTTAGGTCTTCCTGTCTTTTTTTTAGTACCGTGATGCTCTGGATTTCTAAGATAGTTGGATATTGCAGTTTTACTAACATTAAGCAATTTAGCAATCTCTCTGATGCTTTTACCCTCTTTTCTAAATGCTATGGTTAGGCCTTTTTGAAAATTATTTAAAGGTATTCCTTTCGGCATTCTAAAAAAAACAAACAAACAAAAAAATCAACCTAAAAATGGAGATATATTGTTTTCTTTGATGAAAACAATAAAATAATAATGCTTAATTACATTATCTATAGCAGAAGGGTCCAAAAAAATCAATTTTCCACAACTGTCCTTCTACTTTTTTTACAGTGAAATTTTTAGATAAGTTCATTTTTCTATAAATTAATTGTGGTAGCAATTAATTTTTCATTTCACAACAAAAGAATGCATATAAAATTATGCCCTTAAAAAAATCAGACCGTAAATATGAATCACAATTAAGTTAATTAAAAAATTCGAGTGTCCTTCTACTTTTTTTACAGAGTGTATGTGCAAGCTTGTGTTATTTGTGAATATTGTATCACTGGGAAGAAATTTCTTATAAGCATATTGTTACTTTTAGTTTTGAGGCAATGATTCTGTAAAATATTCTTAGTTATGCATAGATAGATGGTGTTTTAATTACAAAGAATTGCATGGTACTTAAGATGGCGAAAAGTTTTAGAAGCGGATTATGGGGGATAATTATGAACAATGTGAAGGTGAATTTTATAACATAAAACAAAGATTACAATAATGTTGCGATTGCTGTTTGAATTTTATGAAGTGACAAGAGGTATTGAAGGATTATAAGTACATAATTTTATGCCGATATGCAAAGATACGCATATAATCAAATGTAAGGGATTTGCTTATCTTTAATAATTTCACTACATGCAATAATTATTATGTATTTTTAAGTAATATGAAATGCTAAATTACAATAAGGGATCTGTCTATTCTTAAAGTTTATTTTCCAAATTTCCAAGTTTTTACATATTAAACTCCTATTTTTTTCTGAATGTTTGATGTAATTGTTTCCTTTAAATTTCCTATTAGAACAGAAGTTATAACTTTTAGAATTATACCCTCTGAATAGCTCAAATGGCATTTCTGAAATTTTGAACTCATTTTGCCCCAATCACGCTTTGGGGCATAACGCCTACAATATTTCAAAAATTTCAGAAATTTTTTTCATGAAATTTTCGAAATGTATGTTTCATGTTAGTCTGTATAGACTGTACCTAAATTTTATTTTTATAATGAAAAAAAAATAAGTGATTATACTATTAAAATTTTCTAAATTTTACATTAGCTAAATATAATTTGAAAAAAAAAAAAAAGTATGCTTTAAATATAATTTTATTTAGGTGTAGGGTAGTTATTACAATCTCAAGTCTATGTTGTCTCCAAAATTTTCGTTTTATTTGCAAATTTTGTTTTGTTATGCCAAATGTTTCAAAAGTTGGAACCCCCTGCAAATGCTGATTTTGTATTTGGTTAATTTTTAAATGCATAAAAAGAAAAATTACACTTTTATCTTATATTCCAATAAAAACTGAGCTTTAAAAGCAAACACATTTTTAGATATTAAATATTGAAAATTATCCTTTTTATCAATTTTTCTAATTTTAAAAGTCTTGATTCCATTTAAGAGTTTTAAGATCGCTTTTTTAACTAAAACATTTCTATTTTAAATGTTGTTTTTTTTTTGTTTTTTTTTTTTTTTTTTTTTTTTACTAGAAAAATTAATTATAATTTTTTTTATTGGTATATAATTGCAATAGTTAGAAATTGCATAAATGCATGCATAAAAATTAGTTTAGTTATTTTTTTTATTTTCATTCAAGTCAAGAAAATATTGTTTATTATTAGTTTTTAGTCTAACACATTTTTTTCGTAAGCAGTCGACTAATGTCATTGGTTGTGATTAGAGGGGAAAAAAAAAGAAAATAAGAAACAAATTGTTTCTCTGTGTTTTTCTATCTCATTAACATGCAAATGGAAAAATAAATTGCTCTAATGCAAAAACTATTATCTAAAATTTATTTCTCACGTTACGCGAGATTAAAATCTCTAATTAACCCTTCACATATATAAGCCAGAAAATGTTTTGATGAAATAAGTTGTAATTATGTTATATAAAGCATAAAATCTTTGTTATTTTATGTTGTTAATCGTTTTAAAATTTGTTAATTTATATATTTTATGCAGATTTGCAGTAAAACTTCAGTGCATTGATTGTTATTACATTGTACCATAAATATGATGCTATTTTAAAGTAAAGTGACCGTTTTATAGTAGAAGCTTTGAAAGTAAATTTATCTCGTATCTAAAAATGACATTTTTTCGTAATTAGTTTTAGACACATATTGGAAATACAAATGTGACACAGAGTGTTCGTTATATCTTTATGATAAACTTAAAGCAACGTGTTAATTCATCTTCTTAAGGCTCCTGTCCCTGTAGGCGAAGACACTTGCGAGCTAATGCTATTCCTATGGGGAGGTTATTTTCTAATAACTCGTTTGCATTTCGACATTTTTAAGTTTCTTTCATTTATTTATTTATTTATTTTTATTTATTTATTTATTTATTTATTTATTTATTTATTTATTTATTTATTTATTTATTTTTGCATTGGATAGCTGATGTTCCCCTCCACATCACTCCCTTTTCTTATTTTAATTGCAGATATTTTTTATAAAGTTACTTTCAATTTCAAAAACGGTTTCTAAAGGAAAAGTAACTTTTATCTGCGATCAAAAAAAAAAAAAGAAAAGAAAAAAAAAAAAAAAAAAAAAAAAGAGCGGTGTAGACCAGCTATTCAAGCAAAAAAATTACTTAAAAGTGTCAAAATGTAAACGAGATATTAGAAAATAACCACCCCACTGCTTAAAATAATGACAAAAAGAAACGACTCCTGTTATGAAAATTTTAAATATCTAAATGCTAAATTAATTTTGGCTTTTGAGTACTTCCTTACGTCGGTTTTTATATGTCAGGAATTCACTAAAAATTTCACAAATGTATAAAACAACAAAGCAACATGTTTATTTATGAAGAAGAAATATTCTAAACAAATTTTAGTTAAAAATAGTGGCTGCTCCAATAATTAAGAGAAAATCTTTTCAATGTTTAAAATTTCGTTTTTTTTTTTTTTTTTTTTTTTTTTTTTTTTTTTTTTTTTTTTTTTAATAATTCGTTTTATTTATATCCCATAAATACAATCATGAAACAAAGCTGTTTCATATTAAATTTAAAACTTAAAGTAACATTTTAATTCATTTACTTAAACAGAAGGTGATAGTTTCACTTTTTCCCGCAATTTTCTCCTGCTAAATGGATGCAAATGTAATTGCATAAACATTTAAAAGCTTAAAATGAATGAAGAAGCATGTTATCTTAAATTCCTGCAAAAGTCACGGAAAAATTTTCAACTATATCTCATTCTTTGCCGTCATTTTACAATCAACTGAATTCCATTAACAGAGAATCTTCCCCCAAAATGTTTCTCTAGCCTCGTATAAACCCCAAACTCAATCAAAGCCCGGAATATACAAGTGATTTCAGGGCTGGATATTTAGCGTGTCACACAAGAGTTTGCTAGGGTTTGTCGCTAAGATCATTTTCTAAAGCTAAAAGTTTTGAGCTTTATGTAAATGAGGTTACAACATTAAACTGCTTCTAGTCCAAGGCATAGCTTGAGAACATTAAACACACATGTAACAGTGGAAAATTATTCATTCTTTAAGTGGGCGAAAAGTTGGGAAAGCGGATTAGAACCAGAAATCATTTTCCAGAATTATTTTATGCCAAGAGGAATAGAAGATTTCCCCTGGTGTGGAAGATTATTACTTCTGTTTCTTCTTGATTAGTTAATCTTTATTTTTCAATATAATTAACGTGTATTTGAGGAGAAATTGAAATCCGTTGTTTATAGTTGGAAGGAAATGTATTATTAACGATTGCTAAAATTGAAATTCCTTAAATGAGTTTAAAGTTATTAGCAGTCGTAAACGAAATTGCTTAAAGCAGTATATGAAAAATTAACCTGATGATAGAACTAAAATAATTTTTTAAAATATTGTGAAATTAAAAGGGGGCAGTTAAATGTTTCTTGAAAAAAAATTATGATTTGGCAACACACAAAAAAATATGTTTTTCTAATTTTAATTATAAAATATTTATGATAAATTCCTTTCGTATAATGGCTTTATAAGTTTATTTATAAGTTTTCATTAATGTCAATGAATATTTTTCATTATATATATTGTTTTTTGCAAGTTTTTTTATGAGTTTTCGCAAATGTCAATGTATATTTTATAACTTTTAATTTACATAATATTATTTTTATATCAACGTATACCTTTTGTTGAATAAAACTTAATATTTTAATCTTACATTATACATTCTTTGCATTATATTATACAATAATCATTAAACGTAATTATGAAATGATTTTTTGAGTTACACTAAACATCTCGTTTAAACTGTAGCAAAAAGTAATTAAAAAACAACATGAAAAATTAAAAAAAAAATGAATTATGTTGAGTAAAACGTATTTAATACAATTTTAGTTATTCAAACTACTTAGTTGTTCTATGAAGAAACGTAAAATTTTTGGCAATTTTCGATTGCTTTGTAAGCGTTGTCGACAAAACAAAGCATTTTTTGATTTCTTTTCGTAAAATGTTCTAAAGTAGAACTCTTAAAACGAGATAGAAGTATAACTAATTTAAAATAAATGTAACCAGAAATAGAAGATAAGTAAAAGTTCAAAAGTTTCTCCACTATTCCTTCGTTTCGAATTCAGCAACAATAAAAAACACTGCTTGTGTTTCGAATACGAAAAAGCTGCGATCCAACAACATTGAATAAAAAGTGAGAAATGTTGTTAAAGTGGTCCATTACAAGAAATATGCGTAGATAATGGTGATTTTTTCATAAATACGTGCATTTCTGTAATATTTTACGATTGAATGAAGGAAAAACATTAAAAACTATTTCAATCAAAAGCATTTTATAATCTGAAGTATTTTGAGACTAATATTTATATATCTTAATCACTCCATTATTATTTTTGAAGAAATAATACTTAGATAAATAAAATAACATAAAATTATTTTGATAGATATTGACTTTACAAAATTGAAAAAAAAACCCATTAAATTAAAAAAAAAAAAACTTTGAACGATGTCATTATAGCACATTTTACATCAAATAGTGATAAAAAATCACGAGAATTTTTATCGAGTTTTGAGGTGTTAAAATGGCGTCAAGCAGATTAAAATTCTTTTACAATAAATGAAAGAGAAATCTTCATTCTTAAAGGGGTATATCTCTGTAAGATCTTGAAAAAAAAAATCGATTTCTTTTAATAACAAAAATGTGTGTAAAAAAATGAGATTTTTTTTTTTTTTTAACAGAATCTTTATAGCTATGCTAGTTGCGTTTATCCTCTCAATAAAAGCAACAGTTCAATGAAAATTTAACTACTGAATAGTTTATTCGCAAAAATTAAAACGTGTTTTTTATTTCGTTTCAGTCTGCGACAGGATTTTTCTGAAACTACTTAATTATTTAACATTTTTACATGTAACTTTCACGAATTTGTAGAAAAGAACCGCACATTTTTTTTCTGGAAAGGAAGGAGAGTTTTTTGAAGAAGATTCTAATTACTAATCAAGAAATTCTATTGATATAACAATGAATAGATAAGATGCAAGTGATACGGTTTATCATGTAGAAGTCTGCAAGCATCGGCATTGCCATTCCCGGGGTCGACTCGACCCGAAAAATTGCTATCTTGGCCCGTATTGGTACTTAGCAAAAAATAAAAGTTCAACCCGCGCCCGGATCGTTAATGTTTTCGCGTTTTACGGCCAGGCACATGCAATAATTAATGAAATTAGACTCGAATCAACGTTCACAGAAAAAAAAAAAGATTTTTATTGACAAAATAGTTTTTTTAACATTGTGGAGTATTCCATGTTTTAGATTTCTATGTATTTTCAAACCATGGAATTTGGAATAGCATTATTAAAGGTTCTATACGTAGAATCGGTATGTAAAAAGAAAATGTAAACGTAATCCAGCTCAGGACTGTGTCTTATAGAATAATTAAGCCTTCTTCTAAACCTGATACAACTGCCAATGCCGATATCTACGTTGGACATATTATATTTCTTTGTCGATGTTGGCAATCTAGCATCGACTGGTGCATCATATACATATACTTATATTATTACGTCTGAGTCACGTTCATTGAAAACAGTTCACATTCATTTAGCTGATAATTAATTTAATTCATTTAGCTCATTTGATAATTTTAAATATTAACTCGGACCGAATATTATTATCACCTCGGCCCGAGTTGGCCTGTATATTTTTTACATAGGCCCGAACCATTAAAAATATTGTCTTTATTCTACCGGTCCAGCCCATTGGAAAATTTCTCTTCAATTTGATGGCTCGTGGGCCTTGTACCTTGCAGACTTCTATCTCACATACATATCTTAAATTATCAAACGTACTTATTAATGATTAATGCCGGTCAGATTAAAAAGGTTGTATAGTCAAAGCCTTAGTAAACAATTTTCCATGCTCAAATTTTCTGTGCTTAAAATGTTTATTCAATGCAAATGAATCTGTTTTTATTAAATCTGACGTTATTTTGGATTTTGTAAATTTTTGTGAGAGAAAAAAAAATGATTTAGAGTTGTGATGATTGATAAACTGTGAACTGTCAAAATTCTTGAGAGGGGATAATTTTCCTCTAGGCTTCACCCCAAATGATGCCTCTGATATTTAGATTATATCTATAAAGCTGAACACCCCTTTTTTTATCGTTCTTGCTAGAGAAAATAAACTGAAAAAATAAACACAGGGGGGAAAACTACAATACTTCTATCTTTCTTTTTAAAAGCATAAATTTTCTGAAATACATGCATCTTTTTGTTTTGCATTAAGATATAGATGTAGTCTATAAATCCGCAAAGAATGGATGTAAAAATATTAAGTAGTGTAGAAAGATAAAGAGCTGTATATCAGAAATTATCCAAGTTATTACATATACTAGTAAAAATCAAATTTATAAAACAATGAAGAGAGACTGTATTTAGACTGTATTTATATTTATTCATATAATGTACTTGGAAAGTAAAATTTTCTATGTTTTTAAAGATCTGTACATAATATACCACATGTATAACAATTTCTCAGCTTTACTCCAAAGACATTTATAATATAGACGATGCAAATATAATAAAATAAAAGAATGCTGCTCTCTGATAATTAATTTAATGTTCAAAGATGAACATTTATAAACAAGTAATGTATGCATTTAAAAGAATTTATAAATTAAAGAAGTAATGTCTCCGAAATATGGCTTTTAAAGATAAATATAGGGGGAAAACTACAATACCTCCGTATTTATTTTTAAAAGTATAAATTTTGCTGAAATACACTATATTTTTCTTCAGCATTAAGATATAGGTATATTCTATAAATCCACGTTGAATGGATGTAAAATCAGAAGTAGTTTCGGAGAAATCTTGCTCATAATTTATATATGTAGAAAGATAAATAGCGGTACATCAGAAATTATCCAAAGTATTATATATACAAGTAAAAATGGAATTCATAAAATAATGAAGATAGACTGCATTTTTAATTCTTATACTTTTATTTATAATCTGTATTAGGGAAGTAATATTCTCTACTTTTTTAAAGATCTGAACATATAATATGACAAATTTATGACAATTACTCAGCTTTACTCCAAAGAATTCCATTCCACCAAAGAAAGTGAAAGAATGCTTCTGTGAGATAATTAATTTAATGTTAAAAGATGAATATTTATAAACAAGTAACACGTGTATTTAAAAGAATGCTTAAGTTAAAAAAGTAATGTCTATGAAGTATTGCGTTTAAAGGTGAATTATTCAAGTAATACTTTTAAAAAAAAGGAACATAGCATCAATAAATGTGTGATGGAAATATAAAATGCTTTTACACTGGTTTTGAAAGAGAAAAATACCGTCAGAATTACAGTAAATGGATGATAAAGCAAATGTCTTTGTGAATAATCAGGAAATGAATAACAATAATAAATAGTTGACATGCCCGGAAGTTGTTTGGCCTATTTATAGTGACGACAAGCTAAATTAGTTTTATTCCTAGAAACAAATTATCACTGGGCACGCTAAGTAATTGTAAATCACATCTCTAAAAGACTGCTAAAATTCTAAGTAGCAATATGTTTCATGTGTAACTAATACATGCTGAATGTTGTCAAAATTGTAATGCATTTATGGTAGATATATGTATTTATTCTCTTTAAAAACTTGAAATACCTTGAGTATAAATGGCTTCCAAGATACCATAATTAAGAAAGTAGTCATTGGTTTTTACTTATGTAAAAGAAAAGGGAATAAGTTTAACTTTTAAATATGAACAGATAACAAATGAAAATATTTTTCACCGTTTCCATTAAAGTACGAAATTTGAGAAGAGAAATGACTTGAAATATGCAAGCTATTTATTTTGTCTGAAAAAGTCGTTGCAAAACTTATTTCAAAACATTTTGTCTCAAATTTTATTTATTGTTCGAATAATATTTTTCAATATCTTGAATAATAAGTTTCAATATTTAATCATAAGTTTGTGATAATACACTTGGAAATAATAACATTTCTCTGTCATACTTCGTATGCAATATTTAATACCAAAAGTTACTTTTCTTGGCATGACATATTCATGGCCTGTGTAAGCAATTTATTTGCATTTATCTATAGAAGTCAAATAAAGATTTATATACAAGCATGGAAAAAAAGTAAGAATAAATAACAGAGGAAAGATAATTCTTTAGGCCACTTAACAATTAGCAGAATAAGGATATTGTTCCCAAGTAATATATATATATATATATATATGTACAAAATTAAATACGCAACTTTTCAATAATGTAGCATTAAAAAACTTTTGGTGATAAGGAAAAAATAATAATAGAGTAACATCCCCAGAAATCGGCACTTTAAGAATTTGTCTTTAAACTTACTTCAATTTTCATTACAAAGAAATAAGATATTTACTTGGAAGTATTTTTAAATCAAAGAATGCATATCTGTGCATCTATTTTGCCCACTAAAAGAAAAAAAAAATTGAAAAAGTATTTTTATAAAAATATATTTATAAAAAATTGCTTGAATCACCAGTAATTGGCACCTAGAGCACCAATGTATGACACCTTGTGATCCAGTAATTGGCACCTAGAGCACCAATGTATGACACCTTGTGATCCAGTAATTGGCACAAGTTTATATTAAAAAAAAACTTTACATTTTGCATTGGATTTAATCGCTTTAAATGAATTTATTGTAGATAAAGATACCATATTTCAGGTTTTTGAGAGTAAGAAATCAGCATATTAGTCTGAAATGAGAACACTTTAAAACAATACAATATACTTACATTAATACCCAGTAATTGTCATGCTGTTTCCAGTAATTGTCATGTGCAGCTTTTAATGGATTCCAATTACTGATAATGTTTCATATTTTCAAATAAAACAAATGATAAACAAAATTAGTCTATAACTTTAAAAGTACTTCAAAAAAAGTGATTTAATCTCAAATTTCTTGCGTATTCCTTGTAATTGGAATAGGTGCCAATTACTTGGAACTAGCAAAATTGAAGCACCATTAATTGATATCTATCATTAATTCAGAAATCCAAATATTTGTGTCGAAAATACTTTTACACAATTAAAGTAACCCTTTTTAACTAAACAAAACTGTTGTCAATTAAAATTTAAAATATATTATCAATCATATTATAATGAATTGAAAAGCATGCCTTCCTTAAACGAAAGAAGAAGCATTTGCAGCAAAAATGGCTAATTTCATTCAAGCCATAATTGTTTCTCTTTTCTAGGCACTAATGTCATCTAGTAGCATAAATCAAAGTTATAATCTTTAACGTAAATGAGCTTATAACTGGTATATGGTCTTGCATTTTTAAAAGACTGGATATAAATCTTATGTTAGGACATGTTTGTAGGATGTGCCAATCACTGGTGCATGCCAATTACTGGGGGTGTTACCCTATAATAAAAAAAAAAATAACCTATTACAGCTACACTAATTTTCGTTAACAAATTAACTAAAATATTTCTAAGATTAATTAAAAAAATATTGATTGAGATCATTTAAAAAATATTTCACTTGTCATTTTCAGGCACATTTTATTATAATATTTCAATTATTAATTATATTAGAAAAAATATATACTGATGACTGATTCAAATGTGTTGAAGGAAAAAAAAAAAAAAAACTGACAATGTTTTAGAAACTTTCCAGACACGTGTTAAGAAAAATAAACCCCAGGATACTTTTTCATCCTGCAGAACTTTTAGGATCTATAAAACTCGGTTATTAATCTGACTAATTTATTTGATATTGCGAATGAGTTTACATCCAGCAAAACTCGGCAAAACTAAGTCCGGCATCAGAAGACCTTTATCCGGACAATTTTTGGAGATCACTCGGATAAAAATGTCACCTACGTCTCTACCAAAAGTCTAGTTATTTAGCAAATATTTAACCCTTTCAAGGGTAGTATCCTTAAAAAAGGACGCCTATTTTTTATTTTACTGACATCGAGAATATTTAATTAAAATTTTCCTTTTTTAACATTCATAAAAATAAGAAATTTCGTGTATTAATTTTGGTGTAAGTTAATTATTTCAAAAAGATTTACTCTGTGCCGGTAAGGGTTAATTTAATCAGCTGTTATTGTTTAAAATGTTCACTTTTATAAACTAGAAATATTTTGATTGGTTTTATGAACTCAAGCTTCTTAAGCCAATCGATAAATATATACGTGCATATTTTTTTCATTTAGTAAAAAAAAATAAAAAAAGAGGAATAATTCTTATCTTTTCCTTCCCAAAGTGCATTAAAACATTATGTAACATATATTCATTTGCATTCAAATGTGTTGAAGCAAAAACAGTGCTGGCAATGCTTCAAAATCTCCCAGACACGTGTTAAGACAAGTAAGCACCACAATACTTTTTCCTCGTGTATAACTGTTATGTTTTTAAATTTCTGTTACTAATCTGATTAATTTATTCGATTTTGCGAATAGGGTTACGTCCAGCAAAAACAGCAAAGCTAGGTCAGGCATCAGAGAACCTTTAGCCTGACAGTTTTCGGATATCACTCTGACACAACTGTAACCTTCTGCTTTACCAAAAGTCTAGTTATTTAGCAAGCGAAAAATTTAATCAGCTATTATTGTTTAAAATGTTCATTTTCTTAAACTAGAAATATTTTGGTTGGTTTTATGAATGCAAGTTGCTTAAGCCAATCAATAAATATTTCATTTACTAAAGCAAATAAAAGAAACAATTCTTATCTATTCTTCTCCAAAGTACATTAAAACATTATGTAATATATATTCATTTGCATTTAAATGTGTTGAGGCAAAAACAATGCTGGCAATGCTTCAAAACCTCCCAGACACGTGTTAAGTCAAATAAGCACCACAATACTTTTTCCTCGTGCATAACTGTTAGGTTCTTAAATCTCTGTTACTAATCTGACTAATGTACTCGATCTTGCGAATGGGGTTACGTCCTGAAGATTGCTTATTCATGCAATCAGAAATGAAAAAAAAAAAAATAATAACAATAATAAAGAAAATGGGTCTAAAAAAAAGGATAACAATTTTTATTGGAAAGGTTCCAACAAGGTTTTGAAGATGTATTTACCAGAAAGTTAAAATACACATCAATATGAATTTTTTGATGGGCGAATTAGTTTCAGGATCAGCATTCGAATGTTTATTTTGGCAAGTTCTGGGATACAAAGAGGAAAACAGAAACAATTTTATAACAATTTAATATTTCAAAACGTGATTTAGGAAATAGGTTGCTTTTCTCTTCACTTAAAGAATGTAAATAAATTTATATGACAAACAGCTTCTGTTCGAAGAAAAGAAAAATTAAATTTATAAAATAAATTCAAAATACTTTTGCAGAAAATGGATTTTAGAAAACTTGTTTTGGTAAACCAATTTTAGAAAGGATTTAAAAGAAACAATTTCACTTCGCCAACGTAAAAAAAAAATTGTATACTGAAGGCATTTATACATTTTTCTTTTATGCTTTGCTAATCGAGGACTAAATAGATCAGAACTTCCATTTAAAGTGGAAATTAAGTCGCTAGAAATATGCATGTCTATCATATCTCAAACTTAGCATCTTTTAACAACAGCAAGCGCTGTAAACACTAGATATGGATGAAGATATACTTGTAATAAAAAAACTGAGTTTAAATTTTTTACAATAAATCTCAGAATCGCGACTAAAATTTATAAATAAGCATTTGTGTATTTTACTTGTATATGATAAAATGAAAAACTAATTTATAGTAATAACATCATACTGTTTTATGGTTAATTACATTCACATTTTGAAAAAATCTTCATACGGTAGTTTTTTTTTTTTTTTTTTTTGTCTGTGGTAATACTTTAATGATTGATGTCAGCTAATGGAATGAAATATTTTAATCTCCTCGGCAAAGATTTTTTAAAATAAATATAATAATAAAAAAAACTTATTCTTTTAGATTTATTCACTTTATTAAGAATTTAAACAGGAAAAAAAGAAGGAAAAACAATTAGAATTCACACACACACACACACGAACACAATTAACAATACTAACGCCTACATTTGTGGCCGAAAAGTGTTAATGGTAATTTATCGGAGGTCTTATTTCTTTCAAAATAGTAAACTATTAGGAAATTTCTTTCTTACATTCCTAGAACTTATTGGACTTTATATATTTCATACATCCGATATTATTTTTATTTAAATACTAACAGTTCGTTCAAATAATCAAACAACACTATGTGTCAAAAAATTACTTCACTTTTTTTTTTTTTTTTTTTGTAAGCCTAACATCAGAAATATCATCATCAATTTTAACTTCTCTTGCTCATTGATTCTTTAATGAATAAGTTAGTATCAAATCTTTGTTCTTTGCATTATTAACAGTAATTATAATTATAAAAAATCTAAGCATCTACATAGCTATCTAAGGTCTTTAAAAGAGGTTAATTAGATTTGTTTTAAGATTAAAAAATGAGAAAATAATTAATTATATTGATGTCAATTTCATTCCCTGCTAAAAGTATTCAATTATTAGTTGGAAAGTTCCTTTATACAAGATATTTTTGCGGTCTAATTGGTGTTATTGTTGTTATTTGCACTATTTGGCTAAAAACAGTCCGTTATTCGTCGGAAAATCTCTTTATTCAAAACATTTTCGTGGTATACCACTAATAACTTCTAAAGGTCAAAATTATTTAATTATTTACTCTGCCGGATATTTACACCAGTATTTATACGAGCTACCAAAAAGCTTACGCCGGCATCGATTCCTAAATGCACCTTAGCAAATATGTGCGCATACTTTGAATTCTTCTTGTCACCGGAAGGTTATTCTTTTCACAATGCTTTCCCGTAAGACGTGCGTGTACTAACATTTAAAATTTCAAGAATTTGCATTTTTCGGTACTCATCTTACAACAGACACAGAAACTGTAATGTATAATGAAGTTAATATTTAAGCATTTATACAAACTCACTTTCATAAACGATCACAACAACGCCATTAATACTTTTAAATTTGTCACATGGGCTTTATCTTCTGTATATATTGAAATTAAGTTCCATTTTTATCTTTATTATTTTTTGATTATTTTTACATTTTAAATATAAAACATTATGATACTAATTAACAATTAATTATCATTATATTATTTACTTATTAAGTAATTATGATATGATATAACAATAATTTTATGATTGAAATATTACAATATGGTAGTATTAATTATAGGAATCATTATAATGATTCATCCATATTAAATTTTACATATTTTTAACATTTAATAAATCAGTTACAAATTATTTCAATAATGTCATTCATTAAATAAATAATTTACATTTTATTTATATATCTACTGAGAGAATATAATCAAATCATCTTCCAATAGATATATAATGCATTTAATTAATTTATAATCATAACTGACTATTTTTTTCTGCGTCATTTTATGCGTAACTGTAGTGTCTGGTATTTTTTTCCTTTTCTATCTGTTTTGATAATGTTATTATGATTTTTTTTTTATTATTATTATTTTTTTGGTTTTATGTGTGTTGGTAGCCTCAAATTCGCACTATTTTGCATTTTCATGGCTAATAGCAAGATGAAACCACAATTTTATTTGTAGTTCCAAAGTATTTGTGGACCTGAAGATTTTACTTTGGTTCAACAAAATTTGATTTTATTCATTTTTATTTATTTTTTCCATGTTTCAATGTGGTAACTTAATAGTTACTAGTAACTTAAAAGTAATTAATAAAAGTTTTTGTCCTTTTATTAAATTTTATGATATGTAACTAATTTAAGGATACGCTATGATAGGTAATGATTCTAAGTTGCTATGTTGATTGCGGTCTATTTAAATTGGAGTCATATTATTTTCATATTACTGAATTTAATATATATAATCATTTTAAATATTATATTCATTCCTTTTTGCTTAACTTCGGAATAGCTATTGCACAAGATCGGAATATTTGTAAAACTAATTATGGTACAAAAGAACCGCAAACGATCGTATAAAAATTGAATCTCCTACTTGCAATAATACTTTAATAAATAAAATAAATGGCATATTACATTTAAAATCTTAAAATATTACTGAGAAAGCATTAAAAAAATATTCTAAACAAAATATATTCGTTAAATTTCTTTAAACATTTCTGTCACCCAGTCTTCTAAATATCCCAAAAATATTTTCATCCATAAAATAGGTCGAATAAATTTCTTAAAAGATTTCTTCCAATAAAATTACTCAAATAAATCTCTTACACGATAATTGGGAAAATGTTAAGATTGATTTTCTGGTCATTGTCTGTGCTATCATGCTGTTGATTATATTAAACAGAATATCACAGCTGTTGTTAGCCCCCACTTTCCGCTCTTCCTATCTTTGCGAAGGCATAATCAAATTCTTAAGTAGTTTAATAAAAAAGGGAACGAAACGAGCTTCTTAGGGAATGAAAGCAAAGATTCATCTACAAAGTACTTCAGCATGATGAGCATGAGCACAATCGGTATACACTAGGGATGCTGCGGACTCGAAAATATATGAAATAAGAATTATCTATCACCTATATATTCTTTCAATAACCATAAAATATAACAGGACTATGCAAATGATCGTACATATTTGAATCTCCTACTTGCAATAATACATTAATAAGTAAAATAAATAGCATATTACATGTAAAATCTAAAAATTTATCAAACATTTCTTTTAAACAAAACATATTTGTTAAATCTCTTTAAACATTTCTATCACCCGGGTTTCTAAATAAACTAAAAATATTATTATCCATAAAATATTTCTAATAAATTCTTTAAAGATTTCACTGAATAAAAATCTCCCAAATAAATCTTTTACATGATATTGAGTGAAATAATAAGATCGATTTTCTGTTCATTGTCTGTATTATCCCGCTTTTATTTATATTAAACGGAATACCACAGCTGTTGTTAGCTTTCACTTTCCGCACTTCTATCTCTTCCGATAGCAAAATCGAATTCTTAAGTAGCTTAATAACAAAGTCCTTCGCTGGGGAACGAAAGCAAAGATTTATCTACAAAATACTTCAGCAAGATGAGCATGAGCACAATCGGTATACCCTAGGGATGCTCCGGACCCGAAAATATATGAAATAAGAATAATCTGTCAACAATATTTTATTTCAACAACCATAAAATATAATAGGACTACGCAAACAATTGCACAAAAATCTTAAAACCCTACTTAGAATCATACTCTTTAATAATAATAGTAACAACGAATAACGAACAACTACACGAATAACCTAAAAATATTTCTTATTAAGCATTCTTCAAAAATTTACAGTTAACAAAATGTATTCGTTGATTCTTTTTAAACATTTTTATCAGCCAAGTTTATAAAATAACCTGAAAATGTTTTCATCCTTAAAATATTTGGAATGAATTTCTTAAAATATTCCTTCCAATAAAAATGCCAAAATAAATCTTTTACACGATAATCGGGAAAATAATAAGATTGATTTTCTGTTCATTCTCTGCGTTATCGTGCTTTTAATTATATTAAACGGGATATCACAGCTGTTGTTAGCTTCTACTTTCCGCATTCTAGCTCTCCTTCTACTATCTCTGCTAAGGCAAAATCAAATTCTTAAGTAGCTTAATAACAAAGTCCTTCGCTGGGGAACGAAAGTAAAGATTCATCTACAAAGTACTTCAGCAAGATGAGCATGAGCACAATCGGTATACCCTAGGGATGCTCAGGACCCGAAAGTATATGAAATAAGAATTATCTGTCAACAATATTTTCTTTCAACAACCATAAAAACAGCAGGGGTTTCCCCGAAATGCCCAAGAGAGGGTATGATGTAAAGGTCTTCGGGGAAATTTCTCTGTTTGTTTTGATGGCAAAATATGAAAGCATAGAAAAGCTGCTTTATCTTGATCTTTCTGAAGAGATCTGTGATGTCTTCATGTGATTTTAACATAAATATACATTTGAATAAATTTGTCTGCAGCGATATAAAAATGTATATATAAATATACTTGAGCGATGTATATATTTCAGAAGTTTCCTTTAAGTTTCTTCTTTCTTCAGTGAAAGTAAATTCAACATAAAAAAATATATATTGTTTACTTAAGGCAATTTTTGTGACATACATGCACTTAATAAGTTTTTAAAAATATGCTTACTCGGAATAAGGTATATTTTAGTCAAATACGCTTTTAGAAAAATTAAAGTGTTAACAATAAAAAAAAAATCCGAAAAGTTCAAGAAAATATTTCAGTTAATTTGACTGTATTCAATAGTTTAACTTGAACAAAAGAGAATATTATGATTTTTTATAAAATGCACAATTACTTGTACGAAATAATTATATAAAAATACAAACAAGTCTGAAATTGTACATCAAACGTTCACCAATTGTGCTCAAGTGCTCATGCGCATCTTGCTAAAACACTCTGTAGATGAATCTTTGCTTTCGGTCTGCACCAAAAGACTTTATTTACAATACTTAAGAATTTGATTTTGCTTTCAATAAGGTAAGAAGTACGGAGAGTGCAGCGAGGCTAAAAACAGCTGGGATATTTGCTTTAATATGATTATGGGCATGGTAACATAGACAATGAATAGAAAATCGATCTTAATATTTTACTGAATTTCGCGTAAAGGAATTGCTTGGAAAAATTTATTCGATAAATAAACACAATAGAAAATAAACTTTTAAGAAATTTATTAAATATATTTATAAATTCTTGCTTGCTTGATAATATTTGTAGAAAATTTTAAGGCATCGATACCAGTAGCGTTTACAGAAATTTAAGGAGTGATTTTTGCTTATGAAACATTTAAATAAATCTTTACACAATGATAATTTTAGTATTTGCTGTGTAATATATTAGAAGGCTTTTTTGCTCGAATTAAACAAAATATGCCTGTGAATTTGACTTTATATTTTAAAGCAATATAGACCTATACCTAAAATGTCCTTCTGCATTAAAGAAAGCTATGTAAAAATTATTTTCAGTTAGATTTATTTTCATTGTCGTATCAAGTGACCTTTTGATATGAGCATACAATATTATTCTTGAATAAATATTTTTGTCCATTTACTTCATCATAAATTCCTTGTGGGCATTCGCTCAGCAATTCCCGAGTTAACATTAAATGTACACCTTAAAAAACGATGACAAATAAGTCGCAATTCTTCAGTCGTCAATTTCTCTTTGGATTCTAGATTTTGTATAAGTCCCCATGGGTTATAGCTTCTGAAGACTTACCCTCGCAGGAATCATTATTCGATCGCTCCTTACTGCTTGCCTTTGGGGAAATCATAAATTATTTAGTTACTTGCGAAAACGTGATGTTTGTTTAGAGGAAAAATAGAAAGATGTGTTGCAAATTTGAGAAAAAAAAATTACAAGCAGATTTATAAAAAAATATATGTTTTACAATGTAATTCTTTCAGACATGAATTATCAAATAACTTCTTTTAGAATTATACAATCAAAATTCTGAGTGCTGGATATATTAAAATACATTAATTTCTATAAATACCTCGATGACAACAGTTTTTCGTAAAAAATGATATATATATTTTTGATTTGAAATAAGCCTTGAAAATTCCTTGTATTATATTTTTAGTCTTTTGGTAAGATTCTAGTTCACGTCATTCTTTTTTACATTCACTTTCAGCTTCGTATCAAGTAATCTTTTGATCTGAGCATATAATATTATTCTTAAATAAATATTTTCGTCGATTTATTTCATCATAAATTCCTTGTGGGCATTCGCTCAGAAATTCCCGAGTTAACATTAAATGTATACCTTAAAAAACGATGACAAATAAATCACATTTCTTCAGTCGTAAATTTCTCTTTGTATTCTGGATTTTGTATAAGTCCCCATGGGTTATAGCTTCTGAAGTCTTACTCTCGCTGGAATCATTATTCGATAGTTCCTTATTGCATGCCCTTGGGGAAATCATAAATTATTTAGTTACTTGTGAAAATGTGATGTTTGTTTACAGGAAAAATAGAAAGATGTGTCGCAAATTTGAGAAAAACAATTACATGCAGATTTATGAAAAAATATACATTTTACAATGTAATTCTTTCAGGTATGAAATATCGAATAATTTCTTTTAGAATTGTACAATCGAAATCCTGAGCACTGGATACATTAAAATAATAAAACTTTACCTGTAACACTCTTTGTAAATTTTCTTCTTTACATATCGGGGGGGGGGGGGTGGCAGCATAGACAATCACCTCATCGAGTTCATAGATGAAAATTTAGGATTAGTTAAATCTCAATTCGCATATTAAAATTTAATAGGTCCTCCAAGTCATATCTTGGTGGAAAACACCTAAAAACCAGATTTTAGCTGTTAACTCATACGTTTACTACTATGTTTTCTTATTATTATCGTTAGTTTTATTATTTTAATTCTGTAATTTATCGCCAATTTTTAGAGCTGTTTAAATTCAGCTGAAGATATTATATAGTGATTTACATAACAGAGAATTTATATTCACAATTTTATAAACAACGTTATCTTTCCATAAAAATCCTTCTCAAATAATATATTTTTTAACTTACTGAGCACTTTAAAAGCATTTTTTTTTTTTTTTAGTAAAAGGATTGCTGTTGTTTTAACACAAATATCATTTTGACAGTGATAGAAAACAATTTACCTTATATATTCTTTCAACACCGTATCTAAACTTTAAGCTGCTTGCATTTAATAGTTATACACGAATAGGATAACATTTTGTTGAGTTTATCTTTCTTGTACTGCTGTGATCTTACAAAACAGTATTAAATGTTCAACAGGAAATTTTACTTTATAAAAACTCTATCCGTAATCATTTCCTGTTCTTTAAGCCTGTTAGAATCTTATTTTTATAGTAGTAGAATCTTCAGATTCTTTTTTTAGAAAACCTTTCCATTTTTTTCTTTTTTTCGAATGCAGACGATTTTACATTGTATGTACTTTTCGAATTAATCCGCCTTTCACACATTGAAACAGGATCCTAAAAAATCAATCCGGGCAAACCATTAAATTCATGTAAGTGCAAAGGAGAAAAATGTGATAAAATTACACAACTATCGGAAACAACTAAGCTACAGTTAAATATTGACTGTTTTAACAGACAGGATTTTTGACAAAGAATCCATTAGTGTCATCAGCAGTAAAGGCTGAGGAAAAGGAAGGAAGATACGTCCATTTAATCGGTGGCAATACCGGCTTAGTTGTTAATCTTAAAAGCAAGTTATTCTGGTATGTTTCTAGATGCATTTAGTGTTGTAAAGTTAGAATTTACTGAGAATAATCCACTATCTCTATGGAATGTGGATGTTTTGATAAAAACATTATTTTTGATCTGTGGAATTGATGGTCGAATTTTCTTCTAAAAAAATCAACTTAATGGTTGAGTTTTCCTGTTTTATACGTGATAATACAGATATTTTTTAAGGTTCAGTTATACTAAGTGCATTTGGATGTAAGCTTTTGGTGTTAAAATATTTTAGTAATTTTCTCAACACATGAATTGAAAATGAATTATACTATAATATAATTAAAAAAAAAAATCATAAATGGGAAATAATGCAATCAAAATCCTCTAAAATGAATATAAGTTAAAATTAGTTGTAAAAACAATAGTTGTAAAAACAAAAGCATGTAAAACTACTACGCAGACCTTTATATATATATAAAACTATGTATTATTCAATAATAAAATTAATTTTTGATTTCTGTTAAATTTTGAAAAAACTAACTTTAAAGGGTTTTTTCAATTTTTTGAAAAATTAGGCATAATTTTTAATTGTTAATTAGCAATGTGATAACTCACTTATTAAATACTAGATACATTTTTAAACAGATTCAAATACACAGGAAGCAAAAAGCAAACAAGCAAATATTTTCCTGTAATTTATTCTTTAGTTATTATTATAATATAAAATATTTATCATACATAAATTCTGAAAATATTTAAAAAATATTTTTTTAATTCCAAACGCATTTAATAAGCATAAAAAATAGTTTGAGCTATTATATAATGATTATGTTTTGCCTTTTCAACTTCGCCTCCCTGCCTAAGAAAATATTAAAAGAGATTAAGAGTCTCTCACTAGAGAGAGAGGGGATTTACTTTTATCTCGGAAATATTCACTCAAAGAATTAAGCAATGGAAGAAATGATCTGGATTATGCTCTTACAAAAGTCAGAATGTATATTTATTGCCTTTTAGAAGTAAACAGCTAGGGAATACACTACTTTTTCATATTGATGAAATATTTTTTTACATTAATTAATCGCTCTAAAATTGTATAATAACTGCACAACTCTCCAGAATACCGTAATAATATTAAAAAAATAATAATAAACTTAAAAGTTACTAAATTTTTTCTAGGAAACTGGTACACTGTAAAAAAAAAAAAAAAAAAAAAAAAAAAAATGCAATTATACAGATGTAAAATTTCCGAAATGTTTACTAACATTTTACCTGTGCACTGTAGAAGAAAGGATGTAATTCTACAAAACTAATTTTTGCAACGCTACAGAAATCTGTAACTTTCCAAACGATTCTATAACAATTACAGTTATCTCACTAAAATTTTATCTGTAACCTAGGCTGTAGTTACATAAAAAATTCTAGGAATCCCAGTTTCTTAAAACATGTTTTGTAACCTTACACATTTTTTTGATTTTCAGTTCAAATCTGTATCTGTTACATGAATTTTCACTGTTGTCGTTACATAAAAGTTCTAGGAATCCCAGTTTCCTAGAAAACTTTTAGTAACTTTACAGAATTTTTTTTACAACGTATTCCTAGAACTTTTCCTCAACAACAAAAATCGATATAACAGTATACTTATGCATTGAAAATCAAAAAATTTGTAAAGTTACTAAGAATTTTTTTATGAAATTGGGATGCATGGAACTTTTTATGAAATTGCAATCTGGGTTACAGATAAAATTTTAGTAAGATTACTATAAGTTTAGTGGATTCTTTTGAAAAGCTACTGAAATCTGTAGCTTTGGAAAAACAAATTTTGTAGATTTATAATTTTTTTTTCAGCGTACAGATAAAATTTCAGTAAACATACAAATTTTCGTAACTTTACATCTGTAAGATTATTACTATTACTATTATTATTATTATTAATACTATTATTACTATCAATACTTTTATTATTTTACAGTTTACAACAACTGTTTTCCGATAAAAGCTACATAACTAAAAGTTTCGGTTTGGATTTTAAAATATGATGTTGATACAAAGCTGGTATCGAATATATGGAAAACATTTGAAAGTCTATTAAATAAAGTTAACTTTTAATTACCCGTCATTTCCCTACTTTGTGGTGGACAAACGAAATAAATGGATATTCGAAACGTACAATCAAAACATATTCGTACAGGTGCGTTACAAGAATACATTTCCTTTTGTCAGAATATGAAAAATTATTATTTAAATGCTTTTTTTTTAATCTGTTGCGTATTTTCGTTAATAAAAAACATGATTAATAAGAAAAAATCAGTTAAAGGTACAAATTTAGAATTCATTACTCAATAAATATGTAGCAATTTATTTCCATCCAATGTAATTCATTATACATTTTTATTTTCGTTTTCTCATCTGTCTTTCATAATTTAAACTTTAAAATATGTATTTCGCGTTCACTGCAGGAAGATCATAACTATTAAATTAAAACATTTATTTTTTTTCTATCTCTTTTTTTCTTTTTTTAAATAAACGGAAACATTTTATTGTTTTTTCTCTTGCATAAAAATAGACATATACATTGGCTAAAAATGTAGTTGTCAACCATTTATCAAACACTGCTAAATTCCTCAAAATTTTACATTATTCCTTTATGAGACATTTTAAAGCTTAAGTAAAGGAAGATGCTTTATATACTACTTGCATTGTGAAATCTTTTCAAAAATATAAAGCATAACTATATCCCTTTAAGGGATCTAAACATTTTACTATTCCTCATAACAAACACTCTATATGCACTTATAACGGCAGTTATGCTTTTTTGTTACACATTGAAATTCATGCATTGCTGTTCACAACAATCAAGATATCAAAACATATTGCTAACCGAATTTCTTCTAGTTCATATCACGTATAAAACGCCATATATACACATAACACCCTACTTCTTGTTTGCGAGAAATGGTAACCACTCTGAGATATTTTAAACGTGATCTTTTTAATAGCTATTTCCATCTTGTCCAAATAACATTTACGTGTTTGGGAGATCTCTCTCCTGTTTTCCTGTTTTCTTAGTCAATTCTACGGCGCCTATCTTATAAGGCGATATGAATCTAAAAGGCTCGGCAGAAAATGTGGATATACTGATGTCCAGAATGTGTACCTCATGCTGTGTAAGTTTACGTGACAATAGGAAAATACATTTTGTTTGGCTTTGCCGTTGTGTACGAATCGATATCAGCAAATATGTGTGTTGCTGCGCGCAGACGATGAATCCCCGCGAACGACTCGGGCAGAAAATCAACTTCGGGATTCACTCGTCGGAAGTAAATGAAGCCGAAGTATTTTCCGAAAATGTCATTTCAAATAATAGATGAGATGAAGAAATCTGTGCTAAGAGAAATTTTTCACAAGAAAAATATTCGTAGATCCTTAATTCTATGAAATGTTTCTGATTTGTAAATTAATTCAAAAGCTATAATACTGCATGGCATTCATTATTTATGTACAAAGTATTATAGGAAATCTAAATAATTGATAGTATAATGATTCACATTTGTTCCCCCGACACAGTTATTGATAATAACAATAGCATTAATTTTTTAATTGGCGATGACATTATCATCCATTCAAAAAAAAAAAAAAAAAAAAAAAAAAATCGTTAGTTTTCTGAAATTAGTTATTTTTATGAGTTACTGGTATAAGAAGTTGAACAAAGTTAATATGTCTATTTTAGTTATTAATCGACACGAAGTTAATATGTCTATTTTAGTTATTAATCAACTATAATAGCTGATGAAATTTTTATGTATGTCTATTTCAAAGCTACATTTAATCGTTACCAGAACCGTTGAAAAATAAAGAGAAAACATTATTTTCCTTTGTAAAATCGGAAATCCTTAATTATTTGAAATGGTAACAGTATATATATTTATATAGATAGATAAATAGATGTAAGATTAAAAAAAAAGATACATCATTTAAAACTTTTTCTTTAGCTTAAAGTAGATGAGCAATACCATTTTTAAATTTATTCGTATTTAAAAGCTTAAAGTATTTAAGTTTAAGCTTTTAAATCTATTGATACAAATTTATTTAAAAGAAAGAATCATATTTAAATTTATATGAATTATTTATGATTCTGCATCTTTATATTCAAAATTTGTTTTTATAATATAATGCCTTACGAAATCGTTCTGGAAGTATTTTATATTCATATAATATTAAAAAAAAAAAGAAAATAGAACTTATCTTTCTGTAGAACTCTGTATTTCTTTTATTATTTTTTTTAAATTCTAACTTTATAAACATCATGCAGCTAGATGATTTCAGTATCATGTAGCTGTTTTTTCTTTTTCTTTTTCTTTCTTTTTCTTTTTTTTCTTATGCTGCAGTCCAGTCTGACCAGCGATCTTGTGATACGTGAAATTGCCTTGGGCTCCTAACATATGAGCATCTGTGAATTCATGCTTTATTTTAATTTTTTCCCTGTTTTAGTTCAAACGCAGAATAGCATTTTCCCCTCGAATCTAGTCTCTTTGAATTTGGCTTCTCTTTGACCTGGTTTCCCCGGAATTATTCTTTTGTTGATGATTGTTGTGAATGTTACCAATCTCGTTCATCATCTGAGAATAAATAATTGTGTATCCATGTCATTGGGCGAACATCATAATACATCATTCTAGCGTGACTTTAAAAAATACAGGAAATATTCGTATTTCATATTCTGTCTGCATATTAATTTTAGAATGAAATATGAGTTATGATTTATTGTTTATTCAGCAGTTACTCTGTTATTTACTGTGAATCACAAATAATAATTTGTAATCATAAATATAACAAATGTGCCTATTTATTTATCGCTAATGTTATTTATAAAAAGAAATGTTTTATACATGTACAAAGTCGGGAATTTTCAGAAATTAAATTACAGACAGCTATTTTATATATTTTTTGTTATCTGCTGCTGCCTCTTAAATATTTGTATGTTTTAATTTAATGTGTTTGTGCGTGTATATGGTAATCAAAATTCAGCATTTATTGGCATTGTAATCTGAATCGGCATTACTGATTTGAAAAATCTTTATGCTGAATTTTCTAATAACAAAACAGTAGTAAAAATAAATTAATTTTACCAAACATGTTTATTTATTTATTTATTTATTTATTTTTTTATTTACTTATTATTATTTTTTTTTAAATAGAGTTATATTTGGAATTCAATACTACTTCTTAGAGTTGTTGTTGTTTTTTGTATTTTTAATACTACAAATACATTAAAGATTTGCTTTTACTCAAGTTTATCTTCAAACCTAAACACTTCCTTAATTAACATGAACTTATGAAATAAAGCTGTTTTGCATAGGCGTCTTAAAAGTAAATACCAGTGTTTCTGCATGAATATCTACTAATATAGATGCAAAACGGCGTATAAATGTATATTCAATGAAATTTTCTGTAACTTCTGATTATCCGTCAATTTATAAACCGGCATCATTGGCTAACCATAATCCTATCCTTCATTTATTTATTTATTTAACGATATTATTGCTAATTATTGGAATTGAACATTGCCCTAACATTATTTATGCACTGTAAAAAAAATCTATAAAGTTGCTAAACCTTTTCTTGGAAACTGGAACTTTTTTTTTCTTAGAACTTTATATGTAACGGTAATAGCAAAAATTCATGCAAGAAAATTAGTTACATGAACTTTTGCTGTTACCGTTACATGAAAAGTTCTAGGAATTATAATTTCCTAAAAAAAGTTTAGTAACTTTACAGATATATATATATATTTTTAATAGTGTAGCACAGTTGTTGCTGAATCATCTAATGTTGATTTAGAGTTTATGGCTTTGGTGTGAAACGTCCCATACTTAAAAAATATGTATACATATGAAATCACAGATTTGTTTATAACAAGAAAAATATTCGTTATAAAAAATTAACAGATGACGAAATTATTCAAAATGCTTTGAATCCAGAGAAACCTGAATCAGATTAATCAGGGAATTATTATACAATATTCAGTCATGAAAATTACATGCTCTCAATATTTCTCTAATTGCATTAATTGATTTAACATGCAAAAAAAGTCATTGTAACCCATGTTGTTTTATTATGTATAATTCACAATCTTTCAGCAGTAAAAGCATATTATTAAGTTTTTATTATTTTAAAAGCGTAATATTAGGTTTTATAAATGTGTGTAATCAAAGTGTTATTAATATATGATTAATATAAACAACTGCTTTTTGATTTATTATTTATTTCAGAACTCTTAAATATGTAGTTTTTTTTTCATTATTATTTACATGATGTCTTAAACAATTTCACATGAAAATAACACTGTAAAAAAAATTCTGTAAAGGTACTAAACATTTTCTAGGAAACTGGGATTCCTAGAATTTTTCCTGTAACGGTAACAGCAAAAATCCAAGTTTCAGAATCGATTACATGGATTTTTCCTGTTATCATTACATGAAAAGTTCTTGGAATCCCAGTTTCCTAGAAAATGCTTAGTACCTTTGCAGATTTTTTTTTACAGTGAAAACCTAAAATTGCATACCTACTTGAAATTTTATATAGAAAAATACTTATTTTTTTAGAAAATAAAAAGATTTATTTGCTTAAAAAACATTTATTGCAACCATATTTAGCGAACATTAAATAGTATATATTTTTTAGCTGTTACTTAATTTTATTTTTATTATTATTAGAATGTTAACATAAAATTTAATTAAAGAAATAAGCATTTAAAAACATTTTGCCCAAACAATAACTTAGGTTAAGAAAAATAAGCGTGATAATAACGCAAAACGAGTACAGAAAAAAAAAATAATTTTCTTATTTTCGGCAATACAAATGGAAATGTGTGATAAGATCAACCAAGAAACATTGCAAATTTTAAACGAGATAATAACAGTTGAAGTCAAAGAAGAAACAAAGTAAACTTTGTAACTCAATGGCAACTTCAAGAGTTATAAACAAAGTAAAATGAAGTGAAGAATTACTTAACCACATTACAAAACCACACTAGTCTTTCTTGTTGCATCTCGGAAGAAACAAACATATCAAATGCGCATTCTACGAACTGCTAATGAGTACCTTACTGTCATATGTTACGCTACACGGTCTCTTTAAGTTTTTTCCCTCCCGTCAAAATTCTACGTAAGGTAAAGCTTCCTTAACAATTATAAGATCACTATAACTGTAAAAAGAATTCAAATAAGACGTCAATCATCTTTTCTATAATAAACAAAAGATAAAAAGATTATCTCAATGAAAGAAAAATATTATATATATTGGGGACTAATAATAATTGCAATGCAAATATTGTTTAAATACTGTTTTCTAACATACGCCTCACATTAAAATAATTTGTATTTAAATGACAGTATTGCAGACAGTTTTAAGCTTACAGATAAAACCCTGGCAATGAAACAAAGAAAAATATTGGTAAACTGTAAACAATCCAGTTTTGGAGCAATATTCCATGCTAATATTATCAATGTTGGCTGTGATATAGCCAAAAACAATAATGGCTGTTTTTTTTATTGGGGGGGGGGGGGTACTACGAATGATTAGTAAATATATATAGTACAACTTCAAGAGTCATAAACAAAGTAAAAAGAAGTGAAGAAATACTTAACCACATTACAAAACCACACTAGTTTTTCTTGTTGCGTCTCGGGAGAAACAAACATATCAAATGCGCATTCTACGAACTGCTAATGAGTATCTTACTGTCATATGTTACGTTACACGGTCTCTTTAAGTCTTTTTTTTTTCTCCTCTCTAAATTCTACGTAAGGTAAAGCTGCCTTAACAGTTATATGATCACTTGTAATGTCAGCTGTTAATTTTTATCAAGAGCAACACATATGTTAAAATAAGACTTCAATCATCTTTTCTACACTGTAAAAAAAAAAAAAAAAAAAAAAAAAAATCTGTGAAGGTACTAAACATTTTCTAGGAAACTGGGATTCCAAGAACTTTTCATGTAACGATAACTGGAAAAATTCATGTAATCGATTCTGAAACTTGAATTTTTGCTGTTACCGTTACAGGAAAAGTTCTTGGAATCCCAGTTTCCTAGAAAAGGTTTAGCACCTTTGCCGATTTTTTTTTACAGTGTATGATAAATGAAAGATAAAAAGACTATTATAATAGCAAAAAAATATTTTATACCGAGCATCAATAATCTGTTGCAGACAACACAAATAATTCCAACGCAATTTGAATATTGATTAAATATTGTTTTTTCAGTGTATGCTTCGCATTAAAAATATTTGTAAATAACCGGCAATATTACAGGAAAATTGGTCTTACATACAAATATCGGGAATGAAATACAGATATTATTTTGCCTAATATTGGAAAACTGTAAATACCCCATGTCAATATTCTACGCTAATATTATCTAAATCAGCATGATACAGTCAAAAACAATAATGGTTAATGATTGATTAGCAAACAGGTTTATAATTAATAAATATATATAAATACTAACATATGAATACGTTAAGGTCCAAAAAATTTCTCTTTGAAACAAACGCACAAAAAATAGTGAAATTCTATTTACTTCTTTGGTGAGGAAAATATTATAATTACAAAATACTTCTCGTCTTGAGATGAGTTTGTACTATAACTAGTTTTATAAATATTTATATCTTGGTGCGATAGATTTTGGATTATTATGTAAGAATGCATGACTACAAAATGTATTACTATTAAATATATTAAATTCATAATACTGAAATAATATATCTCCATCTTAAATGGGAAGTAATCACCATGACAACCTAAAATCACTACCGATCTTGATATATAATTGAACTATTTGCGTGTGATAAGATTAGACTGAAGAAAACTTTCATTAATATTTATAAAGTTTTGATTAGATTTTCATAAATTTTTAAATGACTCGACAAAATTCTGCAACGATTATATATATTAAAGTTCAAAACAATCACACTGTAAAAAAAAATCTGCAAAGGTACTAAACCTTTTCTAGGAAACTGGGATTCCAAAAACTTTTCCTGTAACGGTAACAGCAAAAATTCAAGTTTCAGAATCGATTACATGAATTTTTCCTGTTATCGTTACATGAAAAGTTCTTGGAATCCCAGTTTCCTAGAAAATGTTTAGTACCTTCACAGATTTTTTTTTTACAGTGCAGTTGGATAGTTTTTACCCTGCTATATGCGGACAGAGTGACTGACAAACAGACTGACCAGATGATGTATAAAAACACAAAGTATCTTTAGAAATATGAACGCACCTTAAAAAAAGACGAAAAGATTAAAACATTCTTATTATAAAATTATTATAATATCATTAAATACTAAGTAGTTAAACATTATGTAACTACACATTTAAATAAAGGATATAATGAGAGAGAAAGTTTTTCGCGCATAAAATTCTAACATTTTCTATAAAGAAACAAAATCATTGCAAAAAGAAGAAGTTTAAAAAATAAAAATGAACCTCATTAGACTCATTTTAAATAGAAATCTGGTAAAAATCTTGAAAATAAGTTTAACAGGATTAAAAAGAGTTTACCCCCCTTTTTTTATCAGCAGGAAGAATACGTTACCCAATTTATAGTACCCAGCCATTGGATGTAGCCTCGAAAATTGGCTTTTTACCCAATTCTCTTTGTCAGCACCACCAAATCTCATCGAGCAAAGTGGTCAAAGCTATGGAAAAATCCCTAATATGTGAGGTACCAGATTTAAGGCTTTAGTTAATCCTACATTGTTATAGGAAGAAGAACGCTAAGATGAGATCACGAGAAAAATATTTTGTCGAATAGTTTTTTGTGTTTTTTTTCTCTTTCACATATAAATGTTTCTATTTAATATTATAGATTAGAGAATAATTGGTGCATTATTTTTCTTCTGTCTGTTTGGAAAGAATGTTAAAGTTTCGTATGTAAGATAGAGTCTGTTTTTTTTTCAGAAAACTTTTTGTTTCTGTAAAAACACAGTTTTATAATTTGTAGTTTTCAAAGCTGCAAAATTGTTTTGATTTCACTTAAAAGTAGTGAAACGTTTTCAATTTACGTAAATATAATAAGGCGAACGCTAAAATTAGATTATGTATTGGTGTGTTATTTTTCTTCTGTCTATTTGGGCGGAATGTTACAGCTTCGTATTCAAGATTTAGTATGTTCCTTTTAGAAAATTGTTACTAATGTATTTATAAAAATGCAGTGACATAATTAGTAGTTTATAAAAATGTAAAATTATTATTCCGCATTATTAAATAAAATGTAAAATATTTTGATCTGGTATGAAAAAGTAACTTGTTTTCAATAAAAATGAATCTCATTAGACTCAGTTTAAACAGAATTCTGGTAAAAAATCTTGAAAGTAATTTTAATGCGATAAAAAAGAATTCACCCCCCTTTTTTATCAGCACAAGGAATACGTTAACAAATTTATAGCACCCAGCCATTGGAAGTAGCCTCGCAAATTGGCTTTTTACCCAATTCCCTTTGCCAGCACCACCAAATCTCATCAAGCAAAGTGGTCAAAGCTATGGAAAAATCCCTAATATGTGAGGTACCAGATTTAAGGCTTTAGTTAATCCTGCATTGTTATAGGAAGAGGAACGCTAAGATGAGATCACGAGAAAAATATTTTGTCGAACAGTTTTTTTTTTCTCTTTCACATATAAATGTTTCTAAACATAATATTATAGATTAGCGAATAATTGGTGTACTACACTGTAAAAAAAAAAAAAAATTGTAAAGGTACTAAACATTTTCTTGGAAACTGGGATTCCAAGAACTTTTCCTGTAACGGTAAGAACAAAAATTCTAGTTTTGGAATCAGTTACATGGATTTTTCCTGTTATCGTTACATGAAAAGTTCTTGGAATCCCAGTTTCCTAGAAAATGCTTAGTAACTTTACAGAATTTTTTTTACAGTGTACTTTTCTTCTGTCTGTTTGGAAAGAATATCAGAGTTTCGTACGTAGTGTGTTTTTTTCTAGAAAACTGTTATTGTTTTTGTAAAAATACAGTTTTATAATTTGTAATTTTTAAAACTGTAAAATTAGTAAATAAATTATGGCACTCAGCCATTGGAAGTAGTCTCGCAAATTGACTTTTTACCCAATTCCCTTTTCCAGCAACACCAAATCTCATCGAGCAAAGTGGTCAAAGCTATTGGAAAAATCCCTAATATATGAGGTACCAGATTTAAGGCTTTAGTTAATCCTACATTGTTATAGGAAGAAAAACGCTAAGATGAGATCCCGAGAAAAATATTTTATCGAATAGTTTTCTGCTTTTTTTTCTTTTTCACATATAAATGTTTCTAAACATAATATTATAGATTAGGGAATAATTGATGCATTATTTTTCTTCTGTCTGTTTAGAGAGAATGTTAAAGTTTCGTACATATGATATAGTGTGTTTTTTTTTCTAGGAAACTGATATTGTTCTTGTAAAAATACAGTTTTATAATTTGTAGTTTTTATAACCATAAAATTAGTAAATAAAGTGTAAAATTATTTTCATTTCACATAAAAGTAGTGAGTGTTTTAAAAAAGACGAACGCTAATATTTGATTATGTATTGGCGTATTATTTTTCTTTTGTCTTTTTGGGGAGAATGTTACAGCTTCTTATTCAAGACTTAGTGTGCTCTTTTTAGAACAATACTGTTACTATTATATTTGAAAAAATGCAGTGGTTTAATTTGTCGTTTTTGAAACTGCAAAGTCGTAAATGAGTTTAAAATATTTTGATTTCGCATTTAAAAAAAAAAAAGACATGCTTTCAATAAAAATGAGCTTCATTAGATTCATTTTAAATAGAAATCTGATAAAAATCTTGAAAATATGTTTAACAGGATAAAAAAGAATTCTCCCGTTTTTTTATGAATGCGAGAATACGTTACCCAATTTATAGCATCCAGCCATTGGAAGTAGCCTCTCAAATTGGCTTTTTACCCAATTTCCTTTGCCAGCACCACCAAATCGCATCGAGCAAAGTGTTCAAAGATATGGAAAAATCCGTAATATGTGAGGTACTGTTTAGAGTCTTTTGTCTTCTGTCTGTTTAGAGAGAATGTTAGAGCTTCCTATGGAAACTATAGTATAATTTTTTCTAAAAACTATTAATTTTTCTTTTTTTTACACTATAGTATTATAATTTGTAATTTTTAAAACTTAAACGTTATTTTAATTTCACATAAAAGTAGTTAAACGTTTCCAAATTATGCAAATATAACAAGACGAACGCTAAGATAACATTATATATTGATATATAATTTTTTTTGTCTGTTTGGGGAAGATGTTAGAATTTCCTTTTCAAGGTTTAGTGTGTTCTTTTCAGAAAACCGTTACAATTGTATTTGTACAATTGCAATATTATAATTTAAAGTTTTGTAAAGCTGTAAAATTGGTAAATAAAATGTGAAATATCTTGATCTAACGTGAAAAAGTGAAATATTTTTAAAAAGAGACCTTCATTAGATTCCTTTTAAATAGAATCCATGCAAAAATCTGCACAATAAGCTTAAAATGATTAAAAAAAAAAGAATTTTACCCTTTTTTTTCATCAGAGCCAATATGTTGCCCAATTTATAGCACCCAGCCATTCGAAAATTGGCTTTTTATCCAATTCCCTTTGCCAGCAAGACCAAATCTCATCGAGAAAAGTGGTCAAAGACATGGAAAAATCTCTAATATATGAAGTACCAGATTTTAGGTTTTAGTTAATCCTACATTGTTATAGGAAGAGGAAAGCTAAGATGAGATCACGAGAAAAATATTTTCTCGAATAGTTTTGTGCTTTTTTTTTCTCTTTATCATATAAATGTTTCTAAACATAATATTATAGATTAGAAAATAATTGGTGTAATATTTTTCTTCTGTCTGTTTGGAGAGAATGTCAGAGTTTCGTATGTAAGATACAGTGTGTTTCTTCTAGAAAACTGTTATTGTGTTTACTAAAAAATACAGTTTTATAATTTGTAGTTTTTAAAACTGTAAAATTAGTAAATAAATTGTAATATTATTTTGATATCACATAAAAGTAGTGAAGTGATTTCAAATTAGGTAAGTCAAATAAGACGAATGCTAAGATTAGATGGTGTATTGGTGTATTATTTTTCTTTTGTCTATTTGGAGAGAAAGTTACAGCTTCTTATTGAAGATTTAGTGTGTTCTTTTTAGAAAACAGTTACTATTGTTATTGTAAAACTACAGCGATATAATTTGTAGCTTTTAAAACTGTAAAATTAGTAAATAAAAAGTAAAATATTTTGATCTAGTATAAGTAAGGTGTTTACAATAAAAATGAATCTCATTAGACCCATTTTAAACAGAATTATGATAAAAATCTTGAAAACACATTTAACAGAATGTGCCCCTTTTCACCTTTATTTATTTATTTTTTTTTATCTCGAATACATTATTCAATTTATAACACACAGCCATTGGAAGTAACCTCACAAATTGGCTTTTCCCCTAATTTTCTTTACCAGCACATCCAAATTTCATCGAGGAAAGTGGTAAAATTTTGAAACTATGGAAAATTCCATAATATGTGTGGTACCAGATTTAAGGTTTTAGTTAATCCTACATTGTTATAGGAAGAGGAACGCTAAGATCAGATTACGAGAAAATATTTTGTCGAATAGCTTTGTGCTTTTTTTCTCTTTCACATATAAATGTTTCTAAACATAATATTAAAAATTTGCGAATGAATGTGAGTTTTTTATGCTTTGTTTTTGAGGAAAAGGTTAGAGTTTCATATGAAGTTTTAGTGTTTAAGAAAAAGCATTGTTAACACTTTTTTTTGTTTAGAAATTGCTTACTGATGTTTAGAAAATACTACAGTTTTTGTTAAAGTATATTTTTGTAATTTGTAGTTTTTAAAATTATTTTAGTATGCAATTTTTGTAAAATCTGACAGAAAAATAATGGTGCGTTTTTAAATTATTTATATCATGATAAGGCGAATACTAAGTTGAGATTACGAGAATAATATTTTGTCGAATAATTTTGTGATTTTTTTCTCCTTAAAAACCAATTCGTTTTTATTCTCTTCTCCTTAAAAAAAATCACACTATTGATAAATAATTTTTTTAAGTCACATTATTTTATTATTGTACTAAGAGAAATTGAAACTTCATAAAAATTGTCTAATTTCTGAAAGTATTAATAAATTTATCTGTAATTACAGAATCTGTATTCCAGAAAACATATTTTAAGGGATTTCCTAATATTTTTCTTGCATAGCATACGATCCCTAGCTCGTAGTAATATCCAAACATCAATGTCATTCTGACTATTTAAACAGTATTAACAAAAAGAATGTCTCAAATTTATTTTATTTCCGGTTTAAAATATCTATAATTGCAACTATTTTCAGCAAAGACATTGTGTTTGCAGTTGAATATACTTAGGATTAAAATAATTCAACACCTTTGTAAATATTTTTGTCATCTTCTTAAGTAATTTACACATAGTGTAACTTTAAATTTATTAATTTATATATTTTTCTTCAGTTACGAAAGTTATATTTTTGAAAACATATTTTAATGCATTTTCTAGCATTTTTCTTGCTCAGCATGATATCCCTAACTACTGCAATATTATACAAATATCGGTACCACACTGACTATTTAAACAGCATTAACTAAGAGACTGTCTCAAAATCGTTTTATTTACGGTTTAAAATGTCTAGAATTGTAACTATTTTCAAAAAAGGCACAGCTGAGGTTTATACATTATTCAATACCGAAACAAGAATGATCTAAATATAATTGCAAACGATAACACAAAATTATCGCAATACTATTACTTTTTTTCGAATTACTATATACGCATTTTTTTTAAAACCATTACACTCTTTTTTTATAGAAAGAAAGAGAAGTTTTAGCTATTGGGAAAAGTTTAGACAGCTTCGTCAATAAAGGCCTGAAAAAGATTACCCAGAGACACATAGTAAGAAAGCGGACGCAAATGGGGGTAGTAGGAGGAAGTAGGCGAGCGAAGGGAACAAAAATGCAGGCAGAGGGATTTCATCCTTTCCTTTTAGTTTACGATGTACAAAGATAAAAATTAAAAAGAAAGAAAAAAATTAAAACGATTTATAAAAACTCAGTGAAAAAGTAAAAAAGAAAAAAAAATTCGCTTTACAAAAGACTTTTTCTTCCTATTTATATATCTATCTTTTTCTACCCTGTATTCCAATGGAGCATTAATCTACCATAACTTGGGGAAGCGGCAAAACAAGGCGAACTCTGCAGTTAGAAATGACAGATTGTTTGTTTCGATGAAATTTATGACCAATGCCTGAGCTCCCAGTAATGCTTTTGTTTAGGCATCTGGGATGTTTCAGCAAGCAAAGGAAAGGATGATGATGCAATTGCGCCTTTTTCCTCTGTGTTACCCGGGCATTCTGATTTATACCCGAATGATAAGCGCCGGGAGGAGCACGCCCCTCTTGTTCGCTCCCTGCAATTTTTTTCGCTAGCTTTGCCTGTAGTAAATGGTTATGAATTTTCTATGGGTGGGTGGGCAATGTTTACTCCGTAATACCGTGGTTTCTTTTATTTTATTGTTTTTTTTTCTCCCTTAGTTTAATTCGCTGAAAAAAAAACAAAAGGGAGCAATATTTTTCATTTGGCTGAAAAATCTGATTTACAAGGTGTTTAAATGGGGAAATAAAATTAGTGGCTGTGTATATTTCAGCAGTGATATAGAATGCCGTTGTTTTTCGTTAACTTGGAATAAACAAGTAATAAAATTTATTTAACTAATTAATCATTTTTGTTTGCTTTTGAATAATTATTAATCAGCATCATATGGGTTATCGTACTTTATATTTCAATACGGTGGTTATTTTGGTTTTCTTATTCTTTTTTTCTTTGGTTTAATTCACGAAAAAAAAAAAAAAAAAAGAAATATTCTTCATGTGGTGAAAGTCAGATTTATGTCGGGTTTGAATGGCACACACACAAAAAAGTGACAGTTTGCGCTTTATGTAGCATCAGATACAATTACGTTACCTGTGAATTTGAAATAAACTATACTAAAAATTTATTTAAATAATCTTTATTATTTTAGCTTTATTAAAAACTCAAACAATTAGTTTCATAATTTGCATAATTGTGTCAATCGACATCCCATGGGTTTTAGTCTTTAATACGTCTGTATCTAGGTTTTATTTTTTAAAACGTCTGTTTCTTTGTTTTATTATTGTTATATCAGATTAATCCTTCTATAGTAAAAAAAAACTAGCCTTAAAAGGAATGACTCTTGGAATGATGCTGATGTGGAAGATTTCCGGAACTAACGAATCCGGGTTGTCCACTCTTTCCATGAGTCGAATAGACCAATCAGGAAAGGGCTCCGTGTATGCATCGCCATATGGGTTACCATAAAGAGAGGAAAGGTTACCATCGCCAACAATCGCCAAGTTTGTCGCCAACTTGGCGATATATCGCCAAATTTGGCGACCAAAATTAGTTGTCAAAAGTGACGCCAACTTGGCGATAACTGTAATATTTCGCCAAATTTTTAATTTCTTTACAACACCAGTAGTTTGATACATCATTTGAGAGGTTTGCAACTGCTTATTCATATAATGGATGTCTTGTGTGTTATCGCCCATTGTGCTCCCCAGGGGGGGACACATTTTTATTTTCTTTACAACACCAGTCGTGTTACACAAGATTTGAAAGGTCTGCAACTGCTTATTCATATTATGGATGTCTTGTGTGTCACCCCCACACTCTGCTCTCCCCAGGGGGGGGGCGGTCACATTTTTAATTTCTTTACAACACCAGTTGAGTGACACATCATTTGAAAGGTCTGCAACTGCTTATTCATATTATGGATGTGTTGTGTGTCATCCCCCACTCTGCCCCCCAGGGGGGCACATTTTTAATTTCTTTACAACACCAATTGTGTGACACATCATTTGAGAGGTCTGCAACTGCTTATTCATATTATGGATACCTTGTGTGTAACCCCCCCCCTCTGCCCTCAGAGGAGGCGCATTTTGTAATTTCTTTACAACACCAATTGTGTGACACATCATTTGAAAGGTCTGCAACTGCTTATTCATAACATGGGTTATTGGCGAGCGCAGCAGGCAGGGGTAGACAATAATTTGGAATCGCGAAGCGATTACGCGGGGGGTCGGCGAGCATAGCGAGCAGGGGGGCGGGGCCCCCCTAGTAATAGAAACAAAAAGAAAGGAAGGTTTATCGTAATTTATTAAGTAGAAACAGAATTTGAATTATAGAGATTTTTAATGACAAATCAAAAATAATAACAAAAATCTATCTCTTATCTGAATATCCAAATATTATGTATTTATTGACATATTATAACATTATGAATATAATGCTTACTTTAATTAAAAATGAATTAAAATTTTGAACTGTTTCTAGTTAATTTAACAATATAAAACATGTGAGTATTTATAAATAGTACATACAATATTAAATGAATCTTTAAAAAATATGTATAAGTTGTGTAAAAAAGCACAAAGATATATTTTAAACTTTATTTAAATACTTTGTGTAATTTGTACTTAAGCTGGTTTATTAAGGTATTCATAATTATTTAAATTTATTTGAATTTAGCGAAAACGTATATAAAACGATCGAAAATACATGTTGTTACAGAAGCAATAAATATTATAGTAAGCAAACGTCATTTTTTACAGAATAGATAAAATTTCTTGAAAATTGTATCTATAGTTTTACAATATTATACATTTTAAAGAGATATTCATACATTTAATTATTAAGTATTATGTTGCTAAAAAATTACTATCTTCAGAAAATATGATCTACATATATTAAAATTAGTATAACCGACTTTTTCCCTTGACTGAAATATTTAACATTTGTATAATTAAAGATTTTTATCATAGAAATAAAATTGAAATTTTAAATAAAATTGAAATAATTGAAAATTTTTGATCAAATAAAAATGAACTATTTTTATCACTTTTCATTGGTTGATTAAAGGTGATACAGCCATGTTTAAAATTCGGGGGTTAAACAGACAGTAGATATTCATTTTTGAATGGAGCATTCATTAGGAGCATTTAACATGATCCCTAACCATGATCTGAGCGTTAAAACACTTGACAAAGCCCTAATGAAAGCAGGTGGTCATAGTATATAATATAACTGAAAATTATTCTAATCCAATTATAAAATATATTATGCTTCATTTAACACTTTTAACAACAGCGATTATACTAAAGATTTTTTACTATCATTAGAATAATTATATTAACAAGCTAGAAATCAAGCAATTTATATCACATTAATTTTAGTTAAAGTAATATTGTTTCTCATAAATGAGAGATATGTTTATATAAACACATTCATCTGAAGCTATATTATACACAAATATAAACAGAACCAAAACTCAATTGAAAGCCACATATCCTTCTTTTAAAAAGAAATAAATAAAACTTTTGAAATAACTTGTCAAATTTATCAAACAATGTCACAAATTGTAACAAAAGAAACAACTAAACAGACATATGGAGTACATGTGCTAGAGGGCAAGATACACTGAACGATCTCCTTTTCAGCTTCATCCTAATGCTACTCGATCTTTCTATATATATGTATATTGGGCCAATATCTAACCTCTTCGATCGAGTTAAAGTTATCTTAGGTTCCTGTCAAACCAGCTGCAGGGTAGCGAGTCCTGTCAACCAGAGTCCGGAAGTTGACAAGTCTCTTTTTGCCATGTCGTGTTTAGAGGGACATGTTATGTCTGAAGATATTTTTTCGTACAAGTCATTTATTTGGTCATTTTTGTTTCATAGCCTTAGCGCCAACAAATGATGACGTTAGATTTACCCTAGGGTACGTGTTATGGTGATAGATATGGGTAATTTTGTGGGTAAAAGAGTTAGTGATTTACAAAAATGTCATGCGAGGAACGAAAGACTAATTTTATGGTTGGGATAAGAAGTATTATGTGTAACGTATTATTTTTAAATTTGTTGTAAACATCATTTTTACGCACTTTTTCTTTTTTAATTATTGATTGCGTTATAGGTATTTTTTTAAACTTTATTTTTTAATTTATCCATATCTTTAAATATATACAGGGTATACTAGAATCGATGTAAAATGTATAGAGAAACAGAGTTTAATTAATATATTGAATCAATGCCATGCCGTGTTTAGAGGGATATGCTATGTCTGAAGATATTTTTTCGCACATTTATTTGGTCATTTTTGTTTCGCAGACCCGGCTCCAACAAATGATGACGTTAGATTTAAACTAGGGTATGTGTTATGGTGATAGATATGGGTAATTTTGTGGGTAAAAGAGTTAGTGATTTACAAAAAATTCACGAGAGGAAGGAAAGACTAATTTTATGGCTGGAATAAGGAGTATTATATAAAATGCATTATTTTGAAATTTGTTTCGAGAGTGAAATATTTTTGATTAAATTATACTTCATTTTTAAGTACTTTTTTTTTCATGTTATGTCTGAAGATATTGTTTGTACAAGTCATTTATTTGGTCATTTTTGTTTCGCAGCTCCAGCGCCAACAAATGATGACGTTAGATTTACTCTAGGGTATGTGTTATGGTGATAGATATGGGTAATTTTGTGGGTAAAAGAGTTAGTGATTTACAAAAATTTCATGTGAGGAACGAAAGATTCATTTTATGGTTGGAATAAAGAGTATTATGTGAAATGTATTATTTTGAATTTTGTTTCGAGGGCGAAATATTTTTGATTAATTTATACTTTATTTTAAGTATTTTTTAAAATTAATTACTGATTACATTATGCGTATTTTTTAAACTTTATTTATGAATTTATTTTTATCTTTAAATCTATGCAGTATGTATCAAAATTGATGTAAACTGTAGAAAAAAAGAACAGAATCGCAATCATATATTAAGATACACATAAATATATAAGAGAAAGGTACGCAATAAACTTAAACGATCCTCAAATACATATTTTTAAATTATGTTTTTAAAGCCTGTCCATTTGTTTAATAGTTAAGGTTTTTAGTGGTCAGAGGATAAGGGTATAAATCAAAGTTGAGATTTGGTTTGCGGAGGATTCGAATTTATGTGGAAATTCTTGTATATTTGAAAATCATGGAAAGTGACGACTGTAGCACTCCAAACAAACTAATAAATGAATCAGTTTTGTATATTTTTACTCTATTTTGTCAGACCAGCTGCAAGGTGACAAGTGTTGTCAACCACAGTCAAGAAGTTGAGAAAGATCTTTAGCCTTGTCGTGTTTAGAAGAATGGGTCATGCCAGAAGATTTTTTTTACAAGTAATTTATTTATTGCTTTTTGTTTCGTAGCGTTAACGCCATAAGATGATGACGTTGGATTTGCCCTGGTAAGCAATTTTATAGGTTAAGGAGTTAGCAATTTGTAAAGTTTCCCTGTGAAGAAATCCAAATTACTGTTTGAGTGAGAATTATAAACTATTAGATCTTTGCCAAATAATACAAATTTCTCTTTGATTATTCATAAAATATAATTAGGAGAAATGAAATTTCGTAAAATACGTAATAAGAAAAAAAATAAGTAGTAATGTAATACTGTATTGTTAGATTTATATTATTGTTTTGTTAGAACTTGTATATTGATATATAAATGATTTTATAATTTTCAATACAATTTTTTTATATTTATATTAAGATGATATTTATGAAAATTCTGAAGTTAAATTAAATATTCCATAATGAAATCATACAGTTGTAAGAGATTTTGATGAAATAGAGAAGGACTATAATATGATTAAAAAACTATTTTCTTTTCCCGATGCGCTTAATAATTTAAATCGATCTATTACCTCTCGCTTAGCTTTCTTTTTCTTGCTCCATATTCAATGTTAATAAGATCTCCTTCTATTTTCCGCCTATAGGTGATTTATATTGCTTTTCATCTACATTTTAAATACAGTTTTCAGATGTATACATGCATTTATATTACTCTGAATATCATTAATTCTTTATGTCGAGCCTAGAACACATTTCTAAGGAGGATAAAATACATTTATGTGTTGTCAATTACACATATACAGACACACACAAAAAATGAATGCAGTATCAAAACAACAGAGATATGCACAATTAGAATCATCTGCCTGCCTATTAACTTGGTAAAAGGATTATTCAAAGAATGAATGAATTAGAAATAGCCTAATATCATTCTGAACACGTTCTAATTGACATTATGGAAGACATTGGGGACAAGAATGAATATAAATTACTGTTATTTGACAAGGATATGAAATTTGATTGTATAGCTTTGTTTTTCCATTCCTTTGATGACATTCTTTAGAAAAATTATCTTAATTTCAGCAAGTTCTCGGTAAAATGACGTTTTCTGTATAACTCTTAATTGCTAAGCTGGGTGTGTCAGACAGTGAACTAACTTGCGAACTTCCCATAATAATGGAAATATAATTGTTTGCTGACGCATAATTTAGGTAAGTAAATAAATGCTTGGAAAGTGCATTATATTTTTTATCATATAAAAGAATAATGTGAGAATGATGGATCAAATAGAAAAATCTAAGAGTTTTGGGGCAGTCAATTGATATACATTTTTAATTTCGTAGGTAAGTTAACCATTAACAATTTGCAAAAAGTTGCAAGCAAATGATTACGTAAAGAGAAATGATAAAATAATACCCTTTTTTTATGCAGTCTTTAGAATCATATTTATTTATTTATTTAACTCGGATAAGATAGTAAGATATTCTTGATGTTTCATTTGCATATAATTTAAAAATTTCAATTTATATAGAAAGTGCTTTATATTTTTTATCATGTAAAATAACAATGTGTGAATTATAGATGAAATAGAAAATTCAAAAGTTTTTGGGCAGTTAATTGATATCCATTTATAAATTTATAGGTACGTTCACCATTAGCAGTTTGCAAAAAAGTTGCAAGCAAATGATTACGTAAAGAGAAATGATAAAATAATGCCCTTTTTTATACAGTCTTTAAAAACATATTTATTCATTTATTTAACTCGGATAAGGTTGCAAGATATTTTATTCTTGATGTTTTATTTGCATATAATTTAAAAATTGCAATTTATTTAGAAAGTGCTTTGTATTTTTTTATCATGAAAAATAATAGTATGTGAATGATAGATAAAATAGAAAAAGCTAAGAGATTTTGGGAAGTCAAGTGATATCCATTTATAATTATGTAGGTAAGTTCCAAAAGCAATTTTCAAAAAACCTGCAACCATATGTTTACACAAAGAGAAATGATAGATTGATGCTTTTTTTATATTCTTGAGAAACATATTTATTTATTTATTTATTTAATTTAGATAAGATTTAAATATATTCTTCACGTTTCATTTACATATACAGTGAACCTCGATTAACAAAGCTTCGACTAATAAAGATAATTTCAGTTTTATGTTCGTTACGTAGATGATATTTTTGCTTTAATTGATGTAAATACAGATATAAATCATATTCTCTCTATTATGAATTCTATTGATTCTTACATTCAATTTACTTTTGAAATTGAATCGAACAATTGTATTTCTTTTCTTGATGTCCTTGTTATTCGCGATGATGATAATTTTCAGACTACTGTCTTTCTTAAACCTTTTGCGGTCAGTTTTCCACCTCATAGATTTTCTTCTCATCCTGCTAACCAGAAATTTGCGTCTTTTAAAACTTTTGTTTTCCGGGTTTCCAATATTTGTTCAACTCCTCAGTTACTCAGTGATGAACTTAATTATCTTAAAGCTATTGCCGTTGATCGTGGTTATTCCCCTAATATTATAGATTCAATTCCTAGAAAATTAACAAAATCCACCCAATCTGAAAGAAAAAACTTTAATTCATATTCCAATACTTTGGTTGTTTTGCCTTTTTTCCCCAAAATCAGTCAGCAAGTTGCTAAAATTTTAAAAAGGTTCGATTTCAATGCTATTTTTTCTCCTGTTAATAAAATAGCCTTTTCAAATCTTAAGCATCCCATTGATCGCTTAGATAACTGGGGGATTTACCAAATTTCTTGTCAATGTGGCCTTTCTTATATTAGTCAGACTAAACGTGCTCTTAGACTGCGTTTAACGGAACATAAAAGGTATGTCAAAAATCAAGAGCTTAAACGCTCTTCCATTGCTCAACATTGTTGGTCTTTACAACATAAGTTTAACTTTTCTTCAGCTACCATCATCCAAAAGTGTCCTTCCATTCTTGATCTTAATTTTTGGGAAGCTTACCACATCATTAAAAATTCTCACTCCATAGTCAATGATTTATCAAGTACGCCTTATTTTCCTAGCATTTGGAAATCTTTAATTTAATTTAAACCTTTTTTCCTCGCTTTTTAGTTTTTGTTTTTTTATTCTCCGGTAGATGTTGCTGCTTGTCCAGCCAGTTGTTAGGCTGCTCTCTTCTCATTGGTTGCTTTCCTTTAGGCGGGATCGTTTCCGTAGCGGCTACATAAGCCTGCGTCTCTCTGTCTCTTAGCTCAGTTTTGCTTTTTCTAGCTCGCTGAGTTTTGCACTGATGAAGAATCTCCATAGTAGATTCGAAACGGCTGTTTGCTACCTTTTCTTACTTTATTTGTGCATTTATAATCGTTGGTTTTTTATCTTTAAACATTTTTGCACAAAGGCTTTATTTGCTATTTTAATTGTTTGAAGCCTTAAAATTTCAGTTTTATGTTTGTTACGTAGATGATATTTTTGCTTTAATTGATGTGAATACAGATATAAATCATATTCTCTCTATTATGAATTCTATTGATTCTTACATTCAATTTACTTTTGGAGTTGAATCGAACAATTGTATTTCTTTTCTTGATGTCCTTGTTATTCGCGATGATGATAATTTTCAGACTAATGTCTTTCGTAAACCTTTTGCGGTCAGTCTTCCACCTCATAGATATTCTTCTCATCCTCCTAACCAGAAAGTTGTGTCTTTTAAAACTTTTGTTTTCCGGGCTTCCAATATTTGTTCAACTCCTCAGTTACTCAGTGATGAACTTAATTATCTTAAAGCTATTGCTGTTGATCGTGGTTATTCCCCTAATATTATAGATTCAATTCATAGAAAATTAACAAAATCCACCCAATCTGAAAGAAAAACCTTTAATTCAAATTGCAATACTTTGGTTGTTTTGCCTTTTTTTCCCAAAATCAGTCAGCAAGTTGCTAAAATTTTAAAAAGGTTCGATTTCAATGTTATTTTTTCTCCTGTTAATAAAATTGCCTTTTCAAATCTTAAGCATCCCATTGATCGCTTAGATAACTGGGGGATTTACCAAATTTCTTGCCAATGTGGCCTTTCTTATATTGGTCAGACTAAACGTGCTCTCAGATTTCGTTTAACGGAACATAAAAGGTATGTCAAAAATCAAGAGCTTAAACGCTTTTCCATTGCTCAACATTGTTGGTCTTTACAACATAAGTTTAACTTTTCTTCAGCTACCATCATCCAAAAGTGTCCTTCCATTCTTGATCTTAATTTTTCGGAAGCTTATCACGTCATTAAAAATTCTCCCTCCTTAGTCAATGATTTATTAAGTACGCCTTATTTTCCTAACATTTGGAAATCTTTAATTTAATTTAATACTTTTTTCCTCGCTTTTTAGTTTTGTTTTGTTTATTCTCCGGTAGATGTCGCTACTTGTCCAGCCAGTTATTAGGCTGCTCTCTTTTCATTGGTTGCTTTCCTTTAGGCGGGATCGTTTCCGTAGCAGGTATATAAGCCTGCGTCTCTCTGTCTCTTAGCTCAGTTTTGCTTTTTCTAGCTCGCTGAGTTTTGTACTGATGAAGAATCTCCATAGTAGATTTGAAACGGCTGTTTGCTACCTTTTCTGGCTTTATTTGTGCATTTATAATCGTTGGTTTTTTATCTTTAAAGCTTCGCGGTTTCGGTCAAATGAGCCGATAATGAATCTTGATTTTGTTTCAAGTGGTCTATTGATCCCCACGTGCAAAGTATTATCGGATAATTACATCCCCAAACCACCTGATTGGCGACAGTGAGAAGATTTTCCTTTTTAAATTTGATGAGTTGTTAAACATAACTTTATATATTCATTTTTATCATTTAAAAACCATTCTGTTGTTGTTAGTCTAAGAGATGTTAAATTCGCAAGCACGGCAAATTTTTATGTACAATTTCTATTAACCGAGATTTCTGATATCCGAAGTACTAGCGGCCCCAATTAGCTCGGATAATCGAGGTTGCATTGTAATTTAGAAATTTCAATTTCTTTATATAGTGGATATTTTCCCCCTTACCGAATTTTTATAAAAAATGTTTTCTTAAGCGTTAAATATGTCTATTAATCTGACTTATGTTCCAAAAACATTGTTTATTTCGAAAAGGATCAATTTAAAAGTAAAAACTAAATTTTATTTTTCCCAATATAATCATTAGAAAAATTATTTGCAAACTGCTGATATTTTTAATTGCATGGTTTGTACTCAAATTTGATGAAAAAAAAATGTGATGTCTGACTCATAAATCACACAAAGCTTAAATTCTGTGCTGCGAGTTGCAATCATTACACAGCTTAAGTATCTGAAATAACTTAAGCTGAGCTGAAAAAATTTTAATATTGAATATTAATATTTATTTTAACTATGGCTTTTGTCTCATTTCACCAAAAACTATGTTTTAGTAACTAATGCTTTTTTTATTATTATTTACCATCGATTTTCTCTACATTCATGGATTTGATTTTTTCACAAAATGCAAAAGTTAATTTTCATTTTATGTGAATACTATAAGTGTATTTTCCGTATTCATTTATAGCTCACAGCATATTCATTATCTAATTTAGAATTCTTTGAAAGCTACTTATCAAAATACTAGTCTTTTACGATGTAACAAAATTTACATTTTGTAGAAAATCCAGTTGATGCCTCATTTTACGAGCAATAAACATACACGTTAAACAAAATCTTTTAAACCGTATTTACTTTAAATGTGATGTATTCTAAAAAATTTTAAAAGCAAGCAACTGGATTGCTTTGTGAGGAGACACGTAACGTGAGAAGCTTCAAAAAATACAACAAACAATTATAATCATATATATATATATATATAACTTGTGTATTATGACATTTTTTAAAAATCGGAATAATAAAAAAATGTTCCATAATAATAACTCTATCGCGTAAACTATCTCAAACAGAATTTCATAAAAAATTATTTCTCAAGTACATGTCTGAAGTAAATAAGTGAAAGGTTTAGTATTGTAAAAATAGTTTTTTTACCAGAGACAATAATATTCTTTTAAAAAATTACATCAATATTTATAAGTTTGAACTGAAATGTCAGCAAACAGTCATCATTATGCAACACAAAAATTGTGCAGTATTTTCATTACAGAATAAAGAAAAATATACGATAATAATAATCATATGCTGAGTCAACGTGTTCAAATTAGGTGCTGCGAAAAAATAGGGATTTTTTTTTTTTTTTTTTAATCACGTCTCGGAACAACATTTTTTTTCTTTTTAGCTCATCTCGAAACAACATTTTTTAAATTATTATTTACACCAATATCTGTTGGAATGCCATTTTAATAGATAAATAACACTTGTTCGGCTAAGCGTGTATTATCACATATAAATATCTTTCAACTGTACTTACAGATAAATTACTTCATTTCGAGGTCACAAAATACACATTTTACTGAAAATAAAAATTACTCTCATTCTATGAGCAACAGACATATATATAGTACAGCTTTTTAAACCCATATTGCTTACTGATGTGAGGCCTTCTAATGGTGTATGCATCCACACTCCCAAAAACTTTTAAAAGCCTTTACGAAAAATTGCCCAGATTTATGGGAAAAAAGCATAACATTAATAGCTTCAAATGAGACAACAAGCAATTCCGAGCATTTATCAGAAAACTAATGCGACATTTTCTTTACAAAATGTAAGAAGGAGAAGGGAAAAAATATATTCTAACAATAACTCTTGAGTCGAGAATCATCTCCAAACAGGATCTTGTAAAAAATTACTCCTGAAACACATATCTGAAATCTATGCGTTGAAATTTAGCGTTGCAAAAAATGAGTCTAAAGCTTGGGCCAGCCTTTTGTCTCTTGTCTCCACCCGAAAACAACATGTAACATGAGTTGGCAAGCTTTCAGAACTTCCACGAGTCAAAAGATCTCGCTCATTCCGTCATCGCTGTAAACCTATTCATCATACAACTTATGCAGTATCCGTTTAGGTTATGCTCTTTGTTCAAAATTTATTTTTTGGGTCTAGCTGACCCAGTTCAATGGGATAGCTTCAGTTTCCAACGAGACTCTAAGCAAGAGGATTCTTCAAGAGAGACTGCTTTATTTATTCATATGTATTCCTCCACCATTGTCCCTTAACTCGTAAACGGATGATATAAATCGATACATTAATGCGGTATTGAATTTCTGAATCATTTTTCATCTGAAACGAAGGGGTTCACTTGTCAGTTTTTTTATTTCTCGGTATGTTTATTTAGTTTTATTTTTGTCATAGTTTCGTATAGTTTATGTGATTATGGGAGAATAATGTATGATGGAAATTTGTATTTTCTAAGCCTTCTGAAATAGACTAATATTTTTGATTTTTGGAGTTTCGCCTAACAGCATTATGAAAATGAAAAGTCATTGAATTGGAGTCATTTTTTTTAAACCTAAATTGCTCATAAGCGTTATAAAGAAAGGATGAGATTTTTTGTTTAATTAAACTTAAATTGTTAAAATTATAATAATAATAATAATTATGCTATATGTAAGTAAAAATACTTATTCTGATTACGTTTGATTAATTTTTTTCGTAATTTTTTACAGTTTATATGAGTGTGGGAGAACAACGTACAGTAAAAAAATTGTATTTTTAAGAAATTTAGAACAGTTTAATATGTTTGTTTCGGAGAGTTTCACGTGATAATATTATGAAACAGAAAGATTTTTCATCGGAGTAATAGTTGAATATAAATAAAATGCAATAATAAATAAAATGCAAAATGTTTAGTTTTTGGGATTATGGGCGAAGTCTATGTGGTAAAGATTTATATTGTCTAAAGATTCATATGTTTGAGTGTTTGAAATTTTGTCTGTTATTAATATGAAAATTTAAATCCATTAACATTTTAGTATTAAAGGTCTTATAAAATTTGAAATTTAATACTTTCAAAAACTATGTTAAACAAGACATGATTTCAATAGAAACACGTATATACAAAATGCAATAACTTAATCTATGGTGTGTGTAACATTTTAATAAGCAAAATGAAAATATAATAAAAAAATAACAGCATTTCGAATTGAATACCTTCAACAGCTAATCCTGAACAAAAAATTTCTCGATAGAAGCACTCAAATAGGTGTTAGACTATAAAATTCTCTTCATGCAAGATTAATCTCTAGAGTTTTATTCTATGTCTGTAGCTGCCTTCATCTCGACAGAACACAAGACGAAAATTACAATGGAAATTTATAAGGAGGAATGCTAGGTTACATTATCTTTTGACTCCTGAAAAAAGAATTGAAAGAACTGAGGACAAGATTAAATTTCTCCTGTTTTCAATTGAAAGGAAGAAAATATCTGTAATGCGAAAATACTGTTGTGAATTTTTATCAAAGGTCATCCCATTGAAAAAGAATAATATTGGTACTTTGGTTATGTAATTTGAAATATTGGCCGTCTTTCTAATCAAACTTTTTATTGATTTTGGTTTTAAAAATATTTAGATTTTTTTTTATAAATAAAATCTGATTTTTTTAAATTAAATTTAAGACTTATTCTTATGATTCAGAAATTCAATACCGCATTAATGCATCGATTTATGTCAGGACAAGCGGAGACACTAAAAACTATGGTAAATTTTTTAACATGTCATCCCATTGAAAAGAATAATATTGGTAGTTTCCATTAAAAAATGAATTTGTAAATATGTCAAAAGCTTTTGCGTTTGTTGAACAGAGCATTTGAGAACTGCCTTTAAAATAATTAAAGTGTTACATTTTAAAGCTAATTTGTGTTTAAAAAATATTGCTGCTTTAATCTATGTTGTCTGTAATATTTCAAAAAGCAAGATAGAAAACAAATAAAAATGCAACTGCATTCGGAATTAAATGCATATCATTTAAATGCATTATTCGACAGTTAATTCTGGACAAAGAAAAAAAAGCTTTTAGTTTAAGTAAAATTTATTTGAAACTATAATATATATTACGTGATTATATGTATCAAAGAAAGTCTTTTATAAGCAAAAACACTGTAGAAATTTGCAAAAGTTAACTCATAAATCAAGCTTTAAATTTAAAAAAAATTTTGTTGGAAATTGTAATATATTCGAGAATTTTTTGTAGGAGATGCTTTGAATATAAACGGATTTAACTCTGTAGTATGTTTTTGGATATAACATTCAGAAAAAGTTTAGCAAAAAGTTATTACATTTAAAAGACTATCATTATAGTTTGATTTATGCTTGTTTAAGTGTATATTTTTATTTATAACTTAGAAGGACTATAAAAAAAATTGCATTTTAAACATTTTTTTTTCGGAAAAACATTCTATTTCTAATTTGTAAAAAGAGAGAAAGAGAGGGGAAAAAAAGATTGGAATATAAATTCTGAAGGTAATTTTGGCGTGCTTCCTCGTATTACATAGCATTAAATATTTCTTTTTGAGCGATACTTTAAAAGTAATATTATTTTTTCCCAATTACTGTTTTGGGGATGTATTTTTTTTAAATAATACAAATAAATTTTAAATGCATTTTGTTACAAAAAATAAAAATTATTATTCATCAAGACAAAGTTTACTTTTATAATCAGTAATTTTTACGCAATCAGTTAATGAATTATAAAAAATATTTTTTTTAAATTATTTTCTGGCCAAATACATGCACTAAAATAAATGTGAAGTTTCAAAGAGGATCGAGATCCTTTTTTCGTTCAATCATTCTTGGGATTTATTCTTGATATACTTGTTCTATTAATATTGCAAAAATACAAGTACTTCATTGAAAATGTGAACAGCAAACGGCTCTCTTCTTTGATTCTCAATAAAAATTAGGAAAGATGATTAACGTTATTTATACCTCTTGATAACACTTTATGGATTTAATCCTCTTTATCTGTGTTTCACAAAACTTGGAATGCCTTCTGTGCAAAGTTAAAATTTGGATAATTTTGATATTCATCCTTGATCGAAGCGTTTTGGTTCGTTTAAATTCAGTGCAATTTTCTTCAAATTTATTATAAATAAAAGATTATCTCCATGACATACTTGTTGGAAATTGGGATTCCTTGAACATTTTATGTAACGGCACCAATAAAAATTCACGAGAAAAAAAAAATCACTCAATAAAAATTTAACCGCAACATCTTTGCACTTTAAAATCTTTAAATTAATAAAAAACTTTTACAAAACTGCGATGCCTAGAACTTTTTATATAAATGCAACTCGAGTTACAAATAAATTTTAGCAATATTACTGTGATTCTAGTAGATTCTTTTTAAAGATATATATTTCTGTAGGTTTACAGAATTTGGTTTGTAGATATACAAACCAAACAGGTTTGTACATATACAACCTTTTTTGTACAGTTTACAGATAAAATTAAAGTAAACATACTGACTTTTTAACTTTACATATGTAGAATTACAGATTTTTTCTGTAGTGTATTGGTTTTTTTCATTGAGTATTACTTTGTTTGAAAAATTATCTTTATTACTAACTTCATATAGTAGTTTGAGTAAATACCAATGAATTTATATCATGACTTATTTTATGTTTTGGTATTTAGAAATAATAACTCATATTTAAAAGGGAATACAATTTCAAAACCTATTTTACCCCCTTCCTCCCCCAAAAAAACAATTATATTTCCTACTAATTTTTTTCTCCAATTTAGAGAAAAATGGGGAGAGGTTATGAAATTTATCATTTACTGTCTTTATACAAAGTTTCATGCAAATAACTTAAAAATTTTTGAAATAAATAAATGCTAAAACTCACACACAAAAAAAGTACAGAAACTATAAATAAAATTTATTTTTCAAGAAGCGATCATATCTTTCGAATAAATCTTGACGCAAACGTATCTCCTAATATTTTATTCTTGACATATCGTAAAGTTTTATTCTAAACTCAACATTTTAATTTTCAAATGTGAAAAAGCATTCATGCCATGTTTATGGGATTGAAATATAAGTAAGGGGGAATACAGCTTTTTAATATCACTTTTTTCTTCCAAGCAGGAATCAAAATTCTCAAAATGTAAAAAAAGTTTTAAAAAATTAAAAAAAAAAAACCTTCCATTGAAGATACTAAATAAGTACACCATTTTGACTTAAATCAAAAGTGGTCCAACATGTGATTTGCAGCCAAAATAAAGGAGAATCTTTAAAAAAAAAAATAGTAAAAACAACTTTATGAGCATCATAATAAAAATAAAAATAAAGTGGAAAATGTTTTAAACTGGAAAAAGCGAGACTAGATTTCAAAATTAAAAATCATTTTTGAAAAGTTATAAAAGCTGAGTATATTTCTTAGACACTCCGGTATATTTTCAATTTCCATTTAAATGGAAAAAGTGTTTTTTTTTTTTTTTTTTTTTTTTTTTTTTTTTTTTTTAAGTATGCATTTTTTCTATTATTATGAAACCAATAATGAGAGAGACATTTGAAAAATAATATTTTAAATGGTTTCTAATCAAGTGTATGCATTTTCGTCTTTTAAAAAGTGGATCTTTTTTTTAACATTAAAAAAAATAGTAAAGTAAGTATTATCTTTTTTCTGATTTCTAAATAAAAAACAATATTTATAAAATGTCGATCTGCATTATTGTAATTTTTTTTAATAAAAATATATTTAAACATATATTTTTATTTTTAAAGCAATTATACATATGATAAGCATAAAAGTAGCAGTAAATATCCACATATGATGTAAAGTATGTGGAAGAGAAAATAAAATGGTGATATTAAACCTAAATGACAACATTGTACTGTGACTGCTTTTTTTTTTTTTTTTTTTTTGGTTTGATTGCGTTGCAAAGTGAATTTGTTTCGCTTTTTTCATTTTTCTTTTTCGTTTTTAAAAATGCTATTAAAAAATTACATTCTTAAATTACTATTAACATAAGTATACCCTGTAGGTTTGTTCAAGAATTGAGTTCATGTCTCTATGATTAATTTATATACGTGAGAACTAATCAAAGAGGAACCACCAACTTATAATGAACTTCATATCGAGACGAACATAAAAACAAGTACCTTTTACAAAGGTCTGTCTAGATGCTTAAATTTCTAGCTATTAAACTGAACAGTACAATCGATTCCATGCTCTGTATTTATTTTAAAAAATTTATTTTAAGAACTTATCCAAATTAAAAAAAATGCCTAAATTAAAATTTAGAAAAAGAACTAAAAATATTAAAAAAAAAAAAAAAAAAAATTGATGTTTAGAAAATGAGGAAGAAAATTAAACCCTCGCTGTATACCTTCAGTTCTAACACCTTGTTGAAAACAAGAGTGTCAAATTTGTTTCACAGAGACAAAATATAAGAAATTAATCGCATGCATTCAGAGTTTTCTTATAACTTATAGAATACCTAAGTAAATATATTTATTTTCTTAAAAATGTTAAAATACTAGATAATTATCATTTAGAAAATGCAAAACCTCGATATTAGATTAATTTACCTTCGAAAATCAAATCTTAGTATCAAATTTTATTATATTAATCAGTCATTCTGTTTTATATATCACAGACTTGGTGCCAGGTCCAGGTGCACTCGGTGAAAATATAAATAATTTTAATGAATAAAAATGTTGTATATGAACAAAGGATCTGTAAAAAGCAAACAGAGGAATCAGTAGACAATACCTCGCCTAAAAATAATTCACTGAAATTCACCGCAAACCTGCCTTCCAATTCACTTTGCGGGGAAATATATTTTACAGGTAATGTAGACTAGAAATAACTGCATATGAGTATATGTAGAACACGTTTAGGAAAAGTAAATATATTTGGAGGCATCAAAGTCTATTTTATGGTTAAAGTATCATGGGTATGAAAATATAAATAATTTGTTAAAGAATAAAAATATTATAGATGAACAAAAGCATTTCATCGGCAAAAGGAAACGTATTTCGCTAGAAAATTCCCCACTTAAAAAGAGACTCATTGAAAAACATGCTTACCGCAAACCTGCTTTTCAACTCACTTTGCCGGAAAATGTATTTTACAGGTAACACAGATTTCAGGAAAAAAAATGCTGCATATATTTATTGCAGCCTGTTTTTTGAAGTGATCGAAAAAATTAAACTGGCGTCAAAGGCGATTTCATTGTTACATCAATATAAACTTAAAAATACTATATGTGAACTAGGGATTTCACGATCTGTAAAAAGAAAGTGCTTCTCACTAGAGTATGCGTCACTTAAAATAACTGTATAAAAATGAGTTTTAAGTCAAGTTGCCGGAAAGTATGTTTTACAAGTATCATAAACTTTAGAAAAAAAAGAGCTGATTTTATGATTATATGTAGGTTTTTTTTTTGATTAACGACACAAAAAGTTAAATGCGTTGTTTAGTAGTTTTAACGGTGATTTAATAGTTACAAAGTCACAGATAAGGAAATATAAATAATTTTAATGAAAAAAAAAATGATTGCTTAATGTTTTAGTTATACTTGTCATTTTGAGCGCTTATTAGCGTATAATTTTTTTTTCTATTTATATGCAATTTTCTACTTATATTCAATGCATTCGAACAGATTTTCTCACTATAAAATGCAACTTTATGCAAGTAAAGATCAGACGGGCATGAAACATCGAATTAAGAAAATTAGAAAAATTAAATTAAATTTACTTTGGTTTTGATTTCCTATTAAATTATGAGTTACAACAAGATGACTTAAGTTTTTTAGATAGAAATTAGCTTTAGGTTATAAAAGAAAATTTTTAGAAACTAACAAAAACAGTTTTTGATATTTTCTACAGGGTGCTATTTAAAATGCATATTATAAAGCAAAAACATGTCTTTGATTAATAGTGACGTCACATCAACGGTTACAATAATCTAAGCAATTAAATTCCACATTTTTTTTAATTTAATTGCAGCTAAAATAATTCTATTTTAATTTTTAACTTATAGAAAAAGTGAAAAATGTATTTTCAAAGGCAATTTATCCGAAAACTGTATTTCATTTTAATACATTTTTATAGTTGTTAAAAGGATTTTAGTACATTATTAAACACTGATGCAGCCTGAAAAAAAAGTTTGCTGTAAGTCGGAAAATATTTGGTGATTTCTTTTGCTATTAATCTCTGGCAAGCGACTAAGACGTAAGTATATCTTTTTTAAAATGCCATAACTTTATCTGAATACATAATTGATACTTTTAATATAAACATGAATTTTGTTATTATTCATTAGCAATCTAAAACATAAGCTCAATGTATAATATCCATTGGAATTCATTTTATTAGAATTTATTTTTACATATTTTCTGTACACCAAATATTATGTTACTTTTACTAGAAATGGATCCAGAAGTTAATATAAAATTGAAAAGGAAGATCCAGTATTAATATATATATATGTATATATATATATATATATATATATATATAAGTATAATATTGCAACCAATTATAACTTTGCACATTAGCTAATTTAAACATGACCACAACTTTTTAAAATATAACTCAGAAAAATAGTCAGAAAGGGGCATTTTTTTTTCTCTTTTGAAACACCATAAAAATCATATAATTTTTCTTGGAAGGCTTTTTTCATACCAACATTAAATCTATATCAATATATCGCGAAAGAAAAATATCAATTTTAACAAAGATCGATATTTTTTAAATTAAAGCATTAAGTAAGCAAAATGTGGCATTGAATAATTTTAAATGTATCTCAATTGGGAATGTAAAAGATTAAAACAATTTAAAACAAAAAACTGAGTGTGACATTAAAAAAACGTTCTCTTTAAATTCTTTCATTTTAATAAATGTGTGCAATTTATGTATGTACTCAATGCATGTTATAGAATGTAAGTGTCAAATGAAACAAAAGTTTCCTTAATTTTAAAGTTTAATATATGAGTAAATTATTTTTTCGTTTAAATGGAAATTCTTTTTAACCATGTATGTTAAAAACATTGTAAGCTCATGTTTAAAATTTAAATACATTATACAATTTTGCCTTAAAAATAAGATAGCTTTTCGAAGCAGAACATTTCTTTTAGACACATATATAATGTGGCAGGAAATTACAAGAACTTTATCCTGGATTTAATCCTGTAACAGAAATACAAAATGTGAAATTCTAGTTAATATTAATAAAAATATATCCACATTTGAATTTATGAATATGCTGTTTGCATCACATTCAAAGACTTTATCCTTTTTTAAAAAATATATTTTTTGTAGCAATAGTTGGATACTTTGTGTTTAAACACTTTCTAAAGGTGTATTTTCAATGTAATTTTCGTTTAATTTAAATTCACTCTATTTAACTAAAGGAGCACATCTGGTATCAATTTATTTCTTTGGGAAAAGGATTTAAGAAAGAAAAATGATAGAAAAAAGTTTAATTCCTTTCTTTAAAAAAGTAATTTATTTCTTGCGTGTAAATTTCGTAAAAAGTATGAAATGTATTTCTTTATCACATAATTGAAATCGAGTCTTTTAACTTAGATTTTTGAAGGAAAAATATTTAAATAAACTCAATGCAATTTTTGTAAAGGAAGTGTAAAAGAGTAATTGTATTTAAAAAGCGTTTAAAAAGCAATAATACCAAAGTATTTTTTTTAAAAGGAATGTATTAAAAATGATAGGACAGCTGAATCTGGCATTTTGCCAGTACATTAAAGGAAATAGCTTAGAAAAAAATTCTGTCAGCATTAATACCTTTAAAGTCAAATCACTTTTGGTTTGAATAAGAGCAAAATTTCGCGAAAATTTCGGGGTATGATTTTCGATCGAATGGAAGAAAATTATGATGAAAAAGTTATATCATTTTTGTGAAAATTAAAAATCGATAGTTTTATAGAACGAGATTTATTTATGTCTAAAAGAAAATTTTATTCAAAAATTCTTTGTCAGTTTAATATTTCTTTGCACCTTTTTATATTTATCTTGAAATATAGTTAAAATTAATATAGTATAAAATTATTCATTAATGTTTGTTACAATAAATACATCATATTTTTTTAAAAAATAAATAACCTGGAATTTATGTAAGTTATACTTTTAATAAATGTTAAACGGCTACACATTCTTTTGGGATGTTTTTTATGCAAAGAATTAAAATAATACTAATAATAAAAATAAAAATACACTTTATTAAAAAAATAAGGGGAGGAGTGAAAATGATGTGTTTTAGAGGTTTTTCTAAGAGGTTCAACTAAATTTGTTTAAAGATTTGCTAGGAATATTTAACAAGAATGAAAAGTGGATGCATACATGTATATTTAAAAACATAATCTTTTCGCATATGTATATTTTTTTTCAAAATTCGAAAGGTGATCTTTTTAAAGATGTTGAAATGCTGAAAATTTATAAGCGTTAATTTTAAAAGACGTTAAAGTGCTGAACAATCGTAAGTGTGAATGTTTAGTGATTTATTTAATACTTTTTAACTGTATTTTTAAGCTGAAAGTAAATACTTATTACATTATTTATACATGTACATGCACTTTTTTTTTCATTAGGAGCTTACATACACGGTAAAAAATAAAAAATAAAATTCTTAAAAAAAAAAAAGGTCGATATCCTGGAAACAAAATTTTCGAATATTCTTTGATTTTCTGCAAAATTTTAGCTTTGGTATTCTCAGGTTTTCAAAACAGAAATTTTCAGCTATTCAAGATAGGAAATTCCCGTTTTCAAGTTAAAATGATAATCAATAAGCCTTTAAAAATAATAAAATAAATAAGTGATAATTATGTATATTAATGCTTATTTGCACAGAACAAGTTTATGCATTGAACTGGATCATTTGATAATTTTTATCACCATGCCTTCTTCGGGATTTAGCCATGGTACTCGCCATTAGAAAATGAATATTCTCTTCCTAACAGTAAATAGCCACATTTTGATAATGAATGATCTCTTCTCTACACCAACTGGCCGCCTTAGAGGATCTGTTCTCTCTTCCTTGTAAACATTGACCAAATTTAGAGAATAAATGCTTCCTTTCAGTACCAACTTGCAAAATTTAGATTATAACGCTTTCTTCCCTACCCTTAACCACTTTTTGACAGTTAATGCTCGCTTTCTATACGCTGACTGGCTACACTTGCAAAATGAATCCTCTCTTTTCTAGACCAACTGGCCAAATTAAGAGGTTGAATTCTCCCTTTCCTATACCAACTGATCACATTTAATGAATTAATTTTTTCTTCCCTACATCAACTAGCCACATTCATGGAATGAATACTTTATTCCTTTCAACATTTAGCTAGTTTTGGAAAAGGAATACTCTCTTCTCTACATCATCTGGCAAAATTTAAACGATGAATGTTTTGTTTTTTCTACACCAATTGGCCACATTTAGAGAATAGTCATTTTAGAGCCACTTCTTAGAGAATTAATATTCTTTTCACTATAAAACTAACCACTATTTAGAAGATTAATTCTTTCTTTCTTACTACAACTGGCCACATTCAAGGAATTGGTATGACCAAACATCCATTACAAAACTTTAACTGTAACTTTTTGTTTACTTACAACTGAAAAGGAACATTTCCTTTTTTAATATTCAATAAGTATACATACATGAAAATTTTAGGTTTTTCCCAGAAAAATTTACGTTTTCTTCTCAAAAAAAAAAAAAAAAAAAAAAGTTTCCGTTAAAAGGCAGAACTTTTCTATAGAAAACTAGTATAAATATACATATATTTTTAATTTACAATGTATTTACATCTTACATATTTGCATACAATATACAGACTTACATCCATCGTATGTATTTCAATATACTTTTTCATCTAATAGCTACGCAAAATAACAATCAATGCAGGCAAAATCAATAATACGACTTTTTTGCCAATAAAGTAATATGATAATGAGTAAAAAGGAATCTTTTGCAAAATATTAATCTAAAAGTTGCTAGCATTTAAGTTTTATTTCAATTCATTTTCAACTCATTTTACTCCAATTCATATTTATTTTCATCAAACAAAAAAAAAAAAAAAAAAAAAAAAAAAAAAAAAAGAAAAAAGAAAGAAAAGAAAAAAAACCTAAAAACGCAATTATAATTATAGTCCCCCTCCCCACCCCACACATTATTAGGGTGATTACATTCTTCCTTCAGTACAAAGTAATAAGCAATTATGTCACTTAAAAGTATACTTATAATCTATAGTATTCGATTAATGAATATACTGTCACAAAGTCCTTTTTAACAATGCAAAAATAATTATATTAGGTGAATTGGTTTCAGCATTATAAAAAAGATAAGAAATATTTCTAATTTAATGCAGAACAATATAATATATAATCAAGAAACAAATCTCAAAAACTCATTTCGTTGTAGTTTTTAAAATTTATACGAAAATTTATCTCTAGGTTTTATTAGCTAATTATAGAGGCTTATATGTTTTTTTAGCAAGATATTAAAAGTTTATTATGAAAATATCCTTTCTCTAATTAATTTGAATAATTTTAATTATATTTTAGCATTATGTCTGATAATATCATTATTGATAATATCACTATTGATTATAAACTCTAGGCATTTTTTCCAAAGAAGAAAATAATAACATAGATTCAAATATAACAGTACGAAAACTCCATTCTTAGAATTTCGAAAAAGGCTAAATTAATTTCTTTCACAGTTATCTGAAAAGTAATTAAAAACGTCATAAATGTAATGGATAGCCACTTTTAATTACAAGAATATTATTTATGATAGTGATTACTTCATATAATTTTTGAAGCTTAATCAAATTTTTAATTAAAAACGAGAATACATTTTTGATTATTTTTTTCTTCTATTCTATGTATTTTTTTCCCAATTGCCAGGATTAAAGCTTGATTATATTTATATAAACTTTAAAAACTATCCTTATTTTGGAATTGACTGAAATGTTAATAATTATTTTTTAATGCAGACATAAAGGGATTAAATAATTTATTTTTTTTAAAATCGCATATTAAATTAACGTATTTTTTAATTTAATCATAATGATTTTATTTATTTATTTATTTATTTATTTTTATTTTTATTTTATTTTTTACTTTTTAAGAAATGTTCCATTATTTTGCTAGTATTTATTAAAAATGTATCTTTATAAATAATATTATTAACAATGTATCTTTATTAAATAAAAATGTTTGTAACAAGCCGTTAGGAAATATTTAAAGAAAATAAACAATATTTAACTCTGATATTCAAAATACAACGGTAATACGCAGATTGTACAAACACAAAATTTTTTAACATTAAAATAAGCAAAAAGTTTTCCTTTACAGTACTAAATCATAAATATTTTTAAATCAAATTTATTTTCTCGATATTATCAACGTTCATGCAAATTAGAATGCATAAACTCAACTGCCAAAATAAGTCAAATTATTCAATTTACCATCAAATGGGACTAATACACAAACATTCCATGAAAATTCAATTCAGCACGTTCTTTTTTTATTTATTTTTTTTTTCTAAAAAAAGAAAAATCACATATCGAATCTATAAAACTACGAATGCTACATTTTTTTGCTTTTTTTTTTTTTTTTATCTCGCGCTATATAAATGCATACACCAATTCCCTATCGAGATCATGTGTAATGATGCCTAAAACACATCATCTTCTATCTCAAGGCAATCATCATTTTGTGACCTTTACGACATGGTAAAAATTGTGTTAGCTTGTCAACACGAGTGTGTCGGAGAGCTTAGGATATATATGAAGTCGTTTTCGGACAAATCTCCCTTTTCCAATAGGCCAAATGAGGTGTGCCATATTTTGCCACTTTTTGAAATAGAGCAGTTTGTTGTAGGTTGGTTTTTATTTTATTTATTTATTTCCTGGCGATAGAGCAATCGTTTTTACTGGGTGTAAAATTCTGTTCTGTATGTTTTCGCTCAATCAGTGGTTGAATTTTATAGATATTTATTTCATTTTGATTTCAGGAAATATTTTTTTTTTGTCTGTGTCCAATTTGAGCTATGTTTTGTAATCAAATCACATTAGATTATTTAAAGGTATATATATATATATATATAAATATTTTGTCATATGGGATAAATAATAGATTGAAAAGCTTAAAATTTTACTTTTAACGAAGAACGCAATGCTATTATTTTCTCTTTTAACCCTTTCGCGACGGGAGCCTTCTACGAAATGTTTAATGTTTTTTCACTTTTTTTTTTTTTTTTTTTTTTTTTTTTAAGAAATTTGTGCTTTTTTAAATCAAGAAAATGCTCTGCTTAAATAAAGCAATTTTTACAGTAAAATTTTACTAGTGGAGATAAAATAAGATTCCTAAGCCTTATACGTGTCGCTCGTTTCCAAGGGGTTAATTGTGAGCTTGTTTATATGAATTGTGAACGTATCTTTCATTTATTAGATCCTATATCATTCGCTTCAAAATGCTGTACTGAATGATTTCACTCAACCAGAAATCAAATGTTATAGATATTTATGTTATTTTGATTTCAGAAGATATTTGTGTTTTTGTCTACGTTTAATTTGCATTATTTTTAGTAGTTTTATCACATTAGATTATTTAAAGGCTGATATTTAGTTATTTTCTTTTTGTAATATGGTATAAACAATAAATACAATAAAACTTAAAATGCCATGCTGTCACTTTCTCTTTTGATTGTGTTCTTATTTGTATATATTGTGAACATATATTTCGTCTATATGGGTGATTCTCAAAATAGGGGACAATTTATGTCTTTCGGCATACAAAAAAAATTGAGAGGTTTTCTGTCATGTTTTTATATTTAGATATGTTTGTCTTAAAATTATTCATTATTTACACTCAAGAATTACTCATTTTTTAGTTAAAAACACATTAAAATAACAGAATAAATGTTCAAAATGTCATTAGCATGGATGTCCACAGCAGCTGTGCCTTGTATATACTAGCATTTTTCAAGAGTTAATATCATGTTTATAAAATAAGACAAATGTTATTCTTTCTTTAAATTAATCAAGGAGAGGATTTATCCAATAAATTTCTTTTTAAAAATAAAATTATAGTATATAAAAAAAGAATTAAAGTTTGTCCTTCATATTCTATTTTCAAAACAAGATCATACTATAACAGCTGGTTATTAATCAAAATTTCATTTTCACATATGCCAATAGTTTGAAAATATAAAGTTTCTCCATGGCAACAAGTAGCCATTTTATCCCAGCCTGAAAATAGAAGCACGTATTATATTTTAAGAATATAAGTTGATAATTAGGGGCGTACATCAATTGTATGTCATTAGAATTGATAATAATTTTCATGTTTATTTTATAGTTAAAATTTTTATTTTACTTGTTTGCATAGAACTTTTGTGTTTTAAAAAGCCCCAGAAAGGACTATTGCATTGTGATTATATTATGGCTCATAATCTTATTTAAATTAAAATTTGTCACTAGCATGGACAAATATCAGTGTCATTAGCATGGTCTTTCTGTCCATGCTAAAGACTCCTATGTGCATAAATGTAACCAGTGCTTATATTGTATCCTTTATAAAGTTTAATTTTACATATAAATTTAGGTAAGGTACCCTGGGGTAATAACGCCACGTTAAGGTTTTACCAAGTTTCACGGCTTAGATTTAGATTGTATTTTTCAAACAAATATAGGATCTGATACAGCAACTCATTGACTATCTATATAAAATAAAATAATTTAACAGATATGTATTCATAAAATGTAATGGCGTTTTTTCTTGACCAATGCTATTTGGCGTTAATACCCACCTATATGGGTAATAACGCCATGAAAGCAAAACTATAAAATAAGATGAAATAATTGCATGTAGATAGCTCAATTCTAAAAATACAAACTCTACAAACTTAGAAATTGACAAATTGCATTCTAAGCTATTGAAAATGTTCATTTTTTGTGAAAGTTTAAGAAAAATAAAGGTGTGGTGTGGGAGGGGGGATGAGGCAAAAGAATATCAGATCGTGAGCTTCATTTTGCTTAAAAAGGACCGCTTAAATATAAATAAGAGAAACATTGCACAGTTTTAACTGTGTTTATTTGAATCAGTATTTAGGATGTAGCTCGGCCACTGTAGGGAATCAACCGGGGTATTAATGTCAATGATTGGCGTTATTACCCGGTATAGTTATTGCGCTGTACATTTTAAATTAAAAATTATCTCGAGGAGATATCCAAAATCTTCAACAACATTTTAAAAGTACATGAAATGCACTGCAAATTTATGTAATTAACAAAGTATTTCCGTATAAAAAGATAGTCTTCACATCACAAAACGTATCTCGCAAATTTTAGATCAAGCGTTAATTTTAGTTGCTTGTAAAAACAATAAGACCTAAAAATGAAACAAATTAACTTGAAGCTGTTTTTTGCGATTTATATGACTCAAAACCCTTCTGCGCAGAGCACATGGGTGTCATTTACCTGATTATTTCATAATTATGCAAAATATAAGCACTTGGCGTTATTACCCCGCCTGGCGTTATTACCCCAGGGTACCTTATTACATTTATTATCCCTATAATATGCATTAAATCTGTCAGAAAATCACAAAGACAGCTTCTTACATTGTTAGTGTCAGAATGTTGCTCATGTAAACAAAGTTTGCTCTTTGGTAATGTTTTTATTCTCCTTATATGTATATATGTAAAAATGGAAACCATTTGCTGAAAAGGAACGCTAATAAATATAGAAAAAATTATTTAAACAGGAAGAAAATAAAAATTTCTTAATATATTTATTCCATGCAATTTGTTTTGTCATTAGCATGGCTCAAAAAATAATAATTATTTTTTTAAGTTAATTTTTAAATATTTAGCTCTGCATGTAAAGTATACCTAATACTATATTAACAACACCTATTTTTTTCAGAAATTTTGCTAACAGTAATTTTTTTAAGATTTCACTTTTGAAATTGTCCCCTGTTTTGAGAATCACCCATATACAATTAAAAACTTGTAAAAATATATAGATGGGACATTTTTTATTCTATATGATGAGTTAAAGCATGAATATATTTTCTGAAGAATGTAATTTGCAGCTGCCTTCCTCAGGTGAAATAATCAAGGATAATCCTAGCAAATATAAAATACGCTTTTCTCCCACTCGGTTTTCCTTTGACATAGTGTGTATGGGACATGCATATTTCAGGTGAAGAAAGTAATTACTGTTTATTTGATCTTAGAATTACATCTTTATTCATTATTTAGAGTAATAAGCTCCAAATCTATATATCTCGTTTTTCATCTAGACTTTTAAAAATACATTTTTAAATTCGCATCGCATTAGAGTAATTAAATTCTTAAACTACACTCTGCGATTGCATCTGTTTTCATTTTTATAACCCGCTTTGTCAAATAATTTTACCTAAACATAAAAATGAATATGAATTCAGTAAATATTTAACTTTTCATTGAAAATATTTTTGTCTATAAGTATTATTATATTGTGGATATTATTACATATTAAGAAACATTTATTTTTGATTATTTATTTTTACTAATTTTCAAACAATTTTTAGTTACAATGATCAGATGAGTCGATATTTTATACAAATTTAAACAAAAACTTTTCAATCAATACATACAAAATTTATTTTCTTTAGGCAGTTAAGAAATAAATTTGCTAGTAATTAAACATTTTATAATCCATGATTCTAATCACTACACCCTCTTTACGTTTACCCTCAATCAGTGTTCTGACAATCACTGATAATTAATCATTCTTTAATCCTCGAAACCAAAACGAATGGGCCACTTTACTCCAATAATCAGAATTAATGAATTGTGTCAATGTAACTGACAACTAAACAGAATATCTTACTTCTCAAATACGTTTAAAAAATTAGTCGTCATATGTCACGTCTCATAATCGCGCCCAGCTGGTATCGGAAAAGCACTTTTCTCGCCCCAAAATGCCTGTAAGCAGTAATTAAACCGTTAAAAGTCGCAATATGTGCACCACCACCAGACAGGCAAAGTCCCTCTTTTCTCTCCCTCCGAAAGGAGTGTGAAGGCGCGGAATCACACAACTACTTTTTACGGTTAGAAGTCGGCGAGTTTTACGTTCTCAGGTTTCGTGTTTTATTGTTAACGACTTTTCCAGTTCAAGGAAGAAAAACTTTATCTACTGCATCATTATAATATTCCCGTCAGGGGTGTAGTTCGTAAAAATAATAAGGTATACGCCCTAAGCAGAGGGTATACGTTTAATGTAGGAGGTATACCCTAGAGTGTATATATTATAGCTTTCTTGAGAACCAGAGGGTATACGGTGTTCCTTTAAAAAATCCAAAAGGTATACGGCGTACATCCCCGTATACCCTCCACTTCATCTCTGGCCCCTTCTCTATTGTCTAATAAACCGCAGAAGAGAGGAGAAGAAAGTATTTCCTCGAATTCAGTTGAAGTTGGGCAAAATACACGTGTGCTCGGAGCCTCTGAAACCCTGAAATTACGAAACCCGGGAGTTCGTAATTTGCCGAGTTCCTGACACTAAATATCCTGTAATGGTATTAAGTGTGATCCGCGGCACTTTGCTCATCTGCTGGCCATTAACGTGGTGAATTACTGCGGGGAAAACCCTGTTATTATTCCGCTTCGCTTACAATTTAATAAAGTCCTTTCCGAAGACAATGCGTTTTAAAAGGAAAGAATGGAACTTGTGATGCATGCGGAGGAGGCAAGCAGAAAAAAAATGTGAAGCAGGGAGAACGATTGCTGAAGGAATTTCGGGAGTGAGAATCTCTCACTTTAGGGGGGAGAAGAATAGAGATATAATGCCTTGATTTCTTGTCATTTAACTTTAAATGATTTATGAACATATGATGGAGGACGAGATTATTTGATTATGAAAAAAGTGTTGGACGTTGGATTTAAAAGCCAGATGTTTGAGGAAAATCATTTCAGTAATTTATGAAATATAAACAGTATATTAAATTTAAAAATTCGACAATCTTTTTCTAGCACTTTTCAACAAAACTGAAAAGTGATTATGCATTCGGTTTGTCTGTTCGTCTATCCAAGCTTTAACTTCTGTAAATATACTCGAATTTTCATTCAATTGATGAAACTTATTTCGGGTCACAAATGCATGTTTGGTATTGTATATGAAGTATGTACAATTAATGGTTCATTTAGAGGGACACTCAAAACAATTTGATTACATTATGGTATATGGGGAAAAATCGTTTGGAGAGTATTTTATTGACATTAGGCTATTTAAAATGTTATTATTCTACTTCGCTTACAATTTAATAAAGTCCTTTCCAAAGACAATGCGTTTTAATGGAAAGAATGGAACTTGTGATACATGCGGAGGAGGCAGGCAGAAAAAAAAGGGAAGCAAGAGGGAACGATTGCTGAAGAAATTTCGGGAGTGAGAATCTCTCTTTGAGGGGGAAAAGAATAGAGATACAATGCCTTGGTTTCTTGTCATTTAACTTTAAATGATTTATGAACATATGACGGAGGATGAGATTATTTGATTATGAAAAAAGTTTTGGACTATGTATTTAAAAACCGGGTGTTTAAGGAAAATTATTTCAGTTATTTTCTGAAATATATATACAGTATATTCAATTTAAAACTGTACAATCTTTTTTTAGCACTGTCCAACAAAGTTGAAAAGTGCTTATGCATTCATTTTTCTGTACGTCTGTCTATGCTATAACTCCCGTAAATATGCTCGGATTTTCATGAAATTGATAAAGCTTATTTAGGTACACCAAAGACTGTTTGGTATTGCGTAGGCAATTGCAAACTACTTCAGTTTTTTATGATATGTAAATAGTATATTAAATTTAAAATTCTACAATATTCTTTTTCTTTTTTACTTCGAATATTTTTCTTATTTAAAATTTTTAACCTTTAAATTTTGATAGTTTTTGGTACTTAAGTATAGGTTTAAACAAATAAACACAAAATAATTAATTTAAATAAAGAAACAGCTTTAAATATAACTTATTATTATATGATTTCAGATGTTACATTGTTTTGACCTTTGATTTATAGCAGTAGATCCGTAAATAAATAAGTAAAAAAAAAAAAAAAAAAAAAAAAAAAAAAAAAATATTTCAAGAACATAAGTTACGTAGTTGAATATTTTCCACATTGCTTTTATTTGCTTCTTTGAAGAAAACTATGCTATTTCATTTATTATAAGAATGTATAGATTTTCTTGGTTAGTTTATTATTAATGTTTATCCATTTATAGTAAATAATATCATACTATTTAATAAATGGCACTGCCTAACAATACTAGAGCTTGTAAGTTAATTGTGTTTTGCAGAAAGATTGCTATTGACGAATGGTGTCAAAATGTTTAGGGTTTTTTATGGAACTTATATTCTATTTAGCAGTAGTACCAAAAAGGCGATTATTAACAATTTAAATTCTCCGTCATAACTTTTAAACGGTTTCCAATTCTCTTTTATAACTTTTAAAGAATTTCAAAACTACATACATGGATAACGAGAATAGTTATAATAATTACTTGAACTGTTATTTTGTTTTCAATTTCGATTTATAGCAGCAGATATATAGGTAATATATATATATATATATATATATATATATATATATATATATATATATATATATATATATATATATATATATATATATATATATATATATATATATATATATATAATACCATTAAAAGTAGACAAGATTCACCAATGGATTTTATCAATAAAAGATATATATATATATATATATATATATATATATATATATATATGTATATTTCAAGATATGGAATAAATGTTTTCACCTTTCGGTTGATTTTTTGCAAGGAAAATCATGCTGATTCATTTATTATAATGATGTATAGGTTTTCTTGATTAATATTTTTATATTGTTTTTCAATATACAATAAATTGGATGTTAAATATCATTTAATAAATAGCATACGTTACGCAATGCAAGACGTTGTAGGACAATTTTATTCTGGACAAAACAGGACATTGATATAATGGCATCGAAATATTAAGATGTTTTTATATAACTTGTATTTAACGAGGACATTATGGAACCTATACTATGATTAGCATTAGTTAAAAAGATTTGATTATTTGATTTTTCTTCTATAACTTTTAAAGGAACATCAAAATTACAAGTCATGATAACAAGGATAACTATATTATAACATGCACAATTAAAATGAGTAAATAACTACAAAACTGCTATGAATGTTAACTATATTGTAATATAATTTGCACTTTGATAATTAGGAGTTTAAGAGTATTTCTTTTTTTAGACTATTCCATAGTTGCCATATTTAAATATAACATATGACATTAACAAATTCATTTAATAATAAATAAAAATACATGCTAGAGAGTATGAGAATGTTCTATTTAAGTACTTGTACAACTGACTGCTAGCTTTGAACTATTTAAAGAATATTTCAAGTAAAAAAAGAAAAAAAATTAATAAAACTAAAAGCAACATAAATTTACTTAAGCATAATTATCCCTTCTCATTAGCAAGTCCAAAAAGAATTCCGCAACAGTTATTTTCAAAAATTTTTATTCATATATTATTTTCGCGCAATAATATACTTCATTATCTCTGCATGTTCGTTTTCGAAAAATCAAAAAGTCTTTCTTCCATTTTTAAATCCAGCTCATTATTTCGAAGAAAAAGGGGGCAAAAATATTAACAATATTTTTGAATCTAGTCCGTAATTACTGGCAGTATCAACAATAAAAAATAATCACCGGCATAAATTACGAAAAAGTAAAAATTAAAACCAAAAAGGTAAGGTGCAGTGCTAAAACCGTTCGTCTTCATTTTGTAACCTGACACTAAAAGTGAAATATGTCCCATGTGAAAGGCTAATTTCTTTTCAGCAGTGATGTTTAAGAGGCAGTAATTTCGATGATCACCTTTTAATGACTCCCAGAATGCTTTAAGAATCCTTAGTGGTAAAGGTTTTAAATGATAAGAACCAAGAGATTTTTTTTTAAATTAAATATGATGGCTATTACCGATTAATATTTGAAATGAACGTGCTGCTTTTAATTGATTTATTTATTTAATTGTTATGTTAATTATATTAAATTATTTAAACCAGTTTATTTAAACTTAAATGTAAAGCTGATACATGATTATTTTATTTAATAGAGAAAATGACATTATACTTAATAATCATTTATTTAATATTAAAATTTCCCAAATGAACAGAATATACATAAATACAAACTTATACGCTTTTAAAAAATATCGAAACATGTTTGAAACAAAACAAATTGAAAAATAAGGACCCTTTGAGAATCCTTAGTAGTAAAGGTTTTAAATGATAAGAACCGAGAGTTTATTATTATTATTATTATATTATTATTCAATTTAAATATAATGGCTATTACTGATTAATATTTAAAATGAGATAGTTTCTTTGAATTGATTTATTTATTTAATTGTTTTGTTAATTCTATGACTTTACTTAATACAGTTTATTTAATTTTTAAAATACCAACTTGGACCTGATATACATAAATACCAACTTGGACATAATATACATAAATACAACTTAATTTTAACAAACATATAAACATGTTTTAAACAAAACAAATTGCAAAAGAAAGATCCTTTCAGAATCCTCAGTGGTAGATGTTTTAAATGATAAGAAACAAGAGATTTTTTTTTTTTCAAAATAAATATGATTGCTATTACCGACTAATATTTTTAATGAGAGTGCTGGTTTTAATTGATGTATTTATTTAATTATTTTGTTAATTATATTACTTTATTTAAACCTGTTTATTTAAACTTAAAATGTAAAGCTGATACATGATTATTTTATTTAATAGAGAAAATGATATTAAATATAATAATTATTTATTATTTTTAAAATTTCCCAAATATAGATAATATACATAAATAGCAACTTATACATAGCATACATAAATTCCAACTTAATTTTAAAAAGCATATAAACATGTTTTAAACAAAAAAAAAAAAAAAAAAAAAAAAAAAAAAAAAAAAAAATGCAAAAGAAGAACTCTTTCAGAATCCTTAGTCGTAAAGGTTTTAATTGATAAGAACCAAGCTATTTTTTTTTTTTTCAAATTAAATATGATGGCTATTACCGATTAATATTTAAAGTGAGAATTCTGCTTTTAATTGATTTATTTATTTAATTGTTAGGTTAATTATATTAATATACTTGAACCCGTTTATTTAAACTTAAAATGTAAAACTGATACGTGATTATTTTATTTAATGAAGAAAATTAGATTAAATTTAATAATTATTTACTTAATATTAAAATTCTCTAAATGTATATAATGTACATAAATACCAATTCATACGCTTTTAAAAAACATATAAATATATTTTAAACAAAACAAATTGCAAAAGAAGAATTCTTAAAGGTAAAGGTTTTAAATTATAAGAACCTTTTTTTTTTTTTTTTTTTTCGAATTAAATATGATGGCTATAACCGTTTAATATTTGAGATGAGAATGCTGGTTTTAATTGATTTGTTAATTATAACACTTTACTTAAACCCTTTTATTTAAACTTAAAATGTAAAGCTTATACATGATTATTTTATTTAATGAATAAAATGAGATTATAATAATACTTAATTATTTAATAATTATTAAAAGCTCATAACTGCACTTAATATACATAGATATTAACTTATACGCTTTTAATAAACATATAACCATGTTTTAAACAAAATAAATTTTATTTAACGAATTAATGAGACCAAATTTAAGAACTTTTATTTAATATTAAAAGTTAAAATATGCATCATATACATAGATGGTAGAGATAGATATTATACAATTTTATTTTTATCCGTGCAGCTTATTAAATTTAATTTTTTTATTAAATAAAACTACTGTACTAATTTCCATCAATTACAAGGAGCTAAAATAAAACGACCAATACAGTAAAAAAATAGTAACATTGTATTTAAATAAGAAATGGGATTTCTGGCATAAAATGATTGTTATTGTTTAAACGAAAACATTTATTGCTTTTATTTTCTTTAACGTACCACACTTAAAAAATAAAGAAATGAGAAAAGTATTTCTACATCTTTTCAAATACGCCTGCAATAATGAACAGAATTTTTATAATTTGTTTACTTTGTCATTGTAATCAAGTAAATAAATAATAATAAGTATATGGAATTAGAAGAAATGAATTAGAATTTCCATGTTTTTCCTTTGAATCAATTTACTTTAAGCATAAGATGCACTCTATGAATGATAAAAATTGCATCGCGATTTCAACATTTTCAGTTCTTTTAAAATCATTAGATATTTTTTTATGAATATACTTGCAGATTATTCCTAAAAAAATCTTTGTTGCAGACATTTTCTTTTAATTTTTCCTTAAAACCATTCGAGGGATATTCAATATTACTTTTTTAATTCAAACAAGCTATCGGAATATTTAAAAGGTAGAAGATGTTCAGACTTTTTTTTCATTCTTTTTGTCTTGCACACGGGGAACTAAATCGATGATGAGGTAAGCAATTCACACGTGCTAGTTATCATCCTACTTCGTATTTATATAAAGCTAAAACTTTCAAAATACCCATCTGGATGAATAAGAAAGTAGCGTATTAACATACTATTTATTTCGCGGACAGCAAAAGCTACTTATAAAAAAATAATAATAAAAAAAGGAACACTCGTATTGAAAAAGAAAACAAATTCTGGGGTAATATAAACACCTCTTTCACCAGTACTCTTCATCTTTTTTTCTTATATATAAATTGTGGACATGAATGAAAAAAAAATGTACTAAAAAAACGTCGTGCAAATTTCAACGTTACCTTTATCGACAAAGCGAAAATAAAATTTAAATAATATTGGTTGTTCTGAATAAATCAGAAGAAAATAAACATAAACGGTCAGAATTTAAAGTAAAATGAGACAAAATGGTAAAAAAAAAAAAAAAAAAAAAAAAAAAAACAGCATTTACAGTACCGGTTTTTTTTATTCTTATTGTTGAAAATTCTTCTTTTTATATTTATTTTAAAATTCAAGTTTTGTGTATACTAAGTCGCTGATTTTTCTCGCAAGGTGTTTAAATTCCGTTCTAAAAATACCACTGTTTGTTTATGCAGTTCGCATCAGGTAAATATATTAAATAATGTTCTAGCAAAACTATGTATGAAAGATATGAAAGATGAAAGAAAAGAAATTACTATGCATTTAAACTTCTGTGAATTCATATTTAAGTTGATTTATTTGAAGAAGAATTAAATAAGAACGTTGAAAAATATGCTTTATTTCTTGCATGAGTTAGATAAAAAATAAATCGTAAAAATAATAAAAAGTTTTTTCATTCCATTTACTGATAATGTCATGTTGTGTCATGTTATGAGTGTGTGTGTAACTTTTACACTACAATCAAAGATAACATGTTAGGAAATCATTAAACTGAATACTAATTATCTTTTATGATAAATTCTCCACACAAATAAATACCTTACCTTATACATGACAAAATAAATAAATAAAACACAAAGAAAAATGTTACAGAGAACAAAACAATAAAACTATACTGTATTCGCTATTTTTCTTATTTTTCCTTAAGATCTTCCAAGGGATATTTAATATTATATTTTTTTTTCAAACAAGTTATCGGAATATTTAAAAGGTAGAAGATGTTCAAAACTTTTGTCTCTTTTTTTTTTGTCTTGCACACGGGAACTAAATCGATGATGAAGTAAGCATTTCACACGAGCTAGCTATCATTCGACTTCGTATTTATATAAAGCTAAAACTTTCAAAACACCCGTCTGGCTGAATAAGAAAGTAGCGTATTAACATACTATTTATTTCGCGGACAGCAAAAGCTACTTATAAAAATAATAAAAAAGGAACACCCGTATTGAAAAAGAAAACAAATTCTGAGGTAATATAAACTCCTCTTTCAGCAGTACTCTTCATCTTTCATTTTATATACAAATTGTGGGCATGAATAAAAAAAAAATGTACTTAAAAAACGTCGTGCAAGTTTCAACGTTACTTTATCGACAAAGCGAAAATAAAATTTAAATAATATTAGTTGTTCTTAATAAATCAGAAGAAAATAAGCATAAACGGTCAGAATTTAAAATAAAATGAGACAAAATAGTAAAAAAAGAAAGAAAAAAGAAACAGTGTTCCGTTTTTTTTTATTCTTATTGTTGAAAATTTTTCTTTTTATATTTATTTTAAAATTCAAGTTTTATGTATGCTAAGTTGCTGATTTTTCTCGTAAGGTGTGGAAATTCCTTTCTAAAAATACCAATGTTTGTTTATGCAGTTCGCATCAGGTAAATATATTAAATAATGTTCTAGCAAAACTAAGTATGAAAGATATGAAGGAGAAGAAATTACTATGCATTTAAACTTTTGTGAATTCATATTTAAGTTGATTTATTTGAAGAAGAATTAAATAAGAACGTTGAAAAATATGCTTTATTTCTTGCATGAGTTAGAAAAAAAATAAATGGTAAAAATAATGAAAAGTCTTTTCATTCCATTTATTGATAATGTCATGTTGCGTCATGTTACGAGTGTGATGTGTGTACCTTTTACACTACAATCAAAGATAACATGTTAGAAAATCATTAAACTGAATACTAATTATTTTTTATGATAAATTCTACACACATAAATATCTTACCTTATAGATGACAAAATAAATAAATAAAACACAAAGAAAAATGTTACAGAGAACAAAACAATAAAACTATTTTGTATTCGCAATTTTTCTTATTTTTCCTTAAGATCTTCCAACGGGTATTTAATATTTTTTTTTTTCAAACAAATTATCGGAATATTTAAAAGGTAGAAGATGTTCAAACTTTTTTTCTCTTTCTTTTTGTCTTGCACATGAGAACTAAATCGAAGATGAGGTAAGCAATTCACACGATCTAGTTATCATCCGACTTTGTATTTATATAAAGCTAAAACTTTCAAAACACGCATCTGGCTGCATAAGAAAGTAGAGTATTAACATACTATTTATTTCGCGGACAGAAAAAGCTACTTATAAAAATAATAAGAAGAAAAGAACACCCGTATTGAAAAAGAAAACAAATTCTGGGGTAATATAAACTCCTCTTTCAGCAGTACTCTTCATCTTTCCACTTATATACAAAATGTGGGCATGAATGAAAAAAAATGTACTAAAAAAACGTCGTGCAAGTTTCAACGTTACCAACAAAGCGAAAATAAAATTTAAATAATATTGGTTGTTCTGAATAAATCAGAAGAAAATAAACATAAACGGTCAGAATTTAAAATAAAATGAGACAAAATAGAGAAAAAAGAAACAGCAGCAGTTGCAGTTGCGGTTATTTTTCATTCTTTTTTCTCTTATTGTTGAAAATTCTATTTTTATATTTATTTCAAAATTCAAGTTTTGTGTATGGTAAGTTGCTGATTTTTCTCGCAAGGTGTGGAAATCCCATTCTAAAAATACTACTGTTTGTTTATGCCGTTCGCATCAGGTAAATGTATTAAATAGTGTTCTTGCAAAACTAAGAGTGAAAGATTTGAAAGAATAGAAAATAATATATATTTAAACTTATGTAAATTCAGATTTAATTTGGTTTATTTGAAGCTTGCTTTCATAAGAACGTTGAAATCCTTACTTTATTTCTTGCATGAGTTAGAAAAAAATTAAATAATAAGAAAATCCAACGAATATTTTTATTCCATTTACTAAAAATGTCACGATTGTAATTGTGTGTGTTATTCTTACACTACAGTCATAAATAGTAGGAAAATAACAAACAAAAAATTAATAATTTGTTTAATGTTAAATTCGGCACACAAATAACTAGCTTACTTTATATACAGCAATATAAATCAACAAAATACAACGAAAAATGTCACAAAGAACAGTTTGGCGTTGCATATCCTTAATGGATTTTGCGCCATAAAACCCCATATAACTAACCACAAAGAACAGAACAATAAAAGTGTACTGCATTCGCTTCTTATTTTAAAATAAAAATAGCTGTTGTTCTAAAAGGATGAATCTATTGTATATTTGAATATGTTAAGTCTGGAAAAGCGTACGCATATTCAGCAATTATGGGCAAACATTGCGCTACATTCTACCGTGTAAAAAATAAAAAAGAAAAAGAAAAAAAATAGTAAAGTTATTATATAAAATTGGTGGTAACATGATGCCTCCAATTTTATGGTGTAATTTACCTTAAAAAATGCTGCTATACAAACTTATATAACTGATGTAATATTGCGCATTAGTGTAACGTAACAACAGTTACATCGGTTAAATTATTTAATAAAATGTATTCAACCGGACTGGTAATTTAGTATATATATATATATATATATATATATATAATTTTTTGTATCATTTCATAAGTGTTACATGATGTAAACCAAAGAAAGTGTAGAAAATAAAAATATGGATCGTTTGTATAGCCCTAAGTTTTAAAAAAATGAACAATTTTCATTCTTCTCCAGAGTGTAGTACACTCCAGTAAATGATCCGAATTTAAAATAAGTGGAACTAAAATGTACATGCACCAATTATAAAAACCAAAAAAAAAAAAAAAACTATAAATGTAATTTTCAGAAACGATAATATGAAATTATTCAAATATTAATGTATTCAAACTCATAGTTAATGCAATTTGAGAAAATATCATTTGAATTCATCAATTAAAATTGTACTTTAACTAAACCTTACGCAATTAATTAAAAACATACTTTTTGATTAAAGTTAGCTGCTCTGTCAGCTGAGTTAATTTGACTATGCAGCAAGAAATAATATCATGGAATTTAATATAAAAAATAATAATGCTGGTACAAGTACGAGATTATGAGATTTTAATTATAAAAGAAAAAAAAAATAACCACAAGCAGTTTTTCCTTAAGCTAAGAAGGCTGTGTTCATGTATGTAATTTTCACACTGTAATTAAAAATCGCGTAGTAAGAAAATGCTGCAAAAATACAGAATAAATAAAAATAAAGAATAAATAGAAAAAATGAATGTAATATTAAAAAAGAATATGAAATGTTTGCATGGAGAAAAAATATTTAGTACAAGAATATACATGTATTTCAGTATAAATATAACACACACACACACACACACACATATATATATATATTATAATATTATTTTTAACAATATTATAGTACAATAACAATATTAGATATAATATACATCATATATATAATATAACGTGTATAATAAAATATATTTCTGTTGATAAATAAAGAAATGCTTTAGATTCTGAAAATCTATTGTTTTCGTCGTATTATTTCTACAATAATAAGAACGAAATAAAGTTAAATAAAAAATAAATAAATAAATATACGAATTCTTGATATCTACAGATTTTTATTTTTTGTGCTGAGATTTATTAACACTTTAAGGGGTTATTATTGTTATTTTGAAACACGATAAACGAAAATGAGACCATACACAACTTTTATCTTACTAAAATATTCTTCTTATATGATCGATATGTCAGCCATTAAATAAACTGAATATTGTAGTTCGAAATTAGTAGTGATGAAAAGTTTTTAGTATCAATAATATGGTACTACGAGTAGCGTACAGATTCTTTAGAGGGTCTATTCATGTTAGTTCATAGAAAATATATGTTATTTTGTCGAATTTTGTCAGAATATGCTTAAAAAGACAAAATTAAGCACCTTATAATAATATCGAAAACCAAACACTGTTTATACATATGTATATACACATGTAATATAGTTTTTTCCGGGGGGGGGGCATTTTAACAACAGTAAGTATCTTTTACCATTGGCTTCGTTTAAACCGCCTCTGCTTTACCTTCGAAGTCATATTTAAGATATCAAAATCTATAGAACAATAAGGTAAAATGTAGATTAGAATGAATTTCAAAATCAGGTTATAAAATATAATACTTTGTTTTATCAATTGCAATCTTTCATTAACTAATATATTCTGCACTATTGAATGAAATTATTAAATTTATCCGATATCCTACATCGCTTCCAATTTCCACTTATAATAACAAAACGGCAACAAATAATAACATGATATCTGACGTAAAAAAAAGGACATAAAAATATAGAGAATGACAAGAAAGAATGATATTTTAATTACAAAAGAAAGAAAAAATCGCGACATGATTTTTCTTCTTAAGTTAAGACTGTTTTATTCATATATGTAATTTTCCCATGTAATTAAACATCAGATGATAGGAAAGTGGCATAAAAAATTTAAAAAAAAAAATGTTACAAAACTTTTAATCGTATACCTCGCAAAAAAAAAAAAAAAAAAAAAAATCTTTGATTTAAAAAGAAGCTAAAAAACTTGAATGTAGCGTTGAATTATCGTTTTTTTAATCTGATGTTTTATGATAATATGTATGCTTTTTTTTTTTTTTTTTTTTTTTTTTTTTTTTTTTTTTTAATTTTCATGTTAGCATGTTGTTGTGGTCTTTTCTCAGTCTAGATTTAATCAGGTTACATTTAATAAAATGTTACTACATTTTTTTTTTCTTTTCAAATGAGATTTCATTCTTTTTTATTGGAAACTGTCTTTGTTTTAAATACATTTATTTTGATAAAATAAAATAATGTAATATTTTAAATTTTCAAAAGAGAATGTTTTTATAGTAATTTATCAAAATAAAAAATAACAGAATAAAATTAACCCTTAGCACTCCGTTGTCTTCGCTGCGGAGACATCATCTTTCCTTTCAAAATTTGTAGTAAATTAAAAATAAAGACTTTTCCAGTAATAAAGGAAATTAAAACTTTCCTTATTTTATCAGAGAATTTTTGAATTTGTCTACTTCAAGGTAAAAAATGGTGCTAATCGAATGTAATTCGTGTAAGCGGCACCGGAGACCGAAGGCTTAAATTTCAAAAGAAGGTTTTGTTTAAACTCTAACACCAGTAGTAAATCTGTTTGAAATAGTTAACTTACACCAGAATTTATTAGAAAAAAACGAACTTGCTAATTTTCGCGTACAGACGGCTCTCGGAAATTCGAAATAGGATAAATTGAATCTTCGTTATTTTCGAGCTAAACATGAAGTCCCGAAATTTTCAATGGCAGAATAAAGTTGAAAATTTTCATTTAACCGAGCTCATTTTTGCTAGACTTCATTTAATTCGATCTAACCAGATTTCCGATGTTTCATTTTCCTTTACTATTTCACGGACTTTAGATTCTTGAGATAGCTTTATTTTAATTTCTACAGAATTGTTCCGAATTGGTATATATACAATCCCATGCATTTGATATCCGCTTTCTTAGTGCCCCGTCAGTCCATCACCTCCATCTCTTTTACCATTGTGCTTGTTCCTAATCCCTTAATTAGCTTATGTGTTTATATCCTTTAATTTAATATTTAGCAATATCAGACTGTCTAACGTAGTAAACTAAAGTAATTTTTTAAATAACACTGCAGGTATGACGACGAAGGTGCTGGTCAATTGGATCGTCTTGTCGTCTCACGTTCAGTCATACAACTCATCAAACTAAATAACCGCACCCCCGGTAGTTAAGGACTTGTTTATCGGTAATAATAATAATAATAAATAATAATAAAAATAATAAATAATAATAATAAATAATAATAATAATAATAATAATAAATAATAATAATAATAATAATAATAATAAATAATAATAATAATCAAATCAAATAACTGCACTCCCGGTAGTTAAGAACTTGTTCATCGGTAATAATAATAACAATAATAATAACAATGAAATTAAATAACCGCACCCCCGGCAGTTAAGAGCTTGTTCGTCGGTAATAATAATAATAATAATAATAATAATAATAATAATAATAATAATAATAGAACAGACAAAAACAATATCAAAGACAAATAAATAGATAAATAAATCCTAGAACAAGGTAGAAAAAAATATATTTTAATTAAAAATAACAATAACATATTATAAAAAAATCCGTATATGTGATATGCATATGCGTGTAAAATCCGTATATGTAATTTTTAAAATGTAATTAAATATAAGATGATAGAAGAGTAACATAAAAAAGTAAAATAATAAACAACAACAACAAAAAAAAAAAAAAAAAAGAAAGAAAAGAAAAATACAGTACAAAAAAAAAAAAAAAAAAAAAAAAAAAAAATTAAACGTTTATTTTGTAAAAAAAAATTCATCAATTTAAAAAGAAATAAAAAAAACTTGTATAGAACATTGAACAATCTTTTTTTATTTAATCTCGAATTTTATGACAAATATACAGGGTGATTCATAAAAGATGGGCAGAACTTTAAGGGGTTATAGTACACTTAAAGACAAATAATATTAAATAGGAGACTAAGGGTCCCAGACGTATTCCCAAGGAGATAGGGGGCATTAAAGTTTAGGGTCCGAAATTTCAAATGATTATAAAAAATGGAAAAATTGGTCGATTCGTTTGCGGTTTTTGCAAAAAATTTTCTTTATGCCAGTATTTTCTTGAAATAAAATTTTAAAGTTCAATTTCAAAAAATGCCGATAGGGGGCGCTTTAGACTTTGGAGTAACAAACAACTATTTTTTAACGTTATTTTTTGTATTTCTTTAAATGATTTCGAAAGCTTAGACTTAAACTTAAATTTTGATCTAAAAATCTGAGTCCTAACGAGTAGTTAAGTAGCGTAAACTGAAATTTGAAATTTGAACCCCTTCTCCCCCCAGAACAATAATTAGTTATTCCCGATCTTTGTGTCGTAGATTAGGATCTAACTACTGCCGCGTTTTGCTAAAATTATTCTTTATGTCAGTATTTTCTTGAAAATAAATTTGAAAGAAAATTTTCAAAAAATTCCGATAGAGGGCGCTTTAGACTTTGGAGTAACGAACAACTATTTTATACCGTTATTTTTTGTGTCTCATTAAATGCTTTCTAAAGCTTAGACTTAAATTTTCAGCCCAAAATCTGAATCGTTAGACGTGGTTAAGTTTCTGGGGAGAGGGGTTTGAAATTTCTACTCCTGAGCACAGTTCAGTTTACCATGTCCACACATTGCGTGCTGTGATACGAGGTAAAAAGGCACAAATTAGGATTATGTTACCAAAGCATATTTATTAACATGTAATTACAATAAATGTTCAAAATTGTGACCACCAGAGGTTATGCACGCAGAACAACGGCGAAGAATGGAACGGCGAACATTCGCGAAAACATCAGGCTTTTCGAGCACTTCCCCTACAGCGGCAGAAAGTCTGGCGACCAGTTCCTCGGGGGATTCCATGGGTGTCTCATACATAAGAGCCTTCAATTGTCCCCAAAAAAAGAAATCGAGGGGTGAAAGATCTGGCGAGCGAGCAGGCCAAGCAACAGGACCACCTCGACCAATCCATCTGTTCGGAAATGTGATGTCCAGATAGTTGCGGACGTCTCGTACGTAATGGGCTGGCGCTCCATCGTGCTGGAACCACATGACCCGCCGGATGCGTGGAGGAACAACGTTTAACAGGTCTGGCAGCACATGTTGCAGAAATGTGAGGTATGTTTTACCGTTGAGGCGTTCAGGAAGAAGGTACGGTCCGATTAGGTGGTCTCCGAGGATTCCTGCCCAAACATTGATGGAAAAGCGTCTCTGATGAGCATGTGGATACGTAGCATGTGGATTGACATCCGCCCATACATGTGCATTGTGTGTGTTAAATGTACCTTCACGTGTGAAGGTACATTCATCGGTGAAAAGCACAGTTCGTCCAAAATGTGGATTTAGCGCGTTCTGCTGCAGAAACCAGCGGGCGAATTCAATACGATTTGGATAATACCCTGCAGACAGTTTCTGGACTCGTTGCACATGAAACGGGAGCAAATGTTCATCCTTCAGTACCCTCCAAGTCATGGACTGTGAGGTATCCACCTGCCTAGCCACTGTTCGTGTACTTGTACTTGGCTGCGCCGCTACTACATCCAGAATGGCTTCTGCAACAACTACTGATTCGTCCTTTTTTGCACGACCTGCATTCGACCGGGAAGCGAGAAATGATCCCGTCTCACACAACTGTCTGTGCAAGCGCTCGAAAGTTTTGCGGTTAGGCAACCGCCTGTTGGGAAATCGCTCTCCGTACATTCGTTGTGCCTCTGCACCATTTCCATCTGCCGCTCCGTAACTTAAATGCATCTCAGCCTTTTCCTTATTCGTGAAGGGCACCATCTTCCGATTCATTACTACAGCGACTTACACTTGACTCACCGTTCAGTGGTTTTTATGCCTGAATCGTGTCGAAATTTTGCATACGTGTTCTTCTTCTTCCCCATTTGACATTTGCATACTTTCTGTCTCCTTCTTCACACGGTGACTAGCGTCAGGAATGGAGCTTTAACGTTTGCATGAGCGACGTTTCCAACTGTGCCAGTGCCTTTATGAGTGAATTCCGACTATGCAGTCCTTGACGAAAGTTGTATTTTTGCCTCGTATCACAGCACAGAATCGTTGGGCATGGTTAAGTAGTGCAAACTGAACTATGTTCAGAAGTTGAAATTTGAACCCCCTCCCCTCGTTACTGAACCACACTCAGCGATTCAGATTTTGAGCTAAAAATTTAAGTTTAAGTCTAAGCTTTAGAAAGCATTTAATGAGACACAAAAAATAACGGTATAAAATAGTTGTTCGTTACTCCAAAGTCTAAAGCGCCCTCTATCGGAATTTTTTGAAACTTTTTTTTAAAATTTATTTTCAAGAAAATACTGACATAAAGAATAATTTTAGCAAAACGCGGCAGTAGTTAGAGCCTAATCTACGACACAAAGATCGGGAATAACTGATTTTTGTTCTGGGGGGAGAAGGGTTTCAAATTTCAAATTTCAGTTTACGCTACTTAACTACTCGTTAGGACTCAGATTTTTAGATCAAAATTTAAGTTTAAGTCTAAGCTTTCGAAATCATTTAAAGAAATACAAAAAAAAACGTTAAAAAATAGTTGTTTGTTACTCCAAAGTCTAAAGCGCCCCCTATCGGCATTTTTTGAAATTGAACTTTAAAATTTTATTTCAAGAAAATACTGGCATAAAGAAAATTTTTTGCAAAAACCGCAAACGAATCGACCAATTTTTCCATTTTTTATAATTATTTGAAATTTCGGACCCTAAACTTTAATGCCCCCTATCTCCTTGGGAATACGTCTGGGACCCTTAGTCTCCTACTTAATATTATTTGTCTTTAAGTGTACTATAACCCCTTAAAGTTCTGCCCATCTTTTATGAATCACCCTGTATATTTGTATTTTTAAATTTGCATGTTAACATTTTATTGTGGTCGATTCTTAGTTTTGATTTAATGAGATTTCATTCAATAGACTGTAACTAGAATTAGTTCTTTTTAAATTATCCGTTTTTTTTTTTTTTTTTTTTTTTTTTTTTTTTTTTTTTTAATTTAAAGATAGAAGTAGTTTTTACTTTAATTATATTTGTTTTGATAAAAAAAAATAATGAAATGTTTCGATTTTCCTTGGAGTGTTTTTATAGTATGATTCTGAAAGCATAACGATCATAATACATATAAATTTTAAAAGAAAATTTTAATTTAAATATACTGTTTAATAGACATACACAGTTATACTAATTTCTTTGATAGTGTATATTTTTTTAATATATATGAATAATTTTTACATTTTTATCTTAATTTTTTTAAAAGACCTTAAAGTAATGTTGCAATAATACTAAATAATTAAAAATTAAAATTAAGGTACTAAATAACTAAAAATTATATAACTATAAAGTTCTTTGCATGTGTGAAACACGTTTTTATTCAAATGTAGATTAATTTTTTTTTATAATTAATGAGTAAAAAACCCAAGAAAATCTTTAAAAATCAGACATATTATTATAAATCCGTATTTTATTTCAAGAAAAATACAAAAGTAATAATAATTTTGTAGTTAGAAAGTCAGACAAAAAATATTGCAAAATGTGTGCAACTATGTTTACTTACTAATAAATAAAACTGAAAATTTTAGAAATATTTGCTTTATTTTTAAATCTAAAAAATTTTTATAGTGTATAAATATCATTACAAAACCAAATTTTCACTCCTAAAAAAATACAAAAACATTCACACTCTCGTAATTGCAAAACAGATAAAGAATATTCAAAATCGCATGTATCTACCAATGAGAGATTTAACACTTTGAGCTCCGATGGATAAACCACTTAATTTTAATCTCCACAACTCATATTGACAAGAATATATAACCGAATTTATCTGAATTTTCGTGTATATTGTAAGTCGAATCTTCTGTTTACAAAATACTAGTTCTAATGTGAAATTCGGACATTTTGAAGAAATTCACGCGTAGAGCTCAAAGGGTTAAAAATAGATTTTATATACGTATAAAGAAAAGTAGAAATTTTAATTATAATAATTTTATTTTTTAATCGAATAATTTTTTTTTCACTCACTTAAATTTGTCTGACTGCAATACTTGGTTTTTTTTTCTCTCAGTTTTTAATGGTTTTAAAATGTCTATCTCCTGTTTTCAGTATACGTTTCACTTGATTAGGATATTTATCATGATTTTATTAAGACTTAAAATACTTCTCTTATTTGCACATTTCACTAATCAACTGTTTGCCTTTTAAAGATTCAATTTTCTACTCGTCGTTTAAAAAATAATCACATTCTTGTAATTACAAAGTGAGACAGAGAATATGTCAAAGTGTGTGTATCTATTTTGTAAAAAACTTTATTTACTAACAAATTGAACTAAAAACTTTCAACATAATTGTCTTTTTTTTTTTTTTTTTTTTTTTTTTTTTTTTTTTTTTTTTTTTTTTTTTTTAAATTACCAAATGGTTTATTGTGTATAAATATCCTTATAAAATCAATACTTCATTCTAAAAAAAAAAGACGAAAACATTAACACTCTTGTAATTGCAAAGCCAGATAGAGATTATTCAAAATCGCATGCATCTACCAATGAGAGATGTAAAAGTAGATTTCATATACCTATAAAAAAAAGTAGAAATTTTAGTCTTAATAATTTTATTGTTTAATTTAATAAATATTTTAACTCAATAAAACTTGCCTGACTGCAATGTTTATATATTTTTCTCTCAATTTTTAATGATTTTAAAATGTCTCTGTCCCGTTTTCAGTTACATTTCACCTGATTGGGGATATTCATCCTAATATTGTTAATACTTTTAAAATACTTCTCTTATTTGCACATTTCACTAATCAATTGTTTGTCTTTTAAAGGCTCAATTTGCTTCTCGTTGTTTCAAGATAGGGAGCCTTTGTCGTCATCCGCAAGCGGAGCGTTTTCCGCTGCGGTTTTATCACATAATCCAATCAGTGTTTCAGAAGGACATTTCCAGCAGCCAATATTTGATTAAACTCTTAGAATAAAATCGAATTAAAACTAAGGTGTTTTAAAGGACTCTATTATTTTGAGCGCTGTAGTGTAAATATAATCGAAACTGCCTTTTAAATTCTGAATTAAAAAGATGAAATATTTATGAATGACTTTTGGAAACTTCATGAAGGAAATACAGCATCTTTTGTTTATGTTCGCGTAAATTTGACAGGGGAAATACGTAATTTCTGTTAAAGTATAACTATGTAGATTAGTTTAACAAGCATTGATTTTAATGTGAGTGCTGCCACATATTTTTCTTTTGTCGTAAATTACAAGTTTGAGATATTGAACTGTACGAGATTCATTCAACATTTATTTAGTATAATGTATTATTTGATTAAATTAAATCAAGATAAAAATATACTAGATTAGGTAAGAATTTAATATGCATTGCGCATACGTTTACGCAAATTTTACATTGAGCTAAAGAAAACAGCTAATTACTGATTAGACATTGCATTGATTAATAAATATTTTAATGTTTTGCAATTCAGATTTTATTTGGAATTTAAGGGATTCAGTACGATTTATAGGTGTTCTATATGTTGTTTTATATGCTGTTCAATAATGATTATTTTATTTTAATCAATTTAAAAAAAAAGTCTAATAAAACATCTAAACATGCACATGGATTCCAGCTAACCCTAACCACATACCCCCAAAATATCCATATAAATAAGTTTAGTAATAAAATGGTAAATAAAGATGGTATGTAATAATAATATTATACGTGCATTAATTCTTATACTAAAACGTGTATTTAAGTAAAGCTAATTGGCAATATAAATACACAGAAAATAATCAAAATACTGGCAGTTCTAAACATTTTAATGTTTTAATATCGTAAATCCTACAAAACAATGAAAAAAGAAGTTAAAATTTTTCTTCTAAAGAAAAATTAATTAAAAAGCAACTAGTGATTTTTGGTTTATTGAAGCATGGTACAAAAGCATTACGTACTTATAAATTAACCTATAATTTGACATTAAATTTACATGAAAATTAAAATTAAAAGAAATAAAACTATTTCCGATGTAATAAAAAATGCGACATATATATTTGTGTGTCTTTAATTTTAGTCTTTGAAAAAACATTGTTGTAATTTGTTAAATTATTTCTATTTTTATTTTAACGTAACAAAACGTTTCACTCGGAATAAATCACAGCAACTTTGCATAGTATTATATTTAAAGATTTTTTTTTTAAACTAGAGTCAGAAAACTTTTAAAAGAAAAGAAATAAAAGAAAGACAAAGACCCGATTGAAAACGATATGTGTAAAGAAGCAGAAAGAAAGGAGTCAACGAAGTAACGTTTTGGACAGATAAAGAAAAGAATTCGAAGATATTTCCGCTCAAGAATTACAGTTATGGGAAAGGAAAACACAGTCCAAGGAAACTAAATTTCAGGTATTAGGAATACAAACAGAGTTTAAATAAAATAAAATAATTTTAATGCATGTAACGTATTTCAAAAATACACAAAATACAGAATGATATTGATTATCAGTTTTTTTTATTCATAAGAATTTTCTAGTGAGCTAAAAAATAAATTTTTTATAATAAAAATAAATTAATGCCGAAAAAATATATAGTTAAAAATAGTTCTTTAGTCATGAGTTTTGTCTTCCTGAAGACCGCGCGTATTATCCAGTTTATTCCTGGAAAAAACTTTTAAATTGTAATATTAAAAGTAGATACATTAAATAGGGGGAAATGCAGGCAAAGGATTTCCTATATCAGAAAAACATAGCCTAATAAAGTTTAAATTAGCAATATCTAACTTTTTGTCTTGATTTCTTTGTTGATATATTTATAAATTATATTACATGGTATTTATGACAAACAAGTCCCAATAAAAATTTAAATAGATAAGGATAGCCACGGAAGTGTTCCAAATTTATAGAAAATTAAATATTTAAATATTTTTTATCTGTTTTAAATGTTTGCAAGCCAATATAGCACAGGATTTGTAGTTTATTCATATCTCATGCATTTAAATTTTGATTATTTATGGTTCAATAGTCTAAAATTGATTATAATTTTTTAATTAGCTTTTTTTTCCTATTCGTAACTTTCAGAAACTCAGATTTAAGAAAGTTTCAAAAGTGTTAACAAAGTTTGAAATTCTGTGAACTTTCAGCTTATCGCTTAATTTCAAAACAGCTTCTTAATATTTTTTCGAAAAATAAATAAATAAATAAATGAAGTGTTCATGTTCATACTGTAGGCCATAGACACATTTTGTTCGAAAAATTTGCCCTCCTTGTATAGCTCTTTTGTCGGCATTAATTTGACCTTCACGAGCACACCAAGGTTAAAAAAAATCAAGACCATTCCTTATAGCGGAACTTCTTCTCACAAAAAACATCCGGTGCACTGGAGAAGCTAGTGGAATTTTTCGTACAATAATTTGGAAAATAAACAAAATTTTGTTGATTGCAATTCTATTTATGGAAATGTATGTAAAAAAGCAATTTATTGACAGTGTCATCAAGAAAAGATAAAATAAAAAATATCTCAGTAGTACCAAAACTTCAAATGCTTACAGTGTTCATTTCAAATATTCTCTATAATACATTTTGCCTGAATATTAAAAGTTAACTTTATTAGAACTTAAATCTTATTCAACAGCATTTAAATTATAACGTGGTGTTATCCGATTTTTATCACAATTATTTTAGCACAAAGAAGAATTTTTAATTAATAACAAAACTTATAGGAAAAATGTGGAATAAGCTTTTTTTTTTAACTCACAATCTTTGTTACGAAAATATGATTTTTAAAATAAATATCTTTGATTCTGAGTTTTTTTTCTTTTAGTTTAATTGTTTTAAAAATTACAAAATTGTGGCAACCAAAATTGAGATACTTATAAGCATACTTAGTCATTATTTAACTTATTGAACTACCATAATAATATGATGCTCAAAAAGTTTTTATGTTTCCGAATATTTATTTGTGTATTTTCAAATTTTATAGTAGATATGGATATAAAAAATGTCAATTTTATGTATCATATCTAAAAAGTATTTTAAAATTTTCCAAAGAAAAGTATGCTTTTTCATTTTATATATATCGCGGTTAAATAAAGTGTACTTAAAAAGCTAAAAGAAGGAAAAATGTTATTTTGAAATAAATTGTAAACTTTAAAAAGCAGATAAATACAAGTTATTTTTCTATATGTATATTCTGCAGTAGCTACAGATAATACGGAATATAACAGTATGATGCGTATTACAACAGTATTATGCATTATGTACAATAATTTGGAAAATAAGTTGTTCTTTAAATGATTTTAAAACTCTTTCTGATAGCAATATGGAAAAATATTAGTTCAACGGTAATATTTTTATAACATTTCTTTACATAATAAATGTTCTTCTAGCCGATTATAAATGAAGCCAAAGAGTGTTTGTAAAAATTAAATTTGAATTACTAAATTCTGTTTGTATACTTTAAATTGAACTGGTGTAATTTCTGAAAGAACTTAAATATCAAGTATCATAATTAAAATATCTGTAGAAAATGGTATGTTTTTCTTCATTTTCATGATTTTAGTTAGATAGTAAAAAAAAATAATGAGTTAAATTTAGTTAAAAAATCACGAGTACCTGAAGATATTTTTATTTAGATTTGAAAAGTAAATTTTGTTTATACAGAAATACATGTATACTTATGTAACACGATAGAAAACATTTTGTATATTCTTGTAAAAGTAATTTCTCTTGTAATGCGCCATAATATTCTTCAACATTGAAGTTTTTTTTTTTTTTTTTCAAATGCTGTAATGCAGTTTTATTTATAGAACTGTAAACTTTATTTATAGAACTTACGAGACTTGTTAGTTGTACACACACACACAAAAAAAAATGCTTTTTTTCAAAGCATAGTATTTTATATTCACATTTAAATTTTACAACATGTACTTTTAATTTTTTTAAGTGGTACGTATTAATATAATATGTGATAAAATATGAAAATTCATTAATGTATTAAATTCACTAATTTATTAAATTTTGAATTTATTATGAGGCAAAATTTATTTCTTATATGATAGAAGAGACTTTTTAAGAATCCAGAAATTGCATATATATATCATACAAATTACATTAACATTTTCTGTATTTATTTACTATGAAATTATACACACATTAACTGTAAAAAACGATTAAGGAGATAATATTATTTTTATGCATTTTTTAAAGTATTAAATTCGTTATTAATATTTAGTAGATATTATAGAAGAAATTACAGTGTGAATAAAGTTTTATTTTTCATTATAAGAGCTTTTTGCTGTTAGATGAATTATTCAATAGAAAATTTTTCAGAGTAATAGCATCTTATAAATATTTATAAATATTCTTTACAGAAGTTGGTTTGAATGTAATAATATTTTATCTTTTTTTTTTTTTTTTTTTTTTTTTTTTTTTTTTTTTTGTGTGTGTGTGTGTGTGTGTGTGTGTGTGTGTGTGTGTGTGTGTGTGTGTGTGTGTGTCTAACTATACTTTTACAACGATACTTCATCTTTAAATTCAAATAATATCATGCTGGGAAATGTGCTATATCTGATTTGACGAAAAACGTTAATTTCCATATGTTATTAATATTTATATTATTCGAAATACATTAAAAAATTACTTGAATTTAGTATTTTAATATTTAATATCATACCTTAATATATAAAAATGAACGAAAACGGATCCATCATATTAAAATTAAAATTTACATTAAAGTAATAATTTAATTTATTAGAGACAATACTTCCATGTTACAGTGGGATATATTATACTTTTGTACACAAAAATATAATCAAACATATTCAGAAAAACAGCATTAGAATTTATGAAAATATTCTAATTTATTTTTACAGAAAAAATTCTTCAATTTTAAAATGTTAACATTCCACTGCTACTTTGAACCAGACGATGGATTCAGTAAAGTTATCGTAGCAATAAAAGATTCTATGACATCGTATGAAAAATTAAAGGTTATTTTTTTAAAATGTTCTTTTATTATTTGATCTGACTGAGAGGTTCTTCTATTAAAGCTGGTAGATATAAGGTGCCCGGTTAGAACCATTGTCACGCCTATTGGTCTGAATAATCATAAAGTTCAGGCTGTTTTTGCTTATTCAGACGTATGCTTGCTTTTCTCTTACTCTGTATAAACAATTCATAAATACGGTCCAGATTCCGATCATCCTCCTCCTTCCCAAGGAGGCCAGAAATATCCTCTCGTCCTACGTCCTCTAATAAAATAATAGAAAAACTAGAAAATAGAAAATAAGTAGAAAATAGAAAATAGAAAGTAGAAAATAATCAGCCTTAAGGGTGTATTCCGATCAAAACCGCTTATTTTCAGATTTATTTTTCAATTCATTCTTGCTCTCAATTGCACCAAACTTCCAAAATCTCTTATATAGAAACTACATAATGTGCCGTGTTGATTAATTTTTTGATAAAGGTAGAAAATATTACAAAAAATACAGTCAAAATTGGCAATTTGAACAGAAATATCTGAAGCTGGAGACATGGGAACGAAATAATGATCGAACTGAGTAAAGAATTGCTTATAAATCAAATTCTAATAAATTCAGCGAAAAATGACATCACACGGCACCTTATACATCGCTTTTAAAAATCATCTCATCAAGTTTCATGTTTATACTTTGAAAAATCCGTCTGAAAATGTATCAGAATATTTCGAGCTGTTGAGAGGGAAAAATTATTTTTCGAAATACACTCTTAACAAGCCACGATCCCTTCTTTTTTTCGGGAGGATGGGGTGTAATAAACTTACGAAATCAAGAATGATAGTAATAACTCACATTTTGTTTCAATACATAACAAAATATTTAACAATGTACTTAGCGAAAATGCCTTTATACCATAATTTATTTATGTAAAATTTGTCCTTTAAAATTAAATAATAGTCCAGGTTGTTAAATGTCTTGAAAAATATATTGAAAAAATCCTGAAAACAACTTTGACAATGAACTCGCAGTTTAGTTCAATATACTGAAAAATATTTAAAGGTATGTGAACTGAATACAAAAAGAGCTGAAAACATTTTCCTCCCGTAATTTGTTTAACTTTAAGTAATATGTTTAGATTGTTAAATGCTATCTGTTTGAAAATAAAAGAAAATATATTAAAAAATTCCCTAAAGATGTCCCAGCTGTAGCCAAAACAAGTAAAATATAGTCCAAAGTCAAATATAGTCACAAAACAGAAAAATGATAAAAAAGTTATGCATAAACACTAATCCTTTTTTAGCCTTACATTGCGTAATACTAATAATTGGCTCTACAGATAAACAGAAAAAAAAAAGACTTTTACAGATATTACTAATCTAACAAATAACAACGCAAACTGCGGAGTAACATTTACTTGCTTGAAACTGCTCATGACTACAACATCAATAAAGCATCTTTCCGTGTTTTATAGATTTGCCAAGCAAAGGATGAAAGAATTTTCTTTAATATTTTGATTTATATAAAACAAAATTTTTATACTGAAATTATGTTTCTTTTATTTTAAATTTTTAAAATAACTTGATCAAGACTGAGAAGTATATTTATGATATTAAATGTATGAAAAAATAAAACAAAAAGGATAAAATTCTTTCTAGATGTCTCTGCGGAAGACAAAACATGCCGAAATCAAATATAGTCACAAGACAGAAAAATAAACGTAAAAGCAATGCATAAACGTTAATCTTTTTAAAGCTTTGTATTGCGTAATAATAATAGCTCTCTCTTCAGAAAAATACAAAAAGTGAAGCAAGTATAACACCTCTTTTACTGATAATACTCCTGAAACAAATAGAAGGCAAACTGCTGCAAAGCAACATGTGCTTGCTATTTCGCCGCCAATTTCCCATGAATACAACATCAATAAAGCATGCCACATGAACGTTGGAACTGAGCAATATATACTTCATATGCAAATGGTATCCTGATCTTCTCAACAAAAGGTCTGCTCTCGCCGCCCCCCTCCCCTCCCAATCCTTCGTAAACAAAAGTCCGCAGCAGCTATTTTATGGTAAACAGAAAAGAATATTATTCGGAGAGATGAATCTAGGAATAAAAATAAACAATCGACATCGGGTATCGGAGCAAATCCTGGATTGGTCCCTATTCACCAGGTGGGTATACGTGCTTGTATGATTCTAATTTGATTTGCCGCTCTTATTCGAGGAGGTTTTAATTCAAGAGATTAACAGCTACCAATTGAATCTCGGCGTCGGGACAGCTTTGTAAATCCTCTTTCTCTGGGATTCCGGGAATTAAATTATCTTTCTAAGCTATTCAAAAGCAGTTTTCATTGATCCTGATACAGGCCCTTAACATCAGCCATTTTTGCGACAAAGCGATATAGCTTCGAATTGCTCCTTTTGTGAGGATTAATCGGTATGTGCGGAATGGAAGACGCTTGCTTGTGCACACAAGACCTCCTGAGGACGAATTTCCTGGGATTTGAAGGCAGCGTTTTGTTGAGAAAAAGCGAAAACTCAGCAAGACTTTAATTAAACAAGGTTTTACTCCGCTGTTGTATTGTCGTTCCTCAAAAGTATTATTTATAAAATTTTCGTTGTTTACCGTGGTTAAAGATTAAATTTTTATTCATTATCCTCCCAAGTGATTCACCTCTTTCGAAGCTCAAGAAAATTGGTTTTGTGTAACTTTATCCCCTTCTTCAAAATATAAAAGGATTAACTTCTAATATCCTATTGCAGTTTTTTTTACCTTAACGAAGAAAATAAGCAATACCACAATACTCTGCATAATTATATTAAGGTATGATCAAAAGAGAGCCAATTAGCTTGAATCCGTCTTTTGTTGTTAAGACTTTTAACATCAGGAAAAGAGTATTTAAACTGCATTGTTCATGTAAATTATTTCTATTGTTCCGCAGATTTTGTAAGGGTATTTTATGCAAAAATGCAGTCTTTGGTGTAAAAATTCGGTAAATAAATACAAAGTAGTGTTAATGAAATGGAATACAGACAAACAAAACATTGTATGTTTAAAAATTTAATTTTAATCTATACGTAAATTAAACTCTATAAAATAAAGTGAGTATTAACATTTAAATTTGTAAACGAAAAATGTTTTACATTTAATACTTTGATTTTAATTAAATAAAATGTATACGCTACAAACAAAACAATTTATTTGTTTTGATTTCGAAACAAAATACCATCCGATTGTGATATAAATGAACATAATTAATAAATGGATTGATTAATAAATTAATAAATTAGTAATTTTCATAACATGAATCATGAAAATGAGAAAATAAACATTTATTTTTCAACATTTTCGCTTTATTGCTGGAAATATCACTTATACATTTCGAAGACTCTATTGGGATTTAAGAACAAAAAACAAGATATTTGTTATGTGATTGCAATTTTCTCATGTAAAAAAACATCCTTAATTTAGAGTACATAATCAATGTGATATATAGAACGGGATCTATATAGAGTTTTCACTGTTTGCGAAAGTAGATTATGCAATGAAAAGCTTGAATTTCTGCAAACAGGGAAAAGTTCGCAAAAATACAGGTTTCTAGTTGGTCAATCTCGTTTAGCTAAACAGCGAAACATTTACTTCGATTCCGGCTATAGAATTATCATGGGTTTATCACCTTATTTCAACTTTGTTTTAGTGGGTTCGTTGACATAATTAACTCCTGATTATTTATCCGATATATAATTTATCAATGAAATAAACATAAGGATAATAGAAAAATACAGGTGTTATCTAGTGCAAATGAAGCATTCAGACTGATTTTATTTGAAACATTTCAAATTTCTTAGAGGAAAAGAAACAATTCCCTATTTCTCATGGTGTTAATTTTAATAGGTCTAAAAAATGTATTACTAAATTCTAGTATCGATGAAAGTATTGCTTCCTTTTCCTATAAACAAAATTGAATTGTTGCTTTTAACGGCATTAAAATATCCTCTGCTTTAAATTATTAATAGTTGATTCTTTATTAAAAAAATATTTTATTTTTAATGTTGTTGAAAGTAAAAACTTCCCTACCCCATAAAATTTTCATCTAAAATACATATTTTATGGCGTGTACCCATAAAATATGAATGTAATTACATTACTGTAAAATCTGCAAATACATTACAGATGTAAACTGTTATACACAAAATTAGGATTTTTAAATAATGTATTGCTATATTTTGCAATTGAATGGGTTTAATTTAATTACTTTTATCTGATTAACATTCTGAAACTTTCTTTTATAATAATATTTTCAGGTATTCAGTATAAATAATAAAAGTAAACTTCAACTTATAGCTTGATCGAAAATTTTTTTGTCTCCGAAGAATAAATTCTAATTTTTTGCCAATTGCAGCTATGTGACATTGACAAAATAAGTGATATTCTATTCTTTGGGCTGTTCTTGATGCGTTACATAGATCATATTGGTCAAATTAATGGCACATAATGAGACTTATAATTTTTTTAGGTATGTTCCAGATATGGCACACGGTGCAATAAAGCATTATAACTGTATCTCAAGCACTGCTTTCGTAGAACTTTTACCCTAACGTTACAGTCAGCAAAAGTTGCGTTACCTTGATGAAGGTGAAATTTTGCCCACTATTCTCGCTTACCGAGCGTTACCGGCATAGCACGGAAAATGTTGGCGATTCATTCAGCGCTAATGAACTGACCAATAGGAGCGGAGCGAGACATTAAATAACTCCCCGAGAAGATTAAAAAACCTGTTTACCGAACACACAGCAAGATGGACGATTATGTTTTGTAAAATATTTGCCTTACTATCGTTCCCCGTGTGATACAGCTATTAGAAACATAAATGTGTTCGTTTAAAAATTATTTTTTTAAATATTATTGAAAGAGATATAAAAAGTTTTCTTTAACATTAATAGGGAAATTGAAGATGACATATCAAATGTCTGATAATTTTTTTTAAAAAAGAAAGAAAAAAAAAAGAAAAGAAAATGAAATTTTAGTTTTAATAACTGATATGGTGAAACCCTTCGGAAATGGTGTAAATGGTTTAGTATAAATTTTATCATCAATACATACTCAATATCCTAAGCCAATAAGAATGCGGAAAGCGATGAACGAGACGCTTTAAAAAACAAATGTGCTCGTTTGAAAATTAATTTATTTAGTACTTTTAAAAGATGCATAACCAGTTTTTTTTTAACATGAATAAGCAGAGTGCAGTTGACATAACAGATGCTAGTCAAACCTTATAAACAAAAAAATAAAAAATAAAATAAAAATAAATAAATAAATAAATAAATAAATAAATAAATAAAAAATAAATAAAAAGAATTTAAAAAAATAAAAATAATAATAATAAATAAAAAAATAAAATTTAAAAACTGAAGTGACGAAACTTCTTTCAAAATGATGTAAATGGTGTAGTGTAACATTTATCATCAATATACATTCAATAACCCTAGCTAGCAAGTGTGTGGAAAACGATGAACGAAACTCCTTAAAAACGTAAATGTGTTCGTTTGAAAATAAATTTTTTAAGTGATGTTGAAAAAGACATAACAAGTTTTTTATTAACATGAATACTCAGAGTGCAGTTGGCATAGCAAATGCAACTCAAATGTAAAAAAAAAAAAAAAAAAAAAAAAAGGAAATTTTAATTTTAACAACAGAAATGACGAAACTCCTTTCAAAATGGTGTAAATAGTGTAGTGCAACATTTATCATCAATATACACTCGATAATCAGTAAGTGTGCGGAAAGCGATGAACGAAACGCCCGGATCTCAAACACTCATCTGACCCTCCTCCAATCACAAAAAAATATACAGAGAGAAGCCCGGGAAAAAAGTTCCTTTTTAAACAAGCTTTGTCTAAAAGTGAAAAAAAAAAAGTACTAGAGATTGCAAAGGAGAGGCTTCTGTTTGCTTTTTCTCTGTAAAACCCACGTTGGAAGAGCAAAAGATAGAAGAAAAACCTCCCCCATCCTACACCAGCTACAGCTGATCGTAAAATGAAGAGCCCAGCTTTATTTAGATCCATTAATTTTACACCAGGTCGGACAAAACAGCTTTCTGTATCAGCTTTCTCTGCAGTATAAAAGGGGAAAAAAATCCTTTTTTTCTCCCTGTGTTATTTTTCGTACTGTGTGTGTTGGTTCCCATTTTTTTTTTTTCTATTTTTTTTTTAAAGAGATTTTAGACAGGTAAAGCTTCTTTCTCTTTTTCTCGTGCTCAGTTTTTAGCGAAAAAAAAAAAAAAAAAAAGAGAAGAAAATAGTTTTCATTGGAATGGAATCCAGGGGAAAAGGAAGAAAGATTTCGAATTAACAAGGGAAGAAGAGTCATAGGTTTTTCTTTATCATCTTGAATTCTAAAAGATCTCGTTGGACATTTTACAACAGATTAAACTTGCGCTGTAGTTTAATCTAATTTAAAGTTAAATCTTTCGGAGTCATTCTGTATGCAGTCATTGGATTTTTCTAAAGTCTAATCTTTGGAGTCGATCAGCGGAATTAAAGTTTTGGTGCACAGGGATTAGAATCAAAAGTTTTGTTTTGTTTTTATTTCAATTGTCTAAGAAAATGTCTATGAGGCTGTAGGGTTTTTGAGAGTGAATAAGATCAAAAGATAAAACCAAGCATTGTTAACAAGTAATAAAAAATTTATAAGTAAAGAATGAAAATATGACAACCGATATAGTTACGTGAAGAGACTTTTGAAAATGTTTGTAACTTATTTTTTTTTTTTTTTAATCGCTATTTATAAAAATTGAGAAACATTAGTACAATTTTACAGCTTTATGTAGAATTTACTAAAAGCTTACATGTATGAAACAAATAATTTTTATTATAATTATATATCAGCAATATCTCTGTTACGTATTCTTAGCATATCTTAGAAAAATCTCGCTGGATGATTTTTCATTCTATATACTTTACATACATTTTTCTCTCTAGTTTTTTTAAATACTGAGCAGGAAACACAAGTTCTCATACTAGGTAACTCTAACATTTTGATGCGGTCTGATTGAGAAATAACACTGAAAATATAAAATTTTGACATTTATAAAATATTCACAGCAAATACACATAAACACTATATTTTTCCAATATTTTTCTATGTCTTTTAACATATGTATATGAGTAAAAATAATTGTAAAACTATTTTAAGGTAATTTTTTATTCTCATAGACTTACTTTTCCGAATTCGTAAAAAATATGGCTACTTTAAGCCTGACTGCCGAGCAAAAGGGCAGAGCTTTAATGTTGTAAAAGTCTAAAAAAAGATTTTTTTTTTTGTTTTTCAAAATGATGTAAAAATTTTATAAATATATATAGGACAGTTGCACCATAAAATTTAACTAATAATAACACATTGCTCAGTGGTGCACAAAACAGGAATTTTAATATACATTAGTACATATTAAAATAAAATAAAACTTTCAACGTTTCGCGCCGTCTTCTGCGGGCGTCTTCAGGAAAATATGAAATGGAAGGACTACGTTTGCATCTTGTTCGAGAGATAATATTAACTATTTTAACTATATTATCTCTCGAACAAGATGCAAACGTAGTCCTTCCATTTCATATTTTCCTGAAGACGCCCGCAGAAGACGGCGCGAAACGTTGAAAGTTTTATTTTATTTTAATATGTACTAATGTATATTAAAATTCCTGTTTTGTGCACCACTGAGCAATGTGTTATTATTAGTAAAAATTTTAATTACACATTGGAGTATAAGACTTGAGAATATGAATCGTAATAAAATATTTTTCAACTGTTCTATATTTGTAGAATTACATTAATTTAAAAATTGCTTCCACTGCAGTAAAACCTGCAGTTTAATGAACAGATATATCAGTTCGCGGCGATAAAATAGTCAAGATACATTTGAAATTTTGCTGATTTACATTATAAAAAACAAACATTGAAAGAGTAATCAATAAATTTTGAAACTGTTTAGTGAAAAAAGATATATAATTTAAGATATCTAAAAAATTTACATAAAAAATATTGCAAAAATCAGGTTTTTTTGTAATTAAAAGAATATATAAATGCAAGTACAAAGTATATAATAAACAATTAAACATTAACACCATTAGATTTTATTATGCAATGGTACAAGATGAATTTATACAATTATTAGTTTACAACAAATATCAACTAGTAAAAAACTAAAAATATTTCATTCGTTTAAATATTTTTTAAGGAGTCTTAATTCCTCACTTTTTAGTTTAAGTACTAATAAATTTTTTACGATAATTTCTTATTCAAATATATTTGGCTCCATATCTTCTATGTATGAAATTTATTTATTATATCTATTAAACAAATAAACTATTTAAAATTATCATCGGTAAATCAGAAATTACTTCACATAATAAAAATAATAATACTAAATAACTAGCGCATACAAGTCATCCATCTTTGAAACGATGCAAAATAAGCCAGCTCTTTTCACCACGTCAAATTTTGAATGAAAAAAATGCCTTTAAACAAAAGGAGTTTTATTTTTACTTTATTTTTTTATTTAATATCTTGCATACTCAATGTTTCAACACCATATTTGTAACATTTATAAGCTAATAATCAAAAGCCATGTCATTGTTGATTTTCATAAAATCTTATTAACATAGCCTTCACTGAACCATAAAAATAGTCAAATATTATTACTATCAATTCACGTTTACAATAAGAACAAAACAACAAAATTGGAGCAAAAAAGTAAGTTAATTGATTATCCAGTTTGAGTTAATTATTATGAAAACTAATTAACTTATTCAGCTGACGATTGAGTTATGTCATATACTTATTATTAATTTGATTAAATAATTACTTTATCCTTAAAGCGATCTTGTCTCATTAGGAGAAATCAATTTTATTCCCATCGCGATTACCAAGTGAATCCGAATGAAATAACCGGAACTTTTATGTCCTGTGTAATATGTGAGACTGATTATTTCCTGTACTCAAAGGAAATCTCTAGACGCAAAATTATTTCCGATTAAGGCTTTTTATGACTGCTGAAATTATGTAGGTAAATGATCAAAATTTATTTTGCTCGATTTTGAGCTTTTAATGAAATTTAATTTCTTGAAATTTAGCTCGATCAGATAGGTAAATTATGTATATATATATATACATATACATATATATTAAATAAAAAGAAATAGGAAATTTTTTATAAATAGGGAACGTTTCTTTTTTTATATCTGACATACTCAATGTTTCATCACCATATCTATAATATTTATAAAGTAAACATCAAAAGCCATGTCATTGTCGATTTTTTAAAACCTATTATACACAATCTTTTCATAAGCAAATATTAATATTAATCCACGCTTACATTAAGGGCAAACAACGAAATTGGACGCAAAAAATGAGATAATTAATGATCCGGTTTGAGTTAGTTATTATGAAAACCAATTAACTTATTTAGCTGCTGATTGAGTTATACCATATACTAATTAATAATCTAATTAAATAATTACTTTATCCTTCAGGAGATTTTGTCTCATTAGGAGAAATCAATTTTATTCCCATCGCGATTATCATGTGAATCTGAATGAAATAACCGGAATTTTCATGTCCTGTGCAATTTGTGATTCTTGTATTCAAAGGAAATCTCAAGACACAAAATTATTTTCGATTAAAACTTTTTTATGCCTGCCCAATTCATGCAAGAAAAGAAGAAAAAATTATTTTGCTCAGTTTTGAGCTTTTAATGAAACTGAATTTCTTGAATTTTATCTCGGTGAGACAGATGATTTAAATGAATATGTATGCATGATATTCTTTCTAATCAAAAAGAAATAAGTAATGTTTATTAACAAGGAATGTTTATTTTTTAATACATAACATACTCAATGTTTAAACACCATATCTGTAATATTTAGAAAGTAATCATCAATATCCATGTTATTGTCGATTTTCTTAAAAGCTTATTAAACGTAACCTTCTCTTAACCATAAAAACCATCAAATATTATTACTACCAATCCGCATTTGCATTAAGAACAAAGCAACGAAATTGAACACGAAAAAAATAAGTTGATTGATTATCTGCTTTGAGTTAATTACTAAGAAAACTAATTAACTTATTCAGCTGGTGATGGAGTTATGCCATATACTAATTATTAATTTGATTAAATAATTACTTTATCCGTAAGAAGATTTCGTCTCATTAGAAGAAATCAATTTTATTCCCATCGCGATTACCATGTGAATCTGTATGAAATAACCGGAACTTTTATATCCTGTGTAATATGTGAGACTGATTATTTCCTGTACTCAAAGGAAATCTCAAGACGCAAAATTATTTTCGTTTAAGGCTTTTTATGACTGTTTGAATTATGTAAGTAAATGATAAAAATATTTTTTGCTCGATTTTGAGCTTTTAATGAAATTTAGCTCAATCAGACACATGAATTAAATATATATATATATATATACATATATTAAATAAAATGAAATAAGGATTTTTTTATAAATAAGGAACGCTTCTTTTTTTACATCTGACATACTCAATGTTTCGACGCCATATCTATAATATTTAAAAAGTAAACATCAAAAGCCATGTCAGTGTCGATTTTCAAAAAGCCTACTAAACATAAACTTTTCATAACCAAAAAATCGTCAAATAATATTAATATCAATCCGCGCTTACATTAAGGGCAAAATAACGAAATTGGACGCAAAAAAATAAGGTAATTGATGATCCGGTTTGAGTTAGTTATTATGAAAACCAATTAACTTATTCAGCTGACGATTGAGTTATGCCATATACTAATTATTAATCTGATTAAATAATTATCCTTCAGGAGATTTTGTCTCTCATTAGGAGAAATCAATATTATTCCCATCTCGATTACCATGTGGATATGACTATAACTGGAACTTTTATAGCCTGGGTAATATGTAAGACTAATTTTTTCTGTTCTCAAAGGAAATCTGAAGATGCAAAATTATTTTGAATGAAGATTTTTTATGACTGCTCAGTTTATTTAAGAAAATGATCAAACTTTATTTTGCTCAATATTGAGCTTTTAATGAAATTTAAGTTCTTGAAATTTAGATCAGTGAGACAGATGATTTTATACATATATATATCAAACTGAATTTAATATTAAGTGTTTCAAAAATACATGAACGATTGATTTCTCGTTTGGCATGTAACAGTAAAATCTGCCAAAATATCTATTGATTAGATATTAGTACTGAAATTGTTAATGTTTGCAACAATTTCTCTATGTAAAAGCAAAAATGAAGTATACAATTAATCAGTTGATAATATTAGAAAACAGTTTGTGTCAGTTACATTTTTACATAATGATTTGCGACAAAGTTAGCAAAGAGTGGCACTTCATTTCCGGAATTGCATGTTATCATAATTGTGAGTGTATATCGAAGGTAGTTGATGTTCTACTTGATTTGTAAAATGTATAACAGAATATATTTTTAAATAAAATAATTCATTCTGTTCTTTCTGAAAATTTTAATATGGCATAAATTTCCACATGTAGCCGACCCCGTAAGCAAAATTTAAAGTATACCACAAATTAGTGGGCGGTATTAATAATCAGTTGGTACCAAACACATTATTGTACCATATTTTTCAGCAGTGTTAGTAAGGTGTGACATTTGCTTTCCAAGATTTAATTTTATAAATATTGTGAGTGTTTACGGAGATGATTGTAATTTTACTTGATTTATAAAATGTATAACTTAATAAGAGAAATCATTCAGTAAAACATTTCACTCTGAATAAATCTAATTTAATAATGTCCGCACCATGAATTAAGCGATTCTTTAAACTTAAATAACTATTCTATAAAAAAAAAGAAAAAGATAAAAAGATAAAAAAAAGTAAAAAAAAAAAAAAAAAATCAAAGGAAGTTGAGGCGGGGGGGGGGGTGTTTTATCTTAATGGAAATTAATTTCATGAGCTCCACAGAGTTAGATAGACAGCACGATCGCTGAAAATTTATTACAGTAAAGCATGCAATAACTATACAAGAGAAATTAATTTTGTGAGTACAAACTTTATATGTATTATGTGATAAATAAATCTGTATTCTGAGATAGATTAATCTTTAAATATGCATGACGTTTAAAGCAAAAATAAACAGGATATTATATGAATCATCAAAACTGTATGTGAACATGGACATGATTGAACGTCTACTTGATTTACGAAGCATTTAACTACGCAGGAGAATTTATTTATTAAAACATTTACTACTGAATAAATTTTAATTTAATGAAATTCGTACTCTGAACCATACGATTCATTAAAAGCACACGCATTCCGTGATTCAAAATAAGCAAGGGAAGGGAGAAGAAGTGCTTTATTGTAATGAAATTTATTTTCACAAAATTCTCAGCATAAAACACTTGATTCTTCAAGTGCTGTATGAAGATTAAGTACGAAGGTGGCCGAAGATTTATTACTGTTTGTTCCGCTATGTGGGATATTCTACAAATATATATTCGCAGGATACGTTGCACTAATTTTAAAAAGTAATATTGTTAAATTTAATGACAAAAGTTTGAGCTTTAATAGGGTCTGTTAGCCCATTGCTGGCTGTTTCCGAAAATCATTTGAAAGATAGTATTGGCAAATGCTTTAGAAATGCTCAGTGCAAAGATCCTTTTAATTTAGAGCGCATATAATCAGGATTCTGAACAATGAACGGTTTGACCACTGTTGGGCATATAATGGCGAATAGTACGAGAAATTGGAAATTTTCTACTGTGGACCAATTAGAATGATGATTTACCAGCGTTTAGCTACCATTGGATCAACTAATATCTGCTATTTCGGAATCCTGATTTTGTTTTAATCAAATTTATAGACAAACAGAATGCAATAATATGTCTTTTTTTCTCACAAAGTTTTCTACATAAAATGCCAAAAGTCGTGAACGTATGACAAATGTGACGTCATACGTACGCGTTTTTGGTATGAAATTTCGTTATTTCGGGACAGTTATTTTTTTTTACATAGATGGTAAAGTGGTAGTCGATGGTAAAGTAGGCAAGTAATCCCTACTTTTTCTTTTCAACTATTTATAATATCCTCATTTATTTATGCCAATTATTTTTATTATTCTCAATCCAATTTATTTCTCATTTTAGTTTTCCTTTTATGGGCCATGCCGAATTTAAATAACGTTAATTTCTTTTTAAAAAGAGCTAAAACAGTAGAAATACATAATAATATAATCCCTGTACATTTTTAATACAAACGAAGCTATTGAATAGTTGTTTTTTTTTTTTTTTTTTTTTTTTTTGGATAAAATTATATTTTTGGTTATGCATTCGCAAATATTTTTCATAGATACATATAAAATCACTTTAATTATTTCTTATAAACAATATATTTAAATTTAAATAAATCATTTAAAATATAAAACACCTGTAAAAAGAGAAAAAGGAAATATCTAACTCTCACTCGAAATTTTTGTAAGGGCTTTTACTCAACAAACTATTCCTTATCCAACATAAATGTAAATTGCTTGAAAGAGACATAAAAATAGGAAGCCATTTCCTGTTTTATCCAGTTTTATATTTCTCAGAAAACCAAGTTACGGATAACTCAACTTTTTGAAAGGATCAAATACAATAAAGCAAAGAGCCTCCATCATTTTTCAGATAAAAAGAAGGAATGATGCTGACCCCCTATGACAGTTCTTTAACAGAAATGTTAGAGGAAATTAAATGATCTGCCAAAATCGTCAGAGTTCACGTACTACACGGCCTATATTCGCCAAATCTTCCTAAAATGTAACTCATAACTTAATGCTCTGCTTAGAAAATGCCAGGTTACCATATTTGGGAAATTTGCCAGTTTAATATATGAGAAAAATCACCAAAGACAATCCATGCCACCAATTGGATATTGTTTATTATTGATTTGCAATTTCATGATTTAAATAACGCTTATTTTATTTTTAATGAGGACTAAAATAGTAACAAATACTTAATAGTATAATTCCTATGTATGTCTAATACAAGCGCGGCTAAAATGACCTAAATCATTACCGTAAAAAACAATGTATTTAAGTCTAAATAAACCATTTAAAAATAAAATATTATTAAAAAGAGGAAAATGCAATATCTGACTCTTTACTCGAAATTTTTGCAAGGGCTTTTGCTAGACAAACTATTCCATTTCCAGCATAAATGTAAATTGCTTGAAAGAGATATAAAAATAGGAAGCCATTTCCTGTTTTATCCAGTTTTATATTTCTCAGAAAACGAAGTTACGGATAACTCAACTTTTTGATAGGATCAAATACAATAAAGCAAAGAGCCTCCATCATTTCTCAGATAAAAAAGGAGGAAAGATGCTGACCCCTTATGACAGTTCTTTAACAAAAATATTAGAGGAAATTAAACGATCTGCCAAAATCGTCAGGGTTCACATATTACATGGCCTCTGTTCGCCAAATCTTCTTAAAATGTAACTCATAAATTAATGCTTTGCTTAGAAAATACCAGGTTACCATGTTTGGGAAATTTGCCAGTTTAATCTGAAGAAAAATCACCAAAGACAATCCATGCCACCAATTGGATATTGTTTATTATTGATTTGCAACTTCATTTAACAAACGAAAGAAAGGTCAAATAATTAAAAAGTCTAGTCAAACTGAAATTTGCATTTTCTGTATTCTGGGTTAACTCAGGAGGGAATTCATTTCCAGTTCTTCACAGTAGAAAATAAGATTAAAAAATAAATGAAGTAAACACATTAAATCATTTTAATTAAAACAAAACAAAACAGCGTTTGGGCATTTTGTTTAAGTGATGCGAAAATTTTATAAAGAAAGCGGAATAGAGGGGTAATCCACAAAATACATTTATTTTTTCTTTCATATGCAAGATATAAGCTATTTTAATATGATTATAAAAATAACTCATGTACAAAAAATAGATTAATAGGATTAATAAAATCATCATTTAGCTATACACAAAAAACTATTGCATAACTTAAAATTATTTCTAAAGAATGGCCAAAACTTTTATAATTTTTTCAAAGTTTTCAAATAAATGTCATTATAAATAAAAATGAATAACCGGAGAACATTTCAAAAAATCATTTCTGAAAGTGTTCGGATACCTTAATAGCGAAATGTCTCTTATTAAGTAAAGTAAACATTTCTGGTATAAATATGTGAATAAAAATATTCTACAAATCGGGATTACTGTTGGTAGTATGAATCTACTACGACATTACAGAGTTAAATCAACTTGAGTTTTAAAACGATTTTATGAATTTTTACATATTACATAAAAAAATAAATAAAATTAAAATAACAAATAGAAAAAATAATAGAATAATTTCGAAATTAATATTTAAAGGACATTTAGAGTATTTTTTAAGGGCGAAATAAGGAAATCCAAACAAAAATGCATTAGAGTGAATAAAAAATAAAATACAGTTAGGATATTCTTAACGTAAGTGCAATTTAAAAGAATTTTGTATTAATTATCCACAATATTTTTAAAGTGGTGTAACACATGTTAGCCTAATGATTAGAATACATCATCACATTAGTACAAATATGCAATTTACGAAATATATAACAATGTGTCATAACATATTGGATATTTCCTTTAATATCGTACATTACTTTGATTATTACAATAAATAAACCACGCTTTGTATACAATATATTTTACTTTTAACTCGGCATTTTGCCAAATGGAAAGAGAAAGTATTTCTGTTATTTTGGTTTATATAAAATTAAGCCATTTTTTTTTCTTTGTATCCAGACATGTACAGAATGGAGAATTTTTTACCATTAATTCGTTTCTTTCTATGGCCAACATTTGAGGATTTATTGATTTTCAAAATTTACTAAATCCCAAGTTAAGTATTGTACATATATACACTGGTGTGGAAAATTTAAGGACGAAGGGATTTTTAAGCGATAATTTTCACGCGAATATTCAACAGGAAGTAATATAATTCGAATAGTTGCTATCCCTGCATAACAGCTAATCCGTATAACATCTCATTCAGGTCACACATGGTCACAAGAGTCACAGTCACTAAGGCGAAACAAAAAATAGAAAATTCCATGCGTCTCGTTTATGAGTCTCAAATGACTTCTATATGTAACTCCACTGTCAGGTCACTACGATTGCTGCTTTGTGACGAGTCACCAGGTGACTTTACAGTGTCGTTTCATTGAGACTCTAATGTAAATGTCATTTGGAGACTCAATTTCAAAGTCAGTGTGAATGTTACATTATTATAAATAACCAAATAATGACTTTCTGTCGCAAGACTTTGTCAAATGGTAACAGAGACCCTACTGTGAAATAACCACTGTGAAAAGTGGCGAAAACTCACCATGTGACTTTAATGGGACATTGTTTGGTGATTTATCATAATGCAACATTCACAATGACTTTGAATTTGGGTCTCCAAATGACAGGCACACGAGTGTCGCAATAAAACGACACTGTAAAGTCACCTGGTGACTCGTCACAAAGCAGCAGTCGCAGTGTCCTGACAGTGGAGTCACATATTGTAGTCGTTTGAGACTCATAAAAGAGACGTATGGAATTTCCTATTTTTTTGTTTTACCGTAGTGACTGTGACTCTTGTGACCATGTGTGACCGGAATGAGATGCTATATGGACTAGCTGTTATGCAGGGATAGTAGTTATTCAAATTATATTACTTCTTTTTGAATATTCGCGTGAAAATTATCGCTTGAAAATTGACATTTTGGGACTCCGTCCTTACATTTTGCCCAACAGTGTATATATATATATATCTATATGACAATTCTGCTTTTGTTCTACAAATTTCTACTATAATCATTTTATTTTATTTTTTTAATTTTTTCTCATGTTCAGTATGTTTTTTTTTCTATTAAATTCAAATGATTCAAATGATTTAAATATATTGTTTACTATTAATGGTCTTATATATATATATATATACTGAAAATCGAATTATTATTATGGGTATCTTACATATTATTAAATTTAATATACAATCGGTCAGCTATATTTTTAACATTAGCAAATTTGTTAATTTTTATACGCTAAGTTTATTGGTGCATTGCTCATTTTCATAGTGTATTGTATTTGGATTTCTACTTTGTAGTGATTTGATAGATTTCTTTAAGAATTTTCCTTTCTTTACTACAAGTATTTCATCGCTGTCCGTTTAATATTATGATCTATATAATAATTTAGTTATTGCTATTACATTATTCTCAATTTGTTCTTAATTAATTAATTAATTAATCTATTTATTCGTATTTGTTCCTATATTGCTAACTCATCTTGTCTTGTTTAAGTTTGTTTTATATAGGGTTATTATATATTCATTGTAGATGTTGAATAGTAGTATGTATAATAGTTATATATACATAAAAATCCATACATAAAAAATCATTATACATTACTACAATTCAACATAAACAAAAATTTTATTATTACATTCATTGATCTACACATTGTAAACTCTCAATCATAAAAATAAACACAATTTAGAACACTTTTTCAATTCACAACACATTAATGCGTTGTGAAACACTTTTTTTTTATTGTGATTGTATTCTTAATATGTTGCGAAAGTCTTGCTCTTTAGAAATTGTTTTTTAACGGAAAAATTTCTGTAAATTCCAAAAAAAATTCCAGTTTTTTCCTGCAATTTATGGGAATTTTTCCCGTTAAAAACAACAACTTCATACTGGCGTTCCAATCACTACTGCAATTTCCACAGATTCGTCCGATTTTTCTTACAATGTTGGAGAGCTAGTAAAATATTGAAAGAAAAAACAATTATATTGAATAATTGTAATAAAAAAACTGTTAGACAGAAAAACTGTAAAATACTAATAATTTTCTGGCCCTTTCCAGATACGTAAAATAAACCTGGAAACTGTATATTTAACTGTCAAAATATCTTTAACAAAGAAAAAAAAATATAATAAATTCGGCTTCTTTTCTCGAAAAAAAAAATCTAAATTGTTTAAATTAATTAAGTAATCAATCAAAAGATCAGAAATATTATAAAGAAATGTAAAATTTCAGAAACAATTAATCTGAATTAATTTCAATTAATTCAGGTTTTGTAAAATTGATATGAGTAAAAATGTGTTTGGTAAATTATATATGTACATTTATTTTACTTCGTATTTTGAAAATCTAAATGCATACGTGAATTCACAACTAAAGAATATATAGAAAGAAAATGGGATTAAAAGTTCCTTGAATTATTTATCAATAAGACATCTCCAATAATTTATTTTTTTATTCTTTGAAGAGTAAGTAAATTTTTAGATAACCAATAAAATAGAAAAATAATTTGAAATTTTATTTTAATTAAAAAGAAAATAGTAATCATTAAAAGTACTTACCTGTGGCAGGTTCTTTCATATTTTAAACAAATCGGTGCCTATGACCTGAAAAAAATATTACAGTTATAAATATTTCAAGAACTAAAAAAGATTACTAAAATTTGAGTAAATAACGGTTACAATAAATTAAAACAGCAAAAACAATACATATATTCAGTTTAATAAGTATTTCATACCAGAAAATACTTAAAGATAGTTAAGACATTTTTAAAAAATAGACATGGACATTCTGTATAGTAATAATCACAGAGTACGGACAGAGCCTCAACTCGGTTTGAAAAGAACGCCCTCAGTGGATCACTTAAAAACTAAACCATCGCGTTGGCGATTTTTATCCTCGTGATTTCTGTTTAACTGTAACCATATTCTGGCTTGGCACTTCTTGCTGAATGCTGATTTGATTATCTTTGCACACGTGCTTATTCTATTTGATCTTAGATTTCCGCGCTTATATTGATTCGTAATTATTACTGTTATTGTTCTTGAATTTTCAAGTTTACGTTATTAGGTCGTCATGTTAAGAAGAGACACATGTATTGTTTGCAAGACGAATACGTCGAAGTTATTTCATATTAAAATAATTCTTTCATAAATTTCAAAACAATAAGCAGCAAGCCGTCGCTGTATTTTTTTCTTTTTTCCCTTATCATTTGTCGCCAAGGAAACGATGTTTCGCCGAATTAGCAACCTCTCTTATTTTATGATCGTAGTTTCAGAGTGGTCCGCTCGTATCGCTACTGTCTATGCGTAATCCCATGTTAAACAAGTTGCCATTACAGTGTATGAAAGTTCATTCTCTGTTCCGTACTCTGTGGTAATAATTTTACACTTTGCTCATCAAAAGCATGATATACTTTCCAATTTGCGTTTTTTCATCATGCGCCCTCCTTTCCCTTCTGTAATCACATACCAAGAAACAAAATTGTCTGAATCGTTTTAGTTAAAGTCCACCGAATTTTTTTTGTTAAATTGACGCTACTGTATGTTGTAAATAAGCATTATTATTTCATCAGAGTATATTATATGTACCGATGGAAATTAATTATAACCTAATGCATAAAGTTTGCTTATTATACCATAATAGTATATAGATTATAATATAATCCAACATCCATTAAAATATTTCATAAAAAATTCAATTGCAATAAAATAAAGCCAAGCATTAAAAAAAAAGAAAAGAAAAGAAACTGAATTTGTCTTTGATATCAACAAGTGTTTCATTCTTTTTTCATTACTTTTCAGTAAATCACTTAGAATAAGAATACCATCCGAATCAGTCATTGAGAACAGAGCACTTCTGTCAAGTGAATTAAAATAATCAAATGAAAAAGAATAAGCATCACATAAATTGGCTAAAAATTACCTTTACACAGAATACGGAATGAGATCTTTTATTCCCTAAATACAGGTTTGGATAACTGTGACGGTTGTTAAATCTCATTACAGACACAAAAGACTTTTTTTTTTTCTCCTTCTGTATAATGTTTGAGACATTTCATCTAATACTTTTAAAGAAAAGTACTTTTAAGCATTTGAGAGATGAAGTGTTTTCATTACTTTCAATCTATTCTAATTTGAAGAAGTTGGAATTTTTTTTTCTTTATTTTACATTTATAACAAAGGAAAAGGAATTAGTCAAAGTGACAAACATTTGTTAAAGGAAATCCAGAAAAGTATGAAAGCTTAAGAAAAATGAATGCAAAAAGACATATCTTTATTTTTTTTTTCTTTCTCTCTTTTAAAATCCATTTCTATGGATAATGGTTGATTCGCGCTTTATTAAAGAATGAACTGAATATTGAACCAAATAAAAAAGAAAAACAAAGAAGTTAGGGGAATGTAGTTCTTTTTTTCCCCTGGGGGGATGGGAAATTTTCTTGGGTACCTAATTGTATTCAACTTTTTGGCATTTCGTTTAATTAAGGAGCGAAAATCCTATTGAAGAAAGATGCGAGCTGGTGTAGCGTTAAATATATGCAAGCAGCGGAGACATTTATATGCAAATTCTCAATATGTCGGTCGTGAAAAAAAAGAAGAAAATTTTCTCTAAGTTTTCCAGCTTAAGAGATTACCGCCTGTATGAGAAATACATCAAAATATTTATCAGCCTGTTCTAGTGGCTTTTGAAAAATTCGTCATCGTCGCCTCCGTATTTAAGCCCGGTCTGATTTAAAAGGACTTAGTGCCGTTAATTTCAGTTCTAAAATATTTGTTTTAATAGCATAAGCAATAATTTTTCACCAAAGGATAGAGTTTTATTGCTTCTTCAATCAATTTATTTTTGTTAACAGTTTTGGCTGGAAATTATATTTTTTAATCGTTTGATATTAATTAATGTTTTTTTTTTCTTTTAGAAATGACTGAAAAGCAAGATTCTATAGATATTTTTTTACTTATTTTTATAGCAATTTTTCGTAGTATATTTCCAAGATCTTATTTAATTCTAATGCGGGTATTTAAGGATTCATCAAGATTAAAAAATATTAAAGAAAAATGATACTTTGTGGCATTATTTTGTCAAATTTATTTCTATGCAAAGTAAATTAACACCACCAAGAAAAGCTAGATTAAAATGTATTGATAATAAATATCTTTAACAAATAATAATCTCAAGAATTAATTTCTTAACGGCGAAAAAAAAAAGTTTTAGTACCAATTAAGGTCACGTTATGTTCTCCGTTCAGAAAAAAAAACTGTGTTACTTCATAAATAAAAAATTAATGTTGCTAAATGTAACTTTCATACAAATTTTTACATTAATTACAATACAAAATTTAAACATTTTAATTGTCTTATTAACAGCATGGCTTTATTCGATAAAAGTATCGCAGAATGTTTTAAGAAGCATTTTTTATTTATAAAAAATTTAATGTACAATACAAAATTAATATTACACGTAATAAATTGAGAATACCACAATGGAAATCATTTTATATATTTTCACTAAGCTCAATGTGTGAAACAATTTAAAAATATTAGTCCGGGAGCCGACCGTCGATTTTCCTATGTATCGAGTACAAGGACCGGACATACATCGAAATGTAGGTCTCTATGTGTACATTAAGAATTTCACTGGCTGCCAGGTCATATCCTGCCGGAACCCAAGGCAGCCGCACTTTTATGACTTCAATTTTGAGTGTTTACATATGTATCGAGTACAAGAACCAGACATACATCAAAACGTAGGTCTCAATGTGCACATTAAGAATATAACTGGCTGCCACATACATCAAAATGTAGGCTTCAATGTGCACAATAAGAATATCACTGGATGCCAGGTCCTATCCTGCAGGAACACAAGGCAGCCAGTGATATTCTTAATGTGCACATTGAGACCTACATTTTGATTTATGTCCGGTCCTGGTACTCGATACATAGGCAAACACTCAAAATTGACGTCATAAATGTGCGGCTGCCACTGGGTTCCTGCAGGATAGGACCTGGCAGCCAGTAATATTCTCAATGTGCACATTGAGACCTACATTTTGATGTATGTCGGGTGCTTGTACTCGATACATAGGCAAACTCTCAAAATTGACGTCATAAATGTGCGGCTGCCACCGGGTTCCGGCAGGATAGGACCTGGCAGCCAGTGATATTCTTAATGTGCACATTGAGACCTACATTTTGATGTATGTGGCAGCCAGTGATATTCTTAATGTGCACATTGAGACCTACGTTTTGATGTATGTCTGGTCCTTGTACTCGATGCATAGATTAACACTCAAAATTGACGTCATAAATGTGCGGCTGCCACCGGGTTCCTACATGGTTGGACCTGGCAGCCAGTGATATTCTTAATGTGCACATTGAGACCTATAATTTGATTTATGTCTGGTCCTTGTACTCGATACATAGGCAAACACTCAAAATAGACATAATAAATGTGCGGCTGCCACCGGGTTCCTACATGGTTGGACCTGGCAGCCAGTGAATTCTTAATGTGCACATCGAAACCTACATTTTGATGTATGTCCGGTCCTTGTACTCGATACATAAGCAAACACTCAAAATTGACGTCATAAATGTGCGGCTGCCACCGGGTTCCGCCAGGATAGGACCCGGCTGCCAGTGATATTCTTAATGTGCAGATTGAGACCTACATTTTGATGTATGTCGGGTCCTTGTACTCGATACATAGGCAAACACTCAAAGTAGACATCATAAATGTGCGGCTGCTACCGGGTTCCTACATGGTTGGACCTGGCAGCCAGTGATAATCTTAATGTGCACATCGAAAACTACATTTTGATGTATGTCCGGTCCTTGTACTCGATACATAAGCAAACACTCAAAATTGACGTCATAAATGTGCGGCTGCCACCGGGTTCCGCCAGGATAGGACCTTGCTGCCAGTGATATTCATAATGTGCACACTGAGACCTACATTTTGATGTATGTGGCAGCTAGTGATATTCGTAATGTGCACATTGAAACCTACATTTTGATGTATGTCCGGTCCTTGTACTCGATACATAGGGAAATACTCAAAATTGACGCCATAAAAGTGCGGCTGCCACCTGGTTCCGGCAGGATAGGACCTGACAGCCAGTGATATTCCCAATGTGCACATTGAAACCTACATTTTGATGTATATAGCAGCCAGTTATATTCTTAATTGCACATTGAGACCTACGTTTTGATGTATGTCTGGTCCTTGTACTCGATACATAGGTAAACACTCAAAATTGACGTCATAAAAGTGCGGCTGCCTTGGTTTCCGGCAGGATAGGACCTGGCAGCCAGTGAAATTCTTAATGTACACATTGAGACCTACATTTTGATGTATGTCCGGTCCTTGTACTGGATACATAGGAAAATCGACGGTCGGCTCCCGGACTATATGTTTTAGTTCGTTTGCTTATTATTAGAATTGAAAAAGTAATTTTTCTAGTATACAAATTTGTTTTTCACTTTACAGCACTACAATCGGGCGAGCTTTCAAAAATGAGGTACTACTTTATTTATCTTAACAATGTAAGTTACGTAGGCTGTAGATATTTCAGAATCTTTTACATAAATAACCCCGAGAAAATACTTCGTTTTTTTATGTTTTGTAATAGCACTTAATTTATCTAGCCAATTTTTGCAAAATAAATTATCGTTTGTCCAATAGCATGTTTAATATTCATCATTTTCAATTTCCAAACACATGTAAGGTACTGAAAGCAACGTATAATAACCGTGATATATGCAGGCGTGTAAACGTCATAGCTTTCAAACGGTACTTAAAAGTAAGCTACTTTTAGAAAACTTGTTATGGACCACAGTTTCTGATCTGAAGATTTTTGATCAATTTGACTAACGAATTAAGTATTTAAATAATTTCTTAAACATTTTCAAACCATTTTGCGATGAAATACATAGAGAAAATATAAAAAAATAAAAATAAATAAATAAATAAATAAATAAAAAGTAAATAAAGAGTGACAAAGTATGAATAATAAATTTTTGGGTAATCTAACGTAGTATTATCGTTATTTATTTATTTTATTGTCAATATGAAGCCTGCTTATAAGTCACCGTTAAAATACAGGGACGAGATTGCACAAGGAAATTTTACAACACGGAAGAAATACAGCCGGGAGCTCCATACAAAGTGTGTGTGCAATGGAACCGGAAGGAATTAAACTCGCAACCTCCTACGATCGCATTGCTCATATGTAACGTCCACTGTTTACAAACAGAATGCCGAATTCCGTTGATTCCGTGGTGTTCTGTAAAATTTTGGGAAAGTCCAGAGGAGTCACTTTACATCTTTGAGTTTAAGATACAAGATAATATATATAGGATTTCAAAAATAAATATTTCTAACGTAGTTCTTAAACTAACAAATAAATTTTTAGAAATATACTTTCGCAAATGTATTTTGATTGCATGATTCTTGTTTTTTTCTAGACAGTTTTATAAAAAGCGGTGCATATGAAAATAATCGTTTAAATCAAATGTTTATACATTCCAACTATCTTAATTTCTAAAAATGCCAAAAGAACCTTAACAAAATACTTCAAAATTGTCTTTGCATTCTGAAAATAACAAAATTGCATTTCTTAGTTTCTTTTACTAGTAACATTGAGAGATTATATATATTTATTGGCGATGAAAGCAAGATACATAATTAATGAGAAAAAGATACGTTTTAAATGTCAAACAGTGTAAAAATTATTCTGAATGTTTTATGAAAGGTTAAAAAAATCTGCTGTCTGATAATTAACGGGGTTATAATTTCCCGAGTTTCGGTGTAATGAACTTCAGACAAAATTATATACATGGTGTTTCGAAAAAGAGGGGATTGTCCGTAACAAGTTTTAAAATGTGCTGCAGAGGAAATTAAACCACAGTTCCTTTGTTTTATACAAATTAATGGTGATATAAAGAAATTTCGACAGATTTTCTTAGTTTATGTGGAATGCAATGACGTCAAGAAAGGTGCCGAAAATGTGCAGTAAGAATAAGAACTCCGTATATGATGGCAACGATATTAAATTAGTTGAAAATTGTACTTCAAGTACAGCAAATGAGGCGCATTTGTACCACAAAGAAGTTTTAAATATATTTAAATCGTGGTGTAATAGTATACAGTACTTCGGAGACAGTAGAGTATCCGAAATCTTTTATGTATCCCTGTAGATACTATCTGCTTTCTACTATGCAGGAAGTAAGTTGTAGTAAACATCAACAAAGAATAACAACGTTATAAATTGTGAAATAATTTAATATTATTAAAACGCATTTCAAACAATGTTTTCTCCTATACCATTATATAATGGAATACATTTGTGTAGCGCAGTAAATTAATAACAGATATTCTTTGCACTACAAATTGTACGAAATGTATGTTTTGGTACATACTCCATAGATGCATAGCAATTTTATTATGTTTGAAGCATATAACACATTTTAAAATGCAGTTGAAACTATTTTTTCTCTTTGACCGTAATGTAACGGAATAATTTTGATTGTTCCTCTAATTAAACTATGCTTCCGAATTTCATAACATTTGAAAAGATTACAAAAAAATTCTGAAACAATTATGTATTTTAAATTTCAAATGATTCGGTTGGTTAGTTTTTACTCTATTATATGTGGACTGACGGACGAATGACTGACAACTATAGGTACTACGTATTTACATAATTACGAACACACCTTAAAAGAGAGCTTATAATTCATAGTCATTTGGAGGTAATTTATAGTACTTCTTGCTTTATCTCTACATTTCTTGGGAAAGAAGTTAAATCTGCTGGAAATTTCTTACTATCTTAACTATTTTTGTTTAATTAAAAGTAAAATTTCAGGTTTGGACCGGCATGCGTGAAGGAATTAGGACCTTGATTTACAATGCAATAAATTGGTTTTGGTGTCTATCACCATCTTTTAAAGTTTGTCCTAAAATTTTGAAATGTAGCGCAGACTTCAAGAAAATAGATGCATAAAAATAAGATATATCACACAAAACTTTTCATACTTTGAAGAGGAAAGAACACGTAGACAAAAATGCAACTAAGCCTATTTCGATTTCTTTTTATCCATATTTCCATGAACAATCGTGATATTCACCGATTTTTCTTGTTCCCCTTTGAATTATGATATTTTCTAAGATTTCATATTTCGCGCACAGTTTTTTTCTTTTCGCCTAGTTACGATTTTCAAATATCTGATTCTAAATATCAGAAAACCTGCTGAACTTCAAATCACTATATTTCAAAAAATGTGGCTTGAAGGATACGGATTCTTAGATCCCTATTTCCATTTTATGACATTCATGTCAGCAACAAATAAGATTTTTTTTCTGAATCCGAAACTCAACGGGTAACACATTCTCATACCTCATTTTACTACAACTCTAGGCAACAGTTAAAAAACATTCAAGGATCACGCCGAAATTTCTCATGTGTTCTTCTTCTTCTTCCATCACATGTCAACTCGGGACGGGTTGAGGCAAAAAATCCGCCAACCCTGGAGAGAATGGGGTGGCGGAAAGAAAGAATCGGAAGGAGGGTGGGGGCGATGTCTAAAAACTATTCTTTCATTCCTTGTCTTTGTCCGTGATTGGATTCAGAGGAGAAAATGAGTGAGCGATCGGGAGAGAGGTCGGGGATGCGATCTGATTTTTCTCCGGGTTTTTTTCTTCTCCTTTTCTCTTTTTATCCCGAGAAGGAAAAAAGACGCGGATGAAAAAAATCGCTGGCTTTGTAGAAGTTTTTTTCAGGGGGGGGGGGATTTAGGAGTAATTGAAATGCTCTGGATGAGTTGGTCGCGGACGCTGGGGCTGCAGAGCTGGGAGGACGTGAGCAGCTTTGCCAGTAGCCCCACGCGTTAATGGCAAAACTGCCGCTCCAAGACTTAACTGGGAATTGGACCGAGGGAGCGTATACCGCAAATGTGCCATTATTTTGAGGACGTGTCCGGAATAGCCAAATAGTAATATAAGAAATATTAAAGCAGAAATTATGGAATAGATATATTGCTAGTGCGTGCGTAAACGTGGTTAAAGTTAATATCTGTCTGGATTTTTAAAATAATTGTTATAAGTAAAACTGGAGGTAATCGTTTCCTATAGTTTGTTTTTGTTTTAAAAAAGAAAAATATATTTTAGTATATTATTAAAATTTTGGTTTATCAAATTTAATTTCAAAATTTTTAAATTTAAATTCCGTTTTGAATTTAATCAATTGTTTGGCGCAAATAATAAAACAGACAACTACTTATTTTAAACTTTTTACACTTTTTTTTTCTTTTGCAGAATTTGTTACCTGGCTATTATGTATAATTTTCCGTGTTGCATAATATATTTTTACAACAAATTTATGTAAAATAAAGACACTTTGGAAAGATAAAAAATAATAAAATACATGAGAATTGGGATATTTTACGTTTTATATAAAAAAAGGAAGAGGAATTTTTTTGCGTAAAACTAAATGCATACTTGCATTTTTCTAAAGTGCTTAAGGGTTGAACATCACAAAATGTGAGATTTTAATCATCTGATATATTGAAATTATCCATTGAAAACAATTTAAAATTTCATGAATTAAAACTATTTTCTATTAGACAATAAAGGATTTCCCATGTAAAATTACTAAATTTTGAAGAACTTAAATTATAAGTTAACTTTTATGTAATTATATGTCATTTCTTGGCATTTGTATTCCAGGATTATGATAATTTCATACTGTAACATTGCCTACATTCTTTTTTTTTAGGTCTAACATTTTAATTTTGTTTATAAAGACATGTTTTCAACACAGTAGCTCAAATTCTATATAATGTTCAGTTTTATTTGTTAATTTATGGAAGCTAAGAAAATGACATAATAAATGTCTATTCAATTTTTACAAAGACCTTAATCACATTATTTGTACAATTATTTTCAAAGAAATATCTAAAATATCTTATTGATAGCTATGATTTTACTACTTCTGACTTAAACTAGGTCAAAAGTAAGACGAATTACTCTGCAGCGCCATATTTATACATGACAAAGAACTAAACAGACCAGGAAAATGACATTCATTTTCAGTGACAATCATATTTTAATTATGGAAAATTACTTTTTAAATACAAAGTTTGTTATCTTCCCATATATTTTTATAAAGTATTATAAATATTAATAAAAAAAAACTAGAAAAAGATATTTATACATTATACCAGAAAACCCTTTACTCTGATGGACACATCATAGTGTGACATGCGAGGAAAATAACAATCTGAAATTCTAAGTCTTAACTTTATTTGTAATTTCTTTATTTGTGTTAGTAGAAATGCAGTATCGCTTGAAAATATTTCTAAGCATACTTTTTATTAGAATGTAACAAAACAAATTGTATTACAACATTTAATAAGAATTTTACTGCGGTGACTGCATTTTCTGTATTTTGTGATATCCACCCTTAATGATTGCATGGTTACTAATTACATCAATGATGTTAAATTTTCTTTAACCTTTTTTTTCGATTAGTATTTCAAAAATGTACCACACTCTTTTATTTGAAAAATATACAGACTAAATTAATGATTTTATTGAGTGTACGAGTAATTAATATAATTATTTCCCTAATTATAAGTATCAAGCATTTTTAAGTTCTTTTTTTAATATGTAATAATTAAAAATTACTAATTAGAAATTCTTTTTTCTTTTTGAAAATTCTATGAATAAAATATCCAAATAAAAATTTTAATCAAACATGAAAAAATAATGACAATAAGCGTTCTTATGTAACTCTGTGAACTTATTATTGTTTGCTAAATTTTCTGTAACACGATTGAAGTCGACAATATTATATACACTATATTATACATGTTACGGCCAAAACCCGGAGCCTGGTAAATTCTATAACTAGCTGACCAATACACGAATTGGCTTTCTGGCCAAAACCCGAAATACATGAAAGGAATAGCGTATTTCGAGTTTGGGCCGGACAATTCGTGAATTGGCCGGGAAGCTTTGGTCAACTTCCGAACTCAGGATTTAAGGAGGCGGGGATGTCATGAAATTTTTCTTAGAAGTTGTTTCTTATTTAAAGAAGAAAATCCTAGTAAATTAACTAAAAATAGTACACAATTCCCTTTCAATACCGAAATTAATTGATAAACCAAATAAGTTAACCCGAGAATTTACTCGAATTAGAGAACGGACAGACATACGGCTAGACTATCTGAATTCATAGACACTTTCAACTGTTTTAGAAAAGATTAAGCCGAGTGCCTATATCTATTTTGTGAACTGGCTAATCACATCTGGCCAGTACACGAATTAGCCAATCTCATCTGGCCAATTCACGAATTGGCCTGTCATTTTTAAACGTTGCTGGGCAGTTCAGGAATTGGCCTGTCATTTTTAAACGTTGTTGGGCAGTTTAGGAATTGGCCGGCCAATCCTAGAGTTGGCCAATATCAGGTTTGGGCCGTAACATATATACGAAAATATTATATAGCATTTATTTATTTCTTCTGTTAACATTTCGTCTGCAGCAGGACGAAAATGTTAAATTTTCTAATTCTAATATTATTATATTAAAAATTGCAATCGCCCATTGACTGTGAATTAACCATTGAATTTAATAACTTATATCACATTGAATATAGAAGGAAAAAATAATATGATACAAATGGAATTTGTAGAACCAAAGCAGAACCTTCATGTCCCAAATACTTTGGAACTAGAAATGGAGTGTGTGGTTTCATCTTCGTATTTGCCATGAAAGAGCAAAACAATACGAATTTGGAAGTACCAACACACATAAAACCATAATTCATGACGAGGAATAACATCAATAACAAAGAACAACAAATTGCTGAATTGGACATAAAATTGAAAAGCAGAAAAAATAAAAATTAATAATCGAACACATCATAATATTAAATTAATAAATTAATTAAAAATAGAATTATGTAATTACAGAAAAATTAAACCATACATCATAGTTCAGCCTATTATATATGTATATATATATATATATATATATATATATATTGATGCCATTTTGCTTAGATATTAGCTGCAATATTGAATAATAAATTAAACAGTACATGACAAGAGAAAAAAAAATTATATTATTGTTTTTTATGTTGTGGTCTTTAAAAAAAGCCATTCCATTTAACAAAATTATTTTGTTAGTTTAAAATGAAGTAAACTAATAAAAAAAAACCTTTTTAAAGCGGAAAAAACACGACTTTCAAAAACGCTATCCCTACTAACGTGGTCGTCCAATAACTTAGCGATTGGCTACAATATTAAGCAGTAAGTTAAATAGTACATTGAAAGAAAAAAATACATATTATTATTTTGAAAGTTGTGATATTCAAATAAAAGCCACTTGATGAAACGAAATTGTTTTTCTAATTTAAAATGCCCTTATTTTTTTTAAAGAAAAAAAAACCCTATATTGAATAAAAACAAAACAGATGATTTCAAAAAAGGTTATCAACAGCCATCTAAGTCATCAAGTCGGTTAGCTTTTATTACCTGCCATATTAAATAATAAGTTAAATAGTATACAAAATGAAAAACATTGCATATTATTATTTTAGAAGTTGTGAACTTCAAATAAAAGCCATGAACATTAAAATAAAAATGTTTTGCTAATTTAGATGTTTTGCTATGTTTTGCTATGTTGTATTTAAAAAAAAATAACCCTATCTGAAAAAGAAAAAAACGTGATTCCAAAAAAGGTTATCGACAGCTAGCATAGTCGTCATGTCGTTTAGCGATTAGCCATTGAAAATGTTCTGACGTTAGATATCTCTGAAAACGCCAACACATGATCGAACACCAATTGCAAGCTTCTCAATCAAATGTTTTGCCATTTTCAAATAAAATCTCGTCATGAAATAAAATTGCTTTTTTAGCTTAAAATAATAAAATATTGAAAAATTAACTATGTTTAGAAAAGAAAACATTTGACTTCAGAAAAGCTTAACAACAGCTAACATAATCGTCAAGTCGCATCGTGAATAGCGACAGTGTTAAACAATAATTTAAATAGTACATATGAAAAACAAAAAGAGAACATATTATTACTTTAAAATTTGTGATTCGCAAATAAAAGCCATGAACATGAAATAAAATTGTTTTGGTAGTTTAAAATGATATAACATTAAAATAAAATTAACCTTGTAATTTACTTTTAAAAGAAAAAAGCATGACTCCAAAAAAAAGGCTATCGACAGCTAGCATAGTAGTCATGTCGTTTAGCGATTAGCCATTGAAAATGTTCTGACGTTAGATATCTCTGAAAACGCCAACACATGAACGAACACCAATTGCGAGCTTCTCATCCAAATGTTTTGCTTCGCATTCAGGACAAGGAAGGAAAAACTATCCTTTCAGGACGGGAATATGTTGCAGGGAAGCTCGGTTATCCGGAGGTTGCGGATCGTTTCACACGAAGAACAAATAGCCTCTATGCTGGAGATTCATGAAGGTATTCTAATGCTGGCAAGGTTATCGCTTTTTTGGCACATAACTTTTTCAGAAAAGATTATGGAAGAGCGTGGAGAAAATAGACGAAAGAGCAAATAGATTTATTCGAAAGAGGCTCTATTAATAATAAATATATTTTTTTCTTTTCTAAGGATAAAGTATGATATTAATGGTTAAATAGAGGATACATTTATACAATGTTGTGTTGGTAACAGTGAAGATTTTATATAAGGGAAATAGAAGTTTATATAATATTTTCATATTTATCACTGCTATTGTACATGTGAGAGGAAATGTTTCAGAAACATAAAGAAATTATTCTTTTTTTCTGGATTTTCATATATTTGAGTTATAAATACGAGCGAATTTGATATTATTATTATTTTTAATGATTAATTTATATTAAGTTACATCTTTTGCTTTTTTAAAATGAGGAATTTATTTTGTTAGTTAACTATTTGCATAATAAGTCGAAATTTCGCATTGCCATATTTAAATGTTTTAAAAAATAGATTTCTTTTCTAAATATGTATAAGATACGATTTTTCTTTCTTTCTTTTTTTCATTTTTTTCCTCACTGATTTCAATATAGATATTTTTTCGAAATAGGTTTCTGAAAATACATAAATCTTTTAATAGCTAACCACTTCTAAAAGCTTTAAACGTAAAAATCTGAAATTTAAAGTTACACGAAATTAACCCTTTCACGGGTTTGTCCTTTGAAGTTTTAACTACTGGAAATGGTTTCACAGGTACACTTTTGTGTGTATAGAAATGGTTAAAGCTTCAGTTTACAAAACGTATAGCAATGTATCTGTAAAAAGTGCTTTCTTCTCTTAGAATTTGAAAGCAGACAATAATCCCTTGAAACTCATTGTGTGTGCTTGGATAGGAAAGACGTCCACAACATTTTTGCAGAGTGATTGATTGCCCATGGACTAATTCCCTTTCAAAGGAGCACCTGTTAAAAAGTAACTTGCTGTTTGCTCTGAAATAAGCGAAAGGACGATTTTTAAAAGTTAGCAATTATTCTCTGTATCATCGGTATAAGTATAAATTAATTAATTTAAAATATTTCTATACGATATGAGATATAGTTAAATACAGATATGGATTCATTTTTATTATTTTTCAAATATTTTATGTTATGCCAGATGCATTAGATTAAGGAGTTTTTAAAAAGGATAAATTCAAAGATAAAAATTTGTAATTTTAAAATGTAAGAAGCACGATTCCAATACTTTTTTATCGATACGCAAGTAGAATAAGTAAAATGTGACAAAATTACTTTTTAAACATGAAAATCTTCGGATATAAAAATTTAAAATTGTAAACATTTTTTTTTCTCTTGATATCAAATGAATTTTATAATTTTATATATATATATATATATTAAATGTTAATTATGTTATATGGATGCAGTTATCGTTCGCATGCAGAAGTTCCAAACTCGATAATAATGGTAAATTCTTTTTTTATTATAAATATTTATCACAAAAGTTATATCTCATAAAATAGAAATTTCCTTTTAATATAAGATTTATAAATTAATTTTAGAACAAATGATGGTTAATTCTATTGTAAATGTCATAGCAACTTTCTAAGAACACAATTCAACAGACATATTGTATAAAGTGTATAAATGGGGAGTCCAGGACAAAATCCCCGCGGACAAAATCCCCACGGACGAAATCCCCGCGGTCAAAATCACCACCGGACAAAATCCCCACCGGACAAAAACTCCACCGGACAAAACACCCTCTTTGCTGAATAAAAGCTCTATTTTGACCAAGTTTCTTTTTCAAAAAGGATCTCTAAACATTTAAAAAATGTTTTAATCTTATTTGAAAAATGAAAGTGACAATTGGAAGTTATAAGTTATGTAATAGATATTTTATATTTCTTAAATATACATGTACATTTTAAAGTCTGAAATAAAAGAATATTTACACTAAATATGAAACAATTTTTAAAATTGATTGTTTTCTTAATTGATATATATATATATTTTAATTTAATTGCTTTTTAAATGTATTAAAGTTTGTCTAATGCTTCGAATTTAGTTTACATTTTAGATCTCGTTTATACAAATATTAATATTGTTAAGATTATACTTTTTTTTTTTTTTCAAAAGATGTAATGATTGTTTTAATTTGTCCCCCTTTCATTCACCGAGGAGGGAGTATACAATCTATAACAGCCTTTCTGGATCAGTTTTAGAAAATGCATATTTTTGGTAAATAATATCACCTGATGATGATTTTTAATTTATTTCGGCATTCTTGGTACACTCTAAAAAAAAAATGTGTAAATTTACACACAAAAATGTGTAAATCGATGATACAAAAACGACATGTCTATATGTGTAAATTTGTGTGTAAATTGCGCCAAATGTGTAAATTTCAGAATACACATTTTAATGTGTAATTTGATGATAAGTCCAAATGTGTAAAAGTTATCTGATAACACTTAAAATACACACTTTAATGTGTGAATTGCACTAAAATACACATATTTCTGAGTACTATTTTTACACATATATCTGTGTAACATTCTGTTTTTACATATGTTTTTGCGTAATAAGAAAATACACATAATACTGTGTAATATGCAAATTACACATATGTTTGTGTTATATACAGAATACACAGATTTGTATGTAATATTCTGTTTTTACACATATGTATGCGCAACATGCAAAACACGTATTTTTGTGTAATATTTAAAATGCACAGTTTTGTGTACATAGCTTTATGTTATGCGTTTACGTATAAATTGAAAAAAAAATGCTTTCATGATCGCGAAATAAAATTGCATTAAGAACAAACTCATATGCTTGACATGTCTTTTCTTTCTACCAGATTTGTAGACTTAAAGCAAGACCACAAATCATTATACGCTTAATTTACAAGAAACAGGGTCGTCTCAAATTATAATGTTTTGTAATCCGAATTGTAATTTATGAACAGGGATGTATAATTTGAATACAGACAGTGTGGAGACTGTCTTCTAAATTAAGTTAAAAATTAAACTTTTTTCACTCTATCTTACAATTGTAACAGCTTGTGTTGTTTTTAATAAATTCATAATATTCTCTTTTAGAAATACATGTACATTTTTTTCTCCATATTTTGAAAATGGTATAACTTTAATTGTATTTATAAAGGACGGAATACTATTTTCTTCTTTTCACTTGTTGCCATGTAAAATAAAATTATACATTTTTTTTTCTTTTTTAATAAATTATTACAATTTTTTTGTATGTGTTAAATGTATTTTTGTACTCTCTTTAAAAACTTTTGCTCACTTTAACTTCCAAAGTTATCATCACACATGTAAAGCACTACAGATAGTTACTATTTCTAACCGATGACGTTCAAGAAAATTTTTTTCTTTAATGTAATTTTACCAAATGAGTGAAAAAGCGTCCAGGGCAGGATTCGAATCACGGATCTTTAAGTTGTCAGTCTGGCATTGGTTAACTATACTTAGTATGTAACTCTAGTTCTTTGAATGATTTGTGTCTGCCAGATTTATCCAGGATAGTAGCTCATCTGGTAGAGCATCGGCAACTCTCACAAAAGTACCCGGTTCAAACCCACACCTATACACTTTTTAATTCTGCTGGAAAAATTCACAAGGCATTTGATTTATTTACCAATTATAATAACTGTGTTAAAAGTAATAAATGTATAGATATATATATATATTTTTTTAAATCAAATTACGTAAATTTTAAGAGCAATATTTGTAACAGTATTTTTTAAGAGTTAAAATTACTAAAGAAATATTTCTGCTTAAATGTGCAAAGTATTATCAGAGTAAAATTTATATAAAAATATGATCCACTGAATTATACATAATACTTTTTGTATTATTTAAATAATAAAGATTATTGATTGGCTGAATTTAAAGATTATTAATTTACTATTGACAAAAATGAAATTAATTTAGCAATTTAATGTGCATTTTGAACCTTAAGTCACTAGATATCCTTTATTACACAACAGCTATAAAAAATATTAAAAGATAAAAAGTAAAACCGATATTAAGTAATTATATTTTATCTACATTAATTGTAAGATACTAATTACTATGAATGAAATATACGATTATAATGCAATGCATCTAAAAAAATTCAAACTATTTCGATTCTAAAATGTACAATAATTTTTCATACTATTAAAATAAAAAATGGAAACTAGCAAATCTTTCTGTTTCTGTAATTTGATATTTTGAAACTTTTGACTTTTTCTGTCTACTCGTGTATTGTACTATTTCTACGGATATCAAATTACACATTTAAAATTTATTTATTTATTTTTTTTGTTTTTGCTATCAATAGTTTTTGAATGTAATACGCATAAAAAAAGTCTTCAATGTATTAAAAAATAATTTTTAATTATCTCCCTAATAAAAATCACAAAAAACACGAATAAAAACTTTTAAAAGGTGTCATTTGGATTAATTCATTTTACGTCAGAATTTACAAGCAGTAAAATAATACTTAAAAACTTTTTATTATTATTAAAAAATAAGTTTAATAACAGGTTGCAAAAGTTACATAAATATTTATGAAATTACACATTTAAAACAATAAATTTGAACATTATACATTTAAACTAATAATATATCTTAATATACAATTTAAAAGAAAAAAATTTATCATTAATTGTATATATTACACAGCACCGCATCTACTCTAGTTTCCCTATAATGTGATATTTTTATGTTCTTTTTTTAGCACTCTCCAAAAATGTTGAAAAGTGCTTCGGTTTGCCAGTCCGTCTGTCGATGCTCTAACTCCTATAATTTTCACGCAATTGATAAAGCTTATTTAAGGTCACCAAAGCATGTTTCGTATTGCATATTAAGTATGTATGATTAATATTTCATTTACAGGGACACTCAAAAGAATACGATTACATTATAGTACACGTGGAAAATCGTTTTGAGAGTATTTTAATGACATTTTGCTATTTCAAATATATTGAAGCTGATATAACTCAGATCACGTTAAAACAGAGTATTCATAGCATTTTTCACTAATTTACAGGGACAAACAAAAGAAATTAATTACAGTATTTTGCATTATTGTATAGATTACAGTTATCTTTGCTTAATAAATGCTAGAGAATACGTTTTAAAATTCAGTATGCACTTTTAAATTTAATTAGTTTTTTGCATATTACTCTCTCTCTCTCTCTCTCTCTCTCTCTCTCTCTCTCTCTCTCTCTCTCTATATATATATATATATATATATATATATATATATATATATATATATATATATATATATATATATATATATATATATATTATACTTCATAATTAGGGCTGCACAAAAAGTATTCGCCTACCATTCTCCTTATTATTAAAAAATTGCTGAAGGAGAATTTTCTGAAATGAGTGATTCTCAAAATAGGGGACAATTTATGTCTTTCGACATACAAAAAAAATTGAGAGGTTTTCTGTTATGTTTTTATATTTAGATATGTTTGTCTTAATATTATTCATAATTTGCACTCAAGAATTACTCACTTTTTAGTTAAAAACACCTTAAAATAACAGAATAAAGGTTCAAAATGTCATTAGCATGGATGTCCACAGCAGCTGTGCTTAGTGTATACTAGCATTTTTCAAGAGTTAATGTCATGTTTATAAAATAAAACAAATGTTATTCTTTCTTTAAATTAATCAAGGAGAGGATTTATCCAATAAATTTATTTTTAAAAATAAAATTATAGTATATAAAAAAAGAATTAAAGTTTGTCCTCCATATTCTATTTTCAAAACAAGGTCATACTATAACAGCTAGTTATTAATCAAAATTTCATTTTCACATATGACAATAGTTTGAAAATATAAAGTTACCCCATGGCAACAAATATCCATTTTATCCCAGCCTGAAAATAGAAGCATGTATTGTATTTTAAGAATAGAAGTTGAATATTAGGGGCGTACATCAATTGCATGTCATTAGAATGGATAATAATTTTCATGTTTATTTTATAGTTAAAATTTTTATTTTACTTATTTGAATAAAACTTTTGTGTTTTAAAAAGCCCCAGAAAGGACTACTGCATTGTGATTATATTATGGCTCATAATCTTATTTAAATTAAAATTTGTCATTAGCATGGACAAATATCAGTGTCATTAGCATGGTTTTTCTGTCCATGCTAAAGACTTCTATGTGCATAAATGTAACCAGTGCTTATATTGTATCCTTTATAAAGTTTAATTTTACATATAAATTTACGTATTGCATTTATTATCCCTAAAATATGCATTAAATCTGTCAGAAAATCAATAAGACAGCTTCTTACGTTGTTAGTGTCAGAATGTTGCTCATGTAAACAAAGTTTGCTCTTTGGTAATGTTTTTATTCTCCTTGTATGTATATATGTAAAAATGGAAACCATTTGCTGAAAAGGAAGGCTAATAAATATAGAAAAAAATATTTAAACAGGAAGAAAATAAATTTCTTAATATATTTATTCCATGCAATTTTTTTTGTCATTAGCATGGCTCAAAAAATACTAATTATTTTTTTAAGTTAATTTTTAAATATTTAGCTCTGCTGACTACAGGTAAAGTATACCTAATACTATATTAACAACACCTATTTTTTTTCAGAAATTTTGCTAACAGTAATTTTTTAAAGATTTAAATTTTGAAAAAGTCTCCTATTTTGAGAATCACCCAAATATATGCATCTCTTTAATGAACTAAATTTTGAAATGCATGCTATTATTAGATATAAATCTCTATATCATATAGAGGGCTGCTAAAAAATTCGGATAATTTTTCCATTGTGAATAGGAACAGCTGAAATTATATTTTAAAATGTGTTATACATTTCCATATGGTGGACCTAGACATAATATTATATTTATTTTTCTTAAGTGCAGTTTTGTTGCATTATTCTGAATGTATTGGAAAGTGCTTTATAATCTATGTTTGACGCATGATTTTTTGCTTTCTTGTATCAAGGATGTATGTGGCTGGTTAGATGTGTATTGCCAGGTCCATTATAACTCTGATAATATCATAAATATATTAAAAGGGAGAAAGCTCCGATTAAGGCTTCAAGTGCTCTTGGAGCTGAGAGCACTTGGAGCGCTATTCCAGAGGTTCCGGGTTTGATCCCAGGTTTGACATTTTTCATTATTTTGGTTCTACGCTTTATTAGTAATGTGGAAATCACATATTAAATATTCAATTATTTCAAGCGTAATTTCACTGCTGATAAATAATTAAAAAATTATTATAATTAAATATGTATTCACTGATGCTGGGCTTATCTGTGTCTCATGTTATGCCACAAGTTTGTGTGCTCATGTAGACGTTATTATTTTCTGCTGCAGTTGCAGGCTTAACAACAAAATGTGAGTGAGAATTGAAAAGCTGGCCATCTTCCTCGTAACTTAAATGGTAGAGCACTCGGAGAGCTATTTCAAGGATTACGTGTTCGATCCCCGACTTGGATAATTTTCACTATGTTGGTTCTACGCTTTGTTAGCAATGTTATAGTCACATATTACATACCCTTGCTTTTGTTCAATTTGGCATCCAAATTTATCACCAGGAGCTCTAAGAAGCTCTACAGATAACTACTAGTTCTAAATAATAACGTTCAAAAAGAATTATAATGTAATTTTACCAAATAGGTGAAAAAGCATCTAGGGCAGGACAGGAACTAGGGACCTTTGGAGTAAGCTGCCAGTCTAGTATTATTTATTATATATCTGTAGTTCTTTGGCTGAATTGTGTCTTCCAGATTTATCCTGGATAGCTCAATTGGCAGAACATTGCAAGCTCTCTCAAAGCTCTCCGATTCAAATTCAGGCCTATACGCTTTTGGACTAAGTTGAAAAATGGCAATTTGTGTGATTTATTTACCAATTATAATAATTGTGTTAAATTTGATAAAGAATTATTTTTTATCAATCTACGTGAAAATTAGGTGCAATATTTCTAATAGATTTTTTTAAGGTTAAAAATTATATAAGAAACATTGCTGCTTAAATGTTCAAAGCATTATCAAAATTAATTTTACATAAAAATCTAATCTCTTGTATTATACAGTATTTTTTGTATTCTTTAAACTATAAACAGGGTAATGAAATTAATTTAATTAAAATTTTTATTTTTGTTTATTTTGTTTGTAGTTTATGAATGTTTTCAATGAATTAAAAACAATTTTTAATTGCTTCAATCTAAAAATCGTAAATGAAAAACCATGAATCAAAATCCGTTAATTTTCATTTGACATCAGTAGAAATAGAATTGAGAAATCTATAGCATGTAAAACTATGAAAACTGGTTAACTTTATAGCAAACATTATGATAAGCATGCTGAAACAGACAATTTTTAAATCAAAGAATTATTTCAAATGCTATTAGATGTTTAAATTTCAAATATTTATTCGGATGCTAGAAAGGCATCATTTTAAGAATATATACAAAAATAAATAAATAAAAGAATAAATAGCAAATAGTAATAATTTTTCATATTTAAAATAAGCAGAAAAGTATATGCTTCACATCAATATTATAAATTTACAAATTTAAAACTGGAAAGAATACCAACTTTCTCTTATAAAAGCATTTTCATGTCATTACTTAATGCAAAATTTAAAAATTAAATTTGCAAACGATTTTATTTTAAAAGAAAGTTTTTTATTCAGTAATTTAAATACCTTTAAATATTTGCTAATTATGATAAACTGTGGTTACAATATTTTTCCACATAATTTTAAAATTTCAGAAAATATGCGATTTTAACGATTGATATTCTACAGGTAAACAAATCTTATTTTTAAAAGAAGTAATTTAAATAATTGATTTTTATCATCTGATTTTAGTTGTCGAAAGACAGTTATTTATTTTAATAAAATAGTTATAATTCAAAGAAAAGAAACAGGGAAAATATTTCTTCATACCTATTTTTCAATGACTTCGTTTTTCCTTTTCTGATGTAATCCTTGATGTTTGTTTCCGCGCACCGATGTTTGTAGATCTAATAAATGTTCCGATAATAAGTACAATAACACTGACATAAATATTTTTAACCATGCCCAGAGCAATTGTACATTTCTCGGATACATATTTCATCAAAAGTACGCATGGAATGACTCCAACGAATTTTTTAGTAAGATTTTTAAATCCAGACTGAGGCTATACGCGCATAAAATGGCTATTTTTGTTCTCTGCAAATGTTCTCCGCGTATTCCAAAGACTAAATAAGCGGTGTTTTTTTTATTCATTTATTTATATTTGATAATCGTCTGCAGTTTACGAGTTCTTTATCTAGGCACATGGCAGATGTTTTCTTCTGTTCTTTATGTGGTGAATTATTTTTGTTTCTTTATGTGGTGAAGACTTTTTAATTTAAAATTTCTTATATTAAGACATTTTTTATGCCTTTTTTCGATTTATTTCAAAAAAGTTTAAGCTTTTTGTCAATTGTAACGATAACTATACTGATATAGATCGCATACCAAATTAAACAATGTTCAAATTTAGAATAGTTAAAAATGATTTTAATAGACAATAAATGCAAAATATTTCTAAATTAGAAAAGTACGCTTTGTATCTTCCATCGCAAATGCAAAATTTGTTCCTAAAAATAAGCTAGGAATCATACCAAGAGGCAATAGTTGAGAAATCATAGATTTTGCTGGCTGCAAATTTTTTTAATTCTAATATTTTAGTAATTTATGCGCTTAGTTCAATTACATGTCTATTAAATTTTTGTTTTATATAGGTACGTGTTTTTAATGAAGTTTTTTTTTATTATTTCATTGTGGAATATTAGCCAACAAACACTAAATTATGTTTGTTGCTTGAAGTGAAAAAAAAATGTTTTGTTTCGTGTTCGGTTTATTTCGTTTCAGTTTTTTTTTTCAGATTTATATACTTATAAAAAGGATCGACCGAAACAGGTCTGTAAGCCCGAAAATGAAACCGAAATCGAATTTCGGTAATCTTTCAATTTTCGGCCGAAAACGAAAATGTTCATTTTTTAAGTTATTAATACATACATAAATACACATAATTATTAATTAATTATGTGTGTATTAGACGCACATTTTTAACAAACATACATAAACATGTATAAATGTGCACAAGTTCAAGCAAAAGCAAAATATAAATAATAATATAACTTTTATATTTGCTTTTGCTATTGACAATCAATACTCATATATATTTATTAATAATTAATTAATAATGCAATTAATAATCAAGAACAAATCAATAGTGAATATTTAATTTTTGAATATACACATTTTTTCAGTTATTTAATATTTCTCATTAAAAGTAGTTAAAATAAATTGCTTAAAAGTTTTTTTAGAAAACTAACTATAAGTAAGTTGTTTTTAAAAAAAAAATAACCATTTGATAATTTATTATTAGTTTAATGGAGATTTAAATATAGATAAGCCGTATGCTTAAATAAATAAGTGCTACTTCCTCCCGAAAAAACTTTGCCACTCCCTCGCCTCTATACGAATGCTTTGAAATAGCGTCCTTGTTTGAAAAATCTATCTTTTGTGCCCAAGTTGGCGGAATCTCTGTCTTTAACCTAAAAGTCTGCAAGGGCCGGAATTTTCAGGCCCTGGATACAGCTCAGTACGGTGTAAAAATGATATAAATTCGACTCGAACCCGGCCCGGCCCATTCAGATTTTCACAGTTAATGGCCCAACTCAATTTCTACAAAAAATTCAGATTTTTCTTAACATACAATTAAGATTCTTTTAAAGAATACTGCATACATATCTATGGGATAAATTTAACGTATATTTTAAAATTACGATGGAAAATACACAATACAACAGTAACGATTACTTAGATTTCTTGGACGTTTCAACATTCAAATAAAAATTCATAAAAAAATTAATATTGCTTTGAATAAAAGAAAAAAATGAATGCTAAAAACATAATTTTTAAAACTCTTTTATAAAAAGAAGATTTGTGAAAATATTTATCTTTCTTTTACTAAGGCTATTTTTAAACCCCAAAGAGCTACTTTCTGACACATTTATGAACTCATATTTTTTTTTGGAACCCATAAGACAGGTGTTTTCATAAATAAATAATGTAATCGAATGGCGTTATCCATTTTTTGATAAAGGCAATGTAGCTTTGAAAAAATCGTGCAAAAGATAACGTTTGAATTGAATTTCCGAAAGCAACATCACGAAAAGGAGAAAAACCTGAAGCCACTATAAGAAACTCTTATTTGTCGAAAAATAATTTATCTATCAAAAATAGAAAACGCTGTCGATTCCAAATTCCTTTAATAGTCAGGCTTGTCAATTTTAAGTCTTTACTGTTAAATAATATTAGTCAGAATATGTGTCAAAGTTTCACGTTGAGCAGGGAATTAATAAAGAATACTGCCCAGCTAAACTGATGGCATTGAGCTCACAGGCTACAAATACTAATTGTGCATTAAAGCCTTATATTTTCAAGGGTTAATTCCGTTCGAAAAAAAATTAAGAAGGGGAAACAGCTCTCCCCTTTCCTCTTTTTTTATACTTAATCATTGAACCTCCTATACTATCAAAGATATGCTTTATCATATAAAAAATCTATATCCAAAATTCAGAGCAAATTAGATAATTCTTAATAAAAACCCATTTAGCATTTATATAATTTAAAAGGAGTTATCCCCCTCTTTTATACTTAACCATTAAACTTCCAAAACTATTCAGAGATTTGAACGAAATCTGAAAATTCTGCTTGAAAAACCCATTTATATAAATTAAGGGGGGGGCATTAGAACCCCTGTTCCCCCTATTTATACTTATTCAGTGAACACCTAATAACAGTCACGGAATCGCCTCATCACAATGATCCTAATCTAAATTTTGAACGAAAACTTAATTCTGCATGAAAATCCCATTTATATCAACTAACGGGGGGGCATTAGAACCCCTGTTCCCCCTATTTATACTTATTCAATGAACACCTAATAACAGTCACGGAATCGCTTCATCACAATGATCCTAATCTAAATTTTGAACGAAAACTTAATTCTGCATGAAAATCCCATTTATATCAACTAACGGGGGTCATGAGCCCCCCGTTCCCCCTCTTATACATATCGAATGAACTCCAAAAACTAATCAGGGAAGCGCCTTGTCAGGATATACCTATATACAAAATTTCAAGTGGATCGGATATTTTTATCATGAGTTATCGCGTTACGCACGAACGAACATACATACAGAACGGACGGGCACATAAGCTCTCAGGCTATGATAGCCTGTGAGCTAAAAAACATTTTAAGGTACATTTCCAAAGATTCCATAAGCAGAAGTTCATTATCACTACTAATATTTTTACAAAACATATTGCTTGCCCCACACATCCTGGGAACAGCTACGTTCAGTTCCGACCCAGCTCCACTATGTAATAAAAAAATGCAAATCTGATCTTAATACCGCACAAATGTGCTGAAAAAATCTAAACAGACACCATGTCCGATGCCAGTCTCTTCCGTGGACATGTTACATTTCTTCATTAATGTTATTTATCAAGCATCAGCTCGTGACGCAGGTTTATATTTATTCTGATGAAAAACAAATTATTTGAAAGAAGCTAATATTTTATCGGCTTGGTTTAAATTTTTATGTCGGGCGGTAGGACCGCTAAATATTTTATTTTATCGGCCCAAACCCGTTTATTTTGTTTACCGGCCCATTTGAAAATTCTGATTCATATCGTCAGCGAAGTTCGGATGCGTGCACATCTCTACTTTGAACAAAACTTTTTATTTGCATGTAAAATAAAATGTAATTAATTCATCAACAACATAGAATGTTAGAACTTTTAGAAATAGCAATCGAAACATCTGCGGTTTTAAACTAAAAATTTTCTATTACTGTTAAGCGTGCAGCTTTTAAGGAGCAGGTGAAGAGCGCCGTATGTAGGAGGATGTTTAATTTGATTTCACGTCATGAATCAGCTGTGGTCGATAATTATAAACAATAAACTTTATTCATAACATTAAATAAAGAGTTTCTCATCTGAGCGGAAACAGCTCAATCAACAAGTCATGTCAAAAATTTCCAACGGAAGAAAGAAGATTTCTAGAATTCAGATAGTTTCGGCCGAGTTTCGGTCTAACCGAATTTCTGACAGCATTTCCGCCGATAACGAGTTTTCGGAGAAACTCAAATTTTGGGCCAAAAACGAAACCGAAACCGAATTTTCGGTGAATTTCAGATTTTGGGCCGAAAACGAAATCGAATTTTCGGCAAAATACGAATATTGGGCCGAAAACGAAACCGAATTTTCAGCAGAACTCGGATTTTGGGCCGAAAACGAAAACAAAACGGATTTTTCGAATATTCTCTGCTTGTAATTATGTCTAACACGCCATTTGTGTAATTTCAGGCATTTTTCAACATTTACACATTTGTTTGAGTTTATAAAGCGATAACATATTGCACATTTGATTTCTCAAGTTAGGTGCACATAAAAACAGGTAATTTTTTTCCTCAAAATGTGTAAATTTTAAATCAAGTATGCATTTTAAAAAAATTACACATTTATCTGTGTACATATAATTATGTTTAAATTAGAATAAATCAGAAATTCGTGTAAATAATGGCATTTTTCAACATTTACACACTTGTCTGAGTTTTTCAAGTGATAATAAATTACACACTTACTTTCATAAGATAAATACACATAAAAATAGGTAAATTTCGGAGAAAAAATGTGTAAATTTTACGACAGGTGTGTAAATTTACAAATTTACACATATCCATGGGTAAAATTGGCCAATTTACACATTTATTTTTTAGAGTGTACTCTGCGAAGGGTGGGGGAGGGGGTGGAAAAATGTATTACTGAGTTTACCACAGTCTTAGCAATGAAATGTTAAATGCAAAGTATCTTGTTAAATATAAAGGAAACAAGGTCCGAGTACGAGTATGACGGGGGTAAGGGGAGGGAGTGGGCAATGAATATTTTGGAATGATCTCCCATGATGAATGATAGAATTTTTTGTGAATAATGTGGAAGTGGCTAGTGCTAAACTTCATATGTATTATATGTATGCATAAATTATGCACCCAGTACTACTCACATTTATATGCAAAGTTTCACAAAAATGGTCACATCTTCAAGAAAAATTACTAGAAGGATAATAATAAGAAAAGTGATACATTGGTAGATACGAATATTTCTTTGCATCATCTATTTTGCTTATCTATGTGCGTTTTGTAAGATGTCTAAAAGAAAATATTCCAAATTGTTAATAATTAATGTTTTTACTTTCTTTTATTTTTATATGAAGAAAGTATTGGATTCATGAAAATTTTCGAATTCCAGTTTTTTACGTTTTAAGTATCAGAAATTCCAAAAAACAGTTTTTTTTTTTTTTTTTTTTTTTTTTTTTTTTTTTTACAAAATGTCTGTTTATGAGTCTATGGCTTTGTCTGTGACATAAGTTTTGAGGGAGCTGTATCTCAAGAATTAATGCACTGAATTTGCTAAACATTTATATTCAGGTAGTCCCTGATATAAATTGTTGCTGATTTGTTTTTGGTGTAAATTTCTCAACAAATGGGGCTGCTATACTGCATTTTTTTTCTTAAAATTTTCACAACATCTATATCTCATTAGGATTTCCCCTAATCTTTAGGCACGGATTTCCGCTAAACTTCAGATTCAGTTAACCCATGATATGAAATAGTTTTGTTTACATTTCTATGTGAACTGCTTAACATGTGGCGCTGCTATGCCGCATCTTTCAGGATTTTTGCAATAGCTCTATTTCAAAAAGTAATGCACAAGAGTTCAATAAAAATGCATATTCAGATAGTTCTTGATATACACTGAAACTGATGAGTTATTGTTGTAAATCATTCAACAGGTGGCACTGCTATGTTGTATTATTTTACGATTTTTGCAAGAGCTCTATCTCAATGACTAATATGCGGATTTTCATTAAACTTCAGATTTAGTAAATCCGTGGTATGATTTAGTTCTGTTTAGTGTCAATAATCCAACAGGTGATGCTGCAATGCTGAATTTTTCCCGATTCCTTCAATAGTTCTAATCCAAGAGCTATTGCACGAATTTTTTCAACAAATTTCAGATACAGGTATAGCTTGATAAATATTATTGCCCTTTATGTTTTGGTATAAGTTGCCCAACAAGTGGCGCTTTTTATGTTGCATTTTTTCCAATATTGCAATTGTCTAATTCAAGAAATAATGCATAGAATTTCATGTCCTTAGAATCCTCATGATGAGTATAGTTTGTTATTTTACATTCGAGCATTGGTAGCGCTTTTTGAAAAATTCATATGCATGAGACAGAAGTTTTGGGATTGCCACATCCGATTAGTTTTAATTTGCTATTTTAAATATTTTAATTTTTTTAAAATAAATATTATTTAAAATGCTAAATCAAAATAAAAAATAAGGTACTTAATCAAAAGAAAAAAATTCAATTCGACGAATAAAACTTTGATTAATAACAGATTTAAATTACTCTTTAAAGAAAAATGCATTTTTATTTTTAAAAGAAGTTTTATGATGTGATTCTGTTTACAAATTATATGGTTAACCATCTCAAAGCATTCAAAATTCTAACTCAATAAATAAATAAAAGAAAAATGAATGTTTCCTTGATACATTTACAGTAACATTGCGCATTGAATAACACGCACTTCCATTTGTGTCTGATCCCTTGAAACCCCGCAAATTATTAAAATAGACATAAGGGTGTATTCGAAAAAACGCTTTTCCACCTTAAACAGCTCAAAATTTTCCGATACAATTACAGACACATTTTTAAAAGTAGAAACATGAAACTTGCTGAGGGGATTTTTGAAGAGACATATATGGTGCCGTGTGATGTCATTTTACGCTCAATTCCTTAGAATTTGATTTATAAACAATTACCTCCTCAGTATGACCCTTTTTTTCCTTCCCAAATCTCTCGCTTCGAAAAAATCTGTTCAAAAAGCCGTTTTTGATTGCTTTTTTTTTTTCTTTTTTTTTTTTTTTTTTTTTTTTTTTTTTTTTTTTTTTTTTGTAATATTCTCTGCATTTATCAAAGAATCGACAATCACGGCACCTTGTGCACTTTCTAAATAAGACAATTTGCCAGTTTGATGCATTTGACAGAAAAAATGAATTTAAAAATATATCTGAAAATTATTTTATCAAACTTTGCACCCTTTTCTGATTCTGCCCCACTTAGGCAATAAATAATGTAAGAAAAAAAGAAATTTTGCAACTGTAAGTATTGTGCCTAGGGGCAATATTTAAAGAGATAGTCTATTGTATCGATAAATATGAGTCACCCTGTGTCTGTGCATGTGTGTTTATTTTATTGTAACTAAAGATGTGAAATTTCTTGGTTTTTTTTTAAATTGTGGATAAGAAGCCCATTTTTTAAAATTCTCAAAAAATTCTGAGTAAAAAATAAAGAATTAACTTGAAAAAAGATAACAGCCCATTTTGGATCGAGGAATAATAATAATGATAAAAAAAAAATCATTTGAAAATGCAGTTAGATAGATCGACACATACCTGAAAATAAAATATCCATACCTGAAAGAAAAAAAAATCGGAATAACTAGTATTTGTTTTTTATAATTTTCCCTTCGAAACATGCATACTGATTTTGCAATAGTTTCGTAAACAGTATTAAAACCAGCTTGAATTCGAGACGCGAAAACCTTCAAATTTTCCTTTAAAAAAAAAAAAAAATAAATAAAATAAACAATATAATTATTATTATTATTATTATTATTATTATTATTATTATTATTATTATTATTATTATTATTATTATTATTATTTTGCTTAAAATGACATTTAAATCATGTTTCTATCTTAATTAGAGAAAGGAAATATTAAATTTTAAGTTTTGGTTTGTTTTCAAAATTTATCATTTTCCAGCAAAGATTGATATGGAAACAACGAAAGTGCGATTTTCTTCAGGATGGGTTTATTCAATATCTCTCTTAGATAAACTGTTATAAGTCAAGAATCGTTACAGATAAATGGTTCAAACTTGAAATATGTCTTTCTTAATTCTTTTACAGTAATTTTGATTCAACAAATTAAAAAAAAAATTACTTTTAAAAATATGACTTTCTTTAAGTTTTATTTTTTTCCATATTTTTAATTTAAGTATTTTTAATTTTTATTTAAATTAGCATTTCCAAAAATGCTGAATGAAAATTAAAGCGTTTATATTCCTATTTATTTGAGTGAAAGAAAAAGTGAAATTTTGCAAATAATATGTATAACGATTCCATTTTACCCATATTTTGAATATATATATAATATTTATGGAAGTTTCATCATGTGATTTTGTTTACAAATTATATAATTAAATTTTTAAAAAAATCAAAATTTTAACTCAGTAAATAAAAATTAAAATTAAGAAAAATCTTCAAAGAAATTTTAAAAAAATCTACATAGAATTAACATTAGCAAATTTGTATTTCGCGTGAATGATATGGCTTCTTATGAGTACATACAGTATATGAGTTGTATATTCGCTGTAATAGCTCTAAAGTGCGACTATTTACTGCTTATGACAATGTCAACACAGAATTAACGAGTTGTTAAAAACTCCAACACGGTGAGTTACAATTAAAACAATAAATGAATGAAAAAGTGTGAAAATATCTATCTCTACATTTTAAAATATAAAGTAAAAATTCTATCCTAAAGATTCATGATAATTTAAAAGACAATAATGCATACAAATGCATCATATATCAGTTGATTAAATCCTGAGGTTTCAGTTGCTCAATTTTGTGACCATCAAACTACGGGGGATTACTCTCTGAGTTATCTACTATGTTATTTATTAATGCAATTATATTTCTTTTTATGTTAAAAAAAATTCTGTAAGATACGCAAAATTCTCCAGTTGGACTAATTTTACTTTTATTAGAATCTTTATCAATAAAATTATGTTTTATAAAATAGTATTACAATTCTAAATACACGTGGGGATTTTGTCCGTGGGGATTTTGTCCAGTGGGGATTTTGTCCGCGGGTATTTTGTCCGTGGAGATTTTGTCCGCGGGGATTATGTCCGCAACCCGTATTATATGTATGCATAAATTATGCACCCAGTACTACTCACATTTATATGCAGAGTATCATAAAAATGGCCACATCTTCAAGAAAAATTACTAGAAGGATAATAATAAGAAAAGTGATTCATTGTTAGATACGAATATTTATTTGCAACATTTATTTTGCTTATCTATGTGCGTTTTGTAAGATGTCTAAAAGAAAATATTCCAATTTGTTCATAATTAATGTTTTTACTTTCTTTTATTTTTATATGAAAAAAGCATTGGATTCATGAAAATTTTCGAATTCCAGTTTTTTACGTTTTAAGTATCAGAGATTCCAAAAAACATTTTTTTTTTTTTTTTTACAAAATGTCTGTTTATGAGTCTACGGCTCTGTCTGTAACATAAGTTTTGAAGGCGCTGTATCTCAAGAATTAATGCACTGAATTTGCTAAACATTTATATTCAGGTAGTTCCTGATATAAGTTGTTGCTGATTTGTTTTTGGTGTAAATTTCTCAACAAATGGCGCAGCTATACTGCATTTTTTTCCTTACAATTTACACAACATCTATATCTCATTAGGATTTCCCCTGAACTTCAGATTCAGCAAACCCATGATATGAAACAGTTTTGTTTACATTTCTATGTGAATTGCTTAACATGTGGCGCTGCTATGTTGCATTTTTCAGGATTTTTGAAATAGCTCTATTTCAAAAAGTAATGCACGGAGTTCAATAAAAATGTATATTCAGATAGTTCTTGATATACATTGAAACTAATCAGTTATTGTTGTAAATCATTCAACAGGTGGCACTTTTATTTTGTATTACTTTACGATTTTCGCAAGAGCTTTATCTCAATTACTAATATGCGGATTTTCATTAAACTTCAGATTTAGTAAATCCGTCGTATGAACTAGTTCTGTGTATATTTTAGTGTCAATAACCCAACAGGTGATGCTGCTATGCTGAATATTTCCCGATTCCTTCAATAGTTCTAATCCAAGAGCTAATGCATACATTTTTTCAACAAATTTCAGATTCAGGTTCAAATATCAGATTCAGCTTGATAAATATTATTGCACTTTATGTTTTGGTATAAGTTGCCCAACAAGTGGCGCTTTCTATGTTGCATTTTTTCCAATATTGCAATTGTCTAATTCAAGAAATAATGCATGGAATTTCATGTCCTTAGAATTCTCATGATGAGCATAGTTTGTTATTTTATTTTCGCGCATTGGTTCGCGCATTTTCGCGCTTTTTGAAATATTCACATGCATGAGACAGAAGTTTTGAAATTGCCACATCCGATTAGTTTTAAATTGCTATTTTAAATATTTTAATTTTTTTAAATAAATATTATTTAAAATGCTAAATCAAAATAAAAAATAAGATACTTAATCAAAAGAAAAAAATTCAATTCGACGAATGAAACTTTGATTAATAACAGTTTTAAATTACTCTTAAAAAAAAAATGCATTTTTATTTTTAAAAGAAGTTTTATGATGTGATTCTGTTTACAAATTATATGGTTAACCATCTCAAAGCATTCAAAAGTCTAACTATAAATAAATAAAAGAAAATTGAATGTTTCCTTGATACTTTTACAGTAACATTGCGCATTGAATAACACGCATTTCCATTTGTGTCTGATCCCTTGAAACCCCGCAAATTATTAAAATAGACATAACTCTCTGAGTTTTGCAGGAATCAAGATAGATTTTTTTTGTTGTTGTTTAAATTAAAAAATGATAAGGAAAAACTTCCTAAGGGGAAATTTTAACCAACCAGTTCCGTATAAAAAATTAATTTTTGTATTTCCCTAAATAGCCCCCTGTGTAATTGCAACTTATTTTATCAAACTTTGCACCCTTTTCTGATTCTGCCTTACTTAGGCAATAAATAAGTAAGATAAAAAAAAAAAGAAACTTTGCAACTGTAAGTATTGTACCTAGGGGCAATATTTAAAGAGATAGCCTATTGTTTCGATAAATATGAGTCACCCTGTGTCTGTGCATGTGTGTTTATTTTATTGTAACTAAAGATGTGAAATTTCTTGGGTTTTTTTTTTTAAATTGTGGATAAGAAGCCCATTTTTTAAAATTGTCAAAAAATTCTGAGTAAAAAATAAAGAATTAAGTTGAAAAGAGACAACAGCCCATTTTGGATCGAAGAATAATATTAATGATAAAAAAAAAAAAAAAAAAAAAAAAGTATTACAATCATAATTTTTTTTTTTTTTTTTTTTTTTTTTTTTTTTTTTTTTTTTGTAAATTTATTTAACACTGATCTAGGAACGTTCTTTATGCCAGATGGCATAAGCTTTTGACAGACTTTTATTTAATTTAAAAAAAAAAGAACAGTTTTTTTTTTTTTTTTTTTTTTTTTTTTTTTTTTTTTAATTTGACCGCAGAAAAAATAGCATAATTAGTTCATCATGCTTTGTTATTTAAAAAATAAGTTTTCATTTTTTTTAAACTAATTATTTACTCCTGTAAAAAAAATGCATAATTATCCCAAACATTCAATTATTTAGAAATTTTATGTAACTTTTTTTTCCTTCAGGATTCCATTAATCATACAGATGTGATAATTTTATTGTATATAAATATTTATTTCTATAAATTTTTTCATAAACAACAAAAAAAAAGTCTTTATTTATGAAGAATAAAGTTTGTTTACAAAATTTTGTATTACTAACACATATATACTATAGTCATTTGTTTTGAAAAAAAAAAAAAAAAAAAAAAAAAAAAAAACTATGTATATTATTCACTAGAAAATAAACATTATAATGTTCTCTGAAAAATACAAAGGAAAAAAATTCTTCAACTGAACTTTTGTGACAAATCGGATGTTTTATGTGTATTTCAACATTTATTGCATTCCTAGCTGCAATAAGTTTCACTGATACAGATTACAAACCCCTTTTCTCTCTTCAGATACAAAGAGATAGGAATGAAGTTCATAATTTTCTTCTAAAAGTCTTTATACTTATGTGGTAGCTTGTCAAAATTATAATACAGGTTTACATTTTTGCAATTCAAATTTAAGCCGATTTGTTACCCAAACATAGCTATTTCTACTTGTCTCTGTTGTCCATTGTTTGCGATTTTTTCCGCCTACCTGTTTGTATATCCTTTGACTATTTGATCTTAGCAATTTTAATCTGTGTTATTTCCATGATTTTCGATTATTTTTCTACAGGTTAATTATAGTAATAGCACCATTTTAATAATTTTTATATTTCAATTTGTTTAAAAAATATGAGTGAACCTTTCTAAAGTAGACAGGAAATTATGATTTTAAATTGGCTTATATTTCAAATTTTTGTAAAAAGAATGGGAAAACTATCAGGGTTGGGGTGGGGGACATTTGGAATTCATGAAATTTTACAGTATTTTCGCAATTTGAAATATAAATCAAATTAACATTTTTGGACTTAAAATTCCCTCCCGTTAAAGCTAAATAGCTACCATTAATAAGAATAATAAATTAAATTAATGAAACAAACTTGCACAAAATAATTAAAATAGATGCCAAGGAAATATGGACAGAAATAATAAAATTTAAACTCAATATAAATACCTAATAAATCTTAATGCAAAAAAATCAAGGAAAATTAAACTTCTTACATATAAAATATATGACGGAATGAAATTTTCGCCTTGCTTTTAACATAAAATGAATATTGCTTACTTAAAAAGCGATTAAATAATCAATTATAGATGTTAAAATTTAATTTTATTTAAAAGTCTTAGTACTTTCAAACCTTTTCCAAACAGGCTCTTCCTCAGAGAATATTTTCTTTAATAAATACAAATATAAGATTTTGTTTTGAAAACTGAACGAGACTCGTGGCTTGAAGATTGAGTTAGTAATATTTTCACGTGAACGGTAAAAAATCATTTGATTGTTGTACCACGAAATTTTAATACGTCATTTCTCAAATTGTCAGGATTTTATTTTTAGGATGCTAAACCATAAACTGCGTATATTATAAGATAGGACATCATTGCACACTTTATTGTTCTTGCATAAGATTTCTATTGATTCTCTTACAAACAAATAATTTTTTACCGTTCACGTGAAAATATTACTAACTCAATCTTCAAGCCACGAGTCTCGTTCATTTTTCAAAACAAAATCTTATATTTGTATTTATTAAAGAAAATATTCTCTGAGGAAAACCTGTTTGGAAAAGGTTTGAAAGTACTAAGATTTTTAAATAAAATTAAATTTTAACATCTATAATTAATTATTTAATCGCCTTTTAAGTAAGCATTATTCATTTTAAGGCCTTCTTTTTAACACTATTGTAGCAGACATAGCAAAGTATAGCACTCTATGATATAATGACACGCAAAGAGATTAGATAAAAATAAATTGCAAGAATTTTCAAGACCGTGTGCGGCGTTGACAAAAGCCAGTGAAAACAGACAAGGCGCGTGGAAAGGAAAAATCAAACCCGAGCGACCAAAAATTCAGATTTTTTAAAAACATACAATTATGATTCTTAAAGAATAATATATATATATTTATGGAAAATTTTTACAGTACATTTTAAAATTATGATTATTATAAATTACGAAAGACATTAAATACATAATGACAACATTAATAATTACATTTTTAGCACATTTCTGAGCTCATTTCTTTCCGAAAATTAATAAAATCGACTGTTTGTATTCAGAAGCAATATAATAGAATGGCGTTATCCCTTTTTTTTTTTTTTTTTTTAAGTAATATAACTTTGCAAAAAAGACTATCAAAATTAGCATTTTAAGTGGAATTTCCAGAACTATCGGAAGCGATAGCACGGAATGGGGGAAAAAAGCAGTCACGTGACTAGAATCTCATATTTCGACAAGTAATTTATTTATCGAAAATGGAAAACGCTATTCCATTCCAAGTCCTTTCAATAACAGCCTGTGCATTTTATGCATTTACAGTTAAAAATTATTCAGAAATTCTGACAGGAAGTTTCACATTGTTCAGCAGTGAATTTCAGAATCACTTCTCAAATCCAAAAAGGCAACTTTATAACATAAATTTTATTGATTTTTTTTTTTTTTTTTTTTTTTTTTTTTTTTTTTTTCCCGAAATGTAGAAGATTTTGTTAAAAAACTATCTAATCGATTTATTTTTGCAAACGCAATAAATCCTGTCAAACTGGAAGTTTTGAATCAATTTTTCGCACGAAAGGAGAATATCCACTCAAGGAAGGGTGAAAACGTCTTTGTCACGTGATAAATATCGCTTATGACTCAATAAGTAATTCATTTATAAAAGGAAATAGAAAAATCAGCTCGAGTTTAAATCGCTTCCTTAGTCAGGCCTTCCAACTTTATATCTTTCCGTTAAAAAATAAATTTGTAAATGTGTCAAAACATTTTGCGCCTATTGAGCACAGCAGCCGTAATATAAGGTATATTTCGAAAGATTCCATTAATTGAAGTTTATTATGTGTATTAATATTTTAAGAAAACCTATTGCCTACTCTACACATCACTATTCTCACACAACAATTAAGTTCAAAAAACTAAAGAAATTAAAAAAAAAAAAAAAAAAAGAACTGTTAGCGTTATAAAATAAAATTTATAGGAGAAGACTTAGAAATAGCACCTTATTAAAAAGGGAAATGTTCACAAACCTGTCTGAAACTAGCTGTTGTTCAGAAACTATGTAATCAAATTGTTTTATTTATTTATTTGGGGAGGGGGCAAACGCAATAGATCATACAGTAAATATTGTCAAAGTGGGCCTTTTTAATCGAATTTCTACTTGAAATTTGAATAACTACTCAGAAAGAATGAAAAACGTATTCGTCACACAATCAAAATCACTTGCAATTCAATAGGTAATTTGTTTACCAAAAAAGTGAAAATACAGTTCAATTCCAAACCGCTTCCACTGTCAGGCATTCCATTCTGTTAAAAAATGAATTTGTAAATGTATCAAAATATTTTTTGCTACCTAAGCACAGTAGTTGAATATATATATATATATATATATATATATATATATATATATATATATATATATATATTATATATATATATATATTGTAAATGCAGCTGATAATGAAGAACTAAAAATTATAAGAATACTAAATGAACATTTGAAAGGTTTGAGAGAAAAATTGAAATTTGCAAAACGATTAATTTTGATTGATTACTTAAATAATAATAATTATAAACCTTTTAAATGTTTTAATACTTTTTTCATGTACAGAATTTGCATATAAAATAAAAAACAATAATTTTATAAATAATTTAAAGATTTGATAATCAATTGAAAAAATTAATTTATTAATTCTCTATTTCTTTTGTGTCTCATTTAATGTAATTTATACACTTCGGGTACATTTAAGCTTCACCTTTAATTAATTATTATTTTTATATCCCTCTGAACGATTAATTAAGAACAACAATCAAAACGCTGAATAAGGGACAGAAGTTTCACTGTACATATTTTGTTGTTATCGAAACGACGTGGAACCTGTCAAAATTCGACGACAGAAAATCGTTAAGAAAGAACTGTTTCATTGATTTATATTAAATCGACAAAATTAGTTACAGTAAAAAATGCATCTTTTATTGGTCAGTCTAACTCTCAAGCAAATATTATTTTAGGCTAAAATTCACAAAAAACTATAAAACTCAATTATCCAAATTATTAAACGAAATAAAACAGAAATTCATCGGATTTCATAATAGACGACATTTTAAAAATAATATAAGCATTTTAATTTCTATTTTTTTATTTTCAATTTTAAGAGAAAATGCGTACAAAATTGGCACTAAAAATTAAAAAAAAAATTAATATCTTTAAAATTCAATTGAGATACAGCTTTGAAATAAATCGCATTTAAAAGTACAATTTTTTTTCTCTTTACTGCGGTTTAGATTTTTAAATGCCCGATATTTAGACGTGTAAAATTTGTAGTACCGAAAATTGCACAGACGAAAATACATGGAAAAATATTGCACATTTTATTTTCTATTTTTTTTTTTTTTAATTTTTCAATTTTAAGTGAAAAGGGGGTGATTCCGTTGCCACAATTACAAAATTCTTACTAAAAATTATAAAAAAAATAATATTTCAAAAATAAATTGAGATACAGCTTTCAGACAAACTGCATTTAAAATTAAATTTTTTTCTCTTTACGACGGTGTAAAAATTAAAAATATGCGATGTTTAGACGCGTAAAATTTGCTGTAGCGAAAATTGCAAAACGGAAATTTCATTTCAAAGTGTTGCCATTCTCAAAATTACGTATGCGTTACGCACAGATACGTTTGGCCTTTATAATATAGATTTGATTTTTTTTTTTTTCACTTTTATTGAAAAAGAGTTTATATTTTATTGAGTTGTAGACAAGTTTCATTTTCACAGGTTTTACTGTAATGCAGTGCTCTATTACAAAGTGAACGGCTTAACAAATCTGAAGATACCTGTAAAAAAGGAAACTGTCTATAAAATAATTTTTTTGATATTCAATATGTTAAATTTTACGTGCTAAGATGGAATACTGTTTAAAATGAATATTTTCAGGGTTCTTCAGTGTCTTGTAGTTTTTACTTTTTTGTAAATATGATTCAATAAACGTTTCTGTTCAAAAGGGGAAAGGGGATAAAACCCAGGAACCTATCCTTATAAAATCTCTCCCCCCCCCCCCTCCATTACGAAAGAATGTTCTGTAATGACGTCCCTGATATTAACAAAAGTGATACAGCAAAAGTGATGTAAGGAAAAAGAAATAAGTATTTAGTAATATAATTCAATGCAAAACACTGAAACATTTTTCAGAAAAAAAAAATTAAAAGAAAATAAGTACTTATTCTTTTAAATAATGCAGTAAAGAAATGAAACATGCAAATGTTTTAAAATAATAATACTTATTATAATGAAATATAATGTTCTGCAAAAGAAGAATAAAATAAAATAAAATAAGTAAAAATAATATATAATATTTGATGAATTTGCTTAGAACGAATCTATAACATTTCAAGTACATATAATCTTCAGATTCACCTTAATATTTGTTTTGAAATATAATGCCATTTTTGATCATTCACAGAAAACATCATACTCTAAGCATTTTTTAACGAAATCTCCAAACCACAAAATCTTTTAACTACAATAAACTACTTGACAGGTAATCTGCCTAAGAATGGGTATTGTTCAGTGGTAAGAAGGAGGAGTAGCTACACGCCTACCTTACTCCCAGGCCCGAACAATGGGGGGGAAAGCAGAACCGCGTTCGCGCGCTCTTAACCATTTCAACACAGAAAAACTGGACCGTCTGAGAGCGCTTATAACCATTTAATAGCATACGATTCTGGGCGTTCACAGACGCTCTTAACCATTTACAAGAACAATATTTTGGGCGCGTGTGCGCGCTTATAACCACCAAAGGGTTAAAACAGACAAGTAATTTCAGAGTTATACTAAATAAATAAATAAATATAAATACCGCCGGCATTGAAGTGTGCTTTTACACGATTAAAATTGAAATTGAAATTGGGAGTTACATAAGTTACGAAATTTAAACTTGCATAAAATCTAAATTACTAGACCGAATGGTTTCCAATTTGATGTCCAAGGAAAAATTTACCAAAGAATATAAATAAAGAATGTTTTTTTAGAAGAATGGAAACAATCAATAGGAAACAGTCCTTTTTAATCACCTTTTTTTCCCGAATTTACATAGGAAAATTTCCGTTATAGAAAAAAATAATCCCAAACATTTTAATCTATTAAAATTTCCAGATATGAATGAATTTTTCAACATAAATAGCTTTTTAATTTCATTGGTCAAACAGTAATATAACAAGCAAAATCAACAGATTTTGCTATCGATAGTTTATTTCCCACTGTTATCAGTACATCACTTCTAAGATTTGAATGAAAAAAAAATGTTTTCGAAAGATTACGTTTATCAAAACAAATATTTAGCTTCTCACTTAAATAACATCAGTGATCAAAACATTTTATTTATAAAGATTATTGACTCTTGAGAAAGCAGGGATTTCAAAATGTTTTTTCATGAAATTAGGCAATTTATACCAAAGAAAGTTTATTGATCTGTACAGTAATAAATGGAATCTAATACATGCCAATGTAAAAAAAAAAAAAAAAAAAAAAAAATAGTAATAACAATTATGTATATTTTGAGCATTTTTGAAATCTAATTGTTTTCAATGTGGTTTAGTTGAACCTATGTGAAATCTTTTAAAATTAGTGCAAGGAAAATTCTCTTTTTAATAAAACATAATAAAAAAATACTTCATAGTAAAAAATGCAATCAAATTTCTTCTTTCAACTGTTAATTGTAAAGCATTTACTATTACGCTAAGATAAAAAAAATTAAAATAACGACTGTAATAAAAAATAATTGCTGATAAATGTTTTTCATTTTATTTTTATTATTTTTGTTGTTGTTATTAGTGCATACACTACAGAAAAACTTCATTTTATTCTCTTTGAATATAAAGTTCGTACACTTTGAAGTAAAGCAAAACAAGACTTCTCTACAAACAACACATAAGTATTTTAAATAAATAAATATTGTAGTACTTGATATGATTTCCAAGAAGAAAAAAAATTCAATTCTCAAATTTACTGTGCACTTTTTACATTGAAATTTATTTTATTTTAATACAAAGCTTGTACATTCAAACCAAAGACTGAAGAATAAAATTCACTCAAAATGTTGAAATTTTAAATAAAAATTGTGAATGTACATGTCACAATTGGTTTATAATGACCTTTGTTTTATAATTAATATATATATATTCAACTTCATATACAGGATGATTCAAAATAACACGTCCAAAATGAAAGAAAAAAGCCGGAATGCAAAAAATAAGCATAGAAACATGGGATTGCAAACCCACTCCAATGTCACTAAAGGGGGTTTCAATTTAAAAGTAATATAAGATGAATAAAAAAATATCGTTCGACATCCTTTTACTTATGCTACATTTCCACAAATTTAAAACGTTTATAATAATCTCTGTGTAATTGAGTAATAATTAATGTTTTACATTAATTATTACTCAATTACATATTTAAATATGAAAACAAAAAATGCTCAAAGTTCTTGCTAGATGGCTGTACACACACATTACATCATCGCTGTATTGAAATTTTCATCTTCTCAAGCATTTCATGTTTATCATATATCATGCAATTTGTAGCAAGAATTCATCCTACTAAGTCCTCCTCGCATGAAACAGATGTTTTGTAAATAAGTCTTTTTACTAAACCACATAATTAAAAATCTATTGGAGACAAATCTGGTGACCACGATGAGTCTCTAAAGGCCCTGAGTGACATTAGCAAGCCAATGTTTATTTGTGATTTTCAATTATTTTTGAAGGTTGCTTTGCCAATTCATATAAAAACATTTTTTTTTAATCACTCTGTATGAACAAACTTAAAGTTTCATTTAGTTTGTCTTCAAAGTAGTTTCAATCACATCAAATCTCTTTTTCTGGAGCGAAATTGCGCCAAATTTAAAAAAGAATTGCGCCAAGATCCCTGTAATGGAAATGTATTAATATTTTCTTTCAATCCAAACAATTCTTGAATTTTATCCTTGGAACATTCTAAGGAGTTAATACAAATTACATATGACATATATTTCTTTGGCTTAAATTTAAGTAACATTAAGTGTTACTGCAAAATATTTTCTAGCAATTTTAAACTGGAAAGCAATCACTATTACTGAATAACTTCCGATAGTAACTGTGATATACACAGCGTATAAAATTTAAGTTTCTTCCATTCAATTTTAACAAGGAGCTTGTACATTTTGAGCTCAATCCGAACATAGCTAAAGAATACAACATACCGTAAATATTTTGAATAGCTTAAAATTGCATTTTGTAGCAGGATTTCCAACAAAACCGTTTTGATTATCCTAAAAGCTGAAACCTAAGGCTATTTCTCCTCAATCCAAACAATTCTAAAACTTTATTCTATTCCCCAGAACATTCTAAATGATTGCAACAAATTACATGTGATATATTTCTTTGACGGACATCTATATAAATGCCTAACTCCTTTACCCCCGAAGTCAATAGGAAATGAAAAAGAAATAACAATAAAAGCGCTGTATTGACTTAGAAACTTGATGAAGCGGTTTGGGCAAAGACTAAATGACCTCTCCATACAATGACCGGTTGATTTAAACGATAAGGCTGCACATTTAACTTCTTAGCGTTCAAAGGGCTTAATGGTTTTTCTTAACGTTAAACACCAAAGCCGTTATTTTTTACTTTTTCCTGACAGTTTTCTTTACTTTACACAAAATGAAGTGTTGTTTATTTTGGAGAAAATGAGGTTTTGTTAATTTTTTTTTTTTTTTTTTTAATCCTCCATAATTTTGAAAAAGTTATAATGGGAAAAATTGTTTATAGAGGAAAATATACTGTAATGATTGTAGTTATTTAGAAAAGAAAATTTGGAAAATAAAGTTGTATTAATGAATGAATTTCATTAACTTTTACAATCAAATGTAATTTTTCGCGCAATGCTAGAGGCATTGACTACCACAGAAGATGCCGCTACCGAATCTTACTTTGTGAATTGAGCTTACTTGTAGTCGGAAATAATTGAGGATTAGTGGTTGAAAAAAAATATATTCTGCATTGAAATTGCATGTAACTAGAAACATTTATAACAAAATGCATTGAAACACTTCACAACACAAAGGTATAGACAGAATCATTGCCATTTAATGGAGTCAAACTCACTGTTTTTAAATACTTGTGTATTAAAGGAATTTACACATTATCATTAATATAACCTTCAAAATGTGGAGATAATCACTTAAAGGTGTTACAAATGCTATTTAATATATCCCAGAAATCTTTCTGACTTGAAAAAAAAACAGAAAACGTAGAAAGCAGTGCAGATCTAAAAACAGCATTTTTTTTATTGTAACTCACCACTTTCATGTAAAATTGCTGTCCATTAGTTTCACATTAAGCGTGCCTTCAAAGTTTGTACAAATGAATATCTAGAAAAAGTAATATAATCAAACAAATTGCTACTGAGAACGGTTTCTTTCCTCAATACTTTAACAGTTTAGTCGATCGAGCAAATCAATCCAGACAGAAGGTTGAAGTTTATTATTATTATTATTTTGAATAAAGAATTTATTTATAAGTCTAAAATTTTAGTCTTTAAAAATATCATTTTCTAAACTGTCATTGTAATTTGTTAAATTACATTTTATTTCATCGAAAAATGCAAAGGTGTGTTAACATTGACTAAAATAAATTTTTAATTACGCAAAAATGATTCATTTGCATACTTTTTTCCGCAGAAACCCATCTGGATATGTTTAAACTTCAACATTTACTGACATTTTATACCACTTCTAACTTCTCATTAAAAAAAATTAAATATGTAGCCTAACGCTTGCCAACCACAACCAACGGAACACTAGCTCAAAATTAATTTTTAAGATATAATTAACTAAAAAACAAACAATTTAAAACCGCCGTGAACTTTTTCTTCTCAAGCCTCCCTCGTATCGTTAAAAATTTATAAAAATGAGAAAGTTACTCGACAAAAAGAAATACCCGCGAACACTAATTAGTTTTTTGGACCCCGGTAACTAGCATATACCATGGGTAATGAATTCCGGCGACCGAAAGAATGCTTTCTTATCTGGGTTTACACAAAATATTCAGGATTAAAATAAAGCTCGTGTTAGAGATTTTAAACCTCGTAAAAATACGTGGAAAGTTTTTTTTTTTTTCTTTTTTCGATTAATATTTGTTTATTTGTATTTTTAATATAGATGAAAGATATTTTGAATGCACAACTATTTTAGTGCAAAACAGAAAAAAAGAATATTATAAAGAAATGTAAAAAATCTAGACTGTTGAACTTTATGTTTTAAAAATAAAATTTTAAAATAGAAATAATTAGCTGTATTTTAGTCTAAAAGCGTCATATGACTTTTAAACTTAGAAAAATGATATATATATATATTTTTTTAAGTATCAAAATCGGATTTTTTTCTATAAAATAATATATTTTTAAGTACATTAAAAAGAAAAGTAAATTTTGTATGAATGAAAGTAATATTTGAATTTAAATTTTGAATAATTCATAAGATTTTAAACAACATAAAGATACGTGGAAAGTTTTTTTTTTTTTTCGATAAATATTTGTTTATTTGGATTTTTGATATAGATGGAAAGTATCTTAAATGCAAAACTATATATTTATTTTAGTGCATAACAAAAAAAAAAAAAAAAAAAAAAAAAAAAAAAAAAATTATATTATAAAGAAATGTAAAAGTTCTTGATGTTTGAATCTTATTTTTTAAAAATGAAATTAAAAAATAGAAATAATTAGCTGTATTTTAGACTAAAAACGTCATATGACGTTTGGCTTTGAGCTTATTTTTAAATAAGTTTCAAAATCGGATTTTTTTTTCTCTTTTTGCATAAAATAATATATTTCTAGGTACATTACACATGAAAATAAATTCTGTATGGACAAAAGCATTATTTAAATTTTAAATAATTCAAGAGATTTTAAAGCTGGTAAAGGTTGTGGAAAGGTTTTCTTCTACGAATATTTGTTTGTTTGGATTTCTTGATATAGAAGGAAGAGTTCTCAAGTGAAAAAGCTATATATTTATTTTATTGCATATCATAAAAACTGGTATTTAAAAAATACAAGGGAGAACCCGTCGAATTTCGACGAAAGAAAGTGTTTAAAAAGGAACTGTATTATTGATTTATAATAAACCCACAAAATTGGTTATAGTAAAAAATGCATTTTATATTAGTAACTCTAACTCTTAAACAAACGATATTTAACGTCACATTAACAAAATACTATTTCTATAAAAATCAGTTGTAGAAATTGTTAAAATTAAACTTTAATCGCACATGTAAGCAGTAAAAAATAATAAAGATATGTTATAACGATAAAGTTATCAGTTGAGGTTCTGATGCTAGTATTCCAAAATGAAAAAAAAGAAATTATTTAACTTTGACTCAATCAAATTTCTTCCCGTGAAATCTAAACCCGGCATCATTTTCATCATATCAAAATTTACAAATACACATTTCGTATCTGTATTCACCTTTTAAGAAAAAATTGGCATTTTAATTTGGTCATTTTGATTAAAAACTTGAAGTCTCAATGTTATAAGCTGACACAGATATTAAACTGTTGATATTCTATTAAGTGTAAATAAAATTTTGTAAATGAAATCAAAATTCACCGGGTTTTATAGCAGAAGATATTTAAATTTCATTTTTTTTCCTTTTAATGAGAAAATGGCAACATAAAAATACAGTAATCAATTTCTTCTCTTTTTTCCTTTACTTTTAATAGAAATGGAGCACTGCCGTGCCATAATGGACCTTATGCACACAAGCTGAGTTCGAGGCTAAAATTCGTCTGCTGGCGGTATTTACTGGCGGTGTTTAGCATAGTAGTCTATGGAGTGCAAATTATTAATGCTTGTTTGTTAGAAATACCGGAAAAAAATTCTTTGATGAAGCAGCATATACTTAATATATTGTAATATAAATTCAAAATTGTTGTTCTGCTTGCAAGAAAATTCTTTAAATTTGTAAATTTTCTGTTAAAATGTATCCAGAAAGGCTGAAGTCGTCTGCTAGCGATGTTTGCGCCTGCGCATTCAGGCCGTCTGGCGATGTAGTGACTAGAATAAAAGGTTAGCATACCGCCAGCTCTGGCGTGTGACGTCACGTGCATAAGGTCCATTAGAAAAGCGGTATTAAAAACTACAAAAAAAAAATGAATATTTCAAAAACAAATTAAGATAGAGCTTTCAAACAAATTTCATTTAAAAGTAAATTTTTTTCCTACACGCTGGTATAAGAATTGAAAATGTGCGATATTTATAAGTTTAAAAACTTTTAGTAGCAAAAATTGCAATGCCGAAATTTATTTGAAAGTGTTGCCATGCGCAAAATAACGTATGCGTTACGCACAGATACGCTTGGCCTTTATAATATAGATATGTGAGACGCATTCAATATAATGTAAAATATTGTAATAATATATTTGTAATATATATACTTTTTAATTATACATCGCCCACTTTCCAGTAACCTATAGTCAGATCTCGAATGCCACATTTTAGGCATAAGACAAAGGGCAATTGCCCAAGGAAGTCTGTTTATTATGCGGTAATCAGGCATTAAAACTAGTTAGGCAAAATAATAAATTTAAATCAAACTATAAGTGGTCAAGGAATATTCCTTTTTTAGTAACACAACAGCATTAGAGAAGTGTTAAGCTTTTTGACAGAATCTATCAAAATGCTACCTTATCGCTTTGCTAAAGCATATAGAATTTCGTTTTGGGGAAAGAAGAAACTATGGAAAACGTATATGGGCTTAGAGAAATGAGCTAATTAGTTACCACAGTTAAGGCCCAAACACATTTGTCCACTTCTTGAAGTTCGGTGTCGGCTCATTTGTTGTGGCGACGCGGTGTTTTTGATCTTAATGAGTTTCGCAGGAAAGGGACGGTTGTCCGGCAAAAGAAAAATCTTTCCGTCAAGTAGGATGGATTGCTTACCTCCCGCTTTCCCGCTTCTTTTGTTAATTCCGCCCATTTCTATTATGAAGAAACCACAAATGTATCCTATACAAAAGACTTTCCCATTTTTTCCAAGAATTTAGTTGAAGGGAAGAGTATTGCAATCTGAACAGAACTTTAAAGTGAAAACTGGATTTTGCTTATATTGTTTATAAGCGCGGAGTGGGTGTTCCAACATATCATCTCCGATTACCTACCATGCATGCTTTTATACAAAATTAAAATTAGTCTAACAAGAAAGGTCTCCATACGGGCATATCCGAAAAATTCTGAAAAAATTACAGAATGGTGTTCTCGTTTGGATATATACGTTTATAAAAAAAATTTCGGCGGAAGCTCCATTCAGTAGCCTTAAAAAAATCATGAAAATTTCGTTATTTAGGATTTTTCACCAGTTGGCGATGGAATGCAATTTCAAAAAAAAAAAAAAAAAAAAAAAATACTTTATGTCAAACACACATCAAGAAAAAAAAAAGTTTCATGTTGAACTTGTTTTGATAAATTTAATTTAAGTAACTTTAATAAGTTTTAGTTTGTTTTAAGTATTTTGTTATATCGATATTTTTATATATTTATATTCAAATTTAATCATTAACATTTGAGATTTAAACGAAATTCATAATTTAAATTAATGAAATTTTTTTCAAGCTCAAAGTCCAATTGAGAATTGTTGATTAGATTTTGTTGCTATGGAAACATCCGTTTTTAGGTGCGTTCGTAATTATATAATACGTAGCACCTATAGTGGTCGTTCAGTCCGTCCGTCTATCCGTCCGCATATAACAACGCAAAAACTACCCAACCGAATCGTTTGAAATTTAAAATACATAATTATTACATAATTTTGTCGAGTCATTTCAAATTTTATGAAACTCGGATGCATAGATCAATTACAGGGGCAATCAAAAGTATTCCATTACATTACGGTCAATGGGGAAAAAAGTTTCAAATGCATTTTAATCGTTTGAAATTTAAAATACGCAATTATTACATAATTCTGTCGAGTTATTTCAAATTTTATGAAACTCGGATGCATAGATCAATTACAGGGGCAATCAAAAGTATTCAATTGCATTATGGTCAATGGGGAAAATTTTTCAAATATATTCTATACGTTTGAAGTTTAAAATGCATAATTATTACATAATTTTGTCGCGTTATTTCAAATTTTACGAAAATCGGAAGAATAGATCAATTACAGGGACAATCAAAAGTATTCCGTTACATTACGGTCAATGGGAAAAAATGTTTCAAATGCATTTTAATCGTGTTACATTCATGCGAACTTAATAAAATTTATATGCAACTATAAAGTACATATTATAATATACATCTTACATAATTTGTGGTGCAAAGAACATTTGTTATTGATTTACAAGGCCACACAAAAGTATTCCATTACATAATGGTATAGGGAGAACATTGTTTGATGAGCGTTTTAATTGTAATTCACTATTTATAATTTTATGAGATTAATATATGAAAGTAATATTTTTAAAACTTCGTTATCATACGAACGCACCTAATTTGCTACGCCTCACGTGCAATTTCCAAGTTGTTTATTTTTGAATACGCTTTAATGCATGAAGTTAATTTTTCTGTATATGATTTTTGTTTCTATCTATGAAAACATTTTTTCCAGCGATTAACTAAATAACTACTTCAACGAGTAAAATATGTATATATATATGTAATAAAATATGTATATATATGTATATAATATACTAAAGTCTATCATTGTTTATGTTTAAATTCATTAAATACCATTTACGTGCATTCTAATTATCCAACAGTTTTGAGTTGCATTAGAATCGTTTGCTTTTGGCGAGGAAAAAGGCTGCTCGCCAAATCGAGTGACGCTTTCGTCTTTTCACGCCAAATATTCGAAAATATTTTAATTTTTTTACATATTTTCTAATGTGATTCTGCCGCTAATTTTGATTGATCCTTTGTTACATACACAAGTACTTTAATTGGTATTTTTTTCATAAAATTCTGAGTATGCCCAGTATGGAGACCTTTCTTGTAAGTATGCAAAAACATTGACGGGAAAAAATAAAGTATCATTCTTAATTTCCAACAATAAAAAATAAATTTATTAAAATGATTAACCTTGTAAATATGATTACTTCCAAGTGAAAGCTCTTGCGACATTGGTCGCAAGATTTTTATCATTTGGTTATTTATTCTGTGGTAAATATTAAACAAGTTTCTTATTAAATTATAGAAAGAAATTTTATTAATGAAAAAAAAAAAAGGATTAAAATTGAACCCCCCCCCCTTTTTTTTTTCTTCTTCTTCTTTTGTGCCAAAGAAAGCAAAATTTTGCACGCGCACCCAAATAGTAACTTTAGACATATACTTAAGAAATTATACTGGGATTTTAAACCATTCTTATCACTAGTCTTTACTTAACTACCAACAATTAAACAAATTTAACGTGCTACTTTTAAGACTTTAATGTTTATTAAAAATCTTATTCAACAGTTACATAAATTCATGAATTATAAATTTAGAATTAAGTTTAGTCGAGTGGTTTAACACATTTAAATTTCATGTCTAAACACACATTTTTGTGGGTTTTCATTACCATCACATCCATAAAAATCATGCAAATGGTATTATTTTCAAATAAATCGAGATTTGGAATTTATTAATTTTGTCTGCAACGTTTTCGCAAAACATTGAAACATGCCCTCTTATACTCTCTATTGTCCTTGTTAGCATTCTACATTCAGAAATTGTTTATTCAGCCAAGTTCTGTTTAATCTCTTTGTATTCAACGAAGTTTGGAGCTCACGAAGATGATGAAAATTTTCAGGGATGCCAAATTAAATAACGAAATCATTCATCGGATATATCAATCTAGTTAATATTATTGTACTGGTTAAGTTTTAAATTAATATAAAAGAGAACAATGTATGTAATATAAAAATTATTTTCATCGTTCCATTGACACCTTAGGTCATTTGTAGAAAATGTTCTTCTAAATTTTCGTGCACTGTATTCCGTGCTGCATTAATATTTCAGATTTTCAATGCTTTATTAGTATTTTATCACCATTATTCGTAAATATTATGAATTCTTATAAAAAGTTTAGAGACTACTGTTAGAGTTATTTGTAATTTATGCTTGGAATCTGGCATCATACTAGTTCGCTAATGTATGTAACTATAGAAACGCAAATTGTCTGTTTTTCCTAGTTGTTGTTTTGTTTTGCTAGAAGAGCAAGCAACGCTTCGCAATGTCTTAAAAATAAAGTATGTACAGTCCATTAAAGTATGTGAGTTTATTAATTACGTTAATAGCCATCGCTGCTACAACCACTATAATAAAAGAATGCAGGCATGACACAGTTTTCTAATTTAAATTTTACAGAGTTTATCAATTAGTCAAATAATTTCCTTCGCACAAACATTTTCAAAAATTGACACTGTGATTTTTGAACATCACTTGTGCTATTGCTGAACTCTTTTCATGACATAAATTTAAAATTGCAACTTTAAGATTTTTTTTTTTTTTTTTTTTTTTTTGGTAGGAAGTTCTAAAAATTTGAATATAGAAATAAACAGAAATTAGCTGTTTAATACAATCAGTATGAATTCATTAGAAATTTTTCAGTGATTTTCATTAACATCACAGGAATAAAAAATATATAAAATACATGATATTAAAAGGATTAAGAATTATTTTGGGAAATCTGTCAAGTTGCTTGCAGCCTTTCACAAAGTGTTGAAACATGCTCTTTCAAGTCTGTGTTAGCTGGTTACATCCAAAAATTATTTTTGAAGCTAAGATTATTTTAGTCTTACTCACTTACAAACTTACGTAAATAATGGTAACTCTGAAGTTACACTAAATTAAACAAGTGAATTCTTTCTGAAATTCGCCTGTTAAATTATTTATAGAGTTTAGAATTCTGTGACGTCGGTTTAAGATTTTGCATTTATGTAGAGTTCTGGACTATATTTTTAGATTTTCAAAAGTTTAATATTTATCAATATTAAAGTGGGAAAAAACTCAAGCTTACGTAATCGTGTATACAAAATGTTGTAAAGTCAAAAACTAAAGATGAAAATAAAATTATAACAATTTATATTTCAATCATCATCTAAGACCATCTTCAGTAAAGAGAAATTACATTTAATGATAAATGAAACGTCAAATTTTAGAATTGTACTTTAATGTTTCTTTAGTTTTTAGCTTTACAACATTTGTTATAAATCATTCAGTAAACATGTGATTTTATAGTTTCACTTTCATATTGAACTTTTTTATAGTGATCGAATATATTATATTCTACAGTCTAGTAAATGTCTAACAATCGGTGTTTAGATCATCATCTACATTCATCTTCAGGAAAGAGTAGTTACATTTAATGATGAACGAAACGTCGATTTTTATAATTTTACTTTAGTTTTTCGTTTGTAAAATGAAACGTTTTAAAAGAACTGTAATAAATAAATTGAAGAAATAAAATCATTTACTATTTCTAAAAATTCTGAGTCTAATAAGTGACAAACGTTTTCAAAAGTACATATACATGTATTTTTTAATTACACTTACATTTTAGAATTTAGATCATTATTCTGTAACTCTGATTTTGTTTCTATAAATGCATCTAATTTTTGCCAACATACAAGAATCTATTCCTAAAGTCCCGAGCTTTAAAAATAGGAATTAAATAATCAAATTCTATAAACTTAAATATAAAATTCAATACAATTCGGTGTTTAGACACAATCAAATTCTAATTCATAACACACCTTTTCGTTGATTTTCGTTACCACCACACCGATAAAAATCATACAAATTGGATTATTCAAACAAATCGGGATTATTTTTGGAAATCTATTAATTTCGTCTGTAACATTTTCGCGAAGCATTGAAACTCATTCGCCATTGTCTATGTTCGGCTTCATTCAGAAATTATTTATCCAGCCAAGTTCGTTTTAATCCTTTTGTATTCAGCGGACTTGGGAGCTCACACAGATAATGACAAGTTCGAGGGACACCAAATTAAATAAGAGAATTCGTGCCGAAATCCTTCTGTTGCATTATTTACTCAGCGTTTAGCACCCTATGGCGTCTGTGCAGTAACTATGACGACGGATTTTCCCCATCAGATGAAATTTTCGCAATAGAGATTGTAAATAATAAATGCCATTTGAAGAAATTTATAACAGATTGCACTGGATTGAGTGATTCGGAAAATGCAGCGTTTTCAGTTGTATTTGTAAAATTAGTTATTTATAATATTGTTAGAAAATATAACATATATATATATATACATATATATTAGTGAGTCTATCCTTGGAAGGGGGAGAAAGGGGTGAAGAGGTGGCTTTTTTTTTCTTTAAATCTTAAATGGGGGGGAGCAGTAAATTAAAAAGCTTAACAGTAAATTAAAAAAGAAAAAAAACAGTATTGATAAATTGTAAGTATAAGAAACTATTTGAGATTTAATTGCGATTTAACTTATCATTGAACAGTTTTAATTTGTGGTAATTTTGTTTAAAAAATATTTATTGCACTTCATTACAAATGCATACCGAAATTTGCTTATTTGGACCATATCTTTTTCTAGTCCTACTTACGGTAATCATTCATAATCTTCAGGGGTTTTTTTTCTGACTGTAAGTTTTCTAATCGTATTAAATAATAAAAGAAAAATATTTTACTATCTTAGACTGGACAATTTTTTATTTGGAAGGGTCTGAAGGTCCGAAATTTATAAAGGATTTTAGTTACAATAAGTTTATACTAAATAATAATTTAAAAAAAGGTTTATGAATAAGTTTTTTCCAATTTTTGGGATGATGGTGTTGTGTGTGGGGGGAGGAGGGGAAGGCAATTTAAATAAAACATTATTTGAACCCATTTTTCACTATTTTTTATAGCCAAAGGTAGGTACAAATAATTTTTTATTACTATTACCCCCTACCCCCAAAAAAATCCTTTATACGGCTATGAATATGTAAATTCTGTAGGGTTTGTTCAATCTTTCATCCATTTAATTTATTCACCTCTAATTTGAAGCTTAAGTTCGTCTGTTTTAAAACCAAAGGTAAACGTCTTTCATAATTTTACATCCATAATAAAGAAACCTACAATGAGGAATAATAAAATAAATATGCACTTCATAATTAAAAAATAAGTTCACATTTGTTAGAATTAAAATTTGTGAAAACTTTTTAAATTGAAAAACGGTTATCAATGAAATTAAGCATCTTTTATTATAATAGTTTAAATCTACAATATAAAATCTACAAGTATACATTTACTTTTCGTACTTGCAATTTTCTAAGAATAAATTCGAGCTGCGACTTAATGTTAACGAATATTATAACGTTGTAAAATTAAGCAAGAATTTTATGTAAAAGTTTATGAATATGAGATTAAAATTACTTTGATCATAGGTAAATTTAATCTGATAATGCTTATAATCCTATTATTCTATCTCATAATGGTCTAATAACTCTTCAAGTTTAATTCTTTTATGCATTATCTACAACTATTCTTTGCATTTGATATAGGTAAAGTAGTTCTATTTTTGTACTTAGATTTCTCAAAATATTTTCATTAATTACAAAGAAGAAAAGATTTTCTTAGGATTAAATTATTATACATTTTATTATATGTTTTTTCGACCAAAAATGTCTCTGAATCTTTTCAGCACAAAAATTAACTTGATGCCCGGATGTACTTTTTTGATGACGCAAACGATGTTAAATTTAAAAAAGAAATTTTTTTCAGTTTTCTATTGGAAATAATATTCAAATAGTAAATCAGCGTAAAAAAATGCTCCTAATAAAATGCTTTTTTGGATTCAGAAATGTTAAAATTCAAAATTTTGTTTTCCACCTAATTCTATAACTTGCAGCAGAATTCAAAATATTACGGTATATTTAAAAAATATATATATGTATTTATATTCACTTGATTAACAAATTTGCATACTTTCTCAAAATTTCAACTACTTGTTGTTCTCTTTTAATGAAGATTCCGAACAATAGCGACACCAAATATAACCGAGATAACACGAATTGATATTACAATTCCAGCAATCGGCTGATACAAAGGAGGTAGAGTAAAACTATGTAAATTCCAATCGGTCTAAACCTGCCTAATTAGTGGCGTTAGGGCAACTTGTGAAATGGAATTAGTGAGCACGGGAGGCTAATTGTACGAACAAGATCTTTGTAGCAGAGTCTTAGACTATGCCACACAGCTCGAGGCAATCGTTTAAGCTGCCGGATAATGGGAACTTAACCCGGCATTAGCATACTGAAGCCTTTATGAGGTTTGGATTTGGAATTCACAAAACAGCGGACTATTTCACTGAGTTGAGTAGGGGATTTTACGCTAATTTTACTTTATTTTTACCACTTATTCTTGTATATTTTCGCAAAGAAGATAGGATTGGATTTGTGACTTTTAAAGATTAAAGGGTAAAATGTAAATATAAAATGTGTATCTTTGAGTGATTGTTAATAAATTGAAAAGAAGTATTTTAGTTTATGTGTGAATATGCTTTTATGTACATAAATAGTTTGTATTTAAGGCAATTATTTACCTTTTACTTCGTTGATTTTGTAGAAAGAAATATGAAGTATAACGAAAAAAGTATATATAATGAACGTTTGAGAGAAAGCTAAAGGAAATTTAAAAACAATAGCTTATAAAAATATTTATTAGTTTAGTGAATCATATATTTATGTCAAGTAGTAAGAAATGCAAATTTTTGAACCTAAAATATATAATATGAATTTTAAAAATTCACTGGTTTACTTAAAAAATGACTAAAAAATAAAAGATAGTTAAAAGTTAAAAGTATTTTATTTAAAACTTCAAAATTTTGTTTTCCTTTTAATTCTATAACCTGCCGCAGAATTAAAAATATTACGATACACTTTTTACAAATTTTCTGCATTAATATTCAATTTTTCAATAAATTTCCATACTTTCTCAAAATTTCGACAACTTATTGTTCTCTTTTAATGAACATTCCGAACAATAGTGACACCAAATATAACCGAAATAACACGAATTGAGATTACAATTCCCAGCAATCGGCTGATACAAAGGAGGTAGAGTAAAACTATGTAAATTCCAATCGGTCTAATCCTGCCTAATTAGTGGCATTAGGACAACTTGTGAAATGGAATTAGTGAGCACGGGAGGCTAATTGTACGAACAAGATCTTTGTAGCAGAGCCTTAGACTATACCACACAGCTCGAGGCAATCGTTTAAGCTGCCGGATAATACGGACATAACCCTACATTAGCATACTGAAGCCTTTATGAGGTTTGGATTTGGATTTGGATTTCACAAAACAACGGACTATTTCACTGAGCTGAGTAGAGGATTTTAAGCAGATTTTACCTTATTCTTACCACTTATTGTTGTATATTTTAACAAAGAAGATAGGATTGGATTTGTTATTTTTAAAGATTAAAGGGTGAAATGTAAATGTAAAATATTTATCATTGAGGGATTGACAATAAACTGAAAAGAAGCGATGCAGTTTTTCCACGAATAAACTTTTATGCACATGAATAGTTTTTACTTAACCCTTTCGGGTCCTTTTTTTAATTAAAAAAATATGTTAATAGCATTAATATTAGCTATCCAAATATATTAATTACAGTTTAACGAATATTTCATTGCCTGAAACACAATGAATGTTGTTGTTTTGCGTACTATTAATTTCATTTTCATATGTCAATAGACTAAGGAAGAGTCTTCGGAGACGTTTAAAAAATGTTATATTACAAGAAGATTTAACTTATTTTAAAATTTTCTAATATTTTTGTGTTTTATTACATATAATTCTTTCAGGAAAGTGGCCTTTATTTTAAATTTAAAGCGTGAAATATATGTTTAAAATAAAAGAATCACAAACGATGCAAAAAGAATTTAAGAAAATACTTATTAATACATTTTTATTAAATGCCTAAGCATTAAAGAGGTCATACTGTAAATGGATAGACACATACTAAATTACTACATGCAAATAGTAACAAAAATTTTGTTAAAAGAAAATAATACTCATTTAAAAGACATGTACTATTAATAGTACCAGACAGGAAATTGATAAGGCAGTAATTTATTTTTACTTCGTTGGTTTTGTAGAAAGAAATATCTTTATAAATATAAGTAAAACAATATATATAAGTATAGCAAAAAATATATCTATGATATACGTTTGAAAGAAATCTAAAGGAAATGTAAAAACAATAGCATAAAACTCTTTAGTAGTATAGTGAACTATGTATCAATGTAGAAGGTAAGAAGCATAAATTTTTGAACCATAAACTACATAACATAAATTTTAAAAAGTCACTGCTTTATTAAAAGGTGGTTAAAAAGTAAAAGAGGTGTTAAAAATTAAAAACATACATTTTATTTTAAATTATTTAGTACTTTCAAACTTTTAAAAGTTCTTCATCCGAAAATATTTTAATAACTAATTGATGTTTATTTGTACAAATATGTTATTTTATTTTGAAAATAAGAGAGCCAATAATTATTAGAGTTGAAAGTAGAAAGCAGTTTTTCAGATTGGATTTTGGATTGGGAAAGCTTCAAAGTATAAGTAATTTTAAATAAAATGTGCATTTTTAATTTGTAGCATCTCTTTAATTTTTTTTTTTAGTCACCTTTTAAGAAAAACCATGAACTTGTTTCAGTTTTTGTGCGTATTTTTTTTTTATTTATTTATTTTCTTATTTTAACATATATTTTTAAAAAAAATCGAGATATTTCAATTTTTTCATTTAATTACTTATTTACTAGCATATACTGACAGCATTCGATTATATTTTATCATTTTGCAATCTGTGTAAATACATATTAAAAAAAAAAAAAAAAAAAAAAAAAAAAAAAAAAAAAAAACGCGTTTTTAGAGTTGTACTTTGTATTATGAAACATAAACGGAACGTCTGTGAAACTTTTATAAAACATAACCAAATACTCAACTTATATGATGCAAACACAAAGTTAAAGGATAATTGGTTACAGCATTTTCTATTTTCATCTAAAATGCAGGATTAGTGGACAGTTGTTACATATTAAAAATCATATTAACTTATAAAGTAATATACGACGTTCAGCATGTAAAAAATATATAGAGAGATTAAAGCTTCAAATTTTAGCTTTAATTTTGTATTTACGATGATACATTCAGACTTTGCAAGCTGAGTAAATGCGTATAAAAAAGAATGCGTCTCTACATTTTTACTTAAGCATATTGAAGTATGAACGCGTATAAAACGTTAATAAATTATAGCCAAATACTAAATTTCTCTGATACCAACACAAATTTAAAAGGAAAATCGGTTACAACACTTTCTATCTTCATCTAAAATACAGGCTTACTGGTCACTTTTTAAATATTAAAAAATAATATTCAATACATTTCAATATGTCCATTAAAAGTATGTCCATGACATCACCTACCATTCCTAACATGGCATGTCGTGATATATATATTTCATGCTCTCACCCTAAAATGCATGAGCATTAATATAAAAGAGGAGAAAGAAGTACATTATTTAATACTCATTGCCTTCTGAAAGTAATGCCTTGGTTACGTGACTATGCTTACAGAAATCTCTCTGATTCTCAGCATGATCTGTCAACTTATTGGCTTCATAAATCATACAAATTCCATAACATGTGTGATCCTGCTATGATAAGTTGTTATTCCGAGTGTTAGTTTCTTCGGTCAATAAGTGTGACATTTCAGCTTGAGACGCTCGATATACGCGATAATCACGAAGAGGAAATGTTGGAGATATTTTTGTGTTTTACGAATTTTCTGTTTGCTTCTGTGAAAGCGTTGAAGAAATGAGGATTTCTAAATTCATGAATATGATATCATCTACACCGTTTTATTATTACTTTTTTCAATGTCAATATTTTACATGATATTGAAATCTTATATGAATCTTGGTGGGTCTATAATTCTGATAACTTGTGTATTTGAGCATAAGCTTATTGTGAAGTTATTTTTTGATGTTCACAGTTTTGTCAAAATGATATAAGTTGAAGAAATGTTGATCTTATAATTCATAAATATGAAATTTCGGAGGAAAATTGGTTTTAAAATTGTCTAAAACTGCAACTTGTTATTCTGACTTTCAGATATTGCCCAATGAATGGGACAACCAAGCAGAGATGTTCCATATATGTCATACATATCCACTCTTATGAAATAAAAGGGTTGAAGAAATTATGAAGATTTGTAAATTCATGAATATGATATTATCCAAACCGTTACATTATACTTTTTTTTAATGTAATTACTTTACGTGATGCTGAATTCTTATATGAATATTGATGGGCCAATAATTCTGGCAAATTCTGCCATAACATATTGAAATAAGCTTACTGTAAGTTGTTTTTTGAAGCTTTCCCCTTGTCAAAATGATGTAAGTATAAAACATGTTTGTCTTATAATTTATAAATATACTATTACTGGGGAAAATTGGATTTAAAATTGCCTAAAACTGTTACTTGATATTCTGACTTTTAGCTATTTCCCAATGAATAGGACAATTTAGCAGAGATGTTGCATATCTGTGACAGAGAGAAAAGGTAATGGTACTCTCTTTCTGAATTATGGATTTGATACATTTTTGTATTGATTTATAGGATGGAAGATGAAGAAATGTGATTTTTGAACTCAAAATATGAAATTGCAAAAAACTTTGCAAAGAAAATATCAACACTCTGACTCTTTTGTTATTTATATATGTTTATTAGATCATTTTCAATTTTTTTATTAAGCTCATCAGTCGAAGAAATTTTATGTCATATTCGATATACGCCGTAAACTTGAAAGCAAGATGCAAAATACATTTTTGTGTATTTATGATTTGATATTTAATAAATTTGATGTTTGTTTTCTGATTAAAGGATGAATGTTGAAGAATGGGTAAATTCTAAATTCATAAAAATAAATTATAGTTAAAAATTTTATTAATTTTTATTGAGTTCATCAATTGGATAAATTTTATGTCAAATTCAATATACGTCATAAACTTGAGAGCAAAATACAAGAGACATTTTCGGGTATCTATGATTTGGTATTTAATTAATTTGATATTTGTTTTCTGCTTGAAAGAATAAGATATTTGAAGAATAGATAATTTCTAAATTCATAAATATGAATTACAGATAATGTTATGTAAAACTATTTGACAAGGTTATTCAAAATGGGGAAATTTGATTATTGTCAACATTCTCTGAAGTTATTTGGCATTTAATTGGCAAATATTTCCTTTAGACTTTGAGTAAAATATATTTCATTGATATATTAAAAAATATATCTTTGTACTAGTAAAACATTTCAGATTCGGTAAGTCAAATTAGAAAAGATAATTTAAAAAACATATTACAGCTTTTATCCATCGTTAGAGATAATAACTTATAACGTTAATTACTACATCTGCTTATAAATATACGAATATTTGTTTCATTACATTATGGTGTATTTTTTCAAATTCAGATGATGATTAAAACTTTAAAGAATTTTTTACTCAAAAAATTAAATAAACAAATGACAGAAATAAACTAGTAAAACATACTATTAACAAACTAGTAGTAATCGTTGAAACAAATCGTAACATAGACGATGAAAAATATAAAAAAATTGATTTATGTTGAATATGTTTTCTAGTAGGAATATAAATAATAACAATTTATTTAAATTAAACAATTAAATTGCATCTTCAATGGTAACGCAGTCATTGTATTTGGCTACCACTATTTCCAAAATTAATTGTTCTAAGTTTCAGCGAAATTCGCAAGATAAATCTAACACGAAATAATTTTTTAACAACACTGGCGGGGTGTGTTTTCGATGTATTTTGTATTTTCTAAGATTTCAATAAAGGGTACCGGGGGTATATCTATGATCCTAAGACTTTACTTCTAAATTTGAGCAGACTTTTCTGGGTAGCATAAGTAAAAGTAGATATTTGAATTTTTTGCAGGAGAAATATAGAATGACGAACATTGTGTGGATAAAAGTGAGATAATTTCATTTGTTATTTTTTAACCAAATGATTCTCTTTTCATATTATATTTGGGTAATGTAGTAAGCACCCTTTGTAGATGGTAGGATATTATTCATATTATTATTATTTTTTTTTTAATTCTCATTACAACATGGTGCATGATAACTTGCTTGTCCAAAGCACATGGAGTCTATCTAAATCCAAGTGGTTCTTTGATATTTTTAATGATCGTTTTATGTGTATTTCAATTTAAGTTTGTGCTTTTTTGTGTAGTTTAAACTTATTTGTTAAATTTTATCTACCTATTGGTTTTCATAAATTACTTTAATCATTGGTGTTTCGGTACGTTATAAGAAGTTTATTATTGTTATTTTTAGGCTTATTCAAAAAATTTTCGACGAAATAAGGAATCTATACTATGAATTATTACTATTTTGAAGCCCCTCTGGTTCACAGTTTTTCATATTTCTATTTTGATTTTCCTGTATTTAATTTTGTATTACACTTTTTTTTTTATGCAAATGATTTCATTTTAATTCTATGTAACAAACTTTTCAGATAAATATTGATTCATATATATGATATATATGTATTAAAAAATAACCCTTTCAAGAACCATTTTTAAAATATCGCAGATTCCTGTTTCTGTCAGAATAACGCTATATTAAAGGTTTCCTTTGGTGAACTTCTCATTTAAAAAAAACTCTCCATTTTTTATTAAAAAAATCTTCTAGATCCATACCCTAGAAGCGCTACCTTCATTTTTTAATCGAGGAACCAGAAGCTTTCGGTGCTGTAATCTTTTCAACTTATAAAAAAAAAAAAAAAAAGAAAAAAAAAGAAAAAAAAAAGTGACTGATCACCTCTATCTTCCCACCCCTTTTCCTCACCCCTCATCCAACTCACTTTATCGGAGCGTAATTTAAAGCAGTTTCTTTCGTTATTTACTTTAGGATTCTTATCTTTCGACATTTCTAGATATATTTTAAGTTTTTTTTTTATTTTTTACATACATAATTTATCTACTTATTGTACGTTACTATCATTGATAGATTACTGAAAAGTGATGAAATTTTATTAGATAATTTCATGATGTAAGAATATAATTTCTTGCATAAAAAAAGCTAAATTACCCCAGATTTTTTTTTCGAGTCTAAAGTAGAATAAAAAAAAAGTGAGTTAAGAGATTTATTTTTTGTTTTAAGTTTCATTTAAGTCACAGTGAAATAAATGCACGTTTTTTATAAAATGAAAAAAAAAGGCCAGAGGGAAAAAAAATCAAAAGTATGACGACTTATTAATTACAACAACGTTACTGATATAAAAGCCATGATTATAAAAGGAAATTTTTGATAGTGTAGAATACAAAAAAATTACAAATTCTTATAAAAATAAATACATATTCAATTTTGAAGGATAATACTTCTTTTTTTTCTACTATTGAAACATTACTAGAACTTGTATATTTTTCTATCCTCTATTTTTCTGTAAAAACTTTAATAAAAAATAGTCCAATGTAGCATATAAATATATTTCACGATGTTTACAGCATCAAAAATAATTTCGAATATAAATTATATTTTTTCCTTGAAAATCATTCAGGAATTTAGAAATATTCACTGAAAAATCATTACGCTTGGATTTAATTAGAAGTAAACCTTCCAAGAAAAGTTGCTGTCGTCGTATAATCAAAAACTCATCAATGCAAAAGATTATTTCTCGATTACAGTGGTGATCATCAATCTATTTTCTGTGAGTAGCATTTTCGCTTACCAATAAAATTTCTTGTACTTGAATTGTTTTTAATAATTCCAGTTACTTTTGTTAAAAGGAAACCAAACTTAAATTTTTTGTTTTAAAAGTGAAAACAAAATAATCAATCTGATCTAATTTTATGATAATTTGTTCTCCAATCTAATGTTACAATGTTTTCAATTTGATAGTAAATCTATGCTTTCATGTATGTGCACATATTTTTAGAGAAATATTATTTTTGTCACACTAACACTTATAGGTGAATTAATTTTTATAATTAATGAGATTTTTTGAGAGATAAAAATTGCCAATTTTAAGTAAAATATGACGAATAAAAAGTAAAACAACAAAAACATATTTATTTAATCTAAAACTGTAAAAATAAATTATCTCTATTAAGACTTAATTATTTTAATTCCAAATTAATGACACATTTCGATGATCCAGTATACCAATTTCGTAATAGTATCAAAGAAATAGAAATAAATGAATTAAACTGCATTAAAACACTTTAATAAAAAATAGTCCATTGTAGAATATAAATATTTTACATGCCATTTAGCGCGTCAAAAAATAATTTTGGAATGTAAATTACATTTTTTCCTTAAAAATTAATCATGCAATCAGAAATTTTCACTGATAAATCATTACGCTTATGTTTAATTAGAAGTAAACCTTCCGAGGAAAATTATTGTCATCGTATAATCAAAAACTCATCAATGCAAAGATCATTTTTCGATTACCGTGGTGATCATCAACATATTTTCTAGGAATTGTATTTTCGTTTTACATATAAAATTTGTTCAACTTGAATTGTTTTTAATATTTCCGGTTTCTTTTTTTTTTTTTTTTAAGAAGAACTAAAACTTTAATTTTTTGTTTTAAAAGTGAAAAAAAAAAATCTAATCTAATTTTACCATAATTTGTTTTCCAACCTAATGTTACAATGTTTTTCAATTTAACGATACTTCTATGTATTTTTGTATTTCTTCGCAGGTTCCTATATATTTTTAGACAATTTTTTTTTTTTTTTTTTTTTTTTTTTTTATCAACAAAATGTAATAAGACCTTATACGTGAGTTATTTTTATAATTTATGCAAGTTTTTCTTCTTTTTTTAAGAGATAAAAACTTCAAATTTTAAGTTTAATAGGAAAATATGTAAAAAAGAAAAGTTCAAAAGTATTCACTGAAAAATCCTTATGCTTGAATTTAATTAGAAGTAAACCTTCCAAGGGAAATTGCTATCGTTGTATAATCAAAAACTCATCAATTCAAAGATCATTTCTCTATTAAAGTGATGATCATCAATATATTTTCAAGGTATAGCATTTTTTCTTACTTATAAATTTTCTTGTACGTAAATTGTTTTTTAGCAATTCCGGTTTTTTTTTAAGATTAAAACTTTAAATTTTCATTTTTAAAGTGAAAAACAAAAAATACATATATAATCTAATTTTAACGTAATTTGTTTATCAAAACAATAAAAAAGGTTTTCAATTTAACGATAATTCCATGTATTCAAATATTTCTTCGTAAGTTTCTGCATATATTTTTAGAAAATGTTACTTTTGTCACATTAACATAATATATTAATGCCTTATACATCAATTAAATTTTGTAATTAATAGCATCAAAAAATAATTTCGGAAAAAAATGTATTTTTCCTTGAAAATCATTCATTTAATCAGAAGTATTTCACTGAAAAATCATTACACTTGAATTTAATCAGAAGTAAACCTTCCAAGGAAAATTGCTGTCGTCGTATAATCAAAAACTCATCAATGCAAAGATCTTTTTCGATTACAGTAGTGATAATCAATATATTTTTTGGGAATAGCATTTTTTTCTTACTAATAAAATATCTTGTACGTGAATTATTTTTAATAATTCCGGTAATTTTTTTTTTTAAGATACCAAAATTTTAAATTTTCTTTTAAAAATGAAAAAAGAAAATAAACAGTCTGATTTAATTTTATCATAATTTGTTTGCTTATCTGATGTTAATACGATTTCTATGTAACGATAATTCTATGTATTCATTTATTTCTTCCCAGATTTCTGCATATATTTTTAAAGAATGTTATTTTTGCACACTAACATAATTCATTAATACTTTATATGCGAATTAATTTTAATAATCAATGTAAGTTTTTTTAAGAGATTAAAAATTTCCGATTTTAAGTTTAAAACGGATAAACTCAGAAGTATTCACTAAAAAATCATTACGCTTGGATTTAATGAGAAGTAAACCTTCCAAGGCAAATTGCTGTCGAAGTATAATCAAAAACGCATCGATGCAAAGATCATTTCATGATTATGAAGGTGATCATTAATATATTTTCTGGGAATAGAATTTTTGTCTTTACTTATAAAATGTCTTGTACGTGAATTATTTTTAATAATTCGGGTTACTTTTTTTAAAAAAAGGAGCAAAATTTTAATTTTAAAAGTGAGATAAAGAAACAAACCAATCTAAACTAATTTTATCATTATTTGCTTTCAAACCAAATGTTACAATGATTTCAATTTAACAGTAATTCTATGTATTCATGTACGTATTTTTCCTAGGTTTTTGCATATATTTTTAGAGAATGTTATTTTTGACACACTAACATTGTATATTAATATCCTATACGCGAATTAATATTCATAATCAATCAATAAATAAATAAAAAAGATTTTTCTCTATCATACATATTTCTAAATCTCGAAAAGAAAAAACAAAGCCTAACGAAAAACATGATTTTTATTAGTATTGCCTCTTAAATTTATAAGATTCAACAACTCCTTCTGGTAGATTTTAGTATAAAAATTACCTTGATAGTTTTAATTTATGAGTTCAATTTTATTTCTGAAATCTCCCACGAAAAAAAATAATAATAAATGACAATTGCCATCTATTACGTTTCTTCCTTTTTTTATCTCAAAGTAAATGGAAAGAATTCTCTATCAGATGATATCCGGAAATACGGAAGTGTCATGTGCATGCAGAAGTGACAGATTGAGAATCGTTAGTACAATGAGAAGTCGGAGTAATTAAGTCAGGTTTTCACTGATTGCAGGCTAATCTCTAGTTTCCAGAATTAACATACTTTATCGGGCTGAAATAATGGCCCAATAGCTGGGACTGTAACATTTTTTAGATCGTTAAAAGTATTTAATGATAAAGATTGTCTCACATTTAATGGTTCTAAAGCTAAAAGAATCTCTAAATTGAATCTCGTGTAATAAAATTTCATGTTAAAAACGACTTGTAAAATTCTAATTTAAATGGTAGTTAATTTGTTTTGCATGTAACTAACCATTGTGATTAAATAATTTTAAGTACAAGATTTTTCTTATAAAAAATATGGAAGATGTACTCAGTTATGCAACATTCAAAACCAAATTTTTCTGGGTTTATTGCAACTAAATGATCTTCCATTTTTCAAACTAAAGAAAATTCCATACAATAGCTGCAATAATAATAATAATAATAATAATAATAGTAATAATAATAATAATAAAAAGTTGTAAAACGCAGCTAAGTGTATAAAAATTACATGCATTCGATAGGATTTATACATATATATATAATTTCTTTTTTTTTTTTTTTTTTTTTCTTGTCCATAAAAGATTTAATTTTTGTATAAAAATTAGCTCGATAGTTTATGACTTCAAATTTATTTCTAAAATGTTCGACAAAATAATATAAATAATAATAAACAACTGCCATCTACAACGATTCTTCTTTTTTTTTTAATCTTAAAGCAAATGCAAAGAATTCTATATCAGATGACATCCGAAATACGGAAGTGTCATGTACAAGCAGGGGTGACAGATATAGAAGAATCGTTAGTACAATCAGAAGTCGGAGTAATTAAGTCAGGTTTTCACTGATTGCAGGCTAATCTCTAGTTTCCAGAATTAAGATACCTTATTGGGCGGAAATAATGGCCCGATAGCTGGGTCTGTAACATTCTTTTGATCGTTAAAACCATTTAATGATAAAGATTGTCTCATATTTAATTGTTCTAAAGCTTAAAAATTGCATCTCGTGTAATAAAATTCCTTTCTCAATCAAATATGACTTGTAAAATTCAAATTTGAATAGTAGTTAATTTGTTTCGCAAGTAACTAACCATTGTGATTAAATAATCTTTAAGTAAAAGCATTTTCTCGCAAAATAAATAAATAAATAAATAAAATAACTGAAGTTGTAAAACGTAGCTAAGTGAACAAAAACTACATGTATACGATAGGATTTATACATATTTAGTATAAATATTCGTTCGATAGTTTTAATTAATGACTTTAAAGTTATTTCTATAATCTTTCACGAAAAATAATAATAGTAAATGACAATTGTCCCTTGTTACAATTCTTCTTTTTTTTTTTTTATCTCAAAGTAAATGCAAAGAATTTTCTATTAAATGATATCCTTAAATATGGAAGGTCATGTGCAAGCAGAGGTGACAGATATAGAAGAATCGTTAGTAGAATCAGAAGTCGCAGTAATTAAGTCAGGTTTTCACTGATTGCAGACTAATCTCCTAGCCTCCAGAATTAAGATACGTTATTGGGCGAAAATAATGACCCAATAGCTGGGACTGTAACATTCATTAGATCGTTAAAAGTATTTAACGATAAAGATTGTCTCACATTTAATGGTTCTAAAGATTAGAGATTGCATCTCGTGTAATAAAATTCCCTGTCTCAGATCAATACGACTTGTAAAATTCTAATTTAAATGGCAGTTAATTAATTTCGTAAGTAACTAACCATTGTTATTAAATATTTTTAAGTAAAAACATTTTTTTTTGAAAAAAAAATGTAGAAGATGTGTTTAATTATGTAATATTTAAAACCAACTTTATTTAGGTTTAAGGCAACTAAGGTGTTTTCTATTTTTCAAATTGTAGAAAATCTATTACAGTAGCTCCAATAATAATAATAACAAAAGCAACAATAATAAAATTAAATGTATGCGACAGGGTTTATACATATGTATAATTTCTTTAAAGTCCACAAAAAGTCCATTAAAGTCCATAAAAAGATTTATTTTTTGTATAAAAATTAGCTCGATAGTTTCAATTTATGACTTCGAATTTATTTTTAAAATCTTCGACGGAAAATCATAATAGTAAAGGACAATTGCCATCTGTTACGATACTTCCTTTTTTATCTCAAAGCAAATGCAAAGAATTCTATATCAGATGATAACCGGAAATACGGAAGTGTCATGTGCATGCAGAGGTGACAGATTGAGAATCGTTAGTACAATCAGAAGTCGGAGTAATTAAGTCAGGTTTTCGCTGATTGCAGCCTAATCTCTATAGTTTCCAGAATTAAGATACCTTATTGGGCGGAAATAATGGCCGATAGCTGGGTCTGTAACATTCTTTAGATCATTAAATCTATTTAATGATAAAGATTGTCTCACATTTAATGGTTCTAAAGCTTAAAAATTGCATCTCGTGTAATAAAATTCACTGTCTCAGTTAAGTACGACTTGTAAAATTCTAATTTAAATGGTTTTTTTCACGAGTAACTAACCGTTGTGAATAAATATTTTAAAGTAAAAAACTTTTCTTGTTATAAAAATGTGGAAGATATGTTTAGTTATGTAATACTTAAAACCAATTTGTTTTAACTTTAAGGCTACTAAATAGTTTTCCATTTTTTGAATTAAAGAAAATTCATTGCAGTAACTGTAATAAGAAAAATAACTGAAATTATAAAACAGCTTTGTAAATAAAGAATAAATGTATCATATAGAGTTCATATATAATAATTACTTTTTAAGTACATAACAATGGTTGAGAAAAAGAAAATAATCTTGTGAATCAATCACAATCCATGTTTTTCATTATTTTATTCATGTTGTATCACTGCGTATAGATCTAGATCCACTCTTGTCCGTACAAGTGGTACAGTTGTATGACAATAAATGGAAAATAAAAGGCCTAGTGAAGGGTCAAATTAGTATTGCGTATATGAATATACAGTGCATAAGCCTGTAAATGTGATCTGTAAGATGCGGAGGGATGTTATGTCTGTAGCGGAATTTAAATTGTCTGTTCATGATACTGCTGCAACATATTTTAGACCTTCATAACTGCTTATTGATAAAGGTTGTCTTGTGACAGATATTTGAAAAATCGAAGACTTAACGTCACCAAACATTTATTTCACAAAACATAACAAACACACACATACCACGATTGATTACAAGATGAGGTTTTAGACATACATGGGAAGTATTCACCTTGGATAAGGTGTAGAACATTTTCGTGTCAACAGTGTGACATCTTTCCTTGCCGAGCTAACTCACATCTCACTGGGGGGTAAGTAAAAAAGTTCCGCGCAAGGAACCAATGAAAACAGCGCCCTCTGGGCTCTGGAAAGAATAGCGGAGGGGAGAGATGCGTTACAGTCTCTAATTTACTGGTTAAAATATTAAAGTGTACATTTTGTGTATTAAATTTCTATGCCTCAGCGAAATAAAAAAATTCAAATGCTAATTTAAATGTTAGTTATGTTGTTGTTATTATGCTAACTAACTCTTGCTATTAAATGTTTAAAAGCAGATACATTTATTTACAGAAACATCATATGGAAAGTATTTTAAGTAATTATATTATAATTCTGGAATAATTATGTACTTCTATAATAAATATGAAATCGATTCTAAGTGTGTTATATAAATTTAACATAATTAATGTTTTTATGACTCAGTTTTAAAAATTTGGAAAATCAATTGCAGAAGTTATAATAACAAAAACATTTTTAAACAGTGTCGTGAAACAAAATAATTTACGAAAATATGTATGTATCTGAGTTCTAATATTCAATATGTCTTTTTTAAAAAAGCTAAAATAAAATAAAAGAAAAACAAAAAGAAAGAAACAGCGATGAAAAGGCCAAAAAAAAAATATATATATATATATATATGTATTACATATTAACAACGATAGTATTTTGTTCCTGCTATTTTTTCATAATGCTGCTTAGAATACGAATGCGGAAGTGTTTCTTTCATAATATTAATGAAGATTCAAGAAAAAAAAAGGAGAAAAAGTTATTTTTCTAATTTGTATTATGCTTTCATATTTCATTAACATACAATATATAATCAGTAATCTGTTTATGATAAATACATGTAAGTGAAGACAATAAGATTAAATGAAAATAGAAAGAAATGCAGAAGATAAGATATATTCCATGTATTGATCGGGATTAAGTCTTCAAATTATTATTCGGATAGAAAGCAGATCAGAATTTATTATTGATTAAATAAAATGCATATAAACTTTGTGTGTTAAAAACATGCTTAAGAATATTTCCATAATAATTGATGAAGAATACAAAATCACTTATAAAAAATTTTTAAACTGTTTTATGCTGAATAACTGCAAATTTTAAAACAGGAGAAATAAAGCAGTCTTTAACAATATAACTGAATTTGTAATTTATGTATGTTTATTTACAGGTATGGGTCAAAGTATTTGAACAAAATAGGAGACCGGAAGGCGGCTGCATGAATCATCACCACAATGACTTGACGGCTCTAATCCCAGGATTAGTTGAAACTCGATTCACATATTAAGATACAACTGGTCTGCCAAATCATATCTTGGTGGAACACATTTTCTAACCGATTTTACTGGCTCACTGGTACTTTTTACTGTAGTACTGGTGTTTTCCTGCTCCAAGTCCTAAATGTTTTCCTATCTTTGGGTGCAGCTGTTCCTCGTTTTAAAGGTACTTAAATCATTAAGAGCGACCGGTATGTGTGCCACATAAGGTACTCAGAATCATTGATTATTCTTATAAGCTATTTTTTATTGTAAATTTTGCCTTATTTAATCGGGACATTCTCTAGATTCCATAAGGCCAAAGTTTCCATTTTGAAAAACCGGTGATAACAGATTAAAATTTCTGGGAAAGACCCTCGCTCCCAAGGGTCAAGGGAAGATAGGACTCAGTAGGACTCCGAACTCTGTCACATGAATTTTACTAAAATTTTTTATACTTATTTATTAGCCTAACTAAATTTTATCAAGGCGCGTTATGACTTAAGCCATATACTTAAATCTAATACTGTAAAAAAAAAAAAAAAAAAAAAAAAAAAAAAAAATTTGCTGGCAGCAATGTTGTAAACAGTTTTTGCAAAAAAAAAAAAAAAAAAAAAAAAAAAAAAAAAAAAAAAAAAAAAACTGCTGGCAGCAATGTTGTAAACAGTTTTTGCAGTAAAAATTGCAGTAAAATTATATGTAGTTTTTTATTACACATAATTTTACTACAATTTTTACGGCAAAAACTCTTGGCAACAATGCTGCCAGCAGTTTTTGCAGTAAATGTAACGAATTTTTTTTTTTTTTTTTTTTTTTTTTTTACAGTGTATGTTTAAAGAAACGTTGCAAGAACTTCAAACAATTTAGAAAAGTCGGAGTTTTCAAGCTCCCCGAAAAATTGTACTTTTCAGCTAAAAACCCTATTAACTCCTAAAGCACTTGAGCGATTTTGATTTTAAAAAACATCGTGATACAGGGTAAATATAAAATCATATATGGCAAAAACTAATTAATTTCGGAGAAAAAAAATCTGAAAAATGGAATAAATGGGAAAATTTTCATTGCTCTAAAATGAGAAGTTTTAATCAAAAAAAAAAAAAAAAAAAAAGCGATAGCCACAGCTATGTATGTGGCATCTAAATATAATAAAAATGACTGTACTACTCGTTGAAATAGACATAACAAATGCAGATAAAGAACTACTTACGTTAGGGGTACCTGGCAATGCCCCTATTGATTTTTTTCTTTTAATTTGAGTTTATATATAATATGTAGAGTTTATATAAGCTACATGATACTACAACAAACAGTTCAATGACAAAGTATTATAGCATCAACCATTTACTATGAATTGACATATTGTGCAAGCGGATACGATAAATAATCAGCTGTATAGGTGAAATTCAAAAACAAATACTGCAAGTGTGTCAATATTTCACAATATTTAAGACAATATTTTGAAAACTTAATATTTTAGTTTTAAACAAAAGCGCACATGCCATCAAAATGTTCATTAAAAATACAAAATTGAGTTGCGTGGGTATATTTTTTAAAGTAATAGCTATTGAATATTTTGAAAGCAATAAGTAAGAACAAAAATGAGCAATTTCAAATATTTTCTATGCATTACTATAAAAAAAAATTCCTCTTTCCTTCGTAAGTAGCCTAAATTAGCAAGAAGATTTTTTCCATAATGGCCATAAAGATAATTCTTAGTTTGGTAAAAGGTTTATGTTAGAGTGTGTCTTGCTGAAATACAATAACCGCAGAGGAATTTCGTCACTCGATTTATTGAACATAAAGCAATTTGTTTTACTAAAAGATGAATACACATATTATAGATTTATCTATTAAGGCCTCGTAAACAAGTTTAGGTGTATTTAAGCATATGGCATGCATTTTATATTAACGTATAAAAAATGCATGTTACATAAATTTAAAATATCAGGTTTCTTTTTAAGTAGTAAATATTTAAAATGAAACGTTTCTAAAATAAAATCGGCTTTTAAAAAACTCAATACGATGTCATCAGTGACACATTGAAGTTATTCTTGGGGTAGATTAATGTTCGAAGTCAGGATTTAATTTAATATATGTTCTTGTCTTATACATTTTGACATAGTTTCAACTGAGTCAAAGAGAGTACAGATCGAGAAACTAATCCAAAATCTTCAAATTAAATTGCCAACGCTATGCTTCAGCTACCGACGCTGACTGAATTCACTCAGACATCCTTATTGGCTGTAGCATTTGGTTTGAAGAAAGCTCACTCATGCAAAAACCTCTTCATAATATATTGTAGTTAATGGAATTGCATTAAATGATGGATAAATAGATCAAATTTATTACTTTTAACTGAATGATATGGAATCGTGGAGATATCATGCGATACTATAATTAATTACACAAGTGTAGCAAATAACATTTATGTATTACTTCAATAGCAAGTAAAATAATTAAAAAATGACAAAGATGTTTCAATAACATTGAAATATCTTAAATTATTGGATAAATAGTGGAGATTTATGACTTAAGTATGATTTAATATGTAGATTGTAACAGAAAAATATGTGTACTATTTTTCCGCTAATCTCGGGTTGTCAGTATATATATACATACAAATATTTTGTATTTTATACTTGTATGCTACATGGACCGAGTAAAAATGACACCAACTAAAATTCTTGCATAAGAAGTTTCAAACATTCAATCTATGCTATATCTTAATTTTAGGATTGAAAACATAGAAATCTACAATATTTACACACGTATATATCTTTTTTAAAATGATAACAAAGGTAATTGTAGTATTTTTTGAAGTTTTAGTTTGTTTTCTAAATAATAGACAAAAACAACATTCGGGTATTATTTTAAAATACTCAGTAATATTTAAAGTTTTGGATCTCTCATACTAGAAGAAAAGGATATAAGTTTAATTTCCGGAAACAGTTGAAAAGTAACTGGGAAATACCTGGAAAGTTTACCGGAAGTTGATGTAAAAACGATTCGGTGAATTTTTTCGACAAACTGATTTTCTAAAACTCAAGATCTTTCCATTTATTTTGTATAATGAGATGTCTACTTGAATACTGAAAATAACAATTTAAATATTTATATACATGGATAACATGTCCAGACATATTTATGACCAGATACAGCAAATTTATTTTAATCATTGATATATTTTATAACAGAAAATGATAATTTTTTTAAGATCTCGAATCTCGTGCGAGAAACTTTTAATAAATTATTAAAATCATTTATTTCGATGAAAATCCTGATTTCACTACCTTCTCTGTAGCTTTGATAAACTTTTTCAATTTAACTAAATAACCTATCTTAATTTCTGGAATTCCCTTTAAATTTCATAAAATTATTTTAACTTCTTACTATCTGTCCAAGTTTTATTTTTTATTTTCAATTTATTTACTTTTTCGTTAAATTAATTATTAATAATACTTATTTATTTACTAATCTTTTATTTTATTGTTCTGCTGTTTGATTCCATTTTTTCTTTTTGTTTTTAAATTCTACATTCCATTTATTTATTTATTTATTCATCTTTCTTATCTACTTTGTGATTGTTTTTTATTCTTCCCGTAATCCTTTTTTTTCCTTTATTCTTTTATTTCCTTCCATTCTTGCTTCTGCTCTGAAAGAGTTAGGTTACACTTCATGAAGAATTATTCTGTTTAAACATGCCGTGCTATTCTCAATTTTTTATTTGTACCTGAAAATTTACTTAAAAGTATTGCATTTTACATCAGTACATGAATGCTTTATTTCATATAACTTTACTTGTATGAAACCAAGAACATAAAGGATAAATTCACAAACTAATGCAATTACTGACATGTACGCAATTTTAAAATTCAAATGCAAGCGAAGCTCTAAATAAATTAACAGTCCTTGAATGTAAGTATAATTAGAATGAAGGTTTTATTTAATTTATTAACCAGCAGTTTGACAGGTTAGTTAACACGAACGTCTAAAAATTCAAGCCTTTATTAAGCAAAGAACGAACTGCCTGATCAATATTGACATCGCAAACCAATTAGTATCGGATTTTTGATTGTTGTTTTGGCTTTTATCGGTAAATGAAGGAGTTATATTTGACGCTCGGTGGCATGTACACATCCCAGTTGAAATTATGCTAATTTTAATCAGAATTTAGTTTTATTCGATAGTTTATATAATCTCCTTTAAGGAGGAAATATCTTTTAAAATTCTTAAACTTTATTTGTGATATTTATGCATTTTAAATAGCTTACAATTTTATTTTTTAAAATGATTGATGTATGTTTAAAATAAACAATTAAAATATCGCTATACAGAAGGGGAAAACGTAAGTAAAAATATATAGTTAAATAAAAGAGAAAAATCATGTATAAGGGACAGATTATGAAACATTTTTCCTCATTAACAAATTATTAATAATAAATTTCATATTTTTAAATTGATATATATACAACGAAATCAATCGTAATCCTTCTGAAATTGAATTTGTGCGTCTCTGTACATAAACAATAAACGTTACGTACTTCATAATCTGTAGAAAACGCGATTTCACTTGAGGAAACTTGAAGAGGAAAAATTAAATAAAAATATATGTTAAATAAAAGCGTAAAACCATGTATGAAGGATGGATTATAAAACATTTTTCCTCACCAACAAGTTATTCATAATAAATTCTATTTTTCAAATTAATATATATATATATATATATACATATACAACGAAATAGATCGTAATCCTTCTGAAATTGATTTAATCTGTGCCTCTCTGTACATAAACAATAAACTTTACGCACTTCATATTCTGTTGAAAACGCATTTCACTGTAGGAAACTTGAAGAAGAAAACGTAAGTAAAAATATGGGTTAAATAAAAGCGAAAAATCATGCATCTGGGATAGAATATGAAACATTTTTCCTCATTAACAAATTATTAATAAGAAATTCCATTATTTAAATTTAAATGTATATGCAATGAAATCTATCCTAATTCTTCTGAAATCAAATTATTTTATGCCTCTCTATACATAAACGATAAACGTCACGTGCTTAATAATCTGTATTAAACATGTTTTCACTCACAACAGTCATCCTTTTTAATTTTATTAAGCTTAAAGTATCTTATCATCACTATAATGCATAGGCAATGACTTTCTCCCACATATATTAATGTAATAGAATTATTTTGTGTGTAATTGTAAACGATCTCTAAATACCACTTATACTATACTCCTGAGGAAACAAATTGGATACTTAAGTAACGCATGTTTATTTCATAATGGTTAAATAATTGTAAAAATATTAAAATGCATGGAAAACGAATTTTCAAGTGATCATATGTAATGAAAACACTTTTATGTGCGCCTCTAAGCAAATTTCCAAATACTTTGTACGTATTAAAAGTTCGTTGCATTTTGGTTGAAAATTTGTAGAAATATTAAAATATACCGAAAACGAATTTTCATAAGAGAACACGATGCAATGGAAACACTTTTGTGTGTATCCTGTTAAAAAAAAAAAATAATAAATAATAAAAATAAAATAAAATAAAAAATAAAATAATAATAATAATAATAATAATAATAATAATAATAATAATAATAATAATAATAATAATAATAATAATAATAATAATAATAATAATAATAATAATAATAAATAATAATAATAATAATAATAATAATAAACTACAAATGCTACAAACTTGTTAAAAGTTTGTAGCATTTTGGTTAAAAATATTCTAAAATTACTAAATTGAATTAAAAATGAATTTCCATAAGAAAACACGGCGTAATGGAAACGCTTTTGTGTGTGTCCTGTAAAAAAAACTACAAATGATATAAACTTATTGTCTACAAATGATACAAACTTGTCAATAATACAAACTTCTGTCGCTTTAATTAAAACTTTATGTAAGACTCCTAAGAATTCATGTTCCACTTAAAATAACTTCCCACTTCTTGGCAAATATGTCTTATTAGAATAACTCTAAAAAGTATATTTTTTAGATTGTTCCTTTCCTCTTACAATAATACGCGATTTTTCCTAGACTAGGCCAAATTAGCAATGAATATCTTATCATAGTATACGTATTATTGTATGTTAAACATGGGCACTGAAATACATTTATTTTAGCAAGAAAAGTTTGTTTATTAAAAGCTAATGATCAATTTCTAATAATATCTCTAAATAAATAGCAGTAACCCTTGAAAACATTTTATTTTCATTAAAAAGAAAACTCCAACATTCCCCAGAGACATGTCTAATCAAAATAATTCTAAAAACTACCTTACTTAAATTGTTACTACTTTCTTAAATCCTTTTCTTCTTAATAACACGTAGTTTTTCCGAGACCAGGATAAAATAAGTGATAGGACATTTCATTATAAAAAAAAAAATTTCTTAACCTAATACGGGTTTTACGATATGTTATAAAAAATATACATCCACACAGAACGGATTTCTTTTATTAAGAAAAGTCTTTTTATTAAAAGCCTATTAAAAAAAGTCAATAATTATCTCTATAAATTTGATGTAAGACGTAAATACATTTTATTTTCACGAAAAAATTTCCAAATTCAAAAGAGACAAGTAATTTTGCCTTAACATATGCATTTTTTTTTTTCTTTAACAGTGAATGAAAGGAATTTATTCTACAAAAGAAAAAAATCTATTTGTGAAAATCTTGATAATAAATTTACTGTTATGTTACAATGAAAATGTTTATAAAGCAATGAAACATTTTATTATAATTAAATAAACTTCTACGTCTCTGAGAGATATGTCTAATCAGAATAACTCTAAGAAGTACTTCAATTAAATTATCTTTCCACTTATAACAACACGTAGTTTTTCAGAAACTAGGCTAAAGTAACGACTAGCAGGAAACTAGTAAAGACTAATTTTCTAATAATAACTCCTCCATCCCTAAATAACATGTCTAATCAGAAAAAACTCTAAAAACTGCCTTGCTTAAATTGTCTTTAAATTGTCTTTCTACTCGTAGTTTTTCATAAACTAGGCTAAATTAACAATAAACGTAATTCCTATCATTGCACGCCTATGGTATGTCATAAAAATTTAACATACACACTTAAATGTATTTATTTTAGTAAGAAAAGTCCATTTATTAAAAGCTTGATAATAAATTTTGAATAATATCTCTATGAAAATATATCTATAATACATAAAAAGCCTTTTATTTTCATTGAAAAAAATATCGAAAAAATCATGTATTCCTGAGAGTCATGTCTAACCAGAATAACTCTAAAAACTACCTTACCTAAATTGCCCCTTTCCTCTAAATAACGCGTAGTTTTTCATAAACTATGCTAAAATAATAGTGAATACTTTTCTTGCCCAAACATGCGTATTGTGGGGCGTTATACAGATTAAGCTTGCGCAAACTAAAACGTACATATTTTATATAAAAAAATACTATTTATTAAAAGTTTGATAATGAATATATAATAATATCTCTACGAAAATATCCGTAGCATATTCGAAACCTTTTATTTTCATTAAAAAAAATAATAATTAAAAGAAACCCCTTACTTTTTCCTGAGAGATGTGTCTAATCAGAATAACTATAAAAACTACCTTACATAAATTATCCCTTTCCTCTTAATAACGCATAGTTTTTCATAAACAAGGCTAAAATAAAAGAGAATATTTTTTTCTGCTCTAATGTGTGTATTGTGGTTTATTACAAAAATTTAACATGCGCACTGAAATGTATTTATTTTCGTAAGAAAAGTCTATTTACTAAAATCTTGATAATAAAATTTCTAATAAAATTTCTACGAAAATATTGATAACTTATTCGAAACCTTTTATTTTCATTAAAAAATTAATATAAAAAAACATGTATCCCTGACAGACATGTCTAATCAGAATAACTCTAAAAACTACCTTACATTGTCCCTTTCCTCTTAATAACTTAAATTTTTCTCATTTTCCTACATGAGAGCATGTAGTTTTTCATAAACTAGGCTAAAATAACAATTAACACTATTCTATCCTTACGCGTATTATGGTATGTCAGAAAATATTTTAACATACACACTGAAATGTATTTAAGTAAGAAAAGTCCATTTATTAAAATCTTGATAATAAATTTCTAATAATATCTCTACGAAAATATCTATAATATATTCGAAACCTTTTATTTTCATTAAAAAAATAATTTAAAAAAACCTCACGTATCCCAGAAAGACATGTCTAATCAGAATAACTCAAACAACTACCTTACTTAAATTGTCCCTTTCCTCTTAATAACACGTAGTTTTTCCTAGACCATGCTAAAATAATAGCGACAGGAAATTTTAATACTCAATTCTTTTCCTACCCTCCCCTCACTCATTTTCTGTTTTACTTAGTTTTTTTTTTTTTTTTTTTTTTTTTGTGAAAATAATCTTTGACGGCTTGTGTTTAAAACTTTTTCTGGGAGTTTTTTCTCTTTTTAATTTTTCCTCCCTCATTTCTTCATGTAGCTGGAGCTATTACTTAGCGTCTCTTATCGCTAGAGCCACTTTAAGTTTAAAAACTCAAAGAGTGAAAAGTTTTTCAGCTCTGATTGAATTACGATATCTATATGGAAGCTGTGAAAAATCCAGGAAACAACGAGATTTTGTAACTATTCATCTTCTTTTTTTTCATTTTTTCCACCCTCGCTCGTTTTGCACACTTTAGAGATATGAATTTTTTTTTTCTTACTTAGTTTGTGAAATCTTTTTTATTTATTTTTTTTTTTTTTCTGTGGAGAAAGGAAGTAAAAAAAATTAATTCACTTAATTAGAGAAGATGCTAATTTAATAAGCAAAAATATTAGTATCTTAAAATTTTAGAAGCAATTGATTAGTTAAAAAATTAATGGAATGAAAATACAAATTGGTAGTTTAATGAAATTTTTATTAGGTTTTTTTTTCTTCACGCACTATGTTTATGATGTATTTTTAATGCTGCATTTAAAATAGAGAAGGGTTTGAATTTAATAAACATGAAAGATAAGAATTATATTATTAATAATATATATTTTTTAAATATGCGTTTCTTTAATTTAAAGCGTGATTTTTTTTTTTCTTTTGTCGTCTGAATGTGAACTTTAAACAGTAATGTGTAATTTGACTGCTTTTTTAGAAAGTATTCAAAACTGTTTGTGCAATAAATTTTATTGTTATTATTATTATTATTATTGTGGAGAAACGATGGGAAAAAATTAATTCACTTAGAAAAGAAGCTAATTTAATAAGCAAAAATATTGGTATCTTAAAATTTTAGAAGCAATTGATTAGTTTAAAAATTAATGGAATAAAAACTCAAATTGGTAGTTTAATAAAATTTTTATTAGTTTTTTTTTCTTTGCGCTTTATGTTTACGGTGTATTTTTTAATGCTGCAATTGAAGTAGAAAAGAGTTAGAATTTAATAAACACGAAAGGTAAGGATTATATTAATATAAAAAAGAAACTGAATGTTTCTTTTTAGTTAAACACGTGGTGTTTTATTTCATTTTTTTTTTCTTTTGTCATCTGAACGCAAATTTAAAATAGCAATGGGCAATTTAACTGCTTTTTTAGACAGTATTTAAAACTGCTTTTAGAATAAAATATTTTTAATGTAATCATTAAATAAAACCTTTATTTATTACTAAAATTTTCCATAAATAAGAAAATACGTGTACTTTAAAATTTTATAGCTTCTTAGAAACGGCCGCTATATGGAGACCCCAAAAGTCAAGGGGTATAAGTGACAAAGTTAGAAAAAATGAACTTACTAGGGAGCTGCAAGAAGTGTAAGTCACCGATTTTGACGAATGTGTTATCGTTGGAAATATCTCATCGTAAGTAGTAAAAAACTCAATGGAACTACCCGTCGCAAATGATTCATTTTCGAGATATCCGTCAATTTGTGTCACGTAGCTAGAGCACACTTAATGAAGGACCGCAAAAAAATTTAGTCTAGATTTTTACGAAAGTGGTATCGTTGTAAAGATATCATCGTGAGTATTAAAAAACTCAATGGAATCACCCGTCGAAAATGAGACGTTTTCGATATATCCGACATTTTGTGTCACATTGCTAATGCACGCTGCTGGGAAATTGCATTAAGTGACATAAATTGTCGGATATCTCGAAAACGGCTCATTTCAGATGGTTAGTTCCATTGAGTTTTTTACTTTTCACAAAGATATCTTTGCAATTACACTATTTTTATCAAAATCGAAAAAACAATTTTTTGCGGTTCTCCATTAAGTGAATACTTAATGCACTAGAACAGTATGAACTCGTTACGTGACATAAATTATCGGATATCTCGGAAACGGCTCATTTCCGACGGGTAGTTCTATTGAGTTTTTTCTCCCTCATGATGATATCTTTACAACGATATCACTTTCGTTAAAATCGAGACTGAAATTTTTTGCGGTCCCCCATTAAGTATTCACTAGTTACGTGACATAAATTGTCGGATATCTCGAAAATGAATCATTTACGACGGGTAGTTAATTAAAGTTTTTTACTACTTACGATGAGATCTTTTCAACAATACGTCTTTCATCAAAATCGGTGACTTACACTTCTTGCAGTTCCCTAGTTAGTGCGTAGGTGACCTGGAAATATGCTATTTTCTTTTCAGGTAAATAAATATTTTCCAATTATGTGCTGCGTTCTAAAGATAAAATGCCCTTTTCGAATAATAATCAATATTAATTAATTGTAAATTTAAAGAAAATTGCACTCTACTTTTTTATAGTTATTATTAATATACGAGCTCAAAGTCCACAATGAAACGAGCTGCAGTTCCCTATTTCAATTTAGTCAATTATTATTGGTGTTCAAATTTAATGTCAATTATCTTCAAACTCAATTTACTCCAAAAAGATTTATGTCCCTTACCCACTGGCTTCTGAGGTCATCATATAGATGCGGCTTTTAATTCTACGCATGCTCTGTTATGCTGCATTGTTTTAATTGAATTCTACAACGCATTGCCTTTGGATTTCTGGTCAAAAATCAGTGAAATATGAATATTGTTTATAATTATATTTTATTGCAGCTTAAAATATATTAAAGTTTCACCTTGTTAAGCAAAGGATTACAGATTTTCAGGATTTCAAGAACGAAATCTTTTTTTTAAGGATTTCTATTCTTACCTCCTCCCTTAATTTCTTACTTTGAATTTTGTGTAGATTTTCTTTTCTTATCTTTTTATCATATAAAATTACTTCTTATATCTATTCTTTACTTCATTATTTTACGTATCTACATTTGCTTTTTAATGATATTTTTTTTCAACAGCACAGATAATTTAAATAACTCCAGTCTTTATCGTTTTATATTATACAAGTTTTATTATACTTGTGCAAAATTACTTGCTAAGTTTTTATGTTTGATATTCTTTTATTTCATATAAATACCGATAAGAAGAAGTAAAATAAAAAAGTTTACATTTTGAAACTGGGTTTAAAAAATTGAAAAAAAAATTTTTCTGATAACCAAAGCTTAACAAAAATGCGATATGTTAGCTTCAAGTTTTAATGAATGTGTATTATTAAGCAGACAAGAACCATCTCGTAACGGTTTTCAAGTATTACCGATTGATATTAAGTAAAGCACTTAAACAATGCGATTTCAAAGCTATATTACTTAAATAAGAGCACAATAAAAGTATTCTTTGATAAACCCGCAGTTTATAAAGAAATTGTTTAACTATATTTAAACTATACTTGAATTTTTTCAATGCTTTAAATTTATATTGCAATTGTTATTTTAGAAAAATTTTAATTACAAAATTCCACAAGTGCGTGTAAAATAACTTCACATTGTCACGAGATGAACAATTAAAAGATTTTAGCATAATATAGGATTTCGTTACAGCAGCTTAGTGAAAACTTTGTAATGAATATAATTCGAGATAAATTTTTGCTCGGAAAAAATTTATCTTGTTATAAATTTTCTTACTTTTACCTAAAAAATATATTTAAAAAAATCTCGTTATTGGAAAAATCATAGTATCAGATATCGTTTCAAATAAATATCAGGGAAAATTGTTAAGTATATATATTTTTGATTAGATCTAAATAGACATATTGTTAAAATGTAATATTTTTTAAAGATTGTAAAACGGAATTTCTTTTGTAACTTTTTATGTAATAGTTTTGTAGCAAGAAATTATTTTACTACAAAATTACGAATTTTCGTTTAAAAAAAAGGACTATTTTTTAAATCTTGTTGTTGGAAAAATCGTCACATCAAATATCGCTTTAAATAAACTTCTAGGAGAAACAGGTAGTTATTTTTCTTTTTGCTTAAATTTAAATAAACATATTTTTAAAACGCGATGTTTTTTTGACATTGTAACAAAACGGCATTTCTTTTGTAACTTTTCATGTAATAAATCTTCGAAGAAGAATCATAAATCAGCATTACTCCAACAACAAGAGTAATTTTATAACAAGAAATCATTTTACTATAAAATTACATATTTTTACCTAAGAAGGCAAAAATGTTGCTTTTAAAATCTTGTTATTGGAAAAATCTCCAGATTAAATATCGCTTTAAATACACTTCAGTAGAAATATGTAGTTATTCCACTTTTTTATTAGATCTAAATAAACATCTTGTTAAAACGTATTTTTTTTTGTTTATTTGCAAATATTTTAACAAAACGTACTTCTTTAGTAACTTCTCGTATAATAAATCTCCGATAATGAATCATAAATCAGCATTACTCCAACAACACAAAGTAATTTACTATCTAAAGTTCCGATTTCCAAGCCAATTTCTATTCCTGAAAGAGTAAAAAGGCAGTGAGAGAAAATATATATCCTCCCATGAAAAAATCACGAGCCTTGGGCCAAAAAGCGAGCAGACAAATGGCATTTCGCATTGGACCAACAATCTGATTTGTCCAAACTGATTGCAGAAATAGATTCCTAAAACCTACAATGAGGAATAATTCAGTAGACGTGTCCATGCCCGAGGATTCAACTACTCAAGGAAGCTCTCTAACTATAAAAAAATATCTGAGGAAAAAAAAAAAAAAAAAATGGAAAAATTTCTGGAAAAAGGAGGGAAGAAAAACTCTCACCACATTTATTGCCCGCCTCTCACCTTTTTTTTTTTTTTTTTTTTTTTTCCTGGAGCCCTAAGGGTATTCTTTCACTCCAAGAATCTCAGATGGAAGTTCTCGTCTAGAATGGGACAAGCCCTCCATATTTCCGAGCTTTCACCAAGTATATTTTTCTTTCTTTAGCGCGGCCTGAGTTTTCCTTCCATTCTTTTCCTGACATATAACACCTTTCCTTTGTAGTCTTCTCCTTGCTTCTCCAATGTTTGTGATTACCAGTGACTTGCAGGTATAGGATATGGCAACAAGACTGGGATAGGGAAGATGTTATTGTTTTCTTAACAACGTCTCCGACCGTGAAAAAGTCTGAGGTTTTTTTTTCTTTTTCTGGAAAAAAGTATATATAAAGAATAAGATCCCTCTCCACACCCTTTGCTCACACAAGTAGAATATCAGGGAAAATATAGGGGAGGAAAATGGATGTTAGGGAAAAAAGCCTGTTTTTCATTATATATTTTGTGTCTCTTCAATTTTGGTAGCAGCATTGTTTATGAAAAGTTTCATTAGACTTTTTTTCTCTTCTTTCACTAATGCTTTTTTGAGTTAAAGGAAAAATAAATAAATAAAAAGAGAGAATAGAAAAATGGTTGCGGTAGGCTTTTGGAATAGCACGTTTAATAATAGAAAAATCCCAACATTTGTTTTTATAATATTTTTTATAATAATTAATAGGAATTTAAGGTAACGTTAAACAATATGATATATAAGTTTCTTCCTTGTTATATAAATAATCCTAAGTGATAATTAAAACTAAAAACGAAAATTGTAATTGTAAGTGGCGTATATTTAGCCCATTAATGTCGGATTTATTTCCTTCGTTAAAATTGTAATTTTGGATTTCTCCCCACCTTTAAAAGAAGAATAATTTTAATTTTAATTTTATTTTATCAAAGAATTCGTCTCGCAATAGAAAGTATACATTTACCTTCATATTTACTGGTGTGAAAAGCAATTTCTTGCCACTAAGTCTAGTGATCTAAAAATATGCCACCGGACGTTAATGGGTCAATTATATGGAGATTTCTATTTTACAAAAATTGACCGAATTAAGTTCTTTACATAAAATCACTTAATTTGTATGAGCTTCCGTTGCTTATTTTATAATATAAAGTTAATGATTTAAGAAATAAAAATATCAAAAGAACCTATTCTTGAAACAATGTAGAAAAAACTGCATTTTTAAAATTCAGAACAATTACAGTTTTTATTGGTGAAAAATAAAACCTTTTATAACAACAATTTTCTTATTAATAAAAAATACTACTGAAGTGCAGCTCACAAATTTAAGTCTTATCATTTTATCTTACAATTTACTCACAATTTTATCTGACCCTATAAATAGGAAAATTTTATTACATTTCGGTTTTTCCACCATAAACCAGCAAAAACACAAAATTAAGCGAATTTAAACAACAGCCCATGCTAAAATAATCCATTTCGAAATTAAATTTTTAAACACTGTTTCATAAAAAAATTCATTATTCCTTCTTCCTTAACCGCAACATCTACACATTCACGCAGCGTGTTAGCAGCTACTCTAATGAACTAACAAAAACCTGTTCTTTGATCAACGAAGAAAAAAGAAGTAAATAAATAAGGGGAAAAAAATACCTAATTCTTCATGCTGTTGATCAAACTCCCAAGATCCCTCCAATAATTACGAAACCAAACTTTTGGAAATTACCAAACGCGGCGCTATAGTACATCAGGGCCTCATTAATCCGCGAGACAATGCATCATTAATCATTTCTGCTGCTGTTGTGAGATTAAAAGGACATAATAAAGCCGAAGAAGACGATAATCCGGTAGATTGTGTCTCTTTACTGAGCGCTTGTCACTTGGTTTGGCCTGCCAAAGTAGATGAGTCTGATGCATTGAATGCTTTGTCCAGCGATATTGGATTAACAGCATGATTGGGAAGAGGAAAGACACGTGGGATTTCAAGGAAATTTCGGAAAATGAAACTACGTTTATAAAGTACGTGATATAAAAGAATGTGGTGGTACTGGAGGGGTTTGTCTTGAGTAAAAAGATTTTCTAGGGCTTATTAAAAAAATAGTAACATTGACGAGTTAATGAAATAATATCAGAAGCGATGGATTGAAATATTATACGATGAGATAAGCGGAGACTCGAGAAAAGAAAGTGAAATAAATATGGAATTTGTGTATAAAGTGGCGCACTAGTATCGCAGCAAGCAATAAATTGAAGCTCAATTTATCGCTTTTCTTTGGATTGATGGTATAAAGAAATAATAACAAGGGATAGATTCATGTAAATAGCAATTTCTGTTGTATTTTACTGTCTGCTTATGATATAAAAATATATTTCCTGTAGTACGATTACACAATATCAGTGTTGAATTCAGACACTTTTCTCCGGGAAGGACTATTGTGACTCCTGGGAGGACATTACAGAGTTCCCGGGGAGGGGAGGGAGTACATTTCATTGGTCCGGAGAAGTAGTTCCTTTCTGAGCCACCCTCTGAAATTAATACGCACACTATGCATTACTTGTAAAACATATCATAAATTTATGGAGAATGTTAGAAAATATTAATAATAAGCTTGGTGCACATTTTGCTTAGTCAGGCGATATTGAATTAAGAGCGTGGATATTCAAATGACAGCATTTTTTCTTTTATTGATAAAAAGAAAAACACTTATGATTTAAAGATATTTTTAAATGAAACTTTGTAAGAGTACGTTACACAAAAGATTATTGAAAATTAGTTCTACAATTAAATTATTTTAGTTGAAAAAGCTATGTAATGTTGCATTTATATAGCTACTTTTTGGATTAACAGCATGATTGGGAAGAGGAAAGACACGTGGGATTTCAAGGAAATTTCGGAAAATGAAACTACGGGTATAAAGTACGTGATATAACAACAGCAGCAGTAAATATTATTTTATTGATATGTTAGGATTGCCTGATGTTTGCATACAAAGTATTCCATAAGATGTTCGGAAAAACGAGTAGAGACCCTTCAGATTTTTTAAATTAATTTCATGTTATGTTGGAATGTCATTTTAAATCAATCACACAAAAAGAAAACCTATTTTATGATTTTGGAAATAGCTACCACTTTAAGCACAGAAGATCTGGCAAAAAAAATCACAACAAGGTACGGAGTATAAAAATCCGCGGTTCAAATTCAGTTGGTTGGATGTTTTAGCTTTTTTGTTAAATTATGCACCCCTGAAGAGTAGTTTAATAAAAAAGCCTTCTACTGTCCTTTTATCCATTTACATTTCATTATTTTGGTAATCTGCCTTCTATTTCACTTCAAACTTCAATTGTTTTCAATAAGATGACTGTAAAAATACTGGTTTCATTGGTTTATTGTATGGTAATATATGAATTACTCTTGTTATATAATGTCCATTTATCCATATATTTTTTAGTAATTTGGTAATCTGCCTTCTATTTCACTTCAAACTTCAACTGTTTATAATATGATTCTAAAAATACTGGTTTCACTGGTTTATTTAATAGTATTGTCTGAATAACTTTGGATGTATTTATAAAAGTATATATATATATATATATATATATATATATATATATATATATATATATATATATAAAGGTTTGTAGAAGGTGTGCTTAAGCACTTTATGTTTGTAAATATAGGGATAATGTATAATTATGATCAATTGGGTATTCAGAACGAAAATAATTTAAAACTAAATAAATAAATAAATAAATAAATAAATAAAAATTAATAGATTAAAAAATTAAGCCTCTTAGACGTATATATGTAAATATAGGGCTATTAATATGGACTAGGGAGTATTTAAAATTATAATAATTTAAAATTAAAAAGCATTTAATAATTTAAACTTCTCACACCCATGAAAAAAAAATAAAGCAAGGTATTTTTAAACAGTTTTTTTTTTCATCAATTCGCATATATATTTTTTAAATTACAAATAAATTATGAGTTTAAATTCTCCCCCCCCCCCAAAAAAAAAAAAAAAAAAAAAAAATAGTTAAAAATAAATATTATATGCGTGCAGTCACTGCGTGAACTTTTAAATACTTGGATTTCTTTCGTGAAGACTTATTTCGCTGAAATGACGCAATATGATATTAATGCGTAAGAAATACATAACCTAACTAAATAATAAATAGCGTTGCATATAAAAACAGGAACGGTATCCGATGCGTTGCTGTATAAGTTATAAATCAATCTTGTTCGTTTCTTGAATATATAATTATTACTTCAATTTAAAAACTGTGATTTGAAAAAAAATTCTTAGTATTTCGTGAGATTTTTTTCTCTTACTTTTTGGTGCGTTCATAATTATATGAAAACATGGTACCTATAGCGTCATCTGGTCCGTCCGTCTGTCTATCTATCAGTGTATGATAATATTCTGATTAAAAAAAAAAATGATGAATTAGGTCAAATCGGTACGTATTCACTTAAAAAATACCCACAAAGTATTTTTAATTACTTTTTTTTTTATACATTTCACATATTCTTTTATTACAGATAAGGCATAAGTTTAAATTTTTCATCAAAACATATTAAAACTAGTTGGATGTGTCAATCCCAAAACTTTCTTCTATCTCATAAGTACATTTTAATATTAAAAAAAAAAAAAAAAAAAAAAAAAAAAAAAAAAAAAAAGTGGTGATTCCAAAGTTACCCACTATCGAATTTCCTCGAACATTTGACCTAGCCTAATGAGAATCTGATATCCGAAAAGTCTAAAACGCAAAATTTAATTAATATTCTGAGAAAATGAGCTTAGTAGTGCCTCATGTTGGGTAATTTATACTAAAACCTAATAAGCATCTATTTATGTCAAAACCTAACAGAATCTGAAATTTGATGGAATTTCGTCCATTAGTTCTTGAGATATAGTTATAACAAAAAATTTGCAAAACGTAGCACAGCAACACCATATCTTGGACACTTTATGCCAAAACGTAAAAAAGCATCTAATTATGTTATGATTCAAAAGAATCTGAAGTTTGACGAAATTCTGTGCATTAGTTCTTGAGATATAGCTAGTTTAAAAAAAACGTGTAAAATATAGCACATCAGCACCATCAGTTGAAGGATTTATAACAAAACGTAATCATCGTATAATTATGTTACATGTTATTTTGTAACAAAATCTGAAGTTTGGTGAAATTCTGTGCGTTGGTTGTTGAGATATAGCTATCGGAAAAATCGTGCAAAATGCAGCATAGCTGCACCACCTGTTGCAAGGTTAACACCAAAATGTAATCAGCGTCTAATTATGTTATATATTCTAGTGTAACAGAATCTAAAATTTGATGAAGTTCTCTGCATTAGTTCTTGAGATATAGCTATTGCAAAAATCGGGCAAAATGTAGCATAGCAGCGCCACCTATAGGGCAGTTCAAAACCTTATCAGCGGCTATGTATCTCAAGGTATCTCGGAATCTGAAGTTTGGTGAAATTCTGCGCATTAGTTCTTCAGATATAGCTATCATGAAAATCATGAAAAACATGGCATAGCAGCGCCACCTGCCGGCCAATTTACACCAAAACTTAATCAGCATCTATGTATATCAAGGGGTCACAGAATCTGAAGTTTGGTAAAATTCTGTGCATTAGTTCTGGAGATATAGCAATCTTGAAAATCATGAAAAACGTAGTATAGCAGCGCCACCTGCAGGCCAATTTTCACCAAAAACCAATAGGCACTAATTCATATCAAGGTATAACTGAATATAAAATTTTATTAAATTTCGAGCATTAGTTCTTGAGATAGAGCGCCCACAAATTTTTTGTCACATACAGACAGACAGACAGACAGACAGACAAACAGACAGACGGACAGACTGACAGACAGACATTTTCTAAAAATAGTCAAAACGTGTTAAGGACCTTCTAAAACGTATAAATCCGTCGAAAACCGGAAGTCGAAAATTTTCATGAATCCAATACTTTCTTCTTGTAAAGATAGAAGAAAGTAAAAATACTATATGTGTGTAATCACTGCATGGACTTTGCATACATTGGATTTCATTCCAGAATCAATTTCGCTGAAATAAAACGGAAAAAAAAAAAAAGCACAGCCATAGAAATACAACATTTCTGCCATGAAGATAATATTTCTAGAACTGTATATCATTCATCCCCCTCGCAGCCGCTTTTTGCATCTATTCAGAATTTTACCCACGCATTTTGTCTTGCTTTCAAAATGAGACAGATTCGCTGTTACTTGAACAGTGATGAAAGCTGAAAAGTCAACTTTTAAGAAAAAGTGGTGTATACGGAATACAGATATAACTTTTAGTTGACAGGAGCGTCAGCGATACAGAGGAGGATGCCTATATTTGTGTGACGATAAAAATAGGAACGCTTTCTCGAGTAACTTTATACGTTTCAAAGTCCAGAAATCTATCTAAAACTAAAAATTTAATTTAGCTAATTGAAAATTGTTTGTGTTTTATGATTATCTGGTTTATTTTCTTGTCTTTCTCCGTAATTTGTGCTTTTATTTTATATTAATTTTTAGCGAATACAATTTTTTTGAAGTTTGTATTTATTATTATTTTGTTGTGTTATTCACAATGTTCTTGATATCAGATTGATTTAATTTTATTGGACTTTTAATAAAAAATTTTAAGAAAAAGTGGTGTATACGGAATACAGCTCTTAGTTGACAGGAGCGTCAGCGATACAGAGGATGCCTATATTTGTGTGACGATAAAAATAGGAACGCTTTCTCGAGTAACTTTATACGTTTCGAAGTCCAATAATCTATCTAAAAATAAAAAAATAATTTGGTAATGGAATTTTTTTTATGTTTTACGATATTTTAATTTATTTTCTTGTCTTTGTCCTTAGTTTGTTCTTTATGCTAGAAATAATATAATAATTATATCACATTTATCTATGTAACTTAAAGAAAAAAAAATTGCTTACTTAATTTATTAAGAATAAATATAGTAATTCTTTAGCAATTACGACCACTTTAGCCGAAAAACCAATTCACAAACAAAAAATAAATAAAAAATCTTAATTCTAATTATTTTAACAACTTTGTTCCCTAATATTTACTTCGACAAAGATATTATACGAAAGGAGATAAACCATATCATCCAAAATATAATATGTCTATGAACATTACAATTGTCCACAAAACATCCACAACCAAAGCAGTGAAAGGTAAAAAAAAAAGATGACAGTCAATAACGACACTCAGGAGAAACTAACTTACTGAAGTATTCATAGATAGCAAGTGGGCCCGACAGTACTTGAGTGATGGCCGCGTTTGACCTGTGAGTCAGTGGACATCTGTGGTGGACAATGGGCGCGAAGGGGCATTTTATATAGAAGATGAAATAAAGTGGCTATCCAATGGCTCCCAAAGGAGATATTTAGCGGAAATAGGATATTACTCCATGTCGACCTCTACGTTATATCTTGATAGGCGCTAAACTTATCACAGGCAGTAATATATGAGATAATCACATTAGATTTTGTTATACTATAAATAATCAGAGTATTTTTTTATTTTTTTTATTTATTTTTTTTTTAAGAATGTATAATTATTTGTGAAATATTGAAACTGATAACGTTTTTTATAATATGTTTCCATTTGATATATTTTAGATTCTGTAACTGGATTTTTCTCGGAAGACTTATTTAGCTTACTCTTTTTACAATATAGTATATACATTTTTATATCGTATTGCAACAATTTTATTATATATATGTGTATATGTGTGTGTACATATATAGATAAATATATATTTATCTTGATAAACATGACAAATACATAAGATTCATCATAATAATAATAAATTCTCAAAGTTAATATAATTTGTTGCTTGCAGTTTCCATTTACTAGGTTTATTTTTTTTATTAGTTTTTTCTTTGAATTTTTAGACATGTGCTTTAAATTATATATATAAACATAGATTTTTCTTTATATTACTTAACAAATCCACATGCAGGATAATTCTTTTAAAAAATATCGCATTTAAATCTAAAGAATCGTATTATAGTAAAATCTATTGATTTTTTTTATATATATTTAAAAACAATTCATATAAAAAATAAAATCTCATGTATTTATGAATTGATTATACGAAATTTTTATTTCACAGCTTGACAACTATATGCTTTTTGGATTTAAAGTGTTTATAAAGAAATTTTTTGTGTCTTCAAATGTTTTTAAACTTTAACTTTTACATTTAATATTGTAATATTTTTAATTACTCAAATTTATTTACTGATTTTGTGTATAAAATTAAACAAATAATTGATTTGGTTGAACAAATTTTATATTTTATCTGAGTATAAAGCCGTGTAGCATCAAAAATCATTGTTTCATATTTCTAAAAAAGGTATTTTGACCTTTGTCCAGAATAGCTCCACTTTTAAATTATTAGCAACTTATGCAAATACAAGCAACAGTTTCATTAAATGCCACTTTAGAAAAATAGTGACATAATTGCCTTAACATAATAGATATAAAAAAATTGGGTTTGAGATAAAAGGGGCGAATGTTCTGTATTAAAATCATACATATCTTTTTTCATATTTTAATATTTAACACCTCTAAACTAAAGGATCAAAGTTAAAACTATGCAAATAAATAAATATATAAATAAATAAACATGTAAAACCTACTTATCTCTAAAATACTACATATCAGTCTATCATGCATTTGCAAACAAAAACAACAATCTCAATAAATGTCCCAATTGAAAAGTGACAAATTTGGCATAATATAGTAAATAATAAAATAGTAGGTTTGAGATACGAGAGACGAATGTCCCGGTTTAGGAACATCATTAAAACCACACACATTTTTTTCTTATTTTAATGGTTCACACTTCTAAACTAAAGTGTGAAAGAGAACGATGCAAATAAAATTAATTAATTAATTAATTAAAGCATCTGAATCGCTTCTAAATTAAATCTTTAAAATCTTATTATCCAAATTTTATTTTACTACACCCGTCATAGCTCTTCACATAAAAACCACGTATCACCCTAGAGGTCTGCACGGGCCGAAATTTCCAGGCCCGGGCCCGGCCCGAACGAAAGAAATATTGGCCCGACCCGGCCCGGCCCGAAAGTTAAATGTTTGGCCCGAGCCCGGCCCGGCCCGAAAGTTAAAATTTCGGCCCGAGCTCGGCCCGGTCTGAAAAAAAGTTTAAAATTCGGCCCGAACCCAGCCCGGCTCGAGTGAATTTCTACAGAACATTGATCTTTAATCTTATGGAAGAGTTCTGACCAAAAAAAATTATATTAGTCTTTTTTTTCCATGTTTATAATCTCCATTTATGCAGAAGTGCTGTAGGCTGCGATATTTATGCTTTTAAATGAATCTTTGTTTGTTGTATGTAAATGTATTAGTTATCACTAGTATTATTAATCCATACTCCCTGTAATGGAGACAAAAAATCGAAAAAGCGGTATATGGTATAAATTTCCAAAGACGAAATCACTTTGGAACGAAAAAAAAAAATGCATTCCCTTCTTAACAGATGTAAATGTTTAATATATTTTTTTTCTCCCGTATTGTTGTATTCATTTTGCATGAATGAACATTTTAAAAGAAACTTTCAGTTTTCAGTTTAAAAAAAAATTCCTTCATAATCATTTTTTTTTTTTTTTTTTTTTTGTGTGTGTGTGTGTGTGTGTGTGTGTATATTTAATTCTATTTTAAAACGCCTAATAATCTACGATTCTTTAAAAGCAATAAATTCTAATGTTTAATTGTAGAATAATGACGGCTTAAAAGTATATGCTTTTTTTGCAGAAATTTTTGGACAAAGCCAAATTTACTGATTTATAAAAAGTCGATAAAAGAATTTTCATATAGGAAGATTCAATAGGAAGTGATTATTTTGGTCCATGAAAACTAGGAAGAATGGAGTCAGTCTCGGCTTCGTACGGAAAAAAAAGTTAGGCCCGGCCCGATACTTCAGCAAAAAAATTAAGGCCTGAGCCCTGCCCGGCCCGAAAAGATTAGTGACTAGGCCCGGCCCGGCCCGGCCCGACCCGAAAGGATTAGTGACTAGGCCCGGCCCGGCCCGAGTCTTCAGAAGTAAGGCCCGAGTCCGGCCCGGCCCGAATGTCATTATTGAAAATCGGCCCGAGCCCGGTCCGCGGGCTTCGGGCCGAGGCCCGGCCCGTGCAGACCTCTATATCACCCTATCATACATTAGCAAACAAAAACAACAATGTCAGTAAGTGTTACAGTTGAACAGTGGCATAATATAGAAGATAACAAAATAGTAGATTTGGTATAGAAAAAATGAATGTCCCAGACCATTAGTTTTCTTTTTAATTGGAATGGTTCACACCTATAAACTAACCATGAAAAGGAGAACTATGCAAGCAATAAATAAATAAATAAATAAATAAATAAATAAATAAATAAATAAATAAAAGCATCTGAATTGCTTCTAAATTCAATTCTTAAAAGCTTACTATCCAAATTTTATTTCATTACAGTCATCATATATCTTCACGTAAATACCACATATCAACCTATCATATATTAGCAAACAAAAACAACAATAATGTCAATAAGTGTCACAGTTGAAAAGTGACATAACTGTCATAATATCATAACTCACCCAAAAGAGATTTTCCCTGTCACAATCTAAAAAAGCTATCATCTTGGACTAAGACATCGGAGTGACATTTCTCTGTAGCTCTGACGATGATTTATTTACCATCCCTACCTGATGAGAGAGAGGCAAGGTCAGTTTTGAGCTCAACAAGACTTTATTCACGTATTTAGGGCATTTCGTGATCGGCATCCTTTCATTCCAAACTTTTATTTATTGATGTTTCCGCTCTGTTTTGATCCACTGTCCGGCGATTAGAAAGAAAGTAACAACAGGGGTCAACTGGGTTGCAAAAAACAGGAAATTGTGTTTATTCATTTCCAAATGTAACGCCATTGTCTGTCACTTTGATTTACATTTTAAAAAAAATTAAAGATTTTTTTCAATATAACTTTCATTACATTTTTTTTTAATGAAAGTTTGGTAATAATTTACTGTTAGTTAATATTAAAAATCATTAGTGTAAATTATTAGTGTTTTTTAGAAAGCGTGTCAACTTCTGATTTTTATTGTTTTAAGGAATTCTTTTATAAAAGTATTAATTTTTTATAATAATAAAAATATTATTCCACTTACGGAATTTTGTTTGGTATTTAATAAAATTATAGTTCATTCAATTAGTGAAAACCAGCAGAGATTTTGGGAATTTTGTTTTTGATGTGAAATGCTCTTAAAAAAAATTAGGCACGTACTTATACAAATATGTCCCAATTTAAAATAAAATAATTTGATGACTTCTTAAGTAAAAATCAATAATTTCTAATATGTAAGTAAAAATACTTTCTTTGGAATTAATTATTTATCTAAAACTAAACTAAACTCTGTGACAAATCCATGGAGTATCAGCCCCGACAGTGCCCATCCCTGTTTTCTAGACCTTGGGCCCTGAGGTGCTATGCAGCATATGTCTGGGCCAGACGGTCAGTCTAACGCGAGACTCTCGGTGTTTAGTTCCCAACCAAACTTGGTACTCATTTTGTTGACTCCGAGGGGATGAAAGTCTGAGTGCACTGTACCCAAAAGGGAGTCGAATTCACGACCTGCGGCAGTCAGATGATCTGACCACTACACCAATGGTTTTATTTATTTATCTGCTGATTAAAAAGCAAAGCATTAGATTTATTAATAATACTTGAAAATAAGTTTCCAACTGTAGGACAACTATCATGTGTTAGTTGTCCTTTTTGTTGTGTCTATATCGTCCGATTATCTACATTTGCGATATAAGCACTAAAGGTGAGGGGAGGGTGCCCTCCATGGAAGTCTTTTTAAGGGAATTTAATCCATATTTATGCAAGAAAGTCCAAGGTTCGAAGAAAATCATTGAAAACTCCGAACGGTTAGGACGATGGTTGCGATTCGGTTCGAACCCAGTACCTGAAGTCTACCAGTTTCAGAGCAGAACCTCTAGGCCACTGGTGAGGCGTATCATGTGTTAAATGAACTGTGCTATCATTTTGTTTCTGTTTGTATCATTTTTGTTATTAAACTGTAGCAATAAATGTTATTGAATAATATACAAAAATATTTAATAAAATTTGTAAAACTATTATTATTGGAATAAAAAAGGTGAATGATTTAAGTGTGGGAACCTTTTATGTAATATGTGAATGTAAATTTATATTAAACATCATACTATTTCTTTTACTCTTATTTAAATATATTTTTAAATGTCATCACAATTGCATTTAAGTCATGCATTTTTATCATAAAATTTGTTTAACTTAAAAAATTTTATTTTTAACATTATGAATAATGTAATGTTAAATTTAATATTCAGTCACTCTTCTTAACTAATAAAAGAAGTATGGATATATATATTTTTTAATTTAATAAAAGTTTGTAAATGACATTAATAAATTAATAATAGTTTAAGTATAAAAAATACACTATCAGTTATTTACTTCCTAATAAAAAAAGTACGCTTCATTAATGAGAATTGAAATTAAAGTTTCTTATTGATAAACAAATACTTCTTTTATTATTTATTTTGTTTCTTATAAAACTTCCACAAGAAATGCATCACTAATACAACAAATTACAACCAGGAAATTTTCTAATCAATGTCAGTTAAGCAAATTTCCCTTTTTCTGCTTTTTTAACAAGGTACAGTTTATTAACAAGTAATTATTCTCGGCTCTTGGACATAATAAAACAATATCCTTCAACTTCTCGGCTGACAGTTTTTGGCATGAAAAGAACGGTACAGGGATTTTTTTATTTATGTATTTTTTCTATTTTTTATCCATTTATTTAATCTTAAAAGACAGCTAAAAAGTAAAAGAAAAAATAAAATAAAATAAACATAAAATAACCACGTGAAAAACATTGTTGCTACCAGCTTAAGGCAATCATTTGTGGTTAAAAAAATGTCGAACAAATTTTACCAAGTTTACTTAAATGGGGAGTGTATGTATGTATTCTGTACATTGTTTATTTAGGATTGAAGATTGAATTGATTCACTTTCTAAACAATATATTCTATTTTTAGAACTAATGTACATAAGTTATATAAATAATGATATAATTATTATGATATGCTTTAAAATATAGTAACAAAAACGAATTTTTAAAAATAATAAAAACCATAAAGTTCTTTATAGACTAAATAAAAAGTAATAGTAATATTTTAGTTAAATTTATTATTTAAAAAATATTTTTATAGGAGATATTTCTATGTTTTTGAGTGTTTGAGGCATACATTACGACAATCTTAATCTCCATATAGTAAAAATTCAATTGCATGGGGGGGGGGGGGGGTGTTTGCACACGATATAATTAGTTGAGGATGCATCTATTACTTTTAATAAAAGAATGGAATCTTAAAAAATATATGAATTTGTATAAAAACAATATTTTGGAATAAAGATTGATATATATATAGGTATTTTCTACACAGATTAGTGTACATTTCCTTCAAAGAATCTTCCATTGATTTTTAAGAAAACATTTTTTACAATTATTACATAAATAATTAGATTTTCTAAGTGTCAATTATGTTATCTGATATGATCCTGTAAATTAATAGATTGCAAATATTGTAGTTTTTATATAATCTTTATTATATTTGAAAATATAGCAAAATCATATAACTCCGCCCTTTAAGAGACTACTTCGTTCAAATAAAAAGACCTGTTCGCTAATACTAATCCTATGGAAGAAATTTATAAAGGTATCTCGATTACATTTTAATATTTTAAACTTTTTTTTTTTTTTTTTTTTTTTTTTTTTTTTTACGTGGATAGCTAAGATCTATCTGTATTTAGGCCTTTTTTCACTTTTTTGATTTTGTTTACAGATATTTTTTTACTTTCTTTTATATTTTATATTATACTTACTTTTATATTTTTGCTTTTATTTTCGGAACCGGTTTGGAAAACGAAAGCACCCTCTTAAAAAATATCTTCAACCAAAATAGAAAAGTTAAAAAACAGACTGCATTCAGATCAATCCCAGCTATCCAATGAAAAAAAATCATTTAAAATATTTAAATGGAACCGAGATATTTTTATAACTTTCTTTCATAGGATTAACATTAGCGAACGGAGTTAAATAGTAATTTGCAAAACATGTTTTAAAAATCTCTGGTTTAAACATACTGATCTAATATCATCCATCTCTCACTTTCCTTTATTTTCGAACTTCATTATATTAAGGATGAGCTGGGTCTTGCTAGAGATTGCATTGTCAAAGCACAATTCTATTAAAAAAAAAAAAAAAAAAAAAAAAAAAAAAAAAAAAAAAACTGCTTACGATTAATATTCAATGAATACATTGCAGTCTATAGAAAGTTTTCTTAAAAGCATTTTTCCATTACACTCTCAGAAATGGATACTCAGATTTCACGAAATTTTTTTCGTTTTTGACGAAACCGTTTCCTGAAAAATGCTTCAAGCGAATATTTCGTCAGAAAGACGAAAGTAGTTTCTTTGCTTATTTGACGATACTAATTTTTTAAAAAGTTTCATCAAAACAGCGCTGGTGATACCATCTATCGAAAAATTTAAAAGCAACCGTAATTTTTGACAGAGGGGGAAAAAGCGCCATTGAGGGGGTTCGAACTCAGAATCTTCGGTATGACAGTCCGTTGTCTTAGCCATCACGCCGCAGGGACTTCGAATAAGGTTGTTTCTAAAGGCATATAATGGATTCGACTGAGTGATTATATTTTTATAAAGTCTTTTGTAATTTTATCTATGTTGTTATGTATCTTTTAAGTTTTAATAAATAAGGCTAATTTATTCTTATGGTTTTCTTCTAATTAACGAATAATTATAATATGTCTTAATATAATTTATTAGAGAAATTTTCTTTTCTCAATGAATGATTAAAATATGGTCTGGTTAATTTGTTGCACGGAAATAACGAATTTTGAAATGCATATTGGGAAGTTTTTTATATGCTATAAGATAATTTATAAGATAAAGCTAAGATTTTAACACTACTGTTTATAAAAGAGAGAGGGATGAATTATATACATTTTCATTTGATTGAAAAAAGAATATATTTCTTGGATGGAAAAGAGACCCTAGAAGTTTTAAATGTAAGTGACCAAATTTCTTTTTGAACGATTTTGCATAACACAACAAATCAGTTATTTTCAAATTAAACCATAACGAATATCAACAGCAACAATAAATAAACAAACATTCCTAAAAATGTTAACAACTAAAAAAAATAACTATTTCAGAAACAATAATTTTCCATACTTCAGTATTTTTTGAAAAGCACTAAAAAGTACTGTTTTAAAATAAATTATTACAGGCCTGACAAAAACACCCAAATATCTACTTGCTAAAATCGCAAGAATTGCGGAAATAGAGTAGTGCGTCCTTTGATAAACAACTTACCACAACTGTTTCTTTAAAGTGCACTGAATCTGTCCATGATTGAGACAACAGTTTCGTTAAATATTTGAGAGTTAAGTTTCGTTAAAAGTCATGTGGTTTTGATACAAAATGATCGTCAAAAACGACGAAATATAGCCCAAGGATTGCTGTATCGTCAAAAGTGAGAGTTTTATTTCTGAGAGTGTAATTATAAATATGTTATTTCACTATTTCCGAAATTTAAAATCACCGCAAATGATAAATTTCGTGTACGATTCGTGTTAGTACATAGTCTAAAGAAAGAACTTTATTAATACATGTGGTAGATTTTAATCAGTATCAATAATAGACAATTTCTTTGTACTGTATTTTGTATATACGTTTTAGCGAATTGCGGGAATACTTGGGATATTTAGTAGATTAAAGAAAAAATCCCATGCTTTTAAACAATTCCCTTCTGCGAAACCGTTCATTATTCTTGAATGAGTTAATTTGGATTGTTGCCAACATTTATTTACGCAATACATCAACAGCACAAAGATATATTATTCTTTTTTAATAAAGAAAACGGGAGTCTTATTTTTCTCTTTTCTCCTCTATTATAAATGTAAAGAAAAAAAAAATGAAAATTAGTTTTGTAACATTTTTCTTTTACATCAGTTTTCTTCAAATTCTGTAGATGTATATGTACGAAATATATATATGTATATACAGGGTGTTTCAAAAAAACCGGTATATTTGAAAAATCAATAAAAACTAAACGGACAGCGATAGAAAGACACCGTTTGTTGCAATGTGCTTGGGATAACAGTAAATTTTCTGGCAGACAAACTTTCAAAATTAGTTACTATTTTGAACAACAGATGGCGCTGTGGTCTGGAAAAATCTAAAGTATATTTTCCAACTATCCACCATGCGCAGCAATAATATAGCGTAGTCTCTGAACTAAATAACAAGGAAATCGTCTCCAGCACCATCTGTTGTAATTTGCACCAAATTGTAACTAATTTCAAAAGTTGGAAATTTAATGCTGTCCCAAGCATGTTGCAACAAACGGCGTATTTCTATCGCTGCCTATTTACTTGTTATTGATTTTTCAAATATACCGGTCATTTTTGAAACACCCTATATATACATTGCAGTATCCCTTTTTTTGTTTTCATTTTCTTGCTTGGTATGACTAACGCAAAGATGAAACCGTATATGCTATTTGTGGAAATCACAGTAAGTAGCACTTGATGATTATGCTATGGTTTCAGAAATACTTCCGATGTATTTCTGTATTTTAAATTCCTTCTTTACACATATAAGGGTTCGCTTCAAAGAATTTTATAATGTTTATGTATATTATTTAACTTGATGTTAATTTGAATTAGTCTATAATGATTATATGTATCTTTATATACCTATACATATACACATATTACATTTACACATATATATTTGCACATATTATATATTTTATAACCAATTTTATAAACTTATATTTTTTATTTTTTATAACCAGGGCAAGTAAGACATAAATATATAAAATTTGTTAAACCGAATTGAATACCTAAAGATTCTTTTAACGAACCCCAATAATATAATTATTAATTATCCATTTAATAAATATTTTAAAAAATCCACCAGATGTAAAATAGTTCAGGAACTTAACGGCTTGAGAATGCAGACAAAAAAAGCCTAACCCAAATCTTTAAACTGACGCTTATATTCATAGCGGTATTGCATACAAGCCATTACCGTAAATAGGAATATTTTATGTAGAAATTCTGGGTCAGACACAATTAATAACTTATTCTAATTCATGTCATCCTTATTATGAGACATTTCATTCCATTTATAACCACATTGTAAAAAGAAATTGTATATTTATGGTACTTTACTGTGAATTAACCAGTAAATTTACAGAATATTTCACTTTTTTCACATAAACGGTCAACATCCGTAATTTTTGTGTTTTACGGTCAAAAACCATTAATGTAATGGAAAAGTCCGTTTGTATAGGAATAAAGTCCATTTTTTTTACAGACATTATCTGGAATCTCTGCTGCAATAAATCTCTGCTGCATCTTTTTTACAGTGCAGGAAACATGAGAATTTTTTTAACCGAACTAAATATCTAAAGATTCCTTTAAAAATATATATGTAATATAACTATTATTTATTAATTAAAAATGAAAAAACTAATAAACAAAATGGTAAAAATCGTCAGATAGAAAATAATTCAGACCCTTTTAGGCCTGAAAATGCAGACAAATGAAGCTTAACCCTAATCGTTAAATTGACCAGAGATAATGAGTCCGTGCCCGCGCAGATCTCTAATCGCTCATGCCTGTAAATCCGTTTCCTCGCATAGATATGAAGAAAAATATTTTAACGCTTATTCTCATAGCGGTATTGCTATCATTTTCTATCATTATTATTATCATTCATTAGATCGTAATGTTACACAAGGTGTATCTAAATTTCACACTCTCTTTTAAAAAATATACTTTCATTATAGAAAATAATTCATGTATAAAAAAATCTATTAAGGAACAAATGAATAGCTTTTGCGCGATAAGTTAATTCTTCTACATTTATTTCTTCATTTCGCTTTTGAGTAATTTCTCTCTTGCAAAACAGTTTACCATTTCTTTTGATTCATTGGAGATTTCTAAACTTATCTGTAATTAGCAGAAATTTTTACAGCTGTAAATGATTTATTTGTAATCCTATTTAATACCAAAATACAATAAACTTTTATCTTTTTATTCATGCGCAATTCTTTAGAAAGTTTTTCATAAATGATATTTCCTTGTTGTGATTGTTTAATGTGATTTGTATGTGAAGACTATACTATTCAACAAAGTTATATTTTGATAAAATAAATAAAAATTCTATGTCTTTCGGTTTGAACTGAAAATTAATAATAAAAAAATCTACGTAATAAAAAATATTTGCCAATATGAAAAATTAAATGCGATATCTGAGGTACTTATTATGCCATGAGAAACTCGACAAAATTTCCGGATATAAAATCTGAAAATTTAAGATCGACAATGCAATATTTTTATTTTTAAGTACAAAAAGAAAAAAAAAATAACCGAAATGTCAAATAATTCAAAATGTTACTAAAAATTAGACACTGTAATTGCTATTATTTTTAGAGAAATAAATTAAATGTGAATATTTAGCTATAATCTAAATACATAATCTAAATGTAACACTGAATACAACACTTTATCTAAATAAAAATTAAATGCGATTGTTTTAATATGGATAATACCTATAAACCATATGTATGATAATTTTGCGAAATACAATAACCCTCAGATCTCTGGTTTGAATCGAAGATGATTAATAAAAATCTGCATGGTAAAAAATTTCTTAATGTGTAAAACTAAAAGCGATTGTTTTAAAATTACCATAACATCTATAAACCGTAGTATGGTAATTTTGCAAACATATACATTAATTCAGTGTCCTCTGGTTTGAAACGAAGATTAATCATAAAAAATTGCATTATAACATATTTGCTAATATGAAAAATTAAATGCGATTATTTTAAAAACAATAATTTCTATTTAAATGGTGTATATGGTAATTTTTATGCAAATATTAAGAACAGAAATTTTTGCCTAATTATATTGAGAAAATGCTCCGATTAAATAAGAAAAATTTTACAATAAAATTTTACTGGGGTGGGATGGGGGATAAACAAGGATTCTTTTTATTTATTTTTTTTTTTTTCGTAACCTATATGGATCACGTGTCGCAAAGAGAATTAAATAAGGTGAAGTTTCATATGTTTGAACTGGTAATATTATCTTAGAAAAAATAGTGGTGTTTGACTTGAAAAATAATGATACCAATGAACTCTGACCTAACTCTGTCTTAAACGGATAGTTTTGTATGATACAATCATAAGCTAAGTATACTCGCCAAGGCATGCGAATGCTTTCAGCAAATATTTTTCGTTTCCTTTGAAATTTAGTTTAAGGAAATTTTTATTTATTATATAATTGGAAATTCGCACATAAATACGTTTTCTCTAATTTCGTCGAATACGTAACATGTTATTATCTTTCTTCTTTTTATAAAACCATTTTTAAAAATTTAGAAAAAAAAAAGCTACGGCGTAAGTAATTTGAGAGATATAAATATATAAAAAAATAATTTTACTTTGTTATATGTTACTTACTTTGACCGAAGGATAAAAAGAAAAAAGTTAATAAACAAGAACCAAGAAGAAAAATAATTGGATTTAAACGTCTTTCTAAATAAAAACCATTAATGAATAATACCATACTTAAGTTAATTTAATAAATTTCAATAATAGTCAGCAAAAACAACTCGCATTTTCCCCCCCAAAATTCCCCTACCAAATGATAATTACTTTCACTCTTTCAATTATAACTTTAATTTCTTCATTTTTTTTTCTCCATTCTTTATTTTATTATTAACAGTTCTTTAACCCTATATTTTTCCAGCATTGTTTTTATAGCTTCGGCAAAGTTCGGAAACAGCTTTATTATCATCGGCGATGGTCATTAATCTTCGCCTACCTTCGGCTTCGTAGATGGTTGAAGACGTCTGGAGGCATTAATATTGTTTTCTCTTTTGGTCTGTTTTCGATCTCTTGATTTTATCTTTACCCGTCACATCAAAGTTCGAGAATTTTATAGTAAATGGGAAAAACTTGTTCCGCAAATTTTCCATTAAGTTTTGCAATGTGTTAAGCCAAATATTTCCATTTTTTTTCTTTGGTGCATTGTTTTATTATTTTTAGTTCTACCTTTTTTCATTTTGTATAAATACGAATTAATGCTTTGCATTTAACAAGAAAATGATCGCCTTTTTAAAAATTGCTTATTCATTTATTTCACTCTTTGAAAGGATTTATACATAAATTAAAACGTTCATTTATTTTATTTCTTTAAATAATCTTTAAATAAATAAATAAATGTTAGATTAATTATTAATTTTTCAAGGTTTAATTTATCTTATTCTTTTAAATTGTTTTTTCCCCTTTCAATAATGGAAATAAAAATTAATGAATTAGATAAAAATAAAATTTGAAGAATAACGATCGTATTGCTTGTAATTACTGGTGCGCAAATATGGATATTTAATTATATTTCTATTATATTTAAGTAAAAGTAGATAATTTATTCAGATCATATTATATTTTAGCAATTTCTAATGCACTTACTTATAACTTTAATTTCTTCATTTTTTTTTTCAATCTTAATTTAACATTAACAGTTCTTTAACCCTGATAATATATTTTTCCAGCATTGTTTTTATAGCTCCGGCAAAGTTCGGAAATAGCTTTATTATCATCGGCGATGGTCATTAATCTTCGCCTACCTTCGGCTTCGCGATGGCTTGAAGACGTCTGGAGGCATTAATATTGTTTTCTCGTTTGGTCTGTTTTCGATCTCCTGATTTCATCTTTACCCGTCACATCAAAAGTTCGAAAATTTTATAGTAAATGGGAAAAACTTGTTCCGCAAATTTTCCATTAAGTTTTCCAAAGTGTTAAGCCAAACATTTTCTTTTTTTGTGTGCATTGTTTTATTATTTTTAGCTCTACTTTTTGTTCTTTTTATGAATGCGAATTAATGCTTTGCATTTAACAAGAAAACGATCATCTTTTTTAAATTGCTTTTTCATTTAATTCGCTCTTTGAAAGGATTTATATAAAAATTAAAGCTTTAATTTATTTTATTTCTTTAAATAATCTTTAAATAATAATAAAGAATGTTAGACTGATTAATAATTTTTCAAAGTTTAATTTATCTTACTTCCTTAAAGTTTTTTTTTCCTTCAATAATGAAAATAAAAATTAATGAATTAGATAAAAATAAATTTTGGAGAATAACGATTTTATTGCTGGTAATTACTGATGCGCAAACGTGAATGTTTTATTATATTTCTATTAGATTTAAGTAAGCGTTGACAAATTATTTAACTAATATTAATTTGTAGCATTTAACAATATTGCTTACTAAGTTTTTTATGAATTCAATTTATCTGGCCGTCTATCTGTCTGTTTCTTTGCGGTGTTTCTTTTGTAAATATACTCGAAGTTTCACCACTTGATACATATTATTGAAGCTCACCATGTCATATTGGATAATGAGAATAAAATCTATAACATGTTTGTTTACAGAATAATGGCGTAAAATATGGTGGTTACTCAGAATAATGGCGTAAAATTTGGCCCCACGAGAAAATTGTTTGTAGTGTATTTTAATGATTGTTATGCTATTTAAAGCTTATTTTAATTTATATACCCACTAAGCTGCACTTATAAGATGCTTATTATTGAATATGGGATATTTAGCATGTCTTGTTTATTTACAGGGATACACAAAAAATTCGGTTCCAGTGAAGAAGCAATAATTGTTGGAAATGCGTTTTTCAATTATGGTATGCATATTTAAACTTAACTAATTCCTTTCATATATATATATTTAATTTGTGACTTCTAAAGATGACATAGAGTACTGCACAAACGAATTTGAGTAAATTTCCGCTTATTGAAGTAAATTGCCAACCAGAAATTTTCAGCTGAACAGAAATATTTCATGTGACTTAACATCAACTAAATCGGCAGAGACAGCTTTTTTTGATAAGATTTCTTAGTAGAACAATTTCCTCGCAGGACTGGGTTGGTGCAGATCAATGATCTGAAGTCATGAACTCCGTCCTTAAAGAGTAAAAGTTTTGTGATCTTTAATGAAGTTGGTCCTGATCCAAGGCCAATCCTCTCTGGTCTTTTTAAGGATTTGCGATATGGCTTTTTTTTTCTTGGCGTTCTCGGGTCGGCAAGGACTTGAACTATTTTACTTCTGACCATTTTAAACATGTTTTTTAAATTTTTATTTAACAATTTTTAATACAAATAAGCATTAAATTATAATAATGGTTATATGTATTTGTTAAATGAATATTTATGTATATAGTTCAATTTAATAAATTTTTACATTTATTTCTTTCATGCCTTGGTTATAAAATTAATAAATTTCCCATAATTATAAAAACACAACTGGTATAATTTCTTAATTGTGTCTTATTTCGAATTTACACAAAATTTAATGTAGAAATCTTTTCCCTCATAGTAAGTATCTATGCAAAGAAACGGATTTACAGGCATGCTAGATTAGAAGTCTACACGGGCTCCTAGCCATTATCACAGGTCAATTTAAAGATTAGGGTTAAACTTTTTTTGTCTGCATTTTCAAGACCGACCAAAGTCTGAACTATTTTCCATCTGGCGATTTTGGCCATTTAATTTATTATTTTTTCTTTTTTCATTAATGATTAATAGTTATATTACATGCATTTTTAAAGGAGTTTTTCTTTAATTCTAAATAGTCAGCAATATTATACAGAATATAACAGCTATAAAATGTTATACTAGTTACAGAGAAACTTAGAAATCTCCATTGAATTAAAAGAAATTGTGAATTGTTTTGCAAGTGAGTTCCTTAAAAACGAAATAAAGAATTATATTAAAAAAAAAATTAAATTCTCGCATAAAAGATATTTGTTTGTTTCTCTGTAGATTTTTTATGCATGAATTATTTGATGGTACATTTTTCAAGGAGAGCATCAAATTTAGAAAAAGTAGTGTAGCAGTCTGATCTGATGAATGGTGATAACAATTATAAAAATAATAGCAATTACAATGCAAAATATTTAGTAGATTTTGAGTTGTTTGATATTTAAGTTATTTATTAATTTAAAAATGAAAATCTTACATCAGCGATCTCAAATTTCTGGAAGTTCATGTCCGGAAATTATGTCGAGTTCCTCATGGCTTCATATTTTCAGACATCGTATTTAATTTATTATATTAGCAAATCTACATTTTTATGCAGCTTTTAATTATTAATTTTCAGTTCAAACTGTAGGACATAGGTTTGTTACATATTTCAGTAAAATCTATATTTATTGAACAATAGGCTACATATATAAACCACATTAAAGAATCACAGCATGGAAACATCATTTATGAAAGACATTTCTATAGAATTGAGCATAAACAAAAAGGATGGAAATTTATTGGTTTTCGGTATTAAATGGGATTATAAATAAATCATTTACAGCTGTAAAAATTTCTGCTAGTTACCGATAAGCTTAGAAATTTCCAATGAATCAAAAAAACGGCAAATTGTTTTACAAGAGAAAAATTCCTCAAAAGCGAAATAATGAAATGAATGTAAAAGAATTAAATTATCACATAAAAGATATCCATTTGTTCCTTGATAGATTTTTTATGCATGAATTATTTCTATAATGAAGGTACATTTTTTAAAGAGAGCGTGAAATTTGGATACAACTTGCGTAACATTGTGATCTGATGAATGATAATAACAATAATAAAAATAATATCAACAACAATGTGTAATATTTCGTAGTATTTTCCATTATTTGATATCAAGGTTATTTTGTTTTGTACTTAAAAATGAAAATGTTACATCAGCTATCTCAAATTTATGAAAGTTCACCTCCGGAAATTATGTCGAGCTCCTCATAGAATCATAGTTTCAGATATTTCATTTAATTTTTTACATTAGCAAATATAAATTTTATTATGAAGCTTTTGACTATTAATTTTCAGTTCAAACCGAAGGACTTAGTTTTCTATATATTTCATCCAAATCTACATTTATTCAACAATAGTCTTCACATACAAACCACATTAAACTATCATAATATACATATCATTACATACTATTTATGAAAGACATTTCTAAACAGTTGCGCATAAATAAAAAGGATGAAAATTTATTGGTTTTTGGTATTAAATGGGATTATAAGTAAATCATTTACAGCTATAAAATTTTCTGCTAGTTACAGATAAGCTTGGAAATCTCCAATGAATCAAAAGAAACGGCGAATTGTTTTACAAGAGAGAAATTCCCCAAAAGCGAAATAAAGAAATAAAAGTAGAATAATTAAATTATCGCATAAAAGATATCCATTTGTTCCTTAATAGATTTTTATGCATGAATTATTTCTGTAATGAATGTACATTTTTTAAAGAGAGCGTGAAATTTAGAAACAACTTATGTAATTATGTGATCTGATGAATGATAATAACAATAAAAATAATAGCAATATCAATGTGTAATATTTAGTAACAATTTGGGTTATTTGACATCTACGTTATTGTTTTGCACTTAAAATGAAAATCTTACATGAGCAATGTCAAAAATTATATATTTTTAAATTTCAAACGATCCAGTTGGGTGATTCTTGATCTGTTATATGCGGACAGACAGACGAACGGATGGATTGAACGACGACTATAGGTGGTATATATTTACATAATTACGAACGTAGCTAAAAAAGTCTTTTAGACTTTCGATATTTATTGACGTTCAATTATACTCACTGTCTACGTGTAAATGGTTATAAAACAAGACATATTGCGCGTTTTAATAATGGGGTATTTTGCATATTATTGAGTAATTTTAAAACATTCAGAATGAAACAAAAACCGAAAACTATTTTTTTTATTTTAATGATATCGCGTCCCTTTAAATTATAAAAGTTATATGTATTTTCACCGTAAAAAATATTTCTTTTACAATTCTAATATTTTGGATATATATTAATAAATTTAACGTAAATTTATGTTTTACAAAAATAAACCGCTCGTAAAAATATTTTACAGAAATTTATAGAAATACATAATAGTATTCACTAAATTCATTATTGTTATCCGTTTTTCCCAATGTTTAAATTTGTGTTTTCTGAAAACTTTTACTTACTACAGCTACATAATATTTGTATTTGAGTTGGTGTATTTTAAATAGTCTTGAAAAGAATATGTGTGTTACAGCTATATATTCAATTTTTTTTTTTCAATTCCAACAACATTATCAACAAAAGCAATCCACTTCATCGCATATTTATTTTTTCATACTGGAATCGAGTTCAATGTATTTGCAGAATAAATTTGATACGAGAATTTTAAGAAATTCTTAATCCCATCGATCAAGAGAATTTTATTTATTTATTTAGTTTTTTAAAGAGAGATTTTGTTTATTCCATTCATTTTTTTGCAAATGAAACAAATAAATAAATAAAACAATACTGTGAATAGAAAAGCTTAGTATGGCAAAAAATATCATAATTTTATTTTAAAAAACTCACTAAAGATGTACATCATTTAAAAAATATATTTTTTACAATTTACAACAAAAACTGGAGATACTATAGCGAAAAATGCCTAGGGATATACTTGTCATCAAAAATTCAAAATTAAGACTAGCCTTTTTAAAGATATTTGCATAACAAATAAACAACAACTACACCAAGATAACTTCGCTCTTTTTTTATTATTATCTTTTTAAAGCAAAAAGCGAAAGAAAAAAAAAACTCATCGTGGTTAAAATAAATTGACATGGACGACAAAAAAACGCTTCGAAAAACTACCAAACTACGTACGTTCAATGATCGTCTTCAGTATCCAAAAGTCAATAATCTCCGGAAAAAAAAAATCCAGGAGGAAGAGGAAAAAAATCGTAAAGTTCGAAGGAAGAAAGGAAAAAAAAAAAAAAGTTCGACCTGCAGTGAAAAAAATGATTCTATACGATCAATTTTTTTGGCCGTAAAAAAGCTCGAAGATGTTCAGAGGAGCGCGAGCCCTCCAGTTTTGACAGGTTAATACCGACTCCGATTTTTGGGGCCGTCTTATCCAAGGAAATCTTCCGATTTTGGAGGTGTAAGTGGGGTTTGAATTCAGAGTGCCACATTCATGCAAGAGTTTTGACTTTGAAAAAGGAGGCAAACTTTGGATAGAATGTTGTTGAGAAAAATAGACTTTTTTGTGTCTCCTGGAGTTATCTTGTATATTTATATAAAGGGATTGAGGAAGAAGTATATATTCAGGCTATTTAAATCTTTGATATAAAATAAAAGATAGTGCATTTGAAATGTCAGTACTTATGTAGTGATTTGAGTTATAGTAGTTCGTCCTACTTTTATTTATTTTTCGGGTGTTTTAGGTAAAGAGATGAAATAAAAATTTAAAAAAATGGAATGTATATTCAGATTTTTGATGCGATGGGTATTTTATAATTTGTAAAAAAATGTCAGTTGCTGAGCGGGTTGCATAACATTTTGCTATACAGTTTATAAATAAATAAAAAGATATTTATTCAAAGTTCAATGCAAAGATGCAGCTAAAAGCAAGATAAAAACGTTAGAAATATGGACCAAAGCAGAATTTAGGATTTAAAAAATCCATAAAAATCTGATTTGTAGACGTTTTTGAGGTTTATTATTTTATTATCTATCAATGAGATTTCACTCAAATTCCTTTGACATTACTAAGCAAATTGGAAAATAATGCAAAAATATAGCTAAATAGAAAATAAAAGTTATACAAATATAGACCAAAACTAAATTAGCATTTAAAGAATCCATAAATTCTGATTCATAGAATGAATTTAATTCGATTTCTGGGATACTTAATTAGAAGGAAAGTGATGTAATGTTTTGAGATTGTACGCGATCATTTCCACAGTTTAATACTGACAGCTATTTGAGGTACATCTCATTTAAGGCGTTTTGGGGGAATGTCTCATTTAGGGGCCTCCACGGAAATCTTCCGATTTCGGAGGTGTAAGTGGGGTTTGAATTCAGCGTGCCACTTTCATGCAAGGGTTTTGACTTTGAAAAATGAGGCAAACTTTGGATAGAATGTTGTTGAGAAAAATAACCTTTTTTGTGTCTCCTGGAGTTATGTTGTATATTTATATAAAGGGATTGAGGAAGAAGTATATATTCAGGCTATTTAAATCTTTGATATAAAATAAAGCATAGTGCATTTGAAATGTCAGTATTTATGTAGTGATTTGAGTTATAGCAGTTTGTCCTGTTTTTTTTCCGTGTGTTTGTGGTAAAGAGACGAAATAAAAATTTAAAAGTGGAATGTATATTCAGATTTTTGATGCAATGGGTACTTCATAATTTGTAAAAAAAAAATGTCAATTGGTGAATTGGTTGCATAAAATTTGTTATGGAGTTTATATATAAATATGAATAAATAAAAATATATTTATTCAAAGCTCAGAGCAAAAATGTAGTTACATGTTACATAAAAACGGTAGAAAAATTTATCAAAGCAGATTTTAGGATTTAAAGAATCTACAACTTCTGATTTGTAGACATATTTGAGTTTTATTATTTTATTATCTATCAGTGAGATTTCACTCAAATTCCACTGACATTATTAAGCATATGGGAAAATAATGCGAAAAATATAGCTAAAGAGAAATTATAAGCTATGTAAATAGTGACCAAATCTAATTTAGGCTTTAAAGGATCCATGAATTCTGATTTATAGAGTTAATTTAAATTGATTGTTGAGATACTTAATTAGAAGGAAAATGATATAATGTTTAAAGATTGTTTGGGATCTTTTGCACAGTTTAATACTGACACCGATTTTAAGATCCATCTCATTTAAGACGTTTTTTCGGGGCTGACTCATTTAAGGAGCCAAGGAAATCTTCCGATTTTGGAGGTGTAAGTAGGATTTGAATTCAGAGTGCCACATTCATGCAAGAGTTTTGACTTTGAAAAAGGGGGCAAACTTTCGATAGAATGTTGTTACAAAAAAAAAATAGCCTTTTTTGTGTCTCCTGGAGTTATCTTGTATATCTGTATAAACGGATTGGGGAAAAAGTATATATTCAGGCTATTTAAATCTTTGTTATAAAATAAAGGATAGTGCATTTGAAATGTCAGTGTTTATGTAGTGATTTGAGTTATAGTAGTTCGTCCTGCTTTTATTTTTATTTTTATTTTTATTTTTTATTTTTTTTTGGGGGGGGGGTGCTTTAGGCAAAGAGACGAAATAAAAATTTCAAAAATGAAATGTACATTCAGATTTTTGATGCGATGGGTATTTTATAATTTGTAAAAAAATGTCAATTGGTGAATTGGTTGCATAAAATTTTGCTATATAGTTAATAAATAAAGATAAATAAGTAAAAAGATATTTTTTCAAATTTCAATACAAAAACTGTAGCGAAACATAAGATAAAAACGGTAGAAGTATGGACCAAAGCAGAGTATTGGATTTAAAGAATCCATAAATTCTGATTCATAGACTAAATTCAAATCTATTACCAAATCTATTACCAATCTATTACCATCTATTGGAAAAAAATGGAAATTGTTGTAAAATTTTGAGATTGTGTGGTACCATTTGGTCAACTGATTACTAACACCAATTTTTTTGTCTATTTTATTTTAGACGTTTCAGAGGGGCGTATCATTTAAGGCGATTTTGAAGGACGTCATATTTAAGGTAGAATATCAGTAAGATCTTAAATTACAATGATAATATCAAACATGTGATAAAAAATTTCCAAAAATATATCTACATACGAAAAAAAAATCATTATAAATAGTGACCAAAGGTAATTTGGGATTTAAAGAGGGACAAGGAACTTAGGTTAAACTACAGTACCATTTTTTCAAATAATATGGTGTAAGCTCGTTCCAAGATTTGGAGCTTCGATTGAACCATCCTATGGTGGCAGCTGGTAATAGCTGCGAGCACCAAATCTTGGTTCAAAGTAGCACGAAATTTTTAACAGTGTACGCCTTCTTTCATACGCCGTTTCATTTCAAATCATAAAGTCAATATTTTCCGAAAAAATGTTTCGAAAAGTATTTTTTTAGCAATATTACAGATAATTTTACAGTTTCATATGGTAGTATCGTGCAACATTTTAAATGCAGTGAATTAAGAGGGATTTGCTTTTATCCTGCTGAAAAAATGGATTTTTCTTCTTTTACATTTTTATATTCCCTATACTTCGCATGCAACGATTTGGCCGATTTAGTTTGATTTATTTTTTGACGGCCGATTATAAACACGTGGAATATAAGCCCAAACGGGGGTGCCCTCCGAGGAAGGTCTTTCCAAGCGAATCTATAAACCCGTATTTACGCAAGGAAATTTAAGGTTTGAAAAAACCACGGAAAAGTCCGAACGATTGGGCCGATGGCTGCAATTGGGTTCAAACCCAGCATCTGCCGTCGACCAACTTGGGAGGCAGAACCTCTATGCCACTGGTGCGACTTGGCCGACTTCGAATTAATTACGTAGTTTTGTTTTATTTAGTACTTTAGTGTAACGCGTCTGTATCTTTTCTCTGTTTTGGAACACAATAAACGCATTTTAAGTAAAATGATTTTTATGAAGCTTGGCGGGATTAGAACGCGAAAACTATTAAAAAGATCTTTCTTGTATAATGTATATATATATATATATATATATATATATATATATACACATTAGAGACAGAGAGAGAGAGAAGGATGTGATATTTTTTAATGGAGATTGGGCCACTCTTAGATATTTTTTATAAAATAAATAAATAAATAAATAAATAAATAAATAAATAAATAAATATAGTCAAAAGCACGCAAAAGTGCGTAAGAAAAAGTGTTCTAAAGTGGTTGAAGCTACAGACGACATTATCTACTTTCAAAATTCTTAAAGGGACTCTTCACTCACTTTAAAACATCTATTCTATAAAGTTTAACCTAACAGCAAGTTGTCTTCTAATTTTGCTTTTAAATTGGACATTGTTATACGATTTATTTTACATAAAATAGCTGAGGACGATCTCAAGTATGAGTAATCGACAAATTAAAAATATTGTTTTTGACATCAGTGTCAGATTTTTTAATAAAGTTAGTTTTACTTTCAGAACAGACTTCGAAAGTCAAAGTACTCATATTGAAAATATCTGCAATCAAAATTTAAAAAATGCAAAATGGTCATAGAGATAGATCAGAACTATTTGATACAAAAAAAAAGTTTAAAATTTAAACGAAAAATTTGAAAATACCCTGCCTATAGGTTTAACATTACGGAACGGATGTTATCAGTGAGTGAAAAATCCCCTTAAAGAAATTGATTGAAAACGCCTCCATGGGATTCCTCTTAATGGAAAGTGCAAAGCACATTCATCCATGGAACTCGAGACAAATTAAAATTTTTTAATAAAAAAAAACCGAAATAGTCTTCAAATGACAGTAATTAACATGCAAAAAACATGGAGCAAAACTCTTCATTCCCGTTCCAGAAAAAAAAAAAAAATTTCTAAAAAAAACTTTTTTTTTTTTTTTTTGGCTTTCTATGGGCAAATCTCCTTAATTTCAAAAGATTAATTATAACTTTGACAATTCGGAAATTTGGTCTCTTTTCTTATTTTATTTTATTTTCTAGTCATGATTTGTCTAAAACGTTCTCTAGACTCACCTCCCTTTTTTTCCCCAATGTATAGGAAAAAAGCGATTTTTAACTTCTGATAACATATTTACCATTTACCATACTCTTACGAAAAGAAACTTCTATATAATTTACTTAAACAATCAATCTGTAATTGATTATTAAATCTCTGTCATTTTTCGTACATTTTCCGTTTTTCTTATATTACCCAATTAAGTCCTTTCCTTCCATACATTAACCTATTTTTCTGGTAACCTACTCTTCCACTCGAATGAAAAAGATTCAAACTTTTATCAACAAAACTTAACCTTTGTTTATGCATCGTCTTATTTTGAATACTAATATTAGTAAATATTTCACTAAAAATATTCCATAAAAAAGAATACTTTTTGAAACATTAAGAATACAAACAGTTTCATTTGTTTTCTAATGCTGTTATTCATTATTTATCTCAACTGTTCGTTAAGACTGCAAGTTTCCATGGAACGCCTAAATGTTAATCAAATTAATCTGATCAGGTTTAGGCCACATTCTAGTCCTATCATGTTAATATAGAATATCATTTGAGAGTTCAATCGATGTTTGCAGATTTAACCGATTATTGAGATAGATGGTGAATGCAAACGTTATTGATATAAAACATGTTAAATATAAAGCATTACTGTCAAAAATTTAAATTTATTTTTTGTTCACTACATGTTCTGTCTAAAATATAAACATATCAAATGTTTTATCTATTCTTCAGTCTTTTTTTTAGCGTGTGAGAGCTAAAGCAGTTTTCAGTCTCCGAGAATACAAATTTACCATTAATCTACTCTCTTCCGAGAACGAACTCCCACAATCAAACATTCAATCAGTAACTGATTATTAAGACATTGTTTGATTTCTCCTCCGTTCTTTTTTTACTTCTCAATTACATCCTCTCCAATGTCTACTCTTTCTCTTCGCCCATTAATCTACGTTTCTGGTAACCTATGGCTCTACTCAAATGCAAAAGATTCGACCTTTTAATTATTATTATTATTTTTTTTATGCACAGTTTTATTTTTAATCCTAATATAAGTAAATATTTCGCTTAAAACATTTCGTAAAGGGGAATATTTTTTGAAACACTATTGCAATACAAACAGTTTAATCTGTTTTCTAATGATACTATTCACTATTTACCTCATCTACTGGTTATGAATGCAAATTTCCATCGAAGTCGAATGTTAGTTAAATTATTCTGATCGGGTTTGTGCCACAATATAATCCTATCAGTCTAATGTAGACTATCACTGAAAAGTTCAACCGATGTTTTTAAACACAACTAATAATTGAGATAGATGGTGGCTGCAAGCGTTAGTAATATGAATTATATTGAAAATAGTTAATTACGATCAAAATTTTTTAATTTATTTCTGACTTTCGTTATATATTTTATCTAAAATATAAACATCTAAAGTTCTATCCATTCTTCAGTCCTTTTTTTAGCATGTGAGTGCTAAAACAATTTCCAATTCCCGATAACAAAAATTTACCATAAATCTATTCTCTTCCGAGAACGAACTCCTACAAATCTTTCAATCGAACAATCAATCAGTAATTGATTATAAAGACGTTGTTGATTTCTCATCCGTTCCTTTTTTCTTCCCAATTACATCATCTCCAACGTCTACTCTTTCTCTTCATCCATTAATCTGCGTTTCTGGTAACCTACGGCCCCACTCAAATGCAAGAGATTCGACCTTTTCTCAACAAAACTAACCCTTGTTGATACGCCGCCTCATTTTAAATGTTTCGACCCGCGAGACCTCAAACATCATCAAGTCGTGATCGATAACTCGAGATTTGGAGACGCCACAACTGCTAATCTGTTTGCTACTGTTATTATTATACACTCTATAATTTATACAGGGTGAAGAAAGATACGCATGAGAACTTCGCCGGGAATTTTTTTCTTTTCACTTTTATCTATTTGTTTCTCTGACGGAAGCTATCATTTAGGAAGGCTAATATTGTCGTCTGTAAAAAAAATACGCCGAAGAAAGGATTTTTTTTTTTTTTTTTTTTTTTTGGCTTACTAGCCCAGCGGTTAGCATGCTGGTAACAAAATGTGGAGCTTAGTATGATCTGGCCTGAATATCTATAGATGATTTTTAATATTTTTGTTGCGAGAGATGTATGATTTTATAGGCGTTTACTTCAAACTTCGTATTTAAGACCATCACTTATATAGCAATTTAACAAGACCTGACCAATCATCATAAAAATACTTCTAATTATTGTAACTGCACTGTAAAAGAAAAATATGTTAAGTTAATAAACTTTTTCTAGGAAACTGGGATTCCTAGAACTTTTTGTGCAACAGTAACAGTAAAAAAACCATGTTACATGATTCTGTTAATCTGTTTGCCATTGTTATTATTACACACACTATAATTTACACAGGGTGAAGAAAGACACGCATGAGAACTTCGCCGGGAATTTTTTTTTCACTTTTATCTTTTTGTTTCTTTGACGGAAGCTATCATTTAGGAAGGCCAATATTGCCGTCTATAAAGGAAAATACGCCGAAGAAAGGATTATTTCTTATGAACTAATCGTTTACCGACTAAAGGAAGATTAGTCTATTCTCTGGCGATCTGAGAACTTTATTTTCGAATTACTTAAAGGTATTTATATAGGTTCATTTCATTCCATTATTATTTACTCTTCATACCCAGAATAGGATAATTTTCCAATCGTTTCGAGAATCGAAAAAAAGAAATATTTGACAGATTTGCATGGTACAGGCACTGGAGATTCCGAAAAAACCTATTTTTAGAAAAAAAAATTGCCGTCCGTTTGTCTCTGTGTGCGTTTCTGTCTGTCTGTTCGGCCGTCCATCTGTTTGTAAACGCTCTATCTTAAAATTAGGCGTGTACTAATGGAAAGAGGCTTCTTGAATAACAACATCCGTGACTGTCTGGAACTATTTTTTTTTTCTTTTTGGATTTGCGAAGTATTCGTTCTGATGAAAGGCATATAAAAGTTTTCAAATTTCTTTATTTTAATTAGTGGATGTAAAAGACAATAAAAAAATATAACTTTTGCATAAAAAATAAAATTGATCGAGATTAATAGATTGATCGATTGAGAATTGATCGATTTAGTTATTGAGATATTTATAATTCTATTTTACACACTTTTAGTTTTTTTCATGACCCAGCATTTCATTCAAATTTCAATTCGAATATACATATTAATTGGATAGGAGACACTTCATACGAGTCAGTAAACTGTTAGCTAATAGATTTATTATTTTTGGAGTTATAAGGATGTTTCTCTTACTATTTGATTATTACATAGGCCAAAAAACTATCGCCAAACTATAAGATTAAATGCACCACCGGGTAAAAAGTGGCTCCTGAGACCCCTTAAAACTAAAACATAAAACCTTTTTTAGTGCATGATTTTGTAATATAGAGGTATATATCTCACGTAAAACTTTAATTATATTTCATTACTTGTAGTACAATAATTATTTGTATTACTAAAGTATGCTTCCTGTAATACTGCAAATTTTATATACATATATTTGTTTATTTTCAAAGCATCAACAATTGCATTTTGTTCCCTAACATTTTTTTTTTTTTTTTTTTACTTCAATTCAAAAAAACATTTCAGATATTGACTGGACAGAAACGAAATACATTACGAAACAAAACAGTAAAAAAGAAATTTGATCGATTCCGGAAAAATAAAAACAAGAAAAAAAGACGCATAAACTGCAGTCTAAAAATTTATGTCATATTATATTTATCAATGCTTCAGTATTAATCCAATAAAGAGCATTTATAGAATTTCGGGCTTATAAATCAATTTTTTTTCTGATTTTTATCATATATAAGCATATTTTACTATTAAAAAATAAAAAGTCTTGAAATGATATTTTTTAGTGTCGTCGGCGCCGTTTCAAATAAACTGGCCCTCAGGAAATTCGATTCTCGAAAAGGACCTTTGCTTGGACCTCTTGCTTTGTGTGGACCAAGGGTCGTAATTCGATCAACTATTTGGTCAAAAAACCGGGAGAAGCTATCGACTTTTCAATAAAGGTTATTTCCGCTTTTCCATCCTATAAAGGATGAGAATTTTATTACTTTTATTTTATATTTATTTATTTCTGTTTATTTATTTTATTTTATTTTATTTTTACTTCGACTGCCGTCTTTCTAAGAATATTTTGTTGTTTATCTGTTTGTATTGGTTGTAGTTTGTTTGTGCTTTTTCGGCACTGCCCGATTTTTATTTTTCATAGTAAATAGAAGTAAGGAAACGTTACACAATCAAGTCAAAAGCCTGTTTCCGTTTGTTGAAGCAAAAGGTGATTTTTTGTTGATGTTGTTATTTTTGTTCATCATAAGAAATGTTTATTTTCTTCAGATTACTGTACTTTCACTAAGTGGGCTTCTTTGTAATTGGTAGTTTTGTAGAATAATTGTAAATAACATTAAATATAATCAATGTACTTTATCTTATAAATAGACTGAAAAAATAGATTTTTAATACTTAAAGAACACCAATATTAGATAAAATAAGGTATTTTTCAGATACTATAAACAAAATTTATGAAGTTCTTTTTTTAAACTATCAGAACTGAGAGCTTTAGAAAAATCTAAGAATTGCATCGAATATTTCAGTATTCTCTTAGCTGCTATAAATTTCGCCATTTTTCAAAGTTGCAGTAACGATTTATTTGTTTAAGGTACAACCCTAACAACACAGCTTGTTTTTGCGACGTCACTGTAACACTCCTAATGTCACCAAAGCTCCTGTAATACAAAAAATAATTCCTGTTAAAGGAGTTTCAAATGTCACAGTCCCAATCTTGACTAAAGTGTGATATTTTTAATTTATTATATTATGAGTTTCAGATGATCGAAATTCCATAGTCCACTTTGAAGTCATCGATGATTCTACTGTGAAATTAAGGATGTATTTGAAAAAATACTTTTCCACACTCAACAGCTCGAAATTTTCTGATAAGTTTTCAGACTCATTTTTAAAAGTAGAAACATGAAACTTGCAGGGGTGATTTTTGAGGGAGTGTATAGGATGCCGTGTGATTTCATTTTTCACTCATTTCATTATAATTTGATTTATAAACAATTACTTTCTCAATATGACCATTTTTTTTTTCGTTCTCAGATCTCCGGCTTGGGAAAATTCCGTTTAAAGTTTAACAGCAATTTTTTGCGATATTTTCTGCCTTTACTAAAACATTAACAAGTACGGCACATTTCGTACCTTCTAATTAAGAGAATTTGTCTGTTTGATGCGTTTGAGTGCAAAAATAAATTTTGAAATAATTAGAAAGTAAGCAGTTAGGATTGGAATGCACTCTTAAAGTGACCAATTTCTAAGTGATTTTGCATTTACTCACAAAAAGAAAGATGTCAGGACGCTGCACTCCCTCGATGGAGGCTGCTTTTCAGTTTGCCTTGATCGCGTGGCAGCTTGACAAGTGCCTGAAATCAATCTATCTCGAGCACATGAAAGCCACATAAGGGGGGGGGGGGGTGAGTGCAGATATTGCAGACTGTCTCTTTCACTGCCTGTGATGGAATTTACAGTGGCATAATAGCGAAATTTTTATGAACAGCATGTGATAGCAATTGGAGAGTAAGAGTTGCATTTGTGTCACAGTGATTTCAAAATTCGAACCACACTGAGTAAAGTGTTATTATAAAATTTTCAAATCAAGTATGTGTACCGAATACTTTTTAGGAGTGATGAGATTCATTTAAAATGTAAGATCTACAGCCTGAGATGGTTCAAACCACTATGCTTTCTGCGGAAAGCCAATATAAAATATTTTAAAACTAACACCGACATATCCGCAATAGGAAAAAGTATTGACGTTACAGATATCTTATACTTTCTCTGTTGTTTTAGGAGCTTACATCAAAACATACATTATTTTTTCACATTTTCTGTAATACTTTCGCGGAATTAAACAAGATTTTGTTTTACTAAAAACTACTAACAGCCGGAAAAAAGGGTAAGAACGGGGGGAAAAAACAAAATGTAGAAATGAAAAAAAAAATCTCTGACAAGGAGAATCCACGAAGATAAATAGAAACAACAGTAGCACAACTAAGATTGATATCTTTTACTAAGACCTTTTCGTTACATTGTAAGATGTGCTAGCATACAGAAAAAAAATTGTGTATGTGATACCTTTCTTTGGATATAATGAAGATATTTTTTGTTATCTTTTTGCTTTTATATCATCCTGCAGTTTTTATGCTCATATGCGAAAGAGAGAAAATGAGAAAAAAAAATCTGAACGTACAGTGGAAGAAAATAAATTCTTTGCGTAGAGAGAAAGAGAGTGCTTCTAATGCATCATTGTTTTTGCGTATTTAGAGGGTAATTATGTGTGTATGTATCTGCAGTGGATGCATCTGTTTTCCCCTGAAAGCACTGATGTGTGTCTGCTTTGAATAGATTTCTACGTAAAAGCAATAAAGTAGATGCAACTAACATAAATCAATTATGTTTCTATGCTTATTACTTTTTTCTTTTTTGGGGTAAAGATTTCGTATTTTTACGTATTTTTACATTAATAAAAGCAGACGTTGGTCTGTTTCATCATGGTTATGAATTAGTTATCATTTATAAACAAATACGGAGAAGAAGGAATATTTACATAACGTTATATATATTTCTTTCTTTCATGGTTTAAGTTTTCGCCACTGAATTTATATTTGTTGATTTTACACTATTGTCATAAAACATCTAATTTTGATATATTTTTAAAGAGTTCCTATTAAATGAAGGAAATGTCTAAAACTGATACTATAAAATTTTATTTACTATAAATATAATAATTTTACATATTCGTACTTCATTATTCATCATGAAAATATAATTACGTTAATTGAAATGTATGCTAATTTTAATTATTGTAATGACATAAAATAATAGGACTTAATATAATGAAGATATATAGCTTTTCACACATTTCTTATGAATATTACTATAACAATCTGATATAATTAATAAATAAGGTTAGTGTAAATAGTTATTTTTCATTCTTCCAGATATAGCAACGACAAAATATTTTTCTTCACTTGAGTTGAAATGGATAAAGCAGTAACTCAAATAGTTTCAAATAGTACAAATAGTGTGAAACAAATAAAAAAGGTGTTCCAACCCCAAAAAATTCTTAAAATAAAATATTCCTATCTTCAAATTATCTTGTCAAATCAGTGCATCTCTTTATTGAGTGCTTAAGCATTTAAAAGAAGTTCTAAACAACAAAATCAAAGAAGAAACCATAATATATCTCACCTAAAGTTGTAAAGAGCCCATGAGAACCACATACGTTACAAAACTTTTTTTCAAATGATTCATGTGAAGGTATCAATCGCGACGATTAAGTAGTTAATCAGCTAGTGGACGAATTTTAATCTAATTTAAAAAAAATAAAGCTTAACTAATGAATAAATATAAAGGAATTATCTACAAAATATCAATATTATTCTAGGATGCTATACTGATTTTACGCAGGAGAAACGTAAAAGTTTTTACAACGTTTCATAAATTTCAATTTTTAAGAATATATGTGTGGTTATAGAAAACTAATAAAAATTCTACAAGAATAAAATTTTCTATAGTATGTAAACTTAACAAAATACATCTACCTATTAGAGAAAAATAATACTAAGCTTTTATGAATCCTTATGAAAAAGTAAAAGCGATACAAATCACTATTGCTGATTTTTTTCCTATCTAAAATAATTATTTTTAAGTAGATGCAAATGCCTTCCTCTAAGTTACGTGAAAATATACATTTAAACACAGTTTTGACCATTTTACTATTTAAATTTTTTATTTGACACTATATAATCTTCATGTTAGGCCAAATGTAAGACAGCTATACTTAACAAAAAATGTGGCAGAAATTGTTGAAACTTTTAGTAAACAAATATATATAAATACACATATTTTCCAAAAAGAAATCTTACACACTTTAAACTAAAGCTACAACTGGTGTCAACAACCATCAAATATATCCAACCCTGTGACATTTTTTTTTTTTTTTTTTTCGCCAGCTTTACTCGTAGTTTAAGGTACCCTCAACAGAGACATTTCTACGAAAGCTATTGTTTCTTTTCGACATCACGGCCAAGATGAAAGAAGAAGATTTCAAAAATTCTAGATTTGAACTCTTAAGATGTGAATAGCTGCTCTCCAGATAGAAAGAAAATGTCATGTTAAAGCGAAAGTCGAAAAAAATGTAGGATTCTGTAATGAATCAGCGAAATTTCCGTTGAGCTGCTGCAAAGCCAAATATTTAAAACTTTTTGGCACTGAGGCATTGCAGAACCAATTAGTGAGGAGATTGAATGGGATATTTTTTCCTCAATTAGAATACCTCCTTGCAGAGATTTTTTTTAACGTAAATAAGTAAATAATAACATAAATAATAAGTAAATGACGTAAAATAGTGAATAAGAATATTTAGTTTTGTTTTATACTTTGCTTTTTACTGCTGTTTCATAATATTCGCTATAAAATAATGGAATCGAGAGTCAAAAAAATGTAGGATTCTGTAATGAATCAGTGAAATTTTCGTTGAGCTGCAGCAAAGCCAAATACTTAAAACTTCTTGGTACTGCAGCATTGCAAAACCAATTAATGAGGAGATTGAATGGAATATATATTTTTTCTCAATTAGAATATTTTCTTGCAAAGATTTCTTAACGTAAATAGGTAAATAATGAAGTAAATAATAAGTAAATAACGTAAATATTAAATAAATAATGTTAAACGTTTTACTGCTGTTTGATAATATTCTCTATAAAATACTGATTTTCTGGAATAGCTGTAATCAAGAGTCGAAAAAATGTAGTATTTTCTAATGAATCAGCGAAGCTTTCGTCCAGCTGCTGCAAAGCCAAATACTTAAAACTTCTTGGCACTGAGGCATTACAAAACCAATTAGTGGCAAGATTGAATGCAATACTTTTTCTCAATTAGAATTCTTTCCTGCAAATTTCTTAACATAAATTAACAAGGAATAGTAAATGGTATTTTATTTTGGTTTTGTCTTATGTATACGTAGGTCTAGACTTAGACTATCAAGGGCCTCAGGTCAAAACATCATTCTTGGGGTCCCATTTCTATCTATCCGTAGAAATTGTTCCTGAATTATTTTTAAGTTAGTAGTTCTAAATTTAACACCTATTGAATCACACATACATAAGATACCATCAAACATGTCTTAACACATACACTGCTCAAGAACATAAAACACCAAAAAAGACAGAAAACACTTTTTTCTCAGTTACGAAGTTTTTATGCAGATTTCGTTTATAAATATATAAATAAACAAAGATTAGGCTTCACATATAAAAAAAGAGAGAAGAGCTTCACATAAATAAACAAAGGTAAACTAATAATAGTTTTTGTTTCCTTTTTTCCAGATATTTATACTATGAATTAACAATGCTAGTAATAACATACATATATTGACGAATAAAATGTCGATAAATGTCAAAAAATAAATGAAATGTGCATAAAAACCTACTAATGAAGAATGTCAGATTAAAGCAAAAAAGAAAAAAAAATGGGATTATTTAAGAAATTGGAGAAATTTTTATTCAGTTGTTGAAAAGATCAAATCATTGATATATTTTAATTCTGTACTATAGCGAAATAAAACATATTGTACCTCTGCTTATATTATGAAAAGACAATATTGTTATTAATAAACATACTATATGAAATAAAATATAAATTAACAAATAATTGAATTACAGCAATAATTGTCATGTGAAAGAGAAAAGAATGTAGAATTGAGTAATAAGTCAGCGAAATTTATCTCAATCTGTTGCAAAGTCTAATGCTAAAAATAAGTTACGTTCAGCAATTGCAAAGGCAGCAAATGAAGAAATCCGTTGCATGTTTTGTCCTAATTAATAAGCTTTCTTGCAGATTTTTTTCACTTTTTTTGTGTGTGCATATTTAAATGAATAAACAAGCAACAGATGATAATAATTTTTGATAATGTTTTAAGTACGTGCTTTCACTAGGAAAGAGCAATGTTGTTGAATAAAGTTACTTTGGAAAGTAGTGTATTGCTTAATCCTTTCCGGTAATATTTTCTTGTGAAACATTTTGCATAAAAAATATATTTTTTTTTAATTAAAGAGGTCAACATGCTTCCCGCTACATATATTTTGTTAGTAAAAATTAGATATTTTGATTTGATTGGGGGTTTAAAAAATTTATTTTATATTAGAAACAACGCAAACTTTGTTGTAAAACATTTTATATAAGTTTAATCATATGACAAAGATATTTCGTGGTCTCCGTGGTCGAGTGGTTAAGGCACTACGCTGCTAATTGCTTGCGAGCGTAGGAAATTCGAGTCTCACTGGCTCACTTGCACGCACTCTGTGTAAAGCTCCCAATTGTATATCTCTCTGTTGTGCTGTAAAATTTCCTTGTGCTATCTCGTCCCTGTTCAATGACGATGACTTATAAGCAGACTTTCATGTGGAGCACACAAGTCAGATGTATGTTGTTCAATAAATAATAATAAAAAAAAAATAATAATAATATCTCTTTATTTTAATGTTTATTACGGAAAATGCATGACTAGCAACACTTATTAATCTTAATCAATCTGGTACGTAAACTAAATCTCTGAATGAAACATTTTTTTTCTTTATTCTTTGTTTTGTGTCATATAATTAGCAATACCGAATTACATTGTAACTCAAGTTACACGGCTTCATTCAAGTCAACTAATGTTTATCGAAGATTGCGTTCATTTCGGACACTAAGAGTTATTGATGAAAGTAAATAACCTTTTCAGAAAACTCAACATTAGCTATTTTTATTGTAAAACAAACCGTGAGGATCTGAACGAAATCATTATGGTCACAAAAACCTTTGCTTAAACACACACACACACACACACACAAAAAAAAAAAAAAAAAAAAAAAAAAAGAATGCACCGCTAACGAACTGAGAAAGAAAAGGGGGTGATCAGGAGTAAATAAAGAAAAAGAAGACCTTTGAAGAAAAGAAACAACAGTGTTTGCTCAGGTTTCTACTAACTTATACACGCAACTATGAGTTAAATGGTCTTTTCACCAGTGGCGAAAGTAGCCGACAATGGACCTTATCAGATTAGCTTTTCAGGTCACGTGACAGCTCTATCCCACGTGACCAGTCGTATTCAATCTCCACCCTGTTTGAGGAAAAAGTTAAGGGGGCCTTCGAAGAAAAATTCGTACTTTATTTTCTTTATCTACGGGTAAAAGGTGAAAGCCATCAAGACAAACTCCTACCTCATCAGTAGTTATGTTTACTGTAAGTAAATAATGTAGGCTCTCTAGTTAGTTATATCAAAGGAAGGGACTACATTTTTACTATGTTGTTGTATGTATGCTGAGATAGATATCAGTGCTTGAAAGAAAAGTATTGTATAAAGAATGATGACTCAAATTTATACAATATTTTATGTTCAATTGAAAAGGGCTGTTAATGGAATATTTACATTTTTTTTCGGCAGGGGGAGGAGGTCAAAGCATTTTATTATTTTAACTCTCCAAGAGCTTCATATGGGACTCATAAACCCTGTTCTAAAACACGTTGTTTTAGAACAGGCTTTTGACTAAATTTTATTTTGAGTGATGTCTTTTGAAAAATCCAAGCCCTGTGTATGCCACAAACAAATTTTTTATACTTCAAAGTTTAATAACATTGTAATTCTGCTAATTCAAAGAACGATTTGTGAAAACAAAATCGGGAACGAGAGGTTTCATACATGTAATGACCAATAAATAATAAAAAAAATTAGATTAATTCTTAGTACTTACATTTAATAGGTAGAAATATTCATGAACATTAGTCTTGAATAATCATAATTTTCTGTATTTTGCATAATAATGTTATTTACAATAATCATGTTTAAAAATTCACGTATAAATTTAATGACCAACTGATAGATAACGGTAAACTATACCAGTAAAAAAACGGTATCAACCTATTTGCAGAAGATCAAAACCACGAAATCAAACACCTATTACATCAATAATTAAGTTTATTGTGGGTAAATATTGTATAAGTTCCTCAAATTAGTTACATCCCCGAATCTACATTTTTCTTATATTCATGTAAAGGCTAATATATACATAAGTGCTTCAACGAAAGGTTAATTATAAAGAAAAGGTGCCTAATTCATAACACGTACTAAGAACATATCTAATACTGACTGGCTAAAAGTTGCAAAATATTTTATGTAAACCAAAGATAATTTTATTTTTATTCACTTGCATACATTTACATTGAAATTAAAGTGTGAATGTTGTGCGTTAAAATTAAATTTAAAATTATTGTATTTAAAGAAAATAAAGAAAATATATTTAGAGGGGTTGGGCACAAAAGAAAAGATTAAAATTTTTGCTTTTGGAGATTTTATAATTATGCATGCTCCATTAATTATACTTGGTTGTGAATAAATTTATTACTAACATAAATCCGAATGTCTCACGTTTATGAATATATTACATATTTAACCCCGAGAATATATTTTTTCAACATTAAAGTGTTATTTGAAGGAATTTATTTACGTAAAAATTATAAAGAATGCCTTCAAGAATTAACGGGAAAAATTTGTCTTGCGGAAAATACATTATAAATTACATTAACAAAATATTAATATAGTAACAATCATTTCCTCTAACAGAGAAATTATTGAACATGAAAATTTCACGAGTCATCCCTCCCCCAACTCGCCCATTCCGAAATAAGGAAACCTGTGAAGTTACACACATGACTGGATGCCAATATTATCAACATTAAATGTTATGAAAAAAAATATCTTACAAGGAGGGGTATAGTGAAATATATATGAGGAATAAGTCTTATCCCAGCTGTATGTTTTAAAAGAAACTCCGAATACTCTCTGTTTCTCAAATAAAGCAGAGTATATTTTGGGTATACTCTCTTCCTATAGCAGAAGTATAGCTAAGTATTTGGATGTACTCTCTTCTTATACATTTTTTTCCCCTTTTCAACGACAAAATTACTGCTTATGAGATGATAAAACGTACTTTAAATTGAAATCGGAATCTTATTTTAAAATAGAAAACAAAACAGTAAACCTAGTTTTTCAAAGCTACTTCTTTAATTCACATTCCTTTTTAATACCACGAAGTTCAAAATAAATAATAGCAAAAAAATTTCAAATTCAACAAGACTGAAACCAATTTTCTTTCGCGGAGGACAAACATTTTAAGCAACTAACTAAAGTCTAAATGCAACATAGAACCCTTTATTGATTAGCTCTGTAACCACTTTATCTATCAAATTACTTACAGCGATGTCTAATTAGATCAATCCCCCAATTCCGAAACAACTATAAAAAGAAATAGAAGGCTGTGAAATCTCTGGCCTAAGCGTACAGTAAAAGGGAAAAAGTAGTAACTCAAGCGAATATACTTTTCACATTTATTTTTATCGCAATAATACATGTTGAATATTTAACTGTAAAAATATGTGTATTCTGTTAAATATGTTTATTTGCCCTTCAGTTATTTATATTATCGCATTAATATTTATGAATAGTTCCTCTTATCAAAATATATATTATTTTTGTTATTAACCATAGTCTTTGGAATATTAGTGATATATTTTCTATTTTGATACTGTCACATGCATGTATCATGATTGTACTCGAACATGTGTTTTAAGTTCTTAATATATGATTACATTGAAACATCAATATGTACAACTGACACATTACAGATTTTAAAAATTTCCGTATACAATAAAGTGAAAAAATAATAAAGTAATCTCTTTTTTTGAAATTTTAAAATAAAATTAATCTCTAATAACTCAATTCACATTTGAATGATAAAAATTATGTCGTCTCAGGCTAATGAAATCGAAATATACTTAAGTGTTTTAGGTATTACGATTTCTACAGCTGTTGTACAGAGTAATTTCTTTGATTTCTTGTTTACAGCTAGATTAAATATCTCTAGCAAATTATACAAGCTCGAAAAATAAATTTTCGAAAGATTGTGTCTTATTTTAAAACAAGTTTCTATTCTTGAATATTATGAAACAACATTTGTAAAGAGAGAAAGAAATCCAGTTAATAATGAAGCAAAAATTATCTATAGTTACAAAATCATACAATAGTATTACAGTAATACGAATCACAGTACAAAATAAGAACTCACCGTAAGTGTTACAGGCCTATGAAGCGGGTGGAATCAAAATCGGACACATTTCTGTAAGAAGAAAAAAGCAAGTATGAGTAATAAAATATTTTTTATTTAATTTAATACTGCAGTTAAAAAACATTTAAATAACATAAAAAAATTAGAAATATTGTTTATAAATAAAATGCATTAAAAGAAGGTTCCATGGTACATATATTTCAATTTTAAAAGTCATATTTTATATTGGTGATAAACTCTATGCCTAAAACATTTAAGAGAATAAATATTTATGTGCATGAATATTTATTATCAAGTAAATATTTGTGTAGCTTTTCTTTCCTAATAATTCCAATAAAGTGAATCAACAACTGCATTTCAATGATTTATTCTAAAATTTGCTGAAATATATTATATATTTATTTTTCGAAAAATTTACTAAAATATGTTAATCTGTACTATTTTTAATTAAAGAAATAAGACACTTTGAAAAATAATAAGTAACTTAAAAAAATGCAAAAAGTTATTTATTCATTTTTTAAAAATAAAAAATTTAACCGGAATTAAATAGAAAGCGAAAAAAAACTTGCTTCAGCTGATGTATTTATCTATCCTCCAAATTGCTGAGAAAATCCTTTGTCCGTCATAATAATTAATGGCTTACCCTCCATATTCCCCAAAACATTTTGCAATCTAGCTGGAAGCAAAGCATCGACGTTATGTTCATAAAGCGAGAGCCACTTAACAATGAACACTTCTTAATGTCTTCAGATTTGGCATTCAATTAAAGTTTTCAGGTTTTGATTGTTTTCACTTCTTTTTGCGAGTTCTTTGATTATTTCTCCCACTTCCTTTTAGAAATGAGAAATGGGTGATAATAGACGACGTGGAACTGCCAAAGTGGATGCTGGCCCGCAGCCGTCAAAATCAGTCCTCTGGGAATTTGATTGATTCTTTTCAGATATGAATAAATAGGACCTCTTTTTCGAAATGCGATTGCTTTAAAAATTTAAAGTGAGAGCTGAATAGTGGAAGTTTCTTGGTTATAAGATTTTCCATTCAAATTAAGAAACTCAATGTGCAACGGTTTTAGATAACTTTAGTTGAAAACGGTTAATATCGTTTTTCAGTTAATTATTTCTGACAATGAAAAAAATAAATATATGATTCAAGAAATTACAACGATCATTTATAAAATAATAGTTTCAAGGACTAAAGTTTTAGACTTATAAATAACTTCTATATTTGAAAAAAAAAAATAACACTAATAAACATCTTTTTTAAGATGATTAAAACGTGGCTTACGTTTCATTTAGTCATGTATTACGTATGCCGTAGTTTAAACTATAATATTCTTAGATCAATCAGAAACAAATATAATGAAATTTTCGTTTTACAATTCTCGTTACAGCAATTTTTTAAACTGGTAAACATCGCATATTTTCAATTTTTATACGTTGTATAAAGAAAAAAAATGCATATTTAAATACACTTGTTTGAAAGTTGTATCTCAATTTCTTTTTGAGTTATTAATTTTTTATAGTTTTTAATACTTTTTATCTATTTTTATATTTTATCTAATACTTTTTTATCGATTTTTATTTTTTTTTATTTTTATATTTTGTAATACTTTACGTTAATAATGTTAATATTAACAGTCCAAATAGATTTACTGAAGTATAATGACATTGACATTCCATGAAGTCTAATGGATGTAGCTGTTTCGCATGTTAATCAGTTAATTTTCATAAAAAATAGACTAAGGAAGATTTTTTGGAGACGTTTGGAAAATATTGTTTTGCAACAAAATTCAACAGATATTCCAACTTTCAAATATTTTTTGTGTTTTGTTATACGTGATTCATTCAGAAAGGGAATCAAAATTTTTAATTCAAAAGGAAAAAAATGTGTTTAAAATAAAAGAATTGCTATCGATGGAAAGAAAAATTAGCAAACTAAATGAATTAGAAATTAAACGTAATTTATTTTGCTTAATTAAATATAAAAACTAAAATATTTGTATAAAAGTTTTGTACTTTTCTAGTCTATTTTCTTTTTCTTTTTCTTTACATTTTTTGAAAGAAAATATTTAATTATTTATTTTAGAAAAATTATTAAAAAGACGAAATAAAATTCAAAGTTGAAACTCCGTGTTGTAGATACGCAATCTTTATGTTAAACCTTAAATCTCAATATTTACGCAATTTTTATGGTAATTAAATTATCTCGTAATACTGAATAAGCTTTAAGTAAAATAAAGCACGGTTACATCTTGAAAACAAAATACTGTATAATTAGTTATCCTTATAATTGTGATTAAATAAATGTTGATCAATATCTATTATTCTTCTGATTACAAAGGTTTTCTCCCTAATTATTTGGCTAAATTCAGTAGCCTAAAGTTCACTTAGAGAAAATGAAATGTAGTAATAGTTCTAAATATATTGTGTAATAGTTTAGTGTGCTTTAAATAATTAAAAAAAATAATTAAAATTTTTAAATTACCACCTTTTTAGAAAACATATATACAATGTCTTTTAAAAGGCTCTGGATTTTATACTTTTGTAACATCTTGTAAGTAATTATATTAAAGTTTTAAAGTTTGTGTTAACAACAAGATGAAAATTCCTTTATGATACTAGTTTTTGAAAACAAGTTTTACAGTGATTTAACACTATTAGTTCTTGATATAGTTTAATAAATCTATATTTTTAATTTTGATTGTGTAAAATATTTGTTTTATTATTATTATTTATTTGCTGGTACACATATAATGAGATTATATTTCAAGTTATCGTTCACTCTTTTAAATCGTTTATTTGTTATTCATGGTTAACCTTTGATATTTCGTAACGTTTATTGGAAAAATTCATGTTATTTTTCACATATCATATTGAATCGATAAAGAAATCAAACATTTTAAAAGTGTTGACTAATATATGGTATAATTTTGTAAAAATATAAATTTTTACATTCATTTTAAACATTTATTCTACAAAAAAGAATTTGTTGACGTAACAATGCCATTAAAAAGAAGAAAAAACCGATTATGTATGCACGCTATTTATACTAAATGTGATTAGTCTATTTATGATAAAGTTTGTTTTTTATTTTTGTAAAAAAAATACAGGGCTTTTTGAAAATTGCCTTTTATGCCTGTAATGCTCAAAAAACATTTTCGCTATTTTCATTTTTTTCCATCCTTAATAGATAAAACTATTGGATTCTCGATTTTTTTTTTATTTCTGGTTTCCAATGTATTTATATATGTTAGCTGTCAGAAATTCCTAAAAATATGTTTTTACAAAATGTCTGTCTTTGACTTAGTGACTCTGCCAGTCTGGCTTTAAGTAAAAGATATTTTGTGTGGTTTTCTATTTTCAGAATTAATGCACGGAATTAAATAAAGATTTATTACCATTTAGTTCCTGAAAAAAATTTGTGCTGATCAGTTTTGTTGTAAAACGTCCTACAGGCGTTGTTGCTATGCTGCTGTTTTTCCGGATTTCCCCAATAGCTCTATCTTAAGAACATGCACGAATTTTCATTCCAATGAGTCTTGATATAAATTAGTATTGATTACTTTTTGGTGTAAATAGCCTAACAGGTGGAGTGGAGCTTTTATGCTGCATTTTTGCTGCATTTTTTTTTCACGATTCTCACGAGCTCTACAATGTAAAAAAAAAAAAAAAAATAATAAAAAGGGTCGATATATTAAAAAAATAATTTAGTTTCTTTCAGTGATCCTTGCAATTACTAAAAATTTTTTTGTAATCTTACTCAGTTACAAGAAAATCTGTAAGAATCACTAGAAAAAAGCTAGCAACGAATAGAGTTAATAGTTTTATATTCTTAATAGCTATTACTAAAACTCAGTTGGTGTGGCCGTGATACCCTATTGGTCATAGCACCGAACTCCAGACTGAAAGATCTTGGGTTCGATGCTGGACACCACAAAAGACCCACCGAGTGTATGCAGTACAAGTACTCGTTAAATAAAGGGGTTATGAAAATCCTGTCTTAGCAGTTATCATGGGTAATGATTTCTGGACATTCCCTCCCCTTCAGAAGTATATCAAAATTGAGCAGGTGGCAATGTTTGGTACTGCCATCTATTGAGGCTCTGCCGATAATCTTCCGCTGCAGAAGTCTGTCTTCTTACCCATTGGGTGCAGTTCAAAGGAACTTAGGGTATACGTCAACAACAAAACTCATTTGGTGGTTTTCGTTAAAAAGTTTTAAGTTAGTTATACGAAAAATTCATTTATACAGTTTACAAAATAAATGTTCGCTTCACTTGCTAAAAGTGCATTTGGAATAGTTACTAAGAATCAGTGAGTAATGTTTACTAAAAATAATTTTGAAGATGTTACTAAAATTTGCTTGGTGGCTCATACTAAAAAGTTTTAAGTTAGTTATACAAAAAATTCTTTTGTTCAATTTACAAAAGAAATGCTTGTTTCACTTGCAAAAAAAAGTTTGGAATGGTTACTGTTTGTACTGTGAGTAATGGTTACTAAAAAATTCTGTGAAATACAAATTTACTAAAAAATTTTTAGTAACCTCATGAATTGTTTTTTACAGTGTATCTCAAAAACTAATGCACGTATTTTCATAAAACTTCAGATTCAATTAGACGTTGATATAGGTTGTTGTTGATTAAGTTTTAGCATAGATGATCCAACATGTGAATCTGCTATATTTAATTATTATAGCTTTAATATTGCCGTTATTTAATTTTAGCGATAGCTATATTTCAAGAACTTATGCACGGAATTTCATATCTTTAGAATCCCTCACGATACACACAGATTTATTTATTGTTAACATTTTAAAAGCGAAATTTATAGTATTAACATGTATGATATAGAAGAAAGTTTAGGGATTGGCACATTTAATTACTAGCTTTTTTTAGTTAACCGTTACAGAGTATTTTGTCTTTCCTACGATGATCAAAGCATTATTATCTAAAAAAGGTGTTTAACATTCGAATATCAGAGGCATTAAAATAAACTTTTTATAAGTAGCTTTTAAGTGTCGAAAATGCATTTGATTTTGAAAATTTTAATAAGAAAGAATGATTTTCGAAATAATTGGAAAGTCAGGAGAGGTTAGCATACATTTCGTTTATTGTTATGTTACATTTTCATAAATTGCAAAATAATTATTAACAGTGTATTATTAAATAAAATAAACAGTCTTTTTTTTTTAGCAAGTATTAGATTTAACAATGCATTTTTTCATATAGAATAATAATTCAATAAAATATTACACATTTCTAAGTATTTTAATATAACATTATTTTTTTTAAATCAAAATATGTAACGTGTTTTATTAAAGATTTGTAAGAAGCATGCAGTTTCCTTATATCATTTGTGGGATATTTCTTATATTATATAATAGTAACAGTTAGTAAAATAGAAAAGAAAAGAGCTGCTAACATCTTGAACTCAATAACTTACATCGCTTCAAATGTAAGAGAGAAGTTTTTCCAGGAAATAGAATAAGAATATGAACTTTAAGAGGTTTATGGGAAGATGAGGAATGTTTAGAAGGTGAGCATCCGAAACTTATTGACTTACGATAGAAGTAAAGTGGTTTCTACTTACTGAGTACCAAGAGATGAAGGATTCGATCGTATAATGTTTCAAAGTATAGATGAATATGGCTTACAATATTTCAGAATATTATAAAATCAGTATTCCTTTTTTAATGTGTCCTTATTCATACGATTGCTAATCTCAATATGAATCTTTACTGTCAAAATTTATTTTTTTCTTGCTTTAAAAAATAGAAAATTTGTAATTTGTTTGTTAGTCAAATTTAATATAAAAAATCTATAAAATATTTTTGTGATAGTAATAACAATAATAAAGAAATGTGATAGATGCTTAATGATTTTAAAGTAAAAGTATTAAATGAAATAAACTACCTTTGTATTAGCAAGTATTTGATTTAACAATGCATTTTTTCATGTAAAGTATTATTCCAGTAAAATATTACAAACTTCTATGTTTTTTAATATAGTATGATTTTTTTAATATCAAAATATATTACGTTGTTTTATCAAAGATTTACAAGAAGTATATAAATTCATGTCATATCATTTATTGGAATATTGCTTAGATTATAGGATATTAACAGCTAGTAAAATAGAAAAGAAAAGAACGGTTAACATCTTGAACTCAATAACTTGCATCGCTTCAAATCTAAAAGAGAAGGTTTTCCAGCAAAGAGAATAATAATGTGAACTTTAAGAGGTTTATGGGAAGATGAGGAGTGTTTAGAAGATGAGCATCCGAAACTTATTGACTTACGATAGAAGTAAAGTGGTTTCTACTTACTGAGTATCAGGAGATGAAGGATTCGATCGTATGGTGTTTCAAAGTATAGATGAATATGGCTTAGAATTTTTCAGAATAATATAAAATTAGATTTTTTTTTAATATGCCATTATTCATACGATTATTAATCTGAGTATGAATTTTTACTTTCAAATTATATGTTTTTCTTCGTTTAAAAGTATGAAAATTATAATTTATTTGTCAATCAAACTTTAAAGCAAAATTTTTAAGCATTATAGTTTCTAGTATTATTCGTTTATTATCACTAAAATATTCAGTTATTTGCACATTTTTTTAAATGCCCAGTTATTAGCAATCTTTTAAAATAAATTTTTTGACATATTTTCTCATTAAATAATATATGTATATTTAATTTAACTGCATAGTTTTGCGATACACACACATATATATATATATATATATAATTAAATTCAAATCTATAATCAGAGTTTTAAAAGTATTAACATAATACATCTAAAAGCTTAAACACATGATTACAATAAATAAAAATGAAATAAATTGTCTTTGTTTTAGAAAATATTAGATTTGTCTTTTATTTTATTTTATTTTATTTTTTTATTTTTTTTTTATTTATTTTTTTTTTTAAAGTAATATTCCAATAAAAAATTACGTAACTCTGCGTTTTTTAATATAATGCGACTTTTTAAAATCAAAATATGTTATGTTGTTTAATCAAAGATTTGTAAGAAGTCTACAGTTTCCAGGCATAACATTCGAGTAATATTTCTTAGGTTAAATGATATTAACAGCTAGTAAAATAGGAAAGAAAAGAGCTGTTAACTTCTTGAACTCAATAACGTGCATCCCTTCAAATGTAAGAGAGAAGGTTTTCAAGGAAAGAGAATAAGAATATGAACTTTAAGAGGTTTATGGGAAGATGAGGAGTGTTTAGAAAGTGAGCATCTGAAACTTATTGACTTACGATAGAAGTAAAGTGGTTTCTACTTACTGAGTATCAGGAGATGAAGGATTCGATCGTATAGGGTTTCAAATTATAGATGAATATGGCTTAGAATATTTCAGAATAATATAATATCAGGATTTATTATATATATATATATATACATATATGTCATTATTCAATAATTTGCTCATCTAAATATGAGTTTTTTTGCTTTCAAAATGTATTATTGTTTTGGTTCAAAATATCTAAAAATTGTAATTATTTGTAAGTCAGGTTTTAATATAACGAATCCGTAAAATAATTTTGTGAGTTTAGAAACAAAAAGAACAACAACAACAAAAAAGAGATATATACTTAATTATTTTAAATCAAAAATTTTAAATATTATAGTTTTTTGTTCTATAAGTTTATAATCATCAAAATATGTATTTGAATCTACATAAGATACTAAGTAAGAATAACGAAATAAAAGGCTAACTACAGGTACCGAATTTTTCATCATTATTTACTATTCCCAAAGGGCACTGAGGTTATTAGTTATTCCTTATCCCGTACTGATTCATTATTTCTATATAAAAAATATAAATAAAAAAAATATGTGTGGCACTCGGGGACTGCCGCGATAAAGCTATTGCATAGCATTTTTTATCAACTTATGCAAAAATACCGCGTCAATGTCTGCTGAAGTCTATCGAAGGATACCGCGCCGAAGTCTGCCAAACTCAAACGTCGTAAGCCGGAGTGTTAGGATTTTTTCTCGTTACGGAATTCCTAGATTCGGTCGCCGCGCTCAAAGCCCGCGATAATGGCTATGCAATAGCTTAATAAATTACCAAACAAAATTTGGTCGCGCTACGAAAATTAGATCGCGAGTTATAAGCATTTTAAAATTTTCGACCCTCACGGTGAGGGGGGGGGGGGTCTTCTGTCACCAAAAATTAACACTGTCTCATAAAAAATTACCAAACAAAATTTGGCCGCGCTACGAAAATTTGATCGCGAGTTATAAGCATTTTAAGTTTTTCTACCTTCACCGTGGGGGACTCCTGTCACCAAAAATTAACACTGTCTCATAATAAATTACCAAACAAAATTTAGCCGAGCTACGAAAATTAGATCGCGAGTTATAAGCATTTAAAATTTTTTGACCCTCACCGTGGGGGGTCTCTTGTCACCAAAAATTAACACTGACTCATAATAAATTACCAAACAAAATTTGGCCGCACTACGAAAATTAGATCGCGAGTTATAAGCATTTTAAGTTTTTCTACCTTCACCGTGGGGATCTCCTGTCACCAAAAATTAACACTGTCTCATAATAAATTACCAAACAAAATTTGGCCGAGCTACGAAAATTAGATCGCGAGTTATAAGTCTTTTAAATTTTTCGACCCTCACCGTGGGGGGGTCTCCTGTCACCAAAAATTAACAGTCTCATATTAAATTACCAAACAAAATTTGCCCGCGCTAGGAAAATTAGATCGTGAGTTATAAGCATTTTAAATTTTTCGACCCTCACCGTGGGGGGGGGGGGGGTCTAATGTCCACAAAAATTAACACTGTCTCATAATAAATTACCAAACAAAATTTGGCCGCGCTACGAAAATTAGATCGCGAGTTATAAGCCTTTTAAATTATTCGACCCTCACCGTAGGGGGGGTCTCCTGTCACCAAAAATGAACAGTCTCATATTAAATTACCAAACAAAATTTGGCCGCGCTAAGAAAATTAGATCGGGAGTTATAAGCATTTTAAATTTTTCGACCCTCACCGTGGGGGGTCTAATGTCCCCAAAAATTAACACTGTCTCATAATATATTACCAAACAAAATTTGGCCGCGCTACGAAAATTAGATCGCGAGTTATAAGCATTTTAAATTTTTGGACCCTCACCGTGGGGGGGTCTAATGTCCCCAAAAATTAACACTGTCTCATAATAAAGTACCAAACAAAATTTGGCCGGGCTACGAAAATTAGATCGCGAGTTATAAGCATTTTAAATTTTTCGACCCTCACCGTGGGGGGTCTCCTGTCACCAAAAATTAACAGTCTCATATTAAATTACCAAACAAAATTTGGTCGCGCTACGAAAATTATATCGTGAGTTATAAGCATTTTAAATTTTTCGACCCTCACCGTGGGGGGTCTAATGTCCCCAAAAATTATCACTGCCTCATAATAAATTACCAAACAAAATTTGGCCGCGCTACGAAAATTAGATCGCGAGTTATAAGCATTTTAAATTTTTCGACCCTCACCGTGGGGGTTCTAATGCCCCCAAAAATTAACGCTATCTCATAATAAATTACCAAACAAAATTTGGCCGCGCTAAAAAAATTAGATCGCGAGTTATAAGCATTTTAAATTTTTCGACCCTCACCGTGTGGGGGGGGGGGGTCTCCTGTCACCAAAAATTAACAGTATCATATTAAATTACCAAACAAAATTTGGCCGTGCTACGAAAATTAGATAGCGAGTTATAAGCAATTTAAATTTTTCGACCCTCACCGTGGGGGGGGGGGGTCTCCTGTCACCAAAAATTAACAGTCTCATATTAAATTACCAAACACAATTTGGCCGCGCTACGAAAATTAGATCGTGAGTTATAAGCATTTTAAAATTTTCGACCCTCACCGTGGGGGTACTAATGTCCCCAAAAATTAACACTGCCTCATAATAAATTACCAAACAAAATTTGGTCGCGCGAAAAAAATTAGATCGCGAGTTATAAGCGTTTAAAATTTTTCGACCCTCACCGTGGGGGGTCTCTTGTCACCAAAAATTAACATTGTCTTATAATAAATTACGATACAATATTTTGCCAAGCTACCAAAATTAGATCGCGAGTTATAAGCATTTTTAATTTTTCGACCCTCACCGTGGGGTGTCTTCTGTCACCAACAATTAACAATATCTCATAATAAATTACCAAACAAAATTTGGCCGCGCTACGAAAATTAGATCGCGAGTTATAAGCATTTTAAATTTTTCGACCCTCACCGTGGGTTGTCTCTTGTCACCAGAAATTAACAATGTCTCATAATAAATTACCAGACAAAATTTGGCCGCGCTACGAAAGTTAGATCGCGAGTTATAAGCATTTTAAATTTTTCGACTCTCACGGTGGGGGGTCTCCTGTCCCCAAAATAAATAAGACCACCAAAATAAACACTGTCTCATAATAAATTACCAAACAAAATTTGGCCTTGCTATGAAAATTAGATCATAAGAAACATAAGTTTGAGACTTGATATCCTAATATCTGAAAAATACCACGTCAATGTCTGCCGAAGTCTACCGAAGGATACCGTCCCGAAGTTTTCCGAACGGAAACGACGTTAGCCGAGTGTTAGGTTTTTTCGTTACGGATGTGTTAGGATTTTTCGCGTTACGGAATTTTTGGATTCGGTCACCGCGCTCAAAGCCCGCGATAAAAGCTATGCAATAGCTTAATAATTAATATAGTATGATATTTTTAAATTAAAATATATTAAGTTGTTTTATCAAAGATTTGTAAGAAATCTATAGCTTTGTGTCATACCATTTGTGGAATATTTCTTACATTGTATGATATTAACAGCTAATAAAATAGAAAAAAAAGAACTGTTAACATCTTGAACTCAATAGCTTACATCGCTTCACATGTAACAGGGAAGTTTTTTCAGGAAATAGAATAAGAATATGAACTTTAAGAGGTTTATGGGAAGATGAGGAGTGTTTAGAAGGTGAGCATCTGAAACTTATTGACTTACGATAGAAGTAAAGTGGTTTCTACTTACTGAGTCTAGAGATCAGGAGATGAAGGATTCAATCGTATAGTGTTTCAAAGTATATATGAATGACTTAGAATATTTCCGAATAACATAAAATCAGCATTTATTTTTTTAAAAATATTTCATTATTCATTAAATTGCTAATCTAAATATGAATATTTACTTTCAAAATGCATGTTTTTCTTGGTTTAAAAATATATAAAAATTGTAATTTGTTTGTAAGTTAGATTTTAATAAAACAAATCCGTAAAATATTTTTGTGATTATAATAATAATGATTTAAAAAATGCGATAGATGCTTAATGATTTTAAAGTAAAAATTTTAAGTATTATATTTTCTAGTTTTATTAGTTTATAAATACTAAAATATATATCTGAATCTACATAAGATACTAAATAAGAATAACCAAATAAAAGATTAACTAAAGATACTGAAATTTTCATCATCATTTACTATTACCAGAGGACAATGAGGTTATTAGCTATTTTCCTTACATATATCTTACTTTTCTTATCTATGAATCTTTACTGATTCAATATTTTCATATAAAAATTTGCATTATAAAGCATTCATTTAGTGATAAAATTTGTAAACATGTCTACAAGAATAATTACACGTGTATTCTAAAAAAATAAGGAAAAGAAACGTCTAATGTTTCTTTTTATGCAAGTCATTGGTCACATTGAATTAAATAATAATAAAAAATAAAAAATTAACAGTAACTAATGGTTTTTTTAATGAAGTATTGAAAGTAAAAATTTTCATAAATATCATATTTTACACACAAAAAAAGAGTAATGATAATTGAATTTCACATTCTGATTATTCTTTTTATTTATTCATCAATTTAAGAAAATAATGTATTTATTAGTTTGTATATTATATTGCGTTTTGAACATTAAGATAAATCAACAAAATCCCAGGAATGTAAAGTATTTGCTCGTGGGCTGCTACCACTTCAGATTAATCATTCTTTTCCGATCAATAAACCTGAAGACACAATCACATTATTTGAGGAAATAAATAAATGAACTTTGCCTTTGTATAAAATATTGACGAATGATTGATTTAAAAGACCTCGTAAACATAGATAAATAAAAGTACCGTTTTACTTATCTATTTATTTACTAAACAAACCAAAATTTACATTGTCATTCTGTATTCCCAATGAAGAGTGAGGGTATTACCTATCCATTTTTATTATCTATTTTTTACATTCTCAGTGATTTATTATTTTCATTTAGCAATTTGCATTATTAAGTATTCATTAACTAAATTTGTAAAAATTAACAAACTCGACAACATTTAAGAATGGTTACAAGAACATTCTATCAAAAAACTCATCAGTCACCTTAAATTAAAATTATTATATAAATTATCAGTAAACTAATCTTGTTTATAAGGTGTCGAGAAGTAAAAAAAAAAAAAAAATTTATGTATATATAGGTAATAAAAATAGTAGTTATTATAAAAAGATTACACATTCTTCGGTTTCCTTTTCATTAATTCATTAATTTAACGAAACAATATATTTTTCTGCTTGTATGTTGTATCGCGTTTTGAACATTAAGATAAATCAACAAAATCCCAGGAATGTAAAGTATTTGCACGTGGCCTGCTACCACTTCAGATTAATCATTCTCTTCCGATCAATAAACCTGAAGACACAATGGCATTATTTGCGGAAACGAATAAATGAACATTGCCTCCCTATAAAATATTGACGAGTGATAGATTTAAAAAACATTGCAAAGCTAGATCAATAAAAGGCTAAATAGAGAAACCAAACTTTTCATCCTAAATGTGTATCCCAATGAAAACTGGTGGTATTAACTATTCATTTTTGTTATTTATTTTTTACATTATTATTTATTGATTATTTTCATATAGTAATTTGCATTATTAAGTGCCAATTGTTCGAATTGACAAAAATTAGCAAACAATTCAGAATTGTAAAACATGCATTCTAATAAAAAAAAATTCACCTGTCACCTTAAGTTAACGTATTATATAAATCACCAATAAACTAATTTCATTTATAAAGTATCGAGGCTTAAAAGATTTCAAATTTTTCACATACATACAGGTAATAAAATAAGTAGTTATTATAACTGTATTACACATTCTTAGGTTTCCTTTTCATTAATTCATTCATTTAACGAAAAAATATTTTTTTTTTGCTTGTGTATTGTATCTTGTTTTGAAAATTAAGATAAATCAACAAAATTTGCACGCTCGCTGCAACCACTTCAGCTTAATTATTCCTCTTCAATTCAATAAACCTAAAGACACAATGATATTACTTGAGGAAATGAATAAATGAACATTGTTTCTCTTATAAAATATTGATGAGTGACAGATTTAAAAGGCATCGTAAACATAGGAAAATAAAAGGCTAACTAGAGAAACCAAACTTTTCATCGTCATTCTGTGTTCCCAGTAAAGACTAGGAGTATTATTTATCCATTGCTGTTACCTATTTTTTATATTATTACCGATTTATTTAGCAATTTGCATTTATTAAGAGTTCATTAAGAGAATTAAATTAACAAACAATTCAGACAATTACATGTGCATTCTAAAAAAAAAAAAAAAAAAAAAAAAAAGAAAAAAAAAAAGACACTAGTCATTTAAAAATTAATTATTTATAAATTATCAATAAACTAATCTTCTTCATAAAATATCGAGAAGTAAAAGATTTTTAAAATTCCATATACATATTAGTAATAAAAAAGAGTTGTTATTATAACTGTATTACACATTCTTTGGTTTTCTTTCATTAATTCCTTAAATTAACGAAACATACTTTTCTGTTTGTATATTGTATCAAGCATTGAACCATAAGATAAATGAACAAAATCCTAGGAATGTAAAATATTTGCACGTGGGCTGCTATCACTTCAGATTAATCATCCTCTTCAAATCAATAAACCTAAAGACACACTGACATTATTTGTGTAAATAAATAAATGAACGGGAAAATAAATGTCGGGAAAAGATGATGAGGAGAGAAGAGGGAGTCTTGTTCTCGAAAGCCAGATAGGAAGGTTGGAATACTTGTTCTGGAGGAGAGGGACTTTTTCCCTCCAGGAAAGAGACTGGACAGTTCAGCGGTTTAGCTGAGGGTCAAGGTATATGACTCCGGATATTGGAGTATGAAAAAGTGACTGAAGTCAGGTCATAAATTGAACAAAGATATCACCTTGTAATGAACAGGCGATTTGGATACTCAATGTGAATCTACGATAGAGACTGATATTCTTTGGTCAGGGACTATTGACTATATTTTAATCCGACTGACTTTTATTGAAACTAGAATCCTTCATAATTTAATTTATTAATGTTTGTGAATATGACTTATGTAACCAAGAATTTATTATTACATTTAATAAAATGTTTCTATTAATTCATACATGAGTCAGCGCCTTATCGAAGTAACCGCACCATGCTACCCGGTCTTCACTGAAGGCATCACAAAACTTGGTCCTCTCTATAAAATATTGATGAGTGATGGATTTAAAAGTCATCGCAAATATAGATCAATAAAAGACTAACTAGAGAAACCAAACTTTTCATCGTAATTCTGTGTATTCAGTGAATACTAAGGGAATTATTTATTATTTTTTACATTGTTACCGATTTATTGTTTTTAGATAGAAATTTGCATTGGTAAGTATTCACTAACTGAACTGTTAAAAACAAAAAAATAATTCAGAATGGTTACGTGAACATTCTAACAAAAAAGTTACCTATCAGTTTAAGTTAAATTACTATATAAATTAACAGTAACTAATCTTCTTTATTAAGCATGGAAAATTAAAAAAATATATATAAATTCATATACCTATAGGTAATAAAAAAGATTGGTTATTATAATTGATTTACACATTCTTCTTTGTTTTATATTTATTAATTTAACGAAACAATGTATTTTTATGCTTGTACATTGTATCAAGTGTTTTGAACATTAAGATAAATTAACAAAATTCCAGGAATGCAAAGTATTTGCACTTGGTGGGCTGCAACAACTTCTGCTTAATTATTATCTTCAAATCAATAACCCTGAAGACACAATGACATTATTTGAGGAAATAAATCAATAGACGTTACTTCCTTATAAAATATAGACGAGTGATGAATTTATTTCTTTGTTTATTTACTGAACAAAATACATCTGACTTGTGTGTTTGACATAAATTCTTGCTTATAAGTCATTGTTAATATACAAGGAGAAGATAGCACAAGGGAATTTTACAACGTGAGAAAACTACAACAGGGAACTCCACACAAAAAGTGCGTGTAATGGAATAAGCGGGAATGAAACCCAGATCCTATATAAACCCGATAGAAATACACCGTTTGTTGCAATATGCTTGGGACAACAGTAAATTTTCAGGCAGACAAGCTTACAAAATTAGTTAAAATTTTCAACAACAGATGGCGCTGCAGTCTGAAAAAAATTAAATACGATATTTTCCAGATATCGACCATGGGCAGCAATGACATAATAGCAATAAAATCGCCTGCAGCGCCATCTGTTGTTGAAAATTGTAACTAATTTCGAAAGTTTATTTGCTTCAAAATTTACTGTTGTCCTAAGCATATTGCAACAAACGTTGTATTTCTATCGCTGCCCGTTTATTTTTTATTTATTTTTCAAATTTACCGGTCATTTTTGAAATACCCTGTATATGCAAAACTTAATGATCCAATCCATACAAATCGGAAGTTATCTTAAATTAAGAATTTTTAAAAATTATAACATAAATTAATACCACCCAGTGTTTTTCCAAGCATCATTTATATAGATATAAAAAATGAGTTATTATCTATTAAGTTAATTAAATAAGAATAACCGAATAAAAGGCTAACTAAAGATGTCTAAATTTTCATCGTCATTCACTATCCCCAGAGGAGACCGAGGTTATTATCTATTTTTTAAAACGTAACTATATATACAACTAACTATATAACTCTACTATGTAAAACGTAACTATACATAAACGTAACTTATACTATGGAACTGCAATATATATACATCCTTGTATTATTTATTTATGCTTGTATATTAAATCAATGATGAACATTAAGATAAATCAACAAAATCCGAGTAACGTAAAATATTATAATGAGCGCTGCAAACCCTCCTCCTTATTCCCTTCAAACCAATAAACCTAAAGACTCAATGACATTATTTGAGGAAATGAATAAATGAACATTGCTTCCTTATAAAATATTGACGAGCGAATCATTTCAAAGACATCGTAAATATAGGTAAATAAAAGGCTAACTAGAGAAACCGAACTTTTCATCGCCATGCTCTATTCCCATTCCCAATGGAGAATTAGGAGGGGGAAAAAAAAAGGGAGCAATTGGATGCGCAAAGATTTCTACAAAGGGAGTGCGATTCCTCAACATCTTCCCACTATTATTACTTCCATCAAAAGCTCGCGCAGTATCTAAAGCGGCTAAAATAACGTTGATTTGCTATGCAATCATTGCTTTACCTTTCGATATAGTCTCTAACAAAAAAAATATATATATATATATATATATATATATATATATATGAAGTTGATTTTTTTTCCTTTTCCTGTTTTGGCAAAATTTAATGCTCCAATCCATACAAATTATAAGTGATTTTAAATTAGAAACTTTTATAAATTATCACACAAATTAATACTGTAGAATTTTCTTTATTAAAGTATCGTAAACTGAAATATTTCCAAATTTATTATACATAGACAGCTATAAAAAAAGAATTATAATTATAAATGTATTCCAGATTCTTATATTTTCCTTTATATTAAGTCATTACTTTAACAATATATATATATATATATATATATATATATATATGCATATATTATATTGTAGTTAAATATAAAACAATATATATCAATAAAATATGAAAAAATGAATTAAAAGAAATGTTCTTGAAATTTGTAAAACCATAGTAGATTCGTCAGATCACAAGTACTATGGAACTACAATATATATGTATATTTGCTTGTGTGTTAAATCATTCTTGAATATTAAGGTAAATAAAAAAAAAAATCCGAAAAATGTAAAACATTTGCATGCGCGTTGCCAACACTCCTTCTTAAATCATCCCCTTCAAATCAATAAACCCAAAGACTCAATGAGATCATCTGAGGTAATAAATAAATGAACATTGCTTCCTTATAAAATATTGACGAATGACTCATTTAAAAGACATCGTAAACATAGGTAAATAAAAGGCTAACTAGAGAAACCGAACTTTTCATCGCCATGCTCTATTCCCAATAGTGATGAAGAGGGGGGGGGGGGGATAGAGAAGCAATTGGATGGGCTAAGATTCTACAAAAGGGATGCGGTTCCTCAACATCTTCCCACTATTATTACTTCCATCAAGAGCACACGCAGTATCTAAAGCGGCGGAAATAATGTTAACGCTTCTGCAATTGCTATACAATCATTGCTTTACCTTTCAATATAGTCTCTGGATAAAATATAGCAAGATGATTTTTTTCCTTTTCCCGTTTTGAAGTTTTATTTGATAAGCATTTCCTGCAATAGCTATATATTTCCATGTGATAATGAATATTTTATTTTTGATGACAGATTGTTGTAACTGATGGCTCCTTCATTGAAATAATTGTTATTGAAATAATTTTTTCTATTTCTGGTTTACAAAATCGATGAGACACTTGTATATTTAGAGCATTGGTCAATGTAGCAATAAATAAATAAAGAAATCTATTTCACAATGGAGGCAAAATGCATCCCGCTTACAAGGTTCGTACTACTCTTTTGTAATACTAGTATAGTTCTTACTACAGAAAAGAGAAGTGTATTCCCTGAAACCACACAAATATTATATATATCTATAACAATATTATCTACAGTCGTCGTCTGGACCACCCCTGTCTGTCTATCTATCCATTCATATATAACTGCGTAAAAGACTATCTAACCAAATAATTTGAAATTTAATGCATGTAATCGCGGCATAACATTGTCTAGTCATTTCAAACTTATGTGAAATCGAATCAGAACTTATACAGATATTAATAAAAGTTTTCTGCATTTTATTAAATCCTATTATACGTAATTAATTCAAGATATCCCATACCCATGGTAGATCATGGCTTTGGGTTTCCACGGCGATTACACCCTATTCATGACTAAGTTCTATTTATTTCATTATTGCTAATTGAGTATACATAATCGTAATAAATTTTGCATTCATGCAACTTTTGCATAAGAATTGAATATTTATAAAACTAGCATACGAACGCGCCTCATTTGCCACATTTGGGCATAATTTTCAATTTGCTAGTTTTCGAACACTTTTACAATGGATTATTCCATTAACTTAATTAAAAGAGCATGTTAATACAGTAACGTTTTACAGATGGCAGTTAAGAGTGTTCTTAAATCAAAAAGGGCAAATTTGTGACATAAGATTTAATTTAGTTTTGTTCGGAAATGCATGAAACTAGCTATTAATTGCAATCACTTTTCTGCTTATTTTCAAATGCATTATGCATTTTAGAACAAGCCGTTACAGTCGACGTTTTGAACCGCATTTTCCGACGAAACAGAAAAAGCAGTCAAGGAAGCGAGAAAAACGAGTGATCACACAATCAAAATGGCTTATAACTCGGTAGGTAACTTAATTATCATAAAATGGAAAACTCAGTTCTACTCGAAAACGTTCCCATTGTGAGACATTCCAATTTTACATATTTCCGTTAAAGAATGAATATGTAAATGGGGCAAAACGTTTTGAGCTCTCTGAGCAGAGCAATTGAAAACAACAGCCTTAAAAGTTAGACTAGGAAAAAATTGGAAAATAATTTTAGATGTTATTCTTTTTCTATTCCAATTTTGTATTTGGACAAAAATGCGTCTGAAAGTTAGAAGAATATGGAAAATAAAATTTATTTCTTTCATTTTGCATTAAAATCTTGATTTAGAAAAGGATTAAAATCTCTATACTATAATAGCAGTAGTTAAATTTAAAAGAAGAGATGAAAACTTTACTGTCTTCTGTATTTTATATGTTACATTAGATTTGTTTAATTAATTATGAAACTTGCAAGATATTTAGTATGAAAAAAAAATAATCTGCTTATTAAAAATTTATCCCGAGAGTAATTTTGTGTTTTCATAAATAAATAAAAGAATTTTCATCTTTTGTTGCCAGAATTAATTACCGTAACGATAAATTGCATAACCTATCTTATTTTTTTTTTTATAGGTGAAATAACAGTAAGAGTATCGGGTTGAATTTTATCTATTGATATTGCAAATATTTATTATTTATGCGAAAATAAAGTAGAAATACACGAGATAATTAAAATTTTTAAGTACAGTGATATAAAATAAACAAACAAACACAACAAAAATTGTTTATTCAGAAGTGTAGTTTTATTTGTTCATTAAATGCACACAATAAGAGATTTTCAAAAATTAATTCAGTTTTAGATTATTTTTATTTTTTTAAGATAGTGAAATATATTTTTAACCACATTTAAAAATGTATCAAAATATACATCTTTTCTATTAAAATAAATAAATAAATAAATAACCTCTCAAAACTAATCTAATATTGTATAATGTTTCAAAATGCATTAAATAAAAATTATCTTGACTCAGAATCGGTGAATTTTGTAAACATATATGAAGAAAAATGTCTTGACTTGTTAATTTAGATAAAAGTAGAAACAATAAATTAAGAATAAATAATTTTCTTTATTGGCTTTTTTCATTTTTGTGGTTTTGAAATACAATTTATATTATACTTTTGCTTCTTTAAATTTTAAATATAGTATTACTAAGAAATGTCTGGGATAAATTTGTGCACAAATAGAAAATTACTATTAGGGTTACTGTACACTATAATTTTCAAATTAATTCCAAATAACTTTAAAAGCCTCATGCAGACGCAATCCTTTTCCTGGAGAGTAAAATTAAATTTAAATTCTGAATTTTGAAAGTTCATTAAATTTAACTTTTCATCTCAAACGAAGTACATTATCTCCTAGTCATGGATCTTGAGTATTCACGCCACGTCTCCGACAAATCTGCTTTCATAATCATTTTCCAAATGCTCTATATCGTTAAAATGAATCAAATTTAATAAACGCATTACTCTACGCTGCCCAAGATACAACATCGGCATCAAATTTCGTTACTCTGTTGTCACTCCTTTCTGATGTCGAAACAGATTCTAAATTAAATTCCATTTGGCAGATCGCCTTGAGCACAAAACCCAGTGCTTTAAAAGCTTTCCATTTGGAATTTCCCACCACAAAAGGTAAGAACCCGCGGCCTTTTTGTTTTCCATGGTGAAAGGGGTGCTGTGGGGAGGAGGGTCAAATTGGAATTGTGGGAAGGGGGAGTGAAATTATAAACCTTACATTAAGTACCATTAACAATCCACGGTGTAGAGTGGCATGTACAAATCATGTCATGTATGTAGAATGTCGTCGGCAAGCCGCATCATTCGTGTAGCTAATTTACCCCCCTCCCGTTTTAGACCGACAATGTTTATTCAAAATTCCGAAGGATAGTTGATATTGATTGGGGAAAACGACCACTAAAATGCGGAAAGGCCGGATGTGCCATTACCGAACGTAAGCTGCCCCACCCCAGACAAATTGAAGGCTGGTGCGGTGGTTTCTGAAAGTGAAGCCGATCTTCTATAAAGTAGAATCAGTGTGGGTACATTTTCGATGAAAGGAGGCTTTTCGTAAAATGAGATCTAATTTAATGAAGTGTAATATATCGATAAAGTTTGAGTTAAATATTGAATAGCAACCGTCTAGAAGTAAAGTGAACGAAGAATAGGTTGAGATAGAAGTTTCCAAAGAATGTGTTTAGAGTTTAGATATTGTCTGTACCGAATTTCGTAATATTTGGTTTAATATACAAAATATTGTATCATGTATAATATTTTCAAAATATGTTACGCTGTATGAAAATATTTTCATTTGCTATTTAGTTTAGTATTTCTGAACATTTCGCATAATATTCTACAAATTGTATATTTATAGAACGTAGATAATTTTAATTGTATATTTATAGTACATAGACAATGTTTATTCAAAATTCCGAATGATAGTTGATGTTGATTGGTAAAACGACCACTAAAATGCTGAAAGGCCGGATGTGCCATTACCGAAAGAAAGCTGCCCTACCCCAGACAAATTGAAGGCTGATGCGGTGGTTTATGAAAGTAAAGCCGATCTTCTATAAAGTATAATCAGTGTGGGTACATTTTCGACGAAAAGAGGCTTTTCGTAAAATGAGATCTAATTTAATAAAGTGTAATAGATTGATAAATTTTGAGTTAAATATTAAATGGTAATCGTCTAGATGGAGAAGTAAAGCAAGAATAGGTTGAGATAGAAGTTTTCAAAGAATTTGTTTAGAATTTAAATATTGTCTATGTCGGATTTCGAAATATTTGGTCTAATATTTTGTATCATATATGATATTTTAGACTTATATATAATACTATATATTTGATATATTAGGCTTTTCGAAAAATGAGATCTAAGTTAATAAAGTGTAATATATCGATAAATTTTGACTTAAATATTAAATAATAATCTTCTAGATAGAGAGAGACAGGTAGAATAGATTAAGATAGAAGTTTTCAAAGAATGTGTTTAGAGTTCAGATATTCTCTTAACCGAATTTCGCAATATTTGGTTCAATATTTTGTATCATGTATAATATCTTAGGTTTATACTATATAATATTATATATTTAATATAGTAGGCTTTTCTTAAAATGAGATCTAATTTAATAAAGTGGAATAAATCGATAAAGTTTGAATTAAATTTTAATTGTAATTATATAGATGGAAAGGGAAATGAAAAATAGGTTGAGATAGAATTTTCCAAAGAATATGATTAGAGTTTAAATATTGTAAGCTCCGAATTTCGCAATATTTTGGTTTAGTATATTGCATCATGTATAGTATTTTCTAAATATGTTACGCTGTATGGAATTTGATGCAGTATTTCTGAATATTTCGTTTAAAACTGCATAATTTATGTAATAGTTTTATTAAGTTGGAATATTTTTTCTTAAAATGTTATAAGTTAAGAGTATTTTTTTGTTAAAATGACTTCCGTAGATAAATCGCAAAGATACAAACATTTATCGCAAAATTAAAAATTATATATAACATTATAGTAACATATGATCCGTAAAATATCTCGTGATAAAATTTACTAAATTATAGTCTTATATAACTCATGTATGACATGCGCAGAAGACGTGTATGACGTATATAATATATGACATAAAAGGCATAAATAATATGTGTATGATTACACATATATGGCTCATACATGAGTCTTTGGAGTATATGTAAATATACATATATATATATATGCTTAAAGGATGCAGAATACATGTGTATGCATAGTGTATATATCTATATATAGACCTTGGCGAAGTTATAACTGCAACCTTATCATAAACGTAATTTTAGGAACCAGTGTAACAAATAAGTACTAAATTTGGTAATAACATTATATATATAACCATACGTATAACCATACATAGAAAATTATAGATATGTGACTATTAAATAATATTACAAATTATCATTTAATTTGAGCATAAATTATAAAATAGGTTTTAAAACAAGATACAGGTTGTCCAGCAAATAACACCCTGATTTCAAATTTAAATTTCTCAAAAACAAATATCGCTAGAATTATGCGGTAATCGGTTTGATTATTAGGAAAGCTGTAAAAATGTTATACAGAAGTTTCGACCCAGCTAAAAATGAACTGCAGAAATTTAACAAAAAAACTACAGTTGGAAGACTGTGGTGAATTGGCCATTTCCACTATAGAATTTTTGCGGTTGATACAACTACAAAATTACTCTAGTTTGTAAACTGCAGTAATTTCGTGGTTGTATTGACTTCAAAATTACTACAGTAATTTAGTGGTTGTATCGACCTAAAAAATACTGCAGTTTTTTTGCAGTTGCATCAACCTCAAAAATTCCGCAGTGGAAATGGCCAATTCACTGTAGTCTTCCAACTGCAGTTTTTTTTTTTGCAATTTTTTCTGCAGTTCATTTCTAGCAAGGCTTTCTGGAAGAAAACTTTTTTGTTTCTATTAAAAGCTAAATACTTTTACGGTTTACAAAATCAATCTTAATTGGTTCCTTTCTTTTTCATGTCAACGGTTTTCTTGGAATTGTTTTCTAAAAAACCAAAAAATATTTTGGTTAACTTGACAACCATATGATAATGTAAGAACAACCTGAAATATTGCCAGGACAAAAAAATTTCTTAAAAACACAATTTATGTTGGATGAGATTTACTCCAAAAGATCACAAAAAGAGGAGAATGTTCAGCAACACATCATTGAAAAAAAGCGAATTTCATAGAAAGATCAGGAAAAACACCAAAAAGTAGCAAAAAAATTGTAGCTATTTTCGTGCTAGAATTAATTTGAGTATTCTTCCAGATCTTTCTGCGAAATTTGCTTTTTTTCAATAATGTGTTGCTGAAATTCTCGTCTTTTTGTGATCTTTTGAAGTAAATCTCATCCTTTGACAAAAATTGTGTTTTTAAGAAATTTTTTGACTTAAATCAGTTTTTTTCTGCAATCTTTTCATGTAAATTTAATTTTTTCCACATATAAAGCTTTTTTGTGATCCTTTCATGAAATTTGTGCTTTTTCCTATATTTCGACAAAAATCACATTTTTTCGTGATCCTTTGACCACATTCTGAGATTCTTTAATGCAGAATGCACTTTCAAAAAAGTTTTGTTAAATAGTATTTTTTTTCAATTTCACATCTCCAACTATCGAAAACTAAAGAAGAAAACAAAACATGAATTTTACTATTTCGGATCTGTTTTATAGAAAAGAGGAAATTTTGATGAAAAGTAAAAAAAAAATATCTATATATAATTGAAAATTTACTAGTTTGGAAATAATTTGGGATCTATTACAGTTTTCAATTAGAAACGATTTTTATCTACTGCATAAGCTGGTCAGTATCAGGGTTGGCAAGTTTTTGACAGTGTGTGGTTTTATCCGGTTTAAACTGTCATGTCAAAAACCTCGTCAGAAACCTCAAATACTACACTGATCCAGGGCTGCAAAAAAGCCGGCTTTTTCTAGAAAAGACCAGGCCAGCTGGCTTTTTTCCAGTTCATATATCACTATTAATTTTTAATAACTACTTTTGTTAATTTATCTTACAATTATATACTATTTTATATAAATTAAAACTAAAATCTCATGAAATTCATTTAAAATCATATTTTAGATGTCCACTTTTATAGCCAGTAAATAATATATCACAAAAACCTCATAAATAGCCAATATTATTAACAGACATTTATACTATAGATTCAGTGGCATTCCTATGCTTAGTTAAGTTATTTTCATGTTATTATGGTTAAAAATTGTATTCAAATAAATAATATACAAATGATACTGTTTATAAAATAGTACTTTACTTGAACAATGGCTCCTGGCATATGTGAATGTGTTAGTATTATGAATAAAAATAGTCACTTGTTTATGTAAGAAGTTTACAAGGCAGCATTCCACTTTAAAAATAAGAAAATATAAATAATTTTGTCATAGCTTTTATATTTATTTATCTTTCTAAGTACAGTAAATTCTCTGTAAGGCAGACTGAGTAAGATGGAAATTTGTCCTGCTCGAAAAGGTTTTTCAAGTCCTTGTGAATTCATACAGTGTAAAATTTAAAATAAAGAGAGGGAATTTAAAATAAAATTTCAACAAATGGTTTTGTTTGGAACAAGATCAGTGTAGTACTGATATTTAAAATGTAAGTTAAGTGATTGGTATTATATATGGTAAAAATCATTTAAATTATTAAAAAAATATATATATTGCACAAATTTTCTAATAAATATTCTTCTCATCTGTTGATCACAAGAACATTTTTACAATCAATTTACTATATTTTGATTGGCAATTTATTAGATAGTTCATTTTTATAACAACAGTAATTAAACAGTTACTAATTAATAATACATTTCATTTTAAGAATAGTTTTTGTAAAAGAAAAAAAATGTTTTAGTAAAAGCTTGCTTTTTCTTAAAAAAGCCGGCCTTTTTCAAGCGGTTTAAACCAGAAAAAGCCAGCCAGTTTAAACCGGCCCAGCTAAAAGCCAGCAGCCCTGCACAGATCTGTAAAATTTAACATTAAATATCTGTCACACATATTAAACATTAGATGTAATATTAAAAATTCACTATTACTGTATCATATATTATCATTTCTGAAAAAGAAAAAAAAACTGTCATAAATCCGAAAATTTTGCCTGCTTCCAAACTAGCTCAACTAGCAATGCTTCTGTGCTATCAAGCCCTGCTAGCTCAGTATAAATTGAGAGAGTATTTTCTAACTTTGTTTTCGTACAAGCTAAACTTAGAAATCATTTGGGTGTAAATAAATGTGCTAAATTGCTGAGGGGTAAAATTGAACCATATTATTAACTGTACAAAATCATTTTCTTCTGTTTGAACATTCTAAAAAACAGAAATGTTTTATTGCAATTAATTTAATTTTTTTGTAATTATTAAATTACAATAATTAATGTTAAATAAAAAAATACTTAAATCATTATTTTATTTAATGTTTCCTTCTTGCTCTTAAAATATTTTAAAACACATTCCATGTTTTTGACGGTTTAAGCCAGTTTTTGACAGTTTAAATCAGTTTTTGACAGTTTAAACCAGTTTTTGATGCTTGTCATGTCAAAAACCAGTTTCTGACGTCAGAAACCCACCCCTGGCCAGTATATTGGGAATCTTTAACTTGGATAGCCTATATAGTTAAAAATAATTATAATTCCTTTTATGGATTTAAAATTACATCAAATAGGTTTAAATTCACTTCAAACGGTCTAACAAAAAAATGCTGTAGGAGTCGGATTGCTAGCAAATCCAACTCGGCAACCCTTAAATACAGCTAAATTATAGCAATTCTGACCACAAAATTAAACTTATTTGTCAAATTCGATACCTAACTTTCTGTCATTTTAATTTTAGTTTAACAAACACTCTCATTTAAAATTTAAAGTAGATATACACAACCTGTGGCCCACGTGCAGACTTCTATAAAACCAAAAACTTTCTGTGCACGTAATATTGGGTCAAAAACTTTCTGCAAATTAATTTAATGTTGGGTGTAATTCGCATTTTTTGTGCAATTCATGGTCGTGATTTGCATTTTTTAATGTGATTTATGAATGTAATTTGCAGTTTTAGAGCGATTTATGGATGTAAATTGTGTTTTTTATGCGATAATGAATGTAATTTTCATTTTAAGGATTTATGGACGTAATTTGCTATTTTTATACGATTCATGGACTTAATTTGCGTTTTTTGAGTTTTCTGTCAACGAAATTCGTGTTTTTTGATCGATTTATTGACATAATTAGCGTTATTACGCGATTTTATGAACACAATACGCTTTTTAACATGATTCTTGAACATAATTTGTTTTTTTGTTTGCAATTTATGAACGTTATTTGTGTTTTTGAGCGATTTATGGACGTAATTAGCGTTTTTGCACGATTCATGGACTTAACTTGCGTTTTCTGAACGATTCATGAGCGAAATTCGCATTTATTATGCGATTTATGAACGCAATTCGCTATTTTTATGTGATTTATAGACATAATTTGCGTTTCAGCTTTCTGCCGACGAAATATGCGTTTTTTGAGCGATTTATGAACGTAATTCGCGTTTTTTGAGTGATTTATGAACGTAATTTGCGTTTTACTACACGATTCATACACGCAATTCCCATTTTTCATACAATTGCGTAATTCTCGCTTTTTTTACACAATTCATGGTCATAATTCACGTTTTGAGCGATTTGTGGACAAAATTTGCATTTTTTGCGCGATTCATGGACGCAATTCGTGCCTTTTGAGCGAGTCATGGATGTAGTTTGCATTTTTTATGCAATTCATGCACGAAATTCTTATTGTTTTACACGATTCATGGATGGAATTAATGTTTTAAATGCAGTCTTTGGACGAAATTCACGTTTTTCGTGCGGCATTTTGTCGAAATGTTGGATTTTTTTAAACGATTCTTTGTTGGGATGTTTTTTTTTTACACAATTATTTGTCGGAATGCATGTTTTTATGCGATTCTTTATTAAAATTCACAATTTTTTTATTGCATTCGCGTTAACAGTAAATAATTTATTCATAAAATTGAGGGAATATTTTTCTTTTTTGGTACTAAAAAAAAAAAAAAACTTTTTTCTTAAAACTTTCGGCAAATTAATTTAATGTTGGGTGTAATTCGCATTTTTTGCGCAATTCATGGTCGTTATTCACGTTTTTAATGTGATTTATGAATGTAATTTGCAGTTTTAGAGCGATTTATGGACATAATTCGTGTTTTTTATGCGATTAATGAATGTAATTCCCATTTTACAGATTTATGGATATAATTTGCTATTTTTATGCGATTCATGGACTTAATTTGCATTTTTTGAGCTTTCTGTCGACGAAATTCGCGTTTTTTGATCGATTTATTAACGTAATTAGCATTTTTATGCAATTTATGAACACAAAACGCTTTTTTAGCACGATTCTTGAACGTAATTCGCTTTTTTTTTGCAATTTATGAATGTTATTTGTGTTTTTGAGCGATTTATGGATGTAATTAGCATTTTTGCACGATTCATGGACGTAACTTGCGTTTTTTGAGCGATTCATGAGCGTAATTCGCATTTTTTATGCAGTTCATGAATGCTATTCGCATTAATTATGCGATTTATGAACGCAATTCGCTATTTTTATGCGATTTATAGACATAATTTGCGTTTCAGCTTACTGACGATGAAATTTGTATTTTTTGAGCGAATTATGAATGTAATTGGCGTTTTACTACACGATTCATAGACGCAATTTTCGTTTTTCATACAATTGCGTAGTTCTCGCTTTTTTACACAATTCATGGACCTAATTCACGTTTTGTGGACAAAATTTGCGGTTTTTGCACGATTCATGGATGCAATTTGTGCTTTTAGAGCGAGTCATGGGTGTAGTTTGCATTTTTTACACGATTCATGCACGAAATTCGTATTTTTTTACGTGATTCATTGATGGAATTAACGTTTTTAATGCAGTCTTTGGACGAAATTCACGTTTTCCGCGCAGTATTTTGTCGAAATATTGTTTTTTTTTAAACGATTCTTTGTTGGGATGTTTTTTTACACAATTATTTGTCGAAATACATGTTTTTATGTGATTCTTTATTAAAATTCACAATTTTTTCACGACATTCACGATAACAGTAAACAATTTGTTCATAAAATTGAGGGAATATTTTTATTTTTTGGTACTAAAAAAAGAAAAAGAAATACAAAAATAAAAACTGTTTTTTTTCTTTAAACTTTCTGCAAACTTCATAAAACTTTTTGTGCATGGCATGCGTCTATATTATACAACTCTGCCCACGGGTTTCATCAATTTTCAACTGGAAAAAATTGCAATTTTTGTACATATGCCACGGGAAAAAATATAAAATTTCGTCAGTTTACTGCAGGAAAATATAAAATTTTGTCAGTCATTCAAGAATCTTAAATTCCGTTGATCAGACAAGGTGAAATTGTGAATTTCATTGATCAAGTGCACAAAATAAATGAATTTTTTCGATGAGGTTCAGAAAAATCGCAATCTTCATTCATCAGGTATGGCAAAATAGAGATCAAGTGCAAATTTTGCCAAAAAACTTTGGAAAAAGAACAAACAGGAAAATCGGTCTACCAAAAATTGTCAATTTTGCTTCTCACACGCAGAAAGATTGTGGATTTTCTTTACTAGTTTTGTAAAAATAATGAATTTTCTCAATCAGTTTTGCAAAAATTGTCAATTTAGTTTATCACACGTAGAAATATTGTAGATTTTGTTCATTGGCTTCATAAAAATCATGAAGTTTTTCAATTGGCATCTTAAAAATTATGAACTTTTTCGACCAGCTTTATAAAAAATCGCAAATTTTCTCAATCGATATAGGGCAAAATTGGGTAATTTCATTAGCAGCCACTGGCCGGTAGGACTAGTTTTTTAAGTGGCCACTTTCTTTAATCTAGTGGCCACTTTTTTATTTAAAAATAATAAACAGTAAAAATTTTATAAGTATTAATCTAAAACTGAATAGCCCAAACAAATATGTAAATATAAATATATTGGAACAAAATAAAGAATCCTTGATGAAATGCAAGAAAATTTTATTCTCACTATATGAAAAAGTGGCCGGGAGGTGGCCGCTGATAGTTAATTTTTCACTAGCCACTTTTTCTCGTTTACTGGCCCTGTGGCCAGTGCTAATTTTACCCTTTATCAATCGAGTTCGTAAAATTGTGAGTTTTGTTGATCAGACACTGAAAGATAGAGGATTTTCTTAATCAGCTTCACAAAAATTGTGAATTTTCTCAATTGGCTTCACAAAAATTGCGATTTTTATTATGAGAAGCCGAAAAATAGTGAATTTTGCCAATCAGCTAAGTATAAATTACAAATTTCGTTGTTTAGGCATGGAAAAAACATGAATTTTCTCAATCACCTTTTTGTAAATCAAATATTATTGATCAAGGCCTGGAAAATTCACAAATTTTGTTGATCAAGCTCTGAAAAATATTGAATTTTGTCGATTAGCTTTGTAAAAATCACAAATCTTGTCAATCAGATTTGTAAAAATCTTCAATTTCGTAGACCAGCGTTATGAAAATCACAAATTTTGCAGACAAGCTTCTTTAAAAATCGTCCTCCTCATCTCGCATACACTCCTTTGAAGCCATATTTTTATCCGATTACAGGCACAGATTCGAAATTGAATTCTCTCTGTGTTATTGATGTGGTCCTCGTCCCCCCTGACATATTTGTAATTGGTAATTCTCTTGAAAAGGTTGTGCACCACTAAGTTAGAGAAAGTTTAGTTACATTCCTCAACAGCATCTTTTTTTTTTTTTTTTTTCTTTACAACAGTATGTGATTACAGACTTGTGTAAAACCAAAAACTTTCTGTGCACATAATATTGGGTCAAAAACTTTCTGCAAATTTCATGTTGGGTGTAATTCACATTTTTTGTGTAATTCATAGTTGTGATTTACATTTTTTATGTGATTTATGAATGTAATTTGTGTTTTTAGAGCGATTTATGGACGTAATTTGCTATTATGCGATTCATGGATTCATAAGCATTTTTAGAGCTTCCTGTCAATGAAATTCGCAATTTTTGATCGATTTATTGATGTAATTTACATATTTTGAACGTAATTAACTTTTGTACACAATTCTTGGGCGTAATTTGTATTTTTTGAGCAATTTATGGACGTTGCGCATTTTTATGTGATTCATGGACATAATTTGCATTTTTTGAGCGATTCATGAACGCAATTCGCTTTTATTATACTTTTATTTTGCAATTTATGAATGCAATTCGCTATTTTTAAGCAATTTAAAGACATAGTTTGCGTTTCAGCTTTCTGCCGACGAAATTCACATTTTTTTGAGTGATATATGAACATAATTCACGTTTTACTGCACGATTCATAGACGTAATTTGCGTTTTTCATACAATTTATGAACTTAATTCTCACTTTTTTTTACATGTTTTATGGACGTAATTCATTTTTTGAGCGATTTGTGGATATGATTTGCGTTTTTTACACGATTCATGGATGCAAATCACATTTTTTGAGCGAATCATGGATGTAGTTTGCATTCTTTACGCGATTCATAAACATAATTCGTATTTTTTATGCGATTCATTGATGAAACTTTCTTTTTTAACGCAGTCTTTGAACAAAATTCACATTTTTTACTCAGCCTTTGGACGAAATTCCCGTTCTTTGCATGGTATTTTGTCGAAATATTGGTTTTTCTAAACGATTCTTTGTTGAGATACATGTTTTTTATTAAGTTATTTGTCGAAATGCATGTTTTCAAAATTCTTCATTAAAATTCACAATTTTTTGACGACATTTGCGTTAACAGTAAATAATTTGTTCATAAAATTGAGGGAATATTTTTTGGTACTAAAAAGAAAAAATACAAAAATAAAAATTGTTTCTTAAAATTATTTTGCAAACTTCATAAAATTTTCTGCACTGGGCGTGTGTCAATATTATACAACTCTGTGTATGTACAACCTTTTTTGTTTTGAAATTAACTCTATCACTTCAATTTGTAAATAGTAATAAACAGAGCTGTCTTCACAATTCTTAAAGTATTGTGAAATTTGTCAATTACATAAAGTTATTTTAAGGTATTAACATATTTATCAAAAATATAAACATTGAAACAGCTCTTAGTATACATAGGTTTTCAAAAAAAAAAATTAAAAAAAAAGAGAGAAACTTTAGTTTTATATTAAGCAAATTACTTATAAATAAAGGAAATATTTTTTGACTCGCATATTGTAAACACCACATATTTATTTTGATTTAAACAATAGAGAAAAAAGAAAATAAATTACTTACTGGTGAAATGGTAATCCAATTTTATATCAAGCTATAATGCTTCTTAAATAAAAAATATGTTTTATTATTTAATGTATAGTGTTCCCTCTAGAATATTTTTTACCATATGCAGTGCCTACCCTTCTTTAAATTGGCACCCCTACCATTTTCAAAATAGTGAAATCCACTTTGCTATTTCACCTATGCAAAGACACCCACTTGCTAACCTTAATCTAGGAGAATTTTTTTTAAATATCTCATTTGCAATTCCAGAAATTTAAATGATTTTGTTTCCATTGGGTAACTGATCTCTACAATAGCTTCTTCCTTTACTTTATCGATTTTTTTAAAAATGAGGTAGTTATACTTATTTTCAGACAGAAAAAAAAAAAAAAAAAAAAAAAAAAAAAAAAAAAAAAAAAAACCCTGCAAACAAAGTGGAAAAACTAAAAAATGAGCCTCGTAGATTGACTTCAGCTAGCATAAACAATCATTTAAAAATATGGAAATACAAACAAAATATCAGGAAATACAAACAAAAAGACAGATGTAGCTCGGTGCATAATTTTACTTACGGCTACATATATAGATACACATTCTAAAAAAAAAAAAAAAAAAAAATCAAAGAAGTTTACACATCAAACGGATTATGAACAATAAATACTACACGAACGCCAGTAATACTATTAATGCGCCGATAAATCAAGCTTAGGGCATAAATTTACAATTGTATCTAAATGTGATTCTATTCAAATAGTAATTAAAGAGAAAGTATATGAAAATAATAATTAAAGAAAGCCGAATCAGAACGGAAAAAGGCGAGACGCGAGTGTCACATGTGCTAGTCATGTAAACATAAGCTACCAAGAGATCGTAAGTTGAGTAGTTTTATGTCTTCTATAATCGTGGGAAAGCAGAGAGCTTTTTCGTTGTTTAGTGAAACGAGATTGGCCAATCAGAGGCCAGTATCTTCATGATCTCTTAGTTCTTGGTAAAACTGCAGGGTTTTGATTGGTCGACCTCGTTTCGCTAACCACGAAAGTTAGAAATCAGCTTCAATTAGGTAAATAATAATAAAATTTTAAAATGTAAATTTAAAATGAACTATTTAATGAGAATTATTGTTTTTTTTTATTTGTTTTTATGAAGTAAAAGTAATTTTCATAAAAACTGGAAGTCATTTCTGCGGAAAGTGGGTTCCGATGTCCATCAAACGACTTTTTTTTTTTTTTTTTTTTTTTTTTTTACGGAAATTTCAAAAAAAGGAAACGAGAAATTTTCGATAAGGAGAGAAGGGGGGACATGGGAGAGTAATTACTCCTCCCTAAGTTTTGAAAACATAATAAAATTCATTCTTTGCGAGTGGCTAAAAGAAAAAAAAAAAAAAAAAAAAAAAAAAAAAGGAAAAAAAAGAAAAGAAAGAAAGAAAGAATTTTTTGTTAAAAATGAGGGGGGGGGGGAGATTATGGGAAGTCATCTCTGCCCCCCCCCTCTCCTAGATTTTTCAAGTTAAGTTACACAATTTTCTTTTTCTTCTGTTTTGAAAAGCATAGAAAAATTTATTATTTGCGAGTATCTTCAAAATTAAGGAATCAAAAATTTCCCGCTAAAATTGGGGGGGGGGGAGGGTAGTGATTGCATTTCTTAGATTTTGAAAGTTACTTAAAGAGGGACTGAAAAATGTCAGTTGGGTGGGAGAAGAGATACGCTCATGCCTAAATTTTTTAAAAATTATTTTTTTTTATTTATTTATTTATTTTTTTTTTTTTTTTGTATTTGTATTTTTTGAGTAACGAAATAAAGTAGGAACTAATAAATTTTTCACTAAGGAAGTGGGTGGATGCGATGAAAAATCTCTCCTTCGATTTTGAAACATAACTGAGTTTATTTTTCTTCGATTAAAATCTATGAATTTACCGGACGATAAGTTATACTGGAAATACATCAGAAAATGTATTTCTAAATTAATGGTTGGATAAAAACTTCAAATTTACTGCAGTATTTCTGAGGTTATAAAGTCTCATATATTTTTTTATTTATAATTATAAAATGACTTCATAAGAACTACAGTGTTTTTAAAGTTAACAGCTCACAGTATATTTAAAATAAATTACTGCAAAATCGCCTCAAATTAACTTTAAAATAACTATAGTGATTTTATAGTTGAGATTTCAATGTAGAGAATTTATAGTTAACTTTAAAAAAACCTCAAAAATACTTTACTTCTTCAAAAAAACTACAGTTCATTTTTAGCTGGGGAATGGTGGATATTTTGAAAAGATTATGTTCTGATTGCAAAGAATGCTTGATTTAACATTTTTCTTGCTTTAAATTGCTTGGTTTGAATGAGATTTTGGGCAGGCAATGCCATATTTTAAAGTTTTTTGGAACAAAATTTTGGAATTTCAGAAATTTCAAAAATTTAGTTCTAAAAATATGGCTAAGTACCCCGAAAAACTCGTTCTCTACAAGCAATCTAAAGCAAGAAAAACGTTAAGTCGAGAATTCTTTGCTATCAGAACATAATCTTTTCAAAATATTCACCGTTCGAAACTTTAGTATAACATTTTTACAGCATACCTAATAAAGAAACCGTTTACCGCATAGTCTATCGATTTTTGTTTTTGAGAAATTTAAATTTGAAGTCAGGGTGTTATTTGCTGGGCACTCTGTACATACATTATAAACTTTAAATTTGAAACAGCAATTATTAAACGAAAGTAATTAAAAATGAGATTTAAGATAAGATCCAAACATTTATGTCGAAAATGTGTGTAAATTAAAATAAAATATAGATGTCGCTCCAAGTTTTGGCACTTCCCATTTGTGAAGTGAAGTGAAATCACTCATATATATATATTTTGTGTGAACCATCGTATGTGTATGAAAATGTAAGCTTAAAGAATGAGCTTAAAAATGAAGCTCAAAATCTTTATGTTCTATCCTTAAAATGTAGGAGAGATCCTTAAAATATCTTGGAATATGTTGTCAAGAATAAGAATAAAAAGTGTTCATCATTTGATTGCAGCTTACTGGAAATAAAATATCATCAGAATATTTAATGTATCGGGCATGGCGCTAACCCAGAAGGATTACGAAAATTTATAAATGAAGTTTTAAATAAAATTCAATACACATATGTATGTTAAAAAGAAATAGGAAAAAATATCATGATTATATTACAATGATATAGTATGATATATTTTACAATGATATAAAACTCTAAAATTAGCTTTATAGTGAACATAGTAAAATAAACTTTATTTTTAAATTGTTCTAAAAGTAAAATTCTGCTCTAATGCCAAATTTTTATATTAGCAATACCTGTACAGAAAACAATGCTAATTACAAGTTTAAAAATACAGCTAACTCAGAACCCTATAAATGAAAAAAAAAAAACCTTATGTTACAGTTTTTTAATAATTAAAGGACCAAGGTTAATTATATGTAAACGCAATACTTTTTGGAAGGTTAAAAACTATAGTTAATTGCTTAATATCAGCTAAAATTTTACTAACAAACAATCTTTTTGCTGAGAACGTGACTTATAAACCGTTCTACTCAGCATCGAACATTTAAAAATATGTTCTTCAATTAACAGACTATCCTTAATGAGATAAACAGGTGAATAACTCCCGCATATAGAGGATGGGATCAGGTAAGGATAATTCGTGACAAGCTACCTTAATGGAATCTGCTACAACCTATTTTTATCTGTCGTAAACTTAAAACTGAGGGAAAAATAATTTTTTAAAAGATTTTCAATCGATATGAAATAAGGCATTGTTTAATTAGAGTAGGATATGAAATCATGGTGTATAAAGTAATTCGGCTGCACCATTTTGTTCTGGATTTTATGCATCAAACAAATAAACTATTAAATGTGTGAACGTTAATTTTTTTCCCTTTGTCTTTTAAACTTGCATAAAAAGTATTTCATTCATTGTGTAAATAAATATTTAAAAAGCCCCTTTTTAATTTTTTTTTAGGTTTTCTGATTTGTAAAATGGTAGCGAAGAAATTTTATGCATGCATTGTTTAATAATATCATTTTTAACACAAAGTTTATGTATATATACTTTACGTGCTTTCTATATTCTAAGTTTATAATATTATCAAAATAGAGAGATATTTTAGATCAATGAGAAAGCCTCTTCATAAAGTAAACTTTATTTTTACATTTTTCTAACAGCAAAATTCTTCTATATTACAAACTTTCTATAAAAGTAATACCTGTCCGGAAAACAATGCTAATTACAAGTTTAAAAATGCAGCTAATTCTGAACACTTAAAGAAAAAAAATGTTCTTCTCTTATGTCACATTTTTTTTTTTTAATAATTAAAGGACCAAGATTAATTGTATGTAAACGCAACATTTTTGGAAGGTTAAAAAATATAGCTAATTGCTTAATTTCAGCTGAAATTTTACTAACAAATAATCTTTTGCTAAGAACGTGACTTATTAACCGTTCTACTCAGCATCGAACATTTAAAAATATGTTCTTCAATTAACAGACTGCCCTTAATGAGATAAACAGGTGAATAACTCCCGCTCATAGAGGATGGGATCAGGGGAGGATAATTCGTGACAAGGTACCTTAATGGAATCTACTACAACCTATTTTTATCTGTCGTAAATTTAAAACTGTGGGGAAAATAATTTTTTAAAAGGTTTTCAATCGATATTAAATAACGCATTGTTTAATTAGAGTGTGATGTGAAATTATGGTGTATAATTAATTCATTCGGCTGCACCCTTTTGTTCTGGATTTTATGCATAAAAAAAATAAACTATTATTTCTTGTGAACGTTATCTTACTTCTTTTCTCTTTTTTAACTAGCAAAAAAAATCATTATATAAATCAATAAATAGATAAAAAGTAGCATTTTTAAAAGATTCTTTCAAATTTTCTCATTTGTAAAGTGGTAGTGATGAAATTTTATGCATGCAGTATGTAATAACAATTTTTTTTAATATACAGGGTGTCCAGCAAATAACACCCTGATTTCAAATTTAAATTTCTCAAAAACAAAAATCGATAGAACTATGCGGTAAACGGTTTCTTTATTAGGTAAGCTGTAAAAATTTTATACTAAATTTTCGAACGGTGAATATTTTGAAAAGATTATGCTCTGATTGCAAAGAATGCTCGACTTGACGTTTTTCTTTCTTTAGATTGCTTGTAGAGAACGAGTCTTTCGGGGTACTTAGCCATATTTTTAGAACAAAATTTTTGAAATTTCTGAAATTCCAAAATTTTGTTCCAAAAAACTTTAAAATATGGCGTTGTCCGCCCAAAATCTCATTCAAATCAAGCAATTTAAAGCAAGAAAAATGTTAAGTCAAGCATTCTTTGCAATCAGAACATAATCTTTTCAAAATATCCACCCTTCGAAACTTCTGTATAACATTTTTACAGCTTTCCTAATAATCAAACCGATTACCGCATAATTCTATCGATATTTGTTTTTGAGAAATTTAAATTTGAAATCAGTGTGTTATTTGCTGGACACCCTGTACTTATGTGTGGTGTATGCGTTACGTATGTCAATTTTATTATTATTATTATTATTATTATTATTATTATTAAATTCTAAGTTTTGAATTTTATGAAAGTAGCGAGATTATTTTAAAATTTTTATTTTTTAAATTTTAATTTTTTATAAGATTTTTTATTTAATTCTTTATAATAATTTAAAAATATAAATAATCTAAATTATTTATATTTTTAGATTATTATTCAAGGAAATGAGAAAGCCTCTTCACAGCAAACTAATTTTATGTGTCTTTAATTTAAAATGCGGGAAAAATAATTTAAAAAAGGATTTTAATCCTATTAAAAATACATTATTTAATTAGAATGCGGATCATGAAATCATGATGTGTAAGTAATTTGGCTGCACTACTATCGTTATGTATCTAATAAAATGAAAATACTAATTGTTCTGAGTTTTATTATTTTTATTATTATTATTTTCTTAACTAGCGATAAAATGTATTTTAGTTCTTATGTAACTAAATAAATAGATAAAAAATATATATTTTTTTTAATTCTTTCAAATTGCGAATTTATAAAGTGGTAAAGATGAAATTTTATGCATGCATTATTTAATAATATCATTTTAAATTTCTCTTTATATATGCGCTAGGTGTGTCTAAATAAATTTCTTATATTCTAATGTTATCAATTTTATTAAGGTAGCAAACTACTTTAAGAAAATGAGAACGTATCTCCGCTTCAGCCAGATTTCATCTGCCTTAAATTTAAAATTGTGGGAAAAATAATTTTTAAAAGCTTTTCAAGTTTTATGAAATAACACTTGAAATACGAAATCATTATGCGTACATAATTCATCTCCAAAATTATGTTTTGTATTTTGTGTATTTTATAATATGAACTATTGTTCTCAGCGTTAGCGATTTTTATGAAATAAATATATAAATAAATAAACAAATAAAAAGTGTATTTTTTTCTCTTTGTGATCAAATTTGCACATTTGTGAAGTGGTAGATATGATTAAATTTTGTGAATTGATGCTTCAATGATATCATTATGAATTTATTCCGGGTGAAAAAAATTTGACTGATGGATTTTAAAATTCATTAAAAATAATTAATATATTAAATTATTTCATATAATTATATTATATGAATTATATTATATAATATAATAATTAATATATTAAATTCATTAATATATTAAAAAAATTCATATTTGAGATTTATGTATGATATTAGGAATTTTTACTGTGGTTCTTGATTTTAGTTCGAATTCCAAACAATAGATGACACTGAGAGCAATAGATGCTCAGTCTAGATCTGATTTTTGGTACTTCGGGATTCATTCAGTAGATTTCAATCTCTCTCTTTTTTTTTTTTTTTTTTTTTTTCACATGGAAGAAAAGAGAGGCCAAAAAATCGAATCTGGATTGAACTTGTTATCGCTCAGTACCATTTATCGCTTTTATTTGTAACTAAAATTGAGAACTACAGCATAAAAACTTCTGGCATCTTACATAACACTCCTGCAATTTTTTTTTATAAATACCTTTCGCCGTTTGCAAGTTACTGAATTTTAAAACCCAACAGTCTTTTTTGGGACACCCGGTATGTGTGTAAAAAAATTATTTACTATATTTTAAGTTTAGTTTTAATGCAATAGAGTGATCTTACCAGTACAGCATATATTTTCTGATGTAAACTGAAAAGTAGACAAGAAATAATTTTAAAAATGTGTGTAATCGATATTAAGTAATACACTGTTACATTAGAATAGGATATGACAATACCATGTGCCAGTGATTGGGCTGCACCATTTTGTTGAGTATTTTAAATAGCAAATAAAATAAACTATTAATTGTTCAGAGTATTAATAATTTTATCATTTGTCCTCTTAACTAATAACAAAAATAGTGTATTTATTATGTAAATAAATAAAACAGTCATTTTTTCAAAGCCTTAACTATTCTGAATTTGTAAAGTAGTAGAGTGATTAGTCCCCTGAGTCTCGTTGAAACGAGATTTTGCTGTATAGTATGTGTGTACATAAATGTGTATATAAAAAAATTTCTTATATTATTAGTTTAGAATTTTATCAAAATAGAAAACTACTTTAGTGGAATAAAATAATCTTACCACAATAAATTATTTTACATGTCGTAAAATTAAAAGCAACCAGGAATATTTTTAAAATGCTTTCAATCCATTTTAAATAACGTATTGCTTAATTATAAGAAAAATGTGAAATTATAATGAAATTTCGTTTCTTTATTTTGCTACATATTGCATTATTTTTTACATATTTCACAGCATAAACTATTAATTGCTCTGTACTTTAACTATCTTTATTTTTGTTCGTTTTAATCTAGCAGTAAAAAATAATGATATTGTTAAGCAAGTAAATAAATAAAACAAATTTCATTTTCTAAAGCTTTGTTCAAAAGTGCTGGTTTCTTTAAGTGTTAGAATTAATTAAATTTTATGAATGCATATCTAAATTGTTTATTTTTTTTTAACATATACTTTGTATATGCGTGTAAATAAAATTTTCTCTTTCCCAAATTTTGAATTTTATTATCAGAACTCTGTTGCTAGACTATTTTAATAGAATGGGAAAATTTCTCTACTGAAATTAATTTTTATCTACTGTAAAATTAAAAGTGTGAGAAAATTAATTTAAAAAAGGTTTTCAAAAGGTCTTTTTGTCTTTGTTAATTAACAATAAAGGAAATTGGCATTCTATATTAGAAAAATATTGTTTCTAAAACATTGTTCGAAATTGTTGCTTTTTTGAATATTTGAGATACTTAAATTTTATGGATGTGTGGGTGATTAATAATGCTTTTAATATATATATGTGATATGTATCAGTGTATAAGTTACACTTTTTATAATTCTAAATTTTGAATTTTACTGCTGTATTAAGCTTAACACTTTTGGATCTGGTGTATTATTAATTTTACATGTATTTTTATTGAGTATTATTTTATCTCAAAAATTACTTAGTTACTTTCACCATATAGAAAAGATGTGATTATATCTTTTTTATCAGGACTTCATTTATGTTTTGACATTTCAAAGTAACCTTCTCTCACTATTTTTACTGTAAACAAATTAATATCACAGTGCTATTACATCAACTAATTATGTTATGAAGGTATTTCTTTATACAAAAAATATCTTTTTAAATATATCTTTAAGGTGCAACACTAATCACAGAAAAAGACCCGGATGGTAATGTAAAGTCTATAAGAGCGTTCTCTTTTCAAACATCTTGCTAAACTTTTAATATTTTTACAAGATTTTTTTTTCTTGCATAGGGTAGTTGAGGACGATCTACAACCGGCCTAGCTTTTACTTTTTCGATTTTGGTTATATATTTTTCAAATTATGCTAGTTTCAATTTCAGAACCGGTTTAAACCGGTTTTGAAAGTTAAAGTATTTAAAAAAAATCTGAAATCAAAATTGAAAAAGTAAAAACTAGGCCGATTGTAGATCGTCCTCAGCTAGTTTATGCGAAAAAAATCATGTAATAATATTAAAATTTGAGTGAGACGTTTGAAAAGAACGCCCCCATAGACTTTACATTATCATCCGGGTCTTTTTCAATGACTATTGCGAGGCCTTAACCAAGATGTGATATACATTGTCGTAAGAGAATTTGGTACTTACGTATTAACATCACCACAGCAGAACTTGCGAAAATGCGCCAATAAAGAGAAATCTTGTTTTTTAGCACGCGCACGCAATTATATTTTGAATTCTTTGTTCCCTTGTTGTTTGATGATTTTCGACACCATTTTTTAGTACTTTAGTGCTTTTTTTTCTTAATTTTTGACATCATATTTTTGTGTGCGTGCGAACAACAAGATTGCTCTATATTGGCACAGTAGAGCAACTTCAGCTGCGGTGGTGTTAATACGCAAGTACCGAGGATTCAAACTTTCCTCAGTGACATACGTCCTATTTTCTGACCAGTTGCAAATGATTAGAAAATTACTCGCTGTAAACTCTAATGTTGGCCTTCTCTGATTCTTTTTACTGTAACCATAATAATTCACAGTGATGTTATAGGGTAATCCGGAAAATTCTGCGGTATACTTTTATTCAGATAATGGCGTACATTATTAAAAAAAAAATTTAAATCGAAAATTATGGAGAAAATATAGTATTAAAGGATTCAAATTTTATATTTAAAAAAATATATGCATATATACAGAATTTTTTGGATGACCTAATACAACACATTAAAATCCTTTTTAAAAAGTATCTTTAAAAAATTTGATTTATTTTTACTCTACAATAAATTCTACAAACCTTGCAAAAAAAAAAAAAAAAAAAAAAAAAAAAAAAAAAAAAAAAAAAAACAGAGCTTTAATTTTTATTTTTCAATTCTTGTATAAATTTTTGACGTTTCACGATGCAGATAAAATGAAAGTCTTTCCTTTATCCTATTAGAGAACTAAAAATAGCTGAAATTAATAAAAACTGTGAACATTTCCGTACATTATTTTTGTCCCGCTGGATGGCATCTTTCCAGATTCGTTAGTCTCACATTAAAAAGCAATTTGTAAACGCCAGAGCCTAAACAACTAAAACGTTTCATATCATTCGTGAATTTGTCCTCCGTTGCAGACGAATTGAAAATAGAAATTTAACGTCGCTTAAATTGGGTGATTATCTCTAAATAATTATCAAAAATGAAATTTTATTTTGAATGATAGGTTTCGAAATATGGCCATATTTTTAAGAAGTTTGTTTAGCAGACAATGTGACATGTTTTAATTTTTCTAACTTTCTATTGGCTTGAAAATAAAAATGTATATATATATATTTTAATAAATTGAATGTATCAAAATTAATATAACATAGGCGAGGTTTTTTTTTTTTTTTTTTTTTTTTTTTTTTTTTTTTTTTTTTTTTTTTTTGCGAAAAAAAAATTTTCGGTATTTTTATATTAGTTAACCCCAAATCTCGCCAATAATGTCGTTTTTTTTCTTTCTCGTGATAGCTCTTTTTTGAACAAGTATATAAATCAGAATGATGCTTTGGTGTTTAAATAAAATATCTTTGTGTATGGTTTTATTTCTTATTATTTTTGTTGTTTTTAGTGTTGAATTCTTGTCTTTTTTTCCCATATTATGTCTGAATTGCGTGAACGTGAATTCGTATATTTTAAATGCATATAATGTATTTTACACATATTTACGTACATGTATTTAACATTGGAATTGTAGCATACACATATTTATAAGTAATTTGTTAGGCTTACATTAAAAATCAATTTGCAAAAGCCAGAAGCTGAACAACAAAAATATTTCATATCATTCGCAAATTTGTCCTACATTTCAGACGAATTGAAAATAGAAATTTACGTCGCTTAAATTGGGTGATTATCTCTAAATAATTATCAAAAATGAAATTTTATTTTGAATGATAGTTTTCGAAATATGGTCAAATTTTTAAGAAGTTAGTTTAATCTACGTAAATAACAGATTATATGACATATTTTGATTTTCCTGACTTTCTATTAGCCTGAAAATAAAAATTTTCTTCTTTTTAAATAAAGTGGTAGAATTTCCATACGTTGACCACCCAAAGGACTGTAACTAAGTGGTCAACTTAGGTAATATTTAGTACAATGTTAGAAAAAACTTTAGAAAGTTTTTTTTTTTCATTCGTACCATTAGCTATTTTATTTTAACATGTGTAAATTATAAAAGATGCTTTGATATTTAAATAAAATAACTTTTTATATGATTTTATCTCTTATTTAAAATTTTATTATACATATTTTTCATTATTGTCTTTCTCTTTCTCCTTCTCTCTCTCTCTCTCTCTCTTTTTTTTTTTTTTTTTTTTTTTTTTTGTATTTAAGCAGAAATGATTGAAAGGCGTATACTTTAAATGTATATAATGAGCTTTTACTTATATTTGCGTACATGTATTTAAAATTACATTTATAACCTACACATATTTATTTTAAATAATTCGTTAGGCTTAAATTAAAAAGAAATTTCTAACACCAGAGCCTAAACAACTGAAGTAGAAGACAGAGAAGAATAGAGTTAGGTCACATAAACGAAACCCTAAGAAGGAACTCTATACGTATTATATATGTTACAATATATTTCTATTTATGAAGAATTACATAAGGTTTTTAAAAAGGCAGCATTAATTAGATTTTAACAAATCTCGAAAAAAAAAATATATATGAACAGATTTTAAATTTTAATTTCAATTTAATCTGGCTAAATAGATGTACCAAATTTAAACTTTTAAAATTTCATGAAATATTTGATTAAATTTTAGTAATACAAACAATAAAAGTAGTCTAACGCATGTAAATCCGTTACACTTATTTTACATTAGAGGAAATATGTTAGCTTATAAAAGTTCAATGTTAAACAATAAAATTTTATTAATCTCTGTAAAATAATAATTTCCAAAATACGAAGGCATTTAAAAACGTTCTTTTCAATTTTATCTGAGAGCATAACTGGCTCTGCAATTTAATTCATTAAAAAATTGTTTTTTTACAAAATATTTGCATTAAAAAGAAAAAAATACCTAGGCATATAACATATGTGTATTGAATATTTTATAGTCAACTTTACATTTTGACGCAGACAGCGTAAAATATTAATATTTTGTAAATTATAATCCCTGAAACGATTTGTACTTCACAACTTTTGTTTCGTTTTAAAATATCTAGATAATTTCTCTGACAGTTTGGATTTAGAAATTTAAAAAATAAGTTATAAACTGTTGGATTAACATTTTCCGAATAGAGAGAAAAAAAAAATAGAAATATAAGTAAATAAAATCTACGAGGGCATTAAATTCTGCTCAAAAATAATTTAACTATCGAGTAAACATGCATATGTTCGGATATTTAACCCATTAGTGCCTAGCGTCCCTTTTTAGGGACGCTTCAAAAGGTGCATTCAGCACTGTTTTTGACACCGGTAAAAAAGAAAAGCAATAATTATTTTATTTAAATGATGCATTTTCGTGATTAATGAACTAAACTTAAATCTTCTAAAAATAGTGGTGCCAATCAAATAAAATTTACGCAAAAGATACTGGGCACGAATGGGTTAAATTAATATCCAATTTTTTAATCGGATATTAAATTATACCAGGTATGAAAAATTTACTGATAAATTTTGAATTTTAATAACTTGCAGACAGTAATAAATATTTAAAAAATTCTTGTAGTACTGTTATGTAGAATGTTAGAAGTTTTTATGCTGCGATTTTTAATTGTAGTTACAAATAGTAGAGATAGATGGCGCTGCAAGCAATAACTGCTACCTTCAGACGCGATTTTTTTCAAATCCGTTTTTTGTTTCAATTTCGACTTTTCTTCAAATTTGGGTCTAGATTGAAGACCTGTTGCTCTGAGTTCCATCTCGTTTAAAAACGAACTAAAAATCAAAAATCGCAGTAAATTAAAAAAAAAAAAAGGTATTACTTTTTTATCCCGTTGACCAATTTCGCCAAGTTATACAAATCGCCAAACTAATAGACAAATTATACATAGTGACATAATTTTTATTTTACCCAGCTAAAAATGAACTCTAGTGAAACTGCAAAGAAAATGCAGTTGCGAAACTGTGGTGATTTGGCACAAATCACTGCAGTTTTTTCGAAGTCAACAACTACAAAATCACTACAGTGAAAGTGTAGTTCATAACTGCACATTTTCTGCAGTGAATTTGAAGTTAAATGCCCCTCCCACCCAAAAAAATTGGCTCTGCTGGCGCCATCTATTGACCATACTGGTAAGCTTCCTTTTTAACATTTCAAAGGCAGATTTTGACTGTGGAAACAGTTGTACTCGAACTGACGATCCCAGGTACAGGAGAGACACGCTTTGACCACTTGCCCGTTGAGACTTATGTGGTTAGTGTTGTGCGAGGTATAAAGGGGAGGCATTTCAATTAAAGGTTATTTGTTGCAAAAGCTGAATGGCAGGCAGAAAAATTGGATGTTTTAAAGTGCTTTTATTTTATTATTTATTTATTTATTGTAATTCGTTTATATGGGCACGTATTTTAAAAGCAATTTAATATTAAATGAATTAAACAAATACTTTAGCGAATAAGCTAAAGCAGATGAATTGGTTTTTCTTCTGAATTTAAAAATCAGTAAATATTTAATAAAATTTTATTTTTAGGCTAATTGAGAAAATAATAATTTTTTTATTATGAATTATAATGTAATTACATGCATTGTGTTAATTTTATAAAATATATTTTTTTGACATGGAAGTACTTACTTTAATAAATTATGGGTCGGTAATTAATATTTTTTACTTAGAATAAAAATTCATTTTATGTCGTTTAATGATACGGTAAAACATATTTTTTATTATTGTGTTAGAATAATAATTTGTTATTTATAAACATTTTTTAATTTAAAAATTAAATATATATGTATTTTCTTTTTTTTCTTTTTCATAGTGAGTTTTTTAAATAGGGAATATTTCTGAATCTTTCTTGCAAATTAAAAAAAAATAAATAAACGAATTTTAGAGGTTTTTCTGACAATATAATTTTTTTAGGAATTATAATGTAATTAAATGTGTTAATTTAAGAAATATATATTTGTAAAAAGGAAAAATTAATTTTATAAAATAAGAATATAATATTGTGTTAGAATAATAATTTGTTATTTATAAACATTTTTTAATTTAAAAATTAAATAAAAATAATATATATATATATATATATATATATATATATATATATATATATATATATATATATATATATATATATATATTTTTTTTTTTTTTTTTTTTTTTTTTTTTTTTTTTTGTAGTGAGTTTTTTAAATGGGGAACATTTCTGAATCTTTCTTGCAAATTAAAAAAAATAAACGAATTTTAGAGGTTTTTCTGATAATATAATTTTTTTAGGAATTATAATGTAATTAAATGTGTTAATTTAAGAAATATATATTTGTAAAAAGGAAAAATTAATTTTATAAAATAAGAGGTTCATAATTAATAACTTTAAATTAGAATAAGGACTCATTTGGTTTCATTTGTTAGAATAATAATTTGATAATTTCTTATTTATAAACATTTTTTAATTTAAAAATTAAATAAAATTAATATATATATATATATATTGATAGTGAGTTTTTTAAATGGGGAATATTTCTGAATCTTTCTTGCAAATAAAAAAAAAATACACGAATTTTAGAAGTTTTTCTGATAATATAATTTTTTTAGGAATTATAATGTAATTAAATGTGTTAATTTAAGAAATATATATTTGTAAAAAGGATAAATTAATTTTATAAAATAAGAATATAATATTGTGTTAGAATAATAATTTGTTATTTATAAACATTTTTTAATTTAAAAATTAAATAAAAATAATGTATATATATATATATATTTGTAGTGAGTTTTTTAAATGGGGAATATTTCTGAATCTTTCTTGCAAATTAAAAAAAAATAAACGAATTTTAGAGGTTTTTCTGATAATATAATTTTTTTAGGAATTATAATGTAATTAAATGTGTTAATTTAAGAAATATATATTTGTAAAAAGGAAAAATTAAATTTAAAAATAAGAAGTTCATAATTAATAACTTTGAATTAGAATAAGGACTCGTTTTATGTCAGTTTTATTTTTTAATGTAGCATATGTTTTTAATGGTTATGTAGATATATTTGATTAACTTATCTACATTTTTATCTAAAAGTAAAATAGAAACATTAATTTAATTTTCTTCTTTTTTTTCTTTGGTAAATATTTTTTACAAAGGGAAATTTCTGATTTTTTTTAATATAAAAAATGACTAGATTTTTCAATACATTTATGACTTGTAAAATAATTTTAAACACTTTTAATAATTTAATATTTGCATGAAATAAGAAACTTTGATGTGCTTTTAAAATGAATACATAATTAGAAAATACACTTCAATTAACTGATGAAGTATTTTTTTTTTTTCTACGATTCATTAAGTTTAGATCGAATAATAATTTTAAAGAGCGATTTAAAAAATTATTTGATGATTCAAATATTTGTATGTCGATTTCAAAATGAAGTAATAGTAAATTAATTGCAAGTAATTTTCAGTTATGAAGATGGAGATGTATAGGGGCAGGAAGCAGAGGAGCTCGTTGGATTTTAAAATTTAATTAAATAAATTTCCTCTTTTTTTTTCAAAAAAATAATGTAAATTTTTCGAATAACTTAGAAAGAAAGAAAAAGAAATTTTCAATTAAGGAGGGGGTTGTAGACTCATTGCCCCTCCCTGGATTTTGAAATTTAATTAGCAATTTTTCCTCCAATTTACAAAAGCATAATAAAATTTATTCTTTTAGTGTGATTTAAATAAAGAAAAGAAGAATTTTCCGTGAGGGGTGGGGGAATAGATGAGCCATTTTCCCTCACTCGATTTTGAAATTTAACTAATTTTTTTCTCCGATTTTTGAAAAAAATGCTAAAATTCAATCTTTTTCTTTAGCTTAAAGTATAAGAACTAAGAATTTTCTGTTAGGGGGAGGAAGGTAGAGGAAAGTATTTGCCCCTTCCTAAATTAAAAAAAATATATATATACATTAACAAAATTTTTCTTTTCTGATATTTTCAAAAGCATAGTAAAATGTATAATTTTCAAGAAATTTACAATAAAAAGTAACAAGAAATTTCGCATTAAGGGGCTGGTGAGTGAAAGGCCCATTGTCCCTCATAACTTTTGAAACTTAATATATTTTTTCTCTGATTTTGATAAACCTCGCAAAATTTATTCCTTTAGAGTAACTTTAAATAAAGGAACTAAGAAATTTCCGTTGTATGCAGGGGGCACAGGTAGTCACTACCCCTCACTGGATTTTAAAATGTAATTTAGTGAAATTAATTTTTTTTCCTCTTAGCTTAAAATAATAATGGAACTAAGAATTTTAAGTTAAGGGGAAGGAAGCATAGATAGGGACGCCCATGTCTGAATTAAAAAAAAAAAAGAAATGGATTTTAATGTATTAAAACTTGTAATTTCCAAGTAACAAAACAAAGTAGGAACTAATAAATTTTTTACTACGGAAGTGGTTCGATGGGATGAGAAATCCCTAGTTCGATTTTGAAGTATATTTGAAATTATTTTTCTCCGATTAAATTCTGTGAATTTATCGGACAATAACTACAGTTATACGAGAGATGCATCGGAAATGTACTTCTAAATTAATGGTTGGATAATAACTTCAAATTCACTGCAGTGATTCTACGGTTATAAAGTCTTATATATTTTTTAATTTTTGATTATAAAATGACTTTATAAAAACTACAGTGTTTTCAAAGTTAATAACGCACAGAATGTTTAAAATAAATTACTGCAAAATCAGCTTTAATTAACTACAAAATAACTGAAGTGATTTTATAGTTGAGATTGAACTACAGAAAGACTAGAGAAATTTTAGAAAAACCTCAAAAACACTTCACTTCTACAAAAAAACTGCAGTTCATTTTTAGCTGGGTATATAACGAAAAAACAAATAATTAGTAGAATATTAATAAAAAGTCGAAATAAAAATCACTTAATGACATTTTAAACACGTAAATCGTATTTAATGTCATTGAATGTGACATTCACGATCATCCATTGTTGGCATTTATATAGTTTGGCGATAATTTTTTGGTCGATGGGATATCCTAGTAGTAGCAATAAATAAATAAATAAATAAATAAATAACTCCTGACATCATAAATAGCCCTCCTGCAAATTTATATATACAGGGTGGTCATAAAAAAACTTTGCCGATATACGGAGCTCTAGAGGCCAGTCCGCTCAACCGATCGAAATGAAATTTCAGATATAGCTATTCAGAGGTATGAGCTCGAGATTCTGTGAACGACAACAAAATGTCTCTCACGGTTACGGTTATAGTTACAGAAACTCGAAAATCTCCAATGGCAATATCCATTTTTTTTCATCGCAAAATGCTCAGTGCATGCGAAAACCCTAAAGAGCGTTGGAACCGTACGTGTATCGAAAGAAACGGGCATGTTATGCACGCACAAAAAAAACGTTCTGCGAATCCTCCCCCCCCCCCCCCCATAAAAAAAACTCGATTGGGGCGCAAGGAGGAAATTTGCATATGACACAGAGTCAGTACACTAATCTCTGATTACAATACAGATCGGAGAAACTAAAACTTTTATTTTGATTACACATTTTCGACATGGGTGTCATCACAGGCAATTAATGGTGATGGCACCCACGTGGAAAATGTGTTATCAAAATAAAAGTTTTAATTTCTCTGATCTGTATTGTAATCAGAGACTAGTGTACTGACTCTGTGTCATATGCAAATTTCCTCCTTGCGCTCCAATCGAGTTTTTTCTATGGAGGGGAGGATTCGCAGAACAGTTTGTGCGTGCATAACATGTTTGTTTCTTGCGACACACGTACGGTTCCAACGCTCTTTAGGGTTTTCGCATGCGCTGAGCATTTTGCGATGAAAAAAAATGGGTGTTGCCATTAGAAATTTTCGAGTTTTTGTAACTATAACCGTAACCATGAGCGACATTTTGTTGCCGTTCACAGAATCTCGAGCTCATACCTCTGAATAGCTATATCTGAAATTTCACCTCGATCGGTTGAGCGGACTGGCCGCTAGAGCTCCATATATCGGCAAAGTTTTTTTATGACCACCCTGTATATATATATATCTGTTACCGCTTGTAAGTTATTGAATTTTAAAATCCATTAATCAATTTTGTTACACCCGGTATATATTTATTATATAATCGGATATTTAAATCGATATCAGTTTAATATATATATATAGCGAAAAAATGAGCCATAGTTTCGATTATAAACCATTAGAGAGTAAATAAATTAGTGTGCATTTTAAAAGGAAAAAAAAAAAAAACAAGCTGCTTTTTGTTATAAAGTATTGATTTTTTAGTTAGTTCAAAATTTGATTAAATCCCATTATATTTATGGTGTATTTTTTATTATATTAGCATTACTTATAAGCACGATAATTAGTATTGTATTCAAAATAAAAAATGAAAAAAAAATATTTCATTATAAATTTTAAAACAGATAGAAATTTAATTACTGTTCATGGTAGATTTAAAAAAAACTGATTAAAAATGCTATGAAAAATTTTATTTTACATTGTTGACGTTACATAATGATTATCATTTCAATAGTACATTTTTATTTTAATAAATTTTATAATTAGTAATATGGAAAGCTTACAATTATTCGTCTTTAACTTTATTTAAATACTATAAATTCTACCAGTCGATTTTTATAAATATGTGGTAATTTGTGCCCAAGTACAGCGGTGATATATCTACATAACTTATATTTATGAGAAGTTGAAAACATACTACATTTTTAATTCATTTTCTAAGACTTTTGTTTGAAGCCATTTCTAAAGCAGCCTTAATTTACAAAACAAAATAATTTTTAATCAATCTTAAAAAATCTAGTAATCAAAACAAGTTTTAATTTTTAAATTTACTTTTTGATTATCTGAGCAACATGAAACATATACGAATTACAATATTTCTATTTAGATTTGACAAAAGAGATGAAATATTTCCACATTGTATTTTCCCAAAGATTTGTAAAAAATCTTTGTTTATAGATTCTGATCTGATAATTATTGTGACAGTAACAGGTACAAATGTCCTTTTATGATGTTCAAACTTAAAAAAAAATAATAATAAGTTTACTTTTAAATGTGTACTTGACTTTAAATTAGTACTTTCGTTGTAGAATAAAAAATGATTAAAAATTGCGTTCAAGCAATCATAGATTTGGCTTCATTTGAACGGTATCTGAAAAATCAAATTAAGTAACTAAAACCAAATCAAACAAATCATAACAAAACATTAAAAAAACGGATAATCAGTTTTATTTAAATTTATAACAACGATAAATAATAACTAAATCTGAAATGAAAAAATAGGTTTTAGTTTTATGGAATAATAGGTATAATTCACCATTAGTAATTAACATAAAATAGGACAATTTAGGTTGCATAAAAAAATACATTTTAACTATACGTTTTGGCTATTAAAAATCATATATACAATCCACAATCATCAATTAACAATAAAAGGCGAGAATTTAGGTATGTTGTATAATCATATGTACAATACAGTATAATTAATTAACAAAAAATACGACAATTCAGGTATTTAATATATAACTGTTGTCAATAGATGAAAAACTTATCTATCTTCATTAACTCTTAATTTATATACTTTTTTAAAGAGCTAATATAAATTTATCAGTGTCTTTTTAATTAATAAAAATTGCGACAATTTCGGAGTATAAGGCGTATTTTGTATCATCTTTATCAGTAGATGAAAAACTTATTTATCCATTATTAACTTTTAATTTCTTCCACTCTTTTAAAAGCGAACATAAATTTATCTGTATCTTATCACCTAAAGAAACATTTGCTTTTCTAAAAACCAACTTGTTGTTCAAGTGCAAGACAGATCAAAGGCTTTCTTATCGCGTAAAAGAGGTTAAGCAATAACTTGCTGCAATACTGAATTATAACACTGATATTCCAATCCATTTTTCATCACCAAAAGCAAACGGCCGTCAAAAACCCTGATTAAAGTAGACATATTGCTTCGCAGTCAAGGATTGATTGGTTTGTTTGTTCTCATTTGCAGGTCGCCTAATATCTCGACCAGAAAAATACTGATGTTTAACGATGATTTTTTTATGATGCTGCATTTGAACAGGTTATTTTAGTTATGGTTAATTATCACTAATCATGTCTAAAAATTTTGCTGGTGTGTTTGCTTTTATTCTAATAAAGGTTATCGACAATCTAGAGTCCTAAAAGGAAAAACAAAGTGATATATCACCTTTTGATTATAAATTAGTATGCGTTATGAGTTCGAATTCCATGCATATGTGTATGCACATACATATATGTATGAAAAAATATAGTCATCACTTACAGAGATAATTTATTATATGTACTGATATCAATACTCATTTGCAGGTCGCATAATATGTTGGCCAGAAACGTTGTTGATAATAAAACATGCTATTTTTGTGGTACTGCGTTTGAACAGGTTTTGAGGATGATTTATAACTAATTATTTCAAAAATTTTTGCTAGTGTTTCTGTCTTTATTAAAAAACTTTAACTGACAAGACAGCCTAAAGAGTTGAAGAAGAGAAATAAAGTAAAATGTCAGCTTTTGATTGTAAATTAGAATGCATTATGAGAGTAAGTTTGAATTTGGAAAACATAATTATGTAATTCAAGTTTGTGTATTCATAGTTACATATTTCATTTCAAATAATAGCTAAAACGCAAAGCAATGGATTCTTCTGAAATTTATCTCGAAATTACTATAAATAAAATTATAAGACGAAATCTTGACCAAAATGACGTATTAAAGTTTATGATATGGCAGTTAAATATTTTGCTATTCAAGTTTAATCTGAAACACTGCTACTTCGATTGTCTAGCAACGCATTTAAACTGAAAATGGCGTATGAAAACAAAGTGATGTAATAAAATAAATGGAACCGCAGTTCATATATGATTTCTTAAATTAAACTGGGATTGCTGTTTCTATTTGCAACTCTAATTATTATTGGTTCTCTCACTTAAAAATTAAGTGACGTATTTATATAAATAAACAGTAATTAACTATTAAAATCTTCTCTGTTTTAGGGCTTGAAAAAGTTCAAAATTCCTAAGGAATTCTAATAAAAATTTTTTGACTTGTAACATCTCTCCTATTATTTAATCGCCTTTTTGTGTAAACCAGTGACCTTTTTAAAGTTCAGACAGCATATTTTTCTAAAATTATACATACATGAAAAAAAAATTACAGTAATAAATAAATATTGATTGTTGAAGTAGAAAAGAATTGCCTGCATGCTATTTAGAAACAATTTTACAAGAACTTTTCGAAAAGCAGTTAAATTATACGTTCTGGTCTATTACTCTACACTACAGCAATTTCTCCGCAGAATCGTTTATAGAAAGTAGTTTAACCTAACAGTAATTCATGAGAAAACTCCTGCAAACATTCAAATCTCTGTAGTACTCTAAGACAACATTATTCCTTTATCCTTTGCTGGAGAATACTTCCATAGCTTTCTGGAGAAAACTCTGGACTATTTAAATTTAATGTATACTTATCTTGAGCCAATGGATTCGTTCTGTTAATAATTTAAGCTTTGGAATTCCAGTTACTACTTTAAAAGCGCCGAATATCGGCAATTAATGTCTTGGTGGGAAAAGGAATTTCCAAGCATTTGTTCTGGATTTTGATAAATAATGTCTTATTTAATGTTTGTTAACAGTTTATTGGAATTGTAATATCGAATTGAACATTTCCTATCGGAGTTTGAAAGATATATTTAGTATGTGGTTAACAATCGAAATTATAATGCCATTTTATAAAACTGCAGAAAAATTAGTTAAAACATAAGAAAAACAAACTTAAATTTGTAATGTTTAATGTTGTTAAATTGAATTAAATTGAGATTCCACACAGTAAGGTTACACTGTAAAAAAAATCTGTAACCTTAGTAATCTAAATTAACCGAAATCTCTTACGCTTACTAAAATTTTATGTGTACACTGTACAAGAAAATGATGTCAATCTACAAAACTTGTAAGCAAAACTAAAACCATCTGTAACTTTACAAAAGAATTTACTAAAATTTTGGTAACTTTACTAAAATTTTATCTATAATGCTCGTTATCGTCACTTAAAAAGTTCTTGGAATACGATTTCCCAAAAAAATTCTTAGTAACCTTAAAATTTGTTTGATTCAAAGTGCAAATCTGTATCTGTTACATGAATTTTTATTGTTGCCGTTACATAAAAAGTTCTTGGAATACAATTCTACTAGAAAAATTTTTGTAACTTTCCCAATTTTTTTTTACAGTGTACATTGCAAACTAATAATTTATAAAGTGTATATATTTTTAAAAATATAAATATTTGTTTAAAGAAAATTGTTATTTGTTGACACAGAATTTTTAAGCATTTGTTTTAGATTTTAATAAATAATGACCTATTTAATATTTATTAACAGTTTATTGGAATTGCAATATCGCATTGAACATTTCCTATCGGAGTTTGAAAGACATATTTAGTACCTGGTTAACAGTCGAAATTATAATGATGTTTTATAAAACTGCAGAAGCATTATTAGTCTTAGTTAAAACATTAGAAAAACAATTTTAAAAACAAATCTGTAATGTTTTTAAACTCCATTAAATTGAGACTCCACACACTTAGGTTACAATAAACATTAATAGTTTATAAAGTGCATAGTTTATTAAAAATTGTAAATATTTGTTAAAAGAAAATTATTATTACATCAGAGTGTTGACATGGAATTTTCAATCATTTATTCTAGATTTTGATAAATAATGATTTATTTAATGTTTGTTGACAGTTTATTGAAATTGTTATATATCATGGGACGTTTTCTATCAAAGTTTGAAAGATATGATACGTTTAGTACATGGTTAACAATCGAAATTATAATGACATTTCATAAAACAGCAGAAGCATTATTAGTCTTAGTTAAAACATTAGAAAAAAACCTTAAAAATAAATTTGTATTGTTGGTAAATTGCATTAAATTGAGATTCCACGCAGTTAGGTTTCATTGCATACTAGTAATTTATAAAGTGCACAATTTATTTTAAAATATAAATATTTGTTTAAAAAAATTATTATTTTACAAAAGCATTGAAACTTCAAAGTTTTTAATCTTCGTATACAATAGTGCCAAGAAAAAGACAGATGATAATGAAATTATAAAATATACATATTATCTTTTCTTCTTTATTGCGTAAAATTTTAGACAATAAAGAAAAAAAAAAAAAAAAAAAAAAAAAAAAGACCCACGTAGAAAAAAGGAAAGACACATTTTATTGAATAAACTTTCTTATTCTAAATAGTTAAATTTAACTACAAAACGTAGAAACAAAATTTCAACATTGTGAAATACCCTGTAAAAATAAATAAACAAATAAAAAAAACTCTGTAGAAAAAACTAGTTTTCAGAAATCTACTAAAATATTATCTGCACTGTACACTGAAAAGAAAAGAAAAAAAAGGTCTGTAATCTTACAGATATAAAGTTGCCGAAATCTATATGATTACAAACATTTTATCTGTACACTGTACAAGAAAAAATGTAAATCTACAAAACTAATTTTGATAAAGTTACAGAAATCTGTAACTTTACAAATGAGTCTATTAAAATTACAGTTATCTTACTAAAATTTTATCTGTAACCTGAGTTGCAGTTACATGAAAAATTCTTGGAATCCCAGTTTCCTAAAAAATTCTTAGTAACCATACAATTTTTTTGATTTTCAGTGCAAATCTGCATCTTTTACATGAATTTTTGCTGTTGTCGTTACATAAAAAGTTCTAGGAATCCCAGTTTCATAGAAAACTTTTAGTAACTTTACAGATTTTTTTACAGTGTACCAAACAAACAAACAAATAAAAATAATGTAAATCTACAACCTAAGTTTGTAAAAATACAGAAATCTGTACGCTTACTAAAATTTTGTTAGTTACCCGGAGTAACTAAATTATTTTTTTCAGTCACATAAAAAGTTCGATGCATCCCAGTTTTTTAGAAAAAAATTAGTAACTTTTCAAACTATTTTTTTTTTTTTTTTTTTTTACAGGGATATGTTATGTTTTTATGAGGATTTAATAAAATATGTGTATTAAATTCATTTTTGCATTACAATACATTACTTTACACTACATTTTTATTTCAACAACTCAATTGAATAGGTGAAGAAATGTGGATATTTGCTTTTGAATATCGAAATTCTCATTTTTCAAAAAATATCCCTTTATATGAATATAAAAATACTAACTTAGCATACCTCTTTAACATACATTTAAGTACAATAGAAGAATACCAAAACACATAAATCGTTATATAACGGTTGCAGTCATATTTTTCGTGTTTAATAAAACATCGTCTAATTTCTGTTTCCTTTTATAAGTAACGACCTCTATTGTAGTTTCCATTTTTACTATATCGAAACAAAATAAAGCTGTAAAATCAACCTTATTAAGGAGATTAAGCAAACACAACAATAATTAAAAACAACAAAACAGAATAGTAAATAAGCCCCAACATCAAACAAACGTGATAAATAAGAATGAAATTTACTTAAATTTCAGCAGAAGCGATTAGATTTTTATAACTGATTACATGCAAACGATTTAAAATTCTGCTTCGATGATTATTGCAAAATTTATAACTTTTCAGTTAAATAAACACTATTACTAATAACATTTTATTTTTATTCAACAAATAGAATTCTATTTCTAATTAAAAAAGAACCTTTCAAGATTTTACTTGAAAAATAACTATGAAAGATAAAAGATTTTCTTATTACCATATTCAAATTCTTTTATTAGATTCAGGTCATATTTACTTAATCTCTGAACTAAATAGAAATTATTAAATAATTTACACGGGGAATAATTTTTGGTACCTAACTCCAGACATTGTCTAGAAATATTAATATTTACTCATTCCTACTGATTTTGCTTCTTTAGTACATTTTTAAATATTGAAGCATTGTGTGGACAAACAATAATTTTTCACGATTTCATATTTTTTATGTCGAAAATCTTCTTTTAAATTTCCAGGCTAATTTAATTTTATGAAAAGCAATTTATTTCAAAGAAAGTGTGGTAACAAAGATGAAAATTATGTAGTTCTAATTTATATTTCATGTTATATATCAGCTCTATAGCATTACTATCTAAATAATAATAATAGTAATAATACCAATATTCACATGCTGTAATAGAATATAAAGAATATTAATTAAAATGGACAGTTACTATATATAATTAAGGAGCATTAATACAGTAAATTCTTTTTAATGTAGGCTTTTCTTTCTTTTCTGTATCCATGCTTTAAAAATATATTACAATGTATAGCCATCATATAATTTGACTTTAGAGTTTCTTAATACTTATAAAAGGGCTAAGTGAATCAGTATTAGAATTATTTTTGTGGCGTTTTCTATCCAATTAAAGAACATTATATTTTATATTGAAAAATAATGTTAATAAATGTTAATATTTGATAGAATTTTTTTTACTAACTTTAATTAACTCTATAAAAATATAAACAACAATAGAATGAATATTTCTCTTTCATTATTACGAAAAAAAGCAAGAAAGAAAACGGAGTGAGTGTACTTTCTAAAACGCTGGCTTATCTGTACAGATAGAAAAATAGGGATGAAAGATTTTTTTCTACATTTCCATTACGTTCAGTTTCCAACAAAACGGTATATAAAATAAAATATACTTTAGGTATCTCTTCACGACGAGTATTTATAAAAGAGCTTTTCCTAAATATAATTTTTTTTATCAGAACTTATGTTTAATAAAAATACATAATAATATTCATACTTCATGCGAATCAATTTCCTCAAACAATTTTGCAGAAAATCATCGTGGAAAGAATAATTGAGATTTATCAGCTCGGAATAACAGAAAATAAAAATTACTTGCCGAGAAATGTTTCCTAAAATTTAATCACATCCTCACAGTAAATAAATAAGTAAAATAAATAAATATTAAAAATTAAATATATTCGAAGTCAAGAGTCCTTTCATTTTTAATATGTCTCATAAACTTACCCTATGCTTTCAAAAGAATCCTCATATATCACTTTTCACCACAAACTTCATAAATGTGCAAGATTGCCGACTTGTCACCGAATTCAGAATCTTCTGTTAACGGAACCAAACGAAACAATCGCCTCTCCTTTTCACCAAATTTCACAGTGGAGTTATCCTCCCACACCTCTCTTGGGATTTGTTTCTGTATGTAGTGTAATTTATTGAAAAAGAATCGCAATAGATTGGAGTAAAATTATTAGGTACATCATCATGTTTTTTTCTTTTTTTTTTTTTTTTTTTTTTTCGATAAAATTTTCTACTGATTCGAAGTTTACATTACAAACCGATTCCAATTTCATTGGGTTTATTTTACCTACATTTGACTTTTTAAAAATTATTTATAAAATATAGTTATGATGTAATTAATGTTTAAAATCACAAATATTTAATACAGAATTTGCTCTAAAATGTAATTACTTTTACCAGCTCTTTCGTTCAATAAATTACATAATTTGTATTTTGTACGGATAAATGCGTTCAAGTGATTAAATTTTGCAGAAAATGATTGTCACAATGATAATTGACATTGATTAGCACGGAATGACCGAAAATAAGAAATATCTCTTAAAAATTTATTTCTCACTTATCCCTCCTCAGCCTCCCCCCTCCAATAAATAAGCAAGTAAAATAAGCAAAATAAAAAAATATATACTCAAAGTCAAGAGTTCTTTTCTTTTTAATATACCTCATAAACGTCCCCCATACTTTCAAAAGAACCGCCACATATCACCACCCATCGCCATAAACTTCATAAAATGTGTCAGCTCGCCACTGAATACAGAATCTGGTGTTGACGGAGCCAAACCAAACAATTGCTCAAACCCCCTTTCACAACGGGGTTATCCTCCTGCTCCTCTCTCCTGGGGTTTGTTTGATCCCGTCAACATGTCCCCCTTATCCATCTCTTCCTTATCCTCACCCCTCGCATTTGATTGGCGGGAGACGTCTGATTGAGTTTTCTAAGAGAAGCTTTAAAATGGTTTAGAGTGGGAAAGGGTTGAAAAGAGACGAAATCTGCCCTAGTGTAATTTTGAAATTGAATTTTTAATGGGTATGAAAGAAATTGGAAATTCTATAAGATGTGTAATATTAATGCGCTAGTAGGTAAGATATGATCAAGACATGAAAGAATTTCATTTGAAATATTTGTATGGTATGCGGTATATTTATAGCTGAGGTAGGAAAGAATTAAAAATTAATTTTTAAGAAAAGATCCCATGTGAAAGTACGTGAAGGATTTATTTTTTTTCTAATAAGAAAACTGTGTAACATTAAAATTGGTATGAAAGAGTTTCAATTGAAATTTCAAAAATGTGTAATATTAATGCGCTTGTAGGTGAGATATGATCGAGGAGGGAAATAATTTAATTTGAAATATTTATATTATATGTAGAATATTTATGTCTGGGGTAAATATCTTAATGGGAAAAAATTCAACTTTAAATTTTAAGAGAATCTTTAATATGGTCTAGTACAGGAAAGATTTAAAAAAAAAAAAAAAAAAAAAAGAAATCTTTCCTGGTATAATTTTGAAATTGAAATTTTAATGAGTATGAAAGAATTTCAATTGAAATTTCTATAAGATGCATTACATTAATGTGCTAATAGGTAAAATATGATCAAGGCAGCAAAGAATTTCATTTGAAATTTCAATAAGATATGTTACATTAATGTGCTAATAGGTGAAATATGATCAAGGCAGCAAAGAATTTCATTTGAAATATTTGTATGATATTTACTATTGGTATATTTGGGGCAAAAATCTAAGTAGAAAGGAATTTAAATTTTCAGAGAAGTTTTAATGTCTAATAGGGGAAAGATTTTTTAAAAAGAAGCTATCTTTCCTGGTATAATTTTGCAATTAAATTTTTATTGAGTATTAAAGAATTCCAATAGAAAATTTCTATAAAATGTGCAGTAATAAGGCGTTAGTAGGTGAGATATATCAAGGCAGGAAATAATTTAATTCGAAATATTTATATTATATGTATAAAATTTATGTCTGGGATAAATATCTTACTGGGAAAAAATTCAAAATTAAATTTTAAGAGAAGCTTCAATATGGTCAAGCACAAAAAAGATTTAAAAAAAGAGAAAATCAGTCCTGCTCCAAACAGTTAGGCCAACAGGCGCGATTGGGTTTGAATCCAGCACCTCCCGTCTAGCAGTTTCGCGAGTACAACCTCTCAGCTTGTAGTGAGAGTTTCACCAGCAATAATGTATTTTAAGAAACTATTCTGTTACCAGATTTTTGTCTCATTTTATTCTGAACGAATTGCTTTAAAGACCATTCGAAATGTAAAAATTAAAGGTGAGATATTTGTAAGTTCGTATATCAATATGTGTGAGAAAATTGCTGCATACGGTGAAATAAATATTGCTTCCAAGCACAAAAAAGAAATTAATAAAATTAAAATAATAGTCGTTTGGAACTCCAATCAGGTTTGGATTGATGTATAAAAAATTTCTGGCTTTTAAAAAATGGTCAAGCAGTCAGTGCTGAGTCACTTGAAATTCACTGACTCACTTATATTTTTGATTGGAAAAATACTGATATAACATTTAAATTATTTCCACTCCGTTTAGTTTTAGACAAGTTAAAAAAGAGCTACATCACTTGATCTAAACACCAAACACGTTGCATCCATGAACCGTGTACGGAACTCTTAAGTTATGTAAAAGAATTAAAGGAAGGAATAATGTAAACGCACACTCCTGTAATCGATGGCCATCCCATCTACATATAAATAGGTCTGTATTTTCCAAGTCTGAAAGGAGAGGGCAAACAAACCAGGAAGTCGAGTTGTGGGGATAATGATAGTGGATAAGTTGGATTTCGGCCGCATATAATCGAATTTCGGCATGAAATTTTCGCATTCACGTAATGAGTTTGGAAATCAAATATTCCTTTCGTATATATTTCATTACACACTATAGCAGATTATAAATTAAAATTCAACACAAACTGTTCCATTTGACACGTGAATTTGAAAGATTATCGCATTGAAAAATTGACATAAATAGTATGTAAAGTAAGTAAACGTAAACATGTTTACAATGTTTTCAAACTGTATAAAACTAATATGATTTTGTAATTTTGCATCATCTGTTTTTGAATGTAAGAGTATCAAATTTCGTAAAGTTCAGAAGACATGAAATTTAAAATTACACTGGGTAAAACTATTTCAAAATATTCAAATGGTCATTATCAATATCGTTTTTAATTTCCTTATAACTATTTAAAATCACTGTAGTATGAAGAGAGAAATTTATTTTAGTTAAAACTCGAAATTTCGATGCCTATTTTTATTTTATTTAAACGTTGCTTAAACACGAACAAAACCGTATAATTTATCTGTGCATCATATAAATGAATTTTCAATGTATGGATTTATTTAAAATTTATTGATATTTCTAATTTGCATAAGTTGTATACTTTCTTTACACCTTTCGAATTCAGATATATATTTCACTCAGAAACATCCTGTTATATATATGGGTCATTCCATGATAACTTATGTTACATTTTGAACTATTTTCAGTAACTTTAGTAATATAAAAAACACGCACACACACACACACACACACAAACACACACACACACACACACACACACACAAACACACACACACAAAAAAAAATCAAAATGTAAATTTGACTTGGATAGACAAACTTAATCAAAGCCCAATTTAGATCAAAATTACCTAATTTTAATGTTATTTCTTAATTTTGGTAGTTACTATGTTAACTACCTTTAGTGAAAATTGAATGTCAGTTATCATATAAAGTATAATTTTCATTATCATTTTTTAGATATTTTTCATCCAAATTGACCTTTACATAGGTTCCATTGACAAATCATGTTAATTTCAAATTTGAATATTTTTTAGTAATATATTACTAAAATTACGGCAGTTCTAAATGTAACGTAAGTTACGATGCAGTAACCCATATATGCATATTGATAGATTCGTGATTACCTGCTCTATGAAAATATAATGATATATATTCATGTATTTCTACTTCCAATAATAAAGCTATCTCTGGTACTCGTTAATGAAAATGTTTGCATTCATTTTAAATACTGTGATTTATTATTATTATTATTATTATTATTATTATTATTATTATTATTATTATTATTTATGATTTTTAAAGTTTTTCACATATTTTGCCCCCTTTTTTATTTCAAGTTTCTAAAAAAATAATTTCAAAGCTCATTTGATGTAACTTCAGAATTTGTTGTAATTGAATGGGCTTTAAAATTGGTAAATTGTTATATAAAGCATAAAAATAAAAAATAAAATCGAAGCAATGAAAAAAAAAGCATGTTATAAATCGTTAGCTGCATTAAGTTTCAATTTTAACGTTTTAGAGAATGAGACTGATAAAGCTAAAATAGATGACAGCTTTAAATGGTCATTTAGTTAAATAAATAAATATAAATATCGTTATTAAAAAAAAAAAAAAAAAAAAAAAAAAAAAAAAAAACAGAAGAAATAAAAATTTATGCAATACCAAATATTTTTAGGTACATTTTTGATTTAAAAAAAAAAAAGGATAATTGGTTGTAAATTATAAATTTGGAATTTTTTCACTTCATTGATTAAATGGACTGACAGTACCATCTATATTCTTAAAGAAATAGGAATCATTTATAGAATATTAAAGTTTGTCATGACTTCAATAAATAATTTTAAAATAACTAATTAAAAAAATCAAGATTTTTTTTTTTTTTTTTTTTTTTTTTTTTTGATGAAACATTTAAGTTATTTACAGTTAAATCTCAATGGGTACAATCTAGTTTATTAATAATAGCAATATTCATTTTATTCACTTTTTTAATACTTAAAATAAACATTCTACATTTAAACTGCAGTTTAAATTAAAAATTTCCAGATATTCAAGACACCTCTCAAAAAACAAAATACAAAGATAAAAGATTAGATCTAAATTAAACATTTTATAAATTCCAAATACTAAATAAATATGGCTATCTAATTACAGAATCATTGAGATGTTTTGAGAAAGACGAATAATAAAACAGTATAACTTTAAAATAGATGCAAAAATGTACAAACTTTTCACATGAAAATGTACTTTATAAACAAAGCACTAAGAATTCTTCATTAAAGTAAACGGTATTAGATAATGCAGTCAATTCACAAAAAGCAATAGGACGAATGTAATTTATCTCCAGTATTTTAATGAGATTCTTAGAGAATAACGCTCACATACGAAATAACAAAAAGGTTTTTAAAATATTTATAGCAGTTTCTGTTACTAAGTTTTCGTTTTTGTCTCTTTGCATGTTTATTTGTTTCTCTTGTTCTTTTTTGCATTGTTTGTATCGATTTATTGATTTTTCTTCAGTTTTCATTATAAATTTAGCATATGAAAGAAAAAATTCTTCTGATGAGTTTATTTGAGTTTAAAATAAATTACGCCAAATCTACACAGAAAAAATTCATTTTACACGTTTTTCTTTTAGAAGAAATATTTTTATCCTTTTTTTTCTAAACAATTCGCAGTGAAATATCTAATGAGTGAGATATTTAATTTTATGCAATATTTAATTATGATCTTTTGTAGATCTATATTGGAAAGAAGAATGTGCAGTAAAATGATATAGAATGCGAACCAGAAATCATAGATTATTAGATAATTTTAAATATTCAGAGGAATGTTTAGTTAATTAGTCTAGTATTAATTCTAACGCATAATTCAGTAATAAGTAATTTGACTGGGTATTAATAAATATATTTAATTATGTTATGGGTCTCTTTATGTCTCTTTATTTCTTCTTTTTAGTACAAAATAAAAATTATAATATTTTGTATACAATATCCTATAATGCAAAGTATAGTATGTGAAAGTAGATCCTACAGAAGAAAAAAAAATATGAATAAGGCGTGCATTTATTTTCCCCCAACTGTGATTTACATTACCGATTAATGAAGTGGTGAGAATCAGGAATCACGCAGCAATTTATAGTAGTGATTTTGTAGTAGTATTTATTATTATTATTTATTATTGTAGTTATGAGGATTAGTCAAAATATACAGCAAACTGATTTTAATAGTAGTCCTTTAAAAAAGATCAATTTGTTTTCGATGCTGAGCAAATCTTTCGTGATTTTCTGTTAAAAATTTGCTGCTGACACCAAGTAGTTCATGGGTCGTTTTCACCATTTGCTTACATTTCAGAATTTTATTTTTCAAACTCAATAATTTCTTTTAAAAATAGAGACAGGTGTTAAAGAAAATGTTTAAAATACATGAAAAAAAAATTGGTTGTGCACTTTGTCCTATAATATAATATGTAAATGCTAATTAAATTTGGCTTTGTAAAACAAATTGTCAAGTCCGTTATTATGCAAAATTACTGAAAATACTCAGCTTTAAATTTATTAGATTTCCTAAAATCAACTTACTTTGAAGTGACTTATGACTCTAAATTTTGAAAACATGGTATTTATCAATAATATTTAAATTAAATTGAAATGAGAGACAGTTTTTGTTACAAGATTTTGATCCCATAGAAATTATACAAAAACTTTTTCTAATAATTACAGTATACATGTAAATTATTAAATTTTAAGGAAATTGCATATTTGTTTCTTAGTTATATAAAAAATAAAAGTATCATGGTGAAAAAATGATAATCATTAAAAAACCGCGCGTTAACAGACTTGACATTTGGTAACGGACTTGACACTATGTTGAAAAGGGCCGTCATCTATTTTGAAATACAATGGTTACACGATCCTTTTTGAAGTGTATATTACCATATTATTTACGCATGAACTGCAAATTCTCAAACACAAACGTAAACACATTTCAGAACATTTTTGTCCCCCAAATTCACAACACATTAATGTGTTGTGATTGTGTTCTTATTATATTGCAAAAGTGTTACTCTGAAGAAATGAGTTCTTGATATACTGTAAAAAAAATCCGTTAAATTTACGGCAAAATTAGATGTATTTTTTTATTACATCTAATTTTACTGCAATTTTTACACCAAAAACTGAAGCAACATTTCTGCCAGCAGTTTTAGCCATAAATTTAACTTTTTTTTTTTTTTTTTTTTTTTTTTTTTTACAATGTATGTTGCAAAATATTGCTATCTAGAAATGTGTTTTAAAAATAGTGTTTTTAATTGCGTTCAAATGGAATTGTAAAGAGTGTTGTAAATAGAGATGATGAAAATAGTGTTTTAAAATAGTGAGAGATTCAGATAAAAGAAATATAAAAAAAAATTCAGATTATCTCAAAATTTATATTTCTTGACATTTCATCATTATATTGTATTAAAGGTTTTATAAATGTGTTGTGGTATCATGGTCTTTTAAATAGGCGAGAAATTTAACAACAGGTTTATTCGATCATTTTTCTCGTTACTATTAGAATCGTAAAAGGAAAATTAATTTCAGAAAAAATAATGATTTATCATGAATTTGATATTTCGTTGGTTGAAGAATTTACCCTTCTTGTAAAGTAATCCTACAATCTAAACATTATTTAGTGGTATTGTATATTGATTGAAAGTTATCAACTGTTTGATCAATTCTATATAACAATGGCTTTGAACCGTGCATTAACATTTTTTTAATACAAAAGTATATTTATTTCTTTTTGTACAGAAGCAGAAAAAAAAATAACAATACGACATCCATCATATGTTTTTTCTCATTACTTCAATTTATTTTTCAAACAATAAAACTCTATGTAGCAGAAAAAAACTAAAATAACATTTCAAATGTAACGATCTTTTATTTCAAGATTAGAAAAAAGACTAATAAAACACTTAAATTTTTTTATTCTGAATGTACAGCTATAAAAAAAAACTATAAATACTAAAGCAAATATTTTTCTTTTTATGTTTTCATTTTTTTTCCATATTTTTCAGACGTTGTATTGTACACACACACATATACATATATATATGTGTGATGTAATGCATATCGCTATACGCATAACAATCCTTCTAACTGTTGAAGAGACAGGAAAATCAATACATCGATAAAAGAAAATATATGAAAAAAAATCAAAGAAGATCATCCAAACATTTACAAAAGCAAAAAACACTTCTTCAAATATTCAGCGTCGGAAAAGACATTAAAAGTCTCTTTTTTTTTAAGCACTTTGAACTCCTCTCTTCTTGTTTCATTCTTTTCAGTTTATCGATAGCATTGTCGTGAAGAAGCTCATTAATAAACTAGGAGGTACTTCATATTCATTTTGTTTCTTTTTCTTTTTTTTTTAAGACAGGCATGCGATATCTATTCTTGTTTATTTAAATGAAGTAAAGTAACTTCATGATTGTATTTATGGAATTTAATCTCGTCTAGCGAAGTTCTTATATTTTTGCCAGAATAAACAATAAACAATGTTAGTTATTCGAAATTATACAAGAAGATTTATTTGTCCCCCATGAAATTTATTTGGTATTTGATAGTTTGAATAGTTCATTTGAAAATTTATTTCGTATTTGATAGCTTCAGTCTTTTTACACAAATATTTGTATTTTTTTTTTTTTTTTTTTTTTTTTTTTTTTTTTTTTTTTTTTTTTTTAACTTGTAATAGCCTCTGTAAGAGGATGAAATCACACATTTTTTTATAGAACGTAAGTGATATTTTATGTTTGATTATGTCACAATTCCAAAACAATATCGATATCGCTATCGGTACTTCATATTCATTTTGTTTCGTTTTCTTTTTTTTCCCCCAAGATTGGTATACGATATCTATTCCTGTTTATTTAAATGAAGTAAAGTAACTTCATGGTTATATTTATCGAATTTAATCTCGTCTAGTAAAGTTCTTATATTTTTGCTTGATATTTGAAGAATAAATAATAAATAATATTACTTATTTGAAATTATACAAGACGGTTTATTTGTCCCCCATGAAATTTATTTGGTATTTGATAGTTTCAGTCTTTTTACATAAATATGTTTATATTTAGTAATTTTTTAAATTTGTAATAGCGTCTGTCAGATGATGAAATATAGAACCTGGTGATATTTTAGGTTTGATTATGCCACAATTCCATAACAGTTTCGATATTACTATCCTCACATTTCATTTGCCTTTTTTAGATATGCATTTTTCTTTTACTGAATACTATTTATAACAGGTATATGTGCTCACTTTTTTTTAAAAAATTTTTTATTTCTCCCATTTGAGTATGATGTGTCTGTGTTATTTTATGCTAGATTTTTCCGAATTCGGCCGACAAGTCCCGCAAACCACATATTTAATCAGAGATTGGGAGTTTGCAGTACAGACAATCACCTCATCGAGTTCACGGATGAAAATCTAGGATTAGTTAAATTTCGATTAGGATATTAAAACGCAATAGGTTTGCAAAGTTATCTCATAATGGAAAATACCTTATATTCAAATAATAGTGGTTGACTCATAGGTTTACTAGTGTGTTTTCCTGCATACGAAAGCATGAATACATGGAGGACTCTGAGCAGGAAAACATAATAGTAAACCTATCAAGGAATCCCTAAATTTAGGTTTTTAGGTGCTTTCCACCAAGATATGAATAGGCAAACTGATTGCAATTTAATATACGAAACGAAATTTAAGTAATTTTAGGTTTTCATCTGTGAACTCGATTATATGATTGTCTGTGCTGCCGCTCCCCGGTCTATAATAAATACAGTGTTTTATACTTTTATTCACTTAATGTTACTGGTAATAACTTAAAAAAACTGAATTATATTATAAGGAAAAATTTAATAGACACGCTCATTTTTCTGTAAATGCAATAACAAGAAAAAAGTGGTATAAATTTCTATTATATGTGTGAGCAGTATGACACTTGACACTTCATCTTTCAGACTCCGATTACTAGTTCAATAAGATATCATAAATTGAATAAGCATATTTTTAATTCTTATTTAAAAATACAAATACAAGCATGATTAGAACTATAGGAACACACATGATTAAATTAATGTTGGGTCATTCAAAATGAAGCAGATGTACTCTGCGGTCAAATATAGCGACAAAATTCTATGCAAATATATATTCACTTGTCTGCCGTCTTGAAAACGATTAAATTTAGGTATAAACATTATTATAAGACATTATATGATGAGAAACAAAAGTTCTTTATCCCTCTCACATGCCATTCGTGTATACTATTGAAAACGAGTACATATCATTATATTTTTAGTCTTTTTATTTTTCTTAAAATTATTACCGTCAACGTAAGTTTTGGTAAGAGAAAACGCCTGGTAATTGTGACTTAATAAGTGGTTTGCGACCGTGACTATGACGCTTTTAAATCCTGTTGAAGCTTATTATCACCCCTCTCAATTTGTCAGTTGAATTGGACAAAGCTCTGTATATGTGTGCGCGTTCTGGATGTTTGTATGATACAAAATTAAATAATAATTATTTTTAGAGTTAATTCTTATTTTAAATTATAAATACAAGCAAGATTAGGGCTACAGGAATACACGTGACTAAATTAATATTGGATTTTTCGAAATAAAGCAGATGAGCTCTATGCTAAACACTGCAAATAATAATAATAATAATAATAATAATAATAATAATAATAATAATAATAATAATAATAATAATAATAATAATAATAATTTCTTACTTGATTCTTTTATTTAAGATAACATTTATTCCCTGTATAAACCAATTCTTCCAATCTTTATAAAAATAGAAATTTTTTTTTTCCTTTGGAATTCTGAACAGCCTCCATAATTACCTAACTACGCTTTCTTATTAGAGAACATCATATAATCATAGAGAAAATTACCGAGAAACACCCATATGTGTTAATTGTTATTAAGTAACAGTAGCGCTGATCGGGTCTTTCTGATTCCAATAATACCTCCAGAGCCGAACACATCAAATCCATCGGGGGCATAAAGAATTGTGATTGCGCTAACGGCTCGGACAATTTGATGTAAAAGGATATATTGACTCTTTTTTGTTGGTTTTACCGACCATTCGCGTATTTCTATTCTTGGAAATGCAAGCGATTCTTTTTTATAAGCGTAAAATAAGATTTATATATGAAAAGATTTCAGAATGTGTTACATATGGAAGGTTCAAGTTTATGTTTTGTATTGCTCTTGTATTGTACTGGTAATCCGGACGCCAGAATAATTTACTGTTTTTTAATGAAAAAAGTTCATAAATTCCAGAAAAATTGTCCGGAATTTACAAGAATTTTTCCGTTAAAAATAGTGAATTGTACTGATGTTCCGATCAGTGGCGCAGACAGATTTCAGTTATGGGGGGGGGGGGGTGAGTTTTTGATAAGGTATTTGTCGGTTAATAGAATCAGTACTAATTAGAATAATGACTGTATAATACTTAAACTCGAAGAGAATCTGTTAAGCAGGAAATCATCATTCTTTTAGCATAATGCGTCTCAGAAAAGTGATTTAGTGCAAATAACGAATTTTTACTTAAGTAATCCATGTAATACGCACTTTCACAGTTTTAAGTAGAATATTCGCCATTTAATTGAATCACTTTATTAAAAAAATCTGATTCAATAAAACGACGTATTTCGAAATTTGCCAAAACGTTTAAATATTAAGTTTTGTGTTGATTCATATAAGCGGCAATTTTAGTGATCTTTCTTAGCTGTGGGTGGAGTTTTAACCCCAAAACCAGCCCCTTGGCTGCACCACTGGTCCCGATTTCCATGTAATCTTCTTAAGATCGTCCATTTGTTTTTTAAGCATAGCGATAAAATTCTATGATAATATTTATCCACTTGTCTGTCGTCTTGAAGACGTTTAAATTTAGGTCTAAACAATTTTAGAAGACATTATATGATGGGAAATAAAAATTCTTTATCCCTCTCATATACCATGCTTGTTTGTTATTGCAAACAAGAACAGAATTCTTTAATCCTTTAGAAAGAATCCTAATGAATTCTTTTAATCTCTTAAGAATATTTTCATTGAAGCACTTTTTACACGAATGTTTACATGCATTCATATTGTAAGCGTTATTGTTTTGATTCCATACATTGGTGTGATCGGAGGTAGCTCTTGCTCCAGTTCAGATTGTGACCCGTTTTATGGGTTTAATCTGTTTGACATGTTTTACATTTGTGCTATGTTAGAAACATTTAATTTAATCATAAGGCATTCCATAATAAACAAGAGTGCACTTTTAAAACAATGGTTGCAAATTGCAAACAAATTTGCAAACAATTGCAAAATTGTAAACAATTAGACAATATTTGTACCATAATAAAAATATTTTCGTTTATATATGTTCCCTATTAAATAAAATGCAGGGCGATATTATATATGTTTACTTTGATAATATATTATTTAATATTGAATGATATTAGAAATAAGTTACGTTTTAGAGGAGTTTTGTTGAAAAATATATTAAATTAAATTTCCGAGACTGTTTAAGAAAATTTTACGTGATGCAAAGATATATCTAAAAATAAAATCCACGGAATGAGATCTCATTCAAGAATTATGAGAATAAATTATGCATTTATATCTCTTGGTTCTCTTTACTTTCATCTTTAAAAAATTTGTCTAAGAAAATTAAACATTATTTTGAAACTAAGAAAGAAAAATATTATTTTTAAAACACGCTGTAGCATATAAAATTAATCGCATAGATATTAAATATAAAAGTTCACGGCTGAATATAAAATATACATTTATGATGTTCTATTTTAGAAAATATGAATTTTGTCTTTGAAATTTTAATATGAATAAGTAAGACTTGATTAAATGTCAGCGTGTTGAAACTATTGAAAATAGGCTTAAAAAAAGATAATTATTTTTATGCAATGAAAATAAATAAATTGTGACATGTCAAATTTTAATTGAATGACTCGTTTTATCTTAAAAATCTAGATATGTATAGAGAATCCTTCAAAGATATCTGTATCTTTATTTAATCTATATTGTGAAGTACAAAGATTCTGTGCATAATGCTGACATTATTCATCGAATGGCAACAACAGACGTTTAAATTTAACCTTTGCTGCAATTTTTTTTAAACTCTTATATATTGATTTTTACATCTTCGAATAAGAGAATAAAAAGTATTTTCAGATTCGATTTGTTTGGAAACTGTATCATAATTTGTTTGAGAACTGCATCGTAATTTACTCATTTTTTACAGTTTTAAAATAGTTTTACAGCATTTTTTAAAAATTATTACTTTTAATAATATTGCATTTACTCAATATTTTGTTAATGCAACTTTTGTTTGCATTACTGCAGTATGTTTATGCATTTGTTTATTGTGGATAAGATGGCAATTTCATTAATCGAATATATACAACGTACTTAATCTTTGCTTTAAATTGTCAGTGTGCGTCTTTGAGACAGGTATAATAATCAGAAAGATAACTAGCACAGAAACTTAACAGATATTTTCAAAAATTAAAGAACGCTCATCATTAAATGTAGCCAGCAATTGGCAACAACTATGATTCCATAATTGTTACCAATAGTGTTATAGAAATTCGTGCATCAAATTTTAAAGTACAGTTAAAAGTAAAAATAATAATTATTAAGTATGTCATAAATTAATGCATATTTTTCAATAAGATATATCAGTTGAAAGTTTATTAAACAGCGAGGTAATTCTACCCCATTACAATAATAACTTAAAGGTAGCAGCAAAAATTGACATTTAAATGGGGATTTTCATATAAAACCTCATTTAAATCATTACTTTTATTAAAATAATAATAATCTTATTCATTATACTACATTTATATATTTTTTATTACGAAAAAGATAAAGATTTCAGTAACCGAAATCTTTGTAGCAAACTCGATTAGTATAAAACGAGTTATTAGCTGAAAGTAACTGGCTTGGCCTTTTGCTTGACACTAACAATATCTCCTCCTGATCACGAGATCCCTAGATTAAAACCAACCGGTGCCAATCTCTTCATTGGTGACCGAAACAATCACGCAACTTTCAACAACAACCAACGCACAGCAATCAATTCACCTCATCATCAACAGATGGCAGCACCAAACATAAATCTCTTAACGCAAAGCATTGTCAGCATTCCCGCATCACACTATACGTACGACAGCATTCATTCACGTGTGCATATCGCTCGTCAGACGTCAGTAATACGTCTTTCTCACTGGGGGGATACTCCTGTAGCAATCTCGATCAGTATAAAGCGAGTTACTAGCTGAAAGTAACTGGCTTGGCCTTTTGCTTGACGCTAACATTCTCGCCTCCTGATCATGAGATCCCCAGATCAAATACAACCGGGACCAATCCCCTCATCTTCAAAACCAGTGCTAACGTTTGCTTTAAATCACTTTTATAAATGTTTGAAAATGCAAAACTCAAATACAACTAATTACGGAAACTTAAACGACAGCCGAAATAAATAAATCTCATCATTAAACTCTTAAATAATATCCAGTAATTAGCAACAGCTATGATTACTTAATGTAGAAAATATTAATGCCAGTTTAAAGTACCGTTAAAATTTAAAAAAGAAAATAAATAAATTACTTAGCATCTTCAAATAAGATATCAGCCGATAATTTATCAAAGAAAACAATTGTACCTCATTATTATAATGTCTTAAAGCTAGCTTCAAAAGTCGTCAAAATTACCATTACACGAAAGAATATTTCCTAAAAAATATCAAAAAAAAAAAAAAAAAAAAAAAAAAAAAAAAGCCTTCACTTAACATCAAGCGCGAGGTACCCGTCAGCTTCACGTGTTTCGCATACCCACCTACTCGCTGTATATCCTCAAAAGCTAGTTCTTTTTCCGCTGGGGAATTTTTGCGAGCACAGAAGAAGAGCGACAATTGCGAAGTGTGGTCTTTTAATGGGGGTTTTAATATAAAGACATATTTAAATTATTACTTTTAATAAACTAATAATATTTTGATTCACTATACTACATTTATATATTCTTTGTTGAGAAAAAGGTAAAAATTTCACTAAACGAAATCTGTAAATTTAGTTTTAACGTTTGCTTTAAATTGTCAGAGTAAAGATTTGAAAATGCCAAAATGAAAAAGAAAACTTGTTACGTAAATTTAAACTTCAGTAAAAATAAATAAATAAAGCTCATCTGTTAAATAATATCCTGTTAAATAAACTGTTAAATAATATCCAGAAATTAGAAGTAGCTATGATTACAAATATTAATGCAAATTTAAAATAACTTTAAAATTGAAAGAAAGAAATATATCTTTCATAAATTACTTAGAATCTTCAAATAAGATATCAGCCGATAATTTATCAGCGATAACAATTGTACCTCATTATTATAATGACTTTAAGCTAGCTTCAAAAATCGTCAAAATTACCACTACACGAAAGAATATTTCCTAAAAATACCAAAAACAAGCCTTCCCTTCACATCAAGCGCGTGGTACCCGTCAGCTTCACGTGTTTCACATACCCTCCTTCTCGCTGTATCCCCAAAAGCTAGTTCTTTTTCCTCTAGGGAATTTTGGTGAGCGCACAGAAAAGGGGCGACAATTGCGAAGTGTGGTCTTTGAATGGGGTCTTTTCAAATTAGGACCAGCCGTCATGGTGTGACGACTGTTCATAATCCACCCCCGCTCCCGATGTGTGCGAGATAGTTCAGGGAGGTTGAATTTCGGGAACAAGAATGGAGGCCTTTATATTTTTATGCGCTTGAAATGAGAGAAAGTGATTATTAATAGAACGAAAATGTAGGTGCACGCTTTCATGCTTTTTTTTCTCTCTTCCAGTTATAAAAGATTGTAAGTTTGTAGTTATGACGGTATTGGGATTCGGAGGAATGTAGAGGATTTGCAACGCAGTTCGGTGTTTTCTTTGTGAAAGCTACTAGTTTTGATTTCCCGAATGCTCATTTTACTCAGAAAAATGTGTTTTTGTTTTAAATCCTCCTTAATAACCGTATTTTATGTAATATATTGTATTTTTTTGTATAAATGTTTTCTAAATATAAATTTAGAAAAGCTATATATATATATAGCTATTATATTATCACATATATACATCACATTACTATATACCGGGTGTCCAGTAAATAACTGACCCATTTTAAAATTAAATAACAAAAAAACGGTTTGAGATAAAAATGCGCGGTTTGAGGTATTGTTATTAGAATATCAATAAATTTTTAATACGCACTTCCTTCAAATAGTTCTAATTTCGGCCAAAAGATGGCGCTGGCGGCATCAGACTGTAGAAATATAGCCTGTTTTCTTGTTCTGAAGCTGATGATCTTTCCGGCTCATTTTTCCGAGTCGAATCTGAGTCGAAATGTTGAATCGACTCTCCACTCCCAGACTGCAGAAATAGGATTTGTTGATTGAAACGAGATTTAAAATAACATTTAAGATTGAACTAGGTCTATTGTAACAACCTATGTCTATTGTAACCTTCTCAGACAAATATCAGGGGGAACTACAAAAACTAGTTTAAAATTACTGTAAAACATCTTCAAAGGTGTGTCAATCTATGAATAAATATTTATGACAAGCAAACATTTGTTAAAGAAACTTAGAAATATTTTTAACAATTCTAGAAAAATTTAAATTATTTTAAAGGATGTTCTTTAGTGTTTCAAAATTCCCTTCGGAATATGTTATTTTAAACGCTTAACCAGAGCTGCCAACTTCTACGCCTATTTAAATCGTATAAACATGTTTGGAAGCAGAAAAATGTTTTAGTAAAATGTATATAAAATATATTCAATGTCTATGCATTATAGTATATATTCTTAATTATTTACTAAAATTTCTGTTTGTAATGTGTTTGTTTAACTGTAAATAGGCGTAGTAGTTGGCAGCCATGCTTAACTCATACGCTTTTTTACGTACAATGAAATGAAAATATGGGATAAAAGCCGCTTTTTTAAACCTAAAATAATCGTAATATTTAATTTAAATATTTCTTCTATTAAATAGTATGAAATTTCATTTAAAATTTTTTGTAGAGTCAGAAAGCTTTAAGTGATGGAAGAAGCACACTATTATTGCCGGTACATTGTACGCGCAAATCAGTTAAATATTTAAAAAAATGGTATGCAAATAGTGTTGCCAAGTCTCCTGTCTAAGAAAACTTATAAATCGGCACATTAAAATTTTCTAAATCTTAATATAGAGGAATCCGTCTACAACAAATCTTGTCTTAAACATAAAAATTTATTGATCCCGAAGTAGAATGAAACATACAAAACTACCTGCTAAGGCAAAAATCTGCCTGAAACAAAATATTATTAATTTCTCCGAAAACCGAATTCATCCCTACTTTATATTCATATTTTGTCATTTAACGTATCCAAAAATTTTATTACGAAAGCCGTGAGAGATTTTAAGATGTCTTTTGCACACACCTCGCCACCCCCCACCCACCCACGGCAGCAAACGTATCTACGCTAAAATGGACGGATATTTAAAAAGAAAAAAAGAAGACGTATCTTTTTTTATAGTCTGTAAGTCATCCCTCTTCAAAACTTCATTACAAAAAGCATCATAGATCCTGAAATATATTTTGCCCCCCCCCCCCCCGATATAGGAGGGAAATATGTAATCTCGTTCTTTTCCCCCGGTATGAGGAAAAGAACGAGAAAAAAAACATTCTGAAAATATCTCCTGTATCTGATTTCAAATAAGAAATATTATTAAAAATATGATTTTTTATCTTTTTAAAATTATGTATAAAAAAATACCAATATTCAATTTATTTTTCAATATTTATATTAATAAAATTGAACTAAAATAAGCAGACATTCAGTTTTATCTAAAATATCTATGGCCTCAACAGTAGGCGATAGGTTCTGACGTCTCAACCGGCGATTAAATCAGCATTGTAAATAACCTCTTCTATTTACAGTGTAGATGAAGCAAATTCCTAAAAATTTAAACATGACATTGTGCTAAGAGCATCAATTTCATGTTCATTGCTTTTTTTACTGTTATTCGGTATTGCATTACACAAATATAGCTTCAAAAGTTGTAATCCAGGCATGTAAAACCGATTCGAATTTCAACTCATCGACTCCAACAGGAGAAAAATATAGAATCGGGAGATAGTAAATGAAAGAAAGGATCGGGATAGTGAATACTGCGTTAGCTTCTGAAATGTTTTCAACAGCTTTTGTCTCATGCAATATTTAAAAAAAAGAACGAAACTAGAACAAAAAGAAACGAAACTTTATTTCAGTAAAAAGTTTTCGTAAAAATGTTTTGCCATAAAATTGCATATAGATATTTTAGTTTGGATTAATTTATTATGTACACGTGGGATATAGGTCAGAAAGGGGTGGGATGCCCTATGTGGGGGTCTTTCTAAGGGAACCTAACCCGTATTTACACAAGAAAATCTAAGGTTCGAAGAAAACCACGGAAAACTCCGAACGGTTATGCCGACCAACGCAATTGGGATCGAACCCAGCACTGCCGTCTACCAGTTGAGACGTCAGAACCTATCGCCCACTGGTGGGGCCATAGATATTTTAGATAAAACTTAATGTCTACTTATTTTACTTCAATTTTATTAATATTAATATTGAAAAATGAATTTAACATTGGTATTTTTCCTACATAATTTAAAAAAGATAATAAATTATATTTACGCAAATATATTTTTATATTTTTATATTTTTATATTTGCCGGTACAACGTACCGGCAATAATAGTGTGCTTCTTCCATCACTTCCATTACCAAAGCTTTCTGACACTACTAAAAATTTAAATGCAATTTCCTACTATTTAATAGAAAAAATATTTTAATTAAATATTATGATTATTTTAGGTTTAAAAAAGCGGCTTTTATCACATATTTTCTTTTCATTGTACGTAAAAAAGCGTATCAGTTAAGCGGTTAAAATAACATATTCCGAAGAGAATTTTGAAACACTAAAGAGCATCCTTTAATTTAATTTAAATTTTTCTAGAATTGTTAAAAATATTTCTAAGTTTCTTTAACAAATGTTTGCTTGTCATAAATATTTATTCATAGATTGACACACCTTTGGAGATGTTTTACAGTAATATTAAACTAGTTTTTGTAGTTCCCCCTGATATTTGTCTGAGGAGGTTACAATAGACATAGGTTGTTACAATAGACCTAGTTCAATCTTAAATGTTATTTTAAATCTCGTTTCAATCAACAAATCCTATTTCTGCAGTCTGGGAGTGGAGAGTCGATTCAACATTTCGATTCAGATTCGACTCGGAAAAATGAGCCGGAAAGATTATCAGCTTCAGAACAAGAAAACAGGCTGTATTTCTACAGTCTGATGCCGCCAGCGCCATCTTTTGGCCGAAATTAGAACTATTTGAAGGAAGTGCGTGTTAAAAATTTATTGATATTCTAATAACAATACCGCAAACCGCGCATTTTTATCTCAAACCGTCTTTTTGTTATTTAACTTTAAAATGGGTCAGTCATTTACTGGACCGGTATATATTATCATAAGCTATAACTAGTAATAAACCTATAATTTTTTGCATCTATGGCAATATATAATTTTTAACGTAGAAAAATTTAATGTGAGCCAGATTTTATGTTTGTAGTTACTATGACTTTGTGCAGTTCAGGGAGATTGAATTTCGGAAACAAGAATGGAGGTCTTTACATTTTTATGCGCTTGAAATGAGAGAAAGTGATTATTAATAGAACGAAAATGTAGGTGCACGCTTTCATGCCTTTTTTTTTTTTTTTCGCTACCAGTTATAAAAGATTGTATGTTTGTAGTTATGACGGTATTGGGAGTCGAAGGAACGTTTGGCTTTGCAGTGTAGTTCGGTGTTTTCTTTGTGAAAGCTACTAGTTTTGATTTCCCAAATGTTCATTTTATTCATAAAAACTTATTATTATTTTTTTTAAGAAACCTTTTAAATAATCTATATTTTATTTAATCTAATGTATTTTTTTGTACAAATACAGTCAAACCTCGTTAACGTGAATTACTTTTAACATGAATTGTTTTCACAGTACCCTATAAAAACAAATACAAAAATTTGATACTGATATCATGAATTATTGTTAATATGAATAATTTTTTCATTCCCCTTGAAATTCATGCTAACGAGGCTTGACTGTATTTTATAAATTTATAAGGGTCATGATTTACAGCTAGAAAAAATCTATAAATTTTCATACAAAAGTAGGAAAATTTAATGTCAGCCAGATTTTATGTTTGTAGTTATCATGGCATTGTGCAGTTCAGGAAGATCGAATTTCGGGAAAAAGAATGGAACCTTTATATTTTTATGCACTTGAAATGAGAGAAAATGGTTATTAATAGAACGAAAATGAAGGTGCGCGCTTTCATTCTTTTTTTTTTTTTTTTCTTCCAGTTATAAAAGATTGTATGTTTGTACTTATGACGGTATTGGCAGTCGAAGGAATGTAGACGATTTGAAATGTAGTTCAGTGATTTTTTTATTTTTTTTTATTTTTTTTTTTTTGAGAAAACTACTAGTTTTGACTTCCGGAATGTTCATTTTACTCATAAAAATGTGTTTTTGTTTTAAATTCTCCTTAATAATCTACATTTTGCCTAATTTAATGTCTTTTTTGTATAAATGTTTTTTAAATTTACAAGGGTCATGATTTATAGCTAGAAAAAAAAAAAAAAAAAAGAAAAAAAAACCCTACAATTTTTCAGCCAAATATAGAAAAGTTTAATGCTAGCCAGATTTTATGTTTGTAGTTATCATGTCATTTTGTGAGAGGGACAGGGTGTGTGTGTGTAAAGGATCTGCAATACAGTTTGATATTTTTTGGTGAAAACTAAAATGTTCTGGTGTTATAACGCCAGGTGGGGTAATAACCCCAACTAACTGACGAATACTAACATTACGAATAGTACTAACATTACGACGAGTGCTAACATTACGAATAATTATGAAGTAATCTGGTAAATAGCATCTACAGGATCTGCGCAGACGGGTTCTGAGTCATATAAAACACAAACAGATTAAAGTTAATTTGTTCCAATTGTAGGCCTTATCACTTTTAGTAGCAACTAAAATTAACGCTTGATCTAAAATTTGAGAGGTACGTTCTGTGATGTGAAGGCTATATATTTATCAGGAAATACTTTGTTTGTTATATAAATTTGTGATGCATTTCCTGTACTTTTAAGACGTTGTTAAAGATTTTGGATATGTTCGCGAGATAGTTTGTAGTTTAAAATATACTACGCAATAAGTATATCGGGGTAATAATGCCATTTCTTGGCGTTTACCCTGATGATTCCCGATTTCAGCGTTCTTTTTTTTTTTCTTTTAATCGATTAATCGAAACAAAGATCGGTTGATTCCAGCGGTGCAATATTTCTAACAATTCTATTTAAGCGGTCCTTTTTAAGCAAAAGGAAACCTTGAGCCAATTATTCTTTTGTCTCCCACCCCCCTTTATTTCTTTTAATTACACTTTCACAAAAATTTTAACATTTTTTTGTCGCTTAGAATGCAATTTGTCAATTTCTAGACCTGTAGTGTTTGTATTTTTAAAATTGGGCAATTTATATGGGATTATTCCATCTTTTTTGAATAGTTTTGTTTGGATGGCGTTATTGTCCACATAAGTGGGTAATAACGCCAAATAGCATTGGTCAAGAAATCATGTCATTGCATTTTATGAATACATATCTATTAAATTATTTTATTTATTTATTTATTTTTATTTATTTATTTATTTATTTTTTTGACAAAGAAAATCAATGAGTTGCGCTATCAAATCCTGTATTTGTTTGCAAAATAGAATCTAAAACTAAGCCGTGAAAATTGGTGAAAGCTTATCGTGGCGTTATTACCCCAGGATAGCTTTTTAGTTTTGATTTTTTAGAATTTTATTTAATTAATGAAAATTTGTTTTTCATTTAAATTATCTAATGACTGAAACATATGTCATTTTAGATCGCATTAAAAGAAATGGATACAATAAGGAATTAAAAGTAAAGTTTTCAATGTTTCACACCGAGTTTATTTTATTTTAGACATTTTCATTTGGCTAGTGTTTTCTATCTCTTATTCGCCAAATCGCTGATTATCGTCAAAAGCCCGCGAGAACCCTGAATAATATACTATAAAAAGCATAACATACTATTTTTATATAAAGGCAAAGTTATAAATAAAAAATTTTATCAAAAATCATAACGATATTACAAGACAAACCGCACCACGATATCATGTGCCAGACCTCCCCTCTCTCTCTAAAATGACAACATTATTATGCATGCATAGCTCCCAAAAAGTTTCTTATATCTAACAAAGATTCTCTTGCTGAAAATCTTATCTGTGTGTTAAGAGAAAATGCTTGTAAAAGCGATGAAAAACAAATAATAATCCTTGCATCTTACAAAATATTTCATTGAATAACGGTACTCTTTGTAGCTTCCTGTTTACGTCTTTTTAAAGAAAAAGAATCTTTCATACTGTTCACACGAGAATATTTCCTTACAACTGAGACTTGCTGTATATACAATAATTAAACAGACTGTTTTCTGTGAAAATTCAAAGAATAGGTGCTTTTATAATGTGAACGAAGTTCATCGAATTTAGCCTTAGCAGCGAGGCATAAATTATTAATACATAATATAATCTTATCTCTTCTTAGATTACTAAATTACAAATTATATGACACGTAAGTAAAATAAATTACTCTTATATCTCTCCCACTGTCGTAAATGCATACGTATTTACTTCCCGAAATCTCTCACAGTTTAGAATTCCTTGGAGTGTTTATTAATGTATAGCATCATATTTTAGGCTCGAGTTTATAATTTAAGAAATAATAAAATAACTTTTGAAGATAAGTGGTTTCAAGTTTAGTGATAAAAAGAAAGATTTCTGTGTATCAAAAATTCATGAGAAAGTGACCAATTAGAAATATGTACTTTAAATATGTTACTTTTAATAATGCATTGAATTTAACGAAAATAAACTTTTCAATCTTGCTAAAGGATAACTTTATTATTATTATTATTATTATTATTATTAAAAAATAATAAAATACTATTAAGAATAACAATGGTACTTAAAACCCAGCATTAAATGTTGTTTTAGTATATTTTAAGCATAAAAAATTGCAATAATAAGCAACAAAATAATTGAAGATGAAAAATACTATAAAAATGTAATAATAAAAAATATATTAGAAACAACAATGCTAAAAACTATTAAAAATAACTAACAAGTAATTTTTAGTAATTGCGATCCTTTAACAATGATGATTATAAAGTTTGAAATCAAAGATTAATGATAATTTATCTGTAATCCCTTATTTGATTTCTGAAATATTAAATTTAATGACGATTTAAAAAACAAACAAATTCCGGTGTAAATTAATAATTATTATTAAAAATAATTTTTCGTGACTAATTACCTTGAAATATGCCTAATTAGTGTTATCATTACCGGAATAAACTCTTGAGACAATGCCGTACTTTCTTCACTTTGCAAACAACTTCTATGTCTCATTCTGAATGGTATTACCGAGTCTTATTATAAGGCTTTAACAAAATTTCCGTAACTCTTATGAATAAATTAACTTGCTTCGAAAAATATCTTTGCTAAAACTGAAGATGTCAGAAAAATAAATACGCATAAAGAAACCACAAATTTTAGTTAGTTATTTTCTATTTATTTTACAAGAGGTATTTGCTTAAAGAGATTTAGTAAAAGTGCTTATAAAATTTTAGTTATATATGTATTTTTTAAAAGAACTTTTGACCGTTAATTTATTAAATATTCACAAAATGAGAAAAATCGTGATGATATGTAAATCTTTAAACGGTAATACGTATATTTAAAAGAATGATATTTTTTTCAATTTACGAAATTGCAAAATTATTTGAGAATCTCGGGATCAAATACTGACTCATTTTTAAATTTATCCTGTAATATTATTCATTTTTGCATTACAAATCTTTTAGAATATAACAAGTATTCTACTGATATATATTCTTATTTATTAAACATAAAAGTTTTCTTGTTTCTTTTAATAGACGAAATAACGATATCATTGTAAAAGCAATCCGGGTCATGAAAATCAACTACTCTTGTGCATTTTTATTATGGAAAATAATCTGATGCTTATTTATTTCTGCTTGCGATTAATTTTGGATGATGGAAGATTGCACATTTATTACTTCTTTTTAGATACGTTCGTAAATATATAAATACACAGCACCTAAAATCATCACCTGGTCCATCTGTCCTTCTATCTGCCTGTTTGTCCATATATAACAGCGCAAAAATTACCCAACCGAACGATTTGAAATTTATGTCTTTAATCCTTGTAGAATTTTGTCGAATCATTTTAAATTTTACGAAAATGGAATGAAAATTTAAAAAGATATTAATAAAAGTTTTCGTTATTCTGTTAAATCCTTTCAACCTAATTAATTCAATGATATCCATGATAGATAATGATTTTAGGTTGTCATGGTGATTAAATCCTTCATATTATTTTCGTATTGTTGAATTTAATAAGAATAATAAAAATATATTTTTTATTAATGCATTTTTTCATAAGAGTGCATTAGCTAATGCAGCAAGATCTGAATTATTATAAAACTAATTACAATATGGAGCTATCTAATTGCGATGTTTGACGCACGATTTCCCACCTTCTTCATTGGTTGAAAGGAAGGTGCATAAGTTATATAATTTAGGGTCCTCATTTTTTGTTTATAAGTAACTTAACTTTAATAACTTTAAAACCGACATTATAAAATTTGTACCATCCTTTTTAAATAAATTCAGCATCTTACTGTCTTACTTCCAGAATATAGACTAATCCTGATTAAATTTTCTGATTTTATACTGTCAAAATCTAGTAGTATGCGCCATTGTAACATATAGATAAATCCGCGTTCTCCTTTCTTTAAAATCTTCTACTTACATAAGAAAATCCATTCCTTTTCATTCTAAATAATCTTGCTGAACATGCCTCCCAACAGTCTATCTAATACTTGTGAACAAATTAACTCGTTACTGCGAACACCGATATTAAGCTGGAAGCTGTCAGTGGAAAATCGAATCGACAAAGTAAGAGGAGGAAAACCATTATTAACTGCTATTTAAAGAGATAGAAGAAGAAATCGATGAAGTAACAGAAAAAAAGATGAAAAAAGAAATGATGAGGGCACAAAAATCGAAGGAACCGTAAACAAAAAGTGGAAGATTGAGAGATGTTTAAACGCTCGATGTGGGATATAAAAGATGAACAAAAAATATTAAAGATTGCAGTTTTTCTTCTTTCGCTACTGTTTAGATAGATAGGACAAACTGTTTTTATAAAACGGGTTCAAAAGAAATTGAGTTTCACGTAAAATCAGATTTATATATATATATATATATATATATATATATATATATATATATATATATATATATATATATATATATGGACTCAGCAATATTTCTTTCTTGAAAAATTCTTCCAACATCATACCGATATTGGGAAAATATATTCATATTATATGTACTTGCAATGATTTTGTTTGATTTCTTGTAAGCGATACGATCATATTTTACACTGTTAAGTTTAAAAAGATACATCGAAATATGAATCATTATAGAACTAGTTATAATATCAAAGCATTTCATTTGTCACGTATGACGCAAAGTTTCCTACCTTTTTGATTGGTTGAAAGCAAGGCACATAAATTTTACAGTTAAAATTTCCTTTTTATTTATATAAATAACTTTAAAATTTTTCTAACGCCCCCTTTTAAATTAATTCAGCATTTTACTGTCTTTCTTCCAGAATATAGAGGACTTCTAATCCTGATTAAATTTTCTGATTTTATACTGTCAAAATCTAGTAGTATGCGCCATTGTAACACAGAGATAAATCCGCGTTCCCCTTTATTTAAAATCTTCTATTTACACAAGAAAATCCATTCTTTTTCATTCTAAATAATCTTGTTGAACATGCCTCTCAACAGTCTATCTAATACTTGTGAGCAAATTAACTCGTTACTGTGAACACCGATATTAAGCTGGAAGCTGTCGAATCGACATAAAGTAAGAAGAGGAAAACCATTAGTAACTACTATTTAAAGAGATAGAAGAGGAAATCGATGACGTAACAGAAAAAAAGATGAAAAAGAATGATGAGGGCACAAAAATCGAAGGAACCGTAAACAAAAAGTGGAAGATTGATAGTTGTTTAAACGCTCGATGTGGGACATAAAAGATGAAGCAAAAATATTAAAGATTGCAGTTTTTCTTCTTTCCCTATTATTTAGATAGATTGAACAAACTGTTTTTATAAAAAGAGTAGGAAAAAATTGAGTTTAACCCTCTCATGCATACGGGCCTCATATGAGGACAGATAATTATTGCATTATTAAGCAAATAAATTTCGAGCATTTATTTATGGAGATCTGATTTGTGGAAAGATAATAGCTAGCATGCAGTACAATAATAAAATTATTTTAGAATGGGTCTTTAATTTAGTATAAAAAAAGATTTTTTGTGAATAATGAAAAATAATGGAAAATAATTTATGCATGAGAGGGTTAACGTAAAATCAGACTTTTTTTAATTATTATTATTGGGACACAGTAATATTTCTTTGATGAAAAATTTTTCCAACATCACACCAATATTGGGAAATATTTTCATATTAGATATACTTGCAATGATTTGATTTGATTTCTTCTAGTCGAAAGAATCATATCTTACACTCTTAATTTTAAAAAGATGCATCGAAATATGAATCATTATAATAGTTATAATATCAAAGCATTTCATTTGTCACGTTTGACGCTAAATTTCCTACCTTTTTCATTGGTTGAAAGCAAGATACATAAATTTTATATTAAAGTTTCCTTTTTATTAATATAAGTAACTTTAAAAATTTTCTACCGCCCCTTTTAAATCAATTCATCATCTTACTGTCTTCCTTCCAGAATATAAAGAACATATAATTCTCATTAAATTTTCTGATTTTATACTGTCAAAATCTTGTAGTATGCGCCATTGTATCACATAGATAAATCCGCGTTCTCCTTTCTTTAAAATGTTCTACTTACACAAGAAAATCCATTCTTTTTCATTCTAAATAATCTTGTTGAACTGCCTCCCAACAGTGTATCTAATACTTGTGAGCAAATTAACTCGTTACTGCGAACACCGATATTAAGCTGGAAGCTGTCAGTGGAAAATCGAATCGACAAAGAAGAGGAAAACCATTATTAACTGCTATTTAAAGAGATAGAAGAAGAAATCGATGAAGTAACAGAAAAAAAAAGATGAAAAAGAATGATGAGGGCACAAAAATCGAAGGAACCGTAAACAAAAAGTGGAAGATTGAGAGATGTTTAAACGCTCAATGTGGGATATAAAAGATGAACAAAGAATATTAAAGATTGCAGTTTTTCTTCTTCCTCTACTGTTTAGATAGATTGGACAAATTGTTTTTTTTAAACTTAGAAATACATATAATTTTTTTAAAAAATAGAATTGAGTTTAACGTAAAATCTGTTTATATATATATTTCTTTTATATTGGGACCCAGTATTGGGAACTGGGACACATTGATACAGTTTTTTTTCTAAGAATTTTTTTGGTGTCCAGAAAGTAGAAATTTCCCGTTATTTTTCCATGTGGTGTCAGCAAAACTTGTGTCTATTGTGTTATAAAATACACAATCGTTGTTTTATATAATATTTTTCATGTAATAAAAAAAATAAAGAAAAGGTCATTTGTATCAATGTGCCTCACCCCCGGGGCAGATTGATACACTTCATGGGCGCTTTGATACGTTTGGGAAAAATGGAGACAAAATAACACCAATGCATATTTTTCAGAGAAAATTAGTTAGCAAACCATTCTATATTTATTTATAGAAATTGAATTTGCCCACAATTTATTTGTAAGTATATTACAGCAATCAAAATTAAATGTATAATGATCTGATGTTCTGGCTGTTCCTTGTCTGATTGTTGGCTGTGGTAACTTTGTCATATGTGGCGCTTCAGCCCCAGCATTATCTTCTTTCTTAGGAAAGATGAAAAATGACCAGGTTTTCTATTTATAAATCAATTTATAAACAGAAAATAAAGTTTAATTATATTAAAAATTCCGTTTATAATAAAGTTATCCTTTGCTGTTCTGCAGCTTGTTTCTCTTAGTTAACATTTCTCATCTCGAAAACACTTTTTTCTCTGGGAAATCGATATAAATTCGAAATTTGCCAGGCTGCCGTCTTTTTCTTTTGTTAGTTCAACTAGCACTAGATGTTGGATTAATTCGTACGTCTTCTGTTTGCAAAAATACTGTAAAATATTCTAATATAAAAAGTTAGAGCTATTTCACTTCAATAAAAACTAATATTAGAAATTTTTAACGAAAAATGATTCAATTAAGGAGTGTATGGTAAAACAAAATAATGAAAGGTAATGAAAAAATGAACTAGAAAAGGATTTATGTTCTATCAATGTGCCCCGCCATAGACTGTATCAATGTGCCCCATACAGCCATTTTGAATAAAATGAGTGTCAAATCCAACACTTCATAATTTACCTAACAATAAAGAATGAGGAACTGATAAAGAGTAGCTTTACTTGCCAGGGAGAGTATTATTTTCTGTTGAAAATGCTGGAACACAGTTGTATAATACCATTACAATTGTACAACTCAAATTTACTTTTGACCTACAAAAACAATAAATCACCCGTCTCATTTCAACAAACTACTGAATCATGCCAAGACGATCTGTATATAGTTGTGGGCACTGGCTTCACCTTTTAGAGCTGTTGTGAAACTTCCTGTAATGACTCTGTGAGCAGTAGAGGGGGTGTATCAATGTGCCCCATGTATTAATGTGCCCCAGTTCCCCCTATTGTTAATATTTCTTTCATGAAAAATTCTCCAACATCATACCGATATTGGGAAAATATTTTCATATTAGAAATGTAATGGTTTGGTTTAATTTTTGGGGCAATAAGATCATATTTTGCACTGTCAAGCTTAAAAAGATTGGAATTTGAGATTAAAGAATCCGATCTAAAGCAAGCCTCCAAGCCGGCACCGGATTCAATCCCGGCACTATTGCCTTGCAACTAATTACAAAAATTTTTGCTTTGTTTAAAAAATGAAAAGGCGTAATACTGGCGAAATGCATTTCCTCCCTTAATTTTGAGCATTTAGGAATGCAACATCTGCTGTGAGTAAAATATTTGAAGATTCACTTACACACAATAAAACAAAATTATTTAACTAGTAAATCTGCAGATCAGGAGCCTCAACGTCAGCTTTGCACATAATTTTTTTTAAACACACTTTGGGCAAAATTCAACATTCTGGAAACTGTAATTTAAAATTTTCAAATTACATAATTATTTATAAGAATGAAATAAGAATAAGGAGTTTTCAGCCATCAAATCCGTTAAATAAAAATTTTAGTTATGTTAGGAAATTCTGAAATTTTCATGATCTATTATTTTTGTTTTTTATTATAACACAGTAGATCTCTTCAGGGGGGCTCCGCCTTCCTGAACCCCCTGTAGTCTCATTAAATTTAAATTTTCAACTTTCTATTAATTGTGCTAATGGTTATCGCATATCTTGCATTTCTTTATACATTTTGATTTATAAGGATAAGTAACAGTTTGGACAAGCATTTTTCATTAACCTCATACTTCTACATGCCTGCCAACCACAAACACCTGAATTTGATGTATAAGGAACTTTTTAAAGTGTAAAATTAGTAATCTAGAGTTTTAAATTTTTTTTCCGAAAACAAAAGTTTGATTGCATTTTGCAGCAGTTATCGCGGAACAGACATACAGAAGAACATACTGACAGACGGAATAAACAATAAATTTCGAACAATTTCATGAACAATAAATTTCGAGTCACCAAAGTAAGCCTTCACTGACGTTTCGGCAATGACGTCATTATTCATGAGATATTGATATCCATGTTTCTTGTATTTTTAACAACTACTATAAAATACCTGTTTTGTTTCACGTATGACGTCATATTTTACTAAGTGAATTGTTTGTTAAAAATATAATTCTTTTTTATTTCTTTTACTTCTATGTCTCCATTTTTGTCAGAAAAATTCTTGTTAACGAAACAAATATCCGTGTTTAATATTTAACAAAAAGTACTATATCTATTTTTATTTTTATTCTGACGTCATATTTATTTATTTTTTCTTAGTTTAATTTCTCGAATGGAAATTTCTGAATTGAAACTTATTGCCGTTGAAAAATAATTATTCCAGATTTTAATTTTTTTGGCAACGATAAAGGGAATTGGTTAAATTGTGTCTAAAAAGTCTTTATTGATTGTGTATGCAAAAGAATGAAATTTCGAATTATTAAGGAAAATATTTGAATAAAATTAATAAAACATAACCTATGTTCTTTTCTGGGCTATGTTATATTTATACGCAAATATACAAAGATATTAATTAATTCATCAGTTTTGATGTTGACTTCATTTAAATTTTCGTGCACGCTTTCAAATTATGGATAAGAATTAGGATGAATGGTTGCTTAGCAACCAATATGAGAAAATAAAGAAAATGAAATAAATACATTTGAAATAAGTAAATCTCTAAAACAAATTAGTCTATATTATTGGAACACATTTATAAAAAACCTCCAAAATTTACAGTAATAATTTTAAAAATCTGACAAATGCGTAGACAAAATTTCAAAACAATACGAACAAATTAACTGGTAAATTTCAGTATCCATTTATCATTGAATTCCATTAATCAAATGTGTCATTTTCTCTCAAGAAAAAAAAAATAATTGAAAATCATTGGATTTGCCATAGAAAAGCATTATTGCGGAAAATAAAATATTCTATATTTTCCGAACGAATGAATCCAACCTAACAAAAAACTATACAGCTTAATCCCAGTGCCTCACTAACATACCCATTTAATTTCAAGTCAATCGAATGCTTTTTACGTCAGTTATCGTGGAACAGACAGACTGACAGACAGAAGCAAAAAAATTTCGTGTCTCCAAAGTAAGCCTTCACTGACGTTTCGGCAAATATCTTTCTTTTTTTGTATTTTGACTAGTAAAAAATGTACTTCAATTTGTTAAAACTGCATGGAGCACATTATGTATCCGTATATGGGATTGTGATAAGTTGATCTAATATATATCTGGCAAACCCTCTCATACAAATAAATATGGCTAGAGATCAATTCACAAAGATGTTCAAATAGTCAAATATGCAACGAGATTAACGATCTCGGCTTTATACAAAATAATAACTTAGAGTAATTGTCTTGGGCTTTTTGTTGTGCTTACGTTCTCGGTTATTAGTCATAAAATCCTAAGTTAAATTTTCGGCAGCGTTAATTTGACTCGTTTCATGATAACGTATAGGTCACCAATGAAGAGAGACACATTGTTATTGATAAGAATTGAACCAGGGATCTCATGAGCAGTAGGCGAGAACTTTAGCGTTGAGCAAAATGCCGAGACATTCTAAATTAGTAACTCACTTTATACTTCAAAATAAGATCACTATAATAGTATAACTGATATTATATTTGATCGTAATATATTTATGATAATAGTATTATAACATTAGTGCCTAGTTTAAAAAGAGTTAAATAATTGTTAAAATGAATAATCATAATTTAATATATTATACAAAGTAAATTAAATATATATATTTTTATTAAAGACTAATCACTGTATTTTCAGACAATTTCATTATTAGAATACTCGAAACTACAGCACCGTTTGTATTTATTAATTTATTCGGATACTTTAACAAGTACTACAAATTCATTTCCAAAGCAGAACATCTTTAAGCCGAATGAAAATAATATATTTCTTCTTAGAGGACTTTTTATTAAATGTTACGAATAAAAAAGGTATTAAATGCATATGCTAAACAAACAAGAGGAATAATTATAATAATAAAAGAATCGATTGAATTTAACATGAGTCTTTTATAATCTCTTATAATTTAATCTGCATCTTCTAAGATTTATTGAATTAACTTTCAAAACTGTACTGAAAAGATGTACAGTAAAAGTTCTCAAATATTTGAAATGCGGTGTTACAAAATGAATCCTTAATAATAAAATAGAAGAATCAAACAATCAGTCATTTATGAACTTAATTAGGGAAATTCATAGTTATAAAAATATATACTTTAAATCTCGATATGTATAGCTTTTTAAAATACGAACAGTGCCTTAAAAATTTAACTAACTTAAAAAAAAAGAAAACTGCATAAATATTAATAATCACATGTGATTTTCAATAAAAATGTATTTGAGGGTGCAAATGAAATCTATAGCTATTACTATATGGATGTTAATTAAAAACTGTGTTAATTATGTAACATTCAACTATAATATTATTTATGTTTTATTGATTTATTTGTATACATAACAAGCATTAAAAGTACCTTTCCAAAAGATAACATTATTAAGCCTAACATAAATCCTAAATTTAATAATTCAGTTTAGAATAAGCCTATTAAATGCTCCGAAAATAGAGTAAGATATTAAATTCATATGCTAAATAAACAAGAACAAATGCAGCAAAAACGAAGCCTTCAATTTAAGATAAGTCTCTTGTAATTTAATCTCCATCTTTTGAGATTTATTAAATAAACTTTCTAAAGGGTACACAAAAGACGCTATAGCAAAAGTTCTCAAGCGTCAGACAAAAGATGCAATGAAAGGAATAATTAATAAATGAATAGAAGAGACATACAGTTATCCATTAGTTATCAATTTAATTAAGGAAATTCACAGTTGCGTAGGGAAAAAAATAACAGCAAACAATAACAACAGAAAGATAACGTACAGTTTTTGATAATAAATTTCGCGTAATTCAATCACCATCTTTTAGAAATTTATTAAATAAACTTTCAGCATATCCCAAGAAAAATGGGGGTAAATAAAGGTATCTGGTGACTGACATACAATGTAAATAAAAGATTAATCAGTTAATCAATAGAAATAATTCTCCTAAAGCATGTAATCTCGTGACAGGGAGTGTTACATGAGAATTTAACTTATAACCCTTAATTAATAAGCAAGCGAAAGTAGAATGAGATATTTCAATTTAAATTCAATTTAAATATTCCCCATATATAAATCATTCGAACGAAAATGGCAATTCTAATAATCAGTTTATATATTTTAAATTCAGGAAACTCAGTTAATTTCCTCAAACAGATTGTAAAAAATTAAATTAAAGGAAATGGAAGAATTGAGAAAAAGAATGTTAAATAATAAAAAAAAAGAACCTTCCGCCATTTTTACAGAAAGGATAGTCTTCAAATCTTATCGGAAAAATCAAACATTCAAGATCAAACAAATCTTCTGGAATTCCGAGCTTTCTTAATTCCATTCCTATGAACTTCCTTAAATAAGGAGAAATATTAATTAGAATTCTAATTAATTAAAGAAGAGAGCGAGAAATCAAGGGAGAAAATCTTGATAATTTTTCCTCCTTCTTTCTTAGATAATTTCTTTCGTCTGTGAATTCACGGTTTTTACAAGATAGAGGCTTGGGACTTACAAAAAGGCAAAGATGCTTATAAAGATTTCGTTTTTAATGAAATTCAGTCCGGTAGTTTGATCAAATATTCACGCGTGTGCGTTTTTATTTATTTAGTCTTATTTCTTTTTTTTTGCGTAATCTATCTTTGCTTTCCATAGCGTGAATATTGATGAAATTTAAAGAAACTTTATTTACCGAATAAATCTGAAGATGAAATGTCGTTTCAATTGAAAGTGGATGTTTTTGGTTTTCTTGATTGGGTTATTCTTTTTTTTAATATTCGAAGTTTTTTTCTCATTAAAAAAATGAAGCAAATTACCTTTGAGAATATGTTTCATTAGTCTAAAAAATGTTTAATTTTAGGTAATATATAATAACGATTAAATAATTTTTGCGTGCAAACATTTTTTGAACGTATAAAAACTAGTATCGTAAGTGATTTTTTAAATATGTGTTTAAACTTATTTACACGAATTACTTCTAATTAAGAATATATATATATATATAATACTAATACTAATACTATATGAATATGAATGTAACTGATATAAATGGTAAATTAATCTTTTAATATAGTTTCAAAGAGGAATAGAATTTTCGTCTTTGAACTGTGACAAAAGTATTTTATAAAGGTATTTTTTTCTTTTTCACCTTTTAAAATTAATTCTATAATGTAATTTTTTTTCTGTCAATTAATATAAGTAATTTATCATTTAAATAAGCCGTATATAGTTTTCTCTGTGAAGAAAATTAGTATATTATTATTTGTAATTACATGAATGCATATACAATTCTAATTTGTATAAAATACCAAATTAAGAGAACAGATACACATTACATAATCATGTAGCATATGTGCAAACCATTTTTATATTTAAAAGCCCAAATATTATGCTAATTATGCTAAATTGTACTGACATTTCTGTGAACTATAATGAAAAATAAATAAAATTTTAAACGAAAAAAGAACCTGCAGTGTTTTTTTTTAACTAAGGAACAGACAGAAATTGAGGCATTATTTTCTAAATTCTCTATACTTTCTTATAAACTACAACGCATTTATCTCAAGCAAAGATAAAGAATTCTCTCAACTGGCTTTCAAAGTTTAAAAGCCATACTAATGATATAATCAATTCCGAATCATGACCCTCAACTTTCTCGTAAAATTGCCTCTCTTAACTGGTGCTTAGCTCACACAAAAATTTTGGACACGCTCAGAGAAGAAATTTTATTTTTGGATTTTTTTTTTTTTTTTTAGTTAGTTTTCTTGGTAGAACTTTTTTTTTTCTTCAAATTGCTCGCTTCTCATCCTCAAACTTTTTTTTTTTAACGCAATACTTGCTATTTTATACTAAACAGTTTTTAATTTATTCGTTTTTTTTCTTTCCTCACCTAACATTTGCGCCAAGTGTACTAAAAGACGACGTGATTGGATTGGAAGTTTTCAGTAAAGGCAGAGGGATTTTTTTTCCCTGAAAGGTTCCCCTCAAAACTTTTAATTTTGGTGTCCAGAGTTCTTAGAAAACTTGATAAGGTAATTAAACTTCGTCGACTTTAAAAATATTAAATCTTAAAGAGTAAATAGGGAACTTTAAATTATATCTTTAGTTTAGTTGGAATATATTTAAAGAGATTTTATAAATTTCTCCCTTTTTTATATGTGTTAAACTGTTACTTGCTGCATTTCCCCTTCTTTATTTGCATTTCGTTTAGTTTTTTCTTCTTTTTTATCCCCGATTAAATATATGTATTAAATATTTTTTTTTAAGATTCTTATAATTTATTCTAATTTTTAATTTAGTAGTTTCTGATGGTAATACAGGTATGAATTACCGCCTCCCCATCTTGTCATGAGTACAAAAAAAAGTACAAAAATATTTTACTTTTAAATGGATTACTTTTAAAATCTACAATTATAATACATTATTTAATTATTATTAGAATTACTTAAAACTTATTATTAGAATGTATACACATTATTAGAATACTTACTATTAGAATTACTTGATACCGTAAAATATTTTCAGGGTCCAATTTTTATGTTAATTTATCCTTAACCTTCTCAATGCCTCGAACTGATTTTTCCGTTTACTAAGCAGCAAGTTTCAGTGCAATATTAGCATTTTTTGAATTATTGTAATTCTTCAGATATAATTAAGTTTTAAGAAATTAAGTTATGATTAAGACTCTGGAGGCTTATATACCTATACGTAATAAAAAATTATATCATGTTGAAAAAAAAAAAAAACGTGTTTTTTTTTAGCATTTGAAAAAAAATACAAAGAAAACAACATAACAGTTTTGCCCTTTTGCTCGGCGGTCAGGGGGTTAATAACAGGTATGATGATCACAAATAACTAAGGCATTTTCTAAATATTCGCTGTTTCTTTTCTTTTTTTTTGGGGGGGGGGTTACAAAATTGCATTTTTAATCTGCTAATAAGGATGTTAGTAGCAACAGGTAAGATAAGAAAAAGAAATAAATTAAGGAAGATTTTTTTTTCTGTATCCGAAAATAAAAATCTACTCCCATATTTCAAACACTTGTAAAATACATCATATTTTTCAATCCAACCAATCCGCCTTTTTTTTACAAAATTGCACCAATGTACTTTTTATCTGTTACATGGATTTTAGTAACTAAAGGTATAAACATTTTTCAAAGGAGACTTTCTTTTTTGCAAAAATAAATATAAATGTACTGCCGGTTTCAAATACATGTAAAATGTATCAAACATTTTTTTTTTTAACCAATAAATTCCTTTTAAAAATAATAATTACTTATTTGGAAATTACAGTTCTTTTACTGCTAAATTCTCATTAAAATTCGAAGAACATTTTTAAAACTAATAATTCATATTTGCACCGTTTCTACATAACGTACATTTTACAACATTCGCCAATACCCCAGTTTTCTTTTTATTTTAAAAAAGCAATTACACAAAACAAATTTCCATTTTGATCAATAAAAACAGATAAGCAATTATATTGACACACCCATAATATTTCAAAGTCTATCATATGTCTACAATTACATTTCTTGAATTTCGAATTATTACGCAGAATACATAAATAATAAATTTTGGTGAAAGAAGAGCATTAATAGCTACTCAGCTGCTTAAATAAATATTGCCTGTAAAAATCTATCATTTCTCTATACTTGATAGCGAAAAGCAAATATCCTATTTGTGGAATGAAAATCGATACTGAAGCAATATTCAAACTACTGAAAAATTCAAACTTCATTTTGTTAGCCTGACACATTCACAACCTTTTAAAAATTGGTAAACAAATCATTTCATTATGCAAAGAAATAACATCTTTAAAAGGGAAATGTTTAAAATAAATGTAAATATACAAAGAAGAAAAAATATAAAAAAGAGCGTATCAATAAATTTACTTTAAAAAATACGTCTTTGCAACTACGTCAATTTTGATAATGCATGTACTTTTTTTAGCTTATTTCACAAGTAATTATAATAACAAAAGGATAAATATTGTTGCAGGAAATGCGTTTATAATAGAAAAACTAAACCTTATAACTGAATGATGAGGTATTTTAGAAAGTGGTTCGTAGCGTTTTAAAGGGAAATTTTAAAAATAAATATAAATATACAAAGAGAAATAAAGATAAAAAGTGTATAAATAAATTTACTTTAAAAAAGACATCTTTGCAACAGCTTCAATTTTGATTATGTATGTACTTCGTTCAGCTTATTTCAGAGGTAATTATAATAACAAAAGCATAAATATTGTTGCGGGAAATATGTTTATAATACTAAAAGTAAACCTCATAACTAAATCGTGAGCTTTTTTTTTTTAGAAAATTGTTCGAATAAAAATCGTTACTGAAGCAATACATAAACTACTGAAAAAGTCAAACTTCATTTTGTTATGTTGACACACTCATAACCTTTTAAAAATTGGTAAACAAATCATTTCATTATGGAAAGAAATAACGTCTTTAAATGGGAAATGCTTAAAATAAATGAACATATACAAAGAGAAAAATAAAATAAAAAAAAGAGCCTATCAATAAATTTACTTTAAAAAAGATATCTTTGCAACTACGTCGATTTTGATAATGCGTGTACTTCACTCAGCTTATTTGATAGTTAATTATACTAACAAAAGCATAAATATTGTTACAGGAAATGCTTTTATAATACCAATGCTAAACCTTACAACTGAATCATGAGTTTTTTTAAAAGGTTATCCGTAGCGTTTTAAATCGAAATGTTTAAAATTAATTCAAATATACAAAATAGGAACAAAGATTTTTTTTTTGTTAAAAAGCGTATCAATAAATTTACTTTAAAAAAGACGTTTTGCAACTGCTTCAATTTTAGTTATGTATGTACTTCGGTCATCTTGTCTCATAGGTAATTATAATAACAAAAGCATAAATATTGTTACAGGAAATGCTTTTATAATACCAAAACTAACTTAATTGTGAGCTTTTTTAGAAAATTGTTCGAATAAAAATCGATACTAAATCAATATTTAAATTACTGAAAAATTCAAATCTCATTTTGTTACCCTGACACATTCAAAACCTTTTTAAAATTAGTAAACAAATTATTTCATTATACAAAGAAATAACATCTTTAAAAGGGAAATGTTTAAAATAAATGTAAACATACAAAGAGGAAAAAAGATAAAAAAGGAGCATATCAATAAATTTTACTTTAAAAAAGACATCTTTGCATTTGCGTCAATTTTGATAATGCATGTACTTCGTTCAGCTTATTTCATAGTTAATTATAATAACAAAAGCATAAATATTGTTACAGGAAATGCTTTTATAATACCAAAACTAAATCTTATAACTGAATCATGAGCTTTTTTAGAAAGTAGTTCCTAGCGTGACATAGATTAGAAGAATATTACAAAAGACGCAGTTTTCATTAAAACGCCCAATTTTCTGTTCATAAGCCATGCATGGCGGAAGCGTGGCTTTTCATTCAAAAAAGAAGGTTTATTTTTCTTTAACCGGGTATTTTTGTGTAAATGGATTATTTTTATTTCGAATACGTACGCAGTGCATACATCTATCTGTATAAATAATGCGTGTTTAAAATTGCACCTGTAAATCAGGTCGCCTTTGCTGTTTAACTTTGAAAATGAATTGTTTCCGAAATGACGATGCTCGGTCATGTTCATTTTATTTTCATTCAAAGGGTATTCTTTAAAATACCTGTTAGAAATTAAATGATAAAATAGATTAAATTAACGTTAATGACTATCTTACATCTCCGCAATTTTCTACAAGTTTTACTATATAATTTCCTGCCTATGTCTGTCGGTATACAAAATGCGTTTAAAAAATTACAACTTATAAATGAAGTCATCTTTTGCATTTAACTAGTAAAATGAATGATTTCCGGAATGGCGAATTTCAATCAGGTTCGTTTTACTTTACAATTCCTAAAACTCTTAAAAGATTATATTAGAAGTTTCTTTATAATTGGGATTGAATTAACATTAATTATTTTTTAAATCAATGTTATTGACTATCTAATACATAATTTCCTGCATCCTCTGTCTGTATGCCAAGTGTGTGTAAAAATTTGAACTTCTGAATGAAGTCATCATTTTCATTTAATTTATAAAATTAGTAGTTTCCGAAATGACGCAGTTCAACCAGGTTTGTTTTATTTTACAGTTCGTAAGATTCTTAAAAAAATATGTTAATCGTTAAATGTTACAAGTTGGAAATTGCCCGTTAAACGAAGCAAATGAGGTGCGTTCATACTAGAAAATTTTAAAAAATATTCAGGTTTTGGTGCAATAGTATGCAGTACTTCTCATACAGTAGGGTATTTGAAATCTTATATGTACTACTGTAAATACGATGAGCTCTCTATTATACAGGAAGTAACTTGTAGTAAACTTCAGCAACGCATGTCAATTTCATAAAATGTGAAATAGTTTAAGCGCCCCAACACTCTTTCCCACTATATCATTATGAAAAGGAATATTTTTGTTTAGCCTTGTAAATTAACAACAAACATTCTTTGTACCACAGACAGTGTTCTCGCTGACATTTGACCAACGTTAGTAATTTGGCTAATTAAAAATAAAAAACATTCGCCAAATGAAAAAAGTACTATCAAAATAGATTCATCGTGTAGCACAAAAAAATTATCTTTAATCCTTTAATTTTCCCCCTTTTTTTTCAATATGTTCTAAAATAACCGAAGTTTTTATAACTGCGACAACGATTGTTATTAATCTAATTTCAACTTTCCGCTACAAATATATTAAAAATATTGGCATATGCATATGTATGAAAAACGAAAAAGAAAATAAAAATAAAAAATTGAACACTAGCAATTTGGCGAATCTGATCGCTTGTTTACTCGCCAAATGAATAATTTAGTCGCAATTTGGCACAATGGCGAGCGACAGCGAGAACACTGACCACAGATAAAGTACCGAATGTGTATTTTAGTATATACTTTATAGATGCATATAAATTGTATTATGTTCGAAAGAGTGTAACACCATTAAATGCACTTGAAACTATTTTTTCCCATTGGCCGTAATGTAAATGGCACCAATTTACCCAAAATTATTATCATTATTTATAGTATTCACATATCTTATTCGCGTTTAATAAAAATAACACAATTCTATCCTTTATGCAGCAAGAAATTCACATAAATATAAATAAAACAAATGCACAAGCACATCACATTGAAAGATGAACTAAAATAATTTCCTATATGAAAAAACAACTATTCAGAATAATATATATAACTGGCAGTATATATAAAGAGGGTACATATAAAAGACAACGCTAAATTCATAACTATTCCACAAAAATATGCTCCAGTAATGTAGAATTTAACTGCAAGGAATTTAAAATACTTTATATAACCTTGATTATTCTTATTTTTAGACTATTCAGATACGTTATCCACGTTTAATAAAAACACAATTAAAATAACATAATTTTACGCTTTATACAGCAAGAAATTCACATAAATATAAATAAAGCAAATGCACGTCTTGTTGAAAGATGAAATAAAATGATATTTTCCTATATGAAAAATACAATTTTTCTGGAAACGTCGTTTCAGGGATAGATATAAATGTTGCCATAACCATCTGGACATGACTTCAAGGAGATCTAGTGGATTACGGAATAACTCATACTTCAGTATTTGGACTGTAGTCGATAAAAGTTTCAATTTAAACACCGAACATGAACGGAAAAAGGTCGCATATAACTTTAATTCTAATGTATGATATATGTTGGTCGATTTGTCAGAATTCATTAATTCATAGACTTAATTTATACACTTATCATTAATTTATATATTTCCTTTTCACACAACTTACGTCTGTTTTCGGTGGTGATAACTCTTTAAAACTTTATTTAAATTATTTTGTAATTTTATGTTCAAACAAAAAGACATTTAGTCAAAATCAAAACGCAAAAATCTTATTTTCTTCTTTATTCCTTCATCCAACTCTTGATCATATCATCTGTACATAATCAAAATATTCACAAATACTTCCGCATAAAATAAATTTCAAAAAAACATAAACTTCAAAAAAAAAAAAAAAAAAAAAAAAAAAAAACAGAACCAGGGCACGACATATTCTGGGGCATGCAGGGCAGTTGCCCTGGACCTCCCGTTTTAGGGGGGGGGGGCATAAAAGTAATCAGTATTTTCATTTGTATCAAATGCTTAAAATCAGCCAAAAGTGACAGAATTCATATTTGTATAATTTAAACATTCAGGAAAATATTTCTTCATTTTGCAGTTTATTTGAAATTTGTTTTGCACTATTTGATTTAAATTACTTTGTCAATTTATGTATAAACAAACGACAATTTTTATATTCAGTCAATAGCTAAACACAAAAATCTCATTTTTGTCTCCTTTCCTATATAGTTTATGATCCCATCATCACTATAAAATAAAAATAAAAAAACTCACAAATACTTCTACATAAAACAAAATTTCTAAGAGCCCTGTCTTTTAAAAAAATGGGTGTCATACATATCTTCCTCCGAGAGAAGGTGCACAAGCCTCATACAGGGCGTCGATTCCTCCCCACCCCCTCTTTTCATTTTCTCTGCTTTAACACAATTTTATTTATTTTCTCTATCTATGTATATTCCTTTCCACTGAATAATTAGAGATTCAGATATTAATTCCTGCGTTTTTGAGGTTACTTTAGCGATTACTTACCTTTAATTTATTAAAATTACTTTATCCTTTTAAATATAAACAAACGACATATTTTATATTCTGTCAACATCAAAACAGAAAAATCTCATTTCCCTCTCCTCTTATGATCCCATCCCTACAGAATCAAAAACTTCACAAATACTTCCACATAAAACCAAAATTTCTAAGAAGCCTGTCTTCTAAAAAAGGGGCTCATACATAACTCTCTCCGAGAGAAGGTGCACAAACCGCATAAGGGGGCGTCGATTCCAGGCATCCCCCTATTGCAGCATCACTCTGAACTGTCATAAGCAGCTGTCTGACGGAATATGTCCGTAAACTCCCGTGGCGGATGCTCATCGAATGCTCTCCAAATCTCAAAAATAGCCCCCTTTCAAACTCTTTGACTGCAGCCTGGATTTCTTTATGTGCGATTGTGTTTGGTTCATAATGTAAATATGTTTGAAGCTGTGCCTCGTTGGGGATATAGGCGTTTTTTGATAAAAATATATTTCCACTGGATGTGTAAAGGGATATAAATAAAATAATCGAAGATTAATCTTGCAGTTAACTATTTGTGTCCTAATTTATGAATTCTTGAAAATGTTATCTTCTGAAGGATTTGTCATAAATTTTTGTTTTTACAGTAGAAGATTGACACATTCATATAAAAATTTTAGACTCATTTTGTCAATTAAATGAATTGATGAAATTTATATTTCTAAGTATTTTGTGCAATATTTATAACCGAATGCCCTCCATACTGTAAAAATTGAAGACCCAAATTGGGTTGAAAGATTTCTGGGTATAGTAATTTTCCTGAAATGGTACAGTAATGATTCCAAAATGGTAGCGTATTGTTCCCAAAATAGATAACCCAAAATGGTTCAAAACAGAGCAAATCTTTATTAACATTAAATTAATCAAAATTTCTGAGGTATAATGTATATACTATCTAAGATATTTTCATTGTTTTAATGTCATTAAAAATCAGACTTATTTAAAACGATTTTGTGTTACAAACTGAACTTTCCAAATTGGAACAATGCTGTACCCAAAAATCTTTCAACTCAATTTGGGTACTTTGTTTTTACAGTGCAAATATCAAAAATATCACTGTTTAAAACTCTTTGTCTGCAGCCTCGATTTCTTTATTAACCATTTGAAAAATGGTTGTTGTTTTCGGGAGAATGGACCCGATGATGTTACCACTTTTGAATGATGTTACCACTTTTGAATGATGTGGTCACTTTTGAATTTAAATTAATTTCTTTACTTTTAGAAGAGTTTTTATTTGAATTTAAATTAAATTCTTTACTTTTAGAAGAATTTTTATTTGAATAGTAAATTAAAATGGTTAAAATCATTGTAATAAAGGAGAAAACTAACAAATTTAAAAATGGGTAGACGGAAATTAACAGATACGGAAAAAGCCGAAGCCAAAGAAATGAATGAACGTGAATATCGCATTCAATGATATTAAACACAATACGCGTACTTAAACAATCATAAAGTGATTTTTATTTCTTCTTTTGCTATTTAAAATAAAAATTTAGTCAACATGTATAAGTTGCTTATTAGTTTGGCGATTCGTATCATTTGGCGAAATTGGTCGACGGGATAACTGAGTAATACTGTATTTGGTTTGGCGCAAAAACGTCTTTCAATGCAGAAAATGATAAAATCAAAAGATTATTGAGCCGCTGAAAACCAATTACGTGTTGAAAGGCGATCACGAAAAAGGAAGCAATTTAATGCCGAACCGATTAATTGTAAAACATCATGTCGCCAGGGCGACCAATCCACTAGCCATGGCGTTTTACTATCGGTCGGTTCTAACCAGGAAAATTTGAGTGCCAATAGTGATTCTAACAAGCCGGAAAATGTTATAGCTATTACTCTTGATTTTCCACCACCTAAAAAGAAAACTAAAAAGCAATCGGCTTGGGAAAAACTGGGAAAAAACTTTTTTGATTCGATGTCTGATGGACCCATTCACAGATGCATGTGCTGCGATCGATTTTGGTTTAAAACCTCCATCACCAAAATTCTGCTCTGTAAAATCAAACAATATATGCCAAAGTCTTACAAGTATAACAGTATATGCCAAAGCTGTATTTTAATAATGATTACTCTTGCACCAACAATGTTAAATAGTTTGAAATGTTTCTTTCGTCGCCAACTTTTATGCTTGGCGACAATAGAGTGATATAACTTAAACGAACCGTACCTTCAAATTGCAGCATGTATAAAGTCATTTATAGCAGTGGCACGGATAATACACAATAAAACAACTGGTATTTAGCTTAAAATGATAGATGAATGTATCGAGTGAAACATTTTTCAAATGGTTGGGGTAATTTCTTAAATTACAATTTTTTTTTTATGCGATTGTATTTGGTTCATAATGTAAATATGTTTGAAGCAGTGCCTTGTTGAGAATATAGGAGATATTTCATAAAAATATATTTCCACTGGACGCGTAAAGGGATGTAAGTAAAATAATCGAAGATTAATTTTTGAAACTTGTAGTAAAGAACTGCTCATCACTCAGTTTGCAAATCCCCTTCGGCAATGTTAAGTTAAAGGGTATTTAATGCATTCTTTATGTTTAAAATATCTCCAAATTATTATTTTTAGCCTTTTTTTCTGTATATTCTTCTTAAAGGAATCTCTTTTTTCTAAATTCTACATATATTTGTAAAACCTATGTTTAATTTCACATGAAACTGTTCTCTCAATTCGTCCGTTTTTAACACATAAAATATTAAATAGGCATAGTTATTAAAAATATTTTAAGAAATATAAAAAAGGGACATCTCTTAAGAAAAGCATACAGAAAAGAGTAATATAATAAGAAGATAGTTTAAATATAAGAATGCATCAAATCCCCATAGACTTAACATTACCGAGGGAATTTCGAAAACTCTATGACGAGCAACCTTAACGAATAAATAAAATCTTAATGCTTTATTTTTTTTAATATAAAGATGTACTTTTTTTCCAAATTAAACGTTAAATAGTTTTAACCAATGTGCTCTAAAAATAAAGCTCGTGCTAATATAAATAATAATCTTCATCGTATATTTCGTTATAGAAAAAAATTATAGACATCATATGAAGTATGTTTTTATGTGGTTTAATGAAGGTACAGAAAAATAATTCAAAGATTAGTTCTGGTATTTAAAAAAATCTTGTAAAATATAGTTTACCAGTATTAGGTGCCAGTAAAACTACTATTCCCTATCAAGCACCTGCTGGAATTCTTTACCCTGAATTCAGCAGAATTTCTTTCCGCTCTTTACGTTTATAAGTATGCATGTGCACAAATATTAAAAATAATTTTAAATAAAATCGTTATTTTTCTCCTGAGAAAAAAATATTTTGTTGGCTAATATTTTTTAACAAAAAGTAAAAAAAAAAATAATTTAACAAAAGTAATATTTTTGCGCTTTCTTTGGTCGATGCTTTAAAAAAATGTTTAATTAAAATAGAAAATAAATTGCTAAAAAGTAAAATTTTGAACAAAATATAAAAGAAAATTTACAAAAAAATACAATATTAATAAAATATTCCGAATTTTTTCTTTCTGAAGTAATCAAAAGTTTTTCGTTGAAAAAAATTGTTACACTAATTACTAATTATTTTTTATGATTAAAAATTTATGCCTTTCTCATAAATATGTCTCTTTAGACAACAGTTTTGAGTTCAAGTTTTAACTAAAATTTTAAAATATGTCATCATTAAATATGTAAAAAGCAATAGTGCAGGTAATTTCATCGAACACATTTTCAAAAACGAATCTTTTCCAATTTTTGTATTCATTTCAATTAAAGCGTAAACAGTATTTTCTCCAGAGATGCGATTCCAAAGTGTAATATATCTCATATCTAGAAAATTTGAAAATGAAACAGAATTTATTATTTACGGAAATGGAAAATAAGATCTCGGCTTTCTTAGAAGTTGTTACATAAATAATTTTCACAAAAAATGGTTTCCAGTGGAAATAGATAATGCAAAAATATACTTTTCAGTGTCTGCTCTGGAAAAATAATAACTAATAACAAATAATGTATTTATAGGTGTGTTTTTAGAAAGGTGCTTTTCAAAATAATGTATAATTGCGATGGTCTTAAAAGTCAATGAACGCTATCTGGCGTCGTGCCAAAAAACAAATTTAATAATTGGGAGAAACTTGGTCATTTTAAATTCCACTTTTAACTTTATATTTTACATTCATTAAGACGATATTGTGCAAAAATGTATGGGTGTACTGCGTCTTATGCATTATAAATACTTTTTTCCTTTTTCGCGTATAAGAACCGAAAAATGTATCGCGTATTAAGCAGGACCACTTAATAACAATTAGTGTGTTAATATGATATTTTTCATTAGTCTTATGGGAGATGTTCAAGAAACCAGAAAAAAAAATAGCGCATTAAACGTAAGCGTTTTAATTGAACCCGATTGTATAAGAAAGTTGTGCCCTTTTTTTAGCGGCTTCTAGTACCATCTGGGTTTGACAGTTATGTGTGTGTAGGCCACAGTTTTCAGACAACTCCTAAGTAGATTTGAATGCAATTTTACACACTATATTATTCGTACAATAAACAAGTGTTAAAAAAACTATCAGAATGTTTTTTGTCTTTTTATTTGTACAAGGACAAATCAAAAATTTTAATATTGTTTGCACCGTGTTATACTTTAGTGGTGCAGGCCTTTAGAGTCCCTTGATAAATATGATTGCTGTGGAGACAAACTACTAATAAAATGTGATTTGCGCCAAAATTTGGCGATCCAACCTTTTCTGTTCAGCTAATGTGATTTCTATTTACGTCATTTATCTTATCAATTTTCCTATGCAAGTTTTGACAAATTTTAAAATATTGGATGCCACAGTTTATGCAAAAGCTTCTAGAAGGACTAATAGACCTGTGTGTTTATCACCACTCGCTTATTTGGACAGACACTCTAATGCGAGCATTATAGATTAAATTGAATGCGAACAGCAAAATAAAGTAATCACAAAAACAGTCTATTTTGCCAAAAAATCTGACCACTGGTAACTGAGTGGAGAATTATACCGTAATCCCTTGAGAGTGTAGGTGAGTCGTGGATTCGAGTCCCACTGGCTCCTGCTGCACACTCTTTGTGGTGCTCCCGATTGTAATTCTCTGGTGTTGTAAATTTTCTGCTACTATCTCGTCCCTGGATCTTGACGATGACTTATAAAAGGGCACCTGGTGTCAAGCATTCAGATCAGATGTATGTGTTCAACAAACCTAAACCTAAACCAAAACAGCTGTCGCTAAAATACGTCAACTAGTGCGCAAAGAGTAAATGATAATTTAAAAACAAGCATGGGTGCTTTTGCAATTGAAAATAAATCACGATATATAAAACAATTTCAGATTTTGTTTAATAAATATTTGTTTCTATATTTTTCTTCGTTTTAAGCATTTATAAATTTTTCTGGTACGTTAATATATGTTACAAATTCCTTAATTCCAAACGCCTTGAATTCAGAGTCAATACGCAAAATAAATGACGTAAAGACAAAAAATAACATTTTCATAAACCTAGAAATTTCATTTTAGCTACAGTGATTTTGTTTTTCTTTTCCATAAGATTATTCTTCCCAGAATTCTTCGCGTATTCAGCAAAAATATTTCACACTACCTCTTGTTGTACCAAGGTATGTTTGCTTCGCACGCAAAGAGCAGAAAAATTGACGGTTTCTGCCTTTATTTTTAAACTTTGAGAGCTGAATAGAATTTTATTCAAAAATGATAGATGTATTCTTGTACTGCCTTATTCAACAACTTTAAGCTCCGGTTTCAATAACTGGATTTTGGTTAGAATCAGAAAGTGATTGAATGTTGAAAGAAAGGCATTATGCATGGAAATAAAAGAAGTTTCCGTTTGTAATATAATGTTAAAACAGCAGTAGTCGGCCATTTCAACCAGAAAAATGGCTAATCATTAATAGGAAAAAATGAAGAACACACAATTTTTCACTCATGGATGATGCCTTATTACGAAAAGAAAGCTGAAAAATTTAATTTCGGAAAAAGAAGTTAATGATATATGACGATCTCAGAAGCCTAGGCGTACAAGTGGAAAAAATTCGATTTGGAGTAAATTGAGTTTAAAGTTAATTGACGTTAAATTTGAACATCAATAATAATTAACTGATTTGAAATAGAAACCTGCTTCTTATTTCGTTCTGGGGTTTAAAATCTTATTTCAATAACAGAGAAAAATATAGAACACAATTTTCTTCAAATTTATAATTAATCAATAATGATTATTATTCGGCAAAGTGGTTTATCTCTTAAATGCATTACATAATCAGAAAATCACTCATAATTTTTACCCGAAAGGAAAAAAGCATATTTCCAGGTCGTCTGTTCATTTAATTCATTCTTTTCGATTTTGTTATTTATACCCCTTAGTTTCTAAGGTTCTCGTATAAAGCATTTTATCTGATTGGAGTCTACCGCTGGGTATTAGTCGGTGAGTGGGAGGGTGAGTAGCAGCCGATTATTTGAGCCCTTAGCCTTTATTTGCCATTCCCCCCCTTTTATTTACTTGATCAAGGCTTGGTCACTTATTCCTGGTTCATATGAAATAACTTCACCAAAAAAGATTTATCCTTTGCACATGATCCTTGATTAAGCACACGGCTCTCAACCGTGAACTGATTGTGGATTAGAAGTGCAAACTCTTGAAACTGTCTCATTTGCATATTTCAGCCTAAGTGGAACGTTTCCAGTACCATCTGTGGGATGTTTTTTGAATTATTTTTTATTTCTGTCTTTAAAAAAATCCAGTGACCTATAGATGTTAACTCGACAAACCGTTTTTTATTTCAGTTATAACCGTTTTTTTCAGGCTGTTATGAATTTTTAAAGTTTATGAGGACTTTTTTCCCACCTACTATATGATCATAATAAATTTTGTATTCGTTCATTTTTGCGTTAGAATGCAAAATTTATAATATCAAGATATGAATATTTATTCATATAAAATTATTTGTTGTACAAACGCATTTCATTTGCCACACTTCAAGAACAATTTAAGAATAGTTTAAAAAGGTTTCCATTTGCACTTAACCAAATGAAAAAAAAATGGCATAGAGTTACACACATTTCAGTATTTTATTCAGTTGAAAATAACTTAAGAATCTATATTTCGATTACAAAATAATAGATACGCATCAAGAATTTCCCCACAACTAAATCCAAAATTATTGCACTTAAATTGTTGCACTAAATAATACATTTTCGATACACATATATAAGGATCAGACCTTCCTAAGATATTATAAATGTATAACTTATACTGCAGCGAAAATTATATTCATTTATACTCTGAAAATGCTATTCATTTACAAAATGAATATTTTATTTAAAATGTTTTCCAACTAAAACATTCGTTCTTTTACGGCATTAAGTAAAGTGTTTAAAATGAATTACTCTAACGTAGAAAAATTAATGAATACGTACTTTAAAGTACAAACTAAGCTGAAAATGGGACACATTTGATTTTTCTATTTTATTTTTGAAAATAAATACTATACTTCATTCATGGCGTATTTAAACGTTTACTTGTAAATGAAATGGCAACTATTTTCATATATTTGTAACAGAGATTGGTTAAGATAATAAATGAATTTACGAAAATATTTCTACAATATTTATTTAAAAGCTGAGTTTTAAATTATGTAATATTTTATGTTATGCCACTTAAATGATGCAAATTTGAATAATTTACTATGATTAGATAAATTAATTACTAGTATATGTCAAAATTATGAGAAAAGGGAAAGATTGTGATCAAGTGAATTTTTTGTTTAGTTGAAGAGTAGTATTAAATAACTTTTAAAGAAAAATAATTGTATAAATAAGGATCTATGCATGGTAGATGTGAGTGTTGGAAATTTATGTTAAAATAATACAAGTTTAGCATAAATTAATGAAAGAAAATGAAAAATCTATATTTTCAATAAACATAATTTTTTGGATTTTTTCTTTCTCTCCAGAAAATTTCATAATTTAGTATTTTGTAAACCAGCATTTGTTAAATTATTAATTTGCTTAAGAAACATAAAACAAACAGAATAAGATAAAAAAAAAAAGGATAAAAAAAATCCCTGTCGGCTGGGTCTATAGGCGGAGGTAGATTTCGAAAAGTGCTCATTTAAAAAAAAAAAAAAAAAAAAAAAAAATGATTAGAAATAAACCCAGTTTAATAACTTCATTTGGCCTTTTATGAAAAATTTTTAATTTCATTTTTCTGCAAAAACTGGTTTTATCATAATCATCTTAAGAAAAATTCAGCTCAAATACCCATTTTGACAACATATTTTGAAATAAATTCTGAATTTATTAAAAAATCGACCAAAACAATACATTATACAGTTCCTCAATAACAAAAAACTCTCAGTTGAATGCATTTGAGAAAAAAATTGAATTTAAAAATGAGTCATAAAATAACCAATTTTTTGTTTGAATACATCCTTAATTTTTTAATCACGATTCCTTCGGAAAATTTTGTGCGAAATACTCACTTTGACAGCATTTTAAAAAATATATTCTATCTTTATCAAAAAACTGACCAATGCGTCACAGTATATAGTTCCTAAATAAGAGGATCTGTAAATTGGATGCGTTTGAGAGCGAAAATGGATTTTAAAACATAAAAAAGCAATTTGCTATGTGAAAACTTCCTTAAATTTTCAAGTCACGAAGACTTCGGGAAATTCTGTTCAAAATGCCCTTTTTGGTAGCCTTTTTCGAAATACATTCTGTCTTTATCAAAAAACCGATCAATGCATCACATTATATAGTTCCTAAATAAGAGGATCTGTAAATTGGATGCGTTTGAGAGCAAAAATGGATTTAAAAACGAGTCAGAAAAAACGCAATTTCTTATTTGAACACTTCCTTAAATTTTCAGTCACAATGATTTCGGAAAATTCTGTTCAAAATACCCTTTTTGGTAGCCTTTTTTGAAATATATTCCGTCTTTATCAAAAAACTGACCAATGCATCACATTATATAGTGCCTAAATAAGAGGATCTGTAAATTGGATGCGTTTGAGAACAAAAATGGATTTAAAAACGAGTCAGAAAAAAACGCAATTTCTTATTTGAATACTTCCTTCAATATTCAGTCCCGATGACACTGGGAAATTCTGTTCAAAATACCTTTTTTGGTAGCCTTTTTTGAAATATATTCTGTCTTTATCAGAAAATTTACCAATGCGTCACTTTAAACAGTTTCTAAATAAGAGGCTCTACCATTTTGGATGCGTTTAAAATCAAAAATGAATTTAAAAATGAGTCAGAATATAAGCAGTTTGGATTTGAGGTTTTTTTCTCTAACTCCTATTTTTGTTTAATTTCTTTTTGCTATATGAATTGGTCCTATGAAAAACTTGTCAATATAAAAGATGTAGATATTTTTGAGAAGATGTAAAATAAATTTAATCAGATTTGATATCTTCAAGATTGACGGAGTTATGGATTTTTCTCTTTTTTCACCGCCCTTTTTCTTTTCGTTTTTAATTTTTTCCATCGGTAAAAGTTGGTCCTATCAAAAACTTGTAAATACAAAAGTTTTAGATAATTTTAAGAAAATTTACAAAAAATTTAGTTGGACTTGATATCTTGAAAATTGACGAAGTTATGAATTTTTTTCTCTCAAAAACCCTGTTTTTTTCGCCCTTTGAGCCCACTTCTAAATTTATCAAAAAACTGCCATGCATAAACTTTTGGTCCATTTTTAAGAAGTAATATAAACTTTAAACCGATTCGATATCTACTTTAATTAAGAAGTTATGGCGTTTTTTCGTTTTTCACAAAAACGACCCCTATTCGGACCCCCTTGGTCCGATTTTGCCCATTAACGAACTTAGCCGAGATTTTATCCCCTTTGATTTTATGTACCAGTTTGGTGGAGATTGGTGAAGAATTATATAAGTTATCGTGTCCATAAAAAAGTGAGATATATATATATATATATATATATATATATATATATATATATATAGATAGATAGATAGATAAACTGGTGCGATTGCAATAGGTAGTATTTCATACGAAATCTACCTAAAAAGCCAAAAGGAGAAAAGTCCAGGATAAAAAAAGGGCCATTGATACTACTCCACAACGCTCTGTTAATGAGCTAACCAGGACGTTAGCAATAGAACTTTTTACTCCTATTTGCTGAGAATGTTGCAAGAGCATCACTCGATGGAATAGTTGCTGGATTCCCTTTCGTTTCATATTTGCCCCATAGATGGTGGCTCATGTTATTCCATGGAATGAAAAAGTTTTAAAAAGCTCAAAGTTAATCCATCGTTTGCTGTAGTTTCAGGCCTTACAAATAAGATTGAGAAGTGCTTGGTTGGTATCATTCAAGTAGATCAGCGGTAGTAAAGATGTTAGTGTCGATATACTCTAGTTCGATTTTGGAGCTTGGAAAATTTTTCGCACTTTGTTTATTACTTGCCTCTTAAGCAAATAAAAAATCATCAATTATTAATTTCAAAAAATATATATTTTCAAAGTTATTACATATATTATAAGTCATATGTAGAAATAAAGAAAAACAGTCCATTTTTTTTCTTTCCGTTGTTCAAAGCTGGAATAGAAATGCGGTTAACGATTATTTATCCCTATTCGAATGTCGCGAAAGGTCCTCGTATCTTATGCCATGTGATTTTTTATGGGTTTATTTTAAAGATCTTGTTTACGAACCACCATTGTGGAAAACACTCTAAAAACATAGCTGAAAAATTCAAAAAATGCATCAGGGCTACATTGAGAACCGTTAACTATATAAAACTTTTGGAATAAAAATAACTTCAAGGTATAAAATGGTGGCAGCCCCTTTGACACTACTTATTGAATAATTTAACCGATATAATTGGTGATATGTTACACTAATCCATAATATTACACCAGTTATATCAGTTGAAATTAAATCATTTTATGTGTTAAATTAGTTCATAAAATTAGAATTGGCATCTTGCCGCCATTTTATGGAGTAACTTTACATGAATTTTGTACAGAATATATAAAACTGCAAAATGTGTGGAAGGGTAATTAATTACGGGTTAGAAGTGTTACAAAAGGTTCACCCGTCGAACATTTGTAGGTGAAAAAACTTTGAATTAAAAAAAAATATTTTTTATTTTCATATCATTTGTTGCAATATGTATAATAACTTTGGAAAAAAATATTTTTAAATTCCGTTTCTCATTTATGTTTCTGTATAGTTCTCGCAAATTTGATAAAATTAAATAAAGTACAATGCATTTAATACTTTAATATAAAAACAATACGTACTTTAATCAATAAGTTTTGAGATTTAAAACATCGTATGACATCAAATTAGAAAACGTAATACCTGATTTCTCGTAATGTGTTTAATAAAACACAAGATCCTAAAATCATTCGTAACATCTTTTTCTGCTACAAAACATTTGTTTTTTCTGGGTGCCTTAATTGTATAACAACAATAACAACAAAAATAATTGACTAGAAATAATAAAAGAGGCACAATAATAGCTTTGAAAAAATATATATTATTTTTAAATCAGTCACTCATTTATGTTAATTCTGTATAATTCTACAAAATAAATGCAGTTAAATAATCTGCAATGCATTTAACACATTAACATAAAAACAATAAGTAATGTAATGAATAAGTGATGACATTTAAAACACCGTATGGCATCAAATTAGGCAACTTAATACCTGTTTTCTTACAATGTGTTTAATAAAACACAAGATCCTAAAAACTTTCGTAGCATTTTTTTCTGTTACTAAACATTTGTTTTTTCTGATTGCCTTAATTTTGTAACAACAACAACAAAGAAAAAACTTAACAAGAAATAATAAAGGAGGCACAATGCGCAATGTTAAATGTAAGAATAAAAGCAAATATACGAAATGGGAAATCCCAAACAGGAGAAAGCAAACAACAATAATAATAATAAAGAAATCGCATGTATTGGCCAAAATATCCATATACGGAGCATACAAGAATAGGATTGTTAAAAAAAGAAAAAGAAAGAAAAAAAACTGATCTTTAGAAAGAGTATGGAATTTAGGATCTGTGAGGAGCCACATCTGTTTCTTCTTCCCTTTCTCTATTTGAAAAGGTTAGTTTTTATATTGCATTTTTCCACACAGAATTGCTATTTTTGTTTGTAGCTTTTTGTTTTGTTTTCAGATAAGATGAGATATTTTTTGACATGGTTATTAATAAAAGTATAATTACATAGGTTCTTCTCAACCAAAAAACAATGAAAATTAAAAACAAAAAAGTGTTAAAAAATTGTGAGGTAAATAAATTTTCTATTGAAAATTAGTAACTGTGTTTTATAAACAAGTCTTAAAAAAAAAAAAAAAAAAAACATAATTTAAAAATGCCTACAAAGATTCATTTATTTGTGTAAAAATTCACATGTTTACAGAAAATATCTATAAATAATTTTGCATTATTGCCTAAAACTTAAATTTATATTTAAAAAATGGTCTTTTTATATATGCTGTAAACATTTTCAATTTCGTAAGTGAGTGAAAAAAATACTTTATTGAAAGACAAACATCGTAATTACTCAGAGATTTAAAATTTACTCTGGAAAAATATTTAATAAAAAATATGGCATAAAATAATTTTAATAGATTTTAATTTATTCAAATTTAAGAGATTTATTAATATTGAACAATATCCATTAAATATTATTTCATTACTTTTCATATTAATCTTTTGTATCACAGTGTTGCATATCTGCAACATAACCAAGATTCGATGGTATTAATACAATGGGTTTTAAAGGTTTATATTATTATTACTATAATTATTTATTTCTGTAATATTTCAAAACTTTAAACTCTTTCAAACACAATGACAGCGCAAAAAGTGTTTTGTATATAAGGTTTTCTAATTCACAACATATTAATGTGCTTCGTTAAATTTGGTGACAAAAAGTGCTCTAAAATGTGATTCTTTGAATTTGTACTGCATGTATACAGTCATAATGTTATTTCCTAATTACAATGAAAAAAATATCTTTCACTAATGTATATTTTTGAAGTTTCTGCCATCGGTAAGGTTATATTTAGCTAAAGTGAACTCCAGTTTAATAATATTTGCTCACTTGTACTAACATGTAAAATCGATTAATTATCCCGTAAGAAACTCTACAAATCCATGAAAAGGTTTTTCCTACATATACACACAAACCCTACCATTCTCTTAAAACCATACAGAGTATTCTCTTTTACTAATCTTCATTTTCCGCAAACAAATTTAAGTTTGTTTTCCCGTTGAGTGCCCCTGACAAAGATGGGATTCTGGGGGAGGTTTATGGATCGAGTTAATGGGCGATAAATCTTCTTGGACACAAATTCAAGGGAGGGCGATGTATGCATGGGCGGTTGTGTTTCGTTAGGAGTTTTTTTCCACTCTTTAACATTCACTCTCTTTCTCCAAAGCGCATTCTAAATTGAATGACATGACTTAGGAACTAACCCCTTTTACTGGAATTTTCACGAATACCTTAAATTGTCACCACTGAGCTTAATTAGCGGAATGTTTGGGAGGATTTTATGAAGAAGCTTGAATAGGAGACTTAAGATGAAATATTAAGAGGAAATATCGGATCTTGAACCGACAGATTGAAATGGAAAATGCTCAGGTAGACGTATGTTTAGCATTTGGAAACTTTAAGAATTGTTGATTATAGTTTATTAATCAGTTGTAAATAGCTTTAAAAAATCATCTGATAATATTTGAACAATTGTCACTGATAATTTAACGAAATACAATTATACCCAAAATCATCAAATATTGTTCAATATAATCTTAAAATAAGCAATAAAACAAATAATATATCTTAAAACAGAAAACAAAGAAGAAAAAAAATATCCTTCATCGCTTTTTTCTTTACAAGGAGAAGGTAATGGATTCGTGAAAAATTCGTGAGAAAATCTTTTATGAATCTTCATTTTCCGCAAACAAATTTAAGTTTGCTTTCCCGTTGAGTGCACCAGACAAAGATGGGATGCTGTGGGAGGTTTGTCTGGGCGAAGCTCATATCATCACATCATTGAATGCATATAATGTCAATTAATTATTATATAAGAAACTTCAATATTCACGAAATACTTTTTCAGATGTATACACATACACACAGTAAAGTTATTTTCGGATTACATCTCAAAAATACCGCTCATTAATTTATAAGTCTTTGGAAGTTCTACCATTGGTAAGATTATGTTTAACTCAAGTGAACTCCGGTTTAATAATATTTGCTTACTTGTACAAACATATAAAATCGATTAATTATCCCATAAGAAATTTTAAAAATCCATGAAAAGGTTTTTCAGACCTACACACAAACCATACTCTTTTCTTAAAACCATATACAGTATTCTCTTTTACGAATCTTCATTTTCCGCAAACAAATTTAAGTTTGTTTTCCCGTTCAGTGCCCCTGACAAAGATGGGATTCTGGGGGAGGTTTATGGATCGAGTTAATGGGCGCTAAATCTTGTTGGGCACAGATTCAAAGGAGGGCGATGTGTGCAAGAGCGGTTATGTTTCGTTGGGAGTTCTTTTTCCACCCTTTAACATTCACTCTCTTTCTCACTCCAAAGCGCATTCTAAATTGAATGGCATGACTTGGGAACTAACCCCTTTTACTGGAATTTTCACGAATATCTTAAATAGTCACCACTGAGCTTAATTAGCGGAACGTTTCAGAGGATTTTATGAAGAAAGTTGAATAGGAGGCTTAAGAGGAAATATTAAGAGGAAATATCGGATCTGAAACCGGTAGATTGAAATGGAAGATGCTCAGGTAGACCTATGCTTAGAATTTGGAATCTTTAAGAATACTTGGTTATAGTTTATTAATCAGTTGAAAATAGTCTTAAAAAGTCGAACTGATAATATTCAAACAGTTGTCACTGATAGGTTATCGAGATTTCAAATTTTTTGAACCAAGCTTTAATATTGAAGAACCAAGTATTCAATAACATACGAACTTTTCCACAAGCTGTCTATATTTTTGTTACCATCAAAATGTTATGAGCAAATATTATTACCAATAAACCTGATTGTTTTAGTACTTGTCCAATATTATGTGCTATTCTGTAGTTAATAAATCATAAGAAATATTGTAGTCACTTCAAGTGTAATCATTAATACACGTTTCTATAAATCATTGAAAAGATCTAATACCTATGGTACACTTAATAGTAATATGAATATTGATATATTTATTCCTCCCAAAAGGATGCATTTGCTTTCATAATAATTGATCATATATTATCTCATACTAATACATTTATTATATTCATTTTAGATTTACTGTCACATTTTTACCATTGTGTGATTCAATGACACATAATTAATACTGGGGCAATTTACGAAATAGCATAGCCTTCAACCCCAATTAAACATTGTTTAAATGCTTGAAGAGAATTTATTCCCGTGATACCTTCAATATTACTCTATCTTTTATACTATTTATTTTCGAAGTGGTTATTTCCCAACTTTTCATACTCACTTAATACCAACAAGTCTTTTTGACATCGCATCGCCTATCAACCATCTCGACCCATAATTGCATTCTTCAAGATGCCAACATTTTTAGTCGGGGTTGGCTTAATAGGGGATCCCTCCTGATTTCCTGAATTCTCATCAGAAACTGCCATCTCCCGGAATCCCATGAGGAAATGGCTCGGATCTCCCGGATTTTCCGGTTCAATAGTCAGGAAAGTCGGCTTGATCCGAGTGCTCTAAGTGTTTGAACCAATGCCCAATTGCTGCTTTATTATGGAAGGACCAGGTCATCAGTGATAAGATGCTTTCTTTTCCCAAAACCTCTCAATATTCGTTAACGGGAATTCCCTCAGTATTGTCTAAAATAGCACTATTCTTATATCTGTATTTTCAATACACTATTTCCATTAATGTTAGAAAGTGCTGAAAATAATGGGATTGTGTAAAGGAGATGCCTAATTTCTAACAGTGAAAAGTAGTTTTACGGTTGATGGTTTTAAGATTAATCAATGTAATGCAGTGTTAAATATTATATTAGGATGCAATATTTGTATATTACATTACTGTCGTGTATGAAATGCTTTATATTATAGCAGATATTTAATATATTAAACATTTAATTTAACGGGTTTTTTTTATTCAGACATAAAATATTGTTAATTATTATATATTTAATTGCATAAATTTATCCCCAAATAATGTAGATTTTTGCTTCTTGAAATTCTCTACAATTTAATGAAGTAAAACAGATAAATAGGGCTCTTAGAAAATATACTATCGTATATCGGAAAACATTTTCAATGGAAAGATGAGATGAAACACAAAGATTAAATAAAGGAAAATTATATATATATATATATGTACAATGGTGTGCAAAATTTAAGGACGAGTCCCAAAATGCCAATTTTCAATGGATTTTCAAGCTGTAATTTTTACGCGAATATTCAAAAGGAATTAATATAATTCGAATAATTACTATCCCTACATAACAGCTAGTCCACATAACATCTCATTAAGGTCACACATGGTCACAAGAGTCACAGTCACTACGACGAAATAAGACATAGAAAATTCCATACGTCTCTTTTATGAGTTTCAAATGACTACTATATGTGACGTTATTGACAGGTCATTGGGACTGCTGCTTTGTGGCGAGTCACCCGGTGACATTTCAATGTCGTTTCATTGAGATTCTCGTGTGACCTCTCATCTGGAGACTCAATTTCAAAGTCATTGTGAACGTTGCATTATGATAAATTACCAAATAATGTCCCATTAAAGTCGCATGGTGACTTTTCACCACTTTTCACAGTGGTTACTTCACAGTAGGGTCTCTGACACCATTTGACAAAGTCTTGTCACAGAAAGTCACCATGTGACATTATTTGGTGATTTATCATAATGCAATATTTACAATGATTTTGAAATTGAGTCTCCAGATGAGAGGCCACTCGAGAACCTCAATGAAACGACATTGTAAAGTCACCTGGTGATTCGCCACAAAGCAGCAGTCCCAATGACCTGTCAGTGGAGTCACATATAGGAGATGTATGGAATTTCTTATTCTTTGTTTCGCCTTAGTGACTGTGACTCTTGTGACCATGTGTGACCTGAATGAAATGTTATATGGACTAGCTGTTATGCAGGGATAGTACTTATTCGAATTATATTACTTCTTTTTGAATATTCGCGTCAAAAGCCATTGTGGGACTCGTCCTTAAATTTTGCACACCAGTGTATATATAAAGTAGAATGTATTTTTTATTTCTGTCTAAAACAGTAAATCTAACTGAATACATTTGCAAAGCTTCAGATTTTAAATCAAATGAACATTAGTTTTTGAAAATTGAATTGCTAGGATCGACAAGGCCACATTATAAAATCAAGACCCAATTGTCCCATGTAACTTAATTATTATAAGGGTGAAAGTGTTTTGTTTTAGTCAAATTGAAAAAACTAAGTTTTTTCATATTGGTAACAATGTATTTATAATATGAAAAATTCAATAGGTATTATATATATATATATATATATATATATACATATGTATTACTCTATTACTGTATCTATTATATCTTACATCACTGTTACAAATACATAACATATTTTTCATCGAAAAAGTAGAAAAATGAAAATACAATGTTCTTAATTGTCTCATTTTGTTTCTATTATACACATGAAAAAAGAAAGAAGAAGAAAAAAAATGTATATCATCTTTAGAAACCTAAAAATAATAATTTACATGGCTACTAACGAAGATTTAGTCATATAAAACAATAATAGACCAAAAAAAGAAAAGAAAAAAAATCAAGAAATAAATTTCAGCTAATTACCTAAAATGATTTACTTCGATATGCCTTTTCTTTTCCTTTAATTTTTTCACCTGATAACATGAGTGTAATAAATACATAACAAATTTTAATTGAAAAAGTAGAACAATGAAAGTACAATGTCCTTAATTGTCTCGTTTTGTTTCTACTATTATTATATTCTATGAAAAAATAAAGCAAAAAAAAAGAAAAAAAAAATGTATATCATCTCTAGAAACCTAAAAATAATAATTTACACGGCTACTAACGAAGATTTAGTCATATAAAACAATAATAGACTAAAAAAGAAAAAGAAAAAATTCAAGAAATAGATTTTAGCTAATTGCCTAAAATGATTTACTTCGATATGCCTTTTTTTTCTTTCCTTTAATTTTTTTCTACCCTGGTTTTAGGGGTGAAAGCATTTTGTTCATTAATTTTCCTCCATTTTACTTTTTTTATGAACCACTAACAGTGATTAAAGAGATGTGAGACGGAGCCTTAACATTAATCGAGAGTCATTAAAATGAATTTCTTCTTGCATTTAATGACATTGCTGATGCAGTTTTGTCCGGAATGGGTTTCAATATCCTATTGTTGCAATCTCATTGAGCTAGATGAGTAAAAAAATATTCTTGATCTTTGGTTCATATGCAAAATAATTTTTCCATTCCATTATTTCTTTCTAATTGCCATATTAATTTAGATCTCATTAACTTTATGGTCTTAAAGCAGTATTAACGTGGTGAATATGCTTTTCTTCGTGAGTTAATAATTTATTTTTTATCAGTCCTTGGGCGAATTTTTCAAAAGATAATATATTTAATAAAATAACTTTCAGTATTACTATTTTTTAATGAAAAAATATCTTTTGCTGGTATGTACAGTGAGATTTCATCTAAAGATAAGGTAAGTTAGAGGGGAAAAAAAGGAGATATTAATGAAATGAGTATTACCTTTTTAATAGTTTCTTTCATTTTTTTGGCGAAGAAAAATTTGGTTGACGAAATAGAATCACTTATCAATGCATTTACATGAATATATATTTTTGAATACATATATAATAGAACCTCGGTTAACCGAGCTTCGATTAATAGAGGTTTCAATTAACCAAGCCGATAGCAAAGTCTTTTTATTTATTTTATTTTTTATTTTTTATTTTATTTATTTATTTATTTATTTATTTTTTTTTTTTTTGTGTGTGTGTGTGTGTGTTGAATGAACATTGATTAAGACCACGCTTTTTTTTTGTTCACCGTACGTGTTAAACATTCTTATAGAGACAAAAATTCTTATTCAAATGTTATTTATAAGTATTGTCAAAAATTCTTATTGAAAGTTATTTCTTATTGTTAATGGTATCTTATAAATATTTATTTGCATAAGAAGGATTAAATAAATATTTAGCATTAGCAAAACATACATACATTGAATTTTTTATACAATAAATATACTATTTCCAATAGGTATTTTTTTTTCTAAATGAATACAAACGTTATACTTTTTTCCTTTATATTTGTACAAAAAGTTATATTAATAAATGAAAAAAAAAACCCCATAAGAACTTTTCCGCAATGAAAATATTCCATGGAAATATTTTTTTTTTATTAAATGAGTTTGGAATAGTGCATAACTGACATTTTTTCCCAATTAACCAGAAGAGTGCGAGAGGGAAGGAAAAGTAGAAAAAGAAAATACAAAAAAGAGAGAAAACTCCTGTATTAAATATTTAAGAGTAAAAACATTTTAAAAATTCAAATAAGTAAAAAAAAAAAAAAAAATGCACTAAAATGAGCAAATAATTAGATGATTTTTATAGCAAATAACAGCAGAAAACATATTTTTCCAGAAGTCTTAAATATTTCAGGTGTTAAAAAATTCTAAACATTCACAATAATCAGATTTTATGACAATGGAAATCAAGTTAATTGCATAGTCTTTATTTGTATATAAGTATATTGTAATATAATTTCTAACATCTTTTTAAATGCTTAATTGTTTTTTCGCAAAGTAAATTTTAATTTTTTAGCACAGAAGTTTTTGTTCTATGTGAGCTATTAAAATGAGTTCTCTCTCTATTTAGGTGCGTTCGTAATTATGTAAATACGTAGCACCTATAGTGGTCGTTCAGTCCGTCCGTCCGTCCGTATGTCTGTCCGTCTGTCTGTCTGTTCGTCTGTCCGCATAAACCAGCGCAAAAACTACCCAACCGAATCTTTTGAAATTTAGAATAAATAATTATTACATAATTTTGTCGAGCCATTTCAAATTTTGTGAGAATCAGATGGATAGATCAATTACAGGGACGATCAAAAGTCTTCCGTTACATTACGGTCAATGGGGGAAAATGTTGCAAGTGTATTTTAATCGTTTGAAATTTAAATTGCATACTTATTACATAATTTTGTCAAGTCATTTCAATTTTTTTTGAAAATAGGATGCATAGATCAAATACAGGGATAATCAAAAGTACTCCGTTGCATTACAGTCTATGGAAAAAAAAAAGTTTCAAATGCATTTTAATAATATTACACTCATTTGAACATAATAATATGGATATGCATCATAAAGTACATATTATAATATAGATTTTGCATAATCTGTTGTGCAAAGAACTTTTGTTATTGATTTAGAAGGGCAAAAAAAAGTATTCCATTACATAATGAGAATAGAAAGAACATTGTTTGGTACGCATTTTAATTGTAATTAACTATTTACAATATTATGAGATTGATATATGAGAGTGATATTTTTAAAACTTCATTATCGACGAACGCACCACATTTGCTACGCTTCACGTGCAATTTCCAACTTGTTTAAATAGAAAATAAAAACTTTGTATTGAAAAAAAAGTGGTAGCATTAAAGAAACGGAAGAAAAACTGGAAGGAAAAGATCTGGAAGAAATGGTAAGGATTTTTTGCCCATGCAAAAAATTATCCCAGGAAAAATAGCTTTGAACAACATTAGAGTCAGGCATTTTTGATATTTTTTTTTCATTCGGTAGAAAGAATTTTGTTTCAAAACGAGTTCTTAAAATGGGTGATTTTTTTTTTTCAATTAAATTGAAAATAAAATTACAGAATAAAAAAAATGGTTCTAAAAAAGAGTTAGAAAAAGATCGGGAAGAAATGACAAGGATTTCTTCCTAATGGAAAAATTTTATTCCAGCAAATATATTTCTCTATCAAATAACAGTGATTAATATTGGAATTATACATTGTTGATTTTGTTTCTTTAATTTAAAACTGAGAAGGAAAGAAAATGAGAAGAAAAAATATAATTAAAGGTGGTAGCAATGGCTGAAATTAACACAGCAATAACGTTTTAAAATACTAAAAATCAAGTAAATAGTACTTTATTTATATATAAATATTGAAATATAATTTGCTATGTAAGTATTTTTAACTGTTCAAATGTTTTCCCATCAAATAAAATTTACTGCTTCTAACTCAGAATTACTCAGAATTATTCTAACTCTAAATAAGCTCTTATAATAAATTTATATATATATATTTTCAAACAGAAAATAGAATTATGCATTGCAAAGAAAAGTACTAGTGGAAGAAAAAGGAAAATAAAAAGAGGAAGAATAAGATGAAGAATAAGTAAGAATTTTTTTGCCAATGTAAAAAAAAAAAAAAAAAAAAAAAAAAAAAAAAAAAAGAGAGAGAGAGAGAAAAAAAAAAAAAAAAAAAAAAAAAGAGAGAGAGAGAGAGAGAGATTTTAGGAAAAACATTTTTTAAAATTAAATAACATTGAATAATGCTGCGATTTTTTGACATTTTTTTAAAGCAGAAAGAGAGAGAAATAAAATAAGAAGAGAATATAAATAAAGTTGGTAGCAATTATTAAAATTAATATAGCATAATAATATTTTATAACTTTGAAAATCAAGTAAGCAATACATTCTTTATTTGTACTTAAGTAATTTAATATAATCTGTGATATGAGTATTTTTCATTATTTAAATGTTTTCCCACAAAAAAAAAAATTACTGTTATAACACAGAATTGTTTTTTCCAAATGAACTTTTAAAATAAGTGTTTCTTTTTCTTTCTCCCCCCCCTCCCCCCCCCAGATAGAAACTAAAACTAAGTAAGGTACCCTGGGGTAATAACGCCACGTTAAGGTTCTACCAATTTTCACAGCTCAGTTTTAATTTGTATTTTTCAAACAAATATATGATTTGATACAGCAACTCATTGACTATCTATATAAAAAAAATAATTTAACAGATATGAATACATAAAATGTAATGGCGTGATTTCTTGACTAATGCTATTTGGCGTTATTACCCACCTATATGGGTAATAACGCCATGCAAACAAAACTATGAAATAAGTTGGAATAATTGCATGTAGATTGCCCAATTCTAAAAATACAAACTCTCAGCTCTAGAAATTGACAAATTACATCCTAAGCTATTGAAAATGTTCAAATTTTTGTGAAAGTGTAAGAAAAATAAAGGTGTGGTGTGGGGGAGGGGGGCGGGGAGGATGAGGCAAAAGAATATCAGACCGTGAGCTTTTTTTTGCTTAAAAAGGACCGCTTAAATACAATGATTAGAAATATTGCACAGTTTTAACTGTGTTTATTTGAATCAGTATTTAGGATGTAGCTCGGCCACTGTAGGGAATCAACCGGGGTAAAAATTGCAAGGATTGGCGTTATTACCCCGTTATAGTTATTGCGCTGTACATTTTAAATTACAAATTATCTCGAGAAGATATCCAAAATCTTCAATAACATTTTGAAAGTCCATGAAATGTACTACAAATTTATGTAATTAACAAAGTATTTCCGGATAAAAAAATAGTCTTCACATCACAAAACGTATCTCGCAAATTTTAGATCAAGCCTTATTTTTAGTTGCTTGTAAAAACAATAAGACCTAAAAATGAAACAAATTAACTTGAAGCTGTTATTTGCGATTTATATGACTCAAAACCCTTCTGCGCAGAGCACATGGGTGTCATTTACCAGATTATTTCATAATTATGCAAAATATTAGCACTTGGCGTTATTACCCCGTCTGGCGTTATTACCCCAGGGTACCTTATAAAAAAGTGTTAATGGAACAATAAAGAAAAGAATAAGAGGAAGAAAAGGATCAGGAAATAAATGATACACATTTTTTGCAAATGTAAAATAATAATAATAATAATAATAATAATAATAATAATTCCAGGAAAAATATTTCTTTATCAAATAACATTGAATAATATGCCTCCCCCCCGCCCCCCCCCCCCCCCCTAGCATTGTTGACATTTTTTATATAACCAGATGAGAGAGAGAAAGAAAATAAGAAGAAAAAATAAGAATAAGGGTGATAACAAACCGGTTCTTAAAAATAAACCTGCCTTCGGATTTTTTTTTATTATTTTTATTATTTTGGTGCCCTATTGCATAGTCAAGGGCGCGGAATTCTATCAATAACAAAAAGAAAAAGAAATCTTGTAAGCACGAACTTAAAAAAAAAAACAAAAAAAAAAAAACATCTTACTCATTTTATTTTGCATGTAGGGGCATCCGGATGTTCTGTGGGGGTGGAAATGCTTAAACTCATATTATTTGGGACGAAAGGGGAGGAAGATGGGTTATTTTTGGGATCATGACTGCCAAAACATATGTTAGACAAGGTCGTGGATCTCAGACATCTGTGTCTGCGTCTCCGAGGAATTGGAATAGCTGCCAAACATTGGAATGATAATAAGAGTCGGTCACAAATGTTTAGCTTGAAGAACAGTGTAGGGATTGTAAAAAATCTGGATTTTTCTCCCTTCTTTATTTGTTCAGAGAGAAAAAGAGGGCATTCTAAAGATTTCAGGTTACTGACTTATTTAGAAACGTTTTTATAATGCATAGATTTTAAGGATAGAATTGCATAATTTAAATTCTTAAAGTGCACTTTTTGAAAGATGGAGTTAGCAAAAGAATATGAAACCGTATAGATTATAGCAATGAAACCGTAAAGGCAGCAAAGAAAAGGAAGTAACAAAACCGTAAAGGTTATAGCAATGATAAGCAGATGTAAATAATAAATAAATGTAAATAGTTAATAGTGTAAATGTTTAGCTTGAATATCAGTGCAGAGATTGTAAAAATCAGGATTTTTCTAATGTCTTTATTTTTCCAGAGCAAGAAAAGGGCATTTTAAAAATTCCTTTGATATTTCATCAAGTATTTAGAGAATTATGCAATTTCATAAAGTATTTGAAACATTTTTGTAATGGAGAGATTCAGCGATAAATCTCCGTGATGTAAACTCTTAAAAAATACCGTTTAAAAGATAGATTTAAGTTATAAATTTGAAATTGGATCTCTATCTAAAGAATTGGAATAGCTGCCAAGCATTGGAATGATAATAAAAGTCAATCACAAATGTTTAGCTTGAAGAACAGTGCAGAGATTTTAAAAAACTGGATTTTTCTCTCATCTTTATTGGTTCAGAGAGAAAAAAGTGGGCATTCTAAAGATTTCAGGTTACTGGTTTATTTAGAAATGTTTTTTTGATGGAGCAGTTTAGAGACAAAATTGCATAATTTAAATTCTTTAAGTGCACTTTTTGAAAGATGGAGATAGCAAAAGATTGCGAAGCCGTACAAAAAGGTTATAGCAATGATAAGTAGATGTAAATAATAAATAAATGTAAATAGTTAATAGTTCAGATGTTTAGCTTGAAAAACAGTTCAGAAATTGTAAAAATCAAAATATTTCTTTGCTCTTTGTTTGATCAGAGAGGAAAAGAGGGCATTCTAATAATTTCAAGTTAACATTCCATTAAGCAACATTTTTGTAATGGAGAGATTTATAGATCAACCTACGTAATTTAAATTCTTAAAAGATACTGTTGAAAAGATGGGAAATTTTAAAAGGCATGAGAACTCTTAAAAGGTGGAGCCATCTTATCAAAGCAGTATAAAAAGGGCAATATAGCAATGATGAGTAGATAGTAAATAAGTATCAATAAATATTATTCTCACAGTAAAAATGTATGAGTTTTAATAAAATTACAACTGCATAAATGGAAAAAAAGATCAATACTATAATTATATAATTATATATTGTTATAATTATATAATAATAAATATATTACTATAATTATGTAAGTGATAGTATATATAATTATACTATCAATTACTTTTTGTATTGCAAACTTATAAAAGTTTTTTTTTTAAGTTTGCAATGTAAAAAGGGCTATTATAGAAATAAATTATTTCAGATAGAAATATTCTATTTTAAAAAATCCAATTAAAACTCAGATTTTGACTAAAATATACTCTAAAACAAAAACTCCTCATAGGATTGGCCTGAACCTACAGGTCTGCTCTTGAAGCTGGTAGACGGGAAGTGCTGTATTTGAACCCGATCGCGTCCGTCGACTTAATCGTTCGGACATTTACGTGAGTTTCTTCGAACCTTGGATTTCCTTGCGTAAATACAGGTTAGGTTTTCCCCAGAATATCCTCCGGAGGGCACCTGTCCCATTCAATCCTATATCCCTCGTGTAGATAATCGGCCATCATAAAACTACAACAACAACGGAGCGGTTTGACTATTTAATTTCCATAAAATACATAATTCGGAAAAAATCATACAACAGTACATTTTTAATATGACTAATTAAATTTGTTTAACCATATTTTTTATTTTAAAATATAAATTAAAATGTTATAGAACAATTTTATTTTGGCTCAGAATGCTAAAGAAATAAAAAATCTCTACATGATGCTTGTCACGAAGGAATTAAAAAATATATTTATATTTAAAAAATGTAAATAAGATATATCATATAAGAAAAAAAAACTTTATTTACTTCTTTTATCTTATAAAAAAATAAAAATGTATAACAGAATTTCCATTAGTTCCAAAAATATAAGCGTATGTAACTTTTAAGACAAAAAAAAAAAAAAAAAAACTAAGACATATTTTTTTTTTTACTTGTTATGTCATAATTTGTAGAATAAAAGTATTTCCTAATTAATTAAGGGAGAAAATTAAATGGTAATTCTTCATTTCTTCAAAAAATAATCATCATGATTTTTTTTCTTTTAAACTTATTTGATAATTTGTTTTCCAAGATAAAAACATTGTAATTGTACTCATATTCAAATAAAAAAAATAATTAATTAATTATGAAACTTTTCCACTATTTGTTGTAAAATATCTCAGTTAACCATAGTTAAATTATGTAGCTACATTTAATCTATGCTAGCTAATATCAAAAGAATGACACATGTGGCAGGCGTACATTATCTATATTTTTTCTAAAACATTATTTTTTTTCCTTTAGTCTTAATTTATTTCGATTCTAAAATGCATAAATAACTAAGAAATAGGAAATAAGTAAAGAAGGTAAATATATGCATTTGAAAAACTTATTTAATTGTTCCAAAAGATAAAATATGTGTTTTAAAGTTCGTTATTATTATAATTGTTGTGTTTACGTTTATTATTTTTATTATTATTATAAAACAAATGGATAAATTTTCAAGCTTAGTATCAGTAAAAACTAGAAATTTTAATAACATTTATATAAACCATAAGATAACAGTGTGTCAAAAGTGTTGTTCCTTTTATAATTTTTTACTGTAGTCAACATGGCGCCACACATAGTTCAAAGCTAAGAAATATTTAAATTTATTTTATTTATTTATTTATTTATTTGTTACATTTTTTGTTTCGCAAACAATTATAAACTACAGATAAAAGAAAGTTAAATAAATATTTCAATCCTTTTAAATAAAATAAATACACAAAAATTACAGTTTTAAAACAATAAAATGAGCATTTAATTAAATAAAATTAAAATATTTGCGTAAAAAGCTTCTGTATGAGTTTTATCGTGTCCTTGTTATTTTTGCAATAATCTATTTGTCGTATAAAACTAAACAGTATACTATAAAAATTCTTAAAATTTTTCTTTGAAAGGCAAGTCCAAATAATAAAAATACAACATATCTATATTAAATCACTTTTTATATTTATTAAATAAATAAATAAAATAATTAAAAAGGCAGTTAAGGTGGTCTGGTGTAATAACGCCAGGCGGGGTAATAACGCCAAGTGCTAATATTTTGCATAATTATGAAATAATCTGGTAAAAGTAGTAGGAAAATAACAGTTTAAGGACAGCCGGCGGTGGTACTGTGGCACCGTGCCACCGCCTCACCCAGTGCCACCGCCACCGTGCCTCCACCGCCACCACCATCCCTCCTGCGGTGCCCCCTGCGCCCACCATGCATCCCCCTCCACAAACGCCCCCTAGTGGAAAAAAGGAACATTCTATTATAACAGGATAGGTGAACAACCTTCCCTAATTAAAAATATTATCAATCACATCTCAACTCGGAATCATACTATATGATGAAGATTAAATTTATATTTGAATTTTGAACAACCATAATTTTAATGAGTATTATTAATTAAGCGAAACACTGGAAAAATCTCAGTTTTAACCATTTTATTTAGATTTCTTCAACTACAAGATGAGATTATCAATTTAACACAAGAAAGTTAAACATATATTTGAATTTTGCTTGATAGACATCTTAATGAGTAGTATTAATTAAGTAAAAACAATGGAAAATATCAACTTTTATAGAAAAAGACTGATTTCTTACGATTTTTATCAACTTAAAAGAGAAAACTTAAACGTACATTTCAGTTTTTCAACAGCTATAACCTTAATGAGTATCGTTAATTAAGTAAAAAAACAATGGAAAATATCAAGTTTTATAGAAAAAGACTGATTTCTTACGATTTTTATCAACTGCAACATCAGTGTATCGACTTACAAGTTGAAAGTTAAACATGCATTCTAGTTTTTCAACAGCTATAATCTTAATGAGTATCGTTAATTAAGTAAAAAACAATGGAAAATATCAAGTTTTATAGAAAAAGACTGATTTCTTACGATTTTTTCAACTCCAACTTCAGACTATCAATTTGATAGAAAGAAATTTAAGCATGCATTCCAGTTTTGGACAACCATTTCCTTCATGAACATTATTAATTAAGCAAAACAACAGAAAATATTAAATTTTTAACTGATTTCTTCATATTTTTTTTATTTATTTATTATTTTTTTTTAAATATAAAATCAGAATACACAACTTAAAATAGAAATTTAAACATATTTTTTAGTTTTTGAACAGTCGTTACCTCAAAGAATTTCGATAATTGAACAATTAACAAAGGAAACTAATGATTTTTTAACGAAAAAAGACGAATTAAACGAATTTGGTTAACTTTTACTCTAATTGGAAATTTCATCGTACTTTATATATATACCAACTAAGTAGAATTATAATACATAAACGAATAATTTAAAGAAATCCTCAACACATAAATGTGAACCTGCAGAGCATTTCTTATTACGTCATATCCAAACTAAAACTTTTTTCTACAACCCCTCCACCCATGTACTCCAAGTAGGGGAAACACACAATAGAGTTCTGACGTCACAACTTACAAAGGTATACAACAACATGTTTACGTTGAAGAAAAAGTATCACATACAGAGAAAAAAAGAAGAGATTTAAGCTATTTATCCATTCTAGTTTTATAACAGTTACCACAACATCTCCAAATTAAAATTTGGAAGTCATAATGAGTGTAATTAATTAAGCAAAATAATAGAAATATTAGTTTTTCAGAGGGGAAAAGACGAATTTAAACAAATTTTATTAGTTTTACACTAGTTTAATAATAATTTTAAGAGGAAAAAACGAATTTAAACTTTTTTTTTTTTTTTTTTTTTTTTTTTTTTTTTTTTTTTTTAGTTTTACACTATTTTTTCTCATCTCCAACACGGATATATCAATTTTAACAGAAGAATTAAACGTATATTTTAGTTTTTAACAACAAAATCCTAACAAGTATCATTAATTAAACAAAAATAAATATCAGTTTTATAGAAAAGACGAATTTGAATAATTTTACACTAGTATTTTCAAAAGCAACATGGAAATATCAATACTTATTCACATATTTCACTTATTCACTGTATTCAATACTATATTTAATAAATTTGGATACACTTTAAGAATTTCCTAATCTATAATTATATATTAGCTGTATATTTAATGTTACCCATGTTTTCAACATTAGTTCATAATCGTGAATTTTGTATTTTAAATACCATGTATTCAGGTTCAGATTATTTTCACTTGAAATCATACAGAATTTTTTAACAGAGTTTGTTTTTGAAATCATTGAAGCAACTGTATTTAATATTTTTAACACCAATTTTCTAAGATTTTCTAACATTTTCCGATTATACATTCCTCATAAGTACATTTCTAAATGCTACAATCACTTTACATATCGAAAAGATATCATTGAAGCAACTGTATTTAATATTTTTAACACCAATTTTCTAAGATTTTTTAACATTTTCCGGTTATACATTCCTCAAAAGTATATATTCTAAACAATAGAAAATATTAATTTTAAGAATTAAAAGACGAATTTAAACAAATTTTATTAGTTTTACAATATTTTTTCTCATCTCCAACACGGATATATCAATTTTAACAGAATTAAACGCATATTTTAGTTTTTAAGAACAAAAATGTAATAAGTATCATTAATTAAACAAAAAATAAATATCAATTTTCAAGAAAAGACAATTTTTTACACAAATTTTCAACTTTGAAATACATTTGTTTACATATATTGTTACAATATATTACTAAACTTAAACTTTTTAAAAAGTTTGAATGTCTTTACAAAGGGTTTATATTTTTCACGTCTTGACTGCATTCGAAATCTTACAACAAAAGTATACTTTTATTATTTTTATTATTATTATTATTCTAGAAAACCTAAAAAGTCATTTCTTGCTGCTTTAAACACTTGACATATTAAAACTACTCTGAGATATTCTACCCATATAATTAATCAAAATAGGACATGATTCATCTTACACTTCAAAATTTCTGAATTTTTACAATACTTATTTTCATCAAACTTTATTCTTGATCCTATATATTTTAGGAGTACAGAATTTTAACATCTGTTTTTATCTACTTATCAGAAAATTATTAAAACACCCAACAACATTTTCCAAATATGAATATTATCTTTACAGTTTAATAATACAAAACATACACGAATACAAAGTTTAATTTTTACAAACATTTCATATTTCAAACCAAACTTTTCGAAATTTCCACATCATAAGAGCAAACATTAGACGAACTTTTTAACTTTTTAACTTTTTTTATTGCTTAGATCTTTTCATCATCACTTTTAATTATGATAATTATCCATTTTTAGGTTGATTGTCGAAAAACTGTAACTGAAATTACATAAACTTAATGTAAAAAAACCATGTTCTCACACAATTTCTTGAAATTCAACAAAGAATTGACTATTACTTATCTATTATTATTCTTATTAAATACTTATCTACATCAATATCGACTCTCGATAGTATATAGATATTTCATCATTACACACTTACAACTCTTTTCAAACGTTTATCAGAAAAATAAGTCAATCAAAGTCTAGTAGTTATCACACCTGTTCCTCAGAAATATTACTATCATATGAAACAGTAAAGAAAATTAATAGATATTTAATATTTAATAACCTCATACGTGAAATTACTGTCGAATGAGAATACTAATAATCTATAAAATCAACTGTTGAACAAAAAAATAGTACAGATTAGCGAAAATTCAAATGTTTTTTCTACAAAAGTTACAAAAATTAACAAATGAATGACAAGTTAGAGAAATAACTAAAAAAGTTAATGAACATATTTACAAATTTATTAAAATCACACCTTTTTCTGGATTACAAACCACAATTTCTTGAAAAATTCAACACCGAATTTGTAAGATTTTAGTCCTAGTGTTACATACACTCAATAAATATTCAAAATTAACAAAAAAATAATTTTTTAGTCTCATCAATAAGCAGAAGTTCTATATTAAAAGTATATTTTCATAGTAGTACTTATAAAAATGAGAGTTTACAAACTGATTTTCATAATTTTATCACATTTAAACTTAATATTTTACATAAAACATTATTTAATCAAATTTTATGCTTTCTAATTCAGTAAAATTCAATACTTTTTTAGTTTTTAAACCAATACCACAATATTTATTTACATCAAACTTGATTCTTCACCTTTTATATTTCCACATTACACACGTGAGATAAATACTAACTTGGATCAGGAGTTGAAGTCAATTGATTCCATTCGATTTTCATCATGTACGCATTGCTCCTACACGAAATTTCTTACTGCTATAATCATCTAATGCATTAAAACTAATCTACACATATTTTTAATCAATTCATCAGATGTTTCATCTCGCACTTCTGAATTATCGTGCATCAAGTTGCTTAAAATATAAATACTATCTTTATAGTTTTAATGATATATAGTATACATGGTTTATCTTGAGTTAGCACTTCCATAGTATTAATCAAATTATATGTTTCATCTTGCACTTGATCTTAATGATTTCATCTTGCATCTGAATTATCGTCCATCGAGTTTTTTTTTTAAATAATAATATATTTATAGTTTTTGATTATACATAGCATGCACGAATACAATCTTTAATTTTAACATTTCATATTTCAAATAACCTATTTCCGAAACCAAGCTATGTGAATTTTACCACAATGCTTATTATCATAGAATAATTTGTGTTTCACACTTTTCTAAAAATTATCAGATATGTACCCCTCAGAGAAATTACTATCATATGAATAAATGAAGAAAATTTAATTTATATTAAAGGTACACGAAATTGATTGCAATATACATGTATTTAATAAAAATAAATAAATAACCGATTATTTATACATTAAACCTTTACTAAATATATATATTTCTTTCATTAAACAGATGTTTCAACAAGATGAACCAAAACAGCAGCAAACTTCAGAAATTAATGATCCGAATGATTCATCCCTAGCACATGTAGCGTTAACGAATAACACATGTGAGTACTTATATGAGAAATACTAGAATTCGTATATGAAACGTAATTAGAGTAAATACAAAATGATTTGTCTTACTACCTACACTTTAACAAGTTCTTTTTACCTATATTATTGAAGAGAATCCTAACTGTGTCCATTTATTTCTATTACAGATGTGGTCTATTTGCTACAAACACTTCTTAAGTAAATGGAATTTAACAGAACATACAAAAATCTATACAGGTGAAAAACCTTACACTTGGAAAGATTACCATAAATGCTGTTTTCAAGGAGACGTGAATCAAAAATGCACACATCATCATATAAAGCATCGTCAGATATATGTAAACTTAGCGAAGATATTCAAAAATTAGTCAAACTTTTGAAGAATTTAGAAATAAAGGAAGATATTTAAGCTATTTATCCATCATATTTTCACACTTACCACAATATCTCAAACTTAAAATTTGGAAGACATACACACTGCTGAAAAGTAATTTTGTGATTCTTCTAACCAGATTGAATGTATAGATATTATTTTGCAATGTATTCTTTAAATGCTCACATTAAATATTCTTTTATATGCATATATCGTTGTGTTTATTTTTCTAATACCTATTACATTAATGAAATACATAACATTTTAAGTGAAATAACACTCTCACAACTTAAAAAATGCATAAGAACATACAAAAAATAAGCAGATGTATGAAAAAATATGCAAGTTTACAAAATAATTTCATTGTTTTCTAGAAATATTAACAAAAAATATTTACAATATGAAAAAATTGCAAAAGTGAAAAGAAAAAACACAAATGTAAAACCAAAAACCACAAAGTGAAAAACTCATAACAAAGTTTTTGAAAAAAATATTTACAACAAAATTTTTTTTTACAAAAACCAAAACTTCCAAAAATATTTTTTTCAAAAAAATTTTTTTTCAAAAACATTTTTTACAAAAATTTTTTTTTTCAAAATAAGTTTTTACAAAAGTAAAAAAAAGAAAATCACAACGTTAAAAAAATGAAAAATTTTTGTTAAAAAAAGTGTAAAAAAATTGCAAAAAAAATGTTGCAAAAATTTCAAAAAAGTTATGAAAAAAGCTTCAAAAATTTCGTTGGTTTTAATACAGTATGCAATGGAGAAACCATTGCATTTGCTATTAAAAACAACAAAATTTTTGAGACTTTTTTCATAACTTTTTTTGAAATTTTTGCAACATTTTTTTGCAATTTTTTTACACTTTTTTTAACAAAAATTTTTCATTTTTTTAACGTTGTGATTTTCTTTTTTTTACTTTTGTAAAAACTTATTTTGAAAAAAAAATTTTTTGTAAAAAATGTTTTTGAAAAAAAATTTTTTTGAAAAAAATATTTTTGGAAGTTTTGGTTTTTGTAAAAAAAAATTTTGTTGTAAATATTTTTTTCAAAAACTTTGTTATGAGTTTTTCACTTTGTGGTTTTTGGTTTTACATTTGTGTTTTTTCTTTTCACTTTTGCAATTTTTTCATATTGTAAATATTTTTTGTTAATATTTCTAGAAAACAATGAAATTATTTTGTAAACTTGCATATTTTTTCATACATCTGCTTATTTTTTGTATGTTCTTATGCATTTTTTAAGTTGTGAGAGTGTTATTTCACTTAAAATGTTATGTATTTCATTAATGTAATAGGTATTAGAAAAATAAACACAACGATATATGCATATAAAAGAATATTTAACGTGAGCATTTAAAGAATACACTGCAAAATAATATCTATACATTCAATCTGGTTAGAAGAATCACAAAATTACTTTTCAGCAGTGTGTATGTCTTCCAAATTTTAAGTTTGAGATATTGTGGTAAGTGTGAAAATATGATGGATAAATAGCTTAAATATCTTCCTTTATTTCTAAATTCTTCAAAAGTCTGACTAATTTTTGAATATCTTCGCTAAGTTTACATATATCTGACGATGCTTTATATGATGATGTGTGCATTTTCGATTCACGTCTCCTTGAAAACAGCATTTATGGTAATCTTTCCAAGTGTAAGGTTTTTCACCTGTATAGATTTTTGTATGTTCTGTTAAATTCCATTTACTTAAGAAGTGTTTGTAGCAAATAGACCACATCTGTAATAGAAATAAATGGACACAGTTAGGATTCTCTTCAATAATATAGGTAAAAAGAACTTGTTAAAGTGTAGGTAGTAAGACAAATCATTTTGTATTTACTCTAATTACGTTTCATATACGAATTCTAGTATTTCTCATATAAGTACTCACATGTGTTATTCGTTAACGCTACATGTGCTAGGGATGAATCATTCGGATCATTAATTTCTGAAGTTTGCTGCTGTTTTGGTTCATCTTGTTGAAACATCTGTTTAATGAAAGAAATATATATATTTAGTAAAGGTTTAATGTATAAATAATCGGTTATTTATTTATTTTTATTAAATACATGTATATTGCAATCAATTTCGTGTACCTTTAATATAAATTAAATTTTCTTCATTTATTCATATGATAGTAATTTCTCTGAGGGGTACATATCTGATAATTTTTAGAAAAGTGTGAAACACAAATTATTCTATGATAATAAGCATTGTGGTAAAATTCACATAGCTTGGTTTCGGAAATAGGTTATTTGAAATATGAAATGTTAAAATTAAAGATTGTATTCGTGCATGCTATGTATAATCAAAAACTATAAATATATTATTATTTAAAAAAAAAAACTCGATGGACGATAATTCAGATGCAAGATGAAATCATTAAGATCAAGTGCAAGATGAAACATATAATTTGATTAATACTATGGAAGTGCTAACTCAAGATAAACCATGTATACTATATATCACTAAAACTATAAAGATAGTATTTATATTTTAAGCAACTTGATGCACGATAATTCAGAAGTGCGAGATGAAACATCTGATGAATTGATTAAAAATATGTGTAGATTAGTTTTAATGCATTAGATGATTATAGCAGTAAGAAATTTCGTGTAGGAGCAATGCGTACATGATGAAAATCGAATGGAATCAATTGACTTCAACTCCTGATCCAAGTTAGTATTTATCTCACGTGTGTAATGTGGAAATATAAAAGGTGAAGAATCAAGTTTGATGTAAATAAATATTGTGGTATTGGTTTAAAAACTAAAAAAGTATTGAATTTTACTGAATTAGAAAGCATAAAATTTGATTAAATAATGTTTTATGTAAAATATTAAGTTTAAAAGTGATAAAATTATGAAAATCAGTTTGTAAACTCTCATTTTTATAAATACTACTATGAAAATATACTTTTAATATAGAATTTCTGCTTATTGATGAGACTAAAAAATTATTTTTTTGTTAATTTTGAATATTTATTGAGTGTATGTAACACTAGGACTAAAATCTTACAAATTCGGTGTTGAATTTTTCAAGAAATTGTGGTTTGTAATCCAGAAAAAGGTGTGATTTTAATAAATTTGTAAATATGTTCATTAACTTTTTTAGTTATTTCTCTAACTTGTCATTCATTTGTTAATTTTTGTAACTTTTGTAGAAAAAACATTTGAATTTTCACTAATCTGTACTATTTTTTTGTTCAACAGTTGATTTTATAGATTATTAGTATTCTCATTCGACAGTAATTTCACGTATGAGGTTATTAAATATTAAATATCTATTAATTTTTTTTACTGTTTCATATGATAGTAATATTTCTGAGGAACAGGTGTGATAACTACTAGACTTTGATTGACTTATTTTTCTGATAAACGTTTGAAAAGAGTTGTAAGTGTGTAATGATGAAATATCTATATACTATCGAGAGTCGATATTGATGTAGATAAGTATTTAATAAGAATAATAATAGATAAGTAATAGTCAATTCTTTGTTGAATTTCAAGAAATTGTGTGAGAACATGGTTTTTTTACATTAAGTTTATGTAATTTCAGTTACAGTTTTTCGACAATCAACCTAAAAATGGATAATTATCATAATTAAAAGTGATGATGAAAAGATCTAAGCAATAAAAAAAGTTAAAAAGTTAAAAAGTTCGTCTAATGTTTGCTCTTATGATGTGGAAATTTCGAAAAGTTTGGTTTGAAATATGAAATGTTTGTAAAAATTAAACTTTGTATTCGTGTATGTTTTGTATTATTAAACTGTAAAGATAATATTCATATTTGGAAAATGTTGTTGGGTGTTTTAATAATTTTCTGATAAGTAGATAAAAACAGATGTTAAAATTCTGTACTCCTAAAATATATAGGATCAAGAATAAAGTTTGATGAAAATAAGTATTGTAAAAATTCAGAAATTTTGAAGTGTAAGATGAATCATGTCCTATTTTGATTAATTATATGGGTAGAATATCTCAGAGTAGTTTTAATATGTCAAGTGTTTAAAGCAGCAAGAAATGACTTTTTAGGTTTTCTAGAATAATAATAATAATAAAAATAATAAAAGTATACTTTTGTTGTAAGATTTCGAATGCAGTCAAGACGTGAAAAATATAAACCCTTTGTAAAGACATTCAAACTTTTTAAAAAGTTTAAGTTTAGTAATATATTGTAACAATATATGTAAACAAATGTATTTCAAAGTTGAAAATTTGTGTAAAAAATTGTCTTTTCTTGAAAATTGATATTTATTTTTTGTTTAATTAATGATACTTATTACATTTTTGTTCTTAAAAACTAAAATATGCGTTTAATTCTGTTAAAATTGATATATCCGTGTTGGAGATGAGAAAAAATATTGTAAAACTAATAAAATTTGTTTAAATTCGTCTTTTAATTCTTAAAATTAATATTTTCTATTGTTTAGAATATATACTTTTGAGGAATGTATAACCGGAAAATGTTAAAAAATCTTAGAAAATTGGTGTTAAAAATATTAAATACAGTTGCTTCAATGATATCTTTTCGATATGTAAAGTGATTGTAGCATTTAGAAATGTACTTATGAGGAATGTATAATCGGAAAATGTTAGAAAATCTTAGAAAATTGGTGTTAAAAATATTAAATACAGTTGCTTCAATGATTTCAAAAACAAACTCTGTTAAAAAATTCTGTATGATTTCAAGTGAAAATAATCTGAACCTGAATACATGGTATTTAAAATACAAAATTCACGATTATGAACTAATGTTGAAAACATGGGTAACATTAAATATACAGCTAATATATAATTATAGATTAGGAAATTCTTAAAGTGTATCCAAATTTATTAAATATAGTATTGAATACAGTGAATAAGTGAAATATGTGAATAAGTATTGATATTTCCATGTTGCTTTTGAAAATACTAGTGTAAAATTATTCAAATTCGTCTTTTCTATAAAACTGATATTTATTTTTGTTTAATTAATGATACTTGTTAGGATTTTGTTGTTAAAAACTAAAATATACGTTTAATTCTTCTGTTAAAATTGATATATCCGTGTTGGAGATGAGAAAAAATAGTGTAAAACTAAAAAAAAAAAAAAAAAAAAAAAAAAAAAAAGTTTAAATTCGTTTTTTCCTCTTAAAATTATAATTAAACTAGTGTAAAACTAATAAAATTTGTTTAAATTCGTCTTTTCCCCTCTGAAAAACTAATATTTCTATTATTTTGCTTAATTAATTACACTCATTATGACTTCCAAATTTTAATTTGGAGATGTTGTGGTAACTGTTATAAAACTAGAATGGATAAATAGCTTAAATCTCTTCTTTTTTTCTCTGTATGTGATACTTTTTCTTCAACGTAAACATGTTGTTGTATACCTTTGTAAGTTGTGACGTCAGAACTCTATTGTGTGTTTCCCCTACTTGGAGTACATGGGTGGAGGGGTTGTAGAAAAAAGTTTTAGTTTGGATATGACGTAATAAGAAATGCTCTGCAGGTTCACATTTATGTGTTGAGGATTTCTTTAAATTATTCGTTTATGTATTATAATTCTACTTAGTTGGTATATATATAAAGTACGATGAAATTTCCAATTAGAGTAAAAGTTAACCAAATTCGTTTAATTCGTCTTTTTTCGTTAAAAAATCATTAGTTTCCTTTGTTAATTGTTCAATTATCGAAATTCTTTGAGGTAACGACTGTTCAAAAACTAAAAAATATGTTTAAATTTCTATTTTAAGTTGTGTATTCTGATTTTATATTTAAAAAAAAATAATAAATAAATAAAAAAAATATGAAGAAATCAGTTAAAAATTTAATATTTTCTGTTGTTTTGCTTAATTAATAATGTTCATGAAGGAAATGGTTGTCCAAAACTGGAATGCATGCTTAAATTTCTTTCTATCAAATTGATAGTCTGAAGTTGGAGTTGAAAAAATCGTAAGAAATCAGTCTTTTTCTATAAAACTTGATATTTTCCATTGTTTTTTACTTAATTAACGATACTCATTAAGATTATAGCTGTTGAAAAACTAGAATGCATGTTTAACTTTCAACTTGTAAGTCGATACACTGATGTTGCAGTTGATAAAAATCGTAAGAAATCAGTCTTTTTCTATAAAACTTGATATTTTCCATTGTTTTTTTACTTAATTAACGATACTCATTAAGGTTATAGCTGTTGAAAAACTGAAATGTACGTTTAAGTTTTCTCTTTTAAGTTGATAAAAATCGTAAGAAATCAGTCTTTTTCTATAAAAGTTGATATTTTCCATTGTTTTTACTTAATTAATACTACTCATTAAGATGTCTATCAAGCAAAATTCAAATATATGTTTAACTTTCTTGTGTTAAATTGATAATCTCATCTTGTAGTTGAAGAAATCTAAATAAAATGGTTAAAACTGAGATTTTTCCAGTGTTTCGCTTAATTAATAATACTCATTAAAATTATGGTTGTTCAAAATTCAAATATAAATTTAATCTTCATCATATAGTATGATTCCGAGTTGAGATGTGATTGATAATATTTTTAATTAGGGAAGGTTGTTCACCTATCCTGTTATAATAGAATGTTCCTTTTTTCCACTAGGGGGCGTTTGTGGAGGGGGATGCATGGTGGGCGCAGGGGGCACCGCAGGAGGGATGGTGGTGGCGGTGGAGGCACGGTGGCGGTGGCACTGGGTGAGGCGGTGGCACGGTGCCACAGTACCACCGCCGGCTGTCCTTAAACTGTTATTTTCCTACTACTGGTAAATGACACCCATGTGCTCTGCGCAGAAGGGTTTTGAGTCATATAAATCACAAAAAACAGCTTCAAGTTAATTTGTTTCATTTTTAGCTCTTATTGTTTTTACAAGCAACTAAAATTAACGCTTGATCTAAAATTTGCGAGATACGTTTTGTGATGTAAAGACTATATTTTTTTTTTTTTTTTTTTTTTTTTTTTAATCAGGAAATACTTTGTTAATTACATAAATTTGTAGTACATTTCATGGACTTTCAAAGTGTTGTTGAGGATTTTGGATATCTTCTCGAGATAATTTGTAATTTAAAATGTACAGCGCAATAACTATAACGGGGTAATAACGCCAATCCTTGGCATTAATACCCCGGTTGATTCCCTACAGTGGCTGAGCTACATCCTAAATACTGATTCAAATAAACACAGTTAAAACTGTGCAATGTTTCTAATAATTCTGTTTAAGCGGTCCTTTTTAAGCAAATTGAAGCTCACGGTCTGATATTCTTTTGCCTCATCCTCCCCCCCCCCCCCACCCAAACACACACACCACACCCTTATTTTTCTTACACTTTCACAAAAAAATTAATATTTTCAATAGCTTAGAATGCAATTTGTCAATTTCTAAGTTTGTAGAGTTTGTATTTTTAGAATTGGGCAATCTACATGCAGTTATTCCACCTTATTTCATAGTTTTGTTTGCCGGGAGTTATTACCCATATAGGTGGGTAATAACGCCAAATAGCATTGGTCAAGAAATCACGCCATTACATTTTATGAATACATATCTGTTAAATTATTTTTTTTTATATAGATCGTCAATGAGTTGCTGCATCAAATCATATTTTTGTTTGAAAAATACAAACTAAAACTGAGCCGTGAAAAATGGTAGAACCTTAACGTGGCGTTATTACCCCAAGGTTCCTAAAAAATGCATTTTTTGATTAAGCTTGAATAAAATATAAGACAAGAAAGGGATCCGGTCCTACGTTTTTAATATAGTTTACTTAAGAAATTAACTTTTCTAAACAGTAAAAAATAATCTTTTTATTAAATCTAAATAAACTATAAAGTAATAAACTAATGTCGTGAGTTTTATAACGACTTTAGATTTTACTATGGTCGACAAACTGAAATTTCGTCGTTATAAGCTAAAAAGAATTTTAATCCATTTCTTCGAAGTTTTTATGCAAATAAATGAATACTAAAATTTCTACAAAACATTTCTAATGTTTCCTAGAAACTTGTCGACGGAGATCTAAAATGCATATAATTGTAGATTTTAGGTAATATGACTTAACGAACAATAATTATTAATTTACATTATTTCTATTATGTAGAAAAATGACTGTAAATTTTATTTGAAATGCATATTTAAACTATTAAATTGCAAAATATACACTTTTAATTTATTAATTTTCATAAAAAAGAAGAATTAAAATTTGAGTTTAAAAATGCATACGAATAACAACAATTCCAACTCAATATTACAATTTAAAAATCGTCAGAAGCACGTCAAAAGTGCATTAAATTGTGCTTTTCAGAACAGTAAATAAAAAACAAAGAGGTCTAACCCACATTATTTATCAATTCACTTTTATTAATAATTACTATTAATTATAACTCTGATTTGAAAAAAACAATATAATCTTTAATGCATCTAAAATATACATTTCAACAGTTAATTTTCATAAATAAAACGAATAATTAAAACTTCAATACAAGAGAAAAAAACAATTATTAATAATTAATATTATTAACAATTAATAGTACTGTTAACAATTGAATTGAAGAAAAAAAATCTAGAAAATAAAATAACACTTTCTAATCATTCAGTTCTTATAAAAAAGAAATTCTGAAGAAATTAACTTTTCCAAACAATAAAAAATGCAGTGTCTTAGTTAAATCTAAATAAAATGTAGAACAATAAACTACATGTCGTGAGTTTTATCACGTCTTGACTTTTTACTGTAGACACACAAACCGAATTTACGTCGTACAAAGCTAAACAGAATTTTAATCCATTTCTTCGAAGTTTTTATGCAAATGAACTCTAAAATTTCAACTAAACATTGTTTCTGCTTCCTAGAAACATGTCGACGACGCTCTAAAATAAATATAACTATAGCTTTTAAGTAAAAAGTCTTAACGAGCAATAATTATTAATTTATATAATTACTATTATGTAGAAAAATATGCTTTTAAATTTTATTTGAAACACATATTTAAACTATTAAATTGTAAAATATAAACTTCGTTTTAATTAGTTTTTATAAAAGAAATAATAATTAAAATTTCTATTTAAAAATGTATAAGAATAAGAGCAATTCCAGCCCATTGTTACCACTTTTAGTATTTTATTTTGAACATCAAATAGGTAATACAATCTATATTTTTTATCCTTTTTATAAAATTTTTAATCGTCAAATCAATAAAATCCACTATAATCAGCACAGCTTCTTTTTATATGTTTAATTGTTTGACAGTTACATATTTGATATTGGTTAGTTACAGGTAATATTACATATTTTTCATAACTTTATTGTGGCAACAGTCAATGGTTGAGAAAGTTGTACATTTCTGAACTCATGCGAATGAAAAAATATTTTTTAAATTAAATATTTGTATGTTAATTTACAAATGCTATAAATATCAAAGTATCCGAAAAGGATTGTAATTTCAGTTTGTCGGTTACGATATCATATTTTTAATCATAATTATCTTAAACATTAAATTGTTACACATTATGTTAAAATTATTCAGAATATCTATATTAATTTATGCCCTAATATCATATGTTAATTGTAACTGTCTTTGAATAACATAATTATTATTTTTTAAATAAGGTAAAGCCATTTTTTTTCGCTATGATTGTTAGTCTATTACAGTGGAATTGCCGATAAATGTTAAAATTTGAATTGAAAAACAAATCAAGATTACGAAAGATATTAAACAAAATCATCTAATGTAAATCGTTTAATTTAATTTAAATCTACTTTTAATTAAATTTAAGAAAAAAGTATAACAAGGGAATTACATATATCGAGTTTTTTCCGTCTTTAATTTTTTCTGTAACGACAAGCTAAATTTATGTAGTGCAAAACTAAACAGAGTCCGTTTATACGCAATTTTTGCGCTAATGAACAGCAAAATTACAACTCATTTTTACTTGTCCCTGGTGAAAAGTTATAGACGATCAAGAATGAGTAAAAGTCTAGCCTGCAGGTCATAAAAAGCCTGATGAGCATTTATACACGATGATTATTTATTATTTATTATTCATTATTGCATGACAATAAATTTAAAAATTGACTTTTCGTCAGTCGATGGAAATTTATTCGGATTTTTTGTAGATTATAAGAAGACATCACACGTTACATATTAAGCTGAAATTTAATTCAGGTGAAAAAAATACATATAACAGAATTTAAAACCCACTTCTACCAAGTACCAATTATAAACGACAATGAATCTTGTTCTTTGCATAGTCTTGTATATGTTTATTATATTTATTCTACGAACTTCGATTAGAATATTAAATAGAAAAAAAAAAGCCGTAGTTCGTAACACTTTTGAATTCCTTTTTACAGCCCTGTGTATTATTAACAGAAGTTATTTAAACCGCATACAATGTAAACATTTTGTTGAATTTAAAAACTCTCAATATTCTGCAGAAAGTATGTTTTAGTATACGTCATTAATGCATATCATTTTCATAGTGAAATAGTGAGACATCATAATTTTGCAACAATTTCAGCATTTAAATCAACAATTAACATTTCCAAAAAAATTTCCAATTCACCGTAACATTATGGAATACTTTTGTTGGCCCCTGGTAATGACTATCAGTACTACATACTTCATTTTCAAAAGCAATCATGCTATTATAAGTATGTCAATCTTATGTAAAAATTACAAGACAATCCGTGTGTATTTAAGCGTGTTAAAGGACAAACACACAAAGAGCAGTTATACGACCAGAGAAACGGAAATCATAAGCTCTTTTCTACTATGTTAAAAAATGTTAAAAAAAAAAATTAAACATTCCTTGCAAAAACATGTCTAGTGTTTGAAAAGAAGTAAAGTAACACTTTTAAATTCCTTAATTTTTATATAAAAAAGACTGTTAAAACACTCACTTTTAAAACGAGTAAAAAATTTCCTTTTAATTAAATTTAAAGTAAAACGTACTACAAGACAAACTGCATGTCACGAGTTTTATCCCGGCTTTTAATTTTTTCTGTAACAGACAAACCAAATTTACGTCGTACAAAAGCTAAACAGCATTTTAATCCGTTTCTACGCAGTTTTTTATGCAAATGAACGTTAAAACTCCCAACAACACATTTCTACTCGTCCCTAGGGACACGTCAGCGACGATCGAAAATGAATAAAATTCTGGCCTGCAGGCCACACGAAGACCTAACGAGAAGAGTTCTCCAAGAATCAATTCTTTTTCCATTCTCTTTTTCTATTCTTTTTTTTTCCGCACCAACAAGACAACAGGAGAGCTCGGAAAGAAAAATTACAGGTCCTTTCTATGAGATCAAGAGGCTAGGTCCCTTAGGATGTTGTCCGAGAAATAAAAGAGTTTTGTATTAGAAAACACCTATTTTCTGATCTTTGATAGAAAATCTTCAAAGCTATTGATGAGATTTCTGTTTCCATCAAGTCGATGATGTGCTTCCATATATTTTAGCAGCGTATCGGATTTTAACAGAATTTGTCTTCGTAAATCCATTATTTTCCATTATGGTAATATTATTAAGGGGTTTCTGTAGTTTTTATTTATATCTCAAATAAGTTATTATGTAATATAACAATAAAATACCTCTATAATATTGGATCTTTAATGTTTTTGTTTTAAAGATAAATCAAAATGGATTTAAACAAAAAATTCTATTGTCAATATTATTAAGCGATTTAATAAATTATTTTTATTTTATTTTCAAATACCGAGTGTCCCAAAAATGACGGATGGATTTTAAAATTCAATAACTTTCAAACGGTGACAGCTTTTTAAAAATTTTTTGCAGGAGCGTTATGTATAATTTCAGTAGTTTTTTTTTTTTTTTTTTTTTCTGTAATTTTTTATTTATAGTTTGAATTTCAAACAATAGATGGCGCTGACGGCGATTGAAGGCCAGTTGATCAGTGCTGAGCGAGGTCAGTTTCGGCGTCAACCTGGAGTTCAATTTCCGTCAGCGCCATCTATTGTTTGAAATTCGAACTAAAATAAAAAACTACGTTAAAAAAAAAAAAAAAAAAAAAAACTCCTGACATTATTCATAACCCTCCTGCAAAATTTTTTTAAATAGCTGTCACCGTTTGCAAGTTATTGAATTTTAAAATCCCCCAGTCATTTTTGGGACACCCGGTAAGTTATTGGGTAAAAAGCTTCTCTATAGTTGTAGGTGTTTAACTTCTTTCTAAGATTCTAATCGGAACGCATTTAAACGAAATTTTGTTTAGACGTGTAATTTTATTTTGACGTCAATTAAGTTATTATTTTAAAATCGGTTCTATAACTGTGCATCTTAACTTGGTTTTTTAAGGATCACTCAAAATGGATTAAAAAAGAATGTACGGTTGTAAATGATGCTTGTATTCGATAATATCGATTATGACAATATTATTAAGAACTTCAATATATAGATTTTATTAAGAAGACGTAGAAGAAGGGTAGTAAGAAGGGTAATTTGTCGTAAAAAACTACCTCTATAATTGTGGATCTTTACTAGGTTTTTTTTTCCTTCTTTTTCCTACTATTAGTAAGAGTAGATGTGCGAGATTGTTAATGTAAGAATTTCATAATTAAAATATGAATTAATAACTATTACGCAATTTATTACAGCTTATCGTGGATGGTATACAATTATTTATTCACTTTTGTGCAAAGAAATATATACACAAGTTCATGAAATATGTGATATAAATGAATAATTTATACCTAACCTTTTGGGGACAAGTGACACATATACGTGCCGCAAAAAAGTTTAAGAATAATTGTTTATCCCCACCAGTAAAATTTTACTGCAATATTTGCTTTATTTAATCGGAGTATTTTCTCGATTTAATTAGGCACAAATTTGTTTTCAAAAATCGGTGACAAAACATTAAGAATCTCGTAAAAGGCTTCCATCACGAAGGAGTTAAATTTTAAATGATTTCGTAATAATGAGAAAATAAAAAAAAATACATAAATAAATTAAAAATCAAAATATTGAAGCCAATATAATAAAAATAAAATAAAAAGTAAGATAAAAAAGGCTAATTTATGTACATTTTTTCGATGTTTTTAATGCTCTAAACAAAAGAATTGCAAATATTAATTCCAAAAGCTTCTGAAAGCATTTCGGAAAAGCCATAATCCTTTTGCTTTATAATTTCTCTATATATACTATTTAAGATAGTAAAAGCTTCTAAAATGTTACAGACGTGTTGTCGCGTGATGTTGGGACAACGGCCAATTTTTCCAAGGAGAACAGCTCCCCCCAAGCACCCAAAGTCAACGACTGCTTTTGAATGTGATTTCACATAGGAGACTCTTGTCAGTAATTCAAGAACATCAGATGTTGCTACGATAAGAGGTTTTTTAAAAGTTGTTGCGTCACAGAGTGACTCAATTAATGGTTTTATTTATTTTTTGTCTGCATAATTGTGGGAATATTTTCAATTTCTTTTGTAGAGTATTATTTGCTTATGGGATTATACATTTCTATTAAAGGATGACCATTTATAAAGAATTATTATACTTAAAATATATAATATGAATTTTAAAGCGTTCACAATTTTATTTAAAAGGTGATTAAAAGTAATGAAAAACGTTTAAAAGTTAATTTTATTTAAAATAAACCTTATCCAGACTTTTCATTCGAGAAAATATCCAACAATCAAAACAATCAAGTACCGTAATTTCGGGTGTATAAGCCGCGGATCAAACAATTCTTTTTGGACCCAGAAATCTTATTTAGTGATTGAATACAAATATTTACGGCGATCCAAGTAGTTATATTTGTTTCTTAAAAAATTCTGGGTCGAAAAAGAATTGTTTGATCTGCGGCTTATACACTCGAAATTACGGTATATAACAAGGCCCTATAATGCAACATCTTGTTTCTGCTTTAATATCCTGAAAATAAATCTTGACAATTTAATCGAAGTAGTGACGTATCAAAATTTATGGTACAGCAGTTATGTATTTTTAAGCTCAAACACAACTAATTCGACCTCTAAGCTACGATTTTAAAATGAAAAGTGACGAATGAGCACAGAGTGAAATAATAAAATAAACAGAACTGCAATTAAAAATAATTTATATCTTCTCTCAATAAATTTAATCCAATAAACTTCCTCTACTTTCAACTGTAATAGTTATTGACTCGCTCATTTTCAGAATTAAATCAAGTATTTGTATAAATAAACAACAATTAACTATAAATATTTTTTCTGATGAAGAGCCTGGATGAGAGAACTAAAATATTTTAAATAAAATTAACTATTAATGCCTTTGATTATTTTTAATCGCCTTTTAAGTAAAAGCAGTAAACGTTTTAAAGTTCATATTATATATTTTATGTTTAAAACAAGGTGAAAATTGCGTTCCGACAAATGTTGTTATTTTATATATTGTACTGTTTAAAAATACAAATGGTTTAAAAATATACATTTTATTGCTTTTAAATAATTAACCACGTATTGAAATTGCGCACTCATATTAATTGAATTCTGTCAATGGAAGAGTATTTGCATTATATTTTTACAGAAACTAGGCCCATCCTAAATAATAATAATAATAGTAATAAATTACAATAATTATTTTTACAATAATCAAATATTAAAAGACAATATTTAATAGTGGTCCAATTTCTATTAAAAAAAGTTAAAATAAATCCTCTTCCATTTGCAAGTTTTCTTTGCCTCACACTCTCACACATTTTACTATATATTGTGTATGTTGTGAAAAGCATTCGGTAGAACAACAAAGTATTTTTAATATTTATCCATGTGTTTAAATGTTTCTGTTTTTTAATGTTTTTTAAATATAAAAAAATCACCGAAGTTAAATAAATGGACTTCTTTAGTAGTACACTAAAGCCTTTAGCTTCTATGATATTTCATTTTTTTAAACATTTTAATGTACCAAACAAAATTTCTCAGCAAATTATCATTAAATATTATTATAGTATCATTAAAAGTATCTTAGTAAATTTCCATGACTTTTCTAAATAACGAGGAAAATATAAAATCTGGTATTTTTTTGGATGTTCTTACAAAACAACAAAAAAAATTATGTTATTGAGTGAAAAATTTTAAAATTACTTATTTTATATATTTATAATTATTAGATAGACTTGATAATAACAAAAAAATATATAAAATTTAACGTGATTATATTGCAAGATCCAGGAAATTTTGTAAATTTATTAAATAATATCGAGTAAAAATACTCATTATCAAAAATCAATAATAATTACCCGGTATGTTTTATCAAGCTAACCATTATATTTCTACAATGAGTTATATATAAAAGCTATTTTAATTATCTAAAAACTTATTATTGCTAAATATATTCTGATAAAGAAAGCAGGATATTTCATAAAAATTTATGTTTCAAAAATTGATTAAATACGAAGTGTAACGTGATGTCATTATTTTAATTGCTGTAAAATAATGTAAATTATAATTTATTAAATTCAAAAGAAGCTTTTCGCTTACACTAAGATTTAGCATACGGCAATGTTATAATAACCTCTGAGTTCATTCTGCAATTCCAGGGTATTTGTTAAAAATATTTTAAATTATTGCTTATTATAAAATGCTCTCGAGAGTTCTTATTATTCACAGGTATAATGTGTGTGATTATTTAAGATAACATTTTGAATGTTTCACATTCTTTAAATCATAAATATTACACAAAATATTTCTATTAAGTAAAACCAACACTTACCAAATAATTCAGATAAAAAAGAAAACCATAATACGTACCTGAAAACAGAAAAAAAATATTATTATACATATGTTAATGCAATTAAAATTACATAATTCAGAGATTTATATTTAAACACATGATTACGTCACAAGATTTTGTTAAATAAAGACTAACTATTACATTTTTAATTAATATGATCTGTAAATATATATTACATTTCAATATATTTTTACTGTTATCATTTATTTTAGCATTTTATATATCTCAAAATGAATTTAACTCTACTGGATGTGAAGACTGTGTGTGTATAATTAAATTGAAGACACGGTGGCTTGCCTTTAGAATATTTATATCACAGAGAGGTACACACACAAACAGTCACAACAAGAAGAACACAAAATGAGAACACAGAAGTAGATGTAGTAGAACACAGATGCAATAAAGTTGCTTTTTGGGGTAATAAACCCGCTATTTAAATGACATTCGTCAATTATATGGGGAGTAGTCCCGCTATTTAAAATATAGGAACATTTGGGGATAAATCCCGCTGTTCGCTTTAGAATGTTGGGGATTAGACCCGCTGAAATAAACACGACGTGCCACAATGACAGCTAGTGCAAAACTAAAAACTCTCGGTCACATGACCGCAGAACTGCGGAGCTCGTTCGGCATGCGCACAAGGACCGAACATGCCGCCCCGCGTTGCAATGTGCGTAGCACATTCAAAATTTTAAAATACATTATGAATACAAACTACTAAAATAGCAATGACATAACAATATTACAAAGCAAATACAAGTGATCAGTTGCAATAAAAAGTATAATATACAATGCAATAATGAAAATTTAAAGTAAGATTTAGTTTTTAAAACAAACACTAGTTGAATCTAAATTATTTACAAACATTTTTAAATACACTTTTAAATCAATAAAATGAGAATATAAGTAAATATAAAATGCATTAGGATTCATCCATAGGTAAGACACATAATTTAGATATCGACCTAAGGAAAATGTTAGAGGCTGTCTTTACCTTGGCAACTCTCACATTGCCGTCCTTCCCTGGTATGACCTCCAGGATTCGTCCGAGCAACCATTTACAAGGAGGTAAGTTGTCCTCCTTTATCACCACCATTGCTCCTGGTTTTATATTATCACCCTTTACCTGCCATTTGGTACGATTTTGGAGGTGGCTTAAGTAGTTTAATCGCCAATTTTTCCAAATTAACTGAACAAATTTAGTAATTCTTTGCCATCGAGATAATCTCGATTCGCTAATATCGATCAACTGAGGTTCTGGAATAGCATCGATTGGCCGACCAATTAGGAAATGGCCTGGTGTCAATACGCTAAAATCATTTATGTCGGTGGATAAGGGGGTTAAAGGGCGTGAATTTAATACTGCTTCAATTTGAGTGGTAATGGTTTGGAATTCTTCCATTGTCAATCTAGAACCCTTCAATGTCCGTTTAAGATAATATTTGAAGGATTTAACCCCGGCTTCCCACAAACCGCCGAAGTTGGGGGATCTAGGAGGAATGAATTTCCATTCGATAGCTTCTGAGGTAAGATAATGAGCTAATTTTTCATCGGGGCAACGAACTAATTCATAAAGTTTCTGCAATTCTGATTTAGCACCCTTAAAATTCGTAGCATTGTCTGTTATAATCGAAGTGCATTTTCCTCGTCTTGAAACAAAACGTTTAAGTGCGGCGATAAACGCATCGGATGTTAGATCCGTTACTATTTCTAAATGAATAGCCTTTGTTACTAAGCAAATGAAGATCGCGACATAGATTTTATGAAAAATCCCTTTTCTTTGATTTTTATATTTAATCTCAAAAGGGCCGCAAAAATCAGCTCCTGTATGGCAAAAGGTAAAATTCGGTGTTATTCTTTCTGATGGGAGAACGCCCATGATTTGTTTGGCAGTAATTGGGTTGCTCCTGAAACAGACAACGCAGTCATGCACTACCTTACGCGCTAAATTTTTCCCACTTACTGGCCAAAATCTCATACGTACGTAATGTATCAAACTTTGGGGACCAATATGAAAATATTTTCTGTGAAAATACTCAAATATAAGTTTTGTAATCTTATGGCCTTTTGGCAAAATGATTTGATGCTTGTTATCAAAGTTTAAATCTGAATTCTCTAATCTCCCTCCAACTCGTAAGATATTATTTTGATCCAAAAATGGGGCTAAACATTTAATTTTACTAGAAGGAGGAACCCTTGACTCCCGTTTTAAACTACTAATCTCTTCCTGAAACTCAGAATTTTGTATTAGCCTAATTAGAGAAGTTTCTGAGGCCTTTATTTCTGAGGTGGTGAGGCCGCCTCTGCGTCTGTCTACAGCTGGAGATTTGCAATTGTGCAGGAATCTATACACATAAGCTAGAATGCGAAGAATATTGTAATAATTATTACTTATGCTCAAAATAGAATCTACTGCTTCAGGATTTCTGAAAAGAGAAAGAGAAATATTAGAATTACAATCATAAATATTGTTTTTAAATTTAGATTTAGTCTCTAAAACATAGTCCTTTTCTGGTACATCAATGGGTTCTTGCTTAGTCTCTAGGATATCAGCTGCGAGGAATTTTGGTCCCTTGAACCACATTGGGTCCTGTATAATAGAATTAACACTAGTACCTCGAGTTAAGAGGTCCGCAGGATTGTCCTTGCTGGAGCAGTGATACCAAGAGTTAGAATCAGTGAGAACATTGATCTCCTTGACACGATTGGCGACAAACTGCTTCCATCGTTTTGTTGAGCCCTTGATCCAGTAAAGAGTAATGCTGGAGTCAGTCCAGTAGTACACTGTAGATTCTACTTTCTGATCTAGGATGGGCTTGATTTTATTAGTCAGTCTTGCACTCAGTAAGGCTCCAAGAAGTTCCAGCCTAGGTAGACTTATCTCCTTTATAGGGGCAACACGACTCTTTGAGGTTACGAGATTGACTTCCACTCCACTCTCCCTTTTTATTCTTAGATAAACAGCAGTGCCATATGCTATTTTGCTAGCATCAGAGAAGGCATGTATTTCTACTTCTATTACTTGATTAAGGCAACCAAAAATTTTTCTCGGAATTTTCAGTTTTACTAAATTTGGAAGTTCTTCGACCCACTTGAACCACTGTTCTTGCACATTAGTTGGCAACTGTTCATCCCATGATGTCTTCTTTAGCCATAGTTCTTGAAACAGACATTTAATTCTAATGGTGTATGGCTTGAGCATGCCTAAAGGATCGAAGATTTTACCAACCGCTTGCAATAGTAGGCGTTTTGAACCCTTTTGTGTTGACAAGAACTGCATTAGGCTTTTGACTTCAAATATCAGACAATCTTCCTCCGTTTCCCAGGACATTCCTAAAACTTTGCTTAGATTGCTTCCTAGACTTATAGTGGCATGTTCTGCTTGAATATCTAAACCTTCCTTCTTCCAACATCCCAATAATGCTTCATCATTGGTTATCCATTTTCGAAGAGTCATTCCGGCTTCAGACATTATTTTGTTAGCACTCAAAGAAATCTCAAGAGCTTGTTCCAGAGTATCTTGACCAGAGATAAAATCGTCCACGTAAATATATTTATCGAGTAGGTAAACAGTTCTTGGGTGCATGTTCGTAAATCGCTTGATGTGTTCCTTAATGGTAGCTGATAGAAGAAACGGGGAGGCATTGACACCAAAAAGCACCCGTTTAAATCTGAAGACCTTGAAAGATGTTAAATCGTGATCGAACCAAAGAAATCGGACAGAGTCCCGGTCCCTTTCTGCAAGCGAGATTTGAAGGAATGCCTTCTCAATATCAGAAGAAAAGGCGATTTCGTACAATCTGAAGTGGATTAAAATATCGAAGAGAAGTGGATTTAAGTTCGTCCCTGGCCATAAGCAATCATTCAGTGACAACTCATTATTATCATGAGAGCTGGCATCAAAAACTATCCGGACTTTAGTTGTAAGTTTATCTTCCTTACAGACCGCATGATGTGGTAAATAATAAACCGCCCTATCTAAAACAGGTTCATTTTCTTGCACCTGCTCTATAATTCCATGCTTCAAATAATCTGTTATTATTTCAGAATATTGGCGAAAAAGTTCAGGGTTTCGATACAATTTTCTTTTTAGACTTTCTAAACGCTGTTTTGCAACATTAAAGTTGTTACTTAATTCCTTCCAATCTATTTTCCAGGGTAATTGAACTTCGTAACGATCGCCCACAAATTTGACTGTTTTGTCGAATATTTGTTGCGCCTGATCCCTTTCTGATATTTTTGGATCTTCATGCTTAATGCCTATAGATTCGAGTTCCCAAAACTGTTTCAAAGTATCATTGACTTCATCGGAATCTCTAACAACATTACACATAGCAATATTTTCAGACCAATTTTTCTCGTCTAATGTACCAGTTGGAATCCATCCAAAAACAGTGTCTTGCAGGGAAAGCTTATCAGAAATCTTAACGGAATTATGTTTTAAAATTCTGTAAAATTTCTCAGCACCAATTAATATATGCAACTTTGCTGGCTTAAAAAATGTGGGATCTGCTAGTTTTACAGAGTTCGGTAATTTAATGTTAGAAACATTTAATTGCGTTGACGGAATTACATCCGTAATTTTAGGCACAATTAGGAAATCTATTTTTTCCGCAAAAGTTCCGTTTTCGTTGCTAATCACAGTAGAAATTTTATTTTTTACATTTTGAGTGTATCCGTTTAATCCAGTAATTGGAGCATTAATTAACCTTTTTCTTAAATTTAACATGTCTGCAGAATCCCTTGATATAAAACTACTGTTGCTGGCGGAATCTAAAACAGCTCTAAATTTTATTTTATTTCCGAAATTATCTTCGATAAAAACAAAACAAGTACTCAATAAAACCGATTTATTTTCATTGCTTACGCTATTCAAGGTTTTCAAAGAGTCATTATTTTCCAAATTGTTTGTTTCTTTTTCAGTGACACCTGCGTTAAATGCAGGGGGGTGTGAAGGGGGAATGGCGTCAGAACAAAGTTCATTTTTTGATTTATTTTCTCTTTCTCGGTGAATGAGACTGGCATGTCGTAGTCCACAGTGAATGCAATTATACTTTGAAACACAACAATTTACGAGATGTTTTGGACTCAAACAATTCGAACACAGTTTATTTTTCTTTACGAAATCATATCGTTCTGATACATTCATTTTTAGAAACTGAGAACATTTGTTCAAATTGTGAAAAGCGGATTTGCAAAAAACACAAGTTTTCACATTCGATTTATTATTTGAATTTAGCATGAAATTTTTTGTTTTGTTTGAAGGGGGAATGTTTTTGTTAAAAGGTTTTGAAGCAGAATGTCTATTTACACTTTCTAGAGTAGAACTTCTGTTTTCCAAAAATGACATAAGTTCAGCAAATTGTGGATAATCTGATTTTTTTACTGAATATTCAAATAATTTCCTGGTTTCTTTATCTACCTTTTGTAATATAATATTTATAAGGATAGCATCAGACAGATTATTTTGTTCATATTGTAATACCTTTAAGGCCCTCAAATTTTTATTTACACAATCAATAAAATTTCTCAATTCTTTAGAGGACTCGTAATGTATTTTTTCATAATTAATTATGGCTGATAAATGAGTATCAATGAGCAAACGTTGATTTTCGAACCTTTCAGTAAGTGCTGCAAACAATGAGTCAAAGGAATCGTCAGCACTTTCTAGTTGTTTTGCTTCATTTTTAAGCGATGCTCGCAAATAGAAGAGCTTTTGTGCATCATTTAGCTGTTCATTATTGATAATTAAATTGGTAAATTGTACTTTAAAGATTGACCACTCGTCATATTTACCATTAAATGTTGGTAATGGGATTTCAGGCAATTTAACTCTAATATTATTGACATTTCTAGATTCAATATTATCAACATGAACATTTATTTCAGATTCTTTCAGATTTTTAAGAAATATATTGAGACTTACCTCAAGTTTCTCGAGACGATCTTCAAGTTCGTCTAATTCTTGTTCTACTTCAGATAGGTCTTTAATCTCGGGAATATCATAAAATTTATCCCGTATTTCAGATATCTTCGTTTGAAGCTCTGGTATTTTCCTGAGCTTTATTTCGTGCTCTGTACTTGAATAATTACTTTGTTCTTTATTGTCTCTAACGAAATTTTCTAGCTTTGTTATGGCGCCTTTTAAAGCACCTTTTGCTCTGTTAAGCTTTTCCATAGGTTTTTAGCTGACTCGTGCCACGACGGACCATCAATGGATGTGAAGACTGTGTGTGTATAATTAAATTGAAGACACGGTGGCTTGCCTTTAGAATATTTATATCACAGAGAGGTACACACACAAACAGTCACAACAAGAAGAACACAAAATGAGAACACAGAAGTAGATGTAGTAGAACACAGATGCAATAAAGTTGCTTTTTGGGGTAATAAACCCGCTATTTAAATGACATTCGTCAATTATATGGGGAGTAGTCCCGCTATTTAAAATATAGGAACATTTGGGGATAAATCCCGCTGTTCGCTTTAGAATGTTGGGGATTAGACCCGCTGAAATAAACACGACGTGCCACAATGACAGCTAGTGCAAAACTAAAAACTCTCGGTCACATGACCGCAGAACTGCGGAGCTCGTTCGGCATGCGCACAAGGACCGAACATCTACAATACACGTTTCTTCAACGAATATATGAAACGAAATAATTATCTAAATTACTTTTTTCATTTATTTTTAATTTAAAAATTTGTTCTCAGATATTATGAAAATATTTTTTTTAATTAAAAAAAATCTAATGAAAAGAATTAATTTATTTAGAAGAATGCATGAAATAATTCTTAATCGTTAAAAGGAATTAACATTGTTGACAGAGATAATGAAAGATAATTAAAACTAAGATTTAAAAATAGAATGAAAATATAAAAACAGCAAAATAGTTCCTTTATTATTCATTATGTGTTATTCCACGAATTTATTTACATTAGGAAAGTGCACTGTTTTAAATATTGATTATGATGAGCAAAATTCATTTTTATTTTCAGATTTTTAAGATATTAATGAAAATAATATCTATCTATATGTATATAAACTGATTTAATAATAAAAAAAAAAATTTGAAATGCTTTATAAACGAAGTTATAACAATTTTATCAGTTTATTTCATCTGTGAAAATAATACAATTGCATTTGTAACAGACAGATATTCACTATGTTATTAATTATTTTTTAATAAATGATGTTTTATGTAAAATGTTTGCAAATAATTTTATATTCATTGGTTTATTTGAGACAAAGAATACTAATTGGTACTTATTAGCATTAAAATAATTAGTAAATAATGATTTATTTTTGTTCGCGGCGGTGAGAAGGTTAATTACAATAGTTTGAAATGACACCACACAAATATCTTAAACATTTTATAGCATTATTAGCAAAAGGTTGTAGATAGTATAAATCACCAAATACTGCTTAAAATGGTAAAATAAATTTCAACGCATGTTACTATACAAATGAAATTTTACAACTTTTTCACTCTTTAGTGTATAAATTGCATTTTGTTTACAATGACTAAGTATATAAAAAAATATTATTTAATATTATTAAAATCATTTTATTAAAATTTTATTAATTCTTAATTTGAAGACACAATTGTTTAAAGTGATTACCAAAACAAATGTAATTATATATTTAAATGCAAAATAATACTTAAAGCTTTAAAGTTAATAACTAATAATTACATAAATAATAGTTTAAAGTTTTGTTATTTTCTAAAATTTAAAACACGACTTTGAATACCGAAAAAAATAATGAAATGTTTTCAAAATAATTAAGAAATTACATTTATTTAATAAATTTGTAGACATGTTATATTTTCTAAGATTTATTAACAAACTGTATACATTTTGAAGCATACAAAACAATTAATTATAAGAGTAAAAAGATAATGTATATACTGCAACAAATAAAATTAATAATTGCTTTTTATTACAGCATAATTACATATGTTTTGTTAATAATAGATAAAAAAGCAATTATATTTACTGAAATGTTTTCAAATTTAAATATTCGTATCTTGAATCAATCGAAACATATGCATATGTAGTTAATTTATATCTTGATTTTGTTCATTGTTTTATTGCTTACTAAAATTTAATAATAAAGTAAATGGACTGCAAATAATAATAAGATATATTATCACCCATTAAATTTAATTTAAAAAACTACTTCTACTTCCAACTGTTATAAGTATTGGCTCGTTCATTTTCAAAACGAAATCATGCATTCATAAAAATGAACAAAAATTAGTTTTAAAAATATTCTCTGAGGAAGAGCCTGATAAGGTGTTGAGTACACTAATATATTTTAAATAAAATTAAGTATGAAAATCCTATTTAATTGTTTTAATAGCTTTTTATGTAAAGCTAAACATTTTAAAGTTCAGCTATATTTAATTATATATTTTGTGTTGAATTTATAACCTTTTAAATTTAAATAAGAATATTCTACATAAACCTAAACAAAGTAAATGTTTTGAACGAGAAAATTTTTTCTTTAAATTTAGATGTCTATCCACCTCGATTTTCTTTTAAATACACTTATTTACACGTGTATAATTTACAAATAGTTCACGATTATATTTCGCAAGCTTTCATTCCATGTATTATCATGTAAATCTGAAAATAAATGTAAAAATTATGCTTTTAAAAGAAAATCCACGTAAATCTCTTTCAGAAAATGACGGCCTTCAAAACTTAGATAACACACAATGTTAAATAAAAAAAATGTTATGTACAAGAAATGTATAGGGAGTCATCGAAGCATTTGCTTTGGTGTTTTACGAGGTAGTAAAAGAGAAAATATGCGAATTTAAATGATGAATTGAGAATTTATGTTCGGAAATGAATATAAGAGCAATTATTTTTACTAAAAGGTTTTCTAATTTACAGATTTGTATCTTGAATCAGTAGAATTAGGTGCATGTGTAATTAAATTATAAATATAAAATTAAAATCACGATTTTGTTCATCGTTTTACTGCTTAATAATATAATTCAATGATTTTTTAAATTTAAACAAGTATATTCACATAAACCTAAATAAAGCAAATGTTTCGAACGAGAAAAAAAAATTCTTTTAATTTAGAACTCTCATCTGCCTCATTTTTCTTTTAAATACTCGCAGTCACTCGCGTATAATTTACGACAAACATTTCACGATTAAATTTCGTAATCTTTCATTCGATGTATTATCATGTAAATCTGAAAATAAATATAATATCATATTTTTAAAAGAGAATCAAAGTAAATGTCTTCCTTCAAAAATTACATAACACACACAATGTTAAATTTTTTAAAAAAAAGTTATATATAAGAAATGTATAGGGACTCATCGAAGCATTTGCTTTGGCGTTTTAAGAGGTAGTAAAAGGGAAAGTATGAGAATTTAAATGATGTATAGGGAATTTATGTTCGGAAAAATTTAAGAGATTCGCAGGAGAATTTCGATTAATAATGGTGTACTTTTGATTGTAGAAAATTTTAAAAGATGGCGGCAATAAAATGATGAGTCATTTCAGCATGTTATGATATTTTTTAGTCTTTGAATATTAATAACTTAGATTCACAATTAATATAAAAATTATTTAATGTAAATATTTTTTTCATTGGCGGCTTTTAAATAGATTTGATTTTTGAGTACACAGAATGCGGATTGATTTCTATAAGTTGATATTTATATTTAATACAGTCTGTTTTAACTAAATATATATAAAGTGGTCTGGTGTAATAACGCCAAGTGGGATAATAACGCCATGTGCTAATATTATGCATAATTATGAAATAATCTGGTAAATGACACCCATGTGCTCTGCGCAGAAGGGTTTTGAGTCATATAAATCGGAAAAAATAGCTTCAAAATAATTTGTTTCATTTTTAGGTTTTATTGTTTTTACAAGCAACTAAAATTAACGCTTTATCTAAAATTAGCCAGATACGTTTTGTGATATGAAGACTATTTTTTTTTTATCCGGAAATACATTGTTAATTACATAAATTTGTAGTACATTTCATGGACTTCCAAAATGTTGTTGAAGATTTTGGATATCTTCTCGAGATAATTTGTAACTTAAAATGTACAGCGCAATAACTATATCGGGGTAATAACGCCAATCCTTGGCATTAATACCCCGGTTGATTCCCTACAGTGGCCGAGCTACATCCTAAATACTGATTCAAATAAACACAGTTAAAACTGTGCAATGTTTCTAATAATTCTATTTAAGCGGTCTTTTTTAAGCAAAAAGAAAGCTCACGGTCTCATATTCTTTTGCCTCATCCTCCCCCCCCCCCCCACACACACACACTCACCACACCTTTATTTTTCTTACACTTTCACAGAAAATTGAACATTTTCAATAGCTTAGAATGCAATTTGTCAATTTCTAAGTTTGTAGAATTTGTATTTTTATAATTGGGCAATCTATATGCAATTATTCCATCTTATTTCATAGTTTTGTTTGCATAGCGTTATTACCCATATAGGTGGGTAATAACGCCAAATAGCATTGGTCAAGAAATCACGCCATTACTTTTTATGAATACATATCCGTTAAATTATTTTTTTATATAGATAGTCAATGAGTTGCTGTATCAAATCATATATTTGTCTGAAAAATACAATCTAAAACCGAGCCGTGAAAATTGGTAGAACTTTAACGTGGCGCTATTACCCCAGGGTACCTTATATATATTAATTTAATTTACGATCTCAGGAAATATAGTTCCTTCAAGAGCATCCTGATATCCAGGATTTTGTCGCCATAGCAGGAGTACTGGGACACATCAACAAAGGGCAGCCTCACACACGAACTCATTTCTAAAGTTTCACTTTAACCTTATAACCTCAGATAGTACACAGATAACTTTATGACGGAAAAATAAATAATAAGCCTAATCGGGATAGACTATAAAACTTTAAAAGAAAGTCAGTACATATGGTAAAAGTTTGAGAAAATCATCAATATTTATTATTTTGAAATTTTAGTTAAAATTTTTTGTATTATTCTGTCACTAAAAATAAACTGGGAAATCTACTGAAATTTTATTTAAAAAAAGCTCACACTAGAATTTTTATTTGAAACTATTTAACAGTTATCTTTTAACATATTTTTTATAGATTTATATTACACCTTTTTTTTTTCCGCCCTTGCAGAAATTTCTGGTTCAGATAGTAATATTATCATTTGGTACCAGTTAAATGACTGGTTGTTTGTATACTTTGAATTAAGGTTCTAGTATATTAAAAAAGAAATGACATAAAATTCATATTTGAACCCTTAAACTCTACACAAAACTATATTTGAGAAAATATTTAACAAACGTTCAGTAGTTTTGATTTAAAATTTAAGACTTATCCTGCATACTTATTCTTAATAAGTAAATCCAATTACTTTTAAACTAACGCAAAAAGAATTTCTTTAAAACTAAAGCGTACAGAGAAAATATCTTTTAAAAAACTGTATTTGTCTTTGAAACAAACTAAAGTCTGTAAGACCCCAGAGGAATAAGAGTAATTAGACTGGGTACTTAATTAACTCTATTAAACCAATAAAACTGAACAAAACTAATCCCTTCCTAGGGTATTCGATTTCACATAGCATGACAAATAAACAGAAATGTATTATTGAAGTAATAATAGAAATCGTAAAATTAGTGATTATTTGAGATATAAGAGATTCATTAAAAAAATAATAATTAGAGAATAAATGTTACATAAATATTTTCATTGCAGAGATAAATTAATAATATATTTTATAAAAATAACATTTCTTTAAATGGATAATATATATATATATATATATATATATATATATACTTAAAAATGTATTTTTTCCTTATGAAGAGAAAATAGATAGTAATAGTGCTTGGAGTTTTGAATATATTCAATAAAAAATCTTTCGCCAATTTACAATGTTCAAAAGTGCATTTTCAAATGTACAAATTTAATTTAGAAAAGTGAAGATAAAGAGTCTTATCAAATACTTCGAGAACTGTAGTTTGAAAAAAAACTTCAAAACCATAAAATATAATCGAATGATATTGTGTTGCAAAGATTTTTTTTTTATAATCTTTAGGCACCTTTCAAATAGAAAACTTTTTCTTAAATTTTATGAGTAATTGTTTAATCGGATTTTTTTATTGTTTAAACTATAATTTCTTACTTTTGTTGTTACACTCTCAAATTAAAACTCAGAAAAATCAAAGAAATATAATTGAACAAGAAAAAAAAATTGTGAATTCATTAATTTAACAAAGTTTATTTAACTAAAAGAACTCTACCCTTTCTATGTTAGGTGTTGCTCCATATACTATTATTACGGTTTTACAAACACTAAAACGAAATATTACACTTTAAAAACAAACGCAAACGAAAATAAAAATAAAAATGTTGACTAAAACTTTATTCATCAGAAAACAAGTTGGAAATTGCACGTGAACGTAGCAAATGAGGTGCGTTCGTACGATAACGAAGTTTTAAAAATATTCAGATCTTGCTGATATAGTAGAGCGTACTCCGGATACAGTATAGTAGTCGAAATCTTTACGTTTCTGTAAATATGCAGGAAGTAATTTTTATTACACCTCAGCAACGTATATCTTATTCATAAAATGTGAAATAGTTGAATATAATTAAAACACGTCCCAAACAATGTTTCCCCGTGTAGCATTATGTAGTGGAATACTTTTGTGTGGCCCTGTAATTTAATAATAAAAATTCTTTGCATCACAGATTGTACAGAATGCATATTTTAGTATGTATTTCATACATTCATGCCAATTCTATTATGTTCGAATGAGTGTAACATCATTAAAATGCATTTGAAACTTTTTCCCCATTGACCGTAATGTAATGGAATTCTTTTGATTGTCACTGTAATTGATCTATGCATCCGATTTTCATAACATTTGAAATGACTCGACAAAATTACTCAATAATTATGTGTTTTAAATTTCAAACGATTAAAATGCATTTGAAACTTTTTTCCCCATTGACCGTAATGCAACGGAATCCTTTTGATTGTCCCTGTAATTGATCTATCCATCCAATTTTCATAAAATTTGAAATGACGTGACAAAATTATGTTATAATTATGTATTTTAAATTTCAAACGATTCGGTTGGGTAGTTTTTGCGTTGTTATATGCAGACAGACGCACAGACAGACGGACAGACAGACGGACGGACAGACGGACGGTCTGAGCGACAACAATAAGTGCTACGTATTTACATAATTACGAACGCACCTAAAAAGGCATTAGCATCTATAGTTATAAAAGGCATTAGCATCTATAAGTTTTTCCATTTTTCATTTTTAGGTGAAAAAAGTCCGGGCCAGGATTCGAGCCAGGGATGTATTGGCTGAAGCCGCCAATGCTCTTCCAACTGAGCCATCCCGGACACAAACACTGGAAGACTATTTCACCCAATTAACCTCAACGATCACCTTAACTTTCGATATATTCTGTTGAGCTTATCCAGATTATCAGACCAGATAAGGTGATCGTTGAGGTTAATTTTGTGAAATAGTCCTCCAGTGTTCGTGAGCGGGATGGCTCAGTTGGAAGAGCATTGGAAGCTTCTGCCAATACAACCCTGGCTCAAATCCTGGCCCGTACTTTTTTCACCCAGAAAAATGAAAAATGAAAAATGAAAAATTTACATGTGTGTTAATTAATTTACCGATTGAATATTCGTGTTTAAAATTAAACATTAGCATCTATAGTTTATAAAATGCACCTATAGTTTATAAAATAGCTTAACTAAAAGAATGCTATCCTTTCTATATTAGGCGTTCCTCCATGATACTAAAAGAATTGAAGAAACTCAGTAACTTTATTGGTTTTTAATTTATTTTTGCTAAATATTTTTTTATGCAATTATATTTATTATAGATTTTTATTTCATTCAAGTTTTAAGAGTAGTGACTTTATTTTATTTATTTATTTATTATAAATTATAGTCATGAAATATCATCATATCATCATATAATGAAATATTACACTTTGAAAACAAAGGCAAACGAAAACAAAAATGTTGCCTAAAATTTTATTCAGAAGAAAAGAAGGCATTAGCATCCATAGTTTATAAAATGCAGCTCTTTTAGTATAAATAATAATAATAAAAAAAAGAGATGACGAAGCAAATTCAAAAATCGATGCTTATAATAAAATTCATTTGCAACGGTTGCCAAGAAAATCTCAATAATATTCATGTATATTGATTTCCAAATTTCCTGCTAGGCATAATTTAACCGTCTTTCTCTGAATAACGATACGTATCTTCTTGAATTGTTTAAGGCTAAAGCTCGTTGGTTGTTTGTCCTTTACTTCTATATTTCGAAGTTAATACTAAAGGATATGTTGGATATACTCATTAAAATATCATTATTAAAATGTTACTGTTGGTTTAGTTTTAAATATAGATAACTGGCATTTGATATTTTAAAAACATTTTGAAAAATTAGAAAATAAATATAACGGCCCGAAAAAAGTAAATAGTGAATATCCAAAATGAAAAAATACGAAAACATAAAAAATAATTTCATATGTGAATAAATAAATAAATAAATAAAATAAAGACACTATTTTTATAATACGAATGAGATGAAAATCTGTAATGAACAAATACACAAACAAATATAATTGTAGAAACACACGTTTAACAAATAAAACAAATTAAAAAACAATTAAATTATTGAGTTTCCCCAATTCTTGATAAATCAATAATTTTTGTAAAACGAAATATTTAAAATAAAATGATACGAAAACATAAATAATCTTACATAATTAAAAAATAAATAAATAAAAATAAAAATAAAAAACAGACGCTGTTTTTAAAACATGGATGAAATGTAGTGTAAACTAACATTTACCAAAAACAAATTAATAATCAATACATTCATTGATTTCTTCTATTTCTGCAAATAATGCCTATTTATTCTATACAGTCATGAGCTGTTTACTACACAATTAAACACATAACTACAATAAATCCTTCAATAACAATATCAAAACACAAATTTCATGGCACAGATATAAATGTTCCTACATAAAATAAAAGAAATGTCCTTTGAAGCTGCAAAAAGCTTTATGAAACTTGCTCCAAGTCATAACTTTATCAGATATCATATACTATTCGTTTTTGCTAATGGTAACTTATGGTGATTAACAGACAGAACATTATCAGATTTCACATATTTAGCAATTTTTCTAACGATGAGTAATGATGTGACAGTCAACTTTACTCTTTTTCTTACCACTATTTTACAAAAGAAAAATTTGTCATATTTTGTCCCATATTTTCGGCGATTAATGAGCTACGGAGATAAAACATGAATTCTGTTAAATGCTAAACATTTAAAAATGTCTGTTTATTCTAGAGTTTCGAGTTGTTTATTTTATACAACACTTTTCTGTTCATAAATAGTGGTAGCAACAATCGTAGAACATGGCAGTTAATTCACATTTTAACTCTCAGATAAAAAAAAAATAAAAAAAAATAATAAAAAAAAATCACATAACAATACTATACATTTAATGAGCTACGGAGATAAAACATGAATTTTGTTAAATGCTAAATATTTAAAAATGTCTGTTTATTCTCCAGTTTCGAGTTGTTTATTTTATACAATTATGCGCTATTTATTCTACACAGTTAAACACACAACGACAATAAATCCTTCACTAACAACTTATCAAAACACAAATTTCATGGCACAAATTTAAATGCTCCTAAATAAAATAAAAGTAATTTCATTTGATACTGAGTAAGGCTTTTTGAAACTTGCTCCAAGACATACATTTACCAAGTATCACATTTCATCTGATTTTTCTAATAGTAACTAATGGTGTGACTGTCGTAGTCATATTTGAGAGTGTACGCACCTGTCACAGACACACCTTGCGCCCCGCCGCTGCACCTGATTTATCAAGAGCAGAAATAAAGAGATTGGGGAATTCGATGTACGAAGAAAATTTTGGAAAGTTTTGTAATATTAGAGCGTTTTCATCTGAGACAGATATGAACTGGAGTTCCGCTGACAAACAGAGTGTCTTAAGTAATTTTAGTTAAAGAAAAAAAAAAAAAAAAAAGATATATTATTTTTTGTTTGCTTTGAAGTAAGGACTGCTTCCGTACATTAGAGGGAAAATATTTGTTGAAAGAACTAGAAAAAAATTCTATTAAATTTTTAAAGTTATTTTTAGTTTTTTATGGAGTTTTTACGGTACAGTTTATAAAATAGTATTTCGTGAATCTATGTTTAGTCTATGTCAATAAAGAAGAATGGTGAAGTATAAATGTTATGCAATAATGACAATAAAATAAATTTAATAAAGATGCTAGCACATATCAGCAAACTTTTATGATTTTTTTTTTAACCAAAACAATAATATTAATAATAATTACATTTAAAATCAAAGATATAAAAGGATAATAATTTATATAAAAATGCTGCACACTTAAAAAGCTACGAAGAAGCTACTAAAAAGCTACCAATTCTGTTAAATGTTAAATATTTAAGAATGTCTGTCTATTCTACACAGTTATGAGCTGTTTATGCTACATAGTTAAACACATAATAACAATAAATCTTTCACCAACAATATCAACAACACAAATTTCATGGCACAAATATAAATGCACCGAAATAAAATAAAAGGAATTTCATGTGATACTGAGTAAGGCTTTTCGAAACTTGCTTCAAGCCATAGCTTTATCATGTATCACATACTATTTGATTTGTCTAATGGTAACTAATGGTGTGACTGTGGTAGTCATATTTGAGAGTGTGCACACCTGTCACAGACACACCTTGCACCCCGCGGCTGCACCTGATTTATAAAGAGCAGAAATAAAGAGAATGGTGAATTCGATGAACGAAGAAAATTTTGGAAAGTTTTGTCTTATTAGAGCGTTTTTATCTGAGATAGATATGAACTGGAGTTTTGCTGACAAACAGAGTGTCTTAAGTAATTTTAATTAAAGAAAAAATAAGAAATTTTACTTTCTGTTTGCTTTGAAGTAAGGACTATTTGAGTATATAAGAGGAAAAATTGTTTGTAGAAAGAACTAGAAAAATTCTTTAATAATTATAATTAAGAGTCAGAGCATTATCAGATTTTACATAGTTGTCGATTTATCTAATGGTGACTAATGGTGTGACTGTCAACTTTTACGCTCCTTCTTACCACTATTTTTTAACAGAAGAAATTATCTTATTTAGTCTTAGATTTTGGCGATTAAGCTACATTTTGATGTCCATAAATAGTGATAATAAGATTTCACAAAACTCGGCATTTGCGTATATATACTACATTTTAACTCTTAGATATAAAAGAAAAATAATTTATATACAAATACTAATCATATTTAATAAGCTGAGAAGATAAAACATCAATTCTGTTAATTGGTAAATATTTAGGAATTTCTATTCATTCTATACAATTATGAGCTATTTATTACACATAGTCAAACACATAACGACAATGAATCCTTCACTAATAATATCAAAACACAAATTTCTTGGCACAAATATAAATGCTCCAAAATAAAATAAAATCAAATATCATTTGAAGCTGAGTAGGGCTTTTTGAAACTTGCTCCAAGCCATAGCTCTATAAGGTACCACATATTATCTGATTTTTCTAATGGTAACTAATGGTGTGACTGTCGTAGTCATATTTGTAAGTGTACGCACCTGTCACAGACACACCTTGCACCCCGCGGCTGAACCTGATTTATCAAGAGCAGAAATAAAGAGAATGGTGAATTCGACGTACGAAGAAAAATTCGGAAAGTTTTGTAATATTAGAGCGTTTTCATCTGAGATAGATACGAACTGGAGTTCCGCTGACAAACAGAGTGTGTTAAGAAATTTTAGTTAAAGGAAAAATAAGAAATATTATTTTTTGTTTGCTTTGAAGTAAGGACTGTTTCAGTACATTAGAGGAAAAATGTTTGTTGAAAGAAGTAGAAAAATTCTTTTATAATTTTAAATTAAAGTTTTTTTTTTCAGTTTTTTTAATGAAATTTTTACGATACAGTTTATAAAACGGTATTTCGTGAATCGGTGGTTAGTCTATGTTGATAAAAAAAAAATGGTAAAATATAAATGGTAAAAAAATGGTAAAATATAAATGTTATTTAATAATAACAATAAAATACTTTTACGAAAGTTGATGAAATGATGCATTGTAAATTTTGTCTTAAATGTTCATATTAAAAATATGCTATGATATTTTGATGTCTAAAAAAGTAGGTCTAAGAAAAAACAGAAATTTGTATAGGCTATAGTTATGTGATTTAAACTCTTATACATAAAAGAAAAACAATTTATATAAAATACTGCGCTCTTAAAAAGCTACGACAATAAAACATCAATTCTGTTCAACGTTAAATATTTAAGAATGTCTATTTATTCTACATAGTTATGAGTTGTTTATTCTATAAAATTATGAGCTGTTTTTTATACACCGTTAAACACATAACGACAATAAATCCTTCACTAACAATATCAAGACACGAATTTCATGGCATAATTATAAATATTCCAAAATAAAATAAAATAAATATCATTTGAAACTGGTATCAAAAACTGTCTGATTTTTCTAATGGTAATTAATGCTGTGACTGTCATAGTCATTTCGACTGAAAGACTGTCGTATATGATTCATTTAGACGTTTCACTTTTATAATCATGAGCTGTCCTGCCCGGCATTGCCCGGGCCCGTGATATCGTAAATACAAAAAATAAAGCTAATTAAAAATAAATAATTTGCCATGCTAATTATTGTAGATTGTTATTTTAAAAAAAAATTTAACCAAAAGAAAAAAAATAAACCAAATATTTATATATAGAAATGACGATTTTATTTAAATGTCTCCCATCAAAAGAAGCACCTCCTATTTCTTTGTGCCAAAGCATTACAAGCTTTTTTATTTGGCTTAAACACCATATTTAAAGCCGTGACTTTAAGGATTAAATAATTAAATTAATTTTGCAAATAATTTAAAAAACTGTGTTTTTACTTATACATTTTTTGTATAAATATTTTTATTTATAACAACCTGCCATATAAATCTAATAATGTTAATAACATATTTGTTAACATAACATATATGTTTTGGAAAATACACATTAAACCTTAAAGAAACAAGTGAAAAATTAATTATTACGGTTTACACCGAGTTGCTGTATTATCATTATATTTCATCTTTTGAATTAATGCAAGAACAAAATCATTTCTTTAAAAATTTAAAGGTAGGTCTTTCGAACTACCTTTTACTATATTCTGATTTAAGTGTGAAAACTGTATGGCTTCTTTTCGTGCAAAACATCATTGGCATTATTCCAGTAGATTATTTTTGTAACCAGGAGTTCTGACCATTGATACAATCTTTTGGAAAGAAAAAAAGAAAGTAGAACATAGTGTTTTTACAACCTGAAACACTACATAAATTTTGATCAGAACGAAAAATGGTCTTTAGAGCTTTTATTGTACATGTATAAACAGCTGTTTAATACCTTGTTTTTCTCTTATCTGGGTTATACTGAAAAAAGATTTCATTCATGGTTATTTCATAAAGAAGGTCAGATATAAAAAAAATCATATGATGTGCCATGAAAATACTTAATAATTATTAAAAATGAAATTCAAAGTAAATCTCTTTATTTGATAAACTTTAAAAAAAAGCAATTTTGTAGACACGAAAATCTCGTTACAACGAAACTCTGGAAGAGGGGTGGGCATAGATCGGATTCTCTATGCTGAAAAATTCGTTAAAATGACATTCGTTGTACAAAATAGTCTTTAAGGATATTATTGTACATCTATAAACAACTGTTTAATACCTCATTTTTCTCTTATCTGGGTTATATTGAAAAACATTTCATTCATGGTTATTTCATAAAGAAGGTCTGATATAAAAGAATCATATGATTTGCCATAAAAATTCAAAGTAAAAAAATTTTTATGATTAAATTTAAAAAGAAATCAGTTTACATGTATATATAAAACTTCGTTACAACGAAACTCGGGGTTGGATGGTGGAAGGCCTAGACTGAATTATCTGTGCTGAAAAATTCGTTAAAATGACATTCATTGTACGAAATGGTGTTTAAAGATTTAAATACGTCGTTTTCTGTTCGATACTATACGTCGTTTTCTGCCCATTTTCTCTTATCTAGATTATTTAAAAAAATTTTATTCATGAATATTTCATAAAGAAGGTCAGATATTTTTTATATCTGACTTTCTTTATGAAACATGATGTGCCATAAAAAGACTTAACATTTATTAAAAATGAAATTCAAAGTAAATCACATTTCATGCTTTGAAAGAAATTTATGCATACACGAAAATCTCGTTATAAAGATACTCTGGAGTGTGTGTGGGGGGGAGGGGGGAGGCATAGATTGAAATCTCTATGCAGAAAAATTCGTTAAAGTGATTTTTTTTTTTAATGAAATAGAACAAAATGATTTTTTTAACAATTTAAATAATATTTGCAAAGCTAAAAAATTCGTTAAATTTACATTTATTGTAAAAAATGATCTTTAAGGATTTTATTGTATATGTATAAACACAGCTGTTTAATGCGTCGTTTTTATCTTATGTAGGTTATTTTTAAAAAATGTCATCCATGTTTATTTCATAAACATTGTCAAACATGAAAGAATCATAGGATCTGCCATTAAAACACTCATTATTATTTATTTATTTATTTTTAATGATGTTCACATGATTTTATCTATAATTATTTTATGTCTATAATAATAATAGCAGTAACAACAAAAATTCTAGCTAACGGGAAAATTTAATTAATATTCCCTTTATATTTTCTTATGGTATTTTTTTTTTCTAATATGAAATTTGTTTATAACAGTATAATATGTTTCAGAAAGTATTTTCTTCTGTGCCCGATGCAAACGCAATGTAATTTTAAATAAAATATAGTTTGTTTGGAGATCTATTAGAACACGAAATGAAAATACATATTATAAATTAATTGCTAATATTTCAAAATAATAAATCGAATAAATTAATTTAATGTGATCGGAAAACTATAAAATCAACTCATACAAACAGTTTTTACTTTTTAATATTTCTCTCTGATACATAACTTATATTTAAAGAAATATGTGGTAATGCCAAAAAAACAAGGCATCTTAATTAAACAGGCGATATATAACAAGTGATAAATTCTTGTTCTCTACAATTCTCGGGAATTTCACCCCCTCCGTTTCTGGGGACAAATCCTATCACTGTAAATGGGACTAAGATTATCCTTTCATGGTGTTGCTGTTGGCCATAGCTAGAGACGCCAATTTTCTTCTCGATAATTACATTTGGGTGCTATTCTAGCTTAATCGGTGATTGTTACAAGAAAATCGAAAGCAGAAAAAATAACATGAAGTAAGTAATTGGAGGAAGAAATTCTTTGGACAGTAGTGAATTTGGAAATTCGGGAATTGTAGATGATAAGATTAAGTGATGTACTATATATAAGATATTTTTGTATGGAAAAAAAGCAATTTTTTTAATAAGAGATTAATGGTTCTGGTTTTTATACAAAATATTAAAAATAAAAATAAAGAGCATATACTTAATAATGTTTAATTATAATTACAGTTAAAAAATAATAAAATTATTAAAATAGCTTTTAATAAATATTGATTACATGCATATAAAGTTGATAATTGAAAAATTAATCATTAAAGTTACCTTTGATATGTTAGGTTTTGAAATAAAGTTAAATATTAAAAGACGACTAATATATAAATATAATATAATGATTGCTGTATAAAATTAGACTAAATATTAAAATACAGGTCAACCGTGATAAATCGAATAAATTATTTTCCTGTGATCGGAAAACTCTAAAATCAACTGAGATAAACAATTTTTCAATTTTTAACATATCTCTCAAATATATAACTTATATTTAAAGAAATATGTGGTAATTCCAAAATACACTACATTAGTAATTAAAGAGGCGACATAACAAGTGATAAATTTTTGTTCGGCACAATTTTCGGGAATTCCCCCCCCCCCCCCCTTTGTTTATGTGGGGATAAATCCTATCACTGTAAATGGGACTAAGATTAAATGTTGGACATAGCTAGAGACGCCAATTTCCTTCTCGATAATTACATTTGGGTGCTATTCCAGCTTAATCGGTGATTGTTTCAAGAAAATCAAAAGCAGAAAAAAATAACATGAAATAAGTAATCGGAGAAAAATTTTTTTAGACATTAGTGAATTTGGAAATTGTAGATGAAAAGATTAAGTGATGTACTTTATATAAGATATTTTTGTACAATTTTATCTGTATTTGTTTCAATATTGCTAATTCCATTTTATTATCTTGTCATGTTTAAGTTTTTTATATTGGGTTATTCTATTGTCGATGTTGAATTGTAGTATTATATAATGGTTATATAAATAAAAGCAATTTTTATACGAAATTAATGGTTGTATTTATACAAAATATTATAAATAAATATAAAAAGCACGGGTTTAATGTTTTTAATTTTAATTTTAATGCCTGTTTAACATTATTTATTTATTTATTTAATATTGTTTTTAAATGTAATACACACAATTACTTTTTAATTATAATTTTCAATTACACAATTTTTCTAATACTTTTTTGCGCTTTATTACACATGATTCACTCAGGAAAGTAAACTTTTTTTAATTTAACAAGTGAAATATATGTTTAAAATATTTTCTCGAGTATTATTAGACATTTTTATTTAGTTTCTCCGTTAATATCGGTGGAGAACTAATAACGCTTGACTGAATTTCTGCATTTGTTTATCCCTCATAGTTCATGGCAAGATTATAAAGCGTATTTTCGTACAAACCGAGAAATTCAGTAAAGAAGATTGATAAAATTAAAGTTTTTGTATTAATCGATATAGTTAGTTTTATTTTAAATATTAAAATCACTACCCAAAAGTGTGAATAATATGTCAACTATATAAGGTATTGAACTTTTTTTAGTCTATCTTTTGGCGTTTGTGAGAAACTAATAACACTTAATTAAAACTCTATCTTTGTTTATCCCCCATACCTTATGATAAGAATATAAATTCTATTTTCCGAACAAACCAAGAAACTTCATTAAGAAGATTTGGAAAATTAAAGTATTTGGTTTAATTAATGCATTTATTTAAAAAATATATTAAATTCACTTAGCAAAAATCCAAAGAAAAAAAATGTCAACGATATGTAGTATTTGACATTTTTTGATCCACTCATTGATATTGATAGAAAGCTAATAACGCTTAAATAAACCTGTATATTTGTTTTTTTCTCCTCCCCCCTTTCTCTATGCTTGTGATATGATTATAAACTACATTTTTCGGAGAAACTCACAAATTCACTTTAAAAAAAATCAGAAAATTAAAGCGTATGTATTAATCAATATACTTATTTATTTATTTAAATATTAAATTCACTAACCAAAAATTTAAAAAGATAACAACTATTAAAAATATTCGACATATTTTTTAAATATTCTTAGATTAAAAAAAGCTGATAGTGTTTAATTAAGCCTCTACTTTTGTTTATTCCCCCACAGGTCATGGACAGATTATCAATTCTATTGGAACTACAAACCAAGAAATTCAGTTTAATGCATTGTTTTTCTGGAGTGGATCCTGTTAATTTAAGATGTAGATTCTTTCTTGATATGTCAAAAATTGAGTTAAGCCGGGTGCCGTAAGGTTCAGGGTTTGTCCGCTTGACAAACTCCTTGGGAAAACCGAAAACCTGCCAACTCAATTTTCTGGTTACAGCCCTCTTTAGGGAACACACTCAGTCGTGGAAGACTTTTCGAAGCCTATTTTTGTCGATGATACTTGCCATTCCAATTGGATTTGATCTCTTTTTTTGTTTACTGTTTTCGGTTCGACTTCTTCTCCTCCCCCAAGAGCATTGCATGGGCTGGTCGCTTCCCTGATTCTCCCTTTCTTAGCCAAACTTTAGAACTTCTTCCTTTTTTCCCCCCTTCCCCTTAAGTTCTGCTTCGATGGTGCGGTTCCTGAAGCTTGTCTCAATTGATAAATTAGGCGAGATTTCGAGAGGATTTCTCTGCTAATGGTACTAGTTTTCTTGGCAAATCGTTCTCTTTCCTAAGTGATATACGATGGATGGTATAGGATGAAAAACTTTTCTGAGATATATCTTAATGAATCATTATTCGAAATTTTTTCCTAATTTCACTTTCTTCTAATCTGGAGTTAAATTAGGGGTGAAAAAATGGCCTCTTTTTGAATAAAAAATGCATCTTTTTTAAAAAATATGGATTACTAAGATGAATGTATGCATAAAATTTATCTTCTAAAGTTTTAACGTATAAAGGATGGATTATGGGATTTTATTTCCGGTATTGACATTTTTATCCAAGAGTGTATAGCACTTCCTATATCTTCTTTTCATCAATAAATAGCTATGTATCGCATTCAGGCATCCATTTGTTTTTTCGTTTAATTATTTTGCCTTTTCCAGTTTTTACGATGGATAAACGAATAATACGATGGATGATATAGGATGAAAAACTCTTTTCAAATAAATTCGCATGAATCATTTACTCTTTTTTTTTTCTTAAGTTAAAAAATCCTCCTAAAGTAAAAAAAAAAAAAAAAAAAAAAAAAAAAAAAAAAAAAAAAAAAAAAAAAATGCCCTTATTTACTAGGAAAGTTATACCTTTTTTAAGATATTGATTACTAAGCTAAATGTATGCATAAAATTTAACTTTTAAAGTTTTAATATAAAAAAGGATGGATAACGGGGTTTTATTCAAGGTATTGATATCTTTACCCAATTGTGAATCACAATTGTTATTTTTGTCCATTCATCAGTATCTAGTAATTTATCGCATTGAGCCATTACATATTTATTTATTTATTTTTCTTTTTTTTTTTTTTTTCAATTTTTAAGATGGGTAAACTGATGATAAGATGGATGGTGTAGGATGAAAAACTTTTTCAAATCTATCTTAATTAATCCTTTTTTTTTATTTTTTTCGCTGGCTTCTATTCTGTTGTTAAATTGAAAAAAAAATAGGTAAAATTATATCCTTTTAAAGATACGGATTACTAAGACGAGTACATGGATTAAGTTTAATTTCTTAAGTTTCAACGTTAAAAGAATTGGTAAAAAGGTATTATTTTATGTGCTGACATTGCTCTTCATATGCTCGTCATTGCATTGACGAGCAGTCAAATCATGACGTTTCTCATTAAAAAATTTTATGTTTTTAAGAATTGCCGAGCCTGAAGTAAAATTTTAACACTTAGTATGCATAGAGTTTAGAAAACTAAGAAAAAAAGATTCATACTTTTAGAAAAGAATCCTGGAAAAAGAAGTTAAAAATATTAATTTTTCGTGGAGATATTTTGAATAAAGAAATGCAATAAACACCCATAGACTTAACATTGTAGAGAGGAATTTGTCCACTGAGTGACCAGCCGACTTAACATATTTTAACTAAAAATTACATTTTTGTGAAACAAATTACAAAAATCAAAGAAAACCTAGGAAAATATATTGTAGTAGAATACAGCGTTTTATTTTTAAAAAACATGTTCAAAAATGCATCTAATAAAGGATTTTCTTTCATTCGACTTGCCTTAATTTATTGATTAATCCTGAGCAAAAAAAAAAATTAAACAAGAGAAAAATAGATATTTTACAAACTACATTATAAATTAAATCAATCTACTAGAAACTGATATTCGCCAAACTTGAAGAATAACTTTTCTCACAGATCTATTTACATGAAAATCGATTTTGCTTCTGAAACCATAATTCAAAATTATGAAGCGAAACATTTGCAATAAATTTCATTTCAAATTTAATATCATGTAAGATGAGGTATCTTAAATATTGATGCGTATTCACTTATTTATTCATATTGTCGTGCATATAATTTCTTTGTAATGTATTAACGAAAATTAAATAAAAGATTAATAGTTCTACTATACTGAAATTCCACAATAAGACTGAATTATTCTGCACCACAACAAATCTTTGACCACTAACATAATAGGTGTATTGTCTGAACATAGTTTGATGTCCTAGTGCCTGTGTACTTGATTTAACGTCCAATGGCAATTAACGCACATAACAGCAAGCTCCCATGCTAATGATCGCTATTTGAATATGTATGATATACAGTTCAGTTGTAGACGGATTTGCATAAACAAGGTTCTGGAAGTTCAGATGCTGGGAATGTATCAGGATGAATAATTGGGGAACGCGACTCTATTGATGTGCAGTTTTTGGAAGTTAAACTCACACATAATTAGGAAGATGAAATATAATGTCGTAAAATAGTTGAATATTCGCAAATTAAAAAAAAAAATTCAAGAAAAAATAGAAAAATTTAAAATAATAATAAAATTAAAATAATCATAATAATCATGATCTTTTACAATCAAAATTAAATTGCTTCCTTTTCCGTGATCGCCGAACATTTCGTAATCGGTGAGTTCAATAATCAGAGATTTTTTTTTTTTTTTTTTTTTTTTTTTTTTTTTTTTTTGCTTTAAAAGTTTTTTTATTCGACTTCTTTCTTGTATTATGTTTTTTTCCATATCTGATAATTTGGGTCTAATCATTTAGTAACTATTGTTATTCCTTCTTTATTAACAGCGACATTCCGACATTCCATGATATTTCAAATAAATTTTTTTCTAAGTGTAAAGAATTTCGTAAAAAAATAAAATAAAATGCGGACACCCATTGGTCAAAGGAAAATGCTTGGGTGTTTCCCATTGAGTTAATAAAAATCAATAACAACATCATTTTTATGATGATCAAAACGTGGCTTAGTCATATACTATGTTCGCAATAGGTTAAATCTTAATATTCCTGGACTAATCATAAAAAAGTAAAATGCGCACACGACAAGGATTCAGATATATCTCAGATATATATATTCTCGACCGAAAACAACAACCATTTACCAAATGAATAAAAAAAACGCATCTGCTTTTCTTGCAGACTGCAGGCTGCTATTAAACCAATTTCTGTAATTTAAACTCCATTTTCGCAGAATGGGTTCGTATATTTAACCCTTACAGAACCGCTTAATTTTTAACGAAAGCATAAAAAACATTGCCAAATTTTATATTTTTGAAAGTTTTCAAATTTTATCTCTGAAATCGAGTAATTTTTTGAAAATTCTGTAAATATGTGAACTCCTTTTGAATCATTCTATTCTTATATAAGTTATATAAAAAGTTTTTAAAGTCTTATAAAGTTATTAAAGTCTTATAAAACTTATATATATATATATATTTTTTCGAGAAAAATAATTATTTTGTACAACTCTGGTAGGCAGAGGGTTAATGCTATTACACTGTTTCAAACATATTATATTTGATATGCATCACTGAAGTAAAAAAAACATTTTTCAATAGTAGCAGCAGCCAAACATAGCTATCGTGCCCATTGGACTCATCTGGTATGCGAAGGGTTAATGATTTTACATTGTTTAAAGCATAAGAAAATTCATATGGATTATCTCATTGTCTTTTTTAAAAATAAATTTAATTAGATAGGGATAAATGTATGAAATATTTAAAGTTTAATTAATCTCAATAACACTATTCATTCGATATAAACAACTGCATTGTTTTTAATCTTTCAAATATTCTCCTAGAAAAATATTTATCAACATTCTTAATTAAATAAAAAAAGATATAATAAAGTGGAGGAAATAAGTAAATTATATTTTAAATATATTACATCTTTTCATACTATTATTTTCAAATTTACGCATGTTTAAGAACCATTCAAAATTAGTGCTTTTTAAACATGAAAATAATAATATATTGGAATCTTATACTACTTTTTACTTCAATTAATCTTTCATAATATTTGTTTATTCTACTTAAAATGCAGATGAATATCTTTGTTGCATTACAAAATGTTTGTTATTTTAATAAATTCTTATAACAAATGCATTTTAATTAGATAGAATTTAGTTTAAAATATTTCTTCATAAAATTTTCTTATTTATTTACTTTTTTCTACTACTTATTAAAAAAAAAAAAACCTTACTTTTATGAAAACTCTAAAAGTATAAAGATAATTAATTGTTTATCTATTAACATTAATTATAATTCTTGAATAAAATGTTTACAAAAATTTTCTTTTTAAATAACATATTAAAAATTAAATTTTAAATGAAAACCGAAACAACTCCTTTAAAACGAGAAATAATGAGCTGTTCTCTTTTGTGTCAATTCCAATGCAATAAAATGCATAAAATATTCACTTTTTTTTGTTACATTTATTTTTTAACCAACAATCTGTTTGACAGCGGTAAGTCTGTTAATTTGCAACAATTAAAAATACAGATAATTAAATAATATTCTTTAAAATAAATTTATGGAGATTAATATAGAAATTATATTGGATTTAAAGAAAATCATATGTGTATCCTTTTGTTTGATTGTTTGTTTTGTTTAAAATATTCTGATTTAGAAAATTGCTTAATTTGTGCATTTACCAGCGACTATTGTTGCAAAAATTTAAATTAAACAATCTTATTTTCACTTTTAATTAATCAAGCAAACTGCATCTAGAATTTATTCTAGAATTTATTGAATTTCTATATACACACAGATTTATATATATATATAGACATTGTTTTTATTTCTAAAAGCTTTCTTAAAATTAGCTCATTATTTTAACAAATAGATGAAAGGGAAATAATTGTAGAATTTTTATAAAAGTAAAGTTGGCGGTTTTAATTTTTAAATTAATTAAGGTAATGTATGAAGATTAGTTAAAAATAATAGAATGAATAAATAAATAAATAAATAATGCCAAAGTGGAATTTATATAGCACATTTTGAAACAACCCATTATCTTATCAAATCTATAAATTTCATAACTTTTACAAAAAAAAAAAAAAAAAAAAAAAAAAAAATAGAGAGAGAGAGAGAAGTTGAAATAAAAATTAAAAATATGAAATTTTTCGTATTTATAGCTTTAAGCATGAAATGAAAATTCTTAGAGTTTCTCAAGATTGGCAAACGTACTAAGTACAAATAATAATAATAATAATAATAATAATAATAATAATAATAATAATAATAATAATAATTTATAACAGTTTAGTTTCATCTTTAGACTTCAAGGACATTATTATATTTTTTAAATCTATAATAATAAATCAAAGTGTTTGTATGTCTGTCTATATGCAGAAGAGATAACTGCGTACAGATCGTCGCATTTGATAAAACCGAAGGTCTGTATCTATGTACCTCGAAACCAGTTTTTGCATTTCTGTTATACATTCCCATCTTTCTTAGATACGAATATATGCAAGATTATACAATTATAAAAATTAAATCAATATTTTAGGACATTACAAATGCTACAAATGAATATACAATTATTTTTTAAATGCATAAAGAAACACGCAATTTAAAGCGTAGTTTTATATACAGTTAATTCAATCACCCATTTTAGAAACTTTTAACTCATCCAGAATAGTTTTAAGTGCAATGACATTTTGTTCATGAACAACTTCTAAATTAAAATGTACGAGACAGAACGCTATTAAAAAAAAAGAGTGAACTTGCTGTTTATGAACCTACATCACTATACATCAAGTGAGAAAAAAGTCTGGTTGGTGATAAAGGAGAGCATCAGACCATTAAAATAAACCTTCTCCAACCTCATTACAATCCCCCCGTATTCGCCAAACCCCCTTGCTAAGTTCTGTCTTACCATTTTTAGTCTTTAATGTAATAATTTTTTTCCTCTGCAAGTTTTGAATTTTTAATGAAATTTTTACGCATTTATTAGAATTTTTTCACATAATGCGTCAATTTTTTAAAACTTAAAATGAATCAATCAATGAATAAAAATATCTAGTTTTAAGCATTTGTTCCAATACCAGTTAAATATTGGGTTGGGAAAAAAGAAAGTTCGTTTTTTCCTATACATGAATTTAAAGTCACATATCTCGAGTAATACTTACTTAATTAAGCCATACTATATAGCGTTTAAAAGGTAATAGACTATAAAAAATTATTCTAGATATAAAGATAGCGTCATCTGTTTAATCAGTTAAAAGTTATTGCGTTTGAAAAATGGATATTCCAGAAGTCACATTTTGCATTTTTCGTCACATTTTGCTTTCATACTTCCTAAAAGGGAAAAATGCGGCGCAAGCTCATCAAAAATTGTGTGATGTTTAGGGTGATCAGTGCTTAAAAGAACGCCAGTGTGAGAATTTGTTTGCTCATTTTCGTTCCCGAAATTTCTATGTTAAAGATGAACCTCCCCCTGACCGGCCAACCGTTGAAAAAGTCGATGATTTTTTTTTTCTTTTTAATCTAGGTAGACCGACATATTTCTTCCCGCGACACTGTTACAGAACTAAAAATTGACCATAAAACAATTTTGAACGATTTACATAAGATTGAATGCCCAAAGAAGCTCGATACTCGGGTACCCCATGAACTTACAATGAAAAATTTAATGGACTGAGTTTCCATTTGTGAATCGCTACCGAAATGGAACGAAATCGAGCCATTTTTGAAACGAATGATTACGAGGGATAAAAAGTGGATCCCGCACGACAACAGTGTGCGGAAAAAATAGTGGTCGAAGCCCGGAGAAGCTTCACAAACGGTGGCAAAACCTGGGTTGGCGACAAGAAAAGTGATACTGAGTTTTTGGTGTGATTAGAAAAAAATCGCTTGTCATGAGCTGCTCTAACCTGGCCAAACCGTTAATTAAACTATCTGGAGAAATAATGCGATTGAAGCAGGCGATTAAAAAAATGCGGCCAGAATTGATCATTAGGAAAGGAGTTATCTTCCATCACGACAATCTAAATCTAGCACATCTTTCGTCACTCGGCAAAAACTAAGAGAGCTTGGCTGGGAGATTTTGATGCATCCACCGTATAGTCCGGACCTAGCCCCGACCGATTACCATTTGTTCTGTTCTCTGTAGAACTCTCTTAATGGTGTTAAGTTGGCTTCAAAAGAGGCTTGTGAAATCACTTGATTTTGTTCAGTCTCACTTTGTTTAGTTTTTCGACCAGAAATTTCAGAAGTTCTACAGTGACGGAGTTATGGTTTTACCAAAAAAAGGACAAAAGGTGTTCGAACAAAACGGCACATATATTATTGATTAGTTTTTAAAGATTATATTAATAAATTCACTTTGAAAAATACGAAAAAAAGCGAAATTACTTTTCCCCCAACCTAATATTAATTAAACATACCAGTATTATTAAAAATACAAGTTAAATTTTCTCCAACTTTATTACAGGCCTACGCATTCACCAAACCCGTTATTCCAAAAAGTTAATCCAATCATTCATTTTAGACACTTTTAACCCATCCAGAATAGTTTTAAGTGTAATGACATTTTGTTCATGAACAACTTCTAAATTAAAATGTACAAGACAGAATGTTACTTAAAAAAAAAAAAAAAAAAAAAAAAAAAATGAACTTAATGTTTATGAACCTACATCAAGATACATCAAGTGAGAAAAAAGTCTGGTTGGTGACGAAGGAGAGCATCAGACCATTAAAATAAACCTTCTCCATCCTCATTACAATCCTCCCGTATTCGCCAAACCCCTCGCTAAGAACAGAAAAAAGAAAGAAAAAAGTTGTGCATATCTAGTGACTGCGGCAGAAGGAGGCCCCCAGGGTATGTGTGACCCCTAGTACACTCGTCGTCGCTCGCGTGTTGGCTAAGTACTCTGTGACACGGCACGAGCAGTTCACGAGCAAGGAGCAGAGAGTGCTAGTCACGAATGTCACGTGGTGTGTGTGTCTTCCGCCCCCGAGCATCAACGGATAAGTTTTTGTTAGGTTGGTTCGGTGATTAATTACAAATGAAATTTGAGCTGTGGTTTATACAGTGAGTGTATGTTTGGGGGGGACGGGGGAGTCTCTGAAAATCCCATCTTTTGCTCTAGGTTAAACGAATGGTGTCAGAGAAAGTGGGAGGGGAGCTGATTGTTTAAAATGTATTTAAAGTTTTTAAATAATGTACTTATTTAAAAATGTTGATGGCCCGTTTTTAATTTAAACAAAATATTTTTGCCTTATTTTATTTTGATTTAAATTCTATTTTTTTTAAAAGAAGTATACTCAAATTAATGAAAACTAAAGTTTTTTTTGGTTAATACCAATATTAAACTATCTTTGCCGATTTTCATCAGGTAATATTTATTTAAAAATAAGAACTTTCCTACATTAGATTTTAGTACATATTTCAAAATGGAAATAATAAATAAATAAATAAATGAATAATAGAAATCATAACAATAAATAAATAACAATCAATAAACAATCAATGAATCAAAAAATGTGTATATGTGTGTGTAGAGGGTGAGGGGTGGGGTATTGTGAAAATCCCATCTTTTGCTCTAGGTTAAACGAATAGTGTCAATGGGAGGGGGGGCTGATTTTTAAAATGTATTTAAAGTTTTTAAATAACGTAGTTATTTTAAAATGTTGATTCCAAAGTTACGAAACCTGCTTTCAGTTTAAACAAAATCATTTTGCCTTATTTAGATTTGATTTAAAATCTATATTTTAAAAGAAGTATATACTAAAATAAATGAAAACTAAAGATTTTCAGGTTAATACATGTATTATATTATACATTTATATATTTAGCAATTTTCATCACGTAATACTTATTTAAAAATAGGAGCTTTCATACATTATGTATAAGTATATGTTTTGAAATGTAATAAATAAAATTTAAAATAAAAAAAAATTAGATTAATAATAAGAATAAATAAATAAATAAATAAATAACGATAAATAAACGATCGAATTTCAAATATTTTGCAAATGTATTAGTCAGCAGCAGTTTTGAGCGAAAAGATTGAAAAGACATTGAAAAAAATATATTGAATGTAAAAGAATATAATATATTTTTATAAAATTGTAATAAATAATTGCTAACCTATATTAAACACTAAAAATGTTTATGTCGTCAACGTATGCTTAAGAACATTTTGAGAAATTTAGATGATTACTAATTTGCAATTCATGTTAAGCAAATTACCAGAAATAGTTGGTCTGTCTTCAAAACATACATTTGTCATTAACAACAAATCGTTTACTATGTATATATTAAAACGGTAAGGAAAAGAAGTCAGCATACTTAAAACTGGTCTTTACGCATAGACGCTTGCGCACCTTTCCGGAAACGCAATCCGACCAGATCACAGCAAATGCGCTTGCGCAGTAAACAGAACCAATGAGAGAAGATCGTAGTTACTGTCTCTAAACTTTAGCGTGGTATGCTCGCGTTCGCTGTTTGTAGCGGTTTGTAGTGTAGTTTAGAAAATTTAAGTTATTTTATTCATTAAGTGATTGATACATTATTTTACTTATTTTAATTTCTAAAGATGACTGTAGGTTTATTTAGTTGGGTAATCTTACGATGGGTATACTGCAGTCCAGTGTACCCAATTGAGCTGTGTGCTGAGTGACATATGTTTATTTCCTCAAGGTCTGTATGCATTATGCAATTAAATATATGTATGGAATTTTTTATCGCAACGTAATAAGTATATTTTTAACATAGGATCAGAGTAATCTATTGCATCTTAAATTAGTCTTTTCAACAATATAAACTGGTAAGTGAGAACTAACTTTTTTATTGAAAGGCAATATAACATCGGGTCGATCGAGTTTATTTATTTTCATTTTGCCCATTTTTATTGAAGGGCATAATTTAACCGTTTTTTCTATTGCATAACACTTCTTATTTTGTTTTCAATCTTTTTTTTTTTTTTTTTTTTTTTTTTAAGTAATTTTTTATTGTGATCTTCATTTCTATCATACGAAAAATTCATTTCTATTTTGCCAAATTTTGCCATGGGTACACTGAAGTAAAATATCCCCCTTACGATGTTCGCGAAAAATTTTCTCGGGTAGTATTTTTTCGATCGATGCTTAATTTTATATTTCATAATATTATTTATTTTGGTTTTGCCCGTTTCTATTGAAGGACATAATTTAAGCGTTTTTTCTATTGCATAACACTTATTTTGTTTTCAATCTTTTTTTTTTCTTTTTAAGTAATTCCTTATTGTGATCTTCATTTCTGTCATATGAAAAATTCATTTCTATTTTGCCTATAGCATTTACATTTGTTGCATTATCATTTTGAAAATTGATAAAAAATAACAAAAGACAAAACATTGCAAATTCTAAATTCGTATTACTCAACTAAATAAACGTAGGTCTTGCAAAAAATAAACAAAATAATAAGAGATAAAAATGGATGCCTTATAAATAACTTACTTTTTTAAATCTGCAGCTACAAAATATTACTTTTTTTTTTTTTAATTAGGACATGCAAAAAACATTCTGAAATGTCTCAATCAATCACAAGATTTTTGTGGGGACTTCTACTGATTGGTAATTTTTGTGGGCTTTTTTACATAACAGAATGACTTTTTTTCCATGATTGATTAATGATTTTTATAATTCCCCCCCCCCCCCCCCACACACACACACATGACCAACTGTCGATTTTTGTATTTTTCCTTCAACTGATTGACAAATTTTCTATTTTTCATGTGATGGATCGAGAAATTTTGTGATTTTTTTTCTGATAAACAAAGAAATGTTGCATTTTTTCCCCCAGCAATTAATGAATGTTGTTTTTTGAAATTTGTTTTTTTTCTCGCAATCTTTTGTTGTAATTTGTCGTTTTATCGAATTTATCCTTTTTTCGTGATTTTTTTTTTTTTTTTTTTTTTTTTTTTTTTTTTTTTTGTGAAATTTGTCATTTTTTCGTTATTTTCAGAAATTTGTCATATTTTCGTTTTTTTTTTTCCTCCAAAAATTACCTTTTTTGAGATCTTTTGATGAAATGTGCCTCTTCTTTTCATCTTTTGACAAAATGTGTTATTTTCTCACAATCTGTTTACCATCATTTGCGTTTTTTGAAGTACCTAGACAAATATTATATATTTTCGCGATCTGTTGATAAAATTCACGTCTTTTATGATACCAGAACAAAATTATTTGTTTTCTCAGGGATTTTTGGTGAAATTTGTCATTCATGAAATGTTTCAACGAAAATATTTTTGGCCAATTTTTGACATAAATTTTTCTTTGCGATTGTCATTTTTTCTCGCGATCTTTCGATATAATTTGCTGTTTTATCGAATTTATCCTTTTTTCGTGATTTTTTTTTGTGAAATATGTCTTTTGTTCATTATTTTCAGAAATTTGTCAAATTTTCGCATTTTTTTTTTCAAAAATTACCTTCTTTGTGATTTTTTGATGAAATGTATCTCTTTTTTTCATATTTTGACAAAATGTGTTGTTTTCTCAGAATCTGTTTACCAATATTTGCGTTTTTTGAAGTACCTAGACAAATTTAAAGTATTTTCACGATCTACTAGGACAAAATTATTTGTATTCTCAGGGATTTTCGGTGAAATTTGTCTTTTTTCTAACTATTTTTCGATGTAATTTGCCGTTTTATCGAATTTATCCTTTTTTGTGATTTTTTTGGTGAAATATGTCGTTTTTTCGTTATTTTCAGAAATTTGTCATTTTTTTCACTTTTTTTTTTGCAAAATTTACCTTTTTTGTGATCTTTTGATGAAATGTGCCTCTTTTTTTCATCTTTTGACAAAATGTGTTGTTACCAATATTTGGGTTTTTTGAAGTATCTAGACAAATTTTATGTGTTTTCGCAATCTATTGATGAAATTCACTCTTTTATGATACCAGAACAAAATTATTTGTTTTCTCGGGGATTTTCGGTGAAATTTGTCATTTTTTCTCGCAGTCTTTTGATATAATATGTAATTTGCCGTTTTATCGAATTTATCCTTTTTTCATGATTTTTTTGAGAAATTGTTTTTTGTTACCTTTTTGAGAAATTCGTCGTTTTTTTCGCTATTTTTTGCGAAATTTACCCTTTTTTGCGAAATTTACCTTTTTTTGCGATTACCTAGACAAATTTTATGTGCGTTTTAGATCTTTGGACGAAATTCTTGTCTTTTATGATACCTGGACAAAATTCGTCATCTTGAGGTCTTTCGGTGAAGTTTATCATTTTTCTCGAGTTCTTTCGATAAAATTGTCATTTTGTCACGATCTTTCGATGTAATTTGCCGTTTTATTGAAGGTATTTTTTCAAAATTTGTTGTTTTTTGTGACATTTAACTTTTTTTGTGATTATTTGATGAAATTTGCTTTTTTTTCAACCCTTTAATGTAATTTTTTTTTTACTCACAATCATTTGTCAAAATTTGTTGTTTTCTCACAATATTTTGAAATTTTTTTCACAATATGTTTACAAATTTGCCATTTTTTAGGGATTTTTTTTTTTTCAAAATTTGCCTTTTTTTCAAAATGTTTTCATAAAAATTGCTATTTTTTTAGACGTTTTGGTAAAATTTTGATTTTTTGCAATACTTTCACGAAATTTGTTTTATTTGGGATACATGGACAATTTTTTTTTCAGTTTTTTGACAAATTTTTTAGAGATCTTTTGTAGAAATTTGTTGTTTTTTGCAATCTGTTGACGAAATTTGTTGTTTTTTGCAATCTGTTGACGAAATTTGCTGTTTTTTTTCCACATCTATTTACAAAATTTCCGGGTGTTTTTTTTTTTTTTTGGGGGGGGGGTATTTTGACGAAATTTGCTATTTTTTGTGATTATTTGCCAAAATTCATGTTTTTTATGATACTTGGACAAAATTTGTCATTTTCTCGAAGTATTTTGATGAAATTTGTCATCTTCTCACGATCTTTTGATGTAATTTGCTGTTTTATCAAAATGTTTCAACGAAAATGTTTTTGGCCAATTTTTGACATAATCTGCGTTTTTCCGTGATATCTGGACAAACTTTGCATTTTCCTGCAACCTTTTCTCAAAATAAGTTATTTTCTGACGATTTTTGATGTTTTTTGTGATTTTTTGTTGAAATGTACCTTTTTGCGATTCTTTGGCAAAATTGGTGATCTTTCTCCGCACAATTGACAAAAATGATTTTATTTTTTTAATTAATTTTTTTAGACCATTTGTCAAAATTTACGATTATTGCCAAATTTTCAGATTTAAGATGGAATTTTTTTTAAAGTTTAGAAATGATTGCCTAAATTTTTTGGAAAATTCAAAACCGAATCATCCTTCATTTTTAGTTTAATGTGAATCAGAGCTTCGTCAATTGTATGTGATGCAGATAATATTACAATGGAACATGGTAAATTATTTCTAGCATTAAAAAAAAAAAAAAAAAAAAAAAAAAAAAAAAAAAAAAAACTTTAACAGTTGAAAAATTATCTTCAAACATTTTCTAGAGTCTGTGACGTGTGCCGCAACGTTGCACCGATTCTGCGCCCGGGATCATGTCATGTTGGTGTTATGTTGGTAAATGGAAAAGCATCAAATGAGAAAAATTCTGCGAGTGCATCTAAAAATATAATTTGCCTGGATAATGCAAGTTTTTTTTTTCATTAATTGAAATTTTTAATAAATATTAATCTTAAAAAAAATTATAGCGGTAAAATACTTTTTTCTTTGGTTCTTTCATGTTGTTGCCGTCAAGTTTTGACGGGTTTCATCTAGCCAGAATAAATATTATAATTAATTTTTTTAATATGTGAAATTTACATGTATTTTTGATTTATGAAAAGGTAATAGAAAAGTTAGTTGAAAATGCAAATGTTTATTTGTTGAATGGGTTGGGTAATGTAACAACAAATTAACCACTGAGAAGATCATTGTTATAGTTGGTGCTAAAAGGCAAACTATAAATTAAATCTTATTTTGCTGCGAAGTAAGTGAAGTATGTATATTTTGTATGAAATGAGTAATGACAGTAATTTATGATTTATTCATATCATGTATAATTTATTGGTGTTGTATTTGTAAATGGAAAAATATCAATTCTAATTCTATGACAGCATGTTTGAATGTAACTCTGCCAATTGTGGGTCATTTGCCTGGATGTAAAATGCAGGTTTTTCTTAGCTGACAAATACCTTTTTCTTTCTTTGGTGCCGTCAAGTGTTGACGGGTTCCATCTAGTTGTATGTGAAATTATTAGCCTCAAATGAAACCGATATTAAATGTAAATAAAACAAAGTTTTAGACTATTTAAAAAAAGCTAAAGTGTAAGCAAATAATGACCTTCCAAAAAAAAAAAAATTCTGACGACTTCTTTTCAAAATGTATTCCTTATATCAGATAAACTGACAGTAAATTGTATAAGAAAATTTAAGTAAGATTTATTTTTTTAAATTCATGTTTCTCATGTGTTTTACGTTCTGTAAATAGATATAAGACCGAAAGTACGTGATATTATCAAAGTTATTCTTTTAATATAGTTAAAAGTTCTTCGAACTTTATTATATTTTTAAAATGATGTTTGTATTTTGTTAAAACTAAAATTCAATTGAAAATGCCCTAAATGAAGATGAAAATAAACTGGATATTATATTATAATATCATAAATTTCATTTTCTAATACATTAAAAATAGTTTTCTAGACACATTTATTTCAATAACAGAAAAAAACAACAATCAAAAAAAAAAAAAAAAAAAAAAAAACAGAAAGAAAATCGGAATTTTGATTTGAAATTTAATAAAAAATCTTTAGTGTAATCAAATAGAAACTCTATAAAGCAAGTAGCTCCGAAAGATATTGTAAAGAAGAAAACTATTGTGTGTTCGAGAGTCTTATCCCTTCAGCGAAGTTTTATTGGTGTCCTCTCATTGTAGTATATTTTCGTGACCTAAGACAAGTTCCCTTACAGAAGTGGGAGATAAACCATCACGCAATGGCTTTATACATGGGAATATTTATTTATTCTAAATCTTGTGGAGAATCATTATTTTTTTATACCCAGACAAAATAAAAATAGGAGTATGGTGTTGAAATAGAAGTATTATATTTGAGAATAATAATTAACTTTGATTTATGCGAGGAAAGTTATTTACAATAATAACTGGAGTTTTTAAAGTTTAATTTAAAGTGTATTAATGCGTTAAAACAGCCTATAATGTAATTTAATGGTAAAAAATTAAACTAATTTTATAAAATGCTTAAAATTTTGGTGTTTAAAAATGGATAAGGTTCATTAATTATAAATAGAAGTTTTCTTATACGTCCATTAAAAACATTTCAAAAATATGCATTAAAATATTTAATTGCTATAAAGGACGTCAAATACTAATAGAAACATTAAAATATCTTAATAATTTTTACATGTTTCGATTGAATTTACTCAATCATCATCAGAAAAAACAAAATACAAATAAACACAAAGATGGAAAATGACAATAAACTAATACAAATGAAATTTAATTTTTTTAATTAATTGAAAATAGAAGAATAATTAACTTTGATTTATGCGAGAAAAGTTATAGGTTGAATTGTTAATGGCTAATTTATCCTGTTTTAATGCGGTGTTATGCGATGTAAAACAGCCTATAATGTAATTTAATGGTAAAAAAGTTAAACTAATTTTATAAAAATGTCTAAAATTTTTATGTTTAAAAAATGCACAAGTTTCATATAATAGGATTTCCCTTCAGCGAATTTCTATTGGTGTCCTCTCACTGTAGTATATTTTCGTGACCTAAGACAAGTTCCCTTACAGTAGTGGGAAATAAACCATCACGCAAAGGCGTACATGGGAATAGTTATTTATTCTAAATCTTGTGGAGAATCATTATTTTTTGATACCAGACAAAAGAAAATTAGTGAAAGTTGAAGTTGAAGTAATGTATTTGAGAAGAATTATTAACTTTGATTTATGGAAGAAAAGTTATTTACAATAATAACTAGAATTGTTAATGATTAATTTATCGTGTTTTAATGAGGCGTCATGTGATATAAAACAACTTTAACGTAATTTAATGGTAAAAAAGTTAAACTAATTATATAAATGCTTAAAATTTTGGTGTTTAAAAATGCATAAGTTTCATATAATAGGATATAACAGTAATGGAGTATTTTTGTGACTTTAGTTCCTTTAGAAAAAAGGAATATAAACCATCACACAATGGAAATAGTTATTTATACTAAATCTTCTGGAGATTCATTATTTTTTATAACAGACAATAAAAATAGGAGAATAGTGAAAGTTGAAGTAGAAGTAATACTTTTAGAAAAATAATTAACTTTTTTTATGTTTTCACTAATGTTTTATGCTAAAAACATTATTTACTGTAATAACTAGAATTTTTTATGGTTATTTTATCATGCTATAATGTGATGTAATGTAATTTGGAAGAACCATCAATGTAATTTAATGTAAAAAGAAAATCAGGCAGTTAGTGAGTTATCAACTGTCTAATATTTTAAAAATAGACCACATTAAACTTTATCCTTCCACTGTTTTCTAGAAAGAGTTGATAAAAGACTTGGTATTATCTTCAAATTATCAATTTTAGCCATAAAACTTATCGAAATCATTCACTTGTATACTAACAGAAATAATTTTTATGGGTTATAAAATGTGACAAGTTATCTTTCACTATTGAAATTTAAAATTTCGTAACGTATATGTGAAAAGATACATTTATGGATGCGGATCAAATCAGAACTGATAGCAATGATTAGCACTAAAATGCAATACGTTTGATTGGATAAGAATAGTAATTGGGCAACATTTTCGTTTCCCAGAGTCAAACTTAAAGAATAATAATAATAATAATAATAATAATAATAATAATAATAATAATAATAATAATAATAATAGATTTTTGAAAAATTTAAATATATATATTAATATTTTAATAATATACCACACGGAGAAAAACTGATTTGTTGAAACAACCAAATTTGATTAATATAGCCCCAACCAAAAATAATTTTGGTTAGAATGATCAAATAAAAAAAAAAATTCTTGATTTAACAAAATTATCTGGTTAGTTTAACCACAATTTGATCATTCCAATAAAAAAAAAATTCTTTGGGATTACATTAATCAAAATTTAATTGTAAAAATGAAAAAAAAGAGTGCTTTTTATGTGAGAGGTGGCAGCACAGATAATCCCTCATCGAGTTGGAAGCTGAAATTCCTAACTTAGTTAAAACTCGATTCGCATAATAAAATGTAACTTTCTGCTAAGTAATATCTCGGTGAAAAAACACCTGGAAACCAAATTTTAGTAGTTTTACCATCGTGTTATCTGCTCCCAGTACTTCATGTTTCCATACTTTTGGGTGCAGGAAAACACAATGATAAACCTACCAATCAAACATTAAAATCGAGTTTGTAGATGTTGTCAAAAATTGGTGTTTTCATCCAATATCTAGTTAATGTTATACCACACATATGCTAATTTTGTATATTAAAATTTAGTACTAGATTGCAAAGCTGCGAAAGATACCGCATTAAGTAAAAATGCATACATTATAAAAAATACGCATCTCAAACTCGCTAATAACAAAGTTTATTTACTTATAACATATATTTTGTGTTTCAGTTTTCTTAATAATAATCGATGGTGAAAGTAGGTTTAGTATTTAATGTAATTTCTTTACGTTAAAAGTTCTTACAATAAGCATTCATAAAAAACAAAAGCTACTTTTCTAAGCTAAAACAAGATAAATTGGATCAGTTAGTTACATATTCATCAGAAACAGAAGCAATGACATTAAGAAATGGGGAAGCCCTTGGAGTTATTTTGAAAAAGGCAGTGAGAAGTTGAATTGGGGAAGTCCAGTTAAAAGGATTATTATGATGAAAATCTAATCTCCAACATTAATACAATATAGGTAAAGTACCACGCAGTATCAGTTTCATGCTGATTAGAAGATTGAAAGAACTGACTCTTTTAGAAGGACACAAGAAGAAAATTACAAGTATCTGGAAAAGTTTAGACGTATTCCTTACGTGCAAATGCAAAGTTGTTTTGTTTTAAGTTTTTTTTTAGTAAAAATTATATTTAATGCCAATTAGATAGCATATTTATTTTAATTATATGTCAAAGGTAGTGTATTAAGTTAAAAAATCCAAAACCAAATACATATATATATATATATATCGAGGTTGAGATAAATTCTGGTTCTATAGAAAATAGCTTGCTGGATGTGGTAACATAAATTGAAAATGTGGACAGCAAATAGTTTTTAAGCTTCTATGATACTCAATGGAAGGCGGTAAGGACTCATTAATTTTAATTCCGAATATCTATTAATAATGATCTGTGGACTTGGTACACTTTGATTCGAAAAGCCACAAATATTGGAATTTAGTACTAGGCTGTACACGTGACACGCATCAACCAAACCAGACCTTCCTGAGGAAATATACTTGATCAATTGCAAAAAGATGGTAAATAAAACTGAAAATAAAAAAAAGTAACTAGTAAACTAGCTTTATATATACAAGCGATCTACATCACCGAACCTCTTTTCAAGAAGTTTTTCGTTTGGTCTTAATAAAGCCTTCTGGGAGTTGTATATAAATTTTTTTTATTTATTGTATTATTTAACATCTTTCAGAAATTAATGAAGTATATTAATATTCATTTATGAAAAGATAAAAATTTCATTAATTAATACTATACAAGATGATTTATATATCTTACAAAACACGCATATCATACATTTTCATAAGAAAGTTTATTTGTTTATCAGATATTTTTGTATTTTATTTTTCTTAACGTCAATGAAAAAATAAGTTTAACATTTAATATATTTTATCAACAATAAAAGTTTTTTATATATATATTTATAAAGATAAAATTACTATACAGTACAGTACAGTGAGTTAAAGATTTTTCTTTAAAAGAAACTTTGGGAAATTATTACTTTCATGAAAGATACTACATTAATTAATATTATAAAATTAGAATTATATGCCGTGAAAATCATACATCTTGAAGTTTATTATTATCAAATTTATTTCTTTAATAATATATTTGTAACTTAACTATATTATTGATAAAAATCGATGAAAATCTATTTTAACCATTAGTATACTTTGTTTACAATAGCTTTCATAATAGTTGTTCATGAAAACAAAAAACTACCTTTCTATGCTAAAAATAATAAATTGTATCAGTTGGTTACAAATTTATCGAAAAGAGAAGCAATAACATTAAGAAATGGGGAAGCCCTTGTAGTTATTTTGAAAACGATGTTGATAAGCTGCATTAGAGGAATCCGTTTAAAATGAGAATTATAATGAAAATCTAATATTCGGTTTTAATATAATATTGGTAATATACCAAGCACTATTACTTTTATTAAGGTCAGAAGACGAAAATAACTGATTATTTTAGAAAAATGAAAGAAAATAATTTACAAATATCGTGAAAACTTTGGAAGTATTTCTAATTTACAAACTTAAAACTATATGGGTTTTTAGCATTTTATCAAGCTTAATTTTTTTTAAAATTATATTTAAAGTCAATTTTTGCGCACAGATACTTTAAATGTAATGCAAACGTAAAATATAAGTTTTATTGCTAAATAATTTACATAATAAATAATTTTACTTTATATATAAGTTCTATCTAATATTAGATTGTTAAATTACAATTTATTAATTTATTAAAATTAAATTTAATTAAAAAATTCGGGGAATAAGGTAATTAATTTAAAATTCAGAAAGATTATATCAAATCAAGTGATTATAGTATTAAACAAAATTTTATTAATGATGCTTAATACTTCAGAGTTTTTCTGTAAGTAAAAAGTAAATGTAGTTCATTAAGCTGCTTGTAACTTCTGTTTATTATGAAAAACGTTAAATAGCAAATTATTAAATTGCGAATATTAAATAAGAGACAAATGTTTATGTTAAAAAATGTTTTCTTTGATTTAAACTATAAAACTTCAACAAACGATTAAAACAATCTTCATAAAAAAGATTGATTAAAAAATCATGTATTCCATTGTAATTCTTGCCAACGTAACGTCATTCTGCGCAGAAAATAATATTCACACGTGTAATGATATACAAAATAGCTACGAATTAATGCGTTTTTTTCTTTACCTAATAACAATGTAAGATGACTTTAAATAGCTTCTTCATAAAATGCAATTATTTAGGTCACGCAGACTTAAACCTATTTAAAAAAGTACTTTCATTGTTGGAATCATAATAGTTTTATTGTTGAATAATGAAATACATATAAAAAACAAATGTAGTGACACTTAAATAACGTATTATTTTTGTAGAATCGCGTATGCATTCTAATGACTTCCTTCATAGAATATAAATGCAAAAATTAAAACAGGTTTTATAAATCTAAAATGAAAATAAAAAAATAAGACTCACAAGTGCAAAAAATTATAACATTTAGTAAAAAAAAGAGCAGAGCAACATCAAACATTTGTAGTATAAATGAAATGTAAAGAAGATGCAAGTGTCGTAGGGTATTTATTCTGCGCTTTTGTGTTATGATTTCTGGCTTACTGATGCCATAACCCAACCAATATTTAAAAAAAAAACAATCTTGAATATGGTGGCATATTATAAGACGCCGCCGTTGGACTATCCAATAATGAATCGGAGGTGGGGGGAATCGAGAAGAAAGACTAATCTAAAACACATTCCCAAAAGTACCTGAAATTTCATGAATATTTTCGGTTATTGATCATTTCCGATACTTTTTATATGGAAATAGAAGTATTGATAAGCTCCATTCATCTTAATTTTGCATTTAGTGATGTGTTTGCTGTTAATTATATGGATTAAAACTAAAGACAGCTGTGTTTATGCTCATTAATACAAATAATACTTACTTAAATATTTATTTTATTTTTCCTATCAATTATGGAATTTTCATTCGAAATATTATTTTCTTTTATTTTTTATGAGGTATATTAATGAAAAAGAATGTAAATCCCATCAAGGGGCTGATGGGTGAAAAATGGTCCTAATCAACCCATCTCCTTAATTAATATGAAACTATAAACTGTTATAATCTTATATTTAAGTTAAAGGTTATGCTCTTACTTGTTTATTTATAGCTGATTTTTTGCTTTTTAGCTTTTTAAATCTTTCATTTTTGCAGTCTAACAGCCATTTACTATATTTTGGCAAGTGCTTATTGGTGCATAATTAAATCCGTTGTCTGAAGTCCTATACGATTGTGTAATACATATTTTGTGTGTAACTTTTCTGCTTCCAAGATGTTGAAATAATTAATTGACACCAAAATCTGGGAAGAAATTTATTAAAAAAAATAAAACTTTTTTTTTAAAATTATGTATATTATTAGAGCAACATAGAGGTCTGCGCGGGCCGGAATTTCCAGGCCCGGGCCGGCCCGTAGGAAAATTTTTTCGGCCCGGCCCGTTGTAAAACTCAAAAGTTCGGCTCGGGCCCGGCCTGTACAGAAATCAGTGAAAAAAGGCCCGGCCCGAACAGAAATCAGTGAAAACAGGCCCGGCCCGTTTTGGCCCGTTACAGTTTTCTAAAAATTCAGATTTTTAGTATATAATTAAGATTTCTTTAAAGTTTACTGCATAATTATCTATGGAATGATTTTACAGTATATTTTACAGGAAATGCACATTAGCAACATTAATGATTACTTAGATTCTTAGGCTTTCAACATTCAAATAAAGATTCATTAAAAAATTAATATGGCCTAGAATAAAAGAAAAAAGAAAGAAAGTTAAAAACATCGTAACTTTTGAAGCTGTTTAATAAAAGAAGATTTATAAAAATATTTCTATATCATTTTATTAAAGATTTAAATCCAAATTCAGTCGTTAATTCAAAGAAGCTCCTTTCTGATACATTTCTAAATTCATTTTTTCCCCCTCAGAAATGCATAAGATTAGCAAATGTCTTTATTCAGCACCTATATAATCGAATGGCGTTATCCATTTTTTGATTCAAGCAATTTAGGAATACTGCAAGCAAATAAAATAGTGTCATAGAATTGAATAGAATTTCCGAAAACGATAGCATGGGAAGGAAGAAAAACCTGCAGTCATTTAAGAAACTATTGTATCTCAACAAGGTTATACAAGTATTTTATTTACCAAAAATGAAAAACGCTATTCGATTCCAAATACCTTCAATAGTCAGGCTTATTACTTTTATGATTTTACAATTAAAAATTAATCTGAAAATGTGTGAAACTTTCGCGCTATTGAGAAATTAATTTGAAAATCATCAAGAAGTATACATCCAATGATTAAGCTAACATAAGTTCTTCACCGCTGTTAATAATTTTACAAATCATACTGTCTACCCTACAGATCATGAGAACAATTAAGTATAGTACCGAGCCGGGAAATCTATATGTAGAAATATAATGCAAGCTTGATCTCTGCCCGGCACGAGTCAGCTAAAAAAATATTAAAACGGGTTACACACAATGTAACTGTCCGATGTCTCTACACTCTACACTCTACAAGTTACATTTTCATATTGATGCTGTCAAACTAGTATGGCTCGTGATGCACATTTATACTTATTCTAGTTAAAACCATTTTCGTTGAAAATAGGTCTATTTTACCGTTTTTACTTTAAACTTCAGAAAAATGGGCCGTTAGGCCCGACAATTTTTTTTATCGGCCCGTCTCGGCCCGTGTGGCCCGTCCAATTTTTTTGCTGGCCCGGCCCGTTTATTTTGTGTGTCGGCCCGGCCCGTTAGAAAATCCGAAACGATTCCGCCGGGTATGGGCTACGGGCCAAGTCCGGGTCCGTGCAGACCTCTAGAGCAACCTGATACAAAAAGATTCTTGGTGGCAATTCGTAGTTCAAAAATTAAATTCACGCATTTCCATTATGTAAACGGTGCTCCAGAAAAGATTTTAAAGAAAATATCTGGCGATTTATCACCTGTGTCGTACTAACGAAAAATTCATCAAAATAAATGTATAAATTGATAATTAAAATTTTAAAATATTAAAATATTCTATTGACATCTAAGAAAATCTGCGAATATAACTTTTATAATTCCAGCATGTTGAGAATTGGACTAAAAATCCTTTACAAAATTCTTCACATACAAAAAGCAGATTGAGTTAAATGAAAAAGAATAAAAAATATTGAAAGTAACGCAGACAAAAAACACCAAGTGAAAAACAAAAGTTTGAATGTACATACAATACTTATACGGAAGCACGTTACATAAAGAATGCCAGAAACTTTGCGTATTTGGTGTCAAAGATCACATGACACTGTATCGTTCAAACAAACCTACCTCATTTGCAAGTTTCTGCTTATGCAGTCCATAATTTCTTTTTCGCGTGCTATTAATACTTATTGTGATTCGACGCTATCAAATATCACTATTAGAATAAAAGGAATAAAAACACAAAACATAACTTAATCGAACTGTGCAAATAAACAATTTTTAACTTGTTTTATTTAAAAAAAAAGACGTAAAAAGTTTAATGTATTCTACATTTATTCTGTTTTTGTTTTAAAGAAATTGTGCTATAAAAGCAAATTGTTAAGTTTGTTTTTTGTAGAATAAATTGATCAAGTAAAGAAAAACAAAACAGGCATTTTTTACCTTTTTTTTCAAATAAATTCATTCTAAAACGATAATAAAAGTCACATCTGAATAATTGTTCCCACTTACATATATTTATCTGAAAAGTAAAATTAATAAACTGTGCTTACAACCATAAAAATTATCTGGTACTATTTTATATAATATTCAAAAAGTAAAATTATGATTAATTTTAATTTACTCTATCAAATGTCACTTTTTGTATAATAATTATAACACAAAACGTAACTTAAAACAACTATGCAAATAATAATTTTTTAACTTCTTATTTAAAGAAAAAAGATTCAAGAAGTTTAATATATTCTACATCTATTTTCCTTATATTTTAAAGCAGTGATATTAGAAAAACAAATTGGTTAGTCCATTTTTCAATGAATAAATTGGTAACACCATATTGGTGTAATAATACAAATTTTCTGGTATTTATAACATTTTTGTATGCCATTAATGCTAACTCATTTGTTGCTACTAAATATCACCATTTGATAAAGTAATTTTAACACAAAACGCAACTTCGTAGAATTGCACAAATAAACATTATTTAACTTCTTATTTAAATAAAAAAGATCCAAAAAGTTTAATGCATTCTACATTTATTTCCCTTTTACTTTAAAGCAATGGTATTAGAAAAGCAGATCGGTTACTTTATTCTTAAAAGAATAAACTGGTAAAAAAAATAATAATAATAAATAAATAAAAAATTTCTTTTTCGCGTGCTATTAATACTTATTGTGATTCGACGCTATCAAATATCACTATTAGAATAAAAGGAATAAAAACACAAAACATAACTTAATCGAACTGTGCAAATAAACAATTTTTAACTTGTTTTATTTAAAAAAAAAGACGTAAGAAGTTTAATGTATTCTACATTTATTCTGTTTTTGTTTTAAAGAAATTGTGCTATAAAAGCAAATTGTTAAGTTTGTTTTTTGTAGAATAAATTGATCAAGTAAAGAAAACAAAACAGGCATTTTTTACCTTTTTTTTCAAATAAATTCATTCTAAAACGATAATAAAAGTCACATCTGAATAATTGTTCCCACTTACATATATTTATCTGAAAAGTAAAATTAATAAACTGTGCTTACAACCATAAAAATTATCTGGTACTATTTTATATAATATTCAAAAAGTAAAATTATGATTAATTTTAATTTACTCTATCAAATGTCACTTTTTGTATAATAATTATAACACAAAACGTAACTTAAAACAACTATGCAAATAATAATTTTTTAACTTCTTATTTAAAGAAAAAAGATTCAAGAAGTTTAATATATTCTACATCTATTTTCCTTATATTTTAAAGCAGTGATATTAGAAAAACAAATTGGTTAGTCCATTTTTCAATGAATAAATTGGTAACACCATATTGGTGTAATAATACAAATTTTCTGGTATTTATAACATTTTTGTATGCCATTAATGCTAACTCATTTGTTGCTACTAAATATCACCATTTGATAAAGTAATTTTAACACAAAACGCAACTTCGTAGAATTGCACAAATAAACATTATTTAACTTCTTATTTAAATAAAAAAGATCCAAAAAGTTTAATGCATTCTACATTTATTTCCCTTTTACTTTAAAGCAATGGTATTAGAAAAGCAGATCGGTTACTTTATTCTTAAAAGAATAAACTGGTAAAAAAAATAATAATAATAAATAAATAAAAATAAAAATAAAAATAAAAATAAAAATAAAAATGCAATTTTTTCTTTTTTTTAAATGAGTTTATTCTGAACACATATAAAAGAGGTAACTAAATAATTGTTTCCTGTTACGTATGTCTGTATAAGTGTTAAAATAGAATAAACTGTATTTGTAACAGTAAAATGACTTCACATTCGTTCATATATCTTGTAAAAATATATAGGTTTAATTTTATTTATGGGACATTTCTGATTATATAACGTCTGAGTTTTCAAATTTCACGTAGTTGGTGTCAAAAAGTATCATCCTTGTAGTAGAAATCTGATAGTTTTTGCAGGAACACACAAAAAATTCCGGGTACAATACTATATCCAAACTGCGGTATACTGTTACATGAGTACCTGAATATTTTTAGAAATTTGCTATAGTACGAACGCAACTCATTTTCTGCCCTTGAAGTGCAATTTCCGACTTATTTTTAGATAAAGCTAATATGTAGATACAAGGAAAAATTCCCGTCTCATTACATGAGTACAATCCTTACATAAAAAAAATCTTATCTTTTACTTATCATCACATGTAAACGATGCTTAAACCCTTTTTTCGAACGATAAGGTAAGGTGTTGAGGGAAACTGTTTCCACAGCTGATTCCAGCAATGTGCAAACTATTTCCATTTTATAAAATTAATATAGGTTGCTGAGGTTTACTACAACTTACTTCCTGTATAACAGAAAGCAAATGATATTTACAGGGACACACAGAAGATTTCGAATACCATACTATATGCGAAGTACTCTATACATCAAGATCTAGATATTTTTAAATCGTCGTTGCAGCACGAACGCATCTCATATCCTATGCTTGACTTAAATATGCAATTTCCGACTTGTCTATTTTTGTATATCTATAAAATTATTAATCATTTTTAGATAAAACTAATGCGTAGATACAAGGGAAAATTCCCGTCTCATTACATGAGAACAATCCTTACATTAAAAAAAAAAATCTTATCTTTTATTTGTCATCACATGTAAACGATGCTTAAACGCTTTTTTGGAACGATAAGGTAAGGTGTTGATGGAAGCCATCCCATAGCTCATTCCAACAACGTGCGAAAGATGTAGATATTTTGTAAACAGTGTGACAGCTATCCTTTTGCAGTGCAAAAGATTGGAAAGGCACATCCCTGCTGAAGATGATTGGCTGAGATAGCGGGGACATGACTGAGCAAAATTCAGAGAAACGGGATCTTGATAGCGTTTTGTATCTTTTTTAGTACTCACTCAAAATGATGGACAAAGAGAAAATATAAATCGTTACATGATTTTAAATGGTTTATATATTTATGGAATAAAATGTACTAGAAATGTTCTAGAATGACTAGAATCCCTAAAGTTCTGATGTCGGAATATTTTTTTTTGATTTATTATTACGTATTATGTATTATGTATTATGTATTATTATTATTATTATTATTATTATATTATTATTATTATTATTATTATTATTATTATTATTATTATTATATTATTATTATTATTATTATTATTATTATTATTATTATTATTATTATTATTATTATTATTATTATTATTATTATTATTATTATCATGCAAGATATTATTTAGATAAACTCTCATTCAATATAAGCAAATAAATAAATAGAGTATTAAATTCATCTTTAAAAAAGATGAACTCAAAATTACACTATGTGTAAACTACTTAAAAGAATGACAAAATAAAATAAAATAAAATAAATAAAAAATAAAGAAGGTACATCTCTGCTGCCCGATTTTCATAAAATTTTAAATGACTCGACAAAATCAAGCAAAAATTATTTATTCTAAATCTTAGTATTCTAAATAGTAGTTTTAGCTCTGTTATACGTAGATGGTCAGATTGAATGAAGACTATAGGTTTTGCGTACTTACATAATTACGAATGCACCTAAAAAAGTGGTACATACCTGTCAAAACATGAAAAAAAATCTGGGAACGTAATTTTTCATTGTGTTGGAAAATTACTGTTCAAAAGGTATGCCAAAGAACATTTTTAATGATCACAAGTTGGTGATGACTTTGTACAATCGAAAACTATAGTTATAATTTTTTAGTAGTAAAAAATAAATAAATACATAAATAAAACACGTAAAGTGATCATATGCAAAGTGATTATGAACTCTGTAGTTCAAATGAAAATAAATGAGTTACATGTAAATAAAAAATTAATATAGTAATTTGAACATGAACTATGAAAAACAGTCAATGTTATCAAGCTTTTTTTAAAGTTTAATTTAAAGAAATACGCAAGCTATTGTAAATATATGCATGTAAACGTTACTTTCTTTTAGATTTTTATTTACGGTTTTCACCTCATTTGATCTTTATTTAATAATAAGAATAAATAAAAAATTCGGAGGTATATTGTGAATTATTTATGTTATTTTCTAAACTAAGCATGAAAAGTTTCAGAACATCACTGATTCATTATCTTTTAAAATAGTACGGATAATAATCATCATGCAATAAGTAAAAAAGAACCTGTAAATAATATTTGGTTGCTATTGCTGTTTAAATTTTTTTAAGTGCAGCTATTTTTCTATGAATATGTATAGTTAAACAAAAAGATTTAGCAAAACAAAAAGAGTGTTTTGCAGCCAATTTAAAATTAACAAACAAACAAAAAATGAAAGCAGTTAATTTACTAGAAAGTTTTACAGTCATTATTTTTCCCAGAATAAATTCTAAAAATTTTATTGAACAGTGAACATAGATATACATTAAAGTTACTTTAAACTTGGTTTTCGTAAATCCATTAATCACAGCAATTTTTAGGTAAAAATTTTTGTATCCCGTTTACTAATTAACTAAATAAATTTTAGAGTTACTTAAATAATAGAAACAAGGTTACTATCTTCATAATTTGATTCTAAGTAAATTAAAAAAGAACACTGAATGTTTTATCACACAGTGTTTTGTAGCTAATTTACAAGGAAAAGATGTCAGCAGTTAAATTACTATAAAATTTTACAGTTATTATTTTTTCTGGAATACATTGTAAAAATTTCGTTGAGCAGTAAACTAAAACATAGATTAAAGTTACTTCAAACTTGGCTTTGGTAAATTAATAAATCACGGCAACATGCCTATTTTAGGTAAAAACTTTTGTATCTTGTTTACTAATTTACTACATAAAGGTTAGCGTTCTTAATCTCCATACTTTGATTCTAAGTAAAATAAAAAATAACACTGAATGTTTCATAACACAGAGTTTTACTTTCAGCTAAAAGATGTCTAGAATTATTCATAAACTTTTTATTTCTGTAACGAAAGAAATTAGAGAAATAAACATTTAATTTTGTTCCAAATGTGTCATAATATATGTAAAAGAAAAATAATTATAATTATAAATCACTTTAAGCTTTTTATTCAAGACAGAAAAATAAGTTTAGAATGCACATTATTGATGAAAAATCTAACACAATTTCCGATGTTTTTCTAGAGAAAATATGTCACCATTAATATCTCCCAGAATAATTTTGTTCTTAATGAATTCATACAAACAGTACATTTTTCTATGAAATATTTAACAGGATCTCACACTTTATGAATAAATGAGACAGGCTAACTGTTGAAGAATTTTCTTTAAAATATTCAGGGAAGGAATGCTACCACAAGAAAGGTAATTAAACATTATTCTTTTCCAGGATTGAATATAGCCATGTTTATGTTGCCTGAAAATACACTGATTAAATATGAATATATTACTGTTTATGTGCTAAGACGAAGGTAAAAATGGAATTCTCTGTATGCTCATGAATAATGTATAAATGTACAATTTATCGAGAACGAGATTCTTTAAAATCTAAGCTTATTGATATAAGGTGTGCAAGTAATATTTGAGGAAAATATTTTGCAGTGGGGTGTGTGAAGTATTTTCATGTTTCTAAGGAAGCAAGATCCATGTAAATGCAATTTTGAAATGCATGATTATATGGATAAATAAAGAGATGGACATGCCTTTACTAATAAAATTCTTACTTAATGACTAAGTAAATTAATTATCTATGTATAATAATCGAGTTACTAAACAACAGGAACTTAATTTCACATTTGTTCCTGAACTGTGCCTTCATTATTTTTTCTAGAGTAAATTGTAAAAATTTCTTTGAACAATGAATTAAATTATGGATTAAAGTTACTTAAAACTTGACTTTACTAAATTCATAAATCACATAAGCTAGCTTTTTTTAGATGAAAACTTTTGTATCCTGTTTAATAATTTACTGCATAAAGGTTAGAATTCTCAATTTCCATACGTTGATTCTATGTAAAATAAAAAATAACACTGAATGCTTTATCACAAAGTATTTTACCTTCAGCTAAAAAATTTCTAGAATTATTCATGAACCTTTTATTTCTGTATATACAAAATAAATTAGAAAAATAAACATTTAATTTTGTTTCAAAGGTGTCATAATATACGCACGAAAAAAAGTGATAATTATAAATCACATTAAGCTTTTTATTGAAGACGGAAATATAAGCTTGGAATGCACATTATTGATGAAAGATCTAACGCAATTTCTGATGTTTTTCTAGAAAACAATATGTCGCCATTAATATCTCCCAGAATAATTTTGGTCTTAATGAATTCATACAAACAGTACATTTTTCTATGAAATATTTAACAGGATCTCACTCTTTATGAATAAATGAGACAGGCTTACTCTTGAAGAATTTTCTTTAAAATATTCAAGGAAGGAATGCTACCACAAGAAAGGTAATTAAATATTATTCTTTTCCAGGAGTGAATATAGCCATGTTTATGTACCTGAATATACACTGATTAAATATGAATATATTACTGTTTATGTGCTAAGACGAAGGTAAAAATGGAATTCTCAGAATGCTCATGAATAATGTATAAATGTACAATTTATCGAGAACGAGATTCTATAAAATTTAAGCTTATTGATATAAGGTGTGCAAGTAATATTTGAGGAAATTATTTTGCAATATGGCGGGTAAAGTATTTTCATGATCGCATGGAAGCAAGATACATGTGAATGTAATTTTGAAAATGCATGTTTATATGGATAAATAAAGAGATGGACATGCCGTTTCTAATAAAAATTTTTCCTAGTGACTGATTACTTTAAATGAATTATCCATTTATAACTATCCAGTTGCTAAACAACAGAAATTTAATCTCAATTTTGTGCTTGAACCGTGCATGGTGATAAGTAGGTAAAAACTATTTATACGAAGAAAATAGCTGATACGCATGATATTTGTAATAAAATAACTTATGTATTGAATGAATTTTAAATTTTAATGTTAAAAAATGTATATTAATCACTGGAATAAAACGAGACTTTAATAAGAGATATTTGAAAATAAAAGATAATACGGATTAGAGTTATAGAAAGATGAAATATTTTTGTAATGTAAATGCACACACACACACTCAAAAAAAAAAAAAAACTTTGAATGTAAAAATATCATTACAAATAATTTAATAAAATAAATCGATTTATATGAAAAATACAAAACACAAGATAAATGTTCAGCTTTTATAACAGTATATCTGTACAATAAACAACATACCATTTTAATAAAGAATACATCTGAAAAACATTATTCACCAGACATAAAATATACCTATTGCGTGATTTAGAATTGGTAAAACTCCATTGCTTTCAAATAACATTACACCTTTTGTTCTGTCAAAACAAAAACATTCATTATTTGTTTCGAATACAGTATATTTTGAGAAAAATTGAATTTTGCAGGAAAATAAAAGATAAAAAATGGCAACATTATTTTTTCTTTATTTCGCAGACATATGATACTTTTTTAAGGCTATTCCCTTGTTTACAGTGAAATAGAATATTTTGCTCTCGACCTTTATCCAATCACGTGAAATATTTGATATTTCAGAAGTTTAAAGCCAAAAAAGCTTGAATTGTATTATTCTTTACGATCAAAGGGTGGTATTTCTATGTTGATTTCGTTGATAGCACATTTGGCAAAGAAAATATAGAGTGAATAGTGTTTAAAGTCACATAAAATAGAGCCTTTTTGTTTCATATAAATAGTTATAACCAAATAAAATGTTCCATATCAATAAAAATGTTTCTTTATGTATTTATGGTTATAAACTAAGTTGAAACATTTCAATGGGGTAGTTTAAAATTTAATACTATATGACTACCTAAAACGGTATCAGTGTGAATATTTATCTTTTGTACGCAGGCACACACATATAAATAAAGCTACCTATATTTGTTTTTATGGTTAGTTGCCTAAATCAATATTTATCCAATCACGTATAATATTTTGTAATTTTAAAGTTTAAATTAAAAACATGCTTGATTTGTATTGTTTCTGTGCGATTAAACAGATGTTTTCTTTTATTATATCATATTTGTGAAAGAAAACTAATATAAAATAGAGTTTTAAATTACATAAAATTGAGTCTTTTTGTTTCATGTATATACAGGGTCATACTTAGCAAGGATTCGTGGGATTTTATGTGTTTTAGTACCTTAAATTTCGCTAGTATAGTCGCTATATATATCTAAAAGCGTTTGTAATTACATAAATAAGTTGGGCCTATAGTAGACATCTGTTTTGTAAGCATATTACAAAATTTGCAAGCATATTTAAAAATACCCAACAGACTGGTAAGAACTTCAAAATATATAATCGTTCTAGAATTTTGTCGAATCATTTCAAATTATATAAAAATGGAATCATAATTTAAACAGTTTTCTTAAAAGTTTTCTTCATTCTATTAAATCCTATTATGTGTAACTAATTCAAAAATAGTTCATGATAAGTATTGACTTTAGGTTATTATGTCCTATTTAATTTGGAGTTATATTGTTTCCGTATTACTGTAGTGAATTATATAATCGTAATGAATTTTATAGTAATATATTTTTACATAAAAGTACAATAGCTATTACAACGAGATCTGAATATTTATCAAATTAGTTATTGTACCTTATTTGCCTCTTATGACGAGCAATTTTTGGCTCCTTTTAAATTGACTTTTGAAAGAACATTTTCTAATTTATTTTTGCATATACAAATTTATGTATACATGCGCATTCATTAATTCATTTTAGTTAATTCATCCACGATAAGAAAAGGAAAGCACTTTTTATGAATGCAGATTAATTGCAGAAGGAAAAAAAATGTGCCGTCTGCAAAAATGAAATTGTACGGATTCGGATGAAATGTTTATAACAGTTTTTATTTTTTTTGTCATTTCATTTCAGCGTATTATGAATGCTGCATTATTGGGAATATCTAAGTAAAGAAACCAAAGTGATATTACCAAATTTCTGCTAAACTAAATCTGATCATGACCTGATTTCTTACTTTTATTACTTTTTCTTTTATTCTCAACTTGTTCCGGCAACAAAGAGATTGTTAAGGGTTTTCTTGAAGCGATATTTTTTTATTTACATTATCACCTAACATGTACGAATGTAAGACATCGAAATTAATAATTAAAATAAACCAAATATTATATTCATTGTAGTAAGTGTTTAAATCTTTACTGCACCACTTGTCATATCTGATAATACCTAAAAAAAATATATTGTAATTTCACTTCAGCGTAAATGTCTAGGATTATAGACGTCTAGAATATAAAGACTACTGGAATGCCTAGTACTTTAACATAATAAAGACAACCCCCCTAAACTAATTTCTTTATTTTTTTCTGCGCTTACTTATCCATAAAATAGATAGGGAATAACTTGCATTTTTGACCAATATGACTCTATTAGTTTAATATTTGTAATATTCTTTGATGTCGATATGTCAAAAACTTAACATTGAACTATAAGCCATACATTTATATTTTTCATGTGTAATTTCAATTAAATTAAAATTATTTAATGAATACTGGTATCCTTACTACTTCAACATAAACCCTTCGATAAGCTGAGTAAATTAAGTATGATTTCAATATTCAGAGGTAAACACTCTAAATAATTTAATAATCTGTATTAATTCCAGCTATGTATTTAAAGCAAATAACTATTTGTACAAGTAAATTAGAATAATATTTAAATAACTTGAAGAAAGAGACTGTTTTCAAAATATCTGTTTTAATCCGTTCAGTGGAAATCAATGATAAGTCAAAATGGAACATTCCACGTTATGTATACACAGAAATGTAATTAGAATTTTCCTTTGTGGATTGTAAAAAAAGAAGGCATTATTTTTTTAAAGGCAAACAAAGATCTCGAAATAAAGACATTGAATATTTGTTTCAAAGTTGAAGATGCAATGCGATTTTTAATCTTTTGAATTCAGTTTGCGTATAAAATTTCACTAGGTAAGAGAAGAAATTTTATAAGTCTGTCAAAATAATAAAGAGACTTTCTTAATTTTTCTTAAAAAAAAAAAAAAAAAAAAAAAAAAAAAAAAAAACATTTTAGTGGTTAATGTTTTTTTATTATTAATAATAGAATATATTGTAACGTGTTACAAAGTTTATGAATTATATTTGAAATATGACCTATCATTTAATGGAATGCATTTTTTGTATAGTAATGTTTCGATTCGTTACATGTTAGAAAATACCCAGAACCCCCCCCCCCCCCTCCCCGATCTATTCTAGTATTTCATTGATAGAATTAGAGGATGGTAATCATTGAAAAAATTAATATAAATCAAATATTTTAATAATAGTAACTTTTCAAAGAAAATATTCAAATATTTTTCGAATTGAAATATATGTCTTACATATTTTTCATGTGTAATTACAACTAAATTAAAATTATCTAATGAGCATTTAGATGCTGTATTTTGACATAAATTCTTCGATACACAGAGTAAATTAAGCGTGATTTCAATATTCAGAGGTAAACACTCTAAATAATGTAATAACCTGTATTAATTTCAGCGATGTATTCAAAGCAAATACTTATTTGTACAAGTAAATTAGAATGATATTTAAATAACTTGGAGGAAAAGAGTGTTTTCAAAATACCCGTTTTAATCCGTTCAATGGAAATCAATGATAAGTCAAAATGGAACAGCCTACGTTACGTATACACAGAAATGCAATTAGAATTTTCCTTTGTGGTTTGTAAAAAAGAAGACTTTTCTTTTTTTAAATAAAAAGGCAAGCAAACATGTTGAAACAAAGGTACTGAATATTTGTTTCGAAGTCAAAAATGCAATGTGATTTTTAATCTTTTGAATTCAGTTTGCGTACAAAATTTCACGGGGTAGAGTTAACAGAAATATTTTTAAAGCTCTGCCGAAAGAATAAAGAAACTTTCTTCTTATTATTTTTTTAAGGAAAAAAAACCCTTTCGTGGTTATTTATTGTTATTATTATTATTATTATTATTATTATTATTATTATTATTATTATTATTATTATTATTATTATTATTAGAGTACCCTCAAACTTGTTGCAATGTTTCTGAATTACATTTAAAACACATCTTTCAAATTAAAGCATTTTTTGTGTATTATTGTTTCTATTGGTTATACACTGTTAAAAATTTTGTTCTAGTTTGAACCAAAAAAGTTTGTTTTTTGGTGCTCAATAGCTGCCACCATAAGATGGTGAAATCTCGTACCAAAATTCTGAGCTTCCTAGTTCAACCTCGTTCCAAGTATTGGAACTATGCTTCAGCAGGAGCTCCAAATTTTGGTTCAAGATTTCACCATCTTACGGTGGCAGACATTGAGCACCAAAAAACAAACTTTTTTGGTTCAAACTAGAACAAGATTTTTAACAGTGTATGTTAGTCAATATCGGCAACATTCAGACATGCCCCTCCGAACTCTAATTTTTGAGGTATCTACATTCTACCGATTTTTCATCAATATAATTATAATTTAAAAATTTCCTTTCACCACAGATTAAAAAAAAGAAAAAAAAACCCTTTCAATAGAATATAGAAATCTTCTATTTCAGAAATATTACTAGAAAAGATTAAATCATGAAAGTTGTTTTATTTATGTGTTTTTATTAGCTTGTGAGTTGAGCAGATTAAAGAGCATGTTATCCAACCAGAATATATTACACTAATTGATAAACTGATAGATAATTACATTATTTTTTTATAAGAATGACTTTATTTTACTAAGTAATAAGTATTGCATTACTAACATGTTTCATTCATATATATATTATTAATGTTATTTTGGATACATTGTATCAACTAATGATTAATTTATCCAATTATATTATATTATTCTAATTGAACAAATTGATAGATAATTAATTTATTACTTATAATAACTTTTGTATTTTATATGACTAAGAAAGTAAATATTAGCATCAAGATTTTTAAATCAGGATATAGCATATTAATCTCATTTCATTTTTTACGTTATATTGATTAATAATTATGTTATTGATGATTATGATGCACTACTGGATTATTTACGTGTAAACAGAAATATCGAAAAGTATTTTATTGATTATAAGAATATTTTTTTTTATTAGAGATCGACCAAATATTCGGTTTCGTTTTCGGCCGGATCGAAACTGTCCATATTCCGAAAATCTTACTTGTTCCATCGGAAATTTTCATCATTAGTCATCAGTGTTCTCGCAGACATTTGACCAACGTTAGTATTTTGGCTAATTAAAAATAAAAAACATTCGCCAAATGAAAAAAGTATTAGCCAAATAGATTCACCTTGTAACACTATAAAATATATCTTTAATCCTTTAATGTACCCGCTTTTTTTAATATGTTCTAAAATAACTTAAGTTTTTATAACTGCGGCAACGATTGTTATTAATCTAAATTCAACTATCCGCTTACAAATATATTAAAAATATATATGTTTTAAATATCTTGCGTAGCCAAGAAAAAAATATTCTAAAACCGATTTAACTCATTAACCTCTTCGCTACAGGCGATTATTACAGGGTCATTCCATGTCAATTCAACCAGACCTTGTAACCCGACCCCCAGGGATTTTGATGAAACTTTGTGTACACACTAATTCTATCATGAAATGATTCCATCAGAAATTTTTCCTTCCTAGAACTCATAGTTTGTGAGATATGGGGGGTCCAGTCCTTGGGGTTTTCTCAAATCGCACATTTCTGAGTCTGTATTTTGAGATTGCAGTTCCATCTTCAAAAAATTGTTTCTCTGGATCTAAAATATGAATCATCTTAAAAATTTCACTGCAAAAATATAAATCGATGCAGATTTTAATAAAAAAATATTTAAAAAATTTACTTGTAATATTTAGGATAAAAAAAATTAGCCAAAGTTGAGAGTTATGGTTATTTTTCCAAATTTTTGTGACTTGACAAAAAACGTTGTACACAAAAAGGCAAATTAAATTTCCAATTTCTTTTTGTTTTAAATAAAAGTTTACACTTTAGGCTTTCTATCTATGAAATAAAAAAGATGTGTTTCGCATGGCTTATGCAAAAATTTTGGGTACTTTCCAATTAGCCGGATGAGTGCTTTATTTTTATATATTACATATGCACACAAAAAAGCAAATGAAATTTCCCATTTCTTTTTGTTTTAAATAAAAGTTTACACTTTGGGCTTTCTATCTATGAAATAAAAATTATGTGTTTCGCATGGCTTATGCAAAAAACTTGGGTACTTTCCAATTAGCCAAATGAGTGCTTTATTTTTATATATTACATATGCACACAAAAAAGCAAATGAAATTTCCCATTTCTTTTTGTTTTAAATAAAAGTTTACACTTTGGGCTTTCTATCTATGAAATAAAAATGATGTCTTTCGCATGGCTTATACAAAAATTTTGGGTACTTTCCAATTAGCCGGATGCGTGTTTTATTTTTACATATGTACACATGTATAGATCTATATAAATGCAGATGTATTATACATGTACATATATATGTATATATACAGTATATTGATATATATATATATGTATAAAACTGGTGCCCGTCTAACCGAAAAGTACCAAATTTTGCCTTGTTTTGAGAATCTGCACCAATTAAGAGGAAAAAAATCTGACTAAGTTTAGCTGTGGTACTTAAATAATTACTGGAATTTCTATGAGTTATTGAATTTAATGTTATTTGATGCATGTTTTTTTTAATTTTCAAAGTAAAGTTTAGGCTTTGTTTTTTCTGATTAAAAAAAATCTGACTGTAATATGTTTCCCCATTAAATTTAGTGAATGGTCCATTTATTTCATTTAGTTATTTAATAATGGGCATGTTTTGACAATCTAAAGAATCTCTTACTTTTATTTTCAATAATTAAACTCAAAACAGATTTTTTTTGTACAGTATAAAATAGAAATTTCTTTCTTCCCATATTTCCATTCTTTTTTTCGAATGCTTATATATTAATTATTTGTGTTTAAAAAATGTTCATAACCTTGTATTTCCTTTCCTTCGTTAATTTTAATCAGTTTAAATATTTATATTGGCAAGTTTAAATATACAAATGTTTAACAGAACTTGAATTTGTTTCTTTAGTCTGAAATATTTAATTACACCTGCCTTGTATAAACACCTTCTGATAAAGGCAGGGTAATGCTCGTTAGTATGAAAGCAGATGTTTTGAAATCAAGTTAATCAAATTATTGCCATTCTGTTGTTTCTTATCATAGAAGAATGATTTAACTTTTACTGTGCTACAAAAAATACATTCTGATCGTTACATATTTTATAGTTTATGATATGTATAAATATTTTTTTTGCTTTATTGTTTTAATATGGAGCCTGATATTAAACCTTCTACTAGTCTTCAGGCTTGCAGTATTGTAATATTAACTGGTTTAGAATGTCACAAAACTAGCTATACAAATAACAGAGAAATAGACTACATTGATAATCTCTGTGATTCAGAAAAAGAACTTTTATTAGTTAGGACTATTGCATTAATAAAACAAAAATTAAGTGAAAACCATTTGATTAATATATGTGAGCATCACAGAATTTCGCTCTTAATGAAATATGAATTATATAAATGTGGAGATCCATTTAAGCGGCATAAAAAGCAAGTGAAAAAAGCAATTAGGGCAATTAATAGAGATTTATATACGGACGAAAAAGTAAACCAAAGTTGAAAGTCATGATTATTTTTCCAAAATTTTGTGACTTTATGAAAAAGTCTCTACATGAAAAGGAAAATGAAATTTCCAATTTGTTTTTGCATCAAATAACATTAAATTCAATAACTCATACAAACTCCAGTAATTATTTAAGTACCACAGCTAAACTTAGTCAGATTTTTTCCCCCTTAATTAGTGCAGATTTTCAAAACGAGGCAAAATTTGGTACTTTTCGGTTAGACGGGCACCAGTGTTATATATATCAATATACTGTCTATATACATACATATGTACATGTATAATACATCTGTATTTATATAGATGTATACATATGTGCATATGTAAAAATAAACAAGCATCCGGCTAATTGGAAAGTACCCAAAATTTTTGTATAAACCATGTGAAAGACATAATTTTTATTTCACAGATAGAAAGCCCAAAGTGTAAACTTTTATTTTAAACAAAAAGAAATTGGAAATTTCATTTGCTTTTTTGTGTGCATATGTAATATGTAAAAATAAAGCACTTATCCGGCTAATTGGAAAGTACCCAAAATTTTTGCATAAGCCATGCGAAAGACATCATTTTTATTTCATAGATAGAAAGCCCAAAGTATAAACGTTTATTTAAAACAAAAAGAAATGGGAAATTTCATTTGCTTTTTTGTGTGCATATGTAATATATAAAAATAAAGCACTCATCCGGGTAATTGGAAAGTACCCAAAATTTTTGCATAAGCCATGCGAAACACATCATTTTTATTCCATAGATAGAAAGCCCAAAGTAAAAACTTTTATTTAAAACAAAAAGAAATTGGAAATTTAATTTGCCTTTTTGTGTACAGCCTTTTTCGTGAAGTCACAAAAATTTGGAAAAATAACCATAATTCTCAACTTTGGCTGACTTTTTTTATCCTAAATATTAAAAGTAAATTTTTAAAATATTTTTTATTAAAATCTGCATCTTTTCACCTTTTTATAGTGATATTTTTAGGATGATTCATGTTTTAGATCCAGAGAAACAATTTTTTGAAGATGGAACTGCAATCTCAGAATACACACTCAGAAATGTGCGATTTGAGAAAAACCTAAGAATTGGACCCCCCATATCTCTCAAACTATGAGGTCTGGGAAGGAAAAATTTCTGATGGAATCATTTCATGATAGAATTAATGTACACACAAAGTTTCATCCAAATCCCTGGGGGTCGGGTTACAAATGGGGGAAAAATTGGTTGAATTGACGTGGAATGACCCTACAGTATTTTTAATTATTACTGAATTATTTCTTCATTCGTTTGACTTCAGAACTAGATTTTTGTTTTATTTTCATTAGCTCGAATCTTAGAATTCGAAACATAATATTCTTACATCAAAATTTCATTTATATTTGAGTATCATTAATAAAATGGGACAAAACTGATGTACCCATTTGGGTACTCAGGGACTGAAGAGGTTACAATGTTATGAAATAAAACTTCCTAAGTTAATTCAGAATTTTATGATGATACACCCAATGAGTCTGAAAAATCAAGTTGTTGCAGATCATTTTTATATATGAAGTACGTGGTATCTACTAAATTCATTGTTCTGCAACGAGAACTTAAGAAACTTTTAAATAATTTCCATTCTGACAGTACGGTGCAACTGAACATGATAAGCCACACACACACACACACAAAGAGAAAAAAAAGAAACAGAAAAGAAAGAAAAAGCAAAATTTGAACAGTAGCAATTTGGCGAAGCTAATCGCTTGTTTACTCGCCAAATAATGAATTTTGTCGCAATTTGGCGCAATGGCGAGCGAAGCGAGAACACTGTTAGTCATTGATTTGAGTTACATCATGACTGACTGAAGATGTAACAACAAATTATACAGCAATAAATTCATGTATGATTAAACTTTGAAGACAATTTCACGTGCTCATTAAAAGCTGCTGAATTAATGGTAATAGATATTTTTTAGCTTGAAACCACAGAATTGTTTTAAATTGTTTTGAGTGCAGTAAAGCGGAGTACTATAGAGAATTATAACAACATATTCTAGTACAACGGATGACAATTTTTAAGAAACATTAGAATATATAATTCGAAGTATCTATGCATAAAGGATTTTTTTAAATTAAATGAAACTCGTATAATTAGGAAATCATATTGTGTTTTTTTACTTAAGGGTGTATTCGAAAAAATGATTTTCCATTTTCAACAGCTCGAAAATTTTCGATGCATTTTCAGACTCATTTTTAAAATTAGAAACATGAAACTTGCCGGAAGGATTTTTGAAGTGACGTATAAGATGCCGTGGGATGTAATTTTTCGCTGAATTAATTAGAATTTGATTTATAAATAATTATTTTCTCAGTTTGATCGTTTTTTCATTCCCAGATCTCCAGGTTTAGAAATTTCTACTCATATTGGCAACTTTGCCACTATTTTTTGCAAAATTTTCTGCATTTTCCAAAGCATCGACAAACACGGCACATTATGGAGTTTCCAAATAAAAGATTTTGAAAGTTTGGTGTATTTAAGAGCAAAAATGAATTTAAAAATAAATCTGAAAATAAGCAGTTTTGATCGGAATACACCCTTAATCATATTTTGTTTTATATTAAAATATAAAGTTATGGTCAGAGGTACAGACACCCAACTTGAGCCAAACTTATAGTTACATGTATAATCTATTACACTGCCAACAAAAAAAATCTTGACACCTAAGCTAAAATCTCAATTTTCGAAGTTCTAATTTTTCAGTTTTAAATAGCAAAGGCGGGTGAAAGTTTCTATAAAGCGTTGGTTACGTGGAATAGTGGAACTCACATCTTAACATGATTTAGAATTCTCCTTCCTCCCCCCCCCCTTGTGTTTAGTTCTGGTAGCTGTTTGAAATAAGGGATTCCTTAAATTCGTTTCTCTACAAAACTAAAGTCTTCTGGTGGAAGTGATTGACGTAAAAAACTTTTTTGAACGTCAAAGCAATTTTTGAACACCCTCCTGCCTTGTCTTTATTAGAACAAAATGTTCCTGTAAGTCGTAAAGCCTTAGATTTATAAGTATCAGGATAAACTGCCCTCGTGCTAAAAAAAGATAAAGCCGGTTTGCCACATGGCAGAACATCAAAACAAAAATTCGGTTCAAAATGACCATGAAATACTTCACTTAGTTCTAATAATTTTTTAAAACATGATTAATTAATACTAACAGTTAATACTAACAATAACAGCCACAGAAAAAAAAGAAAAAAAAAAGAATCATTACTAAAAGACCGTGAGACGGTAGCCCAGGCAGGCAACCACCTCATCGAATTCATGGGTGAAAATGTAGGATTAGGGGGATCGGGATAAATCGTGATTTGCATATTAGAACACAGTCAGTCTTCCAACCGATATTTTGGTTTAAAACACCTAAAAACCGGATTTTACCGGTTATAGGTTTATCATTATGTTTTCCTACTCCCAATCTTCCATGTTTTCATACTTTTGGGTGCAAGAAACCACAATAGTAAATCTACTAGTCAACCGTTAAAAATCGGGCTTCTAGGTATTTCCACCAATATATAATTTGGTTGACCGATTGCATTTTATTAAGCGAATCGAGATTTATCTATCCTAGATTTTCATCCGTGAACTCGATGAGGTAATGTCTGTTCTGCCGCCTGCCGGTCTACAATGAATGTATCAATATTTATATTTTTTTCTTTTCTTATTGGTACTGTAATAACTATGTATATTTATGTGTGTATTAATTATTTAAAAAAACTGCCTATTTTCATTTTCCGCCGAATATAGAACGATTACCGAAATTGAATTTCGGTCTTGAAAATCTCTTTTGGTCGAAGGTTATTTTATATCGCATATCGTAATGAGAAATTTAATTAAATTCTATACTTTTAGCTTTCAAATACAACAAATTAGTATAATTAACTTATAATGCTAAATCAACAAAATAAAAGATTATCCCAGTACTCTCCTTATAAAATATTTTATCAAGTGATATTTGATAACATATTTAATTAGACAGATTTCCGAAGAAAATAACTTTGTTAAAATTTGATATCAAGCTTTCTAAAAGTTATAAATAGAATTCTTGTAGAATAAATATTTCAGTAATATTTAAAATGATTGTACAATTACAGTAACATTTCAGTTTGAACAATTTAGAAAATTAATAGTTATTTTAAATAATTGGAATTTAAATAAGCGTATAATTTTAACTAAATGTTTAGAGTTAATTAAGTTTTAATTTATTTAAGTGCCTATCCTGAGATTATATATTATATTTTCTGGGATTTCTATCATAATTATAGTAATGACTATGTCAACTTCCGAATAAAGTTTAACAGTTTGTTATTCAAGTCTTTTTTTTTTTTTTTTTAAGTCAATTTTCAAACTTTTATAAATATTTATTGATTCATAAGCTTGCGTTTTGAGAAGAAAATTTCACTTTTAAAATAATGAAAAATGTGTAAAAATAAAATTTTAATCATATATGATATATATTTTCAAAAATGATTACTATTTGCTTATTTTAAATATAAGTAGCGATTTACAAGGTAGCTGTAACATGTTTTTGTTAAAGGAATATACTTTTTACAATGATCAAGTTGTCTTTTTCTTTTAAAATTTATTCTTATTTCGATGTAGTTTTTAATATTTAATTTAAAATATATATTTATATTGTTAGATATACTACAGATAGCTAACAAAAATAGACTAATATATATATTTATACATATATGTATGTATATATATTTTCAAATAAATAAAAAATTCATGCATTAAAGAATTAAAATCCAATTTCTCAGAAAAATTTTAAGTCCTACAGATAATAATTCTGAACTAAATATAAAGTTATGTATATAAAGACCCTATTTATATAAAGACTATTTTAAGAGACAAAAAATCGATCTATATTGAACAATTTTAATAAATTGTATACAACTAAAACTTTATAAATACATCTTTAAATTAAATTATCTCACATAAATCCAATATTCTTTAATTTTTTACAATAATTAATACTTAATTACTATAATTACAATAATTACAATAATTACAATTTATTACAATAATTTTTTACAATAATTGTTTCATAAATTGCAAAAATTGTCTATTACATCGCTATTAACAATAAACATATAGTACGTAACTTATAAATGCGTTACACGAAATGATTTGTGTATAACGCATTGAGTATAGTAGTGTTTGATTTATTAATCAGTTTTCTCAGAAAGGTTTTAAATACTGAAAATAAGTGTTCTAATCACTTACAAACAAAGTTATTTATATAAAATCCCTGCTATTTTAAGATAAAAAAAACCACAAACATGCATTGTTTACTCTAAACTGCTTTAAAAAACTCTAAATTCACGCATTTTACACCGACCGCGGTTATTGCCCCTTACCAAAAACCCATTGCATCTGTAAATGTCTCGCCGGGATATGTTCGTAACAGAAGATTATGTTCTAAATCTAACACAGGTTCCTATACCGCAAGGTGTATTTATGGAAACGTACATTCACGAGTTTGATGCAGCTTGCAGTTCGGAGCCCCCTCGTGTCTTGAAGAAAATACCTGTACCCATGGGAGACGAAGGGCAGAAAAAAAATTCTAAATACTATTTCTGTCTTATTTACGACTAGCTTGAATCATTGCTGCATGATGAAATGCGATTTCTTTTTTTTATGATTCAGTACTTTTTCTGTGAAAAATGACAACAGATAAAAAAAGGAAAAAAGAAAAACTTGTGTTATGTATTTCATATGACTTTTGCAAAGACTTCACAGGAGTTGTGTTGTAAATTAATTCAAATTTCTGTTCTAGTTATTACTTTTCGGAAAGTAGATTAATATACGTAAGTTTTAAGCACTATTTTTTTCCAAATAAATTATTATTACGTATGTTTATATTTAGATTTTTATAACACGTGTTTAAAACATATTTTATATTTTTAAAACACAATAATTTGGAAACCAATTTTGTTCAAAAAAAAAAAAAAAAAAAAAAAATTTAATTGTGATTCAAGAAATTTAAAAAATATATTTACTTTTAAAAATATGATTTTTTTTTAAACTTAGATCAATTTTTTGTAATTTTTCATTTAAATATTTTTTATGCTATTTAAAAAATGCTATTATAATTTAAAAAAAAATGATACAATAATTAAAATTAAAGCTTAAACTTTTTAGGTTATTTAAATAAAAAAAAATATACAAATAATATTTTAAGTTATAACGGTTTTAAATTACCCCACTTTTTTGACAAATTTTATCATGCGATTTCGTTTACAAATAATAAGGTTAAGCAAACAAAAACACTCAAAATTTTAACTCAATATATAAAAAATAATTTCAAATGTATCCCGGACTCTTTTAAATATGCAAATTTATTGAAAAATATTTAAAATTCAACTATATACATAGAAAAAAAATCTAAAAATTAAAAAATAATGATTTATAACTGAGGAATTAGCGAAAATCTCTGTCTTCAATCTTTAAAGATGCTATCGAACATTGCCTTAAGAAATTACACTCAAAAGAACTCGCTTAATAATGTCTTTTAGTGAAGAAATGAAAAGCACTCCATCACAGTGTTGTATTTGAGATATTTCTCACATTTATAAACTCCGTTCTGACAGAATTTTATAAATCATCCTCACCACTCTATAAAAAATGTCTTCTTCATAATATGAATATGAAAAATGTAATTTGACGGGGAGAATTTTATTAGATGATAAGTTGTGGTTAGAAGTATGATGTCAAGAGTTAATAATAAAAAATGCTGCGAAAATTGCCCTCTTTTTAAAGTTTAATATTGATGACATTTTTAATTTAAATAAGTTCAACACCAATTTTTTTAAGCAACAGTGGCTCAGAACAAGATTTTAGGAGGAATTTAAAAGCTGTTTCCATGAGTTATATATTACTGCCTTGTAAAAACCCAAACTAATTGTAAGATTTTAAAATTATTTGTTAATTTATTTAAATTTATGACAGTATGAATATACAAGAAAGTTAAATATGAAAATAAAATAAATATAAAAATATGTAAATGTTAAAAGTGTCAATTCGTATAGGAAAATTTTACTAGTTGATAATTTATGGTAAGATTTATGAAGACTAGATTTAATAATGAAAGTTATTAGGAAAATTTTGAAGATTGTATTAGAGTATTTTATTATTATTGTTTTATTATTATTATTATTATTATTTTATTATTAGTATACTATATTTTAAATTAACAAGTATGATATTTCAAATTTAAAGAAAACATTTAAAGAAAAATATTTAAAATTATATAAATTTAAAAATTACATTATAAAAATTAAAAAATAATGATTTATAACTGAGGAATTAGCAAAATTCACTGACTTAAATCTGGAAAGATGCTATCGAATATTACCTTAAGAAATTACCCTCTAAAGAACTCTCCTAATAATGTATTTTAGTGAAGAAACGAAAAGCACTCCATCACAGTGTTATATTTGAGATATTTCTCACATTTATAAACTCCGTTCTGACAGAATTTTATAAATCATCATCATCACTATATAAAAATGTCTTCTTCATAATATGAATATGAAAAATGTAATTTGATAGGGAGAATTTTATTAGATGATAAGCTGTGGTAAGAAGTATGATTATTAATTTATCTAATGATTAATTAATAATAACAGTATTTAGACAATTTAATTAATAATAACAGTATTATAGATAATTAATAATAACAGGTTAATAATAACAGATGCAGCAAAAATTGTCCTCTTTTTAAAGTTTAATATTGACGTCATTTTTTATTTTAAATAAGTTTAACACCAATTTATTAAAGAACAGAGGCTCACATTTTAACGAACAAGATTTTAGGGGAAATTTAAAGCTGTTTGCATGAGCTATCGATTACTGCCACGTGAAAACACTAACTATTTGTAAGGTTTTAAAATTAATTCTTAATTTATCTAAATTTATGGCAGTATGAATATGTAAAAAATTTGTGTAGGGAAATAAGATGAATATAAAAATATATAAATTTGTGAAGATTTTATTAGATTATTATTATTATTATTATTATTATTATTATTATTATTATTATTATTATTATTATTATTTTATTAAACTTAAAATTAACAAGTATGATATTTCAAATTTAAAGAAAATTAGTGCCATTTTATTCATTTGATTATCAAATATTTTTTTTTTTTAAGCAAAAAATTTAGTTGACTTTAAAAGCTGCCATACAAAGCATTATTAAGAAGGTCTTCCGAATATAGTTTGTCAGGATTCTTCAAAATATAGAATTGTATTTTGAAGAGTTATAATACAATATATATTTGCATTTTGAAGAATTATTATAGTACATACACTTGAACATCAATTTTAGATGCAATTGATTATAAAAATTAATCTAATATAAATATTTCGACTAAATAATCCATATATAAAGACATATTACTCTTTACACGAACACCATATTCTAATTAAATATGAATATTTGCCAATCCATGTTACAGAAATCATGTTCGGTAAGTTACATACGATATGCGCACATCATGTCCATGTATCATATCTAAGTAGCACGGAGACCTAAACATGGCGACGAAATGACTGCAGTAGATCTCATTCTGTAATCATAGAAGTAGTAAGGTCGATAATCCCCGGTTGTAATTACCTCAATGTCATGTCTCTTAGCTGTGATGATCATAACCGGTTTAATCTGTCGCGTGTGAGATTCGGAGTAGAGAAATGCTTGGAAGAAAAGTTGCTTGATACATAGAAAAAAATAAAATAAGAGCAATTCGAAGATAGATTCAGTCATCTTCTTTTCTTCAAATGATGAATTGAGTTCTTATTTCAATTTATTTTTCAGGAAAGTATAGGCGATCAAGTGCGTGTTTTTTCTTCTCCTGTATCTTTTGGAATAAATCAATTCATCCTAATGGCAATTTAAAATTTAAACCCTTCGGGACCGGCGTCATCTACATGAATTTCATTCGGCTGCTACCATTTTTTTTTTTTTTTTTTTTTTTTGAAAAAAAGGTACCATTAATTATATAATTTTGAAAATGCTCTGATTAAGACCTCATTGATATACTTCATGTATTTTATACATTTATTATCTCTCAACCCTTTGTACCACCATGTTGCAGATTTGCAACATACGCAAAAGTCAATAGTACTTACAAGTAAGGTTTAAAACACGTCCTTTTTTTTTTTTTTTTTTTTGTTCTTCCTATTTCCTAACGCACCAATTTATATAAATTGATCATTGAATCTCAGAACAGACTATGATATTGGGTTAATTTCTCATACCAAAGTTTTGTTTATCATTTGACAAGTTTCAGGACGATATTACAAAAAATGACTTAGTAAATTTTGTGTTTTGTCAAAAAAAAAAAAAAAAAAAAAAAAAAAAAAAAAAAAAAAAGCTGGAGAAATCCGAAAGTAGATTTTTTAAGGTAATTTTGTATATTATGAGAATTATGTCAATTTTTGTGTATTAGACATACAAAAAATTTACTTTTTAGTCACTAATTATTTTAGTTTTCCGTTCTAAATTTTTGATTTATTTTTTATGTGATTAAAATAATGAATTCTAACATCAGAGTTGTTGAGAAAATGGTTAAATTATTTTTACACTCTTTTTTAACTTTTTATAGTTAATTTTTTAATTGTGGCTATCAGCCACATTTAAACATAATTTTTTAATGCCTCCCTAATGCCCTTGCAAAACGAAACATTTCTACACTGGATATTAAGCTACCAATCAGTTATGAAACACATTATTAGATTACATTGTTGTATTGTTCCATTGCTCGGATTAAATAAGTAAAATATTATTTGTCTTTCTTACTGGTGCAAAACCAGAAATTTTTGCAGCGCGTTTTAAAGGTATATATATGAATCCATGGCCTCGAATGGGTTAAACTTAATCTATAAATCTACAGAAAAAAATGTTGTGTAATGTTTTCAAGAAACAACAATACTTTTCAGAAAATACCTAATTACCTAACTTATGTAGATTTTTTCTTTTTTAATTTGAACGCAAGGATATAACTTTTGCTAATATGAATATTTAAATTTTGGTTGTTTTGTTTTTTATAAAAATACTATGTTTGTAGGTTAAATATGTGTAATTTTGCATTAATTATAACTGAATATGCATGCAAGTATCTTGGTGGCTTATTTGTGGCATTTTGGATTAACAACACCCATAAAAAAGAAGTATTAATGTCTTAACATAAAATAATCGCAAAAGAATGTTTCAAATAACTGCTGAGAATATGCACTGATAAACAAAACATTTATAATAACTTAAGAATTTTAAAAAATGAGTTTAATTTAAAAATAAATCGTATTTAATTTTTCGAATAACAAAATATTTAAAAATGTTAATGTTAAAGCATAATAAATCCAACTATGCATATAATAGATCATCATGTAACCATAGTAAATTTTTATTACTAAAAGAATTGACAAAGCATTAAATTTACAAAAATTTTATACTTCATAACATTTTTTTTAATCCATAAATTAACGAATACGTGTGACGCAAACTTATTAAAATTTATATGAGTTTAGGAGAGCATATTTTTTTTAAACATAAATTCCTAAAACAAAGCTCTGTCAAATTAAACTTTATAATTTTATAAGAAACACGATAGTAATTAAACAGGAATTAAACACCAATTAAAATTCATAAATAATCCTTGAAGGGAAAAATGTTTAATTGGGTGACATATATGCAAATCTCCCCGGTTTTTCCAAAAAAAGAACTTCAGGGAAGAAATTTTCTTTTAACTTTGAAAATTCTGATTACAAAATCTTCAAGATATGATCGATATTCAAAAGCTGGATTCTATTTTTTTATTTTTATTTTTATTTTCATTTTATTTTTTTATTCATTCTATCTTAGTCAGCTTGAAAAATTCTGGTATTTCAAAACTCAGCGTAAGAAAAAGGGCCTTAATACATTGGCGTTCGAGCTTCATTAATATTCCTAAAAGATTTTGCGACGCACAAAACCATTTCTTTTTCAGGGGCGGATTCTTCTCCCTTCTTCAGCCGAGCATTGATGGCCAGAAATTGCTTAAACAAATCACATTTTCTGAAATTCACTGCCACCAGCAGACATCTCCAAAATTTTCGTGGGGAAAAATAATCTCGACGAATATTTTATGAGAAAAATTTTAGTTGTTTTTTAAGAAAAAAAAAAAAAAAGAAATCGGGAGAGAGCAAACCAGGACGAAGTTAATAAACCTTACTGCATTCAGCTTTATTCCCCTATGCACGGTTTTTGACATGTTTGCACAGTTTATTAGTGGAGAAAAAAGAAAGAAAGAAACAGACTAACCAAGCATAGCGAAATGCATCTTCATCAAAGAAATAATATGGTATTGCCAACCAAATTAGAGGAAATTTTAAAGGAATGAAAGTTGTAGTGCTTTAGTCGTCTGTCAAAGATTCGTTTGAGAGAGAAGGATGAGGTGGTGTGGGGGGGGGGGCGGAGAATGCACATGTACTAGGAGAATTTTCATTCAGATAATTTTCCGTTTACAGTTCATTTTTATTTTTTTCTAATTAATAAATTATGTTACAGTTTTGGTAACATTAGTAATAAAGACAAATTCTGAAATTAATTTTTCGTAATTTGAAAATGCAAATTTTTGAACAACCCATAAATTGGCTAAAAATTTTAAGTTGTAGCATTTCATGAAGCTGGAATTAATTTTAATTTTCAGCACAATTCGAATCGTTATAAAACTAATGTGTTACATTTAAATTTAACTGCAATTTCAATGTAAATAATGTTTAGTGATGGTCAATATTAGTTATGGCCAGTTTGGTGATAGCTAGTTGAGGCCCATTGATGGTCAGAAATTGCTTAAGAATCGCATTTTCTGAAATTCATTGCCACCAGCAGACATCTAAAAAAAATCTCGACGAATATTTTATGAGAAAATTTTAGTTGTTTTTTAAGAAAAATAAAAAAAATTAAATCGGAGGGAGAAAACCAGGACGAAGTTAATAAATCTTACTGCATTCAGCTTTATTCCCCTATGCACGTTTTTTTTTTTTTTTTTTTTTTTTTTTTTTTTCTTTTGACATATTTGCACAGTTTATTAGCGGAGAAAAAAAAGGAAACAGACTAACCAGGCGTAGCGAAATGCATCTTCATCAAAGGAATAATATGGTTTTGCCAACCATATTAGAGGAAATTTTAAAGGAATGAAAGTTGTAGTGCTTTAGTCGTCTGTCAAAGATGCGTTTGGGGTTGAAGGAGGAGAGTCGACATATAACTAGGAAGATTTCAAATCGATAATTTTTTGTCTACAACTTTTTCTCTCTTTTTTTTAATGAATAAAATCTCTTATAGCTTAGGTAACATTAATGATAATTTTTAAAAAATCTGCGTAATTGGAAAATATTAATCGTTTAACAGACACAAAATGATTAAACATTTTAAGTTGTAGCGTTCCATGAAATAATGCTTCCATTAATTTCATTTTTTCACTAACAGAATAAAATTTTTGATAAAACAAATAGCACAGTTCGAATCGTTATAAGAATTATGTGTTATATTTGGATATAACTGCATTTCAATGTAAATATTGTTTAGTGAAATATAACAATGAGCAAAAAATGACAATTAAAATTATAAACATGTTTTTGTTGTTGTTGATGTTGCTGCTTTCTACGAAATTACAAAGGTAAATAAAATGTGAAATCCCTAAAAGCAATGGTTATATCTTTGTTCAACATTCGGCTAATTTTACGCTAATATTAACAAGACATATTTAGCTAAAATAAAGCCAATAAAACCGGTTCTAGTGTAATATATTGACATTTCATTGTAATAGTTCCAATATAAAGTCAATAATTATACAATGTGGGCTGCATTAAAAATATTTTCAATGTAATCAGATCATCAGTTTCTAATGTAGCATCAATGTTGTCTCAATATTGGTTTGACTGGCTTATATTGGCTAAATATTCCATTTACAATTTTATCATGATATTGGCATAATATTTGACCGGATATTAGCTGAAGACAGAGCTTGTATTGGCTTACTAGTATGAAAGAATATATATCAACAAAATATCATTCTAAATTCGAATTACTGCTTAAATCTTTAAACCCATATACATTTGTCAAAAGTTTAATTTTTAATTGTCATATCACAAAGCTATTTTGTTGAGAACTTTGATATTTTTATTCATGAAAACGCAATTATTTTATTCTTCCATTTTGCATCAAATTTTCGTTGAAATAGCAGATTTTGTATTGATTTTCATTCATTGCGATGAATAATCTCTTGTTAAGAAGCCATAGAATACAATTGAGGGAAAAAATCATTTACAAGTGAAGCTTTAAAATAGAGTACTGCCATCATTTCATTTACTCTGAATGAATTACGAAAGAGCTACTAAATAGTTCATACTCCTTCCATTGAATGTATTATGTTTCATTGAAATCATTACATCCAAAAAATTCATCAATATATTTGCAATTTCGAAAATAACAACACAAAAATCTACTCTTTTTAAAATTTTATAATGTTAATTGAAAAGTGTTAAAAATTTGGATTATCTGGTCGTCCTCCTGTTATGTCCTCCCGTAAATATGCTCGGATTGTTATGTCTCTAAATCTACATATGCTATAGAGGTTTCCCAAAGCATATCCAGTTTTCAAAATGCAGTATGTAGTATTTATCCTTCGTTTATAGCGACACTCAAAAGATTTCAGTAGCGTTGTGGCTTTTGGAAAAATATCGATTGCGGTGTATTTTAATGATGTTACACACTATTTCAAACTAACTGAAGTTATTATACATCACTGAAACACATTACAAGATGTTTAAAATATAATATTCTGCACATAGCTATTCACAGGCGCATAAAATAATTTGATATTTTTGCTATGCACAGTATTGGCTATGAATAATAACGGTAGAAATGGGTTTTTGCTTGTGGTATAATTTAATTTGCAATACAAGTAATGTTCAATTATTAAATTTTAAAAAATCCGGTGCGTGTTATTTAAATATTCTTAAACCAACAACTTTATACACAAATATAATAATGTTGGAATAACATTCATTCAATACTTTAAAATGACTGTTTTAAGCCAAATGTAAAAGAGCAATTCTTCAAGAAAGAAATGTGCATAGAAATAAAGATGCTCTACTAAACCTAAAACAAGCCAGTCACGTGGGGGACTTGGTATATCTGCACCCAATGCACGGTTGTATGCTTGAATAATTGATCAAAAGATCGTAAATTTAGAAAGACGGGGGATGACGCGAATTCGTATTCTCCCCCTGTGGAAACGAAATTCTCTGATAGAAAGTAAAAATGTAAAAAAGGGAGCGAGAAGCATAAACCTCTCCTTTCTTTTTCAGTAGGTTTACTTCCAGCATCTTAATTCAGAAGATTTAAGTGAAAAACAAAATAAAATATATTTTATATTACGCAGTATCTTCTTGTTTGGAAAATTCGAATGAAATGGATTGTGGTTTGGGGGAATGTTGTTACAGTTGAATAAAATTAGTGTCAGCTCCATTTGGCTCTAATACAAGACTAGGAACAATAATACAGGAATTCCTTTTTTTAAGCAATAAGGGGAAATCTTATTGATTTTCTTTTGAAATATTGAGTTAAAGTAAATAAATAAATAAATAACGATAATGTTGAAAAAAATAGTTGGTTAACTTTTTTGGTTAGTTTTAATTAAGTAAAATATAAATTTAAATTTTTACGTTACATTTTAAAAAGAAAAGCAAAATAAAATATATTTTTCTCTACTCAATATCTTCGTGTTTGGTAAATGCGAATAAAATGGATTGTGGTTTTGGAAATGTTGTTACAATTGAATAGTGTCAGCTCCATTTGGCTCTAATACAAGATTAGGTATAATAAAAGTGGAACTCCTTTATGAAGCAATATTGATTTTCTTTTTAAATCTGAAGTTGAACAAAAAGGGAAACATGATGTTGAAATAGTAGTTGATTAAATTTTTAGGTTTTAGGTACGTTTGTAAATATATAAATACGTAGCACGTATAGTTGATAGTGTTCTCTGATAGACAGTAAAATGTAACAAGTTGGAAATTGCACGTGAACGTAGCAAATGAGGTGCGTTCGTACGATAACGAAGTTTTAAAAATATTCAAATCTTGCTGATATAGTAGAGCGTACTCCGGATACAGTATAGTAGTCGAAATCTTTTCAAAAGCAAAATAAAATACATTTTATGTTAAGCAATATATTCTTGTTTGGAAAATGCGAATGAAATGGATTGTGGTTTGGGGAATGTTGTTACAGTTGAATAAAATTAGTGTCAGCTCCATTTGGCTCTAATGCAAGGTTAGGAATAATAATAGTAGAACTCCTTTTTTAAGAATTATTGATTTTCTTTTGAAATCTAGAATTAAAATAAATGAAGGTAGCAAGATGTTTAAAAATTAGATGGTTACAATTTTATGTTTTAAATATGTTTTTAAACATATGAATACGTAGCACCTAGCGTTGACGATGATCTCTTCTAGAAAGTAAAATGTGAAAAGGAAGCGAGAAACGTAAACCTCTACTTTCTATCTAAGTGAAAATCAAAATAAAATATATTATAAATTACGCAGTATCTTTTTGTTTGGAAAATGCGAATGAAATGGATTGCGGTTTTGGGAAATATTATTATAGTTGAATAAAATTTCTGTCAACTCCATTTGGCTCTAAGACAAGTCTAGAAATAATAATAGTGGAACTTCTTTTTTAAGAATTATTGATTTTATTTTGAAATCTAAAATTAAAATTAAAGCACATCCTAATCCTGACAACATATCTATGGTATCAACTGCTTGAACAAAAAGTATGTTTTGAAGTCTTCCATGTGACCACGGGGAATCACATATAAAATTTATAAAGTATGTAAACAAAAGATTGAGCTTCCTTTTAACTTCTGCGTAATTCTTATAGATAATTTCCTTTCGATTAAGCAGCTATATCTGTTTGTAATCGCTATATTAATTTTAAATTACCCTGTATATATATACATTCTTCATTTGGTAAAATCAAATGAAGAATGTAAAATCAATTTTTTTTTTTTTTTTTTTTTAGTATTTGCAGTCATAAATTAAATGAGACGTAAAATAAAATACATTTTATATTGTGGAACATCTTTTTCTTAGCAAAATAATAATGAGATACATTGTGGTTTGGGGAATGTGGTTACAGATGGATAAAATTAGAATGAGATCTATTTGGCTCTAATACAATATTTGGAATAATAATAATAATGGAACTTATAATGCATTTTTGTTTCAAATTTTAAATAAAAGAAGATATTGACTACAAAATGGGACCGATAAACTTTTAAATATGCATTTGTAAAATCAAATGTTAAACAGGTAATATATATTTGTTTTATCCGGCAAATCTATTTCAAGGAAAACCGATAAAATTACTGCATATTTTGTGTACAAAAAATTTTTATTTTATATATTTTTTAAAGATAAACAAAAAGGGAACTGGAAATATTTTTTAAACACATTAGTAATTGAAAACGGGTAAAGTATATGTTGACTAAAGTGCTTGTATCACAAAGAAATTTCAACTACCTTTTACTTGTTGTATTTATATAAATTTATGTGGTTAAAATATTACAAAAAATAGAAAAATGCTTTCACAAAGAATTTTTATATAAAAAAAAAATTACTTTCAAAATACGATTTAGCTAAATTATATAAATTTATGACATTTAGAATATTATTTAAATGTTATTTTTTATTTTAACAACAACAATCATTTTAAATATAGTTTGTATTTTAAAAAAAAATAAATAAATAAATAAACCAAGTGAAATTGAAAGCGCAATGAATTGAGTTTTTTCTAAAATTTATTGATATTAGGATATATTTTCTACTTCTTTCTGTATGTTTTTTTTAATACACAGTTTTGTTTGCATGTGACAGTCAAATGTGGTTATTCAATTTTCACTCACTTTTTGTTGACTCAGATAATTGAAATGTGAAATATATAAATATTCCTGATTGAAATACAGGAATTTAAATTGATTTTTTGTATTTCAATCTCTAATTGGGGAAAGGAGTCCGTTTTTTATGACTGGGAATGTGATTTACATAATAGTTATTCCATTATAGTTTGATTTAGTATGGAGAAATCAATATTAGCTTCAACAATCAGTATTTGTTGAAATGTCATAATGACAGATTTACAACATGAACACCAAATTTTTTTTCAACTTAGTGTTATATAGATTAATTTGGCGGACAGAAATAAGTTATTATAAATAAAGCCAACTTGGCGATAGCTGTCTAATTTGGCGAAATTCCCATTTAATTCCCGTAGGCTAATTCGCAAACACTCAACGTCCCAGCGCGCTTCACGCCAACCTCTGTAGCCAAGCGCTTTCGGGAGAAAATGAAAATGTGCGTGCAAATCTGAGGTTCTAAAGTAAGTCTGAAAAAAAAAACACAAACCAAGTTTGTAAATATTTTTGAATTACGTTGATCTATCTTGATTAACGATGCGGCTTATTGTTTCAACTATTATACCTTCCTAACGCTAAAAACATGCATTTTAAATTGTCCAGCGTCATCCTAGCTTTTTAACGGTAATCCTATTGTAACAGCATGAGTATTCAACTAGTGTCAATAGCACAACTTGTGTAGACTGAAATAATCTGCTACAGAAAAAAAAGATATCTTTGATTTCTGTAAGCGTAACTAAAATATTCATATAAAGTGAATATAAATATTCGCAATGCAAATTTCAAACTACGATACTAGCAGTATTCATGTATGCACGTCGAAGTTCAATTTTTCGCCAAAGCCCTTGGCTAGAGGGGTTGACGTCAAGCGCACTGGGACGTTGAGTGTTTGCGAATTTGCTTCCCGTAGTCTTGCATAACCGTGCTCACCGCAGTTTAATTTAAACTCCGCCCATTTAAGATTTCTTTCGAGACTTTTGTTCTCTGTATTCCATAAAAAAAAAAAAAAAAAAAAAAAAAAAACATATACATATATTGTCTTCATTTTTGTGAACTAAAGAAAAAATCTATATTTATATTTATGTCTATTTAACTTAATCTTCAACATACATATTTTTATTTCTTTTCTATGCATAGAGCTTTTAAGCAGTATGGAATATATCTCTGCTTTCCTCCAATACTTCTTTTATTGTACTACATACAAATAACTTTAATCCTTAGGGATGTTTTTATAATTCCCATTCTGAAAAATTAAATAAGAAATTAGAAATGCATAACTTAAAAAAGAATAAAATTTACTGCGCATTTCGCACGTCGATTTTTTAATTGTCAAATGACAACCGCACAGTTAGGAGAGTACAAATGTGCAAACTCTTTTATTCTGTGATTTTAAAAAAGGTATTATATTCATTTTTTCACACTATATTTGAACACGAAGTCTGTTTTCACTCTGATCTAGAGAAACCTATATATATATATATATATATATACCGGGTGTCCCAAAAATGACTGATGGATTTTAAAATTCAATAATTTTCAAACTGTGATAGCTGTTTAAAAAATGTTTGCAGCCGGGTTATTATAATGTCAGGAGTTTTTTTTACCGTAATTTTTTATTTTAGTTCTCATATCAAACAATAGGTGGTGCCGACGGCGATTGAAGGCCAGGTGATCAGCCTGTTTGCAAGTTATTGAATTTTAAAATCCATCAGTCATTTTTGGGACACCCGGTATATATAAAAGTGGTTTCAATAATGTATTTTATGTAACTTGAAAAAAAAGTAAGAGATAGGAATCATTTATGTTCTGAACTAGCAAGAAACAAAACATCTTTTCTCAATTTCGCATTAAATCTTTTAATTCTTTATTTAGTGGATTTAACGTTTGACAATTAAAAATTTGACATTCATATTTATTACAATTGACAATTAAAACTGCACGGTTGTCATTTGATATTTAAAAAATCAACGTGGAAAATATGTTGTATGTTATTCTTCTTTATTCTTCTATTATTCATATCTAATTTCTTATCTAATTTTTCAGAATGGGGAATTGTGAAAAGATTTCTAAGGATTAAAGTTTTTTGTTTGTAAAATAAAAGAAGCATTGGAGAATACAGAGATGTACTTCACAGTGTTGCAAAGTGCCATCCATACAAAAGAAATAAACATGCTTATGTTAGAAGAGCGTAAATGTGCAAACACTTTTATTCTGTACTCTTAAAAAAGGCATTATATTCAATTCTTCACACTATATCTGAACACGAAGTCCGACTACACTCAGATCTAAAGAAACCTTTATAAAAAAGTGGTTTCAATAATGTATTTATGTAACTTGAAAAAAAAAAAAGTAGAGATAAGAATCATTTATGTTCTGAACTAGAAAGAAACAAAACACCTATTCACAAAAACGTATTAAATCGCTGAATGCCTTATTTAGAGGATTAAACATCTGTCATTTTAAACAAAGATGATATTCACTGCGTTTTTATCCCCGCGCAGAATCATTGCACTTTTACACGCTGGTAAAAGACGGTATGCGGTAAAAGAGATTTTATTTTGGAACGCTACCTGTACTTGTCATCAGGCAGACAACTTAGAAAGACAGACATGAATTACGCGACAGGGAAAAATAATCCTAGAAAAGAACTTAAAGCTCTGGAAGTATGTGAAGGTATTTTTTAGATTTTTGTATACAATGGAAAGTTGAAACAGTTGTTTCTAAAAATACAAAAACGAGAGGTAAGAAATCGAGCATTTTTGTTGAAGAGACAGAAGAATTTTTACGAACCATGAAAAAAATGGCATTTTTCACTGCATGGAAGCTTATTATCATTAGCATTCCTGTTTTTGAAAAGTCATAAATCAAATGAGGTAAAATCACAACTATAATAATAAAACTGACGCCAAAAGTCAAAATTATAATTTTAGAATTTGAAAAATCCTTGAGATATATATTGTAGAAGGGAAAAAGTGTCATTTTTACAATTTTCTTTAATCATTTGTTTTGACGTAAAAATGGCTTTTGTATTGGTAGTGATCCAGGAAATGTTAGTCACGGAAATAAAATACGAGGGGGAAATTAAAGAAGCGATGAAAGAAGGCAGAATAAGACATAAAGTAAAATAACTGAAAAGAAAAAAAATATCATTGTGATTTCAAGCGTACATGTAATGTTACAATATTCTGGATGGATCTCAAACTTTGCAAAATTGTAGATAGATGCATTTAGTAAAATTTATATCGGTGAATAATTTTTATAAACAGTTACTTCTTTAACGTGGAGTAACGGCTTTTCATTCGGGGATCTAAAGACCGTTAATTCTTGACAAGGTCGTTAAGCCATTTTTCACTGCAAGGAAGCTCATTATCATTAGAATTCCTGTTTGCGAAAAGTCAGAAATCAATTTGGAGTGATATAAGATCGCAACTACAATAATAGAGGTAACGTCAAAGATGAAAATTACATCTTTTGAACTTGAACAATCATTCAATAATTTTACAGTCGAAGAAAAGCTACTTTTTTTGCCTCTTTAATTAATTGCTTTGAAGTAAAAATTACCAACTTGTTGGTAGTGAGCTAGAAAAATATCTGTCATAGACATAAAATACGTGGTGAAAATTCGCGAAACGCTAAAAATAATAGACGGTGAAATGGCAGAATTTTTCCAAACGACATTTTTTCAGGTGAGAGCAGAATTTTTCCAAACACAAAATATGCCATTAATCACTACATGAAAGCTCATTATCGTTAACATTTCTGTTAGTGAAAAGTCAAAAATTAATTTTAAGTGAGGTAAAATCACAAATAAAGCAACAAAAAGTGACGTCAAAAATCAAAATTATACCTATTGAATGACATAAAACATTGAGTAATTTTATTTTTATTTTTTTAAAGTTCTGTCTTTTTTTTTTTTTTTTTTTTTTTTTTTTTTACATTTTTTAAACACTTTTTTCGAAGTGAAAAATGCTTACATGCTGGTAGTGAGCCAGAAAAAGTGTTCGTCAAGGAAATAAAATACGACGTGGAAAATTAACGAAAAATTGAAAGAAGACAGAATGAGACCGAAAGTGAAATAATTGGCGGGAGAAAATCTAATTGGGGCTTCAAGCATAGATGCAATGCTATAATTTTCTGAATGAGAGATTCCTAGATGAAATTCCAAAATTGTTTGTCCCAAAGCATTGACTGTTGAAGATTGTTGCTTTGTCCCAAAGTTTGTTTTTGTTATTGTTATTGATAACACGAACACGAAGATATTTTTCCAAATCAAAAAAAAAAAAAAAAAAAAAAAAAAAAAAAAAATACTGCATGGAAGCTTATTTTCATTAGCATACCTGTGTATAAAGAGTCAGAAATCAGTTTTAAATAAAGTAAAATGAGGATTAACGTTACAAATGTGACGTCGAGAATAAAAATTATATGTATTGAATGCGAAAAACTCTTGAGCAATTTTGTTGTGGGTAAAGAGTTTGTTTCTTGCACATTTTTTAAACAATTGTTTTGAAGTGAAAGTTGCTTACGTCTTGGTAGTGAGCCAAAAAATGTTCGTCACGGAAATAAAATACGACTTGGAAATTAATGAAACGTTAAAAGAAGACAGAAGAAGACAGAAAGTGAAATAATTGGCCAGAGAAAATCTAATTGTGGTTTCAAGCATAGACGTAAAGGTACATTTTTTGAATGAGAACTTCAAGGATTGACTCCCGAAATTAATATAATTGTAGATAAATTTCTTTACTGAAATTTCTATCGATGAATAATTTTTATACACCGTTACTTCTTTACAAAGAATAATTATATGTTATCTGCCAAGATTGCTATAGACTTCAGGTATATATGTATTATTATTAGCGATTATATTCAAGACGTGAGTAATGTAACTCAGTTTACTCAAATAGAGAGAAAATGTTCGAACTAGGGACCGAATATGGATATTTTGGTTCGGCATGCCAATGCTTTATCTATTAAGTTATCTGGGCTCTACATTTTGATATAATTCATTCTTATTTGTTGTATACGGCTGCGAACTGCAGCACTAGCTTCATTCATCTTAGCTATATCTACCGTATTTACATGATGAAGGATATAATTTACCTGATGAAGAACAGAATTTACATGATAATAAAATTCTATGGAATAAATATTTAAAAATGTTAGAGCAATATGCTTTTTTTTTGGGGGGGGGGGCTTTATAAAAGATTGTGTCTACATTCCGCCGCTACCTAACGATTTTCTAGAGTTGACACATAAAATTAAAGAAGTTAATGTTTACATTACTACGGACTTGTTAACCGAAGTTTGGGAAGGCTTGGACTTTATGTCTGATGTGTACTGTAAAATTAAGGTGCAAATATTAAACATTTATTTTAAAAAGCATGTTAGTTTACCTTCACTTTGATGTATAATTTGTCGCAAATAGTCTAAAGTAAACCATTATATTATGCCACTAAGCCTAGGAATTTCTTTTATCAGTACCGTGTAAATTGATTTATTTCTTAATATCATCATCTACTACAGAAAATAACTGGCGAAATATGTAAGTAGCACGACTGTTTTTTGTCCTTTCAAAATTTACAAAAATAAGGACTTTGCGTGTTTAAAAAGATCATGTTTGAACTGATTAAAAAAAATACATTATTATTATTATTTAAACATTAATTTTTGCACTAGACTAATTTTCCATTCAAAGGATTTCAGTGACAATCTAAATACGATTATAAAATTTGTTTTTAAGAAACATGTGCAACAGCAAAATACTACGCGAAATGAAATACTACTACATGTAACTCATCAAAGAGCATAGGGAATTTTTATAACAAATATTTTAATCAAAGAATTCCACCTGCAATATCCGTATAAAGCTGTCAAAGTGAAAAATATTATTTCAAGAACTTTTCATGAGACGGTTAATTAAATATGTCACCTTTTAGAACTGAATAAAATTTGCGAAAAGAGTTCAGAAGTGTATCAAATAATTTCTTTTCCAGTTTAAATATTTTCAATTCAAAACTATTTTAGAAGCATGTTTGAAAATAAGGCATTTTTAAATTTAATCTAGTACATACATTTTTATATTGTATTATATTTAACTATGTTAATCAAAAGTTTTTATTTATTTATTTTATTTTATTTTATATTGTTCAATGATTGATGATAGGGTATTTGCATAGCTGATGTAATCAAAGCAGTTGAACTAAAGATTTTTGGGTTTTTTTTAAATATTATTTCTTTTTAAATTAAAAAAATAAATAAATTAGGAAACAATCAGAAATACATGAAAACTGTTTAATAAATAAAAAATGGCAACATATTTTACAAGATGTTTTGCGATAGATGAAATTGTGTAGTTCAAAGTGTAAAACATAAATGGAAATAAAATTTATCACATTTATTGACAATTATTTTAAGATTTTGAAAATAAATTCAACATTTATATGCAATAAAAAAAGGCTAAAAAATACTCGTAAACATAAATTTTTTACTTTAAATTATATTTCAAGGGTTCAAGTTATTTATAATTCAAGGTGTAATAAAAAAATGGAAATAAAATGTGTCACTTTAATGACAATTATATCAAGATTTGAAAATAGATCCAACATATATATGCAATTAAAAAAAGGCTAAAAAGTATGCGTAAAGATAAATTTATTATCTTAAATTACATTTCAATGATTAGAGATATTTGTAGTTCAAAGTGTAACAAATAAATGGAAATAAAATGTATCATTTTTAATGACAATTATTTTAAGATTTAGAAACAAATTAAACATATAAAAGTAATAACAAAAGCTAAAAAGTACTAGTATTGCTAAATTTATTACTTAAATTATTATTTTAAATGATCTTACGGTTGTAGATATCAGTGTTTAAGATCAGAGATATTATAGGGGAAAAAATATTAATTAAACATGAAACTTTTTAAAACTGAATTAAATGTATTTAAAAAGATCTCAGAAAGTCGGCTATTTTTTTCAAGTGTGTCAACTTTCTTTTTCTTTTCTAGAATAAATATTTTCAATTCAAAAATACTTTAGAAACGTTTGAAAAGCTGGTTTTTTTAAATTTTCTCTAGTGTATAAATTTTTATAGCATATATTATATTTAACTATGATGTTATGGCTGTTTTTTGTATTAAGATATGATTGATGAAGCTGAATTCACATAGTTCATGTAAACAAAATGGTTGATCAATGGTAGAATTTCTTGTGTAATTCCTATTCAATCTGCCTTCTTTTGAAATCCGTAAAGGATTTCTTTTCTGATAGACATCCAAAAAAAATATATAAAAGACTTTAGATAAATATAAAACATTTAAATAAATAAGTATAGAAAATATGAGAATTTATATTCGTAATCTTTTTAAAGATCCGTTCTATTTATAAAGGACAAAATGTTTTGCACATGACATTCACATAAATATCTGTATTTATTATTTATAAGCTGTTAGAATATAAACTATTCATAAAAAATTATAAAAAAGTAGATTTTCATATTCGCATTTTTGTTTTAATTTGAAGCTATAGCCACATACTATGTAAAATAGCTGTCATTACATGGGATTATTCTTCAATAGGTTTCAAAATCTCTACATTTTGAACTCTAAACTTGAGTAAGCTGTCCGTTATAAAGTGAATTGGTAATTATGTAAATACGTAGCGCATACACTCGTCGTTCAATCCGCTGTCTGTCCGCATAAAACAACGCGAAAGCTTCCCAACCGAATCGTTTGAAATTTAAAATATATAATTATTACGTAATTTTGTCGAGTCATTTAAAATTTTATGAAAATCGGATGCATAGTTCAATTAAAGGGACAATCAAAAGAATTCCATTGTATTACAGTCAATGGAAAAAAACAGTTTCCAGTGCATTTCAATGATGTTACACGCTTTCGAATATTATGCAATTCACATACCTCTATGAAATATACACTAAAATATATATTCTACACAATCTGTGGTGCAAAGAATTTTTTTTATTAATATACAGGGCCACACAAAAGTATTCTATTACATAATAGTATAGGGAGAAACATTGTTTGGGATGCGTTTTAATTATATCAAACAATTTCTCATTTTATGAAATTGATATACGTTGCTGAGGTTTTCTACAAGTTACTTCCTTTATAATAGAAAGCATTTAGTATTTATAGGTAGCATTTATAGAGGGCATTTAGTATTTATAGGTACACACAAAAAAATTTCGCATACTGTATAGAAGTGAAATAAATGAAGTTACCTAAATTCAGACTTTACACACACACATATACCGGGTGTCCCAAAAATGACTGATGGATTTTAAAATTGAATAACTTGCAAACGGTGACAGCTATTTAAAAAAATTTTGCAGGAGGGTTATGTATAATGTCAGGAGCTTTTTTACCGTAATTTTTATTTTAGTTCGCATCTCAAACAAAAGGTGGCGCTGACGGCGATCGAAGGCCAGGTGATCAGTGCTGAGTGAAGCGTCGACCTGGCCTTCAATCGCCGTCAGCGCCCCCTATTGTTTGAGATGCGAACTAAAATAAAAAATTACGGTAAAAAAAACTCCTGACATGATACATAACCCTCCTGCAAAAATTTTTTAAATAGCTGTCACCGTTTGCAAGTTATAGAATTTTAAAATCCATCAGTCATTTTGGGAAACCCTGTATATGTATATATATAAAAGAAGATATAAATTTCAAAACACACCTTGCCCAAAAAAATAAAAATTTTGAGAAACTGCGAAAAGAAAAAATTGTTAAGGAGACATTTGAAACACGCGTCTTCATATATATTACATCTAATGATATTGTTTTCAAACTTTCTGAAATGCATTTTTGACACACTTTTATTTATTAAAATTCGAAAGTAAAAAGAAATTAATAAAAAAAATATTATTGAAGCTATTATTTTCAGACAATTTAAGATTAAAATTCTAACTAAGGAAAACAGAAATACTTTAAAAGAAAGCTAATAAGTTGAAAGTGCACAAATTACAAAAACCTTTAATTTTTTGAACTTCTAGTATGTAATTTGTCGTGAAAAACCTCGGTAATAAATGCAAGTTCATAACGCAACTGCCTTACAAATAAGAAATGTACAAAGTATCTGGACAACTTGTAAATACAATTCTAAATTAAATGCTATTGAAACCGCTGCTTTTGAAACTCTTTTGAAGTTTGATGGAATTTTGTTTCTTTATAAGGTTCCACTTTTAAATAGATTCCAAATATTTATATATAAACAAGTAAATAATTCTGACAGCGATGCAAATATCCATACACAAATATTACTCAAATAACTTAAATTATTTTTTTTTTCATATTTCATGTTATTTTCAAACCTTTTATAAAAAATGAATTCCATCATGTATGCATTTAAAATTTTTATATTATCATTTGTAAATATCCTACATTGGAGATTTTGCTTAAAAGTAGAAATTTAAATAATATTTTATAAAAAGAATCAATTTTTTAGTTACAATATACTTTATTTAACAGAGCTGAAGATTCTCAATATCAAGGAATATAAAATAATATTTAAAATTATGAATAACCTTAAAAATTAACAAAAGCTAAATAAATAAATAATATATATATATAATAACAGCTAAAGATTAGTTATTAAGTTACACTATCAAACATACCATTTTAATAGTGAATAAATGCTAAAATTAACAGTAATTGCTAGCTTTAAAAATCAGAACATCTTAACGTCATTATATGAATTTTAACGAATAATATGCCAACTTGGCGTCAAAAATCGTGGATGGCAAAAGCATAATGATATTTCCATCGATTTTTCGTTAGTATGGACCATTTGTTATCTGCTATCTTATCAGATTTAAACTATAGAAAAACCGTCCTTTAATATGGTCGTCAGTCTCGGTTACAGTGAACGTATGCGGTTATGTCACGCAATTTTTTCGCTTTTTTTTTCATCCCGAAAAAGTATTATCGTTTTAAGCTGAACTAAGTGTAAGTATTTTATTTTTTACGTTTGGCAGCGCTTTTTCTCTCTGACGGTTAGCGAGTGAAAAAAGGAATAAACGAATGAATAAATTAAAATGGTTGCAGAAAACTGCCGTTAGTGTCCGGAAATCATCATACTTTCCATCATTTACAATAATCTTTTTTTTTTTTCCTCACATTTTACCACTGAAAAAAGAAAGATTATATGTGTTGGGTGGAAGAAAAAAATATTTAAGTAGCTTTCTCATAGGATGCATTTAACTATTCAACTGCGACTCTAGTTATGGAGTCACGTGATGACAGGCATTATCACACAAATGACAATTATATAAAGTTGGAAACATACATTATATTTTTTTTATGTATATTTATTTCCATGAATGTTTTTTAAAATAAATAAAAATAAATGTTTAAGTAGCTTTCTTATAGGGTGCATTTGAACTGTTCAACTGTGATTCTAGTTATTGAGTCACGTGAAGACAAGCATTATCACATGACCAACAATTATATAAATTTGGAAAACACACATTATATTTTTTATGTATATTTATTTCCACGAATGATAGATTTTTTATTATTATTAAACGGGGATAAACTTTTAAGAAAAGTTTTACGAAACATTTGTACTTTGAGGATACTAATAACAACGTACAAATAGTCTCATACTTTTAATGTTGGTAGGCTGAGAGGAAACGTGCATTATTTATAATGCACGTTGCTGCTGATGCCAAATGCTTTCAAATTGTTATCTTTAAAACTTAAAAAGAAAAAAAAAGATAGGTAATTACTTATCTTTACAAATAAGAGATATAAAAAGTGGCCCTACGAGAACAGATATAGGTCATAAGACTTAAACAAGTTTGTTCAGCAATAAACGTAACGTGTGAATTTATCCAAAACTGTAATTATTTTAATTATGTTTAAGAAAGCAACTTTCCTTTTTTGCCATAAGCGATGTATGATTCATGCATAACAATTTTTAAAATAAGTGATTTTTACTACAGAAAACCATTAGAGATGAAATGCTTATCATTAATGTATATCCTTGAAAACTTGAATACTTACTTTATTGAAAAAGTTTCAAATAGAAATATTACACTAATAGCAAAAAAATAATTAGTTTTGAAAATTAAAAACATTTACTCAGTATTTTGTATTTTGTAATTTTTTTTTTTATAGAGTGCTTTTCATTTACTAGTATATATTTTATTTTGAATTACCTTATTTTAAATATTTAAACACTGCTTAGAAAGAACTATATTAATTCTGGTAAAAAGTAAATAGGTATTTGCAAATAACATTAGAAAGTAAAGAAATAAAATTTTATCTAATGGCCTTTAAATAAAACAAATTTGAAAAAAAAGTTGCACTTTACAGAAAAAACTTATTTATTTATATTTTGTGCACTACAAATTCTATTTTAACTTATCCAAAATGTTGAAAATTTAAGAGTTTTAATTTTTTAGCTCTGTATTTTATCTAAAACAGATGTTACTAATAATGTAATACACTTTATTGCATAGTATACAAAATGTATTCTAATGCTCTTAATTTAAACAAACTTTTTTGCGTTTAAAAAAACAGTGCGAATTATAAGAGAAGAGAAAACACAGAAATGTGTTAATCATTAAAAAAAAAAAAGTACTTGTTTTTATTTTTCAAAATTGTACGTAAAATCATGTTACAAAACTAAAGTAGAAGGAAAATATTAAAATAGTAGTAAGATTATAATTTTCGAAAATAGGCACCGAACTTAAATATTGAAATTTTAATTCATTAAAAATTTTAAACATAAAATTCAGAGTTACTATATATTTAGAGATATATGAATTTCCCACTTTCTTTCACTTTTGAATGTTACACCCACTCAGACATATACAAACATGATAAATTGGTGAAAGAATTAAAATAGTAGTATAATAAAAGTTTTCAAAAATAAATGATGTATTTAAAATAGATTGTTCATTTTAACCATAAATTTTAAGTGCGAAGTTTAAGGAGTTTGCATTTTTACAAAAGCATCTTTTAATTACTTGTTCTCACATACCTTACCTTACATGCATACACAAGAGTTGAGAATTAGGAGAGTAAAATTAAAATAAGTGTATAAAATTACGGTACTTCTAGGTTATCCCGTCGACCAATTTCGCCAAATTATACAAATCGCCAAACTAATAGCCAAATTATACATGTTGGCATAATTTTTATTTTAAATGACGAAAAAACAAATAATTAGTAGAATATTAATAAAAATATTAATAAAAAGTCAAAATAAAAATCACTTAATGACATTTTAAACACGTGAATCGCATTTAATGTCATTGAATGTGACACTCACGATCATCCTTATTGGCATAATCTTATAGTTTGGCGATAATTTTTTGGTCAACGGTATAACCTAGAAGTACCAAAATTACTTTCTGAAACTAAATGTATGATTAAAGGATTAAAAGTTTAACTTTCCATAAGCTTTAAGTCTAATTTATAAAAAGCTTACAAATTTAAAATGCATCAATTTACTACTCACTCTTACTTTTAAATATGGCATAGACTCGCACACACACAATATGAGAATTAGAAGAAAGCTATTAAAATAATAATGTTACTTTTCAAAAATAAATGAATAACATAATCCTTTCGCGTCCAATTTTTTTTCAATTAAAAAAAAAATCTTTTATGTTAATAATATTAACCTAGCTATTCAAATAGATTAATTAATGTTTAACAAAAACATCATTGTCTGAAAGATAACAAATGTTATTATTTTGCGTACTGTTCAAGTAATATTCATGTGACAATAGGCTTAGGAAGAATTTTTGGAGATGTTTAGAAAATATTGCATTATAATAAAATTTAACTTATATTACAACTTAAATTAACTTATATTACAACTAATACTTTTTGCGCTTCATTACACAGATTCTTCCAGAAAAAGTAACTTTTATTTTAAATTTAAAGATAGAAATATATATTTAAAATAAAAGAATTGCAAAGAGCGCCAAGATAATAAAGCAAAAAATAATAATTATTATTATTATTACTAAATGACTAAACATAAATGAAGTTATGTAGTAAATGAATAGACATACACTAACATTACTACAGTAGCAAAGGTATTTTTTAAAACAAAATAATACTCCATTAAAATACACGTACTATTAATTAGTAGACCAGACCCGAAATGATAAAAGATTGAAAGTTTCGCTCATTAAAATTTTTGAAAGCGAAATTTAAAACTATTTTTATTTTTAAAAAATCCTCTAACATAGAAATAAATGTTGTATAAACATGTTTTCATGAACATGGTTTAGAGCATAAAAAACCACAACTAAATTTATGTACTTCCTTCGTCATATTTTCATGTTCTCCACACGCAAAAAGAAAATAAAAAATCAAGCCTTTCATGCGTGTAAGTGTTACAAAGTAGTATAAGTTTATTATTAAAATAACGGGAACATCAAAAACTTGAATCTGTTTAATCGTTTCGCTGATTTTAAACAATAGCAAATGTGTTCCGTTCTGGTGCACTGGAAATATTGAAAGTATGCAGAAATTATCTGTTTTGTTAATCAGCGTAGTTATCAAAAACATTAAGCAATTCATCGAATCGTGACGGTTAAAGGTCGTTTGAAGAGTACAAAACGTTAACGTTTTTGTTAAGAAGTTTCTTGCCATTATTTTGATCTAGAAGTCTTATTTTAAAGTAATTGTTTTATGCAATCAAAATTAGAACACAATTTAATTACAAAATTGAATGAAACCTCCCATTTGTAATATGCAATAAACAGATGAGTTCAAAATGCTTTCGTTTTTAAAACGAAGTTAGTTAGAAATATACGGAAGTTTTATTTTAAAGCGTTCGTTTTATGTAATCAAATCTGAAACACAATAAAGTTAAAAAACTGAATGTAATATTGCATTTGTACTATTTAATAAGCATAAATGCATAAAGGACTAATATTTCTTTTATGTAATCAAATTATTGTTAGAAAATTGAATGTAACTTCGCATTTTTTAAATCAAATAAACAGAAGTGAAAACCCTTAAGGTTTCTGTTTCTATTTTTTTAAATTATTATTTTAGTTAAGAACTATTTGTTATTATAAATTGTTTATTTTATGCAATTAAAATATAAACATAAATTATAAAACTGAATGCAATTTTGCATTTGTAGTATTCGGTAAACAAAGATACATTAGTTGCTAAAATTTCTGTCACGAATTTTTAAAATTATTTTGATTAGGAAATATTAATCATTGAGGATTCTTTGTTTTAGCTGTATTTTTGAAAAATAAAGGATGGCTTTAAAATTGTTATATGATAAGCTTACAAATCTGAATTTAACATTACGTTAGCAGTATTTTACGTTACATAGTACGTTACGTATGAAGTTAAGAACTATTTGTTACGTTAGATTGTTTATTTTATGTAATTGAAATAGAAATATAGATTAGAAAATTAGATGCAATTTTGCATTTGTTGTATTCGGTTAACAAAGGTGCATTAGTTGCTAAAATTTCTGTCACGAGTTTTTAAAATTATTTTGATTAGGAAATATTGAGGATTCTTTGTTTTAGTTATATTTTTCAAAAATAAAGGATGACTTTAAAATTGTTATATGATAAGCTTACAAATCTGAAGTTAACATTACGTTACATTACGTTAGCAGTATTTTACGTTACGTAGTACGTTACGTATGAAGTTAAGAAATATTTGTTGCGTTAGATTGTTTATTTTATGTAATTAAAATAGAAACATAGATTAGAAAATTGAATGCAATTTTGCATTTGTTGTATTCGGTAAACAAAGGTACATTACTTACTAAAATTTTTGTCACAAGTTTTTAAAATTATTTTGATTAGGAGCTATTACTTATTTAATATTCTTTGTTTTAGCTGTATTTTTCAAAAATAAAGGATAACATTAAAATTTTTATATAATAAGCTTACAAATCTAAAGTTAACAATATGTTAGTAGAATTTAATTCAGAGATAAATATTTTGTCGTTTTGTTGTGTATTTATATCTGTTGTTTTGAGCTGGAAATTTCTTTTTTAGACTGAATATTTTATGTATTCAAAACTGAAATACCATTATGGTATTAAAATAAATGCAATAATGTATTTGTAATAAGCAGTAGTTTGATAAGAAAATATTTTTAGTGACCATAATTTTTTAAAAAAGATACAGAGATATCAGGCAAACAAAAATATCCCTAACTGTTGCTCATTAAAATAAAATGTGACTATTTTTTAAAACAATATTATTTGATTTATTCATTTTATACACAAAAAGCACAAATTATTTACCTTTTACTAAAACCCAAATCTCGTGGCGTTAGCACGTGACTTTTTTATGTAATATTTTTTATGTATTTAGTAACTTTATTATGCTTTTTAAAGAATTGTAGATCATATACAAAGGTTAATGCTTACGATTTTATATAAATTAATAACATGTTTAGTATGATAATACTACTGTTGTGGTATAACTGATTATCCTAGACCAGTTAAAGATTTTCGCATACAAAATACCATAACAAATATGGAAATTCACAATCTAAATTAAATAAAAAGGTAATTATCCATGCCTATTAAATTTAAAACAAAAAACATTTTAACTGATCATTGAAACAGTAACTGTTAATAATTTAAGTTAGTGTTTAAAAATAAATAAAAGAAAATTTAAATTAGCTGGAATCATGCTGTCTTTTAATAAAGATAAAATTTATGCAAATATGCACACTTTTGAGAAGAATGTATTTTTTCCAGGTTTCATAAAAAAATGGAAAAATATTTTCTGCAATGAAATATTAATGGATTCTTTTCGAAACACATTCGCGAAATATAGAATTATAAATTAAAAAATGATGCAGATTGGGGAATTTTACCTTAAAAAAAGAAACAAATATAAGCACCATTTTTCAAATGTCAATATGCTTACAGCACGTGTTTCAAAATGGTAAAAAAATGTTATTGAGTAGATAAACAAGTTTAAATAGATAAGTGCTGTTATTTACATTACATACATATAGTTCATGTTAATGCACCCAAATTTATCTTCTTTGACGTCTAATAAATATCAATGAAGTAAAATAGTAATTTAACATTGTTTTATTTGTTTGCTTGTTGAGGTATGTAATTTTTTGGACCAATTCTATCACAGTGGAAATTTCCTTCAATGAATTCGCCATGTAAAGAACTTTTCTATTTATTAAATTTTCCATTTAACGAAATTTTTTGTTGAACATTAATTTTGGAAACCAATAACATATAAATTAATCTCTATATTCCATTAAAACTTTTAATAGTATCGACTTTAAAGCGTTGTAAACTGTTGTTTCAGATCACAAATAAATAGCAACTCAAACAATTTCAGATAAGCGCATGCGCAAACATTGCTTTTTTATTTACTCGCTTCCATTGACACATGCGAAAATGGAGATTCCTGAACGTAAAGCGTTATAGTTGAGCGGAAGACTTAAAAACCATTAGAATCATGCAGTTTTTTGATTTGAAGTTTTATAAAAGATCTTGTCTACTTTCCGCCGATACCTTATAATTTGCTAAAGTTGAGAAACAGAATTGAAAAGTCTGTCGCTTCCATCAACCCAGACTTATCCGAAATGAGTAAAGAATTGGACTTTTGTTTGAATGTGTGTCGTAAATGTCAGAGTGCGCATATTTAATATCTGTCAGAAAATCCAGTTTAGTTTTTGCCATTAGTGTGACGTAAGTTTTGCTTTAAGAAGCCTAAATTAAATTGTTATAATATACCATTGAAACTGTAACATTTTTGTGGAAACACTGTGTGTTTAGATTAAGCAGAAGAAATTCAGATTTCTAATAATTTGAACTATAATAGAAATTATTTTTCAAGTATTTGATAATTTCAGGTACGTTTAACTACATCCTATAGTTCATACACACACACACACACACACATACATATATATATATATATAGATAGATTGCACAATAACGTAATTCTGTTATTCAGGCATAAAAATAGAAGGAAATAAATTTATTCTTTTTCATGCAAATCGAAATTACAAGGAATAGAATTTATCTCGAAATAAAGATAAATTTCATTAGTGAAAATTCAAACTGATCTCAGAAATAGAGTACGCACAATTTTCGATTCTCTAGCTTGTAAATTAATTTTTATTTTACATATGAATAAGCTTATTTATTATGCAGAATTATATGAATTTGAACAGATATTGATATGCATTTTCATGCATGCATACAAAAATATGTGTCGCTGTTATCTAAAGAGTAACAATAAATAGTCCATAATGCATTTTTTATATGTTTTTGTTTTATTATGCTAATCAAATTATAAATTATGTTATTGTTTTTAATTGTATTACTATTAGTGTTAAGTGTGCTATTTATGTTATAAGTGTGCCATTTAATTACATTAACTTATCTTTTCAGTATCTACTTACATCTTATTTAGTTAATGTTATTTAATATTAAACATTTTTTATTATTTATTTTATTTATTATATATTTAACAAGATAAGAAATGTAATTTTTTGACTCCGTTTTGTATGATTTAATAAAATTTATTGCAATAAGAAATAAATATTTCAAAACCACAATGGGACTGAAAAGTATATTACGCTAGCCTTATAGACTAATTATCTAATATCAGTTAATTTTTGCGTTGATAGTTTTTCTTTAAAGTTATTTTTATACGTTATTGTTTAAATCTATTATTCAAACTATTGCTATATCAAATGTCTATATTATTTTATTGTTTGTTCATAATTTTCATTTTAACTTTTTTGCTTTTACTTTGTTAAACAATAACACTCTGTTATTTTATTGCCTTTATTGTTATACATTTTGATAGAAATACATTTTTACATTTTAGATTCATTTTTAACTTTTATTGAACTTTCTTTAAGTATAGTAATATTAAAACATAAAAAAGCAATAAAAGTAGCATGGAAGCTAAATTTTATTTAAACATATTCTACAAATAGAACAGGAAATTAGAGAAATGCAAACACAGTGAATAAATAAAATATTTAATATCAATCGATCTTAAGTACTTACAGTTTTAATCGAATTTTTATGTAACTAAGTGAAAAAAAAAAAAAAAAAAAAAAAAAAAAAAAAAACCTTAAATGTTCGTTATAATTTTCTTTCTCTTTTAAAAGCTTATGTTTATCTATTATGCACATTTAGCAAGTCTCTGAATTTTAATCCTTGCTTTTGGAATATCATCATGATTATTTGTTTGCCTTGTTTTTTCACAGAGCTGATTTTACTCTTAAAAGCAAGCAAACGTATGCTTTTCTTTGGATTCATTAATCTTTTACAAAACTAATAGCAACAAAAAATGTATTTTTGTTTGTATTTTTATAAATTATAGAAAAAAAACTTTTTATTAGACGAAACGATAAATTAAAAATATTTACAATAAAATAACTTTAATGGGTTCTTCGTTTTTATATAAAATAAACAACAGCGTGTTCTTTTTGTACTATTAGGGTAATAATTAATGAAATACAATTTTTAGAAAATGCATTTCCTAGGCTTACAAGTAATAACAAAAAGAGATTTCTATAACTTGAAATATGGTATCTAAATGTTAAATTATTAAAAATATACATGTTCACTTTATGTAATTTAAAGAAATTTTCAAAACAAAGAAGGATTTTTGTAAAAAGTGTTTATTAAAAAAATAAATAAACATATTTTAAATTCGTTCATTCATTTATTGATTTGTTTTGCTTTATTTTAAATATTTAATAATATAATGTATAATCAATACGCTTTAGAATAGATTTATCAAAAATGTTTGTGTTTTCCAAAATTAAATAATATATTATTATGTACGAGTTAAAAATGAGTTTCTCAGTTCAAAATTAAATTCAATTTTCATACCTCTATAAAACAACTAAAAGAAATATAATATATATATATATATATATATATATGTATGTATGTATGTATGTGTATATATATATATATATATATATATATATATATATATATTGTAATTTAAAAAAGACTTAAATTTCAAACTTAGTATATAGATGCAAACGGAAGATACACATGAATAAACAGAAATATAATTTAAAACCATTAATTTTGTATTTTAATATTAATGTTATTGATTATAATTATTTATAAGATAGTAAAAGTTCTTTTTTACTAACTAATCAAAGTTTTATTATTATTATTTATTTTTACATCAAAATTTCGTTTGGTACATTAAAAACAAGCAAACATTTTTTCTGATAAAAAAAAAAAAAAAAAAAAAAAAAAAAAAAAAAAAGTCGCTATAAAGAAAATTATTTCTTTTATTACAAACAAATTTATATAAAAAAAAATAATTTTCTATTTAACAATTTATATTCATTAAAAAGATCAATGCGATATTTTTTAATTGGTGTTATTTTTTAAATTAAATTTAAAAGATCAAGATTAAAATTGTGCATTGAATTAAATATTTTTGTCCCCTTTTTCATTCCACATCATTTTATTTTTAATACAAGAGAAAAAAAAAAAAGCAATTTTCCTAAAATTTTCAATGTTTTATTAGTTATCTATCTGTAATAAATATAGAATATAACATAAATTATATTTTGAGTTCCTTTACTTTGGATATATTATTCGAATTTCTCAATTTCTTGATTTATTATTTGTATTTTTTGTTATGTTATCAGGAGTTAAATGTTGTAATTTATCGCCTTATTCTGGCAATATTATAAGTGATAATATATATATATATGAATGTATGTATGTATATTTTTACATTTTCACGCGTGTGATTTTATTTTAATCATAAATATAAATACACACACACACACTACGTTGCAAAAAGTAAACAAAAAAATGAAGAACGGAAATAATGGGAGTCAAAAAAGAAGTTGTTAATGCAGTCGATTATAACAAGCTTAGATAATGTAGACATATTCGTCCACTGTGTAAAAGAAAAAAAAAAAAAAGAAATCATTTTGCTGATGTAAAGTAATAGAAATCTGTGATGTTGCAGAAATTTTGTTTGCACAGTGTTAAAAAATGATGTAAACCTACAAAACTAGGTTTGTAAAGCAACAGAAATCTGTAGCACTGCAAAATAATCTTCTAAATTTACAGTAATTTTACCTTTTTAAACCTGTAATCCGATTTGCAGTTCCATAAAAAGTTCTAGGCATTTCAGTTTCCTAACAAATCCTTAGTAGCCTTACTGATTTTTTGACTTAGAGTGAATATTTGTTACATGAGTTTTTGTTGTTCTCATTACATAAAAAAGTCCTAAAAATCCTAATTTCTTAAAAAAAAAGAAAAAAAAGAAGAAGAAGTAGTAAAGAAAGAAAAATGTAACTTTGATTTTTTTTTTTTTTTTTTTTTTTTTTTTTTTTTTTTACAGTGTAGATTGAAAGGTGAATGCTTTTCTAAAATCTTCTGTAAATAGAGTCCGGAACGCAAATGTAGAAATGAGAGGGGGGGGGGGGGTTGAGGAGGCAGACTGGGGATGATTTGGAAAGTTTTACTCTAGAGACAATGAAACTATATAATCTAACTGATTAGGCAGAGGGAGAGGTAGAATCTATCGCTCAAAATTATTTTTATGTTTCGAGGAAAGACATTGTTTGGCGGAAACTCTTAAAGAAAAAAATATATATATACAGCAATACAGTGTATTTTTTAAAATATAATTTATATTTATGTGTTATGAGTTGTAAAACCATTGTAAAATAGTTTAATAATCATAATTTATCGAACTAATTGTTTTGTAGAATGAATTTGATTTTTTTTTCAAAAATATTCATTTTGATGAATAGATTTTAACGTGTTTATATAGTTGCATTTATATTGTTATGAGATGTAAAATCATTGTAAAATAGTCTAACAATTATAATTTATCGAACTAATTGCTTTGCAATATGATTTTTTTAATATACATTTTTAATGAATCAATTATAACATATTTATATATTTATGTCTGTATTGTCCTTGTCAAAAATTTGACTGTTAGTAAACGTAAATGTTTCAATACTTAAACACTTATGTTTTAATAATTTGGATACCTATTTAAGCATGGATTCATTAGAAATATTATACTTATTCAAACAATTACAGAAATTCCGTTGCTGTCACAAATGATTTGCACAAAAATGACACAAGAAGATGCTAATCTTGAATAATGAACACGCTCAGTATTTTTCGCAATTGATATTGCATTTTTTTTAAAGTATTATTTTTTTATTTTCGGAAGAATTTAAAGACATTAAGAATGATATATCATTTGCTTATTTTACTTTTTTTAAATTATGCAAATAACTCTATTAATTTATAAGTTTCTTTTAATTCGCACATAATATGCAAAATCAACAGGAGCCTTCCCATTCACTCGCATAAAAGAAAAGAGAGAGATAGATAGAGAGAGAGAGAGAGAAGTTTAGATTACTAGTAAAAGATTATTTAAAAAAAGGCCACGTTTGGCTTTTGCATATAAATTTATAGTTTACCTGAAAACAATTTATTTCTTCAATTCATTTGGTTTTCACAAAGAATTTTAATGCTATATCTAGAAATAAATGATCTTTTTATTTTTTTATAAAAATCTCAAAAATTTAATTTTTTTTTTTTTTTTTTTTTTTTTTTTTTTTTTTTTTTTTTTGTATTATGTATGCAAAATTCAAATCTATTTTAAATCATTAGGATATGAAAAGAAGAATAGAAATAAAAATAACTTAATAATTTCATTGTATTTTACATGAGTATTTACATACTACATTAATCATATGTATCATTAAAAAATTATTCCGGTATTGTGACTATGAAAATAATAAATATAAACATACATAATGCAGCCCGAAATTCATAGCATATTTTGTCCATTAATTTAAATTCAATTTTTAAATGAATAAATAATTTTTCCCTTTAAATTCTATGATTAAAAAAAAATGTTTGTTTTTATTTACACGAATGGAAATTTATACCAATAGCAAATAATTTCACATACCTTTGTGCATTTCCAGTTATAAAAACGCTTCCTTATTTCATAAAATCCATTGAAAATTTGGAAGCGTGGAATCACTTTTTAAATTGTAATCATTGGAAAAAAAATAATAATAAGGGAAGATGGAGAGCAAACACAGATCACAAGAGGCTGTGGCAACCTCCGCACGTGAGTGCGGCCTAACGGTAGAATGAGGCGAAACTTCAGAGTGATTCCCGTAAGCAGCGAATGCACGACGTCACGAGTGACGTCACAAGATGAACATTGGGGGAAAAAAATCGCCGGCGACGTCACGCCTGGGGAGCGAAGCGTTTTTTCTAGCATTTTTTATTTTATTTTATTTTTTCAACGTGGTATGTATCTGTTATAGTACACAATAGGATTAAAACCTTAAAGTGCCTTTACCTGTTTAGAATAAATGTGAAATTGAAGAAGAAACCGGTGGCTGTTTATTGAATGTGCGTGCTCTCTGCTGATCTCTGGAAAAAGCGCTAGGTAAACAAAGTGGATATAAATTTGAGCAATGATAGAAAGGAGATTTTTGTTAATTGATTTATATTTGCGTGTTTGAAAAGTTTTTAGAAGGATTAAAATATCTTGAGCAATTATTTTCAAGTACATAGGTATGTCTTTTAAATACAGTGTTGTTTTCTTTTTTAAATCGTCTCCTTACTTTTAATGTATGCATCGTTTTCTTTATGCTATAAAAAGGGATTTTTCGTGCTCTATAAGCTTTTCACAATCCACAGTTATGTACAAAAATTATTACACAGAAATATTAAGCAAAAATATTACACAGTTTTTTTCTGCCACGGAGGCGAAATTAATCAGAATACGCAGTTAATTGAAGTTGGATCTGGGATAAACAAGGTCAAAGAACAAGGAAAATATAAGTTTTTTTAAATAGAAAATTCATTTTAATTAATCACGTGATAATCAAAGTCGAATTTTTGTGTAGCTAAATTCGTGTTATGTAATTGTTATGGTACACAATAGGATTAAAACCTTAAAGTGCCTTTACCCGTTTAGAATAAATGTGAAAATGAAGAATAAGCCGGGGACTGTTTGTTGAATGTGCGTGCTCTGATGATCTCTGGAAAAAGCGCTAGGTAAACAAAGTGGATATAAATTTGAGCAATGATAGAAAGGAGATTTTTGATAATTGATTTATATTTCCCTGTTTGAAAAGTTTTTACAAGGATTAAAATATGTTGAGCAATTATTTTTCAAGCATACAGGTATGTTTTTAAATCTAGTGCATTTTCCCTTTTTCAAATCGCCTCCCCCCCCCTATTTTTTTATATGCATCGTTTTCTTTATGCTATAAAAAATCTGTTATAGTACACAACTGGATTAAAACCTTAAAGTTCCTGTACCTGTTTAGAATAAATGTGAAATTGAAGAAGAAACCGGTGACTGTTTAATGATTGTGCGTGCTCTGATGATCTCTGGAAAAAGCGCTAGGTAAACAAAGTGTATATAAATTTGAACAATGATAGAAAGGAGATTTTTGCTAATTGCGCGCTTGAAAAGTTTTTAGAAGGATTAAAATATGTAAAGCAATTATTTTTCAAGTATACAGGTATGTTTTTTTAAATCGAGTGTATTTTCTTTTTTTAAATATCCTCTTTATTTTTACCCGACTACGGCAAAGCCAAAGGAGGGTTATGATTTTGACAGGCTATGTATGTATGTATGTATGTATGTATGTATGTATGTATGTATGTATGTTCATCTGTTCCCTCGTAACTTCTAAACCACTAATCAGAATTCGACAAATGACATATCATTAGAAGCGTCTTAATTGTCCGCTGGTTATAGGCTATATAGATTTTCACCAAATTCAATGTGGCGCCCTCTAGCGGACAAAATATACAGAGTAAAAAAATAAAGTTAAGCTAGATATGCCGTGTTTGGTATCATTTTAAAGCGCTTCACTTGTACATTTCGAATATATATATATTACTAGCATTTGCTTGTGACTTTACTTGCATTTATGGGCTAATTGCATATAATTCACATCTTTTCGTTCTTAATTTCTTTGGTACTTAGTAATCAGAATAAGACCACTGCAGTGCCATTAGAAGGGTCTTGATCTTGATATTCTGTTGGTTGTGAGCTATAAAGTTTGTCACCAAATTTACTATTATGCCCTCTAGCGGACAAAAAGTATAAAATAAAAATATATGTAATGTGTTTGGTATTACTTGAAAGAGCTTCACCAGTATTTTTATATCACCAGTATTAGATAGATTAAGAAATCTTCCTAGGTCATCTTAATACATGAAACCTTCAATCTACATTACACATTTACACATTACACTAACGACCTCATCCACTAATCGGTCCATTACCCATTTGCTGCCATCGACGGATATGTGCGTCACTACTACCAAATACTGGAAGCGTCATACGTCAAAAAATAAAGTTAAGATAAATATGCCGTGTTTGGTATCATTCAAAAGCGCTTTACTTGTACATTTTGAATATATCTATATATTACTAGCATTTGCTTGTGACTTTACCTGTATTCATGGGGTACTTTTATACTTTTTCAGCGTAGTTTTTTGTCGTAGTTGGGTTTTAGTTTTTTTACTTTATCTTGTTATAGTATGCATAGCTTCCTTTATGTTATGAAAAAAAAAAAAATTCCCATGTTCAATAACCTTTTCACAATCCACTATTTTAAAATTATTCACAGAAATTATAAAATAATTCTTTTTTTATACTATGAAAGAAAAATTAATCAGATTACGCAATTAATCAGAATGGTAACAGATCAGCGAAAAATACATTAAAAAAAAGGTGAACAAATGCAAGTAACTCTTTAATAGAAAATTTGCATTAATTATTCACGTGTCGAATTTTTTTGTAACTAAATTCAGGTATTTACTTTTTTTCAAACATTTTTTTCACTCCCAACCTATAACCACCTTGTTAATATGTTGAAGAACGAAATATGCGGCTAATTATAACTTTGAAATCTTTTTGACACGTCTATTTTATGATATTTTTTAAAGCACAACGGAATTCCTTATCTTTTAATTAAAGAATAAATAATATCTGCATGAAAGTTATACATTTAAAAGATTGTCAAAAATGAAGTGCATTTTCTTCTTTTACAATTATTAATTCATCGACATTTATCAGCAACCAATATGCAGATTTTTTTTTTTTTTTTTTTTTTTTTTTTTTTTTTTTTTAAGTTTGAATCAGAAAATTAGGAATATGAATGCAATGAAATATTTAAAAGTATTTAAACATGCATTCTTCTATTATGTACACCTATTATATTTTCCATTCTTTCAACGCCTTCCTTTCTTAGTACCCGCTTTATTTTTCCTTACGTGCTTAAAAAAAAAAAAAAAAAATAATAATAATAAAAAAAAAAAAAAAAATAAATAAAAAATCAGTTTCCATCTTTCGTGATTCCTTTTTTTAATCACCCATGAAAATTATGACATAAGATGTTTTTTTCATCGTAATAAAAATTGTTTATGCAATTAATATGTTCAGGAATGTGAGAAACTGTGAACTGTAGGTTTTTTGCTCTTCTTGATGCTTTTTTCATGATATCTTTGGAGATATTTAGGAAATGTTTGGGGTGGGGGTTCTTTGAATCGATAAATGGCTGTATCTGAACTATATTTAACGAATTTTTCATAATAATGTATTATTTCATTCTTTTTCACTGTTAAATAATATATATTTATGACCAATATATATACATATATTATAGATTACATGTATTTTAAATTTTTTCTGGAACGTTTTAAACGAATATTAAAATGAAAATATTGAATTTTTTAACTCTTCTTTTTTCCATTTTTATGAAAAAAATATTTTAAATCTATGCGTTACTTTAATAATAGGGAAAATACTAAAAAAAATAATAAATAAATTTCAAAATTTTAGCAAAAGTTAAATATTTTATGGCTTGTACCCTACATACAGAATTAGGATTTTGGGTAGATTTCATATGAAATACTACCTATTGCGATCGCACCAATGTTGGGATTTCTGAAAAATATTTGCAGATCTACGCCGATCATGACTCCTAGACCCCAAAACTACCATGAGTAAAAAAGTTTATCTATCTATCTATCTATCTATCTATCTATCTATCTATCTATATATATACAGGGTGGGCATAAAAAAACTTTGCCGATATATGGAGCTCTAGCGGCCAGTCCGCTCAACCGATCGAGGTGAAATTTCAGATATAGCTATTCAGAGGTATGAGCTCGAGATTCTGTGAACGGCAACAAAATGGCGCTCACGGTTACGGTTATAGTTACAGAAACTCGAAAATTTCCAATGGCAACACCCATTTTTTTTATCGCAAAATGCTCAGCGCATGCGAAAATCCTAAAGAGCGTTGGAACCGTACGTGTATTGCAAGAAACGGACATGTTATGCACGCACAAAAAAATGTTCTGGGAATCCTCCCCCCCCCCCCCATAGAAAAAACTCGATTTGGGGCGCAAGGAGGAAATTTGCATATGACACAGAATCAGTAGACTAATCTTTGATTACAATACAGGTCGGAGAAACTGAAACTTTTATTTTGATTACACATTTTCCACATGAGTGCCATCTCCATTAATTGCCTGTGATGGCACCCATGTGGAAAATGTGTAATCAAAATAAAAGTTTTAGTTTCTCCGATCTGTATTGTAATCAGAGATTAGTGTACTGCCCTGTGCCATATGTAAATTTCCTCCTTGCGCCCCAATCGAGTTTTTTCTATGGGGGGGGGGGGGATGATTCCCAGAACGGTTTTTTGTGCGTGCATAACATGTCCGTTTCTTGCGATACACGTACGGTTCCAACGCTCTTTAGGGTTTTCACATGCGCTGAGCATTTTGCGATGAAAAAAAATGGGTGTTACTAGTGGAAATTTTCGAGTTTCTGTAACTATAACCGTAACCGTGAGCGCCATTTTGTTGTCGTTTACAGAATCTCGAGCTCATGCCTCTGAATAGCTATATCTGAAATTTCATTTCGATCGGTTGAGCGGACTGGCCGTTAGAGCTCCGTATATCGGCAAAGTTTTTTTTAATGACCATCCTGTATACATATATATATATATATATATATATATATCACTTTCTTATGGACATGATAACTTCTTTAGTTTTGCTCCAATCTCTCCCAAACTGATACATAAAATCAAAGAGTATAAAATCTCGGCTAAGATCGTTAATGGGCAAAATCGGTCCAAGGAGGTGGAAATAGGGAAGGTTTTGGTGAAAATCGAAAAAACGCCATAACTTCTTAAATCAAACAGATATCGAATCGGTTTAAAGTTTATATTACTTCTTAAAAATGGGCCAAAAGTTTATGCGTGACAGCTTTTTGATAAATTTATAAATGGACTCAAATGGCGAAAAAAGAAGGCTTTTGACAAAAAAAAAATTCATAACTTCGTCAATTCTCAAGATATTAAGCCCAACTAAATTTTTTATAAATGTTCTCAAAATTATCTAAAACTTTTGTATTTACAAGTTTTTGATAGGACCAACTTCTACCCATGAAAAAAATTAAAAACGGAAAAAAGGGGGGTGAAAAAAGAAAAAAATCCATAACTCCGTCAATTTTCAAGCTATCAAATCTAATTAAATTTATTTTAGATCTTCTCAATAATATCTACAACTTTTACCCCGACAAGTTTTTGATAGGACCAATTCATATAGCAAAAATAAATTAAGCAAAAATAGGAGTTGGGGGGAAAAAACCTCAAATCCAAACTGCTTATATTCTGACTCATTTTTAAATTCATTTTTGATTTTAAACTCATCCAAATAGTAGATCCTCTTATTTAGAAAATGTATAAAGTGACGCATTGGTCAGTTTTTTGATAAAAACAGAATACATTTCAAAAAAGACTACCAAAAAGGGTATTTTGAACAGAATTTCCCGAAGTCATAGAGATTTAAGGAAGTATTCAACTAAGAAATAGCGTTTTTTTCTGACTCGTTTTTAAATCCATTTTTGCTCCAAATGCATCCAATTTATAGAATCTCTTATTTAGGAGCTATATAATGTGACGCATTGATCAGTTTTTTGATAAAGACATAATATATTTCAAAAAAGGCTACCAAAAATGGTATTTTGAAGAGAATTTCTCCAAGTCATCAAGACTGAAAATTTAAGGATGTATTCAAATAACAAATTGCGTTTTTTCCGACTCGCTTTTAAATCCACCCTCGCTCTTAAACGCATCCAATTTACAGATGCTCTTATGTAGGAACTATATAATGTGCCGCATTGGACAGTTTTTTGATAAAGGTAGAATATATTTTTAAAAATACCGTCAAATTGGGCATTTCGCACAAAATTTTCCGAAGCGATGTTGATTAAAGAATGAAGGATTTATTCAAATAACAAATCGGTTATTTTATAACTCATTTATATCACTCGGTTATTTTTAAGTTCAATTTTGCTCTCAAATGCATTCAATTAACAGTTTTTTGTTATTTAGGAACTATATAATATGCTGTTTTGGTTGATTTTTTAATAAATTCAGAATATATTTCAAAATATGTTGTCAAAATGAGCATTTGAGCTGAATTTTGCTTAAGATGATTCTGATAAAACCAGTTCTTGTAGAAAAATGAAATTAAGAATTTTTCATAAGCGGCCAAATGAAGTTTAACTGGGTTTATCTCTAATCATACTTTATTTTTTGTTGTTGAAATGAGCACTCTTCGAAATCTACCTCCGCCTATAGGCCAAGCCGACAGAGATTTTTAAATATTGTATTGCTTTACAATTGAATGGGCTTATATTCATTAATTTCATTCGCTTAATGCACTGCAATTTTTTTTATATTATTATTTTTAAGTATTCAGTAAAATAATAAATGTAAATTTTGCTTTAATAAATTTATCAATTTTGTTTTGTTTCCTCAAAACAAATTCTCCTTTTTTGTCAAATGCAGCCATCTGACATGAACAAAATAAGTATTATTCGCTGTGCGACTGCGACTAATAAGTGGACTGTTCTTTATTTTATCAGTTACATTGATCTGATCATATTGGCCAAATTCAAGGCAAATAATAAGAATCGTAGTGTTTTAAGGTATGTGCCAGATGTGATCCACAATGCAGTGAAGGGTTAATATATATGGCACAGGATCTTTATTTTTCAAAAGTCTGTTTTCGGATTTTGTTTTATTCTGAATAGTTTTAAATTTTTCAACAATATAAAAAATATTTAAAAATCTGCATTTTTCGAATTATAAACATTTATTGAAAACGAAAAATTGAATTTCAATTGAATGTCCATAGATATTAACAATTTTAAAACGCGTTTTCGTAGTTAGTAAATTTGAACTCGGCGCTCATTTTTACTTCTAAACCACTATCAGATATAGCTATTAAAAATATAACCATATATGCATTTCTTCCTTGCTTTCATAATACACCCCCGCCCCCTCACTAAATATTTATATACACTGCTCAAAACAATTAAAGGATATTTGAGGTTTTATATAAAATAAAGATATAAACGAAATTTTTTTTGCCAAAAATAGAAGAAGAGAATCACAAATGCAAATTTTTCTGGTTTTCAAACTGTGGAGTATGCTAATTTTGAGTTCAACGTCAGAAACGTCGCTTCAGCAGCAGCGAATGAAATTTGACTTTCAACTGGATAAATGAGAATAAAGACAAGGATGATCGGCATTCAGTGATTGCTTTATTTCGATGAGTATGATGTCTCAGCGAAGTCATTTGACAGATTCAGAAGCTTGGAGAATTGTTGGTAGGTTAGAAGGGGGCCAAACTGAAGCCGAAGTATCGCAATCCATTGGAGTGTCAAAAAGTGTCATTTCCAGGATCTGAAACCGTTTTTTGGAGAGTGGCCGAAGACCAGGGCAAGGTCGTAGACGGGCAACAACGCCCAATAAAGATCGGTATTTAGCGTTAACAGCTCGGAGACATTGAAACATGAACTCTACTCTTCTCCAACAACACCTTCGCTCGGCTACAGGCACCACGATTTCAACTCAGACTATCCGAAACCGGCTCCATGCTGTAGGTCTGTATGCTCGCCGACCGATGGTATGTGTTAGATTAACATCACGGCATCGTCGCGACCGCAGGGAGTGGGCAACCGAGCATGTCAACTGGAGGAGAAATGAATGGAGCAATATTCTGTTTTCTGACGAGTCCCGTTTTTCTGTGCTTCCGGATAATAGGATCATTTTCATCTGGAGGGACCGTGGCAGTAGGAATAATCTTGCGTTCGTGCACGAAAGTGTCAGATTTGGCGGTGGAGGAGTGTTGCTTTGTATGGTGGCATCTCCATTTATGGGCGCACTGACCATTACATCATTCGAGATGGAGCTCTGACTGGTCGCTGACATAGGGATGAGATCCTCAGACCTATTGTAGTCCCTTACGCTGCAGCAATCGGAGATAACTTCATTTTAATGGACAATAACTGCAGGCCACATCGTGCAAACCTGGTGGAGGATTTCATTTTGGAGGAAGGAATCGTTTGAATGGAATGGCCAGCGTGTTCTCCAGACATGAATCCATTCGAGCACGTTTGGAACGCTCTAGGAAGACGAGTTTCTGGCTGCCAACACCCCCACAAACTCTCCAAGAACTGGAAAGAGCTCTTCTGGAAGAGTGGGACAGAATACCCCAACTAGTCATTAATAGCCTCATTGAAGTCGATGCCTCAAAGGTGTTCAACGTTGCTGGCCGCCCGTGGAAACCATACCCCCTACTGAAAATGATTTTCTTTGAAGAAAACACCTTTTCTTATTCTTTTTTTGCCATATGCACAAATTGTGTTTTATTCCTTTTGTACACAAATGCGCCATAAAATGCATTTTTTCTGCCAAACATGTGTAATTTTTTCTCATATAACCTACTATGTCTGTCGACCATGTATCAATCAGCTAAAAAGTTTCCCAGATACAAAATCCACCTAAATTTGCAATATCCTTTAATTGTTTTGAGCAGTGTATATTAACAATTTTTTTTTTCTATTGAAAAACATGATAGTTTTCTATTTTGTTTTAAAATAAAGTTTTAATGAAAATCTTTTGCATACATATTGGTTTTAATTTAGAACTAGGTGTGTTATGATTCAGTTTTTTTCATGAATAATTTAGAGTTTTATAATGTGCGCAGTACTTAATAATTTTATTTCTTGCATAAGTGAGATGAATTTTTAAATTTAAAACTGAAATATTATTTTTGCATATGCAACACTTATTTTTCTGGTTATGATATCTAAGAATATGTACTATAAAAAGAAAGGGAAAAAAATCTTTTTTTTTTTTTTTTTTTTAAAGACTAAATTTTTTTATCCTTGCGACAAACTCAAAGATCGTTTGATATTTCAAGAGTATTAAAATATATTGTATAATTATTTTGAAGTGTGTAGGTGAAGTATTTATATTTGTTGTTGTTACACTTTTTTAATTATTTGTATTTTTTTATTTGATTTATTATTGTAATATGTAAAAAAAAGTCTTTTCTAATTCCTTGATCTTTTTTAAATGTTTCGATATACATATTTTTAATCGTACAAGGAGAGTAGCAGACAAATTGATTTCTTCGCCGTGAAAAATATTCTTTACTCAGTTACATGTACTTAATTTAGAGTTTTATAATTCGCGCATCATTTAATGATTTAATTCACGCATTAGTGCGATGAATTTTTATTTAAAACTTAAGTATTAATTTTGTATATACAACACTTTTTTTCTTTATAATATAGCCAAGAATGTACAGGATACAGTGTAAAAAATTATCCCAGCAGAAATTTTAGGCAAAGACATTAAAAAACAGACTTTGCTTTTAGCTAAATCAGTTTTGCGCGTAAACCACACACACACACACACACACACACACACACACAAAAAAAAAAAAAAAAAAGACCGTTTTTTAGGAAAAAGTGCTCATTTTCCGTAAATTTACTTAATTAATTCATAGTAAAATTCCATAAATTCACATTTATTTTTAGCGCATGCGGAAAGAAAATAAATCTTAAATTTGTGTTGATACTTTTAAAAAAGACTATGTTTTTTTTTTAAATTGTTTTGACAAATTCAAAAATCCTACGATATCTCAAGAGTATTAAAATATATTATATAATTATTTTGAATTGTGTAGGTGTACTATTTACATTTGATGTTGTTTCTCATTTTTAATTTCACATATATTTTTTTACATGATATATTATCATAAAAATATTTTTCAAAAAAAAAATTATATATATATATATATATATATATATATATATATATATATATATATATATATATATATATATATATATATATATATATATATTAGTAATGCTTCGCTATGCATATTTTTAATCGTACAGGAAATGTATTAAGATAAATTGTTCTTTTTGTCGCGAACGAAATTGTTTACTCAATTAATATTGAAGATTACAGTGTAAATAATTCTTCTTGGTACTATTATTTCATGATTGTTTATAGATATTCCTGTAATAGTTTATTAATAAATGACCTTTTATTTTATTGAAAATTATATGATTTAGATGTTCTATAATAATGTTTTGAGACTTTTTTGATTGTTAATTACTTTTAAATAAGAGATGTTAAAACATTATTTCATGGCTATAAACCTTTAAGCAATTAAAATTGAAATAACATTGAATGCAAGGCATGAGAAATTTTCTACAGAAAAATATCCAATAATCATGTAAATTTCTTTCACGTTTTGGTTTGTTTCGATAATCTAGCTTTCAAGTACTAGTTGTAACAGAAACTATATCTCAGGAAAATGCATTTTTCTTCATAATGGGTTTTTCTCCTATTTAAATTGTTACAAGTCAAGAACAGTTAATTATAAATGATTGGATTCAGAAATTGTGAAAAAAAAAAAAAAAAAAAAAAAAAAAAAACATTTGCTTCTGAAAAGATTTTTTTTTTAACTTATATCATTTAAAATAAATTTTTTATATATTTTTAATTTTTATTTAAATTAATATACTACCTCTGACAATAAAGTTCGGTGAATAGTCCTGTAGCATTAATGTAGATGAAATATTAACGAAAGTTACCAATCCATCCTTCAAAATAATCATCTCCTATAACTATGCACCGCTGATATCTGCTATACATGTCCTGGGAAATTCGCAAGAATTCTTCTTTTGGGATGAAATTCAAAAGCTTCGTCACGTTTCGTTGGATGTCAGCAATAGGATGAAATCTCATTCAAAGAGAGTTTGAGTCGTGAAAATAGGAAGAAGTCTGGTGGATTGAGATCTGGAGAATATGGTTGGTGTTCAATTTGCACCATCGCTCAGGAATTTCTTTCGGTGTCTTGCAAAACTTAAAACTAAACTTTAAACTGATCTTTTATTCGTTCATTCTTCTGTTCCTAGTTAAGAACCAACACACTGAACAAGCACTTAGTAAAGCATGTCTTACACAGAACATAAACGACGCTCAACTGAACAACGGTAGGAGAAGGTGGTCTACACTTGCCTCTATGCAGGTGCAGCGTTTTGTTTCCCCAGTGTTGCCAAATCGGTCGTTCTGAATTCATTCACAGAACTTTATTGTCAGAGGTAGTATTTTAATATTCTGATACAAAATTAAAACTTTTATATTTCTGCTTATTTAAACAAAAAAAAAAAAAAAAAAAAAAAAAAAAAAAAAAAAAAAAAAAATGAAATTATAAAATTAATATTTCGAATTATAACAACTTTAAACTACCCGGCTATTTTTTTTTTATAAATTTTATATTTCAATTTCTTTTTTAATTACGAAAAGTTTTATCATGTGATTTTGTTTACAATAATATGATTAACGATCACACACACACACACACAAAAAAAAAGAATCAAATTTTGAACTTAGTTCATTAAAATTATTTTAAAATTTGTCCCGGACCTATCTGAATAATTTGAAAAAAATATATATATCCGGCAATTTTAGTTGTAATGCCAAAAAAAAGGAACTATTCCCGATTCCTTGATATTTCTGCTGAGTAAATCGTAAAACATTTACGTATCCACGCTGATCGTATTGGGCAAGTTTGTTCTCCTGAATTTCTGCTTCGAGCTTCTTAAACATGTAATCAATACACAAACCAATTGCTTGAGTGGTATACCTCTTCTCCGTTTCTATGAAAGACGTGGACAGGGCGTTTCAGAAACGACTTTTTAAAGTTAAAATCTAAGAATTCATTAACTTAGTATACTAATAGTTTTTATTTATTTTTTAATTATTATTATGAAATGTTTTATCATGTGATTTTGTTTACAAATGATGTGGTTAATTATTAGAAAAAATTTCAAATTTTAACACAGTTCATTAAAATTATATTAAATAGTTGCGGATCCCCTTAGTAGTATTTGAGTAATTTGAAAAAAAGATATATCAGGCAATTTTTTTGTAATGCCAAAATAGGAACTTTTCCCGATTTCTTGGTAATTCTGCTGAGAAAATCGTAAAAAAAATATATATTCACGCTGATCGTACTGGATAAATTTGCTGTTCTGAATTTTTGCTTCGAGCTACTCAAATGTGTAATCAACACACAAACCAATTGCTTGAGTGGTATGCCTCTTCTCCGTTTCTATGGAAGACGTGGTACAGGGCGTTTCAGAAACGACTTCCAATCGTTAAAATCCAAGAATTCATTAATTATCTATACTAATATTTAAAATTGAAATTTCTGTTCAGGAAAATACATATTTCTAAGTTCATGTGACGCACTCACTTAAAAAGTCAGCCATAAAATAACTCAAGTGAAGCTGAAATCCACTCATCTCACGTTTTGAAAGGCAGCTTCTTGAAAAGAGTTGAAATAACTCGAGTATACGAGCTGTTTTAACCAATTTAAATGAAGTTGAGCTATTTAAATAACCAACTGAAATCAAGAAGATTCAATCGTTTGAAAATCAAGTCTTTTATGATCGAAAAAATTACAGCTCTTTCCTGAGAAGCCAAATCAGCTCTTTCGTTTGAAGAGTGATAGTCACAAAGTTACCTGTAATTTTTCTCTGTTTGTGTGATTGTAAAAAATATCGTCAGAAACAATTGCGTAAAAAACGCTATCAATCGTACGTAGTGGATATTTCTAGATGCAATTTAAAATTTTTCACATTCCGATACTTAATTTTTTTTTTTTTTTTAACGAAACAGTAGAAAACCCAGAGAACTAATCAATCAATCAGTCTTACAATACTTAAAATCTCGGGAGCTAAGTGATCATTTTGGACAATTTTAAGACGATTTAAAGGTCTAATTAAGATTTCTAAAAGATAAATATGGTTACAATAATTAGTTCTTCATATTTTAATACTTAAAATATTTTTTGAAAAAAAAATGGGAAAAACCGGAGATGCAATTAATCAACCGCTTTCAATTCTCGAAAATTCGTGGAATTATTGATCAATGTTCTGAAACATCACGGCTTTTGAAAGATCTAATTACAATTTATAACAGATTATAAATATATTTTAATTTATAATTTTTACATTTTAATTAAAAAATTGGATTGATAAGTATTTTCTCACCAAAATTCGAAAGATCTAGTAAAAAAAAACCGAATAGAACATAACGGGTTACGTAAGTTGCTAACAATAAATAAAAGTGTGAAATAACCGACATGCATATCAAGCAGTTAACATATTTTATATACAATAAGCAAAAGAAATAAGATTCATTTTCGTCAATAGATAGCTTGTCAGTAGTTTCATCAATAGATCTACTTATGAAAATGCTAAAAAATAACTAAAAAGAACATTTCCCCTTATAGTGATTTAATAGAATATAAGGAATACATTGATACATATAACTTAATGTATTGTGCATTTTATTGCATCGTTGTACCATCTATTAGTAAAAATGTGGACTATTTTTTAAATTACCGTGTACAAAACCTACGAGTTACCTGACACATATTTTGTTTTAATTTTTATATGTCTCACAGTTTATGAATTATTGGATTAAAATTTTCTACAATCCTTATTGAAAGATCCGGTATTATAAAACAAAGAGTTCTACTCTAGTACCAATGAAAACTCGTGGAAGTCTTGTTAATACTGATTAAGGGCTGTGCCCTAAAATAACGTTATCATTTTAGGGGGGAGGGGAGTCTTGCACATGGTATCGAAGGACATCTCTAAGGGGAGGGGGGTTTGCCTTTTGATATCTATATCATTTTGCACCCCAAAATAATTCTCTTTTTATTTGTAGCATGGTCTTTGTTCAAAATAGTATGTTATCTTATTTTGTCGGATATAAATTTTTATGAAAATGCAAAGACATTATTAAAATCACCAAATTGTTATAAAATTACCTAATTATAAAACATGGTATATCCCAATGTTTGAAATTCCTGTTCATCGACATATGTGTATGCATGTATAATCACGGTTTGAAAAACACTATGTAAAATATATTTGAACTGAAACTTGTGTTTACTAACAAATAAAACAGAAAGAATGCAGTCCACTTGTTTTGTTGATAAAAATTTTTATCTTCCCATTCCTAGTCCTCTGTTCGGGAGGCAAGTACAGCAAGACTTTATTACAGATGAATGCATTTTATTAAAAAAAAGCTATTATAAAATACTTTTAAAGAAAAACTATTTATTTTAAATTTTATTTAAATAGAGCGATATTTTATCGATTTCTATTCATTTGAATCAATAAAGCATGCGGAAAATAAATTTACATGCTTTGTCTATTACTCCATACAAAAGAACTAAATAAAAAAAAAAAAAAAAATGTTTATACACCTTGATAAAGATATCATTACCGGGGGGGGGGGGGGGGGTTGAGGAATGATAACATATGATATCGAAAGGGGGGGGGGTCTAAAATTACCAAAAAGTTGATAACGTTATATTTGCACAGTCCCTTATACGTTGGCTAATGTTCGCTATAATGTAACTGTATCTTAGCCATAGTTTCCTAGTCCCTTGGTTTTGAGTAGATCTAATTCCAAATATAAGTAATAATATTGCAATAATAAGCAAATACAAATATTGCTTTATTTAGTCGTAGAATTATTCAATAATAAAAAAGAAATATTTTTATTTTTAAATAATGATTAACAAAAATTGGGAGTTTTAGTCAATATTGATAGTATATGCATGAAATATTATCGTGTTTCTGGGATGTTTATACACTGATACATAGTTTGAATATTTGTTAATACTGTACTAATATAGAAAATTAATATTTCTCCATTTCAATGGTAATATTTTCGGTGTATAGCGAATATTTTTCATATATGCTTTTCAAGTATGTCCAATGTATGAAACAGACAAGATTATTAATTTATTGGAATTATTTCCAATTACACACATATATATAAGTGAAATGTTGGGAAACAAATACGCAATATTAATTTGCTAATAGGTCTTTTTTCGATTAAAAGAAATACATCAACATTTTATTTAAAAAAACCGTTTTATTTCCTTTCAAATTTTAGCTATAAAATACCTCGAAATCATCTGAAATTCCTTGCTTAGTTAAAATAACGGACAACTTGCAATATTTCTCTTTGAACTTTAGATGGAATATTTACGATAACAATTTATTTTTATTCTTGCCAGTGTTTGAAATTACAAAATAATTTCCCTTGTAACATGGCCGCGAAAGGACGGGAAAAAAGTACATTTGTTAAAAACACATGCAACAAAAGGTTTTGGTTAGTATTTCGCGTTTGAAACATGACGCTAAAAGAGAATATTCAAAAGTGGTTTCCTGGGCGTATTTTGTTTGTTTTTTCACATCGAAAAACTGTGATCGAATTTCAAAAATGATTTTTTGTTTAGCAAAAACAGTCCTATTTTGAACAGAAACTTTTATAAACATTGAAATTATTTATTTATTCAGCTTGGATGGATTTTTCTTCATCACGTATTCGAAATGAAAGTTTTGGTAGTGATCATTTATTGTCGATAATTTAAAAAGAGGGACATGTCTTTCTATAACAAAATCTATCAGAAATCATTGATCTGCGAGAATATATATTTTGGTTTCAAAAGATTATTTTTCTTTATAAGGAATGATGAAATTAAAATATATTCGAATTCATTTTTGTATGCATGAAAATAATTCTAGAATTCGTAAGAAAGCTAGTAATGGTTATCCCATTCTAAATCTCTTGACTTTAGATATAAAGTCGTGTTTTAAAAAATGTATCGTATATTGTTCGATTAAGATTTTATTGGATCTTCTTCTGAACAATTTACGTTATGGATTTATCATAAAAAATAATTAATTTCATTTGCATTAACCATTTTTTAAAGAACACAGAATGCTTTGTTTTATGATCTATGCTTTTTGCGAAATATAATTAAATTAAATAATAATAAAGCTTATTTATAATAAGAAACAGTATAAAATTTGTGGTTATAAAAGTATTTTAAATAACTGTATTCTGACGACGAGTTCGGTTATACTTTTTTTTTGCAAAAACAGTCCTATTTTGAACAGAAACGTTTGATAAACGTTGAAATTATTTATTTATTCAGCTTGCATGAATTTTTCTTCATCACGTATTCAAAATAAAAGTTTTGGTAGTGATAATTTATTGCCGATATTGTAAAAGGAGGGACATGTCTTTCTATAGCAAAATCTATCAGAAATCATTCATCTGCAAGAATACATACTTTGGTTTGAAAAGATTATATTTCTTTATAAGGAATGATGATGTTAAAATATATTTGAATTCCTTTCTATATGCATGAAAATAATTCTAGAATTTTTAGAAAGCTGGTAATGTTTATTACATTCTAAATCGCTTGACTTTGGATATAAAATCATTTTTCAAAAAATATATATTTTATATTGCTGGTTCAAGATTTTATTATATCTTCTATAGAACTTTTTACATTATGGATTTATTGTAAAAGAAATTGTTAAATTTCATTACCATTACAGTAATAAAATATATTTATAAATAAAGGATAAAGTTCGTGGTCATAAAAAAATATTTTAAATAATTGTACTCTGACGGCGAGTGTTGTTATTTTTATTATATATATATATATATATATATATATATATATATACAAAAAGTGTCCCATTTTGAACTGAAGCTTTTGATAAACATTTAATTAATTTATTTACAATTCTAGAATGGATTTTTCTTCATCATGTATTCAAAATAAAAGTTTTACTAGTGATTATTTATTGTCGATATTGTAAAAGAAGGGACATGTCTTTCTATAACAAAATCTATCAGAAATCATTCATCTGCAAGAATATACAGGGTGTCCCTAAACAAATGTTATATACGCTAGGGGATGATAGAACACATCAAGACGAGTAACAGTAAATAGGAAACCAAGGGTCCCAAACGTTTTCCAAAGGAAATAGCCGCCATTAAAGTTTGGGTTCCAAAATTTCAAATATACATAAAAAAACGAAAAATTGGTCGATAGATTTGCGGTTTTCACTAAAATTATTCTTTATGTTGGTATTTTCTTGAAAATAAATTATAAAGATAAATTTAGAAAAATGCCGATAGAGGGCGCTTTAGACTTTGATGTAATGACAAAACTATTTTTTGCCGTGATTTTTTGCATCTCATTAAATGGTTTTGTAAACTTAGACTTAAACTTAAATTTTGAACTCAAAATCTGAATAGTTGGAAGCTGTTAAGTAGCACAAATTTAACTGTGTTCAGAGGGTTTAAATTTCAAATGATTACAAAAAACGGAAAAAATGGTCGATTGATTTGCGGTTTACACTAAAACTATTCTTTATGTCGGTATTTTATTGAAAATGAATTATGAAGATAAATTTCAAAAAATGCCGATAGAGGGCGCTTTAAACTTTGGAGTAACGAAAAACTACTTTTTACGTTATGTTTTGCATCTGATTAAATGTTTTCGTAAACTTAGACTTAAACTTAAATTTTAAGCTCAAAATCTGAATAGTTGGGAGTGGTTAAGTAGCACAAACTGAACTGTGTTCAGAGGATTCAAATTTCAAATGATAATAAAAAACGGAAAAATTGTTCGATTCGTTTGCGTTTTAAAATAAAACTATTCTTTAAGTCAGTATCTTCTTGAAAATGAATTTTAAAGATAATTTTCAAAAAATTCCGTTAGAGGGCGCCTTAAACTTCAGAGTAACCAACAACAAATTTTAACCGTTATTTTTTGTATCTAATTAAATGCTTTCCAAAACTTGTTGAATGTTTTCGAAATCTTAGATTTAAACTTAAATTTTAAACTCAAATTCTGAATCGCTGGGAGGGGTTAAGAAGCGCAAATTAAAGTGTGTTCAAGATTAAATATTTAACCCCCCTCCCTCGAACGCAGTTCACTTTTTTGCTACTTAAACACTCGCAACGACTCAGAATTCGATCTCAAAATTTAAATTTAGGCATTTGAAAGCATTTAACGAGATTTAAAAAAATAACGATTAAAAATAGTGTTACGCTACTCGAATGTCTAAGGAGCCCTCTATCGGCATTTTGTGAAATTTATCTTTAAAATTTACTTTCAAGAAAACACTGATTTAAAGAGTAGTTTTAGCAAAAACCGCAAACGAATCGACCAATTTTTCCGTGTTTTTTTTTTTTTTTTTTTTTTTTTTTTTTTTTTTTTTTTTTTATAGTTTTCTGTTTTGTTTGAAATTTAAACCATCTGAACACAGTTCAGTTTGTGCCACTTAACCACTCCCAACTATTCAGATTTTGAGCTCAAAATTTAAGTTTAAATCTAAGCCTACGAAACCATTTAATGAGATACAAAAAAATAACGGCAAAAAAAAGTATTAGGATGGATTATTTCGTTAATCTAAAGACTAATGCGTCCTCTATCGGCATTTTTTGAAATTTATCTTTATAAATCATTTTCAATAAAATACCGACATAAAGAATAGTTTTAGTGAAAACCGCAAATCAATCGACCAATTTTTCCGTATTTTATAATAATTTGAAATTTAAACCCTCTGAACACAATTAAGTTTCTGCTACTTAACCGCTTCCAACTATTCAGATTTTGAGCTCAAAATTTAAGTTTAGGTCTAAGCTTACGAAACCATTTAATGAGATGCAAAAAAACCATGGCAAAAAATAGTTTTTCATTACTTCAAATTCTAAAACGCCCTCTATCGGCATTTTTCAAAATTTATCTTTATAATTTATTTTCAAGAAAATACCAACATAAAGAATAATTTTAGTGAAAACCGCAAATCAATCGACCAATTTTTCCGTGTTTTATGTGTATTTGAAATTTTGGAACGCAAATTTTAATGGCAGCTATCTCCTTTGGAAAGCGTTTGGGACCCTCGGTCCCCTACTTACTATTAGTCGTTTTGATGTGTTCTATCGCCACCTAGCGTATATACCATTTGTTTAGGAACACCCTGTATATTTTGGTTTCAAAGGATTTTATTTCTTTATTAGGAATGATGATGTTAAAATATATACGAATTCATTTCTGTATGCATGAAAATAATTCTAGAATTTTTAGAAAACTGGTAATGTTTATCCCAATCGCTTGTCTTTCGATATAAAATCATGTTTGAAAGATATATCATATATTGGTAACTCAAAATTTTATTGGATCTTTTCTGAATTCATTACGATATGGATTTATTGTAATATATGACAACTAGGTTTCATTAAGAAAAGCTGGTAATGGTTATCTCATTCTAAATCGCTTGACTTTGGATATAAAGTCATGCTAGTAATAAAATATATTTATTACTAGCAGATAGTAATGAAATACATTTATAATTAGAAACAATACAAAATTTGTGATCTTCAAAGTATTGGGTCGTTCAGAAAGGCCTTTAACGTTTGTTAAAATCAATTCGTACCGGAAAATTTTGTCTATTAATATCTAAGTATTAGATATCGGAAACAATATCTAATAATTAAATAACAGAATTTTCCTGTACAAATTGATTTTCTCTAACGGAAAGGACTTTCCGAACCACCCCATATTTTAAATAACTTTACTCTGACAATGAGTTTAATTATATTTTTTTACTTTTTCGAAAATAGTCTCATTTTAGCGTTTTCTATAAACACTGAAATTATATCATATCGGTGTCGCACAAGTTCATCGCATAATCTAGTTAACTATTTATGCCAATAATTTATAATGGAAAATTGCTTATGAAACATGCATTTTATTTCATAGAAGAAAATTACATATTTTATTTTATGATTTATACACATTATGAATCAAAAATATTCTAGAAGAGCATTAATCTGCATTTATGAGGAAGAAAAGAATAAAATATTTTAAACAACTTCAGTCTCACGATGAGTGTAATTCGTTCTATTATTGGTTAGTATAAAGATTCCCTAGTTTAACCCCTCCACAACGGGAGACTTTTACGAAATTCTTAATATTTTGTCAGTGGTTTTTAAAAACATAAATTCGTGCGTTATTAAATCGAAAAAGTGCACCGATTACATAAGGCAAATTTTACATTAAAATATTACTGGTGGAAATAAACGCGGCACGCATGCGTGTCGCTCGTCCCATTTGGGTTAAACCCCCTTTCTCATCATAACCAATTATTTTTAGAAATCACTATATAATATTGATATTAGAAATGATTCAAATACTTATCAGTTTGGTTATAAATAGATGTATGAAACTAAAGATTAAAAAGTTAAATAAAATAAAATTAAATAATAATAATAATAGAAAATACTTTAATCTTTAAATATCAATCTAATGTCTTTCACATCTTTTAAGTTTTAAACAAACAATATCAACTTGTCTATATATATTAGGTATACATTAAACAGACTTTCATCCTTAATTGCAAAAATAAATAAATAATACTTGTCCTTAACTATAACTTACAAATTTCATATCTCACCTCAAACAAGCATTTTAAATGAAATGCAAATATCATTGATGATTAAAATACACTAAAGTGATTTTAATTATTTCTTACTTATTAATATCATAAGTAAATTGAAAGAATTTCATTGATGAAAATGTACTGCTTTATATTTTCTTCTAATATATTTTGTAATTTAAATAAAAGTACAATGATCAATCTAGACGCTATTTAAAGTACGGAACCGTAAGTCCAAAAGTTTTGTTATATTCAATATTAAAAAAATTGCGTGCAATGAAAGAAATGGGGAAAAATTATATTTTTGAAGAAGAAAAAAAAATTCTTTTGTTTTACTTCAATCAGCATTTTTCACGCAATGGAATAATTTTAATAAGGCCTTAAAAAACTTTATGAAGAGAAACATCGTAAATGACAATTATTATTTCCTCATAAAAAAGGTAATGTTTCAGCTAATATTCATCACTTTAGAATGCTAAAATAAAGTTATTCACTGTCTTTTCATCAAGGTAATTCTTAAAACATGACAGAAGAACCTAAACAAACTTATTTGTTCAGTTTTATAAAATGCTAGAGACCTGTACAGATTTAACACTTTATACAAATATATTACAACTTAATCTTAGCATAACCAATCATTTTTATTTATTTTTAGGAAAAACTATGTTAAATTGACATTATAAAAACGAATTTGTATATATGTAACTAAAATTATGCAAATGTAAAATAAATAAATAAATAAATAAATAAATAAATAAATAAATAAATAAATAAATAAAATAAAAAAATAAAAGTAAAACAAAATAGACTTTTTTAATAGACTTTAGACGTATTAATTTGAATATAACTAAATGTACGCAACTAAACATAAAAAAATAAAAGTAAAAAAATATTAATAAAAGAAAAGACTTTAATTGTTAAATTTCAATCTTAAATTCGTTTACATCTTTTAAATTTTAAAAATACATTATCAACTTTTCTATATGTATTAGATATATATTAATCGTGCTTTCGTTTTTAATTGCAAAAATGAAGAATTCATTCTTGTTCATAACTATAACTTACAAATTTCATATCTCGTCCCACGCAAACATTTTTTCATGATTAAATTACATTAAAGAGATTTTAATTATTTCTTGCTTATTAATATCTCAAATGAATTGAAAAAAAAGATAAAAATTTCATTGGCTAAAATATACTGCTTTAAATTTTCTTCTAATATATTTAGTAATTTAAATAAAAGTACAATGATACATCTATACTCTAGTTAAAGTTATGGAAGCGTAAGTCCGGAAGTTTTGTCATACTCATTGTTAAAATAATTGCGTGCAATGAAATAAGTGTGGGGGGGGGGGGGGAAATTGCATTTTTAAAGAAGAAAATTATTATTATTTTTTTTTTTTTTTACTTCAATCAACATTTTTCACGCAATGGAATAACTTAAATAAGGACTTAACAAACTTTATGAAAAGAAGCACCATAAATGACAATTATTATTTTCCTCATAAAAAAGGCCATGTTGCAGATAATGTTCTCTACTTTAGAATGTTAAAATAAAGTTATTCACTGGCTTTTCATCAAGATAATTCTAAAAAAATGACAGAAGAGCCTAAACATATATATTTATTTAGTTTATAAAATGCTAAAGATATTGCCCGATTCAACATTTTATACAAATTTATTTTTCATAAAGCTAAATAAACACACACACACACACACACACACACACACACACACACACATATATATATATATAAATGTGTGTGTGTCGACATATATATATATATATATATGTATGTGTGTATATATATATATATATATATATATATATATGAGATAACATGTTATATAGACGTCATACATAGTGAAATATCAATCAAGCCTCTCTACAATAAATAATTCTTGTTATCAACTGTTTTCTTAGAAAAAATACCTTATCAATGAAACTATGGATTCCGGCAATATATTCTACCTGATGCTAACCTGAGTTGATCTAGATTTTGTAAAATGTAAACCACTGTATATTGAAAAATTAAAAATTCTATATCTTGGTGCTGTCACAACAAGTTGTTTTCATTAATTTATAGACAATTATATAATTTAAAAAGAAAAAAAAAATACAACCATAACATTGATCTAAAAAAAAAAAAAAAAAAAAAAAAAAAAAAAAAAAAAAAAAAAAAATCCTTCTTATCAATTATTTTCTTACCAAAATTTTTGAATCAGTCAAATAGTGCATGCAAGAAACATGCGTTGTATGCTGAACAGAATTGTTTTAATGTTTGTAAAATAGTAACAATAGTAATAATCTTAATGTTTATAAAATGGATTTTATTGTGTATTTAAAAATACTACGTTTCGCTGCCGACATAATAAACCATTTTCATGAGTGCCTAGACAACTGTATAATACTATATTGTAATGTAGAATATATATATATATATACTGGGTGTCCCAAAAATAACTGATGGATTTTAAAATTCAATAACTTGCAAACGGTGACAACTATTTAAAAATTTTTGCAGGAGGGTTATGTATAATGTCAGTAGTTTTTTTATACCGTAATTTTGTATTTTAGTTCGCATATCAAACAATAGGTGGCGCTGACGGCAATTGAAGACCAGGTAATCAGTGCTGAGTGAAGCGTCGACCTGGCTTTCAATCGCCGTCAGCGCCACCTATTGTTTGAGATGCGAACTAAAATAAAAAATTACGGTAAAAAACTCCTGACATTACACATAACTTTCCTGCAAAATCTTTTTAAATAGCTGTCACCGTTTGCAAGTTATTGAATTTTAAAATCCATCAGTCATTTTTGGGACACCCGGTATATATATATATATATATATATAGAACCATTAAATAATACTACAAATCAACATCAATATGTGGAATAACTCGATAATAACAAATTATATCAAACAAAGGAGTTGTCAAAAACTGGTATATATATATATATATATATATATATATATAATTTAAATAAGACTGATATATTAAATTCAAATCGCACACCATATATAATTAACTAAAGAAATATATAAATTATAAAAATATTCTTAAAAGCAAAAACTCACGAACATCAGTACCGCTTAACAAACTTGAAAAACCACTACGTGAACAATAACTAATCCATAAATTATAAACATATCCAACGAAATAACAACTCATAAATAACTTAAACAAGAAACTCGAAAAGTAACAAACAAGGAGACGGGCGGCATGGCTAATGACATGCACTGCTGGGTTAAATCTGATTTTATGCATGCAACATCCCCCATGCCCGTCACAACCATAAATGAATTTTAACTAAAAGCAATCCATACTAAAAATAAACTATCGACCAGCAATAACCTTCAAATGACCCTCAAACTAAAACATATGAATATATATATATATATATATATATATATATATATATATATATATATATATATATATATATATATATATATATATATATATATATATATATATATATATTGCAGTCATTTTTTTTTTTTTTTTTTTTTTTTTTTTTTTTTTTTTTTTGTAAGCTAACATTTTAATAAAATACTTGTTATCAATTCTTTTCTTACAAAATTTCACAATCAATTACAAAAATAACCCCTAGACTGAATAGTCTTAATTTTTCTAAAATAAATTCTAATATGTGATAAAAATTAAAAATACGACGTTTTACTGGCGGAATAATAAATTATTTTCAATAGTGTATAGATAATTATATAATGTAAAAAGAAAGAAGAAAAAAAAAACATTTACAGCCATAAAAAGGTTTTATATGCTAAAATTTTAATAAAATATTTATTATCAACTATTTTCTTATAAAAACTTTATAATCAAACAAACATTGTATGCGAGAAACATACTTGTCTGATGCTTACCCCTAGGCTGAATTGTCTTAAGGTCATTAATAAATTCTGATGTATGTTGAAAAATTAAAAACACTACATTTTGCTTGCGAAATAACAAATAATTTTCATTAAATCATAGACAATTTTACAATGTGCAAAGAAAGAAAAAATAAATATTTTAAATCCATATAATTTTTTTATAAACTAAAATTTTATTAAAATATTCATTATCAGCTATTTTCTTACAAAAATTCTACAGTCAAAGAGTTCACGCGAGAAACTTACGTTGTCCGATGCTAACCCCCTAGTCATAGTTGTCTTAATATTTCTAAAATGGATTCTAATGTATGTTGAAAAATTAAAAATATTCCGTTTTGTTGGGGAAATAACATATAATTTTCAGTAGAGTACAGACTATTATGTAATAATAATTATGTAGAAAGAACGAAAAAGCAAATATTTTGCAGTTATAATTTTTTTTTTATAAATTAAAATTTTAAGAAAATACTTTTATAATTTTTTTACAATAATTATACAATCAAACAAAGAGTGCATGCAAGTAGCATACGTTGCCCGATGCTAACCCCTAGGCCGAATTGTTTTAATGTTTCTAAAATAGATTCTAATGTATGCTGAAAAATTAAAAATATTACGTTTAGCTAGTGGAATAACACATAATTTTCAATAGCGTATAGACAATTATGTAGTGTGTACAAAGAAAGAAAAAAATATTTTTACAGCCACTTTGCCTTTTTTTTTTTTTACAAACTAAAATTTTAACAAAATATTGATTATCAACTATTTTCTTACAAAAATTATATAATAAAACAAACAGTGCCTGCGAGAAATTTACTTTGCCCGGCGTTAGCTCCTAGGCTGAATTGCCTTAATGTTTCTAATACAGATTCTAATGTATGCTGAAAAATTAAAAATACTACATTTTTCTAACGAAATAACAAATAATTTTCATTAGTGCATAAACAATTATATAGTGTAAAGAAAAAAACACCATTTTACAACCATATATTTTTTTATAAACTAAAATTTTAATAAAATCCTTGTTATCAACTATTTTCTTACAAAAATTACACAATCAATCAAACTGGGGATTCGGAAAACATATGCTGCCTGATGGCCATTGGATTTTATATTAGCAACACGTGCTACAGTTCCGCTAATGAGTTTATTTCCCTGGGACACTCGGCGATGAAATTGTTCATTATTGGATTTTAACGAACATTTTTGGAACGTTCACTAGGAGACTAATCGCGGGACAATTGCCGCGGTAAGACATTTTTCTCGCAATCTCTTATTTTAAAGAGAATAAAATATCTTTTAATGATGAAAGTTTGTTTGGGACAATTTTTTAATAATTTTCTCTTCATCGCGGTTTTATTTTTTAGTTCTTTTTAAGTTCCTCACAGCGTAGTTTTCAAATAGATGCGGTAAGCAAGTTTAGTACTATAAAAGTAAAGAGAAAGAGAAATAATTTTCTGCGAGTTTCTCATTATCTGATTTTTATTCGCTCATTAGGAAAATTTAGTTAGAGCCGGTTTCGACGCGGAATGAAAAAATAAGCTTTAACACCTGCATTTTTGCTTAAATATGTTGTGAAAAAAAAGAGTAATGTTTGTTTAGAAAGGTAAAGATTTTAACGCACAGAATATATTGATAATAGTAAAAGGTAAATAAGGGCGAAAAGTAACTTTTATTTTCAGAAAAATAATAAAAATCATGCATTTTTAATTTTAATAGGTCTGAGTCGTGCCTATAAAATATTTAGCAGGCCTGTCGGACTGATATAAAAAGTTGAACGTAGTCGATAAAATGAAAGATATTTTCAGTTAATGTGACTTTTATGAGAATAAGTATAAATGTGCGTCACGAGTCGTCGCTAGTTTGACAATATCAATACAGGAATCTAACATGTCAAGCGTAGAGATCGGCATAGGAAGTTACACGGTGTCATCCGGACTTTTTTTTTTTCAGCAGACGCGTGCTGGATCGAAAAGTTTGTATTATTTTCTAAAAAGTCCAACCGGGCCGGTACTGGACTTAATTTTTCTGAGTATATGTGGGGGCGATAAGGATCTACTTTTAATGTAATCTTTGGAAAAATACCTTAAGATGATTCGGAAATTTGCTGCTCATCAAAGCGAAACTTTATTATATTTGTTCACTTATTTTTAGCTGTAAAGGCATAAAATTGAAAAGCCTAATTATTGAAGGGATTTGGAAGAGAATAGACTTTCCCCTTTTTGTTATATAAATTACTTGTCGATATAGAAGAGATTCTTGTCCCGTAACTGCAGGTTTATCTCCTTTACCGTGCTTCTACCGGGAATTCGATTCAAAACGCCGACATTGATAGCATTTATCCTCGAAGATGTATTACCTTAATCAAAAAATGGATAATGTCATTCGATTACACAGTTTCTGAATAAGAACATTTGTCAATCTTATGCGTTTCCGAAGAGATATAAATTCAGAAATGTGTCAGAAAGTGGAAAAATTGAATTTAAGAAATTCTTTAATGAATTACAAAGAAATATTTTTATAAATGTACCTTCTTTATACAGCTTTAATAGTTATGATTTTTTGTTACTCCTTTCTTTTCTTTTATTCTAAACCTGATTAACTGTGATTTTTTGACAGAGGAAAAATTAAAAAAAAAAAAAATCTTCATAGCAGCAATTTGGTTTTTACAAAAGTGAATAGAACTTAAAAGTTGATTTAAAAGAAAAAATATCCAGTGAATTGTAATAAGAATGGAATTAGACTAATAAATATCCATTTAATTTATTTTAAATAATACGAACTAGAATTTTGTTCTCCATTCTCTGTGTTTGTAATGGTATAACGCATATATGTGTGTTGTTTTTAAATTTTGATTTTATCTATTTAATTTATTATTGAGTATTAAATTTCTTATTGATTAAATTACAAAAATATTTCAAATTACTTTCCATAAAACATTATAATTTATTTTTGTAGTGTTTTTATTCATATCGACAATTGCACAGTAATAAAATATGAATAACTATATAATCTGAAAAGATATTTTTATAATCGATACTAAATAAAAACCTACATTAACCTGTGAATGACAGAATAACTTTTTCTATTGACAAAAAACTCATTATTCTAATTTAACTGTAAGCTAGTCACGTCACATTAAATTTACATCAATCAACAATCAAACCTATTTCGTTCAGTATTAAAAACCTTCTAAAGGATAGCGACCTTCTCAGCGAAAGCTGATCCTTCTTCAAAAATGAAAGCACACAGATAAAAAGCGAAGTTCTCCCTCAGAGAGGTATTGTCTGTGAAAGATATCTGATTATTACAGATCTATGGAAGACTCTTTCTACTAGAAGCTTTATCCAATTTCTTAGTTAGAAGTTATGTACATTAGAGAGTTATGTACATTTATCGGAATTGTAAGTTGGGTCATGGGTCGAGAAAGAGAAAAAAGCTTTACAAATAAAATCTTCTATTCCTTAAGGACGTTCTTAAATCAAAAAGGGCAACTTTGTGACACATGCTATGGTTTATTTTTGTTCGGAAATGTGTGAAAATAGCAGGTGTTGTTATTCAGAAACTTTCTAATTGCATTCATTTTTCTGTTTTTTTAAAAACACAATAGATCTTTCCTAATAAGCCTTCAAAGATGACGTTTTTGAGTACACTTCCCAATAAAAGCAGAAAAACCGGTCGAAAAGCAGGAGAAAAAAGGGGTGACCGCGAGATCGAAATAGTATAGAACTTTATAGATAATTTAATTATCATAAAATGGAAACTCCAGTTCGATTCGAAATCGCTTCCATAGTCAGGCATTCCAATTTCATATCTCTCCGTTAAAAAATGAATTCGTAAATGTGTCAAAACGTTTTGCGCTTGCTGAGGGGAGCAGTTGAGAACACCCTTAAAGAATAAATAAGGCTTTAAGCTTTATTTAAAAGAAAAAAATCCTGCGGGATGCATCAGTAATTAAATACTATTGTAATAAATGTGATTTATTTTTTATGCATATATGACCAAAACTTTCCTAGTTTCATAAAAAAAATTTTTTTCCTTTCTCTCTCTGTGTGTGTGCTGTTTATCACAAACATAAATTATGTACACGTGTGACATTTTTTAATTCTGATGTCATTAAGCTAATTTATTATTGAATGTTAAGTTTTATTACACAAATTACTTATATAATATTTAAATAACAATAGAAATCTATTTTTTCCGTCTATTGTATCCATTTATAAAAAAAATTATACAGTCTTATATTGGAATAAAGATGTAGGCTGAAAATATCATGAAATTTTAGAACTATAACTGGAGAATATAAAAGAAAACATATATAAATTAAATGAATGATTTAATACCTTTTCCTATTCATAAAACAAACACTACTCTAATTTCACATTTGCCTTGTCATATCATCTCAAAACTATATAAAAATACAAGCAAAAATACAACCACACCTGTTTCGTTCAATATTAAAAACATTCTAAAGACTAACCTCCTAAAAACCTCCTAAAAATAACTATAAAATGACCTCCTCAACGAAAACTGATCCTTCTTCAAAAATGAAAGCACACAGATTAAAAGAGAAGTGCTCTCAGAGAGGTATTGTCTGTGAAAGATATCTGATTGTTACGTTACAGATCCATGGATGATTCTCTCTACAAGAAGCTTTATCGAATTTCTTTCAAAGAAGTATTTACCTTACTCAAAAGAGTAAGTTGGGCCAAGCGACGAAAAAAAATGCATTATAAAACAGCATGTTTGTTGATACAAAAGATTCTATTTCTAAAAAAAGTAAATAAAACTTTAAACTTTATTTAAAAGAAAAAAAATCCTATGGGATGCATTAGGAATAAAAAAACATTGTAATAAATCTGATTTTTTATATATATATAGGAACAAAACTTTTCTAATTTTGTAAAAAAAAGTTTTTTTACTTATTTTCTCTCTGTACATGGATTTTTTAAATTTTGATTTTATTAATCTCATTTGTTATTGTACACTGAGCTTATTATTTAAGTCCAAATTACCTGCATAAAATTTGGATAATGATACTCATCCTTATATATATTATAAATGTGAAAGTGTGTCCGAAAATTTGGAATGAACTTGGCTACAAAACGGATGGATTAATGTCTTTGAATCTTTGCATATAGATAGATTATAGGAGTGGAATGAACATAGGCTAACTTTAATTTTTTTTATTCAAATAATTTCCTTAATAACTCAAAATTTAATTATTTTTCATACAAAATCAATAGGCATTTTTCAGATAAAATTTAACCATTTTCCTTTCCTGTTGCCAAGAAAATAAAAAATTGGAATAATAATTTTTCAGCGGCAATGAATTTTTAATAAAAACCTTCCACGCGAAAAATTATAATAAAATAATTTAAAAGAAAATAAATATGACGTCATGTTTGAAATAAAAATAAAAGGTGTATTTTTTATAATATATTTAACAAGGATATTTGTTTAGTTAATGGGAATTTTTGTGTAAAATATGGTGACAAAAATTAAAAGTAAAAAGAATGAAAAAGAATTATATTTTTAATAAAATGGTTCACTTATGAAAATGTGACGTCATAGTTGAAATAAAACAGGTACTTTATAGCAGTCGTTAAAAATACAAGGGGTATGAATATCAGTAGCTAATGGAGCGAGATAAATAATGACGTCATATTTAAGATGAATCAGAAATATTTTTTACTTATATTAATTAATAAGTTACATACAAATGAATATTTTTATTCAAAACTCATAATTATCAATGGAAGAAATTTTTGTGGGGAAAAGGCGGAAAATAAAACTACTGATTAATATATCTTTGACTCGATTTTTTAACACTTTCGAACAAAGTTGAAAAGGTATTATGCTTTCGGTTTGTCTGTCTGTCTGGTTGCTTTCTAACTTTCGTAAATATACTCCGATTTCCATGAAATTTTTGGACGTTCTTAACGTTTACCTAGCACGAATACCTATTGAAAATAAAGTTTATACCATGATTAGTTTATTTACAGAGAATGTCAAAAAATTTCTTTACATTACGGCATTATGGGGAAAATCGTTTTAATTAAATTTAACGATGTTACACCCTGTGAAGCATATTCAAATTTACATGCATTTACAAAGTGCACTAAAATATGCATTTTGTAAAGTATGTAGTGAAATGGACACATATTAATTCATTTACAGGGTTACACAGAATAATTACATTGCATAAGAATAAAGGGAGGAACAGTTTCCGACATATTTTAATTATGGTAAACGATTTCATGTATAATCAAATTGATATACGTTTCTGAGGCTTAATGTGAGTTATTTCATGCATAATACGAAGTGCATAGCATTTACAGGGACACACAAAAGATTTCAAATATTATACATTCTATTCGAAGTACTGTGTATGATAGATGATCACTGTTGCATGGATGAAATGCATTTTGAATTTACAGGGTTACACGAAAGATCTCGGAAAGGTTACTGAATATGGGCGTAATTTACTTAAAGGTGGTTTTTAAATAAAATATGCATTTTTATTTTGAACTGCATTTAGTAAACTAAGAAATGTTTGTAGTATATATATAAAATGATATACAGGGTCCCACAAAGAACTGGATACAAGGTTGTCTTCGGATGATAATTTCTGAAAATGTAATTTAGGTAGTAATAAGAAATATTTTTGTTTGAACTAAATTTTAGAAGGATACTTTCGTGTATTAAAGGCACTTGGAAAACTACAGGGCTGAACAAAAGAATTTGAAGAATGTTTCTATCTATTAGTATTAATCGCTGAAAGGAAAATTTTAACCAGGAAACAAATTAGCAAATAGGGATTACCAGAAGTTTTTTTTACCATAAATTCGCGATAAAAAGTTAATTACACATGCTTTTCATCATCGATTTTTTTTTGCTTGATTGATCAATTATTTCTTCTTTAACTGTTATGTGAACGAAGTCACGGGTAACTGCTAGTATATATATATATTTCTTTTGGCCTGAGTATTAAGTTTTAATCGAAAATTATACAGATAGAATATTGGAAAGCTGATCCTTCTTCAAAAATAAAAGCACATAGATTAAAAGAGAAGTGCTCTCGGAGAGGCAGTGTCTGTGAAAGATCTCATTGTTACAGATCCATGCAAGGTTCACTCTACTAGAAGCTTTACTGAATTTCTTTTAAGGAAGTATGGCCATTATTCAGAAAAGCAAGTTGGGTCATGCGATGAAAAAGATGTTTTATAAAACAGCATGTTTGTTGATATAAAGGATTTTTTCTAAAGATGTAAATAAGACTTTAAACTTCATTTAAAAGAAAAAAAAAGTATCTTGTGGGATGCTTTATGAATAGAATAACATGGTAATAAACTTGACTTTTTTTATATAGATGACCAAAACTTTTCTAGAAATGTAAAAAACATTTTTTTTTCTTTTCTCTCTGTGTATGTGCTGTTTATCATAAACACAAAGTATGTGTTCCTGTGACTTTTATTTAATTCTGATTTTATTAACCTAATTTGTTATTGAATATTGAGCTTATTATTAATGCTCAAATTACCTACGTAATTTTTGGATAATAATACAAATGTATTATTTTCTCTGATATATTCATTTATATCAATCATTAAGTACCAATATTCGAATAAAGATGTAGACTGAAAAGTATTATGAAATGGTATTATTACTAGAGAATATAAATGAAAACATACATTAATTAAGTCAATGAATTAATAAATTTTCCTATTTACAAAAAAGCATCATTCTAATTTAACTCTTACCTGGTCATATCATGTCAAAAATTATATATATATAAAACAAGACACTTGTTTCTCTACATCATAAAACAATTCTAAATAATATCAATCTTTTAAAACGAAAGCTGATCCTTCTTTAAAAATGGAAGCAAACAGATTAAAAGAGAAGTGATTTCAGAGAAGTATTGTCTATGAAAGATATGATTTTCAGATCCGTGGAAGATTCACTCTATTAGAAGCTTTAACGAATTTCTTTCAGTATTTACATTATTCAGAAAAGCAAGCTGGGTCATGCGACGAAAAAGTTGCCTTATAAAACAGCATGTTTATTGATATAAAAGATTGTATTTCTAAAAAAGTAAACAAGGCTTTAAACTTCATTTAAAAGAAAAAAGTAATTTGTGGAGTGCTTTATGAGTAAAATATTATTGTAATAAATTTGAATTTATATATATATATAGACAAAACTTTTTTAGTTTCGTAAAAAAAAAAAACGGTTTTCTTTTACCTTTTTTTTGTATGTATGTGGCTGTTTATCGCAAACACAGAGTATGTATACATGTGTGATTTTTTTTTTAATGATCGTATTAATCTAATTTATTATTGATTACTGAGCTACCTATTTATGTCCAATTTACCTATACAACATTTAAATAATAATGCAAATCTTTTTTTTTTTGCCTGGTGTATTCATTTATATCGAAATTTATACAGTATCAATATTGGAATAAAGGTAAAGGCTGAAAATTGTTAAATTTTATAACAATTACTAGCGAATATAAGTGAAAACATTAATTAATTAAGTGGATGAAATAAAAATATTTCCTGTTATTAAAAAACAATATTATTAAATCTAGAATAGTGATATCACGCAAAACTACATAAAAAATATACTTGTTTGGTTATATATCATAGATATTCTAAAGAATTTTGACCTACCCAACGAAAGATGACTTTTATTCAAAAATGAAAGCACACAGCTTGAAAGAGAGGTATTGTCTCTCAGAGAGGTATTGTCTGTGAAAGATCTGATTGTTATAGATCCATAGAAGATTATCTCTACTAGAAGTTTTATTGAATTTTTTTCAAAGAAGTATGTACATTATTCAGAAGAGCAAGTTGGGTCATGCGAAAAAAAAGATGCTTTATAAAACAGCATGTTTATTGGTATAAAAGATTGTACTTCTTAAAAAATAAATAAGACTTTAAACTTTACTGAAAAGAAAAAAAAAGTATCGTGTAGGATGCTTTACGAATAGAATACGATTATAATAAGTTTGATTTTCTTATACATACGACGAAAAGTTTTCTAGTTTCGTTAAAAAACATTTTTTCCTTTCTCTTTGTGTATCTCGCTGTTTATCACAAAAACAGACTATGTGCACGTGGATCTTTTTTTTCTGATTTTATTAATCTAATTTATTATAGAATATTGAACTTATTGTACATTTCATAATTACCTATGTAATATTTGGATAATAATACAATATAATATTTTGCCTTGCATATTCATTTATTGCAAAAATTATGCAGTACCAATATAGGAATAAAGCGGTAGACTAAAAATTATTGTGATGTTTTATAACTATTTCTAGCTATTATAAAAGAAAACATACATTAATTAAGTGGATGAATTAATAACTTTTCCTACTGATAAAAAAAAGACTCTATTCTAATTTAATTCTTGCCTAGCCATATCGCATCAAACTGATATATAAACAAAAAGACACCTGTTTCATTCAATATTATAAACATTCTGAAATAGAACGACCTTCTAAACGAAAGCTGATCCTTTTTCAAAAATGTTAGCACACAGATTAAAAGCGAAGTGCTCTCAGAGAGGTATTGTCTCTGAAAGATATCTGATTGTTACAGATCCATGGAAGGTTTTCTCAACTAGAGGTTTTATCGAGTTTCTTTCAAAGAAGTATGTAAGTTTTTCAAAAGGGCAAGTTGGGTCATCCGACGGGGAAAAAAAAAAAACTTTATAAAACAGTATGTTAGTTGATATAAAAGATTCTATTTCTTCAAAAGTAAGTAAAACTTTAAACTCCTATTAAAAGAAAAAAGTAGCTTGTATAATGCATTTGGAATAGAGCAAGATTATAATAAATTTGAAGGTTTATTATTTATTTATTTATTTACATTTATTATTATTATTATTTTTTTTTTTTTTTGAACAAGCAAAAGTTTTTCAATTTTGTATAAGATATATATTTTCTCTTTTTCTTATAGAGGTTAATGCTTATCATTACAATGTGCAATATTTTATATTAGTATTCTTTCGTTTCTCAATTCTATGCATGGCATTTTACACATATAGTCGGGAATTGAGTTTTATTTAATCAAACAATATTTACGTTTGAACTTTATACAGCGTATTTATATCTATATTTGTATACTTCTATATAAAAAATTATAATTTAACTATGTGTTATTTATATTTATATCGGTATATTTGTACTTGCATTTTAAACAAAATAATAATAAAGGAACAAGCTGAAATTATTTAAAAATGTTATAACTTGCATTGCGATTTTATGTCTAAAATTAAATCAATGAGGAAATCTAATGCGCGAAATAATCAATGTTTTTTTCCCCTCCAAATGAGTATAAAAATTAATAAAAAAATATATCTTTTTAGCTGTATGTAAGAAGCATTTGATTTCAATTATTTCTTTTAATTTAAGATCGGAGACATAATCGGTTGCATTTTTTGGGAGAAAAATAAATTAATTTGGCACAACTTTACACAACTTAAAAAACAAGAAAAAAAACATTAACAAATATTAACTGATTTTGGCAATGAATTTTAATGAAATGTAGGTTAAAAGAATTAAATTAAATGAAGCATATGGCACATTAGAAATTGTTAAAATAGCGTAAAAAATAATTTAATCATAAAAATTTGAATATTAATTTTCGCAATTTAAAACAAAGCAAATTTTTATTTGCTTCTATTAGTATAAAGTTAGGACTGAAATTCTTTTCGTCTAGACTGTTCAACAAACAAATTTTCGTACTTGATTTGATTTCGTACTTGTTTTGATTTGATTTACGAATAAAAATTAATTTAAAATCATAAATTATGTTTGTATTAATATAGCTTTAAGCAAGCAAATACCTTTTTTTTAAGTTTATTAAAATTACTTTTTTTAGATTGAATAAAAATAGATTTTAAAAGTTTTTGATTATTCATTATTAAAATCAGTAGTAATCAAATAAATAAAAAATCACAAAAAATGATTTTTTAATCTTAGATAAACATAAAAAAATAACGTTTATTTTTCTTTATTCACAAAAAGTCGCAGATTCATAAATTCTTAAAGACAGTTTAATTTTTTTTTTTTTAATTTAATAAATATTCTTTTAAAAAGTTCCCAATCATTTATTACTTTAATTCCAGGATGCAACTTGATTATTGAAGCAATTAATGCTAACAAGGAAGGTCTCCATACGGGCATACCCCGCCAAATCTGAAAAAATTACAAAATGTTTTCTCGTGTGGATATATACGTTTATTAAAAAAAATTTCGGCGGAACATTCATTTAGAAACCGTAAAAGAATAATGAAAATTTCGTTATTTGGCGATTTATCCCTCCATTGGCGATGGAATATAATTAAAAAAAAATACTTTAAGTCAAATACACTTCAAGGAAAAAAAAAGTTTCATGTTGAGCTTGTTTTGATAAATTTAAATTAAATAACTTTAGTTTTGTACGTTTTAGTTAGTTTTAAGTATAATTTTGTTTTATCGATATTTATATGTATTTATATTCTAATTTAATCACCAAAATTTGAGATTTAAAGCAAAATTTATAATTTAAATTAATTAAATTTGTTTCAAGTTCAAAGTTCAATTGAGAATTATCGATTAGATTTTGTTGCTATTGAAATGTCTGGCTTTTATTTTTTGAATACGCTAGAATATATGAAGATAATTTTTCTCAATATGATTTTTTTTTTATCTATGAAAACATTTTTTTCCAGTGATTAATTAAATAACTATTTCAACAAGTAATATATATATACATGTAATACAATATGTATATTTATGTATATATTAAAGTCCCTCATTGTTTACGTTTAAATTCATTAAATATTATTTACAGGCATTCTAAATAAGCAACAGTTTTGAGTTGCATTATAATTGTTTGCTTTTGGCAAGGATAAAGGCTGCTCGCCAAATCGAGTGACTCTTTCGTCTTTTCACGCCAAATATTGGAAAATATTTCATTTTTTTACATATTTTCTTCTGAGATTCCGCCGCTAATTTTGACTGATCCTTTATATAAGTACTTCAATTAGTATTTTTTCATAAAATTCTGAGTATGCCCAGTAGGAGAACTTCCTTGTAAGTAAAATTTGTCAGATGAAATGAAACATTAGCATATATAATTATATAATCAATTTTCATTCAATTATAAAAAAAAATTATTTTAATGAAAATTTTACTTACTACGGAGACAGCGAACTTTGACAGATGTCTCTTAAAATTTACTGCGCAAACTTTATAGTTTAAGTTCGATATAATAGGTCCAATTGAAAAATATTTAGTATCTGAAACAATGTCGAACTAAATTAATGACTTTCAAAGGCTACTGAATCCCTTTAATTGAATCATAATTTATTGAAAAAAAAAATCTTTGCACTAGACATTTTTTTTTTTAAATTTTAGATGTCATTTGGGACGTAAAGCGTCGCAAACAATAATTTAAAAAGTCCCAATTTAAAAAGTTAAATATATGTTAATTTTACAAAAAACTGGAATAAAATTTGTGTGTAAAATGAATTTAAACATATATTTTATTTTTGCTCTCTGACACTTTGCAATTACAGCATTTCTTAGACACAGGCAACACTTACACAAATTTATTTAATTGGTTATTTAAATTTACCAAAAAATATACTTTTAGAATGTAGTGGTTTGAATTGAATGTGAAAATAAAATCACGTATATAAATCTTGGGCGATTATTTGTCAACACTAGACCGCAAAGCGTTAAAGAATGTAACATGTTTACATTTGTAAAGAATATTGTATTTTGTTACTAAACAACTTTCAATGTTTCATAAATTAAATAAATAAATTGTTTTTTAATAAAAAAGGAACTAAATATTTTTACACAGATAAAATACTCTGTGAAGAGGTTAGAGTTCTTCAAAATTCCTCTCAGAAATAAAGCCAAAAGAAAGCAATATATTTTAAAGCTTGTATCCAGTGCCTCAATATCGATCAAGCAGTGCGTAATCTTTCGGTATGTTTATTGTATACACTTGAGAAATTTGGTAAAGGAAAAATTCTTAGAAGTATATCAATGTTGATGACAAGAATGAAGTACTTTGAAATGCTCAAAGAATTTTGAATATAATTTCCGTTTCGAAGACCGTTTTCGTAAAGTTAGTTTTAAAGAAATATAAATTTGCAAAAAAACTTGTAGTAATTAATTTTGTTACGTTAAATAGTAATATTTTAATCTATATAAGAATAAATTCTCTAAAATACCCGAATTTAATTTAATTGGAAGTTACTTTTATAAAGTAGATTTAAAATAAATATAAATTTAATGAAATTACATTTATTAATTTCTAATAACTTTTTAATCGATAGCGAAATAGTTTGTCAAAAAGAAGTTTAATTTATGCGAGAGGTCACATATTACATAATAATGGGAAACTAGAAATTTTGTATAAATTATAAAAATGTAAATAGAAAGGGGTACTGGTTACATGCTTAAGTTATATTATTGTGTTGAATATACTTTTCCATTTCGAAGGTTATTTTCATGACCTTGTTGTCGAAAAAATATACATTTCATTAAGTTTATATTTTTATCTATTATAAAGTGATTTCTAAAAAGTCGGTTTCTTTTTAGCTCAAAAATAATATATTTATAAATTTTAGCGGTTTGATTTTCTGTGAAATACTTTAAGATTGCAAAATATACATGCATATGTATACGTATATATATATATACATTATACATGTACGTATATTATTGCATTAAAAAATAAATACTTTACTTTGCATACTCAAATGTATGAACTAAAACAACAATTTAATATCCAACATAGGTATTTCGAGATTTAAAAAAGTATGTGAAAATTAAAATTAAAAATAAAATTAAAAATAAAATAAAAATAATACTAGACTTCCAGTTTATCCATAAAACCATTTCCAGGTGACATTTTTAAAAATATAAATCAAAAAATATTATTTACATGTTGCATTATCCAAGACATATTCAAATATACATATTTTTGATTTTTTAAAATTTAAATAACTTTTTGCCGACATGTATTATGAATAAATATTCTCTGAAGATGGATTCAAAGATAAACCGACATGTTAGGTATAATTTTTATTTATGTGATTTTAATTTTTACATTTTGCTTAAATTCCCGAAATAAATCATACGTTAGACACTAATTAACTGTTTTTGTACTCACTATATTATCACATATTTTGGTAGGTTGATGGATGAGACTAAAATATAGTGCAGATAACTAGAAGAATAGAATATAACTTTTATTTGATTTGATTGCTTATGTATACTGTTATATTAGATAGTTGAATGATACATTTAAAAAGAAGAATAATGCACATTGAGTGCTATAGAGACCCTGAGTGTAATTCTACTGATGTTTGTGCTTATGTGTATTTTTATGTTCGATGATTATTAAAAGGTTTAACAAAATTTTTAGAAAATTTTACATTTAACATTCATAATCTTTATAAAAAAATAACTAAAAAAAATTCTCAAAAGTAACTTTTATGTTCTTGTGAAATCATAGTTTGTATAGTTTCATTATGCAAAAAAATCTTGAGTTCAATACATTTGTAAAGTTAGCAAAGGAAAAATTCATATATGTTGATGACCTGAATGAAGCTTATTTTTATATTTAAATAACCCTAGATAAAATACTTTTAAAGCTTAGTTTCTAATCGTTTTACAATTTTTTTCTTTTTAATCCTAGATTTCTCACGTAAATATATAACCTTAAAATATAATCTGCATTCACATAAATATGCAATCCATATTCACCTCTTTTTTAAATTAAATATTAACACTAGTTTATATGAATCGGCCATGTTGGTTTTGTAAGAATTATTTTACATGTATTTGAAAATTTTATGATACTATTTTACATTCGGTTAAAAACAGTAAAATTTTACCGTTTTTAACAAATACAATGATATTAATTTAATTTTATCATCAATTATTAAATTTTAACCGTTATTAACATATTTACGGTGTGATTAGAATAAGTTAAAAAGATTTAAATTGTTTTCCTTATTAAAAAATATTATTAAAAAGTATTAATAATCTAAACATAAATTAGGAAAAAAATTCTAAAGAGACTTATATTTATAAAATAAAGCCTATTACATTTTAAATTTATGTCACTAGTTTTAGAAAATTTCATTGTTCCAAGTAGATAAATTTACGTTGTAATTAATAGTTTTGGATAACATTTCTAGAAATTAACTACATCAAATTTGAAACTGATCCTAATGAATAATATATGTGAACCATTACATATCACTTACGTATTAAATATTTATACATTCAAACACTTCATACAAATGCGCATACATAATATTTGGCGGCTCGAAAAGACATGTTGTTTCGTTATTCAAATAGCTATGTTACACAGTAATCCATCAATTATAATACAGGTAAAAGCATATTTATTGACACCGGCTAACAGATGGTAATATAAAGCATCAAAAGTTTATTTGATAAATCATTTTGTCAATTGTAAACATTTTTTACAGTACTTTTATAAGTCACAGGCTTTGAATACATATATATATACATATTGGATTTTGGGATATCCAAAAACTGGAATTCATGCAAATTCAGAAATGCAAAAACATAAAAAAATTTTTATTAAAAAAAAAAAAAAAAAAAAAAAAAAAAAAAACTTTGAAAGGTAATACAATACAACGAAAAATAATAATAATAAAGATTTCTGATGCAGTAGGCGGTTACAACTATAGTAGAGTTGAAAAAATAAATAAATAAATAAGAAGGTTTTTTTCCTGTGTTTGTTTCCTATAAAAATGTTTATTCCCAAAGCATCTGGTTAATCCTCCAAAATTTGGTGTATTCTTAAAAAACAGGATTTATTCTCGAGATTTTCTAGTCTTTGGAACGCTAGATGCAACACTGTAGATAAAATCTTTGAAATTGACAGAAAAAAATTGCTAATTTTGGTACCAGTAAGAAAAAAAAGTTTATTTTATAGAGAATATTTATTCGCTTTATTGTAATGTATTTAGTATCATTGTAATTTATTTGTTAAAATAGTTTTTGTGTAATTTTTTTTTCATTTAAAGGTTTTCTTTAATGTGAAACAATATTTTAAAGGCCGGAAGGCTATTACATATTACAGAAATTATTATAGTACTTTGCAACACCTTGAAACTATATAAATGTATATAATTGTTTATAAGTGTATATTGATTTAATATATTTCAGTATAGTATAATGACTGTAATAGAAGAAATCTTAGATTGAAATACAACTAAAATGGCACTAGATTCGAAGAATGACTTTTAATTTTGAATTTTTGAATATTCAATAATTTTATTTCATGTAAATTTAAATGCATAAAAACATATAATTTTGTGAAATTTTTACATGCCGATGTGGTCAATTTTTTACATTATACCATCTGGTTTTAAAACAACGTTTTCTTGCAATGACATTATATATATATATATATATAAATGTCTATTTAGTTCCATAAATTTATTTGCATTTTTCACAATTTAAATCCTCTGCAGAATAATGCATGGCATTTATTTATCTATTGTTCTTTTCCAATAAAGTAAGAATTTATTATTTCAGAAATTGGTTATCTAAAGTAATTATTTAAATTGGAATAGCATTTTAAAAATTTTAAAAATGTAGAATTAAATTAATAAATTTAAATTATTAATAAAGTTACGACGATCTATTTATATTTTACCTTAAGTGACTTCTATAATTATATTTATGATTATAACTTTTTCTGTATTTGCCATATCATTAAAAATTCTTTTTTTTTTTTTTTTTTTTTTTTTTTTTTATTTTTTTATTGCAATTCAATCTTTTTTGAAGTAATAGTGTATAACTAAACTGAAATAAAATATTGCAAATACATCTATTATTTTTAAACTGTATGAATAATTGAATAATCACATTAGAGAAACAATATATATATAATATAAGTCTTTAAAAATATCCTATTTCAAAATACTACCGTTTCATTTAATAGCATTAAAAAAAGAAGAGAAGAGTATGGTTGGCACGCGATATTAAAGTTAAAAAAAAGATGAAAAACTATACAATATAGCTTTTCATCTTTTATACGTCACAGGTTACGCACGAAGTAGGAATTTAAAAAGAAATAAGTAAATTTCAATTCCTGGGCGGAATATTTGCACCTGATCAATTCTTTTGAATTTTGTTTTTCCCGTTCTATTATACTATTTTTTTTATCTTTCTTTTAAAATCGTTTTTTTTTAAATAGAATTTTTAAGCAGACAATGTAATCGTACTATATGTACACTATTTCGATTTATTGAACATGTGTACAATATAAAGATAATATTTGGCGAGGGCTGCCGTTAAATTGGATATACAGGGTGTTTTATAAAAGATAAACAAAATTCTTAATAGGTGATAGTACAGTAGTAGGCAATGTAATCGTACTATCTGTATACTATTTCTATTTATTGGACATAGGTATAATAAAAATACAATACTGGGCCAAGGTTGCCATTAAATTGGATATACAGGGCTTTTCATAAAATTGTGCAAAACTTTAAGAGGTAATAGTACCAGTGTTACCAGATTGGGAATTTTTTTTTAATTCAGATTCTTTGATTGTCGCTACTTTTTTAAATGAAAATCTTTAGGCCTATTTAAAAATATGCACAATGGAACAATGTAGTGATTTAATGGATTAACTAGTTGCTGGGCAACTTAACATCCAGTGTAGCAGGTAGGAGTGTTTTTCAAAGGAAATGGAGCCATGTTAACGTTTAGGCATGACTGGTACCCACAATAAAATGAAAGGTTAATAAACTAAAAAAAGAATGTTATGTTAGTATAGCAAAATAATTAAAAAAGGGAAAAATAAAAGAAAAAAAAATGTACGTTAGATCCAAAAACCAAGCTGTACAGTCCATAGACAAGCAAAAAAAGCTAACATAGAAAAACGCCCCGAATTAAAAAAAAAAAAGGACTTTTTACAGAGATCATACGTTATAATTTAACAATTAAAATGTTAAAAAAACAGTATAATAATTTAAAAATTCATAAAAATAAGGCGAATGTACTACTTTTAAAATGTGATGACTGTCAAATACAATAAAACCTCTGATTAGCGGACACCCCAGAAATGTTGAATTCGTTCGCTATTCGGAGGTATCCGCTACTGGCGGATAAAAAAGTACAAACATATATATGTTGGAGATAGGAAAAGTACCCACTAAACAGAGATGTCCGCTATTTGGGAGTATCTGTTATAGAGATTTTGCTATAATATGAATTAAATAAGTCCCGAATCTTGCAAAACTGGATAGTACACATCCAAACAACCAACATCCATCACAGAATGCATGGACAAAAATAAAGCGAAACGGTGCTAGAAGACGCCGAAGAAAATCTTGTTATACGAAGCAGAAACACACAAAGAACAATTAAGTTACAACCATATGTTGGGAAACTGATCTCCGTACAGTCGTTGAGTCACTGAGCCATTTTTTACAGTAAGACCTCCTTAACGGGCACTCTCGAATAGCGGACGTCTCTTCTGGTGGACGGTCCCACCAGTGGCCGAGAGGTTCTGACCTCTCAATTGGTAGACGGCAGGTGCTGGACTCGAACCCAATCGCGGCCAAACCGTTCGGAGTTTTCGTGTTTTTTTTAACCTTGCGTAAATACGGGTTAGTTATTCCCTTAGAAAGACCCCCCCACACACGAAGAGCATTCCCCCCAGAGCCTATATCCTTAGAGTAGATAATTGGCCGACACAAAATAAAACAAACCTGTTTGGCGGACGCTTTTCCGATCTCCAACATGTATATGTTTTTACATTTTTATCTGTCAATAGTGGACAAAGTCATAATTCCTGAGATGTCCTTTATTAATATATGTTACAATGTATTTGCAGTTCTGTAAATAAAATTATTTTAGAGAGCAAAATTAATTATAAAATTTTTCCTTATCAGTGAATGGCAACATCTACCAATACATTCCAAACGAAATTTACAGTTACACACTCGCATCAGTGACTTTTCTGTATTAAGTGGGCACAGTACCTTGAAATTGGTCAATATTTAACTAAAAGCTTCTTTAATTATTTCTTTAATTATCGCGAGATATTGTAAAATTTGTTAATAGATCCAGCAAAATGGCTCTTACAAATGAAAACTTTAAACTAATTTTTCTCCATGTTCATATTTTTAAAACGTGCTTGCTCGATAAATATTAAGGCCTTTTTTTTTCTAATTTAGTAAGAGGTTTGATTTTTTACTTGTTATCCATGGTATATTTAGTATTTTTATGTATGGATATAACATTCAAGTATATAGCTAATTTTTTTAAAGAAAAATATTTAAATTGAGAGTCCATTTCTTGCATTTTTTAATAAACAATATTGGCTTGTTACTGAGTGCGAATCTTTTTATTATAACTTTTCGAATAGCCTCTGTGATGTAACACATATTCTATTTTACATATTTCTATTATTAAATTGTTAGTCCTCCCTTTCTTTTAAAATTTAATTTTAGAAAAGCATTTTTAATAGGTATTTTTATTGAGTGTTCGTCTCCAAATTGCATATGAAATAATAATAATAAATTAAAACAAATAATAAATTAGTTTTAAAATATCATTTCATTTCTAGATTTTGCTTTTTTGCTTTTCAGTTGATTAAATATCAAACGAATAAAATATTTTTCCTGTTTTAAATAACTGCTATTTTAATTTTCTATCATCTCATTTTGTCTTGTATAAAGAACTTAATTTTTACCGATTGTGCAACTTTGTTTTAGGGTTACTGTGCTTTGCACGTTTTTCGCCGCGAGCGATAACTGTTTTATTCTTGACAACAGTCAAATTTTTCCCATTGCTTTTTATATAAAGATCCTTTTTACTTTACGTTTTTAAGCCCGGCTTGGGAATCTATTGTATGCCAAGACATTTTCTCTTGGCGTTTGTGTAATGTAAAAATTTATTGAGTTTACGATTTGTTGCGGACAGGGTAACGCGCACATTTGCAGTTGTCGAAAATGAAAAATGTTTTCTTTATTATGTTTGAGAACTCTGTTTTAGTATGCTGCATTCATGATGTTTATATGTGCTCATATTCTCGTATTCTGCAAAAAATAAAGACAATTAGTCAAGATGTTTAAGAACTGGTTTTCTTTATCAAAATGCCTATATTTTTCTGTTCCAGAAGAAAATTTAAAAAATGGACCTGGTGTATTACACAATATACAACAGCAAATCACGTCAAATCACAAATGGTTGCGTTTATATATTTTTGCCACCATAGCCGGTATATAAATTCAGAAGTAATAATTCATATAGGAGGATTTGTCCCTTCTGTCGATTATCTGACGCTTTAAATAATTGAACTAATTTTACATCATAGAACCGCACAACTAAACATACGTTTTTCTTTAATAGTCGTCAGTTAGAATTAAAACTTTAAGGAGACAGAGAAAGCTCTCTATTTTTGGAGAAGTAAATAAAATATTCCAATAAAATATCCTAGTCAAAAATATTAACGTTTCATAATGACATTATAGAAAAAGAAAAGCATACCTATCAAGCAATATTAAAAAGAAAAATAAAGCCATACAATATGGCTTTTCAACCTTTATGCGCCACAGGTTACGCACAAAGTAGAAATTTAAAAAAGAAAAAAGTAAGTTTCAATTCCTGGGCTGAATATTTGCACCTGATCAATTCTTTTTTTATGGTTCTTCCCTTTGCTCCTTATTTTTATCATTTTTTGTATGCATTTTTTAGAGTAGAATTCAGTCGAAGACTTTAAACTCATTGATATCTTATGCTGCGCCTTTTGTGTGTAATATTTTTAAAATTCAAATTACGAGCATTTCAGGCATTTTTCTTCGTTATAAATTTCATTTCGGTGGGCGTTATAAGATTCTTTAAAAAAGTACAATACATTTCTGGGTATTTTTCATAGCAAATTTTCTTAAGAATAGTTTTGCATTTAAAATTATTAATTTGCATAATAAAGTTAGAAAGTTATTTTGTCGAATATATGCAGCTGTCATCTTTTAATGTAAATATATTTTTTAAACGTTAGATTTATATACCATGAAATGAATTTTGTGTTGTTCTGTACATTTTCAAACTAAATAAGAAAAGAAAATTCGTTGCATAATATCTTGGGCTAAATAATAACGCTTTACTTAAAGTTTTTTACGATTTTCATTAAGTCTGTTAAAGATTAATTTATAACACGATTTTTCAATCGGTAAATGAATTATAACAGATGTAAATAATCCATGTAGGTGAAAAAAGTCTGGGCCAGGATTCGAATCTTAGATGTATTAGATAAAGCCACCATTGCTCTTCCAAAAGAAGAATATCATATTATTCTATCATATCTCAAATAAATTACAAAAAATGTCGCACTTTTTCTTTTTATTAGTTATTAGTATTTGTAAATTAAAATTTTATTCATTTAAGATTTACCTATGTTCTTAAAAAAGCTAGCTTTTTAATATATTATCTTTGATTTTTACAGTAAAATGGATTTTTACAGTAAATAAATATAAATGAATAACTTAAGTTACAGAATCAACCATTGTACACCATTCAGACTGAACATCCTGTATGCATGTTTAACATTTTAGAGCTTCTTTACGTCTGCACAAGTGCTTATATCACATATTTATTAAGTGTCTGACATTTACTATCATTTAATTAACATATTACTATAATCAATATATCGACATTAATTAAAAGAAATACCTAATTAGTTAAATTTTCTCTCAGGACGTATTGCATATCTTTAAAAAAAAATTATCCCCTTTAACTTCAAAGCAATATTTTATATTTTCCTCCATTAAAAGATCTGCAATATAATATTTAAATCGCAAGAGAATTTATTTAGATATTATGTTAGTTAAGAGAATCTTATTACACGTTAAATAACTTTTTTTCATATAAATTTTTCATCAGGGTATTTATGATTAATTAATCTACATTTTGAAGTGAAATAACATTATTCATTTCTCTTTGTATCTCCTGAGAAAATTTTATTAAAAATTTATTGATTCAATCATACTTAATATTTTTTAGCATTTAATTTGCATATTAGTGTTTAATGTATTAATATTAAATACAAATGTTAAATTCAATATTGATTTAAAAAGATAAATTTTATTTCGAGTTGTATTGCATATATTTTTCAAGAACTTAGTAGGTATCCGTTTAACATCAAAACAATATTGTATATTTTTCTCATTAAAATATCTATAATACAATATTTAAACTACAAAAAAATTTTATCGCGAAAAAAAAAAAAAACACTTTATTGAGGCATAAAATGCGAAAATGCAAGAATTCCCTACGTAAAAAAAAAAAAAAAAAAAAAAAAAAACTAAATCATTGCATAAAACGCAAAGATACAAAATTTTATTTGTAAAAAAAAAAAAAAAAAAACTAAATTAAAACTTTATTTTTTTTTAACTTTAAAAATGAGTCAATAATTTTGAATCACTTTTTATGAAAATGATAGAAATATATTATAATATTTTATATATAATAATATTTTATAGAAATATATGACTCATCTCTATTTAAAACATAATAACAATATTTTGAATGAAAATATATCTTATATGATATTATTATAATGATTATTTTATAATTAAATCAATAAATTAATATATAAATTAAGTTAAACTTCTATATTATATAAAGATCCATTAATAATTTTTGAGACACTTTGAATGAAAAGGGTATTTATAGAAATATATGATTCATTTCTATTTAAAACGTAATACAATATTTTGAATTAAAATATAACTTATATAATATTGTTATAGTAATTTTTTTAAATAAAGTCAATAAATTTGTATACAAATTAGGTACAAATGTTCTTTACCATATTGAGATTCACCAATCTGGAAAAGAAAACGTGCATTTAAACTAATTTTGAAACTAAATAAATACAGTTTTAAAGCATTTCGAAATTGCCGAAATTAAAAAAGATATTTTTTCTATGGCATTTTGAACGTGTCGTTTTAAATGAGTCACATTTTTAAAATCTACAAAGAATGTTTCACGTACACAGAGTTCAAAATTAATACGTCTGACAAAATCTTTCTTTTTCGAAAAATATTTGATGTTAGTGCTTCAAGGCTTTCAACCTTTTTTTTTTCTCTCTAGTCGTTTTGTAATTGATTGATCAGCTTTCAAGACTTTTTACTTTGTTTTATATTTACGAATATTTATCAATGTTTCCGTTACGTTTGATATGTCATGGTATTACATAAATTTCAATTTGTGTTACATGATTGGCAGAGTGTATTTAAGTTTCTTTTTAAAAGATGCAATCAACGTTTTCAAGGAATTTTAATATACGAACGTGAATTTATACGAGCAGTAACTTTTTTTCTCCCTTAAAGTATGTTCAAGCCGGAACTTGAACCCAGAACATTTCATTTGGTTGCCAATGCTTTTCCCATTGAACTATACAGACGCCATCCCAACCAAGACAATCCACCCATTCAATCGTTTATTAATGACACACGATCAGTTATTTGAAGCAGCTCAACAGAATAAAACACAGGTAAAGGAAATCTAATAAACTATGTGCACATAATTAACAAAAACAATTAAAAATGGCAATTACGTATGTACAGTACTTTGTCTTGTCTAATATTATAATAATAACTTAATTGCTAAAGCACTGGCAAATAAAGCCAAAGGTTCTAGGTTCGTCTCTCGACCTAGAGCAGCATTTTTGCAATCGCAAAGAATATCTCACATACTCAGACTTCAAAATAAATACATCTGCCGAAATCTTTTTTTTTTTTTTTTTTTTTTTTTTTTTTTTTTTTTTTAAATATTTGAATGAATTGGTTTGACTAGATTGTTATACATGAAGTTAAATTGGTAAAGCTTTGGTAATTAAGGATAAAAGTACTAGGTTCGAGTTTTCAGCCCACATATATTTTCACTAAGACGAAAAAAAATACTACCACCTGTAAGATGATATTTGCCAGTCAGTTTGATTAAATTAAAAAAAATGAAAAGCATGAATTAATTAAATTAAATTAAATTTTAATTTCGCTTCTTAAATTTTGAAATTGAACTTTTTTATTAGGAAATTTTACAAATAAATTACTAACTCTACATTTTATTGTCAGATTTTTAATTGAATTAAGCCGTCCCACAAGTTTTTTTTTCTTATCAATCCGCATCCTATATTAATTGAATATGGTTTCATGGCACGCTTTTATAGCCTACATGTGCAATCATATCTGGAATGTGACTTCTCTAAGCACATCGTTTTGGGGCGGGACACAATATGTTTGGAATTCATATCTTCTTCCTTATCTCAATGTAAGGGCTCTGAATGGTAATTATGTCCTATCATTACCGGATGTCTCTTTCAGTAAAGTGTCCCCACATACCTCGCAACTGGTTTCCAAAACTACAATTTCAACACCAGATAGGATTCTACCTCAAAAATCGATGATATTCTGCGAACATCAGAGCGGATCTATACCTTTTTGTCTGCACCTGCTTAGATAATTTACATGTAACTAATGGATCATGATGTTGTGCGACTAGGTTAGTATTGCGTTATTAAATGCGGTTGCAGACACCAGTCAACACGCTGCTTTATAGGATTAATAAATAGTTCAATGACATACCTTTAGGCAAATAAAGTGAACATAAATTATTATCATGTAAAGGTGAAATAGTTATTTGAATATTTAAACGATAGTTTTTAATGAAAGATAAATTATGTTGCCATGAATCATAAATAATAATATTGAAGCTGTACGACATATTTTAATTCAAAACGACGAATTCATTTGTCAGTGCTTTGTTAATCCATTTATCATATCTTTATTATAATAAATAAACGTGTCCATTCATAATTCTGACCTCATTTTGACGGTGGCAACAGCAGACGACTATATCAAAATTTTAGTGCATTTTCTTAAATTTCTAAATAGCCTACATTTTTAGCACTTACATTCGTTAATAGGGAAAAAATTGCAGTTAAAAAGATTTTGTTGGAAAACTTGAAATTTGTTCAATTTTATTTGTTTTTCAAATAATTTTTAAGCATGAATTGTTTTTAAGTCTATCGTGTTCGGGCAATTACTAAAGAAAAATCCACTTGCACTTAAATAAATAGCTCATAATATTTTTCCAGTTTATATTCCATGACGAATTTAAACCATTTATCAATAAATATATAAAACAATAAAATACTAATAGAACACAAAATTAAGAAGATAAAAGACTAACTATCTAGATAAGTCTATCAAGAAGATGAGAGACTAATATATAATTTAATTTAGAGTTTACACCACCTAAAATAAGATAATTGAGAAAGCTAGTTTTAAATAACGATTTTTTAAAATACATACACTTTTCAATGTTTTTCTGTGAAATTTCAAAGAATCTACGGATAATTCATTGTGTCTTATTTAAAATAACTGAGATTAGAAAAAATTAAATTCTGTTAAATGCCAGAGAAGTTATTTGGTAAATTTACAATAGACTAGGAAAATTAACATCGTAGAAAATACACAAGACTCTGTAAAATTATTTTTAATCATAATAATTTAATTTCGTTTTCAAAATTAGTGAATCACTCATTCTTTAGAGGCCTCAAAAAATTTTAATTTTTCGATTAAATTTGAATTGGTGTATCTTTTATTTTTTACCTAGCCATCCTGGGGGTTTGAACCTTGCTTCCTAGAAAAATAGTTTACTACGGGAGGAATCCCAGTTTACTAGAAATGGTTTATCGACTTAACATTTTTAAATATTATTATTATAGTGTAAGGATGTTATCTCCTGGCACGAGATCAAGATAAAAGTATTCCTTTTAATAAATTCAAAAAAAAAAAAAAAAATTGAATTGAATATTGTTATTTTCCAAATAAATATGATTTTTAGCATTGTTAATAGACATTAAAAATATACATATCTGTAATTATCTGTTAAATTTACCAGTTAAAAAAAGTTGTCTTTACCTACATTTTGATATTCCCAATTTATATTTTTTGCCTATTTAATGTCCGTTACTTCTTCGTGAATATTATGTGCATGATAATTGATTACAGTTTATTAAATTTGAATTTATTCAAAGGATTTTTCAAACTTTTTTAAGTGACTAATTTTTTACAGCATACTCCTATGATTATTTATATATAAATACATTTACAATTAAATAAAAACATTCAAAATTTACTACTTGAGTCAGCAAATTTTTTCAGCTGCAGCTTAAAATCATAAATTGCACTTTTGCAAAACATTATACATTCTTGCAAAAAACAATTCGTGCTTAATCAGGTATCATGATTTTACGAATTTTATTTAACATAATTATAAAATTAACTATTACAAAAAAAAAACAAAATAAAGTTAATGTTTATTCTCAATGTTGGGCTATGCCGAAAACATTCAATATCTCTAAAAACCAGGATCTATAAAGAAATATACATATAATATCATAAATAGATGTGACTTTTAGTATTTCCATCCAACTTGTTAACTATAAAAGTAATTATTACTATTTATATATACGATTGCAACAATAAATCTGTCTTATATTACTTCCAGTAAATTTATTAATTATAAATGTTATTATTATTTTTATATGTATAGTTTCTAAAATAAATCTTTATTATATTACTTCTACATATTAATAATATATGATATTATTACTTTTTAAATATATTATCTGAGAAATAATTCTGGCTTTTATTACTTCCAACAAACATATTAATTATAAAGATTGTTACGTTTTTGTAATAATTTGTTATGGTAACAATGAGCTTTGTAATTTAATGAAAATTACATTTATCTCTTTATCTATCTGGAAATTCATCTATCTATCTGTCTATTTACCTTTATATAAGTAAAGCATCTATATGTCCATTTATTTATCTATATATAAAAACGCATATTATAATATGAAGTTATGTCATAATAAAAACATTCTAAAATTGAATCATGATAACAAAATAAGTGTTATGCATGTATATACATTCTAACTTCATTTATCTTTAACTTCAAGAAAAATCAAAATTTTGTTCATGTTAACAGTGATTCATGTTATGAGTATCAAATTTTTGTATTCGTTTTTATAGAGGACTGTGGAAACAGTTCAAGTTAAAAATAATTTACGTTAAGCGTGGTCATGTTAACGAGGTTTGAGTTTGAGTGTAGTACAATCACGTGTATACAATCACATATTTAAAATTTGAAGAAAGCATTTTAAAAAACTCTTTGTTTTAAAAACATTAGACAATTACCATGATTTAAAATTTACATAATGCCATCTTACTAAAAATATAACTAAAAGGTTGTTCCGTAATAGTCTCTGTTAATCATGAAGCAATCCATTCACTTTATCTCAACAATAACTCGTAATAAAGTAGTATTAAAAAAATAATAAATGAGGATGCATAAATTTATGTTTTTACAAAAATAGTAACCAAAATTTTATTTTTAAAATAATAAATAAATATTTAAAAAATCCCTTTATGTTTTTTTATTCAAAAATGAATAAATAAATAAATAATTAAAAATAAAATAAAAAAATTACAAAAGGTTATATTTGAAATTAGAAGTGTTTTTAAAAAAATCCTTCATGTTATTCCAAAATAATAACTAAAAGATTTGGTATTTTACCTGTTATGATGTTTCTTAAACTTTACTTCTTTCGCCGGAAAATATTTGATAATAAACATAATTTAAAATGTAGATAACTGCATTGCACTTAAATCATAGTTATAGAAATCATAGTTAATCCATACGCTTTCTTAATCATGAAGCAATCCATTAATTTTCTCACTATAACAAACTTATCTCAATATGAAGAATGTAAACAGCTTATCAAACGATATACGAATCCTCCAAAAATTTCCGCACTCTGAAACTTCCAATGAAGAAAAATGTAATCACACATAATTGAAAATTCAAACAAATGTCTTTCTGAAAAATAACGAAAACTTAGATGTCTGCTTGTAGGCGAGCCATAAATTCCGTCAATTTTGTAAGCCATGTTAAAACTGATCACATAAACCGTTTACAAGAGCATTTATAAGAATACACGTTAAATCCTATTTAGACACAGCAGTTTTTTTAGTTGTAAAAGTACTTTTCAATAAATATTTCCCCCCAAAAAGAAAAATTCTGAAATCAGCTCAAAATAACCAATAAAACCCGTGTGCATGTCCTGTATTTTCTGTCTCTCTTTCTGCATTTTTATGGGTTTCTGCATCAAGTGATACCGGCCTTTTGTTGAGAGACCTCTGCCCCCCAAAGCAAATGTCAGCTATATAACAATCGAGTAAATCCAACTTACTACGTCTTCTACTGCTTATTACAATACGGATAAAACTCCCCAACCAAGCCATAAGACCCGGTTTTATCCACTAAAAGGGCTTCATGACAAAGATACGTATGTTGATTCTACTATTTTTTCCTCCTATGTTGGAATTTCATACCCAATTCTTGTTAGGTGATACATGACAGTGAGATTCCGCATAGGCCCAAAGGATTACCCGGAAATCGATTTCCGGGTTAACTTTTACCATGCACTTTTCCCTTTTTCTAGGATGACATCGTAAATGTCATTTTAATCGTGTAGGTAGCCCTCACCGGTTGTAGTCCACTGGGAGGACTTTCGTGGTCGCTGTTGATTAGATTTGAGATGCCTGTCGTATAACTTTTTCCCCTTGGTATTAGTAATTTAGATGAATGTTCACGTAGTGTTGACTTTTATGGAAGGTTCCGTGTTCTTTAAATATTTTAACATACATCGTCTTAAAATGGGATAAACTTTGCGTTTTTGCTAGATATTCGTTTTCTCTGTTGCCATTTGTTGATGCATAAATTTCTTTATTTAGTTGCAATTTGTTAATTATTAAAGTTAGATAAGTATATATAAAACTTGTTTGTTTCTTTTATGTCACTTTGAAGTTGACATTGATATGAATAATTAATTTGATGTTTAGAAAAAAATAATTAATTTCTAATCTTTGCACAATTTCGATTTTTACACCGTCGAATAAAGAAATGTAGTAACTTTCAAATGCAGTTTCTTTGAAAATTGTATTATAATTTATTGGTATTTTGACGTCTATACTTTGCTGATTTTCAATTTTTACATAGTCAAATTAAGAAATATGATAATTTTAAATGCAGATTTTTTATACACTGCATTATAATTTATTGGCATTTTATCGTTTTTTGAAATAACTTTCAGGAATAAAAGGAAAACAATATATCTATCTCTATATTACGCAGTCCGATGCCGAAAAACTAATCAGTTTACACTAAATAATGTTGTATATTTCAGAATTTATTTCCGTGTAATACAGTCGAGTCTCTATATAAAGAAATCCACCGTTCCAGTAAAAAATTCCTTGTATAGAGAAATTCGATGCATAGAGAATGATGTTAAAAATCGTATTTAATGTGTGAAATTTGAACAAATATTATTTTTGATTTTTTGAATGAAGAATTTGAAATGTTTAAAAGTAAATATTAAACTAACATTTTATTTCTTAATTATTTAATCTGTTTCAAAAAAGAGAACATACATTTATTTGAAAGCTTAATGAAAATCAAATAAGGAAGAATTGCATTAATTTCAGACGAAGAAATCTGTGATTTTTTGTTGTTTTGATTTTAAAATTATTACGCTCTCATAATAATAATAATAATAATAATAATAATAATAATAATAATAATAATAATAATAATAATAATAATAATAATAATAATTTAAATAAAAAGATGTTTAAATTTTAGCAAGGAATGAAAAATTGTAGTTAACATTTTCCTCCATTTGAAGGCCTCTCTTATGTGCCTCTCATTGATTCCTGTCTTACATATGTATCAATTCAATTGACTCTGTTTTGAGAAGGATGTGGAAAGGTGTGTGGGAGTTGGGATGAATTCGTTGGATTTAAAGAACAAGGAGAGAAGTAAAAAAAAAAAAAAAAAAAAAACATCAGCACTGACAATAAATCAAAAATAAGTAATGGAAAATTGATTCCATATGATTTCGAAGCTTTTTAAAACTGAATAAATTAAGACCAATTTATGAAAAAACTCGTTATATGGAGATAGATATTTCGCTATATAGAGACTGTTTTTAATGTGATCATGCGAAAAGGGGGCCGTTCCTATTAAAAATTCGTTATATAGAGAAATTCGATGTATGGAGTTTCGTTATAGAGAGAGTCGAGTGTAATTCCACAGCAAATACCGTTATACCTTCACCAAATAAATAATGTGTAAAACACAAATTTAATGTAACTAAGATTGAATCCAATCACTAATTACAATAATCGAAGTAACACTAAAACAGTCAAATAGTTAATATAATATTATAATAATTATTAATTTAATTAATAATTAAATAGTTAATATAATATTATACATTAATTAGTGAAATATTTACCCATTTCTTTGGATCGGTTTATGTGGAGTGCGCATCTAATGCATTTTAAAGTTTCATGGTAATAAGTTGATGATATATTTTTCATATAAAATTTATTTTTCTTTTGTCACTAGACAATCTAACAACAACAACAACAAAAAAAAAAAAAAAAAAAAAAAAAAAAAGCAAAGCCGATGTTTTATAATCTGGTTTTATATATATATAAAAGAAACTGTAAAACAGATCATGGTCTATCTTAACCAATTTGTTTAAAAAGCTATATTTAAAAACAATGCTTTTTTTCAATATGGTAATATTTGAATAAAAAATATTATTAAAAAAATCTATATATACATATAGAGATATATATAATGCAACAATTTTATATCCTTACAATTCAATAATCATAACTGAATTTTACATCCCATTTAAAAGCATTTTAAAGCATAGAAAATTTTAAAAGTAAAAATATCATAAATACCTTTAATAGAAATCACAAGCTGGTTTAAAGTCATTCAGACTTCAGGATCTGAAATAAAGAAAGAATATTAAACTCAATGCTCACAATGAAAAAAAAATGTAAATTATAAATCTATAAAAATACTGTTGTGATGAATATATAGTTGCATAATTAATTAAAAAAAATATTTAAAAAAATCTTTTCGGTATCTTTTTGGTTCAATTTCAAAATTATCTTGAATCTTAAAATAGCACATTATAGTAACATATATATATTGTTCAGATACAGGTTTATGTAGAACAAAATGCACTCTTGGGTGATAAAAACGGAAACTAATATAAGATTGTAGGTAGAATTGAGGTTCACTGGCTAGGGCAATGCCGAGCGGATCAGCTAGTTTTATAAATGCGATTAAACTTTCATTATTATTATTATTATTAAGAAATGACTAGAATACTCAAATGAAAGTTTTTCTCAAAATAATTTTATATAATTTCAATTGAATATTGATATGCATGCCACTAACTCAATAGCCAAAATATTTAACGGCTGACTAAAATTAGCTGGCTTTCTGTTATATCAGTGTTCGCAAATAGTCTTTTCCCCCCATGCATATATATTTTTTTCAAATAAAAATATTTCTACATAATTCTTGAAAACCTCATAGAAACCTACCCCAAAGATTATTTCTATTACAAATGTTTTAGACAACTACAACGGATATTATTCTTCGTAATTATTGATATTTAAAAAAGCGGATCATTTGGGATTCAACGTATTTCATCTTAATAGGGATCCCATATATTTAACAACTATCATCGCGGTACTTAATCTTTTTTTTTTTTTTTTTTTTTTTTTTTGGAATGAGAAAGGCGATGGAAAGGGCAATAAAAAGCTATAATAATCCAATTCATAATAATAAGAATGATGGAATGGGAAGAAATTCGAAATAGCTTCTATTTTTTCTGTATCATCTAATCTTACTCTAATTTTCTTAATTCAGTGAGGGGAAAAATATAAATGCCGTAGATTTAACTCTGTTTAACTCTTTCAGGGTCAAGAAATTTCTGTTTCAAAAATGTTTCAATAATTAATTTCCAACGAAATTAACGTTAATATTTTATTTATTTATTTATTTATTTTTTGTAAGCAATCAAAAGCTTTTCTTCACTATATTATAAAATGAAAATTGTACAAAAACATTACCGATACCATTGGACAATTTGAGCAATAAAATTAACCGTTTCCAGACTGATAACAGAACTTCTGAAAGGGTTGAAGTTTAAATGATCTTTCGTAAAATTAATTTGAAATAATAATTAATATCGTATAACACTTATTTAAAAATAATAATTAATAACCAATATTCAATAACCCATTAAAGACAGAATTGCTCTTTATTTTATTTTTAAAATACAAAAAATTGCATTTCGTACCACTTTTAAAGAAAAGCATTATATATCTTATTTAAGCAGAATTTCTGTAATTTAAGTGAAAATTTTGTTCTAAATTATTGGTGTTCAAACAGCAAAAGTGTTGACAATTATAATGTGACCATATGATAACACAAACGCTTAATGGATTGATATAAAATCAGATTATTTAGAAAAAAGAAACCATCAACAAATTTGTAATTTTCAGTTTGTAATTTCAATACTCAAAACGTAAGTTTCTTATATGCATGGTTATTATGAGGCTTTATTCTTACAAACTGAGCCAATGTCTGAGATCGATGTCTTTAAAAAGTTGTTAATATTTTTATAAAATGGATACAATATTCCACTGAAAAATCTGTCTTAAAAAGGTTTTATATTATTTCGACTGAATATTGACATAAATGCTACTAACCAAATGCGCGAAATATTTCATTGGCAAATAAAATTAGCAGCTTTCTCATATTTTATTTCAATGAGGACCCCATGTCGTCTATTGAAAAATGAGATAAATGGTTAACATGGCTGTAAAAAGTTATAACAATCCATTCATAATAAAACCGGGTGACAAATAAATTTAAAATAGTTTCTTTTTTTCTTGTAATCTTTGTCTTCTCATGATATTTATGATTAAAATCATTTTGATCTTACAAATTTTATTACTCAAAAATAACGTAAGTTATTTAAAATATATAAATGTATCTATATATAATAATATTATATATATATTAGTATATATTAGTATAAATTAGTATCTATATATAAATATATAGGTCAAAAGATCTTTAATGATTAGTTTGTAATTTCATTGTCGTTACAGTTAAGGTTGTTCTTCTTGCACGCATGAAAGTAATCGTTATATCTCTTTATCCTTATAGTGTAACCATTTAATCTTTATAAATCTCTTTAAACTTCCATTAATGGAAAAACAATGAATGCTAGATTCTACCGAAATATTTCTTTAAATGATTTTATATCATTTCGACAAAATATTGATATAAATGCCACTAACCAAATACGCAAAACATTTGATCGGCAAGATAAAATCATCCGGCTTTCTCGTATTTCATTTTAATAGGGATCCCATATCTTCAACAACTTTCATGAAGCCACTTAATCTTTTTGATTTAAGAATGAGATAAATGATTAAAATGGCTATAAAAAGCTATAATAATCCATTCATAATAAAACCGGATGGCGAATAAATTCCAAATAGCTTCCATTTTTATTTTTTATTTATTTTTTTTCATCTAATCTTACTCCCCTCCTCTTAACTCATTTAGGAATAAAAGCATTTTGTGTAAATGCCTTTGATTTAATTCTGGTTTCAAACGTTATTAATCTTAAGGAGAAATCAGATGAGACGACTGCTTCAGAAAGTCATGCAAATTAATGACTTTTTCCTTCAGTTTCAAAGAAAAAACTCGAGGAATTTGAATATTAAATATTTTCTTTTGGGAGATTTTTGTAATGCATAAGCCGTTTTATATTCTGTGTTGTTTAAGTTTAAAATAAATTTCCTGATTTACTTTTAAGTGATCTTTTTATAATTAATCAAAGGTAATGTAAAGGTTAATTTTTAGCAAATTGCTTTGAGGTAAACTGTGCTAGAAAGGACGGGAGATGTTGAAAAATGAAATAAAATATTCCGGCATTTAATTGCTTATGTCGGGAAAAATAGTTTAAGTTGATTTGCCTCTTTTTCTTAATAAAAAAGGGGGTGTTAATAATAAATGGTATTGAGAAGGAGAAACAAGAATAATTTGTCAGTAAATTTTATGAAAAATATATAATTTCATATGTAAACTAAAATGTATTAAAATTCATATTAAAAACACAATCATAGATCTTCACTTTAAAACATAAAACAATTTTATTCATTTCAATGTACTAATTTGAAACACTGTAATATTACACGCTAAAAAAATGCTGAAAATATTTTATGGGACGATACTTAATAGTCTTCATATATTTTAAAGCTGGAATATTTTTTTTTTGTTCATTAAACATGTGAAAGATGAAAATGAAACAAAACGAAATAAATGAATGATGAAATTATCGAGGAAAAGAACAGCGGTTTTATGCAACACACCGTTATTACATCGTTTAACTGATGCGAAATAAAATTGTTTTAATCTCAATTTTAATTTCATAACGATTTTAAAAAGAATAAGAGTATCAAATGAATATAAATTTAACATGAAAGCAAAATCGTAGAATAGGGTCGTACATTTGTTACATTTTGGGAAATACTTGAATCTGTCAATGGATTCATGTAATACAAAGGTAATTCGGTAACTAAACTCCATTTCGTTCTAAATAAAAAACCAGCATGCATTCAACATTTTTAAAAATTTACATCTGGAAGATAGCAACTGTCTTCTACATTCCACTATAGTCACCATGTAAATTTAAGGACTTGTAACAGCATTTTACCTTTCTACATAAAATTTAGCCACCTGCGAATTCAATTAACTTTTCACAGATTTGTCACGATTATAAGTTCCCCACGGTCAGAAAAGTACCGTGATCAAGATACTTCTTCATTTCAGTAATCATATGACAACCAGAAGGAGCTAAGCCCGGACTATAGGGAAAAGGTGTTTAAACACATTACGTTTGAATTGGCGCAAAAGATATTCTATTTTATGAGCATTACCATTTTACTCATATGTCTGCTTCTGACAGATTTTTAGTCCAAAGAAATTTTATAAATTCTCATACCTTGAATTTAGTGAGATTTTCAACGACAGCGCACATTTTGTGACGTTATAACCAGTAAATGCCGGCAGCAGGATGCTTTCGTCACCATAGCTGGAAGTTTATTGAGTCAGAAGTTTGGTAGTGAGCACAGATAGTTGCGCTCTACCCACTGCATAAATGAATGTAGATCTGTTCATGCCAGAAAGCTTATGGCATTCAGTGCTTCATTATTAAAGTGGTACATGGTTTTACGTGCCTGATCTTCAGTTATCGCTCTCATTTTGTCATAAAAAGCACAAAAGAAACAGCAAGAAAAAGCATAAAAATAAAGGGTTATCTAAAAACAGTTTAAAGAATGCTAAAACGTTGATGAATAATTTTATATTTTAAAAAATGTAACCAAATTTTACAAATTTCCTGCTTTTAAAAATAATTAAAAAAATAAATGTTCTTGAAAATCTAAATAAAATCATTATAAGATAATAATTATGAGCTTATTAATGTTATAGGCAGCGAATATACTGCCAATTTTCATTAAATAAGCTTATATTATTGTCTGTTTTGACATGTGTCAAAAACAATTTTAGTAATCAAAACTGTCACTAACATTTAATTTTAAAAACAATGTAACATAAATAAATTCAGATACATGTTTAATGCTAAAACTATGTGTAATGATCTATATTAGATCATATATATTCAGAAACTGGAAATAACTGAGATGTTTTTTAATAAAAATAAAAAAACAAAAAAAATCTCATTTTTTATTGCCTTTTTTTAATACGGAGGTAAAAAAAAAAAAAAAAGAAAAAATATTCAATGCCATTTCCATTAATGTGTAAAGTGTGTCATATTTTTTAATGCAAATATTTTACGTAAAAAAATATTTCACTAAATACCCTATTCTGAAGAAAAAAAGGAAAATGAATGCATAAAATTCAGGTTCAGTGAGTACTTAGAACGATGGGTAGATTTGGTATAAATCTGATTATGTGAACCCTTTTTGTATGATTTGATGGATTAAGCATAGCATTTGAAAGGCTTCTTTTGAGTCAAGATTTGATTTTTTTTTAAATGAATCGAATGTGTTGCGAATGAGGTTAATGTTCGAATAATATCAAGTTAATTCTAGTTTTCAGAAATTTAATCTAAAGAAATTGTAAACACAAGACATTTTTAGAGTACATTTTCAAACACAAAATTTTATAAATATGTTACATTGTAGAATATTGTATTGAAACATTAGTACTATCACATTAAATTTAAAGTGTTTACTATTACAAAAAATGTACTTTCTTCAAATGAAAAATGAATATCTGTATCTATCAATTTATATATCTATCAGCATTTATATATAACCATTATATTATACTACAAATCAACATCTACAGCGAATATAGTCTACAAACAGTCAAATGGAATTAGTATTATTTGAACAATTCCAAATAAAATTGGAGGTAGTTTTACATGGTTCGTTTTCAAGGGCAATGCTAAGCAGCCACAAAAAATACTATTAATTTCTGAGGTAGAAATCAGGAAAATATCTTTATATATATATATATATATATATATATATATATATAAAGGTAGATATTAATGGCGTAAGAATTTTATAAAGATAAAAATAAACGAAGTTAAAAGAAAACAAACAAACAGAGAGGAAATGCTGCTAAATTTAAACAAGGAAACATAGCTACTCAATTACTTAAAAGTAACGACTTCAGCTGTACAAAATTACACCCCACTGACCAATAAAATGGGTAATGCTCTTATTCTTTGTCTCGTAGGATTTCTTGTTTTTAAAACGTACTTTATTCCAGTTATAAGATAAGTGGTTATCAAAATTCGTTTTAGTCATACATTTATCAGAAAAATGCAAACTACAATTACAAATTAGGGCTATGACGAATATTAAGTTCAAGGTATATTTGAAGGCATATAAAAAATTTCAACAATATTAAATTCAGGATTTAGTAAAAATATATGTAAAGTGAATACCTGATTTCTTTGTAACAGTTCAAAGATTCCAAGTAAATTAAATTCTTGTCATACATCATGCAAGCTATTGGAGCATTTTTTTTCTCATTTCTAAAAATACTTTTTAAATCAGATGAATTTTTATATAATTATGTAAAAAAAATAAATAGTATGATTCTAATGGAAGATCAAGAGAAAAAGATTTTCATCAACTAGATGCAAGAAACAAAATATACAAACTCTCAAAAATGTTATATTTTAATTGTACTGTATGATCAGTTTCTTCTAAAATTGTATTAACGATAATCAACACAGTAGATCCATATCACGAGTGGGGCAACTTTCTATATATTCCTGCTGCTTTTTCATATGGTTGTTATATAACCAAATTAAAATAACCGTGTTAATATGAAAATCTAGAGGCTTTTTTTCCAATGTGTTATTTTAACAGCTTATAAGTCAATAGAGTCAATAGTATTTGTATAAGTGCCGTGTGAAGGAATTTGGACAGTTTTTTTTAGGACTGATCCAGAAACTGGCAGCTTAATTCGTTCCAGTTTTAAAATGTGGAGATTTTCTTTATCAGTTATTTTTATTATTTAAACATTTCAGGTTATTGAGGTCTAGGATTTATAATATGAACATTTTTAAGCCTATTAAAAGGAATGCCATATAACATTTGGAACAACTTTTCTGCATATTACTGCTGTTTTAACAGTGCTATTTTATCCTCGAATAAAAACAGATATGCTAAAATAAAAATCTAGAGTTGTTTGTAATTTTTAATGTCCGATTTATATTTTAACAACTTATGAGTTAATAAATATAGTCATTTAAGTAAGCGTCACGTACGGGATGTTTTGTCAGATTCTCATGGAATGAACCAGCAAAAGAAGATGGAATTATATTCCAAAAAACATTTTCTTAGTTTTTATGTCAGTAAATAACCTTAACCATAAATGTGTCTTTTTACTTGATTTCAAAAAATTCGAAAACATTTATTCACCTTTTTTTTCTTTTTAAGCATTATGTCAAACAGTGTCATCCTAATTCCATATTTACTGTTAAATTTGGTACTGTAATATTGTTCATCAATGCGAATAAAGAAATTCAAACTGAAATATCGAAAAAAAAAAAATCGTAAATTCTTGTAATAAAATATCAATAAAATTTTCTTCTTAACTCCCTTTTGTTTGGAACGAGGAAAAATATTAGCATATCTGTATTATCTACTTTTTCATACAACTTGTATCGCAGAAATCTTATTTTTTTAAGTAATTATTTGTGGAATGTTTATTTAACAGATTGTTTTAAAGTTTAACATATCCTTTGATAAAGGCAGAGCCAAAATTTTAACTGAGGGAAAATAATCTCTAGTGAGTTTTGAATTAATCTGAAACGTAAATTTCAGAAGGTCCCTAAAATAAACGAAGTTAAAATGCATATTATTTTGTTTGAAATAGAAAGTTGTAAATATTGACTACTGTCAATAGTAAAGACTTTTTTGAGGGAGAATTATATTAATCGATCGGTTTGGCAGACATTATGCAATATATTTTCTAGAAGAATGATACTCTTGATAAAAGTTCAGATTTCTTTAATTTCTCCACCTTCACGCGTTTGCCTTCAAACCACATGCAGCTTTATATTTGATGATGGATTAATTATATTTTATCTAAAAGATTATGTTTGTGTTTATTTTATTTTATTTATTTTCAAGTTAATCGTCAACAAAGCTTTCTACGACACCTTTCCAATTCTAGTTCTAGCTGCTTTTGGCTATAAAAAAACTGGAAGAATAACTTGAGAATAAAAATAAAGAAAAATGTACATGTTTATAAGTCTTAAATGTACAGATATTGGAATAAAATTTAAATGAATACTTATAAAAAATGTTATCATTTTGGTGTATTTAAACGCTTTATATATTCATTTATAACTATTGTCTTTCAAAATTGCTTGAAATAAAAGTATATATACATATTTTGTAAACATACATGTAAATATCCACGCACAAATCAAAATATTCATCTGATGTTAATAAAATGGAAATGTTTGTCTGTGTCTGCTTTTTTTTTGTGTGTATTATCGATGGCAAGATTAATCAATTTCATTTTCTACAGCAAGTAGAAATCATAGAATTTGGAGGATATTCGACTATAGCAGTGTCATATAGCCCTCCAGGCGTCTTGCAAATGGGTAAATGTGTAATGTTGTTTTCTCTGCATTTTGTTTTAAATGCTAATAAAATATGATTCTTTCAATATTACATAAAAAAATCTTATTTCGGATTATAAATGTAATCCTTGAGAGTTTTAATCATTCTTCAATGCTTTGAAAACTCATTAAATTTATAGAATTATAATATCTTAAACATTGCTTATATTGCAGTGAAGCCTGGAGCTTAGTGTACGGAATATTACGGGACAAACGCTTAGAGGGATAGACTCGAAGTTAACTTTTACTTATTTTATACAATTAGCCGAAATAACTATTAAAAATCACAAAAAGCATAGAAAAAGTGTCTGCTACCGATGTCTGTGCCTTTATGACATTTTTGTAGAAGTACAAGTAGAAAGAAGGAAGGCGCGGAAAAAACATTCCTTTTATTTTCCAAGTGTCGATTTCCAAATGAAAATGCAACAAAAATAAAAGTAATAAAAATACCCATTTATTCAATATACTTCAACAGTCGTGAAGACATCTTTTGTTTAAATAAATATATATATATCCATTATTTTTTAAAAATATGTATTTTTTAATGCCGATTTTATGTTACTCGATTATTTTGTAGATTTAAATTTTGCATTGTAGCTCTAAATCGAAATGCAGAAAAATGCGTTTTTTCTGTTTATTTTTCCATCTGCGGTGTTTTTTATTTAAAAAATATTAATATTTTCTAAAATATTTTGAAAAAATAATTTCTGAATATAATTTAGAACTATTTTTTCCTGATTATTTAAAATTTGCGTCTGATTTACAGATTAAGAACAGAAAAAAAATCCGAATGTTTTGAGATTTTAAGGGTACATTTTCGTGACGTTTATTGTCTGAAAATGTAATATCATCTAAGTTCATATAAAAATATAAAAAGGAAACGAACCCGTTATGCGTGGCAAGTTGTGGATGATCCCAAAATCAGTAAGATCTACGACTTTCCTTTTTTTTTTTTTTTTTTTTTTTTTTTTGGATAGATTTTCATTTAAGAACATAAACTCACAGCTGTATACTGTCTAAAAATTTAGGTACCAAAGATTGTGCGTTTTGTTTGACAAATTTATTATTATTCAACACTGGTTTAGGTGCATTGAAAGGACATCATGTAGATGATCACGGGCTCACGCAACACTGAAATGGGCACGTCAATAGTTTACTCATATTTTCAGAACTTGTATTAAATATGTAGATATGCATAATACTAAAAATGTAAGCACTGTGTGACCATGATTATGTGCATTAAGGTTGGTGAAATTTCAAAACTTGATGCCTATTATTATATATACTGAATAAATCCGCAATAATTCGAGCAATGCACTAATTTAAGAATTTCAATAAGTTACACTTTACAACAAAACGATTGTTTCATTTTATTAAATTTTAAGTCATATTCATAGATTTTGACAACATTTACCCTATTTCATGAATTTAACTTATAACTCAGAATATATAAGCTATAAGCATTTGTTTTCTAAATCTGATAAAATCTTCTTATATGTAAACGCATTCATAATGCGCCTATTTTACTATCTATGAATAGCTGAATTTCATTGACATAAGCGTTAGATAATCCATTTCAACTGTATGCATATTCCTAGGTACATCAATGTTCGCTAGCATTTCCTTTAACCTAAGTATACTTTAAAGAGCCACACTTCAGTGATGTAACATGATAGTTTAGGTTGTTATATATGCATGTAACCAAATAAACTACGACGTGTATTAAAGGGACTTACAAGTATGTTAGAGATGTTTTTAGATGTATTCATCTAAAATACTAAAATAGTATTGCCTATAAATTATATATTTTAAAAAGATATAAAATGCCTTTAGTGGTTGATATAGTCTTTCTCAAAATGAATACTTTTCGATTTAAAATAACGTAAATTAGTTTGAACATATATTTATACAGTTATAAAAATCTAGCTAATTAAAGCACTACTTTGTCATTTTTATACATACATTCATTATTATTATTGTTTATTTAACATTTTAAATTATTCGTGTTTTTTGCAAATAGAATTATTTTGATTAAATGCTAATTGAATTTTGTAAAAAGATGTTGTATAATACAGGATTTACTCATCTCCGATACTATTGCGTGTAAGATTGCAATGCAGGAGAAGATGCAAAGAAGTAGAATTTTAAAAATGTTATATATATAGGATTTGTTGATTTCGACCATTATAGCATCTAAAATTTGCATAAAATAGTACAAGAAAGGCTTAAATTTGCATAAATTAAATATGTAAATATTTCAAAAATTGTACCATTTACCGAAGAATCTTTCGAATCATCACAAGAAATTAATTTAGTATCAACTAATTTCTGTACTATGGCAGAACCATTCTAATAAAGTGTAATTAATTTAAGAAAAGCCTATGAAATTATCTTCTAACCCCCAAAACAAATTTTCTTATATGTGAAAGAAAGCATATATAATGAACCTATTTGCAAGCGTTGCATTAGTATTACTATTTATTCAACATTTTAAGTTATCAGCATCTTTTGTCAATAAAATGATATGTCCATAAAATTGTATATATAGTGCAGGATTTATTTCCATAGTCAATCATTTTTTATAGTATTGGATGTAAGACTAAAATATAAGTGGTAATGCAAGCAGAGAAAGAATAATTTTGTGTGTTAATTTATTATAAAGTATAATAAATTGTCGTTTGTAATTCTTCGGCTGTAGCAATTGGAAATTCCAGAGAGAACTTGAAAAAGCATAAAAAATGTTTTAAGATGTATTTATTTTAAAACTAAATTTATTAGTGCTTTATCTGTGTAAGAGTTTAGTAAATTTGGATTTATTAAAGTGTAACTTGTTTTGAAAGAAATATTAATCGAAACCCTGCTTGAATTTGCAATCCCACTTATCCACTTGTTTAAATAAGAGCACCATTTTTTTAAAACTTGAATACCAATGTATTTTGTATGTATCAGTCAATCTATCAAAGTATCAATACATCTTACGATTTTACTAAAGATTAAAAAATTCCTGTTAAAAACTTTTAAAAATTTATACAGCATTATAGTTTTACTTTTATACCAACAATTTATTTAATTTTGTGAAAATATTTACGACAAGAAATACTTCTGATAAAAATACAAATTAAATAAAAACTGTATACAAACCAATATAGATATTTTTTTATGAAATTAATATTGAAGAATGAATATATATGTCCATAAAATTGTATATATAGTGCAGGATTTATTTCCATAGTCAATCATTTTTTATAGTATTGGATGTAAGAATAAAATTTAAGTGGTAATGCAAGCAGAGAAAGAATAATTTTGTGTGTTAATTTATTATAAAGTATAATAAATTGTCGCTTGTAATCCTTTGGCTGTAGCAATTGGGAATTCCAGAGAGAATTTGAAAAAGCATAAAAAATGTCTTTAGATGTATTCATCTAAAATGATACAATAGTATATAATTAACGATTGATATAACCTTTCTCAATATAAATAGCTTTCGATTAAATTAGTTTGATGATATATTTATAAAGTTATAGAATAGAAACAAACAGAATGAATACTTTGTAATTTGCGGAATCTCCATTACCATTACTGTTTATGCAATATTTTAAGTTATCAGCATCTTTTGTTAGTAGAATGATATGTCTATAATATTGCAAATATAATACAGGATTTATTTGTTCAGTCAATCATTTCGGATAGTAATTGGTATAAATCTGAAATATAAGTGGTAATATTAACTGAGAAAGAATAATTTTGTCTGTTAATCCGTAATCAAGTGTATTAAATTGCAACTTGCATTCCTTTGGTTTTAGCAATCTGAAATTCCAGACAGAAAATTTCGAAAAGCATAAAAAATGTTTTAAGATGTATTTATTTTAAAACTAAATTTATTAGTGCTTTATCTGTGTAAGAGTTTAGTAAATTTGGATTTATTAAAGTATAACTTGTTTTGAAAGAAATATTTATCGAAACCCTGCTTGAATTTGCAATCCCACTTATCCACTTGTTTAAATAAGAGCACCATTTTTTTTAAACTTGAATACCAATGTATTTTGTATGTATCAGTCAATCTATCAAAGTATCAATACATCTTACGATTTTACCAAAGATTAAAAATTTCCTGTTAAAAACTTTTAAAAATTTATACAGCATTATAGTTTTACCTTTATACCAACAATTTATTTAATTTTGTGAAAATATTTACGACAAGAAATACTTCTGATAAAAATACAAATTAAATAAAAACTGTATACAAATCAATATAGATATTTTTTTTATGAAATTAATATTGAAGAATGAATATATAAATAAGATTCATTACTGAGTACTAATTACTTAATAATTGCTTTTAAAAACCTATTTTGTCCAAAAATTGTAATTTTAAAATCCATTTTAAACTGATTAGGTGTACAATTATGAGCAAAATAGTTATAATTGCCACATTTATTACTTTTCATTACCATTATTTTTAAATAGTAAATCAATTAATTAAGATGTACCAGTGACTGAATTATGCATTTAATTAAAATTGCTGCATTATTTAAAACTAAAATTACGATTGTAAAGAATGTTTAAATTAGAATTTCGTAATTTTTATTGAGCTTTTGCAACTTTATCTAAAATAACTTTATTATTCAATTGATGAATCTATATATGATACTTTAATGACTAATATTTAGTAAATGTTTTGTATATTTCAGATATCAAGCACTGTAAAATCTATTAGAAAACAAGGACATAATTTACAAAAATATGCAAATTTATGACAAATGTGTTTCAAATCCTTAATGAAAGATGCTCTCCGTTATCATTTATCATGCTAATGCATGCGCGACAAAATTTATAACACTAATTAAAAATGTTTTGAAGTCATTAAAATGTATTTTATTCCCAAAAGCTAGAAAATGGAGTCAGAACATTTATTATACTGGAAGGAAATTTTAATTGAGAACTTTATTAAACTAAAAATGTTTCATTTTTAAAATTCATTTTATTAAATTTATTTAAAAGTTTTTTATTAACATTACCATCACCACAATCTCTCTTGCATAATGTATTTCATATGATAATTCGACTCTAGAGTATAAATTGCCGGTAGAGTTTATTCGTTCTATTTTCACGAAAGGATAACCAGTATTAAGTTATCTAAATATATACAAAAAAGCTGATTGCAATTACAAAAAAAAAAAAAAAAAAAAAAAGGCAATAAGTGTAAAATAGAAATAACAAAAAATATTAACATTACTACGTTTTGGTTCAATAAAATAAAGCAAACTAAAAATTCTATTTTTGATTTAAAATGAATTGGAGTGAGAGAGATCAAAGAGATTTAAAATGGCATGTTTCAAGTTTTAAAATATATAAGTTATTCTAAATTTGATTAATCAATTAATATTAATAGTAACCGGTTATTATTAATAATAACCAAATGGTATCCAAATAAACCAGTTAATATGACAAATTTATAATAATTTATCAAATTAACCAGTTATTATATATATAAAACCCCTCCATGTATAACGATTCCGGGGTCAACCCATCCACGAGAAAAAGAAACGTATTGCAACTGCGTCAACGTTAGGTTTAAGTATTCCGAGCTGTTCACAAATATTCCAATTGTTCAACTTATGGAAATATACATGTAAAAGATTTATTCATTACTCATTTTCTTAAAAACCTACAAAAACTAATTAATTATAATGTTTAAGTTCTAAATAAAACAACCAGAAATTACGGAAAAAACAAACAATGTAAACAAATTAACACTGTTGCCATTCAAGAATGACAAATTCCGTGAATGAATGTTTAGAATGCAACATCACTCCATTGTAACATCACGACTCAGGAATGATTGGGCGCGATCGGGAGCTATACGCGCTGAGCGCGCGCGCTCAGTCGACAGGTACATGGAGGGGATCTTACAGCAGATACAGTACTCAGTACTGTGCGCATCCTTCGTATGTAAGCGTACTCTAAGCAAAAACTCCTGAGCTCGGGCGCACAGTGCGTGTAACACCTGAACACGCCCATTGTTTACTCTTTATTGTTGCCATTTGTTTTCGATCTTATAAAGTGTTTTCTTTTAAGTATTAGCTAAAAATGGGCCAAAATAGGGAATTTTTTTAATACATTTTAGATATTATTTTTATTTTCTCTAAGTATTATTATATATTTTTTGGTTGTAGTTTCACAATATAATTTTTTATAAATGATTTTTTGCCTTACTTTATTCTTTTAAAATTTATGTATTTACGATTTGATCATTACAACCCCCCCCCCCCCCCCGTCCACCAGATAGTTTTGTTATAGTTTTAAACGCAATTTTCTGTTAAAATATTCTTTTTTATTATAGTTTTTTTTTCGATATTTAATCGCTGTATTTTTAAAAATTGTTTATGCCTAAAGTGACTGATTGACCACAGTTGTGATTTTTTATTATCCTTTTAAAAATTCAAACACGTCATTTTGACGGGCTGTCTTCTAGTTATTAATATTTACCAATCAAGGATGGTAAATGTAACAAATTGCAATTCATATGGCTTGAGATTTTTTTTCGTGTACGTTTTTTCTAAATATTCATTGCTAAATGTATGCATTTTAAAGTTGTAGAATTTATAATTTGAATATTTCAGCGTTGAAAATTTTTATTTAATTCATTCAGTAATCATAAAATAATTATTTTAAGATGTTTAGTCGTATTTTTGCGTTGCTTTGCGTCGTATTAATTGATCACTTCTTTTGTTTCAGTATTATTTTTTCTTTACAATTAGTTTTGTTATTAAATTCAAACAGTTATGATAGTACATATTTTTGTAAAGTACATGTTTGTTATTAAGCTTAACTAATCATACTGACCGAACTTCATCGGTTATTATTAATAATAACAAGTAAGTTTAATTAACATTCCGCATTTATTAAATTTACCAAAACACTTGGTTATTATTAATAATTACCGAATTTATCATATTAAACATAACGCATATTTTCCAGTAACTTTGATGATACCCCACTAAAAATAATCTTATGATTATCTGACGAAATCTCCAATTTCTTCTGGCACTTGACAGAGCAAACTACTTAAATAACTTTACCTTAAAAAGCAGATTAGCAGATTGAACTTTACCTTGAAAAAATGTGCAGATTTTTGTAAAGATATTCTTTAAAATATCTGCAGGATTCGCCAAATACCTATAGCTTTTCTGCAAATTTTTGGGCTAATTACCTACAGATTTCCTATAGATTTTTTTTTTTTTTAGTGGGCATGTTCGTGTTTTTAATTCAGTGTTGAGTTATTCTTGAAATTTATAAAACTGCGACATCTAATTGAAATTTTAAATTCTTATTTACTATAATTTTTCGTTCAAAATATTATATTTTAATAATAATACAAAAAAATGTATTTACAACAAATTATACAGAAAAAATATAGACATACAGAAACTAATATCATTTTAGTATTAATTTGTACCTTTTCTTGTATAATTCTCTTATCTTAATAATTCACGTTTCAAACAAAATTTCGAAGATTTGAATAAAATCAATAATAATCAAACATACTAATATGAGTGAAAACCGTAGATATCTAAAAGGATATATTTCAAGCTTTAAAAAAATATTTATTTCAGGAACTTTGATTATATGCTCCAGTTATCAATTCAGTGTCGAGGTATTTTATTTGCAAAAGTGCAATACATAATTGAGATTCAACATTTTTTATATTTTTTTCTACAATATTTCGTTTGCATTACTTTCTGTTAATAGTAATACAAAATGCATTTATAACAAAGTAGACATGAAAATTTAAATGCTTAGAAAATGTCATTTTAATATTGATTTGTACACAATCTTATCTAATTATCTTTTTGAACAAAGTTTGGAGGATCAAAGGATTTGTGATCAAAATCAATAATGCCCCGTATCATCTGCTCATATTTCTCTGCATTTATTTTTAATTTTCTCCGAGAATAACTTCTTCATATAATTAAAATACATATTTGTTACATAGTATGCAAAGTTAGACGTGTATAATAATTGTAGTTATATAGACATTAATTATTTAATTTCTAATAACAATTTCAAAAGAATTTTTGGAAAGAGTAAACAAAATCAATATTGTTTTACTTTTCACACTCATGAGATAATGAACTACTTTAATGCCGAAAAGTATTATAATTTTAAACGAACAAAACATGAATTTGCTATTAAAACTCTTAATTAAATCCACTTAAGTCTTAACAGTGACCTCGCCTGTTTTCTCTTCACAAAGCTAGCAATGAGCAAAAAAATAAAATAAAATAAAATAAAATAAAATAAAATCCGACAAACTTCTATAAATAAATTCAATATATCAGTTCTCAAATAATTAAAATACATATTTGTTACATAGTATGCAGACAATATTAGATGTATATTAAGAAACTGTAGTTATTTGCAAATTAATTGTTTAATTTCTAATAATAATTTAAAAGAACTTTTTGTAAAGTGTAAACAAAATCAATATTGTTTTACTGTTCCCAATCATGAGGTAATGAACTGCTTTGATGCCTAAAAGTATTATAATTATCAACGAACAAAACACGAATTAGCTATTAAATTTCTCTATTAAATCCAATTAAGTCTTAACAGTACCCGTCCCTGTTTTCTCTTCCAGAAGCTGGCAACAAATAAAATACACCTGACAGCTCTAATTTGTGGGTTATTAACATTTAACCAAGCAAAGCAGGCTAATCTCTTTAAACCCAACACTCATGTCGCTTAAAAGCCTTAAATAAACCGATCTAAATGCAAATGAATTAAATTAAGAGTTCATTCCGGAATGGCACATCCCAAGAGAAATAACAAACTTTCACCGTTTTTGTCAAACGCTGGGGCAATATGTAGTAAAACAAGGATCATTCGAGAACAAATGTTTTCTTAAGAAGCCCTGAAAAGCATTTTCGAGTCCCTCCACATGTTAGAGAAAAGGATATATTTTCGAAGTTGAAACTAAGGAAAGAACTCCCCCTTTTGATGACTTGGATTTTACCATTTGACCAATCTCTTGCAACCAAGCGAATTCAAGTTGATGGTTTTAGAATGTTCTTTAGAAGAGAGGATGTCCCACAGCAGTTAGACTATTGAAAGTGAAACAAGGTTATATATTATTCTTGAAGCAGAAAATCGATTAATTATTTTTTTCTTTTGATGATTCAAAGGTTCCTTATAGGATAGTACAATACGGTAGCTTTATATTTCGTTAGAATAAAAAGGTAATATTTTGTTAAAAAACCGTATTTTTTAAAAATCAGGTTTTTTTTAATTCGAAAAAAAGAAAAATAATGACATTTTAATTTTGAAAATTGATTTTTATAAAAAATTTTCTGTTAAAAAAACAGTTAAATCTTCGACAAAAGTAGAAATAATATATATATTTTTTTTATACGGCATTAAAATAATATATATATATATATATATATATATATATATATATATGTATATTTATATACCCATTATTTACGACAATTGATTACAAAATGTCACCTATAAATTTAAATTGAAAACAAAAACACGTTTAATGAGAATTGAAAATTAAAAAAACAGAGATATAAAACAAATAAAGTAATTCAACAAGCATACAAGCCTTTAGATTGAAGACAAATGTTTTCTTAAGAAGTCCTGAAAAGCATTTTCGTTTCCCTTTACATGTTAGAGAAAAGAATATATTTTCAATGTTGAAACTAGGGAAAGAACTCTCAATTTTGATCACTTGGGTTTTGCCAAATAACCAATCTTTTGCGACCGATTGAACTCAAGTTGATGGTTTTAAAGTGTTCTTTATAGAAAAGGATGTCCCATAGCAGCTAGACTATTGAAAGTGAAACAAAGTTTTATATTGTTCTTAAAGTAGAAAATAAATCGTTCTTTCTTTCTATTTTTTTTTAAATTCTGTAATAGTATATAATGGGAGATATTTTAAACATCGATGCATAATAGAAGTAAATGTATTTAAAGTATACTTGATTCATTATCGATTAATTTTATTTTATATTGATAATTCAAATATTCATTATAGTGTAGTACAATACGGTAGCTTTATATTTCGTTAGTATAAAAAGATAATACATTTCAAAATGGATTAAGAAAAAAACCAAAGTTTTTTATCTTTAAAATTTCTTTAATACCTGTATTAACAACTTTATATCCGCATATTTACCAATTATATCAGGTATTATCGTAAGTTCAAAATAAGGGAGTTTCCTACGTCCAACTACTAAAGATTTCAAAATTCTTTTTCAAAACATAGTATATAAACATATAATACTCTATGTTAGAGTATATATAATATATGTTATAGAGTATTATATGTTTTTATACTATGTTTTGAAAAAGAATTTTGAATTCTTTAGTAGTTGGACGTAGGAAACTCCCCCATTTTGAACTTACGATAATACCTGATATAATTGGTAAATATGCGGATATAAAGATAATACATTGTTAAAAAAAAAACGTATTTTTTTAAAATCAAGATTTTTTTAATAAAAAAAAATAAAGGCATTTTAATTTTAAAAATTGTTTTTTATTGGGTTTTTTCTCTTAAAAAACAGTTAAATCTCAGTGAATAATAGAAATAACAATCTGTTTTTATTCTGAGTTAAAATAATATATATATATATATATATATATATATATATATATATATATATATATATATATATAGATATAGATATAGATATAGATATATATATATATATAGATATATATAGATATATATAGATATAGATATAGATATAGATATATGTATATAATTTAACCGATTATTTACGATCATTGTTTACAAAATGTTACCTATAAATTTAAATTGTTAAAAAACACGTTTAATTAGAAAAAAAAAACCACAGAGCTATTTAACAATCAATGTAATTCAAAAAACATTTCATTCAAAAGCAAATGTCTTTTTAAAAAGTTCCGAAAAGCATTCTCGGTTCTCCTTACATGTTAGAAAAAAATGATATTTTCGAAGTTGAAACTAGGGGAAGAACTCCCCTTGTGATCACTTGGGTTTTACCAAACAAGCAGTTTTTTGCAACCGATTGAACTCAAGTTGATAGTTTTAGAGTGTTCTTTATGGGAGAGGATGTCTCATAAGAGGTAAGGGCGACCCGTAAGAAAAAAAACAAAATTTTTATTTTTGATTTTAACGTAATGAATTTGGGTGTACTATTTAAGAATCTTTTTGTATGAACTAATTAGCAAAAAAATTCACTTTTTATTAAAAAGTATATTTTTTATACGGATTTTTATGATTTTTTTTTTTTTTTTTTTTTTTGAAAAATACACTTTTTAAAATTACTACTCCTGATTCAGTTTTCAGTATTTTGGTATTACTAAAATTTCTTAAATAGTGTTATAGGATATGGAAAAGACCTAGGGAGAGATATTTTTAATTTTCTATTTTAATCGGCTAAAAAAAAAAAGAAAAAAATTACGCATGATAAATTTCCTTAAATTCGTTATAATTTTCATGCTTACCAATTTATGTAAAATTTTCAGAAATAGTTAAAAAAAATCTCTCCTTACTTTTCTTGCAATTTTTTTAAGATTCTAAAAACATAAACACTTTGTTTCTAAATCATTTTACCACTGAGACTTAGTACTTTGAACTTAGGCAAAATATGAAAAAAGTCATTTTCAGGAAATCACATTTGAAATGGCCGCTAGTCCCCTAAACTCTAGTGACTACAATTAAAAAAGCTCATTTGCTACCTGTTCCAAGTATCCCCGAGTTTTGAAATTTTGCATGGATATTCGCAAATATATATTTTATCGTTTTCTGAGATAATTTTTTTTTTTTTAAACTTTTGATGATTTTTGGCCGAAAATGGGGTTCGGGTCTCCCTTAAACTATTGAAAGTGAAACGAGGTTTTATACTGCTCTTCACACAGAAAATAAATCCTTCTTTCTCTATTTTTTTATTATTATTCTGTAAATAAACAGCACATGATGGGAGAAATCCTAAACATTGATGCATATTAGAAGTAAACGTATTAAGAGTATACTGTATTCATTTTTTATTAATTTTATTTTGATAATTCAACGATTCATATTCTTACATTATACATATTGTTTAACCCATTATTTACGACCATTAACTTCAAAATATTACCACTAAATTTAAATTGCTAAAAACAATACGTCTAATGAGAATTAAAAGACAAAAAACACAGAGATATAAAATAATTAAAGTAATTCAACAAGCGCTTCAGTTTACCATCGTGTGTCTCACCTGTGCAACGTCATACGATAACTAGACCATTTCCAAACAAGTAAAGAGTTAAACGTTTTTCTGGTTAAATAAAAAAAAAATTACAAAGATTATGTTAAACTAAGGATTCATAATACAATGAAATCATACATAACTCTTTTCACCTTTTAAATCAATCTTCAAGGGGAAATAATAGGCACATGGACGGAGTTGATTTTCATGTGAAAATAAAAAACAAAGACAATTTCACAGTTTGGCTAAAAATAAGAAAATTATTAAGATATCAAATAAAAAAAATACAGAGCAAATGCATTTTTTTAACATCTGAATATTTAATTTAAAAAAATCGGTTTGTTTTTTCGTAATTTTTGCAAACAAACTGACACATCAAAATACCAATATTTTGCTACCGATTCATTGTAAAACAAGGACCAATCAAAAACAAATGTTTTCTTAAGAAGTCCCAAAAAGCATTCTCGATTTCCCCTACATGTTAGAGAAAAGGATATTTTCGAAGCTGAAACTAGGGAAGAAACTTCCTTTTTTGATCACTCGGGTTTTACCAAATAACCAATCTTTTGCGACCGATTGAACTCAAGTTGATGGTTTTGGAGTGTTCTTTAGAGGAGATGATGTTCCATAGCAGTTAGACTATTGAAAGGGAAACAAGGTTTTATATTGTTCTTGAAGTAGAAAATAAGTTATTCTTTCTTTTTTTCTGTGGATAAATAGCACATAATGGGAGAAATTTTAAACATTGATGCACATTAGAAATAAACGCATTTAAAGCTTACTTAATTCGTTTTCTAATAATTTTATTTTATTTTGATAATTAAAAGATTCATACACATACATTATAAGTAGTATAATTCTATAGCTTTATATTTCGGTACAATAAAAATATAATATATTAATAATAATAATAATAATAATAATAATAATAATAATAATAATAATAATAATAATAATAATAATAATAATAATAATAATAATTGACCAAGTTCTATAAATTAGTTCTCTATATATAAGTTACATAAATAATTAAAAGACACATCTGCTACATAGTACACTGAAAATTTTAGATATAAATTAATTAACTGTAGTATTCTGCACATTATTAACTAATTTCTAATAACAATTTTAAAATAACTTACGGAAAGTGTAAAGAAAATCAATGGTGTTTTACTTTTCCCAATCATGAGCTAATGAACTGCTTTGATGGTTAAAAGTATTATAATTATCATCCAACCAAACACGAATTTGCTATTAAATTTCTCAATTAAATTCACTAAGTTGAACGGTACCCGTGAGTGTTTTCTCTTCTACAAACTAGCAACAAGAAAAAAACCACTTGAACAACTTCTATAAATAAATTCTATATACAAGCTCTATAAATAATCAATATATATATTTGTTACATAATATGCAAACAATGTTATAAGTATATTAACTGTAATCATCCGCGCATTAATTAAATTTTAATAACAATTTAAAAAGAATTTTCGTAAAGTGTACACAAAATCAATATTGTTTTACTCTACCCAATCATAAGGTAAAGAACTGCTTTGATGGCTAAAAGTATTACAATTATAAACGAACAAAACACGAATTTGCTATTAAATTTCTCAATTAAATCCAAGTCTTAACAGTACCCGTGCCTGTTTACTCTTCCAGAAGCTGACAAAAATAAAATGAAACTGACAGCTCTAATTTGTGGGTTACTAACATTTAACCAGGCAGAGCAGGCTAATCTCTTTAAACCCAACACTCATGTCGCGTAAAAGCCTTAAATAAACCGATCTAAATGCAAATGAATTAAATTAAGAATTCATTCCGGAGTGGCACATCCCAAGAGAAATAACAAACTTTCACCGTTTTTGTCAAACGCTGGGGCAATATTATGTCGTAAAACAAAGATCATTCAAAAACAAATGTTTTCTGTCCTGGAGAGCATTCTCGATTCCCCCTACGTGTAAGAGAAAATGATATATTTTCGAAGTTGAAACTAGGGAAAGAACTCCTCCTTCTGATCACTTGGGTTTTACCATTTAACCAATCTCTTGCAACTGATTGAACTCAAGTTGATGGTTTTACAGTGTTCTTTAAAGGAGAGGATGTCCCATAGCATTTAGCCTATTGAAAGGGAAACAAAGTTTTATATTGTTCTTGAAGTAGGAAATAAACAGGTCTTTCTTTCTTTTTTTTTAATTCTGTAGATAAACAGCACTTAATGGGAGAAATTTTAAACATAGATGTATATTGGAAATAAAAGCATTTAAAGTATACTTGATTCGACTTCTATTAACTTTATTTTGACAATTCGAATATTCACACTCCTATATTATGGTTTTATTATGGTATATTTCGTTACAAAAAAAGATAACATATTGTAAAAGAAAAAAAATCTCAGGTTTTTACAAAAAAAAGGCATTTTTTATGCTTTTTTTTAAAAAAAAGTCGTATTAAATTCTTGTCAAAGGTTGAATTAGTTAAATTTTTATGCTGCGTTAAAATAAGATATATATATATATTATTTAACCCATTATTTAAGACCATTAAATACCAAATGTTACCTGAAAAATTAAATTATTCAAAAAACAATATGTTTATTGAGAATTAAAAGACTAACAACACAAAGCTATAAAACAATTAAAATAATTCAGCGAACGTTTCAGTCTAGGATCGAGTCTTTCACCAGTTCAACGTCATATGATGACTGAACCATTTCCAAACAAGTACATCGTTAAATGTTCTTCGTGTTGCACTAAAAAAAAATAATACAAAGAATATGTTAAATTAATGTTGTATAATCAGTAAGGAATTGTACAAAACTGTTTAATTTTTTATTTTGTAAATCAACCTTCAAAAAAGAAAAAAGAAAACTTATTTTGTATTTTTTTTTTTAAGCAGAACATTTAATTTAAAAAAAAAATGGTCAGTTTTTGTTTTAGAAATTCTCTCAAAACACCAATGGCGACGAATAACCGATCTTTTGCAACCGATTCTTCGTTAAGAAAAAATCATTCAAAATTGTATAACATACTCGATTCCCCCGATATATCGGAGAAAAGGATATTTCCGAAGTTGAAGCTAGGGAAAGAACTCCCTTTTTGATCGCTTGGCCTTTACTAAACAACCAATCTTTTTCAACCTATTGAACTCAAGTTGAAGGACTTGGTGTATTTGGTGTATTTTGTCGGCCGATTATCTACTCTATGGGATATAGGCCCTATGGGGTGGGTTGCCCTCCGTGGGAGTCTTTCTAAGGGAACCTAACCCGTATTTACGCAAGGTTCGAAGAAAACCACGGAAAGCTTCGAACGGTTAGGCCGACGGTCGCGATTGGGTTCGAACCCAGCACCTACCATCTACCAGTTTGGAGGTCAGAACCTCGCGGCCACTGGTGGGGCGTTGAAGGACTTGGAGTGTTCTTTATAGAAGAGGATGTCTCATAGCAATTAGACTATTGAAAGTGAAACAAAGTTTTATACTATCCTTGAAGTAGAAAATAAATCATTCTTTCTTTATTATTGTTATTTTTTTTAACTCTGTAGATAAATAGCAATTAATGGGAGAAATTTTAAATATTGATGCATATTAGAAGCATACGTATTTAAAGTATACTTGATCCGTTTTATAGTTATCTTAATTTGATAATTCAAAGATTCATTTTCCTACATTATAGTCTAGAACAATTATATATCCTAATATTTTGTTACATTAAAAGGATAATATAATGTTAAAGAAATCCATATTTTGTTTAAATAAAAATTTTCAGAAAAATAACGGCATTTTAATTTTGATTCTTTTTTCTATTAAAAAAAAACCAACTTATTAAATTTCCGTCAAAAGTTGAAATTGTTCAATATTTTATGCTGCATTAAAAGATATAAATTAACCCATTATTTACGATCATTTATTTTAAAATATTACCTGTAAATTTAAATCGCCAGAAAAAAACATTTAATGAGAATTACGAGACTAAAGCATACACACATTTTAAAAAAAATTAAAATAATTCAGCAAATGTTTCAGTCTACGATCGAGTCCCTCATCAATGGAATGCCATTATGATAACTAGACCATTTCCAAACAATTGCTTAGTTAAAAGTTTTTCTTGTTAAATTCATAAAACATTACAAAGAATACGTTATACTAATGCTGTATATTGCTATGGAATCGTACAAGGCTCAATAATTGGCAAGTTCTTTTACTTTGCGAATATGCCTTCAAGAAAAAACCCCACTTCCAAAATTATTAAAGTTGGATCTATTACAATTATAGGCGGAACTGGGGCACATTGATATAGCTTTTCTCTTAGAATTTTGTCGGTGCTCGGAAAGCAGAAACCTCAAGTTATTTTTCCATGGGATGTCAGCAAAACGTGTGTAGTGTGTTATAAAAATGTACAATCGTTGTTTTATATATTATTTTTGGATGTATTTTTTGAAAAATTAAAAAAAAAAGTCATTTGTATCAAAGTGCCCCTTCCCCGGGGCAGATTGTTACACCTCATGGGACACTTTGATACGTCAAAGAAAAATGGAGACAAAATAACACCAATGCATATTTTTCTTAGAAAATTATTTAGCAAAACCATTCTATATTTATTTATATAAATTCAAATCACCCACAATTAATTTCTAAGTATTAAAGCAATCAAAATTAAATGAATAATGTCTTGATGTTCTGGCTGTTCCTTGTCTAACTGTTGGCTGTGATAACTTTGTCCTATTTGGTACTTCAACCGCAGCATTATCTTCTTTCTTAGAAAAGATGAAAAAATTACGAGGTTTTCTGTTTAAAAATCGGTTTATAAAGGATAATTATACTAAAAATTCTATTTATGATATAATTATCCTTTGCTTTTCCGCAGCTTGTTTCTCTTACTTAACATTTCTCCTCTCAAAAATACTTTCTTCTTTTGAAAATAGATATAAATTCGAGATTTGCCAGACTGCCGTCCTTTTCTTTTATTAGTTCGACTAACACAGGTTGCTGGGTAATTTCGTACGTTTTCAAAAATACTATAAAATGTTCTAATATAAAAAATTAGAGCTATTTCACTTCAATAAAAACTAATATTAGAAATTTTTAGCGGAAAACGGTTGGATTAAGGAGTCTATGGTAAAAAAAAAAGTAATAAAAAGTAATGAAAAAAGACCTAGAAAAGGATTTAGGTTGTATCAATATTCCCCGACATAGACTGTATCAATGTGCCCCATACAGTCATTTTGAATGAAATGAGTCTGAAATCCAACACTTCATATTTTACCTAACAAAAAAGAATGAAGAACTGATAAAGAGTAGTTTTACTTGCAAGAAAGAGTATTCTTTTGGCTGAACATACTGGAACATTTGTATAATACCATTTCAATTGTACAACTGAAATTTACTTTTGAGCTACAAAAACAATAAATCACCCGTCCCATTTCATCAAACAGCTGAATCATTCCAAGACTTTCTGTATGTAGTTGAGTGCACTAGCATCACCTTTTGGAGCTGTTGTGAAACTTCCTGTAGTGACCCTGCGAGCAGTAGAGGAGATCAATGTGCCCCATGTATCAATGTGCCCCAGCTCCCCCTACTTGAAACAGAAAAAAAATGGTACACGAAAATAATTGATTTTCATAAGAAAATGAAAGACAAAGACAATTTCACAAATTGGAATTATTATTAAAATAAAGAAAAGTATCACCATATCAATTTCAAAAATTCTAAATAAGGACAGAATTTTTTTTTTAAATCCAAATATCTAACTTTTTAAAAAATCGGTCAGTTTTTTTTCATAATTAATGCAAATCACCGATTGTGACGAGTAATCAATCTTTACCAAATAACTAACCTTCTGCACTCAATTCGTCATAAATAAATGATCATTCAAATACAAATAGCATTCTCGATTCCCCCGACATGTTAGAGAAAAGAATATTTTCGAAGTTGAAACTAGAGACAGAACTCCCCCATTTTGATCACTCGGGTTTTACGAAATAACCAATCTTTTGCAACCGATTGAACTCAAGTTGCTGGCCTTTAAGTGTACCTTATAGAAGAGGATGTCCCGTAGCAGTTAGACTATTGAAAGTGAATCAAGGTTTTATATGGTCTATGAAGCAGAAAAAAAATCTTTCTTTCTTTTTAAATTCTGTTGATAAATAGTACATAAGGGTGAGAATTCTTAACATTGATGCATATTTGAACTATGCCTAATTCGTTTCCTACTAATTAAATTTTATTTTGATACTTAAAAATTTGTTACTTGGACATCATAATGTATGTCGTTACAATAAAAGAAAAATATATTTTTAAAAAATAACAGAAAAAAAAAAAAGTTTTTTTTTTTTTTTTTTTTTTTTTGAAAATTGAAAATAAAACAACGGTACTTAAATTTTGAAAATTGTTATTTATTAAGTTGTTTATTTATTTTGAAAATCCTATTAAATCCCCGTTAAAGATTGAAATAGTATATTATTTGCTACAATGTTGAATAATATCTTACGTCCTTTAATCTTATATTACTATCATTAATTTCAAGATGTTAATTGTAAATATAAATTATTAGCATGACTTTTAATTAGATATCAAAAGATTTAAAACACACATATATACAAAAATCTCGCATAAAACAATTGATATAATACGGCAAACGTTTAAGCTACGGTCGAGTGCATCATCAATGCAATTTCACAGGGTAATAAGACTATATCCAAACAAGTTTACAATTAAAAGGTTTAACAAGTAAATTCATATAAATTTACAGAGAATACGTTCAGTTAAGACTGCATATTCAGGTGGAATTACACAAGACTCATCAATCGGTGAATTATGTAAATTTGTCAACCAGCCTCAAGGAAAAATTCCACTTCTAACGTTATTGGAGCTGGACTATTGTTATGATATTTGCAAAATCCGCAATATGGTTATTACAGTCAGAAAGATCTGAAGTATAAATTTAAAAATAAAGAAGTTTATGTTACTGATATTTCTTAAAATTTAATCGTATGAATCTTTAAAACTACCGGATAATCAGTTTATAAAATACATCTAAACATTAAATGCTAATCATAAAGATAATTAATTCATGATTGATAAATTTTAGTAGTAAATTTTAGAAAAGAAATCACATGTTTAATAAAAAAAAAATAACTGTTGATTTTCCGTAAAATGCATAATTATTCGATATTATCATTTTCTTTTATGGAAGGAAAATTTTTGAAAATAGTAATGGGAGAAAATTGCAGTTATCTTTCATTCAAAATCAAAAACAATATTCTTAAGGAAATCAAATTCCGAGAATTTGATTTTTATGCAAATTAAGTTGGAATCGCTTCCCTAAAAAAAGTAATGTTTAATTAAGTAAATATTAAAAATATTCTTTTTTCTCAAGTTCCATATATTTATTAAAATTTAATATAAAATGGAAAACAGTAAGAAATTCATACCCAGCCAATAAAGGATGTCTGATTTCGTTAAACAAAATTACGGAAATTAATGAAAGTGGTAAATATTTTTAAATATTACTGTAAATGACTGAAACGGAATAAAAAGTATATCCTTTCTTTTTAAGCGTGCACTCCCCCCCCCCCGCCCAAAACCCCCTCGTTAGTTAAAGGATTTTTTTTTTCATAAAAACGAGAATTTTTTTTATTAGCGCACTTTTGCCATATACATAAAATTACCTGAAATCTTCCCATATAAAGATGCATTTTTGTTAAATTACAGGAGTATTCCGGCAACTGTGCTTGGTGTTAATCTCTTGTACTTGTAGAAAAAAAAAAAAAAAAAAAAAAAAAAAAAAAAAACATGAAACATTTTCGAATCAAATTTTTCTAAAATTGCTCTAACCAATTACGGGGAATTTCTTCAAAAGCAGAAAAATCTATCACAATCACAGGGGTGTTCCGGCAAGATGCTGCATATATTTTTCAGTCCCCCCCCCCCTTGGATAGTGATTTATTTTTTATATTTTTGTGCTACATTTTATTCAAGTAGTGAAGATAATCACAATAATTGAACTGTGATGCCTCCTTTGACGAAGGAAAATTCTTTAAAAGTCTACTTCTCTTGTTTTAATTTCTATTAAACTTTGAACTAACTTTTTATTAAAATATAAAATAATGTATTGCATACGCTGCAGAAAAGTAACACAAAGTATACATTGAATTATTTAATATAAATTGCTTTGATAATTAATTTTATTAATTCAAAAATCAATTAAAATTTTAATAATATGTTCTTTTCACTATTTATTAACACACGCTTCATAAAATTTTAAAAAGCTGAAAAAACTCATAGCATTTCTTATCACTGAATATTATATTAATTTTCATGAATATTGATGAGCAAAACGTGTTTATAAAAATAATCTAAAAATAAATAAGAGTAATTAAGATCATCCATTGACATGATGAAAAATATTAATGGCAAAGTTTTGAAAAGATATCACATACTTTATAAGTGAAATAAAAGTGATATTACCGTAATTTGCATAGTTATTCAAAGCCAATATTTTCTTTTTCGAACAGAATTTTTGAAAGAAGTAAATGAAAAATTATTTGTTCGTCAAAGAATTTCACTTGTAAGATAATTATATTCTAAAATTTCATTTTTATGCAAATTTTATCGGTATTCCTTTCTTAAAATAGAAATAACTAATTCAGTAAATGTTAGAGACTTTTGTTTTTATCTAGCGCGCAACATCTTCATTGTTTGCTAAACGTAAAAAGTAGGGAATAAAATAGCTTTCAATTAAAAAAAAGGTTAATTCATCGTATAGAGCAGTTTGATTTGTTAAAATTGATTTTCACTTTAATAATTTGTATAAATTTTATGCAGTCCGGAAGGCAGCAGTACATTTTGACAAAAGATTTTATCATGTATGATTTTAGAATAGATAATATATTAGATAGCTGAGATACGGAAAATTTAATCAGGTGGCACACCAATGAGATTTTTTGCAATAGCAATATCAGAAACCAATTTCCAGTTTATTATTATCATCATCATTATTTCCCTTTAAAGTGTTTTTTGCGCAACATTTTATTTAAGTAGTGAATATAATCACAATGATTAAAATGTCATCTTCCTTATACAAGAGAAAATTCCTTAAAAGTGCACTTTGCTTGTTTTAATTCCTATTAAACATTAAGCTAACTTTTTATTATAATATAAAACAATGTATTATTTACATCGCAGAAAAATAAAATAAAGCGTACATTGAACTATTTAATATAAGTTGTTATGATAATTACTTTTAAAAGTTCAATAATCAATTAAAAATCGAAAAAATATATTCATTTCTTAATAGTATTAATTAACATACATTTAACAAACTTTGAAAAAGCATAAAAATCTCACAGCATTTTCTATTACTGAATATTTTACGTAATTTTCATGAATATTGATGAGCAAAACGTGTTTATAAAAATAATCTAAACAATAAATGAGAGTAATTAAGATCATCCATTGACATGATGAAAAATATTAATAGCAAAGTTTTGAAAAGATATCACATACTTTATAAGTGAAATAAAAGAGTTATTACCGTAAATTGCATAATTATTCAAAGCCAATATTTTCTTTTTCGAACAGGATTTTTGAAAGAAGTAAATGAAATATTTCGGTATTTGTTCGTCGAAGAACTTTACTTGTACGATAATTATATTCTAAAAATTCATTTTTATGCAAATTGTGTTGGTATTACTTTCTTAAAATAGCAATAACTAATCCAGTAAATGTTAGGGACTTTAGTTTTTCTCTACCAAGCAACGTCTTCATTGTTTGCTACACATAAAAAGTAAGAAACAAAATAGCTGTTAGTAAAAGGTGAATTCATCGAATAAAGTAGTTTGATTTATTAAAATTAATCTTCATTTTAATAATTGATGTACACTTATACAGTCCTGAAGGCAGGATTTCATTTTGACAAAGGATTTTAACATTCATTATTTTAGAATAGATAATACATTAGATAGTTGTGATAATGAAATTGTAATCAGCTGGCAACCAGGAGATTTCTTCTAATAGCAATATCACAAACTCTACTGTAATGTGAAAAAATAGCATACCGATTACTAATAATGCATTGACTCGGAGAAATAATAAGTAATTTGGTTCTGAATTTATGTATTTCTGGTAAACACACAATTATTTAATGGAATTCCTACAGAGTCACTGATATGAAATGTATATATTGAGAGAAACTTATAAAGGTTACATATTATACTTTATTTTGATGAATAATATATAATGCAGGCTATACTGCTTTTCAGTAACAGAGGCGCATGACCTCCACGTTCATCTTTGCCAACTGATATGACAATTGTATATAATACCTCCTCTTCTACCCTTGCGTTATCGCAAAAACACGGTCTCAACTTCTAAAGGTCAATGAAAGGTATGTGCCTCTGTAAGTAATAAGGAGTATAGTCAGTGCGCGAAATGTATATATTTACAACACAATATGTTTGTAAAAATTCATAAATAAAATCACATAAACTACTTACAATAAAGACCATGCTACTCTCCCGAAAACGCAGAAGTGTATTTGTATAATATTATTGAAAGTGAGTTATGTGATTTTATTTGTGAGTTTTTAAAAATATATGTACAGATCGACCTTCGACATATTTTATTAAAAAATATATATATGTGTCAGATATTTTCACTGTAATAAAATAATCTGACGAATTTTTTATAGGTTGTTTAATGAAATATTATTTAACTTTATTGGCTGTAATTTTCCTTTAGATTTTATTTTCATTAAAATAGTTGTTTTACGTTAAATTACATACATGCCGGTAGGTTTACGATTTAAGCCATTAAGCCATTCATTACCATTATATCAAAGTTAGATCACGCGTTTACATTGTGCTATATTTTCGAGCGGTGTCTTTGTTAGCTTTTGCGCCAACGTTTTCATTTGGCGCAATTATTTTTATGTCGTGTTCATCTAACGATGTAGTACTTTAAGTTGTATTTTTTTTTTCAAAGAAAGTTCCAGTATAATATACATTATTTCATTTTTTACACAATCATAATTTATCGATTTCTTTAATTTTTGACAAAACAAAAAAGAAAATCCCTCACGTGGGTACCTCAAAAACTACAAATAAATGCATTTTAAATATTATATTTAAAGTAAAGTAAAGTAATGGAACTATGCAGTTAAAAAATTACAAAAAACTGTTATTGAGCTTAAGTAGAATGCACTTATATGAATTTATAAAATTTGTTAATCATTAGATATTACATAAACTTTTATGAACAAATATTGCATAAAGTTTCATGCATATTAATGAGTTAATATGCATATTAAGAAGAATAATATGCATATCATGCATATTAAGAAATGAAAACTAAAATGCATTAAGATAATTCATTGACACATGATGAAAAATACTATTAATGAAATTTTGAAGTATCAGATGTTTAAGAAGTGAAAATTAAAATGCAATTTTTATAAAATACATAATTATTAGAAAGTAAAAATATAAATTTTCTGTATAATTTTTATGGGAAATAAATAAGAAAATTTCGTCACTCGAAAGCAAGAACTGCATTATTAGAGTAATCTATTTTAAAATTGCATTTTTATGCAAATCATGTTGTTTTACTTTCCTAATAATAGAGATAACTATATCAGTAAAAGCTAAAGTATATTTTAAAAATATAATTAAAGTATATTTATAAAGTATATTACCGTATATTTACTTTTTGCTAAGTATAGGGACCGTGGAGACATAGAGAATGTGACCTTGGCGAGAGAAGACATTTTGCATGTTATCTACAACCTAGTCATTATTTCATATACACAAGAATTTTTTCAGTTTTATACAATTTATTTATTGCTAGCAAAAGCCGTGCTTTTTTTGGATTCGCGAGGCATTATTTCATAAGATAATAATTTGAAATTAACAATACTTTTTTATATTATTTTTGCACCTTTATTAAGGAAAAACGTTATTTTATATTTTGGCGCATTTTAATTTTAGAAATATAAATTCAGTGGAAGTCCATAATTGTTTTTAAATGGCAAACATATTAAAAATATACCAATACATAGCAATTATTTCTTAATGATAAAGATGCTTCGTTTAGTTCAATTTTCAACCTTCGAATTTGAATAACACTTTATGTTGGTTGGTTAGTTGGCAAGTACTGAGAAATGTTCTACTACCCGTAAGGGAAAAACACTTTATCTAAAGAATTTAAAAATTAATTTTGTTTACAATTTGTTTGTTGCCACTTTGCAAAATATGTATATAATTCTTTTAAATTGCTCTAGTATCGTTTGCACAAATAATTCCACATAGTAAGAATGAAATGTGCATTTGAATTCTTAACACTTAAAAACACTTTTATAACTGAATGTGAATAATTGAATTTTCACAAATTTTTATTCATTAAAAATATGCTATAATATTCATAAAGGGTATTTTTAACTAAATTTCGTAAACGAAACAGTGAAACTATTGTGTGATTAAAAGAAGTGGCCACTAAAATGTGCGCCATTTCCAATCAATCTTTATAAAACATTCTATTGAAATGTATATTTTCCTCTTAAATAACATAAATTTTTAATGTAAGAAATTTTGTTGTTTTACAGTTTGAAATATAAATTCTGCCGTTATTTTCAATAGTTTAAAATGTAAAAAATCGTTATATTCACCCGCCTTTAGTTCATTTTATATCCAATGTGATGTAATATTTGCTTTAAAAAAATCCGTTCAGCTATTTATTTTATTTTACGTTGAAATCTTGTATAGAAAAATTATGACATAATATTCAATTTTTCTCAAATTCATCAAACTATTTTATATTCATTTTTCACGTGAAAATATTTCAATTTTAGTCTCAAATTTTTTGAAATATTTTGTTGGACTAATGAAAATATATTTTTATTTATTTAATCGTGATTCTGGCTATAATTACCAACTCAGTGATTTATTTTCTCTTCTGAAAATAAATGTGTTTCATTTTTTATTTGCAAAAATGTGTCCGTAAAAGAAAGGCATGTAAAATTAATTAATTAAAATAATATATTTTTTAAGTTATTCTGTAAAAAAAAAAAATAAAAAAAAAAAAATAAAAAAAAAAATAAATAAATAAAAAAAATGTGAAAATCTACAGATTATAATTTATTCTTATGTTTAATTTGAAGTAAAAATACTGAATAGTTTTCTTGTAAAGTGTACGACAAAATGTAATTTAAGTGGCCTAGTAGAGGATGAGCGAAGCGAATCCTAATAAAGAATCCATTTATCTATTTTTATATACAAACATAAGAAAATGAATGTAGAAAGAACAACAATATATGTATAATTTTTTTATGTATATTTATATATATAAAGAACTACTATGTAATACTACTATTTAACATCTGTAATGAATATACTACCTTTGACAATAAAGTTCGGTGAATAGTTCTATAATATTAATGTACATGAAATACTAATGAAAGTTACCGTACCATCCTTCAAAATAGTCATCTCTAATAACTATGCACCACTGTCATCTGCTATACATGTCCTGGGAAATTCGCAAAAAGTCTTCTTTTGAGATGGAGTTTAAAAGCTTCGTCACATTTCGTTGGATGTCAGCAATATGGTCAAATATCTTTCAAAGAGAGTTTGAGTCGTGAAAATAGGAATAAGTCTGGAGGATTGAGATATGGCGAGTATGGTGGATGTTCAATTTGCAAAACCCCTCATGAATGTCTTTCGGTGTCTTGCAAAGCTTAAAACCAAACTTTAAACTGATCGTTTGTTCGTTCATTTTTCTGTTCTCAATTAAGAACCAACACACTGAACAAGCACTTAGTAAAGTACGTCTTATACAGAACAACGGTGGGTGAAGATGGTCAACGCTTGCCTCTATGCAGGTGCAGTGTTTTGTTTTCCCAGTGTTTCCAGATCGGTCGTTCTGAATTGATTCACCGAACTTTATTGTCAAAGGTAGTAGAATAATCCATAAAATAACAAACTAAAATAAATCAAGAGGTGTTGGGAATATCGGAACAATTACGAAGCATTGGAAATAGATGTTAAATAGCAGTATTACACAATCGTTCTATATTAGCATTCAAATTACTGTAATGCAAAAGTGTTATGATGCAAACAAAAATGATGAATGTATGCCTTTTTTATTCCTATTTCACTTTGATTTGTAAAATTCGTTCTGAAAATCCAATTTTTATTATTGGTATCTTATATATTATTAAATTAATATAAAATCGGTTAGTTATGCAGGAGAGAGGGGCACCATTGAACTTTTTTTCAGAAAATCAATATATTTCTTACTTGAATTATATTTACTGAATTTTAAATATTACATAATAAAAACATTGCACTCCTTCATCACATGAATCATAAATTAAACATTTTCCAAAGAAATTAAATAAGTTGTGAGGATTTAAAAAGTTGAAAAATTTTTGTTCAAACCTGCCCCATGTAGGGTTTCCTTTGAACAAACAAGCGGCACCTTTGAACAAATGAATGAAATATGAAAAATGAAATATGGACGAAAATATTGAAAGTTTTTATAAACAGTTGCATATGTTACAGAAATATAAAGTAATATGAATAAAATTAATTAACTACATTTTGTTGAAATTACTAATTTTTTTGTTATTTAACAAAACTTAAACCCATCAAAGTTGATTTCAAAACTCATTGTTGATAAAACACAAAGTTTCCCTCCAGTTGTGTTTGTTTGTGAAAACTTTTTTACAATATCCTTGAAATACACTAATCTAATATCTGATGCTTCTGGAAAATTAAAAATTTTCATTCGCTATGTATTTTTTTAAAGAGACATGATATAAAATTCCGTTTTATCCGTTACGGAAACCAGAAATAATATTTGGAAACATGTTAAATCATGAATCATTATTTTGTATCCGGGATTTCAATTATCCAATAAATGAATTTAGATCTGATTCAATTTAGAATTGAAACTTCTCATCACTGATACATACAGAAGTTGTGTGCAGTAAGGAGAATTGTTAGCAGTATAAGTCCATGTTTTTCGACATTCTTAATTAATCTTTTTTCATGTAATAAAAAAAGATCAGAAATAATAATATTTAGGTACATTAACAACTCTTTACTTCATAATTTTAAGTGTTCTCTTTAAATTATTTCATTTGTTATTTATCACCAGTTTATTCGGCGTTTTTTCGCTGTTCAATGGTGCCCCAACTTTTTTGTTCAATAGTGCCCCATCACATGGAATTCAACATTACAACGGTTTACTCAATTCGACTGAAGAATTTGAATAAAACAAAGCTTATAAACTAAAGCTGATCTCTTTGTTTAAGCACTGAACAATAAATTAAAATTTTAGCGATAGAAGTTTGTAAACAAAAATCTTACAGCTTTATTTTCTTAAGTTTAGATTCAAAAGGGAGAAAAATACATATTTTATTTAGACAGTACTGTTCATACAAAATGGTACAGCTTTGTATAATTATTCTCTTTTAGCAGCAGTAATGTATTGCACATTTTTTTAAAATAATTTATTCGAAGAAAAATATTTAGAGTGTTCAAAGGTGCCCCCAGTTCAAACGTGTCCCCCTCTCCCCTATATATATAATGCAGGATTTCTTATTTTAACAATTATGAGAAATTTTATAAATATTAATGAAGTGGCTTGTTCTTAAAAATCATCTAAATAATAAATGTTAACGATCAACCTTATCTATAAATTTATGCTGAAAATTATTTATAGAAAAAATGTTGGAAAGTTATTGCATGTTTAATAAGTGGAAGTAAAAATAAAGCTTACAAAAGTGCACAATTGTTTAAAGTCGTTGCATTATCAAGATACATCCAATGAGTAATATCATATTTATGCAAACTGTATTGATATTGAATAATACAGCGGACAATGAAGATATAAATATAACGAAGAATTATAAGAAATATGATTAACAAATAATAAATATATCTAATATAGTAAAGTTTTAGTATTTTCTTATTGGTATGATATGTGCGCATTTTAGAAATGATAAAAATAATGAAATAAATGTATTGCAAAATTTTCTGGGGAACATTTAAATTGATGTTTAATATTTGCTCAAATCAACGCTGTTTATGAAGCAAAAAATTTATTTATTTATTAATTATCATTATTATTATTTGTAAAAACATATTTGTTAGATTTATATTATAAAATATATAAATATTTACAGAAAAAAAAACACAATTTAAAATACTTAATGAAACATTTTTAGTAATTAACATACATTTTTTAAAATTTCTTTTTAAATTTAATTAAAAGTTTAAATAAAATAGTCATTTTAAAAGGGATGGGTTAAATCTTAAAATAAAAGTATTGTTTCGACATTATTTACAGTCTAGTTTATAATGCTGGTATAGCTACTTTTTTCTGGCAAATAAAAGTACAATTTTTTTTTAAATCTCATCAAAACATTAAAAAAAATGTTTAAATGATTCATGAAAAATTAAAACCCGAAAAATGCCTGCTTTTAAGTTTTCAGAGAATATACTACATTTTGAACAGTATCGTAAATTATCGTAAATAGAAATCTGCTATGAGAAAAAATACTACTTAATTAATTTTTAATTAATTTTCTAAACAGAAGTAAAAAATATTAGTATTGTAAATAGAAAGCTGAAAATGAAATTTTCATTTTAAGAAAAGTAATCACGTAATTTATTTCAGCGTTTTTAAACATAAGTAAAAAATTTTGACCGTAATAGAAAACTACAATGAAATTTTCATTTTTTAGAAAAAATGCCACGTAATTAATTTCAATTTTTCTAAAGAAAAGAAAAAAAAATAAATATTGGATACCAACAATATCTGTCATTAAGTTAAATAAACACATTGTTGTCATTTACATTTTCTAAAACGTCTGTACATTAAATGAAAATAATTAAAACATACCATCAATGTTATCTTAATGAAGACCAATTGTGTTCTTTATTGACTTTTTTTTTTATCTAATATTTTACTGTATATTCCATAATTTTACTAAGTGAATGTAAAAAAGAATTTTGTGTAAATTGCATATTTATCGTCATTAAAAATTTTTCACAAAAAAATTTTAAAGATGTAAAATAGCGTAAATTAAATTTATATCTTACTAGAAATTTAGAACGGCATTTAAAACTAATCCTATCATGAAATTCGATTTTTATGCAAATTATTTTGTTATTGCTTTCCTAATAATTAAGATAACTAGTTCAGGAAATATTAAGGATTCTTTTCTTTGTATTTGATTGAAATAAATGCATTTTATGTTGTTTAAAAATATGTGTAAATAATTAAATGGACTTGCAGTCAATTAAATTTGAAATGAATTACCAAAATTGAGCTAAATTGATAATCGCAATAATATAAATATTATTATAGATTTGTGAAATTGAATAAGAATAAGGATGGTTAAATCTATTTTGAAAAGTTCCGAAGGTAATAACTTTCATAAGTTATTATAGAGAAAAATATATCATTGAATAATAATAAAAAATATAACAATAAAAAGACATTTCCTAAAAAAAAAAAAAACTTCTGAAATATATTAAAGAGGACGAAAATTTAATTTACCTTAATTCATAAAACTTTTGCATTGCAGTCATATAGGGCGATGTATACTATGTAAGTATGCAGTGAGATATGTGCTCTATGCACACTGTAAGAAAAAAAAAGGCTACACAAAACTGGCGGCAGTATGCTGACACCAATTTCACGAAGCAGATTAACTGTTAATCCAGGTGTAATTGATATACCTGGTATAATATTGCATCATAATAATGTGAAAATATCAGAATTTACATTATTATGGTGTAACGTTACAGCAGTTATAACTGTTAAATTACTCCATGAAATAGGAAGCAGTAAGGCTGCGATCAATTTCGTGGAATAACAATACATATATTTTTGACAATGCTCCTATGTACGCAGGAAAATGATAAAAGATAAAACATTGCGAGAAAATGATAAAAAAATTGATTTTTTATTTTATTTATTTATTTTTGGCATATTCCTCTTGAGAAATAACATAATTGTGCTATGTGTCTTTTTATTTTATTCGATACAATATTTAGAAAAATAAAGCAGAAAAAAAACATATGTTCGCATTTTCCATTGGCGCCTTCCTAGCTCCTTCCCCTACACACACGTGTTTTCTGTCTCTTTCATGCACATACATACAGAAATATTATATTTTTAATAGAAAATCGCGTTAAGTATCATATTAAAGATTGAAAAAAAACCCAGTATTTTGAAGAAAACTCCGCGGTTATAAGCAGTAATTTTAAAGTAAAAATACAGATGATATTAAAGAATAAATACAAGTGTTTATAAAAAAGGGAGAAATGAATTCCTTATTATCTATCTAATAAAAATGAAGTCAGAAATCCATAAAAAATATAGCTTTCCAATTTAAAATTTAATTATTTAACGTTGTTTGGAAAATTATCAGGTCACGTAAAATATAGTTTTTCCAGTGCAATATTTTAACAGTACACAGAGATGTGTCAATTAACATTTAATCCTAAATAAATATATGCATTTCCATGTTACAAATATATTTAAATAAAAATATTCGTCTTGTGTAATTACAGAAATCTACAATTGAAAAAGAGGAAGAAATCCCTTTTAAAACTTCTAGTATGTAAACCTAATATAAAAATAAACTACTTTCTTGAGGCCGTTATAGAATTTTCTTCTATACAAATAAAATCACCTGGAACAAAAATTAGATCTTAACCTATTCGTACCTGAGATATAATTAAGGTTGAAATCGGGGAAAGCATTGCATTGCAACGACATATGTTGAGCAATATATATCCAAGCTTAACATGGATATATGATATGAAGAGAACATGTCTGTAGAAAATGGTGAGAAAGAATGTTATCTAACAGAATATAGAGAAATAGCATATATTAGTTCTTGAGTTTTAGGTATCGCATAACCATGCAAAATGCAAGCCAATGAGCACTATACGTTAGACCCGTGTTTAATCTACGTCCATTTAAGTCAATGTCTAAATTAATGAAATAAATTCTACAGATTAATTCTTGAGATATAGGTAATGCAATTAAGTAAAAATATAGCATAATAGTGACCTCTGTTGAAAGACTTACATCAAAACAAATCAGTGACCATTCATGCGACGGTGTAGTTGAATTTGAAATTTAATTGAATTCCCATAATTAGTTCTTGTTATAAAACACCCACAATTTCTGGTCACTTACAGGTAAGCTATAGACTCACACGAACATACATTTTCTAAAAATGAAACAAAACATGTTAAGACCCTTTTAAAGCATAGTAAACCACTCGAAAACAAGAAGTAAGAATAATGTCCAAGCCTATATTTTCTTTTTTTAAAGATAGAAAGTAAAACGTTTCTTCAGAAAGAAAAAAATAGAACAGTGAAGAGTTAAATGCACGAAAAAATTAAATCACATTATATGTATGCGTTAAACTGATCTTACAAAGACGCTGCGAAATTCTTTCCATTCTTTAATCATAAATGGTTTTCAATTTCACCTTTCAGTAATTATTTAGAGCGGAGTATTCTTCCTTTTCTGTTTTCTCATGTAAGCTTTCACAAAAGAAATACCGGATAAAGAATGTTTAGTTTTCTCTTTAAGGCCTAAAAGCGCTGATAGACTTCGATTTAATGCTTGTCTGCGTCCTTTAATGTGTCCTTTATTCTTCGGATGTCCAGTAGTAGAGCAAAATTAAATAGACATTATCCGGAATGTTTGATCATGCCAAGGAAGTAACGTGAAGTTTAGAAAGTAATTGTTTTAGTCCGCCATGAAGACATCTAAAAATAGTATTTTTTTATTGTTATTGTTTATCTATACTTCTTTAGGGCCATTTTCTTGAGGCTGCCAAGATATTATATAAAGTTGATACTAACGCATATATTTTGGGTTGTTAGGCTTAATTTATTTTGTAATTTTATCAGTAGTATACGCTGTAAAAAGATTTTACAAGATTGTATTGATAATCGAAACGCTAGTACAATTTACTGATTTTAACGAAAAAAGTCCCGTGACTCCCAGGATAAAACAGAAAATTTTTAGGTATTTATTGAAAATTTTCCGTTAAAATGGATGAATTGTTCTGGCGTCCCGATTACATGTACAATTTAAGTAAAATCGTTCGGTTTTTTTTATAGTGTACATTTTTTTTAATTGAACAAACCATGTTCATTACCTTTAAAAGCATTACCAACCCGTCAAAATCCAGAATTAAAAAAATGTTCAATACTATATTTTCATCTTATAATAGAAGAAAGTGAAATGGTTATTCAGGAAGATTAAAGCAGAACATTGAAGAGTTAAATGACCGAAAAAATTAAAAACATGTTAAGACCCTTTTAAAGCATAGTAAACCACTCGAAAACCAGAAGTAAAAATAATGTCCAAGCCTATATTTTCTTTTTTTAAAGATAGAAAGTAAAACGTTTCTTCAGAAAGAAAAAAATAGAACAGTGAAGAGTTAAATGCACGAAAAAATTAAATCACATAATACATATGCGTTAAACTAATCTTACATAAATGCAACGAAATTTTTCGCATTCTTTAATCACAAATGGTTTTCAATTTCACCTTTCAGTAATTACTTAGAGCAGAGTATTCTTCCTTTTCTGTTTTCTCATATAAGCTTTCACAAAAGAAATACCGGATAAAGACTGTTTAGTTTTCTTAAGACCTAAAAGCGCTGATAGACTTAGATTTAATGCTTGTCTGCGTCCTTTAATGTGTCCTTTGTTCTGCGGATGTCCAGTAGTAGAGCAAAATTAAATAGACATTATCCAGAATGTTTGATCATACCAGGAAGTAACGTAAAGTTTAGAAAGTAATCGTTTTAGTCCGCGTTGAAGATGTCTAAAAATAGTATTTTTTTTTAATTGTTATTGTTTACCTTTATTTCTTTATGGTCATTTTAGTGAAACTGAATAGGATATTATATATAGATGAACACAAATGTATTGTTTGTTGTTAGTGGTAATTTGTTTTTGCAATTTTATCAACTGTAAAAAAAACTGTAAAGTTACTAAACATTTTCTAGGATATTGGAAATTTTTATGTTTTTTTAGCGTAATGGTAACAGCAAAAATTCATATAACATAATCATTTATACGAATTTTCGCTGTTACCGTTACATAAAAAGTTCTAGAAATCCTAGTTTCCTAGAAAAAGTTTAATAAATTTTCAGATATTTTACAGTGTAGAAAAAAATAAACTAACTACCTTATTCATTTTCACAATTTAAACTTACATTAAATTCCCATGCCACGTATTTCTAAAGAAAAATTTTGGTAATTTTTTTTTAAAGTTGGTTCTTTTTATGACTGTCAGTTATCAACACAAGAGGCAGAAGCCCTGAGAGACGGGATGTTCACCGTGTGGGCCTTTTTAAGAGGCCTAACCCGTATTTGTGCAAGGAAATCCCAGGTTCGATGAGAATCACGGAAAGCCCCGAACGATTTGGCCGACGGCCACGAATGGGTTCCAACTCTGCACCTGCCATCTGCTAGTTTCAAGAGCAGAACCTCTATGCCACTGGTGGGTCAAATATTTTTAAAAACGTGTAATTTTGCGATGAAAGCATCTATGCACTGTATAAAAAAAAAAAAAAAAAAACCTGTAAAGTTACTAATTTTTTCAGTGAAAACTGTGATTCCTAGAAATTTTTATCTAATGGTAGTAGTAAAAAATCATATAATGGAATCGCAACAAAAATCTTTCCATTTTTTAATCATAAATGGTTTCCAATTTCACCTTTCAGTAATTACTTAGAGCAGAGTATTCATCCTTTTCTGTTTCCTCATGTAAGCTTTCACAAAAGAAATACCGGATAAAGAATGTTTAGTTTTCTTTTTAAGATCTAAAAGCGCTGATAGACTTCGATTTAATGCTTGTCTGCGTCCTTTAATGTGTCCTTTGTTCTGAGGATGTCCCGTAGTAGAGCAAAATTAAATAGACATTATCCGGAATGTTTGATCATACCAGGAAGTAATGATCACATGAAGTTTAGAAAGTAATTGTTTCAGTCCACCATGGAGACGTTTAGATACAGTATTTTTTTATTGTTATTGTTTACCTCCATTTTTTAAAGGCCATTTTATGGAAACTGAACAGTAGGATATTATATACATGAACACAAATATATTGTTTGTTGTTAGTGTTGGCTTGTAATTTTATCAGTGAGGTGCACTGTAATAATAATAATAATAATAATAATGCTATTTTACGAAGATTGTACTGGTAATCGGAACGCTAGAACAAATATCGTTTTTCAATGGGGAAATTCCCGTGAAACGGACAAATTATGTTCAAGACCTCTGAAAGCATAATAAACCCGTCAAAAATTAGAAGTAAGAAAATTTGACCTATCCTGTACTTTCTTCTTGTAAAGATAGAAAGTAAAAAGTTTCTTCAGAAAGAAAAAAAAAGTGAAGAGTTAAATGACCGAAAAAATTAAATCACATAATGCATATGCGTTAAACTGATATTACATAAACGTAACGAAACTCTTTCTATTCTTTAATCATAAATGGTTTTTAATTTCACCTTTCAGTAATTACTTAGAGCAGACTATTCTTCCTTTTCTGTTTTCTCATATAAGATTTCACAAAATAAATACCGGATAAAGAATGTTTAGTTTTCTTTTTAAGGCATAAAAGCGCTGATAGACTTCGATTTAATGCTTATCCGGGTCCTTTAATATGTCCCTTGTTCTGCGGATGTCCAGTAGTAGAGCAAAATTAAATAGACATTATCCGGAATGTTTGTTTTGCGCCATTAAACCCTATACAACCAACCAACCAACCAACCGGAATATTTGATCGTACCAGGAAGTAATGTGAAGTTTATAAAGTAATCGTTTTAGTGCGTCATGAAGACGTCTAAAAACAGTATTTTTTTATTGTTATTGTTTATATCCACTTCTTTACGGCCAAACTATTGAAACTGTCCAGGATATTGTATATAGATGAACACAAATATATTGTTTGTTGTTTTGTACTTTTATCAATAGTATACACTGTAAAAATAAATAAATAAATAAATAAAGTTACAAAACTTTTTTGGGGAAATTGGCATGATTCTTAGAACTTTCCATGTAAAGGTAACAGCAAAAATTCATGTAACAGAATCGGTTACATGACTTTTTGCTGTTACCGTTACATAAAATGCTCTAGAAATCCCACTTTCCTAAAAACATTTACCAACTTTACAGAATTTTTTTTTACAGTGAAGAATAAAGAAACTATATCCTTATACATTCCCATCAGAACAGAATCGCCATGAAGACGTCTAAAAAAGTATTTTTTATTATTATTATTGTTTAACTACACTTCTTTAGAGCCATTTTTTGAGGCTGCGCAAGATATTATATAAAGTCGATGCAGACGCATATATGGCTGGTTGTTAGTCTTAATTTATTTTGTAATTTTATCAGTGGTATACGCTTAAAAAAATTATGAGATTGTACTGTTAATCGGGAAGCTAGTACAATTTGTTGATTTTAACGGAAAAGTTTCCGTGAATTCCAGGATAAAACAGAAAATTTCCAGGTATTTATGGAAATTTTTCCGTTAAAAACAATGAATTGTTCTCGCGTCCCGATTACCAGAACACTCTGAGTAAAATCGTATATTTTTTTACAGTGAACATTTTCTAAAAATGAACAAACCATGTTCAAGACTTTTTAAAGCATTATAAACCAGTCAAAAACCAGAATTTAAAATAATGACCCATCCTACACATTCTTTTTATAATAGTACAAAGAAAAATGATTTTTTAGAAAGATGAAAACAGAACAGTGAAGAGTTTAATGACCGAAAAAATTAAATCATATTATACATATGAGTTAAAGGGATCTTACACAAACACAACAAAACTCTTTCCATTCTTTAACCATAAATGGCTTTCAATTTCACCTTTCATTAATTACTTAGAGCAGAGTTTTCTTCCTTTTCTGTTTTCTCATGTAAGCTTTCACAAAAGAAATGCCGGAAAACGAATGTTTAGTTTTAAGGTCTAAAAACGCTGATAGACTTCGATTTAATGTTTTTCTGCATCCTTTAATGTGTCCTTTGTTCTGCGGATGTCCAGTAGTAGAGCAACATTAAATAGACGTTATCCGGAATGTTTGATTTTACTAGGAAGTAACGTGAAGTTTAGAAATTATTCGTTTTAGTCAGCCATGAAGACGTCTAAAAACAGTATTTTTTACTGTTATTGTTTATGTCCACATCTTTAGGGACTTTTTCTTGAAGTTGTACCAGATATTATATAAAGTTGATGCACACATATAAATTCTTAGTTGTTAATGTTTTTTTTTTTTTTTTTTTTTTTTTTTTTTTTTTTCTGTAATTTAATGAGTGGTATAGAAATGTAATTTTATCAGTGGTAAGCTAATTACTTTATTCATAAGGGATATAGTGGAAATACCTTGTGGATTTTTTTAAAGAACACCATATACTCTCTGTTTCTCCAGAAAGCTATTGTATACTCTAGAGTATACAGTCTGTTTGATCGTGTACCCTCTATTTCGAAAACGTATATAATCTGGTTTTTCTACGACTACACTATTGTTATTCATTCTCATAATTTCAACCTCCGTGAAATTCCCACGGCTCGTATTTGTGAAAGAAGATTTTAGAAAAAAAATACTTTTAAAAAGGTGTAACTCTCAGATAAAATTTCTATAAAAATATGAAATAATGTAACAATTATACATTAATCTAACCCCATATATTCCTAGAAATTTTTATTTCATAATCATGTATCAGGAAGAGACAGCACAGACAATCACCTCATCGAATTCACGGACGAAATTATAGAATTAGTTAAAACTCGACTCACATACCAAAACGTAATCGGTTTGCGAATCATATCTTAGAGGAAAACACCCCAAAACCCGATTTTAGCGGTTTACCCGTAGATTTATTATTGTATCTTCCTGCTCCCAGTACTCCATGTGTTTATACTGTTGGGTGCAGGAAAATGCAATGGTAAACCTATGAATGATCTGCTAAAATCGGGTTTTGAGGTGTTTTCCGCCAATATATGATTTGGCAGACCGATTCCGTTTTAATATTCGAATAAAAATTTGACTATTTTTTTTAATTTCAGCCGTGAACTCGATGAGGCGAGTGTCCTGACTGTCACCTCCTGGTCTATGACTATAAAATAAATTTTGAGTTTATGGACGTGTATTGAAAGCACCATGTTCCATTTTTTTGTGTTTTTATCTTTAGATTTTCTATTTTTGTCTGTTCCATGACTACAAGTGTTTTTACAACAAATAGTGGCACTTTTGGCAATGAAGACACGTTAAAGAACTGCGAATAAATTCGGCCATTAAATATATTACAGTTAACTAAAATCGCTCAAAAATTTTTTAATATTTATACTTATATGTAATTCTTGACAAAATGAGTAAAAAATTTAAAAAATATGTATATTGTTAAATAATATAATTACACTTTTTCTTTCGTAATGTATATAAAATCTTGAAAGTATGGCATTAAGGCCCCTGTCCTCGCTCGAGGAAACGCTCGCGAGCGAATGCTATTCCTATGCAGAAGCATTTTTCTAATAAATCTTTCGCATTTTGACATTTTTGAATATTTTTTTTGCATTGGATAGCTGAGGTGCATGCCGACAGCGCACCTTTTTTACTTTTTCGATTTTGGTTGCAGATATTTTTTACAAAGTTAGTTTCACTTTCAAAACCGGTTTTGAAACTGAAAGTGCTTTTTAAAAAATATATCTGCAACCAAAATCGAAAAAGTAAGAAAGGTGCGCTGTCGGCATGCACCTCAGCTATCCAATGCAAAAAAATATTCAAAAATGTCAAAATGCGAAAGAGTTATTAGAAAAATGCTTCCCCATAGCAATAGCATTAGCTCGCGAGCGTTTCCTCGATAGAACTGAGCGTTTAGGATGGCTGAAATATACACATTTTTTCTAACACAGTGCTAGGTTTAAAAATAATTACAATTTTCACTTGTAGCATCTGAGTATTGTGACTTGCGAAAGATTTTGATTTTAATAAATAAAAACTTGTCAAGTTGTAAACATTACGATGTTGAACATGCAAAAGCAAGACAATTATCGTAGTTTTAGCACAACAATAATGTTGAAAAATTGAAATATGTTATTTCACCATTGATAGCTACCTGCGCATTGTCGTTATTTTAACATAGTTTTGCAAGGTACATATATTTTTCAATATATATTTTCGGAGCAATACATATATATATATATATGTTTTTTTCCAATATCAGGAGCATCTATTAATTATATCAGAAAACAACTTTATCATAATATTCTCTCCTTTTAAATGGTAAAATGACGTACTACACGTGTCATCCAAATTAATTTGTTTAAAATGTTTTTAATTTGGAAATATTTTTCTTTTTTTAATTAATATTTTATTTATTTGTAATTCCTTTTTTAATTAATAATATAGTTTGATTAATACGAAATTTAATACTAAATAAAAAACCGACTACCTATTAGACCCTCAAATGGACTAGGTAAAGTTACAAAACGAAAATTTTTTTTGTAATGAAAAACCCATCGTTTTTTATGCATTAATTCCATCATTAAATCTTACCAGAGTTAGTTAATATATGAACGCATCGTTGTGATATAACTTTCAACAGAAAATAAAACTTTTTCCAAGAGTTTAAAGATGTAATTTTAAGAAATTAGCAAGTTGACTTTTCCTAACATATCCATTTATGAGAATTATTATTTATACTCTAATTTTTTTTTTAACAATTTAAAGGAGATAAGCTTTTTATTTGAAATATTACCATTGAGAGGCACATAATGTGTTATTAGTTGGACGGTGGTAGGAACAGATGCCCGTTCATTTATACGGCTTTCTCTGTCTAAACCGGTTTTCATTATTTGGCTTCCCCAGGTAATACTCTACAAAGGTTTACCACGTGTAATGCAGGAAAACCATACAAGAGACACCCATCCTACCGTCTGCAAACGATGTTTCACGCTTCATGGAACTTGCTTATTAGCCACTGTTGAAAAAAAAAAAAAAGAAAGAAAAAAAAACAATGAATCTTTTACAGGAGATATTCATCTAGAAAAGTAGAATTACATTCTGTGAATGGCTTTCACTTTAGAGTTAATACATGAAAAGACAAAACTTACGGTCAATTAGTGGATGTACTTTAAATAAGACTGGTGAAAGACAATAATTAGTTTAAGCAGTTTTCGGAACAATTGTCTTACTTTATAGCATTTACATGTGTATTCCAAAATACGTTTTCCTGACAAAAATTTTGCAGCTTTAATTATTAAAACAAAGTATTGAACTTAATTTTTTTAAAGAAAAAAAAAGATTATTTTTACAGGAGATATTCATCTAGAATTGTAGTATTACATCCTGTGAATGGCGTTCACTCTTTAGAGTTAATACATGAAAAGACAAGACATACGGTCAATTAGTGGAAATACTTTCAATAAGAGTTGTGAAAGACAGCAATTAGTTTAAAAAAAATCAGAATGATTATTTTGTTTTATAGGCATTTAAAGATATATTCCAAACTAAGTTTTCCTGACAAAAATGTTGTATCTTCAATTATTACAACAAAGTAGTAAACTTAATTTAAAAAAGAAAAAAAAAAACAGTGAATCTTTTACAGGAGATATTCATCTAGAAAAGTAGGATTACATTCTGTGAATGGCTTTCACTTTAGGGTTAATACATGAAAAGACAAAACACACGGTCAATTAAAGGATATACTTTCAATAAGACTAGTGAAAGACAATTAGTTTAAGCACTTTTCAGAACAATTTTTTTTTTATTTTATAGGTATTTATAGATGTATTCCGTCTTCCTGACAAAAATTTGGTATCTTTAATTACTATTATTATTATTATTATTATTATTATTATTATTATTATTATTATATTTTTATTTATTTATTTATTTTTTTTTTTTAAGAAAAGAATTTTACATGATCCTTGTCATTGTGTTGAGTTTTGAGCTGTTTTGTTTAATTGCATTCTGTGGATAACTTTCACTTTAGAGTTATTGCATGGATAGATTAAAAAAACGGCCAGTTAATGGATATACTTTCAATAAGAATATTGAAAGACACTAATTAATTTAAGTTATTTTCATATCGATTATTTTATTTTATAGGCTTTTATTATTCCGAAATACGTTTTCCTGAGGAAAAAAAAATTGTATTTTTAATTATTAGAACAAAGTGTTAATTTTTTCTTAAAAAAAAAAAAATATATATATATATATATATACATATATATACATGATCTTTATGCATACATGGAGTTTTGCAGGTGTCTTTTTAAATCACATTCTTTGAATGGCTTTAAATTTAGAGTTAATACATGAAAAGCTAAAACATACGCTCAATTATTGGATATACTTTCAATAACACTAATGAAAGACAACAATTAGTTTAAGGAATTTTAAGAAGAATATCTTATCTTAGAGGAATTTATAGATGTATTCCAGAATAAGTTTTCCTGGTAAAAATTTTATATCTTCAGTTATTAAAAAAAGTATTAAATTTCACATAATTTCCACTATTCAGTGTTATAGTCATTATAAATATCACAATTATATTAATTCTTATGAAATATAACACTATATCTGTTAAACAATAAAAGGATTGAATATTTATAATTAATATCCTGATTAGATAGAAGGAAATAATTATTAAATCCCCCCAAAAATTATTTTTAGGCTTACATACTTGTAGTTTGCAACAGATAGAAAATAATTCATTATATTTAAAATATTTTATTGAAAAAAAACCTCTACATAAAAAAATACAACTCTCTAGATAAAATAAAAAAAAGTATTTTTGAAGAATGATGCATAAATGTTTTTTATTGTCTAAAAGTATCCTATATATCATTTAAATTGCAATTACAATTGGGAAAATATGCTTGATGGAACAATTCCAAACACATTTCCCCATTACTACAACCACCATTAGTTTTGAAAGGCATTAATGCAACGGCTTTTAAAAATTCATCATATAAAACATTAAAACAAGAAAACTTACTATATCTAAATGCATTAGTTCACTTGAAATTTTTTTCAAATGAAAAACTAAAGCATTGAAAATTGTTCACTGCATTACAACCAAAAGTGAGGATTCCATTACCCATATTACACGAATAAAGGAAGATTTAAGTGAATTAAAAAAAAATAGTGTTGCTTCATTCTTCCAATTTGTGCACAAAAGCGTACATGTCGGGATATTTTGTGAATCCACAGTCTGGGTCTGACCGTGATCAAACATTTTTTAACAATACCAATGACTACTTTTGTATACAGTCGGTTTTATGGGCAGTGTTTACAACACACATAAAAATTGCATGCAAACGCTTTTCAACGCAAACAAATTATGATACTGTCTATGCATTGTTTGCAATTTGGAATAGATCCAAGTTAAAAGAGATTTAGATGGAGTTAGGCGAAGTCTTATAATGGATATGTTATTTCTAATTTCCGATTTGTGGAAGGATAAGATTCATTTTTAAAAGTATATATATATCGTTTCTTTTTGTATGTTTCTGTCAAGTTCTATTCATGTACTGTTGAAATGCGAGTTTGCTGAATAAAAATATCATTTTATTTAGACGCTTTGAAAAAAACTTCTGCATTATTGAAGTATATAAAAATAAGATAATTACTTTTTATTTGACTACATCAAATGAAAAACCCTGATGCTGGAAATGATATTGTAACATTTTTCTAGATATTTTGATTAATTATAAAAAATACTTTTCTAGGTGGCGTTTTTTCAGAAAAGAGTGATTGTTAAGATTGGATTTATTAATCTAGATATAAAAAGTAAATGCGGATGTCTAATAATTAGTATATATTAAATTTAGATGGAGTTAGAAGAAGTCTTATAATGGATATGTTATATGTAATTTCAGATTTGTGGAAGTGTACGACGCATTTTAAAAATGTATATCTTTCTTTGTATGTTTTTGTCTAATTCTATTCATACCACTGTTGAAATGCATGTTTTCTAAATAAATTATCATTTTATTTATACGCTGTGAAAAAAAAAGTTTCTACATTATTTATCTGTATAAAAATAAGATAATTTCTGCTTTATTTGAATACAGCAAATGGAAAACACAAATGGATTACTTGATGTTGGCAATGATATTGCCATAATTCTGTGTATATTTCGATTGATTAGAAAAGACTACTTTTTTTTATGAAACATTTTTTCATAAAAGACTGACTGATAAGTTTTGATTTATTAATCTAGACATAAAAATGTAATGTATGGATGTATAATAATTTGTATATATTAAATTTAAATGAATTGACAATAAGGCTTACAACGAATATGTCGTTTGCAATTTTTAACTTATAAAGAAATACGCGAAAAAAAAAAAAATCTTTTTGTATGATTTTTTGGCAAATTCTAGTTAAGTTCTGTTTAAAAGCAAGCAAAAATGCCGCTAAGTAAAAATACTGCTTTATTTAGAAGCCGTAGAAAAGCTGTCACATTATATTATAGATGTGGATAGAAATAAGATAAATAATTGCTGTTTGTTATGTCCAATAGGAAGCCTGAATAGTTTATTTGATTCTTGCAACTATCCTGCAGTATTTCTAGGCAGGTTTTGATTAACTACAAGAACACTTAAAAAAAAATCATGTTTTGCATGTATGGCATATTGAAAAGTTTCTGATTAAATAAGTTAAATACGAAAACAAAATATAAGTTTTGAATTTATAGTAATTATATAAATAAATATTTAAAGGTATTTAGAAAGGATGACAATAATTTTTATAATATTTCTTGTTATTTATTTATGGAAAAATAGTAAATCTACTTTTATTATTATTACTACGGTAGAATATTGATTCATCGTTTCTCACTTGGAAATAATAATTGTAATAATAATAGTACTGTTGAATTAAAAAAGTTGATGGCAAGAAAATGATTCATGCTGGAATGGTGAATCAGGCTTTTATACTACTAACATTAATAAGTATGGTGACCATACTGAAAGAAGTAATGGAAGTTGCTAAAATGCCTACATATTAAAAAAAAACTTTTTAAATTTATTAATTATCCGTTTATTATTTAAAAAATCTAAAGAAATGCTGATACAATTTAATGAAAATAGTAAATATACATGTTCACCTGTTCAAATCATGCAATTAAACTCCATCGAAATAGATTTAACATAATTAAAGAAATTTCTGCTCCGTAAAAGTATGGAGGAAATACCTATATGAATATCAAAAACAGACTTTTCATAAGATAGAATTAACGAAGTATTCCTTGAAAAATTTATTGGAAATGTAACTAGATCTGCAATCGTAAAGTTCCTGAAATAATCTGTCACATTTCTGTAATATTTCCTTTGTATCATGCGTAGCTAACTCCAGTAGCAATTGCTATGAAGAATAACTGAACTTCATCTAATACCACCAGCCAACAGCGTTATATGCGATCAAAAATTATAGTTGTCTACACGCAATAATCACTTTATTCCCAATTTTACACAACATTTTCTCGAATTACGTTTATATTTATATAATAAATTACATTAGAGTAATGACTTTGAATAAGATAATAATAATAAAAAGATGATAAAATGATTAGAATTGAAAGTATTAACAACAATAGTATTGAAAATATCATTCTACTGATACTATTTCTTCATCTAATGTCTCCGCTATGCCTAATGTTATTAAAGATGATGATAATCACAATTTAATGAAAGTTGTAAATGCTCATTTTATTCTAATCATGTTATTTAACCAAATTTCAATGAAAAAAATCTCAAAAGATATTTGTACTCTATAAAATAACGGGAAGATTGCCTTTATACACAGTTGAACAAAGAAAGACTCCGTGGTATAGAATTAATGAATATTTCCTGACAAATTTGATGTAAATTTAATTAGACTCTCCGCAAGCAGCACCTTAAATACTCAATCATATCTCTATAATATTGACTTTTTTAATTACTTTTCTTATCACGCTATACCCATTTCAATCGCATTTGTTATGAAATATCATTAAACTCCTTCTAGTACAAATACAAACCTACCACGTTACATACGAACCAAAAAATCATGGCAAGTCTTCACACACTAATCACTGTATTCCCCTTTTCCCATTACGCTTTTATCCCATTATTAAATCTGATTCATCGGCACGCTTGCATTCTTTGATGAGAACTTGATGGCAGTTTGCGAGATTTTTGATACAATTCATGTTTAACCGCGGAAAACACATACAAATGGGTGTTGCTATTCAGATCTATATGCCGTGAAAAAATTTACTCCATTTTATCTTTTTTTTTTTTTTTTTTTTTTTTTTTTTACAAATTACTTCTTTGGCAGCGAAGTGGAAAACCAAATTTTCATCGTAAGCCGTCAGTTTTCTGCTATTAACAAATGGACACACTCTTTTATAAGGGAGAACTGGGGAGGGGTTAACTCACAAAAGAAAGAGAGAGAGGAAAGGACCTTTTTTGTGAATGCACTTGCAGTGAAAGATTCAAAATCCTTGCAATTTAGTAAATGATTCGCTCCGAGGTGCACTTATGGTGATTAGATGGGGCTTGCTAACCAAATTAAGCAAATTAATTTCTGATGTTTGATGACACCGTGGTGATAGTGAGTCATGGTGGTTGGAGTTACTATGCAAATATTCAAATTGAGAGTGTTCTGTTGTTATTTAATTTCAATGTAATGCTCTTTCTTATTTAAAAAAGAATCGAATTTTATTTTTGGTTTTAGGTTTTTGTTGTATTTTGTTGTTGTGTGTATTTACCGCCAACCTTTTTAGGTGCATTCCATACTATAGTCACTATCTGGTCTGTCGTTTGTCAGTCCGTCTGGCCGCATATAACAGAGGAAAAACGATCCAATCGAATGATTTGAAATCTAAAATATTTAATCATTGCAGAATTTAGTCGAGTCATTTAAACTTCTATCAAAATTGAACCAAACATTTTAAAAAATATTATTAAATTTTTCCTTTATTATATTAAATCCTATCTTACTATTTCAATTCTATCTTATTCTATCTTACTATTATTTCAATGATATCCCATGATAGTTAATGATTCTAGGTTGTCATGGTGATTACGTCATACGTAAGATGGAGTCAAATTGGATGATGGAGTCATTGGATTATCCGTTTTACTGAATATAATATCTATATTCGTAATAAAATTTTATATTCATGCATTTTTCCATAACAGTACAACTGCTATTGCACCAAGATCTGAATATTTAAAAATCAACTTTCAGTACTAACGCACCCGGTTTTTCACTTGTTTTGCATTGTTACATCATCCTAATGTGAAAACATTTAAACAGAAAACAATTTTAAAATCTGTATAAATATAACTTTTTACTACATGGGAAAACAGTATTACAGTCTTTATGCTTTGTTGAACAAGAAAATACAGTGTAGTTTTAAATTAAGTATTTTTTTCTTGAATAACCTTGAATACTAATCAAATTCTGAAAAATGCAGAGTTTATAATGAATTATGATGGTTAGAAAAACTTATGTTTCAAAAAGATAACTTATTTGTATGACAATTTAAAAAAAAAGCATGCACAAAAAATTTAATATATACTCTTTTTAGATTGCAAAATAACAATTCATTTTTTTTTATTATGATTATATTCATTCCCTTCATATATTCAAATTCGTCTTTCGAAATGTTTATTTTAAAATAAAAAGAATACATAAAGCTTTTCCTAATAAATAATTGTAAATGTGTTATTTCATAAATATTTTAGAGCATTTTTAACGAAAAATAAAATTTCAACTATGTATTGTTGAGTCGCTAACGTTTGTCCCAAATTTGCAGAAGAGGAAATTTCTACGAAAGGTTGTTACAAATGCGCCATACTTGCACGACTCAACTTCAAAGCTCTCAGCACGTGTGATGCGGGTGTAGTCAGTGTTCATTTTCAGGACATAAATATTCATACAAAAGCCATCCGTTTGACGACTGAAATTCAATCTTACACTATTCAATTTTCTGCTGAATTGAAGTGCTACTCTGAGAAAATATGTCTACAATCATCAACTTTGATGCAATGTCAAACTTTAAAATTTTGCCTAAACGAGCCGAGCATAGATTTGCTCCAATTGAACATGAACTATACACGATCAATGAACACTCCTACTACGGCAAATTGGCTAGACTTTTTCACATTGCCAAAATTTTCTACTTCATTATTCATTCTAAAATTTATTGGTTCAGCTTTATTCATAATATGTATTGTAATCACACTATTTTCTACTATTTTAACCTGTTGTTGTCGTTCCAGGTAAAAACAATTTTGATTATTTTTACTAGACAGGAAACATATTTGTAAAATTCTAATGAAATTTACATACGTAAGTATATATATATTTATATGAGTATATATATACATAAATCTTATTTTATGTTTATTTTGGTAAACATTTTTATTTTAACCTTTTCTCAATTCCAATTATTTGTGTTTCCTGTTTAGTTTATATAATGTGTACAAGTTTTATAATTCTTATTCTTATTATTTTATATATTTTTTAGTGTTTGATATTATTATGCAAAATATTGTATTATGTTATATTACACATATTAATCATTTAATATTCTTTTCTCAAGTTCATTGTTGTATAGATCATCGACATTATTAATAATCTGCCCATTTATGCTTTCTGATTCACCTGAACTCAGAGCATTTTTCTTTTTTTTATTTATTTTTTTTTTCTTTTCTCAAACAGTCGCTATATTTTGTTGAGTCGCTAACCCCAGATTATTAAAGAAAAGGGAAGGTAGGAAAAATGAAATAAAAGAAATAGTATAATAGTAGAAATGAAATACAAAGAAAGTTCGCTGTACAGGTGGGAGACAAGAATTGAGCTTTCACATTTAGGATATGTAATAAAGATGCCTTATTAAAAAGAGTTGCATAGCAGATTATTGTTAGAAGTGCGTAAAAGTAGAAAAAAGGTACCTTGTTAAAATGCTCAGGTGTTCACATGTCTTACTAAAAAGAGTTGCATAGCAGATTTTTGTTAGAAGTGCGTAAAAGTAGAAAAAAAGGTACCTTGTTAAAATGCTCAGGTGTACACACGTGTACCCTATAATAAATTTCATCTTCGTTTTGAAAGGGAGTCTTTCTCTAGCGTTCTTTTCTGTTCAGAGGACTTCCCTCACCATAGCGAAGGAAATACTGGAGTTTTATAAGACTGGAACCCGTCTTTCAAAGAAGAAATAAAAAATAGGGTCAGGAATCCAGTTGAGAATAGCAATAGAAGTTAAAAGGCTTGTTATCGAGAGAATATGAATTCGATACAGTATCCAGGTGCAAGAAAAACATCACGTAAAGGTGAGGAATCACGTACCGAGGGAACTGCAATAATAAACAAATTTAAATATTAAAGAAGGGGTTCGCAAGCCAATGCTAGAAAGGTCTTTGTGAGAAAAGAATCCAATAAGAGTCTTGGAAATAAAGAAAGCAGCTAAGATTGGATTTTGCACGTAAAAATAGGCTAAAAAGAGTAGGAGGGAAAAAACGAAAAAATGATAATAAGGAAAGGAGTATTAAGATAGGGGAACTGGAAAAAAGATATCATTTTTTAGACGTTAGGAGTAATGGAAAGTGTTCTAGTAAAATTTACTAATGCGGAGTTTGAGTAATCGAAAACTTATAATCTTGTGAGAGTGCCTGTGGGATAAATCTAGTGGAGCAGCTGTAGCTACGTTCCTAGCCCTGTTCATCCGTTATGTTTCCAGAGATGTCCATACGGTGCCTTCTAATTTTAACTGGTAAGCGATTTTTACTGTTGGTACAATCTAGCACTGAACAATTGTCATTATAGATGTTAGTGATAGGGAATCAGAGGGCATAGTTTAGGGCAACTTCTTAATTTAGCTTACGTGAATTAATTGTGGTAATTGGAATCAAAATTAACAAAATGATTTCTTATTATTGTAAACTATATTTATGTTGAGTAATGATGCTGGTGTCTTTTATCTGAAAGAGAGAATAATGATATGATTTCTTATTATTGTGAATTATGTTTATTTCGAATAGTGATGCAAGTGTCTTTTATCTAAAATAAAAAAAAAAATAAATAACGTTTAAAATTTACATATTGTCTTGTTGTATATTATGCCTAATGCTTTGATTCATTAATTTGGTAATATAATCACGGCCTTTATATATATATATCCCTATTTTATTTATATATTATTAGTAATGGTAAAATTTCATCAGAGCTTAAGAATTACTCAGCGATTACAAATACAAATTTTCACACACATTTTTAAATAATCTGACGTTGCCGTCGTGCCGTCAAAACAGTATCAATATGCTGTTAAGTTTAAATTCACTTTAAAAAATTCATAAAGTTTTCATAATAAAACGAATGTTTAAACAGAAAACATGCGTAATAAAACAGAAGTAAATACAAAATTACAATTTAAAAAGAATTGATATTACACAATATTTTCATATAAAAATGTAAGTATTATAAAAGCAATATTTTGAATGTGCTCATTTTAACATTTTCATTATGTGGGAATTGATTATGTCGCTATGTTTCTTAAATTGATACTATGTACGATATTTTTTATACTATTATCTAATATCTCTTGTAACAATTGACGTAATTGTTACGAATCAAATGCAAAGATATTTGTATCAAAAAGTAAACTGATTAAATATGTTTCGAATTTTAAAACGTGTTTGAATGATATGTTTAAAGTTGTATATTCAATAGCGATCTGTGAAGAGGAAAAAAATTTTCGACAGCAAATTGATTAACATTTGTAGAAAAATATTAATAATTTTTATTACTTTTTGTTTATGTTTTTACTTACCCATTACAAAATATAGGGTAAGTCAGGCAATCGTTTTGAAAATTGATAATTTTTTTGTTTTTCAGATTTATACGTTTAAGACACTGGAGATTCCGGAAAACATATTTTTAGGAAAAAAAGTGCTGTCTGTCTGTCTTGTGTCTGTCTGTGTATTTGTGAGAGAGTCAACCCTTTATCTCTCGAACAAATTGAGATATAGACTTGAGATTTGCTGAATACTTAATATGTAGTAATAAAAAGAAGCCTATTGAATATAACTAACTTCGATTATCCGAAACTATTTTTTTCGGACTCTCGACTCTGTCTTTCTATTTCTAAAGAAAGGTACATAAAATTTTTCTAAATTTTTTATTTTAAGAAATGAATATAAATTGCAATAAAAAACATAAATTTTGCATAAAAAATTAAGTTGATCGGATAATTAGCTGCCCAAACATTTGTAATCGTATTTTCCATATTCTTCGATTTTTTTATGACCCTGTATATCAATAAAATTTCAAATCAAATACACTTTTTAATTGGAAATGAGACGTTTAACCCGACGAAGTAAATTATAAATTACTATAATCATTAATTATTTAGTTATAAGGATGTTTCTTTTACTCAATTCGGTACTACTTAAATAACCTAAAAACTATCGACCTAAAAACTATCGCCAAACTATAATATTAAAAGCCAATAAGGTCTTATCGCAAATGTCACATTTCACTTGACATTAAATATGTTACACATGTTTGTTACGTCATCAAGTGATACTTAATACGACATTTTACTTGTATTTTTATTAATCGTTTACTAATTTATATGTTTTTCGTTATTTAAAATAAAAACTATGCAAATATGCAAAATTTACGAGTAGTTTGTAGATTTGTATATCTTGTCAAAATTATTCGATGGCATAATCAAGTAATACTTGCAATTCTGTAATAGAGCATTACTGTGTATTACAAATATTTAAATACACGATTAAATTTTATTTTGGAATTACGATGTATTTTATAAACAGTTTACACATGTCTTTTTTTCATATTTTATATTATGCATATTCATGACGGTTAAATATTATGTTTCCCCCCCCAATGACTTTTTTTTCTTTTTTTGTCAACTGAGAATATTCTGCTTTGAGAACTTATTTCTAAAACCATTTGCATTGAAATTACTTAATAGATTCTCAAAAACCTGACATTTTATTATTTGAAAGAGCTTCATTTGAGAGAGCTGCAATTTTATGGAGATAGTCATATAAAAAGAACAATACAAAACATAAACTAGAACCTTCCATATATAACACATTCTGAAATCTTTTCATATATAAATCTTATTTCACGCTTATAAAAAAGAATCGCTTGCATTTCCAAGAATAGAAATACGTGAATGGTCAGTAAAACCAACAAAAAAGAGTCAATATATCCTTTTACATCAAATTGCCCGAGCCGTTAGCACAATCACAATTCTTTATGCCCCCGATGGATTTGATGTGTTCGGCTCTGGCGGTATTATTGGAATCAGAAAGACCCGATCAGCGCTACTGTTACTTAATAGCAAGTAACACATGTGGGTGTTTCTCGGTAATTTTCTCTATGATTATATGATGTTTCCTAATAAAAAAGCGTAGTTAGGTAATTATGGAGGCTGTTCAGAATTTCAAAGGGAAAAAAATGCTTTATTTTTATAAAGATGGGAAGAATTGGTTTATACAGGGAATAAATGTTATCATAAATAAAAGAATCAAGTAAGAAATTATTATTATTATTATTATTATTATTATTATTTTAAATTGATGTTTATTATCGTTGAATAAATATAGGTAAATATTTTTGATTACGAAATTGCATTTTATTTTTTTAATTAATAAATAAGTGTATATTAAATGCGTGATATGTTAAACAGTGCTAACTAAACGTGTAACAATAGAATGAAAAATGTACGAACAAGGAATAGAACCAGGATCTTTGGAATGGCGATCGCTCGCCTCTATCATTCTTTAATGTCAGTAAGATTGCAATCGCATCACAAATGTATTATTACTTCTGAAAATTGAATGCAAAATTAACTGAAATTATACTTATAAATATGTGATATTTTTAGCAATAAAACTAAGCTGGAATAACATTTATAGGATTCGCATTGAATAAGACTATGTTATTGAAATGTAATTTATATCAATATTTGATATATAATTTAAAGCATGCTTTATCATTATCCAATAAAATATAATGCTAATGTTAGTAAGAAATATTTAAACATCTTATTGGCTATATTTCCAATGTAAAACAATATATTTTAAATATTGGAGTTTCAATCCAAAACGTTCAATGTAAAGCGAGAATTTCCTTAAAAGTAGCATTTTATAGCACACATTTCCATTGTGAAGCAAATATTTAAACAATATTGGTATTTCTTTTAATTATTTCTAGTTTAATGCAAATATTTAAAAATATTAATAATCCAGTGAGTGTTTTAAGTGTAAATGAAATATTTAACCAATATTATTATATCATTGAATTATTACCAATGAGTGCAATAGTAGATCTGAATATAACAAATATTGTCATGCTACTAGGCTTGTTAGAATCTCTTGAAAATCTCTTTATAATTCTGCACATTATTATTAATCAGTGTACTAGACGATTTTCTAAGCTAATTAATGTCATTTTTAAGTGCTACACTTAACTTTAATGAAAAGACTCCATTGATACGGTTTAAATAAAGTTAATGCCAGAATGTAAGATCACTTGATGTTTAAACTACATATTCAAAGTTATGAGATTCGGGTTATTACATAATATTTATTCTCTTCAAGTGAATAGATGAACTCTCATGAAAAGGTGTAATTTTAAACTGTATTTAAAACAGTTTATTAAAAATAATTTATTTAAATTTTGAAGCTTAAATTCATAAATAGTTTACAATGATGGGATGTATGCATATTGTTCATTTGAAATAATATGTGCAATTTTAGATGTTTAACAGATTTTTTTGAGGCTAAAAATATGTCAAATGTACATTGGAGTTTTTCATCGCTTTTAAAATCTCAGATGTCTATTTTCTTCAAATTTCACATAAATGCTTTATTAATAAGAGAATATAGTGCATGAAGCATTTATCGTTAATTTATAGGAATACACAAAGAATTCGATTATACAACTGGCTGTGAGTGATTAGTTGATGTAAGTGCGATTTCATTTGTGGCATCTATTTGTTAATTTAATTAAATTTCTACATATTACACAGTGTCTATAAATTTTAGCGATAATATTGCTGGTTGCACAAAAGAAATCAAGTGCATTTCCGTTTATTGGTGAAAATTGATGAAAGGTGATTTTCAACTTAATTATCTTCCTTTTATAATTATTTTTAAATTAAATTCAAAAATGTTATCATCCATGTAAAAATTAAGTAATTATAAATTAACAATTTGGATTCATAAATTAAAGGATAAGTTGTTTTGAAAGAAGTATTAAAAGAACCCCCCAGTGCGATCTGCTATCAGTAAATACTCACTTGTTTATAATGATTGAGAGTAGATAAACGCCACTAGATCCGTCACATAATAGCATAAAATCAGTGAGAGGGACAAATAACCTATAATGCATTTTACCTGAACTTATATAGATGGTAATAGTCGAAATTGTATGTCAAATGAGTTGAGCTATTTCTGTATTGTTTACTCACATTAGAGGTCTGCAAGGGCCGAAATTTCCAAGCCCGAGCCCGGCCCGAAAGTTAAAATTTTGGCCCGGGCCCGGCCCGAACGAAAGACATATTGGCCCGACCCTGCACGTTCCGAAGGTTAAAATTTCGGCCCGTCCCGAAAGTTAAAATTTAAACCCGAGCCCGGCCCGGCCCGGCCCGAAAGTTAAAATTTCGGCCCGAACCCAGCCCGGCTCTGGTGAATTTCTACAGAACATTGATCTTTACTCTAACGGAAGAGTTCAGACCAAAAAAACTTATATTAGTCTTATTTTTTTTTCTTTCATGTTTATAATCTCTATTTATGCAGAAGTGTCATAGGCTACGATATTAAACGCTTTTAATGAACCTTTGTTTCTTGTATGTAATTGTTTTAGTTATCATTAGTATTATTATTACATACAAAAAAAATCTAAAAAATGATACATGATAAAAGTAAAATCTTCTAAGACATTGGAAAAAAATACGTTTTCTTCTTAGCAGATGTAAATGATTAATATATATATTTTTTTTTTTTCGCGTATTGTTGTATTCATTTTGCATGAATGAACAGTTTAAAAGAAATTTGCAGTTTTCAGTTTAAACAAAAATTCAGTCATAATCATGTTTTTTTTTTTTTTTTTTTTTTTTTTTTTTTCATATGTTTAATTCTATTTTAAGACGCCTACACTTCGTTTCAACTTAACTTGGCAGCACTGATTACACTACAAGAGCCGAATTGCAGCCATTGCCGTAGAAACCAGGGTTTGCTTGAAAGGCATAGGGTTGTTGATAAACATGGAAAAGCGCCATTTTGGCGGAAAAATTTAATGTGTATGCAAAGATCAGTATGTTTTGAGGTTTCTATTAAATTAATTGATGTATATAATCATTTATTAAAATAATGAATTGAATTATTATTCTTTTCTTAGTTATACCATGTTTAAAGTTAATTTTAGCACTATTTCTTATTATAACGTTGACCCACTCGATGTTGTTCGGTCCACAAAATGCAACAAATATCAAAAATTGCGAAAATTTTTAAAAACTTCGGAAATTTTTTATTGAAATGATGGAAAAAATTACTGAATTAAACTAAAAATTTGAAATCGAATTACATGTATGAATGTCAAAAAATCACAATGAAATACGTTTTAGAAAATTTCAATATTAACAGGTATACCATTTATTAAAAATATGTCATATTCTTCTTGCAAGAAAAAAAATTTGGTTTGAAAAACTATTCCGTTACAGACGAGTTTCATTTTCACATGGTTTACTGCATATGTAATTTCTCTACTTTCTTTAAAAGGAGATGTAATATACTTTATGGATAACTAAACACACTGACAAAAATATTTTTTGAAGCTCTTACTTATTGTTATTGAGCTGAGTATAAATATGAAGAGCTCAATGCTGATATTATCTGAGCAGGCATCTCTTTAAAACTCCAAACTGAAAGTATTTCTTAGGGAAAAAAATCGGTTCTTGATAAAATAAGAAAAAGCCTGTGTAAACAAAACCTGTCTATAACGGAATTTTGCCATAATTAGTAGCTTTTATTGCTCTAGTTAAAAAGAATTTAAAATATTTAGAATGCTGAATAAGATTGAAACCTGCATAAAACGGAATTTTCCCTTTGCGTTCCTGTTTTAGCGCTTTTTACTTACACTGTACTGTACATCCCTTTTTGAAGAGCTCCAGAAGGGGGATAATGCCCCTACTTGGATCCGCCACAATTAATAAATGAATAAATAATAACAATAATTATAAATAATAAAACAATAAATAAGCATAAATAATAAAATAACAAGTATAAATAATAAAAATATATAATAAGTATAAATAATAAAAATATGAGCACGTTAAAATGAAAAGTAAAAGCGAAAGCAATCAAAACTATTCATAAAAACATAGAATTAGAATTGGCACCGGCGCTTAAAAAGCGCGCCAGATACTTAGCCTTGAAGATTGGTTTCTCGCCAAAGGAGAGTTTTTTACGTCAAGATTTTTACTTTATACACTCTTAAAACGAAAGAGCTGATTTGGCTTCTCATGAAAGAGCTGTAATCTTTTCGATCATAAAAGAGTTGTTTTTCAAACGATTAAATCTTCTTGATCTAAATTGGTTATTTAACTAGCTCAACTTCATTTAAATTGGTTAAAACTCGAGTTATTTCAACTCTTTTTTGAGAAGGTTCCTTTCAACATTGAGATGAGTGGATTTCAGCTCAACTTGAGCTATTTTGTGGCTCACTTTTTAAGAGAGTACGTTCGCTTGAAATAATAATTATTTTTCAATTAACTATTTTTAACTGAAGAATTACTTTAAATATATACTGCAAAATCCCGAATTTTGTATTTTATAAACATAAACATAAAAAGTTCTGCCCATTTTCACCATAAGATAAAAAAATTACGAGAACTACTTTTCAAAGCGGAATGTTACTGTTTCTACCTTTCACAGTGCTGCCAAGTTAAGGTGGAACAAAGTATAGTGATCTACGATTCTTTAAAAGAATAAATTCTAATATTTAATTGTAGAATAATGACGACTTAAAAGTATATGTCTATTTTGCAAAAATTTTTGGATCAAGCCAAATTTTACTGATTTATGAACAGACTTTTCCACGTCGAGAAAAGGATTTTCATACGGGAATTTTCAACAGGAACTGATTATTTTGGTCCGTGAGGACTAGGAAGAACGAAATTAGTCTCAGCTTCGTACGGAAAAAATAAGTTTGACTCATTTCGGCCCAGGGAAAAAAATTAAGGCCCGAGCCCGGCCCGGCCGCATATTTCAGATGTGTATATTGCTGGGACGATTATTGTTTCTAAACCAAGAGGAGACCGTCATTATCACGGTCAAGTACACGCCCACACAGTTTGATTGACAGGAACTCGTGGACAATTGATCGTGTGTGTTTATTATTTATTTGTACTCGGATTGTTTGAATTTGTACTCGGTAATTAAAAATTAAAGGTACGAAAGATTTTTTTTTTTCAAAATGACTGAATTTTATTTACTTCAATTAGAAATTATACTTCCTCTGATCCTGAAATAAATAAATAAATAAATAAATAAATAAAAATTAAAGTAAGAATTTTGGTTATACGGATATTTTCGCAGAATACTTTTTTCCCCATTTGTTTAATATATATATAAATCATTTTGGAACGATATTTAGAATATTAAAAGGGTTTGAAATATTTGTTTTTAAATGTCTTATTTATTAATAAAAGACAGCCTCCAATAATTAAAAAAAAGAAATATCACCAACTGACTCTCGGCCCGCGATGGACTCGAACCCATATCCTCCGGTTTCAAGCTCGACGCTCTAACCATTCAGCCAGTCAGCTCACTTTCATCTACAACAGATTATCGTTAGAATTAGCACCGTCAATTGTCCACGAGTTCCTGTCATTCAAAGTGTGTGGGCGTGTTCTTGACCGTGATAATGACGCTCTCCTATTGGTTTAGAAACAGTAATCGTCCCAGCAATATACACATCTGAATTATGCGGCCCGGCCCGGCCCGAAAAGATTAGAGGCTAGGCCCATCCGGCCCGGCCCGAGTCTTCAGAAGCAAGGCCCCGAGCCCGGCCAGGCCCGAATGCCGTTAATGAAAGTCGGCCCGCGGGCCAGGCCGGGCTCGGGCTTCGGGCCGAGGCCGGACCCGTGCAGACCTCTAACTCACATATATCATATTTCACCTTTTTAAACAGAAATATTTTGTTATATTGTTCTAAAGGTGTTGTAAATTGCTCATTGTCTATGCTTGACGCATGATTTTGTTCTTATTTTGTAGCTTTCTTGAACTAATTTCCTTTTTTTTTTTGACATCGCTACATTTTTGCTACAAGCTCAATCTTCTCATCTTTTAGATGGCTCTATCAGTTTTAGACAACGTTTCCGGCAGATAGCGATTTAATTTTTGATATAATCTTGTGAGATTTCTCATAAATATTTTCCAACTCAGTACATTGGAGTGCATCGAAATCATTATTATTCAAGGCTTTTAATTGTAATTTAATCAATTTACATAATTTATAAAAAGTATAATAACGTTTTTAAAAAATCGCTACATGTTCCTCAAAATTTGAAGAAAAAAATAGCATAAAACTCATGACTGAACAAGGCATTTTTAATATTAGTTTACTCTTTAAAACGAAACTAAAATACTATAAAATAAATCTCTATACAATTTGTAGGTAAATAATGAGAATTTACATTTCGGGTGTAAAAAATATTTAGAAAATTTTATTTACTCTGTCAATTCTGATTGTTGTTTTTTCCAGCGTAACAAAATAAAAGATATATTTTCCTTAAAAAAATACTTTCTTTAACACACTTGGAACGCCGCCCATACTGAGTTTTTTTTCTTTTTCTCAGCGATATAATGCATTCCTGTGGTCACCTTCTCTTCTTTCTGCTTGAATGTACTCTGTAAACTAGTGATAGATAGCTTGCAGCATTCTCTTTAAAGCCACTTCAATAATAGAGCAAGTGGTGTAAGTTAGTATTGACATTAAGGATACTCTATAAAAGTATTTATAAAGTAATGTTTTAGGCTATGGTATAATTTGATTTATTTTCAAACTTTCGATAATCAGTGAACTGGCAGCTTTCTAATAATATACCAAATTAATTGAGGTTTTTAAAATCACAAGATTAAAATTTCTGAATTTCATTGTAAAATGTTTGAGAATCAAGAATTATTGTAAATTTCATATCATATATAACGAATATTTGAGATAGTAAGGAAGAAAATAAAACGCTAACATATTCGGCTTTACTTTTGAATTAAAAAAGTTTTATTTAAAATATATATATGTATGTTTTTAAAATATAAAAATGTACGCTTATTTTAAAAAGCATAAAAGTATGAGGTTTTTTCAAGCATAAAATAATTTCCTTTTTTGATATAATAATATAATACAATATAATAAAATATTATATAATATAATTCTATTTTTAAATGATGTTTGACGGAAACTATCTTGAAACAAATGTCATACCATTGATTCCATTTAACATTTAACTCCATTAATATTAAAAAAAATAACATTCAAAATCTTTTTTCATCATAAATATATTGTCTGTGCAGATACTGAACTTTATTTTAAAAATCCTTGTGTGATATTCACGCATGAGTGATCTTTATATTTTTGGCAAAAAATAAAATTTCTGAATAAATTTCGTAAAAATACTTGAGTTTAAAATAACTAAGAATAATGTCAAAAAATCACTTGGTAATCTGTAACTTAAAAAAAAAAAAAAAAAAAAAAAACAGCGAATATGCATGACCGCACAAGGTTATTTTAAAATCTGTTTACTGTTTAAAACAAAATTGAAATACAATAAACTCGGAGGAGTTGCATCATATAGGGGACATTTTATTGTTCCAGCTGCTATTTTGAAAATATTATCTGCACCTTACTTTTCTGTAGCATATCATCATATATATCAAAACAGTAGATGACCTCTTTAAGATCAACTCAAATTGGTCTTTGAGCATGCGCGAAGTTGAACTTATTAGCCCTTCCAGTTAGAAGAAAGTAGAAGCAAGTCTGGTTAGATCAGTGGTTTAAGGCACGGATTTATAGCTCTGAGCTTTTGTAGAGAACTAGGGTTCGATCCCACCACTCGGCAAAGTAATTTTTTTTTTCATTTTACTACGAGGGGAAGTTATGTGATTTTTACTCTTTGATTATAATTAAATAAAATTTAACACTCAACAATTTTTTTTTTTTTTTTGAAGTAACAATTTTATTTTTAAAATATTTCAAGTAATTAAAACACAGTAATTGTTAGATATAAACGGCTAATTTCCAAATCAGGGCTTTAGAGATACATTTGTAAGAATAAAATTATTGAAAATCTTTACAAATCTCATTCTTAAATAAATAAATAAATAAACAACAATAAATATAACACATACAAATAAAAATTGTAAAAATGTCGTAAAATTTAATTTAACATCTAGCAATATTTTTAAAAAATGTATTCTATTTTTCTAAAAAATGGAAATATTTAAATATTATTTTGTCGGCAGGTAGTAACAGCGATTTTCCACTTTCCTGTCATGTGCGAGAAAGCTTAGAAAAAGTAATCCACTTGTAAACTGTAATATACGTGAATTATATAAATAAATAAATGTTAAGAGCTGTTAAAATTCTTAAAATTCTGCTTAAATTCTTTCAGATGATTACTTGAGTAGGTTAAACTGACAGAATTATGAAACGCTTTGAATCTGTTGGAATCACATTAATAACATTCAAATAAATCAAGTTTTAAAATTTTATTTGCAGGTTTTAATTAATTTTTTAATATGTTTATCGTCAAATCTTGACGGGTACCATCTAGTACATATATTAAAACAGTAGGCTACCTCTTTAAGATCAACTCAAAATGGTCTTTGCGCATGCGCGAAGTTGAACTTATTAGCCCTTCCAGTTAGAAGGAAGTCGAAGCAAGTCTGGTTAGCCCAATGGTTTAAGGCACCGACTTATAACTCTGGGCTTTTGTAGAGGACTGGGATTCGGTCCCAACGCTTGGCAAGATATATATATAGCAGAAGGATGTATATATATATATATATATATATATATATATAATACCATTAAAAGTAGACAAGATTCACCAATGGATTTTATCAATAAAACAATAAACCAAAACGAAGAATTAATTTGAATTATAGTAAACAATATTAACCATTTGAAATTAACCATTGAATTTAATAACTTATAGCACATTGAACATGGAAGGAAAAAACAATAATATGAATACAATTGAAATTTGTAGAACCAAAGCAGAATCTTCAGGTCCCAAATACTTTGGAACTACAAATGGAGTGTGTGGTTTCATCTTCGTATTTGCCATGAAAAAGCAAAACAATACGAATTTGGGACTACCATCACACAAAAACCAAATTATTAAACAAGGAACAAAGATATTTTACAAAAAGGAGTTGAAAGTAAGTAAAAATAATAGTTATCCATAACAACAAAAAAGATAAAGCTGAATGGAAATATAATTGAACCAGAAAAATAATTAATAATCGATATTAACATAAAATTAAATTAATAAAATGATTAAAATTAGAATTAAGAGATAACATTCATATTAACATATAACTTAAAATACATTATTGTTACTTTAATCAGTAACATTTATTGTGACTTTACATGGTAAAAACTCATTATCTTAATATAGGATAATAAAAATTAAAAAAAAATAATAATAATAGTAATAATATTATTAATAATAATACCAAAAATTATATCAATAACATTAAAAATAATTTGATAATTAAAATATAGCTATTTAACTATAGATATAACTAGACGAATATTTATATATTGGTGTAAATTAAACAGTTTAAAAATTATGTTAAAATAAATAAATAGCCCACTCTCAATATATATATATATATATATATATATATATATATATATATATATATATATATGTATATATATATATATATATATATATTTTTTTTTTAAATAAATAACACTGGTCAACAGCCAAAAAATGGTCTAACTTTTTCCAGCTGATATATGTTCATTTTCATTCCCTGAAACCAAAACCCAAAACGGTTTCGCTCTATCAGGTCAATTTTTTGTGCAAATGTCCATTTTAGGCTAAAGGATTTCCGGCATAAATGCCTATACTTCATTGCAGTACTTGTGTGTGTTGCATTCCGAGAAGTCGTATTTCGTTGCCCTGGATTACTAATGATAGATTTTCTTTCATTACAGGATCTATGTGAAGTAAATGGCGTCTTCAAAAAGATCATGTAGGAATAAGCCGGGTGTATTTTTCTATATCTGTGGCGAATACACCCTTGTACCAAACAGGAAGCCAATCACCAGTTTTATAAAGCGCACCTACCTTGATTACTTCCAAATGGCCCTAGGTGACCAAGATAAAGGTTGGGCACCACATATAGTATGAAAGAAATGCACCGAGTATCTTTGTGCATGGGCCAAAGGCCAGAAGACGGCTCTGAAATTTAGAATTCTTATGGGCTGGAGGGGGCCTACCAACCATGTCACAGATTGTTACTTCTGGGCTCTAGATCTGACTGGTATAAACAGAAACAACCGGAGTAGCCTGGTATATCCAGATCTGCAGTCAGCACGTCGTCCTGTAACCCTTTCTGAAGCCATGGGAACATCACCAACACTCCACTTGTGAACAGAGAGAAGATCATATTTCCTCCATTGCACATTAAACTGGGGTTGATGAAGCAATTCACCAAAGCTCTCGACAAAAATGGTGATTGCTTCATGTACTTGTGCCAGGTTTTTTCCAGATTGAGCATTGAGAAGCTGAAAGCTGGCATCTTTGATGGTCCGCAGATCTGTCAGCTAATGAGAGATATGCAATTCGAAACACATATGAGTGAAGTGGAACTGGAAGCATGGAAGGCTTTTGTTCTAGTTGTGAAAAACTTTCTCGGCAACACGAAGGCCACTACGTTGAACTGGTGAACAATATGATAGCAGCATTCAGAAACCTCGGATGCAACATAAGCATCAAAATGCATTACCTATTCTCACATTTGGATCGCTTTCCTAACAACCTGGGCTCCATGAGTGATGAACAGGGAGAACATTTTCATCAGAAGATCAAGGAGATGGAGAACAGATACCAAGGTCGCTGGGATGCAGTAATGATGGCGGATTACTGTTGGAATCTCCATAGAGACATTCCTTCTGCGATATATATATATATATATATATATATATATATATATATTTTTTTTTTTTTAATAATGATACATTTGCTACGAGGGGAAGTTATATGATATTTATTCTTTTGTTATTATTATTCTTTTGATGTTTTATAATTACATAAAATTTAACACTCAACAATGATTTTTTAAGTAACAATTTTATTTTTAAAATATTTCAAGTAATTAAAATATAGTAATTATTTGATATAAACAGCCAATTTCCAATTCAGGGCTTTAGATATACATTTGTAAGAATATAATTATTGAAAATTCTTTACAAATGGCATTCTTACAGAATAATAATAATAAACAGCAGTAAATACAACACACACAAATAAAAATTGCAAAAATGTCGTAAAATTTAATTTAAACATAGCATGAAATTGTAAATTTCGGGGTTTAAAATGAGAATGATAAAAATAAAATTAATAAAATCTTTTCAATATGATTTTAAAAATCAGAAAATATCAAGCATTATTATTTTTTTTTTAAACACAGAACATTCACCAAAATAAATATGAGTTCAATCAATTTTAGTAATCCTTCTGCTAAAAAGCAAGCGCTGTTAAAATTCTGCTTAAATTCTTTCAGATGATTACTTGAGTAAGTTAAACTGACAGAACCATGAAACGCTTTGAATCTGTTGGAATCGCATAGATAACATAAAATAAATCAAGTTTTTTAAACTTTATTTACAGGTCCTAACTAATATTTCAACATGTTTTTTATTTCTGGTGAAAAAAAAAAAAAAAAAAAAAAAAATATTTAGAAAATTTTATTTATTCTTTCAATCCAGATTGCTGTTTCTCTGGCGTAACAAAATAAAAGATATGTATTCTTTAAAAAGAAATTTCTTTAACACACTTGGAACTCCGCCCATACTGAGTTTGTTTTTCTTTTTTCTTTGCGATATAATGCATTACTGTGATCACCTTTTCTTCTCTCGGCTTGAATGTACTCTGTAAACTAGTGATAGGTAACTGGCAATATTACTTTACTGACAATATTACTTTGCGACGATTTGTCATATATGACGTTGTTCAAACAAAGGTTCACTGTCCATTTAAGCATCTATATCATGGATCAGAAATACAACTGGATAACGGATCCCTTTGTTCTCTTCCGAAATACTTGAAGCTGGAATGACCGAGGTTCTATCGCCAAAAGGGTGACATTTTTTGGCGGTGATCCCTTTGGCGGTGTACCGTGAAGCTCTATCAACGCAGACGAAATATAAGCTACTGGTGGGTGCGGAAATTCCAATGGCAGTTTTTGGAGGGAGAATAACCGGTTTGGCGCACATTGCTACCCACCATCACGTGCTGGTGGGTAGGTAATATTGGATTCAAGAAAGGTTGCCATTTCTTAGTCCAGGTATTAGACGTCAATGATCTATATATTAAAACGAAAGGCAGAAAAAGTCATCGTGGTTTAATTGCTTCTCTACGCATCGATACTTGCGCCGGTCTCCGAGAGTCTCCTCCTATTGGTTAATCGGAGGATAGTAGTTACTGTCTATAAGAGCATTTGCAAAGCGCGTTTGTAAATATGGGATAAGAACGCTGGCACTGTTTTATGCAATGCTATAATAATTAATTTTTTAACTTTAATAATCTTATAATGATTGGAATACATTGTTTTTTTCACTTTACGTAAGTTAATTAATTTATTTCCATCTGTATTCTTTTTTTGCAATGTTATTGCCGGCAATCTTAGGCTTAATTGTAGAGATGTTTCATATGAAATTGAAACATTCAATAAGTTAATGATTAAAGTGTTTATTTACGTTCTTGGCCGATAAATCATTTTCTATATTGTAATTTTCAAATTTATTTATTAGTATGTGTAAAAAAAAACGGCTGGAAATCACATTGTTTTTTGTTTCGTGTTTTGATGGTGCGATTTTCGACGGATAGTTTGACTTCATGGATGTAAACAGATTCGCAAATCACTATTTATTTTTTGCTTCAGTTTCTTATTATACTCATGTCAAAAAACGGTGATTTTTTTCCCACTTATAATTTCATTTTTGAGCAAATTCATAACGTTTAGGAAGTATTTACATTACATCTCATAGTCTCGCCGAATAATAGAAAATTACATATGAAATGAAATTGAAGATCATTATAATCAACAAAGAAAAATAAAATTATCAGAAGAGATCCCTCTTTTTGCATAACTTTCAATCATGATTCATGATAAAGCAGTCCTTATATACCATATTCATTGCTTGCTGGGTTTTTTTATGATTATTTGGCAAAATTTGCATTTTTTGTGGTACCTAGATGATTTGAAAATTACAATATAGAAAATGCTTTATCGGCCAAGAACGTAAATAAACACTTGGAAATAAAATAACTTATGTAAAGTGAAAAAACCAATGTATTTCAATCATTATAAGATAAGTAAAGAAAAAAAATATAATTATCATAGCATTGCATTAAACAGTGATAGCAAAAATGCAGTCTCTCTGTGTTGTTTTCTCACAATCTGTTTACCAATATTTGCGTTTTTTGAAGTACCTAGACAAATTTAAAGTATTTTTTCAAGATCTTTTGACGAAATTCACATCTTTTCTGGTACCACGAAAAAATTATTTGTTTTCTTAGGGATTTTCGGTGAAATTTGTCATTTTTTTCTCGCTTTTCGATGTAATTTGCCGTTTTATCAAATTTATGCTTTTTTCATGATTTTTTTTTAAATTTGTCGTTTTTTTCGTTATTTTCAGAAATTTGTCATATTTTCGCTTTTTTTTCTTTGCAAAAATTACCTGTTTTGCGATCTTTTGATGAAATGTGCCTCTTTTTTTCATCTTTTGACAAAATGTGTTTTTTTCTCACAATCTGTTTACCAGTATTTGCGTTTTTTGAAGTACCTAGACAAACTTTATGTATTTTCACGATCTTTTGATGAAATTCATGTCTTTTATGATACCAGGAAAAAAATATTTGTTTTCTCAGGGATTTTTGGTGAAATTTGGCGTTTTTTCTCGCTGTCTTTCGATGTAATTTGCCGTTTTATTGAATTTATCCTTTTTCGTGACTTTTTTTTGTGAAATTTTTCGTTTTTTTTTTGTTATTTTCAGAAATTTGTCATTTTTTTCACTTCTCTTTTGCAAAATTTACCTTTTTTGTGATCTTTTTATGAAATGTGCCTCTTTTTTTCATCTTTTGACAAAATGTGTTGTTTTCTCACAATCTGTTTACCAATATTTGCGTTTTTTTTTTTTTTTTTTTTTTTTTGAAGTACCTAGACAAATTTAAAGTATTTTCAAGATCTTTTGATGAAATTCACATGTTTTATGGTACCAGGACAAAATTATTTGTTTTCTCAGGGATTTTTGGTGAAATTTGTCATTTTTTTCTCGCTACCTTTCGATGTAATTTGCCGTTTTATCGAATTTATGCTTTTTAGTTAAATTTGTCATTTTTTTTTCGTTATTTTCAGAAATTTGTCATATTTTCGCTTTTTTTCTTTGCAAAAATTACCTGTTTTGCGATCTTTTGATAAAATGTGCCTCTTTTTTCATCTTTTGACAAAATGTGCTGTTTTCTCACAATCTGTTTACCAATATTTGCGTTTTTTTGAAGTACCTAGACAAATTTAAAGTATTTTCAAGATCTTTTGATGAAATTCACATGTTTTATGGTACTAGGACAAAATTATTTGTTTTCTCAGGGATTTTTGGTGAAATTTGTCGCTTTTTTCTCGCTATCTTTCGATGTAATTTGCCGTTTTATCAAATTTATGCTTTTTTCGTGATTTTTTTTTTGTGAGATTTGTCGTTTTTTTCGTTATTTTCAGAAATGTCATATTTTCGCTTTTTTTCTTTCCAAAAATTACCTGTTTTGCGATGTTCTGATAAAATGTGCCTCTTTTTTTCATCTTTTGACAAAATGTGTTGTTTTCTCACAATCTGTTTACCAATATTTGTGTTTTTTTGAAGTACCTAGACAAATTTAAAGTATTTTCAAGATCTTTTGATGAAATTCACATGTTTTATGGTACCAGGACAAATTTTTTTGTTTTCTTGGGGATTTTCGATGAAATTTTTCATTCTTTCTCGCGATCTTTCGATGTAATTTGCTTTTTTATCGAATTTATCCTTTTTTTGTGATTTTTGTTTGCAAAATTGTTGTTCTTTGTTATTTTTTTAAGAAATTTGTCGTTTTTTCCACTATTTTTAGCTAAATTTACCTTTTTTTGTGATTACCTGGATAAATTTTATGTGCTTTTTGACATCTTTGGGTGAAATTTACATCTTTTATGATAACTGGACGAAATTCGTCATCTTGAGGTCTTTCGGTAAAGTTTATCGTTTTTCTCGAGCTCTTTCGATGAAAGTTGTCGTGTTGTCATGATTTTTCGATGTAATTTGCCGTTTATTGAAGATCTTTTTGCAAAATTTATCTTTTTTGTGATTATTTGATAAAATTTGCTTTTTTTCAATCTTTTGACGAAAATTGTTGTTTACTCACAATTATTTGTCGAAATTTGTTTTTTTCTCAGTTTTTTTTCATAATATGTTTGCAAATTTGCCATTTTTTAGACGTTTTGGCAAAATTTTGATTTTTGTGCAATACTTTTGCGAAATTTGTTTTATTTGGGATAGATAATTTTTTTTTCAGTTTTTTGACAAATTTTTTAGCAATCTTTTGAAGAAATTTGTTGTTTTTTGCAATCTGTTGACGAAATTTGCTGTTTTATTTTTCCACACCTATTTATAAAATTTCCGGACGATGTTTTTTTTTTTTTTTTTTTTTTGGGGGGGGGGGGAGGTATTTTGATGAAATTTGCTATTTTTTGTAATTATTTGCCAAAATTTGCATTTTTTATGGTACCTAGACAAACTTTGGTACATAGCAAATGATTTCTAGCATTTTTTTAAGTTTTTTTTTTTTTGGGGGGGGGGGTATTTTGATGAAATATGCTATTTTTTGTGATTATTTGCCAAAATTTGGGTTTTTTATGGTACCTAGACAAACTTTGGTACATAGCAAATGATTTCTAGCATTTTAAGTGTTTTTTTTTGGGGGGGGGGGATTTTGACAAAATTTTCAATTTTTTGTGTCTATTTGCCAAAATTTGCATTTTTTATGGCACCTAGACAAACTTTGGTACATAGCAAAAGATTTCTAGCTTTTTTTTTTTTTTTAGACTTTAACAGTTGAAAAATCTTCAAACATTTTCAAGAGTCTGTAACGTGTGTCGCAGCATTGCACCAATTCGCCGCCAGGGATCATGTCATGTTGGTGTTAAGTTGGTAAATGGAAAAGCATATTGAAATTTTTAATAAATATTAATCTTAAAAAAAAAATTCCTTTAAAATTTTTTTTATAGTGGCAAAATACTTTTTTTTCTTTGATTCTTTCATATTGTTGCCGTCAAGTTTTGACGGTTTTCACCTAGCCAGAATAAATATTATCATTAATTTTTTTAATATGTGAAATTTACATGTATTTTTGATTTATGAAAAGGTAATAGAAAAGTAGTTGAAAATGCAAATGTTTATTTGTTGAATGGGGTGGGTAATGTAACAACAAATTAACCACTGAGAGGATCATTGTTATAGTTGTTGCTAAATGGCAAACTATAAATTCCGTCTTATTTTGCTGCGAAGTAAGTGAAGTATGTATATTTTGTATGAAATGAGAGATGACAGTAATTTATGATTTATTCATGTCATGTACAATTTATTGGTGTTGTATTTGTAAATGGAAAATTATCAAATGAGAGAGATTCTAATTCTATGACAGCATGTTTGAATGTAACTCGGCCAATTGCGGGTCATTTGCCTAGATGTAAAATGCAGGTTTTTCTTTTATTTTTTGAAATTTTTGCTGAAGATTAGTCGTTAAAAAATCCTTTAATAGCTGGAAAATACCTTTTTTCTTTCTTCGGTGCCGTCAAGTTTTGACGGGTTCCATCTAGTATGTTATTATAATAACCACTACACACCTATACTTGATTACATTTCATTAATTTTATACAAATATTCTGATTAGTAGTTAAACAATATGAGGTGTGGATTTCCAAGAAGGGAAAAGTTAAGTTATAAGGAGATAACGTTAATTAAAATTGAATCATCATTTATTATATAAAGTAACATAAAAGAGTAGTCCATTGTTCAAATTCCGACCAAAATTTTTTTCTTTTTGTTGGAAAATTACATCTTATACACTGTTAAAAATCGTGTCCTAGTTGAACCAAATTTTGTTGCTCAATAACTGCCACCATCAGATGATGAGATCTCATACCGACATTTAAAGCCCCTGTTGAAGGATAGTTCCAATAGTTGGAACGGGATTGAAATAGAAAGTTCCAAATGTGGTTCAAGATTTCACCATCTTACGGTGGCAGCTACTAAGCACCGAAATTTGGTTCAAACTAGTACAAAGTTTTTAATAGTGTTCATTTTTCATAAGTAATTCTTTAAATGCAATTACATCAACAACAAAAATATATGTAATAAATCAACACACTGAATCACTATTTTATATATTCTCCCATCTCTTCAAAAAAAAAAAAAAAAGTTTTATTGCCATTAATTGATATTTTAGATTAGTATTTTTTCTACAGCCCTGAATCTATGAATGATTTAAGAACATCTAATTTCTTAATTTATCCGCAACATTTTCTGTACCGTCACCGTCTTTAATGAACTTTATGATCGTAAAATTCTTTATCTTGAGGCTGACGAAATGGCAATTAATCCAGTATAAAATATCGGTAAACGTAGATTTTACGCAAATAAAATAAACGTAAAAGAAATTATTTCTTTTCTTCAGGTTGTTTGAATTCAAATCCATCTAACAGCTAGATATAATTTAAGAGTATTCGAAGATTTTAATCTTTCTGATAAAGATCATAAGAAAACATCTCTATCAATTTTGCGTTGGGAATATTAAGGTCCAATCCACCCCACTAGATATGTTCCTGAAACAATGAGGAAAATCTATATAACTCTAAAGAAGTCATAATGATGGACATCATGCTTTCCGCTTTCAGATGACTTTTGTCTGCTTATCATTTTTTACAATATTGATGAATTACAAAATAATCAGGTTGCGCTTATTAAAATTGCATCATAATTTATTATATGAAATAAAATAAAAGAGAAGTCCTGAGTTCAAATTCCGACCAGAAGAATTTTTCATTCTGTTGGGAAATTTAATACATTTCATAGAGTTTGCATGGGTAAGGTTTTATATGCCATTAAATCAACAATAAAAATAGATTTTGATAAATGATCATATAGAATCATAATTTTATACTTCCTCCCTCACCCTCCGAAAAAAATTATCATTTATTGATATTTCAGATTAAAATCTTTTCTAAATCTACGATCTAATTTGCCCTAAATCTACGTATGTTTTAAAAAAATTGCAACTTTTTCTATTCCATTACTGTGTTTAATCAATTTTATGGCCGAAAATGTTCATCTTGGGTTTTCCAAAATATCAATTAGGTTAGTATAAAATACTCGTAAAAGGAGATTTTACGGAGAAAAAAGAATAAATAAAATATATTAATTCTTTTGTTCACATTGCTTGAATTCAAATCCATTCAACAGCTAGAAATAAAAGAAATTTAAGAGTGCTCGAAGACCTTAATCATTCTGATAATGATCATGAGGAAATATCTGTTTCAATTTTGCGTTGGGAATATTAAGAGCCACCCCACTGGAGATTTTACTGAGGAAACACTGAAGAAAGTCTACGTTATACTGAAGAGGTAATAAAGATGGGCATCTCTCTGATGACTTTCGTCTCCTTATCCTTTCTTACAATTTCGATGAATTACGTAATAATCAGGTAGTGCTAATTAAAATCGCATTATAATTTATATCGGATGTAAAATAGAAGAGATACTTTGAAGCGTCTATGCTGTGACGCAATTTATATAATGAGGTTTGTTTCATCCAGATGCGGCTGTTAGTACAAAGTAGTTAGAATAAGTAGTTTTCAGAAGTACAATTTGATGTATTTTAAACAGTTATTAGAATTTTCAGTTCAAATTTTTTTACGCATCTTAAAAAAAAAAGGTGTAATAATTTTGTTTTATAAAAGGAAATGGTGCTGTTCGTAAACATCAGTGTTTGCAAAATAAAAATAAAAACTTTAATAATGTGATTAATAAATTTTATCATACAGTTTTCATTGTAAAGTAATTAAGTTTCTTGACAGAAATTGATGTATTTCTTCCACAACAATATTTTTATTTACTATATAGTGTTGTTTAATTTAGAATTTTGTACGAACTTGTCATATAGTGTGTTATTAAATAAATAAAACTGAGCTATAATTATTAAAATTTGAAAAATAAAATACGTAAAAAATGTATCGAGAAAAAATAAGGGATCTCGATAAACTTTACGTAGTATCGATTAGATTTCCTTAATAAATATTTTTATAATTGTTCAAGCTATATATCGATGCTTTTCTCATTGATAATGTAAAGTATACTTTGTCTATAGAATTGTACAGATTACTTGATATCCAGATAATGAATAAAATTTGTTTTACAGATCGGTACAGCAATTTCAAAGAATTTTAAATCTCAGAAGAAGTTTATGTACCCTATTCGCGAAGAAATTTTTTACAATTTTAAACTGAAAAATAGAGGAGAATTGGAGGGGAGGATAACAACTCTGCGCTTTAAAAATCTTTGAATTATTTTAAAATTCTAAAAAAAAAAAAAAAAAAAAAAAAAAAAAAAAAAAAAAAAAATTAGGTCTTGTTCTTTATGATAAAATTGTAAAATGTTTTATATTTGAAATTTTTATAAAAAATTTAAGAATAAATAAATAATCGCTTCCAATATCCCAACGGATAAAATTTTGTCCTGGATGAAACTTGACATGCTCTTTTCTCCGCGTTTAAAAATCATGTAAAATAAGTAAATGTGGAACTAGAATAAAAGTTGAAATCAAGTTGTATCTGAAATGCCTCGCAAAATGAATGCAAAATGCATTTACTGTCACCCACATTTTTTTTTCAGATATATGATAATTTTGACTAAAAATATCCTACATTTAATTGACAGTGATTTTTAAAAAAAAATAGTTGAAATATTTAAGTGATCTTTATGTGAATTGAGAAGCTTGAAACGAGAGATTTCGAAAAAGATGGCAGAAATTTTTCATCATTTGCTTGGATACTATTATCTTACTAGATCTACGAATAAATCCTTTCCAAATCTATAATTATAGGCTGGGCTCTCGCGAATATATTTATTGGTGGAGGAGAGAGCCTTAAATTGCCAAGTCAAAATTCAGTATTTGGCAACTCAGTGAAAAGCAAACATAAGTAGTTCTCGGCATTTGCCAACTAGATTTATAATTTTATCAACATTTTATCACAATTAAAAAATGAATTATAGTTTTATTTTAAAAAACTTAATAATATTTCTAATTATATTGGTTACTTCTTTCAAATATATCAAAAATAGAAAGAGCATTATAGTTTTTATTAAAGTTTTGAACTAATTTGCCAGTTCAGATTGTAAATTCCCAAACTACAACAGCATGTGCAAACGTTTTTTATGGGGGAGGGAATCCCTGTCCCCCCGTACCCCTCCTCTTAGCGAGGCCCCTGATTGTAGGTTTATTAATTTTCCAAAGGGAAAAAATTGTAGCCTTCCTTAATAGCCATAATTAACAAAACTTTCATAAAATCTTACTCCAAAGGTAGTGTAACTATAGACGATTGCTACATGACATTAAATCTACATTTGAACATCAATTCTTCAATAGAAAAAGACAATTTTTTTATGCAAGTCGCATACAAACACTTTTTGGAGAAAGCCATTCACACCTGACGACCACTGTTGCTCTTCTTCTTAGCACATAATGGAAAATTACTTGTTTTGTTCGTACGATTGGCATTTATAGTCGTGATGAACTAAGCCATAGCATAAATAATTCACAGTGCAGTATCTTGTTAGAAATAAACGTAAAATATAGACATAAGTAATTTTCTAAATATAGTTTTCTAAAATCTATGTGTCACAATTTACTATTTGTTAATGTATCTCTGAGGTTTTAGGTGTAAAATATAATAAAGGGTGACACCAATCAATGTCAAGAAGATGATAAAATTTATTCAAATGGTAATTTCAAAGTTTAGAGGAAATTTTTTTGTATACTTAAAACTTGCGTAGACAATTTTTAAGAATGCACATCATCGGCATTTAACGTCCACTTTTTGATGGTTGAAACGGCATTTGAAAAATTATATTAGGTAATTAATTATCGCACTTCAAAATTTTCCTATAGGCTGACATGGGATTTCTAGATCTGAAATTTTCACTGCAGCGGAGCCTTAAGGCCCCTTCCCCTGCCCGCGAAGACACTTGCGAGCTAATGCTATTCCTATGGGGAGGCATTTTTCAAATAACAGTTTCGTATTTCTACATTTTTATTTTATTTTATTTATTTATTTATTTATTTATTTTTTTTTTTTTTTTTTTTGCATTGTATAACTGAGGTCCCTCTCAAGATCGCTCCTTGATTACTTTTTCGATTTTGGTCGCAGATATTTTTTATAAAGTTACTTTCACTTTCTGAACCGGTTTTGGAAGTGAAGGTAACTTTATAGAAAATACCTGCTACAGAAATTGAAAAAAAAAAAATAATCAATGAGCGATCTTGAGAGGAATCTCAACTGTCCAATGAAAAATTTAAAAAAAAATGTCAAAATGCGAAAGAGTTATTAGAAAAATGCCTCCCTATATGAATAGCATTAGCTCGCGAGTGTCTTCGCGGGCAGGGACAGGGGCCTTAAGGATACTGTCAGCGTAGACACTCGCTAGTTAATGCTATTTCTACGGTGAGGTTACTCTTCAAAAATGAAGTGAAGCAGATTAAAAATACATACATAACTTTAGATATATGAATAAGAAGAATTTAACTTACGAAAAACAAAGTTATTTCTACAAATGCATTCATTTACCTAAAAGGAAAAACAAAAAAGAATTAATAAAGTTGAACTAAAAAGGGAAATATACAAACTATGACAGTGCATCAAATCAAATATCTTAAAATAAGGCAAATTTTTAACTCCTTGAAAGCGGTGAATTACAATATATTCTATCTACTTTTAATCAAGATCCGAAGCAGAAATGTTTAAGGCTTCTGTCCCTGCCGGCGAAGACACTTGTGAGCTAATGCTATTTCTATGCAGAGATTACATTCTAAGATATCATTTGCGTTTCGACATTTTTTATTTTTTATTTTATTTTATTTTATTTTATTTATTTAATTATTTTTTATACAATAACTACAAATTTATTCAACAAAAACAAGAATTAAGTTTTGTTGATCGAGTAATAGGAAGATAATATATAAACCTTTTCCAATTTATGCATGATATAAATTTTGCTAACATTCCTTCCTGAACTCCAGAAATTGTATGTGTAACTATTTACACTGCATTATCACATATCATAAATCTATTATTACAATTTTTTTATAGTTCAATACAAACATATTTCACCATTAAAAATAAATAAATAAATAAATAAAAATAAAAATACTGTGTTATGTCAGTAACTTTTATCTAAAAATAATTTTCCAATATCTGTCAAACAAGGGCAAATCCGTGGAAAACAGCAGTTGCAAAAGCATTTATCCAGAAAGACATTTTAGACAGATTATTACCCCACGAGTAGTCGCGACGTTTTTCGCAACGTCATTAGTCGCGCTCGGTCTTTTCGCCGCTGGCCCCCCGCATACCACATATGTAAAATAAGAAATATTTTTCACCTAATATACGAAGATAACATTTCAATGAATATATAAATTTGCAGTTTCTTTAAATTATGCATTTTATTCAGGAAAACTGGAGCAATTTGAAAAAGTAAAAATGAACTGACATTACTGATTGCTACATAGAATTTTCACCAATTTCAACTTTGATTCTCAAAATTTACCTGAAAGAAAAACAGAGGTGTCCTGTTACTTTACTAAGGTGGTCGAGAAACTTTCAAAGTCAGCTACATGGTAGATCTCCGTTGTATTTCTAATGTGATACATGTTAGGAGAAGATAAGTTATACGGGCGGCGAAAAGACCGACACGCGACTACTGACGGGTTAAGAAAGATAATGATGATAATGACTTGTCTGCAAATTAGCATAAGTGAATAGTCTAGATGAAACAATACACACAAATTTATTCAACAAATGCCATAATTAAGTTTTGAAGATCGAGTAATAGGAAGACAATATATAAACCTTGTTCAATTTACACATGATATAAATTTTTCTAATATTCCTTCCCCAACTGATTCTAACTATTTACACTGCATCTTCTCATCTCATAAATCCATTATTACCATTTTATATTATACTGAAATATACAAACATATTTCGCCATAAAAAAATAATGTGTTATGGCAGTAACTTTTATCTAAAAATATTTTTCCAACATCTGCCAAACAAGGGCTAGTTGGTAGTCTAACTATTTACATTCCATCTTCTCATCTCATAAATCCATTATTACCATTTTATATTATACTGAAATATACAAACATATTTCGCCAATTTTTCCAACATCTGCCAAACAAGGGCTAGTTGGTAGTCTAACTATTTACATTCCATCTTCTCATATCATAAATCTATTATTACCATTTTATATTATACTAAAATATACAAACATATTTCTCCATAAAAAAAGAAAATATTGTGTTATGGCAGTAACTTTTATCCAAAAATAATTTTCAAACAAGGGCATATGCCGTAGAAAAGAGCAGTTACACAAGCATTTATCCAGAAAGACATTTTAGACAGATTACTAGGAAAGATAATGATGATAATGACTTGTCTGCGAATTAGCATAAACGAATAGTCTAAAGACAGCGATTTATATCAAAATTTAGTTTTTCATCCCATTTTCTAAAGATTCTTGTTAACTACATTTACTAGAATGATCAATAAATGCAAATTTATTCAACAAATACAAGAATTAAATTTTGAAGATCAGGTAATAAGAAGATGATACATAAACCTTGTCCAATCTATACATGATGTAAATTTTGTTAACATTCCTTTCTGAACCCCCACAGTGTAAATCTGCTAAAAATTCCCACAGTGGAGTGTAAATCTAACTATTTACACTCCATCTTCTCATGTCATAAATCCATTATTACCATTTTATATTATACTGAAATATACAAACATATTTCGCCATAAAAAAATAATGTGTTATGGCAGTAACTTTTATCTAAAATTAATTTTCCAACATCTGCCAAACAAGGGCATACTCCATAGAAAGAAGCAGTTACAAAAGCATTTATCTAGAAAGAAAGCATTCATCACCCCTTTTTAGGTCCTCCACAAGTGCACATTCAACGACATGTGACAACATCACCCCTATCCACAGAATTTAAAAATAGAAAAGAACATTCATGTTTTATCTAACGATATAGTATGATGATGTACCATTCCAGACCAAAAATGAAATAAGAAAGTTGGGGGGAGAGCGATAAACTTAAATATAATGTTAGGAAGGAAAAAAAATCCGTTTAAGGTCCCTACCGAGTGCTTTCTTGCCTCTCTGTTCAATTGGAGAGGCACGCGTGTGACACGCTTTATCTGACTTCCACGTGCAATTCCATTTCCTGCCCCGTCTTTCTACCCTACCTTACCGTATCTTTGGCTCACTGCACATCCTGCAAAAATGGCGAATTATTACACAAAAGGAATTGCGAGTAAAAATAGAAATAAAGAAGCAAATGCTGAGGATGAAAAGAAATCGTCAAAGGGTTGCATGCGACTGTTCGTGGTGACAAAGAAAGTTTCCGCTACAAGTTTCTTTGGGTAGGAAAAGTCTTACAGCTCAATAACGTCATTTATTGAAATATTTCTTTCGTTGCAATATTTCTTGCTTCTACCTGAAAGGATAGTTTAATAAAGCTGTCTTGTCTCCTGCAGAAGGTATTAGTAATATTCAGGTGCTTTTATCTCAGCAAGTGGGAAATCTTGCCACTTTGATGGGCAGAATTTAATATATGATTCGTAGAGGTAAAATTAGATCTGAATATTCTCTCCTATTTGGATTTAAGAAATGAGTTCAGAAGATTTCTTCATAACAAAAGACTATAAAATTTATATGAAATACGCATCTGTTTATTCACAAATGTTTATTTTATACTCATAAAAGGGCTTTGTGCGAATACATTTTTACGTTATTTTAACCTTATAACATATACTTAGAACAAATGCATCAGGAAAAAGAAAAAAACTATTTTAAATATTAAAATGCAAAAATACTTCAATTTAATTCTAGAAAAAATAAGAAAATAATAAGTATAAAGAAATATACCAAGTATTTAGGCGGTTTTATTTCAGCAAGTGGAAAATCTTGCCAATTTTATAAGCTGAATGTAATATATGATTCGTAGAGGTAAAATTAGATCTGAATATTCTCTCTTCATCCATTTTAAGAAATAAGTTCATAAGAATTCTCCATAACAAAAGGCTATAAAATATATGAATGAAGAAATGAGTTCAGAAGATTTCTTCATAACAAAAGACTATAAAATTTATATGAAATACGCATCTGTTTATTCACAAATGTTTATTTTATGCTCATAAAAGGGCTTTGTGAGAATACATTTTTACGTTATTTTAACCTTATAATATATACTTAGAACAAATGCATCAGGAAAAAGAAAAAAAACTATTTTAAATATTAACATGCAAAAATACTTCAATTTAATTCTAGAAAAAATAAGAAAATAATAAGTATAAAGAAATATACCAAGTATTTAGGCGGTTTTATTTCAGCAAGTGGAAAATCTTGCCAATTTTATAAGCTGAATGTAATATATGATTCGTAGAGGTAAAATTAGATCTGAATATTCTCTCTTCATCCATTTTAAGAAATAAGTTCATAAGAATTCTCCATAACAAAAGGCTATAAAATATATATAGATTTCCGATTTGTTTATTCACAAATGTTTATTTTATACTGATGAAAGGACTTTGTGAAAATACATTTTTACATTAATTTTACTGTATATCACATACTTAGAATAAATGCATCAGAAAATAGAAAAAAAAAACTTTTTGAAATATAAACATGCAAAAATGTTTCAATTTAATACCAGAAAAAAATGGAAAATAATAAATATAGAATAAAATAGTTAAGCTACATTTTATATCAGTAAGGGAGAAATCTTAAAACTTTGATGAGCATAGTTTAATATATGATTCGTAAAGGTAAAATGAGATCTGAATGTTCTTGCCTATTTAGGTTTAAGAAATAAGTTCATAAAATTTCTCTATAACAAAAGACTATAAAATGCATATGAAATACGCATTTGTTGATTCACAAATGTTTATTTTATGCTAATAAAAGGATTTTGTGATAATAAAATTCTACATTAATTTAATTATATAACAGACACTTAGAACGAATTCATCATAATACAGAAAAAATACTTTAAATACTAACTTGCAAAAATATTTCAATTTCATACCAGAAAAAATTGCGAAATAATATATGTTAAGTCTAATAACGATTTTTTTTGTTTGCACTTAAGAATTCACCTTATATCTCTGAATTAAAACGTTTTAATTTCAAATATTAAAAAAAGATAGAATGTTTAAGCAAAATACAAATAGTTTCTCTGCGAAGAAATGTGAAAAAAAATTGTGTCACCTTTATTTTCAACAGAATATTACCAAAATGTAAAATTCTAGGGAAAATATTGGAATTATGTATGAATTTCCTTAATCCGATTAAAATATTTTCGTAACTTTAATAATGAATTAAACAATTAAGTTAGACTTTAACCATTCATTACGGAACTGGTGCAAAAAGTGTAAACGATTTTTAATGCTTAATTTATTTGTAGAATTTAGAAAGTTGGTTTAAAATGCATTTTTTTTTTCGTGCGTAAATTTTTTAATCCATAAAAATACAGTTTTCTTAAAAAAAAAAAATATATATATATATATATATATTAAAATTTTAATGTTATATCATCGCACAATGTATAGAACTATAAAATAGAAAAATACATTCACTGAATAAATATTTCTTGTCCTATTAAGAATGAATATTATGATATCGAGATATAATGCTATACATAAATCAATTCTAGCGAATGTGCGTTTGTACAATAGATTTCATTTCCATAAGCTTTATAAATATCAATGCATAAAGATATTTCCTTTTGGCTATAAACATTTTTATAAATATGTTTCTGTAAATAAACAGAAATGAGTGGAAAACTCGATAAAGAATGAATTATTTTCCCGTCATTCTATGATCCTTCAAATATCAAACGAATTTCAACATTCTATAAATAATTCAAATCTATATACACTGTATAAATCCATATTTACCTGTTTGAATTTCTTCCGATAAAAAGCAGTAATGTCTAGTTAACACCTTCTTCTGACAAGCAAGTAGGAAATTTATCTTTTAAAATATTCATCATTTATCTATTTTTTTTTTCTTTATCTTTCTATAAACATAAAAACGAAAAAAAAAAAAGATCGCAAAATACAGCGCCAGATGCATTTAATCGATCTTTTCTACAACTAAACTATCAATTTAGTGATAAAAAAAATTCCCGTTTGAAACATATCCATGTATTAAGTAATAGATTGCTAATGATTACAATAAATGTAGCAGCTGGTGTGCTTTACAACGTTTCTTGAATAGCGTAATTAAATGGGCTTCTCAATAAAAATTGAGTGTTGAATTGATTAATAATTTGGAGATGCATTTTCTAAAGTAATTTGTCTCGCATTTCTTTTTATATACAATCAAACTGTAAAAAGAAGCTTGGCCAAAATGTTAAACAGAATTTAGGTTAAGGGTTAATGTAAGTAGAAATCACTTTTGCAGAATTTAAAAAAGGAAATTATTTCTTAATTATATAATTAAGCAGAAAAATATTTTTGTGTTCATTCGCTTTTAAAAATGGGGGCCTAATTGTCAGCAAAATTTATTTCTTTATAAATATTTTCACGGCATCAAAGAATTCCAATTTTGCTTACGTTTGAATACTTCAAAACTTACACCGGAAAAAGTACAATAACAATTGACACTTGAATTGATAATTAAATTTTAAGTAATTTTGTAAAACTAATTTGTATTGATTATTTTAGGTTTAGACTGTATTCTTTATATATACAGTCAAATTGTAAAAAGACGCTTGGGCAAAATATTGAGAAAAATTTAGATTAAAGGTTAATGTAATTAGAAAGGATTTCCGCGGAACTTAAAAAAAGGAAATTATTGCTTAATTATGTAGTAAAGCGAAAAAGTATTTTGTGTTTATTCTCTTTTAAAAATGGGTGCCTAATTGTAATAAAAATTTATTCATTTATAAATATTTTCTCGGCTTCAAAGAACTCCACATTTTGCTTATGTTTCAATTTTTATAACAACACACCGGAAAAAGTATAGTAAAAATTGAGAATACAATTGATAATGAATTTTTATAGAAAATTTTTAGACTAATTTGTCTCGCACTTTTCATGTATACGCTATTGTGCTAAATCCTTTTGGCTGTAGACATTTTCATAAATATATTTCTGTAAATAAACAGAAATGAACGAAAAACTCGATAAAGAATGAATTATTTTCCGGTCATTCTATGATCCTTCAAATGTCAAAACGAATTTCAACATTCTATAAATAATTCAAATCTATATACACTGTATAAATCAACATTTACCTGTTTGAATTCCTTCCGATGTAAAGCATTAATGTTAAGTTAACACCTTTTTCTGACAAACAAGTAGGAAATTTATCTTTTAAAATATTTATCATTTATCTATTCTTTTTTCATTTTTATCTTTCTATAAAAGACAAAGGGAAAAAATGATCACAAAGTACAGCGCCAGATGCACTTAATCGATCTTTTCTACAACTATCAATTTAGTGATGAAAAAAAAAAAAATTCCCGCTTGAAACATATCCATGTATTAAGTAATAGATTGCTAATGATTACAATAAATGCAGCAGCTGGTGTGCTTTACAACGTTTCTTGAATAGCGTAATTAAATGGGCTTCTCAATAAAAATAGAGTGTTGAATTGATTAATAATTTGAAAATACATTTTCTGAAATAATTTGTCTTGCATTTCTTTATAAAGACAGTCAAATTGTAAAAAAGTCGCTTTGGCAAAATGTTACTAAAAATGTAGATTAAAGGTTAATGTAATTAGAAAAAACTTTTGCAGAATTTAAAAAAGGAAATTATTGCTTAATTATATAGTTAAGAAGATAAAAAATTTTGTATTGATTTTTTTTTTTTTTTTTTTTTTTAATGGGTGCCTAATTGAAAGCAAAATTTCTTCGTTAATTCTTCGTCATTTTCTCGGCTTTAAAGACTCCACATTTTGCTTATGTTTGAATTTTTCAAACCACAAACCGGGAAAAGTAAAGTAGTCAGCATTATCTTTTGAACTGCTAATTAATGAAAAATAAATTTTTTAAAACTAATTTGTCTTGCATTTTTTATTTTTAAGCTATTGGACTAAATCTTTTTGGCCACAGAAATTTTTATAAATATATTTCTGTAAATAAAAAGAAATGAATGGAAAACTCAATAAAGAATGAATTATTTTCCCGTCATTCTATGATCCTTCAAATGTTAAAGCGAATTTCAACATTCCATAAATAATTCAAATCTATATACACTGTATAAATCCATATTTACCTGTTTGAATTTCTTCAGATGAGAAGCGGTAAGTTTAGTTAACACCTTTTTCTGACAAACAAGTAGGAGATTTATCTTTTAAAATATTTATCATCTATCTATTCTTTTTATTCCTTTATTTTCTTATAAACGTCAAGATGAAAAAAATGATAGCAAACAACAGCACCAGATGAACTTAATCGATCTTTTCTACAACTAAACTATCAATTTATTAATGAAAAAAATATTCCCGCTAGAAACATATCCATGTGTTAAGTAATAGATTGCTAATGATTACAATAAATGCAGCAACTGATGTGCTTTACAATGTTTCTTGAATAGCGTAATTAAACGGGCTTCTCAATAAAAATCGAGTGTTGAATTCATTAATAATTTGAAGATACATTTTCTAAAATAATTTGCCTCGCATTTCTTTATATATACAGTCAAAATGTAAAAAGGCACTTGGACAAAATGTTAAACTAAATTTAGATTAAAGGTTAATGTAATTAGAAAAGACTTGCAGAATTTGAAAAGGGAAATTATTGTTTAATTATGTAGTTGAGCAGAAAAAGAATTTTGTTTTCATTCTCTTTTAAAAATGGGTGCCTAATTGTCAGCAAAATTTATTTCTTTATAAATACTTTCACGACTTCAAAGAATTACACATTTGCTTGTGTTTGAATTCTTCAAACCACATACCGGAAAAATTATAATAAAAATTGACATTTGAATTGATAATTAATCTTAAACAGCTTTGTAAAACTAAAATATGTATTGCTTATTTTATGCATGGGCTATTGGGCTAGATCCTTTTGGCTATAGACATTTTTATAAATATATTTTTGTAAATAAACTAAAATGAACGGAAAGATAAAAAATGAATTATTTTCCCGTCATTCTTTGATCCTTAAAATGTCAAACGAATTTCAACATTCTATAAATAATTCAAATCTGTATACACTGTATAAATCCATATTTACCTGTTTGAATTTCTTCCGATAAAAAGCAGTAATGTTTAGGTATCTCCTTCTTCTGACAAACAAGTAAGAAATTTATCTTTTAAAATATTTATCATTTATCTATTACTTTTTTCCGTTATCTTTCTATAAACGTCAAAGGAAAAAATGGTCGCAAACTGCAGCGCCAGATGCACTTAATCGATCATTTCTACAATTAAACTATCAATTTAGTGACGAAAAAAAAAAAAAATCCCGCTTGAAACATATCCATGTATTAAGTAATAAATTGCTAATGATTACAATAAATGCAGCAGCTGGTGTGCTTTACAACATTTCTTGAATAGTGTGATTAAATGGGCTTCTCAATAAAAATCGAATGTTGAATTGATTAATAATTTGAAGATACATTTTCTAAAGTAATTTGTCTCGCTTTTCTTTATGCACGCAGTGAGATTGCAAAAAGACGCTTGGGCAAAATGTTAAGCAAAATTTAAATTAAAGGTTAATGTAATTAGGAAAGACTTTTGCAGAATTTGAGAAAGAAAATTATTGCTTAATTATATAGTTTAGCAAAATAAGAATTTTGTGTTCATTCTGTTTTAAAAATATGTGCCTAATTGTCAGAGAAATTTCTTCGTTAATAAATATTTTCTCGGCTTTAAAGACTCCTTATTTTGCTTTTGTTTGAATTTTTCAAACCACAAACCGGGAAGTGTATGGTAAAAATTGACAGTTGAATTGATATTTTATTTTAAAACAATTTTTTAAACTAATTTTCTGTGCATTTTTTATGTATATGCAATTGGGCTTTAAACATTTTTTATAAATATTTGTTATAACCTGTTTAGGCTATAAACATTTTTATAAATATATTTCTGTAAATAAAGCAAAATTTATTATTCATTTTGCTATTATCACGGCCTTAAGTAATTTAAAATGACACCATTTGCGATATAATTAATACGAGTACGAAATTATTAATCGCCCAGAGAATTTATAGACTATTTATAATAACAAGGCATGCAGTAAAAAAAAAATAATAACGTAAAAACATTATAACCAGAAAATATATTAAAAAAAATTATTTTAATATTTATAACTCACATTGCTACAGCTATAACTACTGCTGTAGATTTATTACTTGAAAAAAAGCTTATTTAATACAATACAATTTAATTTCTACGAAACCTTACTTACAATCTGTAAATACACATCGATTATTTAATTCCATGAAATTGATCCACATTAAGCCCTTTAACAAAACAAAACACAACAAAAAAAATGCATTTACACCTTCCCCCCCCCCCCCCCCCCAAAAAAAAAAAAAAAAAAAAAAAAAAAAAAAAAACACAATTCTCAACTACACTAATATATATTACTTAACAAATACAGTTTTTTTTTTACAAAGACTAGGTAAAAGAAAACCCTAAAAATGGGTTAATCTGATGTCTCACTCCCCCGGAAGAAGACAACAAATAATGTCTTTCGCCTTTTTTTTTCATTTATTTATTTATTTATTTATGCCTAAGTGGGACAAGATCACCAGATCGCTAGGATCCAGTGTAGACCCTATTTGTCCCACCCGGAATGTTCCCCGGCATGTGGGGATTCATTACAATAACTTCAACAAAAAAAAAAAAAAAAAAAAAAAAAAATACATAATATACAGGCTGTATACAACATCAACACAGTGGTATGCGCGCTGGAGACCTGCTCCATCGCGACAAGTGGCGCTACGACTGCCAAAAGCTCAACAAAGGCTCTAACGCGACAGCGGGCAGTCTTAGGAGAGAACGGTTAAGTGGTAAGATTGGCCAGGTCCATAAGGAAGTGATAAATTTGTGCCAATTGACGGAGTAGTTTTGGGCGGGTTAAGATATTTGTGAGCCAGGTATCTGGGCGGGAATAAGGGTTCTTAAGGTGCCAGGCCTCTGTGAGTGTGCAGAAGAAATAGTAGTGGTCTGGAGACCCTATGGCCCCACACTCACAGAGGTCCGTATCTGAGCGTTTAAAATAATTTAGGTATGTTCTGAATGGACCATGGCCGGAGAGGAATGCTGATGTGGGAGGGGAGAAAGCTAAGAGATTGTATGAGACTTTTGGGATAAGGGAATAGGTGTGCCTGCCTTTGCTTGAGGCATCCCAGTAGAGTTGCCAATCAGAAAGAATGTTTCTTTTGAGGAAGTGGCGAACATGAGACGGGGGAACAGGAAGGGGGATATCTATGTTTGGACGTGAGGTGGCCTCCTTGGCCAGTGCGTCAGCTAGCTCATTGCCAGCTATGCCGATGTGAGCGGTGACATGGCCGAGAGAGACCCTATGGACGAGAGTTTTTAAGATAACTTTTATCTTAAGCACTAAAGGGTGTTTAGTTCTATGGGCGAATATTTCTTGTAGGCTTGAAAGGCTGTCACTATAAAGGTGAAAAAAAGTAGTATTTTGCCTGGCTATTATCACGGCGTTAAGTAAACTAAAATGGCACCCTCTACGATACAATTAATATGAGTACGAAATTAATTTCCGCCCAGAGACTTTGTAAACTATATGGCAACACATATGTCATATAGTATAAATAACAACAACGTAAAACATTATAACTGAAAAATAAAAGTCTAATGCTTTTATTTTTATAACTCGTAGTACCCCTAGTTGCACATTCTGCTATATATTTTCTACAAATAATAGATTATTTCTTTCAATACAATTTAATTTAAGCGAAACCTTACTTATAATCTCTGGATATACATCGATTATTTAATTCCATGAAATTGTTCCACATTAGCCATTTTAACAAAAAACTTAGCCACAATTCTCAACTAAGCTTAATATATATTACTTAACAAATACTGTTTTTTTTCTTTCTTTTTATAAAGACTAGTTAAAAGAACCCCCTAAAAATGGCTTAGTCTGATGTCTCACTCTCCCGGAAGAAGACAACAAACAACGTCTTTCGCCTCTTTTTTTTTTCATTATTCGCCTGGCTATTATCACGGCATTAAGTAAACTAAAATGGCACCCTCTATGATATAATTAATACGAGTACGAAATTAATAATCGCCCAGAGACTTTGTAGACTGTTAATGCTCCATATCTTAACGTAAAGATGGCATGTGTGACTAATGGAGCCGCAATGCTATTAATCTTTACACAAACGCTGGGAAGTACGATAGAGATGCCATAGCGTGGTTTCTTTTTGAAATCTTTAAGCTTGATTAATAATTTTCCCATCGGATGTTCCATACTGGCAAATTCTAAAGAGAGGATACCTGAAAAGTCTACACAAATATTTGCATAAGGAGATTTAATTTTTTTTCTGCTTCTTCCTTCTCCCTCTCTCTCTCTCTGCTATAAGCGTCTGTTGTTGTTGTTATGAGTTCTGTTGTTTTGTATATCGAACTCCTAATCTTTGTTTTGGTTTCGGATTAAAATGGCGGAACAGGAGATGGGAATAATGCTCAGAGAACAAAACGGTTCGACGCCGCTAGTTGGAGGGATTATGGGTAAGATTCGTAAAAGAGGCTATGAATAAAAGCATTTTGGAAAGATTTTTAGTGAAACAAACAGATTAAAGCTTGTTGAATTATAGAATAAATCGAAAATTTATAACGGAGAGATTATTGAATTATTTTCGGAGAAAATAACTTAGTATGTAGTCTCCGCTGAAAAAAAAAATAATAAAATAAAAATGAAGATGTATATTAAAATGAATCAGTTGAGTATTAAGATATTTTCAAGGGATAAATATTTATTTTTCTTTCTGGTTTAGTAATTCCTTCTTCTATTTAATTAAATGCTATTTATATTGATGTTATTTTATTTAAAGCATATTGTTATTTAATTGAATACATATAAAGTAAAATTTCGACACAGCAAATCTCTGGCACTGGTTAAATTCGCTATACTGAAAAATTCATTAAACTGAGTATTTTTATTACGAAATAGGATAGTACCATTTTTTTAACTATCCGAATTATATTCGTTAATCACTTCACCGGCGACGGGTGTGGGGAAACAGGGTTTTTACCCCCGACTTATCTCGGGGCAGATGGTGAAGTGGATTGAAAAATTCGTCAAACTGGCATTCACTATTACAGATTCTACCGTATATAGATTTAGCTTCACTTGCATCCAACATTCGTAATTTTGAATTGTGTTATATCTGTTACTTTAAAAAAATATTAAGTATTTCAGCGTAAAGAAAATTATTTATCTGTTTAATAAAATCTAAATATCACGTTGTTTTAGTTAGAGATGTCGAAATCGAGATGTTATACAATTGCATAACAATGTTAAAATAAAACTATAGGAGAGATATAACAATCAATTGTGGTAAATATTGAAACATATTTAAGTACATTGAAGTAATACATTCGCGAATTTGTGTATATATTTACACATACGCGCAGATACAAATGTGTAAAATTGTTGACAAGACTTTTAATATATCGTGGACTTGCCTCCGAAGTTAAATTAAAAAAATACGATCAACTTTATTTAAACAGGCCAAATTGGTTCAAGTTCCCGATAGGTTCTTACCACATGTGACTGGGTTAATGAACCCCCTTCCACCCCTATGCTCTTTGACGATTACATATTGATGTGAACAGTGATCCCTCATTATTTGAAATATAATCAGTTGTAAATTTTTCATTCCCAAATGAAGATTTTTTTATTACCTAGCATATCAGTTATGCGATCTGATAATGAAATGGATAAGCCATAACCCTGAACCCTCAATAGCTAATGGTAATTTAAATTCTATCACACTTCACTTGCTTTCATCTCGTTTAAATTAAACTAGAGAGATATACTAAAAGACAGAAATCAGCTGTTTAAAATTTTAAGTTTGTATGTTGATAAATATATAACTGTAGATAAAACTAAAATTACCAGTGATTTGCAACAAAATGGAACAGTAACCAAACTTTCAAGCGATTCTTTTTCTGTAGTTACACAACTTTTAGCCCTTTCCTCTATACTAAGACAAGATCGTTGATAGAAATAACAGCATTTGTACACATGCATAAAAGTTAACATTAGATGAAACTAGAATAGATATTTAAATTAACATAACTATAGATAAAAAAGGTAAATGAATATAACAAGTCTGTAATATATTTGTATTAATATTTTTTTAAATCTATATTGTTAGATTTAATTTATTTTGTTAAATATATAACTATAGAGCAATCCAAAATTACCAGTGAATTATACACAAAACTTAACAGTAACCAAACTTCTTAGAGATTCCTTTTCTGTAGTTACACAACTTTTACCCTCTCCTTCCATACTAAGATAAAATCGTTAATAGAAAGAGCAACATTAAATCTAACAGTACATTACAGTACTGTTATCTGTACATAACAGTGCTAATCTAACAGCATTAAATCTAACAGTAAACGCATAAAACCTAACAGCACATGAAACTAGAATAGCTATTTAAATTAACTTAACTACAGACAACAAAAGATAAAATGGATATAAGAAATATGTAAAATATTTGTAATAAATTTTTCTTAAATATCTGTTGCTAGATTCAATTTAACATATCTTTTAGCAGTTACAAAACTAACTTTATTATTGATTGTGTACAGGAGAAATTACAATTTGCCTAACAGCTAAAAAAATATTTATGGCACAAAAACTTAAGAATACGCTTAAAAAAATTATGATGATGGAATTTTTTTTACATTTATTGTATATAAGATATTACCATAGATAGTACGGCTTATAAAAAAAGAAGCATTTTAAAAGCTATCAATGAAATCCTTTTTCATAAAATTTATAAAATATTTAATATTTTTATTTGCCTAATATTTTCTGTAAATAAGCAAAATTAAATCATATGTAAACTTCAACGAACTGAGGCATTTTTGTTTTGATTCTTATTGATAAAACAATAAATAATATACAAGATAAAATCAAATGATTTCGAAAGAAATTTATCTAAAAAAGTGAATATCTCGTCAAAGTCCCAGCACTTGAAAACTAGATTTGTGTAATAAAATATCGAATGACGTGATATAAACGTCACCACCTGTCTAGCTGCGGGCAAAGAAAAACTCCGGAAAAAAAGTTTTTTAATATTGCATCGAGAACCCAAAACTTTGCCATGAGCTAAAAGAACTACAAACGTTATAATATCAGCGAAACGATATAAATAACCGAACAAATAACATCCAGTGTTCGTTCATACACAACAATCGAAAAATCATCTGCAGAAACTTGTTTTAGAGGCTTCAGTTAGTGTCGCTTAACATGAAATTCAAGAGCATTTTCCGAAACTTTAGCTCTGGAGGGGTTTGTAACTTCAAAATGGCAGAAGCCTCGATGGAAACTATTAATATATAAATACGATACGTTTCAGAAATGCTGACAGATATATTTTGCTTACCCGATCACAATTTTGCATTTATTCAATTGTGGTTGATTGAAAATGCAAGGGTTTGAAATTGCGTTTTTGAGTGGTGAATTTCCGGAGGAATTTTTTACTTATAAGATTGCAATTTTCTTTTCTGTTTTTCTCCATTTGTTTGGATTGCATGACGCGTCCAATCTTTTTTCTTTTTTTTTTCAAAGGAAAAGATATCAATCTTGGAAGAATGAAGAAATAGAATTATACCAGTAGTTTTGGATTAAATAGAATTTCGATGCGGACCGGGAAGGATAATTAGATTTTTGTATGGTGGTTTATCCTATATTTTATTTGGATTGTAAGACAGTGAAGTAAATGTGAAATGAAGTTAGAATGTCTGACATAATCATGACGTATTGCATTATTTATTTTTGTATTAAATATAATTATTTAGTAAATAGAAAACACAGTTGTTTAGATAGCATGATATGTTTAAATTTGAATAAATAAATATAAGTATTGTTTATAATTAATTTAGAGATATCCCATCTTAGATGAAAAGGGAGTTGATAAACTAATAAATATGACTGTATCTGTCCAATTGCGTATCATCAAAATAATTTACAAAATGCGATAATTTTTTTTCTTTAAATAAACATGAAATTTCTTGTTTAAAAGACTGTTTTATTTTGCCTTCTCTTTGTAAATTTTTACAGTTTCAGTATGGTTGGTAAGATTTTCCGATAATTCTAGATACATAAGTTCTATCTCTTTCATTCTTTTGTCTAACATGAAAATTAAAAACTTTCTTTCTTGAAATTTTCTGACTTAAATAACTTTATTTACAACAAATGTTAATTCATAAGAGAACAAAATCTTAACATAATCTTAACATTAATCTTTTGATAATGTGACTGTCTAAGAGTTAATGGAAATCACAGCTACAAATGTAAAATATTTCATGTAAGAAAAGATGAAATTCAGTTTATAAAACACAGCAATTAACAGCAATTTAACAGCAATTTATTTTTTTTTGACAATACAAATATGTTTTTTATGTATTTTTTTTTTTAAATGCACCTGCTTGTCTAATGGTTAGTCATCTGTGTACAAGACAAAGGCGCCGGATTTGAATCTTGACTCAAGGATTGACGTTTGCAATGGGTTTTTGTACATATTAAAAAAAATCCCGGTTTGTTTAGCCTTCGTCGGCAAAAGATGACCTTAACACTCTGACTCAATCAACCAAGAAATGAACCATATTCAAAACATTGATTAAAAAGTATCTGAAAGAAATCAGATAAATTTATTATTTTATAATACTGAAATAGTTTCTTTTTATAACTTTAGATTGGTTAAAAGTGATAGACACATTCCGTTGATTACGTGTCATTTTCGTGACTGATAGAATATCAGTTATTAAAATTCTGTCAGCAAACATGAACTGTGAATGATATATATATATCCGCTAAGAAAACACGTACATAAAGTCGTATCTACTATTCAAGGCATACGAAAAGTTAATTTCATTCAAGTAAAACAGTAGATGTCTGTTTAATCTGACATGAAATGACTTTTAAAAAATTGAGGCATTATCTCTTTATAAAGAAATGTAGTTCAATGAAAGAATGATTACCTATCAAAATTCAAACTGGCAAACAACTGAAAATCATTTTTGATGTATCACTTAATCTTGACGAAGCGTTTACATTTATAGAACATTTTCTCACTCTGGATATAGTTATTGTTTCACCTGATTTCATATCTATTTACATCACAGATAATAATCTTTAATGAGTCAGGGGACAAATTCGTGACGCGATAAATTGTATCAAAAGATTTGTGCGCAAGAAATCTTAAATACTCTTCCCTTCTGACGGCAATTTTCATTTTCGGTCCTACCATCACAACTTCCGTTTGTGATGGTTTCATTAATTAAATACATTTCGCAGATGGATCGTATATAATTGAATCCATATTAAAGTGACGCCAAACGACATTAGACACGCCAATGTGGGATTATGATGAAGAGACGGAATGCTTTCGGTTTTTAAGGACTTTTAAAGCTAACCTACATAATGGCTTCTGTAATGGAGACAGTAATTCTCGTTTCCGACTGACAGTCTTTGGATGTGGTACAATATTGGTTTTTAGCATGACGTTATTAGTGTCGCGTGTCGAGATAATATACCTATGCATAATTCTGTGTCAGGGAGAGCAGAGATTTTTTGACTTATCATTATAGTTCAGAGTGACAAAGTTGACCTATAAAATAGGTAATAATTTGAGCTATTTCAAGTTTATGCTTTGTGTCTTCTAGAAATATCAATTATAAAAGTATTCAAATCATTTTAATATTACAAATACGAATATATTATACAAAATATTTGCTACCATAAAAACCGCTAGAAAAACTTAGGATATTAGTAAGTATAAATTATATGTAAAACGTAAATAAAATTGCGTAAATCTAATAATATGAATTTATTAATTAAAGGTATAATTTCTGAAAATATATCTATTAACCGTGGACCGTTCTACTTATCAGAGAATAAGTATTTTACAACAGAATTTTATTTTTTCTGATTTAAATACTTAATTAATTTTTTTAAATCTAGTTTGAATAATTATTTTGAATTCTCTTGTCAGGTACCTTTAATCTGTCTGGTAGGCCGAGAATTTAAATTATTGATGGAAGTACAAAAAAATTATGCTACCAAATATCAATTCATCTGAATTGTATGCAATTAAACATACGTTGTGCATTGTACAGTACAGTATTGTAATCTATTACGTTATGCCATAGATATGCTATTATTTAAAAAATACACATTCTGATTAAACTTACGTCCTAATATATTGATTATTGAAATATCACTTATTGGAGTGTAAAATACAATAAATATAGCAACATTTTAAAAAGTTATTTTGAATTTATCTTTGATTTTAGAAAAATAAACTCCTCACAATTTTCAAAAATAAGAATACATTTTTGGCCTATTTGTATAATTTCCCCCTTTCTCTTTAAATGAAATCTGAAATAAAAAATCCCTAATTATTACTACTTTAAACTATCACTTGAAAATCAAATTGAACAGCATATTCGGATGAAGACAAAACAAGTGTAAGATTTTAATTAACTCGAACCGTTTTCGATAAATATTTACGCAACATTCTTCCCTCGAGATCGGTTGTGTAGGAGGGGGTATCGCGAGAAGAAGTCTATTTTAACACTATTAATCATGAAATAATGAATTCACCCAAATACTATTACTCGCACGGTCTAATAATGAGAATGAACTTACATAAAAAATCAATAAGATAGCTAGTTTTTGTACATATTTATCCTTCAACACTTGTCTGAAGTGTCAGTCATCCAATCTTCTCCTTAGATCGGGACTTGTTCTAAAAAATTACTAAAAATGAAGTCAATAAAATAGAAAGGGAAAAATAAAAGCGGTATAAATGAGCCATAAGCGGTAAAAACTTTTGTCTTAACTTAGATTAAAAACAAAAAATCGCACTTTTTAAAAATGTGAATAAATTTTAGAATATTTGCATAATTTCCATTAGATAAAACTAAAAAAAAGGGCTTATCTAATTATCATTATTTTAAACTATCACATGAAAATCAAGTGAAACACCACAGATTCGGATGAAATCAAAACAAGCATAAGATCTTAATTAACTTGAACATTTTCCGATAAATAATTACACACCATTATTGGTCCTCTAGAACAGTTGTGTAGGAGGGTGTATCGTGAAAAGAATCCATTTTAACACTATTAATCATGTAATAATTAATCCACCTAAATGCTATTACTCGCATGGTGTAATAATCCGAATGAACTTATATCAATAAGCTTAAATATCAATAAGTTGATTAATTTTTGTACATCTCTCTCCTTCAACACTAGTCTGAAGTCTCAGTCATCCCATCTTCTCTCAGATCGGGACTTGCTCTAAAAAACTTCTTAAAAATAAAGTCAATAAAATTGAAAGGGGAAAATAAAAGCGGTTTAAATATGTCATAAGCGGTATAAGTTTTTGTCTTAGTTTAATTTAAAAACGCAAAATCGCACTTTTTAAAAATTGAGTATAAATTTTAGACTATTTACATAATTTCACTAAGATAAAACTAGAAAAAAAGTCTTCCCTAATTATCACTACTTTAAACTATCACATGAAAATCAAGTGGAACACCACACATTGAGATGAAACAAAAACAAGCGTAAGATCTTAATTAACTCGAACAGTTTTCGATAAATAATTACGCAACATTATTGGTCCTCGAGATAGGTTGTGTAGGAGGGTATCGCGAAAAGAAATCTATTTTAACACTATTAATCATTCAATAATGAATCCAACCAAATGCTATTACTCGTATGGTATAAAAATGAGAATGAACTCAATGAATGAAAATCAATAAGCTAATTAATTTTTGTACATGTCTCTCCTTCAACACTCGTCTGAAATCCCATCTTCTCCTTAGATCGGGACTTGCTTAAAAAAAAAAAAAAAAAAAAAAAAAAAAAAAAAAAAAAAAAAAAAAAATCTAAAAAATGAAGTTAATAAAATTGAAAGGGAAAAATAAAAGCGGTACAAATAAGTCATAAACGATATAAATTTTGGCCTTAACTTATATTAAGGGAGACCCGAACCCCATTTTCGGCTAAAAATCATCAAAAGTTCAAATTTTTTTTCCTCAGAAAACGATTAAATACATATTTGCGAATATCCATGCAAAATTTCAGAACTCGGGGACACTTGGAACAGGTAGAAAATGAGCTTTCTGAATTGTACTCACTATAGAGCTTGAAGGACTAGCGGCCATTTAAAACGTGTTTTCCTGAAAATGACTTTTTTCATATTTTGCCTAAGTTCAAAGTACTAACGCTCAGTGGTAAAATGATTTAGAAAGAAAGTGTTTATGTTTTTAGACTCTTAAAAAAATTTGCAACAAAAGTAAGGACAGATATTTTTTAAACTATTTCTGAAAATTTTATATAAATTGGTAAACGTGAAAATTATAAAAAAATTAAAAAAAACTAACCACGCATTTTTTTTTTTTTTTTTTTTTTTTTTTTTTTTTTTTTTAGCCGATTAAAATAGAAAATATCTCTCCTTAGTTCTTTTCTATATACTATAACACTATTTAAGAAATTTTAGTAATACCAAAATACTGAAAATTGAATGAGGAGTAGTAATTTTAAAAAATGTATTTTTCGACAAAAAAAAAAAAAAAAAAAAAACATAAAAATTCCCATAAAAAATAAACTTTTTAATAAAAAGTGAATTTTTTTGCTAATTATTCCTTACAAGAAGATTCTTAAATAGTACACCAAAATTCATTACTTTAAAATCAATAATAAAAATTTTGGTTTTTTTTCTTACGGGTCTCCCTTAAAAACAAAAAATCCCAGTTTTTAAAAAAAATAAGAATAAATTTTGGACTATTTACATAATTTCCCTTGGATAAAATTAGAAAAAAAGCTTTTCCTAATTATCACTACGCGCAGTAAAAAATAAAGACCCAAATTGGGTTGAAAGATTTCTGGGTACAGAATTTTTCGAATTTGGAAAGTTCAGTTTGTAGCACAAAATCGTTTTAAATAAGTCTGATTTTTAATGACATTAAAACAATTAAAATATCTTAGATAGTATATACATTATACCTCAGGAATTTTGATTAATTTAATATTAATAAAGATCTGCTCTGTTTTGAACCATTTTGGGTTATCTATTTTGGGAACAATACTCTACCATTTTGGAATCCTTACTGTACAATTTCAGGAAAATTACTATACCCAAAAATCTTTCAACCCCATTTGGGTCTTCATTCTTTACTGTGCGTTAAACTATCACCTGAAAATCAAGAGGAACACCACACATTCGGATGAAATCAAAACAAGCGTAAGATCTTAACCCTTCCAGGGGCAAGGTATTTGTATTGTTAAAATAATGAAATAATTGACTGACACCAGTATTTCCAAGAAGATTTATTTATAAATAAGTAAAAGTGTATTTTTGCTTATTTTATAAATGTGAAATTTTCTTTAAAAAATTCGGGTGCCAACGTGGCAATAAGGGATTAAAATTAGGTGATGTCGTGGCGGCATCACCGCCCTTCAAGAGGTTAATTAACTCGAACAGTTTTCGATAAATAAGTACGCAATATTCTTGGTCCTCGAGATCGGTTGTGTAGGAGGAGGTATCGCGAAAATAAATCTATTTTAACACTATTAATCATGCAATATTAAAACCACCCAAATGCTATTACTCGCACGGTCTAATAATGAGAATGAACTTATATCAAAAAATCAATAAGCTAATTAATTTTTGTACATCTCTCTCTCTCTCCTTCAACACTTGTCTGAAGTCTCAGTCATCCCATCTCTTCCTTAGATCGGGACTTGCCCTAAAAACCTTCTAAAAAATGAAGTCAATAAAATTGAAAGAAAAAAAAACAAAAGAGCTATAAATAAGTCATAAGCTGTATGAATTTTGGTGTTAACTTAGATTAAAAACAAAAAATCGCACTTTTTAAAAATAAAAATAAATTTTAGACTATTTACATAATTTCTCTTAAATAAAACTAGAAAAAAGAGCCTTCCTCAAGTATCACTACTTTAAACTATCACATGAAAATCAAGTGGAACACCACACATTCGGATGAAACCAAAACAAGCGTAAGATCTTAATTAACTCGAACAGTTTTCGATAAATAATTACGCAACATTCTTGGTCCTCGAGATAGGTTGTGTAGGAGGGTATCGCAAAAATATCTATTTTAACACTATTAATCATGCAATAATGAATCCATCCGAATGCTATTACTCGCATGGTCTAATAATGAGAATGAACTTATATCAAAAAATCAATAAGCTAATTAATTTTTGTACATCTCTTTCTCTCTCCTTCAACACTTGTCTGAAGTCTCAGTCATCCCATCTCCTCTTTAGATCGGGATTTGCTCTAAAAAACTTCTAAAAAATAAAGTCAATAAAATTGAAAGGGAAAAATAAAAGCGGTATAAATAAGTCATTCCTTCTCGTAACGAGAAGGAAAAGGCAGCTCGTTTGGATGGAGAAAATGAAATATGACCGAGGACTTCGAAGCCTATCTAGAGCCAATTTGGAGTAGGGTCCTGACTTAGATGAAAAAAGGGGAATGTAAGACTAACAACTTCGCCATGTTTGTCCACAAAGTTTTTTTATGACATTATATTGCTCTTATTAATAAAAATAAGATGTTTCTTATGTTTTTTCTTAGAAACTATGATAGATTGGTGGCTAAAAAATTTCTATTAAATTGTTTTTTTTGTATAATTTTTTACTGATAATATACAAGTTTTAAATATAATTTTTTATTACCTCAAAATACTGGAATATGGCTTCTGCGAGCTCAGCTTTTTTAAACTAAAAATGAGATCTAGGAAATGTCAAGATATTCTCACGGTTTATTTAGATTTTTTTTCCGTTTGCAGGTGTATGTAATTGATTAATAGCTCCATCTGCAGGTGAAAAATTGCTTGAATGTCTCATTTTTTTCATATAGGGATTTTCAAAGGAAGTTATTTTTGTAGTTATATTAACAAAAGATACTTCATATAAGAAAAGTAACTAGTTAAATGTACAATGCCTTCCCTTCATATAGTTTATTTATTTAATTATGTCTTTAGAAAGAAAAGTTTAAAGTGTAAGTTCAATGTGCTATGTATAAAGTATTTGCCATTTTTATGAAATTAGACATTTTATGTATATCAAGATTTAAACAGTCATTATATTTTAGTACCAAAATTTGTGAAAATTTTTAATTATAGAGAATTCTTATTAAAGATGATTATTCGGGAAGAATGATACTGAAAAATTACAAAATTACTAATCTTGTCTTGCGTACTATATAGTTTCTCTCATTTCATATTTAATGTATAAACTCGCAAACTAGGTGTTTAGTTCGTCCAACTTTAACAGTATGTAAGCTAAAGAAAAACAACATGTGACTGTCTCTGCAGACTTTTACATGCGACTTTTATTATTAATGCCGATAGCCCGGAGAACGCCGATACATCCGAAGCTCCTGGGGACTCAGATATGTGATCCCTCATACCATGCGAATTAATCTACAAGTACACCTGACTCTGTTGCAACAACCATGACATCCATTGGTGTTTAAGGAGCAGGGAGAGTGATGAACGTTGGGTGGTGCTCGTCTTTTACCGACGGCAAGTGTCATGGCGGTTCCATATTGACTCACGCTGTGCTTTAATATCTGCTCATTTTGCCCTCCTCGAAAACTATACAGACGGGGCAGTTTGATGTAAGACGTGTTAATGTTATATTCGATAGTATATTATTTTTTAAAGCATGTATTTTATCAAATTAATAGGACTGACATTTCAGAAATACATATTTTCAGTCATACTTTTTCGTAATTACTGGAATAAAAATCATTTATAGAGATTAAATTTAAACTGAAATGTTTACTTTGCTTGCAACTGTTCGTACGTTTTCAGGAAATTTCAAGTTTTTTAGATTATTCAGAATGTATGTGAAAGTGTTTCATAATCTATGAATAACGCATGGTTAGTCTATCTTGTTTCCTAAATAAATAAAAAAAAAATAATTTGATTTAAAATATCGTTCCTCGTTTTAATACAGTAAAACTGTTTTGAAAAACACAAGAAGGCAGTTCTGAAGAAGCATAACTATCGTATATTTGGATGGGAAACATTTTTTTCATGAATATCCAATGCCTTTCAGAGATATAATATAATTTTATGTAGTTTTATATTCATATACATTTCACATAGCTTTTTTGAAGTTCGGAAGAATAGAACAATACACAGCAGTTTTATATGAAGTTATTTTTACAGATGTAAAAACAATACATGACCTAAGGACAGATATGATATATTCTCTCCTTTTTATGACAGCTTCGGTCGCTACTCTGTTACATTTAGAAGACTTACACATTCTTATACGCCCTGTAGCTGCAGCATGTGACATTTATTGGGCATTATATTTTTATGCTGAAACCCAAAACACATAATAAGAATCAAGTATTGTAAAATATATTTTTTATTTTTTATAATTTTTTATGTAAAAAAACAGAATATAAAGAAAAGGTTTTAAATTGTGCAGTATAAAATCCATTATCTGTAGAATTTCATTTATGTAGCAATAATAATAATAATAAAAACCCTAGTATGTAAGAAAATAAATATTATATGTATTTTAATACGTTTATAAAACACAACTCACTATTTTTGTAAAATGTAATGTTAAAAAGTAACTAATGCTGTCACTGTTATAAATTATTATTATTATTATTTTAACAAGAGATTTTTTATGTTAAACGCGCAAAAAAACACGCTGAATACGTAATGTGTAGCACTATAAAAGATTTATTTGGTGGAATCGCTGAAGCAGACTGTTTTTAAACATAAGAATGGTTTTTTTTATTTTTATTTTTTAAAATAACTATAAAAATTTCATTTTATGTTTAGAAAATTACAATAAAAATCTTTGATTACATTTTGAAGAAGATTGCATGTTACATAAACATTTAAGGGACTAAAGAATTTATTATTACAGATCCCATTGAAATATAAGTTTATTTATTTATATTTTTGTTTTTTTATATTTAAACAAGAAATGATTTTAAAATTGGGTGATTGTGAAACACCAAATGTTTAAAATTTTATAATACATTAAAAACCATGTGAGGTACAAAATTTATCCAATTGATCTCGACTTGATAACTTAATAAGATTTTGCATACTTTATCACTTTGTATTGATTAAATAGTTTATTTATATTTTTAAAAATATTCTTATCGAATTATTCATATTAAGCAATATAATATCAACGTCTTCAATGTGTGAATATCAATATCTAGATATATTTAGCAAACTATTGTTAATAATTGTTAGTTTATCCCTTTTTTTTTTCATGCAATATCTTCATTAAAATTTCATGCATTTTTATTCATAGATAATAATAATAAAGAATGTCATTTAATTAATTTATAAGCAATTTTCTGAACTACACAAGAATATAGATTGGAAAAAAAATCATTAATTATTCTATTCAAATGTATATTTAAGTACTTACTCACTTATTTATTTTTTAAAAGTTGGGTGGTTATGAAATATATTATCTTTTGAATTTTATAATAATTTAAGCCGTGTTAGATATGCAGCTTATCATTTTTTTTCGCTATCATAATTAAATAAGACTTTGCATATTTTATCATTCTGCCTTGATTTAATATTTTATTAATACTTTAAGAAAGATTCTTATCGAATATTTCATCAGAGACGAAATAATATCAGCGTCTTAATCGAGTAGATATGTAGATACTTAGAAAAGATGCGTTAAAATTTAAAAATTCAACCATTATAAAGTTTCTTTTGTGAATATAGAATGTTATTTATATATGATACACATTTAATAATCTTATTATAATGAGTGCTTCTTTTCTCTGGAAAGCATTTTATTTAAATCGAATAATTTTATTACTGAATTAAAATTCGATAGAATCGATAATTTAATCCGACTATATAAAATTTGATTATATTAATTTTTCGAATAATTTTATTGTAGTTGTAAAAATATTTAGAAAAATCATTTCATGAATTTTAGCGTTTTTGCATTCATTTTATATTTATATCGATTTCCTCGTGAGTTAAGTTTAATTGCTGAACAAGTGTAGTTTTTTGTATACTTTACTAAAGTAGGAAATATTTTTATGTTTTACTACAGTCGAACATGAAATAATAGGAACTCGATTCTAACTAGCAACTTAAGAAAAATTCATCTACTAGAAAATGCAGATAGAAATATCTAGTTTATTAAAGAAAAAATTGTCAATATATATGTACATATATAGATACATAAATATATATGATATGGCTAATTAGATGAATTCGGTAATTATTAATAATAACCTGTTATTATTGATAAAAACCATGTCTTTAGGTAAATTTGATAAATGTTGCTTATCAATAAAATATACCGGTTAGTAATGATAATAACCACATCTTTTGGTAAATTTGATAAATGCTACATATTAATCAAATTTACCAGTTATTATTAATAACCGATGAAGTTCGGTTCATATGATTAATTAAGCTTAATAACAAATGTAATTAGTTAACAAAAATATGTAACTATCACAACCCTTTGAATCTAATAACAAAAATAATTGTTGTAACTTTTGAATTGTAACTCTTCAAGGTATCCATTCTCCTTCCCCATTCTCAGATTCCCCATCTATCTTCGATTTGCAATTTTTCTTTCTTTCTTTCTTTTTTTAAATAATTAACGGCGTTATCTAAACTGTTAAACAATAAAGTGTGATGCAAAAAATGTGAAACAAACTGCTGACTTCAAAAAATATATTTTCTCTACAGCTAAGTTTTAAATCAGTTAATAAGTCATCATCTTACAGTGTTTTATAGTGCAACTCATTGTGTTATTAAACTCTTTAAGATATCTCAGTAATATCATCATAAACACCAAGAAAGTAAATCTCATTTTAAAACTTTTTTTTTTCAAGTTTAATCAGATTAACTCTGATAGGTGTCTTTTAAGTAACACTATTAGATCTTCTTTCTCTCAAAACAGTTCAAGATATTACTAACTCCACCCTCTTGTAACAACTCTATGACAAACAAGTCTAAAAATGTATACTTCGTTTACGCTTTCGGAAAAGTTTTCTGTTAGATCATTTATACACCGAGTTTTCTAATTTGGCAGACTGTCTGCACTGTAGTAACTTTTGATTTAGATTTAGTTTATCATTTATAGCTGTATGTATGATATGTTGACTTATTGTAAAAGGCCTATTATATAAAATTAATTTCTGTACTACAATCGAAACGAAAAAAAGCGTGTACGAATAATAACAATAACTTGAATAAAATAACATTAACGTGAAAATAACTTGATAATTTAATTAGCAAATTTTAAGAACTATTTTTAAAATAAATAGAAAATTTAACTTAATTACTGAAAAACAGGAAAAAATAAAATAAAATAATTCGAGAAAGAATTTCGTTTTTTCTTTTCGAAAATAAAAGATTAAATTTATAATCGAAAAAAATATGTCTAAATATAAACGATCATAAACAGCTTTTCAAAAAACGTAAAAAAAGTACAGGTAGCAAGTTGCGTTAATACAAGTAATTGAAAAAGAAAAGAAAAAAAAACTTACAGTGATTTTTTATGGGAACTCATTTCATTATTAAACTCTTTATGATACCTCAGTAAAATCATCACAAATACCAAGGAAGTAAATCTCATTTAAAATATTTTTTTTCCAAGTTCAATCAGATTAACTCTGATAGGCGTCTTTTAAGCACCACTATCAGATCTCCTTTCTCTCAAAACTGTTCAAGATAAGGCATTACTAACTCCACCCTCTTGTAACAACTCTATGACAAACAAGTCTAAAAATGTAAACCTCGTTTAGGTTTTCGAAACAGTTTTCTTAAAGATCATTTGTAGATCGAGTTTTCTAGTTTGTCAGACTGTTTGCACTGCGGTAACTTCAGATTTAGGTTTAGTTTTGCCTTTTTAGCTGTATGTACCGTATGTTGACTTGCTGTAAAAAGTGTATTATGTACAATTAATTTTTGTAGTACAATCGAAACAAAAATAAACATATACGAATAAAAATGATAACTTCAACAAAATATGATAACTTGATAGCTAACTAGCAAATTCTAAAAATTATGTTTATAATAAATAGAAAATTTAAAATTATTAAAAATCAGGAAAAAATTGAAAAAATTGGCGAATTTCAATGAGAATTTTAATTTTTCTTTCCGAAAATAAAAGAGCAATTTTATATAGTATAGAAAAAGGTATATAAATATAAACTTTCATAAGTAGCTTTTCAAAATACGTAAAAAGTACAAGTAGCAACTTACTATACACAAGTAAGTGAAAAAAATCTGTTATTTGAAGAAATTTTCACCTTTTGATTGAAGGATTTCAGAAAATTCTGAGCTTATGCCGAGAATTTTTAGAGTTTTGAAGAAAAAAAAGACATACGTAAAATTTCGGTTTTTAAGCTATTGCATAGCTTTTATCACGGGCTTTGAGCGCGGCGACCGAATCCAAAAATTCCGTAACGCGAAAAATCCTAACACATCGGTAACGAAAAAACCTAACACTCGGCTAACGTCGTTTCTTTTCGGCAGACTTCGGCATGGTATCCTTCGGTAGACTTCGGCATGGTATCCTTCGGTAGACTTCGGCAGACAATGACGCGGTATTTTTCAGATATTTAGAGGATATCAAGTCTCAAACATATATATTTCTTATTTCAGATACTATAAATCTATAGTTTCAATAATAAAAATTTCTGATAGAATGTGTATAGAAAAGAATCGTCTTAAGATAAAATAAGGTAGGATAATGTAACTTTTGGTGATTGGAGACCCGTCTTATGGTGAGGATCGAAAAAATTAAAATACTTATAACTCGCGATCTAATTTTCGTAGCGCGGCAAAATTTTGTTTGGTAATTTATTATAAAACAGTGTTAATTTTTAGTGACAGAAGACCCCCACGTTGAGGGTCGAAAAAATTAAAATGCTTATAACTCGCGGTCTAATTTTCGTAGCGCGGCCAAATTTTGTTTGGTAATTTATAATGAGACAGTGTTAATTTTTGGTGACTGGAGACCCCCCCCCATAAAAAGGGTCGAAAAATTTAAAATGCTTATAACTCGCGATCTAATTTTCGAGCGCGGCCATATTTTGTTTGATGATTTATTATGAGACAATGTTAATTTTTGGTGACAGGAGACCCCCCCCCCCCCACGGTGAGGGTCGAAAAATTAAAAATTCTTATAACTCGCAATCTACTTTTCGTGTCACGGCCAAATTTAGTTTGGTAATTTTTTATGAGACAGTGTGAATTTTTGGTGACAGGAGACCCCCTACGGTGAGGGTCGAAAAATTTAAAATGCTTATAACTCGCGATCAATTTTCGTAGCGCGGCCAAATTTTGTTTGGTAATTTGTTATGAGACAGTGTTAATTTTTGGTGACAGGAGATCCCCCATGGGGAGGGTCGAAAAAATTAAAATGCTTATAACTCGCGATCTGATTTTCGTAGTGCGGCCAAATTTTGTTTGGTAATTTATTATGAGACAGTGTTACTTTTGGTGACAGGAGACCCCCACAGTGAGGGTCGAAAAACTTTAAATGCTCATAACTCGCGATCTAATTTTCGTAGCGCAGCCAAATTTTGTTTGGTAATTTATTACGAGACAGTGTTACTTTTGGAGACAGGAGATCCCCATGGTGAGGGTCGAAAAAAATTAAAATGCTTATAACTCGCGATCTAATTTTCGTAGCGCGGCCAAATTTTGTTTGGTAATTTTTTATGAGACAGTGTGAATTTTTGGTGACAAGAGACCCCCCCCCCCATGGTGAGGGTCGAAAAATTTAAAATGCTTATAACTCGCGATCTAATTTTCGTAGCACGGCCAAATTTTGTTTGGTAATTTATTATGAGACAGTGTTAATTTTTGGTGACAGGAGATCCCCCCCCCCATGGTGAGGGTCGAAAAAATTAAAATGCTTATAACTCGCAATCTAATTTTCGTATCGTGGCCAAATTTTGGTTGGTAATTTATTATGAGAGAGTGTTAATTTTTGGTGACAGGAGACCCCCCACGGTGAGGGTCGAAAAATTTAAAATGCTTATAATTCGCAATCTAATTTTCGTATCGTGGCCAAATTTTGTTTGGTAATTTATTATGAGAGAGTGTTAATTTTTGGTGACAGGAGACCCCCCCCCCCATGGTGAGGGTCGAAAAAATTAAAATGCTTATAACTCGCAATCTAATTTTCGTATCGTGGCCAAATTTTGTTTGGTAATTTATTATGAGAGAGTGTTAATTTTTGGTGACAGGAGATCCCCCATGGTGAGGGTCAAAAAAATTAAAATGCTTATAACTCGCGATCGAATTTTCGTAGCGCGGCCAAATTTTGTTTGGTAATTTTTTATGGGACAGTGTGAATTTTTGGAGACAGGAGACCCCACCCCCCATGGTGAGGGTCGAAAAATTTAAAATGCTTATAATTCGCGATCAATTTTCTTAGCGCGGCCAAATTTTGTTTGGTAATTTGTTATGAGACAGTGTTAATTTTTGGTGACAGGAGATTCCCCATGGGGAGGGCCGAAAAAATTAAAATGCTTATAACTCGCGATCTGATTTTCGTAGTGCGGCCAAATTTTGTTTGGTAATTTATTATGAGACAGTGTTACTTTTGGTGACAGGAGACCCCCCACAGTGAGGGTCGAAAAACTTTAAATGCTCATAACTCGCGATCTAATTATCGTAGCGCAGCCAAATTTTGTTTGGTAATTTATTACGAGACAGTGTTACTTTTGGAGACAGGAGATCCCCCATGGTGAGGGTCGAAAAAATTAAAATGCTTATAACTCGCGATCTAATTTTCGTAGCGCGGCCAAATTTTGTTTGGTAATTTTTTATGAGACAGTGTGAATTTTTGGAGACAGGAGACCCCCCCCCCCATGGTGAGGGTCGAAAAATTTAAAATGCTTATAACTCGCGATCAATTTTCGTAGCGCTGCCAAATTTTGTTTGGTAATTTATTATGAGACAGTGTTAATTTTTGGTGACAGGAGATCCCCCCCCCATGGTGAGGGTCGAAAAAATTAAAATGCTTATAACTCGCAATCTAATTTTCGTATCGTGGCCAAATTTTGGTTGGTAATTTATTATGAGAGAGTGTTAATTTTTGGTGACAGGAGACCCCCCACGGTGAGGGTCGAAAAATTTAAAATGCTTATAATTCGCAATCTAATTTTCGTATCGTGGCCAAATTTTGTTTGGTAATTTATTATGAGAGAGTGTTAATTTTTGGTGACAGGAGATCCCCCATGGTGAGGGTCGAAAAAATTAAAATGCTTATAACTCGCGATCTAATTTTCGTAGCACGGCCAAATTTTGTTTGGTAATTTATTATGAGACAGTGTTAATTTTTGGTGACAGGAGACCCCCCCCCCATGGTGAGGGTCGAAAAAATTAAAATGCTTATAACTCGCAATCTAATTTTCGTATCGTGGCCAAATTTTGTTTGGTAATTTATTATGAGAGAGTGTTAATTTTTGGTGACAGGAGATCCCCCATGGTGAGGGTCAAAAAAATTAAAATGCTTATAACTCGCGATCGAATTTTCGTAGCGCGGCCAAATTTTGTTTGGTAATTTTTTATGAGAAAGTGTGAATTTTTGGAGACAGGAGACCCCCCCCCATGGTGAGGGTCGAAAAATTTAAAATGCTTATAATTCGCGATCAATTTTCTTAGCGCGGCCAAATTTTGTTTGGTAATTTGTTATGAGACAGTGTTAATTTTTGGTGACAGGAGATTCCCCATGGGGAGGGCCGAAAAAATTAAAATGCTTATAACTCGCGATCTGATTTTCGTAGTGCGGCCAAATTTTGTTTGGTAATTTATTATGAGACAGTGTTACTTTTGGTGACAGGAGACCCCCCACAGTGAGGGTCGAAAAACTTTAAATGCTCATAACTCGCGATCTAATTATCGTAGCGCAGCCAAATTTTGTTTGGTAATTTATTACGAGACAGTGTTACTTTTGGAGACAGGAGATCCCCCATGGTGAGGGTCGAAAAAATTAAAATGCTTATAACTCGCGATCTAATTTTCGTAGCGCGGCCAAATTTTGTTTGGTAATTTTTTATGAGACAGTGTGAATTTTTGGTGACAGGAGACCCCCCCCCATGGTGAGGGTCGAAAAATTTAAAATGCTTATAACTCGCGATCAATTTTCGTAGCGCTGCCAAATTTTGTTTGGTAATTTATTATGAGACAGTGTTAATTTTTGGTGACAGGAGATCCCCCCCCCCATGGTGAGGGTCGAAAAAATTAAAATGCTTATAACTCGCAATCTAATTTTCGTATCGTGGCCAAATTTTGGTTGGTAATTTATTATGAGAGAGTGTTAATTTTTGGTGACAGGAGACCCCCCACGGTGAGGGTCGAAAAATTTAAAATGCTTATAATTCGCAATCTAATTTTCGTATCGTGGCCAAATTTTGTTTGGTAATTTATTATGAGAGAGTGTTAATTTTTGGTGACAGGAGATCCCCCATGGTGAGGGTCGAAAAAATTAAAATGCTTATAACTCGCGATCTAATTTTCGTAGCACGGCCAAATTTTGTTTGGTAATTTATTATGAGACAGTGTTAATTTTTGGTGACAGGAGACCCCCCCCCCATGGTGAGGGTCGAAAAAATTAAAATGCTTATAACTCGCAATCTAATTTTCGTATCGTGGCCAAATTTTGTTTGGTAATTTATTATGAGAGAGTGTTAATTTTTGGTGACAGGAGATCCCCCATGGTGAGGGTCAAAAAAATTAAAATGCTTATAACTCGCGATCGAATTTTCGTAGCGCGGCCAAATTTTGTTTGGTAATTTTTTATGAGAAAGTGTGAATTTTTGGAGACAGGAGACCCCCCCCCATGGTGAGGGTCGAAAAATTTAAAATGCTTATAATTCGCGATCAATTTTCTTAGCGCGGCCAAATTTTGTTTGGTAATTTGTTATGAGACAGTGTTAATTTTTGGTGACAGGAGATTCCCCATGGGGAGGGCCGAAAAAATTAAAATGCTTATAACTCGCGATCTGATTTTCGTAGTGCGGCCAAATTTTGTTTGGTAATTTATTATGAGACAGTGTTACTTTTGGTGACAGGAGACCCCCCACAGTGAGGGTCGAAAAACTTTAAATGCTCATAACTCGCGATCTAATTATCGTAGCGCAGCCAAATTTTGTTTGGTAATTTATTACGAGACAGTGTTACTTTTGGAGACAGGAGATCCCCCATGGTGAGGGTCGAAAAAATTAAAATGCTTATAACTCGCGATCTAATTTTCGTAGCGCGGCCAAATTTTGTTTGGTAATTTTTTATGAGACAGTGTGAATTTTTGGTGACAGGAGACCCCCCCCCCCCCCATGGTGAGGGTCGAAAAATTTAAAATGCTTATAACTCGCGATCAATTTTCGTAGCGCTGCCAAATTTTGTTTGGTAATTTATTATGAGACAGTGTTAATTTTTGGTGACAGGAGATCCCCCCCCCCCATGGTGAGGGTCGAAAAAATTAAAATGCTTATAACTCGCGATCTGATTTTCGTAGTGCGGCCAAATTTTGTTTGGTAATTTATTATGAGACAGTGTTACTTTTGGTGACAGGAGACCCCCACAGTGAGGGTCGAAAAACTTTAAATGCTCATAACTCGCGATCTAATTTTCGTAGCGCAGCCAAATTTTGTTTGGTAATTTATTACGAGACAGTGTTACTTTTGGAGACAGGAGATCCCCCATGGTGAGGGTCGAAAAAATTAAAATGCTTATAACTCGCGATCTAATTTTCGTAGCGCGGCCAAATTTTGTTTGGTAATTTTTTATGAGACAGTGTGAATTTTTGGTGACAGGAGACCCCCCCCCCCATGGTGAGGGTCGAAAAATTTAAAATGCTTATAACTCGCGATCAATTTTCGTAGCGCTGCCAAATTTTGTTTGGTAATTTATTATGAGACAGTGTTAATTTTTGGTGACAGGAGATCCCCCCCCCCATGGTGAGGGTCGAAAAAATTAAAATGCTTATAACTCGCGATCTGATTTTCGTAGTGCGGCCAAATTTTGTTTGGTAATTTATTATGAGACAGTGTTACTTTTGGTGACAGGAGACCCCCACAGTGAGGGTCGAAAAACTTTAAATGCTCATAACTCGCGATCTAATTTTCGTAGCGCAGCCAAATTTTGTTTGGTAATTTATTACGAGACAGTGTTACTTTTGGAGACAGGAGATCCCCCATGGTGAGGGTCGAAAAAATTAAAATGCTTATAACTCGCGATCTAATTTTCGTAGCGCGGCCAAATTTTGTTTGGTAATTTTTTATGAGACAGTGTGAATTTTTGGTGACAGGAGACCTCCCCCCCCCATGGTGAGGGTCGAAAAATTTAAAATGCTTATAACTCGCGATCAATTTTCGTAGCGCTGCCAAATTTTGTTTGGTAATTTATTATGAGACAGTGTTAATTTTTGGTGACAGGAGATCCCCCCCCCCATGGTGAGGGTCGAAAAAATTAAAATGCTTATAACTCGCAATCTAATTTTCGTATCGTGGCCAAATTTTGGTTGGTAATTTATTATGAGAGAGTGTTAATTTTTGGTGACAGGAGACCCCCCACGGTGAGGGTCGAAAAATTTAAAATGCTTATAATTCGCAATCTAATTTTCGTATCGTGGCCAAATTTTGTTTGGTAATTTATTATGAGAGAGTGTTAATTTTTGGTGACAGGAGATCCCCCATGGTGAGGGTCGAAAAAATTAAAATGCTTATAACTCGCGATCTAATTTTCGTAGCACGGCCAAATTTTGTTTGGTAATTTATTATGAGACAGTGTTAATTTTTGGTGACAGGAGACCCCCCCCCATGGTGAGGGTCGAAAAAATTAAAATGCTTATAACTCGCAATCTAATTTTCGTATCGTTGCCAAATTTTGTTTGGTAATTTATTATGAGAGAGTGTTAATTTTTGGTGACAGGAGATCCCCCATGGTGAGGGTCAAAAAAATTAAAATGCTTATAACTCGCGATCGAATTTTCGTAGCGCGGCCAAATTTTGTTTGGTAATTTTTTATGAGAAAGTGTGAATTTTTGGAGACAGGAGACCCCCCCCATGGTGAGGGTCGAAAAATTTAAAATGCTTATAATTCGCGATCAATTTTCTTAGCGCGGCCAAATTTTGTTTGGTAATTTGTTATGAGACAGTGTTAATTTTTGGTGACAGGAGATTCCCCATGGGGAGGGCCGAAAAAATTAAAATGCTTATAACTCGCGATCTGATTTTCGTAGTGCGGCCAAATTTTGTTTGGTAATTTATTATGAGACAGTGTTACTTTTGGTGACAGGAGACCCCCCACAGTGAGGGTCGAAAAACTTTAAATGCTCATAACTCGCGATCTAATTATCGTAGCGCAGCCAAATTTTGTTTGGTAATTTATTACGAGACAGTGTTACTTTTGGAGACAGGAGATCCCCCATGGTGAGGGTCGAAAAAATTAAAATGCTTATAACTCGCGATCTAATTTTCGTAGCGCGGCCAAATTTTGTTTGGTAATTTTTTATGAGACAGTGTGAATTTTTGGTGACAGGAGACCCCCCCCCCATGGTGAGGGTCGAAAAATTTAAAATGCTTATAACTCGCGATCAATTTTCGTAGCGCTGCCAAATTTTGTTTGGTAATTTATTATGAGACAGTGTTAATTTTTGGTGACAGGAGATCCCCCCCCCCATGGTGAGGGTCGAAAAAATTAAAATGCTTATAACTCGCAATCTAATTTTCGTATCGTGGCCAAATTTTGGTTGGTAATTTATTATGAGAGAGTGTTAATTTTTGGTGACAGGAGACCCCCCACGGTGAGGGTCGAAAAATTTAAAATGCTTATAATTCGCAATCTAATTTTCGTATCGTGGCCAAATTTTGTTTGGTAATTTATTATGAGAGAGTGTTAATTTTTGGTGACAGGAGATTCCCCATGGGGAGGGCCGAAAAAATTAAAATGCTTATAACTCGCGATCTGATTTTCGTAGTGCGGCCAAATTTTGTTTGGTAATTTATTATGAGACAGTGTTACTTTTGGTGACAGGAGACCCCCCACAGTGAGGGTCGAAAAACTTTAAATGCTCATAACTCGCGATCTAATTATCGTAGCGCAGCCAAATTTTGTTTGGTAATTTATTACGAGACAGTGTTACTTTTGGAGACAGGAGATCCCCCATGGTGAGGGTCGAAAAAATTAAAATGCTTATAACTCGCGATCTAATTTTCGTAGCGCGGCCAAATTTTGTTTGGTAATTTTTTATGAGACAGTGTGAATTTTTGGTGACAGGAGATCCCCCATGGTGAGGGTCGAAAAAATTAAAATGCTTATAACTCGCGGTCTAATTTTCGTAGCGCGGCCAAATTTTGTTTGGTAATTTATAATGAGACAGTGTTAATTTTTGGTGACTGGAGACCCCCCCCCCCCCTTAAAAAGGGTCGAAAAATTTAAAATGCTTATAACTCGCGATCTAATTTTCGAGCGCGGCCATATTTTGTTTGATGATTTATTATGAGACAATGTTAATTTTTGGTGACAGGAGACCCCCCCCCACGGTGAGGGTCGAAAAATTAAAAATTCTTATAACTCGCAATCTACTTTTCGTGTCACGGCCAAATTTAGTTTGGTAATTTATTATGAGACAGTGTTAATTTTTGGTGACAGGAGACCCCCCACGGTGAGGGTCGAAAAATTTAAAATGCTTATAACTCGCGATCAATTTTCGTAGCGCGGCCAAATTTTGTTTGGTAATTTGTTATGAGACAGTGTTAATTTTTGGTGACAGGAGATCCCCCATGGGGAGGGTCGAAAAAATTAAAATGCTTATAACTCGCGATCTGATTTTCGTAGTGCGGCCAAATTTTGTTTGGTAATTTATTATGAGACAGTGTTACTTTTGGTGACAGGAGACCTCCACAGTGAGGGTCGAAAAACTTTAAATGCTCATAACTCGCGATCTAATTTTCGTAGCGCAGCCAAATTTTGTTTGGTAATTTATTACGAGACAGTGTTACTTTTGGAGACAGGAGATCCCCATGGTGAGGGTCGAAAAAAATTAAAATGCTTATAACTCGCGATCTAATTTTCGTAGCGCGGCCAAATTTTGTTTGGTAATTTTTTATGAGACAGTGTGAATTTTTGGTGACAAGAGACCCCCCCCCCCATGGTGAGGGTCGAAAAATTTAAAATGCTTATAACTCGCGATCTAATTTTCGTAGCACGGCCAAATTTTGTTTGGTAATTTATTATGAGACAGTGTTAATTTTTGGTGACAGGAGATCCCCCCCCCATGGTGAGGGTCGAAAAAATTAAAATGCTTATAACTCGCAATCTAATTTTCGTATCGTGGCCAAATTTTGGTTGGTAATTTATTATGAGAGAGTGTTAATTTTTGGTGACAGGAGACCCCCCACGGTGAGGGTCGAAAAATTTAAAATGCTTATAATTCGCCATCTAATTTTCGTATCGTGGCCAAATTTTGTTTGGTAATTTATTATGAGAGAGTGTTAATTTTTGGTGACAGGAGATCCCCCATGGTGAGGGTCGAAAAAATTAAAATGCTTATAACTCGCGATCTAATTTTCGTAGCACGGCCAAATTTTGTTTGGTAATTTATTATGAGACAGTGTTAATTTTTGGTGACAGGAGACCCCCCCCCCATGGTGAGGGTCGAAAAAATTAAAATGCTTATAACTCGCAATCTAATTTTCGTATCGTGGCGAAATTTTGTTTGGTAATTTATTATGAGAGAGTGTTAATTTTTGGTGACAGGAGATCCCCCATGGTGAGGGTCAAAAAAATTAAAATGCTTATAACTCGCGATCGAATTTTCGTAGCGCGGCCAGATTTTGTTTGGTAATTTTTTATGAGACAGTGTGAATTTTTGGAGACAGGAGACCCCCCCCCCATGGTGAGGGTCGAAAAATTTAAAATGCTTATAATTCGCGATCAATTTTCTTAGCGCGGCCAAATTTTGTTTGGTAATTTGTTATGAGACAGTGTTAATTTTTGGTGACAGGAGATTCCCCATGGGGAGGGCCGAAAAAATTAAAATGCTTATAACTCGCGATCTGATTTTCGTAGTGCGGCCAAATTTTGTTTGGTAATTTATTATGAGACAGTGTTACTTTTGGTGACAGGAGACCCCCCACAGTGAGGGTCGAAAAACTTTAAATGCTCATAACTCGCGATCTAATTATCGTAGCGCAGCCAAATTTTGTTTGGTAATTTATTACGAGACAGTGTTACTTTTGGAGACAGGAGATCCCCCATGGTGAGGGTCGAAAAAATTAAAATGCTTATAACTCGCGATCTAATTTTCGTAGCGCGGCCAAATTTTGTTTGGTAATTTTTTATGAGACAGTGTGAATTTTTGGTGACAGGAGACCCCCCCCCCCATGGTGAGGGTCGAAAAATTTAAAATGCTTATAACTCGCGATCAATTTTCGTAGCGCTGCCAAATTTTGTTTGGTAATTTATTATGAGACAGTGTTAATTTTTGGTGACAGGAGATCCCCCCCCCCATGGTGAGGGTCGAAAAAATTAAAATGCTTATAACTCGCAATCTAATTTTCGTATCGTGGCCAAATTTTGGTTGGTAATTTATTATGAGAGAGTGTTAATTTTTGGTGACAGGAGACCCCCCACGGTGAGGGTCGAAAAATTTAAAATGCTTATAATTCGCAATCTAATTTTCGTATCGTGGCCAAATTTTGTTTGGTAATTTATTATGAGAGAGTGTGAATTTTTGGTGACAGGAGATCCCCCATGGTGAGGGTCGAAAAAATTAAAATGCTTATAACTCGCGATCTAATTTTCGTAGCACGGCCAAATTTTGTTTGGTAATTTATTATGAGACAGTGTTAATTTTTGGTGACAGGAGACCCCCCCCCCCATGGTGAGGGTCGAAAAAATTAAAATGCTTATAACTCGCAATCTAATTTTCGTATCGTGGCCAAATTTTGTTTGGTAATTTATTATGAGAGAGTGTTAATTTTTGGTGACAGGAGATCCCCCATGGTGAGGGTCAAAAAAATTAAAATGCTTATAACTCGCGATCGAATTTTCGTAGCGCGGCCAAATTTTGTTTGGTAATTTTTTATGAGAAAGTGTGAATTTTTGGAGACAGGAGACCCCCCCCCCATGGTGAGGGTCGAAAAATTTAAAATGCTTATAATTCGCGATCAATTTTCTTAGCGCGGCCAAATTTTGTTTGGTAATTTGTTATGAGACAGTGTTAATTTTTGGTGACAGGAGATTCCCCATGGGGAGGGCCGAAAAAATTAAAATGCTTATAACTCGCGATCTGATTTTCGTAGTGCGGCCAAATTTTGTTTGGTAATTTATTATGAGACAGTGTTACTTTTGGTGACAGGAGACCCCCCACAGTGAGGGTCGAAAAACTTTAAATGCTCATAACTCGCGATCTAATTATCGTAGCGCAGCCAAATTTTGTTTGGTAATTTATTACGAGACAGTGTTACTTTTGGAGACAGGAGATCCCCCATGGTGAGGGTCGAAAAAATTAAAATGCTTATAACTCGCGATCTAATTTTCGTAGCGCGGCCAAATTTTGTTTGGTAATTTTTTATGAGACAGTGTGAATTTTTGGTGACAGGAGACCCCCCCCCATGGTGAGGGTCGAAAAATTTAAAATGCTTATAACTCGCGATCAATTTTCGTAGCGCTGCCAAATTTTGTTTGGTAATTTATTATGAGACAGTGTTAATTTTTGGTGACAGGAGATCCCCCCCCCCATGGTGAGGGTCGAAAAAATTAAAATGCTTATAACTCGCAATCTAATTTTCGTATCGTGGCCAAATTTTGGTTGGTAATTTATTATGAGAGAGTGTTAATTTTTGGTGACAGGAGACCCCCCACGGTGAGGGTCGAAAAATTTAAAATGCTTATAATTCGCAATCTAATTTTCGTATCGTGGCCAAATTTTGTTTGTTAATTTATTATGAGAGAGTGTTAATTTTTGGTGACAGGAGATCCCCCATGGTGAGGGTCGAAAAAATTAAAATGCTTATAACTCGCGATCTAATTTTCGTAGCACGGCCAAATTTTGTTTGGTAATTTATTATGAGACAGTGTTAATTTTTGGTGACAGGAGACCCCCCCCCATGGTGAGGGTCGAAAAAATTAAAATGCTTATAACTCGCAATCTAATTTTCGTATCGTGGCCAAATTTTGTTTGGTAATTTATTATGAGAGAGTGTTAATTTTTGGTGACAGGAGATCCCCCATGGTGAGGGTCAAAAAAATTAAAATGCTTATAACTCGCGATCGAATTTTCGTAGCGCGGCCAAATTTTGTTTGGTAATTTTTTATGAGACAGTGTGAATTTTTGGAGACAGGAGACCCCCCCCCCCCATGGTGAGGGTCGAAAAATTTAAAATGCTTATAATTCGCGATCAATTTTCTTAGCGCGGCCAAATTTTGTTTGGTAATTTGTTATGAGACAGTGTTAATTTTTGGTGACAGGAGATTCCCCATGGGGAGGGCCGAAAAAATTAAAATGCTTATAACTCGCGATCTGATTTTCGTAGTGCGGCCAAATTTTGTTTGGTAATTTATTATGAGACAGTGTTACTTTTGGTGACAGGAGACCCCCCACAGTGAGGGTCGAAAAACTTTAAATGCTCATAACTCGCGATCTAATTATCGTAGCGCAGCCAAATTTTGTTTGGTAATTTATTACGAGACAGTGTTACTTTTGGAGACAGGAGATCCCCCATGGTGAGGGTCGAAAAAATTAAAATGCTTATAACTCGCGATCTAATTTTCGTAGCGCGGCCAAATTTTGTTTGGTAATTTTTTATGAGACAGTGTGAATTTTTGGTGACAGGAGACCCCCCCCCCCATGGTGAGGGTCGAAAAATTTAAAATGCTTATAACTCGCGATCTAATTTTCGTAGCACGGCCAAATTTTGTTTGGTAATTTATTATGAGACAGTGTTAATTTTTGGTGACAGGAGACCCCCCCCCCATGGTGAGGGTCGAAAAAATTAAAATGCTTATAACTCGCAATCTAATTTTCTTATCGTGGCCAAATTTTGGTTGGTAATTTATTATGAGAGAGTGTTAATTTTTGGTGACAGGAGACCCCCCACGGTGACGGTCGAAAATTTTAAAATGTTTATAAATCTAAATTTATAGAGCAACTTTTGTAAAAGTCTCAAAATCATAGTTTGAAAATTCTGAAAGTAATCTTCTATAGAAAAAGGACAAAATTCGTTGTTGCCAAAATGAAGCAAAAAAAATGAGGGATTTTATCCAAATGTAGTAGTACATCCCGTATTGTGTATTTCTATATTGACACTAATCAATGAATATATGGATACAACCCCTCTTGTTTTTGCTTCATTTTGAGAATAACGGATTTTCAACTTATTCAATTGACGATTATTTTCAGAATTTTCAAGTTATGATTTTGTGACTTTCACAAAAGTTGCTCTATACATTTAGCTAACATAATATGCAAATGAAATTTTGATATCGTTGACGCATGCGCAGTAAAAAATTATTTAGTAAACCAACTCATTTTGTATACAATTTTCATTATTTTTTAATTCTGATTACAGGGTACTGTGTCCAATGTTGATTGTCATATTTTCTGAAAAAAATATTATTTTATATTAAGAACTCTGGAAATTATAAGGAAAAAACTTAGAAAAATTTGGGACCATTTTTATAAAAACCTTAATTACCCTGCGAGTATGCATGCTATTTGCATAAAAAGGAACAAGGCGTAATATAATAAAGCATTCATTCATAATCTGGAGTTTGAGCGCTTTTGCTACATTAGTTTGGATAGGGTTATTCAAAAGATATTCATTCTTTTTTAATTTGTTGACGGTGCCCTATGGAGTTTCGGGAAAACATCTTCACGGAGATGTATGACTTATACTATTATACTTATACACTAAGAGTTTCGAGATGATTCCTCATGTATTTTTCTAGATATTTAACAAAATGTCTAAAATCGCAAGTGTCCAATAATCAATGGCCATATAGTGTATATGGTATGCATTCTGGTATCTGTGTCAGATGGAACATTCTGATCATAAATATCTTAGCAAACATCTCAAACACGCTGATTATAAATATATCTTATGCAACTCATTAAAAAACATTTTTTCATGTCGAAACACATTAACTCTGGTGGAGTCTATGACGAACCACTATCAAGTCTCGTTCTTCCTTAACGTTTAAATATAAGGCATTAGTGGCTCCACCCTCTTGTAACTACTTTATATAAAAAAGTGTATAAAGGTAAAAACTTCATTGAGGATTTTTAAACAAGGTTTCACCAAGATCGTTTGTTTAACGAGACTTTTAATTTGGCAAATTGTCTGCTCTGTGGTATCAATATTATAGGTGGGAAACCCAAGAGGCCGAAAATTATCGCGCTTTTTTCTTATTCTCCGCAATGTGCCATGATTCCAATACGTAAAAGTGTGAAATTTAATTGTTAGATAATATTTATGACAAAAAGGTCACCCTTTACGATCGAATAAATATTTAATGCTTCAAATTTTGCATTTTTTTATTATTTTTTTTTGTTTTATATTATTTTATTTTGCTTTATATTTTATTTATACATTTATTTATTTTTTGAGAGAGAGAGAGAAGTAACGGCGCAATATTATATCATTATTTTTTTAAACTTCAAATCAGTTGATAAATCAATTTTTAGTGTTTTTTGCAATCAAGATATACATGCCATTTATATGGTATGCACTTCTGGTATATATGTAAGATGGTTATAAAACTACTTTAAATATCTCAGCAAATGTCTAAAACACTCTGATAATAAAGAAGTCTTATGCAAATCATTAAAAAACACATCTTCATGTCGATATACATTAACCCTGGTGGAGTTTATGAAGAAGCACTATCAGGTCTCCTTCTTCCAAAATATTTAAAGATAAGGCATTAGTGACTCCACCCTCTTGTAACTACTTTACGAAAAAAAATTGTATAAAGGTGAAAACTTCATCGAGGTTTTTGAAACAAGATTTCTCCAAGATCGTTTGTTTAATGAGATTTTCAACTTGGCAAACTGTCTGTTCTATGGTATCAAGATTAAGGTGGGAAATCCACGAGGCCGAAAATTATCGCGTTTTTTTTCTTATTCGCTGCGATGTGCCAAGATTCTAATAGGCAAAACTGTGAAATTTAACTATATTAGATAAGATTTATGACAAAAAGTCACTCTTTACGGATGAATAAATGTTTAATGTTTCAGTCTTGCAGTAATAATGAACCAGTTTTTATGACATAAATTAAAAATGTATGAAGAAAGCATGAACATTAATTAACGGCCCAAGCCTTATACTAAAATAAGTTATACGAGAAATTTGGCCTACTTTTTTGAATTGGAGAAGGAGGATTAAAGTTTTGATTTATCATTTTTTTGCGCGGAAATAAAAGCTGCGAAGAATATTTTGTATATATTAACATTGATTTTCCGGAGAGAGGACAACAACGAGTTTAATTTATTATTAAATTTTATGGCGTAAAGAAATTTGCGATTATTATTATTATTATTATTATTATTATTTATTTATTCATTTATTTTTTGAGAAAGAGAGAGAGTAACAAGGTAATAGAATATCATTATAATTATTTTTTAAATTTCATATCAGTCACTAAATCAATTTTTAGTAAGTTTATGTTGTCATTGTATATATGTAATGTATATGGTATGCACTTCTGATATATGTTTGAAATTATTCTTAAACTGCTTGAAATATGTTAGCAAATATCTCAAACACTCTGATCAAAAATAAGTAATTTGCAAATCATTAAAAAAACACTTTTTCATGTCGAAGCACATTAACTCCGGTGGAGTCTATGAAGAAGCACTATCAAGTCTCCTTCTTCCAAAACATTTAAAGATAAGACATTACTGACTCCACCCTCTTGTAACTACTTTATGTAAAAAAAAAAAAAAAAACAGTATAAAGGTGAAAACTTCATCCAGGTTTTTGAAACAAGGTTTCTCTAAGATCGTTTGCTTAACGAGCCTTTCAACTTGGCAAACTGTCTGCTCTGTGGTATCAAAATTATAGTGGGAAACCCACGAGGCCAAAAATTATCGCACCTTCTTTCTTATTCGCCGCGATGTGCCAAGATTCTAATAGGCAGAAGTGTGAAATTTAACTATTAGATAAGATTTATGACAAAAAGTCACTCTTTATGGATAAATAAATGTTTAATGTTTCAATCTTGCTGAATAATGAGGCGGTTTTTGTTACAGAAATTAAAAATGTATGAAGAAAGCGTAAGCATTAATGAACGGCTCAAGCTTTATGCTAAAATAAGTTATGCGAGAAATTTGGTCTACTTTTTTTGAATTGGAGAAGGAGGAATAAAGTTTTGATTTATTATTTTTGTGCCCGGAAATAAAAGCTGCAAAGAATATTTTATGTACATTTACATTGATTTTCCTGAAACAGAAAAACAATGAGTTTAATTTATTTTTTTAATTTTGCTTCTTAAATATTTTGCATAAAATAAAATCCGATTAATATAAAGATATGAATAATTTAATATCTATATTTAATATTTTTTTCTCTATATCTGAACAAAGATTTTTTTCATGATTTAAAAGGAATATTACTTTAACTAAATTTTGGCACAAGGTGCTTAAATTTCCTTGAATCGTAAGAACCCTGAATATTTTTTTTAACTTTTCGCTTAATCTTTCTTTATTATTAATATTTTCTAACATTAAAGGCAAAATATTTATAAAATTATAGCATTATTTGTAAAATTACGTGAATTCTTTTTTATTATTATTATCATTAATGGGAATGGAAATAATTGACACAGACACATTTCGGATTTCGGTCATTGTGAATTAATATTTTATAGTCATATTTAAGTTGCAGTTGCTATTAGGGTAACAATGAATATGTTTCCTGGATTTCAGACAAATCATTATTCAAAATTTAGCTAGTTGTTACCTTAATTATTTGTAGAATTATCTGTAAACGTTTCATTTTTTATAAAATTGTATGTCTCACTCGCTTGTGTTTCAAAACTAAAGAGAAGTAAAATTTTAGTATCATTGAGAAAATTATTGCTTTTGAACAAATCTTTTGTTCCTAAGTATTGCTCATGTTTTATTCTGAAATATTAACACACACACACACAAAATATTTAAACATTTCTCTTCAGGAATATTGGACTTTTTTTTCAACAAGTGATGGCATAAAAGCCTTGACAAATAATCTAAATATTAATCTATCAGATAAAGTAATAAAAACTTTAAACCCGATTTTTAGTTTTTTTCAGTAAACACACTTCTTTATTCCATCATATAAAATGTCTTCATATTTTAAGTTTATACTTTGTTATGTTTCATTACTCCCTCTATAAAATGTTGTTCTTTTATTCACTGAGAAAAAATAATACAAAATTGATTACATTTCCAGCCAAAACTCCTGTCGCTATGGCAATTTAGTGAATTTTTGAATAATATTTTTTCCCACAAAATATTCAAAAATCAAAAGAAACAATAATAAAGAGGAAAAACATCTTTTCTTGAAATAGCCTGGCCATTATCATGGTTTACATCCGGGATAGGATGAATAATGATGGAAGATCTAAATCAACATTCATTTGAGAAAAGATGCAGAAGAGCAGTGGGATGCTATCCACATTGCCTCAGCTATATTCCTTTAGCGACCAAGCTTCAGCAAAAAAACACTTGCATCGTGACAGCACATTGATGTAAGAGTCTGAAGATGTTTTTTTTATCCTTTTTATATCGTAATGCAAGGAAGAAAGAAAATAATCACCATTGTTTTATAGGGTTCCTCCTCGTGAATCATTTTTTTCTCATAGGACGTATAAATCTTCCGATCGATAGTTTTAATGTAGAATTTCCTGATACTGAACGATTTTTTAGTTTAGTGAAATACTAAAGTTGTTTTCCTAAAACTATTGCTGTTCAGAGAGTTTTAGATATATTTCAATATATATTACAAAGGCTTTCAAGAACTGTCTTAGCTTCACTGTTTGTATTCCCCGGAGTATAATAAGTGTTTTATTTGAAAAGTTATAATAAATTTACCTTGGTTACATCTCTCTAAAATAAACTTCTTTAGGTACAATTACTGTATTTAATAGAATTAAAAAATGTCTATAGGATGCGATAAGATGTAATTTTGATTCACTGAGAAATTAAAGGTGCAGTTAGGGGACTTGAGTGAGTAGTCATATACAGATCACTGGGAAGTCTTTACTCCTAATTTTATGACGAGTTGAAAATAAGTAAAAACCATTCACAGTGAATTCAGAATAATGTCAAAATATAATGATCATTTAAGATTTATTTAGAGGAATTTATTTACTTACATTTTCATTTCTATAGTTACTTTGATACATTTTACAATTTTTGACGATTGATTGATTGATTTGTGGCATTGATTGATTCATTGATTCATTGATTGGTGATTGATTGATTGAGTGATTGGTGATTGATTGATTGATATGTGGCATAACAAAATCATATGTTCTTTGTATAAAAGGTACTATGAAAATCCACGTTTTGGCACAACATGATACCTGTTTTTAGCATGCTCGCTAGAATTATGAAAACTTCAAAACCACTCTGTTCAAATCAGATTTGTTTTCAAACAAAACTTACGGAAAGATTTCAAAAAACCCTTTTTTTGCAAAAATTAACTCTTTCAAATACACTTTTATCTACTTACATCTATGAAATCGCTATCCCTAACTGCACGCATTGTTTTGTGATACATTTTATAACATCCCTAATATACTGTTCTTATATGATATAATTCAGCTATTTCACTTCATTGATTTTATAATATATTGCATAAAGTGTTGCAATATGAATTTTACTAATAATTTACAATTTCATATTTTAATCTTAAATATCCTAAATAGATATATTAATAAAATTAATGGTGGATGTATAACGCTTTAAGCATTTTTATTACAGGACTCATGTCTTTTAAATTCTTTAAAAACATTGAAATTAAAAATACAATGTAAATGCCAAATGCAAAAGCATATGATATTAACTTCACAAGAAAATATTTAGCCAGCTTCGAATAAGAAAAAAAAATGCAAATGAGATATAAAAATTTCTAAAAAATACTAAAATATGAACTCTGATTCCTTGTCTGGTTTTTACAGATTTGGTATTGGATAGGAAGAGCAGCAACCGAAATCTCAAAGTTTAACTGAATCAATTTCATCAAAATCAATAATATGTTATCCAAATTTTAAGCAAAATTCAATGCAACAATAATGCAATATTTCATGAGTACAATGTAAAAAAACTGATTTTTGTGTATTTTGTTTTAATCTAAGAAATGTGTTTAGAACTAGGCTTTCTGAAGATATAAATACAACATAAAATGCAACAATCGAAAACATAAACTTCAGGTATAATATAAAGGATTTCAGAAACTGTTTCAGCTTCAAAATGTTTGTATTCGACAGAGTATAATAAATATTTTGTTTGAAATATTATAGCAAAGTTGCCTTGGTTGCATCTCTAAGAAATTCTTTAAATACAGTTATAGTATTTAATAGAATTTTTAGAGTGATACACATGATGACATGATGACAGGTACATGATGTGATTAGATGTAATTTTGATTCATTGAAAAATTAAATGTGTAATTAGGTGACTTGAAAAAAAAGTCTTAAGAAGGTCAATGAAAACTGATGTAACTTATTTTATGACTAGTTAAATTTCCTTTAATCATAAACATATATTTTAAACTTAACGAAAAATGTGACGAGAAAAAAAAATATGAAAAAAAATTAAAAAAAATACATACAAATTACAAAGAGACGACAAAATTTTGTAAAAAACGTGTTTTATCATATTCCCTATACGCATTAAAAAAAATTTAAGCGAAAAATAATTATAGTTAAATTTTTAAAATAAGTCCGATAAAAATTCATCCGTGAAAACTATAGTGATTTTGATAGATTAAACATTAAAGTGGAGCTTTGATGAACCAATAAAAATATCGATCAATTTTTCCTCTCCTTAATATTGAGAGAATAAAGTGAAAAAAATACATGAAGAATGATGAATTATCACAACATAAGCACATCTTTGTTTTCAACTTTTCCTCAAAAAAGGGCACACAATCTTAACAATGTACGGTTATGGTTATAGCAATTCACTATTCCTCGTATCCTTTTTTTCTGTGAAACTGATCGAATTCCATCCTCCATTCCCCGATGTTCAATCATCATTCATTTTCCATTTCGATGAAAAGATCTGTAATAGCTCAGCTTTTGTTGAACGGGAAAAACCTCTTTGAGTGATATCATAGTCTTCTCAACTCCAGCTTGTCTAGAAGTTACTGGGTGAGAATCTTTGTTTGTAAGAGGTATAATTGATGTCGAGTCATCAACTAATATTCAGTCAGTCTTATCCCAGATCAATGTAAACTTATGTTCGTTACTTTATAACGAGTTGAATTTCCTTTCATCAAAAACATTTAATTCAAATTAAGCAAAAAATGCGAAGCAAAAATTATTTTAAAAAAATCATGAAAATAAATTTAATAAAAGAAGCGGACACATTACAAAAATATGACAAAATTTTGGAAAAACACGCTATTTTGGAAAACTATATTTTTCACATGCATTAGGTAAATTTTATTAAAAAAAAAAAAAAAAAAAAAAAAAAAAAAAAAAAAAAGGTGTAGTTTAATTTTTGAACTAAGTGCGATTAAAAAATTCATCCATATGTTTACATATATTTAACATTAAAATGGTGTTTAGATGAACCAATAAAAATATTGATCAATTTTTTCTCTCTTTAATATTGAGGGAATAAAGTGAAAAAATACATGAAGAATGATGACTTATCACAACATAAGCTGTTTTGTATTAAGCAACTCTTCTTAAAAAGGGGCGCACAATCTTAGCAATGTATGTTTATAGCAATTCATTATTCTTCTTTATCTTTTTCTGTGAAACTGATGGAATGTCATCCACCATCCCGATGTTCAATCATCATTCATTTTTTTTTTTCGATATAAAGATCTGTAATAGCTCAGCTTTTGTTAAACGGGATAAACCTCTTTTAGTGATATCATAGTCTTCTAAATCCCAGCTAGTCTAGAAGTTACTGAGTGACAAGCTTTGTTTAAAAGACTGAACTAATGTTCAGTCAGTCTTATCCAACTCTTTGTAAACTTATGCTACTTATTTTATAATGAGTTCAATTTCCCTTTATCAAAAATTTTTAATTCAAATTTAACGAAAAATGTAATGCAAAAATAATTAAAAACTTTAGGAAAATAAATTCAATAAAAGAAGCGGTCAGATTCGTTTGAAACTGACTGAAGTTGCATGACTGAACATCAAATGTACGTTATGCAAACAAAGCTTGTCACTCAGCAATTTTTAAACAAATCAGAATGACGAAAAATTTTAGAAAAATGTCTTTTGTGATACTTTTCTTTCATATTAAGTAAATTTTATTGAAAAATTATTGTAGTTCAACTTTTAAATTAAATGCAATAAAAATTCATCCACATGTTTTTATTTATTTAACATTAAAATGGCACATGAACCAATAAAATCATTGATAAATTTTTTCTCCCATTAATATTGAGGGAATAAAGTGAAAAAATACATGAGCTGCTTGTCAAAGATAAGCAGTTTTGTATTAAGCAACTTTTCCCCCAAAAAGGGCACAGAATCTTAGCAAAGATTGTCATAGCAATTTACTATTCTTCTTATCTTTTCCTATGAAACTGATGGAATACCATCCACCATTCCCATGTTCAATCATCATTCATATTTCTTTTTTATGAAAAGATCTGTAATAGCTCACCTTTTGTTAAACGGGAAAAACCTCTTTTAGTGTTATCATAGTCTTCTAAATCTCAGCTAGTCTAGATGTTACTGAGTGACAAGCTTTGTTTGTCAGAGGTACAACTGATGTTCAGTCAAATAAAAGCAAATAGAAAAATGCTAAAAGTTATTATTTGGCATGTATGCATTGTTTTCAATTTTTTATATTACGGAAAAAAATTGAAAGTTGTATAATAAGGAACTTTTATGAAAGTAAGAAAAAACATGCAGTATGAAAATATTCTGATTTTGTTATTTTCGAATGAAAAGCTAGGTTGGTTCATGAGAAAATTTATGCTTGGATTTTTATATCAAACACTATTTATCAGCTGTTTATAATTTTATTAATGTTGTAGTTTTTTTAAATAAACTGTGCATAGAATAAATGTTAAACACATATATATAAAACAGAAATCAGACAATGCTATTTTGCATTTCTCAGTAGAATGAAATGTAAATTTTTTCTAATTTCCATTTATGCGTTTGCTGATATCTCATTATTATTTTTTAATTCATTTTATAACCAACCCCTTGGAGACGAGCGACACGTACAGGTGCTGCAAAAGGCTTAAGTATCTTTGTTTATCACCACCAGTAAAATTTCACTGTAAATTTTGCCTTATTTAATCAGATAATTATTTAATTTTTTTTTCAATTTTATACGGCGCAAATTTCTGTTTTTGAAAACCGGTTACAAAATATTAATAAAAATTTCCTAAAAGATCCCCGTCGCAAAAGGGTTAAGAAATAAAAGTATACAATTCGTTATTTCTAATATTATATACTTTGAAGTTATTTTGCAACTGTTTCGTAAGTAAAAGCTTAAGTATGTGGTATCAAACAGTTTTAAACGATGAATCAACCAAAGTCTTCTTGCTCGTTCGGCGTACGGGCGTCATAGAAGCGGTTAAGATAAAACTAGCTGATAAAATAAACACAGAAAATTAATAAAACAAAATAAGACTTGCTTTCTTATTTTTATTCATTCATTTGAATTTATTAAATAAAACTTTTGGTTCCAAATGTACACATTTGGACTTTTTAAACAGGTGAATGATTAGCAACTATCTCCATCTCCATTTTTCTGATAATCATGATCTAAAGTAATTAAATCTTCTCTATTTGATAAACTAAAAAATATCTGAAGAAAATAACATGCTACTTCTTCAAATATTTATCGGTGATAGTGTTTCTTATTGTAACGGCGTTAGTCATACTAGATCACAAAAACACGAATTTTCGTGGTAATAATAAAAAAACATATTTGTTTAAAACAAGGATTAATTATCAATATTTTTTTATTGCGCATGCCACAACCTCCTGTTTCCTTTCAGATAAATTAAACCCAGAAAATTTATTACATAAAAGATAATTTCTTTTCTTTATTTCATTTATTAAATAAAATATGATACGTTTTCTTCTCTAAACTCATTTGATTTCTTTTTATAAAGAAAACTTTCGGTTTTAAAAACCTTTGTTTGACTTGAGGGAAAGAAAAAAATCCATAGGAAGATTGTTAGCTGTGATACATCTAATTTTCTTATAATTATTTTGCAAATTAATTTAACCTCCCCCATTTACTAAAATACTTTAAAACATAATAAAAGTAGTATGACTTGCTTATGCAAATATTTCTTTCTTCGGTGATGGTATTTCCTATTATCGCGTCATTCGTCAGGCTAAAAATGAAAGATCAATTTTCAATATTTTTTTGCTGCTCATGCCACAAACTTCTGGTTCTTTTCAAATAAATTAAACCCAGATAACTTATTAAATAAATGGTGATTTGTTTTCCTTATTTCATTGACTGAATAAAACATGCCACGTTTTCTTGACCAAACTCATTTGATTTTATTTTGTAAAGAAAAAATTCGGTTATATTTGTTAACTTGGGGAAAAGAAAAAATCCCAGGAAGATTTGCAGCAGTGATTATCCCCAATTTTATTGACAATTATCATGTAAATTAATTTAATCTTCTCCATATGCTAAATCAATTTAAACTGTATTAAAATAGTATGCTATGCTTATGCAAATATTTCTTTCATTGGAGACGGTATTTCCTATTATCACAGCAGAAAAGAATGCTTAATTGTCAATTTTTTTTTTTTTTTTTTTTTTTTGCGCATGCCATAACCTTTTGGTTCTTCTCAAACAAATTAAACCAAGAAAGATTATTAAATAAAAAAGGGTTTGACCAATATTTCATTGAAATTTCTCTATTTTATTTACTAAATAAAATATGATATGTTTTCTTGTCTAAACTCATTTGATTTCATTTTGTAAAGGAAACTTTCGGGTTTAAATACATTTATTTGACTTGAGGGAAAGAAAAAGTTCCCTGGAAGATTGGCACCTAATTTTTCTGATAATTATCACGCAAATTAATTTAATCTCCTCCCCTTGCTGAATTAATTTAAAACATAATAAAAATTGTTTGCTATGCTTATGGAAAGATTTCTTTCATCGGCGATGCTATTTTCTATTATCACGGTGCTTTTCATATGAATGCTTAATTGTCAATATTTTTTATTGTACATTCCATATTCTTCTTGTTATTTTTTAAAAATAAATTAAACACAGAAAATTTATCAAATTAAATTTGAATTGTTTTCCTTATTTCATATACCGAATAAAACATAACATGTATTCTTGCATAAACTCATTTAATTTCATTTTGTAAAGAAAATTTTCGGTTAGAAATATATTTATTTGACTTAAGGGAAAGAAAAAAATCCCTCTGAAGAATGAAAACTGTGACACACCTAATTTTTCTGATAATTATCATGCAAGTTAATTTAATATCCTCAATTTACTAAATTAATTTAAAACACAATAAAAATAACACGCTACGCTTATGCAAATATTTCTTTCATTGGCGACGGTATTTCACATTATCACAGTATTCGCTATGCCAGAAATGAATGCTTAATTGTCAATATCTTTGTTGCACATTCCATAACCTTCCGTTCTTTAAAAATAAATTAAATCCAATAAATATATATTGAATAAAAAATTATTAGTTTTCCTTATTTCATTTACTAAATAAAATGTAACATGTTTTCTTGTCTGAACTCATTTGATTTCATTTTGTACAGAAAATTTTCTGCTCTAAACTCATTTATTTGATTTAGGGGAAAGAAAAAAAAACCTATGATGATTGACAACTGTGATACACGTAATTTTTCTGATAATTCATACAAATTAATTTAATCTCCCCCATTTGCTAGATTAATTTAAAACACAACAAAAATATTATGCTATGTTTATGCAAATATTTCTTTCATCGGCGATGGTATTTCCTATTATCACGGCGTTCGTCATGCCTGAAATGAATGATGATAAAAGATTGGGATCAGTGGCATCCCGTCATTCATTTCCGGAGTGGTGCAGGGAAGCTACGAGATGCTCTGTACCTTTTCGCTGCCTCCATTCTTTTTCTCCACGATTTCTCATTGTAAACATAAGCAATATGACAAACCTGAGCCAGTGAGCAGTTTTTTCCCCATATCTAAGTTCTGCCGTCGGAAGGAAGAGGTGAGCGATGTTTTATTGAGTTTTGTTGATGAATCATCGCACAGGGGAAAAATATAGATATAACGTTGGGTTTTGCCGAGAAAATTCTTTAATAGATCTTTTTGCTTTATATGTTTTGCTTTGTTTCTTCAATGTTTCGAATATTTTTGATGCGAAATAATAAGAAATGAATTAAACATATGTAAATAAATAAATAAATAAATAACATGGTGAATGACTGTGAACCAAAAGATAGTTGAAACTTTATGAATAAATAAATTAAGCAAGTGATCATGGAATTTAAATTTTAAAATAAATAGAAAGAATGTAAATATAAATAAAAACTTAAAAAATATATTTGAATATTAATTTCAGACCTAAGCAATACACAAACCTGAGCCAAACAGATATAATGCTGTGTTGTCGGGAAAATTCTTTAATAGATCTTTATACTATTAGAATGAAAGATGCCAAATTGTTAAATGGAGTAATGTAAAGATATTTATGTTAAGCTACGAGATGCTCTGCTCCTTTTAGATTCCGCCATTCTTTTTCTCCACGATTTCTCATTGTAAGCGTAAGCAATATGACAAACCTGAGCCAGTGAGCAGTTTTTCCCCCATATCTAAGTTCTACCGTCGAAAGGAAGAGGTGAGCGATGTTTCATTGAGTTTTGTTGATGAATCATCGCAAAGGGGAAAGATAGATATAACGCTGGGTGTTGCCGGGGAAATTATTTAATAGACCTTTATACTATTAAAATGAGAGTTTCCGAATTGTTAAAGGGAGGAATGTAAAGAAGTTTTTATGTTTTTCTTTGTTTCTTGAATGTTTCGAATAGTTTCATGCGGAATACTAAGAAATTATTTAAACATCTGTAAATAAATAAATAAATAAATAAATAAATAAAATAATATGGTGAATGACTGTGAAGCAAAAATTAATTAAACTTTATGAATAAATAAATTAATCAAGTAATCATGAAATTTAAAATTAAAAAGAAATAGAAAGAATGTAAATATTAATAGGAACTAAAAAAAATATTTCAATATAGAACCTAAATTCACCCAATTCAGAACCTAAACAACATAATAAACCTGAGTAAGATGGATATAACATTAGGTGTTGATGAGAGAATTTTTTAATAGATCTTTAAGCTGATAAAATGAATGTTGCTATATTTTTTAATAGAGAAATGAAAAGAAATTTATATTTAGCCTTGTTTTTTCAATGCCTGGAATATTTTAGGTGCTAGAAACTTAGAAAATAATTAAATAATATAAACTGCACCTTCGAATATTTTTTCATACCTCTATAAGCTATTTAATAAAACAAATTATTTACAGAAAAAGGGTATTTTTAGAATTTTCCAAGGCTAAAAATATCTTTATTCAACATGGTATCCATGAAACAGTTTTGCTTTTCTAGCCACAGCATAAAATATTGAAACCATTCATCTTTTGAAAAGTATGCATAAGCTTTATGTCGATGATGCTTTCACTAAAATCTTTAAGAGTAACTCTTTGGATCTCAAAATCATTGAAACACAGAAAACCATTCACAAGATCATTATTCATTTTGTTGAATAAAAGGCGAAAGACATAGGATTCCGCGAATCATTTTCTTGAACCAACAAAAGTTTCATTTTCTTTCGGCACCATTCATTTAGTCTTTAAACTTTGCATAAGCAAATAGTAAATTGAAAGAACCTGCCACATTTTCTTTCAAGTCATGTCAGTTTGCAGTTTGCACTTTTATAATGACGGTATATGGTTGATCAAAGGGGGAAAAAATCATAACTATAGAATACAAGATTTTTAAATGGAATTAATTTTCGATGACTTTTGAGCGTTTTGTTAAGCTTTTGTTGAATAAAAAACACATAATTTAGTATTCACTTTAAATGTATAATGATAGGTAATGTTTTTGATTAATTACATAAATTTAAGATACACTTTAATGTTATATTTATAAATGGAAATATTCTTCGATGCCTTTTGATCGTTTTGCTAAGCTTTTGTTGTTAAAAACACATAAGTTAGGATTTACTTCAAATGAAATATTTAATTATGATAATAGGTAAATTATTTTGCCCTCATATGTAACGAATATAAATTGCACTTTCGAATATTTTTTCGTATCTCTCTAAATTACTTAATGAAACAAATAATTTTCAGAAGAAAAATAATATATTTGTAGAAATTTCCAAGGCTAGAAATATCTTTATTCAACATGGTATCGATGAAACAGTTTTGCTTTTCTAGCCACACCATAAAAAGTTTGAAATCATTCACCTTTTGAAAAGTATGCATAAGCTTTGTGTCGATGATGCTTTCACTAAAATCTTTAAGAGTAACTCTTTGGATCCCAAGATCATTGAAACACAGAAAACCATTCACAAGATCATTATTCATTTCGTTGAATAAAAGGCGAAAGACATAGGATTCTGCGATTCATTTTCGTGAACAAACAAAAGTTTCATTTTCTTTCGGCACCATTCATTTAGTCTTTAAAGTTTGCATAAGCAAATAGTAAATTGAAAGAACCCGCCACATTTCCTTTCAAGCCGTGTCAGTTTGCAGTTTACACTTTTATAATGGCTATATATGATTGATTAAAAGAAAAAAAAAATCATTACTGTGAAATACAAGATTTTTAAATGGAATTAATTTTCGATGCCTGTTGAGCGTTTTGTTAAGATTTTGTTGTGAAAAACACATAGTTTAAGATTTACATTAAATGAAATATTTAGTTATAATGATAGGTGAATTTGTTGGTAAATTAGACAAATTTGGGTTACATTTAAACGTTATATTTATAAATGGAATTCATCTTCGATGCCTTTTGAGCGTTTTGCTAAGTTTTTATTGGAAAAAACACTTAATTCAGGATTTACTTTAAATGAAATTTTTCTTTATAATGATAGGTATATTTGTTGGTAAATTACAAAATTAAGATTACATTTAAACGTTGTATTTATAAAGGAAATTAATCTTCGAAATCTTTTGAGTGTTTTGATAAGTTTTTATTGTAAAAAACACATAATTTACAGTTTACTTTAAATGAAACATTTAATTATGATGAAAGGTAAATTTCTTGGTGAATTGCATAAATTTAGGTAATACATTAATATTGTATTGTCTTAAATAAAACTTAAAATTTATAATGACTACGTATGACATATGTAAAAGATTATTATACATGACTATATTAAAGGATAAATAATCATGACTGTGAGTCGTATCCACATGAAATTCAATATTTATGAATGGAATTAATGCTCAATGCCCTTTGGAGGTTTTCCTAAGCTTTTATTGTAAAAACGAATAATTTAGGAATTACTTTAAACGAAATGCTTATCTGTAATTTAGGTTAAATTTTTAGTGAATTACATAAAATTTAAATTTAATTTGAATTTTAACGACATATTTTCTGGAATATAATACATTTTTAAAATATAAAAAATATAATAAATGTAATGCACAGAAAATAAATAAATAAGAGAATTGTTATAAAACGTTTCTGTTAAGGTATATTGATATGTTACAACATCGTTTAAAATAATTAAATTATTTAAAAATATATATTATAGTATTTCAGTGCATAAAAATAATATCTGTTACTTTTAATACACCTTTTCTGTAATAATAAAATTAAAAATTAAATTGCAGGACTAATTTCTATCCTCCAGACCGCCAATCAAAAATGAAAATTGTAATATTGTTTTCGCTTTAATATATTAAAAATATTTAAAAAACGTTTTTTTAAATTTATTTAAACATGATACAAAACTTTTTATTACGTAGAGGTATAATTTAAGCATCATAAGTTAATTTTTCAAAAATCACTTTTTTCGACAGCCAGGTTGTTTTATGTCAAGTTTTGAAAGTTTAGAAAAAAAAATTATTTAATTTTATTTTCAATCAATATAGTATAAACATTACATTGCAAATAAATTGCGTAAAACATCATATGTAAAAAGATATTTTAAATGTGTGAAATAACAATAAAAATATTCTTGAAAAAAACTAAAAAACATAACACAGCAAATTTATCATAAAGAAATCTTCCTGGATTACTCAAATGCCTTAATCTCTTAACTAGAAAGAAAATTTCAAAAACGTTACCGTTAAAATGTTTGTCATCATCTGAGATTTTTCTCATTCATTTTCGTTTACTAAAAGACCCCCAACATTTGGTAACCATGAAAAATTTTTGTCACTTTTTTTTTTTTTTTTTTTTTTTTTTTTTTTTTTTTTTTTTTTTTCAAGATCTGCTTTACCATCGTATATCTTAAACAAGAAACGAAAGTTCACTTTAACTTACCTTAAAAGAATAAGCCTGTGGCCAAAAATATCAAAGTGGAAAACTCCGAAAAATATAAATCCATCAATCACTTTGCTGACAACATCGTGATTCAGAATTCATCTCACTCGGTCAATGTAGCACGCGATTCATACAAAATACATAAAGATCATGGGGGAAAAGAACAAATAAAAATAGTAATCGTGTAACGTAGAGTTACTTCCTAAGGTTTTGACACCTATGTACAAAGAATTCATTGAAAAGATTTTCGTTTCATTTGAAGAAAAAGCAGATGCTGAGATTTAAAATAAATGCTGCCGACTGTTTTAAAATAGACAAAATTAAATCTGGGTTTGGTTGACCGTCTTTCCTTTTTTATAGCTTTTCATTTTGTTATTCTTGAAATAGATATGTTTTTCCATGTATATTAATACTGTTTTTAATATAAGAATTTTATTATTGTAATGTTTTCTATCATAATATTTTACTATTTTTTAAGCATACATGTTGTATTATAATTTATGAATTGTAATATTGCAAATTTCTAATTGTATATTTATATGTTTTTTATCTAACATTTTCACCATAATAATATTGTAGATTACTAATGGCATATTTATATGTATTTTTATCTAACAACTTCACTATTGTAATGTTTACTAATTGTCACAATAATTTACTTTTTTTTAAGCATTGTTTTTTTTTAATTCTAAACTATAATATTAGGGATTTCCACTGGCATATAATGTTTTTATTTTTATTATTTTTTTGTTGTTAGATTTTTGCATTTGCATATTTTTTCATAATATTAACTTTTAGAAAATCAGATGAATGTTTTTCACAGGTTTACTGCGTGTTTCAACAGAGGAGCTAATGACACTGTAAATAAGGGCATCTTGCTCTGCTTGAACAAACATCTTTACCACATCGTACACTTAAGTTACTTATAAATAATTTCTGTTAATGTCTGCATGTTCAAAACCAGAAATCAAGAAATAAAAATATATATTCTTAGAATGTTCGAATTGTTATACTGAATGAAAGAGTCGTTCTAAGTTTGAATTCAGTTTTCTATCAAATAATTCTTCCCGTTTGGTTAGCTAAATTAAGGAATATTGCCACTGTCTTCTTACCACTGCCAATATGACATTAATCCCACAGAGTAAAAAGAAGGAATGAAATGAAATATAGTGACTGGGGGAGTGACGCCAAAAATGTAACCCAAAAATCCGCTACACTACACACAAACAAAATCACGCGTTTTCGAGAAAAAATAAGACCACTTTTAGAAATAAAAATTTTAATTAATAATATAAAGAAATTTTACTTTCGAATTCTTATAAGCAAATCAGTTTTAATTAGAGAAAAAAAAATACACGACTGATGCCAAAATATTCGGTCCCTGTTCCACGTGATTATTTTGTGTGGGAGAATAAGGGACTTACCGATTGTTACCGGAACAAACCGATTTTCTGGCACACTGTAAAAAATATCCGTTAATATGCACAAACTTTTCCGTAAAAATTACGGAATACTTTCATTTTTCCGAAAAAAAAAAAAAAAAAACAGAAGAACTTCCGTATTTGACATTTTGGAGTCCCTAATCCCGTTAAATAACGGAAGTGTACCGTTATTTTTGTCAATTTTCCGAAAACAGTAGATTTTAGTGGTGCCATCTACCAGGAAAATAAGAACCGTATACTGAGTTGATGTTTTTTAAACAATTTGCTAGACTATTTCTCTATTTCATTCTGTTTCAATAATAAAAAGCTAACATATTTTTAAAATATTAAGAAAATAATAATAATTAAAAAAATATATTAATTATTTTTATGTTTGAAATAGCTGAAAGGGAAAGTTGATTGTGATTTAAAATAATGTTTAATTTATTTTTATCATATATATATATTTAATACATATATATATATATATATATATATATATATATATATATATATATATATATATATATATATATATATATATATATATATATATATAATGCGTTGGATATTTTGAAAAAAGTGGAAAAAATTCTTCTTTCAAGTTTAATATATGTGTTTTTTTATTTATTCAAATTAAGAAGTTCGCACATAAAATTAAAAATATATCGAAATACATTATCGAAATTCTTATAATTTTGGCGATTACATAAGTTATAAAAAATCAATAGCTGAAATTTGTTTTATAACCCATTGTAATTATCTTTATTGAGTTTATCTTAGATCGTCATAAAATAATTTGTTAAAATGCACTTTTTTTTTTCTTTCTTTTAGTATGCTAGTATTTTTTAAAATAAATAAATATCAACAATATTACAACAGAATTTTAAATCTTTTCCAAAAAAGAAAGAAACAAAAATCTTAATAAATTCTTTCATGCATGTAATATTTTAAAGACTAATTTTTATACATATAAAGCTGAAATTAATAAGCTAAATATTCGGAATTATGGAAAGAAAATCAAAACTATGGAAAGAAATTTTGGAAATTAAGAAAGGTAATTTTGGGGATTACATATGTTATAAAAAATCAATAACTGTTATATATATATGTATATATATATATATATATAACCCATTGTAATTATCTTTATTGAGTTTACCTTCGATCGTCATAAAATAATTTGTTAAAATGCACGTTTTTTTTCTTTCTTTTAGCATGTTAGTATTTTTTAAAATAAATAAATAAATATCAATAATATTACAATAGAATTTTAAAAGTTTTCCAAAAAAGAAGGAAACAAAACTCATAAATTCTTATGAAACTTAATAAATTCTTTCATGCATGTAATATTTTAAAGACTAATTTATATATATATAAAGCCAAAATTAATAAGCTAAATATTCGACATTATGCAAAGAAAATCTGTAAAACATTTAGAATTATCCATTCAATAGAAAAATATTATCTCTACAAAAATAAACCTGCGTTCAAAATCTTATCTTTACTTTACGAAATGCATCCGAAATAACTAAAGATATTTGAAAGGGTCGTTTGAATAATCCTGGTGTAATGGTTTACAGTGCAAGCTACGACTCAAGAGGCCCCGGGTTCAAACCCCATGGAAGGTATGTAACATTTCTTCACTGTTGTTTAAATTAATTGTATATAATGTGTCCCTGATATTAACGAACCTTTGAAAAGTAAAGAATAAATATCACAAAGATGTTAGTTAGTCCTTGAAAAATTCTTTTAACTTTTCAAACAAAAATTTTTACACAAGGAAAAAAAAAAAAAAAAAAAAAAAAAAAAAAAAAAAAAAAACGGAAATATTTTGTGAAAAAACGGAACTATTTCTGGAATTTACGGCATTTTTTTTCGTTAATAAACGGAAGTAATACTGGAGTCTAGATTGCCAGTACTATTTCCGTTTTTTAACGGAAATTTTTTTTACAGTGTACTGCACCTCTATCGATCTCTTTTCTCCATGTATTAAAGTTATTTATTGATATGTTTTTAATTTATTATATATATATTCTTATGCTATTAGGCAATACGCATACCAAAGAACTATCGTGATTAACATTCATGCATGATGTAAAATCAAAAAAATGTCACTGCATAGAAATAATGAAAGAGAAAAATTATAGTGTATTTCATAAGATAAACGCACTAGATACCTACTCTCAAACATTAATGTTTTTTGTATTATTAAATACTCTGAAAAAAAGTCTAAATATAGTATTAAAAAAAGAGCATTAACCATTTATATCATCAACGTTTTTTTTAATTTTATTTATTTATTTATTTATTTTTTTTTTTTAGCTTTCAAAAAATTCTTTTTAAAATGTCTTTTACAGAAATTTTCATCTTTTATCACCGGTATTCCAAAACAGAAATATTTGCGCAATTGAAACAGAACAATGCTCGGATAAAATAATGTAAAATTTACAATCACAGTTTACTGCACTGTAAAAAAAAAATTCCGTTAAAAAACGGAAATAGTACTGGTAATTTAGACGCCAGTACTACTTCCGTTTTTAACGGAAAAAAAATTCCGTAAATTCCAGAAATAGTTTCGTTTTTTTCACAAAATATTTCCGTTTTTTTAATCATATGTCGGTTAAAAATACCAATAACTTGTGCTGTTTAAAACAGAAGTTTTACTCTTTCGGAAAAACTGACAGAACAGTTCCGGGATTTGTAACCGCAAAATAGGAAATACGGAAATACTACTGTTTTCTCGGAAAAATGAAACTATTCTGTAAAATTTTACGAAAGAGTTTGTGTATTTTAACGGATATTTTTTACAGTGTGGTGAGAATAATAAATCAATATTGGAATATGGTTGCCCGTACAGAAAAATCATGATTGGCAAAAACAGATTGCCCGTGTGACGTAGTAAGAAATCAAGGAAGCGATTAATTGAAAAGCTTAATCCTCAAAAAGACCCGTAAGACATGGTGACGTCACGGTGACGTCGTTGTGAAGTCACACTGTGACTTTGTGACCGTCGATGTGACGTCACGTGACGTCGATGTGAAGTCACTGTGACTAAAATGTGAAGTCGTTATGGCCGTTTTAGAGCTTGTTTGTGACATCACGTTGTGACCACTTTGTGACGTCACAATGTGACCAATTTGTGAAAAGTGTGCCATTTGTGACGATTTTGTCATTAAAATTGTGACGAAATTGTGACGAAAGTGACAATTCTTTCAAGTCACATTGTGACCAAATTATGAAATACAGGGTGAGTCCAAAATCATGGAACAAACTTTGAGGGAGCGGTAGGGCTCACTATATAACAAATAATGATGGCACAGAAATATATGACCGGAAGTGACCCGTCAAGACGCTACACCAGTCACCAAAAAAGACCCGGATGATAATGTTAAGTCTATGGGAGGGGGGCGTTGTTTTCAAATATCTTGCTCAAATTTCAATATTTTACATGATATTATTTCCATAGGATAGCTGAGGACGATCCACAACCGGGCTAATTTTTACTTTTTCGATTTTGGTTATATTTTTTTTATATTACAATAATTTTAGTTTTAGAACCGGTTTAAACTGGTTCTGAAAGTTAAAGTATTATTCTCTTAATCTGTAACCAAAATCAAAAAAGTAAAAACCAGCCCAGTTGCAGGTCGTCCTGAGCTATCCTATGAAAAAAAAAATATGTGAAAATATTAAAATTTTAGCGAGATATTTGAAAATAGCGCTCCCATACGCTTAACATTATAATCCGTGTCTTTTGCAGTGACTAGTGTGGCGTTTTAACGCGTCACTTCCAGTCATACATTTCTATGCCATAATTATTTATTATAGTGAGCTCTACCACCTCCCTTAAATTCTGTCCCATTATTTTAGACTCACGCTGTAGATCATTTGTGACAAAACTTTCGTTAACACTGTGATGATGCTGTGACGATTTAACTTTTCTTAACAATTCTCTAACAATTTAAAAGAAACAGGATCTGTTGAAACTATAACTCCATGCCATGTTCCTGTTAAAATAGGGTTTGAATCCTAAAATCATATATTGACAATTTATGAACAAATACTGTATAATATATAAAACTAGTTACCTGCAGTAAGGAGACTTTCTTCTAAATTAAAGTTAAAAATTCGATTTACCTCACATGCCTTACGACTCTGGTGTTGTTTTCAAAATTTGAAAAATATTACCTTTCAAAAATATTTATACATTTTTCCCACATGCTGAAAATTGTATAGCTTCAATTTTATTTATAACTGACACACATTTTGCAGTATGTTGCTCAAACTGTTTAATCTTTTTGTACTTTTTTTTTAAACTTTTACTCGCTTTAATATCCACAAATCCCAGTACATATCTAAAACTGTACAGCTTGCCAATATTTCTGACCAATAATCCTGATGTCTATAAATTTATAGGGTGGATGCTCCAATTTTGGCCACATTAAGAGAAAAGTTGAAATGGAAATTTTATAGTTTTAGACTGAATAAAGCATATTAAATCGCAATAACAGTATTCTTTAGTAAATTTAGTTGCTTTCTGTTAATTATAATAACTTTCTATCAAATAAGGTACCCTGGGGTAATAACGCCACGTTAAGGTTCTACCAATTTTCACGGCTCAGTTTTAGATTGTATTTTTCAAACAAATGTATGATTTGATGCAGCAACTCATTGACTATCTATATTAAAAAAAGAATTTAACAGATATGTATTCATAAAATGTAATGACGTGATTTCTTGACCAATGCTGTTTGGCGTTATTACCCACCTATATGGGTAATAACGCCATGCAAACAAAACTATGAAATAAGATGGAATAATTGCATGTAGATTGCCCAATTCTAAAAATACAAACTCTACAAACTTAGAAATTGACAAATTTCATTCTAAGCTATTGAAAATGTTCAATTTTTTTGTGAAAGTGTAAGAAAAATAAAGGTGTGGTGTGTGTGTGTGTGGGGGGGGGGGGGGGGGGGAGGATGAGGCAAAAGAATATCAGACCGTGAGTTTCTTTTTGCTTAAAAAGGACCGCTTAAATAGAATTATTAGAAACATTGCACAGTTTTAACTGTGTTTATTTGAATCAGTATTTAGGATGTAGCTCGGCCACTGTAGGTAATCAACCGGGGTATCAATACCAAGGATTGGCGTTATTACCCCGTTATAGTTATTGCGCTGTACATTTTAAATTACAAATTATCTCAAGAAGCTATCCAAAATCTTCAACAACATTTTGAAAGTCCATGAATTGTACTACAAATTTATGTAATTAACAAAGTATTTCCGGATAAAAAAGATAGACTTCACATCACAAAACGTATCTCGCAAATTTTAGATCAAGCGTTAATTTTAGTTGCTAGTAAAAACAATAAGATAAAAAATGAAACAAATTAACTTGAAGCTGTTTTTTGCGATTTATATGACTCAAAACCCTTCTGCGCAGAGCACATGGGTATCATTTACCCGATTATTTCATAATTATGCAAAATATAAGCATTTGGCGTTATTACCCCGCCTGGCGTTATTACCCCAGGGTACCTTATTTTAGATTGTGAGTAATAACTCGTTAAGTAATTTCTTTCAATTTGCACCAGTTTTGGCCACCCTGATATCTTGTAATTTTGCAAACATTTTAACTGATAATAAGTAAAAATAAAGCATTTTTGTGCAAAGTCTGTTTTACCACACACATATTTGTTTGCTGTATAAAAAAGATTTGCAATTTTTTAAATGAAATCATAAAAACATCAAATAAAATATACTTAAGCTGATTTTAACTGAACATTTAAATTTAAAAACAAAAAATATATTTAATTCATAAAAAAGACTTATAGGACATAAAAAGCTTATTTTAACATTTTGCTTATTTTCATTTATATATATCATATGTTATACTATACCAATATTTACAGTTATATCACTTGAATCTTGATATTATTCCATTTTTTCATGAAATAGTATTTTGACAATCTCTAAAATCCATTTTTTTCAACTGATTTTTAACTTTAATTCCTCGTACTTAGCTGCCTGTCAGCCTAATCATTTGGAGTTAGTTTTCTTCAAACCTTAGATTTCCTTGTGTAAATATGGGCTAGGATCTTAGAAAGAGCTTCACAGAGGGCATCCCCCTTCTCTTCGGCCCATATCTCTCATATAGATAATTGGCCATCATAAATAGCACAACCCTATTACTTGAGATTCAAAAATAGTAAAAACTGGTCTCCATTCCGTAAACTTGTGTTGCAAGGTAGAACGAGATACTACAAAACTTAACCATCTTGAAAAGCTGACAATGAATTTTGAAAAGCCATAATTTTACTTGCTATCTTATAACAGTGTTTAATCTAGACCATTTTTAAGAGTACAGAATTGTCTTTTTTAAACTTGTTAAAATGAATCCTATTTATAGTGTAAAGATTTTCACATTATTTGTTATTTCTAAATTCATGTGCTTGAAATTTTGAAAAAGTTTTGCAACTTCCTCATTTTGTTTTGAAAAAATACAAGAAACCACTAAATCATGCTGTAATTTTATTGAACTTTTAAATTTATAAGTCATAAAACATTTCTAAATATATTGCTGAAATTTTCACTATAATTAGTCTTGTGGCCAAAAGTGGAGCATAATGTTGTGTCCTTTTTGGCCACACCATGGCCATAACTGGTACACATAGCAAATTTAAAGTACCAGTTTTGGCCACCCCTACTTTAAGCTGTAAAAATAATTAATTTAAATATGATATTGCAACAGAGAGAAAGCCTACTTCATAAAGCTTCATAGCAATTTGTTTCAGAACAAATAAAGTTCGATAAATGCCTAATATTGAAAGATTATGAAAACTTGTTACCTAAGCAAAAACCTTAATATATGTGAGTGCACACTATAGTTTTACACATTTATTTTTTTTGCAAGTCATTTTTTATCAAAAAATAAACAAATGGGATTGGAAATGATAAAAGAGTGTTAGATTAAGGAGTAAGAATGCATATAATTTGTTAAAATCAATTTACAGCCTAAATAGAGGGTAAAGCATTCCAATGTGGCCAAAACTTGTTCAGTTGCCAAAACTGGAGCATCCACCCTATATCTTTTAAATATCTTTTGTTGTAATTTTCCAACTGATTGAAAAAGTGTCCAGGTCAGGATTCGAACTAAGCAGTCTTTCGCGCAAATTGTCAATACTTTGTCGACTAAACTATCCTGGAAGAATCTGACGCACACAATTCAAACAGTGAATACGAACGCATACTTATCATTATTATATATAACCCTATGTAATAATACTTTAATTTTTTTTCAAACTACCCGTATGATAAATGCATACTATTCGTATGAGTATGTAATGATATTTCTCCAGGTGAATTGTGCGTGCTAAGTTGCTCTGTTGGAAGAGCATTGCCAGCATACATCGAGGGTCTCTAGTTCGAATCCTAACCTAAACACTTTTTTACTCATTTTGGAAAATTAATATTCGTTTGATTAATTTACCAATTAAAATCATTCTGTTAAATATAATATAGAATTATCTTTTGATAAAACTACGTGAAGTTTATGCGCAATATTCGTAATATACAGATTTTATTTGAAAATCGAGTACAAATGAAGATGAGGCAATTAGTTCTAGTATTACGCTTAATTATTTTCTTACTATAGTGGCTAATTTACTATAGTGGTCTGTGCGCATGTATGATTACACCACGGTTTAAATTCGTAGTTAAACTCATATATATATATATTGTATATGTCATATAGTATAGATGTGCCGGTAAAGGACATCCTTAAGGATTTTTTTTTTTAAAGTTTCCTTATTAATAGTTATAATTGTTAGATTTCATTTTTTTTTTGTATTAGATGAATCTATTAATAATATTTAAGTATTCTCAGTCTCACTTCCCAATATCAGACAAAATTTTATTGAAAATAATAGAAATACATCAAACACTAAAAATTTCAGCCATGTACATCCCACAAAAGTGTACATGTAATTGTTTTTATGACTATTTAGAACCCGGATTTAATGAACACATACTAATGAAACAAAATTGTTATTTTCAACACAATTTAACAATTAAGATATCAAAAATTAATAAAATAATGCGATAATTACTCATTTTTTAAAATCAATAATTGTTATTACCACAAAATCAATATCTTAATTATTTTAGATACATGGTTTAAAATAATAAATGTCATGGAATTACAGTTATCAAATTTTTGGGATTATGGAAATTCAGAAAGGTAATAAAAAGTTTTACAAAAGTATTTTAGTAATATTAGTGCATAAAGTAGTATATTTATCACTATTTTCAACAATTAAACAACCCCAAACTCCTTTATATGTTAATTATAACGTTAACTTTTGATTTTCTGTATATTTTTTAATTTATTAAAATGTGATTTTAACTATGTAATTAAAAAATGTGATTAAAGTGCATTTTAAAAATAATATTATTAACTATTTTCAAATCGTTGACATGCTGTTCCGCATTTCAACAAAATAAATGTTAAATTTATTGAATTTACTAAGGTAAGTGAATTCAAAAAAGTTAAATTAATATGATATTTATTCCTTTTATAACATGTTTTTTACGAAATTAACAGAAATCATTATGAAAAAACAGGGAAAATAACATTTTCTTACCTCTTTCTTATCGGCATTATCCTCTAATTCCAGTTTCATAATCCAAATAGGGAAGATAATTTCGAAGTCGGAATGTCCGAATGAAGTACAATGACATTGGCGCGCTCATATTAACGAAACGCCACTGAAATTGTATATTTTCGGACCGACATTTAATATAAAATGCCACCTGATAGCATTTCTGCATAACTTTTTAAAAATTTTCAACTTACGTACTAAATATACACACATAACATCATAACAAAGTTACTAGAGCAGCTGCCTAATATTCTAAAGAATAAATACATTAGTGTCAACTATTCTGGTCGTTGCCAAACGATATTTTTTAAGCAGGTGATTTTTTGTTATTATTGGTTGTTTGAGCTTCGAAGATTTATAAGCATTAGTTTTATGAGGGTATCCCTAATTAAAATTTTGAGTTAATTTTTTTTTTCACGCATTTCTATTTTACTTTCAATTAGTTTCGAAATACAGTGGAACTTTCATTTAACGAAGCCCATATTTAATGAAATTATCTACTTTTTTAATTTTCTGTTGAACCTTCATTTAGAACGCAATTAACATTTAAATTAATATTCATATTAAAAAAAATTCTACTTAGCAAAATTTGTTGCACTTCCGTGAGTGCACAATATTCAAAAGGATAGATTGCTGTTAAGATTGATTGGTGAATATATTTCATCGGATTGTATGAATTGAAATTATGTATTTATTTTATCTTTTAAATAAAAAGGGAAAAATGCGAAAATTTTTCGATATGCTAAGAAAGGGATTCTAATTCCATGAAAATATTATAGGTCCATTCTCTGAATACTTAAAAAAGATGCGAAAGTTTTTATGATTGTATCTTTCATAAGAGATCGCACACAAAGTAATATTCCAATTTTTTTTTAATTTTTCGATTTGAAATACACGAGAAAACGAGAAATAGAACGCTGCGATTCAGTTTTTGTTTTCCTTCCTTTATTACGTGGTTTTTTAGATATTATACTAATGAATTTTTTTTATGTGGCTATATTGCATAACAAAAATTACTATCCAAATTAAAACACAGTTTTATAACATTTATAATAAGGTACCCTGGGGTAATAACGCCACGTTAAGGTTCTACCAATTTTTACGGCTCAGATTTAGATTGTATTTTTCAAACAAATATAGGATCTGATACAGCAACTCATTGACTATCTATATAAAATAAAATAATTTAACAGATATGTATTCATAAAATGTAATGGCGTTTTTTCTTGACCAATGCTATTTGGCCTTATTACCCACCTATATGGGTAATAACGCCATGCAAACAAAACTATGAAATAAGATGGAATAATGGCATGTAGATAGCCCAATTCTAAAAATATAAACTCTACAAACTTAGAAATTGACAAATTGCTTTCTAAGCTATTGAAAATGTTCAATTTTTTATGAAAGTGTAAGAAAAATAAAGGTGTGGTGTGGGAGGAGGGGATGAGGCAAAAGAATATCAGACCGTGAGCTTCTTTTTGATAAAAAAGGACCGCTTAAATAGAAATATGAGAAACATTGGACAGTTTTAACTGTGTTTATTTGAATCAGTATTTAGGATGTAGCTCGGCCACTGTAGGGAATCAACCGGGGTACTAAAGTCAAGGATTGGCGTTATTACCCCAGTATAGTTATTGCGCAGTACATTTTAAATTACAAATTATCTCGAGAAGATATCCAAAATCTTCAACAACATTTTAAAAGTACATGAAATGCACTACAAATTTATGTAATTAACAAAGTATTTCTGGATAAAAAGATAGTCTTCACATCACAAAACGTATCTCGCAAATTTTAGATCAAGCGTTAATTTTAGTTGTTTGTAAAAACAATAAGCCCTAAAAATGAAACAAATTAACTTGAAGCTGTTTTTTGCGATTTATATGACTCAAAACTCTTCTGCGCAGAGCAAATGGGTGTCATTTACCTGATTATTTCATAATTATGCAAAATATAAGCACTTGGCGTTATTACCCCGCCTGGCGTTATTACCCCAGGGTACCTTACTTCCATTTTTATTTGTAGCTTACTATACTAATTTCATGAGTTTTCGTGGATTTCTATTCAACGATATTTTTTTCATAACGAAGCATTTAAGAGTAACGAGAAATTTCCTTAAATGGAAGTTTCACTGATAGGTTCATTGCTGGGTGCTTAGTTTCATATGATGGGAGGTTTATCTCACATATGTGATATGACGTACACGTTACACGCAGTGCATGTAACGTGTGACATAACAGCGATTGCACAATATTCTTCTGAAATGCCAGAAAACAAGTTTTTTGCCAGTAAATAACATGGTTTGAAGAATTTTTGTAATTTTCTAAAGTTTTTTAAGAAAGTCACATCTGAGTCACAATGTGACGTCACTGAGTGGTGGTAATTTGGTCACAGATGTGATGTGACCACAGTGATTCGCAGTGACGTCATTGTGACCATGCATGCTATGAGGGATCTTTTGAAGAATTTTTGTATATATTTTTTAATTTTCTAAGAAGGTCACATTTCAGTCACAATGTGACGTCACTGAGGGGTGGCATTTTGGTCACAGATGTGACGTCACATTTCAGTCACAATGTGACGTCACTGAGGGGTGGCATTTTGATCACAGTTGTGACGTCACATTTCAGTCACAATGTGACGTCACTGAGCGGTGGCATTTTGGTCACAGATGTGATGTGACCACAGTGACTCACAGTGACGTCACTGTGACGTCACTGTGACCATGCATGCTATGTGGGGATGTTCGGTTCCTCAAAACTTTTAAGTATTTTCTGTTTTAACCATTTACACGCCGAATTAATATCGCAATGTAATCATAATTTTAGTTTTCCAATATTACAGCTTAAAATGCTTTAATTTATGCATGCAAATTTAAAAAATAACAAAAAAAATATTCCTGCAGTTTTTTTTTCTTTTTGGCTGTTTTTATGTTAGTGATCGCATTATGGAGCATGACTATTCATAGACAACCTATGGAAATATAACAAATTATTATCCACTATATGCTATTGTATATTGCTCTTGAGTATTTTCTCGAATTCCAAATAACTCAGATACCTCGTGGTCAAATGTAAGTAATATAGAGAAAACGGCAAAAGCAAATAATATATTTTTTATGCAAATTAATGAATTTACATTTTCCTTATACCTGTAATAAATGCTTAAACATATATATATATATATTTTTTTTTTTTTTTTTTTTTAAGTTCAAACCAACTTTATATTTTATAGGAAATATAAGGACATTGTTATTATATTGGAAAATATATATTTTGTATTACAAATAATGCAATGTTCCTATTTGGGAACATTGGCGTCTAAACGGTTAATTAATAAATATAAGTATAATCAATAAGTATAATCAATCATAATTGTGATTGTATTAAAATGATCATAGATTTCAGTTTCTAGAGGTAATAAAGTCAGTGGCGTTCTGAAAAATACACACTAAATTCTTTCTATCAAATTTAATATTTTCTATTCAATGAGAAATATTCTGAAAATATGTCTAAATATAGCATTCTAAGAAGAAGCATTAATTGAAAGATTTAAAAGAAACCTAAAAATGATATCAGTACCTCGAATCTTTTAAGTATTTTCTCTTTCAAAAAATATTTTAAATATCTGCTTAATATTTATAAATAAACATGCCTTCGACATTTTATTTTATCAATGCGTTTTTTCATTTGAAATTAATCTTCAGAATTTCATTCAAAAATCGTTCAAAATCTAAAATCTAAAAGCTTTAATTAAAGTTACAGACTTAAAAAATGTCAATATAAAATTACATGGGATTTAAACACACGATTAATATCCTTTCAATCCAATCAGGTATTTAGTTACAGTTTCTTTTTATAAATATTGTGATCTAATTGCCATATGTATCAAAAATGGTGATATATTTTTTGTTATAGTCAATTGCTGTTTTTAATAGTTAGAAACCGTGTTTATTTCATTAAAAAAAAATTCTCTGCAACTAGTAAAAAAAAAGTTGGAAATTGCACACTAAGCGTAGCGAATGAGGTGCGTTCTTACTGTAACTGAGTTTTAAAAATACTCAGATCCTGATGAAATAGTATACAGTGTAATAGCCAAAATTTCCCGTGTGTTCCTGTAAATGCTATTTGATTTCTTTTATACAGTAAGTAAATTATAGTAAACTTCAATAACGTATATTAATTTCATAAAACGTGAAGTAGATTAAAATAATTTAAAATCGTCCCAACCATTGTTTCTCTCCCCATACTATTATGCAATGAAATACTTTTGTGCAGTCCTATAAATTAATAACAAAAATATTCATAACAATTTTTTTTTTTTAATATTGTCACCTAATTTCAACATCTCATTTGTATTCTTCGTAAAATTCTACTTTTAAATAACACAAAAAAGTTATTTTTCAATAAGTATATTGTGATTCCTAATTATATAATATATTTTTTAAGATGGCAGATAAGTATAATGTAAAATGCTTCAAACTTACTTTCTGAAAATAACGACAGTTTTTATAACCATGCATAAACATAAAAATGTTATGATTATTCAAAATGACATTATTCAAAATGAATTTCATATATGATTTATACACAATTTTACATTTGTCTTAATAAATGATAATATATTCCATACGACTTTTACTTATTCATTTGCATATTAATTTTTATAAAAATAATAATTTCTCTGTGTTTTAAATTATTTAACCGAATGTTTAAATCTAGGTAATTTTGAAAATATTATGAGTATTTTCTCTGCATGAAATCAAATTATCTTTGAACCAATAAAATTACAATTAAACTTCCTTAAAATATTAAATATTTTTTGATTTAATTAAAATTTTAAATATCAATATTCATTTTAAAGATATTATTTAAACTATTTAGAGATGTTAATTTTAATGTAAAACAAAAATCAATAGAGATAAATAAATAAAAAAATACTTGAATAATAAATAATTATTGAAAATATTTAATATAAACTTAATATAAAATTTAAGTAAAAATTATTAATAAAATCCAGATTTGATAATATATTATTTCATTTATAATTAAAATTTGCCTGTTTTGCAATTTTATACAATTGCGCGGCAAATGCCTTAATCATTTTTATTAGAATAAAACATTTTTGCAATAAATAAAAAAAGTTAAAAAATGAAATATTTCACACAAACCATTCAGACATATTAAGTAAAAATAGTTTACTTTTATTTTACTGTGCCACATTGTTTTAATCCAACATAAAACGCCTCGCACAATATGTCATTCTTCAATAATAATAAAAAATAATCTTTTTCTATAAACAAAAATGATACCACATACCTTGCATGCAGAAGCCATAAAAGCATCTGGCTTATCCTAAATGCATTTAATAGAAAACGAAAGCAATAATCGAAATTGTGCCGGATTCTTTCTTAATTACATGGATTTTCCATCGTCAGAGAATTCTGATTCTATCCCTAAAATGCGTCGTTCTTGAAAACTGCGAAATGCATATCTTTTTTTTCCCTTATGTTTAAATCTTAGTAAATAAAAACTAAAACTAAAAAGGAAATTTAAAAACAAACATAGTTATTTGGAAGTGACTATTAATCGATCTCTCTGACATTTATACATTTGCGAGATTAAAACAAAAGTTAGTGATGTGAATTTAGTATTAAATGTATATAAAAACAGCATTAAACTTGTTTAGTCACCCCGAATTTAATGAATTTTCGACGGCAATTATTTTTTTAATTTATTTTAACTAATACTAAAATATCCCAAAAATTATTGTATGCAAAAGTAATACTATTTAAAGTTATTTCTAAAATATGTATATTTGCGGAAAGAAAACAAAAATTAGTGATGTGAATTTAATATTAAGTGTACTTAAAAACAGCATAAACGTGTTTAGTCACTCCAATTTTAATGGATTTTCGATAATAATTATTATCATTTTTTAATTTATCTTAGCCAATACTAAAATGTCTCAAAAATCATTGTATGCAAAAGCAATATATTTTATAGATCTCTCTAAAATTTCATGATGATCTTGTTATGTATTATATTCTTCTATCTTCAATAGAAGAACATATTGTAAAAGGTATTTTTTTCGACTTCCGGTTTCAATGGATTTACACGTTTTAAGGGTCAGAGATACCAAAATGCGTGTTTATATATATATATATATATATATATATATATATATATATATATATATAAATCATCGGTGAAATCAACATTGGTGGAAACAAATAAACCTAGACTAGATGAATTAAATTCGGTGAAAAAATGGGTAATTATAATTGTAATTAAATATGTATTCACCTATGCTGAGTTCATTTGTGTCTGATATTAAGCTACAGGTTTGTGTACTCATGTGGACTTTTCCAACTTGTTCTGCAAATGTAGCCTTACCAAAAAATGTGAGTGAGAAACGCCAAGCTGAGAATCGTCCACATAGGTTAAATGGTAAAGCACTTGGTGTGCTATTTCAAGGGTTCCGGGTTCGATCCCCGTCGTTGACATTTTTCATTCTGTTGGTTCTACGCTTATCCATCTGTGTGATAATCACTTATTAATTTATTCAATAACTTAAGTGTAATTTTACTGCTGATATGTAATTGAAAATTAATTATATTTAAATACTAGCTGACTGCCCGGCGTTGCACGGTTCCGAGATAATAATATTAAAGGAGCATGACATTTGTGATTTTATCTCTAACTCGAAATACGTGAAATTACGTTGTATTAAATACACGGCCACTGACAGTGTGAAAAATTGGTTTAAAAAATGAACAAATAATATTTGGCGGTAAAAATGTTCAAAAGGACTGCAATAGGAAACGGGAGAGGAACCACTCAAGCATTAATTAGAATTTTGAAAATCTCAATGTCAGATACATGAGGAGAGGCTTTGGGGGTACTTTCAAGAAAGTTTTGAGGCTCGTAAGTGCCATAGATTTTACTAGCCATCGCACAAAAACATACATGCACACAGACAGTGTGTTTAGTTATTTTATTAGTAAAGGTTACTGTGGATATTTAAAATAATTCCTTTACTTAAATAATTTCCTTTACCTACATTAGTTTTATGGTTTTTGCCTTTTTTACATGCAATTTAAAAATAGATAAATCCATGATGTGTACAAAAATCTGTAATGTTGACAAAATTGACAAAAATCCGATGCTAAACGCACAAAAATCGTTAAAAACCTCATCAAAAATGGTACTGAATATCGCAAAGAAAAAAAAATCACTGAATTTGAAAAATCATGCCAGACAAAATTTAGTTAATTAGGCTTTGAAACAATTTTTTTAAAGATTCTCAAAAAATAGCCTCAAAATGTGAAGAAATACTAAAAATTGCAATACAAAATTCGTTAAAAAATCCAAAAATCGCCGCACGAATTCCGAATCAACTTTATTGAAAAGAGAAAAAAAATTACTGTATTGAGTGAAAAGAATGAAACCGCATTCCTTTCACTAAATGAAAAAACCGCATCGAAACATAAAAAGAGCGCTAAAAATCGCCTAAAAATTAAATTAAAAAATTCTAATCAAAAAATCAAAAATCGGGCTTCGAGGTGCAAAACTACATGTATAGAGATACCTTCCCTTCAAATTTTGCAACTCTACATGCAGCGGTCTCTTCAGAACAGCGCTGACACACACACATACTTGTCTCTTTATTACTATAGATGTATTCATCGATGCTGGGTTTATTAGTGTCTCATGCTACGCTACAGGTTTGTATCCTCATGTAGACGTTTCCATTTTGTGCTGCATTTGCACCGTAACTAACAAAATGTGAGTGAGAGATGGCAAGCTGGGCATCGTCCTTGTAGCTTAAATAGTCGAGTACTAGAAGCGCTATTCCAGGGGTTCCGGGTTCGATCTTCAGCTTGGACGTTTTTCACTCTTTTGGTCCTACGCTTAGCTAGCAATGAGATAATCATTTATTAAAATAATAAGGTTAGGAAATTTTATGTGGTTTTTTTTAACTTAAACATTAAATTATAACTTCAATTTAAAAAAAAGTTTAAGAAAATCTCTTTTGATTCCATAATTGTTGCCATAATTCACATATCTTTATGTCAAGAGAAGCTTGCGTATTGGTAATACATACCAATTCACATGCAAATGTATAATATCTAAATATTTTATGTATGCATTTATTACATATATTATGCAGAGAAAGATAACAGAAAAAAAATTCTGCGTGAATCTTTTGTATATAAAATATTCACGATGAAGAAATTATCAATCAAAATATAATTTATTTATTTTATATATTTAATAGCATATTCAATAAATCAAGGAGTCTCGTTTTAGCGCATATTTAAATAACCATACACAAAAATCATGAACAAATAGGAAGACTCTTACATAACATATAAACAACGAAAATTCCATATCATCTAAATCTCCATTGATTGACTTTAACAGGGATAAAATAATTCTACAAATAATATCTAATAACTAGATTACTTTGAGTAGAATTGGGAAAGAAAGAAATATTAAGGCTCAATCAGAAATTATTAAATGTTGCACACATTTAAGTAGCATCATTACCCTTTTTCCCGCAAGAAATTATTATTTTCTTCAAATGTTATGGCGCGAAGACAAAAGATTATTTTGTTGGATGGGCGGAAAAATATGATTGAGAACAACGAGGACAAACCTATCATTAAATATTGATTATAACTAATGTTATTATCCTGCCATACTAACAATAAGATCATAAGATTGCAAATGTTTCATTGTTTATCAGCCGTAAATATTGGAAGACATTTGTTTCAAAATAATTGTTTATCGGTATATCAAAACAGGAAAAGATACAGAAATAATTTATGTAACATTTAATAAATAAAAATCTATAAATGGAGTATTTATATAACTGTTTTTAAATTACTGCCGAAATACTTTACGAGTAATTTTAATAGTAGAGATATTTTTTTTAATTAGGTTTTTTTTAATACAATTTATGTATCAATATTAGTCTGTTTTAAATAATTTGTTAAAGTTTTTATTTAAAATATTTATATAATTTATTTAAATGTTTTGAACTGCAAATTATAAAAATTAAATTATAAAAAATGCTTTTTTAAATTTCTTATGTCTTTATTTATAAACATTATGTTATCTTTAAAAAAGCATATGGTATTCTTTTCAAAACATTAATTGTGCTATATTTAAAGAAAAGCGCCCGCTATATACACAATATTTATGAATATAGATAGTTTGTGATGTAAAATTATGAAACAATTTACTGTAATGCCCATGCAAATTAGTGTTGATCGTTAATAGCAGACTTTTTTGCCATTATCTAAGACAAAGAAAAATACTTAAATATACTGGCGTCCATGACATTTGTAGACCAATTTACACGGGCACTTGGAAACACTACTAGCATTATAACCATGGAACTATTAAGAAAAAGGAAAGTACATATTCTTAAAATAGTGAAGCTTCTACTGTAATCGCTTTCGTAGAGGTTCGTTATCAACACGGCAAACTTCCACCAGTAAATTTGTGCTGAAAATCTCGTTATTTTTACACGGCTTATTAACAGAACATTAAAAAAAATAATAGTAATAATGGCCAAAATATATTCATTTTTACTTATGAAAATTCATTTAGGCGGTAATAGTTATACCATTGAAACTTCCAAGATAACAATCTGTCAGTATCATTGAAAAGATTTTATTACCTGGCCGAACTGACGCCACTAAAAGAAAATAGGAATTTTTAACCATATTTGTAAGACAAGTTTTTCATCGACAATGCAATAAAATAAGACAAATTTTCTATTCAAGTTTACAGGTGGATGTTTTCACCGGCGGAGTTCAGAATTTGTAGATCCGATTAAAAAGAAACAACCGTCAGTTTTGTGATAGCCTCCTGAATTACTTCACTCATAACTGATGAACAATTGACTATATCGAGCTGTTATAAAATCTTTTTACAACACCATAAAATATACTGAAATGCACGAAACCTTACAAAAGAACGGAGTCTTTCTTCGTCAGGCGCAAAGAAGGCATCCGTCTAAAGCTACTATTAGATTCACCAACATTTTGAGAGACTTTTGAGCCAACACTTGATTTACTCCAACTTTTCGTGAAATATCTGCGCCGACTGATACGAATAGTCAATAAATATTAACGCCTGGTTATAGTAATACTGGTTTTCTTCCCTTTTCTTCGATTTTTTCCAAGACAATTGTAACCTTTTTCTCTCTTTGAACGGGAAAAATTTGGGGTTAAAATCGGCTGAAAAGTTTGTTGCGCGTAAAGTTCGTGAATCCGATAACAGCTTAATATGAAAGCCATGGCCCACTAAATCTGTAAGCTCATCTATTTGAGATTAATGTATGAAGTCTCCCACCAGAGGACTCTGATACCTTATTGTTATTCTGACCAATCGTGCAAACCTTGAACCAAAACAATTACCAGGTGTGCAAACATGTGCACAGAACAGAAATCAGCTTATTCAATGCTAATTTGGGCAGGGTTTATGTCACGTGGTCTCACACGAGTTCCAATGAAATGGTTCAGGGTTTGAAGCTGAATCCGACTTCACTTTTTCGGCGGTTTTTAGCGAAATGGCTCGGCCGGTAGAATATAGTTGGCTATAATGAAAGCAGCGGCACGATTCTGGACGATATATCTCCTCCTCTTTATTCATAATGCCATTATTATAACAATAAAAATCACGTTATAGTCAATGTTTTTTTTCACAAAAATAACTCATCTTTTGTATGTATTGTAAAACAAATGTTCACCGTATTTGTTAATCTTGTTTATGATTAACTGAATAATATGGTTTATTTTGTTACACGCAATTGCTATAAAGTTTAATCCCATACATTGTAACAACATTTAAGCATTGTGACAGGTGTCTTGATCCGAAATCATAGCAATGCATTGGATGCGTGAAGAATTTTCACAACATGAAAATAACAATGAATTCTCGTATGCGCGTGATACATTTTTAATGGGTCATGGACAACGTGTGATATTGCTACTTAGGAGCTTTAAATAAGCGTTTAATATGTAAAAGAATGAAGTTATATCGTGCAACACGATATAAATATGTATTTATTTAAATAATTTAAATTACGCGTGTCTAGTTGGAATACTTTAAAAAATGTTGATTGCTTGTACAATTTCTGTATTTTTAAGGATGTTTCTTTTTTCTTTCTTTTTTTCTGATTGGTGAAAGTGATTTCGCGAGTATGTATTAGTAACAGAAAATGCTAATTTTTCATTTTTTTTTTAGATGGAGGATTTACTTATTATTATACTTGGAAGGGAAAAAAATCTGCTGTAAAAATACAAAGTGTTTTTGGAGAGAGAGTGAGAATAAAGTCTCATTAAAAACGACAAATTAACTAGACTTTTAGCACTATTATCTGTCGGAGATATTCCTAAATAATTATTTACTATCTTTTGATATGTTCATGAAATTTTAATGGGAAAAAATGCGAAAAATACTAACATTTGATTTGGAAATTTTATTGGAAGTCAGCACATTATTATTGTTATTATTTAGAATGTACATTTACATGAAGTATTTGCATAAAATATCTTAATAACATCTCAAGAATAGAATAGTGGTGTATGACTGTGGAACATTTTCTTTTTAAAGATGAGAATATCTTCTAAAAATCCATAAATAATATTAAAAAGAGAATCCCTTCATTTAAATAAAAGACAAAGATTTTGTCGCAAAATCTCAGAAAATTATAAATAAACACAAAGAATTCTGTTTGGAATGAAATATAAAACCGTTCTTTAATCTGCCAAGAAAAACGTCACGTTGTTTGAAGGTATTGCTCGTTTCTTATCAAACAACGAGCTTTTCTTCTCAGTTGACGATAAATCGTTTTTATATTTAGTTCCGAAATGAATTCGTAATGAATGTTTATAATTTTCTAGCTTCCAACAAAAAGTTTTGTATTTAGTTCATTATAGGCTTATATTTATTCATGTTATACAAAAAAAAAAAAAAAAAAAAAAAAAAAAAAAAAAAAAACACTTTATAAATTTGCAATATAAACGTTCTACCATTTGCAGTAAATCATATGAAATCGTTAGTTTTTTTTCTCAGAAGCTTACATAACTGTCACTTTTTAAAAAGTATCTCGAAAATTTAATACACAAGTATTCTTTTACCATTTTTCTCTATTCAGTTTAAGAAAGAACAATTTTAAGTTGTTGAATCAGAAACGACTTCTCGATGATTATTTATATTTTTCAGAATTTTAATAAAAAGCTTTTCACTTAGTCAATTATAGTTACATTTTTATTCATGTTTTTTTAAATACTTTATAAATTTGTAATAAACGTTCTACCATTTGCTGTAAATTACATAAAATAGTTATCGTATCTCTGTAAAAGCTTACATAACTTTCACTTTTTTTAAGAAATGTCTCATAAATTTAATACGCAACTATTCCTTCCATCATTTCTTTCTATTCGTTTAACAAAAGAAAAAAATATATTCGCCATTAATATTTATAATTTCTTCATGTTTAATTAAATGTTTTATATTTTATCCATCATAGTCTTAATTTTGTTTATGTTTTACAACAAAATACTTTATAACATTGTAATAAACGTTCTTATAACAAACATAAATTTACTGTAAGTTACATAAAACCATCAACCTATACTCAAAAACTTACATAACATTCATTTAAAAAAAAAAAGTGACCCATAAATTTAATACACAATTACTACTCCCATCACTAAAAATACATCAAATCAGCTTTCAACTCCAATCAAATGCTTTTACACAAAAAATAAAATAAATAAACACAAACACATTCTGGCGGTGCCACAAGTAAAAAGTGAAATGGAATAAAACTGGATGTCTCTTCCCCGAAATACATATAAATAAATAAATATAATAATAATAAAAGAAATATTCTACGTGCCCATTGTCAAACTATGCTTTTTATATCCTATTGCTATTCCGTTCATTTTTGGGTTTCCAAGATAGATCTGATATTTTATATATTTTTCCTTTAAATTTTTATTTTTATACATATTTTTTTTCTTTCTGAAGGTGGACACAATTGAAATATTACCACTAAAAATCCCCCCCCACACACACACACAAAAAATACTGAAATAAATACATCTATATATTTACGTTGAAAACTCAAAATCTCCTTACTGCACTATCGATATAATATATTTTTTTAAAGTCTGAATCGTCATCGAAGTTTTTTTTTCTTTTCCTTTTGGAAAAGAAGGGTGGGGGAGAGAAAGCGAAATTACCCGTACGAATGGGTATCGTTTCTTTGTATCGATTGAATCAATAGTATAGGTATATCGTTTTCCCTTCTAAACGAAATTAAGTATGGGAAAATAAGAGAAATTGGTAAGACGCTAAAACTAAATATATATATGTGTATATATATAAATGTAAAAGGATGTAATAAAAGCATAGTTGTTATTTTAAAACTTTTTCCTGTCTCTTTGCCGTGTTTTGTTTTTTGTGGTTATCGGATAAAACAAAATATTTTTTCTTCATTTTGTTTATTGAGCTGGGCACACTTCTTGGCTTTTTGTCTTCTTAAAAGCCATGCCTGGATAATAACAATGTCGTTGTGACTCCAGTTACTGCAGAACGGTTACGATAATAGTTCACCTTTTGAAAGCAGACTCTTATAACTTTACTTTTTTTTGGAAAGAATAACAGACAACTTTTATATTTTTAGATATCATCTTAGATTATTGTTTTTGACATTGTCGTACTTTTTATTTTGTGAAAGAAGTAAATAAATATTTTTAAAAATATTTTCTTCTGAAATACATGTACGACAATCCTTATAATATCTCTCTATGTGAATAAACTGATGAAAGGTATATTAGCTGAAAGCAGCATTTGTTGAGAATAATTAAAACGTTTATCTTTAAAAAATGCAATAATTTAAAAAAGTGTAAAAGTAGGCATATATCATTTAATTTATGAAAACATAATGCAGCAGTAAGGAATAATATACAATATCCTCTTATAATTGGAGACGATTTGAAATAAATAAGTAAATAGATTCAATTAGGTGGAGAGGTCTACCATAAGGTTTAAATAAGTAAATAAATAAAATAAGGAAAAAAAAGTTCTATGTCTTCAAAAAGTAATATTGTTTCAATATTTAAATAAAAATTTACAACTTTTTTTAACTGCCACTAATTTTCGGAAGTATTTCAGAATATTCTTGATAAAGAATTAATCAGATTTTTTTTCAACCTCGAATATAAAACGATTTTTACAGTGTAATTATAAACTTTTTTATATGTGACGTTACTAAAATTTTATCTCTTATCTATATTTACAATTACCGTATAAAATTGCAACAATCTTACAAAAAAGAAAGTTGTATTTTTGTTAAATTTTATTTTATTTTATCATTTTCAATGTATGGATGCATTTTAACACTTTATAATAATGTACAAACTTTTAATTAAAGTAATTGATCTACATCTGCAGACGTATAATGATAGTCATTTAATTTAAATGAAAATGCTAAATTTCCATACATTGATTTTATTTAATGCTAAATTAATGTAAGATCGTAAGCATATAATTATTTTAGTTTAGAAGTAAAATATTTTTATTGAAAAGTGCCAAAGAATATGCTAAACATAGCTGCCAACTTTCAACTAATCTTCCATAATACCTGGATTACTTTGATCCAGGTTAACGCCATTTCAAACCAGAAAATATATTTCATGAATCTTTATTTATTTAATTTCAGGATTATTACTAGAACATACTTAATTTAATTTCTTAGAAAAATTCTGGTTCGAAACTCGTTAAACCAGGGTCAAATTAACGCATGTATTACGGATAATCGATGTCAGGTTGGCACCTATGGCTAAATGCTATGATATTGATGGAGTCGAAATAATGTAGATTATTTCCACATCTTACGTCTTCTGCCTATTACCATTAATTTATGATCTTCGAGTGTAATTTAAAAACATTAAAATAATGGCCAGAAATTAACGCTTCTTGTGGAATATCTTTCTTACATGAATAATATGAGAGAATCTTCAAGAAGACAATCAATAAAAGTTTTTGTAATTTATATTGTATTTTTGACGTTTTTCAACTACAGACGTATATCCAAACACATCTCGATTATCAAGATTGCCATTTTAGTACTCTAGTGCACTCTTCGGTACATACTTCAGTAAAAAATAATAACGCATTATACCGAAAGTGGTGGCAATTGAGTTGCCATGGAAAATGATGCATGGAAAAACCGGATATAAATTGATTTAACGAAACGCCATAAAAGTAATTTCATTACTATATTTTTGACGTCTATCCGTCAAGTGCTGAAATTCTTCATCATCCACAGTCTTAAAACGGGATAATTTTAAAATTGACTTTATTTTTTTCGTATCTTTATTTACCAATATACAGGTGGTTTCTTCTGTCACCAGTCTTAGGACAACGCACCATAATTTTTTAGTGTGTTGGTATTGAAATCCTTCATACTGTCTCTGCTGGAAATTTTATTTCAGTGTCTTGTAAATGTGAAAACAAGCGAACGAGAACGATTAGTAACGATGTATATACACTAAAAAAATACCACTTTACTTCTGATTTTATATTGAATCCTTGCCCTTTAAAAGAAACTTTTTCTTCTGGCTAAAAATCGGAGATTTACTTACATTAAATGGAAAATGTTCATTGAATCCTTATTTGTTGAATATTACAAAATGAAGATGTTCCTTACAAGATAAACAAACGGAAATGTTCCTTTTCTAAGTCACAGAAAATGGAAAATGTCCGGTTAAATTTTCGTAATTTATGTTTTTGTCTATAACCAAGTTGATGAATGAATTTAGATGGCTTAGCAAAGCATTAATTGTTTAACGGCGCCAGTGCAATTTGCTTTTTTTTAGCGGATAATTTTCCGTAAATTCAACAATTTGTTTCGTTTTTTCTCTCTTAAAAAGGGTAAAATTTCTGGAATTTACGAAAAAATTTCTGTTAACAAACAGTGAATTGTACTGACGTCCCGATTGCCAATACTATCTCGGTAAAGTCGTCCATTATATTTTATAGTTTTGCAATATTAAAACTAGTTGGATGTGTCAATCACGAAACTTTATTCATTCTCATAAGTACATTTTATTATAAAAAAAAAAAAAAAAAAAAAAAAAAAAAAAAACGTGGTGACCCCAAAGTTACCCACTATCGAATTTCTTCGAACATTTGACCTAGCCTAATGAGATTCTGGTATCCGAAAAGCCTAAAACGCAAAATTTAATTAATATTCTGAGAAAATGAGCTTAGTAGTGCCTCATGTCGGGTAATTTATACTGAAACCTAATAAGCATCTATTGATGTCAAGACCTAACAGAATCTGAAATTTGATGGAATTTCGTCCATTAGTTCTTCAGGTATAGTTATAACAAAAAATTTGCAAAACGTAGCACAGCAACACCATATCGTGGACAATTTATGCCAAAACGTAAAAAAGCGTCTAATTATGTTATGGTGTAAAAGAATCTGAAGTTTGATGAAATTCTGTGTATTAGTTCTTGAGATATAGCTAGTTTAAAAAAAGCAGTGTAAAATATAGCACAGCAGCACCATCAGTTGAAGGATTTATAACAAAACTTAATCATCGTGTAATTATGTTATATGCCATTTTGTAACAAAATCTGAAGTTTGATGAAATTCTGTGCGTTGGTTGTTGAGATATAGCTATCGGAAAAATCGTGCAAAATGCAGCATAGCTGCACCACCTGTTGCAAGGTTAATACCAAAATGTAATCAGCGTCTAATTATGTTATATATTCTAGTGTAAAAGAAACTAAAATTTGATGAAGTTCTCTGCATTAGTTCTTGAGATATAGCTATCGCAAAAGTCGTGCAAAATGTAGCATAGAAGCGCCGCCTGTAGAACAATTCACACCAAAAACTTATCAGCGGCTATGTATCCCAAGGTATCGCGGAATCTGAAGTTTGGTGAAATTCTGTGCATTAGTTCTTGAGATATAGCTATCATGAAAATCATGAAAAACGTGGCATAGCAGCGCCACCTGCTGGCCAATTTACACCAAACCTTAATCAGCGTCTATGTATATCAAGGGGTCACAGAATCTGAAGTTTGGTGAAATTCTGTGCATTAGTTCTTGAGATATAGTAATCTTGAAAATCATGAAAAACGTAGTATAGCAGCGCCACCTGCAGGCCAATTTTCACCAAAAACCAATAGGCACTAATTCATATCAAGGTCTAACTGAATATAAAATTTTATTAAATTTCGAGCATTAGTTCTTGAGATAGAGCGCCCACAAATTTTTTGTCACATACAGACAGACAGACTCACAGACAGACACACAGACTCACAGACAGACGGACAGACTCACAGACAGACATTTTCTAAAAACAGTCAAAACGTGTTCAGGACCTTCTAAAACGCATAAATCCGTCGAAAACCGAAAATCGAAAATTTTCATGAATCCAATACTTTCTTCTTGTAAAGATAGAAGAAAGTAAAAAAATAGGTTGTATGATTCAGTCTATTTCTGAGAACATTTAAAGTTTAAACAAGAACTTTATTTACTTAACATTTCATCATCTTAATATTTTATGTATTTAAAATTGAACAATTTCAAAAAAGGAAATTTCTCGTTATCAAATTTTCTTTTCATTTTAATTTCCTAAATTTAAATTTCAGATTTTGCATAATCAAATAGAAATCAATAACGTAAAACTCTTTTAAAAAATACGTAATTGAATTTTTATTTTAATTTTATTTTATTTATGTTTTTTCAATTTGGATCTTCAATTTTAGTAAAATCATAAAAGAAATCAACACAAAATTCAGTATTTGATGGAAAAATCGTTTTATGCTTTCAATAAGAAAAAATGAATGCTATTAAACAAAGATGTAAGAAGATTTAATGTAGAAAAGATAAATTACCATCATACTCTAAAGATCTTTTGGCAAAAGATCATATAACATTAAAATTTTTTAGAAATATTTTATTATATTTTTTAAAATTATTATACTTTTATAAATATAAATATTTAATAAAATATTTGATTAAATTGTTTTTTATGAATAATTATATAAACATAATTAATTTTAAATAAATATAAATTTAATGATATAATAAATATAATATAATTTTAATACAATTTTATATAATTTTATATGTACATATATTTTGTAAATAATTTTGTAAATTTTTATTTTTATTGATTCAATTTACTAAAACGCAAATTTTCATAAATCGGCAGTTTTTCATATTTTATCGATAAATATATATTTTAAACTCTTCAGGGGCAATTTTTTTATGGTGAGAAACAAGCGATTTATTCATTTTATACTAATAGGGTTTTGAAAAAGAAAAAAAATGCATTTATTCGAACTTTGGATTTCCATGCATAAATACGGATTAGATTCCCTAAGAAAAATCCCTTAAAGTTTCTATTTAGGTTCCCTTAAAGATAAAATAGCGTCCGAATTTAAGGGAAATGATTTCTTGTATTCAAAAAATAAATATTAACAGTGACATTTTTTGTGCATTCTACAAATTATTAAAACTAGACATATTTGACACATCTGACGTTATTTCTATAAAATATTAACGATTTGATTAAAATATTCAACAAGATTGACTTCCGAAAAATTATTTCAGACTTTTTTATGTCTCTAACTGTACATCGAAGTATCCAAACAATAAAATTTATACTTCTCTTATTTAGAGTTTCTTTAAAGAATAAGTGTTCTCATTAAGTTTTTGTCGTTTTTATTATTATTATCAGTACTTACAATTAAAAAAAAATAAAAGTCCACGTATGTGGATAAGATCACTGTGCATTTAAAAGATTCTCAGTTAACTTTTTGGGTAGTAATTACGATAAAATAGAGGAAAGTACAATATAAAAATTAAAAGTAACATTTTTTTATACAATCGATTTTTATGAAAAACTACGAAAATTTGTTATGTATTTCCTTTCGAACATGAACAATATAAATTTTCATTGTTTGTTTGACTTTAACTCCTCATTTCGTATCTTCTCTTTATTTCTTTCATTGCTTTGCATGCGACATCCTGTCTTATCTTGCACACTACAGACGTCGAACTTGCAGCTTTAAAATAAAAATAAAAATAAGTTTCTTTTTTAGTAAATATAAAGTACTTTTTTATTGTTTGCTTAAAAAAAAAACACCGAAGAATGTTCAGGCGTACTTTTAGAATTCAACAAATTGTGTAATTTGTGCAATAACTCCAGCCTTCATTACTTAAGAAAAGGGGGAAGAAAGACTATAATCGTATGCTTCTTGCGTTTTTTGAAGGTGTCGAAAATACTTTTCAGAATCTGAAAACAAGTTCTTTAAAATAAGCTCCAGGGCACGTAAAGGGAAAAAAGGGTGAGGGTTTGCAGAACGCAGTGATAAACTTTATTGCCGTCGGTGTTACAATGGAAAAGTATTTTCAACATGAGTTATTAACGTGAAAAGCTATTCGCAGTTTCTGAATACATCTGTTATTATACTTATTTGCAACAGCTTGTTAAAATACAATCTATCCTCAAAGATATTTTATTTTACCAGTATTAAAACATCTTTTTCATTGAAAAAAAAAGAAAAGTTTATTTTAAATTTGTTTTCATTCGCCTGTTTTTATTCTTTTCAAAGAGTATTATGAGAAGTAAAGGATTATTTTCAACGTCATTAAGTATTTCCATTTGATGTTACAATTTCTGTTTGCTTATACATTTAAAATGTAAAAAGAATTTTGAACACGTTATTTAGATATTTAGATATTTATTTGGCATTTTGTTGCAAGAACAATTATTATAAGAAGGTGGATACATGTCTCAAGTTTAAATATTTAGAAAGTTAAATCTCTCAATCAATTTTAAGTTGCGGTATTAATTTTATTCAAAATTTTAAATTTCAGTGTGATGTTATCAGCATCAAATCTGTGTAGTATTATTTAAGTTATACATTTCGTAATTGTTTCGTTCTCGTTTTATTTTTAGACGATGCTGTTTTAGGTCATCAGATCCACAAACATTTTGTTTTCTGTATATGTGACTAAAATTTATTTTTGTTAGATATTTCCCTCATTTCGTGTTTTCTCTTTGTTTCTTTCATTCCTTTGCATACAACATCGTGCCTTATCTTGCACACTACGCACATCGAACTTATAGTGTTAAAAATAAAAATAAAAGTGAATTTCTTTCATTTTATTTTTAAATGCTGTAAGTGATCTATTAAAAATAACACAAATACCTTATAATTTTACATGTTTCATTGAAAGAAATTTTTTGCTAAAATATGTTCAAATTGAAAATAAACAGAAAAACAAAAATCACGTGAACATGAGCATAATAAAGTAAAACTGGAAAAAAGAAATAATAAAAATGAATGAAAAAATTTGTGAATGTGAACTATTACAAATTATTGTCTTAAAAACCTTTGAATCAATTATTTCCAAATTTTAGGAAGCTCTATGGAGGCAAATTCACTGCAAATATTGTTTCTACGTATGAAAATTTCTATTGATTCTCTTATGATGATATTATGAAATGTTCATAGGTAGAGGCAATATTTGCAATGAATTTGCCTCCATGGATCTCCCTAAAATTTGGAAGGAAATGCTTCAAAGGTTTTTAAGACAATAGTTTGTAATATTTCACGTTCACAATAATTTTTATTCGTTTTTATTTATATTTTTCAGTTTTACTTTACTATGCTCATGTTCACGTGATTTATGTTTTTCTGTTTATTTTTAATTTGAACATATTTTAGCAAAAAATTTCTTTTTATCATTTATTTGTTTTTAAAAAAGTTGCCGTAAGAGCAATGAAACATGTGAAACTGTAAGTTATTGTGTTATTTTTAATAGACCACTTATAGCATTTAAAAATAAATTGATATTTTAAAGTGATGTATTATATTACATGTGAATTGCTTTTTCAGTAAATATAAAGCACATTTTTATTGTTTGCATTAAAAAAACCACCGAGGAAGATTCAGACGTTGACAGAGTTCTTTTCAAATTCATCTATATTGTGTAATATGTGCACTAACTTCAGCCTTCATAACTTAAGAAAAGGAAGAAGAAAGACTATAACCATATGCTTTTTGCGTTTTCTGAAGGTGTTGAAAATACTTTTCAGAATCTGAAAATAAGTTCTTTAAAATAAGCTCCAGGGCACGCAAAGGGAAAAAAGGTGAGGGTTTGCAGAACGCAATGATAAACTTTATTGCCATCGGTGTTACAGAGGAAAATTATTTTCTATATGAGTTATTAACGTGAAAAGCTATTCCCAGATTTTGAATACATCTGTGATTATACTTATTTGCAACAGCTCGTTAAAATACAATCTATACTTAAGATAATGTTTTACCACTTTTAAAACATTTTTTTTTTGCAATAAAAAAAAGAAACATTTACTTTAAATTTGTTTTTATTCGCCTGTTTTCTTTTTCTTTTTTTTATGGCTAGTAAAGGATTTTTTTTCAACGTCATTAAATATTTCCATTTCATGTTACAATTTCTGTTTACTTGTATATTTAAAATGTAAACAGAATTTTGAACGCGTTATTTAGATATTTATTTGGAATTAACTTATACGTTTCGATAGTTATTGATTTACTTTTAGATACAGCCATTTTCGCTTATTGGCACTGGAAAGATTTTCTTTGAAGTATATATTAAGATTTTCTATGTAAAGATAATTTTTTTAACAGTAATAAAACATCTTTTTAGATAAAAAAAAGATATGTTTAATTTTTTTTTCTCTTGTTTCTTTTTAAAGAGTATTACGGCAAGTAAAGGATTTTTTCCAACGTCATTAAATACTCCCATTCGATGTTGCAATTTCTGTTTACTTGTATATTTAAAATGTAAACAGAATTTTGATCACTTTATCTAGATATTTACTTGGCATTTTATTGCAAGACTTATTATTTTATAAGTTGGATAGAAGGCTCAACTTAAAATATTTAAAAAGTTAAATTTCTCAATAAATTTTTAGCTTCGGTATTAATTTTATTCGAGATTTAAAACTTCAATACGATGATATCAGCATGAAATCTATGGAATAATATTTAACCTATATATTTTGAAATTGTTTAGTTATCTATCCATAAATTCGTCCTTTTTTTCCTTTACAGTCAAGAATATTGCAGAAATAAAATTGTCGGTTATTGTTGTCTAAATCTTACACTAACTTTTTTTTTTTTTTTTTTTTTTTTTTTTTTATAGCATCCGATGCTATTTCTTTCAGACAAGCTAAAAATGTCGTGTCATCAGCCCTGAATTTTCTAGCCAACCGATTTTGATAATTATTTTTTTAAATGAAAGCTATTTATTTGTAGTTGTGCCCATTTTAATTATTTTTTAATTTATTTCCATTTTTATATTTTATTTTTTATTTTAAAAGCTTTTTCATGACATTTCTTCAAAATGGTGGCAACACAGTTTAGCTTTTCTCTCGATAATAAAAATTTTTTTTCTAAAATGATTGCGTATAATTATGCACTAATTGAGTTAAAAATATATATATTTACTCAAAAATAATATTAATAATGTAAATAAAATGACAGAAAATAATTTATGATAAAAATTAATGTCTAAATCAAAATAAGAGAAATTTCAGATGAGGAAAATTATGTCATTCAGCAACCAGATAAAAGGGAATTACAATATTATTATGGATGCCTTTTTCATAAACATTTGAAGAGAAAACGACGTCACTATTTAAAACATCGTATTTCTACTCATAACGATATTAGGTACTACTCTGTTATCCCGTCGACCAATTTCGCCAAATTATACAAATCGCCACATTAATAGCCAAATTATACATATTGACATAATTTTTATTTTAAATAACGAAAAAATAAATAATTAGTAGAATATTAATAAAAATATCAATAAAAAGTCGAAATAAAAATCACTTAATGACATTTTAAACACATGAATAGTACATTAATTATAAATAGAAGTTTTCATATACGTCCATTAAAAATATTTCAAAAATATGCATTAAAGTATTTAATTGCTATAAAGGACGTTAAATACTAATAAAAAACATTAAAAGATCTTAATAATTTTACATGTTTCGATTGAATTTACTCAATCATCATCAGAAAAAAAAAAAATACAAATAAACACAAAGATGGAAAATGACAATAAACTATTACAAATGAAATTTAAAAATTTTTAAAAAATAAAAATCACGTGCGTTATATTTTAATTATGTATCACGTTGTTTAATTTTTAAATTATTTAACAATTCAATCCAAATATTTGGGATTTTAAATGACAAGGAATCATTGCAGACCATTGAGCTTCTGACGTAAATTTCATTTCATTTGAGATTCCATTCGTTTTATTGTTAAATTGCATTTCCTTTTACTCACAGTCTATAAAAAAGCGTTTAAACTAAAGAAAAAAACCGTTTTTGATTAATCTAGTCAATGAAGAAGTAGCACGTCAAATTGTATCTCATTATTATTCCGCAATTCCAATGTCTCAGAGAGAAATTGCTATTCAATTGGGTATTTCACGCCGTTCTGTTTGCTATTATATTGATAATCACAAGAAAAATGAAGTTAGTTCATTGCAATCTAAACGGGGTCGCCCTTCTAAAAAACTTCTATCGATTTTTTTTTCTAATCGGAGGCGAAACTGAATTCTGCAATGGTAGAATCTACATTCATCTTGTTTTTTTTTTTTTTTTTTTTTTTTTTTTTTTTTTTTTTTTTAACTTGTTGAAAAGTTCTGTAGTATAACCCTAATAGTCATAATAGTCATCATATTTTATGAAAATACTTTTTTTTATTTTACAAAAAAAGTAACTGTTATGATTTTTATATAAAAAAAATATGCTTATATTATTTCTAAAAATAAGGGAACAATAGAACGTAAAATTTTACAGAAAATTTCTAAGTGTATTTCATAAACATTCTTCACAAGGGAAATTGAAGCTCCACAGATGTACGGGCGAGGTGACTACCATAAGTGCTACGTATTTATATAATAACGAACGCATTTAAAAATGAATTTGTAGTGTATTTCAATTATAAATTATAAAAAACGCAAAAAACAAAAACAACAATAACAACAATATCATCAACAACAAAACCCATTATTAAAATATTTAATTTATGCAAAATATCTTCTATGTTTCCTTTCCATTAGGTTCGTCTTTTATATGTAAAATACCTATGCTATGTTTCCTTTATACTAGATTAAAAAGAAGAAACATGTTTATTTATTTATTTTTTTAATAGTCATAAAATGACTTTGTACAATAAATAATTTATCGAGTGAAAAAAAAGGGCGCGTTTCTCTGAAACATTAATTTCTTCTGATTTGAATAATCTCTTATTAAAATACAAACACCAAACATTCGCACTCTCTTGATTATTCATCTTTTTTATGGGCAGTTAGATTGCTTCCCTTATCTTGCTTTTCTAAATTTTTAATTATTTAATTTTTAATTTCAATTTTAAATTATTGAAACACACACACACAGATATATATATATATTCAAATATTTCACTTAAACAAAATATCTTTTACGTTTTTTTTCCATTTGGTTTGGCATTTTTATGCAAAATATCTAAGCAATGTTCCTTTGTACTATGTAAAAATAAAAACACGCTCATGTTTTTTTTTTTTTTTTTTTTTTTTTTTTTTTAATATTAATAAAATGGCTCTGACAATAAGAGGAGTTACTGAGAGGGAAAAAAAGGCACGTTTCTCTGAAATATTAATTTCTTCTGACTTATTATTCATCTTTTTTTATGGGCAGATAGATTGCGTCTATTATGTTGCCTTTCTGATATTTAAAGTATTGAATTATTAATTTCAATTTTAAATTATTAAAACATGCAAACAAGAAAAACAAAACACTATTAAAATATGTAACGTATACAAAATATATTTTATATTTTCTTACCATAAGGTTCAAATTTCTTATTTAAAATACCTAAGCAATGTTCCTTTATTCTATATAAAAAATACGTTTATTTTATTTTTTTAATAATAATAAAATGATCCTATACAATAAATAATTTACCAAGAATAAAAAAAGTATGGGTTTCTCTGAAACATTAATTTCTTCTGACTAGAATCATTTCTTATTAAAATACAAACAACAAACATTCGCATTCTCTTGATTATTCATCTTTTTTTATGGGCAGTTAGATTGCTTCCCTTATCTTGCGTTTCTGAAAATGGAAATATCGATTTTAACGAGATTAGTACGCTCTCTGTTGACCCAGTGACTTGAAATTCCGAAAAACATTACTTGTCACTAAAACCTTACAATAATACCATAAAAGTACCATTTTTCTTTGCTGCTAAAGTTATCGATAATGCAAAACTCCTGTATGCTAACGAAAAGGACAAGTAAAAGAGAGAATATTTCTTTTTAAAAAATAAAATTTGATAAAGTGAGATCCGCGTAATAATAAAGGATGTATAGAAATGAATGAATTAAAATGCAAAGTGAAATTTCATAGAATTTTCATCTTCATTTCATTTTTATTCCATTTTTTTCTTATACGTTGGTAACATCATATAAGTTAAAAAAAAAAAAAAAAGTGCTTGTTTTAAAGAAGTCGCGTATCATTTTTAATTTAAATGCTTGGATTCTTAAATTTCAGGGAATTAAATTCTAGCTCTCTTTAGTAAGTCATTTTTATAACTATTTAAACCATCTGTTAAATACAATATCACTGCCTGTTAAAATAGTGTACATGTGCCAATAATATGCAAAATAAGAAATCTATAAGCTATTTATATAACAGATGAAACAGCACAAAATAAAAATGGTGAAACATCACAATTAGAAAATAAATTCTTGTTAAGATCACCATAAAATACAAATTAACACAAAACACGTTTCGGTATGGAAATCATTACAGCCAGTTCCAGCCAAGGTAAACACGTATGTGAGAGAACAAGGAAACAACAACAACAACAAAAAATTGTGATTTCGTCTACTTTTTGACACGCGTTTCCTTTGGCTGATGACGGGTTGTTAAAATTTCCAACCCGAAAAGCGTGATATGTATTATTTTGTATTTCCTGCTGATTTTAACAAAGTTTTATTTTTCTGATTATTTATTCTACTATTTAAAAATATGGAAGAAAATGATCTTGAAAGTTTTAATATGAAAAAAAAAAAAAAAAAAATGCCGATGAACTACATTACCAAAATAGCAAAATATGCTCCGACTGAATGTAAAAGGTATTGAAAGCAGGCGATTTTTTTGGGTCAACATTAGTAATCGAAATATGGAATTAAATATCTATTGCATCTGAGATGAGAATTCACACCTTTGAATGATGATCCTTATTCCTTATGTCAGAATTTTTTTGTTCGGTCTTTTAAGCAGGAAATAGAACGTTTTCATGCTATCTCATCAGAAGAATGATGTGATAGATGAAGCAAAACAATGTTTTTTTTGTTTGTATTTATGTCGTCCAATTATCTACGCTATGGGATATAGACCCTATGGGTGGGTTGCCCTCCGTGGGGATCTTTCTAAGGGAACCTAACCCGTATTTACGCAAGGTTCGAAGAAAACCACGGAAAACTCCGAACGGTTAGGCCGACAGTCGCGATTGATTTCGAACCCAGCGCCTACCGTGAAACAAAAGATTGAAGTTATCTGAGCTATAAAATACTATAAAACAACAGGGGTGGGTTGCCCTCCCTGGGGATCTTTCTAAGGGAACCTAACCCGTATTTACGCTTTTCACACCTTTGAATGATGATCCTTATTCCTTATGTCAGAATTTTTTTGTTCGGTCTTTTAAGCAAGAAATAGAACGTTTTCATGCTATCTCATCAGAAGAATGATGTGATAGATGAAGCAAAACAATGTTTTTTTGTTTGTATTTATGTCGTCCAATTATCTACGCTATGGGATATAGACCCTATGGGTGGGTTGCCCTCCGTGGGGATCTTTCTAAGGGAAACTAACCCGTATTTACACAAGGTTCGAAGAAAACCACGGAAAACTCCGAACGGTTAGGCCGACAGTCATGATTGATTTCGAACCCAGCGCCTACCGTGAAACAAAAGACTGAAGTTATCTAAGCTATAAAATACTATAAAACAACAGGGAAAAATATGGACATTTTGATAAAATTTTTCGCTATCAAATGAACTGAGGCGAAAAAGAAAAAAAGCACCATGTATCAACGGTAAAAAAAGTGGAAAGAATAATCGAAAAGAAATTTAAATGAATAATTTTAAATTAAATTGTAAATTTAGAATACTTCAAAAATGTTATAGAGAGAGGTATTCAATAGTGAATTTTTGTAAGAAAAAAGCATTAAAAAATTACTTGCATAAACTTATGCATTCATTGGCCATATTCTTTTAAATAGAAATTTAATAAATAATGTATATTTCCTATCTGTGAAAATACTTCTGATGGTAATAAGAGGCGTATTTATTTTAAAAATAAACATAATCAATAAATATAAAGTATGGAAAAGCAACACAGAGAGAGAGAGAAAATATATTGTTATTAACCGAAGACTTCAGAAATATTATTTATTCAAAATGCACAATAAACCTACTTATAAATAATGGTAATATAAAGGTTCTCTATGCTTAATACCTTAATTTTATTTCTTGAATATTACAATTAATTATGAAAAAATATAACTTATTTCAGTAAATATTGACATAGTACTCTAAGTAATTGGATTCTATCCCCAGTGTACGAAGTAAACCTAATATGCTTCACTAAATAAATTTATTCAAATTTTATATACATAATTAACAATAATTCACTGTCTTGAAATCTAGAAAACGAAGGTATTTTCATAATTAAAAAGATCAGAAACGCTGTTTGATAAAGTAAATTATTTTAATTAATCTTTTGATGTTTGCTACACTTTATGTCAACAAGATGAATTAAAGCGTTATAATGAATCATGAACTTCCTGTATATTGAATCAAGAAATGTCAATACAATAAAATGAATCACCGCAGAAAAATGAATAATGAAGCAAAATACAATGAATCATTAAAAATCGGAGCAAACAAGTTTGTTCTCGGATTACCTTTTGGTTTAAAACCGAATAACCTTTGAAATAAATTCTGTGGAAGATTTTAAAAAATGTATTCGATGAGAATTGTTTTGGTATTGTGACGTTTTCACTCTATTATATTAAATATTACTCACAGACATTTGGAAAAATATGTTGTAATGCAAGAAACATATAAATATGAAACATTTTGTAATGCGTTGACATTTGCATTCTAATAATTATTTTGTACTACATTTACAATTTTTCGTTTAAAACAAGCTCATATATGTAAATTCTTTGCTAGCTGAAGTAAAACTCTTTTGTTATTAGTTTAATTTCTGAAAGAAATATGAGTGTTCATAATGAAAACTATAGTTGAAATAAATGTCATAATGAAAGTCCTAAATTGCTCTGAAAATTTTTAAATGTCAGTACCAATAAAACAATATTATACCCATTATTTTAGAAGTCAGGAAATATGTAGAAGAAATTCGTGTTTTAGTTCCAAATATCACCAACGTGGGGCGCTGCGATGTCTCAAAATGATAAATTGCAAAATCTGTCCAAAGATAGTTTCCTCGATTTCTTTTTGTTTAATAGTAAGATGGAAAAATAATATCTAACATTTTAAAAATTGCAAGGTTCTTTGGAGCAGTGTTACAGTTTGAGGCAGAACAGCACCATGTACCGGTCATATATGAAACTAAACAAATGAAGCATTGTAAGAAAATAGCAGACTTCAGCCCTAATAACACTCACACGACAATGACATCAAATGCTGCCAATGGTTACTTGTTTTTCAAAGTTTAGTCTATTTTATGACATCTCGTATTTGTATGTTATATAAAAGTGGTATATGAAATGTGAAATTATATTCACGATGAAGAATGAAATGGGCGGCCAGTGATTAGCAATGATTTGCAAACAAAAGTTGAATAAAAGAGTACGGAGAATCGAATATTTATTATTACGACACTAAAAATGCATTTTCGTCATGTTTATTGCTACCTTCTTTCAAAGCTGTTACAGCATGTTTGATACCACAGGCGGCATCATCATATGAAAGGACATATAAGTGCTCATGCCATGCTATGATATAACTTTCAACAATGATGGTAACTGTGTCGAAAAATAGTCTAAAAATAATGCAGTAAATTATTTTTTCCTAATAACTGTTTCTTTTTGTTTAATTGCTTAACGGAATTTACTTTCTAGATTACCTGAAGTATCAAGCAAAAATTATAAGGCATAATACCATATGTTTTAAAGTGAAATCCGTAATGTATGTGTTTTAATCATATACGTGACTATAAAACAAATTTGCATTAATTTTTTTTTTTCATCAATGATCATTTAGCCAATTTTCAATTACTCTAAACAATTGTTTTATAACTCAAATTTCTATCATTAACAAAATTGGGAGAATATTCTGTAATTTATTTCATTCGACATCAAGCACAAGTGGATATTTTTTTTTTCGAAATTCAATAAAATAAGAGTTATCAATGTTAAATTGTTGTTATAATCAATAACTTCTGAAAATATTCTTAGTTATTACTTTCAATCATTAGCTGTATCTCTAATGATTTTGAATTTTTTAGATTATACATATTGTTAAAAGTATCCACCACAGTAGCCAATTTTATGCTGAAACGATAATGAAAGTAAATGGTTTACTTAAACTTTAAAAGTGGAAATATTTACGTATGCTAAGAATTTCTGTTTCTAATGCCTCGGAGGCGTCTGATAAAATTTTCAACCTTATTCCTCTTTATTTTAAGTAACAATTAAAGAACTATGTTGCTTAATTCAAGATTACGGTTCTATCAAAATTAGGAAAATATTCTGTGATTTATCTATTCTTATCCATAAAAAAGGATAGTTTTTAGTTTTAATTCAGCAAATATATATATATATATCGATTTTATAATCAATAACTTCTGAGAATATTTTACTTAGTAGTTTCAATTATTAGAATCGTTTATTTAATTTGAGATTACACTGAGAAACATTTGTGGAAACGTTACTCCGTAAAACTGGTGGCAGCATTGCTGCCTCCAGTTTTATGGAGTATTTTAACCGTTAAAACCGGTGTAACATTGTCATGTTACACCAGTAATATATGTTTAAATTACATCATTGCATATGTAAAAACAATTACTACATGAAACTGGAGGCAGCATTTGCCACCATTTTTACACCAATTGTATGGAGTAACGTTTCCACAAATGTTTTGCAGTGTACGGCTTTAACTCAATTATAAAAACATTCTGTAATTTATATATTTTTATCTCATGAGCAAATGGATAGATTTTTGGTTCTAATTCAATAAAAAGAGATATTGAACAATTTTATAATCAATAACTTTTGGGAATATTTTTATTTCGTAGTTTCAATCATTAGATGCATCAATAACTGCATTTTTAGATTATATATCTTGGTTAAATAGTTAATGAATTTTAAGCAAAAATGTTACTGATAGTAAACAGGTCGCTTAAATTATAAAACTGAAAATACATAAATATACTAAAAATTCCTAATTCCAAATCTTCGGGGGAATTTGATGAAACCATCAACCATATCTTCATAATTTAAAACTGCAATTGAAGAACTATGAACTATGTTCTTCAACTCCAATTGACGGTTTTAACAAATTAAAAAAACGCACTATAATTTATCCACTTTGACTCATGGTAAAGGGAATAGTTTTTATGTCCAAATTCAATAAAAAAAGATTTATGAATGTTATTATCAATATCTTCTAAGAATATTATTACTTCTCAGTTTTTGTCATTAGATGTATCACTGTTGAAATTTAAGTACACATTTTAGATTATACATCTTGATACATCTTAAATTAAAATGTTACCAAAAGTTAACTGTTCACCCAAACTATAATACTGAAAATTAAAATAATAAACTATGTAAAAATAATCATAAAATAAAAGATAAAGCAGGACACGTGTCGAACTAAAATAATATAGTTCGTCATCAGCTGAAGCAGACAAGCTGATGACGAGCTGTATTGTTTTAGTTCAAAACTTGTCTGCTTTGTTTTTTTATTTTATGGTAATTTTTAGAAAGTTTATTTTTTAATTATTAATTACCGTCAGTGTATTCGGTAATTTTTTGCTATAATACTGAAGATATACGCACTTACTAATAAATCTTCCTTCCGAATTTTCATAGGCAAACTGATAAAACAATCAATCTTATACCTTATTATTTGAAATAATTACTAAATTATTGTGTTGTTTAATTCAATAAAAACACTAAAAAGCAGTCTTTAAATTAATTTAAATTCTTCTAAAATTGTTAAAAGTACTTAAAACCTTATTAATAAATGCGTGCATATTTTAAGCATCGATATATTGACTGATACAAATTTGGAAATGCTTTATGGTAATTTTAAACTTTTTTTGTGGTCCCCCGTAATTTTTGACTCAGGACTAAAATATTCCATAATTTATCCATTTTCAATGATGAAAAAGTAGATATTTTGTAAGTACGAAAATAAATAAAAAAAGTTTTACCAATGATATTATCAATATCTTCTGGAAAAATATTTACTTCGTAGTTACAATCATTAGATGTAGCACTAATGAAATTTAAGTACACATTTAGATTATACATTTTGATAAAACAGACCACCACAGTTGCCAGTCTTAAGCTAAAACGTTACTGAAAGTGTTCTGTTCACTTAAAATATAATAATGAAAACCCATACATATAACTAAGAATACCTCCTTCTAAAGCCTCCCAGGCATCTGATAAAACAATCAACCTTATCCCTCATTATTTAAAGTAACAGTTAAAGAACTACGTTGTTCAATTACCGTTAAACATTTCTCCCTCCAGATTCCACGCTAATAATCAGTAGCATTGTTTCCAAACATTATCATCCTAGCAGCAGTATTTATCAAAGCCACCGTAAATTGCAGTAAAATGTAAAAGTGAATACCCCTCCCATTGTTTTTAAAAGAAATCGTGCAAATGGTTCTATCACAATTAAATAGGGAGCTTAGAGAGTATCTTGTAAAAGAGTTCTTACAATGAGAGGAAATTTTTTTTCAGGCTCTTAGAGATTCAGTTTGTTTTATTGTAACTGTAAACACGATTAAAGTCTTTGAAATTTAAGCATATATATTTTTCTATTTTTATATAGAGCAAAGAACGCAAATGGGTTTTTCCAGACTTCCAATTATTTTGGCAATGTTTTTATGCGGGTTTTTATGTTTTCCGAGCTTTTATTTAATTTTACTTGTCTGTCCGTTCATTTCAAATACTGAAATCCAATTTTAATATATTTTCTGCGCTATAATTGACCTAATTTTTGGTATTGTGATGGTATTGCTATTTTCAGTGACAAAACAATCAGGGCTCCCTAATGGCTCGCCAACTGGACATCAATATTTTCTTAGAAATAATTTCCTTTTATATTTTTCTTGCAAATTGCGCAGAAATCGCCTTCGGAGGTTAACTTTAGCACAAATTCCGTAGAAACCTACTATGAAATTTTTTGTTAAAAAATATTGGTGTTCAGTCCGCGGACCATTTGGGAGCCCTGAACAATATTCCGTAAAAGGAAAAAAAATGTACGAAATTTGCCGACTTCTGTGGACACTTAAACCAAAGGCTGTATTATTTTTAAAATTTTTGCTTTTTTAGAATATTTTTAAATAATTTTGTTTACATAGAATAAATGGTATCTAATCTGGTACTTTTGTAATTTTTCAAATTTGCATGCAATCTTTTTTTTAAAAAATAAGTTTATTTTTGAAACTCTCTCCAAAATAGGCAGTGCCCTCATAAAGTATTTATGCAGCCAGAACCTAAAACCTTAATGAACACAGTTAGAGATACTCCTTAACTATCCTATGCAAAAACTATCATTTAAATGTATTTATTAGTTGGTTGTGTTTTACGACGATGAGTTATCAACATGAGGGATATAGGTCTTAAGGAGGGAGGGCTGCCCTCCGTGGGGATGTTTTCAAAGTATTTAACCCGTATTATACAAGATTTCGAAGAAAACCACTGAAGACTTAGAACGATTAGTCCATCAGGCGCGATTGTGTTCGAATCCAGAACTACCCGTCTACAAGCTTCGAGAGCAAAACCTCTTGGCTACTTGTGGGGCCTTAATGGAATTGATATGTAATGCTTGTGAGGGAGTGACCTTTGCATAAAGGCACTCTAGTGTTTCTGAGATCGTGACGTCAATAATTTAACACGTGTAAGCGTAAAAGCGACATCTATCCTCTCTTTTATTTTAACTTTCTAGAGTGTGTGTGCTCTTTCGGATTCTGCAGTTAGCTCGTGGTTATTAGTAATATGTTAATGTGAAGTATCTCAGTTTGCAGCATATAAAAGCTTGGGTTTGAGTGAATGGAGTGTGTCTCTGGCATTAGCCAGCGAGAGAGCATCTGTGGCGGTAGCCAGCGAGCGATGATCTCTGGCATTAGATATCGAAGTGAATTATTGTTCAGCGAAGTGCTAGCAAATTGAAAAGTAGCAGCGAGCCTCCAGTGAAGTGCAAAGGAGTTTCGATATTTGATTTGAGAGTTGGCCGAGGTAAGAAAATTTATAGTAGTTTCATTTTGATTATTTGTGAATAAAGAATTACACACAGCCACGGGCTGTCTAATTAAGCTTTATCTAGTAGCTCAGCCAAGAGATAGTGAGAAGTGTCAGAAGGTGCCACGATTGAGCTGGTCCGGAGCCTGTGAGTATGCGTTTAGCTTTTTCATAGTATTCTCAGTTGTGTAAAATTAAGACTTGCTCCACTTCCCTTCAGCCCTCATCATTTTAATAAACTTTGTTGTTGTATCTTAATTACTGAGTATGTCTGCATTTAACCTCCACCACGACCAACCAATCGTTACAAATGACACTCAACGTGTATATAACGTTACAAAGGGCGCCCAACGAAACATCGGACATTGTGAGATTGTGCCACGTGTGTATTTCACCTGTGAGGGTGATATTAGTGAATTTTTAGTTAAATTAGATGATTATATTTTGTTCAATAATATACCTGAGAAAAGTAGATACGTAGTGCTTAAATGCTCATTGAAGGGGAAGCACTTTTGTGGTTGGAAAATATAGGAAAGTTTTTGATTACTGATGAAGCGAAAAGATTTGAACAAACTGTGATTGAGTTAAAGAAGGCATTTCCTCCCATTAAAGATAAAAGTATTTTGAGAAAAGAGTTCTATTGTAATAAGCAGAATATTTATGAGTCGGCGTCAAAATTTTATCTTCGTAAGCTGGAACTAAAAAATAAATTAGATTTAGATGTCACATTTGAGGAATTGTTGGACATTGTTTTTCCTCTTTTTAATCCAAATATACAGGACTTTATTGAAGTTAGAGCACCGAAGAATTTTGCGGAAATGCATCAGATATTATCGAAGTATGAGACTCGGCATAGCTCGGATCAACGGGATTTGCGTAGCCCTCGTCAGAGACCTGTCGCGGATAGTAATTTGAGAAATGAGGTGGAACGTAATTTTGTGAGAGGGGGACAGCGATTTCCGGATAATGATTTGCCTAATGGAAATGATGGATTTGGTCGTAATATGTCGAATACTGGTAATAGGAATGGTGGTGGTGCTAATAATTTTAGAAGTGGTGAGAGAAATATGTATGGAAATAGACAGAATAGTGGTTATGATCAGAGAGGGGGGGTACGGGACAGGAATGTTTCTTCGCAAGTAAGGAGATTAACTTCCGATGAGAATTTTGAAGGTAGATCAGTGCAAAGGAGAGGTGTGAGGAGGTCGGGTCAGTTAAACTGGTAAGTGACTGTATTTCGGAAGGTATGCAGTCACAGATTAAATCGGAAAAGCCTTCTGTGAGTTTGAATAAAATTACTATTAATCCGGTTGAGTTACCTGAGGTGTTAATTGTGTTAGATGGTATTGTCGTTAAAAGTGTCTTCGATACAGGGGCAGATAAGTCGTTCATTTCTTTTGATTGTTATCGGAAATATTTTTCGTATAAGAAGTTGAAGAGGTCAAGTCTGGTGATTCAGTCGGCACAGGGTGTAGCTTGCGATAATAAAGGTTTAGTAGAGTTGGAAGTTGAAATTCGTTCGGTTAAGACATGTTGGGAGTTTTGTGTGTTAGATAGATTAACAGTGCATTGTATAGTTGGTGTGGATTATATGAAGGATAGAGGAATTAGTTTGGATTTCTTTAAAAAGTCGTTGATCGTGAATAATGATGAGAATGTGAGTAAGAAAGAGCCAGTTTCAGTGTCAGTTAATTTGGAAGAGTCGGGGTTAAGTGAAATCGAGAAGGAGGAATTTAATAAGTTTTTGAATGAATTTGGAGAGGTTTTTTCTGATAAACCGGGTTTAACGCATGTTGCGTGGCATGAGATTGATACTGGTTTAAAAGCACCTGTTGCTAGTAAACCATATCGTTATGATAAAGTTAAACAAGGTATAATTGATTATCATATTCAAAAAATGCTAGCGGACGATATTATAATGCCAATTGAGTCTCCTTTTGCATCGCCAGTAGTGTTATGTCGTAAAAATAATGGGAAAAGTTTAGATAATCCAGAGGCATATAGGTTTGCAGTAGATTATAGAAAGTTAAATGCGATAACGCAATACCCTCAGTATCGTATTCCAGTTATTGATGACATTTTGGCTAATATAACGAGTACGAATTATATGTCAACGTTAGATCGTACGTCAGGTTATTTTCAGATTGCAATGAAGCCTGAGGACATACCTAAGTCTGCGTTTATTACTCGGGACGGTTGTTTTGCTTTTAAGAGAATGAGTTTTGGTTTATCGGGAGCGCCAGCAACGTTCCAGAAGGCCATGAATAATATCCTTAAACCTTTGCTTGGTAAGGGTGTCTTGGTCTACCTGGACGGCATAATTATAATGGCAGCTACTTTTGAAGAGCATTTAAGATTATTGAGGGAAGTTTTACGGAGGCTATTTGTAAGATAGAAGAATGATTGGATTGAATATATGAATTTTTGAGGCAAACTGAGGTTTTTTGGTTGTGATGGGTTAAAGTTAATATTTTAAAAGTTATGTTTTGGTTCTAAATTTCACCCATCACTGTTTTTTTTTTTTTTTTTACAGCTCGAAATTTATAACAAGAAAAAGTCCTGGGCATGTATTTGGCCCAGTCCTTTTTCTCTGCGGAATCCGAGAGGGGGGGGTTGTGAGGGAGTAACCTTTGCATAAAGGCACTCTAGTGTTTCTGAGATCGTGACGTCAATAATTTAACATGTGTAAGCGTAAAAGCGACATCTATCCTCCCTTTTACTTTAACTTTCTAGAGTGTGTGTGCTCTTTCGGATTCTGCAGTTAGCTCGTGGTTATTAGTAATATGTTAATGTGAAGTATCTCAGTTTGCAGCATATAAAAGCTTTGGTTTGAGTGAATGGAGTGTGTCTCTGGCATTAGCCAGCGAGAGAGCATCTGTGGCAGTAGCCAGCGAGCGAGGATCTCTGGCATTAGATATCGAAGTGAATTATTGTTCAGCGAAGTGCTAGCAAATTGAAAAGTAGCAGCGAGCCTCCAGTGAAGTGCAAAGGAGTTTCGATATTTGATTTGAGAGTTGGCCGTGGTAAGAAAATTTATAGTAGTTTCATTTTGATTATTTGTGAATAAAGAATTACACACAGCCTCGGGCTGTCTAATTAAGCTTTATCTAGTAGCTCAGCCAAGAGATAGTGAGAAGTGACAGAAGGTGCCACGATTGAGCTGGTCCGGAGCCTGTGAGTATGCGTTTAGCTTTTTCATAGTATTCTCAGTTGTGTAAAATTAAGACTTGCTCCACTTCCCTTCAGCCCTCATCATTTTAATAAGCTTTGTTGTTTTATCTTAATTACTGAGTATGTCTGCATTTAACCTCCACCACGACCAACCAATCGTTACAAATGACACTCAACGTGTATATAACGTTACATGCTTTCTAACCGCCGTAGGCTCCTAAATTTCTTAAACCTTAAATCTTAACTTCAAAATTAAAATTCTTAAAAGTACTCTGTAAGACATACTTTTTAGCTATCCTTTGCAAAAAAACATTTAAACGGATTGAAATGCAAAGTTTGCTATCTATCGTAGATTCTTAACGTCTCTCATTTTTCTTTAAGAACATTGAAATGATTTTACCATTTTTGGTACTTTTTTCTTTATATATATATAGAGAGAGAAACTATTAAAATTAATGAATAAAAGATGTAAAAAATATGTCATGTATTTTCTTAACTATGCCACATTTCTTACTTATTTTCAAAAAAAAAAAAAAAAAAAAAAAAAAAAAAAATGCGTTTTGTAGATTTTTTTTTCTGTTTCGGAATTCAATTTTTCTTTTGAATTAAAAAAAGTATACATATATTTATCCACGAAGTCAAAATTGTTTATGCTATTTAAAACATTGTTTATTGCTAATAAGATTTATTCCAACATAAAATGTTTTACAATCATTTACTTAGGCAGTGTGAAAGAAAAAAAAAGGAGAGTACATCCCATTAGTATGCTGAAATAACGACTGAAAAAGACAAAAATCTCTTAAAATAAATTTTAAACCGAAACTACATTATTCAAGTAAATTTACAACCCTAACAAATGTTAGTCAAAAACGAAAGATTCCGTAAAGAATCGAGTTAATTACATATTAAATTATTCTTTTAGAAATGGCGAGTTTTTCTTCATTCACTACATTTAATCTAAGCTTAATTCTTGATCTTCCGAGAAGTTGGAGTGTTTTTATTTCAATTTGAGAATACATTACGCAGAAAAAAAAATAAGAGTTTAAGAAATAAATCAGTCAGTTAAACTTGCTAATTAATACAATTAACTTCGTAAACTGGGGATGGAGTTATTTAAATGCAGTTGTTGCATTTCAGTTTCTTCTACTTGAAATGGGAAAAGTCTTTTTTTTATTATTTGTTCTGTTTACCGAACTAAGGTGTGATTTAAATATTCCTTGTTAATATGATTTGTTAATCATGTCATTCTTTATTCACTTACTTTGTAAAGTATTAGCTCGTTAACCTAATGAAATTACTGATCAATCTAATAAAAAAACTACTAAATTTGAAAACGAGTTAAAATATTTCTATGCTTATGTAATTTGCATATAAATATTTATAATGCGATATATATTGTATGCACTATTCATCAAGTTTTTGCACTTCAGTTTCTTATATTTGTAATGGAATATTGTCTTTTTTGTGATTTGTTTTGTTTATACCGAGCTAAGGTGTGATTTAAATATTCCATATCAATAAATTTTGTTAATTGTTCCATTTTTTTATTATTTTACTTTGTTAAGTATTAGGTCATTATTACTGCACAATCTAATGTAAAAAACTACTAAGTTTGAAAAATAGTCTCAATATTTCTATGCTAATGAATTTGTATATAAATATTTATAATTCAGTATATATTGTATGCACCATTCATCAAATTCTTTCACTTTAGTTTCTTCAATTTGTAATGGAATACAATATTTCTCTGATTTGTTCTTTTTACCGAGCTAAGGCCCGATTTAAATATCCCATGTCGATGGGTTTTGTAAATGGTGTCATTTTTTGGCCTTTTACAATGTAAAAAATTAGTTCTTTAATCTAATGAAATTACTTCCCAATTCAATGTTAAAACCATTAAGTTTGAAAACTAGTTTAAATATGATATGCTTATGTAATTTGCATGTAAATATTTATAATGCAGTGTATAGTGTATGCACCAATCATCAATTTCTTGACATTAAATTTCTTCAATTTGCAGTAGAACACAGCTTTTCTGTGATTTGTTTTATTTACTGAGCTAAAGTTTGATTCAAATATCCCATGTGAATATGGTTTGTTAATCGTGTCCTTTAATATTATTTTATTTTGTAAAATATTGGCTCGACAATCTAATGAAAGTACTGCTCTGTTCAGTTTGAAAAACTATCTATTTATTTTTATGCTAATGTTATTTGCATATATTTATTTATATTGAGGTACGTATTGCATACAAAACTCTATAAGTGTTTCCATTTCACTTTCTGCTACTGAAAGGGAAACAGCGTTTTTGTATTTTGTTATATGTTTACCGTATATTCCTTGTTAATATGCTTTACATGTTTATTACGTCATTTTTTATTCTTTCATTTGTAAAGAATTAATTCGTAATTGCTATGAAATTGACGTACTTGTATTTTTAATAATTTTTCCAAAGAAAAGTTATATTAATTTAATAGTTCTCTGATTTGTATAGGTCAGATTATTAATAAGTTAAGCTGAATTTATTTACACAATAAAATGTTGATTAAATTTAATTAATGAAATATAGATTTAAATATGTCATTACAATGTAAAATAATGAAAAATATAGTCATCGTCTAATGAAAATGTATGCCTAATTTAAAAGTTACTTTTATGCTTATCTTTTAATTAATAATCGTTATTGATTAAGAATCAGTTGCCAGCATAAATCTGTAATACTCTATACAGGAATGGCGAACTTACTTCAACACAAATATTATTTTAAGCTTCTTCAATTCGAAAGTGAATAACAAAAATCTACTTTAAAAAAACATTTGAGAAATTTATAAACTTAAAAAAAAATATCAGAACCTAAATCACAAATCCATAAACTCTATTTCCCTGCTACAGGTTAAAATATTCCAAGAAACAAACAAATAGAAAGAATGATATTCAACGACATCATTCCTTTATATATATAATACATAAAAAATGCATAAAACATCTATCTCCTTTTGCAATAGTAGTAAGAGAAATGAAATTCCCATTTTCGGAAGAGAAGAAGCAAAATACAATAACCCAACCAGCAGTCCAGACACACATAAGAGGAACTCTAAAATACATGGCATATGATATTCACTACCATTCCTTTTTTCCTCGGACAAAAAAGTAGTATTTGAAAATATAAACATTTTTTATAAACATTTTCTCCTTCTTTTCGTTATTCTGTAGAAAACAGAGCGTGGTAGGAAGCTGCAAGGAAATGAACTGCTTGTCAGATTCTTGGGCAACTTTAAACCCCACACAGAGATATCTTCTTCAGAGCCTATTTCTCACAAGACCTGATTTGTACTCGGCGAGGCCAAAATAGAGGTCTCAACGTCTCAAACCAAATGACGCGGCTGCACCTTCAAGCTGACATCTTAAGTGAGACTGAGCAAAGATAGATACTCGGGGAAAGTTTGTTATCTTTTATGTATTTATTTAGTTCGTGTTCAAATATATCTGATGTGTATGTATGAGTGTTTTTAATGATGGAATTGGAAGAAATTGGTTTGAACTAATTTGTTTTGTGTATTGATGATGAATGTGGATACATGTGAGTTAAAAACGTCAACATGAAAAATTTGATATCTTTAACGAATTTGTTCAGCATTGGTCTAATTATTTTAATGTACTATGTGTATGAATGTTATAAAAATTGCAATATTTTTTTTATTAAATTATTGTATTTTTCCTTTTTGAATTAAAATAATTTATATTATGTATTGATGATGGATCTGGATATTTAAGTGTTAATGACTCATGATATCTTGCCTCTTTCATGCATTTGTTTAGCTTTAGTTCAAATATATTTTATATATTTCCATGATTATTATAAAAAAATTATAGGAATATTTTTGGTTAAATTAGTGTTTTTATTTATCTGAGATAAGATACTCACGTTTTAAAGACCTCAACCTGGAAAATTTGCCATAATTTATGAATTTGTTGCCTTTATTGAGATATATTTAGTATATATGTGTGATTATTGTAAAAAGTAAATTGTAAGAATTTTCTAAAATTAGCTTATTACTTATAATTTCGGATGTAGATACTCATCAGTTAAAGGCTTCAAGGTGAAAAATTTCTTATCTTTAATGCATTTGTTCAGTCCAGTTCAAATATATTTAATAAATATGTATGATTATTGTAAAAAAAAATGTAAGAATTTTTTAATTAGAGTATTACATTTATTAAATTTTAGATGTAAATGCTCACAAATAAAAGACGTCAACCTGGAAAATTCACAATCTTTCACGTGTTTCTTTAGACTTTGTTAAAATAAATTAAATATATAATTACTATTATGGAAAAAATGTATGCTTTCTTTTAAATTAAACTATTAGATTTGTTCATTTTGGATGTAGGTACTAATAAGTAAAAGTTGTCAACCTGAAAGGTTTGTTTTATTTAATTGTTATTTTAGTGTATTTTATGTTTAATGATATTTATATTAGATGTAGGAACTAATGAGCTCAAAACTACATCCAGGATCGATAAATACACAGAAATTTCTTTAATGTATTTATTTAGTATTAGTTGAAATACTGTTTCATTTACGTATATGATATTGATGTAGGTTTTTAAAAGTAGAAAAGGGAAAAATCAAAATATATAAAAGTAGTATCTTTTGTAATGTATCTAAATATTAATGAGTTCAAGACAGTACGCAGAGGGATATACACCCAAAATCAATTTTAGAATACTTGAGTTTATTTAACTGTTTCATTTATGTGAAAATACGAGGGATTTCAAAAGTAGAAAAGTAAGATATTAGATTGGAATTGTAAAGAAATAATTTTATTAGAAGGAATGTTGAAATCAATATTCTGAAAACAGTTTTCACGATCGATAATTATTTAGAGCATGTTTGCGATATTTTACGATTTATTTTTGGTTGAAATGCTTTTCCGTTTATGGTGCATATTTTCAAACATCAGAGTTTATCAAAACAGAACAGCAAAAATCTGAACTTAAATTGATTTACTTATAGCATATTTATAAGGAATGTTGATACTAATGATCTCAAGACAGCGGCTATAATCAATATATATTCAATATAAGTTAGGAATGTTTCATGAATTTGTTTACTTTTGGTTGAAATACTATATATTTTATGCATAAGCATAATGATTTTCAAAATTTCAAAAGAGAGAAAGACAGTATCAAAAATATTAATGACCTTATAACGGACTTAGAATGTAGACTGGAAAATTAAATTTAATTTTTATATTGCAATAATTTTTATTCAAGATCATGTTAGTTCAAGTGTATACATGAGTTTAAGAAATCGAAGAAATATAATATAAAAAGAATGGTTTTTAATGTAAAATTTTAAATGTATTTATAGTTAATAAAAGTGAAACTGAGCTGAAACTGACAAGAAAACTCTTAAATATTCCTTAAAATTCTCATATTTTATAAGTACTTTGAGAAAATGTGTTGACGAGATTTGCGCCCAACAAACATAAAAGAACTAATACTAATAACAAAAACAAGTTGTAAATTTCACGTCAAACGTAGCAAATGAGGGGCGTTCGTACTATAAAGAAGTTTTGAATATATTCAGATCTTAGTGTAATAGTACACAGTACTTCGGATACAGTAGAGTATCCGGAATCGCTTTTGTATCCATATAAATACTATCTGAATACTATTATAAATCAAAATTATAATAATATTATAATAAGTAGCGAGTAGTAAACCTCAGCAACGTATATCAATTTCATAAAATGTGAAAAAGTTTAATATTCTTAAAACGAGCCCGAAACAATGTTACATTGTACACTGAGAAAAAAAATATACCGTCTTCACCTAGAATGAATAGATAATCACTTTCTGAATCGACGAAATGACCTAGCATTTCTAGCCTCTTGTTTTCTAGGTGACAGAACCATATTCATTGATTTAAGTATCAAGAAATTATCGCTTGATTTCGGGAATGGTTTTAAAGTCTAGAATTATAGTTACTAAATCAAACCTTATGTGTTCGCATCTATTTGCAAAGATTTTTACAACAGGTTTGGTCACAAGAATGTAAGAATTCTCTTGAATTCTAATAGGTAAATTTAGAACTCTCTAGCAAAGGCAGTCAGAGTTTATACGGATAACATGGAACTATTTTTTCTAGTGTCACAATTTAGGTTCTAGATGCCAGAACTATATTTTTTTCTCAGTGTATACATTACGCAATGGAATACTTTTGTGTAGTCCTGTAAATTAATGACAAATATTCTTTGTACAACGGATTGCACAGAATGTACATTTTACTATATATTTTATAGATGCGTATCAATTTTATTATACTCGAAAGAGTGTAACGCTATTAAAATACACTTGAAACTATATTTTACCATTGTAAAGTAACGGAATACTTTTGATTGTTCATGTAATTAAACAAAACATTCTATTTTTATCAAATTTGAAACGACTTGACAAAATTATGTAACAATTATATATTTTAAATTTCAAATGATAGGGTCGGGTAAATTTTGGAATATTTTTGTGTAGTCCTGTAAATTAATGACAAATATTCTTTGTACAACAGATTGCACAGAATGTACATTTTACTATATATTTTATAGATGCGTATCAATTTTATTATACTCGAAAGAGTGTAACGCTATTAAAATACACTTGAAACTATATTTTCCCATTGTAAAGTAACGGAATACTTTTGATTGTTCATGTAATTAAACAAAACATTCTATTTTTATCAAATTTGAAGTGACTTGACAAAATTATGTAACAATTATATATTTTAAATTTCAAATGATAGGGTCGGGTAAATTTTGCTCCCTTATTTGCGGACAGACGGACGGATTAAATGACAATTATAAGTTCTACGTATTTACATAATTACGTACGCATATAAAAAGGTGAACAGAATAAATTGAAACCCTTTTCTATTACAAGTAAACGAAAAAAAAGCAAGTAATAATAACATTCACGTGTTTTCGTTTTTCTCTCAGAATCCAGATCCTTGTGCATCTTATAATTTATGCTTTTGACCTGACAACTGACTGCTTTTTAGTGAGAGTCACCCCTCGATTGTAATGTGTTAAAGGAACTGAAATGTAAATGGAGTAACGTAATAAAAATATGTGATAACATTCAGCTTTATTGCATTTTAGATCCAAATACAACGTTAACAGATTAATACTTCGGTGAACTAGCATTTGATGTTGCAGTATGTGACCATGTTTTATGGAACTTTTGGAACTTCGGTTTGTTGATAGCTCCAAATATTGAACGAAATTCTACCATCTTATGATAGCAGCTATTGTACCATTTTACTGAAACATTTTTAACAGTGTACGTGTACTGTATATATATATATAACACCTTATAAATAACAGTGAAATAAAATGGAGTTTACAAAACATATTATTTTATTTATTCCAAATTAAAATAAACTAAAGATTTTTTAAAATCGTATGGTACTTTTTATGTTAGATGTTTATACCTGTATTACATTATACGTTTACATTTATATCATAAAATTGAAGATCATATTTAAATAAGAAACTGAGTACTCCTCGGTTAAGACGTGAAAACGTTATTCCAAATATCGCGAGCAGAATGCTGTTTGATGTACTAACGGTCAAAGTTAATAGAATTTTTTAATAAATTTTAATGTTTTAAAGAGCATTGACATTTTTAAAAGTAAGCTTTCAAGATATTAAAAAAAATAATCACACGATTTTTTTAGGTCAAATGAGTTGCATTTTTGGAAACATATTGGATTTTTACTAAGCTCAAAAGTACTGTTTTTACAAATAAAATTTTACATGACGTTTTTTTTATGAAACAATAATAAATGTATTTATAAAAAATGAATTAAATTGGTACTATATAATGATCTTTAACTAATATAGCACACACGTGAGAGATTTTTGATTTTTTTTATTTGACTTTGCTTTGAGGCCTATAGCATCTATAGCTTTCACCTCGATTGATCCATTACATGCAGAAACGGAGACAATTTAGAATTTTTTTTATTACAATCATCCATTACACTACAAAGGGAAAATACACTATCCGTGTCTTACCCGGATTCAAAACAGGACCTTTCTGTGTGGCAGCCGCTGCCGCTACTGATCACGCCACTTTAAAAGAGAAAGTGAGCGATATCTCATTTTTTGGTATAACTAATGCCGTAAAAAAATCGGTATAAATGTAAACAAGTAATAATTTATTTATTTTTTACTTAATCCTACTCTCTTTGTACTGAAACATATATTACTATCACAACTACCATATAAATGCATGTAACATCATGGAATATTTAATGAAATAAAAATGTTATACTGCTAATTTTTATTCACGAAAATTCATCTTAGTGAAACAAAATTAAGCCACGTGACAGTTCAGATGACACCTGTGTGTTAAATGGTTAATTATTCAAACTGATTATGTTGTTGGACCTAACGAAATATTCACGCTGGCATGCCAAGACAGTTGAAATTATTAGATTCTTAGATGAAATGCGATCAGAACATGACTTAATTTATTTCACTACCGTTTAAGATAATTAAAAGATTGATATGATGATAAAAGATATTTTTAATAACATATTTTTATTCTTTTTTTCTAAGTAAATTATGGATTATATATCTTCAGTGATAGGACATCAAATTACAAATAATATGATTAGTTCTTTTCTTTTTGTTTTACTTTTGATTTATGTTTAAAGAAGGAGATATTTGATTAATATTTGCACATTGTTTTTTAACTAGTATAACATGTAACGAAACCAGGTGACATGTTATAATCAACTGACATTGGCTAAAGTAATTGAAGTTTCATGGATTGTGTTATAGGTATATTTATTATATTTATCGATGTCTGTTTTCTTTATTAATTTTAAACGTTCTGATAGGCAATATTCTAACAGAATTAATAATGGATTATAGATCCATTATTCCATTGCACTGTCAAATAGAGACAAAAAAAATAAATAAGACGGTCAATTTAGATTTTTATCAATTTACTACTGAAACGAAATAACAGATTGGTAATAAAAGAAAATTCATTAGAATACCTCGTCCTCAAAAAACCTTTACATCAAATTCACAATATTGTTCTTTTTTTTTTTTCGTTTTTTCGTTTGTTATTTGTTTTTAATTTGTTTTTAATTCAACGTTTTAACTATTACACAAACATGGATTTAGAATGAAAAATAAAATTTTGAGAAATTCTCTTAATAAAAGAATTTAAAATATATTTACAGAAATGTCGATATTTGCTTGTTTAAATACTGACACACACCTTCCAAATAGTTGTTTGCATTCTCTTTTGATTTTCTATAATAGTATTGACACAACAAATGTCAATTTCCGAAATATTTAGTTACATTTGTGGTTACTTGCATATATGTTTCTTATTTAGGATAAATATGAGTTGACTGCATTCACATGTTTGGATAACAAGTATCTGCATCATTAAAATTTCTAAAGACTGTAGTTTAAAATTTCTAGATGAACCTATTCATAGTTTGTTAGAGATTATTTCAAAATTTATTTTATTTACATTTTAAGATTGCCTATTTTACAAACGACAAGTTGTTCCTTGTTTGCGATTATTACTATTACAGAGTTTTTGACAATTAACAATCATTTTAGATATTAAAATATATATTAAAATCGTTCATGTACAAAAAAAGGGGAAGGATTTATAACAAATATTAGAAATTGAACTTACACTTTCAACGATATTAAGAAATTTATTTGATTTTTATATAAGCAATAAGAAACGCACAATGAGATACCGGGTGATCCAGAAGTTTCGGGAGTTTTGAAATGTTAATAATTAGGAAACTATGCATAATATAAAGGTCCGGTTTTTAGATATATGCTCAGAAACACGTGGGATTTTTGTTTAGAATGAATTTTTTAAAAAAAATATATAGTTACAATTTTTAGCAGCAAGTGGCGCTGCTGTACAAGACTGAATGTACCTATACCATGCGTTATATAGACACAGGAGTGCATTGCTAAGCATCTTTTCTAGGATATTGATGAGATTTTGTTTTAAGGGTGATTTATATTCAAACACTTCCTTTAAGTTGTTAAAGGAAATTTTGATACAAAATTTGATGAGTAACTGCTATGTTTAGACAGGCTTTCTTTGCATGTCGAGTTGTTTTCTTATCGTACAATACGTGAAGTTAGAACTGCAAAAAATTTGATGGCGATTACAAATCTGAAATGCTATGGTAAGCAAAGTTTGAGAAAAGGGCTCATTGGAAGATCGTAATCGAAACAGAAGTACCCAAATGTCAGTTGCAATCGTAAATGAGGTAGAATTCGTTGCCAATACTCAATGGAAATCATCAGCTCATGGTGAGTGCGAATGCAGTACAATTGTAAAATCACGATGAACTGAAATTTCTTTCTGCTCTGAAGATGCTGTGCACGCTGTTTTGCATCGGCTCACGGCGGTATTTATTAGCTATGGGCGTTATAATGAAAATTCATAACCTTTGGACACTAATTCTTTCTTTTTAGTGAGCTTTATCATGCCATAAAAATAATACTATCAATTTTAGCGCCACCTGTTGGCAAAACATGTAACTAACATAATATGTTTGTTTCATCGAAAAAACAAATCCCATAAGTTTCTAAGCATTTCTGTGAAAACCGCATACTTCCATTGTTTATAGTTTGCTAATTATTAACATTTGAAAACTCCCGGAACTTCTGGATCACCCGGTATATTATATAATGCTACATTTAATGTAGTGTTTTCAAATATTTTGCAGCCATTTTACGCATTAAAATACATTTTCGTGGTTGTTCCTTCAGGAAGAATGCATTAAAAATATAAAGAGTTTCTAAATAATGTTGGAAGTTAAAGTTAAATATATAGGTGTTTTGAATTATAACGATATATAGGGTGTTTATAAAGTCCCGTACCCATTTTGATGTTTAATATTTCATAAAATAATAAAGATGGATCAAAATTAATAACATAAATGGTTAGATAGATTTAAAAAGTTTCATGACCCTTGTCAATGAACTTCCACGTGTGCCCCCTTCGTCGCACGGACAATATCAAGTCGATAGTAAATTTCACGCCAGGTAGCGGAGAGCATGTCGGCATCTACAGAGGCTATTGCAGATGTAATTCTGGCTTTAAGTCCTCAATGTTCGACACTGTCCTCTTTAAACATTTTCCTTTACAAATCCCTAAAGGAAAAACTCCAGGTTTAAAGGAGGAGAGTGTCGAACATTGATGACTTAAAAGCCAGAATTACATCCGCAATAGCCTTTGTGGATGCCGACATGCTTGCCGCTACCTGGCTTGAAATTGACTATCGACTTGATATTCTCCGTGCGACGAAGGGGGCACACGTGGAAGTTCATTGACAAGGGTCATGAAACTTTTTAAGTCTATCTAACCATTTATGTTATTAATTTTAATCCATCTTTATTATTTTATGAAATATTAAACATCAAAATGGATCCGGGACTTTATAAACACCCTGTATTTCTTTGAAAACACTAATGTACTAATTTGTTTTACTGGTGTTTGAAGAAATCCTCTCCTTAGAAAAATAGTTATCGTTTCTACAAAACTGATTGATAAAACATATGAAGAGATGCGTGAACTGTACCATCGAACATATGAGAAACAGCCATAAATAAGGGACAATATCAGGCTACTTGTGAACAAATTCGAACGAACCGGTAGCGTGGCGGATGAAAAACTTTCTGGACTACTGTCAACATCTGGCGATACCGTCAAAAACATTCGTGAGGCAGTTGAAAGGAGCCCACGTTCACAAGTAGCCTGATATTGGCTCTTGTTGGAGGCTGTTTTTCGTATTTTCGACGGCATCTCTTCATATGTATTATAACTTAGTTTTTAGAAAATGATGGCTAATCTTTCCTTAAATATGAGCATTTCTTCAAACATCTATGGAGAAAAATGAATAGATTTAGAGTTTTTATAGTGTTTTTATACAAATATATCGTTATCTTTGGAACACCCTGTATTTATTTTGTTAGTATGTATTTTTAGTATTATGTTATGTTCTTATATTTAGCGAGTAACACCTCTATAGAATTTCCAAATAAATTCCAGTGATTTTACGCGTTAAAATACATTTTGATGATTATTTATGCACATAAATATATATAAAAAATTACAGAGATTTTCTAAATAATATTGGAGGTTAAACTTACAGCCTCAGAGCCATCGTTGTGTTCGGCTTTTAAGTAAGCAACAACAAATATAGAAAGATATACATTATATTATCTTATATTTAGCGAGTAACTACCTCTATAGAATTTTCAAATAAATTGCAGTGATTTTACGCGTTAAAATACATTTTGCTGATTGTTTGTGCACAAGAGTTTCTAAATAACATTGAAAGTTAAACTTACATTGTTAAAGACATTGTTGTATTCTGGTTTATGCAAGCAAAAACAAATATACAGTTACTTGATATGTCATAATGTACTGAGCGATTACTGCCAGTATAAGTTTTCAAATAATTGACAGTCATTTTATACGCTAAAATATATTTCACGACAGTTTATTTACGCGAAATGTAAAAGACGGCCGTAAAAAAAATTCGAAACAGAAACAGAGGTGAACTTACATCTTAAGACAAACAATAGGTACACAAAGATAAATAACACACACTGTTTAACTATTACTCAGTATAGATTTTCCAAATATCTGTCTATCATTTTATCAATTAACATTCATATTGTGATTTTCTATAAATAATAAATATCTAAATAAAAGCAAACCAAATAAAATAAGGAATTAAATTAACACCCTCAGTCAAAATTATTTATTTGAATTCAATAAAACCAATCTCAGTGCTTCTAAATTCCCTAGCGTTCTATGCCTCTAACTTGGTTAACCGTTCGACTTCTGGCGAGGGCTCCATTAATTAAGGCAAAGGCTCTCCAGCGGTGCTGAAAGTTTGTCAGCTTGCAAAGTAAAATGCTCTGCTCTCAGTCCCATGTCACTTCACAGTTTCCCTGAAATTTTCCCAAGTAAAGCAAGTAATTATTCAAATTTGTCCGGCTACGGTTTTGGTAGTGCAGAAATTTGCTGGCTTTTCTCTCTGCAATCGCATTTCAATATGTAAGCACGCTATTGATTTTCTATGATATACATGGCATTGTTTATCATGTTTGTCGAAATTGTCAAGAATGATTTTTATCTAATTAGATTTTCGTGCCTATGTATTAGTTAACCCTTATTTTGTTGTATAAGGATTTGTAGATTTTCAGTTAAATATGCAAAATGACAAAAGTTAAGCTTGTTAAGTTATAATTGAATAAGATAATATGCTATGTGTATATAAATAAACTGAAACCATATGTGTCAAAATTAATGAAAAAATAAACGAAAAAGTATTAAACACAAGGGAGTAAAAAATTATGAATGTTTTATGTGTTTTATGGTTTTTTTAAAAGGATAATGATAAGAATAATTGCAAATACATGTTATGTAGAATTTCCATAGCACAAGTCATCAAGTAATCGAAAGATTTTCTTGAAACTTGTATATTTATTCCGCTATAGATATTTAATTTTTTTTCTTTTTTTCTCTTTCTTCAGAGAAAGAGAAAAAAAAGAGAGAAAAAGCGAAAATATATATAATTTAGAATTATACTTAAAAGAATTGTTATTTTCAATGTGTATACCTGCATAGTAATATGGGTTAAAGCAAAGGAATATGTACTAGCCTGCAAAATTTGGGCTATGTCATATTTTTCAGCTTTTGATAATTAATTCTTATGTTGAATCCAAAAATGGCCTTTATTTTTTATCCAATTAGATTTAAGAATTTTTTTTTCAAATCGTAAATTTCAAATTTAAAAAGTATGCATATATATATATATATATCGGAAAACCTATACTGTAAAATAGATATGACTGTTGTGTTTTTAAACTTTTGATTATTGATTTCTAGGATTTTTTATCGCTGAATCCAAAAACGACCTTTATATTTATTCATCACATCAGTATTTTTCGCAAATCATTAATTTCAAAGTTAAAAAGTTTTCAGTTAAAAGTGTCCGCTTGTGCGCCTTATCTGACACCTGAGTTATTTATGTGAAGTAATTTCTAGTATAACGTAAAAAATCAATAACCTAATGATTTAAGTAAAATAAAATCAGTAAATAAAAAAATATTTCATATTAATTTAAAATGTTGAAATTTCAATAATTTTTTTTTTTTTTTTTTTTTTTTTTTTTTTTTTTTTTTTTTTTTTACTTTTTAAATGTGAAATTTACGATTAGTGAAAATTTCTATTAAAAAAATACAAATAAAAAGTTAAGAAAAAATATTTGATGACGTTTCAAACACATATATCGTTTTAAAGTTCCTCAATGTAACATTCTGACACCTGAGTTATTTATGTGAAGTAATTTCTAGTATAGCGCAAAAAATTTAATAACCTGTTGATTTAAGTAAAATAAAATTAGTAAATAAAAAAATATTTCATATTATTTTAAAGTGTCGGAATTTCAATATATATATTTTTTTACTTTTTAAATGAGAAATTTACAATTAGTGAAAATTCCTATTTAAAAAAATAAAAAAAATAAAAAAAATATATATTTGATGACGTTTTAAACACATATATCATTTTGAAGTCACTCAATGTAGCATTCGAAATCATCCATTGTTGGCATTTAATTTTATAGTTTGGTTATAGTTTTTGGTCGATGGATTAATAAAGTACTACCAATTTTTTATTATTTAGGAAAGCTACAGCAAATCTAAAGGTTTTAGTCTTGTAGGTAAAAAATTGCTGTCGACTCGCAATTGTTTGAATGAAGAGGAATAGTCAAACATTTTTGCTCCGTTAAAGTTTGCGACTACAGTTAGTTATACAGTAGAACCTCGATTATCCGAAATAAGTGAGACCCATTCTTCTTCGGATAATCGAGAATTCATCAATAATCATCTCGTTTAATATGTAGTATCGTCATTGAACTGTTATTATGACTTATTTTAACTGTTAAACACTAAATTAAAATTATAAACGAAAATAAATTTATTTCTGAAACAAAAACTTATAATGGTTTAAATTTTTTCCAGGTTCCTTGTGAGAAGGAATTCTAAAAAAGGAAATACTAAAATATTTATCTGCGCTCATAGTTTGGAAAGGACGGCTTGCATACAAAAGGAATGCGGGCGGGGGGACCTTAAAAATGCATGTTTAAGAGAAACTTTTGGATGATAGTAGGTGAAAAAAAAATTGCAGAAGAAACCGACTTCGGTTAATCGAGGAGAGTTTCGGTAATCGAGGTTCGGATAATCGAGGTTCTACTGTATTTATAAGATAGTAATAGACCAGGAAGCGGCAGCACGGAGAATCACCTTATCGATTTCACTTATAAAAATCCAGGATTAGTTGAATCTTGATTAGCATAGTACAACGCAATTCACCTGCCAAGACATATCTTCATGGAAAACACCTAAAAATCCGATTTTAGTGGTTGAAGCGTAGGTTTACCATTATACTTTTCTACTCCCAATCCTCCATGTTTTTGTAGTTTTTTGTGCAGGAAGCACAATAGTAAACATATGAGTCAATCGGCAATATTGGATTTTTAGATGTTTTCCACCAAGATATGAAATGGCGGACCGATTGCGTTTTATACGCGAATCGAGATTTAACTAAGCTTGATCTCGAAGAAGTAATTGTCTGTGCTGCCACCTTCCAGTCTATAAGATTTGTGATGTTTTTTGGATTTATATGATAATACTAGCAGTTATCCGTGACTTCGTTCACATAACATTTAAAGAAGAAATAATTGATCAATCAAGCAAAAAATTTCGATGATGAAAAGCATGTGTAACTAACTTTTTATCGCGAATTTATGGTAAAAAACTTCTAATGATCCCTATTTGCTAATTTTTTTGCTGGTTAAAATTTTTCTTTCAGCGATTAATACTAATAGATAGAAACATTCTTGAATTTTTTGTTCTGCCCTGTAGTTTTTCAAGTGCCTTTAATACACGAAAGTATCTTTCTGAAATTTAGTTCAAACAAAAATATTCCTTATTACTACCTAAATTACATTTTCAGAAATTATCATCCGAAGACAACCTTGTATCCAGTTCTTTGCGGGACCCTGTATATCATTTTATATATATACTACAAACACTTCTTAGTTTGTAACGGTTGGGTGCTCGTACTGGGAGTTAAATGCAGACATACTCAGGAATTAAGATAAAAACGCAGTTTATTAAATACTATAAGGGCTCAAGGGAAGTGGAGCAAATCGAATTTTCACAACTGAGAATACTACTAAAAGACTAAACGCATACTCACAGCTCCGGAAACTAGCTCAATCGGGGCAACTCTGATTACTTCTCACTATCTTTCAGCTAAACTGCTAAATAAAATCTAATTAGACAGCCCGTGGCTGTAGATATCCTTTATTCACTTTGAGATAATCAAAATGCAATTACTATTAAATTTCTTACCACTGGCCCACTTCTCAAATTGAATACCGAAACTCCTTCACAACTCACTGGAGGCCCGATGCTACTTGCAATCTGCTAGATACCAGCGAGAAACACTCTTCGCTGACTAATATCGCTCGAGACACGCTCTCTGCTGGCTATTGCCAGATACACCACTGCTAGCTGACTAATGCTCTGCTGGCTATCGCCAGAGACCCACCTCACACACTCAACCTCCAAGCTTTTATATGCTGCAAACTGAGATACGTCGAATTTACATAATACTACTAACCGCGAGTCTAACTGCAAAATCTGAAAGACACACACACACTCTAGAAAGTTAAAGTAAAAGAGAGGATAGATGTCGCTTTTACGCTTACACATGTTAAATTATTGACGTCACGATCTCAGAAATACTAAAGTGCCTTTATGACAAAGGTCACTCCCTCACAAGTTTACTGAATGCAGTTCAAAATAAAAATGCATATTTTATCTAAAAAACACCTTTAAGTAAATTACGCTCATATTCAGTAACCTTTCCGAGATCTTTTGTGTAACCCTGTATATCTAAATTTAACTATTTATAGTATTACCATTTATACTCTCCATTTAATATGCATACATTTAGCGAAACTTAAAAGCACATATCATAATTTAAAATGCATTTCATCCATGCAACATTCATTCTCCATCATATACAGTACTTCGGATAGAATATATAATATTTGAAATATTTTGTGTGCCCCTGTAAATGCTATGCACTTCGAATTATGCATGAAATAACTCACATTAAGCCTCAGCAACGTATATCAATTTGATTATACATGAAATTGTTTACCATAATTAAAATATGTCGGAAACAGTTCCTGCCTTTATTCTTATGCAATGGAATTCATCTGTGTGACACTGTAATTGAATAATAAGTGTTCTTTTCACTACCTACTTTACAAAATGCATATTTTAGTGCACTTTGTAAATGCATATAAATTTAAATATGTTTCACAGGGTGTAACATCGTTAAATTTAATTAAAACAATTTTTCCCCATAATGTCGTAATGTAAGGAAATTTTTTGACTATCCCTGTAAATAAACTAATCATGGTAGAAACTTCATTTTCAATAGGTATTCGTGCTAGGTAAACGTTAATAACGTCCAAAAATTTCATGGAAATCGGAGTATGTTTACGAAAGTTAGAAAGCGACTAGACAGACAGACAAACCGAAAGCACAATAACTTTTCAACTTTGTTCGAAAGTGTTAAAAAATCGAGCCAAAAATATATTAATAAGTAGTTTTATTTTCCACCTTTTCCCCACAAAATATTTCTTCCATTGATAATTATGAGTTTTGAATAAAAATATTCATTTGTGTGAAACTTATAACTTATTAATTAGTATAAGTAAAAAATATTTCTGATTCATTTTAAATATGACGTCATTATTTATCTTGCTCTATTAGCTACTGATATTCATACCCCTTATATTTTTAACGACTGCTATAAAGTACCTGTTTTATTTTAACTATGACGTCACATTTTCATAAGTGAACCATTTTATTAAAAATATAATTATTTTTCATTCTTTTTAGGTACATTCGTAATTATGTAAATACGTAGCACCTATTGTTGTCGCTCAGTCCGTCCGTCTGTCTGTTTGTCTGTCCATCCGTCTGTCTGTCTGTCCGTCCGCATATAACAACGCAAAAACTACCCAACCAATCGTTTGAAATTTAAAATACATAATTATACCATAATTTTGTCGAGTCATTTAAAATTTTATGAAAATCGGATAGATAGATAAATTACTGAGACAATCAAAAGGATTCCGTTACATTACGGTCAATGGTGAAAAAAGTTTCAAATGCATTTTAATCGTTTGAAATTTAAAACATATAATTATTACGTAATTTTATCGTGTCATTTCAAATGTTATGAAAGTCGAATGCATAGATCATTTACAGGGACAGTCAAAGGTATTCCATTACATTACTGTCAATGGGAAAAAAGTTTCAAATGCATTTTTTTTTTATGTTACACTCATTCGAACATAATAAATTTGGCATGAATCTATGAAATACATATTAAAATATGTATTCTGTACAATCTGTGATGCAAAGAATTTTTATTATTAAATTACAGGGTCACACAAAAGTATTCCTCTACATAATGCTACACGGGGAAACATTGTTTGGGCGTGTTTTAATTATATTCAACTATTTCACATTTTATGAATAAGATATACGTTGCTGAGGTGTAATAAAAATAAATTTCTCCATATTTACAGAAACACAAAGATTTAGACTACTATACTGTGTCCGAAGTACGCTCTACTGTATCAGCAAGATCTGAATATTTTTAAAACTTCGTTATCGTACGAACGCACCTCATTTGCTACGTTCACGTGCAAATTCGAACTTGTTACTTTTAATTTATGTCGCCATATTTTACACAAAAATTCTCATTAACAAAACAAATAGTCTTGTTAAATATATTATAAAAAATACATCTTTTATTTTTATTTCAAACATGATGTCATATGTATTTTCTTTTAAACTATTTTATTATAATTTTTCGCGTGGAAGATTTTTATTAAAAATTCATTGCCACTGAAAAATTGTCATTCCAATTTTTTATTTTCTTGGCAATAGGAAAGAAAATGGTTAAATTTTATCTGAAAAATGCCTATTGATTTTGTATGCAAAATAATTAAATTTTGAATTATTAAGGAAAATATTTGAATAAAATAAATAAAAATTAGCCTATGTTCATTCCACTCCTATAATCTATCTATATGCAAAGATTCAAAGAAATCAATCCATCCGTTTTGAAGCCAATTTCATTCCAATTTTTCGGATGCACTTTCACATTTATAATACATATAAGGATGAAAAGATTGATGATGATGATGATGAATAAAAGAATGTTCGATAATTGCTTCATTTTATTTAACATAAATATTTATTAGGTTTGTTTATTTCTATATTTATAAACATAAACAATATATTGGACAAAAATGAATGCCTAATGTATATATTTTATGCCCTTTATTCTGATCCCTAATACTGTGTGTAAAAAATTTGTGCTGGGTTGAAATAACTTTTGGTACTGCACTAGCTGTTAATTAGAATATATTTCGTTCCACCATTTACAGCAATTTTTATGTTTTTAATAAGCATATGTGATAAGTTAAAATACATAATTTGAATTAGATTATTTGATTAATTAATATTTTTACTATTGGACTAAATAAATACATTTAAAAATAACTGAAAACGACAAATCTCAATTTTAAGGTATTGTGTTTTATTTAGAATCTTTTGGTACGGCAATAACTGTTAACCAGAAGATATTTCTTTCCATAATTTACAGCAATTTTTATGTTTTTAATAAGCATATCTGATAAGTTAAAATACATAATTTGAATTAGATCATTTGATTAATTAATATTTTTACTACTGGACAAAATAAATATATTTAAAAATAACTGAAAAGAACAAAACTAAATTTTAAGGTATTATGTTTTATTTAAAATCTTGCTTTTTAAAAAATATATTGATTTTAACATGCTTATAAAAAAGGTATAATATTAATACACTTCATTCAACTGTAAATAATTTCATTTAAAAATGAATAAATTTTGTATATGTATATGAATGGTCATAAATTATCCATGCTTCAAAATTATTTCTGAAGTTCTTAATGATTATATCAATTAATAATAATATGAACAAGTAGACGATTATAATTATTGTTATTATAATTTATTGCTGAGTATTTCGAAATAGAGATGATCATTTTATCTGAAATTTTAGTCGAAATATAGATTCTAATAGCTGAGATGGTGTCAAAAGGATTTTAGTAAATAAACTGACCAATTTCCCAACTGACAAATACATGTGGAGGGAATTAATGAAAATTCCGTCGCAAGGTTTCTAGTAAATATAGTTACGAGCAGAAAAGTGAGCATTCATGGAATTTCAGCAGTTTTGCAAACTGGTACTATTCATACTTTGTAGTGCTTTTATCGCAAGATTAATAAATAAAGCATGTGCCTAAAGATAGAATGAAATGTAGTTTAAAATGTTTTAGAAAAGAAGAGATAATGTGAAAACTTAGTAAGCATAAAATATCTTATTATTTTCATAGACATACGATAATTATTTTAAGATTAATTTGTTTACATAAATTTTTCTTTTCGTTATGATATTCTGTGCATATTTTTGTGGCTATCAAAAACCTAAATTGAAGGTTTATTTTATTTATTTATTTAGCTAAACGCTAGTGACAGTTCTTTAAAATATATTTTTGATATTTTTTCCACAAATTGCAAGGTGAAATTCTATTTGCAATGCATACAAAAACTAAAGTTACAAAATTCGCGAATAAAATTTTGAGTATTTTAAATCAAGTACAAAATCATTCCGAAAATTAAAAATTATGAAAAGGAAGAAAGAAAGTTAAAAATTAAAGAAAAACAGAGAAATCAGCAAACAATATAATTTTTAAAGTCATGCGTAATATTGTTAAAAAATGCTTATTTTGTAGCGCTTAAAAAAGTATGCAACAAGCATACGGTGACAATTAAAAAAATCTTTATTTCGAAAGTTGATTCATGTCTCTAGTTAGAAAAAAAAATGAATTTAGCAATTAATATGAATTTTAAAGTCATGCGTAATATTGCTTATAAAATGCTTATTTTGTGACGCTATTAAAAATATGCAACAAGTAGATGAAGATAATTCCAAAATCTTTATTTCGAAAGTATAATTCATGTCTCTAGCTAAAAAAAATGAGTTTAGCAACTAATATGAATTTTAATGCCATGTATAATATTGCTTAGAAAATGCTTATTTTGTAACGCTGTTAAAAATATTCAACAAGTACATGGGGACAATTCAAAAATCTTTATTTCGAAAGTATAATTTATGCCTCTAGCTACTAGAAAGACTGACTTCAGCAACTAATATGAATTTTAATGTCATTCCGAAAATATTTCTTAGAAAATGCTTATTTTGTAAGGCTTTTAAAAATATGCAATACGTATACGATGGCAATTCAAAAATATTTATATCGAAAATATAATCTATGTTTCTAGCTGATAAAAAACTTTTTCATACATTTAAAAATGCTTATTTACAGTAATGATAGTGCATACGCACGAAATAAGTGGGAAAGAGTAAAAGTACAAATGGTAATAATGAATAAAATGAAGAAATTAAATAGTGTGGTGATTAAAAACTTATTAATTAAACAAAGATAAAAATAATGGTCCGACATAACCTATAGTTTAATTTTTTTTTTTTTTTTTTTGATAAAATTTAAAATAAATATCTATAGGACCTAAGGTAAATTAAAAATATCTTTAATTGAGAAAAAGTAATTTTTTATTTAATAACAACCGTTTAAGTATTGTTGTATAGAAAACAAGGATAAAATACACATAAAAAATCAAATCAAACGGGAAAAAAAATTGGTGATTGTAACTTTCATTTAACAGCGAGTTTCGATACGCGTAATTGAGGTCATGACATTCATTGTTTATTTTTTTTCATACTAATTCTTGGGTTTATTGTTTAAACTCGGAAGATAGATCGATTTCCTATTCATTTTCGTTACCTGAAGAATAGTTTCATTACTGTAATTATAGTAAGACGTAATCTAATTCTTTGAGGAGCGATAACTTCTGGATACCGTTGAAGGAATTTCAGGTAACGTTGAAAAAAAATATGTATAAATAATAATTGGAAAAAAAAAGTAGCAAAGGAATAGAAAAGGAGGAAAGAAATTCGAGTTTCCCAGTAGAAAATTTTCTCTGCTTTTTAACCTTTTTATTGCAGTTTATTATTATTTTTTCAATAAAAAATGTTCTGCGTAAGTAAAAATTTTATGCTATACTTAGGATTATTGGATGAAGATGTCGTAGTTTTTGATTCAATTGCTTTAAAAACAGCCTGTTGTTTTTAATTGTTATTTATAGATTTTTTTATTAAAGATTGCACTTTTATGTACTATTCAAAATGTATTTCATTTGACAAATATTATAGAAAACAACAAAAATGTTGTTCGGCATCTTACCCAAGTTATGGATAATATGGTCAACGGGAAGACTCTGGGCCCTCCACAGACGTAAAAAACGATATCCGATGGTCATTTATGCTTTGCAGAAAGTTCGTAGCGTTCGTACTATAACAAATTTTTAAAAATATTCATATCTTGGTGTAATATTATACAGTACTTCGGATGCAGTATAGTAGGCGAAATCTTTTGTATGTCCCTGTCAATACTATCTGCTTTCTATTATACATGAAATAACTTATAATAAACCTCAGCAACGCATACCAATTTCGTAAAATGTAAAATAGTTAATATAATTAACACGCGCTTAAGCAGTGTTTCCCCCTATACCATTATGTAATGGAATACTTTAGTGTGGCCCTGTAAATTAATAAAAAATATTCTTTGCACTACAGGTTGTAACGAATGTATATTTTAGTATATAGCATATCAAATTTATTAATAGATGGATATCAAATTTATTAATTTCAAAAGTGTGTAACATCATTAAAATTGACTTGAAACTATTTTTTCTCCTTGGTCGTAATGTAACGGAATACTTTTGATTTCCCTGTAATTAAACTATATACCCATTTTTCATAATATTTGAAATGACTCGACAAAATTATGCAATAATTATACATTTTAAATTTCAGACGAATTGGTTGGATATATTTTGCTCTGTTTTATGCGGTAGGACAGACGGGCAGAGTGATGGACAAACGGACGAAGGAACTGAACGACGATTATAAGGTCATCGTATTTACATAATTACGAACACAGCTAAAAAGCAAATAATGTTAAGCTGTTTATATTTGTAAAGTTACTTGACACCTTATCCATTTAGCCGTTTTTTTTTAAAGTTGGGAACTTGCTGTTGGATGTTGAAAATCCTATTGAAAGATTTTTTCTATACTCTAATATTTCCATAGAATTTTCATTTAAAATTGAGGAATAATTGGACGACTATTCGATTAGTTGTTAAATAAATGGATGTTTAAATATGCATGGAAAAGGCACTTAAAAACAATATCTTTAACTTTTTATTACAATAACTTATCAATGATAATGAATATTTGTTTAAATAATTTACAAAGCTTTGCATACTTCATTGAACATGTTTTCAGTATAAAGATTCTACGATGCAATCTCCCTTTTTAAATTTCAACTTTCAAGTCCATTTCTCGTGCATAACCCATGATATAAACTTTCTATTAAAGTGTTTTTGAAAATGTAGTTGAAACTAAAACTTAAATTGCAGAACGAAATCCTTAACATTCACTTGTAGGTAATAGTACTTTTTCATATATTACTCGAAAATATTTCATAAACAACCTCGGAATTTTTATTATGCAAAGCTTCAAAGTTAAGTTAATCCTAAAACTCTTGGATATTAATTGAACTTCCTAATATCCTGGTCACGTTCTTCAAAAGATGAGGAAAGTTTTAGCAAATGTAGCATAATCAATGAACGCTATTTTCCCTGGCAGGCGTTTAAACGGAATTCACAATCTTTTGCTCCCAACTCGGAATTGCAAATCAAAGCTTTTTCTTTGATGGAATCTGCTCTAATGAACGGAATAGTATATTATAACAAATAAAATGACTGTTGAATTAGAAGTTAATCGGTTAGAATGACATGCATAGATATCCCCTATTACTTTGGGATATTTGTTCATGCAACGAAGAAATAACAGATGGTAATGAGTTTTTTTTATTTTATTTATTATTATTTTTTTGTTGCTGCTGCATTTTGTTAATTGAAGCTTAATATAAATGAATCATTATTGGACATTCTTGTGAAGTTGATTATGAATTTGCTTTACATGTACAATTCGGAAAGTGGCAAAAAATTTTTTTTTCAATATTGTTAAACATTTTATTTATTTTTTCAGCATTTTTATGTGATCTGTGTGCAGGTAATATATTGCCAACTTTTATTTAATATCAATCACATAGTGATTGCACTTATTTCATTTAAGAAACAGATTCATGTGATAGAATGTCTCTGAATTAGAATTCTATGTGCAATAAGCAAATTGGATACATATATATATTTAAAAATAAGCATTAAAAAAATTTTTTTTGGTATTTTTATGCCAGCTGGGTACAAGGGATAAATTGCTAACTATTAATTAATATTGCAGTCAGTGATACTACATTCAATCAACAGATGAGGAAAGTTTTAGCAAATGTAGCATAATCAATGAACGCTATTTTTTCTGGCAGGCGTTTAAACGGAATTCACAATCTTTTCCTCAATTCGGAATTGCAAATCGAAGCTTTTTCGTTGATGGAATCTAATCTGCTCTAATGAACGGAACCGTCTATTTTAACAAGCAAAATGACTGTTGAATTAGAAGTTAATCAGTTAGAATGGCATGCATATATGTCCCCTATTATTTTTTTAGAATATTTGTTCATGCAACGAAAAAATGGCAAATGATAATGAGTTTTTTTAATTCTATTTATTATTATTATTATTTTGGGCCCGACTGAGTTTTAACCCCCTTCTTGGCGCGTTTCCAAAATATTGCCACGTTGGCGTGGAACGAAATCTCTCCGAATCTCCCAGGGTTGTCAAGAAGAGAAGCACCTAAATGGAAAAAAAAGCAAGGAATGACGCAGTTATCGCGCGTAAAAAAAGTGGGTTAAAACTCAGTTTACCCTTATTTTGCTGTGCTGTAGTTTTTTAATTGAAGTTTATTATAAATGAATCATTATTAGAGATTCGTGTGATAGTATGATTATGAATTCGCATTACTTGTGCAATTCGGAAAGTGGCAAGATTTTTTTTTTCAATTTTCTTACTACGCTTTACCTCTTGAAAGACATTGTATTGCAAAAATTGCAATAGTTATAGATTTACTAACAAAATAAAATAAACATAGAAAATAAAGCAGTAAATATATATATGTATTATTGAATTCACTATTTGGAAGATTAAATTTATTTCCTGGAGAATAAAATTGTTGTGCTGGAGAATTTGCTTTTAGGATAGATTTGGAAATATTTTATCTATATTTATTACATTAAATGTCTACATACTTGAAAAATGGTTTGAAAGAGCAACAAATATATACTGTGAAATTCATCTGCTATTTTCAATATAATGGTAAAAATCATTTATTTTCGTTAAAATATTACGCGAAAGAAATTATGTTTATGAAATTAAGTAAATGATTTACTAAAAAGATGAATAAACAATTAAAAAGAGGTTAAATTATGCAACAATAAGAATAATTTAAATTTTTTAATCAATTTTTAAGTAATTTAATTCTTTTCCGCAGAGTTGAAAAGTGCTTCTGATTTCGTTTGTCTGCGTGTTAATTCTCGTAAATATACTGTGATTGCTATGTAATATTTACATGTTATTGATGTTTACTATGAAGTGATATGCGTAGCAAACATAAATAATTTATAAAAGTATTTTGTTACATTACGATAAATAAGAAAAATCTTATGCGATTCAATCTAATGATGTTACGATACTTTAAACATAATGAAATTGTAATGCATCACTCATATGGATTAAATCGTATTGTTTTCCAGCGCATATAATAAATATAATTAATATTTCGTTTACAAAAGGGCAAAATAATTCCATTATATTGTTATGTAAAGCGAAAAAGTACTTATGATTAATTTTAATGATATTATAATGCATGAAATATAATTAAGTTCAAAAAGTATAACTTTATAGTTTCTATGAATTGAAAAGAGTAAACCATTTATTGTTCATTTACAAGGAAAGTCGATTGCAGGACAGAATTTTGCGTGAATAGCATGAAATTTCTAAATAACATTGTCTTAATCTATGAAAGTGTTTTGTAATTTATGCCTTGTACTTAATTTTTTATTCTTTTAAAGTATCAGTAGCAAACTTATTTATCTCATCTAATATCTGATGTAGTGCGCCAGTTATATATATGACGTATTTTATCTCACTACATATAAATCGATCTGAAGAAAACAGTTGTTTTCAAACAAAAGCTGATTGTGCATCCATATCCGTTTTTTAGTCCGGAATATCCGAGCCACATCACATAGCGTGCGGCTAATGACTCGTAAAGGCTACGCTAATGATTCTTTTCTCGAGTCCGGAGAACGCAAGTTTTCATACGGAACGCACTTGGCCAAGGAAACTGAAAGCAAAACCGTATTATTGAAAAAGAGTTTAAAATTGCAGACACATTTTTTTCAGAGTTATATGTAGTATAGGGTCGTTTTGTATATTTCATGTTAAAAATATTTTTATTGTCTATTATTTTTATTTCAAGCATCAATTATAATTTCTTCAAATACAAACAATTTGCATAAGTCAAAGATTCATTCTCATTTAAAAACAAAACATTTATGTGAAAATTGAAAAAAAAAAGTTTCTTTAAAAGGTTGCAATAAACTGTTTTTGTGTGTGTTGGAAAGTGTTAAAAAATCACAAATAGTTACAGCATCTATCAATATATTCTTCTAAATTTTTTTTCAATATATATTTTTCTAATTTTAATAATTTGTAAAGCATATTTGTATTTATCCTTACCAATAATTAAAAACGCGTAACGCGTTTAAATTAAAACATTTTGTTTTTATGTATTTTACTTAATAAAAAAAATGGAAAATGTTTTATAAAGATAGACATTTAGCGAAAAGCTAGATGTCGTTTGACAAAAAACGATGTTTATATACCAATGAATAATAAATAAATATATATACATTATGATTTTTTTTTTATCACAATATTGAAGGATATTCATAAAAATTTTGCAATAATTTTTCATTAATACTTTATTAGTATTTCCATTAATATTTTTATATGTAAAAAGAAATATATATACATACAATACTTACAATTGTAATATTTTATCTTTGCATATTTTATTTCATGAAAAAGATGCAATTCAAAATTTCTTACCTAAAATAAAAAGAATAAATATTAGTAACAAATAGCTATTCTCATCAAAATGCATAAAATATTTTAGATTATTATTTTTTTAATTATAATTGTATGAAGTAACCAAAAACATTACGTTTCCTCCGGTAAAAGAATATTCAATTCAATTTTATGCTAAAACTAATTAACATCTTCACATTTTTGCTCTTGTGACAATCTTCCAAAATAACATATCTGTAATGTTTTCATTACATTTTGATTTAAAGGCTATACAGTCAAACCTCGTTAACATGATATACTTTTAGCATGAATTGTTTTCACAATCTCCTACGAGAACGAATACAAAGAATTGATACTGATAACATGAATCGCTGCTAACATGAACAAAATTTTGATTCCCCTTGAGGTTCATGTTAACGAGGTTCGACTGTAATAGGATTATTATGCTTTCAATTTTATATGAAAAAAATTACAAATATGAATATAAAATTTAATTGCATTAATCATTGTTCAATCTATTAAAAATATATCCCCTATAAAATTATATTACTTTAAATAATGCTTATGCTACAGAGAAACCTGGAGGTTAGGGAACGTATTAACACTGGCTTGTCAGTGAGAAGTTCGATGTCGTATGTACCGTACCGCACGTATCGAATATCGAAGGGTACGTAGCCAAGGGGATAAGCAAAAATATTTATGCGACATTTTGTTTTTCAATTCGTGGAAATATCATATTTTGTGACTTATTTAAGTTAACTATTGGATTGAGGCAGATAATTTAATTATTTATGTTTAGTTATTTTTATCTTATATAGATAAATCAATGTTGTTTATATTTCTACAAAATCCTTTTCTCTTACCATTAGAAGAGTCATCATTTTGACTGTTACCACATGGAATTGGTTCTCCATATGAGGGTCAATCCGTTTCAAGTGGTTCAGCACTGGTCGCTCGACCATTTTTAAAAAATCTGAAATTTTTTGTGCAACAAGCCTAACATGATGGAAGTTCAAAATGACTATTATTTTATTTTTTTAAATTTTTGTTTACGCATGGCAGCCATCTTTGTTTCATCATTTGCAGCGATTTTCTCGCATACTAGGGTATACAAAATTGTAAATATCTCGTCTTTTATTTTCCTAATTGAAATGGGGTTTGTAGCACTTTGTTCAGAATAAAATAGGCTAAAGATATGGTGGTAGAATAGATTTTTAAAATAAATTTTTACTGGTAAAATTTTAGCACAAAATGTAAGATTTTTCCAAAATCTGTCCGTTTACAAGATGAAATTTTTCATTCAAGGAAAACTGTCAATATGACAATTTTTTTTTACAAAGAGGTCAAAGGTACGTGTTCTCACACATCGAGTCCCAGATCTGGTAGTTAATTTCTCTTTGCGAAAAAAAAATCCAAAATTTGTCAAAAATTGCAAAAATCGCACTTTTTAGGCTTTGATATCTCTGGTGGGGCACTAGATAAAAATCTGAAATTCCAGCCTTTGATAGTATTGTATAAGAGTGGTATGTACAAAAAATTTCAAGAAGGAGATTTGATTACAAGCTGAGATATGACGTGGACAATGTGTGAAAACAGTACTTCCAAAATACTGTTACCTACTATGTGTTTATTTGTACTTCCAAAATGTTATTGATGGTCCAAAGTTTAATGTTAGTTAAAAATATCTTCTTCAATTGCGTGTGTGTTATTTAAACAATTCAAAATGCATGCTAAGCCACTTCACTATTTTTTCAGATGAATAAAACCTATTAGAAATCATACTGCAACAATTGGACTCAGAAGCATCATAATATCTCTCGTAAATAGTGTGAAAATATTTCGCAGCTCTTTGTTGAGTATATACAATATCTTAATTAATCAAATATTTTGTTATTGAACTGTTCTCAACAAAATATATTTTCTGCGTAAATATTATAATAAAAGAGATAAATGTCATTTCTCTTAACGTACTCGCGTTTTTTAACATTTTCTGACCTCCGTACCTCAGCTTTTCCTTAAATCTCCTTCTTGAAATTTTTTGTACTTAACACGACCATAAAATACTAACAAAGGCCAGAATTTCAGATTTGTATCTTGTACCACAGCAGAGATATAGAAGTCTAAAAAGTGTGATTTTCGAAATGTTTGACAAATTTTAAATTTTTTTTTTCGCAAAGATGAATTAATTTCTACGTCTCAGATTTGGTGTGTCAATACAAGTACTTTTGACCTATTTGTGTAACAAATTGTGTTATGTTGACAGTTTTCCTTGCGTAAAAAATTTCCTCTTTGAAATGGACAGATTTTGGGGGAAAAAATCGCACGATTAAACAGAGATAGTCACCATACACACAGAAAAAAAAAGTAAAATTAAAATAATAATCATTTTGAATTTCTATCATATTAGGACTGCTGTTCAAAAAGTTTCAGATTAAAAAAAATAGTAAGCAATCAAAATATATTTTCCGCACCACTTGAAATGGCTTGACCCAAAATCATCTAGTAGGTTTTATTCATATGGAAAAATAGTGCATTGGCTTAAGTTCCATTCCCGACTGTTTAAATCACACGGAAGCATTTGAAAACGATCTTTGTAATTAATATTTAACTTTACACCATCAACTAATTATAATCGAACACTTTGGAAGTATGAATAAGCACTAGTAGGTTATAGTATTTTGATAGAATTGTTTTCACAGATTATCCACGTCATATCTCAGCTTGTAGTCAAATCTCCTTCTTGAAATTTTTTGTACATAATACTCTCATATAATACTATCAAAGGCTGGAATTTCAGATTTTTATCTTGTGCCCCACCAGGGATACCAAAGCCTAAAAAGTACGATTTTTGGCATTTTTTACAAAATTTGGATTTTTTTTTTTTTTTTTTTTTTTGCAAAGATAAAATCAACTTCCAGATCTGGAACTCGGTGTGTGAGTATAAGTAATCTTGATCTCTTTATAAAAATATTGATAGCTTTCCTTGCATGAAAAAATTCCTCTTGTGAACGGACAGATTTTGGAAAAAGTCTTACATTTTGTGCTAAACTTTTACCCTAAAAATTTATTTTTAAAAACTATTCTACCAGCATATCTTTAGCCTATTTTATTCTGAACAAAATGCTGCAAACCCATTTCAATTGGGAAAATAAAAGACGAGATATTTACAATTTCGTTTACCCTAGTATGTGAGAAAATCGCTGCGAACAATCAAACAAAGATGGCTGCCATGCGCAAACAAAAGTTAATAAAAATAAAATAATAGTCATTTTGAACTTCCATCATGTTAGGGTTGTTGCACAAAAAATTTCAGATTTTTTAAAAACAGTCGAGTAACCAAAAAAATATTTTATGGACCACTTGAAATGGATTGGCCCATGAAATCCGTTTTGGCTCGAAGCAAGAATTTCATTTTAAAATAAGTTTAAAAGATTCTAAGAAGAAAAGCGTTCGATAAACTTGTTAACTATTTTAAATCAAAATTTTGATGCGAGATATTTCTATAAAACTTGACAAAATGTCTGGTTTTTTTTAATGTTAACTGAATAATCACAGAAAAGTGTATGATTCATGAATTAATGTATTTAGAGAAAGAAATATATGCGGATAATTGAGTTTAAACTTTTTGCATGTACACAGTTTAAAATATAAAAGCATTTATAAATTTTAATTATTATGCGCTCTAATAAAATCTTGTCAATAAAACAGCTTTTTAACTGATTTTCATTTGAAACATTTGTAGAACAATGGAGAATTTGTGCAAAATTACTCTCTAGTTTTATTTAAATTATAAAATAAAATAATTTAATCTTATGAAATGAGCTTTTGTAAACAGATCAGGAATGCATGAAATTTTCCCCAATAAATAGTGTCAGATTGAGTTATGCAGGAAAGCTATTTGATATGGCACAAGCTTCAGATAGACTTAAGGTGCGAGTCGACCATTATTCTAACTAAAGTGATTACCGGCGTTTTTTACTGAAATTATGCGGTAATTTGTTTTCTTAAATGGATTTAAAAGGAAAGGGACTGAATCCTGAAAAAGAGGAACCTTTACGTCAAGTAGAGCTGAACTCCTTATCTCCTGGCGTATTGTTGATTCCCCGCATACTTTTGTGAATAAACTGGAGAAGGTTTCAGAACAAAAGATTTCCTAGAAAAATGTAAAATGATGACAAAACAAGCGTTTATATGAAGCCTTATCAATATACGTGCGTATCTTTGTTCTGGTCGGGCGGTGCTTTTTTCGTCCTTATTCATAATTTTTCAAGGATACTGAAGGACATCTTGCAGGAGGAAAGAATTTTCTTTAAATTCGATCTAATATTTTTATCTTCTTTTCATTATTGAATCCGTTGTTAAATCTTCTGTTCTTTAGTTAAAAACCAGAAATGAGGTTTGTTAATATATATATATATATATATATATATATATATATATATATATAACAAAACCAAAAGAAATTCCAAATCCCCAAAATACATGGAAGTCTTCATCAGGGAGGCCTCTCCATGTAGGGGTAAATAAAGAGAAGTTTCTGAAAGGATGTAGGCTCATAAGCTAAATTACATCCTTAGCCCCCAACTTCTCAGATTTCAGAAATCAAACTCAAACCTTCAAAAATATTATAAATATATACAAAAATTTTTTTAAAAATACCAAAGGACAAGACCAAAAATTACACAAACAAAAAAGGAAAATTACCTATAAAACTAAATATAAAAAATAAAATTGTAAAATACAAACCCCCCGGAATACAAAACCCTCTTCAGCTAGTGGGGCCATTCACTAGCGCTTCAATCTCGCCCTAAATTGAAATCAAGCATCCGCAAGTGAAGAAACACTGAGACTCAGAAACTTTCAGTTAACATATAAGATGGATAACAGTTAACCATTAAAATCTTTTTTAAACCACTCATAGCCAATTCTAGATCTACGCTAGTGAATGGCCCCACTAGCTGAAGAGGGTTTTGTATTCCGGGGGGTTTGTATTTTACAATTTTATTTTTTATATTTAGTTTTATAGGTAATTTTCCTTTTTTGTTTGTGTAATTTTTGGTCTTGTCCTTTGGTATTTTTAAAAAAATTTTTGTATATATTTATAATATTTTTGAAGGTTTGAGTTTGATTTCTGAAATCTGAGAAGTTGGGGGCTAAGGATGTAATTTAGCTTATGAGCCTACATCCTTTCAGAAACTTCTCTTTATTTACCCCTACATGGAGGGGCCTCCCTGATGAAGACTTCCATGTATTTTGGGGATTTGGAATTTCTTTTGGTTTTGTTATATACATTTTTTACATTTCTTTTTGTAGCATTTTGCGCATTGGTCTGTAAAAAACTGTTTATTTGTTTCTTCATTTTTTAAAAATTAATTGAATGGTTTTAATAAAATTGTGTATATATATATATATATATATATTGCTTTAAAATGAGACGGCTTTAGTGCTTTAAAATGAAAATATCTTTTCTAAATGCAGTTTTAAGTCAAATAATTAGTGTTCAATTCCTTCTCGAAACTTTTTTCACTCGTTTGAGTAAATTCAACTCATCCGCTCTTTATCTTTACTATCAAAAGAAAAGTCTAAACATAGTAACATCGTTTTAAAGCAATCTTACATTTTAACAATTTCTATATCTTTAATTATTTTTACATAAACGAGAGGAATTCACTACTCATATTTTATTTACCTAACATCTCAATGACTTTGAAGCATATGCCTTTGTCTAAGGGGAGTTTAAGCAGAGATTAACTTGAGAAATCAAAAGTATTTTTAATTAGAGCGATGTAATCGCTTATCGGTGAAATTTATTAATCAGAATCATTAGAGGATACTGTCGTTTGCACACTAAGTCGGCGGAAGTTTCCGCATCCAATTTTAGAAATCTCGAGACAGAAAGTCGCGTGACGCTAATGAGAGATCTAAAAACACTGCTAATGATTCTTTACGTGATGATGAGGAAGGATGGGTTTGCCATCGCCCCAACACCTACATATTGCAAAAGAAATAAATTGGAATGCAAGCAGACAATAAATAATGACCTTATCTGATGCATGTCTTAGCAGATTAGAGGAGATAAATACATTCAGCTATTGCCACAGGTATTTAAGCTTAAATAAAAATACTTTCATGTTGCAAGTAAAGGTTGCTTACGAATTGCTTTGTGGATTTTTTTTTTTGTTGTTGTTCATTTATCGTATATTTTGTCGTATAAGTCATTACTGAGTTTGTGAATAAAAAAGCTTATTTCTTACTTATATGTATGCATATGTATAATTTTCCGGATTCCAGTTAAAATTCTAAAGTAATCAAGACGGTTTATTGTTTGTAAATTGTTTTATGTGCAGGTATGCAATGGTCACAAAACATTGACTGATCGATTGCTATGCTGAAATCTATGGTATTGTTGTTGATTACTATTTGATTATGAGGAATTGCTCTCGATTCGTTGTTTCAATATAAGGAAAAGTGAAATAAATGGGACTGCAAGCAAATAATAAGTAATAACCTTATGTGATACATAGTATTGAATATTATAGGAGATAAAGAATGCAAATATTGCCTCCAATATTAAAACTTAAAAAAGGATATTTTTGTTCGGCAAATGCTAAAATTTGCTTAAAAATTTTCAAATTTTTTGATTTTTTTTAACGTTTATTGTAAAAGTCTATGCTGAATTTTTGAATAAAAACCTTCTTTTTTACTCATATGTATACATTGTCGTATTTATAAATTGAAGATGGCAGCTACTAATTCCAAAAGAATCATTGACAGTTTATTATTTGTAAATTATTTTATATGCAGGTAAGCAAAGTTCACGAAAATTTGACTGGTCAAGGTGGGTGAAGTCTGAAGTCTGAAGACTGGTCAACTCCAATGTTCTAATCTATCGTATTGTTTTTGATTCTTCATTTGACTAGGCTTGATTGTTGCCCATTCGTTAATTGATTCTGAGGAAAGGTGCGTTTGCGATCAAATAGCAATTACAAATTGCAAGTGAAATAATTTTGGATGCAAACAAACAAATAAATAATCACATTATCTGATAGAAGATTATAGGAGATAATCTGTAGCACAGCTAGCTAATGCTACAAATATTTGAGCTCAAATAAGGATATTTTCCAGCTTATAAGTGGCTTGCAATTTTTTTTTGTGATTTTTAAAAACATTTATTGCACATTTTGTCGTATAAGTATGTAATTTAGAATATATTTATTTTACTTCATGTATATTTAACACTTTTGTCCCCGGAAGTGCTTTCTGCACAAAACAAAAACGCTCATTAATATGAGAACCACTGCACTGTAAGAAAAAACGGAAGAAAAAACAGCAAAAAGGGCTGTTAATAGTTCTTTTTTGGGCGAAAATTGAATTTTACGGTTATGGCGTTATTTTCCAGTGACGTTTTTGAAGCGCCATCTGCCGTTTCGCAACTCTCTATACCATAATGCACTCCGCCCCACCGCCATTTGTTTCCTGTTGCAGTGATATCGCTTTATTAGATTTTTTTTCTCCATAATCAGTAATGATTTAAATAAATCACAAGCTAATGAATCTGTTGCGGACTAAAGGTAAGTTTTGTCTTTGTACTTATTTCTTTGCTTTAATAAAATTGCATATCTCTTTATTATGTTATAAATACCTAACGCATATATTTCAGTCAATTGTAATAATGTAGTAGTTAATATTCATTGAAGATAATTGATAAATGTTGTAAACTATTTCAACTATGCCATTAAGTTTCTCTGATTTATATTTAAAATAAATATTATTTAAACACAATTATCATTATTTATAGTTAATAATTCAATCCGATTAAAAGAAAAATTGGGGTTTTTGTGATTTGCTGTTACTTTGATAGATTACGTTTTTGCTTTGCAATGTTTTTAATATTTGTATGTATTTCCTTCGGATGTTATTTTATAGCAGGACCGGAGCGATAATTTGCCATAAAGAGCGGCATTTGCCTGACATATATTGAACATATAATCCATTATTATTTTATTTTTCTAAACTTTAAAAAAATGTGATAAATTATTATTTTCTTATATAAAAATATAGACACAGAATATATTTTATATAATTATATATTTAGTTCATAATCTTTACTGTAACACATAGATGAAATCAACACTAAGAAATAAAATTATAGCAAATAAAACAATATGTCAGCAGAATTCACAAAGAATAGAACAGGAAGTGCAAGCGAATCCAAAACAGCTAACGTCAGCTAGCAACAGCTAGTAACTTTGTATTTCATTATTTTACATCGTCATTCGATCGTGTAATTCTTTTCTTTAATTGACCGAAGAACCAGATTTTGGATAACCTGATTAAATAGATGTTGTTTTAATTGTAATATCAGAGAAAATATTTCATGCTTCAGGTAAATATTATGTTATTTTTTTTTTAATTTAAAATCATGATTGCAGATTATTTGAAAAAAAAAGCATTCTTTAAAACTTGTTTTATTAAACCCTTGTCATTTTATGTCACTAACCTTGCCCGATATCCTACGTAAATCAGCCCCTTTTTAAACGGGATACTGGAAACATTTCTTGCTTAAGAAACGTTGCCGTCATGGGGCAACAATCGCTTATAACTGTAATTAATTTATCGGAAAATAAAAAGAAGGTGTTTAATTACTGTACAAATAATTTTTCAAAGGGTGCAGTTTTATTAAATTATTCTGAATGTGCTGTAAAGTGCTTCATAATCTATGTTTGACGCGCGATTTTTTTTCCTTTCTTGTTTTAATTATTTTTGGATCGAAAACTGGTATTTAATTTTAATTATTTTAGCTGATAAAAATGCAATTATTTTTATTAGAATTAAACTATTTTGATAAAAAGCTTATTATAATACATCGTATTTATTTCATTGTTGATAGTTGTGTTTTTTGTAAATATCACTAACATGCAATCAAATTGTCATTTATCGTATTTCATTATATCTCACAATTCTCATAATCATCACAATTTCTAAATTTAGCAAGAATTTCATGTGCAGTTTGTTTTTGTGTGTTTTTCTTTTTGGCATAAAAGTGTGTGCTTTTGTAATATTGATTTCGATATTATAATAAATAAATTCCCCCCCCCCCCCCAAAAAAAAAAATACGAATTATATTTTGAAATTTTGTCTTATTTTTTATAGTTATTTTCTTTTAACCGTTTAAGCGCCAATGTCCCCAAATGGGAACATTGCATTATATGCAATACAGAACACATATTTTCCAACATAATATTGATGTCCTTATTTTTCCTATATAATATAAAGTTGATTTCAACTTTTGAGAAAAAAAATATTTATGTTTAAGCATTTATCATGGATATAATGAAAATGTAAATTCGGATTTTCAAAAAAGCATGTTATTTGTTTTTGTCGTCTTTATTATTATTATTATTTACATTTTATTGTTAGAAATCTAAATGTTTTGAAATTCGAGAAAATACTCAAGAGCAATATACAATAGCATATAGCGGCAACTAATTTGTTATATTTGCACAGATTGTTAATCAACAATCAAGTTCCAAACTGCGAACAATGGAATGAAAACAACCAAAAAAACTGCAGATATATATATATATATATATATATATATATATATATATATATATATATATATATATATATATATATATATATATATATTGTTATTTTCTTAATTTGTATGCATAAATTAAAACATTTGAATCTGTAATATAGTAAAAACAAAATTATAATTATATTGAGATATTAATTTGGCGTGTAAACGGTTAATTATTATTCAAAGTGGGATTTTATTATGAATTATATGATTAAAAAGTATATATCTTACTGGTATGATTATTATCTATTTTGTAATTCATATACAAATTTTGTATGTAATTTGACGTTTTTAATTATTCTACATATTATGGATCAATAATGCTTAGTTTAAATTTAATTTCTTTGCCAACAGTAACTGAGATTTTATGTAATTCATAACGTCGATTTAATATATATATATATATATATATATATATATATATATATTAAGTTTTCAAGGGAGATTGAATTTTTTAGAAATCAGTTTTATTCTTGATGCGGTATTATTTATTTATTTATTAATTTATTTTTAGAAAATATGTATTATTAAGATGCAATTACATTTTTATGAATTCATTTCAAGCTAGTTGTTATTTTTACGAAATGCAAAATTTCTTAATGAAACAGTTTAAGAAACATTTGTAATTTCTATCGATATTATCTAGCTTGATTGGAAGTTTAAATAATAATAATGATAAGGACAATAATTTTTAGCTTATATTTTTATGCCTAAATTTGCTGAACTTGAGAAAATAAAAATTAATTCCAATACTTTCTTATCACTATATTCTAAATGAAAAATATCTCTTTTGGAGACTTTATTTTCTTTAATATAAGTTTTTTTTTTTTTATAAAAATACATTTTTATAAAATAATTAATGTATTGAAAGATTATATATTTTACATATATTTCATTTCTTTTTATTTATTATATTCTTTCATTAGTATAGATATTTATAAAAATACAATAATTTGTTCTTTTAAAATTAAAATAATTATTTGAAATGATTTTCAATTTTAAACTGTCATTATTTTCTAAATCAAAAGTTAAACTAAAGTTTTTTTTTCATATATACTATGTATTACATTTTTTGATAACAAACTTTATTCTATAGTAATTTATCACATTTATTTCTTTTTAATTTATATAAAAATAGTTTAATGAAGCAATTTAGTGTTACATATTTACAATTGTTATCAATATAATCTAAATTGATTTAGAGAAAATAATAATAATTTTGAGCTATAAAAGTAAAAATTTTTAGTTTACAATTTGGTAATAATGTTTGCAAAATTTGAGAAAACACTTTTTTATTATTATCTTAATGCAAAACTTCATTTTTTTAAATATAAGTTTTTCTTATAGATTTTAAGAAAATAATAAATATTTTGCTATCTGATACATTTTAATTTCCTTTAATTTTAACTTACATGATTTTTTTATCTAATATAATACAACAGCAATATTTCTTATAAAACTATTTATACTACTACTTAAATTACTACTGATAAAAACAAAACTACGATGATTTGTTCTTTTCAAGTTAAAAAATTTCTTTCAAATGCATTTTACATTTTTTATTGTTATGAATTTATTTTTACAAATTAAACAGAAGAAATTCTCATTCAATTTATTATTGCTTTCTTTTGATAAAAAAAATATTAATGTTGTAATTTATTATATTTATTTCATTTTAAATTATATGAAGATCGCTTAATGATACAACTTAATGAGCCTTTGCATTTATTATGAATATAATCTAAATTGATTTAAAGTATAATAATGCTAATACTTACTAATACTTGATAATTTTGCGCCTTTCTTTGCAAAATTTGGAAAAATGTAACTTCAATATACACTAAATTGTTAACGCTAAATTTCTTTTTTGAAAATTTCCTTTTATTAAATATAAGTTTTCTTAGTGAATTTTAGAAAATACAAGTATTTTGAAAAATTATATATTTGAAGTTAAAATATTTTTTTCAAAGGAATTTTTAATTTTTAATTCTTACTAAAAATGTTTGAAAAATTAAATAAAGACTTTTTGTTCCATTTCAATATTACTTTATTTTGATAGCAAATTTCAATTGCATTGCACAACGTAATGAGCCTTTGTAATTATTATTTATATAATCTGACTTGACTGAAAGTTAAATGCTGCTGATAATAATAATATAATAATAATATAATAATAACAATAACAATAATAATAATAATAATTTTTATCTTAGAATTTAGCAACTGTATTTGCAGAATTTGAGAAAATATTTAACATCGTCTTAATGGGAAAATTATGATTCTCATTATTTTATATATAAGATTCTATTATAATTATAAATTTATAGAAAATAATAAATACATTGGAAGATTGTGCATTTTATACATATTTAATTTATTTTAACTTTTTATCTTCTTTTATTAGTTGAATTCTTCAAGAGTACTTTTTATAAAATTACTTTACTACTAACAAAATTACTTTACTACTTATACAACTACAATAATTTGTGCTTTTGAATTTAAAATAATTCTTTCATATGCATTTTCAATTGTTATTAAAAATATTTTCACAAATTAAGCAGAAGAAATAAAATATTGTGCAATACATTGAAAAATACTGTAAATAATTGTTCAATTTAATTTTATTTTGTTTTGATAGTAAATTTCAATTATGTTGTAACTTATCACATTTATTTCCTTTTACATTTTATGAAGTTAAGAGGCTACTTCACTCAAATGAAAAGACCGGTTCGCTAATGCTAATCCTATGGGAGAAATTTATAAAAATATCTCGGTTGCATTTCAATATTTTTAGATGATTCTTTTTGCATTGGATAACTCAGATTGATCTGAATGGAGGTCGTTTTTTAGTTATTCGATTTTGGTTGCAGATATTTTTTATGGGGTTGCTTTCCCTTTCCAAACCGGTTCCAAAAATGAAAGCGTCCCTGTAAGAAATAACTGTAAACAAAATGAAAAAAGTAACTAACGTCATGCATACAGATCGATCGCAGATATCCAAAGCCAAAAAATCATTTAAAAATATTGAAATGCAACCGAGATATCTGTATAAATTTCTTCCATAGGATTAGCATTAGTGAATGGGTCTTTTCATTTGACTGAAGTAGCCCCTTAAATGAAACAATTTAATGAGTCTTAACACTTATGAGTCTTAGCCACCTAACTTGATTTAATTAATAATAATAATAATAATAATTTTAACTTATAAATTTGAACCTGGATTTCCAAAACTTGTATGCGATTTCGAAAATGTAATTTTAATATTTCTTTTATCATTTTCTTGGTGGTAAATTTCTTTTTTATAATATGATTTTTTTATTTCAAGTTTTCCTTATTGTTATAGATTTTTAGAAAATAATAAATATCTTGAAAAATTATGCATTTCATATGTATTTGATTATGTTTTAACTTATTGTGTTATTTTAATAGTATAAATAACTATACCCATGCAATAATATGTGCTTTGAAAGTTAAAATAATTCTTTCGAAATTATTTTCAACTGTCATTAAAAATATTGAGAAATTAAACAAAAGAAATAAAGAAATTCTCCTTCACATTTATTCCCTTTTAAGTAAAAAAAAAATAGTTTAATGAAACAACTGAAAGAGAATTTGTAATTATTATAAATATAATTTGAGTTGATTTAAATTTATATATATATATACAACATTGTGCTTGAGTTTAGAAAACTTGCGAAAATGTAATTTTAACATTTCTTTTTTAATATTCTTAATAGCGAAGTTTTTTTTTTAACTTATTTTTTTTAATTTGAGCTTTTCTATTGTTATATATTTTTAGAAAATAAATATCTTGAAAAGTTATGGATTTCATGTATATTTTATTTTATTTTAACTATCATGTACTTTCATTAGTTAATATAACTATATGCATGCATCCATTTGTGTTTTTAAAGTTAAAATAATTCTTTTGAACACAATTTCAATTTTTATTTTTAAAATATTGAGAAATTAAACGAAAGAAAAATTCGTTCTAATTAATAATGCTTTGGTTTGATAGCAAACGTCAATTGCGTTTTTATTTATCACATTTATCCCCATTTAAGTTTTTTAAGACAGTTTAATGGAACAACTGAAGAAGAATTTGAATTTATTATAAATGTAAACTGATTTGATTTAGACTTAAATAATATTTTTTATTACGATATTGTGGCTGAGTTTGCAAAAGTTGCGAAAATGTAATTTTAATATATTTTCTTTTTTATTATTTTCATTTAATTTTAACTTATCATGTTCTTTTATTAATATAGATAATTACAGCAATACAAAAATTTGTGCTATTAAAGTTAAAATAATTCTTTCAAATGCATTATCAATTAATTTTTAAAATATTGAGAAATTGCGCATTTTTTTTCGTTCCATTTAATATTACTCTGTATCAAATAAAGTTTCAATTGCGTTGTAATTTATCTTATTTATATCCTTTTGAATTAAATAAATAACTTAATAAGCCTTTGTAATGATATGATTTAATTTAAAATTAAATGAGAATAATAAAATTAATAATATTAATTTAAGCTTACAATTTTTTGTCTGGGTTTGCAAAACTCGGAAAGGCGGAATTTTAATATTTTGTCATTTTCTTAATCGAAAACGTCTTTTAATAAACTTCATTTCTTAAATTTAGGTTTACCTTATATTTATAGATTTATTGGAAATGGTAAATATCTTGAAAAATTATATGTTGTATATGCATTTAATTTAATCTTAACTTATCATGCTGTTATAACAACACTACAATTTGCGCTTTTCAAATAAAAAGAATTCTTTCAATTGTTAGTAAAAATTTTTAGAAATAAAACAACGAAGTTTTCATCCTGTTTAATAATAGTAAAATCTCAATTGAGTTGTAATTCATCACATATATATCCATTTAAATTAAATAAATATAATTTAATGAAACAACTTAATGACCCTTTGTAATTATTAATAAATATAATCTGACTTAATCTAAAAATTAATAATAATAATAATTTGAATCTTACAATTTTGTGCCTGTGTTTGCAAAATTTAGGAATTATCATTTTAATATGTACTACTTTTTTAATCTTTTATTATTATTATTATTATTATTATTATTATTTAAGGGTTTCCTATAGCTAGAGATTGTTTTGAAAATAATAAATATTTTGCAAACTGATCCATATTACATGTATTTCATTAAATTTTAACATACCACACTCTATTATTAGTAAAAGTAATTACAACAACAAAATAATTTGTGCTTTTTAAGTTAAAATCATTCTTTCCAATGGATTTTCAATTTTTAATTATTATATTTTAAATAATAATAATAATAATAATAATAAAATTTCGCTAAATTTAAAGCAAATTTCAACGGGTTTGTAATTTAACACAGTTATACTCTTTGATGAAATCATAACTTGCATTTTTTTAATTATTAGAATTATATAATAAAACTCAATTTAGAGTTGAAATAATAATAATAATAATTTTCAGGTTACAATTTTATGCTTGAGATTACAAAACGTGGGGAAAAGTTCAATACTTTTTTAAATTATTTTATAATGACAAAACTATTAAACTTAAGCAAACAAAACATCTTATTGTATTTCAGATATATACTGCAATTGGAATATTTTGCTTTGATGTGAATTAGAAGTCCTGATAATTCTGATAGAACATATCAAGGTACGTAGCTTACAATTTTTAATATTTAAAACACTTTTATGTGTGTTCCTTTTCAAATATTGAATTTTATAGCTTTATTTTCTCGACAAAATACTTTATATCATAGAGGATTGCTAACATTTTAAATGCGTGAACTTTGATTAATTATGTCGAATGTTTTATTGGGGAAGAAAAACTTTAATACAAAATATTCCATTAAACCAATTAAAACTTTTTGGAAGCATTTAATTACTTCTTTAATGATTTTTTTTTTCATTTTCATTTAAAAAGTATTTAAAGTATAAATCCTTTTTATTGAATTATGAGAACATTTTTATGAATAGAATTGTGATTTTTTATTATACTGCTGATCATACATTAAAAAAAATAATATTTTGTTAATATTGATTAATCTTTTTTTCTAATAAAATTATGATGAATAACGTAATTTTTATTAGAAAATAGGAGAGAAATCATGCCTTTTCTCCGTCCCACATATTTGAAGTACTTTTAAATAAATAAAAAAAAAATTTTGAGGTCCCCCCCCTTTTTTTTTCCCTTTCTCCCATTTTTAAAACAGGAGAATTCGACTTTATTTTGTTAAAAGTGATCTACCAAAGATGTATATATATCCATAGAGAAATGTTTCTAAAAATATTTACAATATTTAAAGCAAAGTTTAAACATCTCAGGAAAAATTTAGGGGAATTGTTTTGGTCTTAAAATCTTAAAAAATAGTCCATAATTTCTTACAAAACCTTTAAAAACTGTTTAATTAGTCTTAGAAAAAACAATCAAAACCAGTCTCTTTTAAAAGTTTGTATTAATCAGAAATATCTACTAGTCATAAGTTTTCTTATCCATTGTTGATATAGTTTATATGGGAAAATTAATAATTCTCAAAAATTACTCATAGGAATTTTTTTGTATGTGTGAAAAAGATATCATTTTTGTGAATTGTATTTTGAAGTGCAAGAGATTTACAAGCTAATTTCATAAATTATTGTGGTGTATCAAAAGTACGCATACAACCGTCAGTTAACCATTTAATTATTTATTTTTTAAATGAGAAATTTAAAATAAATTGAAAATGTTTTCGTATATGTATTTTTGCCATGTACTAAAATTTACCTTATTTTCTTCATAAAATCTTCATTGATAGTAAGATTATTCACCAAAACTCAAGTTCATGAATGGATAAATTCAGAATTGATAGGTTAAAAAATGTAGACATATCGATTGAAAAAAATAAAGTAAACCTTTTGTATTGGTCCAAAGTCTGGAATAAGATAAAAACAGTGCAGATATTAATAAAAAACATTTTCAAAATTTAAGCTTATTCTTGAGGGAAAGGGGCAGGAGAAAAGAAGAAACAATTGTGAAAGAAATTTATTATTATTATTATTATTTATTTTATTGTTCCTGAAAGTAGTATTAGTAAGATATTGTTATTTATTTAATGAGCAATTTTTTTTTTTTTTTTTTTTTTTTTTTTTTTTTTTTTTTGTATTTCGTTTATTTAAAAAGGCGGATTGAAGAATTAAGATGAAATATATTTTTGTAAAAGAAAAGAAAGGAAGTCTTTCTACTAAGATACTAAATATTCTCACTTCTTATCTCCCAAACTAATAAGCAGAATATATAACCTGAATCGTTTTCCTTTTTCTAAAAGAGTAATCCGTTTCACAAGTCATTTTACGTCATTTCGCAGCATAGACGTCAAATGGCAACAATTTTGTCACGAAGATTATATGTGAATGCTTTTTCATTTTTCAAAACTCTCATCTGCTCTCAAATATTCAAATTAAATATTATATTTTAATGATGAAATTGAAATTGGCATTGCTTCTAACAATTTTATGAATTATTAATATCCATTCTAATGATTACTAGACAATAAAAATGATCTTTACTATTCTTTAAATTAATTTTATGTGGTTTACACTTTTTTCTGTAACTTTTTTATCTGTTTTTCCAATTTTTTTAATCTGGAATGACGTGCCCCCCTCCCCCCCCCCTGATTTCTATACACGTAATGTTAGTTGTAAGATTTGCCTACCTTTAATGATAGAGGAGTGGAAATCTTCGTTCATTACATATTTTAAGTATATTTCTAAGGAATTTTCTTGCCATTTTTTAACAAAATCTGTTTAATAACTTCGAAAATCTTCAAAATCTTTTTAACATTGCTTGTTTTGCATGTCTTAATTATGGAATTCCTATAGGCTTTTTAGTCATGATTGGAAAAAATAGTTCATTTACTTTAGCTTTTTTCAGACAATATGTGATCAGTAGATTTTCAGATCACGAATTTGATGCTTATTTTGATAGTATATTTTGCTTATATATTAATAACTATATGTGTTAAATAATTTGCGTTTTCTGTCACGTTGATTATTTCTATTTCATTTGGCACTTGATTTATTACATGTTTATTTTCCTTTTTAAAAAATTATTTCTGGAATAATTATTTTAAAGTGTATCTCTCCTTTCGCCCCTCTTTAAAAGGCTCATAATCTATTGATTGTCAAAAGAAGGTAGTTTATTTTATTCTGATGCTACCCCTTTTCTTTTTAGATACACGTATTTTTTATCATTTATCTAATGACCTTTTTAAATAACTATCCATCTGATGTCAACAAAAGCTTCAAAATATAAAACTACAAGTGAACTAACAATGAACAACTAAATAATGCACCAAATGGATAGATTATCCTAAGCAAAAAAAATATATTTTTTTTAAATGTATTTTAAATGTTATTTAAGTGTAAATTTCAGAGGCACACAATAAGCTTTTCCAATGCTAAAAATCTAAACTTCTTCATGCAGTATCATTTTTTGTAAATTTTGTATATTTAAATGAAAATTATCAAAATGTATCTTAATTAACATTAATGTGCTTTTAGTTAGCTTTACTATATAGAAATATTTCGCAACACTTTATTTGAAGTATTTTGTTAAATTTTGCGTGTATTTTCAGCTTTGAGAAATAGATTTCATAAAATAATAGATGTTTCCTAGTTTAATTAAAAGTAGTTTATAATTTGTAATTAGTAATTGAAAAAAAAATCAACAGCATCAGGCTAAATATTCAAAATCATTTATAAGTAATTCTCTGTATTTTTATTGCACAGACGGAATTTCATTTTTTAGTTTCAGATTAAAAAGAAATTTCGATTATGATAAAACGTTCTATGAATGACACATGTTGAGATGAAAAGTTTGATTCAAATAATATATAAATGGCTCTCTTGAAAGAAAAGAGACGCATCTCGGCAAATATAAATTTTACAATAGAGGCAAAAGAAAATCTGCGTGGTTTTATTCTGATCTGAAAATAAAATAGTTTTGAATGCAGTAATTAAAACTGAATAAAAGCAAAAAATAATTAAGCATGAAGACGTAGGATGAGGTTTGGAGATGGGATAATCTTATATCCCCCCACATTCCACCCCTCGTCTGTAGTCACAAATGGACATATTGCGTAATAAATCATTTTTTCGTATAGCTACACTTGAAACTGTTTCTGTATTAGGATGCACCAGTGACGGGCTTATTAGTGGAAGAAAAAACAAAATTAATTTTTGCAAGATGTATCACTTTTCTTGCAGGTGAGCGATATATACATTTATATAAAAGTTAGGTATGAGAAATACTTACTTAATAATGAAAAAATAGGAGTTTATTTTTTACAATTTATGCATGGATCAATCAATTTACAAAATAAATGTATGTACAAATATAATTTTCAAAGATGAAACTAAAAAAAATCAATAAATCAATAAATCAAGAGAAAAATTGTTTTTACAAATTTATTACACTTATTTTCAGAAAAATTTCTATTTGCCTCAAACAAAACAAAGCAATATATATTTGAAAATTTTAACCTTTAACTTTTGATTATTTTACGTGCGTATGTATGTAATTTTTAAATTCACTATCTTAATATAAATCTATTAAAAACCTTTTACTTTCGCATTATTTTACAGGAATTTTTATTATGCGTGTATAAAAAAGGGTAGAGTGAGGTAGGTTTGCAGCTATGAAAGATTCATTTTGATATTTTAAATGATTTTGTTAACATAAAATATTAAAAGTGACCTGGTCAGCATTTTTTAAAAACTGAAACTCTTATTTCTTTTCAGATTTAGTCCACATTCACTGTTTTTGATTATTCCACCTTCCTTGAAAATGAAGAAACCATCAGATAATGAATAGCATTTAAAAATATCGAAATGATTGAAAAGAAGAGAGGTCCAAGAAGAGGAAATGAAAGCCTGAATGGCAATGTCTTAATGATTATAAATGAGAATTTTTCTAATATTCACTTATATATATATTACTAATTAATAAATTCTTTTTTTCATGTATTTGTCATGTCTTTTTCATGTATTTATTATGTCTTTTTCATGTATTTATTATGTCCTTTTCATATATTTGACATGTATTAAATCAAGAGTTTTATAAAAACAAAAGAAGAGTGAAGAAAATTATTTTCAGAATTAAAAAGAGGAAAAAGCATATCACAAAAAATTTTTAATTTTACGCAAACATTTGTAGTATACAAACATTTGAAATAAAATTTACACTTTCTTAGATTTTTTTAGTTGCTGAAAATATCTGCTGCATGCATAAAACTATAGAACTCTACTAATACAATAAGTTTTGCTTTTCTTAATCTGCAATACAGATTTTATAAGAAAATAAGAATAAGATAAGAATATACATTATGAATATCTATTTTTTTTTCTTCATAAGAGATTTTTCATGGTAATACATGTTTAAAATATATGAAAATCAAAGTTCAACATTGATTTAAAACAACTTTTGTAATATTTTATCATTTATTCTAGCTTTTACATGATAAGTTGATTAAAATTCAGATTCCCCCCCCCCCCTAATTTCAGTAACACTTTAAATGCAAGTATTAAACCTTAATTTTAAACATTTGTTGCAATTGGATTAGATATAAGAATTAATAAAATAGTTTTATGTTTAAAATATTCGGCTTTGGAATTGGTTAAGTATAAATTGCTGTTTTTTATTATATTACTGAATTAAAGCACTTCGTGTCACTATTTATTTGCTTAGAAAACTAATTAGTTTAATATACTCATATTACTCGTGTCTAAATACTGTTAGTGTGTTTGTATACAAATACATCAAATTTTTTACCGAGAGTGAATACAGCATGGCATCATTTCACTTACATTTAAACATGATGCGATTATTTATGACAAAATCGATTTGATTATTTTTTTAGAAAATAAAAATGGCAAAAAAATTAAACAGTCAAATCATTATATTACTGTTTTTTATTATTTTTTAATTTATTTTTTAATACTATTATCAGACTACATATTTCTAACTAATGTTTATGTCTACAAACTAATGTTTATATGTCTACATAAAGTAAAAATTAAATATATATCATTAATTGTTAAACATCAGTAAAAGAATTCCGGAAAAAGAAATATATATATATATTCAATTTTATTTCTAATTCTGACAGCTCCTCTGTGTGATATGGTTTGGCATTAACAATTTTTTACAGTAATTGATGTTGATTTGTAGTATTATCTAAAGGTTATATATATATAGAAAGAAACATGGATTTTATTGCTAAAGAAATTACAATAAAATGTGAATAAATTTCCTCATTATTTTTAGTAAATCAAAAGGGTAAAAAATGTAAATAGTCAAATCATGATTCCAGAGGATTTTTTCTTATGTTATTACTGTCGACATTTTCTAATAATTACATAGTAGTTATTTTAAAACTAATTAAAATAACTGTATATAAATTAGAACAAAATCATGTATCTACCATTCAGTGCTTGGTGTATAAATATTAATAAAATAACTGCATATATATGTATATATATAAACATATTTTTTTTTTTTTTTTTTGGTATAACATAGTAATAATTGTGAATAAAATTTATTATCCGTAACGATGATTGATTGTGCAAAAATACTCGATACAGTTGCTTAATTTAGAAAAAAAATGAGAATTGGCATTTTAAAATACTTTTATTGAAATGATTTATTGTTTTTTAGAGGAGAGGGATAAATTAACATTTGGAAGTTGAAGTAATAATTCTGCTAACGTCAAGCAAGTATTTGTATATTACGTAATAATATATTCAAGACAAAAATACGATTGCCATCGCAATGCCTACTTTTTTAAAATGGACAAAGTCTTAATACATTTTATTATTTTTTTAAATTTCTTTTTATATAGGTTCAAAGAGTAAAATTTCATTTTAGTTATTTATATTCATGTCAAATTTATATGAGTGAGATAACAAAATGGCGAAAAAAAAACAATGAAAAAAATTCTTTTATTCACTGTAACATCATATTTATAAACCTTTCTTTTAAATTAAAAAGTAAGTAATAATAATAATTTTTCATTCAGAAAAAAATACTTAAATAGTTCATTAGTAATATATAAAAGTAACTAAAAGAAAAATAAAAAAATAAATAACGTCAATGAAAATTATATTGCATGTTATAATTTTAAATGAAATAATTTAAAAAAATTTAAAATTTTTTTTCAAAGATAAGAATATACATTATGAATATCTATTTTTTTTTCTTCATAAGAGATTTTTCATGGTAATAAATGTTATAATTTTAAATGAAAATCAAAGTTCAACATTGATTTAAAACAACTTTTGTAATATTTTATCATTTATTCTAGCTTTTACATGATAAGTTGATAAAAATTCAGATTTTTCCCCCCTAATTTCAGTAACACTTTGAATGCAAGTATTAAAGCCTAGAATTAAACCTTAATTTTAAACATTTGTTGCAATTGGATTAGATATAAGAATTAATAAAATAGTTTTATGTTTAAAATATTCGGCTTTGGAATTGGTTAAGTATAAATTGCTGTTTTTTATTATATTACTGAATTAAAGCACTTCGTGTCACTTATTGTTTTTTTTTTTTTTTTTTTTTTTTTTTTTTTCAAAAATTTTTATATAGCACACATATTTTGTATATAGCACATAGATTTGTGGTCTAAATTTTTATATATTTATTATTTTTTTAATGTGCATTTAACAATTTTATTAAAATTTTAAAACTGCATAATTAATTATGATTAAAAAAATTTTCAACCTGTGAAAAAAAAATTATTTAAATCATTTTTTTTCTTTTTATATTAAAAATGTTTTTGACTGGCAAGCATCAAAGAAATGTATATCATTTTTTAAAACAAAATGTTACTTGTTTGGTAAATTGTCTCTAAGATTTATCTTCTCCCCTTCTTTTGCTGTAAGACAAATAAATATATTAACGTAGTGAAAAGACAATTGTAAATACAACATTGCTGTAACAGTAGTGAAAAATGCATAAAAATTAAGAATATTAAGAATTAATTTCATTTTTAGGGTATTGTTGTAATTTTCACGACACTTTTAACCATTATTTTTACAGCTGTATCATAATTTCATTTTACAGTATTGTTGTAATTTTTATTATTTTTTAGCCATAATGTTTTCAGTTGATACATTTTAATTTTACAGAATAACTATTAATTTATCCTTTTTTTTTTTTTTTTTTTTTTTTTTTTTTTTTTTTTTTTTTTTTACATTTTAATCATATTTTTGTTTTACAGCACAACCGTAATACATCTTAACCTTTTTTACAACTGAGATGTATATTTGTTTTACAATTAAAATGAAATTTTAATTGTAAAAAAAAAAATGCATCTCAGTTGTAAAAAAAGGGTAACATTTATTAAAATATACGGTTATGCTGTAAAACAAAAATAAAATTAAAATGTAAAAAAATGGCTAAAAAGGCATTTCAATTAATAGTTGTGCCAAAAAATTAAAATGCAACACAACTGTAAAAATTACGGCTAAAAAAATAATAAAAACTACAACAATACTATAAAATGAAATTATGATATAGCTGTAAAAATAATGGTTAAAAGTGCCGTGAAAATTACAACAATACCGTAAAAATGAAATTACGACATTGCTGTAAAAAATATAGCTAAAACTGCAGTAAAATTTACGCCTGCACTGTGAAATTAAAATAACGCCATTGCTGTAAAAATAACAGCTAAAACTGCAGTAAAATTTACGCCGGCACTGTGAAATTAAAATAACACCACTGCTGTAAAAATAACCGCTAAAATTGCAGTAAAATTTACGCCTGCACTGTGAAATTAAAATAACGCCATTGCTGTAAAAATAATCGCTAAAACTGCGGTAAAATTTACGCCTGCACTGTGAAATTAAAATAACGCCATTGCTGTAAAATAACTGCATAATGTGCTGGCACCCAAATTGCCAGCACTTTTTGCTGTAAAATTACAGTACTTTTTCTTACAGTGTGCCTGATAAGTTAACAGTATACTAAAAAAAATCTGGAAACGTTTAATTTTTGGAGAAAAAAAAAAGAATTATAATCTGATGTTTACATTTGAAAACAATACTTTAAATTGTTGAAGGCGACAGTTTACAAAATCATAGATCAAGAAGTAAAATATCCTGGCCCATAATGAAAATGGCTTGGGGGTAGTAAAACAGTTTATCCACTTTTACTATTCACACTATCAAAACAAAAAAGGCAGCGCAAAATAAGTTTTTACGCTTTCAGATGGCATTTTATTGCTGAATAATTAAAACCTCCCAAAGAAAAGGAAGAAAGAGTTACCATGTTTTTAATTAACATAGATTCACGGTAACTCAAAGTGCCTATTCAAAAGCGCTCTTTAAAGGTATTCCAGTATAACGATAAATGACTTAGTGAGATATTAAGAAAATTAAGTCCCCGGAATTAAGTTAGAAGAGGAAGAACCTTCATCCCCTCCCTCCATCTTCAATGACACCCCCTACTTCTTCATGGATTCACGAATCTTTTCAATTATCAACGGCACTCTTCCGCCATGACGATGAAAGAGGGTTCGAGGACATGATAATAAACGCCGAAAATAAAAGAGACTCATTTTATTTTTGTCCCAAAATGTTTCTCTTTTTTTCATGCAAGTACTGCTTGAGAACAGATGAAACGTATGAATGGGTTTGCAGTTTTTATTTATTTATTTTATTTTTTAATAGTACTTATGTTTTGATCTCCAGTTGACTTCGACTCTCAAAGAGTATTAAGTTGTTTTTAGTTTTTCTCGAAAATGCATTTAACTTTTACACTGTAAAACACAAGTGGATTTAACATGTTTTCTGTCTGTTAGAGAATAATAGGAAACTGTATGTTCGGAAAATTTTTTAACATAATGTTTTAGGAAATATAAATCTGTTCTTCAACATAGTAATCCTGTTACCAACAATAGATAATTTGATATACCCATTATTAAAATATTTTTAAATGTTAAAAACTTAGATTTTATCTCATTTAGAAGAAATGTATTTCATTCAGTGTATATTTCACACTTTTATGTCTGGAAGTGTTATCTGCATAACAAAACGCTAAGTAATATTAGAACCGCCTCTTCATAAAGAAACTGCATAGAAAAAAAAATCAGGAAACGTTTAATTTTGGGACAAAAAAGAATTATATTCTAATGTTTACATTTAAAATGAATGCTTTAAATTGTTGCAGGCAACAATTTACAGAATCTTAGATCAAGAATAAAATGCAATGGCCCATAATGAAAATGGCTTGGGAGTAGTAACACAGTTCATCCAATTTTCCTATTCATACTATTAAAAAAATGACTACGAAAAATAAGGTTTTATGCTTTCAGATAGCATTTTATTGCAGCGTAATTAAAACATCTCTAAGAATAGAAAGAAACAGTTGCCATGTTTTTAACTAACTAGATTCACGGCTACCTTCAAGTGCTCATTCAAAAGCGCTTTTTAAAGGCATTCCAGTATAACGACAAATGACTTAGTGAGATATTAAGAAAATCAAGTCCCCGGAATTATCTTAAAAGGAGAAGAAATTTCATCCCCTCCCCCCCTCTTCAATTGCACCTCCTACTTCTTCATGGATTCACGAATCTTATCAATTATCAAAGAAACTTTTCCGCCATGACGATGAAAGAGGGTTCGAGAACATAATAATAAACGCTGAAAATAAAAGACTCATTTTAATTTTGTCCCAAAATGTGTCTCTTTTTTCATGTAAGTATCGCTAGAGAACAAATGAAACGTATGAATGGATTTGATTTTTATTTTTTTATTTATTATTTTTTTAATTGTACTTTTGTTTTGATCTCCAGTTCACTTCGGCTCTCAAAGAGTATTAAGTTGTTTTTAGTTTTTCTGGAAAATCCATTTAAATTTTACACTTAAAAATAGTGAATTAAACATATTTTCTGTCGGTTAGAGAATAATAAGAAACTGAGTTCAATGCTGTATTTTAAAAATAATTATTGTTCTAGTATAAAAAATAATGTGTTAATTTTTATGTAGTGCATTAAACCTCATTTAGATTAAATTTATTTCACTTTATGTATATTTCACACTTTTATCTCTGGAAGTGTTATCTGTATGATAAAAAACCTCATTCTACAGAAATATTAAAACTAATATTAGAATCGCTGCATGACGATAAAATTATACAGGAAATAAAAAATCTGGAAACGTTTAATTTTGGCAGAGTAAAAAAAGAATTATATTCTAATGTTTACATTTAAAATGAATTCTTTAAATTGTTGCAGGCAACAATTTACAAAATCATAGCTCAAAAATAAAATGCAACGGTTTATAATGAAAATGGCTTGGGAGCAGCAATACAATTCATGCAATTTTCTTATACGTACTATAAAAAAAAAGACTACGCAAAATAATTTTTATGCTTTCAGAAAGCATTTTATTGCAGCATAATTAAAACCTCCAAAAGAATAGAAAGAAACAGTTGCCATGTTTTTTAATTAACATAGATTCACTGCTAACTTCAAGTGCCCATTCAAAACTGCTCTTTAAAGACATTCCAGTATAACGATAAATGACTTAGTGAGATATTAAGAAAATTAAGTCCCGGAATTAAGTTAAAAGAGGAAGAACCTTCATTCCCCCCCCCCTTCTTCAATCGCACCCCCTACGTCTTCATGGATTCACGAATCTTTTCAATTATCAAAGAAACACTCTTCCGCCATGACTATGAAAGAGAGTTCGAGGACATGATAATAAACACCGAAGATAAAGGGGAATAATTTTATTTTTGTCCCGAAATGAGTCATTTTTTATGCAAGTATCGCTTGAGAACAGATGAAGCATATGAATGAGTTTGCTTTTTTTTATTTTTTTTTATTTTTTAATCTTTTAATCGTACTTATGTTTTGATCTCCAGTTAACTTCGGCTCTCAAAGGGTATTAAGTTGCTTTTTAATTTTTCCGGAAAATCCATTTAACTTTTTACGGTGCAAAACGAGTGAATTTAAACATTTTTCTGCTCATTGGAGAATAGTAGGAAACTGTATATTTAGAAAACTTTGTAACATATTGTTTTAGGAAATCTAAGTTCTTCAGTTAAGACCTACATACTTTGTGTTCATTAAATATGACTTTATTTAAAAAAAAATAATCTAAATGGCAGTAATTATTTGAATGAAAGTAATAGGATATTTTGGAGGGCGGGGGAAAGCTTAATATGTTTAATATGTTTAAAACGTGTTGTGAAAGCTAATGATTTTAAACAGCATACTATGGAAAAAAGCTTTAATTACGTAAACATATGTAAACGTATGTAAACATAAACATAACGTATGTAAACATAAGTAAACATATGTAAACGTATATTCGTGAGCACCAAATAAAACAGCAATACAGAAATAACACGGATTCCATTTTAAATAGGATTTAATCACATTGGTAATGTACAATTATTACTTATCACGAGGTATCATTGAATTATTTACCTGTGCTAGGTTTAATAGAATATTTACTACTGCAACCTAGAAGCATTCCCAGTCACGGGATATCTTTGAATTATTTGCCTTTAATTGGAATTAATAGAATGAAGAAAACTTTATTAATATCTTTTTAAGTTTTAATTCCATTTTCATAAAATTTGAAATGAATCGACAAAATTCTGCAACAATTGTATACTTATATATTAAACTTTAAACCAGTCGGTTGGGTAGTTTTTGTTCCGTTGTAGTCAGACAAACGGACGAACTAGACGACGACTAAAGGTGCTACGTATTTATATAAATTCGGACGCACTTAATAAGTGGAAATAATAACATTACAGCAATAACATGATTCTTATAAAAGAAAATATAAAAAGATTCATTAAATGTGATAAATAAAACCGCAAAAAGTGAAGGCCCATATATATACGTCATCTCTACTTTTAACATCTAAAACACTATTTACAAAATTGCAGAAAAAAATTGCTTATTCATCTGACATGAAAAAGAGCTTAGCGAAAATAATATAAATTTTTATTTCATTCATTTATTTTTTAAATTATCGTATTTTAAATCCCTCTTTTTAATTTTTTATGTCAATATATTTACATTTACTGATACATCTTCATTACCTGTTAAAAAAAGGTTACTCTAAGTTATTAATAATTTTCACTACCCTCTTTGTAATATCTCCCAGAGGATGATTCTTAACATTAAGCATATTACCATTTCGAACTCAAACAGAAATGAAATAGTTGCAATCAGCTTATTGTTTTTAAGTCCTCAAATTAGACATATTGCATTTTAACCAATCACCCAGCTTAGTAGTTACTAATTGCAATTTTTCGAATTGTTTCTATTGAAACAATTTGCAAGTGTCAGTTAATAATGACATGCTAACTATGATTATAAATAAAACGATATCTGAGCCGTAAATATTACTTTTAAGGAAGATTTCATTTAATATGTGTAGCAGAACCCGCAGGTAACTTCAAAGTATTACTTACATCTTTTTAATGGAACTATAAGCTTCATCCTCATTTAAATTATTATCTGTTTAATAATTTTGACAAAACTACAGTAAAGGACTTAAAAGATAGATTCTTATATTAAATCTCGAAACATTATTTAAAATCAAATCATTTAAATAATAATAATAATAATAATAATAATAATAATAATAATAATAATAATAATAATAATAATTTTTTTCGCAATGAGATTCAGGAGAAAGTGGATTTTTGAAATCATGTATTAAGTTTACCATCAGTCATTAAGATATTTTTAGGGACGATTTATCACTTGTTAAAATAAATATATGCAGATTCTAGTGTACCCTGCATTATTATTGTATATTATTTGAATTTTCGAAATAAATATATTCGTTTTATTTTTACTGTTTGTTGTTATTTTAACCATTTCAACATGTACTATCAGTAATGTAATGCAATAAAAAAATGGAGGATTTTTTTTCATATTTCTGATTAGAATTAATTTAACAATAATCATCAAACAAAAACAATAAAAACGAGAAAAACTTGTAAACTTGACTTGAAAAGATTTCCACTTTAAAAATAATTAACTAATGCTCATTAATACACATAAATTCTACCCTTTTTGAATTTATACATATTCTTCAAATTATACGAATTCTACTAATGTAAATAAAATAAATAAATAAAAAATTACATACAATAAAGCTACAATCAAAATAATAATTTCACTTGAGTTACATTTACACTTTTTTTCAGAGCCAACACACTCGATCAGAATTGATACCTGCATATGGCATATATTCCTTAATTATACTTTAAAATTTGCAGTTATTCGTATCAATTTCGGCTCTTAAGTTACTGATTAATTTGGCATTCAAAGTGTCGAACCAAATTACATAACGGATGAAGGAAAATCTCTATAACAGTATGAAAATAACAAATAAGATTAAAGTCGCATGGAATAAAAGAATTGAGAAATTAATGGAAGTTTAATTCTCGCATTCAATCAAGGAAAAACATCTGACTGTGAAGGGTTTTCCTAATGTTTTTTAAATTATTTGTTGTAACTTAAATTTTTACTATTACAGATATAATTAAATAAAAAATAGAGATATTTTCAATTTTCTTTTTTTTTAAATTAATATTTGCTAAACCAAAAAAATGAACAGACTTCCAAAGCATTAATACATATAATTCTGTCTAAATTATTTCATATTAGTGTACAAAAAACGTTTTTCTCATAAAAAATCAAGTCGGTAAAAGGAATTATAATTACTATTATTACGTTTAAAAGAGATTTCATGTGAGTTTTGTTGAAAGTTATTTCATGTTTTGCAATTTCTTAGGCTTTTCATTTCAGAGTATTATTATTTCTGATAAACATGCCTCCTCCCCCGGTCTCAACTCAACTATATAATGCAAAAATGTCTAGTAATAACTAATAAATTTCTGATCCCAACTATATAATAAATCGATACAAATAGACGGGCATTTCTAAAATTTTTGTGATTATCGCCATTGCCCATGTTATTTCCCCGTTCCTCCAGCTAGCCCACTACATATCCACTGGAGTACGCGCACCACCCACTTGAAAACCACTGACTGAACAAGCAAACGAAAATCTTCATAACAATATCAGAATAACAAATAAAGTTAAGGTTGCATGGAATCTAAAAGATTAATTGAAGTTTACCACCCAACATAGAATCAAGTTAACGCCATCATACGCTGTAGGGATTTCTTAAATCCTTAATGCTATTTAGAGACCTTTGACACATTTACAATTTCTAATTTATTTAACGTATTCTCTGAAGTTGTCGTTTCGACGCAACTCTTTAATTTTGCCTTTTCTGAATAAAATGTCAATCAGTAGAGCAATTAAATAGTTAATTTAGTTCTAGAATAAGGAGAAAATATACTTTCGTAGAGAGCGAAAAGGAATTAATTTGATTGTAACAGCGCTAAATCAATACAAATAAAAAATGAGAAATACCACTGCATTGTAGTGCATAATTAATTGAAAATTTTAAAGTCAAAATGTTGGTTCAAGAGCAATGGTAAATTTGTTTACGTGTAAGTTGTTTTATTTCTGAGAGAAGTTATTAAGCGATTTATTTGTATTTAATAAATTTCGGATACCGAAGTAAACGAAAAACTCATTAGATGAAGTTAAATTTTCATTTGGGAAATGTATTGGAAATGAAGAAGAAATTTACTGGATATCAATTGCGTGTATTCATTTAAATGGAATAAAATTCATTAAATTATATATTTTTTTCCGAGACAAAACAATCATTAATTAATTTTAATGAATAAATTAAATTGACAATTGACAACTGATGAATTGATTTTTAATTATCTATTCCAAAGGTGCCCAAACTTTATTGTTACGCGACAAGTTTAAAAGTTTCAATTTTTTGCAATAAAAATAATATACTGGTATTAAGAGTGTTTTTTAGCTTAATATGATACAGAATATAAACATATTAAAGTAATAGATAATACTAATGTGAAAATGCAATAATTAATTCCTTTGTTTAATAGCGCTAAGGATTGGTGCCACATTAGGTGAAAAGAATTTTGGATTATTCACACCAGTTATTTAATATAGTAAGCAATTAACATTCACAAATTTTGATTATTCCCGAAATAAAAAATGAAGAAATTTCCAGCATTCGCGTATACCTAACTTAGTTATTCGCGAATTTGATTTCCTAAATAATATTTTTTATATAAATAAATTCGCTTTATTTTACAAATTCTATATACTATTTCACACTGTAGGGACAAGTGGGTAGCAGCTTTATATTGTATAGCCTTTATTCCTAGAATTCCAATCCTTATATTAATTAAAAATATAGATAAGCAATTCTGATAATCCTGTAACGTGATTTGAGCTAAAAATAAACAAAATTCTTAATTTTCTAAATTATAATGTTTTATTAAGTTAATTGAAACAAGGCAAAGCCATCATATGTTGCGGGGATTTCTTAATGCTTAGTACATTTTAGAAATCTTTGACACATTTGCAATGCCTAATTTCTCTAATGCACTCTGTGAAGCTGTCTTTTCGATGCGGCTCTTTAATTTTGCCTTTTCTGAATAGAATGTCAATCAGTAGAGCAATTAAATAGTTAATTTAGTTCCAGAATAAAGAGAAAATGTGCCTGCGTAGAAAACGAAATGAAATTAGTTTCATTGTAACAGGACATAATCAATAGAAATAAAGAAACCAGAAATACCAATGCATTTGTAGTGTGTAGTTAATTGAAAATTTTAAAGTCAAAATATTGACTCAAGAGCAATGAAAAATTTGTTTACGTGTAAGTTGTTTTATTTCTGAGAAAAGTTATTAAGCGATTTATTTGTATTTAATAAATTTCGGATAGCAAAGTGAACGAAAAACTCACTAGAAGCATGTTAAATTTTCATTTAGAAAACGTACTGGAAATGAAGAATTTTTCTGAATATTAGATGTGTGCATTTATTTAAACGGAAAAAATCAATAAATTATGTATTTTTTTTAGAGACAAAACAATCATTAAATATTTTTTAAACAAAAATGAATAAATTTCAAACTGTTATTTGTAAAATGATTTTCAATTATCTGATATAGATGTGACTAAAGTTTATTGCTGCGTGAAAAGTTTAAAAATATCAATATTTTGCTATAAAACTAATATACCGGTAGAGTGTTTTATGTCTTAAGGAAAATATAAATATGGTACAAAGCATAAACATATCAAAGTAATAGATAATACTAATGTGACATAGCAATTGTTAACCCCTTGGGGAAGATCGTCAAGTATATGTGCCGCATAAGGTGAAAAGAATCTTGGATTATTGACACCTGTTATTGAAGCCAGTAAACGCTTAGCATTTGCAAATTTTTAAATTCATAAAAAAATTTAAGATCATTTCAACATTTTTGGATCTTTACCTGGCTATTCGCAAATTGTGTTTTATGAAGATTTTTTTTTCTTTTTACAAAGTAAACTTCCTATATTTAAAAAATCCCATAAAGTATTTCACACATTTGGGGCAAGTGGGCAGCTGTTTTATATTGCATAAGCCGAAGTTCCAAGGATTTTAATCTTTGCGCGGAGGCAAAATATAGTTCTCAGGGTTTCAATCTTAGTATTGTGGCAAAATATAAATAGATGATTCCGAGAATCCCGAAACATGACTCCTAAATTATTAATTTTTATTAAGTGAATTGAAACAAGGTAAAGGCATCATATGCTGGGAGGAATTCTATATCTTCAGTACTTTTTAGAAACCTTTGACACGTTTACAATTTCTAGTTTGTTTAATGCATTCTCAGAAGGTTTCGTTTCAATGCGGTTCTTTCCTTTTGCCTTTTCTGAATAGAATGTCAATCAGTAGAGCAATTAAATAGTTAATTTAGTTCCAGAATAAAGAAAAAATACGCCTTTGTAAAAAACGAAATGAAATTAGATTCATAGTAGAAGGACAAAATCAATAGAAATAAAAAAAGTCCTTCCGGCAATGCCGGGAGGAAGAGGTAGCTTTCATATACTTATTTATTTATTTATTTAAAATTTATTTATTTATTAAAATTTATTTATTTATTTAAAATTTATTTATTTAAAAAATTTTTTAAACGTCCGCTATTTTGAAACAAGATGGCGGATGCAACTGGCTAACGAACTCGGTCCAGGTTTTATTATGTACTATGTACTGACCAAGTTACATCCAAATCGATTCATAAATACGCGTGTTATCACTTGATAAAAATCAGATCTTTTAAATGTCAGCCATAAGAAAAATTAAAAATGCTATAACTCAATCATTTTTTAAGATAAAGACAAAATAAAAAATGTTCTGGTATTGTTGATTTAAGTTCTAACACATAAAATAAAGATATTTTTTAACTTTTAATTTTTTCGCATTTAATTTTAAATTTTAAATTTTGTAAAAAAAATTTAAATGGCCGCCATTTTGAAATAAAATGGCAGATGATGCTGGCTCTGTGTTCGAAATTTAATGTAGGCAACTTTTGTTTTTTATTTATATTAAAGAAAGTTTTTATTTGAGTTGCAATTTATATTTAAATGTATATATTTTTTTATGTAATTAATAACATTTATTTATATGATAAAAAATGTTAATAAATATATTTTTAAATAAATAACCGCTATTTGCTTGCTGGAAAGCGCCTTTGCAAATTATTATTATTTGGACTGAAACAAAGCTGGAAAAATGTTTGGAAATATTATTTTAATTTATTTTTAACACAGACTAATATTTTTACTACATGCACTAAGTTGAAATGATACTATAAAATTTGCCAATATCAATCGGTGAATTTGATTATAAATATTTTTAAGTATTTTCTTTTTTATGATCCTAATAAATATTAACAATGTTCAAAAGCAATGTTCGTAATATCTATATTTAATATTTGTCCAAAGATTAAACATGTTAAATAAATAAATAAATAATAATAATAATATATACGCACGATATCAGCCTTATGTACCTCGTGAAATTTAACACTAGAACCGCGTGAATTCAGGCTCAAATTTCATAAAAATATTTTACGCCAGAATTTCTATTTAAAATATTTAAATTATCTATTGCAACTATTTTAAATTGGAACATACATAACTTATTCTGCGAAGAAATTTCTGGTTTCAATCGGCACTTATTCATTTGGTACGGGTCAAAATGACCCGTCACCGCGGTTCTAGTCTTAAGCTCCATCAAAGTTATAATGCACTAAGGCATGTGCATGCAAATACTAAACTAAAAACAAAATGTCATGATAAAGAATCAAATTATGCTCTAAAGAATTCGGTCACAAAATATTGTTATCATCTGCTAAAAAAAATATCGCCTAATATTTACCTAAATCACAATGAATGTGCAATTATGCTGAAAAATATTATATGTAAATGTCTTCATTGTGAAATATTTCTCATATTTTTAATATGAATTATGATGAACTACTCAAATGGAAAAAATAAGAATTATTTTACAAATTTAATAAACTGAATAAATATTAATATATTCAATAAATAATATTCTTGATAGCATTCACAAAAGAATGGATTAATGAATCTCAAAATTATCGTCTGGTTAATATATATTTGAAAATTTAGTATTTAAAATATATTCAGAAAATCGACCGTATAAGCCTTTTATCCTTTATAATTAACACATATGGAAATACAATGAAAAACAGTTTATAAAGGAAACGTAACCAGAAAATGTACATTTCTATAATATTTAATAAATCTGAATTCAAAAGAATGCCAGTGTCTGCGATTAATTTATATAAATCTTGTTTAATTCTTAGAATATTACAATATTTTATAAGATATTATGCTACACGTGTATATTTATATTGAATTTTAAAAGCGCTTATGTAGTCTTACAAGTAATTCATTTTTAGTACTTTATCAGAGGGATTATTCTGATATTGTTCAGAACTAGTGTTTTTGTAAAATATCGCAAAAAGGTTCTAAAAATAAATTCCATAATTATCTCATAAATAAGCAACGCATTAACATGTATACATGCAACATCGCCTACAAATCTTGTAGAATTAAAAATGTATCAAAATTACAATTAAAACTATTAAAACTGCAATAAAAATGAAGTGTCACAAGACAGCAAAAAAATATATATACAGTAAATTCTAATAATCAACAACTTGTAATCAGCCTACAGCAGACAATATACCGTCTTAAAAAGACGTTATTGTATATGGATTTGCCAAAATATAACAATCTTTAAGATTTAGATAATTTACGTCTTGTACAGAGTTTGCATTAAACAGTGATAATCCATGATAATCATGTAACCAACTCTGATAATCCATGTAAATTTTCCAAGTGGGTAAAAAAAGTCCGGGCCAGCATTCGAAGCACGGATGCATTGGCTGAAACCACCAATGCTCTTCCATCTTAGCCATCCCGGACGAGCACTGGAGGACTTTATCACCCAAATGACCTCAACGATCAAAGAATCTTGTCTGATACTATGGATCAGCTCAACGGAATAAAACGAAGGTCAATATTTGGAAATGAAGAAAAAGCTGCATACGAAATTATACTAAATTAATTTGAAACACGATTATTCAATCGGTAAATTAATTATAATCGATGTAAATTTTCCTAGTCTTACATTGATTACTTGGAAAATTTACAGCGATTATAATTAATTAGCAATAAAAATTTTCTTCATTCTATTAAATTTTATCAAACATAGTTAATTCAACTATCCCATAATAGATAATGATTTTAAGTTGCCATGCTGATTGCGTCTTGTTTAATATGGAGTCATATTATATCCGTATTGTTGAATTTAAAATATACACTACCTGGCCATTGATTATCGTTCACTCTCGATTTTAGACATTTCTTTAAATATCTAGAAAAATACATGAGGAATCATCTGGAAACTCTTAGTGTATATATAATAGTATAACTCATACATTTCCGTGAAGATTTTCCCCGAAACTCCATAGGGGGCATATCATAACTTGAAAATTATCAAAATAATCGTCAATTGAATAAGTTGAAAATCCGTTATTATTCTCAAAATGAAGCAAAAATAAGAGGGATTGTATCCATATATTCATTGATTAGTGTCATTATAGAATACACAATGCGGGAAGTACTACTACATTTGGATAAAATCCCTCATTTTTTTGCTTTATTTTGGAAAGAACGGACTTTGTCCTTTTTCTATAGACTATTATTTTCAGAATTTTCAAGCTATGATTTTGAGATTTTCAGAAAAGTCGCTCTATTTATTTAGCTAACACAATATGCAAATGAAATTTTGATATCTTTGACGCATGCGCAGTGAAAATTTATTTAGTAAACCTACACATTTTTTATACAACTTTTATTATTTTTTATATCTGATTATAGGGTATTGTGTGCAATGTTGTTTGTCATATTTTCTGAAAAAAATATTATTTTATATTAAGAACTCTAGAAATTATAAGGAAAAAACTTGGGAAATTTTGGGACCATTTTAATAAAAATTTTAATTACTCTGCGATTTGCATAAAAATGAACACAGTATATTACAATAAGGCACTTAATCATAATCTAGAGTTTGAGCGCTTTCGCTACATTAGTTTTAACTGGGTTATTCAAAAGATATTCATTCTTTTTAATTTGTTGACGAACCCGTAGTGAGTTTCGGGAAAAACTCTTCACGGACATGTATGACTTATACTATTATATTTATACCCGAAGAGTTTCGAGAGGATTACTCATGTATTTTTGTAGATACTTAACAAAATGTCTAAAATCGCAAGTGAACGATTATCAATGGCCAGGTTGTGTATAATCATACTAAATTTTGTATTCCCACATTTTTCCATGAGCGTGAAACAACTATTGCGCCTGGATGTGAATATTTGTGAAACTAGCTACATTATACTGAAAATAAATGTCTCCTAATTTACGAAAATGTACAATAACATCTTTCGAGTCTCTCAAAATTTCGAAAAGCGTTAATTTACATTTAGAAACCTCTGAAAAAAACTTATAAGAATTTATAAAAACACAACTTTTGTAGCTGTTCGTAGTTTCTTAAAATCATTTTCGAGCAGCTTTTACCTTGCATTAATCAAGTTTCTGCCAAAAAAAAAAAAAAAAAAATGAATTGTCAAGTAAATATTTTCAAATTATGTAAACACGTTTCAGTGAAAAACAGATAGAATTAATCGCATTAAGTTTAGAATTAACCTTTTTCTCTTACAAATGCATGCACAATTTCAGTTATTATGGTGAATATGTTTAATTAATATCTGAAATCATACGACAAACTGATTTTTTGGGTAGCGAGAACTGGTTAATGCATTGTGAAAACTACTCGAAAACGTTTTTGAAAAATACGTGCAGCCAATAAAAAATTATTTTTCTAAATTCCTCTTTCATTTCGAAAATAAATAGTTTTCAGAAGTTTCTAAAGTAAAGTAACGTATTTCGACAGATTAGGTAAATTGGTGACGGTTATCGAAATTTTTTCGTTGGTGATTATAATCAACTAACTACCTTTGGTGACCACCTTGGTTTCCTTTAAATGTGCGATAAGCGTTGCATCATATTAATTTGCTTCATAATTTTATTTACCAGCTCAATTCGTTGCCAAATCAGACGATTCTGCTAGAGAAATCAAAAACTCGGTGTTTTTATGCTAGGTGGGTGCAGTAATAAATTGCCAAACATTGTTCCTGTGCATTTTTTCTTATTTCTGTAATTTCATTTAAAATACAAACATTTCAACTATTTCGTTTTTAACACATAACTTTAATTTTAAACTAGAACGTTTAAAATTCATGACTTTTATTTTCTTTAAAGTAAAACAACACCAAGAACAAAAATAATGATACTTTGAAGCTCCATAATTGTAGAAAAAGATATTGCAGCGAAAGAGTGAAATGTAAATAAATACAATTTATCTTGGCCTAAATCCTACCAAAGGACTTTTACACGTTAACCAATCAGATATGTTTCATTCAGGCAGTGCCATTAAACAATTAACAAATAATCTCGGTTTCTGTGCTACGTACGATAGCGCAATATATATATATATATGGGAAATCTCCTCCACTATTAGATCTGCATATTATTTTCTACGCATCGCAACTCTGATGAACAGGCTCTCAGTGAGGCAGACGATTTTGAAGAAACTATTAATTCCTAAGAAGCCAGACGATTTAAGCGGTAGAAAAAAGAACTGAACGGAGGAAAGGAGAATGGAATGTTTTTAGTTTTAAGTTGGTGTAAAAAGAACGTAAGAAGAAGACGAGTTCCCGTATAAGATGTAATTGATTAATTAGAGTTATGATTGTTTGCTTTGTAAATAGTCTTATGTAAATATCTTTTTTGTAAATATTAACGTTTAATATAAGTCATTTAAAAGTTTAAAAACGGTGTCAGAATTTAATTTACCTCCGAGTTTATTTACTTATGTGTTCAAAAGAACTTTTTAAAGAAGAATCTCCATAAATTTTGGTCTCAGTAAGTGAGATACAGACGCACGCCCACAGAAATGGAAATATATATTTTTTAATATCTTGGAAGCCGATATTTTTTAGAACTGTGATGGAATGTCAAGCCTACAAAGCTATTTCAGAAGAGGTAAAATTTTGCGATGAAAGTGAAATCAAAGTGTGTGAAGCTGAGCATCTGATTATGAAGTGAGTTTATTATTTCATTTTTCTTTTCAATAATGGAAAAATTAGTTGATTTAAAGGAATTAGAGTTTTCTTTGAAAACTGAAAAATCAGCTAGTATTAAGACATTGCACAAATTAATTTTTGGAGAAATCGGTGACAGAAATAATCGACGTAGAATTCGGAATTTTACTGGGTTTACGTTTGAAGTAGATTCCGATGAATATCAAACTAAATTCAAAGAAATTAAAGATAATTTTTCTGTTAACGACTTAATTACTATTTGCAATGTTTTGTGTATAAATAATTCGAAAAATTTTGATGAAATTGCTGCCAGAATAATTTCTAGTTTATGTGATTTTAGTATTTTGAAAATTAATATGATACCCGATGAAGGTACTCTTAGTGATGACGAAAGTGTCGATGAATTTAATGATGATTTACAAGATAAAACTAAAAATATTTCAACTGTTTTTGAGAATAATATGAGAAATGATTCTGGTAGTTCTAATTGTGAAAGTAATGAAAATCAGAAAATTCTGATTCCTGATTAAGTTATTAAACCAAGCATTTCTATTAATGATATTGAAAGTATGATTACAATGTTTGAAGGTACTCAAGTACAAAATATTAATAAATGGATTGCCGATTTTGAAGATATTGTTTTATTATTTAACGTTAGTGATTTGCACAAATTGATTTTGGCTAAACGTCGTATGACAGGCAAAGCAAAATTATTTCTTGAAAGTGAAACAAATATTAATTCGTGGTCTAAATTAAAAGCCCTACTCATATCTGAATTTGGTCAAACGTGCAATTCAGCTGAATTACACGAATTGCTGTCCAAAAGAAAAATTAGACCACATGAATCGTTAGATGAATATTTTTTAAATATGAAACAATTATGCTCAAAAGGCAATATTGAAGATTCTGCCCTTATTCAGTATGTAATAAATGGAATTAATGACCCCATTTCTAAAAAATCTTTTTTGTATGGTTGTCCCAATATTGCTGAATTTAAACAAAAATTAAAGATTTATGAAAAAATAAGATCGGAGTATGAAAATGCAAAATTTCATAAATATGAAGGAGCTAAGCCTAAAATTAAACCCGAAGTTGAAGTTAAGAACAAATTTAAGCCTGTAAAGCCAAATATGCGTTGTTTTAATTGTGGCGGGAATAATCATAAGAGTATTAATTGTGTAAATAAAGATAAAGGGCCGCTTTGTTTTGCTTGTAACGCTTATGGTCATAAATCATTTCAATGTAATAAATCTAAAGATACAAGTGTTAAAAATGCTCAGTCACAAGTAAACATTATTACATCCCAAGATTTAATTCTGAAAGAGATAAAGCTTTATTCTTTGCGTTTAATCTCTTTAATAGATACTGGTAGCCAAAAGACTTTGTTAAAGAAAAGTATTTATGATAATTTGAAGAACTTTGTAGAATTAAAACCTACGAGTATCTCTTTGACCGGTCTAGGAAAAGCCTCAATTAAACCAGAAGGTTGTTTCAATTCAGAAATCGAAGTAGATAGTTCAAAATTTAAAGTTACTATTTTTGTCGTTAAGGACAGTTGCATTAATTTCGATTTAATTATTGGCACTGATGCTATTCATCAAGGTACATTAACTATTTCTGAGAATAAAGTGAAACTGTTTAAAGCTGAAGTTCAGTCTAATGACTTTTTAGTTAATATTGTAAATGTTTTGGATGAGCCTAAAATTGATTTAACTCACATTGCAGACAAAAAATTACGTTCAGAGTTATACTCTTTAATTGAAAATTATGTACCAATTAAAACTAAAACAGTAGATGTTAAAATGAAAATTAATTTAACTGACGAAATCCCAGTTTGTTCTTCTCCTCGAAGATTACCGCCATGCGAGAAAAAAATAGTCGAAAACCAAATTGAGGAGTGGCTAGCTCAGGGAATAATTCGAGAAAGTTCTTCTAATTTTTCTTCGCCGGTTGTTTTAGTCAAGAAAAAAAATAACACAATGAGACTTTGTGTTGATTACAGATGTCTTAACAAAAAGACAGTACGCGAGCATTTCCCCTTGCCAGTTATTGATGATGTAATAGACCAATTACATTCTGCCGAAGTATTTACCACCATAGATTTGAAAAACGGTTTCTTTCATGTAGATGTTGAAGAAGACTCGCGGAAATACACCTCGTTTGTTACTCATGAAGGACAATACGAATTTTTGAAATGTCCATTCGGGTTGACCAATAGCCCTAGTGTTTTTCAAAAGTACGTTTATAATGTATTTCGAAACCTATTAAAAGATCACATTGTTGTCATTTATATGGATGATTTAATAATACCTGCTAAAAACGAATCTGAAGGTCTAGAAAAATTAAAACTTGTACTCGAAACTGCATCGGAATATGGATTAGAATTAAATCTTAAAAAATGCAATTTTTTGAAGCGTGAAATTGATTTCTTGGGGTATAGAATCATAAATGGTAAATTGTATCCCTCTCCACTGAAGACTAAAGCAGTAATAAATTTTCCCGAACCAAAGTGTACCAAAGATGTTCAAAGTTATTTAGGATTGACAGGATACTTTCGAAAATTTATAAGAAATTATTCGGTTATAGCTAAACCGTTAAGTGACCTGCTAAGAAAAGATTCAAAATTTAAATTCGATATAGAAGAACAAAGAGCTTTTAATGAACTCAAACGTATTTTGTCGTCAGAACCAGTACTTTTAATTTACAAACCCAAAGGTGCGACCGAAATCCATTGTGATGCCAGTATTGATGGCTATGGAGCTGTTTTAATGCAACAATCTCCAGTAGATAATCAGTTTCATCCAGTTTATTTCTCCTGTAAAAAAACCACCGAAGCTGAACGAAAGTACACTAGTTACGAATTAGAAGTTTTAGCTGTAATTGAAGCCCTGAAAAAGTTTAGAGTATATGTGCTAGGTATCCCATTTAAAATTGTAACCGATTGTAATGCATTTAAAATGACTATGGATAAAAAAGAAATGAGTACAAAAATAGCTAGATGGGCAATAATGTTATCCGATTTTGATTATGTTATTGAACATAGACAGGGTAGCAATATGAGACATGTCGATGCATTAAGTAGGTATCCTATTTGTATGGTAATCCAAGATAGCTTAACTTTAAAAATTATCCAAGCTCAAGAAACCGATGACCATATTAAAACAATAAAAGAAATCCTAAAGGTGAAATCTTATGATGATTATCTAGTTAAAAATGATGTTCTTTATAAATGTGTTAATGGTAATGATTTATTAGTTGTACCGGAAGACATGCAAATGAATATAATCAAGGCCGCTCACGAAAAAGGTCATTACGCAGTTGCAAGAACAGAGAAAAGTTTAGAAAATGATTTTTACATCCCTAAAGTTAAACAAAAAATTGAGAAATGTATAGCAAATTGTGTTCCCTGTATTTTAGTTAATAGAAAATGTAGTAAACAAGAAGGCTTACTTCACCCAATAGAAAAAGAAGAAGCTCCATTACATACGTACCATGTTGATCACTTAGGTCCATTAGAAAGCACTAATAAAAATTACAAACATATCCTTTCGGTCATTGACGCATTCACAAAATTTGTTTGGTTGTATCCCACAAAATCTACCGATGCTGCCGAAGTAATTTCTAAATTAGAAATCCAAAAATCTATCTTTGAGAAATCCAGTTCGAATTGTATCAGATAAAGGTCCTGCATTTACCTCTAAAGCTTTTGAAGATTATTGCATCAATGAAAATATTAAACATATCCCGATTACCACTGGATTACCCAGGTCTAACGGCCAAGTTGAGCGTCTAAATTCTGTCATAATATCTGTTCTGTCTAAATTGTCTGTCGATAATCCTAAAAAATGGTATACACAAGTAAGCAACGTCCAACAGGTGATAAATTCGACTTTTCAGAGAAGTATAAGCACAACTCCTTTTGAATTGATGTTTGGTACTAAAATGAAACTAAAAAATAACATTGAAATTACTAGTCTTCTGAATGCTGAAATACAATCTGATTTTACAAATAATCGCGAAGATATGAGAAAAAAATGCTAAAAAACAGATTTTAAAAGTCCAAGAAGAGAACCGTAAAACTTACAACCTCAGACGAAAGAAAGCTAACAAATTTAAGATTAATGATGTGGTTGCTATAAAACGCACACAACAAGGTCCAGGTTTGAAGTTAAAACCAAAATATTTAGGTCCGTACAAAGTCATAAAAGTAAAAAATAATGACACCTACGATGTAAAGAAACTTGGATTCAACGAAGGACCCATGGTCACCAGTACATGTGCAGAATACATGAAGCCGTGGACGGACGAAGCTTGAAAAAAAAAGAATTTCACCGATTGTGACATTATACCAACTATGACAAACCACTGGATTGACAACTAAAAGAATTTTAACTTTATTCTCGAAAAGACGTAAGGTAAAAAAAGATGAAAAGACGTAAGAAAGAAAAAGACGAAAAGACGTAAGGTAAAAGAAGATGAAAAGACGTAAGAAAGAAAAAGACGAAAAAACGTAAGGTAATAGAAGATGAAAAGACGTATGAAAGAAGAAGACGAAAAGACGTAAGATAAAAGAAGATGAAAGGACGTAAGAAAGAGAAGACGAAAAGACGCGAAAAAAAATATATGAATTTTTTCAAGAAATAATCTAAGCTTTGATAAACAATTTGAATGATGACTTCTTTTTTTCAATTTAGACTTTGGATGCTGCTGTGTTTTTTTTTCTTTATCTTTTCAGATGATCCAGCTGCTGTTTCCAGCCAACAAGAATACATTCGAGGACGAATGTCTCATCAGTATGGCCGAAATATGGGAAATCTCCTCCACTATTAGATCTGCATATTATTTTCTACGCATCGCAACTCTGATGAACAGGCTCTCAGTGAGGCAGACGATTTTGAAGAAACTATTAATTCCTAAGAAGCCAGACGATTTAAGCGGTAGAAAAAAGAACTGAACGGAAGAAAGGAGAATGGAATGTTTTTAGTTTTAAGTTGGTGTAAAAAGAACGTAAGATGAAGACGAGTTCCCGTATAAGATGTAATTGATTAATTAGAGTTATGATTGTTTGCTTTGTAAATAGTCTTATGTAAATATCTTTTTTGTAAATATTAACGTTTAATATAAGTCATTTAAAAGTTTAAAAACGGTGTCAGAATTTAATTTACCTCCGAGTTTATTTACTTATGTGTTCAAAAGAACTTTTTAAAGAAGAATCTCCATATATATATATACAGATTATCGTGGCTTAAGGAACATCTGTCTTTTTTGCAGTGTGCGAACGTATCCTATTTTCGATGTTTGACGTATCACATTCTTGGTTTGTTTGTAAAAGGAAAAATACTAATATATTTCGTTAAAAAATTTAGAAATTGAAAAAAGGTTCTTTCTGATGCGTTTGATCTTGTTAGATGGATTCCGGAGTATTTTTTATTTTGTTTTTATCTTAAAAAAAGACTGAGATATAGCAGTTTAAATCTTTAATGTGGGTGACATTTTAAAAAATAAATTTGCTTGCGACAGTACTCTATATATCAACCGATTTCGATTTGTGCGTGCATGTGCTCATGAATTAAAATTTCGATCAAGCTCATTGGTTAGTTTCAACCTTCATGTTGTTTCTAAAAGGTAGGCATTTTATGATATCGTTGAATTTTGTGATCTTATAATTTGTTTTAAATAAAACCAATTTGAATAAAAGATGAAATTTTCTAAAAATTTCCATTAATATTCAGTATTAACAAAAACTAATATGGAATCTTATACAATCGACTTCACTAATTTGAGCTTTGTTTGTTTAAATCATATAACTTGATTTAAAATAGAGGAATAAATAAATAAGAAATATGAAATTTTTTTTACAGTTTACGAATGTACCTTATTTTCCAATTTTGATTTGCCACGTTTCCGGTTAGTTTCTAAAAGGAAATATATTAATATCGTTCAGAAGTGGTATATTACAATCAGAAAAAAAATGTAGTAGTTCATCTTTCATTCATAGCGCATCACATTGAAGAATGTCACTAGATCCAGATATCTATTTTTTCCCCCATAACGTAAAAACATATCAGATGCAGAACGAACGCAGGTGGATCATACCTGTCGATGTTCACTCTCTTCAACTGTTAAATTATCCAATGGAATAACGTAAGGTGCAATAAATTTTCCTCCTGAATAAAACATGTTAACGATTAAGACGTCTTACATTGATTATATTATAAATCATTTCAAAGCTCTGAAAAGTGTGACGCCCTTGCTTTTAATATTTTTTGCTGATGTTTCTACATGATAAGTGCAGTGATTTGGAGGCGATTGAGCTACCGAATTCCAAATTTACCATGTGAACGTGTAAGACAATTGAATGGTGAGAGATGCCAAAGAAGGCAATTTTACGGGACGTTCAACTTGAATGGGAGTTATCGGATGGGAAGAAATAAAGTACATTCTATGTTATGTGTCATGTTTTGGTCACGTGTTAATGATTTAGTTGAGTGTATAGATGATTTGATACTCCTGAGGTGCGAAAATTAATATCAAATACCCGATTTGTTAATTTATGTCTTTAGCATTATTTTAAAAGTGGATTTTCTGAAATGAGTTCATAAGTTTTCAAAACAGGTATATATAATCTTTGATTTATCTTTTCAATGCTGTTTTGTTTAATAACTCCGGGTTCTTTACCGCTTTTTTCGTATGTTCTATTTAATTAATGTATTTATTTTCCTTAATTGAAATTAGTGCAAATAAAATAAATTGAAAACTATGATATCTTTGCTTTTAATATTTGTGCTGTTGCTTCTATTATAAATACAGTAATTTAACATGATTGAGCCTCCGAATTCCTAATTTGCAATATGCACGTGTAAGAAAACTGAATTGTGAGAGATGAAAAGAATGCAATTTTACGGGACGTTCAAGTTGAATGGGAGTTATCGGAATGGAAGAGATGAAGTACATTCTATATTAAGTGTCAAGTTTTGGTCATGTGTAAATGATTTAGATGAATGTATAGAAGACTTGATACTTTCTGAGGTGCGAGAATGTAATATGAAATTCTTGATTTCTTAATTTATTTGTTTTGTAATATTTTTAAAACAGATTTTTTGAAATGAGTTCCCGAGGTTTCATAACAAGTTATAAGTCATCTTTGGTTTGTTTTTTCTATGCTGTTATTATAAATAACTCTGGAATCTTTACTGCTGTCTTTATTTAGTGCAAGTAATTATTATATCAATCTGCCTTGAATGAAATATATTGAAAACTATGATATCCCTGTTTTAATATTTGTGCTGCTGCCTCTACTATATGTATAGTAATAAATTGAACTGCGATTAAAAAAGATGCACATATTCTTGGATTTACAAGCATTTTTATAAAAATATATAAAAAAAACCTCAGGCGATGAAAAGTTGAATTATTGCTGATGGTTCTGTGATAAGTACAAATATTTGAAAGGATTGAGCTACCGAATTCCAAATTTGCAAAGTGCAGGTGTAACACAATTGAATGGTGAGAGATTCAAATGAATGCAATTTTACGGGACATTCAACTTGAAGGTGAGTTATTATAATGGAAGAAATGAAGTACATTCTATATTAATTGTCAAGTTTTGGTTATGTGCAAGTGATTTTGTTGAGTGTGTTGAAGACTTGATATCTTCTGAGGTGCGAGAATGCAATATGAAGTACTTGATTTGATAATTTATGTCTTTAGTAATATTTTTCAAGTGCATTTTCCAAAATGAGTTAATGGGTTTTCGAAACAAGATGTATATCATGTTTGATTTACCCATTCTATGATGTTTTGTTAAATAAGTCTGGAATCTTTCCTGCTGTTTTAGTTATATTGCATGTAATTATTGTTTCTATCTATTAGTGCAATTGAAATAAATTGAAAACTATAATATCCTTGCTTTTAATATTTGTACTGTTCCTTCTATACTAACTACAGTAGTTAGTTGAGCGCGATTGAGCTACCAAATTATTCCAAATTTACAATGATGTGCACGTGTAAAAGAACTGAATGGGAACAGTAGCAAAGAAAGTAATTTTACGGGGCATTCGACTTGAATAGGAGTTAACGGAATGGAAAAAATAAAATGCATTCTTTAATAAGTATCAAGTTTTTCTCATGTGTAAAGCATTTAGTTGAGTTAGTACAATACTTGGTATTTTTTGAGGTGAGAAAATGCAATATGAAATACTTGATTTATGTCTTAAGTAATATTTGACAACGAATTTTCGGAAATGAACTCCTGAGTTTTCAAAACAAGACGTTTATTATTATTTTTTACCCATTGTATGGTAATCAGATAAATATCTCTCTGTAGTGATAATTTCACAAGTTTCATGTAATTGTCATTCATCTTACATGAAATTGATGGAAATGAAATATTTTAAATATTGATGATAATTCTATGATAAGTACAGTGATTTGAAAAGATTGAGCCACTGATTTAGAAATTTAAAATGTGAACGTGTAAGACAATTGAATGGTAAGTGTTGCAAAGAATGCAATTTTACGGGATATTCAACTTATATAGAAGCTATCGGAATAGAAGAAATAAAGTGCATTCTGTACTAAGTGTCAAATTTTGGTCTTGTGTAAATGAAATAGTTAGTTAGTAAAGGACTTGATGCCCTCTGATGTAGGAAAATGGAATATGAAATATTTGATTTGTTAATTTATAGCTTTAGCAATATTTTTAAGAGGATTTTTCGGAATGAGATTCTGAGATTTTAAAACAAAACATTTATTATCTTTGATTTACACGCAAAACACTGAAATAACATTCAGTGGCGTGCTATTTCGCTATTTTCGGCAAAATTTCTGGTATCTCTACTGATGTTCCTATGTGTTCTATGTAATTAGAATATCTACTTTGCATGGAATAAGTGGAAATGAAATATTTTAATAGAATATTGCTGATAATTTTACGGAAAATATAATGAAGCGATTCAGTTACCTAATTTCAAATTTATAATGTTCAAATATAAGATATTTGAGCTGTGATATCTACAAAGAATGCAATTTGCAAAATACAAAGATGCTGATTACAAAAATGTTTCTTCTTTATGTTTGTTAAGGAAGCATACGACTGGAACGCCACGCTTATTCAAATTTATTTTCTCCAATATTTTACATTCATATATTATACGTAACTAAATTTTATCCAAATGCTTATACATACTTTAATTCATTTATGTAAAACGGTGCAAGAATTCACACATATTAAAAGTGTTTAAAATTTTTAACTCTCCAAAAAATTTAAATTTTTATCACAAAAAAAAAATCTCCATTAACTTCATTAATAATTTAAAGTAATCGTGCGGTTTCAATAAAACATTTTTTTATTGTAGAGTAAAATTAGAATATCATATATGGCATACAATTATAAAACATATTTCTTTTTTTTTTTTTTTTGAAAAATTGCCATTGGCTTAAAATAAAAAAAATTAGTTCCAGAAAAAGACTGCCAGCCTTACATCTCGAGCATAATCCAGTGAATACGGATTCCAAATTTTATCAAAATCGGTAAGGTAGTTTTCGAGGAAACGGGTTTTAAATCCTGCATATTTCTGATATAAGAACACATCTAGTTTTGGCTTTCCTTAACACCATATTCCTTTAGTTTTTATGCATGTAAAAGAATTTTTCTGAACTTAATTAAGATTGCTTTGGATAATAAATAAATACATTTTAAAAGATCAATTTATATTTTTTTTCTCTTAATGACTGTTCCATGTAGGCAGACGATACCGTGCTACCTATAATTAAATTCTCAGTGTCCAGAAAGTGAAAAGAAGTGAAGTGTTTTTTATATTATTATTCCAAAGTTGTGTTTGAGAAAAAATGCAGACGATAATGCAGCAGTGAGCTGCGAGTGAGTGTTATTCTTTTAATAAAGTGTTTTTTAATATAATCAGTGCCTATGGAATAATTTGTGTAATGTGTACATTTAATTTTACATGGTCCGTCGAGCCGGAGGGGAAAATGATTATTTATTTGAGTGAATAATCTTCGAATTAACTATGTGCTGATGTTATGTTAAGAGTTCTATTAAAGATCTGTCCAACGTTCAACATGAGAGTCTTCGAATAATATTCTGCTTAAATTAGTGAAGTGTTGTGCTCAAATAATGGAAGTGTTGTGTTTAAGACGATATTGTTTTAAGAGTTAATGAATATTTTGAAAAATTTTGTTTTGATACCGATCGCTGGAAAAAAAAAAAAAAAATCGGAACTATGCTTTTTGGAAGCAGTCAGAAGTTTAGATGCTGCTGTTCATATTTCATGAAAATTTTCTTTGAAATGACTTTGCCAATTAAAAATAAAGAAGTCATATGTTGCTTAAATCTGAAGATGAACTGTTTAAATTATTGTGTGATTAAGATAGGGACAAATAAGTTGGCTTTTTGTATATTCAGTGGACTTTTTGCATATTGAGAGAATAAAGTTTTCAGTCTGTTTCGTGGGATATGATAAGAGGAACTGTGCTGATTTTTTAAAAAGTTTATCGCCTCCAGAGAGACAGTGCTGGTTTTATTTTATTAGTGCGAAGAACGATGATAAGAGCTGAGTATGGTCTGCCGTCCCAAACATTGGAGTTTATGCATTTTTGTCGTGAATGTCATGGTGCAGCAAGTGAAGTGTGTGGGTGGTATGAAAGTTTGATTGCCCTGAATGCTCACAAGAACCTTTCAGCTTTGTGTTTCTTGAACTGTGCTCTACATAGCCTGTGACGACTTTGCCCAGTTGGACTTTTTGCTGTGATGCCTTGTGGTGCCTGAGAGGACTTCATCATGATGAGTTTTTTCCTGATGAGTTTTGAGTTCATGAACTGTGATCTACAGTGCTTGAAATGACTTTATGAATGAGCTTTTGATCCAAGGAAACATGGATTTAGTTGTGACAGACTGTATCCTGCATACCTTTAAGAGCTCTGATAAACTGGGAATCTACTTGGCCATGACGTTTTTGCATATTTTCTCGACAGAACTACCGGTTCTGGTACTTTGTGTGATGGAGGACTTCTGCAGTAAAAGTGAAATTTTTAAAATTCTTTTTATTGAAAATGAAATGATTTTCTTTAGTTTAATAGAAAATAATTAAATGGATAAATTTTTAAGTAGTTTATGTGAAAAATATTATATAGAGATATTTATTAAAAATGAAATGTTAAAAACTTAATAGTTTTGCTATATTTTTAGATTTAAACTGTTAAATTTAATTTTGAAGTTTAAGTATAATGAAGTTAAAATTGTTACATCTATCTACATATATATATTTTTTAATTAACAGGCCTGCATTTGAGGATTTTTGAAAAATATAAGATTTTGAGAGTATATTTGAACTTTAATAAAGTGTGTAATGTTTTAATAGACTCTTTTATATATTTAAAATTTTTAATAAATTTAAAGATTTTAAAAAACTTATAAGGTGCTTAAATGGTAGGAAATCAGTTTTTGGTGCTGTCTACGGGCGGAGATTTATGAATTATTAATGAAAGTTTATAGATATTTTTGAGTAATTTAATATTTTAAATTTTGTTTTGTGACATGGCTCCAGAGGTTTATTGATCTTGCTGATTTCCTGGAGTTTATGTCCTATTCTTTTTAGTTTAAAAGTTTGGTATTTTTTTATATATATTCTTAAAGTTTAGCATATTATGTTTTAAAAAATCAAATATATTTTTTTCAGTATGAGAGGTTTCTTGATTATTAGTGTTAGATTTAGGGAAACATGATCTCACGAAAATTTTGGTATATTAAGTACAGAATATTCTAAATAAATTTGAATTTTTATTTACTGAATGAATTTTATTATTTACTTTACACCAGTCATTGATTTAGTGCATATAATCTATAATCGGAGATAAATATTTCTTTTCTTTTTCTGAGTTCTCATAAAAATAATAATTTTTGTAATATGTTTTAGAGATTTTTTTTTTTTGAGTTTTAGAGTTTATTTAGAGTTTTAGAGTTGGTTTAAAGTTTAAGAGTTGTTTGAGAGTTGATTTAAAGTTTGAGAGTTGTTTTAGAGTTGATTTAGAGTTTTAGAGTTGTTTAGAGTTGATTTAGAGTGTTAGAGTTGATTTAGAGTTTTAGAGTTGAGTTAGAGTTTTAGAGTTGATTTAAAGTTCTAGAGTTGAGTTAGAGTTTAAGAGTTGATTTAGAGTTTAAGAGTTGATTTAGAGTTTAAGAGATGATTTAGAGTTTAAGAGTTGGTTTAGAGTTTTAGAGTTGATTTAGAGTTTTAGAGTTGTTTTAGAGTTTAAGAGATGATTTAGAGTTTTAGAGTTGATTTAGAGTTCTAGAGTTGAGTTAGAGTTTTAGAGTTGATTTAGAGTGTTAGAGTTGATTTAGAGTTTTAGAGTTGAGTTAGAGTTTTAGAGTTGATTTAGAGTTTTAGAGTTGATTTAGAGTTTTAGAGTTGATTTAGAGTTTTAGAGTTGAGTTAGAGTTTTAGAGCCATGGAAGAAATCCACCATTCTAAGTGTTAGGATTTTTTGCAGTTGTTTAGTGTCATGCTTGCTCAGTGCTAATTTGAGATATAATTTTTAAAGTTGACTTTTGTTAATTGGAAGTTGAAAGTTGATCACGTGTAATACAAATTCAACTCTTTTGATGATGGAGTCTTTGAAGATCTGATCCATTTTTTGATTGAGTTGATGGATCTTTTTGCGGATATTTTTTTTTTTTTGGTATTGAATTTAAGCAATTGTGAAATGTTGAAATAGATATGGAAATAAATTAATAAAGTTTTTGTTATATTAATGTAATAGAACAGATTTAAATATTTTGTGTTAGATTCAACTGTAGGATAGCATTTTTTTTTAGTTGTTAGAATTGTCTCCTGAATGTGGAAGGAACATCTTTCAGCTGTGTAAGTTTTAGGGCTTGTGAGGAGAGTCTAATTTTTGTGAAAGTGTTTTTGTACTGGTGGACTATTTCTCGGCAATAAGGAGTTTCTATGGTCTTGGTGTCAACATTGGTTGATCTGTCCTAATATTAAGTATGGAAACAATAGTTTATTATTTGAGGTTTATTTGTGATTGTCTGAATTCAAGTAATCTGTATCCGTGCTATGTGATTTTGTGTTTTTCGAGAGAGTGAGGTATGAAGACCTAGGGCCCAGGCAAATTGGGAGAGAGTGATAGTGTAGCCGGGTGTACACGGCGCTGAAAGTTGTATGAATGTTATGTACCAATTTAATTATATGTGTCCTCCGGATTCTTAGGAGATGTTGTAGCTGAAATTTTGTTTTTATTGGAAATTGGCTGCTGTGAAGGATAGGATTATTTTTGAGAATGGAGTCATGTGTTGATGCCAGACCGGGAAGTTTGTATGTTGTAAAAATGAGATTTGGTTACCTTTGAATTTAATCATGGGGTTCCACTATTCTTAAATTTTATAATTGAATATTAAAGATTTTTGATCTATTTATTCAATATGTGAAAATAATACTTTTATATTGTTTAAAACAGTTAATTGTGTAAGATATATTATTAATATATGATAATTGAAATTTCTTTCTATTATGGACTATTTAATATTGAAAAAGTTTAATAAGTGTAAGATATTGACATGCTGTGTTCTTGTTGAAATATATGTAGGGTTTTTTCAAGTGTGTATAAGGTATATAAAAGCAGTATATATCAATATTTTTGAATATGTTTTAAAACCTAGGAGCCAGATCGAGTGGATCTTGTTGGTATGAGATGTATTGATCATGAGAGTAATTTTAAGTGGGAGTAATTTTAAGTGACTACCTACCTGGTAAAAGTTGTTTTTTGATGTGTGTAAATATTATATAAAAGTTTTTATTTTGTGTATAAATATGTTTGAATATTTTGGGTGTTGGGCTGAGCTGCAACTTTGGCTAATTTTTATTGTTTATTCCCGGTTATAGTGTCTTCTTTAAAGATTTATTAATATATTTGGAGTTAGTGTACAGGTGATTAAATGCTGTTGAGATAATGGTCCTTTTTAAGATGTTATCCTTTTTTGTTCTAAATATGGACATCGTCAGGATGCACTAGTGTGTTAGGCTATCCTTAAGAGGATGAAAACTATAGTGGTGTACTTTAATATTCTTGTAGTCGCCTCTCCTTTTTAGATAAAAGTGTTAAGAGGGGGGTTTTGATAAGATTTGACATCAGTAGGATACTAGCAATTATAATCACTTTTATTTCCTTTCTAATATTTCTGTTTAGTACTAAAGTTTAAATGATATTTAAAGCAAAGGCTAAAAAATTTATTTATCAATTGTTAAAAAATTAAATTTAAAGTTAAAGTTCTATTTAATTTAATCAATAATTGAAATTAATTGTAAGATTTGGTAAGTGGAGAATTGAAAAGGATAATGTAAAAATAGGAGATCTAGTGTTGTTAGTAGAGGAAAATATACCAACCAATAAGTGGCCATTAGGCAGAATTATTGAAGTATATTACGGTAATGATGAGAAATTTCGCGTAGTTCAGGTGAAAACTCAGAATGGAATTTTTAAAAAATCGATTAGTAAATTATGTATTTTCCTATGCCTGAAAACCATAGTACTTAAAAAAAAAGATAAAAGATAAATATATATATGTGTGTGTGTGAGTGTTATATTGTTTTTTCTTTCAATTTTATATTTGAGTAAACATATATAGTGACCTTTTGTATTTATTTGTGTAATTAGTGTACTTGGTAAAAAAAGAGTTATTATTGAATGTGAAACATGTCAATGGGGGCCGGTATGTTCCATGTAGGCAGACGATACCGTGCTACCTATAATTAAATTCTCAGTGTCCAGAAAGTGAAAAGAAGTGAAGTGTTTTTTATATTATTATTCCAAAGTTGTGTTTGAGAAAAAATGCAGACGATAATGCAGCAGTGAGCTGCGAGTGAGTGTTATTCTTTTAATAAAGTGTTTTTTAATATAATCAGTGCCTATGGAATAATTTGTGTAATGTGTGCATTTAATTTTACAATGACTATCAATATCTAAAATGTATAAAACGCGTATTATTTAATTTCTATTTTTGAAACGATACCGTATTTAACATGATAATTAAATAAATGTTCATTTTCTTGTTTTTCTTTAGCATAGTTATTAATCTGAGTTCCACATTAAATATCAAACCAAATTAATTAAATTTGTTTCTGAAATGTTATGTTAAACACAGATAAATAACCTAAAAATATTCATTCTACTTTCAATCTATAAATAAGTGAAACGACACCGTCTCTACTTTTGGAAAACTATCGGAAACTTTTCAAAATTGAAGAGACATTAGGAAAATTGCTTCAAAACTGTTGATGTGCTTTTTCCCTCCACCTCAGAAGCTTTGACATGCTCCGCGAAGCGGACTAAGAGGTCTAATGGTAGACAATGATTCAACCTCAACCATGTCATGGAATTACCTACTACCGTTGCTCTGGTTACAGCAATTATTGAAATGAGAAGGTGGTGGCTAACTAACCTGAAATCATCGCAAATGAAGTGCGTATAGAGTGTTTTGAATAATCTGGCAATCGGTGTGCAGAAGAAATTGTCTGAAATAGTTGAAGTAGGTTTTGTTTTTCTGTTTTTATTTTGTTATTTCCTGACAATATTTTTTAGAAGGCTGGAAATGTTTAGGATTGGGTTATTGATTAAGTTAAGTTGAAATTTCAACAAACAAATCCCGTAATATATATATATATATATATATATATATATATATATATATATATATATATATATATATATATATATATATATATATATATATATATATATATATATATATATATATATATATGTATATATATATATATATATATTGTAGAATTATAATATTTATTTAAAATGAAGCTTATATGTTTTATAAGGTATCATACATATGTTTATAAAAAATTCTGTGTATCATTATCGTCATTATTATTATTATGAAAATAATAAAAGGATATTAAAAATAGTTTGGGATTATTAACAGGCTAGTGTTTTCTGTAATTGAAGATCACAAGTGGCATTGATGGTTTTGGGCCTTCCGAAGCGGACATATTTCGTGTTACTTCGTCATGCTGGCATAAAATTTCCTAATTCTATTTGGAAGTCTTTAATATTTTACCCATTTTACTAAGTATTGATATCAGTTGTAAAGTTTATACAATGCAAATATTTATCATAAAATCGAAATTACAGCCTAAATCATGCTTTTCAAAATTACTTTTAATTTTACTCTATGATACTATAATGATAAATTAAAAAACATGAGTTAACATTGTTTTTCGAAACAGTTAAATTAGTAAACAATTAATTGTGTTACTTCGGTATTCAATGCATCTTAAATGATATTATTTTTTTTCCTGTTTTAACAGATGTAAAGTTAGTGCATATCTCATCGAAATATATATTTTACATAACCTTGTGTTCTGTTGTCATTATGGTAAGTTTACTCAACTGGTTATAGCTTATATTTACAATCAAAATGCAAAAACGATAATTACAATCAAATGCTTTTGGTAACTTCTTTTTGTTTTGCATAAAACAAAACTTTTAATGTAAAACAAGAAAAGTTCTATTAAGTCCTAATAACTAAAAAATGCGGCTTTACAACAAATAAAAATACAGAAATATTCTAGAATACCTTTTAATAAATTAATTTGTGTGCTTTTAATGGCTTAATCTCAATTTTCTGTTGTAGAATTAGGCATTCATCAATAGGCTGGGCGTGAAACCCAGACGACAACTCGAAAGCCCCTAAGTGACTAACTAAGTAAGTAACTAGTAAGTAACATTCTTAAGCACTGTCATTCATAGCTGTCAAAGGCAACAGTTTATTATTATTATTATTATTATTATTATTATTATTATTATTATTATTATTATTATTATTATTATTATTATTATTATTATTATTATTATTATTTTGCTTACCATGTTAAAAATCAGTCATAGACAAAAATTAATAAACAAATAGCAATTATGTGGCTTTCCTATTAAAAAAATTAATAACTTCTTTACTATGTAATTTTATTCATACACTGTATTTTTTAATGATTTTACTTCGATTAATTCTAAAGTTCTAAACGCACATTTCAGGAATCTAACACTAATTTATATAAAAAATAAAAATAAAAGTCATTTTAATCAATAAATTAATATATTTATACAAGAAATTATAGCTTTAAAGTTAAAACATATTTGAAACAATTTGGAAATAACGTAACATATTTTTACCTATTCCCAAAAACGGAAAGGGAAAAAAATACGTGAAATGAAAAAGTAAGTTTAAGAAGATATATAGAAATTCGATATTAAAGGCGTGCAAGACTGATTGATAGTTTTTTTCACCGATCGCAGCTATGTTATTGATCTTTAATTCCGTTTTCATTTTTGGAAAAACGGTAAAACGTTTTGAATTCATAAGGAAATCGTTTAAAGTAAATCATATTTTAGAATGTCGCATAAATTTGCAGAAAGTTGTTTTACTTTTTATTTATAATTTTTTTTTCTTTTTCGTAAGTTAAAGGGAACTGCAAACGGTTTTCTTTTTTTATGTTGGTATTTCTAAACTCGTCTCGTAGAAATGAATTTTAGAATGTGATTGAAATTGTTGTTTGGAAAATAATTAGAATTTTGAGCATGTATTTTTTAATTATTAAATATCTTTTTGATTTAAAAATTATCATCTCATTTTTAAGATACTCATAATCGTTGATTTTTCTTTTAAAACAATAATAAAGACTATCATTATCAATCATTACTATAAGCGAAGTGAATTATTAATTAAACTCTCTGAATTAATAGAATTAAGTAATTAATAACATTTTGAAAAAGCAGAATTTCATGTGGAATTGATCATGGTAATTTCCTAAATTATTTCCGTGAAAAAAATGTAAAGAAAGTATACATTTGAATAATATAAGTCTTAATATGTAAGTCTATCTATTAGTTAAATAAATAACAAATACGCACCTTGTTTAATATATTATTTCTAATTGTTTAAAAGATGTAATAAAAATTTTAAAAACTGTTTTTTACATGTTTCAAGAAAGTAAAAGTAAATAATAAACTACTGCAGTATTAATAATACATAATAATCGATTTCATTTATTAACAATTTTTAAACATTAGTTACCTTTATAAAAGATGCGATAAATTGGTTTTTAATGAGTAACATTTGAGAATCATTATAATAAGGAAAATAACAAAAAACACAAAAGAATTCCGTTAAATATGTAACTTGTCTACATCTACACAGATTGTCAACATCTACTAATGATCAAATTTTAGATCATACTAATTTGCTCTCGAAAAGCATTGCAGGTTATCATTAAACCCTAATCTGGTACCCCAACTGTACTTCTATACCGGTAGCCAGATCGCATTGGAGAAAGGGTGGGTGAGGTAGAGTCAGACAAAGTTAATTACAATAATCAGTAGTGTTGAGACGTGCAGATAACCTGTTAGGGTATAGGTTGTGAGTCTGAACAATTAAGGAACTGAAATTCGTAGTCTCAGAATTAGATTTTGTTAGAAGATATTGCTTGTTCTGGTGGATTTAAATACATAGACTGTTGAAATGGCAGATTAAGATATACAACCAAATAACTTGATATTTTATTAAATAATAAACATGTGAGATGCAGACAGAATGTTTTTATCAATTTAGTGCAACAATAGCTTAAGTTAAAACAAATAAAGACTTAAAATGTAAGCAGTAGTTTACATAAAATATCTAGTGAAAAATTTTACAGCATCAAGATATAATTAAAATATTTTAATGTATGAAAAAAGGTTGAATTGAAATAAAAATTTTATATGTGAAGACATTTAAAATGATTTTTTTAGCTGTTTTCCCATTTTATTATTATTATTATGGACTTGCTAGGTGTGTTCGTAATTTTGTAAATACGTAGCACCTGTAATCGTCGTCAGATACGATCTTCTGTCTCTCCGTTTGTCTGCATTTAAAGCTAATAAACTACTCAAACAAATAGTTTGAAATTTAATATGCATAACCCTTGCAGAATTTCATCGAGTCAAATGAAATTTTATGGAAATTTAATCAAAATTATCGAAATCGGAGAAAATATCGAATCGAATAAAAAATATTAATAAAAGTCTCTTTCATTGTATTAAATCCTATCAAAGGTAATTAATTAGATGATATCTCGTGATAAATAATGATTCTATGTTGCAATGGTGATTACATACAACTTAAGAGGGATCCTTTAGATTATTTTCGTATTACTGAAGTTATAATCGTAATAAATTTATAAATGTATAAAAACTGTATGAAAATATATTTATATTTAAAAAACTGGTATAGTTAGTATAGTACGAAAGCGCATCCTGTGTCACGTTTAACGTATAATTTATGACTTGTTCGTTTTTGCAGCCGTATTATCATTATTTCGCTGCAATAAAATCCGCTTGTCTTTTTTTTTTTTTTTTTTTTTTTTTTTTTTTTTTTTTTTTTTTTTTTACTTTCATACAATCTTTCTCTATTTTACTACAGTTGTTTTGTTTTAACTCTTTTGGATTGTATAAATATTTTGACTATTTTATGGAGGATTTAATAAAATTTGTCATCAGTACTTTTTTCCCATTTAAAAATGTAAAGTACCTTAAAAATTATAACAAAGAAATTATAGATTCATCATACTTTAATTTATGTTTTTGTAGAAATAAAGTTACAAGTTGTGAGCAGCTATTAACAACTGAAGCTTTTCCCATAGCCTTTTCGCAGTCAAAACTTCAATTTTCGTAACTACAGCAATGTACATAGAAATAAAACCCTCATTTATCAATGTATAGTTGGTACAAAAGACTATTAACAAGAGCTGCATTCCAAGAGTTAATAAGCTTGCAGCCTTCGTTTTCAGAAATAAACAATTAATCACGAGCTTGTAATGTGTCAATAACGTTAGCTGGTCGTATCACGTTGGATTCTCGTAGTAAACGACAATGGGTCAATACCGTTTAGCAACTGCTAACTTTCGGTAATTCATAGTTTCTCATAAAACATAAATCACAAGGGACATATTTCGAATAGGAAAAATTAACGCCTTTCACTTTCAGGTAAATGTATTTGAATATGATTAAAAAAAAAAAAAAAAAAAAAAAAAAAAAAAAAATGTGAAATGTCTTCATAAGAAGTAAATGTTGTAAAATTTACTATTTACCGTAATTTGTGTTATTAGAGGCACTTTCCAATATTTATTATTTTTATTATTTATAAAAATATGTTTTTCAGAAAATTTCTTGATAAAAGAACGGGGATTGAAACACCGGTTATTTATCAAACAATAAAGTGGAAAATTAAATGCTGGAGAATCTGCTTTTTTCAGCTAATTATGTTCTTAAAATTATTTTTCAATTTTTAATTATTTTTACTATATATGAAAATGTGTTTTTAGGAATATTTCTTGATATAAGAAAGCTGTTGAAACACGGATTACTTATTAAACAATAAAGTGTAGAATTAAATGCAGAAGAATCTACTATTTACAGTTGTTTATGTTTTTAGAGATATTTTCCAGTTGCTATTTTTATTATACATGAAAATATGATTTTAAGACAATTTCTTGATATAAGAACGATTATTAAAACACGGATTATATATCAAACAATAAAGAGCAAAATTCAATGCTGGAGAACCTACTACTTGCAGTATGTTCTTTGAGATACTTTCTAGTTGTTATTATTACTATTATTTTTGAAAATATGTTTATGTCGTAAATATTTGAAGATATATTGGTGTAGTATTCAAAGAAATGAATTTACGGAAGCTGCTAAATACTATAACTTTTTGGAGTTGCTAATTTTTAGTAATTTAGAAATGTTTATGAAATATAAATAACTTATGAGAAATTTAAATAAGAAAAATAAACATATTTTGTTGCTTAAGAAAATAGAGATTTGAATAAAACGAACAATATTTTAGAAGAAAAAATTCATAAAAAAGAAAGAAATTAGAAAGAGTACTTGTAATGCTGATAACTTTGTTTCTAGTTCTATCTTCTAATGATGTTTGAATTTAAAACTATAACATAAGTGGTATATATTGGGGTACATAGTGTTTTAATATTTAATTGCTTTTCATTTTAAATATACAGCTTTAAATTTATTAAATTTCCTAAAATCTACTTACTTGAAAGTGGCTTTCGTCTCTAAATTTCAAAACATGGTATTTATCAATAACACTTAAATGAAATTGAAATGAGTGACAATTTTAGCCACAAGATTTTGATCACATAGAAATTATACAAGAACTTTTTCAAATAAATGCAGTATATATTCATGTAAATTATTAAATTTTAAGGAAATTGCATATTTGTTTCTTAGTTGAATAAAAAATTAAAGCAAAATGGTGAAAAAAATGATAATCATTAAAAAACTTTGCGGTAACAGACTTGAAATTTGGTAACGGACTTGACACTATGTTGAAAATGGTCGATCATTGAAAAAACTGGATAATTAACTGGAAAGCAAAAGTGCAGAAACCATACTGACTCTTCATTAGTAAAAACAATGTATTTTTTATTAATTTTACACCACCATAGAGAAAGATAAAGCGGAAAAAATATTCAATAGGAATAAAGATGAAAGCAAAAAAAATCCTGTGAGGCATGCACAATTAGCTCTAATTACTTCGAACCGATGCTCATTAAAGATTATTGTTATTTTTCGGGAGGTAGTAACTTTAAAAGCTAGTGGGAAGGAAGCTTGCTAGTTTAAAGTATGAAGATAATTGTCGGGAGGATAAAAAGATTATAGTAAGTATTAGGGGAGAAACGCGAGGAACTAGATATGTGTAAAGCGTTTCGTAAAAATCATGGAACGTGCTAATTTCTATTCTTATTGGAACGAGTTTTTTTTTCAATCTTTAAAAAAAGAAAAGAATAGATGCAAGTAATTACAAATGAAAAAAAATGGTATTGCACACGTACATAAAAAAAAATAGATATTTTAAACGAATTATCAGTTATATTATACATACATACATACCGGGTGTCCAGTAAATAACTGACCCATTTTAAAATTAAATTAAAAAAAAACGGTTTGAGCTAAAAATGCGCGGTTTGCGGTATTGTTATTAGAATATCAATAAATTTTTAATACGCACTTCTTTCAAATAGTTCTAATTTCGGCCAAAAGATAGCGCTGGCGGCATCAGACTGTAGAAATACAGCCTGTTTTCTTGTTCTGAAGCTGATGATCTTTCCGGCTCATTTTTCCGAGTCGAATCTGAGTCGAAATGTTGAATCGACGCTCCACTCCCAGAGTGCAGAAATAGGATTTGAAATAAACGAGATTTAAAATAACATTTAAGATTGAACTAGGTCTATTGTAACAACCTATGTCTATTGCAACCTCCTCAGACAAATATCAGGGAGAACTACAAAAACTAGTTTAAAATTACTGTAAAACATCACCAAAGGTGTGTCAATCTATGAATAAATATTTATAACAAGCAAACATTTGTTAAAGAAACTTAGAAATATTTTTAACAATTCTAGAAAAATTTAAATTAATTTAAAGGATGTTCTTTAGTGTTTCAAAATTCTCTTCGGAATATGTTATTTTAACCGCTTAACTGATACGCTTTTTTACGTACAATGAAATGAAAATATGGGATAAACAGCGCTTTTTTAAACGAAAATAATCGTAATATTTAATTTAAATATTTCTTCTATTAAATAGTATGAAATTGCATTTAAAATTTTTAGTAGTGTCAGAAAGCTTAAAGTGATGGAAGAAGCCGGTTTATTATTGCCGGTACATTGTACGGGCAAATCAGTTATAAATTTAAAACTATGGTATGCAAATAGCGTTGCCAAGTCTCCTGTCTAAGAAAACTTATAAATCGGCACATTAAAATTTTCTAAATCTTAATATAAAGGAATCCGTCTACAACAAATCTTGTCTTAAACAATAAAATTTATTGATCCCGAAGTAGAAAGAAACATACAAAACTACCTGCTAAGGCAAAAATCTGCCTAAAACAAAATATTATTAATTTTTCCGAAAACCGAATTCATCCCTACTTTATAATCATATTTTGTCATTTATCGTATCCAAAAATTGTATTACGAAAGCCGTGAGAGATTTTAAGATGTCTTTTGCACACACCTCGCCACCCCCCACCCACCCACGGCAGCAAACGTTTCTACGCTAAAATAGACGGATATTTAAAAAGAAAAAAAGACGTATCTTTTTTTAAAGCCTGTAACTCATCGCTCTTCAAAACTTCATTACAAAAAGCATCATAGACCCTGAAATATACCCTCCCCCCCCGATATAGGAGGGAAATATGTAATCTCGTTCTTTTCCCCCGGTATGAGGAAAAGAACGAGAAAAAAAAAACATTCTGAAAATATCTCCTGTATCTGATTTCAAATAAGAAATATTATTAATAAAATGATTTTTTATCTTTTTAAAATTATGTATAAAAAAATACCAATGTTCAATTTATTTTTCAATATTTATATTTATAAAATTGAACTAAAATAAGTAGACATTCAGTTTTATCTAAAATATCTATGGCCTCACCAGTCTACTTATTTTACTTCAATTTTATAAATATTAATATTGAAAAATAAATTGAACATTGGTATTTTTTCTACATAATTTAAAAAAGATAATAAATCATATTTACGCAAATATATTTTTATATTTTTATATTTGCCCGTACAACGTAACGGCAATAATAATGTGCTTCTTCCATCACTTAAAACTTTCTGACACTACTAAAAATTTTAAATGCAGTTTCATACTATTTAATAGAAGAAATATTTAAATTAAATATTACGATTATTTTAGGTTTAAAAAAGCGCTGTTTATCCCATATTTTCATTTCACTGTACGTAAAAAAAGCGTATCAGTTAAGCGGTTAAAATAACATATTCCGAAGACAATTTTGAAACACTAAAGAACATCCTTTAAATTAATTTAAATTTTTCTAGAATTGTTAAAAATATTTCTAAGTTTCTTTAAAAAATGTTTGCTTGTCATAAATATTTATTCATAGATTGACACACCTTTGGTGATGTTTTACAATAATTTTAAACTAGTTTTTGTAGTTCCCCCTGATATTTGTCTGAGGAGGTTGCAATAGATTTTAGAATAGTTTGCTGATTTTTTTATTACCTTTTCTAGAATCCCTACATTTTTATAAATATGTTTATAAATTGTGTTACATATTCTACGAATTTTACATTGACATAGAGAAAGAAAAAGGAGAAAAAAAAATCAGTAAGAAAAGAAGAATAAAAAAAAATCATGTCAGGCATGCACAATTAGGTCTAATTACTTCGGACCGATGCTCATTAAAGATTATTGTTATTTTTCTAGAGTTAGTAACTTTAAAAGCTAGTGGGAAGCTTGCTAGCTTAATGTATGAAGTTAATTGTGGAAAGGATGAAACGATTATAGCAAGTATTAGGGAGAAACTCGAGGAACTAGATATGTGTAAAACGTCTAGTAAAAATCATAGAATGTGCTAATTTCTTTTCTTATTGGTAGGGTTTTTTGCAGTCTTAAAAAAATAGGTGCAAGTAATTACAAATGAAACTAGTCGTTGGGGGCCACCGTAATACTTACCCATCATGGATATGTATATGAAAATAAAACATGTGAAAACTATCTATACAATGCATTGCAATTCATAAACAAAATTTAAATGTTGTTAATATACATAGTAATGCTATATTAAAGAACTGCTGATGTGCCAATTTCGGCAAATTATATAAAACGCCAAACTACTCGAGTAGTACCGAACTGCGTAAAAGAAACATCCTTATAACTCCAAAAGTAATAACTCTATTAACTAACAATTAACTGCGACGGATTAAGCGTCTCATTTCCAATTGAAATATACCTCTGAATTGAAATTTTAATGAAATACAGGGTCATGAAAAATCGAAGACTGTGGAAAACAGGATTACAAATATCTCGGCAACTAATCATCCGATCAACTTCGTTCTATATGCAAAATGTGTGTTATTTTATTGCCTTTTACGCCCATTCCTTAGAACAAAAAAATACGAAAATTTTTACATACCTTTCATCATAACGAATTTTTCGAGAGACCGAAAAAAATAGTTCCGGATAATCGAGGTTGCTGATATTAAATAGGCTTCGTTCCATTCTTACATACTAACCACATACAAAATTTCAAGTCTCTATCTCAATTTGTTCGGGAGATAGAGCGTTTACAGACAGACAGACAGACGGCAATTTTTTTTCCCTAAAAATATGTTTTTCGGAAACTCTACTATCTAAAACGTGTAAATCCGTCAAAAAATTTTTTTCGATTTTCAAAACGATTGCAAGACTTACCCTATACTACGTATGATGGGTAAGTAAACAATTGGTATTGTACACGTACATAAAAAAAGACATTTTAAATGAAACGCTGTATATATATATATATATATATATATATATATATATATATATATATATATATATATATATACACCTATTTTATATTAAAATTTTTATAATGTTTGAAAATTTACAATAAAATTATTTTTTTTGGAATAAGTAATTAATAGTTATATATTCTAATTAATTATTTAATAATAAATTCCATAGTTTTTTTTTTTACTCAAAAATATCAGAATCATGAAGGAAGGTTTTCATGTAAGAGAACAAACACAATGTTTTGAAACCATCTGTTCAATTGTAAATAATACTGTAATACATGTGGTAGCACAATTCTTGCTACTAAAAATTAAGGAAATTTAAAGGGAAAAAATCTTGTAGAACAACGTATTTTGCGGAGTTTTTTATTATCTTTTTTAGAATCCCTTCTTTTATATATATGTGTTTAAAATATATATTATATGCTTTATTATATTTTTATTAATTTTACACCATCATAGTGAAAGATAAAGCGGAAAAAGTATTCAGTAGGAATAACGAAGAAGAAAAAAAATCATGTGAAACATGCACAATTAGCTCTAATTACATCGGATCAATGATCATTAAAGATTATTATTATTTTTCGGAAGGTAATAACCTTAAAAGCTAGTGGGTAGCTTGCTAGCTTAAAGTATGAAGTTAATTGTGGGGAGGATAAAACGATTATAGTAGGTATTAGGGAGAAACGCGAAGAACTAGATATGTGTAAAACGTCTAGTAAAAATCATGGAACGTGCTAATTTCTTTTCTTACTGGAAGGATATTTTTTCAGTCTTTAAAAAAAAATTGAAGCAAGTAATTACAAATGAAAAAAAATGGTATTGTACACGTACATTAAAAGTATATATACATTTTAAACGAACCGCTAACTTGTTAGTTGAATTATATGATAAATTAGTTTATTATATAATATACGTAAATATGCATATATGGAGGGTCGATTTGTACAAGAATTAGTAAAAGAAAATTACTGATAATTGGTGAGCGGATAAGTTTTTTAAGTAATCACGTATGAGTTATGAGTTTAGATTAGAAAGAGATATAATTACAGACAATGGTAATTTATTTCTTGTTGCCAAAAAAGCTCAACAATAACGTTCCTGTAAATGTTCTGCACCGAATTTTTTCTTGGGATAGAATTCTCTTCAGTACAGAGGCATTCCTATCAACATTTGAATCCCCATTTCAAAAAGAGCTCAACTTGAAAATGTTTCTAGCTATATCTTCTAAAAATCCTACAATACAATGAATTACTATATTTTAATAGTCTAAAAAATCTGTTTATTCTTGTAAACAGGATTGGATATTTTTTTATTTTTGAAAGATTTTTCCCTTTTAAGTATCACAATTTGCTGTGAATCGGTTCCAAAATAACTTACTTCGATTTTGCATACAATTTTCTATCCTTGATTAGAAATTATTTTTCAACATGCTATCAGAAATGTAATTCGATTATACACGAAACTTATTTTTTTTTAAGACTTGGGGGAAAAGGCGATTTATATAATAATCAATTTATACACGAGTATATACGTACTAAATCTATCTAAAGAAGCATAACAAGATGGACTTAATAAAGAAAAAACTTATCAGACGGATAAAAAATAAACACGTAATTGCTTATAAGGAAATTCTTCATTTTAATTATACTATGCAAATTTCTTGCAGTTATCATTTCTTATGTGGAGGAAAATTTAAAAAACTCTAATGAATAGTAAGATAAAAAGAAACAAACACATACATAAATTCAGTGTAAATAACGGAATAAAAAAAAATCCCAGTTGCTGATCCGATTAAGAAATTTAACGGCCCAAATATACAATGTACCACTAAGCACACATTCCATAAGTTACTTTTTCGAGAAATCTATCTAAACTAGCATAACAAGATGGACTTAATGAAGAAAAAACTCATCAAAAGGGAAGAAAAATCAAGTTCTTAATAACCCTCATCAAGATAAGCTCTTTTCTTTATGTTGCTGATTTGTTTGAGAAGCTTTTGGACCATCAACAAAACGGCGATTTTATTTTAGTAAATCTGTCGAACTTTTCTGCCTTTTTTTTTTTTTTTTTAGATCATCCCGCTGCTGACTCGAGCGAAACAATTTCGAAATCTCTTCTAAAAAGAAAAAACATAGAGGAAAAAGAAGAAATGGGAAAGAAAAAAGAAATATATATAAATGCGAGAAACAATGGAAAGATAAATGCGGAACATTAGCGATGAAAACGTGAAACTAATCAGTTTAATCCTCTCGAGCTGAGAGGATAGTATACTCTTCACACACGCAAATCTTAAGAAATTGTCTTTTTTTGACTGAAGATCAGTATCTGTCGCATTTCACATTCCAAACATTATCTCTGAACAAACACTTCAGTGATACCGCACTAATGAAGTTATATGAAGTGCAAAAATTCTGAAATACCGGAAAAAAATCTTAAAATGTTTGATTCTATTAAAAATAAAGGTTATTAACCAGTTGACTGGGAATTAATTGCAAATCCAATATAAATAGGAGAGAAGTGTTTTTGTGAGTAATTATTTTTTTTAATTTTTTAATTAAAATAAATTAACGTTACTTAATCGTGTATGCCTTGTGGTTTTTGTACCTAGAAATTAATTAAAAATCCCGTGCGTTTGTTCTATATGAGGATTTGGTGCTTCAAGATCCCATTTAACTTCACTCTTATCTCTTCACCTTCAGACTAAATTATATTATTAATAGAATTTGTATATCCCGTTTTTTAACATAATTTTTCAATCATGACATAATAGCTATCGAATGTAATTTCTAAATTTTAACAAAATAAAACTTGTTTAAAACCATCCCTATACGGAGTATGAAGTACAGAAATTCTTAGGTTTGAAAAAAGATCTTAAAATATTTGTAATTGTCAAAAATAAAGTCATTAACCACTGGACTGAGAATTAATTGCAAATCAAATATAAATATGATGGAATTATTTTTGAGAAGAATTATTTTTTTAAAATTTATAATTAAAAAAAATAATTACAGCACTTAGTTGTGTATGCATTGCGGTTTTTATACTTAAAAACTAATTAAAAGTTGGGAGAGTGCATTTTATCTGGTGATTTGAAATTTCAAGATCGCATTTTATATCACGTTTACCTGTTGAGCTTCAAATTAAACTATATGGTAACTAGACTTTATATATCAGGTCGTTGGTCACATTTTTTTAATCATGAAATAACAGTTTTTAAATATTGAACATTATCAAGCATAATTCTTACATTTTAATAAAAAAAAAGTATGTTTGAAACCAACTGCATACGGAGTATGATTTACAAAAATTTTGGGCATGAAAAAAATCTTAAGAAATTTGTTTCTTTTAAAAAATGAGTTATTACCCACTTGACTGGCAGTAATTAAAAATAAAAAAGAAATACGAAGGAAAAAATAAAAAAGAAATACGACGGAATTATTTCGTGAATAATAATTATTGTATAATAATAGTAATGTCTTTATTCGTGTAAGTCTTGCGGTTTTTATAATTAAAAAATTCATTAAAAAACAGAGATATGCATGTTCTGCATAAAGAATTGATATTTCATGTTCATCATGGAATAGATCAAAAGCAACAGAGAAAATTAATGTAAAATTCCAATATATATTATTTTTGAAAAATAATTATTTTCTGTTTAAAATGTTTCTAAAACGCAATTGGTAACATTGAACTTCACATTTATCTGATGGACTTACTACTAAATTATAACATTATGAGATACGTATGTTTCAACAGTTGAACAACTTTTTTATTTATCAAATATAATTCTTACATTTTAATAAAATAAAATTTGTTTCAAACCAGCGCATGATATTTTTAATCATATTATTTTTTCAAAAACAAAACAAAATTTATAAAAAATATGTATCCTAAAAACATTTTTCGGTTTATTGGTTATGAAATATTGTTACGAAATTTACTCCTTTCAATTAATTAAGCTCTTAGATAATTTTAAACAAAATCCCTTTGAAAATGTTTATGTTACTTTTGGGTTTCATTTTTAATCTTGAAAGAGTTATTATATCTCTACTTTGGTGTTTAACTAACAGCCTTTTTTGACGTATTTTTATATTGAATTGCTTTAAAACTGTCACATACTTAAGAAATCGTTTTTGACGTTGAATGACAAAAAATTAATTGGAGTTCAGGTAGAACTTCATTTTTTATATTTTTAAATCTTTAATTATTGGTTAAGTAGCATCACATATCCTTTTAAAATTATTAAAAAATAGTGAATGAATAAAACTAAAAGCAATGTCGATAGTAATTAACATTTTTATTTTTTTACAACGTACTTTTTTCTTTCTTTTTTTTTTTGTAATTGAAAATATAAAAAAATAACCATATCAAACCGGAACAATAATCCAGTTCATCAAATTATTTTAAATTATTCCATTTATGTAACTTCAGTGGAGTTAAAACTGTAAACCGAAGCATTGGCTATGTCGTTTAGACATTGTGATTTTTGTATTTACATACAAAAATTCAACAAAAGTAAAAACAATATATTCAACGATAAACGTTTTTATTGTTGCATATCAGATATGACGTTTTGTTTAAAACATAAGACAAAAAAACAAGAACACTTTAATTGTAAACATTGGATAATTCGTTATGGATTGTCAAGTCAAATAACCATCAGCATTGGTTGCGTGCATTTTGTCATTATTGCAAGAATTGCCATAAAAATTTTCTTTTTCATGATTTCGATTACAAAAAATTTGTTTAGGCAGATTCTTGTGAGTCTATTTAATTTAAGATTCGTTTTAAGATTCTTGTAAGTCTATTCAATTTCCAGATGCAGTTTTTTAAATCTTTTCTTTGATAGTTGATATACAGAAACATAGTTCAAATGAAGCAGAAAAATATGCCTAAAAGTCTTTGTTGATATTCATTAAAAAATATTATCTAGAAAGATATAGACTACAGAGTAATTATATGCATATATTTTTAAAACTTTTAGCTGGGCACTGGTTATATTGTTTGGATATTACGATTTCTTCTAGGGCATAAAAATATAGACTGAACGAAGATAAGAACAATATATTCAACTAGCGTCTAGACCCCCACCCCAAACTTTGGCTCACATCACAAATGCACCCTAGAAAATCCCCATGCTACCGATATTTTCCCTTTTTAAACTGAAAATATGGTTTATTGCTTTCCCTTTTTCATACGGAACATACGGTTTTTTGCAGTTTCTTGACGATACTACAAATAAACAAACAAACAGATAGAGAGACAAACATACAAACAGACAAACAAACAGACAGAAAACAAACAAACAAACCGACAAAAAAGTCAAAGAAAATGGAAAAGGCGAATAAATAAACAAACAAACAAACAGACAAATAAAAAATCAAACTGACAAACAAACTAAAAGACAAACAGACAAACAGACAAACAAACAAAGAAATAAACCAACAAACGAACAAACAGACAAACAGACAAACAAACAAACCAACAAACAAACAATCAGACAAACAGACAAAAACAAACAAACAAACACACAGACGAACAAACAAACCGACAAACAAACAAACAAATCGACAAACATACAGACAAACAAACAAACAGACAGAAAAACAAACCGATAGACAGACAAACAGATTCAGATTCAGATTCAGATTCAGTTAGGTGGGGAGGCCTACCATATGGCTTGAGCTCAACAAGCCCCACCTAACATTTATTATTATTATTAAAAAAAAGTACTATTGTTTCACAAATGGTTGCCCAATTTCTTCTGGGCGAACCTAAAGTTTTTACAATATTAAAATGCATAAATTTCAAAATTTAAAATAGAAGAGTGAATTAAGACAATTAAGAGTTTGTGAATGTCTATAAAAATTTTTAGATGCACTTTTTATTTAGAAAGTTCAACTAAGTTCAACTATCATAAGTATGATAGAGTAAATGTTTTTAGAAATGTTTAAACAGAGATATGATTTGATAAGCTTGCTAATGCGCAAGTTGAAATATATACTGATTCTTTCCAACGAGGGTGATGCAGTCAATTATTTTCTGTAATAATTTCGGACATTTCAATACATATGAAAACCACTAGACAGACAAACAAACAGAAATACAGACAGACAAACCGATAGACAGACAACCAAACAGAAAGACAGACAGACAGACATCACTGGATCCCTGAAACTCACTGTGCAGGAAACACTAAAATGCACGAAACTCGCCAACGCCGCAATCACAAACTTGTGTATGAGCGCTGCGCGCCCATTGAAACTAAAAAAACATCACTGGATCCACGAAACTCGCTGTACAGGAATCACTAAAATGTACGAAACTCATCAACACCGGAATCACTAACGCGTGTATGAGAGTAATGCGCCCCCATTTAAACAAGAAAAAAAAAAAAAAAAAAAAAAAAAAAAAAAAAAAAAAAAAAAAAAAAAAAAACACTGGATCCTTGAAATTGGCTGTGCAGGAATCACTAAAATGCACAAAACTCGCCAAACCCGCGTTAACTAACGACATTAAAACCGAATAATTAATATCTATGTGCATGAAGATCGCATGGAAGAAATTTCTAAAATGAGCAATTCAAAATTGTTGTTATTAAGCAGATATCAAGCTATTAAATTCCATTATCGGCAGCATGGGGATTTTCTTGGGTGCATTTGTGATATGAGCCAAAGTTTGGGGCGGCGTCTAGACGCTACTATATATTCAACGATTAACGTTTTTATTGTTGCATATCAGATACAATGTTTTGTTGAAGACATAAAAAAAATAAACAAAGGACACTTTAATTGTAAACATTGACCAATTCTTTACGACTTCCCAAGTTAAAGAACCATCAGCATTGGTTGAATTTCAAAGTGCACATCGTCATTATTTCAAACATTGTCCTAATACCTTCATTTTTCATGATTTCAATTACAAATAATGTGTTTGGGCTTTAAAATTTTTGTTTGTCCAATCAATTGTTACGATGCAGTATTTTTTATATGGCCTTTGATAGTTGATACAAAGAAATATAGAAATAGAGGCAGAAAAAGATGCTAAAATTAATTTTTTGCTGATATTTATTTAAAATTATTATCTAGAAAGATTTGGACTACAGCCTAATTTTATATATATGTTTTAAAACTTTTAACTAAGCATTGGCTATGTTCTTTAGATACTACGATTTCTTTTAGGATATACGGATACATAGATTTAACGAAGATAAAAAAATATATTCAACAAGAATTCTTGCATATCAGTAACAACGTTTTGTTGAAGACATCAGGAAAATAAACAAGAACACTTTAATGGTAAACATTGACCAGTTCGTTACGGATTGTCAAGTTAAATAACCATCAGCATTGTTTGGAATTTGAAGTGCACATCACCATTACATCAGGCATTGTCATAACTTTTTTTCTACTTCGTGATTGATTTTGCATACAAATCATATCTTGTGGCCATTAAGATTCTCATAAGTCCATTTAATTGCCGTGACGCCGTGTTTTGTAATTATTCATTAATAACTGCTCTGCCAAAAAATAGTAGTTACTTGTACATGATGGCGGCAAATATGCCCAGGAGTCATTATTGCGTAGCATCAGTTGAAAAGAAGTTGAAATAATTTTCCCTCGGGCGGCAGGGCAGGTTTCTGGGTTTATAAAAAATGAAACACGGGGAGGGAGGGGAGGGTATGGTGTAATCGCGGGATTGTTGAGGAAAAGAAACGATGGAAAAAATAGGTGGGTCGAATACAAATTCAATATTTCATATTCAAGTGTAAATATCATAAAATTAGGCTGTTATATTCAGCGTTATCTTTTTTGTTAAGTTTGAGTAGTTGAAGGAGACGAAACGTTTTTGTGGATACATTGGCGGAGAATAAAAAAAGCATTTGTTTCCAGTAATTCTTTTGTTTGATAAATGAAGAATGTATTTCTGAGAATGGTAAAAATATGGTGAGATTTTTTTTTTTTTGAATTGTTTTCCACAGTTTTAATCGAATTTTACTTTAAAAAATCTTATGTGAAATATCTGCAAAATATAAAGTAAAATTATACATTTATTCTTTCTTTTAGAATGAGAATAGGAATAATACAAATTTTAATAAAAAAATTTTTTACTAAAAAAGATGCAAGATAATAATTGAATAATAATTAAAAAAAAATGAAAAGCTTTCTGAGATAAATCCAAAAGATTCATTTGTAAGGTTTCATATTTAATACTTGAGCATTTTATTTTCATTACGCTCTTAATAGTAAATAATAATAATTAATGATGTTAAAATTAATTTAAATATACTTCTGGAATAAATTAATACATTAAATAACTTTATAAATTTCAAGTTTAATTTTGATTAAGTGTATAAAATATGACATTTTATTGTTGCGTTCAATTTAAATCAACTGCTTCTTAAAATGAGATCACAGAACCCTTAACATAGATAAAAAAAATTCTTGTTAAATATTTTATCTTTATTTGAATATTTTTCAACATCTTTTGTATAATCAAGAATTATTTCTTTTTTCTTGTTTAGACCACAAAATTATTCTGCGTTCTGCAGAATTCAAATTCAAATTATTTTTAATTGTATTGAAAGGTATTATTCGAAGTTTAATAAAGTAATGCGGGTTAATCTCAAACATAGAAACATATACACAAAGTACATATGTTACTTGTAAGGATTCATGATTTCTATGCGTTAATATTCAATATTTTTTAGTTATTATTTGTCTTTTGCATGCATAAGTGTTCAGCAATTTTACATAAGCAATTAACTCACTAATTAATAAATATAAAATAAATTACGAATCCACAACCCTTACATTGGCAGAATATTGTTAAAATGAATAGCATCAAATATTACGTTAAATTTATTTTTTTTAAAAAAAAGGGGGGCGGGTGATATTTTACATGCATAATAAATGCAAAATTTTTATCTTAAAATTCTGATGTCTTTGCTGAATTTTGTAATTAAAATTTTGTGGTTTCATAGAAAAACCACTGACCGTGAAAGAGTTAACAGTAATCAACCATATTTTTAAGCTTATTAAATATAATTAAAATTAAACAAACAAATATCAATTTAAAATATTTAATTAGTAATAAAAATTTTTAAACAATTTTATTTGTATACTTGTGAAATTAATAAATCTTTCTAATTTTTTAACCATTTTAATATAGTGTTTTAGATATATATTACATCGTAATAAAAAATTGCTTTGTGATATTTTTAGATTGTAATCATTATAAATTATCCAGAAAGGAAAAAACTATTACATTTAATCGAAACAACAACTAAATAAACTTACTAAAAATGGCCATTTAATACGTTAATGATGCCATAAAACATAAAATACGTTATTACACATAAAAACACAATTTAAAAGCTTAAAACATGAAATATCATACAAGAGCACTTAATGATCCCCAGGACTACTTTGAATACCTACTGCCAGATTACGTAATCAAAATAAGTATATAATCAGTCTTGATGATGATCAAGTTCTGATCGAAAGTGTTCGGCGTGTAATATTTGAAGTTTTAACTCTTTAAAACTACTATTGTATGTGTAATAACATACTTTATATTTGCCGACACCTTTATCAGATTAAATCTACCTTTTAAACAAGTTTATGTATTTTTTTTTTTAATTGAACTAAAGTTAGCATGGTATTCAAATAGTATATATTTAGTAGTATATATTCTAATAGTATATATTAATAGTATGTATGCATTTTATATCGTAGTCAATGCCACACACAAAAAATCTAATTGATTGAATATATAAAAACTGAAGATATGGAAATGAAATAATTGAAAAAAAAAATCTACTGCAACCTATAAAATAACAAAGTTAACAAAAAAGCACCGCGGAAAGGCGTATCTAAGGTGTAATAACAGGCACAATAAATATACAGTTAACAAAAAGTAAAACCAATAATAACAAGAAAAAATCGACCCAATTATGGAAGTCTAAAACATGTTCAACAATTTCTTAATTTCACCGCGCATTTGAACTTTCTCCTTTCACTTGAAACGCCTTAGAAAAGAGAAAAATAATAAAATCGATTACGGTTATTTCCGATCATTATACGTGTACAACCCCTCAAAAGTATCTCCTTTTTTTTCCTTCATTTTCTCATCTCGAAGCTACGATAGATAAGTAGAAATGAAGATAATTATTGCCCTCATACTTGCTTGGACAGTGCTAGGTGGCTGCACGCGATCTGGAGAACCAATCACAGGGTTTCAACCTTTGGAAAACGCTGCAGGACAACTCACTTCGGCAACAATAAAGATGAATTTCTTTTTTCTTAACTTGTTTTAGGAGGTACATCTACCTCCTGACCTGGAGTTAATCTGTAGTTCAGCCTTCAAGAAGCTCTGTTTCCTAACATCTGTCGTTTAAAGAAAGTATTTATTACCCAGTGAATAAAATTCATCGGTGTTCGCGTGTGGTATCTCCTTTGCGCGCGAGATGTAAAAGTGAAGGATGTAAACTTTTAAATGGTTGAGTTCCTCTCTAAAAAAGTGTGAATATATATTGTTTGATTGATGGCAGAAAACTTAAATGATAGTTAATGATCAAATTGAAGATCAATTAATGATCAAGTTGAAAATTATATGATGATCAACTATGCATAGAAGAAATTTATTTATGCATACAAAAAATAATCTTTAAATGTTTCGAAAATTTTATTTCTTGAGTTCATGTCTTTTTCACGATCCAATGCAATGGTTATAGAAGTTGATATTATAATAATACACTTTTAAAGGGAATTTTTTTAATTATTCAAGGTTTGGAAAACGCTGCAGGACAACTCACTTCGGCAACGATAAAGATGAATTTCTTTTTTCTATATAACTTGTTTTAGGAGGTACATCTACCACCTGATCTGGAGTTAATCTGCAGTCCAGCTTTCAAGAAGCTCTGTTTCTTAACATCTGCCGTTTAAAGAAAGTTTTTATTACCCAGTGAATAAGATTCTTCGGTTTTAGCATGTTGTATTTCCTTTGCGCGCGAGATGGAAAAGTGTAGGATGTTAAGTTTTAAGTGGCTGAGTTCTTCTCTAAAAAAGTGTAAATATATGCATCGTTTGATGGATGGTAGAAAAGTTAAATGATAACTGATAATGAACTTGAAGGTTTTATTTATGTATACAGAAGACATACACAGAAGACATTTATTTATGTATACAAAAATAATCTTAAAATGTACAAAATTTTTATTTCTGGAATTTATTTTTTCATGTTCCAAAGCAAAGATTGTAAAAGGTAAACATGAAACAGAATTTTTGAAATTTCATGAAAAAATATTCAGAAGTTTTTGAGACATCCTGCGCATGTCCAAAATTGTCAAACCCAAATGAGAAAAATTTCTTCAAAGTTTCGAAAACGCCGCGCAGCTTCAGCTATTGATCGGGTACAATTATAAAACCCATAGCTTCTTTTCTAATAAGAATTTCGAGGAAACAATTATATCAAAATGTTAAAAAAATTTTAACAGTTTTAAAAACCTTAAGGAGAGTCGGAACTTTTTAATTTTTTTTTTAATCTAAGCATCTTAGGGCACACTTTTGCCATAATAATAAAGAACTCAGTGAAGAAAAATTATTCTTCCAAGAAATTGTTCTATTTCTCTGGCAAAATTTGAAAAAAAAGTAAATTTTTTTTAAATTTTAAGTAAATATCAAAATGTATCTTTCCGTACAATTTTGAACATTGTGAGTTATTTTTTTTAAGTATAATAAAAGTGTGCTGTATAATTTTAAATATCGGATTTTTTCTAAAATAATAAATTTGAAGAAAATAAATAAAATGGGCAAACACGGGTAAAATTACAGTAAAATCTGAATTCATTTTATATTTTTGGGAGAAAAAATTCTTTTATTGCGAATCCGATGCTTAGTATTGGCAAACAGACCATCAGGAACAATTAAAAAAATCAATCAATTGAGAAAAATACATAAAAGTATTATTACATTGAACATATTTAAAAACACAAACTGTGAAAAATCACTTTTCAGTGAAGTTTTCAAGGGACAACGATGTGATGCAATCGCTTTAAGCTACATATACCATACTAAGATTTTAACGAAACTTCATCAGACTATATTAGGGGTAATAAAGTATAATTTAAGCAAAAAAATTAGAAAACCATTATTTTCGTCATTTTTCGACGAATGAAGGATATAAAGTCCACCCACGAGACGAAAGTGACTTATTTCTTGCGACATACTTTTCTCTAAGTAATTATCCCTTTTGAAGCCGAATTTTTTTCGATAAAAAAAATTCTTTTACAGTAATAATATAAACAGTAGCTATCCAAATAGATTAATTAGTGCTTAACGATTAGTTCACTGTCAGAAATATAAGGAATGTTGATGTTTTGCGTACTATTGAATTAATATTCATGTGACAATAGACTAAGCAAGAATTCATGGAGATGTTTACAAAATATTATATTACAATAAGATTTAACTTATATTACAACTTTCTAATACCTTTTGCGCTTCATTGCACATGATTCTTTCAGGAAAGTAATTTTTATTTTAAATTTAAAGAGTGACATACATGTTTAAAATAAAAGAATCGAAAACGACGGAAAGAGAATGAAGCAAATAATAACAATTATTATTATTACTAATTGCCTAAACATAGTAAATGCATTGACATATAGTAACATTACTAAATGTAAATAATAGCAAAAGAAGTCTAAAAACAAAATAATACTCTATTAAAAAAACATATGCCATTAATAGTACACCAGATCCGAAAGGGTTATACTAATTTTGTCAATTATTCTCTTGACATCTCAAGAAATCTAAAAGTAATTTTTTTTATACTCACTTTAATTCATTAGAGGTTTCAAGAACATGCAATTTCATTGAGCTTGTTTAAATAATGAAGAATGGAAAGAAGGATAAGAAGATGAAAATTAACTGCAAAGGTTTGATGAATCCCAGCAGCTCAATATTTAAAAAAAATTCTTTGTTTAAAAAAAAAATGTACTTAACCAAGTTTTGATTTATTTTTGCTTTATTTAAATAGATTGATCTTCTTTTCCGAGTCTCATTTTCGTTCCAGAAGCTTTTGTAAAAAAGTATGAATTTTTATTTTTAAGACTGCTGGAATCGGTAAAAGTTTTAAAATCTGTAAGTGTTTAAGCTACTGATTGATTGTCTTAATTTTTTTTTTATATAAAATTTCAATTTAAAATTGAATATAATTTTTTTAGCATTTAATGACTTGTACCGGGAGAGAGAAAAGTCTATAAAAACTATAAAAATGCATAACAAACTGAAAAATGACTGAAATAAAAAACGATTTGCTGGATTAACATCTATAAATCACTGGAATAGTTTTGAGACTGCAATAAAAAACCTCAAAAAAAACATTCGAAGATGGCGCTGGAAGCATTCGACTTCCATGAAAGTATGCAAGTGAAAAGGTTATAAGAACTTATGGTGCTAATCCACAATTAAATCACGGTTAATAGTGTGTACTTGATCAAGAATTGGTCACTGATTTCTGGTGCACGTAAAATGACTGCTCCAGCAAAGCTTTAATTCTTCTCGCTTCACGATTAAGGTTCTTAACCATGAACTAATTTTGGATTACAGCGCAAGCTCTTATAACTGTCTCATTTGCATACTTTCATGGAAGTAGAACACTTCCAGCGCCATCTGTCGGATGGTTTTGAGTTATTTTTTATTGCTATTTCAAAAACATTCCCTTGATCTGTAGATGTTAATCCTTCAAATCGTTTTTTATTTGTGTTATATTGCCGCTTTTTATAGATTTGTATATATTTTACGGATTTTTTTGTCACTCTGTATTTGGCATAAACTGAATTAAGTCCATGGGGATTGTTATTTTACAATATGTTTTACCACAAATATTCCTGTATTCATCTTTTATTCATTCTATTATCACTAAACCTTGCAATTTACTTGTTACTACTAACTTATTTTCCTGGCAGATTCCTTTAACATCCACAATGGAATTTTATTATAACTATCATCATTGTAAAATTGTGGTAGGAAAGTGTGAAAAGTTTGGATACGATGCGACCCCTGTTTAATTAATTGGATACCCACTTTTCAGAATAAAATGTGCATGAATTCTCTTATTTAAAAAATTTTATCTACGTATAAATATTATACATAATAAGGTATTTTAAGAATAATCTGAAAGACATCTTTCAACAAACAAGTTGAGTAAAATTAACTGATAGAAACTCCCTCAAAAGAATGATACCCTTAAATGAACGAAAGTACACGATGATGGAACGCCATTGCCAGATTTAATTATAGTTTTGTATACCCTCCCTTACATTATTCGCTTATCAAACCACACGGATAACAAAAAAAGAAGAAGAAGAAGAAGAAAAAAATAACCACATAAGCAGGTCGCGTCACTTCTTAGAACAGTTGGCTAAGTTGTAAGGAGCCAGAGACCCCTTTTATACATACACACGCTCACTATCTTATAAAAACTTGCACAAAAACAAAAATACTTTGCTCGGAGGCACAATTAAATGCCCAAAATCGCGACTTGGACCGCCTAGGGCACTAACCGGCCTACAAGTAAGTAAGATGCAACTGCTCACGCGAACCTTTTCTTGATGACATTGAGAATGACGATGCAAAATCATCTCACGCACAAGGAGCGACTCAACATAACGAACAAAATAACGAGACAGAAATCATTCGAATGTGGGGAGGGGAGGGAAGAGGGGAGAGGAATTAGAATCCTTCTTTAAGAAGGGTTGTCTTTATCGGTTAGTCTCCATGCCATGTTCCAGAAATCAAAGAAGTTGCTAAACTTTGGAAAAAGTTCATGTTTGCATATGGCTGCCACTGGCGTTCACCACAACTTTTTTTAAAGTAAATTTCATAGTGATTTCACTTACACACGTTTAAGAGTAAATGAAAGAGAGATTTGGAACATCATGCGAAAGTGGTTTTTCCACAGTTCTTGAAAAGCTTTTTATTTCTTCGTTCTCCTAATGAACGTGCTATACTATGTCGCTAGGATGTACTATGCGAGTTGTTTGTGTAAAAGGGTCTTGAACGTTTGTTTTTACATTTGGTATTTTTTTCATCCAGTCTTCAAAAATGGAAATGTAAAATAGATATATTTTTATCGGTGTCGACTGAAAATTGCCTTTATATAAAAATGATTTCACGGAACCTCTATTTTTTCTTGCTCTTAAGAAAATAAATAAAAATAAAAATAAAAATAAAAATAAATATTATATGTCCTATTAGATCAATTCTGAACACTGTTATTAAATTGCGAAATAAATCACAACAATGCCATTGGTATGTTCCATTTACTAGTTGGATAATTGTGCCAAAAATAATGTAATTACACCTGCAGCGTTTACTGAAGTTCTAAAAAAATAATCTTTAATTTATTCTGTTGAGCATGTTGGAAAAAGCCTTGGCGTTTTCAGCCAGTATAACGCTGGTTTTAATTCTGGATCGGGCCTTTTTTCACTCACTTGGAAATTAACCATTGTTATTACACATTCTGAATGAAATTTATGCCCAACTTTTTTAATTATTTCCATCTTAAAATTTATTTATTTATTTATTTATATTGCTTTACTTTTTTATTTATCTGCAAATAAAAAGTGCTTATTTTTTAGCACTTTTTCCTTGAAATAATATGTTTAGTTTGTCATGAATTTACTGTGTCAAAGGATAAAATCTTGAACAACAATCGTTATGAGAAAAAAAAAATTATTTTTTTTTATTCCCCCAAAATTTGCTCAATTTTAATTGAGTAAAAGTACGCCCACAGTCAATCTTAATTTGCTTATTTTAGAAATTGGTTGATAAAAACATATTATGAAACATATTGCTCAAATTTTTTTGGGGGGCTTTTTTATGCTCCCTTTTCGAGGTTGCTTGTTACGATTTCTAGATAAACTTATGTTTTATAATACTATAATCTTTCTTTATTTTTTTGTTCGGATTTCCCCTTTCTTGCTATCTTTTTATTAAATTTAATCATCTACCTCATCTGGACTTATATTGAAGTAATTTCAAGAGGGAAGTGCCTATTGGTCTTGACCAATATGAAAGTATCTGCATTTTTCTATAGACTTTTTCTCTCAAGCATTATTTTGTTCTACAGTTCGATTTAATGTCTTACTCAGGACTCATATACTGGCAAAACACATTACCTTACGAGTGAGTGTGTAGTTGATAGCAACTTGAACCTTACAAAGTTACTTATAGTGTCAGCACTGTTTTAGGAAAGGATTGCTGCTTTTTCTTTTATAATTCTATTTTCTATGCTGTTGGGATGTTTGACATTAGCCACTTGGACACTGGTCCCATGCATCTTCGGGGTTTTTTAATATTCATAAAACTATTATTGTTCCTGGGACCCATTAACGATTTGCCAACCAGACGGATCCAGTGCACCTGAAAAGTGCACTCAAAATGATTTTGCTCATGAAAAAAATGTGTTATATTTACAGACTATAGACTTTCTTTATAGACTTTTTTTCCGTGACAAAAATAATTTTCAAAGTACCTGCAGTGTCCATTGGTACTAGCTGGTAGACGGAGAAATAGATAACTACTAAGAATGTATTTGTTAAAAATACAAAACATTGCTTAATGGTGCACAAAAACGAGAACATTAATAAGAAATTGTACAAATAAAATAAAATATCAACGTTTATCAAGGAAAGGACTGTTGCTTTTTCTTTTATTATACTATTTTCTATGCTGTTGGGACGTTTGAAATTGGCCAATTGGACACTGGTCCCATGCATCTTCGGGTTTTTTTAAATATTCATAAAACTATCATTGTTCGAGGGACCCATTAACCCTTTGTCAACCAGATGGATCCAATGCACCCGAAAGGTGCACTCAAAATGATTTTGCTCATGAAAAAAAAGTATGTTATATTTGCAGAACTTTTACAGACTTTTTTTTTCCATGACAAAAATAATTTTCAATATACCTGCAGTGTCCATTGGTACTACCTGGTTAGAATTAGATAATAATTACTAAGAATTTATTTGTTAAAAATACAAAACTTTGCTCAATGGTGCACAAAAACAAGAACTTTAATAAGAATTTGTACAAATAAAAAATAATAAAATAAAATAAAATATTAACGTTTCGTGCCGTCTGTGCGACCGTCTTCAGGAAATAGCATGTTAAAATGACTAAAAGTTTGCTTTCTGATCGAAAGATAATGTTTCGAATAAAATAAAATCGAAATTAATCAAAAGTTTAAATATATTGCCATTTACACGTGAGGAAAAATTGAAATATTGCAAACAGAAACAAACTTAAGATTTTATGATGTTATGCCATATTTTTGGTATATTATTGGATAAATTATCATTACAAAATTTATTTTCTCGTGCAATGATTTCGACAGATTTTCTAATTTTACCTTCAACTGTGTTATTGCACGGAACTATGATTTTAGCCTCTTCAAAGTTAATACGGCCACCCTTGTTCGCCAAGTAAAAGCGAGAAAGAGCTGTATTCTGTTTATACTGTCTACTATCCCTGCGATGCACAGACAGATTAGTCAGTATGCATATGCATGTTTCTGCATACGCAATTTTAGCTATATGTTTTTGTTGCAAACGTATATAGAAATAACAAATACTGTCCGATAACTATATTTGATGCGTAACACAAATTTGTTTGAAAATTTGAATATAGATCGCTTTCAAATATTCAGATCTTTGTATAAATTTTATCTTGCTTTTATATAAAACAAATGACTACCATTTTTGTAAGTTCTATTCTCAGGGAAAATTTTCTAATCAAGTATATTTTTAGAATGCATCTAACTTCATTATTTCTAATTTTGAAAGACCTCGGTATTTTCTATGATAAAGTGTTACATAGAATGAAATGTTACTATTAGAGAATTTATAAATACATCTGATAGAATAATAAATTTTAATCAGGGAAGATAAAATTGCAAATTTGACAAGAAATATCAATTTGATTGGAAAATTTTATGCTTAACTTAGGTTACAATAATGAGTTGGATGATAAACCTAATCTAATCAATGAAACCTGGAAACTTTAAGGAAATGATTTTATTCAATACCGTATTCTAGTTAGAAAGTTTGAAAATTTCTAAGCCCTAAGGGTTGGACGAGATAGAGAAAGAGCTAATAAAGCCAACTGTAATAAAGGAATTTCAATTTATCTATTAATTTTCCTCTAACATTTTACTGCCCCTAGCAATGACCACTTTTACGGTATTTAAAATTCATGGCTATGTTCCCGAACAATGTGTCGTGTTGTAATTAATGGGAAATTTAAGCTATGGGAATTAGTGCTATTTAGTCCAGAATAAGATATAATAGATTCATCACGAAATTTAAATTTTATTCATATGGTTCACATATTTTAAAAGTAGCATTGCAATGCAATGTTATAAATTATGATGGTACTGTAGGGTTCGTAACCTTCAGGCAATTTGTCCAGGAGTGTTAACAGCATTTCTTTTTTATAGAAAAAGAAATCTAAAGTAAGCGTGGAAAATTTCGCCTGTTCTTAAAGACAGATTTTCTATGAAAAAATACTGGTGTCCAAGACGTTTCTAGTCTGCAAAACTCCTGGAGGCATACGAACCCTGTACTAGATTGGGTATTTAAGAAAATCTAATTTCGATGGATTATTTAACATTTTTGTAAATTTATTTTCTTAGGAAAGATTCGAAATATTTCTTTAACTTTTTCAAAATACATTTCAAGATTTAATTAAACTATAAATAACATAAAATTTAAAGTTTATAAACCAGTGCTATTAATTTTAAAATTATATTTTAAAGATTCAGTGTAGATATTTATATTTCATTTCACACATTTTATGTTTTCATATTATATGCATTTCTAACATACTAATATATTTTTATGTGCATTGGTAAAGAGTCTCTCATTGCGTCCATTGATTTTCATTATAAACGAAGATTTTACAGTGATTGAAATGCACAATAAAACTAGTTTTTTTCAGTTGTAGTGTTTCTGCAATGTAGGTTCACCAATAAAATAGATTGATGGGGAAAGCTTGAATTTTTCAATTTTGAAGAATTCAAGTTAAAACTCAGATCCCCATATTTAATATACATATAAATCTATTACTCCAGAATGTCCAACATATTTCCATGATAAATATGTATAACAATTGGCTTAATTCTTTATTAAATACTATCTTCAAATTTCAGATTCGATATTTATCATTCGATTTATATAGATAACTTGAATTAGTAGTCCGAAAATTATTAAGGGCACTCTTACTTAGTAATTTCTAAATGTTAACGATATAATTTTAAGCTGATGCCAAAAGCAAAAGTACTTAACGATGAATGTTGCCTCGAAATTTTGTAACTTGGTCGATTTGGCGAGACATATTTTATATTGATTTCAAATATAAGTAACAAGCTTTTATTAAGGCCTTAAAATGTCTAAGCACTTATGCTGGATGTCAGATTGCATAAACAATTTTTGTAATTCAGTTGATTCTAATAAAAATACCTCTAAGGTAGAAAAATTTTGGCAATATATATAGTAAAATATTGGATTTATTAACTACATTTTTAGTTAGGTAACATTTTTAATCCGGTTTACTAGTGGGTGGTATTTTATTATTAAAAGATAAAATTACGATTTGTGATATTTAATTGTAACACACATGCATGTTATTAAAACTATATTCATACAGTATTTAAAGAAAATGAATCATTTGCAAAAATACACTTTAAAATTGAGTAAAGCATTTTTTATTTACATTTTAAATCTTACGAAATCACTCACAGTTGTATGAGCCTTTTTATTTGCGATATTTACAATAAGTTAACATTTCTAATTTTTAATTTGTTTGACTAATGGATGATGTTTTGTTATTATATAATAAAATTATGATTTTTGCGAATAGAACACAGCACACATGTATGTTATTAAAACTATTCATGCGCTAGTTTTAACAAAATAAATCATTTGAAACAAATACGTTTTAAAATTGAGTAAAGCATTTTTTTAACATTTTAAATCTTGCGAAATCTCTAACAGTTGTGTGAGACTTATTTTCTAATTTAAAAGACTTGTAATTATTTATTTCTAATATGTCTTCTAAATTTCAATATTTTGGACATATATCCACTAAATTTGAGCTGAAAACCTACCTTAAACATAAAAATTCACATCAAAAATTCATTTTTAAAAGAAATTTTAAAACGAAATCTATTTCAAAAGCTATATCTTTTCTACATTAATTCTTCCCTTTGCATAACAGGAAAAAAGAATACAACTTTGAAACTTTTATTTAACGTCAAATAAGCCTTTGCCAGATATTTAAAGCGGATATAACTTTTTAAATGAGGTCGAGTTAAAAATTTTCTCCCATAAAAATGAAACTATTTAAAAGAAGAAAAAATGACAAAACATTTAGCTTTAAGCAAAAACTCTATTTTATGGGTTAGTCTAGGTGAATAAGCATGATAGTAGTATTACATAAAAAAAATCAAGGCTTTTTAAAAAAAAAAAAAAAACCTAGACTTGTTTTATGAGGCTATTCGTATTGAGTTTTAAAAGTCAAACCTCCATAAAATTTCTCATTTGGCGAGACACTTACTGAGGTGTGAGTCTATTTCTGGTAATTGAACTTCTTGGATCTAAGTGAGATGGACTTTTCAACGTAGGTGGTAATTTGGTGGCAATAAACTACGAAATTTTAAGCTCATTTGAGTTAATAAGCTATTGATTTACTTATTCAATCACAGATGTTAATGAGAAAAAGGGATCGAAGATTGATAATTTACGCTCTAAAGGTAAGGCACACTTGGCTTACAGTTTAGAAAAATAGTTTTTATGACGTAATGCTTTAGGTGTTTAATATATTTTATGAAGTAACTATTTTTCTTAACATTTATGATGGCATTTATTACATATGTATTCTGAATAGATTTTCCAAGGAAAAAAAAAATACAAAATCTAGCATTTAACATAGATTAAGTTACAATTTTCAACGTAATCAGAATACTGTAAAAAAAATCCCTCACTGTTTATAAAGGTGGTTGATGATTTAGAAATAAGCAATTTGAAAAATACGTAGCAATTTTAAATCCTAATTTCAGCTATTATAATCAATAGTAAAAAAAATAAAGGATTTTTTGTATACATCCTTGTGTGATTGGCTACTTGGATGTATTTGTGACGGCTAATTATACGCACGATGGATACCCTCCATGGAGGATCTTTCTAAGGGAACATAACTTGTATTTTTGCAAGGAAATCAAGGTTAAAAAAACACAGAAAACACTGAACAATTAGGCCGAGGGCCGAAATTGAGTTCGAATTCAGCACCTGCGGTCTATCATTTTCGAGAGCAGAATCTCTCAGCCACTGGTGAACAACAGTCCTGTGTGTGATTTATATATTTGTATGCGTACTACATAGCATGCTAAAAGACGGTTCAATTAAACTAATAATTAAACTAATAATTAATAATAACAAAGAAGCCTTTCAACAAATTTGATGCAATATTTCTAGCACGTTATTACCTCAACTTTTATAGCATATCATTATTTCTTTTCTTTATCTTTTCCAAAGATAAGTGTGAAAACAGGCTTAATATTTTACCATTTCAGTAATATTAAAAGTAGTAGATAACATTAACTATGAGCAAAATTAAAAAATGAACACCTGCTTTCAAAAAGTTAAAAAAAGTATTGCCACACCAAGAACAAAAAAGTTATGTGACAGTGTATACTTTGGGTATAAATAAGGGTATCAAGAGATTCAAAACACAGAAAATTGAATTTTCTGCATGTATCAGAAAAATAAATAAATAAGCATAAAAATTAAAAATTATGCTATTATATTAAGCCGAAAAAAATACTGCAAAGCTAAATTTTATGTTATTATATTCTACGCTAACTAAAAAATAAATATAATGATTTTTAAAAAAATCATGCTATTCGATTATATACTACGCGAAAAAAAATAATAAACATTCATCTAAAAAATATGCTGTTTTATTTCTAAGCTATTTATACTATGCGTACGGTGCCAATATAAACTTCATATTATTACATTAAGATTTTTATTAGTTTATTGAATTTCTCGTAAAAATATTATATTCAATAAAACATGCCATGTTTTAAAGGGCGACCTTGAAATGTAAATGATTATTTAAGCCTTGTTTTGGCAAAAGAGTGATATTTTACGAACATTTTACAGTGAGAAGTAGCTGAAATAAACGTGACTGAATATATTATGAACATATCATGTTTTTTCTATTAGCAGAATAACAATAATAGAGTTTGTTCATCACATCTTTCCGAAAGTTCCACCTTTTTCCCAGCTTTGTTGTTAATGGCACAATGAAAAATGTCTAAAATGATACGTTGAAGAGAAAAAACTGCAAAATGGGAACAATAAAGAAGCCCGATATCGACCTAAAAAATTTAATGGTCAGTATATTTTGAATCAGGTTATTTCATTTGAAATATCATTGCTTAACTATGTCACGAAAGATTGTTGATTGTTCTTATCTGACGGTTTCTTTTATAATATTGTTACTTAGATTTTACATTGGTTTAGAAAGGTTTTTATAAATGGAATTTGAATAAAAAATTAAGTCAGGCATAATGCTTGAATTTAATGACCAGGTACTAAAAGAATTTTGTTTTCAAACGAATAAAAACGTAATAAAAAAGTCTGTTTTTTTCTTTTTTTTATGATCGGGAAATAGCATTTACATCCTCTTTGAACAACTTGTAAAAATTCTTTAAGATAGATAGGATGTAAAAGCTCTGCAAAAATCTGCTGCATATTGCATTCTGCCTAATTTTCAAGCAGATTTGAAGAGAGTTTAACAAAAAGTATTGTTAACGTTTTGAGATACTTATTATTTTGAAAAAAAAAATCGGTTACTAAATTATAAATTTCATTATTTCATCCTGCAAGATTTTCTTAATTATTTTATAATGCGGAGCTTTACATTTTATTATTAGAAGCGAAAAATAGCAGGGATGAAGGAGAATAAGTTTTATTAGGATTGTGACTTTCGATTTACTCATAATCTAATCCCGTTCGTTCCACAAAAGAAATATTTTTATCGCAACAGTCTTAAATTTCTTGTTTTTATAGCTTACGAATGCTTATTCTATCAAATAAAATATTATGTCTTGCAGAAATATTTGCTTACGTTATATTTATCATTTTAAATGAAGATTGTTTTTAAAAAAATGTGCATTTTCAAACCATCGGAAGACGAAATCAGAACCATGAATAAATTTATGCAGATTAGTTCCTTATGTAAATGGAAACTCGAGATTTTGAATAGTTTAATCAGATCTCTAAAATCCTAAGAAATGAAAAACATTTAAATACATTTAACAACACTATTAGGTAGTACTTAAGATTTGAAACCCTAATGCATCCTAAATTAACAAAAAACAATCAGTAGAGCCATGAAAAAATTTATGCAAATTCAGTTAATTAAGTAACTCGTACCCGCAGATTTAGATTTATTTTTATTGAGGTCTCTAAAAGAAAAGATATTAAAGAGATTTAATGACATTGAAAACCACTATTAAGTAATAGTCGTTTGAAAAATTATGATGCAATCTGAAAACACTTAAAAACGAAATCAAAACTATCAGGAAATCTGTGTAGACTTAGTTTTTCAGACAAAGTATATCCGCATGATTTAGATTACTTTAAATTTAGATTTCTAAACCAGAATTCTCTATACAGATTTAATAGCATCTACAATTACTATTAAGTAATAGTTAAGAAGCAAAATTCTTATGGAACCAAAATCACTCAAAAACGATATAAAAAACGAAAAGGAAATCTATCTAGATTTAGTTTTTCAGACAAAGTATATCCGCATGATTTAGATTATTTTTAATGTAGATATCAAAACCAGAATTCACAAAACAGATTCAACAACATCTAAAATTACATAGTTAAGATGCAAAACTCTTATGCAATGTAAAATCTCTTACGAGTGAAAAAAAAAAAAAAAATGTGGAAATTTAAATAGATTTAGTTTTCAAACAAGAAGTATCCGCATAATTTCGATTTATTATTATTAGACTGTTTGAATCAAAGAAAATAAAATTTTATACTAAATGTAAATTTCACTATAACATAATATTTAAGGATATTAAATATTATTCAATATATGATGTAAGTTTTGATTAAATGCTATTCATACTGTTTGATTAATTACACAAATTTTCGCGCATAGTTTAATTATGCAAAGTTTCTCGCTAATTTAAATGTTTATGTATTTTAAGTAATATATGCATAAATAATTAATAAGATTATATAATTAAAGACTTTAAAGGAATTAATCCCTACACTTATGCATTTTAATTGTCACATTAAAGTACTTAAATTTTTTTAAATGTATCTTTTACATTGTAAAGCCACCTAAAACTTTTCATAAAAATCTTATTATTACTTTGAAATATTAAAGCATTTTCTCTGAAGGGATGATTAGATAAAATGCAATGCTAAAATCCAGAAAAATAAACAAGAAAAAAGGGCCAAAGAATAAACTTTTGATTTAAATTAGGAAAGAGATATTCCTGTTTATTTATAATTAGCTCATGTGTTGATTTCAGCAGAATGCAGCACATTCTGACTAAATATACTTATATGAAAATTCCCTAGAGATACATATTTCGTTAATGTGATATTCAAAGCATGATGCATCAGATGAATTAATTTTACCTAATTACACTAATAAATGCAAGCAAATTTTCGTAATATTTCATCTCTGTGACATTTGCTAATTATGCTAGACATGAATGAGGAAAATAATTTCATCTCAGTTAGTAGATTTCTTATGGAGTCTTTCTTCCACTGAAGAATAAATTGTTTATATTGAAATGTGTAGAAATTTACGTATGTAAGATGGTTTAATAGAATTACCGAGATTGTTATTTTTTCTATGTTCGAGATATTTTCTTACCAGAAATTTCTCGTTATTTTCGATTTCAGAAAAAAAAAAATATATACATAGAATATTTTTATCGTTGTTCTACTATTAAAGTTAACAATTGTTATATTATTTAGAAAATATTTTATTCATTCAAATTACTTACAGTTAGAGCAGCATTATACAAAACTTAATTTTAAAATATTGCAAAATATCTATTTATATAATTATATCTATATTGTAGTATAATAATGTGATTATATTTTTTGTGAAATATATGGGATATTCCTTGCATCAGATTGCAAGTAACTATTAATTTGAAAATCATTTTGAAAAATAAAATTGAGTTAATGCAAATGCAGTTTACAAATACACGCAAAGTTGACAGTTTTTAGCAATTTATCCAAAAAATAATAAATCCATTCAAACAATTTGTATTTAAAACAATAAAATATAAAAATAGCTTCAGAATACAGTACAAATATCTATATACGTTTATATTGAGACTTATCATCGTCTTATCACTTATATTTTATAGGAATTATGAAAAACAATACTTGTGATTTTCCTTTTGATGATAAGTTATTTTTTTACAAATTGTAACGCAAATAAAATCGACTACATAAGATTATCCAGAACATATAAAATTCATGCAAACAGTATTTAGAAAAGAAGATTATATTAAATAAAATTTTAGTATGTAGTAATAAAACCTATATAACTTTAATAAAACTAATAAAACTGCATCAAACTGCTGCAATACCATAAATGTACTAAAAAGCGCGTGCATTTAATTGAACCCCTACCCCATCCCCACAAGGAAAAGAAAATATTTAAAATAAATATTGCCAACAAAATCATTCAACAGTTTCTGCTTCAAGAATAGCCTGGAGCTGTTCCTTAAAGAAGGAATTTCTTTTACTTCATAATATGTTCTTCATTTCTTTTGGAATCTCATGCACTAAACAACGGCAGGTGTTATTCAAAATTGCCTTACTTAAGAAAAAAAAATGATTGGCTTAGAAAAGTAGCCGACTAAATTATGAATCTTTCACTTGCAACGCACACAGGTATTTACATACACTGATCGTTCATCATCTGATGGGGACAGTTTGTTGCTTTAAGAGCAAACTCGCGATGCTAACAGGTGTCTATCCATTTTAGACAATGACTTGATATGTGACAAGCCTTTTAACGGTACTGTGGTTGGATTATTAGCGTGTCGTACGTAATTCCACTAGGTTAATGTTGAAGTTAAAAACAAGCTGGTGTTCAGAAGACGTCAGTTAATTACCAGAGGTTCTATCAATTTTAACTTAATTAGAGTTTATTTAAAGTTCTAAAAGAGAAAGTTAGTAAATTATCATTAAATATAAAAGGATATATGAATAAAATAATGAAATATTGCTTTAGAAGGAAGTTTTAGGCTTAAAACTTGTGAGAATTTTATATTATTAACTATTAAATATCACCAGTGAATAAAAAAAGGAACATTGAGAGTTCTTGGATATACAGGGTGTTTAAAAGTCGGGTAAAACAACGGCAGGTGTAATTAAAAATTACCTTACATAAGAAAAAAATCATTGGATTAGAAAAGTAGTCGACTAAATTACAATACTTTCATTTGCAACGCCCACAGGTATTTTCACATACTGATCGTTCATCATCTGATGGGGACAGTTTAATTTTTTTGCTTTAGGAGCAAACTTGCGATGCTAACAGGTGCCTATACATTTTAGACAATGACTTGATATGTGACAGGCCTTTTAACGGTACTTTGGTGAGATTATAAGCGTGTTGTACGTAATTCCACTAGGCTAATGTTGAAGTTAAAAATAAGTTGGTGTTCAGAGGACCGTTTCCCTTCAGTTAATTACGGGAGGATCTATCAATTTCAACTTAATTAGACTTTATTTAATGTTCTAAAAGAGAAGGTTATAAAGTTATCGTTAAGTATAAAAGGATATACGAACAAAATAATGAAATATTGCTTTAGAAGGATGTTTTAGACTTAAAACTAGTGAGAATTTAAAATTATTAACCATTAAATATCATCAGTGAATAAAAAAAGGAACAATGAGACTTCTTGGATATACAGGGTGTTTAAAAGTCGGGTAAAACAACTGCCGGTGTTAGTCAAAATTTCATTACTTAAAAAAAAAAAAAAAAAGTGATTGGCTTAGAAAAAAAGCCGACTAAATTATGAGTCTTTCATTTGCAACATACACAGGTATTTACACACACTGATCGTCATCATCTGATGGGGAATTTTTGAATTTGTTGCTTTAGGAACAAACTCGAGATGCTAACAGGTGCCTATCCATTTTAGACAATGACTTGATATGTGACAAGCTTTTTAACGGTACTGTGGTGAGATTGTTAGCGTGCCGTTCATAATTCCACTAGGTATTGAAGTTAAAAACAAGTTCGTGTTCGGGGGACAGTTTCCTTTCAGATTTTTATACGTCAGTTAATTACCGGAGGTTCTATCAATTTTAACTTAATTAGACTTTATTTAAAGTACTGAAAGAGATGATTAGTGAATTGTTGTTGAGTATATAAGAACTTGGGAAAAAAATAATGAAATATAGCTTTCAAAAAAGGATGTTATAGTTTTAAAACTTATCAGAATTTTTATATTTAAAAAATTTTCTTTGATGGAGTGTAAAATATGCACATCATGCTACAAATGTCAGTTAAAAATTTTCCCGTAATTGTGCAGATTGTAAATGTTAATTTAGTGAAATATGCATAGTTATATATATTGTTTGCTTAATGAAGCGTCGTTACTAGTAATGATTGCTTCATGTTCTCAAATAAAGTAGTTTATCATTTAAAATAAATTGAATCACCTACAGCGTTCTAAAAGATTTCTCCAATTAATCTCCATCTTACTAAAACATTTTTCATAAATCAATATATGGCAAAAGTTGCTGCCCTGTCACAAAAGATCAAAGAAGATTGTAAATTCTTACGTTAGTCACACAATCTGTGGCTTTTTTTTCAGTATAATTGATTCATGTCTTTTATCATACATAAAAGCAAAATAACAAAAACAAAGACCCCAACGAAAAAAAATGATGTTTTTAATTTATAAATTTCTTTTAGTTTCATTTTGAATAAAGACTACCTATTTATGGACATTAAAATTATGCATAATGTACGACAAATGTCATTAAAATATTTTAACGGAATTATGTATATCATATAAGCTAATTTATTGCAAATTGCACAATTATTTATATTGTTAGATTAATAAAAGTTTCGCTACTAATAATGATTGCTTCATGTTCTCAAAATATATATATTTTTTAAATAAATTGAATCACCTACAGAACTGTTAAAAGTTTTTCCAATCATATATGTTCCATCTTACTAAAACATTTTTCATAAATCAAGATACGGCAAAAGTTGCCGCCCTGTCACAGAAGATCAAGGAAGGTCGTAAATTCTTACGTCTGTCACACATTCTGTGGACTTGTTTTTTTCAGTAGAGTTCAGTCACGTCTTTTATCATATATAAAAGCAACATAACAAAAACAAAAGCCCTCCTAATAAACAATGTATACATATGGGCGTAAAGGATAAAGAACAGTTCCGTGAAAGTTCTTCAAGTTCAAGGGTGGGGTGCGTTTAAAGAAATACACGTTTTTTAAGACGTATGCTTTGTGAATCGCCACACCTACGCACACATATCTTTTTGCTAATAAACAACTTGTTGAAAAGGTATATGCATCATATATATATATAAATAAAATCTTGATCTTCAATTGAGTTTTCAATAATTTTATTTTAACATCTTGGGCTCTCTAGAGCTGTTAGTGGTTGTATAGTACCAATATTGCCACATCAAGCAGATATTTTTATTATTTTAAGAAATTTTGAGTTCACACCACAAAAATTTAATTGTTAATTTTTGTTTATTTTATGTATAGAAAAACATTAACCTAATTAAACAAATAGTTAAAAAAACCAGAACCAGTTATTTAAAATTTTAATACTCAGAGTTAAAATTTTCTGGTGGGAATTCAGAATGTCTAATTAAATCAACCAAAATATAAATAATAATAAAAAAAATAAATAAGAATTGTTATAATAATTTAAAAAATATACTTAATTCATTTTTCATTATGAAGACAGACTATTTTACTAAAAGTCTTTCTATATCAACAATAAACTAAAGTTTTTAAATATCATTTTGTTGGTTTTTGCAGTCATGCTAAACTCATTGCATCGTAATTTTTTTTCTACCCTAACTTTTGTATTTCCAGGTGCAATATCGAAATACATTCAATGACGCATTATACTATGTGATAACTATATAATGCATTATACGTATGAAACATCATACGTACAAGTCCTATTCACAAAATTATTCCATTCCATGCATCTTTAAAAATATAATCTCATATTTTAATATTACACCTTTTTTTTTTTTTTTTTTTTTTTTTTTTTTTTGGCGAATATGAAACGCGAGTCTTTCTGCAGTGAATATTGCATTTTCACCTATCTTTAAAATATAAATCAGAATTTTGAGATTTTTTTGTTGTTATTGCTGGTGAGCATGTAAAAACACTTTCTATGGTAACATTTTGCATTTAAATGTACGCTTTTAGAAGTTAAATTTGTAAATGTAGCTGATATTACAAACTTTTAAATGAAAATATCGATTTCATGTAGCATCGTACATCAAAATATAAAAACATATGACAGTATGTAATTTTACCTTGTTTTAAATAGAATATATATAATATGAAATTTAAAATGATCAGTTATATTTAAAAGGCGATTAAAAAAGTATAGTAAAATAAGGGATGTTAATAGTTAATTTTATTTTAAAATATCTTGGTTCAAGCCTTAAAACAGGCTCTTCATACATAGTATATATATATATATATAATACAACTATTTTTTGTTTATTTATACAAATGCACACACATACACTTTCAATACATATACATGCATTTGTATAAATAAAAAAAAATAGTTATAAAAATATTATCTGATGAAGAGTCTAGTTGAAGGCTTGAAAGTACTAAGATATTTCAACATTTACTCATGAGATACCTTTTATACATTAGAATGCAAATTGGTATGAGTTGTAAAAGTTCGCTGCATATATTAGTAGAAAATAAAATATTTTGATTATTATGCTTCGTTTTCCAAAAAGGTAGCTATATTTTTTCATGTTCACATAAATTTAATAATTAAAATATATCTGTAATGCAACTTTTTATGCTAACATTTGTTTATTATTGTTCAGAGGATATAAAGTATAAATTTTAAAAGAATCTGATAATTAGGAATGGGCTTGAAACGTTTGAAAGTTTAGGACTGTGCAAAATTTTTAATTTTGAGAAAACATCTTTTTAGTTAAAACAAACTGTATAAAGTATAAATATATACAGGTTTTACAAATATAAAAGTTTATACCTCTATAATCAAGATAATCGATATATTCTTTTTGAATCAGATAAATTTGAGTATATAAGTTCTTAATTTTCCAAAATGAAAAATTCTATATCTTTGACGAATTCCTAATTTTGAATTACCACTGTCGAAATAAGGCAGGAATCCCTAAACCGAATTCACATCCATATAAATTCGAAAGTCGCGTGGAAAGATTTATATGCGGCCATACAGACAAAAAAAGTAAAAATAAAGACATCGAACTTTTAACTCTAAATGTCCTACCATTTCTCAAAATACTCCATTCAGCAGAATAATCCCCAAGCTTAAAAGATAAAACCGTAACTGAATGTGTGTTCTTGTTTGATTGATGCTAAAACGTAGCAGTGTGTGGTCTTATTAGCTTTCACGTTCTGCTCTACAACAAGGGAGAAAAAAAAACAATTAGGAATAAAAATTCAGATTTCCTATCCTTTCAACAAACTACTCTATACAAAGCTAAAGGAAAACCGTGGAGAAAATCTCTTCCTCTCATACCTTTCAAAAAAAGTGGGCAGTAAGTTAAGTGGTCCGTCGCGTGCTGCCACCTAGGTAGGGGTGTCGAAACTTGAATCGGCATGTGACCTCGAGTGACCGGTTTCGTTTCCACCATCTTGGTTTGATTCTGTGATGGTTTTAGTTGGGGACCCAACGAGTTTCAGCCTGACTGGAGAGGAGGTGTCTAATTCCCCAAACTAGATTCGTGACCTGCAGGAGCACTGGCTAATCATTTTTTAATACTTTCTTTCACGGTTTTTCATGGATGTATATCCATGAAGAAAGTTTTTGGAGGGTTGTCGTGTGTTGTTTTTCTTGCAGGGCTATGATGGATTTTTCTTTTTCTGTGACAGCAATGTCATGGGATATGTTTGATATATTGAAAAACATGTGTACATATAAATATATATTTAACACGAGATTTACAGAAGCCGTCAATTTGATGGGTTTCAAATTCGGCACATGAAATCATCCGAAAATATAATTTATTTTTATAACGAATTTGAATGTATTGTGAGGACATCCCAACTCCCCCCCCCTTTTTTTTTCTCTTCATATTTATAATTTCATGTATCAGTTTAAAATGAATCAATGCTATTATACAAAATATGCATTTGAATGCAGTTGAACCCAGTATTAAATAAGTGTAAATCTAGCGTTAAAATTGTTGAATAATTGAAACTTTTCAAATAATTGCCTGACTGGAGAGGAGGTGTCTAATTCCCCAAACTAGATTCGTGACCTTCCGGAGCACTCGCTAATCATTTTTTAATATTTTCTTTCACGGTGTTTCATGGTTGTATATCCATGAAGAAAGTTTTTGGAGGGTTGTCGTATATTGTTTTTCTTGCAACGCTGTGGTGGATTTTTCTTTTTTTGTGACAACAGTGTCATAGGATACGTTTGATATATTAAAAAATATATATCCACAGAAATATGTATTTAACCCTCCGTTAGGTGCGCGAATATTTTTTACGCATTTAGTCGCACGGGGAACATTTATGACCTATTTTGAATGTGCTGTTTTTTTACGGGTTCATGGATGAATATCCATGAAGAAAGTTTTTAGAGGGATGTCGTATGTTGTTTTTCTTGGAAGGCTATGATAAAATTTTCTTTTTTTGTAACAAGAATGTCACAGGATACGTTTAGTATATTGAAAAACATACATGCACAGAAATATGTATTTAATCCTCCGTTAGGCGTGTAAATATTTTTTACGCATTTAGTCGCACGGGGGACATGTATCACGTCTTTTCAACGATCTGTTTTTGCACGGATTTTATGGATGTATATCCATGAAAAAAGTTTGTAGAGGGTTATCTTATGGTGTTTTTATTGCAACGCTAAGATGGATTTTTCTTTTTCTGTGATAACAGTGCCATAGGATACGTTTGATATATTGAAAATCATATATATCAACATACACAGAAGTATGTATTTAACACTAGATTTATAGAAACCGTCAATTTGATGAGTTTCAAATTCTACGATTGAAATCATCTGGAAATATAAGTTATTTTTATAACAATGTGAATTTGAATGTATTGTGAGACACATCCCCAACCTTATTTTCCCCTCCAGATTTATAATTGCATGTATCAGTTTAAAATGAATCAATGTTATTACACAAAATATGCATTTTACTGTATTTTAATCGAGTGTTAAATAAATGTAAATTTAGTGTTAAAATAATTGCCTGACTGGAGAGGAGGTGTCTAATTCCCTAAACTATATTCGTGACCTTCCGGAGCACTGGCTAATCATTTTTTAATACTTTCTTTCACGGTTTTTCATGGATGTAGATCCATGAAGAAAGTTTTTAGAGGGTTGTCGTATGTTGTTTTTCTTGCAGTGCTTTGATGGATCTTTTCTTTTTCTGCGACAGTAATGTCATGGGATAAGTTTCATATAGTGAAAAGCATATGTAAACAGAATTATATATTTAGCACTAGATTTACAGAAGCCGTAAATTTGATGGGTTTCAAATTCAATAACTGAAATCATCCGAAAATAAAATTTATTTTTATAACAATGCGAATTTGAAGGTGTTGTGAGGCATATTCCCAACCAATTTTCTCCTTTAAGTTTATGATTCCATGGATGAGTTTAAAAAAGAAGAACGTTTTAAAACAAAATATGCATTTACTATACCTAGTGTTAAAGAAGCGTAAATCTAGTGTTAAAATAATTGAAAATTATGAAATGGAAAGTCCAATTATGAAAATTATCGCTGAGGGTTTTCGTCTGTTGTTTTTCTTGCAATGCATTGATAGATATTTCTTTTTCTGTGACAACAGTGTCACAGGATATGTTTGATAAGCATATGTACACGGAAGTAAATGTTTAGAAGTAGATTCACGGAAACCATTAATTTGATAGGTTTCATATTCAATACGTGAAATCATTTGAAAATATAACTTTTTTTATATAACAATGCAAAATTAAAGATATTGTGAGTCTCATTCTTAACCCGTTTTCTCCTCTTTTTTTATAATTTCATGTATTAGTTTAAAATGAATAAAGGTTACTACACAAAATATGCATTTTATGCATAAATATATATTTCGTGAATCAATTAATTTCATGCTGCATATTAAAAGAAGATCTGTAACCTACATTTGATAGTTTAATGTTCCATTTTCCATACTATTTAATAGCTGACTTTTACAGATAGAAAAGCACTTTTCAATATTATGAAGTTATATTTTAATAACAAATTGTCTGAAATTATTTATTAACAACAAAAGCTTGTAAATTATTATTTTTATTTTTAAGTGGGATGTTAGACCGTTAGGCCTATTTCTGAATCAATGTTAAATATGAAAAAAAGTAGATAAATGAAATTTATACAATTAATTATGCAATATCACCAGTACATACATACAGAGTAACACTATACAATTCAATACAAGTACTTTTATCTTTAGAATACACTTACAGGCAAATTTTAAAAGTTAACCATTTTGATAGTGGTATTTGTCACGCTAACATCGGATCAATAAATTTAGACAATGTATACGGGGAAGAGAAATGCATCATTATGGAAATATAGTTAAGTCTATTGCATATGAATAAGATAAGGGTTCCGAACGGATATTAAGTTGAAAATCAAATCTTCTGGGACGTGCATTTTATGCATTCTTTTCGAAACATGAATTTATGAATTACATTTTAGTTTTATGGGCTCTAGACTTATACCTCCTACAAAATTGAATATTTCACATATTTTATTTATTATTATTTTTTTAAAGCACGTCTAAGGTATCAAGTATTAAGAAAAATAGTTTTTTAGAAAATTCATAAAAATATGCATATTTTCTGATTCTAGAAAATATATGGCGATATAAATATTATTAAGTGTCGTGAATCTATGTAAGATGTTTTCAAGAGACCGTGTGATAAAAAGGATCATATGTATAAAACTTATAGAACATAGTATGTCATACTTAGTTTTTTAATATGACATTATTAAGATATGAAAACAAAAAGTGTTGAAGGATTTGTAACAAAACCTTTATTTTTTTTAATTTGCAATTTCCAGAGTAAGAGATAAAACTAATATAAACGTGTGACAATGGGCAAATAAATCTGTATCGCCCCATAACAAAATCGTTTTTTTTCTTCCTTTATTTTAATTAAATGACTTTATAATGTTAATAGCACTTATACTGCACTGTAAATCAGATTTTAGAAAAGTCCATAGAAAGAAGCACATTGGCTATATCTTGGTTCATTTTTCAGCCAATAATACACTCATTGGCTCACATACTCACATATACTGGCTAAATATTTCTTTAAAATATTGTGCAGTATCGACAAAATATTATCCCAATATTGAAATAATGTTTTATTCCAATGAATCCAATATCAAGTGAAGTGTTTAGCCAAGGTACAACAAATGTCATCTATGACTTATATATACCTTCTCAGCAGTGATATAATTTGTGTAAACGGTAATCAACAGACTTGTATGGGGAAAATACTTTTAAAACATTACTGAAATGATACACATTACATGCACGGCCTTTTGATTGATGTTTTCATATTGAATATATAGAAAATATTAAAACCTTTTTATTTAGAAAATTCATGATTGACGCGATTTCACAGGACAACAATTGCTCATATTGATATATTTGTATTGGACAGTATGGCGTTTAATGGCATTTAAAATTTTTGCCATTCAAAAAATATAAGAGCAGAAATAAAATGTTTACTTTTTTAACAGAGGGATTTATTTTAACGGGCATAGCAAATATATGGATTTAAAAGCACGTTTGTTAAATAATTTTGTAGAAAAGTAAAATAAACGATGGGTGAATTGTTATCTTTTTTTAAATTCAAACACCACATGATATGAATGCGAATAACGTATATCATAACGAGTACACTCTTTTAAATGTCTAAAGAACAACCACCACTATTTCATTTCAGACATGTTTGTTGATTGTTTTTTCCATCACATTAAAAATCCCCCTCTGATTAATCAAAAAGAATTAAATATTTTTTCTGCAATTAAATAAGGCGAATATTTCTGTTTTGAAACCGTGCTAAAACTGTACGCACCCTGATATATGCATTATAATAATATATATTTATTTCACGGCTTACTTCCTAATCTTCTTCAGTAAGCGCACCTTCTTTGAGGGAACTAAAGGTCATAATTTTTAATCCAGTTAAATCGCGCAAGACATACTGCACGATTTAAGGAAATAAACTACACCTTAAGTCTTTGTAATATAGTTCAGTTTTGATCTTAATAAAGTGTATAAAAGAATTCAAAAATCATCTCTTAAATTGTTCTTAAGAATACCTTATTTATTTTTGCAAATGTTTGAATTTTATTTTTCTAATTAAATATTATTTATGTTCACAAAATATGGATTATATAAGTAAAAAATTTAGAACAAATTATGATTTATATCTTTTCTTTAGATTACATATTTTTACTTTTTAATAAACTTTACATTTTCATTATGTTATTAAAACTTGAAAAATAAAGGTTTTTACTATGAAATACGATTGTAGAAGTGCATGAGAGATTACGGCGATTAAACTGTTTTAATCAATTGTGGTTATAAGTAATATGACATGAAGAATTTATAGGTACTGTAGCATCATTATTTTATGAATGCCATTTTTACATATTTAACCCGATATTCAACAATAAAACAACAGACATTTAAAAAATTTTAACTAATATAGTAAAATATACTTTTATTAGTTAAAAATAAATATAGGAAAATAATCATCAATATTTGTGGTTTAAAAATCAAACAAGCCTGTCAATTGTTCTTGTTCTGACCCTTACATAAAAATCCTTTAGAATATTAAACAAAGTTAACACAACAACTTAAATTTTCAAAAAAAAAAGCGATAACAGTACTATTAAACATTGTTTTAATCTATATTCACAATTAGAGATAACATAATTTGATTAATTTTATCACACCAGCATTTTCAGAAAACGAATAATGAACCTGCTGATTTTGTTCCCTACCACGATTCCATAATGATAATTTTAAATTCATTTCGAAGATCACTATCCAATTTCTTATTTATGGCAAATTTTGAGGTAGGTGAGGTATACATGCTTTAATAGACTATCGGTAATGAAATTTTCGATGTCATTGGTTATCAGAGTTTCAAAACAATCCTTACACAGCCTCAAAAAATCATATATAAAATCTATTTACTTACTTCATGAATTGCGTACACGAGTAGCGGGGAACAAGATAAACATGTGCGTTTATTATTTAGGCGGGATGCCTGTGAGAGCTGTGAGGTTAATACAGAAAATATACAGTTTGAAATGGTTATTTAATTAATTATTTTTAGCACTTTCTAACAAAGTTGAAAAGTGCTTATGCATTCGGTTTGTCTGTCCATCTGTCCGTCTGTCCGTCTGGCCGTCTGGCCGGATGGCCGTCTGTCCGCGCTCTAACTCCCGTAAATATACTCGGATTGCTATGAAATTTTTATACGTTATTGAGGTTTACCCTAGCACGAACCCTATTGAAAATTAAGTATCTATTATGATTAGTTTATCTACAGAGAGAATCAAAAGTTTCCCATTACATTACGGCCTATGGGGAAAAATCGTTAATATACTCGGATTGCCATGAAATTTTAGGACGTTATTGGCGTTTACCCTAGTACAAGTCCTATTGAAAATGAAGTTTCTACCATGATTAGTTTATCTACAGGGCGAATCAAAACTTTCCTATTACATTACGGCCTATGGGGAAAAATCGTTAATATACTCGGATTGCCATGAAATTTTAGGACGTTATTGAGGTTTACCCTAGCACGAACCCTACTGAAAATGAAATATCTACCATGATTAGTTTATCTACAGGGCGAATCAAAAGTTTCCTATTACATTACGGCCTATGGGGGAAAATCATTTCAAAGGAATTTTAAAGATGTTATATCCTGCCAAACATATTAAAATATGCATTCTATAAAATATAAGGTGAAAATGTAGTTACTATTCATTTACAGGGACACACAAAAGAATTCCATTAGATAATGGTAAAAGGGGGAATTGTGTGTGACATATTTTAAATATATTTAGCTTTTTCATGTATAATAAAATTGATAGATGTCACTGAAGCTTAATATAAATTATACGCTACTGTGTTGCATAATATGAAGTGCATAGTATTTACAGGGCCACAAAAAAGATTTCAAATAGTATATTCTTTCCGAAGTACCGTATATGTGTCCGATGATGGCTGATGGAGGGATGAAATGCATTTTAATTATGATATTCGCGTTTATATTTCGCTAAATATATGCACATTGTATGGTGTGTATAAATGTTATAGTTGATATACAGGGCTACCCAAAAGAGCTCACCAACGTTACTGAATATGAGCGTAAATTATTTAAACGTGGTTCTTAAATAAGCTATGCATTTTTACGCTGAGCTGCATTCAATTTACTGAGAAATGTTTGCAGAATATAGATAAAGGGATATATAGAGCCACGCAAAGAATTCGGTACATGGACGCCTATGAATGATGATTTATGAGAATGTGATTTCAGTTGTTTTAACAGTGTTTAATTTACAATAAATTTTGCATGTAATAAAGGTACAATGTAAACTACACGGCTGAACAAAAGTACTCAAGTATTTTTCCATCTAATAGTATGAATTGCTGAAAAAGAAATATCAAGCTACTGGGTATTTTCTTGCTAAGCTGAATTTTCCCATTATATGAACTGACATATGAAATACAGGGCTGTTCTAATATACTGGAATACATATTTGGGTATATTTGGCTATACACTATTATTTCCCTAAATAACAAAGTTTTGTTAAAGATTTCATTAAGTGTTGGAAAGTGCTTCATAATCTATGCTTAACGCATGATTTTTCTTACTTGTTTTATTTATTTATTTTGTATTTTTACAATTTAATTTTAAGATATTTTCTTTTAAATACATTAAAAGCCAAGACTTTGCAACTATTTTTCATATGTCAATAAAAATATCATTTTCGGTTTAAGAAATAAGAAAAAATAGTTGGCTAAAAATCCTTTTTATAAGCCATTGAAAATACAAAGCGTATAAAATGTATTCGGAAGATGTGCGTGATTATGGGATAACAAATAAATAAACGACGCAGTTGCCTTAATAGATGTAAAATCATCATATAGTATTTATTTAAATTTATCATACCAATCGTAATTATTTAAAATATTGGCTTTCTTATATTACCTGATGACAACTAAGGAAAAGTGATTTGATTAATTTCAAACAATCAGCATTTTCTCCAAACGAATCACTAACTAACAATATGGATGTTAATACTTACATAATTCCATAATGATAATCTAAAATTCATCTCAAATATCACTAACCATTATTTGATTTGCGGAAAATTCTAAGATGTAGAGGAAGGCTACATGTCTAAATAGACTAGCAGAAACAAGATTTTCGATGTCGACGCTTATTACAGTTCCAGAACAATGATTACAGAGCTTTCGACATCATTTGCAAAGTCTATTTACCTGCTATATGAGTTGCCAAGTACACGAGTAGAAGGTACCCATATGCAGCATTGGAAACGTGCAAATCATGCTTTAGGGGAATGTGTATTAGGTATATGAACTTAGCAAACCTAATAATGTTTATCATAGAAATGTGAGATTCATAAATTTTTTTAAGGGTATAATTCTGATGTTGAGACACCCTTTTAATTAAACACACTTAAATCGAGTATTTAGCAGATATTATCCAAATGCCAACGAAAATAGCACATTTGATTTTATAAAAGGAAAAACCGTAGACAAAAAATAATTTGAAAAGAATATTAGAAGTATACAAGATGTAAAGTGAAGGTGAAAATGCTCATGTTTAAGGAGTAACAAATAAATAAATAATGCAATAAATAATGCATTTAGTTATGTTAATATGAAAGTACTAATCATATGTAATTTTACCACAACAATAATAAATATCTGAAATATTGTTCCGTTTAAATTTTAGATAATTATTTTATCCTTAAATGACAATTAACAAAAATTGAACTTGCTAATTTAGAACATTGGAATTTTATTGTAATGAATCAGTAACTAACAATCTGGATCGTATTCTCTACGTGATGCTTTAATGAGAATCTAAAATTCATTTCAAATTCTGCTAACCAATGATTGATTTATGGCAAATTCTGAGGTAGAGGAGGAATACATGCCTTAATAGTCAAGCAGTAATCCGATTTTCAATGTCGATACTTATTACAGTTTTAGAACAATCCTTATTCAGCCTCAGACACCATTTGTAAAATCTATTTACCCGCTGCATCAGTTGCCAAGAACAAGAATATTCTGCAACAATTTTGCAGAGAGTGAAACCATGCGTACCATGCGAGTACCATGAGAGTGCGTACCATGTCTAAGCGAAATGAATTTTAGAGATAAGAACTTAACAAATAGAATATAGTTTGTCACGGAAATGTGAGATTTATAATTTTCCTTTATTGAATCATTTTAATGTTGAGACACTTTTTAAAACTAACTCATTAAAATTAATTATTTTGAATCGATTTTCCAAATATCGATGAAAGAAGCTTTTTGATTTTAAAGAAGGCAATATTGTAGACAAATAAATAATTTTAATAGAATATTAAAAGTATACAAATTGTAACGTGCATGATGAAAATTCTCATTTTTATGGAATAACAAATAAATGAGTAATGCAATAAATAATGCAGTTGGCTGTGTTAACAAGAAAGTATTAATCATATTATTGAATCGTTTGGAAAGTCGTATCCATTTTAAAAACTTAATTCGTAGGGGAAAATTCTATCACTTAATTAGTAGGTATTGTTTTCGATATCTAAATTTTAGTAATTAATGGGCAGAATTTTCCTGTACCAACTGATTTTTTCGAAACGGAAATGACTGTACAAACGATCAAAAAACTTTATCACAACAATCGTATATATTGTTTCATTATATTTGAAATACTGCTTCATTTAAATTTTAGATAATAATTTTATTATTTAATGTTTTTAGTAACAATCTGGATCATATTCTCTACGTGATGCTATAATGAAAATCTAAAATTCATTTTAAATGCTGCTAAACAATGATTGATTTACGGCAAATTCTGAGGTAGAGGAGGAATACATGCCTTAATAGTCAAACAGTAATCAGATTTTCGATGTCGGTACTTATTATAGTTTTAGAACAATCCTTATTCAGCTTCGGACGCCATTTGTAAAATCTATTTACCCGCTGCATCAGTTGCCAAGAACACGAGTATTCTGCAACAATTATGCAGAGAGAGAAACGTGCATACCATGGTTAAGCGAAATGAATTTTAGAGATAAGAACTTAACAAATAGAATATAGTTTGTCACGGAAATGTGAAATTTATAATTTTGCTTAAGTGAATCATTTTAATGGTGAGACTCCTTTTTAATTAAACACACTAAAATTGATTAATTTGCAAACTTTTTTTCAAATGTATAAGAAAACAACATACATATAAATGTTTATATGATTGCTAAAATATTTAGCTAACTTTGTACACATTAAAATAATATATATAGGATATCAATAATACGAAAATAGTTCAAAATTAAAAGATACCAACATATACAATATCAAAATGGATTTACATATAAATATATATCCAGATGTGTAACAAAAAAAAAAAAAAAAAAAAAAAAAAAAAAACTAAATAAATAAAATAAAAACAGTGTACGCAAGAAATTAAAGACTTTTTATTTTTACGGATTAATTTTTCGTTTTACTTTTACGGACTGAAAAAATATCCCCAAGTTTCTAACACAGAGTAGTTGAAACTTGTCAGTTTTACATTTAAAAAATTTCATTCAATGTTTTGAAAGGTTTTATTATATGTGGAATATAGTGAATCCTGCGATGATAAGAAATCATTTTTATTGAATAGTCAATGTAAACAAGGGATGAAATGGACGATGAGAATCTGTATCTAACGTTGGATCGAATTCCCTTCATAATACCAAAATGAGAAGCTAAAATTCATTTAAAATACTGCTAACCAATGAATGATTTAAGGCAAATTCTGAGATAGCGCTGGTATACGTACTTTAATAGACAAGCAGTAATCAGATTTTCGAAGTCTGTTTTTATTACAGACTCGGACATCATTTGTAAAATCTATTTACCTGCTGCATGAGTTGCTGGGGACAAGAGTAGCTAGAAAAAATCACGAAGAGATGGAAACGTGCATATCATGCTTAAAGCGAATGCGTGTTAGAGATATAAACTTAACCAAACAGAATACAGTTTGTCACGGAAATGTGAGATTTATAATTTTGTTTAAATGAACCATTTTAACTTATTAGACACTCTTTTAATTAAACTCACTAAAATTGATTTTTTTACATCTCTTTTTACTAAAAGATGTAAAGCAGAGCTTTTTGATAACAGATGCTGCAGAGTCGCCTAGGGAACTGGCCGACCCCGACTCCGACTCTATCTCCGGAAATTTTAACGACTGCGAATCGGATTCCAAGCTGACTAATACACTAGTGTTGCTGTTGGTTGAAATATGAGAAAAAGCAAGGAACATAAGGTGACAATTTCACTATTAAAGTATTAATTAATCGATTCTTAAAGTTTCAAAATTAAAAAGAGAAAAATATTTTCCGTTCTATTGATTTTTCAATTTCGCGTCATACAAAAACCGAAATATCCAACTATCGTAAATTAAAGAAGAAAATAAAACAGAAATTAGACTATTTAGGATACCTGGATTTGAAAAGAAGTCAATTGTACAATTTTGATGTTAATTCAAATTCTCCGAAGCAGAAAAATTTGGATAAAAAGCGGGAAAAAATAAAAAAGATAATTTTACTAATTTGGAATGAAATCGGGAGATACTAGAGTTTTTATTTAAAAACAGTTTTCATCTACTGTGTAGACGGGTTGTCTATTGAAAATCTTTCTCGTGGATAACCCGATATAATCCGAAAGAAAAACAATGATGATTTCTTTTATGGATTTAAAACTACATTGAATTGGTTTAATTTCACTTCAAAGTTTCTAACAAAGAAAGCCGGGGTCGGAGTCGGCTTGTTTTTTAATGACTACGATTCCGAAACTTTTGATAAAAATTAGCACGACTCCGAATTCGACTCCGCAGCCCTGAGGCTAATAAAAGATTTAATTATGCAGTTTTCATATAAAGTACTAAATCATATGTACCTAACTTTAATACCACAATAGTAAATATTGGAAACAGTTGTTTATTTACAACACAAACAATCTTTATTTCTTTATGACAGTTAGACATAACTGATTTCACTTAATTTATCACATAACTGATTATTATAAGTCATTATTATTCAATAGCAATATGGATCTTAATCACCACATGATGCCACAATGAGAATCTAAAATTGATCTCAAATTTCCTTAACCAATGGCTGATCTACGGTAAATTCTGAGGTAGAGGAGAAATACATGCCTTAATAGACTAGCAGTAATGAGATTTTCGATGCCGGTGCTTATTACGGTTTCAGAACAATCCTTATTCAGTTTCGGACATCATTTGTAAAATCTGTTTACCTGTTCTGTGAGTTATAATTTTGTCTAAGTGAAGCATTTTAATGTTAAAACACTCTATTTACAAAATCGTTACATACATTTTTGAATTTATTTTTGAAATACAAACGAAAGTATTATTTCTACTAAGTTTTATTAATAAAAGTTTTATTAATAAAGAAAGTTTTATTAATAAAACACTACTTTATAATACTCCATTCTTAAATTCGATAGTATTAAATAATAATGAATTGATGATTTTCTCTAAATTGTAAAATATAAATGTGTAATTTTTACAATATTAAGTATATAGCATGCGGTTTGTCAATATGAGACATAATTATTTTTAGTTTCATTTTTTGTTTGTAATTCATAACACCAATATTTTTAGCTGGTGAATCACTTAAATGATTACTATTACGATAACTCGCTTATTATTTACTAACAATATGGATCTTAATCCTTATTTGATGCCATAATGGGAAGCTAAAATTCATCTCAAATTTTCTGAAAGAATGACTGATATGCGGCAAATTCTGAAGTAAAAGAGAAATACATGCCTTAATAGACTCGGTGCTTATTACAGTTTCAGAACAATCCTTATTCAGATTAGGACATCATTTGTAAAATCTATTTACCTGTTCTGTGAGTTGTCATGTTATAGAGTAGCGGTCATTCATTATGCAGATACATAAACGTGCAACGAAATGCGTGTTTGAGAGAATGAATTCAACAAAAAAATGCAGTTTGCCACGAAATGTTAAATTTATAATTTTATTTAAATGAAGTATTTTAATGTTATAAAACTCCTTTTACAAACACTTTAGATTTATTTTTTGAAGGTATTTTTTTAAATACAAGCGAAGGTATTATTTCTACTATAAAACAATACTTTCTTCCACTCCCTTATTAAATTAGATATTATTAAATAATAATGAATTGATGATTTTCTCTAAATTATAAAATATAAATGTGTAAATTTTACAATGTTAAGTATATAGCATGCAGTTTGTCAATATGAGATTTATAATTATGTTTAATTTAATTTTTTGTTTATACTTCATAATACCAACATTTTCTGCTAGTGAATCACGTAATGTTACTATAATTTACTATTATTCACTAACAATCTGGATCTTAATCCCTACATGATGCCATAATGAGAATCTAAAATTCATCTCAAATTTCCTTAACCAATGACTGATCTACGGCAAATTCTGAGATAGATTAGAAATACATACTTTAATAGACTACCAGTAATGAGATTTTAGATGTCGGTGCTTATTACAGTTTCAGAACAATCCTTATTCAGTTTCAGACATCATTTGTAAAATCTATTTACCTGTTTTATGAGCTGCCAAGTTCAAGAGTAGCGGTAATCGTTATGCAGATATATAAACGTGCAACGAAATCCGTGTTTGAGGGATGAATTTAACAAAAATAATAGTGATTGACACGAAATGGGAGATTTATAATTTTGTTTAAGTGAAATATTTCAGTTTTTAGAAAACTTTTAAATTAAGCACACTAAATTGGATTCTTTTGCATTTTTTTAAATGTCAATGAAAGCTTCATTCTAAATTTTAAAAAAGTGTTAAGATTGCAGACAAGAAATAGTTTTAATAGAATACTGTAAGTAAACAAGGTAAAATGTGGATGGCTAAAATATTCATGTTTGTAGACTAATAAACAAATTAATAATGGAGTCTTTATATATATTACTATATCATATGTACCTAACTTTAACGCAACGATAGCAAACATTGGACACAGTGATTTATTTACAACTTAATGCAATTTTTTATTTCGTTAATGACAATTGGAGATAATTCAATTCACTTAATTTTACAGTACTAACATTTTTTGCTGTGAATCACATAACTGATTACTATTACAATAACTCACTCTTATTCACTAACAATATGGATCCTAATCCTTGCATGATGCCATAATGAGAATATAAAATTCATCTCAAATTTCCTTAACCAGTGACTGATCTACGACAAATTCTGAGGTAGAGGAGATATATATGCCTTAATAGACTACCAGTAATGAGATTTTCAATGTCGGTGCTTGTTACAGTTTCCTTATTACAAATCCTTATTCAGCTTCGGACATCATTTGTAAAATCTATTTACTTGTTGTATGCGGTGCCAAGTTCAAGAATAGTGGGCAATCATTATGCAGATATGTAAACGTGCAACGAAATGCGTTCCTGAGGTATGAGTTTAACAAAAATAATGCAGTTTGTCATGAAAAGTGATATTTATAATTTTAAGTGAAACATTTTAATGTTAAAGCAAACACTTTTGCAAACACTTTAGATTTAATTTTTTGAAAGTATTTTTAAAACACCAATGAAAGTGTTTTTTCTACAATAAAACACTACTTTCTTATATTTCATTATTAAGTAAAAATGAATTGCTGAATTTCTCTAAATTATAAAATATAAATGTATGCATTTTGTAATGTTTAACGTATAGCATGTAGTTTATCAATATGAGATTTATAATCGTATTTCGAAAGTTATTTTTTGTCAAGTAATGTTTCAAATTAAAAAGATGAAATGAATTATATCGCAGTTTTTATGGATGTACCTATGTACTATTACCGCGTATCATGTAAAGAGTAATGTAAAATTTAATTCTTGTTGGCTAAATAATTCTCATTTACTGTGCGCACAACTTATTTAATTTAGAGTTAGAACAAAATTTATTTAATTTTATAACACCAGCATTGTCTGCTAATGAATGACATTGTTAACAATCTGCTTTTGATTGCCTAGATCATTGTATGAGAACCTAAAATTCATCTAAAATATCCCTTATACATTGACTGCAAATTCTGAGGTATACTAGCTGTAATAAGATTTTCGATGTCGGCGCTTATTACAATTATAGGACAATCCTTGTTCAGTCTCGAATATCATTTGTAAAATCCAACTGCCTGCTGTATAAGATGGGAAATACAAGAGTACGGGTAACAATTATATATAGAGATAAGAACTTGCAAATCATGTTTAAAAGGAACGCGAGAAAGATATATAAACTAAACATATAGAATTAAATTTGTCACGTAAAAGCGAGATTTAAATTTTGTTTAAGTGAGTCACTATGATATCAGACATTCTTTTAATTAAACAAGTTTGAATTAAAACTTAAAAATTCATTTTAAATACAATTCAAGAGCATACTATATATCTCATTTTATATAGTATCACACAAGAAAAAAAAATAGGGAAAATGTACAATTTTCTTTGATATTTTAAACTTTATGAAGAATTTTTTTAAATGCTCCATGTGCATTTCATATCAATTAAAATTTGCTAATATTTTTTATGAAAATTTGTTTCATAGAGGAAAATAAATTTGCGTATCGAATATTATATATTTGAATATAAAGGTCCGAAATTTTTATTTTTTAGTTATTCATTTATTTTTAATATTTCCGCATTTTAAAACATATTTTTGCAATTTACTACACACATAACTTTTTTATTTATATTGAGTTAAAATAAGAATATGCACAGTTTCACGGCGTATATAATGACGTACAGCTACAGGAAATATTAGGAATTTTTATTCATTTGGAAGATGTGTGGGGCATTTTGAAAATTTTATCCTGCAGTTTAAAATATTCATGATTTTTTTTTCTCCATTTAAAAAAAAAATTCTTATGTGATAAACAAATACCATAATGCATATAGTGTGTCCTTGAATAGTATTTAACCCCTTCGAAACGTGAGCCTTTTACGAAATAGTTAACGTTTTGCCACCGGTTTCTAAAAACAGAAATTTGTGCCTAATTAAACAGAAAAATGCTCCGATTAAAGAAGGAAAAATTTACAGTAAAATTTTACTGGTGGGAATAAGCAAGGATTCTTAAGTCTTTTTGAAGAACGTATCAGTGTCGCTCGTACCCTAGGGGTTAAAGTTAAATAATATACCGGGTGATCCAGAAGTTTCGGGAGTTTTGAAAAGTTAATAATTAGGAAACTATGTATAATACAAAGGTTCTGTTTTCAGATATATGCTCAGAAACATGTGGGATTTTTGTTTAGAATGAATTTTTTTAAATATATATAGTTACCATTTTTAGCAACAGGTGGCGCTGTTGTATAAGACTGAATGTACCTATACCATGCGTTATATAGACACATGAGTTCATTGCGAAACTTCTTTTCTATGATATTGATGAGATTTCGTTTTAAGGGTGGTTTATGTTCAAACATTTTTTGTAAGGTAAATGAAATTGCATTGTAAGGGAAATTTGATACAAAATTTCATGAGCAACTGCAGTGTTTAGACATTGTCTAGACTATGTTTAGACACATCTTTGCATGTCGCGTTGTTTTCATATCATAGAATACGTCAAGTTAAAACTGCAAAAGAATCGATGGCCATTGCAAATGTGAAATGCTATGGTAAGCAAGGTTTAAGAAAAAGGCTCATTGGAAGATCGTAATAGAAACAAGAGATCCCACATGTCTGTTACAATCGTAAATTAGGTAGGATTCTATGCCAATACTCTGTAGAAATCACCAGTTCATGGTGAGTGCAGTAAACTTGTGATATCACGATGAACTGAAATTTCTTCTGGAATTTCTTTTTGCTCTGAGGAGACTCTGCACGCTGTTTTGCATTGGCTCACGGCGGTACTTATAAGCCATGAGCGTCATGATTAAACTTTGTAACCCTTGGACACTAATTCGTTCTTTTAAATGAGCTGTATCATACTATAAAAACAATACTATCAATTTTAGCGCCACCTGCTGTCAAAAAGTGCAACTAACATAATATGTTTTTTTCATCGAAAAAACAAATCCCACAAGTTTCTCAGCATTTCTGTGAAAACCGCATACTTCTATTGTTCATGGTTTTCTAATTATTAGCATTTCAAAAGTCGCGGGACTTCTGGATCACCCGGTATATATATATATATATATATATATATATATATATATATATATATATATATATATATATATATATAATAAATGAACTTGAAAGCCCCATGTTTCCTTCACAACTACATTAGAAACATCAATGTAATTAACATCTTCGAAAATGAAATAAAGATATTATTTGAAAAAAATCTGAAAAAAATCAATTTCTATGAACTGTGGGAATAAACAAGGAAATCACGTGAATTCAGTAAGCACAATACAGTTTGTCACGAAAATAGGAGATTTATTATCTTTCTTAAACTAGCCTTTTTGATATTAAGACAACATTATAATCAAACAAATTACTAATATTATTTTTAACATAGAAATGTGATGTTGAAAAATTGCTAAGGAAAAATATAAGAGATATTTAAGAAAAACTAATTATGGATTTATAAATATCATGACTAAACATATTAATGTTAACTTAATAAAATGAATTGAGTTTGCACGGAAATGTGCGATTTATATTTTTGTTTAGTCGAACAAATTTAATGTCAAAACATCTTTTCAATTAAACAGCCTAGAATTAATTTTTATACAGATATTTTTCAAGTATGAAAAAAGCATTTTCAAAATAACATTAAGGATAGTACACTAAGCACCATTTTAACATCATGTTAAATTTCTATAAGCCATGTCATAAAATACAAATGTCGGAACTGATTAAATAGAATATATTCTCTCACGTAAATGTACGATTTACAATTTTGTTTAAAGAAGCTACAAGGCTCTTTTTAGCTTAAAAAAGAATTGTTTTTTTTAGCGTTAGTTTTTTTTAGTACAAATGAAACTACCAGTTTTAAAAAGAAAGTAAAAATATTAGACAAAAAACATTTGAACAGAATGTTTAATTTGAGCGTTATCATGATTAAATATATAAATGAATGAACTTAGTATACTGAATAAAGATTGTTACACAAATATGAGATTTATAATTTTTTTTTTTAATGTTAGTCTTTTTGATATTAAAACACACATTCAAATAAACACATTAGAATAATTGTCTTATAGTTGTTTTTTGGTGTCACTGAGTATATCTCCTGTGAAAAAATAAATAGAAAAGTAAAATTTTATTTTTTTTAACTACTCAGTTACATGCATTTAATATTTGTGGAAAAAAAAACTGCATCTGATTTCCTTCCTGCAATTCATGTTGCTCCAAAATATATCTATTGCACTACATTAATTTGGCATTGAATCACATTATGTAAAATTCAACTCTATTTTTTACCTTGATATTTAAAAGGAGACCAAGTGTATTTATTAAAAAAAAGCACAATTTCTTTTCTGTTCCTTTTTTAAGGCATGGTAAAAACAATAAAAATTACAAGTCTACAGTCTGAATACAGTCTATTCAATATTTCTAATTTTTTTTCTCAACCTAGAATGATAATTTAATTCGTATTAAAATATAAATTGAAAAAACATATTTTGAAAAATATATGATGAGTTTACTTTTATTTTATATTTATAATACATATTATCAATACATAAAATGTACAGACTTTTCTATCCATAAAAAAGGAAGGTTATTAAATTCTAAAAAATATACTTTTTACCATATTCATCCAATTTATTATTGGATATATCCATATATATATATATCACGTGTATATATGTAAAACTATTATTACATAAAACCAATTAAATACAGTGAATACAATAGTAAATAAATTGCTGTTAAAGTTACAACATTCGTTCAACGAATTCGTTTCATAAATAAAAAATAATACTCTTTATATTTCAATGATTATTTACACAAATCCGTGCAATTTGTTACTGTGGAAATAAAATTATTATTCATCGTACGAAAAATCTACAATAAAGTTTTATTGGACTCACAATAAATGTCAAACAAATTACTATAAAACCTTGCCATTTGCATGAAACATATTAACTTATTAATGACAATTTTTTAAGTAATAAAAAATATACATACTCTTGAATCACTACTACTAGAGAAAATACTATATATTGTAATCAATGTAATATTCAATGAATTTTTGTTAAATTTATAACATTTATTCAGCAAATATATTTTATTATTAAAGAGATTTTGATTACTATGCAATTCATTATGGAAATAAATTCCAATTAATCAAATTCCCCCATCACCACCGGTAATGATATCGTTACCAAAGTGTTTCCTTTTTTTATTTATTTCATTTGATTACTACTATATATAAAACTGGTTACATTTATTTTTTAAATACTTTATTGATTCAAATGAAGAAAAGTCAATGAATTATCACTTTATTCAATTAACACTTAAAAGAAATATATACTATTAAAAAATATTTTATAATAGCTTTTTGTTACATAACGCATTCAAAAATAATAAAGTCTTGCACAGAAAGGAGGAGAGATACGGTGCAGATAAAAATTACTATCAACATAAGATGACAACGTTCTTTCTCTTTTATATATTAGTAAACACAAGCTTAATTTCAAATATATTTCACATTTGGTTTCTAGAACCGTGATTATATAGAAATACACATATGAAGAAAAATAGGCATGTCAAAAGTTGAGGTCTCATATTTTAGAATTATTTTTTTAGATTTTATAATAAGTCAGTGATTTTAATAATGACTTTGTATTTTCATAAAAATACATAACAGATTGAAAAAAGATAACATACTGTTTTGAATGGAAGAGCATGTTACAAATAAAAAGAGAAAATTTTGATGATATCAAAAATTATATTGATATCAGAAGGCAATTCCTCTTCCCCCTTGAGATATCTTATGATATCACGTGGTTCTCCAAGACCCCCCCCCCCCCTCCCGTGTAAAATGATAAAGTTATATATGCACAGCCACTCAACCATATAATATGTAAAACAAATTCGCTTTTATTTTTGTATTTTTTCCTTTTAATTTTGTAATTAATAATAGAATTAAAACTATTAATTACAATTATTGTGATGCATGATGAATTATTATTAACCTCACATTATTTATGGAAGCAATTGGTTTACTTTTTTTAGCTTATTTTCTTCAACTTAACATTTGACATTTGCATACAATATTACTTACTAAAGACATATTAATGACAATTTTTATCAGTAATAAAATATATGTATATACTTTTGAATGACTATTATCAGAGAAAATACTACTTATTATAATGAATAAAATATTTAATGAATTCTTCTTAAGTTACAATATTTATTCAATAAATCGATTTCATCAATAAAAAAAATTAGTTTCTTTTTCTACAATTAAATATAGAAATAAATCTATCAATTCTAATGAATTTAAACTATCAATTCTAGTGAATTAGAATTGCAAAAAATTATAGATAATCATACTATATGTATTGAAGTTCGCTTTTTCTTACTTTTTTTGTAATTTGTCTTTCTAAAATTGTAACTAATAATGTAATTAAAATTATTAATTACAATTATTGTGGTGCATAATGAATTATTATACACCTCACATTATTTATACAACCAATTGGTTCATTTTCTTTTACTTTATTTTCCTCAACTCAACAACACCGTTGTAATGGTTTCAAATTGATCAACGAATGCCTTTTGAACTCTTTGACATATCTTACAGGTCCTGTTATTGATGGCGTAATTCTGGCCCCGCAGTAGCTGACCTTTCAACCAAAAGCAACAAATCTGATCAGTTTTATCTCCGTATGCGATGGATGTGGAATTCTGCCTGATAAATTAAGGCATCGAAAGATGCGTCTTTAAAAGTTAGAGTTGAATTTGTTACAAGATTGGTTGATACATTAAATTTTGTTTTTGGAATGATTTTTTTATTATTTTTTAAGTAATTCTTTTTCAGAAATTTTCTTGTATGTTTTTTCTTTTTTTACTATTAAATTTTAATAAACAACCTAACCGTAAAATATTTGTTTCAAAATATATTTTTTTTAAAGGAAAATGCATTTTAATAATTTTAAATAATTATCTGAAATTCACAACTACCGCTATTATTAAAAAAATTGCTATTAAGTTAACATAATAATCGCATATTGCGAATAAAAAAGAAAAAAATCTTTTATGAGCAAAAATTTTCCAAATAAAATTTATATAGAAATTTCTATAGTATAATATAAAGTCAGAGTCCTATTATGTTTATGTGCTAAAAGAAGTTTTCAGTAATTCATGGGGAGGGGGGACAAATAAATGTCGTTCGGACCGGTTATGTTATACAGCCTTAAAAGGAATTACAGTAAAAGTATGTCATACCTTCAGGAAATACTTATAGAGGCGAAAGTGATACGAATCCTCAAGTGTCTGTAAGCTTTTTTAAAGAGTGGCTCTTTTTAGGTGCGTTCGTAGTTATGTAAATACGTAGCACCTATTGTTTTCGCTCAGTCCGTCCGTCTGTCTGTCTGTTCGTCCGCATATAACAACGCAAAATCTACCGAACCGAATCTTTTGAAATTTAAAATATATAATTATAACATAATTTTGTCGAGTCATTTCAAATTTTATGAAAATCGGATCGATAGATCAATTACAGGGACAATCAAGAGGATTCCGTTACATTACGGTCAAGGGGGGAAAAAGTTTCAAATGCATTTTAATAGTTTGAAATTTAAAACATATAATTATTGCGTAATTTTGTCGAGTAATTTCAAATGTTATGAAAGTCGGATGCATAGATCATGTACAGGGACATTCAAAAGTATTCCACTACATTACGGTCAATGGGAAAAAAGTTTCAAATGCATTTTAATGATGTTACACTTATTCGACATAATAGAATTGGCATGAATCTATGAAATATATACTAAAATATGCATTCTGTACTATCTGTGATGCAAAGAATTTTTATTATTAAATTACAGGGCCACACAAAAGTATTCCACTACATAATGCTATACGGGGACACATTGTTTGGGGCGTATTTTAGTTATATTCAATTACTTCACATTTTTTAAATAAGATATACGTTAATGAAGTATAATAAAATTTACTACTTCGTTATCGTACGAACGTACCTCATTTGCTACGTTGACGTGCAATTTCCAACTTGTTTAACCTTTACGGAAGGGCTGTGACAGCATCTGTCCGGACTTACATGTATTCTCAGGTAGACACTGAGAGAGCCCCTGCGTAAAGGTTAATCTTGTAATTGTTTTCCTAACAGTATTACACAAAAGAATACATTTCGAATACATACCGTAAACAAGATTAATACTAAAATCGGAAATGCTCTGCATCTCTTCAAAATCAGATTTGCAACCATGCATTAACGTATGATGATTTTTGTTTAGGTATTTGCTGTATATGTGCAAATAGTTTTGAGTGACCATGTATATAAAATAAATAAATAAACAAATAAAAATTTAATAAATGTACAAACATATGCTTAAGAGTGTAATTTTCTTTAGGAGCTTCTAAGTTTTTAACAGCTTTACGCCTAGTCCGCAGTTGAATGTCTTAATATTAGTGATATAATCTGTTTTTTTTTTTTTTTTTTTTTTTTTTTTTTTTTTTTTTTTTTACTAAATAAATAAATTATGAGAAATTAAGTATTTACATTAATAAAAAAAATCGGTAGAGTAAAAAATACGTAAAGGGTGATTAACAGTGTGATCACCTTCAGGGGCTTCAAGTTTTCGTCAACTTTTGTCCATATGATTGTCTCATAAAACTAAATGAGTAAAAAAGTGCACCATGAAAAAAATATCTTTCTGACTTCTAGAATCTAAATTGTGGCTCTAGAAGAAATAGTTCCATGTAATCCTTATAAATTCTAGTTGCCCATTCTAGAAAATACTAGTCTCCGACTAGAATTAAGAGCTTTGTCTCATATTCCCTTTATCAAACTTATTAAAAAATCTCTGCAAATAGATGCGAATACAAGACTTTAGTTTTAGTAAATGTAATTTTAGTTTATAACCATTCCAAAAATCAAAACGATATTTCTTCTTGCTGAAACAATTCAGTATCGTTTCATCACAAAGAAAGCAAGAGTCTGGAAATTCTAGATCATTTCGTCTATTCGTAGTTGTTTGCCCTATTCGCATAGTTTGGAGATTTATATTTCTAGTTTAGAGATTTATACAAAGAGTATTTATTCCAGGTGAAGGCATTATTTTTTTCCTCACAAGGGAATCACTTTTGGTGTAGCTCGCACCTCGCATCAAGAACGGGTGAATTTTGTGCCCTTTACATAAAAGTTAGAGAATCGATAAAAATTTTCGGTTAAAATAATAATTTATATATTTTTTTACACTTTTAATCTTTATTATTAAATTTCCATTTGTTTATTTCGTGCCAAATGTGAGTAAATATGACGCTAATAAGTTTTCGTTTGCTTTATTTTGGAGCTACGACATTTGGCTAGGGTTGCCGGAAAAATTCTATTTTTGAAAATCCTCCAACTCTTTCCCCACCAAAAATATGAATATAATAATGTAATTTTTCCAAAACCAAATTCGTAATTTTTGAAGGAATTTTTAAACAATTTTCAATATTTTATGTTTATTATTAACTAATTTATATTTTTAATTTTTTTTTCTTAAAAAAATCCTTGTTAATAGATTGGTATGTGAATGCCTCGAAACTAGCATTTTCAGAAAGTTATGCTGCTGCGAAATTTAAAAAAAATGACTTTAACAGAAAATAGTTTTCGATTCTAAAATTTCCTAATATAGGCTTTAAAATGAAATAAGTCTCAATGCGGGTAACACCAAAAATGATCTTCTTATCAGTGTGTTGGCCATTAAAACACTTTTATTTAATTTTTTTTAAATGTTTTCTGGTTTTAAGTTTTTTCCTATTACCCAAGTTGAAATAATAATGTTTTTTATCACATACATATCAGCGTAGTTTCATTTTTCTAGTTATTTTATCGATCTCAAAATTTCCACAGTAAAGTGAATAATGAAATACATTCTCTCAATTACTTATTCGTAAAAAAATAGTTCTGCAGTATTTTAATCAATTCCAGTAAAATATTCATTTTCAGGCAAATAATAAAGCAGAATCGAACAAAAAAAATATCTCATAAAAAAAGAATCAACAAGAAACTTAGATTATTCAAAAACATTCGATATTCCAACACCCCGATCTTCCCGATCAATAAAATGCAATTCCGCGGGAAGGTTCAGAATTTTCATTAAGTTTGATTCAAATAATGCACTACATGCAAAATGCAGAAAATAGAACGTGATAATATGGATCAATATTGGGATTTTTCAAGGTAGATACTGTAAAGTCAGGAAACATTTTATTATAAGGTATTTTATTTTAACATTTTGGTCGCCGTTGTTTAGGGAAAGAATAAGTTAGAAACATTGCTTAGTTTGTTATAAATATGATATAACCGATATTTATAAAATTTTGAATAAAGTAATAAAGATATGTGTTCGGTAAATAGGGTTTTTTTTTTCAACAAGTAATTTTTTGTCATTATTGTTAGAATAGAACAAGATCGAAATTGCAAGTCAAACGTAGCAAATGGTGTGCTTCCTTACTACTAGAAAGTTTTAAAATATTCAGATCTTTGTGCAATAGTACAGCGCAATTTGGATATAGTAGAGTATACGAAATCTTTTATTTATCCCTGTAAATACTGTTTGTTTTCTATTATACAGGAAGTAACTTGTAATAACCAGCAATTTACATCAATTTCATAAAATATGAATTAGTTTAATATTATTAAAATGTGCCTTAAATGATGTTTCCTTCTATACCATAATATAATGGAATATTTTTCTGGAGCCCTGTAAATTAATAACAATCATTCTTTGCACCACAGATTATGCATAATGTACAGGGTGTCCAGCAAATAACACCCTGATTTTAAAATTAAATTTCTCAAACACAAAGATCGACAGTACTATGTGGTAAACGGTTAGTTTATTAGGTAAGCTGTAAAAATCTTATACAGAAGTTTCGAACGGTGAACATTTTGAAAAGATTGTGTTCTGATTGCATAGAATGCTTTGATTTGACATTTTTCTTGTTTTAGATTGTTTGCGGAGAATGAGTTTTTCGGCTCAAATTGCCATAGTTTAACGATTTTTCGAACTAAATTTCTTGAATTTCGAAATTTTAAAAATTTAATTCCAAAAATCTCTAAACTATGGCAATTTAAGCCGAAAAACTCATTTTCCACAAACAATCTAAAACAAGAAAAATGTCAAATCAAAGCATTCTTTGGAATCATAACACAATCTTTTCCAAAGATTCATCGTTCGAAACTTCTATATAAGATTATAACAGCTTACCTAATAAACAAACCGTTTACCGCATAGTTCTGTCGATTTTGTTTTTGAGAAATTTAATTTTAAAATCAGGGTGTTATTTGCTGGACACCCTGTATATATTAGTACATACTTCATAGATGCATATCATTTTATTAAGTGCATAGATGCGTATCATTTTAAAAAGTGTAACACCATTAAAATGCATTTGAAATTATTTATCCCACACTGTAAAAAAAAATTGGGAAAGTTACAAAAATTTTTCTAGTAGAATTGTATTCCAAGAACTTTTTATGTAATGGCAACAATAAAAATTCATGTAACAGATACAGATTTGCACTTTGAATCAAACAAATTTTAAGGTTACTAAGAATTTTTTTGGGAAATCGTATTCCAAGAACTTTTTAAGTGACGATAACGAGCATTATAGGTAAAATTTTAGTAATGTTACCAAAATTTTAATAAATTCTTTTGTAAAGTTACAGATGGTTTTAGTTTTGCTTACAAGTTTTGTAGATTGACATCATTTTCTTGTACAGTGCACACATAAAATTTTAGTAAGCATAAGAGATTTCGGTTAATTTAGATTACTAAGGTTACAGATTTTTTTTACAGTGCACTGGCCATTATATAAGGGAATACATTTCATTGCCCTTCTAATAAAATTATGCATCCGATTCTTATAAAATTTGAAATGACACGACAAAATTATGCAACAATTTTATATTTTAAATTCCAAATGATTCGGTTGGGTAGATTTTTCGCTGTTGTATGCGGATGGACAAACGGACGGACTGAACGACGACTACAGGTGCTACGCATTTACATAATTACGAACACAACTAAATAATGGTAATTATATAGAAATGTGTAGATAACTATATCATATAAGTCAAGTAGAAAATAGAACGTAATGACAGTTAATAAAATGAGAGAGCTTAAAGCAGATTTTATGTAAAGAAATGAAAATATCCTAATACATATTAATTATTAATAAATGTTTGTATTTTCTGGAACGAGAATAAATTAAAATCAATAGATAGCCATAAATCCGATGCAACCAATACTTACAAACTCAGAAACTTGCTATGGGAATATCTACTGTTATTTTTGTGACCATTAGAGCAATTTTCATAAATATTGCTTTTTATTTTATTAGAAATATAATTTTGATAAAAATTGATATAACCGGTTAATGGGACTCCTCCCCACTTGAAAACATCCGGCCCGTAACGTTAAACAAATGGATAGGTTGTTTTCGAACTTCTCATTTGAATTTGAATATTTTTACACTTTTTTTTATGCATAGGATAGCTGAGCTCAACCTTTAATATGAGTATTTTTTACTTTTTCGATTTTGTTTGCAGATTTTTTTTAAAGGTTACTTTTAGTTCAAAACCGGTTCCGAAATTAAAAATACCTTTAAAAAATCTGCAACTGAAATTTAAAAAGTAAAAAAGAATATAGATCGACTTCAGTTATTCTATGAAAAAAAAAATATTAAAAGGCATTCAAATTTAAACGAAAAATTCGAAAACAACCTGGCCTTTGGTTTAACACTACGGAGAAAAGGTTTTCTAGTGAGTGAAGAGTCTCCTTAATTACAACTGTGTTCCACTTACATAAATTGTATCGACTTTGTAATAAAAACATTTTGCTTGTCTATATAATGTATCAAAATTTCCTTACAATTAAGATCACAGTGTTACCAGAGTAACAAAATTCTGATTTTATTTATAATCAGGTAAAATTATACTAGTTACAAATCAGATACGTATTATTTGAGTAGAACGAAATGGTATTTAACTGATTAGATCAATTTTTATCTGAATTATATTTTCTAATAGAATAATTGGTATTACTCAAGGAAAAATTGCTCAAAAAGTAACAGATGGACTTGTAAATGTATAGTAAGAAACATCCGTAAAATATATTTTTTTATTAAAGACTAGCTGATCTGCCCTGGCTCTGCACGGATCCATCATTAAAATGGCCCAAAACGGGAGAGAACTCTAAAAATCAAATAAAAAAATCGTGAAATATTTAAACATCAAAGTACAAATTTCGAAAAACTTCATCGGGCAAATAAAATAATCTACTATATTAGATTAGATTATTGAAACCGATTTCTTTTTACTAATGTGGAAAAAACAGCAACAAACCACTGAAATACACTAAAATATCAAAAATAACACATGCATTTAATATTCATGTATAAATAAAATAATGAAATGAAGTTTTTGGAAAGATTACAACAAATTGTTTTTGTTTCATGAAAAATGTTAAAAAGTCACAAATAGTTATAGTACTTTTCAATATATTATTCGAGATTTTTGTAATACATATATACTTTATAATTTGAATTATATGTAATGCATATTTGTATTTATTCTTACGAATAACCTCAAACGCTTAATGATACCAATTAGATACCATTTTGTTTTATGCATTTTACTAAACAAAAAATTGAATGAAATATTTTTCATAAAGATATATATTGAAGTAAAATCAAAATGTAGTGTTGACAAAAACTACGTTTATACATGAATGAGTAGTAAATAAAAATATGTACATTGTGATATTTAATTCGTCATAATATCGAAGGATATTCATAAAAATGTTGCATTGATTTTTTGTCAATACTTCATTAATATTTTCTTTAATATTATTGCATTAAAAAATAAATGTATGTATACATATATAAATGCAATACTTACGACTGTAATATTTTATCTCAGCAAATTTTTTTTAAAGCAAAAGGAGCAATTCAAAATTTCTTACCTAAAATAAAAGAATGAATGTCAATAACAAATAGGCAATTTCGCCAAAAATACATAAGATATTTCAGATCACTTTTTAAAGTTATAATTGTATGCAGTAACAAAGAAAAAAAAATCCGTTTCTTCCGGTAAAAGAAAATTCAATTCAATTTTATACTAAAACTAAATAACATCTTTACTATGTTGCTCTAGTGACAATCTTCCAAGAGGAAAACTTTGTAATGCTGTTTTCATTATATAGGTTTGAATCTAAACTTTCGGACAAAATTTTAAGCGGTGATAGAACACGTCCTGACAAATAACGTTAAATCGAAAACGAAGGGTCCCAAACGTCTTCAGAAGGAGATAGGCGCCATTAAAGTTTACGGCCCAAAATGTCAAATAATTATAAAAAAACGGAAAATTAGTCGAATCGTTTGCGTTTTTCGCTAAAACAATTTTTTTATGCCAGTATTTTCTTGAAATTAAATTTTAAAGATAAGTCCAAAAAATTCCGATAGAGGGCGCCTTAGACTTTGGAGCAACAAACATTTTTTATTTATTTATTTAATTTTTTTTATTATTTATTTATTTATTTATTTGAATTGAATGTTTTCAAAAGCTTAGACTTAAATTTTGAGTTCAAAATCTCAATCTCTGGGAGTGGTTACAAAGCACAAAATGAACTGTGTTCGGAGGGGAAGAGAGTGTCAAATTTTCATTTTTAAACACAGTTCAGTTTGCGCTACTTAACTACTCCCAACAATTCAGATTTTGAGCTCAAAATTTAAATTTAAATCTAAGCTTTCGAAAGCATTTAAAGAGATACAAAAATAATGGTAAAAAAATAGGTGTTCATTACTCTGAGTGCTAAATTGCCTCTATCGGTATATTTTGAACTTTATCTTTAAAATTTCTTTTCAATAAAATACTTACATAAAGAATAGTTTTGGCGAACAACGCAAACGGGTCGACCAATTTTTCCGTTTTTTTTTTTAAATAATCATTTGGAAATTTCGGACTCTTAACTGTAATGGCACCTATATCCGTCGGAGAACGTTTGAGATCCTTAGTTTCCGTTTTAATATTGTTTGTCTTGATGTGTACTATCACCCCTTAAAACTTTGCCCAATAATTCAGTTTCACTGTGTATTATAGGGAAAATTCCTAAAAAAAAAAAAAAAAAAAAAAAAAAAAAAAAAAAAAAAAAACACTTGTTCGTATAATTATGTTGAACTTGTTAACACAGTTATTTTTATTTTCTACTAATACTATCGTGCATTACGACAAGAAAAATAAAGTTCCTTACAGAAAACATTTAAAAGCATCCTTCTAAAGAGAAAATTAACATGAGTATATCGATGAAAATAAATACTAATTTAAATCGTATTTTCAATTTTTAACAAAAGATCGAGTCAGCAAGTAGATAACAAAAGCCAATAAAAAAGGTAAAACCAACCTACGTAATTGAGAAGCAAGTTTATTTTTCTGTGTAATTGTCATTAACATTGATACGTTTATCCTAACTCTTGAAGAGTTTTCCAATCCCTGCTACATAAACATTTTTAAACCTCTCTCTCAGCCATCTATGTACCCGACATATATCATCAACATATAGCTCAGTTGGCTGTAGGCCATACAATGCAAACACCCTCTTATAATTTTAATGCTGTCTATAGATGAGTTTTAACCACGTGATCACCTGTTTCCCAAGTTTTATCCAACCAATGATAATCGACAATTTATAGCCTTTATTTTGAGCAAACCATTCACAATCAGTCAAATTTGGGTGCAAACAAAAAACACGGTGTGACGTAAGTTGAAATTGGTTTATGAATGTTCGACTGTTAGATCTAACCAATTCCTCAACTTTCCATGTTGTTTCTCCCGTTGCAACCTCAAAAAGACAGCCACATTGCTCTTCGTTTACAATCTTTTACACGACCTTTTCATATTGTACAACTGTTGTCTTGTAAATTCAAAAATAGCAACTTACAGTAGGATAGTGCTACCACCTATTCGCATATTTGGAAACTATTTATACTAATTTCCGACCTATTATATCGGTTTGTGATCTGCGTATAAGAAATGTAGATTTTTTTTATGCAACATTGAATTATACACATTTCAAATATAGAACAGATCTGCATTTCATTAAAAACAAAAAGGTTTTTTTTATTTATTATTTATTTTTATTTGCAATATTGATTATTATGAAATATATTTTCCTGCTATTTAACAAATCATACTAAAATTTTTTATATTGTTTTGTTTAACTGAAAAAAAATCATTAAAAATTGAAGAATAAATGCTGAAATATTTTCCCTACAAAATTTCTATTCCCTAAGAGCTTAGAAACCAACTATTACACATACTTAGCAACCGCTTTGTTGGATTTAATCGTAGCAACACGAAAATTCAAAACTGCAAAGAGAAGAAGTGGTACTGGTTACAAAAGTTACATTTCAAATAATTCATTTCACCATAGTATTTCTCTATGCAAGCGGCTAAGAAGTGCTTTTAATCGTTTTGTAGCATTTTGTGCATATGACAATTGATATCCTTTTATTTTCCTTTGCTTTTGCATGATTAATACAATTTTCACATGCCTGAGCACGTCTGTTACGCTCGCTTGCAGTCGATTTGTAGCCAAAAGACCGGGGCGTCTCACATTTCTAGCATGTAACTGAAAAGATAGCGAGTTGAAATTATGCGTTAGTGCAATTGCTTTTTGAACATGTAGTGGGTTCTTCTTTTCATGTATACTCTTGCGTGAAGCCTGGCACGGAAATGGTTTCAGGATTTTTTTTTTCAATCAATCGTGGCAAATGTAGATAATTCTACTATCATAGCAAAAGTTATTCACGGAATGGTAAAAATATTTTCATTTTTTTTTTTTTTGTATATATTATTAGATTGAAGTGTTTTTGGTGATATGTAACGGGGTTCTTTTATAAATTGAGAATATATTCGATTTACATTAAAAGTTTTGTATGTTTTAGACGAAAAGAAAATGTTTTTTATCTATTAGATTCCGTGAGTAATATTAATAAAATGCAACTGTTAAACAACATTATGGATTCATATTCATCAATGTTTTACAGATTTATTTCTCTACTTTGGTCTCATTAAATTTTCTGTTTCAAAAGTTGTAAATGATTTCAGTTTTTTTTTCTTTTCAATGAAATGTTGGCATTTGTACATAATTCTGCTATCATAGCAAAATTATTTACGGAATGGTGAAAATATTTTCGATTCTTTTTTGTATGCATTATGACATTGAAGTATTCTTGTGACAAAAAAAAAAAGAGATTATTTTATAAATTGAGAATAAATTGAATTGACATTAAAAGTTTTAAATATTTCTCATGCAAATACATTGAATTTTTTTTATATACTAGCTTTCAAGAAAATATCAATAAAATGCAACTGTCTCACAACGTTAAAGATTTATATGCATAAAAGATTTACAGTTTATTTCTCGTTTTCGGTGTTATTAAATTTTTTAGTTTAAAAAATTTAATTAAAATTTTGGAAATGATTTCAGGATTTTTCCAATCAATCGTTGGTAACTGTAGATAATTCTACTATCATATACTATCATATGATAGCAAAGTTATTCACAAAATAGTAAAAATATTTTTAATTCTTTTTTTGGTTGTATTATTAGACTGAAGTGTTAGACATCGTGGTTGAAGACATGAAACGGAGTTCTTTTATAAATTGAGAATATATTGGATTGACATTAAAAATTTTATATATTTTGCATGAAAAGAAATATTGACAATAAAGAAAGAGAGCTCGTTTGCATTTTTATTTAGAGTGCAGAAGAATGTCTAAAACATTTACGCATTTAGGAGACAGGCCGAATGTATTGATTTTTAATAGTTTCTTTGGAGGATAGTTGAATTTCTATTTTCTAAGTAATTACAAAGAATTAGGTTATTTTAAAAATATATATATATAAAGAAAGGAATACATAAAGGGGTTAAAGATAGATTTATCAGTATTTCCTACCGAGTATATTTTGCTAAAATTTATTTTCATTTGGCTACTGTTTGTTACTTTTTATTCGCCAAATCGTTAATGTTGTTCAAAATCAAGCGAGAATTCTGTTACTATCGATCTATTGTCAGTATGTTAAAACCTAAATGATCTTTTTGGATATGCAATTATTTCAAATGCATAAAACATCATTGAATTGTTTAGAAATTAAGAAAAAATATTTAAAAAATAATAAAATAATGTTTCATTAATATATATATAAAGCATAATTATTTTACTAGTGAAAAATGCTCCAGGGAGCAGTGCAAAAGCAGAATATGATTTTAATTGAGCATTAAAAAGTAATGGACAAGTGCTTCTGTTAATTACTGAGCATGAGGAAGGATAAGGGATCCCTTCTTGGCTACAACTCACTTCAATGCCAACTTTGAAAAAATCATATTTGTGCTTTTTCCATACAAAAGAAATTTGCGGTTCTTTAGTAGAATTTTCCACCGTGCTTTAGATGTTAACCAGGGGTGTAGTCATAAAAATAACATAAGATATATGCTCCAAGCAGAGGGATATTCTAGAATGTGTATACTATAAGCTTTCTTGAAAAACAGAGGGTATATGGTGTTCTATTAAAAAGTCCAGAAGGTGTACGGCGTATAGCCTGTACTACATCTCTGATGTTAACTGCACTGTTCACTCTGCACTATACTACAAATCAATTTTCTGTGCAATTATACACTTAGGGTATGCTTGGTGGCAGTGCATGAATGTGATACCTGCAGGAACTAGGTATCTGGCATTATGTCGCCTTCCTTTACATTTATGTCTAATTAAGCTGCATCTTTACTGGTTACTTCTTTACACTATACATTTTTATAGTAACTGCGACTGATTTGTTTTCACGGAAAAAGCGCAAATATGATTTTTTCAAAGTTGGCATTGAAGTGAGTTGTAGCCAAGAAGGGATCCCTTATCCTTCCTCATGCTCAGTAATTAACAGAAGCACTTGTCCATTACTTTTTAATGCTCAATTAAAATCATATTCTGCTTTTGCACTGCTCCCTGGAGCATTTTTCACTAGTCCTTCTATTTTTCCATATTCCACTGGGATGCTGCACAACTTGTTTTGTATTTTATATATAGAAATAAAAAATGCTCCCAGGATAAAAAGTTTGTCTTTTGTTTAAAAAAAAATTAAGTTTTTATCTTTAGTAGTTTTCGAGAAAAGTGCTGTGACACAAAATTTTTGTCCGATTTTCAGAATACTCTACAGTACACCTACAGTATGCCATTAAAAAAAAATTGTGCTATGTTGTGCTTCTTGGTCAGACGAACATAAAAAAAAATCATCAAAATTGGATAAGTGTTTAGTTAGTTATTGCAAAAAGAAAAATTGAAAAATCCGTGTTTTTGCGGTTTCCTATGCTTAAGCATTATCGCTCAATCATATTATTGTTGCGCGCTGCCGCGTTTACAATGATTCCTACCAATGAGAAAGCGCCATTTCACGGCCAAGTAACCGTTTTCTATACAAGCAGGGGAGTGCGTTGCAGCAAAATGCAGCAGATTTTTAACAGTGTGCATATCCTTGGCGCTATAGTTTACAGGAGTGGTACTTGTTCAAAATTTGAAACTTTTGTTGCATCGCCACTGCATCGCTTTGATAGAATATCTCTATTTTGATCGATGAGAATCCTCGATAATGCATTTAAGTAATCGTTTTCTACTTATCTACTATATCGTTTCCGTATATTTATTTTTTCAATCAGCACCAAGGTGCGCACTTTATTAGAAGACGCGCTCTATTAGAGGGCGCATTCTATTAGAATAAATACGGTATATACTTATAGTAAATACACTTTGTTAAAGTACAGGGCCCCAATATTTGACAGGTATGCCAGGCATTTTTGCCATTGATGCCATTGTGCTAAAAACAAAATATAAATAAATGAAAAAAATGGATAAAATATAAATTTGGTATGGTGCAAAAAATTGCCTAATTTAAAATTAAAAATCAAATTTAACAGCCACCAGGGCTAGACACCGTGCATAATTATTCCGTAAATGATTCATTAACACTAGAACGCCCGGAAATTCTACTCAAGTTTGAAAATAATATTTCTCGCCAGAATTTTTATTCAAAATTAATTAATTGATTTATTTAACGTAAATTTGCGTGGATTAGATTTAAATTATTTCAAGAAAATTTTTCTGGTTCGAATTGAAATTTAGTTACATGATTGGAGTGGAATCGACTCCATCCCGGGCGTTCTAGTGTTAAAAAATGACAAAAATCAGCATGTCAAAAATTTCAAAAAAATCATAATTCGTTAAAAAATTAAGTTAAAAATAAGAGAAAAAAAAGCATTCTGTATTTTTTTATGCTTAATCGAATGGTGTAACTGGTTTTTCTCTCCGATGATCACAAGTACCTTAGATTGATGACTGCCATTCTTTTATTTCATCTTGTAAAAAAACTGTTTAACGTAAAGGTAGGAATTTTTGCAGGATTAATTAGCATCGCAAAATCTTTAAAATAAACTTTACCGCAACATTCTATCTGCAATAGAACGTTAGATATACCCATTTATGACCAAGTTTGGAAAATACGCAATTTCAGAAAAACCGCCCAGCGAAATAACGTTTTCTCGATGACTACCCCGGGATAAAAAGTTTGTCTTTTGTTTAAAAAAAAAAAATTAAGTTTTTATCTTTAGTAGTTTTCGAGAAAAGTGCTGTGACACAAAATTTTTGTCCGATTTTCAGAATACTCTACAGTACACCTACAGTATGCCATAAAAAAAAATAATTTTTGTGCTATGTTGTGCTTCTTGGTCAGACGAACATTTAAAAAAAAAATCATCAAAATTGGATAAGTATTTAGTTAGTTATTGCAAAAAGAAAAATTGAAAAATCCGTGTGCATCATCACTCAATCATATTATTGTAGCGCGCTGCCGCTCGCACAATGATAATCCAAAAATATAAATATATATCTATATAATATGATGCTAATTAAAAAGTAAAGAAAAAAGCTCACCGAATTCATTTAATGTTCTTTAGAATAAACTGTTTACTTTGCTGTATGTGGATCGTTGTCATAGTTGGTAAATAACATTTTTTTAGATTCACGCGCGTACACAAATAAATAGATAAAAGCTTTTGTTTGCATGCAATATAATCTGAGAATAAGAGAAATAGAACTGTTCAAATAATATTTTTCATTAATATATTCTTTAAAATTTTATAATCATATCAATTGTAGTCTGAAAATGAACTATCAAGATATAGTTTACTTAATTCATTTATGAATATGCATAATATGTATACATATAATATGAATTGTTACATATTCATTAAATATCTGTAATCATTCTTATAACTTTCTTCTGTTAATTAAAATTTTTTTTCACGTTATAATTTTATACATTTATAAGCTGAATATACATATAATAGAATTCCCATTTACTTAGAGGTATAGCTAAAATTAACTGAAATATTTTTATGTCTTCACTGAATATTTTCTTTTTTTTAATTAATAATCATAAATAAGGAAAACCTAAGATTCTGTAGTATAAATTTATACAGTTCTTTATGGCACATTAATTTTTTCATTATTAATTGAAATGGAAAAAATTTCTATAATTTCTTGTGAATTTAAGATCAGTTTATATAGCCTTTTAAGACATACTTTGTTTTGAATCCTTTTTAGACTTTTTAATTTAATCAAACCTCTTTTTCTATGTGGTGGATTTTTGCAATCATTTTTAATCCACTTCTTCATGCGATAGGATTATGCACAAAAGTACGTTTTTAATGACTGTAACACATTTTAATACAACCTAGTTAATTTTTACAATTTAACTATGAATTAATACATTAATAATAAGGAATTTTTCAACTGCCCGCAACACATTATAAATCACGAAATATTCTCTGTAACTGATACAATTGCATGGGAATTAACAAAATATGGCTTTAATTATGCGCTAATAAACGCTGGTTCATGCGCCAAATGGGTAAGAAAATGCAAAAATAAAACATTGTGTGAACTGAAAACTAGAAAATAAATTACAAATAAAAAACGAAGCGAGTAATTCAAAAATGCTTTTATCAGTTAAAAATAAAATAGTATTTAATTTACAAGTATTTTTTGAGAAATCAACACAGGAATCCTTAGAAAATAGTGATAAATCGAAAAATATTTTCTAAAAATCCTGCAATTGTAATGGAGAAAATATTAGGTATAACTATGCATCAATAAATTTTCGCCTAATTATGCCAAATCGGAGTAAAATTGTAAAAATAAAACATTTTAAAGAATTAAAAAAAGTAGATAAATAATGAAAAGATATTAAAGAAAAATTGCTTTTATCAGTTAATATTTTAAAAATTCACGATTATACTTTAAAAAATCAATGCAGAAATACTTAAAAAAAAAAAAAAAAAAAAAAAAAAAGAATAAAGTCTGTTTTTTTGCTGCTAATTACCTTAAAACATAAACAGAGCAAAATGTATATAAATTTTTAACGAATTCATTTGCTAGCATTTCATCTATCAAGCATAAAAAATTAGTATTTTTCATAATCCTGTTCGCTATCAACCTAAATATATTGTAAAGGGATTTTTTTGGGGAGAAATATTAAATACAGTAAAAAAAAAAAATCCCGTCTTGATTTTCAAGAGGAACATTGATTGTTTGTAAAAAAAAGTGTTTTAAAAATACATTTTTACTTTTATATTTATTTTATTCATACAAAAGCTGTGATTATGCAGTATACTCTTTCCCCCTTCTTTCTGACCCATTAAATTCTTTCGCTAATAATTGAAGTGCGAAAACAAATTTCTTTCAATTCTAATTAATTTAACGTCACTTTGCATTGCATTTCAAGAAATACTTTGTTTTGTAGTCCTTTTTTACACTTCATTCATAAGGCTTTTGTTCTCACTAATTTGCTTTTAGAAGCAGTTAAATGAGATTAAAGACACCATAAATAACTGAACGAATCGCAATAATATTGTCACTCAGGTGCATTGTTCCACTACAGTTCATCTTTTGTTTACTTTCTGTGTTACGCTTTCTTGATTTGAATCTTACTTTAATCTGGGTAGATAAAAAGAGTTTAGTTTGATTAACAATTGTTTTATTTCGCCGTTTATCAATCCCGATTTTTTACCCGTATATTATAAATATATTTATCCGGATTCTTTTCTCGATTGAAAGTCAGTACATTGTACAAGTGCCGTAACCAGAGTGGGTGCCCATGCCCAAGTACTCTGAATACTGGCAATTTTTGAAATTATGTTCGATCTAATAAAAAAAATTTCTCTATGAATCGAAGAGAAAAAAGCATTACAATATTATTATTTATTCCCACCTTAGTTACGCGTCTGCTGTATTATTAATTAATTAAAATAAATTTCCAAACATTGATTGTTTATAAAAATGTGTTTTTTTTTAAATCTGATTTTACTTTTATGTTGTGATTCTGTAGTGTAATTTTGCGCACTTATTTCAGACCCATTAAACTTTTTCTTTATTAACTGAAGTGCGAAAACAATTTTCTTTCATTTCCAATTAGTTTAACGTCATTTTGCAATGAATTTCACGAAATACTTTGTTTTGTAGCCTTTTTCGTCAGTTCATTCATAAGACTTTTCTTCCCACTAATTTGTTTTCGGAAACAGTTAAATGAGATTAAGGACACCACAAATAACTTAATGCATCGCCCTAGTATTGTCACCCAGGTGTGTTGTTGCACTGCTGTTCATCTTTTGTTTACTTTCTGCATTACGCTTTCCTGATTTGAATCTTACTTAAATGGGGGTAGATATAAATAATTTAGTTAGGTTAATCATTGGTTTATTCCACTATTTATCAATCACGGTTTTTTACTAATATTTTATATGCATATTTATCCAGATTTTTTTTCCGGTCAATTTTTTATTTTAATTTTTAGAAAAAAATCAAGTTTACGTTGATAGCATTAACACTAGCTGTTAAAAAAGATTAATCAGAGTTTAAGGAATATTTCATGGTCTCAAACGTAACGAATGTTATTGTTTTTGGAGGAATTCAAGAAGAAAAATAATTTAGCAATTGTTTACTAACGTGATTGATAAATGGTAAATTTATCAATCATGATTTTTTACTTCTTATATGTACATTTATCCCGAATATGTATATTTAAAACCATTTCGGGTCGACATTTTTTTTAATTTTGTGAAAAAGATGCTTTTACATCAATAATATTAAAACTAGCTGCCCAAATAGATTAATCAGAGTTTAACAAATATTTCATTTCTGAAACTTAATTAATGTTGTTGTTTTGCGTACGATTCAATTTATAATCATATGACAATAGGCTAAGGAAAGCTTTTGGAGATGAGTAGAAAATATTATTTTACAATAGAATTTAACTCATATTACAACTTTGTAATGCTTTTTGCACTTCATTACGCATGGTACTTTGAAGTATCTAATTTATATTTTAAATTTAAAGATTTAAATTTAGGTTTTACATAAAGGATTCGCAAATGATGCAAAGATAATTAATCAAAAATTTACTATTAATTTTATTTCTAAATGCCTAAATGTTAATGAAGTCATATAATAAATACATCGACACATACTAATATTGCTACTAGTACTAGAAACGTTTTCATCAGGTCTCAAGGCATCATTTATACAATTATTAAAAATCTTTTGTTATTTAAATTAATAGTAACAGAATACTGCACGTAATTTTTGAATAAAATATAGAGCCCTACATCAAGACATGCAACCCGATTTACTTCGAACTCGACCCGACCAATGTGTGTCGGAATGTTGTTGTTTCTTTTTTTCGTTGTGACTCAGGTTGGCTTTAAATAATGGGATTTTGGTAGAATTTCGGGTTAGGTTTTGATACTTTTAAGTCGGATTCAAGTTGACATGTATTTTCAAACAAAAGTCCAAATTATTTTTTGGAGAAAAATAACTGTGTTTTTGAATATTAATCAATAAATATGTGTATTTTTTATTCTAAACAGAGAAAATTGATAGTAGAATCATAATTGCAGTCTTTTGTATTAAAGTATGGACACTTTTTCTCTTTTTTTTACTTTTGATTGCTGTTTAAATATTTCAGGTTGTGACCTCATTTTGGTTAAAGTGCTCCGGGTTTAAACCCGGAGCAAAAAATTTTGTCGGGTTTGAGTTTAAAATCTAAAAGCAGAAAATTCGGGATCGCTTATGATACAATTTAAACGATACTGGTCTCACTGGATATCACTACGTGATAATTAATAATTTTCATTGTCTAAGGCCATGCAATATAGACACGTATGCACACATCGAAACTCCCATAGCTACACAAAAATACATATTTATATAGTTCACTAGTAAAACAATAATGAAATCGCATGTATTTCAATATTTTGATCTCAACACCGTATCGTATTTTGTAACGTCTGTTTAATGGTTTAGGGTAAAAGTGTTGAAATACGATAGATTCGTCACACGTTCAGTAATCGGTCTTCTTGACCTGTTTTTTTCTGACAGTACGTAAGTTTCTCTTTACAAAAAGGAGTAACTATCATCCCATTCCTACAGCAGTTCAGTTATATAAGGAATTTGTCACCTTAGACTATTTCACTTATCCAGTTACTTACTCTTTTTAATGTTTTTATTATCCCTTAAGTATTCCAATTAAGGTTTTCATTTACATTATAAATAAAAACTTCTATGTCGCTGAAATGAAATCAGTCTCTCTTTTTCTCAAGTGCTACAAAACACAGTTAGAGAAGAGGATGCTTTCTAGTCATGTGTTTTCAAAATTTATCGTGTAAATATCGAAGTAAAAACATTGAATAATTTTCGAAAAATTCGATAAAAATCTATAAAAAAATTTTAATGTGTCGCGAGACTCTTAATGCGTCAAAACTTTCGAATTATTATTATTAATTTTTTTTCGGAGTTAAACTCTTATTTTATCTGAACATTCTGATATAATTGTTTTCTTGAAATTTCCGTAGAAGAAAAATTATTGCTTTTGGAATTATACCCGCTCAATAGTTGAAGCGATATTTCTGAAATTTTAAAGGCTATTTTCTAACTTAAAGGGTATCTTAAAAACTTCTGAATATTTTTTAATAAAAATTTTAAAACGCATGTTTTATGTTAGTCTGTATAAGAAACTTTGTGGCATTAAAATTTATGAAGGATGATGAACTGAAATTGTCCATAATTGTTTACTAGACCCTGCGTCCCGGGGTGCTATGCAGCATGTGTCCCATCCAGGTGCCAGCCTAACGCGAGACCCTCGGTGCTCAGTTCCCAAGACGCAAGCTTAGTACTCGAGCCCATTTATCGAGCCCGAAAGGATGAAATTCTGAGGATAATTATCACAGGATAATTATTACATATTGAAGTATAAATAGGAATCTTTTTTTCTAATTACAAAATTTCTTTTGTAATCTTGCACGTAAGCCGTTATACCAGTTTTTTGCTTGTCAAATGTCTGGCGTTTGGAGCACTGTACAAATGCTAATTATACACTTTGCAACATTTAAATACATTAAAAATGCTTTAAATACTAATTATGCATTTTAATAATATTTATATTGCAATTTTTTTCATATATTATTTATAGCAAAAATTTTCATCGAAATGTTCTCGAAATAATTAATTTCTTTACATAACATTTTATTCCACCAAGTTATGTAACTGTTAATAAAATTGATGGAAATCTTTCATAAAATATGAGAGTTGCACTGCCCGTAAGGCATGGTGACGTCACTGCGTCGTCGTTGTGAAGTCACATTGTGACTTTGTGATCATCGATCGTCGATGTGACGTCGATGTGCAGTCACAGTGACTGAAATGTGAAGTCGTTATGGCCATTTTAGAGCTCTTTTGTGACCACTTCACAAAGTGGTCACAATGTGACAAATTTGTGAAAAATGTGTCATTTGTGACTAGTTTGACATTAACATTGAGATGGAACTCTGACAAAAGCGACGATATTTAAATTGCCAAAACATGTTTTTTTAAGTAAATAACATGTTTTCAAGAACATTGTAATTTTCTAAAGATTTTTAAGAAAGTCACATCTCAGTCACAATGTGACGTCAATGAGTGACGTCGCTGTGACCTATGGATGCTATGAGGGTGGTAATGATCGATCTTTATTAACAAATTTGTAAGAAACAAAATTACTTCATTGTATTTTCGAATTCATTAATTTGTCATGCAACAACTTCTTCCAATAATCTCGTAAATTAATTATAAATTAAATTCAAATCTTTCGTTGCATATCTGAATAACACTGCAATAAATTTTCTTTTTTTTTAAATTTCTTTAAAAAATAATATTGTTCATAATAACAAATATTAAAAACGTTTATTAATTTTCATAAATTAGAATACATTTAGATTTTATAAATATTGTTTTTGGACAACATGACAATGTACAAAAAAAAAAGGATTAAGTGTCATCGTTAGTTAAAATTTTTGCTTAGTTTTTTTTTTCCAAAAATTCTTGAAAAAAAATTAGAATAACTCTAATGTAAACGAATTTTATTTCATCTGTGCATTTGGCAGTAACTCTAATTTCTTTACAAAATCTGTCTTTTGAGAAATGTCTAATTTAGTAAGTTAAAAAATAGATGTATTAAAAAAACAAGAAAAAGAAAAAAGAAAGCAAAGAAAGCAAAGAAGTAGAAAGAAAGTAAAGTGAAATATTCGCATTTGCTGAATTGCAAGTTTCACAAGCAAGAATTAGTTTTTTAAGTCCGAGTTAATGAATTTTAATATTTAATACCTTCATTAAATTTAAAATGTATGCAGTAGGAAGAACTTTTTTGTCTAAAATAAATTCATGGAATACGTGGAGTATAGAATGAAAACATTCATATTATTGTATACAAATGACTAGAAATAGGCAAATTAGATGTATATTTTTAACAACATGAAATATAATATACACGAATATATTTTCTTTTTACAGTATATTAATCAAATTATAGTTTTTTTTTTTCATGCGTACATAATGAAAAAGAAACACATTCATCAACTTTAGTAAAAAAAAAAAAATGTTAACAACATTACAAATTATGTTCGTAGAAATGATAGTTTAGATAGTTAACCCCTTGACTACGTAGTCGACGAAATGGATTTTAGTTTTGATGATGTCTACCATGTACACAAGCGTATATGAACGTCGACAAGTTATTAATGATTGTAAAAGAATTTAACTTCTTTGCACATATATTTTCATAGAAAATTACACATTTTGTAAAATTACATAATATAACCCGTAGTCGAAAACAATTTTTAAACAACGCGAAAAGACTATAAAAAATACACTAATTATTCAAAAATCATTCGATGATGACAAACTAAAAAATCATTCAGATATTTATTTGTATTAATTAATTATTTTTCTTTTTAACAGAACAGTTAATTTTAAGAAGAAATTAAACTTCTTAATATATATATATATATAGATATAGATATATATGTATATATATATATATATATATATATATATATATATATATATATATATATATATATATATATATATATATATATATATATATATATATATATATATATATGTATGTATATATATATATATATATATATATGTATATATATATATATATATATATATATATATATATATATATATATATATATATATATATATATATATATATATATATATATATATATATATATATATATAATGAACGAAGTTTTCATTATTATTTCCAGAGGACATGTAGAAGACTTTGGAAATTCAAACAATTATAAGCTGTATAAATGAACACAATTTACAATTTATCCCTATTTAACTTAAAAAACATAATTTCCATACAATCTATACAAAATAAAATTTCAGATTTATAAATAAAAACTGTTTGCTATTATATCAATAAGATTCATGGGAGACTTTGCAAAGCCCAAACAGTAGTAAGCTTAATTATCGAAAAGAATTTTGCAGTTTATTCCCACTTAATTTAAAAAAAAATATTTTTTCAATACGAATCTGTGAAAAATACAAAAAGATCAGGCTTAAAAATAAAAAATCTACCTATGAAATATTTCAAGTATAAATAAAACATTAAACAAAGATTACAAAAATTGGACACGAAAAAATAATTCAAAATTGGGTTTTTTTAATATATAAATATTGCTTCCGTAAAACTCACAGGAGATTTTGTAAAACCCAAACAATAGTAGATTGTATTATTGAACAAAATTTTGCATTTTATCACCATTTAATTTTTAAGATATAATTTCTGTACAAATCTGTAGAAAACATGAAATGAGAAGACTTGCGAATAAAATAATCTATCTTTAAAATTTAATGTAATAATTTTTTTTATCAAAAACAAACATTTTTTTTATAATTTTTCACTTTTGAATGGAACATTAAATAAAAATTGCAACAATTGTGTATTAAAATGTAATTCAAAATTGAGTTTATTTTTGTTGGGTATTACTTCAATAAGACTCATAGGAGACTTTGTAAAACCCAAATAATAGTAGTGTGTATTAGTGAACAAGTATTTAATTCATATTTAATTTTTAAAATGTATATCCCATACAAGCCTGTAGAAAATATAAAATGATCAGACCTACAAATTTAAAAAAATCTACCTTTAAAATTTATTGAAATAATTCTTTTTAATCAAATGAAAACAGATTTTTTCTTTCTTATTCCTCTGTTTTGAATAAAACCTTCAATAAAGATTACAAAAGTTGGATATTAAAAAATAATCGAAAATTGGGGTTATTTTTGTTTGTATTAAACGCGAAAACTGTTTCTTTAATCAAAGCATTGCAGATGGAGGGGGAGAAAGAAGGAGCAACGTGGTTATTTGTGACTTCGATACATCTCCCTTGGTATTTCTTTGCTTCATTGTATTCAGCTTGAGAAGATTAAGAAATAAATCATTTCAAAATAAAATATATCTCAAAAAATATTATGCAGAATTTTTTTTTCTTTTTGTGCTTATGGGATAAAATGTGTAATGGATAAGAAGCACGATTTAGAATCTAAATTTGTGTTGGATATTCAACAATTTCTTTTACAAGACTTGCTGTTGTAGATATTTTTTTTATTGTTACTTCATCCTCACAGAATTTTGAAAGAAAATTTTTATTTTCCTTCTTAAAGTTACTTAGAACATAAATACATTTCATGGGAATAAAATACTTTTTTTATATGAAAATCAATGGTACTATTTTATCAATATTTAATTTTTAAATATATTTCCTTTTCAAATCTCTAGGAAATATAAAATGATCACACTTAAAATTAAAAAAATCTACCTTTAAAATGTATTGTAATGATTCTTTATTGGGTTTATTTTTTTATATTATTTCAATATGACTCATAGTAATGACTTTGTAAAACTGAAAAATCTGTAGGCTGTATTAGCAACAAAATTTAGCATTTTATCCCAATTTAATTTTTAAACTATATTTTCCGTACAAATCTGTAGAAATTATAAAAGGATTAAACTTACAAATAAAAAATCTACCTATAAAATATATTATAATAATTCTTTTTAATCAAAAGCAAACAGCTTTTTTTCTATCCTTCAGTTTTGAATAAAAACATTAAACAAAGATTACAAAAGTTGGATATTAAAAAATAATTCAAAATTGGGTTTATTTTTGTTTGTATTAAACGCAAAAACTGTTTCTTTAATCAAATCATTGCAGATGAGAGGGGAAGAAAGAAGGAACAGTGTAGTTATTTGTGACTTTGATACATCTCCCTTTGGTATTTCTTTGCTTCATTTTATTCAGCTTGAGGGTGATTTAGAAATAAATCATTTGAAAATAAAATATTTTTCAGAAAACATTATGCAATGCTTTTTTTTCTTCTTCTTGTGCTTATGGGATAAAATGCATAATGGGTAAGAAGCACGATTGAGAATCTAAATCTTTGTGGAATATACAACAATTTCTTTTAAAAGACTTGCTGTTGTATATATTTTATTATTATTATTATTATTTCACACTAACAGAATTTTGAAAATGATTTTTTATTTTCCTTTTTAAAGTTACTTAAAAGAAAATATTATTTCACGGTAATAAAGTACTTTTCGTATGAAAATCAATGATGCCATTTTATCCCTATTTAATTTTTAAAATATATCTCCTGCAGAAATCTGTAGAAAAAAATGATCAGAGTAGGGTCAATCCATTTCAAGTGGTCCAGCACTGGTCACTCGACTATTTTTAAAAAATCTGAAATTCTTTGTACAACAACCCTAACGTGATGGAAGTTCAAAATGACCATTATTTTAATTTTACTATTTTTTGTTTGTGCATGGCGGCCATCTTTGTTTCATTGTGTGCAGCAATTTTCTCAGATACTAGGATACATAAAATTGTAAATATCGCTTTTTTTATTTTCCTAATTGAAATGGGGTTTGCAGCATTTTGTTCATAATAAAATAGGCTAAATATACAGACGTAGAGAAATTTTGAAAAATGAATTTTTAGAGGTGAAATTTTAGCACAAAATTTAAGATTTTTTCCAAAATCTATCCGTTTGCAAGAAAAACATTTTCATGAAAGGGAAACTGTCAACCTTACACAATTTTTTCTACAAATAGGCCAAAAGTGCATGTACTCATACGCCAAGTTCAAGATCTGGGAGTTGATTTCTCTTTGTGAAAAAAATTCCGAAATTCTTCAAAAATTTCAAAAATCGCACTTTTTAGGCTTTGATATCTCTAGTGGGGCACGAGATAAAAATCTGAAATTCTGGCCTTTGATAGTATTCTGTAGTAGTGTTATGTACAAGAAATTTCAAGAAGGAGACTTGATTACAAGCTGAGATATGACATGGAAAATATGTGAAAACAATACTGCCAAACTATTGTAACCTACTATATAATTGTTCACCAAGACTGTCAACCTTACACAATTTTTTCTACAAATAGGTCAACAGTGCGTGTACTCATACACCAAGCCCCTGATCTGGGAGCTGATTTCTCTTTGCGAAAAAAATTCAGAAATTCGTCGAAAATTTCAAAAATCGCACTTTTTAGGCTTTGATATCTCTGGTGGAGCACAACATAAAAATCTGAAATTCTGGCCTTTTGATAGTATTGTGTAGTAGTGTTATGTACAAAAAATTTCAAGAATGAGATTTGACTACAAGTTGAGATATGACATGGACAATATGTCAAAACAATACTGCCAAACTATTGTAGCCTACTATGTAATTGTTCATAACTAAAAAAAAAATTAAATTAATTTTTTATAGTACAAAAATAAATGTTAATTACAAATATCATCTTCAAATGCTTCTGTGTAAACAATTCAGAATGTATGCTAAGCCAATACACTATTTGTCTGATGAACAAACCTACTAGAAATGCTATTGCAACAATTTTACTCGGAACAAATTTCAGGAAAAGTAAATTACAGGCAATGGGTTGCAACTGATCGAATTGACATGGTTTCAATTATTAAACCTAGAGAATTTCATTCAAGTTAACAAGGGATGACAAGACTTGGGTGGCTTCAAATAAAATTTTGAGAAAGAACAGCCTAATGGACTGATAACAGTAACTGGTCGAACTCATAACATCTCTCGTAAATAGTGTTAAGTTCTTTGTTGAGCATATATAGTATCTTTGTAAATTAAATGTTTATTATTTAATTGTTTTCAACAAACGATATTTTCTGTGTAAATATTGTAATAAAAGAGACTAATCTCATTTCTCCTAATGTACTCGTAATAGCATTTTTTAACATTTTTTAATCACCGTATCTCAGCTTATATAGTCAAATCTCCTTCTTGATTTTTTTCTGCATAACACTACTACACAATACTATCAAAGGCCAGAATTTCAGATTTTTATCTCCTGCTCCATCAGAGATATCAAAGCCTAAAAAGTGCGATTTTTGAAATTTTTGACGAATTTCGGAATTTTTTTCGCAAAGAGAAATCAGCTCCCAGATCTGGGACTTGGTGTATGAGTACACGCACTTTTGACCTATTTGTAGAAGAAATTGTGTAAGGTTGACAGTCTTGTTGAACAATTACATAGTAGGTTACAATAGTTTGGCAGTATTGTTTTCACATATTGTCCATATCATATCTCAGCTTGTAGTCAAATCTCCTTCTTGAAATTTTTTGTGCATAACACTATTACACAATACTATCGAAGGCCAGAATTTCAAAATTTTTATGTTGTGCCCCACCAGAGATATCAAAGCCAAAAAAGTGCGATTTTTGAAATTTTTAAAGAATTTCGGATTTTTTTTCGCAAAGAGAAATCAACTCCCAGATTTGGGACTTGGTGTGTGAGTACACGCACGTTTGGCCTATTTGTAGAAAAAATTGTGTAAGGTTGACAGTTTTCCTTACATGAAAAATTTCCTCTTGCAAACGGATAGATTTTGGAAAAAATCTTAAATTTTGTGCTAAAATCTCACATGTAAAAATTTATTTTTCAAAATTATTCTACGACCGTACATTTAGCCTATTTTATTCTGAACAAAATGCTGCAAACCCCATTTCAATTGGGAAAATATAAGACGAGATATTTACAATTTTGTGTATCCTAGTATCTGAGAAAATCGCTGAACACGATGAAACAAAGATGGCTGCCATGCACACGCAAAAAATAGTAAAATTAAAATAACGGTCATTTTGAACTTCCGTCATGTTAGGGTTGTTGCACAAAAAATTTCAGATTTTTTAAAAATGGTCGAACGAGCATTTTTAAATTTTCTGGACCACTTGAAATGGATTGACCCAGTAACAAATAAAAAAAATGTACCTTTAAAATTTTATGTAATAATTCTTTTTAATCAAAAGCAAACAGTTCTTTTCTATTTTTCAATGTTGAATAAAACGTTAAACAAATATTACAAAAATTGGATATTAAAAAATATTTCAAAATTGGGTTTATTTTTGTTTATACGCAAAAACTGTTTCTTTAATCAAAGCATTGAAGATGAGAAAGGAGAAAGAAGGAACAGCGTAGTTATTTGATACATCTCCCTTTGGTATTTCTTTGCTTCATTGTATTCAGCTTGAGAGAGATTGAGAAATAAATCACTTCAAAATAAAATATTTCTCAGAAAACATTATGCAAGCTTTTTTTCTTCTTTTTGTGCTTATGGGATAAAATGCGTAGTGGGTAAGAAGCACGATTTAGAGTCTAAATCTGTGTTGGATATTCAACAATTTCTTTTACAAGACCTTGCTGTTGTAGATTTTTTTTCATATTGTTATTTCTTCTTTACACAATAAAAAAAAATATTTTTATTTCCCATTTTAAAGCTACTTAAAAAATAAATATATTTCATGAAGATTTTTTTTTTTTTGGCTGAAAATCAATGGTACCATTTTATCTCTATTTAATTTTTAAAATATATTTCACGTACAAATCGGTAAAAAATATAAAATGATTAGACTTACAAATAAAAATATACTTTTAACATTTATTGTGATACTTCTTTTTAATGAAGACCAAACAGTTTTTTTTTTCTGTCTTTTCGTTTTGAAAAAAAAAAAAAAAAAAAAAAAAAAAAAAAAAAAAAAAAAAAAAAACATTAAGCCAAGATTACAAGTGTGACATTACAAAATAATTCAAAATTGTTTTTTTTTCTTTGATATTAAACGCAAAAACCGTTTCTTTTATCAAAGCATTGCAGATGAGAAAAGAGAAAGAAGGAAACAGCTCAGTTACTTGTGACTTTGATACATCTCCCGTTGGTAGTTCTTTGCTTCATTGTATTCAGTTTGAAGGAGATTGAGAAATAAATCATTTCAAAATAAAATAATTTTCAGAAAACATTATGCAAGCTTTTTTTCTGCTCTTTTTTTCTTCTTTTTGTGCTTATGGGATAAAATGCGTAATGTGTAAGAACCACGATATAGAGTCTAAATCTGTGTGGATATTCAACAATTTCTTTACAAGACTTGCTGTTGTAGATTTTTTTTTTCATATTGTTATTTCTTCTTTACACAATTAAAAAAAAATATTTTTATTTCCCATTTTAAAGTTACTTAAAAGACAGATATTTTTTCTGGTGATAAAATATCTTTTGTTTGAAAAGCAATGGTACCATTTTATCCCTATTTAATTTTTTAAATATATTTCCCACAGAAATCTGTAGAGAAATAAATTAATCAGAGTAACACATAAAAAATATACCTTTTTTGTAATAATTCTTTTTAATCAAAAGCAAACAGTTTTTCTATTTTTCAACGTTGAATAAAACATTAAACAAATATTACAAAAATTGGGTATTAAAAAATGTTTCAAAATTGGGTTTATTATATATATATATTATTATATATATTGTTTATACGCAAAAACTGTTTCTTTAATCAAAGAATTGCAGATGAGAAGGGAGAAAGAAGGAACAGCGTAGTTATTTGCGACTTTGATTCATCTTCCTTTGGTATTTCTTTGCTTCGTTGTATTCAGCTTGCGGGAGATGGTGAAATAAATCATTTCAAAGTTTCCTCAGAAAACATTATGCAAGTGTTTTTTCAGCTCTTTTTTTTCATCTTCTTGTGCTTATGGGATAAAATGCGTAATGGGTAAGAATCACGATTTAGAGTCTAAATCTGTGTTGGATATTCAACTATTTCTGTTACAAGACTTGCTGTTGTAGATTTTTTTCCCGTTATTTCATTCTTAAAGAATTTTAATTTTTTTTTTTTTTTTTACTTTTTAAAGTTACTTAAAAATAAATATATTTCATGGTAATAAAATAATTTTTTTATGAATGTCAATGGTAGCATTTTATTCCTATTTAATTTTTAAAACATATTTCCCCAACAAATCTGTGTAAAATATAAAATGATCAGTCTTACAAATAAAAAAATCTACCTTTAAAATTTATTGTAATAATTCTTTTTAGTCAAAACCAAACAGGGTTTTTTTTACAGTTTAGGAAAAATTAATAAAAATAAATAAATAATAAAAAAAATGTAAACATTAAAGAAAGATTACAAAAGTTGGATATTAAAAAATAATTTAAAATTGGGTTTATTTTTGTTTGTATTAAACGCAAAAACTGTTTCTTTAATCAAAGCATTGCAGATAAGAGGGGAGAAAGAAGGAAGAGCGTAGTTATTTGTGACTTAGATACATCTCCCTTCGGTATTTCTTTGCTTCATTGTATTCAGGTTGAGGGAGATTGAGAAATAAATCATTTCAAAATAAAATATTTCTCACAAAACTTTATGCAAGGTTTTTTTTCTGCTCCTTTTTTTGTTTCTTCTTCTTGTGCTTATGGGATACAAAGCGTAATGGGCACGATTTAGAGTCTAAATATGTGTTGGATATTTAGCAATTTCTTTTGCAAGACTTGCTATTGTATATATATATATATATATATATATATATATATATATATATATAATTCTTACAGAATTTTGAAAAGAAATTTTTTTCCCTTTTAAAGTTATTTAAAAGATAAATATATTTCATGGAAATATATATATGTATATATATATATATATATTGTATAAAAATCAATGCTATTTTAATAGCCTCATATTGCATGAAATTTTGGATACCGCATGTTGAATTTCATTTTTTAAATTGCTTCCATGGATATGGAAAAATTTATTACACTATTCTTTAGCCCGGCTTTCAGTTGAATGAATATGTTTGGTGATAATTTTAAAGTATTGAACATGTAACGAAATCTTCATATACATAGATATTTTTAAATATTCAAAAGTCATCTGCAAGCATCAGGTCTTTATTTTACTAACATCATATAATTTTTCGCAATCTTTATATCAAAAACTAAAATCCGTCATTGTAAATGAAAACTAAATACATAGAAAGGAAAACGTTTGTTAATGTTATAAGTATTTTTCATTATACGTATGAATAAAAAAATTTCAATTTCTTTTATAAAATTAAATTAATAAAAATCTTAAATAATCCCTTTTTGAAACTAAAACAATAAATATATTAATATTTCTTTCCTTCATTGTATTCAGCTTGAGGGATATCGAGAAATATATCATTTCAATGTAAAATATTTCTCAGAAAATATTGTGCAAGATTTTTTTCTGCTCTTTTTCTTCTTCTTTTTGTGCTTATGGTATAAAACGAGTAATGAGAGAGAAGCATGATTTAGAGTCTGAATCTGTGATGGGTATTCAACTATTTATTTTACAAGATTTGCTGTTGTAGATTTTTTTTTACTATCCTTACACAATTTTGAAAAGAAATTTTTATTTTTCTTCTTAAAGTTATTTAAAAGATAAATATACTTTATGGAAATATAAATATATATATATTATATGAAAATCAATGTTACCTTTTTCGGCTCATACTGCATGATATTTCGGATACAGCATGATGAATTTCATCTTTTAAATTGTATCCATTGATATAGAAGGATTTTTTTCACTGCGCTTTCAGTTAAATAATTGTGATTTGTGATAGATTTGAAACTAAGCATTGTAAATGTAATAAAATCTTCAGTTACACTGATGTTTTGGAAATATTCAAAATTGTTTTCTGCATCTTTATTTTTTTTTTACTTACATCATGTAATTTTTCAGCATTCTCTTTATCACAAACTAAAATCTGCCATTCAAAATAGAAAAAAAAAGTTTGCTAACATTGTATGCATTTTTTAATATATATATGGTGATAATAAACGATTTTTCTTTATGAAAAAAAATAAATTTCTAAAACAATCCGTTTATGAAATTAAACAATAAATACATTGATATTTCTTTGCTTCATTGTATTCAGTTTGAAAGATACTGGGAAATAAATCATTTAAAAAATAAAACCTTTCTCAGAAAACATTACGCAAGCTTTTTTTTTTTTGCTTCATTTTTTACCCCTTTTGCTTATGGGATCGAACGCATAATGGATAAGAAGCACGTTTTAGAGTTTGAATTTGTATTGGATATTCAACTATTTTCTTACAAGGATTGCTGTTGTAGGCTTCTTAATTATCATTTTATCTTTACAGATATTAAAAAAAAATCATTTTAAAATTACTTAAAAGTAAGAATATTTTATGGAAATATATATATATATATATATATTACATAAAATTTGTACGAAAATCAATGCTACCTTATTAGTTTCATGCTGCATGGTATTTTGGATACGGAATGTTGAATTTCATTTCTTAAATTATTTCCATTGATATGAAAAGATTCTTTGAATCATTCTTTTTTTTGCATTTTACTTACAGTTGAATAAATATTTTTTGTGATATGTTTAAAATTAAGCATTAAAAAATAGAAAAACTGTATATACAGGTTCTTTAGAAATATTCAACAGTTATAGCTAAAGTTTAACAGACTCGAAATTCAAAAATGTTTGTCCTTCATTTTATTTATAATACATAATAATTTCCCCTCTCATTATACCACCGAAAAAAATCTGCATTCATAAATGGAAGTCAATTTAAATATCTAGAAAGAAGAAAGTTTACTAAGATTGCAAACATTTTTCATCGCATGCATGGTAAAATTATAAAAATCATTTTATCTTAAACAAATTACAAAAAAAATAATAATAATGGGAATTTTTAACCAATATTAAGAAATATTTGTAAATAGCACTTTTTAAAATTAATTGTCGTTAGCATTAAAAATACAAACGTGTATTTGTATATATTTGTATATTATTGACAAAGTAATTTTTTTATTTATAATGAACTAATAATAAACTATAAAAGAAAATTAGTTAACGATAATTTACTGTTAAATTGAGTAAATCGATTGAAATAATTTTCATTATTAGTTGCTTAAATTATTTTATTTTTATGAAAATTTAATTTTTAGTATTTACGAATATAGATTAAAGTAACTTAAGTATCAGTTGATTTCCATGTATACTTTAATTGCATATTAATTATATTTGAAATGCAATTTATAGTTTAATAGCAATAGATATTTCCAATTTTTTTCTTTTCTAGTGCTTAAAGAGGAAATAATTACAAATTGCGAATAAATTTGTACATTTTCACTATCAAGAATTACAAAGGAAGACTAAAATATAATCATTTACAAATATGAAATTATTATGGAAACAATATATTTAGTATAAAAACCAACGCATTACACTAAGGTTACATTATTAAACTCATACTATATGCTATTTATGTTAAATTGTTTCAGTCAATATAAAAAAAGATCTTTTAAATACTTTTATTTTTAGTTGAATATAAGATGAACAAAAACGCTTTGTGATGTGTTTAAAATTATCTATTAAAATTTTAACGAAACCGTAATATCCATACATGTTTAAAAAATTATCCAAAATTATTAATAGATTTGAAATAACAGAGCAAAATCGAACTAAAAATTTCAAGCTATTTCGCGTCGGCTCTTTATTATGTTCACTTTATAAAATATTTCCCTGCATTTTAAATTCATATACTAAGAAAAAAATACATACAATTTCCATTATGAAAGAAAGCCAGTTTAAATAGTTCATAATGAATATATTTTCAAATCGTAAAAATTGTCGAAATATCTATTTAAAAAAAAAAGCAATTTTCGTATTTTAAATTATAAATAATTTCCCATTAAAAATATCAACACAGTCAAAAACATATCTTTATGATAATAATTGAAACCTTTAAAATAAAAATTATTTGAACGAGCTTATATAAAACAGAAAAATGATATTTATACATCTTTTTTTCACTTTTTTGAAAAAGTAAAATTGTCATTCGTATGTATTTAAAATAAATATAAAAGAGAATTCATTTTTTTTTTTGGTAAAACCGTTAAAAATAGATTGAAATAAAAACATTTTCTTTTACAGTCCTTTCACTTCCACAGTAATTTTGCTTTTAACATGTTCGAATACTGATTTAAATTGTTGTAGGGCAATTTTGTTTCTCCCAGATCTGTATATCTGTGTATGTTTAATTATGTTTCAAGTTTAAACATTCAAAAATGTCAATAAAAATGTTAATTTCAATGAAAATATCCACACTAGAAAAACACTATGGAGTTTAAAGCTTATATTAAAAAATAAATGCTAAAAAACTTTCATTAGATTTTCCCCAGTGCTAAACGATGATTTGAAATAAGTATTTTAAAATTCTATATTATAAGATATACAGATAGCTTTAAAACATAATATAAAAAAGAGAAGAATTTTTTATTATTTATTTATTTATTTATTTGTGTTTTCATAATTTTTATAATATTGTTGCTTTTCTTTATAAGGCCCTCCGTGTACTACTGTTGCTGGATGATTTTTCTAAACATTTTTTTTGTAACACATCATAAATGATTCCCCAAGTTTTTAAAAAATGACGTATTTTAAGCCTTTGATCAGAGAGAAAATATGATACGGGATGGTATTAATAAATGAATAATTATATACATGTTGTTAAAATAAAGCATTAAATATTAATTAAGTTTCCTCGTTAAGAAAATAACATGCCTATAGTGCTACTGAGTGTAAAAATTACTTATTAAAAAAATATATATATATTTTGACCATTTATTTCGTGAGTAAATGATCCGGGAAAGTTCTAACATCCTTATATACACGCACACACACATATATATACGTATATATACACATTGAAAAAAAACATATTTTTATTCGGGTTATTAAAACTTATCCGCTGTTATGTTTAATTAATTATCTTGCATACTAGTGATTTACATCTAGCATCAAATACAGTTATTATTTAAATATAATTTTCTTTTATGTATGATATATTTTTATTTCTTAATTTCATCGTTCAAAAAATGTTAGAGCTTATAAAATATTATAAATCAATATTTAATATTCAGAGAATAAAAATTACAAAAAAGCCGTATCCTTATAATCACTTATTTGTTCTTATAATTATATGTAAATTATTTTTTTGCTGTAAATTTTTATTAAATTTATACATGGCCTAGCTAAGGAAAATTAACCGTCTACCCATTGTTATTATAAACCCGAACATTCGTTCAGACCATACCATCGGCCTATACACGAACATACTTAGAGTCAAATTAAAAACGTAAAAAAGAAAATATATCCGGAGGAACTTAACATTCATCTACATATAAGATTCCCCCATTAGATTTTCAAAAACGTAATTAACGATTCAAATGACCATGCCAATAAAATACAGTGATAAAACAGACACTAAGCAGATATATAAAAAAAAGAAAAACTTTGAAATCCTTGACGACCTCTTTGTATACGCACAGAACCGGTCAGAATAATATATAAAAAAAGAAACAGCAGATATACAACATTTTATTAATTCACGAGAAAGAAAATGAAGGGGACCTATTATCTTTCTAATTCTGTTTCGAAAATATGATAATTATTTGGGCATAAGATTGTATTTCAAGTAACAGCTGCAGATATAAAGTGTTCCTGTTGATACTAGTTCGGAAATTTTACCCTTATTGGGAGATTTTCTTAAGATATTAAATAGAGAAATGCGACGTTATTGCTATTTTGGTTTAAGATTATAACGTATTGTAGGAGAAATAGCGGAACGATAAACATGGTAATTTATTGGTGAGGATAGGGAAAACAAACATTTACGACACTAGCGTTATATGATCACAAATTATCAATCGATTAAAAGGCAAGTAAGTGTTAATTGTAATAATATCGACGTGCTTAAATTTTCATTTATGAATGCATAGTATTTATTATAAGTGCTGCGAATTGAGGCATGTAATCTATTCATTTTCTTTCTATAATTTTATAATTCATTTAAAAATAAAGAAAATAAATGAAGAGGTCTAATTACAACCGATTGCAAATGGATTATAAGATTAATAAATCGTAGTTAAAATCGTATGTATAATCCTAACCTTTCACGAAGTAATAATTAGCAAGCGTGACGCATTTTAAAAATCTAGCTGCTTAAAATGTATTGTTTTAGGTATAATTTTATAATTTGAATAAATAATTTTATAACCAAAAAAAAAAAAAAAATGAAATGCTCTCTATAAGTTTTCTATTTTGAAAGTCATAATTATTTGGGCATAAGATTGTATTTCAAGTAACAGCTGCAGATATAAAGTGTTCCTGTTGATACTAGTTCGGAAATTTTACCCCGATTGGGAGATTTTCTTAAGACATTAAATGGAGAAATGAGACGTTATTGCTGTTTTGATTTAAGGTTATAACTTGTTGTAGGAGAAATAGCAGAACAATAAACACGGTAATTTGTTGGTGAGAATAGGAAAAACAAACATTTACGACACGAGCGTTATATGATCACAAATTATCAATCGATTAAAAGGCAAGTAATTGTTAATTGTAATAATATCGAGGTGAGTAAATTTTTATTTATGAATGCATAATATTTATTATAACTGCTGTGAATTGAGGCATTTAATCTATTCATTTTCGTTCTATAATTTTATAATTCATTTTAAAATTAAGAAAAATAAATAAAGATGTATAATTACAACCAGTTTCAAATGGATTATAAGACAAATAAATCGTAATTTAAATCGTATGTATAATTCTGCCATTTCATGATGCTATAATTAGCAAGCGTAAAGCATTTTGAATATCTAGCTGCTTAAAAAGTACTGTTTTAGGTATATTTTATTGCTTGAATAAATGATTTTAAAACTAAGAAAAAAAAAACGAAATGCTCTTTATGATTTTTTATTTCGAAAACATGATAATTATTTGGGCATAAGATTGTATTTCAAGTAACAGCTGCAGATATAAACATTTCCTGTTGATACTAGTTCGGAGATTTTCCCTTATTGGGAGTTTTTTAAGACATTAAATGGAGAAATGCGACATTATAGCTATTTTGATTTAAGATTATAACTTATTGTAAGAGAAATAGCGAAACGATAAATATGGCAATTTATTGGTAAGGATAGGGAAAACAAACATTTATAACACGACCGTTATGTGATCACAAATTATCAATCGATTAAAAGGCAAGTAATTGTCGATTTTAACAATATGGACGTGCTTAAACTTTCGTTTATGAAGGCGTAATATTTATTATAACTGCCATGAATTGTGGCATTTAATAAATAATTTTTTTTCTATAATTTTATAATTCTTTTTAAAAATGAAGAAAAATGAATGAAGAGGTCGAATTAAAACCAGTTAAATATCGATTATAAGACAAATATATAATTTTCATATAAAATAAATTTAACTATAAATCATATACATAACTTTAAAATTTCGTTAAATAATAAATAGCATGTGTTATGCATTTTCAAAATCTTACTGTCTAAAATGTAATGTTTTAGGTATAATTTTATAGTTTGAATAAATAATTTTGTAACTAAAAATAATGAAATGCCCTTTATGATTTTTCCATTTCAAAAATATGATAATTGTTTGGCCTTAAGATTGTATTATAAGTAACAGCTGTAGGTATAAAGAGTTCCTGTTGATACTAGTACGGAAATTTCACACTTGGGGGATTTTCTTAAGATATTAACATGTTCGCTGCCGTTTACATGAAGATGAGATGATAGTTAATGCCGCACTGTAGAAGTGGGTTTTTCCCAGAAGCCGATTTACTTTTTATAACAAAGAATCAGTGAAAGATTTTCCCGCGCCAGCGCGTAACTGGCTATTGGACATCACCCCATATCACGTGCTGGCATGTGAGTGGCCCCTTAACGTTGGCGCCATATCACGCGCTGTCGCTTGCGCGGCAGCGAACGTGTTAAATGCAGAAATACGACAATACTCTTTTGATTAAATATTATAAGTTATTATAGAAGAATTAACTGAACGATAAGCATGGCAATTTATTGGTAAAGATAGGGGTGATAAACATATAAGGGGAACTGGGTCACATTGATATAGCTTTTTCCTAAGAATTTTTTTGGTACCCAGAAAGCAGAAATTTAAAGTTATTTTTCCATGTGATGTCATCAAAACTTGTGTAGTGTGTTATAAAAATGTATAATCGTTGTTTTATATATTATTTTTGCATGTAATTAAAAAAAAGTAATTTGTATCAATGTGCCCTCCTATCCCCGGGGCAGATTGATACACCTCATGAGACACTTTGATACGTCTAGGAAAATGGAGACAAAATAACACCATTGCATATTTTTCATAGAAAAATAGTTAGCAAACCATTTTATATTTTTTTATAGAAATTCAAATCGCCCACAATTTATTTGTAAGCAATATTAAAGCAATCAAAATGAAATGTATAATGACCTGATGTTCTGGCTGTTCCTTGTCTGATTGTTGGCTGTGGTAACTTTGTCATATCTGGTACTTCAACTTCAGCATTATCTTTTTTCTTAGGAAAGGTGAAAAAATTACCAGGTTTTCTGTCTATAAATTTGTTTATAAACAGAAAATAAATGATAATTATATTTAAAATTCTGTTTATAATATAATTAATCTGCGCTGTTCTGCAGCTTGTTTCTCTTACTTAACATTTCACATGTCCAAAATAATTTTTTCTCTGGAGAATCGATATAAATTTGAGATTTTCCAGGCTGCCGTCCTTTTCTTTTGTTAATTCTATTAGCACTAGATGTTCGGTAAGTTCGTTATACTTCTGTTTGCAAAAACACTATAAGATCTTCTAATATAAAGAAATTAGAGCTATTTCACTTCAATAAAAACTAATATTAAAATTTTTTGGCGAAAAAAGGGTTGGGTATGGTAAAACAAAATAATAAAAGGTAATAAAAAATGAACTAGAATAGGATTTATGTTGTATCAATGTGCCCCATACAGCCATTTTGAATAAAATGAGTCTTAAATCCAACACTTCATAATTTATCTAACAATAAAGAATGAGGAACTGACAAAGAGTAGCTTTACTTGCCAGTGAGAATATTCTTTTCGGTTGAAAATACTGGAATAGTTCTATAATATCATTTCAATTGTAAACTCAAATTTACTTTTGACCTACAAAAACAAATAATCATCCGAGCCATTTCATCAAACTACTGAATCATTCCAAGACTTTCTGTATGTAGTTGAGAGCACTAGTATCACCTTTTAGAGCTGTTGTGAAACTTCCTGTGATGACCCTGTGTGCAGTACAGGGAGTATATCAATGTGCCCCAGTTCCTAAGACGCAAGCGTTATGTGATAACAAATTATCAACCTATTATAAGGCAAATAATTGTTAATTTAAATAATATCGACATGTTTTAAATTTTGCTTAAGAATAATTAGCCTTTATTATGCTTTCTGTGAACTTACGCATTTAATGCATTCATATTCTTTCTATAATGTTATAATTTCCAAGAAAATCTAATTTCATCATCCATCATCAACAACACAAATATATGATTGACCTAAAAGTGAATTCAAGGAGTTACTAGAATTTACAATCACACACAGCTTTTATTCTTTAATTAAAATAATATAAAAATGAGTAGCTAAAAAAACAATAAGATAAAATTAAAGAAAATGTTTCACATTTACTAAATTTATAAAGATAACAAACCATTTTTTAAGAAATAAATAAAACATTCCAGAGAAAAAAAAATATATCAAAAATGCATAAATATTTCATCAGGAAATATCATCAAGTATGATAATCCTTTTACTTTTAAGAACAAAAATATATTATTCATTTATTTTACGCAACAAACATTGCAAATGGAGTTATTATGGCTATTATTTAGGAAATTGTTGAAAGCTAATATCTTGTGATTTGCTAATCTTCTTATAAAAAGAGACTAAAAAAAAGACAATTATTAAAACAGAAGTTATTTATAGCTTTCTACAATTTTAATTCCATTGCGGATTTTTTTTATAAACAACAATCTGAATCTATAAAATAATGTCAGCTTTTTACGCAATAACAAAAATTTTTCCAATTGTTTAATAAAGGACAAATTTTTGAAATTTGGAAAATTTCTGCATTTAAGATAATAAGAAAGTAAATAATATTTTATGTGTATTTGTTATTTCATTAAACATTGGACATTTCTAAATCTTCAATCATTACTGTAATTATAATTAATTTAGAAAAATGTTTTACGTTTCCGTTATTATTGCAAATGCATGAGTTCAACGCAATATTAAAAATGAAAGAAAAAATACAAATCAATAATTACGAACATAAATAAATGTATAAATATTCATGATCGTAAAAACGATTTTTTCATGGATAGTTTAATAAATACTCATTTAGAACAGTGGTTTCCAATCTGGAGTACACGTACCATCAAAGATATGTAGCAGAGCATGCTGGAGGTACATGAAAATAAAATCGGTATTGGCGGAAATCCCAAAAATTTTAGAAAAGTCAATGTAATTTATATCTATTTATTATACGGTTGTGGTAAGAATTTTTCCATTAACTGGTTGAGTGTAGAGGGGACTAAGAAGGAGGGGAACGTGTTTATAAAAAATGTTGTGTGCTTTGAAATCTAAAACCTGAGAAAAGGCTACGTGAAAGAAAAAAAATGGGAAACGCTTATTTAGAAAATGAAGTTACTGAGACCAAGGGAAAAAAATGCTAATGTTTTTTGGAGGCATACGTTAAATATCGTATCATTTTCATATTCTACAATGCGTCGTGAATGAACACCGTTATTTACGTTGAAAAATGAAAACAAAAAAGAAAATTGTCCTTGAATTTTTAAACACGTGGAAAAAAATCATTTTCTTCATAATAATCAGCAAACATTAAACTGCAAAGTACTTTCTAGCGCGAATTCTTATCAGATCTTAGCTGAATGCGATAATGAATACGTTTAAGCTCTGTTTATTAGCATTTCTCCTCCCTGAAATCATTTTCAAACAATGAGACAATCTCAACACCGAATCCATAAAAAAAATCTGCGTAATATTCAGAAAAATGAAAATGCGTCCCTGACTGACATAGCAACTAAATTCACGAAACGTCCCACTAAGCGTTGAATATCAAGGCCGTGCACCCTTCTTAACTCGGCGATTACTGATCCTGAATCGAGTGTTGTTCACAAGTGGATCAGACTGGACTGGCAGCTGGACTCGACCATCGCTTGAACACCTGCCGTTCACATACCTTGGTAAACGGTGGGAACCGACAATCGTTCAACAGGTTTGATTACCCATCTGGATTCAACGGATGGATGTGGTTTTTAAGGATGAAAAACAGGGAAGGTTGTATTTTTATTCAATGTGATTAACCATCAATGTCAGACTCATTGGAGCCATTATAAAATATTTACTTACGGGCAGGCAATCTGAAAATTAGTTTATACAGGTGAAGCTGGAATGGCGGAAGAACGAGATTTAGATAGGAAAGAGTTATACATGCATATTTCCGTTAAGGTCAACTGTAATAAATTCTAAGAAAACATTGGAAATAGAACTAGTAATTTAATCCATAGAAAAAAGTTCATTTATTGATATAAACAGAAGTATATCGTTAAAGTAAATAATAATAAGAAGAAAATCAGGATAATTATTCCTTGAAACTCGTCAAAGACTAATATATTAAATAATTAAACCTATAACGAAGTAACATATATTACTAAAAGTATAGTTAGTAATGTTATAGTTAGAAGTTTAAAAGCAGTATGTGTACAAATTAGAATCGCTGTTTCACCCAGTCTTAAAAGATTTGGTTAACTATTTTTTGTACGAGAATGTGTGTGGCAAAAATTTCAAAATTAGGAAGGTTTTATTTTTACCACTGGGGTTATTTGTCGACTTTAACATCATTGGAACAGATAAAAAACGTTTACTTATGTCCAGGTTAATTAAACATTGGCCTATACAGGTTAACCTTCAGGCGACGAAAGGAAAACGCGATATAAACAGAAATTGTCTGTTTTTCAGTTAACCTTGATCACATGACAGTTCGACAATTACTGGAAATAAATCTTCATTATGGACAATCAAATATGGTGGAAGTATTGGGGTGGACTCATTGGTTGCATCAAATTTGATCAAAATTACTATGGAAAGAGGCACAGAGAAAGACTCCGTATATATGAATCTCTTTTGAGGTAATAAACAATTCCAAAGAAAACATTGCAAATAAATCTATTTAAATTTTAATAAGTTTTTTTTCAGTAGAAATTGAATATTTATGGATTCGAATTAATTCAGTTAAATAATACAAAGCTCATGGATCTTCGAATATTGTTTGAATTCATATTAAATAATAATTAAATTATTTACAAAATCGAAAATTTAGGTTTTGTAGCAAAATGTTATTATTTCTTGATAATTCAACCATGACATAACATCTTTTCTAGTTCTCTATTACAATTTAGTAATATCATATAATATGGCATATAATTTCAATGAATATAATCTATAACCTACCACAAAACATATTAATTTGAATCAGGCTACATAATTTATCATTGAAAGTAGAATCGCATGAAAACCTACAGGAAGAATTTGAATCTCGCAAGCTCATTTCTCGATAACAAGCAATATTCGATCTTGCGATTTATTATAGAGAAAGCCACGAAAACTAAATTTTTGGGTATGAAAGATTTCGAGGTTTCATCTCAAGACATTATCATCCATCATTTTACAAAGTTGAAATTCGTTGTTTGGCAAAATATATTGCAAGAGCATGGATTCTCAAAGTTCACACGATGTTTCAAAAATATGTAAAGCATCGATTATCCGTTTTCAGATAATGCGGAATGTATCAGTGAGAAAATAGATGTTTTGAAAAAGATGTGTATATTTGGGACGGGATAATTTGTGCTTACACCAGAAACGTACATTTAGTTCAGAATGAAATGCTTGCAAGCAAACTGGAATTAAAATATGTATTTTGTAATACATGTATTTATATTTAAATATATTTCTTGAATTATAGGGGAAAATTAAATGTTAGCCTTTGCGTCTAGCTTAAATTACTGCATGCATATATGTATATGTGTGACTTCAGAAATAAAGTCATATTAAATAAATTAATTTCACTTATGCGTTCATTTTAAAAAGGAAAAAAATTGAAGATGTTAATTCCATTATGACGACGATTTCACCTCTTCGTAATATATTTAAAAAGTGTTTATGAATTCCCTTTTTCTTGCCGTTTGTCTGCCTGTTCCTCCTGTAACTTATGTAAATGGATGTGAATTACCGTTCAATTAAATTGTTTTCACATGGCATGTTCTATATTGAAAATATGAGGTATATGACATTTATAATTCGTTTACAGTCGTACTCAAAAGACCGTCAAATCATGTTGAACCTATTATACATTACAGAACTGCGTTACAAGATGCTTAGCTTAGAACAGAATATGGAATTATTGTTCTTTTAGAAAGACATAAAAAGAGCTTTATGACAATATCGTCTATGATCAAGAAATGTTAGAAGTGCCGGTACTACTTGATTAATCCGTCGAACAAAAAGCTATCGCCAAACTATAAGATTAAATATCAATAAAGGCTGATAGTAAATGCACATTTATTTGACATTAAACACTTTAAATGTGTTTGTTAATCATCAAATGATTTTTATTTCAACATTTTATTTGCATTCTTATTAATGTTACACCAATCTATTTGTTCTTTCATTATTTAAAATAAAAATTACATTAAATTGTGTAATTTGGAGAATATTTTGGCGAATGATGTAATTTTGCGAAATTGATAGACGGGATAACCAAGTAATATTGAAGTGCGTTTGCAAAATCGGCATGGGTTTTAAATTTAAGTAATTTTAAGCATATTATTGGATTCAATGTATCATATACAAAGCTGTAGAAAACATGTCGCGTACATTTCTGCATTTCCGTAACTCCTGAAATTATGTTTTTAAATGTGTTATGAATTTTACAAAATTTTCTCTGATATATTACATTTCACTTTATTTATCACTGAATTTTTCTTGCCTCATTTTGTATGTATTGGAAAGTGTTTCATTATCTATGCTTGACGAATATGATTTTTTTCTTCATATATTATTGGCATATTCTTTCTGAAAATACAGTATTCATCTTAACAACACAAAAATACGAAAGCCAGATATAAATATTTAAAACTTCTCTAATTTTTATCCCATGTAAATAAGTGTATAAATATGTTATCTTTCAACATTCCTGTGCGTATCCTCATGTTCAAACTTGAGCATTTTTTTTCAGAGAAAGTTTCTGGGTGTCTCAAATGCATCATAAAACAGAAGGTGAAAAATAATTTTTTATGAGCTTCTGAATTAATATTCTGCTCTGTTCAGGAAAACCTGAATGCCTTTGGTTGTTGATTTATTAGTTTTATGTACATGTTATACAATGTTTAAAAAAAGGGGAGAGTATGTGTGGATTAATAGATTATTACGTATTCAAGAAAGGTTTTATTAAGGATGAATTTGTGATATATGGCAAGCCAAGTTCAATATTCTCATAACTGCATATTTTGTAATTTTAGTAAAACCGACTTAAACTAATGAATAAATTCCATGCAATAATAAATTTTTTCAGCAATGCTCTGATCATTGTAAGTTTTTTTTTTAATGTCATCGTCGGAATACTCTCGTATATATACATTTTCATACATTATTGCATGAGAAATTAAAATATATTTCCACATTGTTATTTATGTTCATCAGAAAACTAGTATCCTCTTATGCAAATGTTTTAAAATATGTGTTTTACTATAGTTAGCATGAAGATATATTGTTATTTAGGTCAGGTTATAAAACAGAAAACTAGTATCTTTTTGTGAAATTGTTTTAAAATGTGTGTTTTACAATGGTTAGCATTAAAATACTATTGTTATGAAGATATATTGTTATTTAGGTCAGGTTATTCATCAGAAAACTAGCATTTTTTTGTGAAATTGTTTTAAAATGTGTGTTTCTCAATGGTTAGCATGAAGATACTATTGTTATCATGAAGAATATATTGTTATTTAGGTCAGGTTATTCATCAGAAAACTAGTATTTTTTCTGCAAATGTTTTATAATGTGTGTTTCATTATGATTAGCATGAAGATACGCTGTGGTTCATAAAGTAAAGGACTATAGCATAACCTTAACTTTAAAAAAATCTTGTTTGCGGCTTTTGAAGTAACGAAGTAACATACTTCACAAAGGATTAAAAGTAACTTCTGTAAAAATTATATTTATTACTGTGAGATGAAATGTATGTAGAACGAATTAATATAACTTATATTATAAAAAATGGTAGGAATTCTTGCTAACATAGATTTTCCGGATTCCTTCCACAATTTTTATATCAAAATTTGGTTTATTTAAGAACAGAAATTTTTGTTTATATAAGGAAAGAAAATAGTTAAATGCAGTGGTATACAAAAGTGAAAACCAACTCTATTATTTTCCTTATCAGATGCATAGAATCTAAAAGCAACGAATACTATTAATAACAACAATGTTCATTTGAAAATTAAATTATGTTCATAAACGTATGAGAAGGTCCTATTCCGAAACTATGCAGTCGAACCGTTTTTCCTACATTTGATAAAGATAGAGGGTTTTTCAGAAAATTTTGTCAAGTAGCACTTTAAACAGAATTTTCGGACACAAACATTGTAGAATATGAAAAAAAAATTGCTGTCTTGCGACAATAATTGCCTGTAACTCAAACTGTGATTCATATACCGGAAAATGAAAATGATCTGTTTGGTTATAAATCAGTGCAATGAATTTGCATATCAGTCCAAAATGTGTTAGAAAGTTTCATATTGTTAAACTGAAAAAATATTTTTATTAGAAAATGATTAAGAATATAATAGGGCAATTCGTTGTAGGTCGCAAATTATTTCATATTTAGTGTTGCTCATACAGTTTTATGAGGAAGCTGTTATATAATTATGTTATTACCAAATAAATATTTTTTACTTCATAATCGTATGATATTAACTTTAAAGTGTCCTCTATTGGTACATATTTCAACTATTTTTACTGTACCAAAGCAAACGTTTTATAGAAATTTCCCACAAAACTTGTCTAATTATAACGATACCTTCCACTTTTCTGTATTTTGAAATGTTAACAAGCTTACGCTAAGCATACATACTTAGAAAAACGAAATGATTAACCTCAAAAGAATTTAGAAAAAAATGTTTCTAGCAGTTAAACATTCGATTTTAGTAATGTAGTATATTATATGTAAAATTTATAAGCTTGTACTGAAATGTAGTTTGAAAAAGGTGTATTTTTCTAAACATCTTTACACTTAAATAAGAGTTTCAAGACATTCACTTCATCGGACAATAATTAGCTAGATTTTTTTTCATCTGAAATTAAAAAACCTGTTTTAGAAAGGAATCGAAGAAAATAACTAATTCAGTTTAATTCACAAATACTTATTTTTTCATTTTCCTTTGTTAACTATTTATGAACAAGTTTCATTGCAATTTTTTTCAGAAGTTTTCCGCAAAGCATGTCCAATTATAACGATTACTTTAACATTTATGGATTTTGAAATACTTACGACTTTATGCTAAGTGTGTATGCCTCAAAATGATTTGGATAAAAAAAGTTTCTATCAATTAAACAATCGATTTTAATAATGTAGCATATTATATGTAAAATGCACGCATCTACGGAAATATAGCTAGCAAAAAGGTGTATTTTTCTAACTATCTTTACAATTAAATTAGAGTTTCAACAGATTCACCTCATCGGGCAATGACAAGCTAGATTTTTTTATCTGAAATTATAAATGTCATTAAAAAACGTAAATGTATCGAATAAAATAACTAATTCAGTTTAATTCGCAAATGATTTTTTTTCCTTTGTTAACCATTAATACAATACATCAGTTTATACTATCTGAGTTTTAAATCAGTTCTTATACTCATTCGTTTAATTCATTCTGAAATGATAAACGGCCATACAAATGGTTTTAATCGGTATGAAAAAAAAATTGTGTTTTAACACAATAACAAAATAGTATCTTACAACAAAGCAAATTCGCCATTTCCTTTTTTTACGCATCCTTGCACAAGCGAAATTTTTTCACGTTCATTTGCGTGTTTAAGCGGCAAGTTTAACAAAAATAGCGCAGCGCAAACGTAATTTTTTATCATATAATCGACGAAGTATTTCGCAGCTCTTTTCGAGATCAAATTATTCAGTTACAAAATTCTTTTTTTAAATATATAAATACAGTACCAAAACTTTTGTCAAATTACGTCTATGTGCTTCTTTTTATAAAGGGAATTTTTCAAGTACTGCTTATAAACAAATAAAGCCAGTTAATATCTGCTGAAAAAAAGGTTCAAAGCTAATAAAATAATTACTCCGTTTAATGAGTTATTTTTTTCTTCTTTTTGCATTTTTAGTTTTATTGTTTTTAGTTATTTATAAGTAAGATCTAATTACGAGGAAATAAAAAAATCTAGCAAAATTTTATAAAAAGAACTTTTTTTATGTAAACATATTTCAGTTATTTACTTCTATTAACTAATGAAATAATGTTATATGAAAAATAAAATAATCTGAATAATAAAATTGTTTTCACGATACGTGAATTCAAAAGCTTGCATAAATATCTAAGTCAAGCAGTTGTGAAAAATTTGTGCACATACAAAATAAAATTTTGCTAAACGTATTTCATGTATTTTAAAACTGTTTTCTGATAAATTAAATAACTTTATTTAAAGAAAGCCTTTTAAATTATGGCGTTTGAAATATTAAAAAATAAAAGAATCATTATATAGTCAGATCCATCTCTATATAATAAAACACAGTGTAGCGCATTGCGCGCTAAACCGGATTTTCAATTCCGAAGCTCGACAGCAGAAGCTGAAATTTACAAACAAAAGCAAACAAGTTGGAAATTGCACGTGTAGCGTGGCAAATGAGGTGCGTTCGTATGATAACGAAGTTTTAAAAATATTACTCTAATATATCAATCTCATAAAATTGTAATAGTGAATTACAATTAAAACGCTCATCAAACAATGTTCTCCCTATACCATTATGTAATGGAATACTTTTGTGTGGCCTTGTAAATCAATAACAAATGTTCTTTGCACCAGAAATTATGTAAAATGTATATTATAATATGTACTTTATAGCTGCATATAAATTTTATTAAGTTCGAATGAGTGTAACACCTTTAAAATGCATTTGAAACATTATTCCCTATTGATCGTAATGTAACGGAATACTTTTGATTTTCCCTGTAATTGATCTAAGCATCCGATTTTCATAACATTTGAAATAACTCGACAAAATTATGTAATAATTATGTATTTTAAATTTCAAATGTATAAAATACATTTGAAACTTTTTCTCCATTGACCATAATGTAATTTAATACTTTTGATTGCCCCTGTAATTGGTCTAGGCACCCGATTATCAAAAATTTGAAATAACTCGACAAAATTATGTAATAATTATCTATTTTAAATTTCAACTGATAAAATCGCTTTTAAAAAAATTTTCCCCATTGACCATAATGTAATGAAATACTTTTGATTGCCCCTGTAATTCATCTATTCATCCGATTTTAATAAAATTTGAAATGACTCAACAAAATTATGTAATAATTATGTATTTTAAATTTCAAACGATTCGGTTGGGTAGTTTTTGCGTTGTTATATGCGGACGGACAGACGGACGGAGAGACAGACGGACGGACTGAACGACCACTATAGGTGCTACGTATTTACATAATTACGAACGCACCTAAAAATGACTCTCTGAATCTCTTTTTTTGTGCGTGTGTGTGTGTGGGGGGGGGTCAGTAAATAAAAAAAATACAATTTCAAAATGCTATAAAAAGTACTAGTAATTACTAATTATTAGTATTATTTCAAAAGTTGCTGCATTTTTTTTAATTACGCAGTTTTATTGCATATTTCTTGCAATTTTGTTTTATTAAAATACCTTAATTTTGTTATAGTATATCAGCCTCAAAGCTTGGTTTACCCAGAAGTATTGTATATACTAATAATGTGTTAATAGAACACAAACTAGCCGAACTTTGCTCATCTAAACGCTTCCATATCGTAAGTTATTTTTATCGGTTTTTTCTCAAATTTATGTTAAAATACAATTTTTACTTATCATCCTAGGACTTATCTACACTAGTAAATTATTAAAATTTAAATTTTTTTTTTTATTGTGATACTGTTTCCTCTATTATCTGTATATAATATTATTTTCACAATAAATATATCTTTATCTATCCAACAGATACTGTATGTAGTAATGAAAATTTAAATCATTATTTTGTTAAAAAAATATTTTGCATTAAAACAGTAATGGATTGTGGAGTTACGAGTTAACATTTGAGAGTGATATAAGAAATGCTTTACGCAATCTAAATCTTACAACATGAGTTTCGATTCCATTTAGCTGTGTTGCAATATTTTTTTTTCTAAGTCGATGACATAATCAATAAATATGAATGATGTGTCTAGATTTTTTTTTCTTTCACATGTAATGACTGTACGTAAGGTGATCTTTTTTTATGTATTTTTTACTTATTCTGATGTTGTGTAATGGCATGATTAATTATTTTTTGCCTTGTGTAATATTTAAATAACGTAAGTTGGAACTGCTTAGTATGAATTATATAAGAAATTAGAAGAACAATGAAATGCAAAAGCTTCTTATGGATTATTAGTCCGATAAAGACGGAAAATGAATATGCTTATTTACTTCTGCCATGTTTAATTATCCGTGCCGATTTTTTTATTACAGCTCTGCATAGACCTGCAAGAGTTTGCAGTTTAAATTTAGTTAGATGAATTTATGCCTCTTGAAACGACGGTTAAATAGATTTAGAATGTTGAAATCCTACAATACAAAACTGTCCACGTGTCCCACTACATTTTAACTCTTGGTCATATATTAACCAATTTTGAAGTTTAAATTTTTGAAAATAGGTTCAGAATTATTTAAAACCTACATTGCGAAACTATATATGTATCCTACTACATTTTAGCTCTTCGCCATATATTAAGGAGTGAGGAATTAAAAAAATAATAACAATAAAAAGTAAGAGATTTACACAATGTAATTTCGATGTATAGACAGTTGGAAGAAGAAATCTTATATCGATCTCATTTAGAAAAAATTTCATGGTTAATGTAACGAAAAAAGTAAAAACTCGAATTTATTTCCTCGTAACAATTTCTTTACTGATCCTGACTGGTAATGTAAAATGCATTTGAAATTGATAACAAACTTCCAACAGAAAACCGGTTATAGAACCTACCATTTTATTTTGTTATTGGTCATATTCTTGTCATTGCAGAAGTATGAAACTTCTTAAGAAGCGTTACGCATAATAATACTTCACAAAAATGGATATATTGAGATAGGTATCTTCTTTAACATATTGAAGGGATATGACATATTACGAATACCACTTTATTTTAATCTCGAATGCCACACTGATAGCAAAATCTTAGACAAACATTTTCCCTTTATATATACTCGAGGAATAGCTTTTAATTATATTTAAATACATTTCTTTAAAAATCTGGCATCAATCAATCTTTTTATTATAGTATCAACAAAAGTACTTTTACAAAAGAATTTTATGCCACTACTCTGATGAAAAAATGATGCCTTTTTTCGGTAACTAATACAGAGACTATGGATTATTGTGTAAAGTTTATTTTGAATCATTTACATCATTCATTTCAAAACTGAAAATAGAACGAATTACTCTTTAACTATTGGTCATGTATAAATTAACGAACAAGTTAAAAACTTTTAAAACTTTGCATAATTTGTAATTATTTTCAGTACTGCCAACATAATTTTTTCCTGTGATGTATATATGCTCACATATTTACGCTTTCACAGTTTGCTGCCAGCGGTGTGATTGTAAAATAAATAAGTAAATAAAAACAGATGGTATATACTTTAGGCACAGAGTAAATGCTCGTGGCAGAGAGTATACCCTCTAGAGTACATATTGCAGCATTTTTGGGAAACAGAGGGTATACGGTGTTCTTTTAAAAAATTCAAAAGGTATGCGGCATTTACCACCGCATACAATTGCATCTCTGTTTACTACATGAGTTATAAAAACGTGTATAAATATTCTGTTTGAGATTCACCATGATCTAGTGCTATCTATTGCAAATATTTAAATTTTTTTAAACATGGTTAGAATGTATATGCGCCGCAGTTGGCAAAATTGTAGGCTGTATCACAACTTATATCTTTAAAAAACCTCATTTCCTCTATACCCAATTGAACAACAAGAAAAAATGCACTCGTGAAAACGTTAAGATGTGTTTAAAACCGTTATACAGGATTATTTTTCTTAGTTTTGCATAAGGCATTTTTGATCAGCTGCTTTTGTCATACACTATCTGGAGAAAAATGGTATAAATCAGAAAGAAAATAATTTATTCATTTACAATTTTTTTTCTTTTGAGGAGATAAATGAATTGTAATTTTATCTAATTCCATTACATAAAACAGCAAAATATTTTACCTAACTTATAAATATAAAATGAAGAAGAAAAAAAAATGAATTTAATTTTGAAAGGAAAAATTTTCTTCAATAAACTTCAAAGCAATTAGAAATAAATTTATTTATCCGACCAGATCAAAATCGAAGACTTTAATTCGTCTTCCAGTTTAAATAATGTTAACTCCTTTTGTGTGCGAAGAAATTTTGAGTCTTTACATTTCTAATCACTTCCAATAAATACCGAAATATTCAGAAAATATCCCCCCCCCAACCCAAAAGCGCCCAGTTTTAAGATGCTTCGAGAGTGATCTTAACGATTTTCCGAAACTTATTCAATGTAAATACGATAATCTCACTTGACTTCTTTTATGATTGTTTCGAAATTAAAAGCTTCGGGACTCAAGAGAACAGTTTATGCAATACTTTTCACGGTGAGAAGATAGAAGAGTGCACAAGAGAACAAGTTTATGCAATACTTTTCATAGTGTAAGACGATAGAAAAGATGCACAAAAGAACAGTCTTTTCAAGAGAAATTATTGGAAATCAGAATACTTGAACCATGATTTAAATAATCGAAATGAAACGGTTATTTTGTGGAATAAATGTGTTTAAATATCAAAGAAATAAACTAAAACTTTGAGGGTGTATTAAAGGTTTTAGATATTTATCTTTTGCAGGTTTTTCAGCTCTCTCACAGGTAGCGTTTCTGAGTTTCCTTGAAATATAATTTAAATAGATTACTGTACTTCCTTAAAATAGAATGTAAGTATTTTCATAGTAAATTGTTCCTTTTTTATTTTTCTATCTTTGAGTTATTTTTAATTATTAATATTCACTAAATAACAGGGGGAAAATTAACTATATAAATAGAGAAGGTGCATATGAAGAGTGTTAGACTTTGAAAATTTAATCGAAATGATATTTAAATAGGTTGTTATCCTCTCTAAAATAGAATGAAAATATTTTCATAGTTAATTGTTATATTTAATTTATTATCTTTGTGATATTTTTAACTACTAATGCTGTACTAAATAGGAGCAAAAAATGAAATTTATAAATAGAAAAACTATGGAAGAGGGTGTTAAGCGTTGCTAAATTTTATTGCGTGATTGACTTGTTAATATAGATGTGCAAATTTATTAATTTAATATTGTAATATTTAATTTTGCAAATTTAATAGAAATAATATTTCAATAGATTGTTATTTTCTTTAAAATAGAATGGAAGTATTTTAATGGTAAACTGTTACTTTTTAATTTCTTATCTTTGCGATATTTTTTATCACTGATATTCTATTAAATGACAGCGAGAATGAGATTTAGAAACAGAAAAAACATGTATGCAGAGTTTTGAGTTGCAAAATTTTATTGCGCGATTGTATTGTTATTATAGATGTATGAAATTATAAATGTTAGCGATAAATAAAGAAAAATATATTTTAAATAAAAAAAAGTATTATTATATTGTTAAAGAAATAAACTAAAACTTTAAAGGTGCATTAAAGGTTTTAGATATTTATCCTTTCGCAGGTTTTTCAGCTCTTTCATAGATAGCTTTTCTGAGTTTCTTTGAAATAGGGTTTTAATAGATTAGTGTATTGTTTAAAATAAGAATTTAAGTATTTTCATAGTAAATTGTCATTTTTTGATTTTTCTATCTTTGCGATTTTTTTTAATTATTAACACTCATTAATTACAGGGAAAAATTAAATTTATAAATAGAGAAGATGTATACACAGAGTGTTCGATTTTGTAAATTTAAGCGAAATAGGGTTTAAATAGATTTTTATTCTCTCTGAGATAGAATGCAAGTATTTTCATAGTAAATTGTTATTTTTTAATATCCTATCTTTGCGATATTTTTAATTATTAATGCTTTATTAAATGACAGCAATAAAAAGGAAATGTATAAATAGAGAAAATGTGCAAGCAGAGTGTTAGCGTTTAAGCAGAGCGTTACCGTTAAGCCTTGCAAAATTTTATTAGTAAGACTTAACGGATTTGTTCGAGGCTGAATTGTTATTATAGATCTGTGAGATAATAAATTTTTCTCCTAAATAAAGACAAACATATTTTAGATGAAAATTATTATTATAACAAACATGTTTCAACATTAAAGAAATAAACTTAAACATTGAGGGTGTATTAAAAGAGTCAGATATTTATGCTTTATGAGAAATAGTTTTTTCTCAGTTATTATTGTTATTATTATTATTATTTAACTTCTTCTAAATTGGATTTAAATAGATTATTGTATCCTAAAATTACGTTTCAGATAAAAATAACTTTGTATCTTAAACGCATTTTTAATATGATTTTTTTTTTAAATTTTTTACTTAACATTACAAATGCTGACATATTTTTCTTAGGTAAATTTTAAAATTCTGATTGAATCTACATATTTCAATAAATCTTAACGTTATATGTATAAAATATATTCTTCAATATTACGTATTATAGTATATCGCTTTATTATAAAATAATATTTATTATTTTTAGCGTATTCTTTAATACCTTACAATATTTCAGAAATAGATATTACTTAGTGTTAAATTATATTATTTGTTATAGCTAATTATAAATTCTTTAAAACTATTATGTGATCAAAAATAAATCAAAAATATTATGTGATAGAATAAATAACAAAATATAAATTAAAATTTTAAATCATGCAATAATAATAATAATAAAGTAATAATAATGTACGGCGTAAACTTTTCTTACCCCAATATATTCAATATAAATCGAATAAAAATACATTGATTGCAATAGTATGTAAATGAATCAATATTGTAGAATTAAATCCCTTTACTAACTATTTTTCCATAAAAATAAGTATTTTTTTAAGAAAAACACTTCACAATTATGAACTTTGCATGCAATCTTATGCATATACTCCTATAAGTACACATTCAGTTAAAAGATTTACTTCGTAACTACTTCAATTATTACAATAAGAAATTAGCTTTCTTTTAGCTTTTTTTTTCACAAATGAAATATAACCATATCACTATAATAGAGAAATGATCTTTTTTGAGCAAAAAGTATTTAAAATTTAGTTCATTCTAATTTAAAATTTCAATCTTTCTGGCTCACTGACAATGGATTTTCAAAATCTGTCACAGATACGTAAATACTAGTCATCGCTGATGTGGAAATTTTAATTAAAATCGTCCTTCTAACCATTCTTATCAAACAAGTTTATCATGCAAAATGGGTGAATGAAACTTCGGCGGAACAAACTATGGTTTTGAAAATTGTCCAGCGTCTAATCGTGTAAACAACTAAGTCTCTTTTTGTGTACATTGAGAGTGAACACTCATTTAATATTCAAGCGTCTAATTTAACAAATTTCAAGGACTCTCGTTCGATTTAAATAGAAATAGGTTTAATTTATGTATGAACGACAGAGCATTATATTTCGAGTGTGCTCGAAAGAAAATACATCTAGACTAAAAATGAATTATAAAAATGGAAATAGCTGGATTTTGCTATTGTTTTAAATCAATATTTTTTTTTTTCATTCTTTGTAATTTACAAAAGATTGTGAATTTTATCTAAAAAATGTTACAAAATTCTTATCACTATAAATTCAAATATCACTATAAATAAATTCATACATATTATAAAGTACTGATCAAATATTTTTTTTTATTTAAGCATTATATGGTAACTAAAAATATATACATTGTATCATCTTTCTTCTATGTTTTTATGAATATCTAACTTAAAATAACTGATGAAAAAATGAAGGAAACTTCATTGCTACTATATCAATATACGCAATTTATAGTAATTTGTTAAAAAATCACTGTTACACTACTTTTTTTTTATGAAAGCCTATTGTTAAAAATGGTATTCATACAAAGAAAAAAAGAGAAAAAAAAAGAAAATTAATACTTTATTAATCTAAGCATTATATGGCGATCTTTTAAAAAATCTTTGAACGTTCTACTATATTATGGAATAAATTACATTCGTACAAACAATGAAGTTAAACCTCCTTGAAACTTTATTAATATTTTATGGTGATTTCTCAGAAAATTAATCACCGTCCTACTATGTTCTTAATAAATGTTTATTGCAAATAAAATATGTTTACACAAAATGTGAAAAAGAAGTTTCAAATCTTATTACACCTTATACACCACACATATAAAAAATTTTATTTTAATAAAATATCTTTTATTTACACAGTGTTAATATTATTAGAAAAGAAGAATGTACCTTAAATATAAAAAATAATAATAAATATAAAATCAAAAGAAACAATATTATGTCAATATAAATAATTGTGGGCCAATTTCTTTGACATAAACACTTTCTGTTATAGTATAAATAGGCAATAATAAATTCATGTCACATCCAACTTTTGCTTCTATACATGTGTTGCATAAGATATGCAATACATAAGTTACAACAAAATATGACTTAAATTATTGTAGTGTGTCAAACAATGTGTGTTTAGATATTTCAGCATTTTTGGTCTACGCGTTTGGACAAGAACAGAGTATTACTTACAATATTATTTAATTCGAAATTTCATGAATTCTTTTCCTTTGTAAGATATTATAGAATTCATGATAAACTTCAGTTATTTATTCACCAATTTTAAGCTAGGTTCTATTAAACTGTATACTCAAAAAATACGGGTATGTATTTATATATATCAATAATAATTCTCTCTTTATATTCGGTTTTTCACATAGTATTTTATATGTACTTGTAAAATTCTTATTTTATAATTACATTTTATGAAAAATAAATGATAGATAAAGCATAAATGATACAAATAAAATAAATTATAATTAAGGGGAGAAATGAAAATACCTTAATGCAATTAGAAAATAACGGTTGGTTGGTTGAATATTATTTTATGGAAAAAATTTCCTTTAAGAACATATTGCGCCAAAGAAAATAAACGAAAATCTGCATTTGACACAGCTTATGAAAAGCTTTCAAAACAAACAAAATTTTATGAAACAGATTTTTTTTTCGCGTAATGAAATGGGATAACTAAACAATTTATATAATATGCATCAATTGATTTATCCTCATAGACAATGTTGTAATGGAGTTTTCCGTACGTCCTCATACACAAACTGCTAAAGTCGTCATTTAAAATTGTGAACACCTATACTGAGCCTGATTAGCATAAAAAATTACATGTAATATCACCCGTACATATTTACACGAGTTAGATCATAATCAATTAAACCAAAACAAATTTATAACCACTTTCAACTGTGTTCGTAAATAAAGAGAGTTTATCAAAATGCAAATTAATTTTAAAATGCTTTTATTGTTAAAGTTACAAATAAATAAATAAATAAATAGGTAATTTATACATCCCACAGTTTTTGAATTAACATAAAAAGTTTTATTCATAAAATTTTACAAGAGAATTCAAAATTTAAATTATATGCACTCATGGATTAAATTAAATGTAAACGTTGCAACTTCATCATTTTCATGCACATATTTTTTAATTACTTTAAAATATTCAATTGCAAATAAAATATTCATACCAATAAATTTATGTTAGGAAGTTTATTGAATCAACAAGCTAGTAATTGTTATGAGAATACATAGAAATACTTTTTTATTATTAAAAACTAAATATAAAAACAGCATTTTAAAATAAATATGCTGATTTAGATTTTAAAATATTTATTTAGATAGCTTTATTTTGAGATAAGTGTACAAAGATAACTCTGATATCTTCTTTAAAAGCTTGTTCATACTGAATAGAAAACATTCTACCAAATTGAAATAAAATATCATTTTATGATTAAGCACACTCTTAATGGTTTTTATATGCAAATTAAAAGGGCTCTGCTGTTAAAGATATTGTTAACTGCCATCAGAAAATGTTTGTCAAATGTCCTATACCAATAGATATTTTTAAAGCTCTTTTCAGAGCTTTTTTATCATCATCACCTTTCAAATGCAATTTTAATAGTGCATTAATAATTTATAAGACCGAACCCTTCTTATGCAGATAGAGGTAAATTATATTCCCAGACAAGACGTAACTCAATTCACACAAGCTAAAAGTGGTACTTAAAAAAGGGACAGAAATCTACTGTCAAAGCAGTTCCTATTTATCATCTTCACAAAAGAAAAGAAACACTGAAACAAAATAATTAATAATTTATCAAAGAGTGTTATTATATTTTATTGAAATACATTTAGTTTTGTTGAGATTTGTTCTCCCTAATGTTTACTAATTTATACGTTGATGTTATGCTTAAAAAAAATTCTAAAGGATCTCAATTTATAAAATTCAAAATGTTGCTAATAAAAGAAATGAAGGTAATATTAGCTTTGACATAATAAGTAGGAATATTCATTGATTTTTTTCTTTATTTTATTTTTATATTGTTGGATTTTTATTAAGTGTCATACAGATAAAAGAAAAACTGAAACAAAATAATTAATAATTTATCAAACATTGATATTATATTTTTTCCAAGACTTTTTTTTTAGTTTCGCTCTGTTCTGTTTTTCCTAATATTTACTAATTTATTCATTACATACGAGAAGTTATACTGAAAAATACTTTCTAAATGATCTCAATTTATAAAGTTCAAGATGTTGCTAATAAAACAAATGAAAGTAGTATTAGTTTTGACATAATAAGTAGAAATATTCATTGATTTTTTTTCTTTCCTTTATTTTTATACTGTTGGATCTTTATTAAGTGTCATATAAATAAAAGAAAAATTGAAACAAAATAAATAATAATTTACCAAACATTTTTATTATATTTTATTCCAGGAGTTTTTTTTTTTTTTTTAGTTTTGATGTGTTTTGTTTTCCCTAATGTTTACTAATTTAGATAAGCACTTGACAAGTTACGCATAAAATTACTTTCTAAATGATCTCAATTTATAAAACGCTGCTAATAAAGGAAATGAAAGTAGCATTAGCTTTGACATAATAAGTTGAAATATTTTTTGACTTTTTTTTCTTTCCGTTATTTTTATACCGTTAGATTTTTACTAAGTGTCATATATTATATTTTTAATTGCAAAATTTGTATGTAAAGAGAAAAATCAAGAAACCAATTTTCAGACGAAATTAATTTGATTACAGAAACATTTTTTATATATTTATTAAATAACATGCTTTTTATGAACATGCCCAAATATTTATTTATTTTTTTTTATTTACATACACATATATAAAGTATACGTTTTCATTTCTCATTATCTTAATAGAGTATTAATGATTTTATAAAACCAAAACCTGCTTTTACTAACAGAGAAAATTTATATTCTCAGACAAGACTGAACTCAATTTAAAAAGGGAGGGATATTTACTGTCAATCAAACCTCTACTTATGGTCGCTACAAAACAAAATAAAATTTATGAGAAATCGAGTTATTTTTTAAAATATTTCGTTGATCTTTATAACTCTATTTATTTACTTTAAATGTCAATTGCAAAGAAATGAAATTTTGAACAAAATGAAATAAAGCATAATGTTACTTCACATAGGAACTTCTATCTTTAAAATTCGAAAATTCTCTAAATTTTATAAAGATAAAATTTGGCTTTCTTATCAATATTTTTCAGAAGTATTTTAAGCAGTAATTTTAAAAATGATTAAAAATTTCACCTATAGATGCCGCTACGATGCAAGAAATCATAAAAAATGCTGCAAATATCATCACAAATCGCATCAAATGATCTTAGAGTTCACAAATGAATTGAAAGAATTTTGAACATTTTAACGGCGTAGTGTCATCTATTAACAAAAATATAAACTAATTTTCGTTTACTTTATATAAAACTTATAAACTACTTGATAAGTATGCCACTTAGTTCAAAATTATATCTTTTATAATTTTGAATTATGAAATTATAAAGTTAATGAGTTTCTTATGAAGCACTCTGTAACTTGGAGTGTTGATTGACAGACAAAATTCATTTTTAGTTCAATTATTCATTTACTGGTGCAAGCTTATAGGGGATATCTATATGATTTTTTACCATTAATAATGCACCTATGCTTTATAATATTAGTTAAAAGCAAGAAATTGAAAGCTTTTTTACAAATAATTACTTTTAAATAATTATTTTAAATCTTGAAAACGATGTAAGAATATACATGTTTTAATTATTTTGCTTATTTACATAAATAGGTAATACATATGAATAATTATATTTAAAAATGCCATTTAAATATATCTGTATGCATCTTTAGAAAGACTGCATAGTAAAATAAAACCCAAAAATCAATTATTTTCAAATATTTTTCAGCTACAACAACAACGGAAAAGAACTTAAAAGAACTTGCTGCATCTGTAGATATACTTGGTACGTGTACATGTACATACAGATGCACATCAGTACATAGTTTTAAAAATGAGTGTAAGTATTTAAAATTAAGTACAAATCTTCATTTGTTTTTTAAAAGAAAGAATACTGTTTATAGGTGTAAAGAAAACTAATTAATTCAGTTCATATTTAAATATAGATTATTAATTTTGCTATAGAATTAGCGATTATTATGAACTCTTTTATACCAACCTTCGTAGGATTTAGTCATTTTTTATTTTTTTTTCTTTTTAAGATAGCAAAACATAGTTACACACAATGTTTTGTTACGTTTATTATATTATAATTTAAGTTATCCATTTTACATGTATATCACAAATATTTTAACAAATACACAATGCCTCGAATAAAAACCTATTTTTCCTTCAAATAATTCACTATTACATTTTAAAATAGTGGCATATTTACACTTTCGTATACTGCTGATATTTGCAAAAGTATTATATATGAAGGAGTTCCCCAGAGCTATTGATTTAGTTATAGAGGACTATCAAAAGTATTCTGTCAACCATGTGCATAGAACATCACATGAAAACTGCGAAAATATCTTATGGGAATCAACTATCAAACTCAGATTATAGAAGTTGATGACAATCATAAAGTGAGTGTTAGCTTTAATAATTCACCACCTTTAATGATTCGAACGCAATTCTGCTCTAGAAAGGCAGCATCGGGGTTTGACCAAACTGTACTAGTGATTTACTCTCCCGATGAATATGTTCATTACTATAATAGAGTTTTGCAAAAGCCAATATTTAGATTAACTTGGCAGAGAAGCGAGTTGAATAAATAATTTGTAAACTAGTAAATTCCTCAGTACAATAGAATGCTGAATAGATTTTGAATCACTGCTCTCTCAATGTGTAACAATTCTCATAGTTAAGGAATTTTTATATTTCGGTGATTATTTATAGTTTAATTTATAGTATTTTATTACTTAAATACAAAATAATGAAATATGTGATTTTTAATTGGGGAAATAAAATCATTACATTTACAAGAAATTACGCTAAAGTGTTGAGTAATTGTTTTAAACACTCAAAGAGAACATAAAAAACAAAATTTTAATATTTTAAAAGTAAAAGAATTCCGATAATATTAAAATAAGCTAGTAGATTAAACGAGAAGTAAATTTTTAATGCTGTGTGAGAAATGTATCAAGATTGGGACTCAAAATTCTGAACCCTTGACTTTATTTGCATATACGCAATGGAAATATATATATATATATATATATATATATATATGTATATATGTATACATATCGCCTTCACCTAGAATGAAAAGTTTACATGGCTGAACCAATTTACATTTACAGCATAAATATTTTAGGTTTATTTTACACAATACAGAAATAAAAACCTATTTTCCCTTCAAATATTCAGTATTAAATTTTAAAACAGTCGCTATTCATACATTTGTACATTGCTGATATTTGCAAAAGTATTATATGTGATGCACTTCCCCAGAGCTATTGATTTAATTAAAGAGCTCTATCAAAAGTATTCTGCCCACCATAGGCATAGTTCAGCGCGTGAAAACTGCGAAAATATCTTATGGGAGGGAATCAACTATCAAACTCATATTATAGAAGTTGATGGCAATCATGAAGTGAATGTTAGCTTTAATAATTCACCACCTTTAATGATTCGAACGCAACTCTGCACTAGAAAGGCAGCATCGGAGTTTGACCGACTGTACTAGTGATTTACACTCCTGATGAATATGTTCATTGCTATAATAGAGTTTTGCAAAAGCCAATATTTAGATTAACTTGGCAGAGAAGCGAGTTGAATAAATAATTTGTAAACTAGTAAATTGCTCAGTACAATAGAATATTGCATAGATTTCGAATCAGTACCCTCTTAATGTGTGACAATTCTCATATTAAAAGAATGTTTGTTTTTCGGTGATTATTTATAGTAAAATTTATAATATATATATATATATTACTTAAAGACAAAATAATGAAACATGTTGTTTTTTAGTTGGGAGAATGAAATTGTCACATTTATGAGAAATTACGTTAAAGCGTTTAGCGGGTTTTTTTTTTATAACACTCAAAAAGTACATAAAAAACAAAATTTAAATATTTTAAAACTAAGAGAATTGTGATAAAACTAAAATAAAGTGCTACTTTAAACGAGTAGAAATTTTTCATGCGAAATGAGAAATGGGACTTAAACTCTGAATCTTTGACTTTCCTTGCATGTGCTCACTGATAAAAAGTATGTCTACTGCCTTCACCTTGAATGAATTGTTAGTCACTTTATGAATCTTTAAATTAGAAATAGAGATTGCTGAACTATGGTAATAGGGTAAACAACTAAGTTAAATAGACAAAATGGTCTAGAAATTCGTGTCACTTGTTTTCTAGTTGACTAAAGGCCCCACAAGTGGCCGAGAGGTTCAGACCTCTCAACTGGTAGACAGCAAGTGCTGGGTTCGAACCCAATCGCGGCTGTCGGCCTAACCGTTCGGAGTTTTCGTGATTTTCTTCAAACCTTGCGTAAATACGGGTTAGGTTCCCTTAGAAAGGCCCCCACGGAGGGCAATCCCCCCTGATCCTATATCCTTGCGTAGATAATCGGACGACAAAAATAAACCAAACCAAACCATCTAGTTGACTAAACGATATTGAATCATTACAGCAGCGAAAAGTTGTTTCTTGATTTTGGAAATGGTTTCTAAACTAGAATTACAATTACTAAAACAAATTTCTTGTGTTCACGAATATTTGCAGAGATTTTTAAATAACGTTGACATTTAGAATGTAAAAGAAACGCTCTTGGTAAAAGATTCTTGAACTCTCTAATAATTCGAACTGGTATTTATAAGCATGACATGGAACTATTTTTCCAGAACCAAAATTTAGATTTTAGATGCCAGAACCATATTTTTTCTCAGTGCTCTTCCATTTGAACTATCTTATACACTGTAAAAAAAAAATGTAATTATACAGATGTAACGTTGCCGGAATCTGTATGGTTACTAACATTTTATCTGTATACTGTAAAAGAAAAAATGTAAATCTACTAAACTAATTTTTGTAAAGTTACAGAAATCAGCAATTTTACAAACGAGTCTACTAAAATTACAGTTACCTTACTATAGTTTTGCCTGTAACCTGGGTTGCAGTTACATGAAAAATTCTAGAAATACCAGTTTCCTAAAAATTCTTAGTAACTTTACAGATTTTTTTTTTTTTATTTCAGTGTAAATCTGCATATATTACATGAAATTTTGCTATTGCCGTAACACAACAGTTCTAGGAATCCCAGTTCTCTTGAACACTTTTAGTAACTTTACAGCTTTTTTTTTTACAGTGTAGACATCCCAGACATTTCATATGAAAGAACATTGTAAATTAAAGGTAAGGATTTTGTTTTTGAGAAATAGCCTGGATACATTTTGATGTAGAGAAATAAATGCTACTGGCTCTATAAGTTTACCAATCAGTTAAATGTGTTTTAAACATTTAAAGTGTAATTGAATTAGTAGTTTTTTTTCAAATTCTAATGTGATTTAATAACTTATAAGTAAGTTTAACTGAAAGGACGAGTGATTTTTTAACACGTTCGCTGCCGCTTACATGAAGACGTGATGATAGTTAATGCCGACTGTAGAAGTGGGTTTTTCCAGAAGCCGATTTACTTTTTATAAAAAAAATCAGTGAAAGATTTTCCCACGCCAGCGCATGACTGTCTATTGGACATCACCCCACAACACACGCTGGCACGTGAGGGGCCCATTAACGTTGGCGCCATATCACGCGCTATCGCGTGAGCGGCGCTGAACGTGTTAACGAGAAATTTCAATAAAATGTTTATGGATAATTTTAGTATGAAACATTCTATAAAATGTGGAATCACTGGAAAAGTGTTCAAAAAGAAAAGGCTACGTATTTAGAAGATAACAGATTGTGATAAAAGTCAAAATACATTAGCATTTGCATTAAAATTTACAATATGGCACATTAGTTTATTTAAACTTCATTGAAAACATCATGTTGATGTTTACGTACTTTAATGGAATGTCAAAAGCATTTGAAAGTATTGAGGATGTATATATCGGCTCGTATGAATAGTTGGAACTTAGCTATCAAATATTAATAATAGGACTTAGTGTCAAGACGTATTATGAGTAGTAGCTTGAATAATTCAATAACATTAATGAAGTCGGATGCTTTCTGGGTTATTCAGATTCAGAAATGGTCTGGTAAGCTTCTGCTTTAGCTACCTTATAAGAAGAGGCATAATCTATAGAGTACTTGTAGTATTCGAATTAACTAGGAAATGAAAAGATTCAACTGTTTGTGTGAGATGGAAATGTCTTTAAAATATAGATAATAAGTTCGATATTATTACTTGAGTAATTTTCATTGATTTCCATTCAAAACTGAAGAAATTCGATGAAATTTAAATTAAAACTTTAATTAAGTTATTTATTTGATAATGATGTTGAATATAAAATTAAAACCATTGTAAACTGTAGTAATGAAATAGCAATAGTTACGATTCCAGGATAGTTAATAATAAAAGTTTTATACAGTTTTCTATATGAAAAATTTAATTAAGGTAATTAAATGGCAATGAAGAAATATATAAAATTGAAAATTTAGAATATTGTAATAAAATAAAAATTGGTACAATTCGCTAATTTTTAATAAATATCTTACTGTATACTTTCTGTTGAAGAAAACTTAAACATTGTATATTTTATATAAATTACTTTTAAAAACTTCAACATTTTTACAATTTCTGTTATGTAGTACTAAGAATTTTATCAGAAGTTAATTAGATAAATGTTTACTAAAAACTAGCTAAGAGTTATATTAATTTTTAAGTAAATTATGTAATTTCTTTATTATTAATAATAAAAAAATCGAATGTTATTGTTAACATGTAATTTATTTACACCTTTAGTTGAAAATAGTTTGAGGAATAAGATAAACAATTATATGATTACAACGCTATTAAAAATTCTCCATGTGCGTGACGATATGTAATGAAGTATTTATTCTTTAAGTTAACGAATTTGATAAAACAAATAAAACAAGAATGTTTCATTTGTAACACTTTAGTGAATTACATTAAAATAAAAATAGATATAATTCCGTAATACTTAATAAAAAATTATTATATACCGTATTTATTCGTGTATACAGCGCACGCGTGTATAAAGCGCACCCCGTACTTTACAAGAAAAATTGGTGTTTTATAAAAGTCTCGTATATAATGCGCACCGTAAATTTGATATGCAAATGAATAAATAACTAAATGAATTTCAGTAAAGAAAGCCGCAACAAGCATTACATCAGGTGGAAAAGAAGGCGAAAATACATTTTTAGACTTCGGGCAGGGACTGAATGACGGCTGTGAGAATTGCTAATTAGCACTTAAATAATGTTACTAGTTCTGTTGTAGAAAAAATTGCAAGTAGTGAAAAAAAGATGCTGTATTGCTTCAATTAAGTAAGATTTTCTGAGTGATTATGTCTTCTTTGAATACATTTGATATGTACATCGTGTCAATACATCCAGCATTAAAAGAAAAAATTATCCGCGTATAACGCGCGACTGGGAGTTTTGGTCTAATTTTTTGAAAAAAAGTGCGCATTATACAGGAGTAAATACGGTACTTTTTGTAGGAAAATATAAAGTTACACATTATGTATTTTATATAAATTGCTTTTAACATGATTAACATTTTTTAAAGTTTGTTGCGATTTGTTAAAAGTTTTATCACAAAAATTAATATAAAATCATTTTGAATTTTGAATAACAAAACAAATAATGATGGCATGTTAATAAATAAAAATAATCACATTTGAGTCATTCTAATCATTACACATATCAAATTATTTTACTTAAAAAAAATGCTTCCTTATGTGACTTAACACGCATTCAGAATTTTTAATATTATTATGATCATGTAATTACTTATCTTATTACTTGAATCATTTTCCACATCTAAAGGTGTAAAAGAATTACATATTATAAGAACCATTTCATTTTTCCATTATTACTAATAAAGACATTACACAGCTTACTAATAGAGGAATGCGACACTTAACTGGTTTTTAGTAAATGTTTTTCTGTAACGAAAACTCATTTAAACAGAAAAGAATGTATGTAAACCTTTTTTCTTTTCATTTGCAGCTAAAAATTATTTTCTAAATTTACTTTTAAGTAGAGAAAACACAGAATAGACCTTTCAGTAATATGTATTCAATTGTTTAATGTAGATAATTGTAGATAATATCATTATATAATGTCCATGTTAGTTAACAGTATTTAACGATGGAGATGTACTTCATGTTACATGACTGCATAGATATGCTACTGATATATACTTGCTTCAATGATGTTCTATCAGATTACTAATTCAGCAATTATTTCGGTAAATGAGAATAAACATGGAATAACAATAATAAGTTGTCAAAAGTTATTACTATTATTGTGGACATTATCCATAATTTTACAGTATATGATTATATGTTTAAAAAATTTTTCATGCTACATTTTTAAATAAATCAATCATTTAATACATTTGATTAATTTAAAGATACAATTATAAAAAGATTAAATATAAATAATAATACAAATAATTTATGCATGAAATATAAATAGGCTTAAAAATATATTCATAGCAAAAAATATAAATAGGCATAAAAATATGTTCACAGCAATAAATAAATATAGGCATTTAAAAAAAAATAAATGAAGAATCACGATCAGAAAATCCTTCGGTAATAGGATTTTCTTATAGAAAATTTCTCTTGAAATAAAACAAAATTTAGTGATTTTGAAATAAATTTATTTTTTTATTTAAAAAAATAAATAAAAATAAAATAAACTCTGGTGTTTTACCTGGAAAACCTGAAAAGTAACATTCCTCGTATAAATCCCGTTTGAAAATATGAAGTTAAAGTTATCTTTAAGCAGAAATCATATTATTTAACCCTTTCGGGGTTTAGTGTACTATTGATTGTACATGTCTTTTAACTAGGTATTATTTTGTTTTGACAAATACTTTTTTTACTGTTTACAAGTATTAATGCTAATATGTGCCACTACATGATTCATTAATGTTTAGGCATTTAGTAATAAAATAAAGAAACAAATATTTACTTGAATCTCTTTAAACCATTTTAGATTATTTTCTTTTAAATATTTATTTCACTTTTTAAATTTAAAACAAAAGTTACTCTCGAGAAAGAATAAGTTTTAATAAAAGGCAAAAAGTATTGGAAAGTTGCACTATCAGTTAAATCTGTTATGTAATATAATATTTTCCAAACATGTCCAAAAACTCTTCTTTTGTCTATTGTCATATTAAAAAAAATTGAATAATACATAAGAAACAGCATTCGTTATGTTTCAGGTAATGATATATTCGTTAAACTCCAATTAATCTACTTGGATAGCTAGTGTTAAGGTTATTAACATAAAATAATTTTATTTTTCTAAAAACTGAAAACAATAATTGGACTCGAGAGGGTTAAAAACCTCATTGCTTTATATTTTAAGGCAAATAAAACAAGGAACATTTCCTTATAAATTTATAAAATTACACATCATATTTCAAGTCGCACTTAATTATTCCTCTCTTAAGCTTTTACGTCGTAAGAATTCAGGAAACCCTTCGCAATTTTCCCTTATTATTTGAGAAATTACGAAAAAAAAAAAATTCAATCCTTAATAACTAGTTTAATGGCAGAATAAAATCCGTCAAATATTCTGGTGTCACCAGCTCTCAAATTATCAAAGTTGGCGACAAGCACATTCAGCGCGTTAACTTGCATAATATAGCAATAAAGAAATTAATGATACAAAACCTTTAATGATACAAAAAGAAAATACTCTTTAAAACATTAATAATCTTAAATAATACTCTGCTTTTTTTATTGCTATATGGCTTATGCTACAATTTCACAATATAAATGTATTTTAACTGGATTGAAATATAGAGACATATATGTATGTATATGCGTTATTACTTTATATTTTAATGCATATTTAATAAGGAAAACTTCTTCTTATAAATTTATAACATTCCCAATCATAATTATAGTCGCATTTGATTATTCTTCTCCTCTACTTTTGCGTAGAAAAAATTCAGGAAATCATTCGTATTAGTCCGTTCTCATTTGGGAAATCAAAGGAGAAAAAAAATCAATCCTTAAAAACTAGTTTAATGGCAGAATGTAATCCGTCAAATATTCTGGTGTCATCAGCTATCAAATCCAAATTATGAAGGATGGCGAAAAACATATCCAGCTGGCATAATACAAAACCTTTAATGATCGAAAAGAAAATACTCTTTAAAATAATAATAGTTTTCTGGTTTTGTTTTAGTTTTAATTCATATATGGCTTATACTATAATTCCTGTACAAATGTATTTTAACTGGATTTTGAAATATAGAGACATATATGTATGTATATACCTTATTGTTTTATATTTTAATGCAAATTAAATAAAGAACAGTTCCTTATAAATTTATAACTTTCCACATCCTAATTATAATCTCATTTAATTATTCTTCTCCTCTGCTTCTACGTAGAAAGAATTCAGAAAATCCTTCGCAATATTCCCTTCTCAATTGAAAAATTAAACAAAAAATTCTATTTTAACAACTAGTTTAATAGCAGAATGAAATCCTTCAAATATTTTGGTGTCATCAGCAATCAAATCCAGATTATGAAAGTTGGCGACAAACATATTCAGCGCGTTAGTTTGCATAATACAAAACCCTTAATGATCGAAAGGTATTCTCTGCTATAGGAAAGCACAAATGGCCGGCCAGTTGGTATGATTTTAGCTTGACAATGAACAGGAATTCGATTTTCTATTAGACTGGTGGAAAGCGGATATTCAATAAGGGTGACGAAGTGAAGTGAGTGGATTGAATAATATGTAAAACAGTAAAATGCTTTTAGTGACCGAATTCCGGAGTATGTTACATTAACGATTACAATATAATTCAATAAAATCATTTTAGTGTTTCTATGATGCAAATTACTTATTCATTTTGGAAATTTATTATAAATAAAATGTTATACATGTAGCTTTCGATGATTTCCACTAATATAAATAATTTACATTATTATTGTCACTTCTATCCCGTTTACAAAATTACATGTATATATGTACTTAAATCAATGGGGTACGTGTAACATAGTGTAATCGTAAGTTCGTATTAATATTATTACAATCAAACTACTCACTATTATGATAGATATTTGCAGCTTTTACATTTTAACTTAAGTTATTCGATGTATTTCGGGTGTTTTCGATTCAAACTGCTTATTTTCCGATTTATTTTTAGATTCATTTTGGCTCTCATGTAAATCAAACTGGCAAATTGTCTTATTTAGGAAGTACACCAGGTGCCGTGACTGGTGATTCTTTGATAAATGCACAAAAAAGCAATCAAAAACGGCATTTTGTACCGATTTTTCCAAAGAGGGAGATAGGGGAACAAAAAAAATGGTCATGCTGAGAATATAATTGTTTATCAATCGAATTCTAATCAATTGAGCGTAAAAAGACATCACACGGCACATTATACGTCTTTTTAAAAATCCCCTCAGCAAGTTTCATGTTTCTACTTTAAAAAATGAGTTTGAAATTGTATCAGAAAATTTTGAGCTGTTGAAAGTGGAAAAGCGTTTTTTCGAATACACCCTTAAGAAATCTAATTGTCACTAACTTTTCTAATTGAATCTAACTTTATTGTCACGAAGTGAAGTGAAGTGTTTGAATGATTTGTAAAACAGTTAAATGCTTTTAGTGATGTAATTCCGGAGTATGTTGCATTAACGATTACAATAAAATTCAATAAAATTGTTTTAGTGTTTGTGTGTTCAAATTACTTATTAGGATATTTATTATGAGTAATTAATATGTGATTAGTGCAGCTTTCGATTATTTCGATTAATATAAATAATTCACATTATTGTTGCCCCAGTTTCTCAATAAATTAACAGTTCTAAGACCAAAGATTAAGTTTCAATCCTGTTTACAAAATTACATGTAAATATATATTTAAATCAATGAGCTACGTGTAGTACAGTGTAATCGTAAGTTTGTGTTAATATTATTGAAATCAAAACACTCATTATTATGATATATATCGGTGCTTTTTACAGATTTTAAGTTAAGAAATCTAGTTCTATTTTATTGTGACGAAGTGAAGTGAGTAGACTAAATAATATGTAAAACAATAAAATGCTCTTAGTGACCTAATTTCGGAGTATTGCATTAACGATTACAATATAATTCAATAAAATCATTTTAGTGACTATATGCTGTAAACGTAAAGACATTCCTCTTAGGTATAAAAAAGTTATTTCGAGAAATTAATTTCACAATTGAAATGTCTTAAATTCATTTATTGTATATGTTAATAACTACTTTATTTAAACTTATCATATCACTTTTCTTGCCATATTTAACGAGAATTAATTATAATTTTATATCCTGACGACTTGTTTAAGACTGTCATAAATTCCTTAAATTTAAATTAAATGAAGATAACCCGTAAGGAATGGTGACGTCACTGCGACGTCGTTGTGAAGTCACATTGCGACTTTGTGACCATCGATTGTCGATGTGACGTCGATGTGAAATCACAGTGACTAAAATGTGAAATCGTTATGGCCGTTTTAGAGTTCATTTGTGACGTTTCACAAAATGGTCACAATGTGACAAATTTGTGAAAAATGTATCATTTGTGACTAATTTGACATTCACATTGTGACGAAACTGTGACAAAAGCAACGATATTTAAATTGCCAGAAACATGTTTTTTAAAGTAAAAAACATGTTTTGAAGAATATTTGTAATTTTCTAAAAATTTTTAATGGTCACATCTCAGTCACAATGTGACGTCACTGAGTGGTGGCATTGTGACCATGCATGCAATGAGGAAATGATAAAATAATTTGATATTTAACTGCTTTAAATATATATAAAAAAACCGTAATAATCAAGCCTATAAAAGATGTGATTATGCAGTATTTCAGATTTTAAATATCTTTAAAATTATTTCAAGCTGTTATTTTTAAAATTAATTTTCGATTCCAATTCTAGTTAATAGCTAAGTCCCTTTTTTAAACATTTGAATCAGAATCTCATATTTAGTTTCGTAAATTAAATGAAACTTTTAACTTTATCGATTGATGTAACTCAATGACTATTTTAAAAGCAATCATTATTTTAAAAAAAAAATAGCTAACCCTTAGGATGTAAAAAATATATTTCTAATGTATTTAATGAATTTTGTGCGAGTAATTTGAAATTTTTGAACATACACCATTTACAGTTTCTTTAAATAAAAACCAATTATTTTTTTGAAAAATAAGCTTTATTTATGCATTGGATACTAACTGGATACTACTCATTTAAGCCTAAGATAAGGTATTTTATTTTATTTATTTCGTTTATACAAAATATGTTCAAATCATGCTCAAAGGAAGTAACAATTGTTCAGATATTACATTTTTAGATACAATATTTCTTAAAATGAAAATCACAAAAAAAAAAAAAAAAAAAAAAAAAAAAAAAAAAGATAAGTAAAATAAAGATTAGTGTTTTTAAATATAAAAATTAATTTTTAAAAACGTTAATCAATCTTATGCAAATGTGTCACATGTAACATACTATATTTGCAATCACTTCAAAATTAACAACTAGCGACTTCTTGAAAAATAATCTTTTATTCGAGTTCTGTGAATAATTTGATTCCGAATTGCGGAATAAGCAACATAAAACTCGGCGTTGAAATTGGCCTCGAACAAAGAATATTAGCGGAACAATTCTCAAAATTATATTCTTCCAGAATAATAGAATTTAAAATTCTTGCGTCAGCCATGCGACATCAAAGCTGTATCCTAATGAATTTATAAATCCACAAGACATTTCTACCGAATCTGTGAAGGCGTACGAACAGAAAGCTTAATGTTTCTGTTCTAATTAATCACACTTAATGAACATCTCAACTTGTCTAATTGAGTAAATATAATGAGTGTATTAATAGCTAAAGAAACATCTTGCCTTTTGAGATGCATTTACATGAAAAGTTAATTATTTTGTGTTTTTTTTTTCAGTTAATACTGTGTCAAAATGTGGTTTATTTAAGGACAGTGGTGAGGAACAATCAGTGGTTTATTTAAGAACCTTTTTAAAACAATTGATAAATGCTTTTTATACAAAAGGTTTAGCGTAAAAGATGCGCATATTGTAGTAGTAAATTATTTTCTTTACGGTATTCACATACCATCGAGAGTAATGTTTTGAAATTTTTTAACTTTATCTTGTTATCCATATTTTATAACGATGAGCTTTGAAAAAAATATAAAAACTTTACCCTTATTAAAAATTACCCAGAATTATTTTTTAAGAGCAAAATGGTCAAAATTATGTAAAAACATTGACATTTCCGTAAAACGTGGTAACTCAAAAATAAAACAATGTATTCACATTTTGATGATTGCATAATAAATAAAATAATTTTCTAGAAGATTTAGACTACACACATTATAATTGCATCTTTTTCTCAGTTGTTTTGGCAGTTAAAGTACCAATTTAATGAAAATTTCGCAAATTTTGTCTCGCGTTTTTCATTTATACCAGTGCAAATATAAAACTGTATAATATATTGTCATGAGTGTAGTATGTTCCCTGAAAATACATTTATAAATAAAGTACAGAAAGTTTCGTGGCATTTCATGCATAATTTTTTGTTTTAGGATGTTTTGCGTATATCAAAAATCTGAAAAATTTCGTTTTAAGAAAAAGCTAAAAATAACTTTTTAACAGAATTCAAAAGCTGTAACAGCTGTAACTTTAAACGACTGTAACTTTATTTATAACTAAGATAAAAACACAATTTAAGCATAAATCGACAGATAAAAAAGTGAATTTTAATATTATTGCATAAATAAATGAATGAAAATTAACAAACATAATTTGTGAAATTGTATTCTAATAACAATATTTATTACAATAACTGATATTTTATTTCGTCAAATGTAAATTGCTATCCGTCGTTTATATATGCATATATGTCTCTCTATTTTAATACAGTTAAAATACATCCATAGTAGAATTTTAGAAAGAAAGAAATTCAGAAAGAAGAAACACTATCACCTCTTCACACACACACACACACACTCACACACACATATATATATATAAACTTATATATATATATACATATATATATATATATATATATATATATATATATATATATAACAAAACGTTTAAGAGGAAAATCACGTTATATATTGTAATCTTTACGAAATGCTCCACCTTCACTTAACTTTCATTGTAAAATAAAAAGTATTATAAAAATTGAAGAAAATATATTTTTTTTCTTAGCAATTTGGACTTTTTTCGTAGGCAAAAGTTTAATTTCTTAGTAAAACTATTCGGCTAATTAAAAAAGAATAATTTTTCTCATGGTCGTTGTAATGTGTTAAACTTTTTAATTTTTTTGGTAGATTTTTACAATTATTTTTAAAATTTGAAGTGATTCCATTAGAGTATCCGAACATGTTATAGAATACTGAACATTCAAGTAGATTTCCGATTCAAACAAATTAGCTGAATTCGAACAATGGATATCTAGTATAAAAAGTAGACTTTACATGTGAGCTATAGCCATAATATTTAATAGTTATACTTTGTCTTATTTACTTGGTGACTTTCCTTATATGAGCGTGCGCAAAATCCACCGAAAAGTGCCTGAAATGTATGTGATCCATCGAAACAAAATTTGTTAAAGTACAACTTAATCAGAAGTATCGTTTGTGAGCTATCGCATGCACACACGCTTCAATATATGACTAAAATACTTCTGCTGCAGTTTGTGTTCGACAAAATATTTGTGCAAAATTTTGAACAATTTGCGATATGTGTAACAACAGAATTCAGAAATCTTAACAAAAATTATCAAAGAACTCGTTTTTCAATATTTTCTCACATGTTCAATAATTTTTTCTGGTTTGGCTTAAAATAAATAAATTAATTAAAACATTTGATCAGAAAAAATATTGCATATTAAATTTTTATACAAAATGTGTCAATAACAAAGATACAGTAATATATTATCACTTTTTAAATTGCTGAAAAATAATTTGGAGAAATTTCTGCTATTTATTTTTACATTTTGGTTTAAACAACTGATTTCTAGACAAATAAATATTCTATTTCGAAATTTTTATGCTATTTATAGATTGCGTAAAAGCTGGCAAGTTTTAACAAATGTATCATGAAATACTTTAAAACACCGTGGTTTCATTTTGTAAATTGGAAGTTAAAAGAAATATGCATATTTTATGTTAGAGCAGCTTCATTAAAAAGTATTTTGTTTCGCTCTTTAGTATTAGGGAATATGCGTTATTTGCGTGACTAAACCGCTAAATTTACTGAATTTTGTACAAAATTCAGGTGTCATTTTGGGATAATCTTTAGATTTTGATCATACATTGCAACAGAATAGCATGTGAAGGAAAAATATGAATGGTATATATAGCATTAATTCTTTAAAAACTGAAATATAATTCTTGATTTTAAGCGAACATAGGATTTTTAAACTTTCAAAACGCACATTTTTGACAAATTACATATTATTTTATAACAATAATTTTTAAACATTTTAAAACAAAACAAATGAAAATCTTATTAGCATATAAATACGGTATATTTTAAAACAGAAAATCTTATTTTTCTTAAAATAGCACTTAGAGCAATGTAGACAAGATGCTTAAAAACTTTTTTTTTCATAAATTTATCACTATATATAGTGTGATAAACTCTATAAAATGAGCCAAAACTTACACACTTTTCATTAAAAAAATTAAAACGTTTTTGGTGTTATATTGCTAAAAGTTAAAGGAATTTATAGAAGTAAGATATAGTTTTATTTTTTAAATATTAAAATGCTATAAATGTAGAATATTTTAGATTCAGTAAAGCATAAGACAGTTAAGTTAAACTTTGTACTAAAAATTTTCTAATAAATTTCGCAACCTTTGATTACAATTTTCCATTCAAATATTTTAAAATCCTTTTTAAAAACGACCCCTCCCCCCTCCACTGTGATTAGAAAAAATAAACGAAAGAAAGTAACACCTATTACAACCTTTAATAATTGTGTCTTTGTTACTTCTGAAAATTTTAATTTGTTTTAATTCCGTTTATTAAATGTAGGTGCATTCAAAGAAAATTTTAAATAATTCTTTAAGTATTTCTGAACGTGTTCACTTAACTTTATTATTTTGCTGTTTCAACAATGTTAAGGGTAGAGAAATTTATATGTTACTTTATATTTAAAAAATAAATATACTTATTTGTGATAAGCTGGAGAATAACGTAGTATTCTTTAATCAATAGAATTTGAAAAAAAAATTATATCTAAAAATAGATCTTCGAGGTTTAAAATATATTTTTAAAGTGGCTACATTAAAAGAAACTTAAAATAGTTTGTCTTGGAGTTACTTCATTTAAGTATGTATTTTGTTCCACATTTTATCGTAGATAACGTTGCATGTTTATCAAAAAATCTTAAAATTATCTTTACTCAATTTTCGAAAAAATACTTTCAAAGATTTGAAAATTCTGACAACGCTGAAAATTATTATGTCATGAAGAATAAAATAATATGTAATGCATATGTGTAGTCATATGAAATATTAAAAAGTAAATTTAGATTTTAAGAAGTGAAATAGTAGAGAAATGAAAGGTATGTCTATTTATTTTCAAAAAGAATATTGGATTTATAATCTACAATTGCAGAAGTATTTCAAATTCTATTTCTGTATATATTTGTAGCTCTCTGACTTTCGTAGTTGCAGATTGCAAACTAGTTTACCTTAAGGAAATCAATTTTTCAATAAACATCACGTCCAAGGTATAGGAATAGAAACTTCACAGCAATATGGAAGGTTTCTACTCGTTTCAAGTTTTTGAATACTCATAACGTTATATATGTAGTGAGTATATTTCTGTATTTTGAAAATACTTGCAGTGCATCACAGAAATCATGTAACAAGTAAATTAGTTTATTTAATTAAAATATATGTTAGATGAAAAATTATTATGCACTGACTATATTGCTGAAGAAAAATATTTTGATTAAAAAAAAATTCTTCAAATTTAAGGTTTGAAATATTACAAAACAAGTGACTGTATTAAAAGAAACTTAAAGTATTTTATAATCGAGATACTTCAGTTAAAATGTATTTTATTCCTCATTTTATCGTAGGCAATTTTAAAATTATCTTTACTGAATTTTCGAAAACATGCCTACAAAGATTTGGAAATTCTGATAAAGCTCAAAATTAGCATGTCATGAACAATAAAGTAATGTGTAATGCATACGTGCAGTCATATGAAATATTAAAAAGTAAATTTTAGAATTTAAGACGTGAAATAGCAGAGATATGAAAGGTATGTCTATTTTCTTTTTCAAAAAGAATATTGGATTTAAAATCAACAATTGCAGAAATATTTCAAAATCTTGTTCTGTATATATTCGTAGCTCTCTGGATTTCGTAGTTGCAGATTACAAACAAGTTTACCTTAAAGAAGTAAATTTTTCAATAAACATCCCGTCCAAGGTATAGGAATGGAAACTTCATAGCAATAGTTTTCTACGCGTTTCTAGTTTTTGAATATTTCAAAAATGATATATATTTCTCTACATTAAAAATACATTCAACGCATCTCAGAAATCATGTAATAAGTAAATTAGTATATTCAGTTAAGATATAGATTAGGTATAATATAATTATGGACTGCATTGTTAAAGAAAAATATTTTGATGAAAAAAAAATAATTCGCCTGTATTTCTTTATAACCCTCTAATACCTATAGTAGCATTTTGCTACTATTAATTCTCCCAATTTTTGAGGAATTTTTAATTCAAATATTTCATATGCACACTAGAATTTAAAATAGAAAAATTAAATAAAATGTCTGCTTTTATTGATATTAAATATTTGGTTATTAAATAAATCGAAATTAACTGTATAGATTTTCTGGTATCAATCCAGATTCTCTGAATTATGAATTTCTCGAACGCATTCTAGACGGGGAAGTAAAGGGTTAAGTATTAGCAAAACACTATTGGAGCTGAAAAAAAAATTACGTTTTAAAGCCTTCTGGCGATAGGCTTATTTTGCTTATTTATAATTAAAAAAAATGTTTTTTTTTTTTTTTTTTTTTTTTTTTTTTTTAAAGCCTGCATTAATTATATGCGCCATGTCAACTATTTCTGTTTATGTACTCAAACAACGGAATTTAAATAGTTATGGAAACCCATGTGCATATTTAAAAGTATGTCTAAATATTTTTAATGAAGAAAATATGTCTTAAATAATTACAAGATATGTCTTAAATATTACAAGTTATGTATCCGTCCCCCCCCCCCATCTGCAAGTTTGCAGATGGGGGGGGGGCGGATACACTAATGTTGTAACAAATGAAGAATATTAATAAAGTTTTTTTTTAATATTTAAACATAATTTTTTTAAACAACAGTAAGGTCAAATCTCACAAAAAGAAGAAAACTGAGGTAATCTTAATTCTGTAGTCCTGCTTGATCTATCATGCATTGTTAAAAAGAAAAAAAGAACATCAAGAAGAAGAATGTTTGAAGATGCCGCAGATACCCCCATTTTTTGCGTTTTATGTTTAGAAATTTAGAAATTCTCCCTATTCTCACATTTATAATACGATTTTTTAATGCATATCCAGTCCTATTATAAACACACACTACGTAATCCATTTTGCTTAACAAGAGCTTATGTCAATTACAGCTAAAGAATTGTAAAAAGATTGCACAGAGTTTTATTAAATCTGACTCTATTATCAGTGAGATGTAACTAATCATACGTATTTCTATTAATTCTCAGAATTGTGATTATAGCCAATATTAACGAATGTTAGACTTTTACACGAGTACTTTATGTACTTTATATCCGGATTAAGATTTGTTTTATTTTACTTTTCGTTTCATGGGATGAAGGATTTGTCTGTATCGAGCTTTTCGGAAGTATAGCTTAAATATTGTAAAATTTAAACTTCAGTTCTCCTTGGATAACATTTTGTGGTTGCTATTTTCTTGCTAACTTCATTTTGTGGATAATGTGTTAAATGTAGCGAGAATGGCTAGTCAATTGTTTGCCTATTAATTCTTAGAATTGGGCTTATAATTAATATTCATTGATGTTAGACTTTTTACACAAATATTTTATGTATTTTATATCTCGATTAAGGTTTTTTTTTTTCGTTTAATGAAATTCAAGATTTGTCTATACAGAACTTTTCGGTATCATATCTTAAATATTGTTGAATATAAATTTTAGTTCTAGTTGTACAACATTTTGTAGCTGTTATTTTCTTAGTAACTTCATTTTATATTTAATGTGATATAAGTAGCAAAAGGGATTAGTCATTTGTTTAACTATTAATTCTCAGAATACTGCGTGCAGTTTATATTAACCAATTTTAGATTTTTTACACTAATATTTTAAATACTTCACACTATCTGGATTAAGATTTTTTTTTACCTTTCGTTTCATAAGATAAAGGATTTGTCTGTATTGAACTTTATGAAAAAAATAGCTTAAATATTGTTGATTTTAAACTTCAGCTCTCGTTGTTGAACATTTTGAGGCTGCTATTTTCTTGTTAACTTCATTTTGTGGTTAATTTGGTAAATGTAGCAAAAGTTACTAGTCATTCATTTATCTATTAATTATCAGAATTTTGCTTATAGTTAATATTAACCGTTGACAGGCATTTTGCACGAATGCCTTATATACTTTATACCTGGATTAAGACATGTTTTTAGTTTTCGTTTCACGTGATGAAAGATTTCTCTGTACTGAGCTTTACGAAAAATTAGGTTAAATGTTGTTTAATTTAAACTTCAACTATCGTTGTGTAACATTTTGAAGCTTCTATTTATTTGATAACTTGATTTTGTGATTGTTACATAACTAAAAAATAACAAAAGTCAAATAAGCCGTTATATTTATCTTAGAGTAACTAATTGAAAATGATATTGAGGAACAGAAACTTATTATTATTTTGTTTTACATTTTGCTGGTTTGTTTGACGTGAAAGAAATTATAATTTTTAATAAATATGAAAATCGTTTACATAAATTTGTTTAAATGAAAAAGAAAAATACGATAAAGTCTAACGAAATATTAAAATGGCTTAAGAATCCGATTAAGGGGCTGATTTTTATCCCTATAAACAATGCTTTTAGTAAATTGCATAGTTCATATTTTATTTACATAGGATCTATCTTATATAATAATGATAAATAAAATTTTTAAATTCATGGTATTAATTTATTCTGGAGAATTGAAAAAAAAAAAAAAAAAAAAAACATATACAAATGAAATTTAACAACTCAGAGAAATATTTCAGAATTTCGGAAAAAATCCCTATGAATACATATTTGATTAATAAGGAGTTATTTTATAGTTTATAAGAAAATATTGTTGTAAAATAATTTTTCTTAAATGAACGTTTCATATGTAGTGTTTTAGATTGTAACTAACGTATTACTTTACATTTTGGTAGCTAAAAGTATCTGATTTTATTTTATGTGATATGTATGTATTCTTCTTTGTAAAACTCCCCACAACATCATTATAATTGAATTGCATAGTAATGGTTATCTTTCATTTCCATTTAGCTCTGAATTTTCAGAAACATAAAAATATTTCGCTACTTTCGATATAACATTTTTTTTCATCATTGCTTTACTAGGAGAAGCTGTTTGCAAAATAATTACCCTAAAATGTACATTCTATGTATAGTTTTTTTAGAATATGAATCACTTATTTTATTACGTTTTGATTGTCAAAAGTCTCTGATTTTACCCTTTTTTACATACATTCTTCTCTGCCAATGCTCTATACAAGGTTTCTCTCTATAAACGAGCGGTTTAATGATGGTTATCTTTATTTTTTTATATTTCTCTGAAATTTCCTGGAAAATATAAAAATACTTCGCTGTTTTAAAAACTATTTTTACCTCTGCATTCCCTTACGTAAAGAAGATGTTTTTAAAATAATTGCTTTTGAAAACATCATTTATGTCATGTATATTTTTTCTTTAGATTATCAGAGAGTTATTATGGTATGTTATGGACATATTTTAAAAAAAGTATCGAGTGGGGTACATATATGCTTTTTTTATAATGTATGTTTATTTATATGTTTATTTATTTATAATGTTGTGTATAACATTTATAAATGATTTTATGTGTGATATATGTATTCTTCTTTTTAATGTTCCATGTAAGATCATTATAAATGAATTGTCTAATAATGGTTACTTTTCATTTTCATTTTTCTCTGAAATATTCAGAAATAGAAAAAAATTGCTATTTTGATTAAAAAAAAAAAATCTGCATTGCCTTACTAGGAGAAGATGCTTGCAAAATAATTGATCTAGACATGTACAGTCTATGTATAGTTTTTTTAGATTATAAATGACTTATTATATTATTTTCGGAAATGAATTGTCTAATAATGGTTACTTTTCATTTTCATTTTTCTCTGAAATTTTCAGAAATAGAAAAAAATCGCTATTTTGATAAAATATTTCTTTTCCTGACTAGGAGAAGATGCTTGCAAAATAATTGCTCTAGAAATGTACAGTCTATGTATACTTTTTTTAGCTTATAAATGACTTATTATATTATGTTCTGATTGTCAAAAGTCTCTTATTTTACTTTTTTTACATACATTTTTCTCCATCAATACTCTGTATAAAGTTCCTGTCTATGAACGAAATGTCTAGCGATGGTTATTTTTATTTTTCATTTATCTCTGAAATTTCCTCGAAATTTAAAAGTATTTCACTGTTTTTAAAGCAATTTTTTTCTGCATTACTTTTTGTGGAGAAGATGTTTTCAAAATAATTGCTTTCGAAATCATCATCTATGTCGCGTTTATATATATATTTGCAAGACTATAAATGAGATATTACTTTATGTTATGGACATATTTTTTTAAAAGCACCGAGTGGGATACATATATTCTTCTTTATAATGTTCTGCTTATAACCTTTATAAATGAACTGTCTAATAATGTTCATGTTTATTTTTCCTTTCTCTTTCAAACTTCCTTGAGATTTATAAATCTTTTGCTATATTTGATACAATTTCTTTTCGGAAATGTTTGGTTGATAAATTGAGTTACATATAGAAATTTCGTTGGATATACATAAAATATTTGCTATTTTATGATTTTTCTCTTGCTCAAACTATATGTACCGTAGTCTATTAAAAAATGACAGTTGCTTTTTATAATAATAATAAAAGAAAAAGAAATGCTTTTTCCAGTTGAAATCTCATAAAGCGGTGAAATGTGAATTTTAGGAATTACAAAATTATAAAAAAATGCATTGTTTAAGAATTATATTGACATTGTTTTTGTTATAAATATATAATTTAATTTTTTTTCTTTATTGTATGATGCATAAAAGCTTTTAATTAATTGAATGGAAAGTAAACATATCGCATCAGGTTAATTTTTGATCATCTGAAAAAAAAAAAAAAAAAAAAAAAAACTCAGTTTTTTAAATAATGATAAAAAAAATTAAAGCAATGGAATTTTTAAATAGTTGTGGAAATGTAAGAAATGCTTTTAAGATTTTTTTTTTTCTTTTTAGAAATTAGTTTTTATCTACAAATCATATTTGATACAAGATAACTTATTTCTAAAAGGGAAAAATGAGAAATATTATAACTAAGATGTCAATTTTATGTTGCTTTGTTTTATTGAAAAACGTATTGCAAAAATGTTTACTTTTCAGACTATATTATAAAATGACAGCTTGCTAAACATTAAAGAAATTGCATGTCAATATACATTAGTTTTTTTTTTCTTATTTGTGTAAGTTAAATAAAAAATAAATTATTCTTATTATATTAACTATCATTGTTTTAGATGAAAAATTAGAAAGTGTTATATGTTCATATACAATCGTTCCTTCCTATTTATGTAACTTAAAAAAGGAAAAAAAATATTTGGAAATATTTTATAAAGTTATCATTATTTTTATGCAAAATTAAAAAAATGCAACAAAGTGCACATAAAAAAATAAGTATAATTATTTCTTATAATTGTTTAACATGCGCTTTTGTCAATTTATCATAAATTATTATAATAATATTTTTAATGAAAAAAAAAGAGAAGTATGACGACATGTAATACATATTTTTTACATTTTTTTTCAGCTGAAAAAATACCTAGGTTCAAGCAAAATAATAAAAATAGACTGTTGAAATACGCAATTAAAAAAAAAAAAGTTTTTAATTGGTAGAACAGTCCTACACGTTTCCCCTCCATCCTATCCAAAGAAAAAAATGAATAAAACATATTAAAAATAAATTAATAAAAATATTTTTTAACTCTTACCTTAATAATTTTCATCTGTTAAACAGCTAAAGTGCAATTCATCAAAGGTAACTGACCACTAATGTCCAAGTGGTCAGCGGTGTGAAAAAGTACAATCCTCTTCCACCGATAACAACTCCGGTAAACAAAAACACAATCAAAACAAACAAACAATAAACAAAACTGAAAACTGAAACTAAAAAAACTCGGTTTCGGTAACACCTGGTTCCAAATCAGATGTAGCGGTCACAAATCTTCATTTTTCCTACATTTCCACAAACATTATTCACAAAAATCAAATAAAACACAAAAAATTGCAAATCAACAAAAAAATCATAAATGATGTCAAGAAGGAGCGCATCAAACGATGTTTTGGTTTTTAAAAACGGGGTTACAAAACGCTCGGGCGCGTGAATCTCTCGCTCTACTGAACGCTTGCAGAGCGCAATCTGAGCGAAGGATTTCGGACGAAGCGCGCTCGGACCACGGGTCCCTGGTTAGTGGCGACCTCTGACGACGGCCTTGGTTCAGGGCCGGGGGAACGTTTGACGAGTCGCGTGCCTTTTTTTTCCTTACTTTTCTTAGGTTAGAAAAGTCTTATTGTTAATGTTGCTTCTTCATTCTGTGATTCCCATTCGGTCCAAGACGTTTGAACTCGGGGTTGTAAGGAGTCGTTTGGATCAGAGATTTTAAGAGGCGTGGAGTGAACATTTACGGAGAAGTTATGTTTTTAAGATAGGAGAGCAGTTTGTTTCTATTTATGTTTGCTCAAGACCAATTTTTCTTTATTTTGGTTATTATATCTTATTCAGAAAAAGTTGTTATTGTGGGATTTTTTTTTTTCCTAAATGGAGTGGTCGAGCCAAAGACTGAAATCTTGACAGATGTGGAATGCACAATTTTGGGGAGAGCATGTATTTAAATTTTTTAAAAGTATTTTTTTCTCTTCTTTTGTGGTTGTACAAGGTACATTTGCATTTCTTTTGGATACCTCACGTTTGAATTCGGGGTTGTAAGAAGCTGTTTATTGGATCACAGATTTTAAGAGCCATGGAGTGAACATTTACGGAGAAGTTATGTTTTTAAGATAGGAGAGAGTAGTTTGTTTCTATTTATGTTTGTCCAGGTGCAATTTCTTTTTATTTTGGCTATTATATCTTATTCAACAGAAATTTTTATTGTGGGATTTTTTTTTTTTTTTTTTTTTGTGATTTTATTTCATGTTTTTTCTTATGATAGTTGTCGAGTTAAAGTCGTTGTAACAGAAATGTTTACAGATATGGAATGGACGGTTTTGGCAAACTCTCACTATAAAAAAACACCACGAGATTATTTTCTTACCATTTATGTTTGTAGAAATAAATTTGTATTACTTTCGTATATATTAACAATTTGAATTAATTTATGATCTATTAAGATAGAAGCGAAAATTGTTTATGTATGCCCAAGGCCAGTTTCGCTTTATTTTGGTATTATATTCTATCCGACAAAATTTTTTATTGCGGGATTATTTTGGTGATTTTATTCTATATTTTTTTCTGAATGAAGTTTTCGAGATAAAATTGTCATATCAGAGATTTACACAGATGAAGATTGGACACTCTTGAAGAAACTGAGCCTCTAAATTAGAAAAAGATATATTTTTCCCACCTTTTATGTTTGCACAGGATAAATTTGTATTTCTTTTAGATACATGATGTATGAATTTGGGGTTCTAAGGAACTGTTTGTTGGACCAGAGATTTTAAAAGGCGTGGAGTGAACAGTGAAGTTATGTTTTTAAGATAGAAGAGCAGTTTGTTTCTATGTATGTTTGCCCAATACCAAATTTTCTTTATTTTGCTTATTATATCCTATTCAGAAAAAAATTCTTGCGACATTATGTTTCACCATTTTCATTCCATGTTTATTCAAAATAATGTTGCTGAGTCAAAGTCATTGCATCAGGAATTTTAAAAGATCTGGAATGGATTGTTTGGGGAAAGTATGTCTTTAAATTTAAAAAAAAGTAATTTTATTTATCTTTTATGTTTACACAAGAAACATTTGTATTTATTTTGGATATATCACGTTTGAACTCGGGGTTGTAAGGAGTCGTTTGGATCAGAGATTTTAAGAGGCGTGGAGTGAACATTTACAGAGAAATTATGTTTTTAACATAGGAGAGCAGTTTGTTTCTGTATATGTTTGTCCAAGACCAATTTTTCTTTATTTTGGTTATTATATCTTATTCAGCAAAAGTTGTTATTGCAGGAATTTCTTGTGGCTTTATTCTATATTTTTTTTCAAAATGAAGTTATCGAGCCAGAATTTTTAAGAGATGTGGAATGGAAACTTTTAAAGGAGGGCTCTAAATTAAAAAAATAGATTATTTTCCCTTTATGTTTGCAAAAGATAAATTTGTATTTCTTTTGAATACATCACGTTTGAACTCGAGACTCTAAGGAGTCGTTGTATCAGAGATTTGTAGAGGTGTTGCGGAGAAGTTATGTTTCTATTTATGTTTACCCAAGGCCAATTGTTCTTTATTTTGCTTACTGTATCTTATTTAGCAAAACTTTTATTGTGGAAATTATTTGTGATTTTTTTCCATGATTTTCTTAAATTAAGTTATCGAAACCACTGCATCAAAAATTTTAACATCTGTGCAATGGTCACTTTTGGGGAAACTATGCCTCTAAATTAGAAAAAGACATTTTTTCTCTCCACATTTTGAGTTTGCACAGGATAATTTTGTATTTCTTTTGGATACAAAACATATGAACTCGGGGTACTAAGGAGTCGTTTGGATCAGTGATTTTAAGAGTCGTGGAGTGAACATTTTTGGAGAAGTTATGTTTTCAAGATAGGAGATCAGTTTGTTTCTATTTATGTTTGTCTAAGACCATTTTTTTCTTTATTTTGGTTATTATATCCTATTCAGCAAACGTTGTGATTGCGGATTTTTTTTTTTTCTATATGGAGTTGCCGATCCAAAGACAAAAACTTTAACAGATGTGGAATGGACAGTTTTGAAAAATTATGTCTCTTAATTAACAAAAAGAGAATTTTTCCCGCCTTTTATGATTGCACAGATTAAATTTGTACTTCTTTTGGATATATCACATATGAACTCAGGGTTGTTAAGGAGTCGTTGGATCAGATACTTTAAGAGGTGTGGAGTTACGGGAAGGTTACGTTTCTAAGATTGGGGAGTAGTTTGTTTTGATTTACATTTGCCCAAGACCAACTTTTCTTTATTTTTGTTACTATATTTTATTCAGCAAAAATTGTTAATGCGAAAAGTTTTTGTGGTTTTATTTAATGCTTTCTTTCAAAATGATGCTATGAAGTCAAATTTGTTGTATCAGAAATTTTAACAGATATGAATTTGATATTTTTGGGAAAACTATGTCTCTAAATTAAAAAAAAAAAAAAAAAAAAAAAAAAAAAAAAAAAAAAAAAAAAACTTTTTTTTTTAATGTTTGCCCAAGATAAATTTATATACCTTTTGGATATATCACGCCTGAACTCGGGGTTGTAAGGAGTCGTTGGATCAGAGATTTTAAGAAACGTGGAGTGAACATTTACGGAGATGTTATGTTTTTAAGATAAGACGGCAGTTGTTTCAATTTATGTTTGCTCAAGACCAATTTATTATATCTTATTCAGCGAACGTTGTTATTGCGGATTTTTTTTTAAATGGGGTTGTCGAGCCAAAGTCAAACATTTTAACAGATGTGGTAAGGTCAGTTTTGGAAAAATTATGTCTTAATTAAGAAAGACATTTTTTCTCACTTTTTATGTTTGTATAGGATAAATTTGTATTTCTTTTGGATGCATCACGTTCAAACTCAGTTCGTTGGATCAGATGTTTTAAGAGGCGTGATATTGCGAGAAAGTTACGTTTCTAAGACTGAAGAGTAGCTTGTTTTGATTTACATTTTCCCAAGACCAAATTTTCTTTATTTTGTTTACTCTATCTGATTCAGCAAAAATTGTTATTGCGAGAAATTTTTGTGGTTTTATTAAATGTTTAATTTTAAAATGATGTTATGAAGTCAAATTTGTTGCATCAGAAATTTCAATAGGTAAGGAATTGACAGTTTTGGGGAAACTGTCTCTAAATTAAAAAAAATATATATATTGCTTTTTATGTTTTTACAGGATAAATTTATATACCTTTTGGATTCATCACGTTTGAACTCGGGACTCTTAGGAATCTTTGAATCAGAGATTTTAAGAGTCGTGGAGTAAGCAGTTAGATAGGCAGTTTATTTCCATTTGTATTCGTCCAAGACAATTTTTCTTTATTTTGGTTATTATATCTTATTCAGCAATAGTTGTTATTGCAGGTATTTTTTATGGTTTTATTCCATGTTTTTATTCAAAATAAAGCTATGAAGTTAAATTTCTTTGCATCAAAAATTTCGACAGATGTGAACTGTACAGTTCTTGGAAAACTATGTGTATAGATTAAATCAGAAATCATTTTCCTATCTTTTACGTTTGCGCAGTATAAATTTGTATTGTTTTTGATACATCACGTTTGGACTCGGGGTTGTAAGGAACTGTTTGTTGGACCAGAGATTTTAAGAGGCATGGAGTTAACATTTTTGGAAAAGCTACGTTTTTAAGAGAGGAGAGCAGATTGTTTATATTTATGTTTGCACAAGACCGATTTTTTTTATTTTGGTTATGATATCTTGTTCAGAAAAAGTTGCTAATGCGGAATTTTTTTATGATTTTATTCCATGTTTTATTCTAAATGAAGTTTTCGAGTTAAAGTCGTTGTATCAGAGATTTTCACAAATTTGGAATTGACAATTTTGAAGAAACCGTGTCTCTAAATCAAAATAGATAATATTTTCACATCTTTCATGTTTGCAATGGATAAATTTGTTATTCTTTTGCATACAACATGCTCGGGGTAGTAACGAATTGTTGGATAAGTGATTTTAAGAGGATTGGAGTGAACAGTTACAGAGACGTTATATTTTTATGTTAAGAGAGCAGTGTGTTTCTATTTATGTTTATCCAATACTAATTTTTGTTTACACTGGTTACTATATCTTATTCAAATTTATTTTATTGTGGATATTTTTTTCATCGTTTTGTCCAATAATAAAAAAAAAAGTCGTGGAGTAAAGATGGAGTTGCATCAGAGATTTTAACCGATGTAGAATGGATACTTAAAAGAAACTATGCCTTTTATATTAAAACGATGTTGTTTTTCTTATTTAAGTCAGAAGAAGATTAGTCTGCCTTTCTTTAAAATACAATGGACTATGTCATTCTTTTAATTTCCTCATTATATGGCAAGTGATTGTAAAAGTTTTTGACTGAGCATTTACGTAAAAGTTGTGTCTCAATAATGTTACATCCGTTTTTTGTACTTTGCTTTCATAAGAATTTTTTTTTCTTTTGGCTGCAATATCTTATTCAACTGGTTTTTCGGCTGTTTAATTTTATGGGTTTTTTTCATTTTTTTAAAATTAAATTTCTGTATCATATGAAAAACAAAGGATTCGTTGGTTCAGAAGTTTTAAGAAATGCGGAGTGAATATATTCGGAAAGTAAATCTCTATAATTAAAGCAAAATTTTACCCCAGGCGAATTTTTTTCCATCATTGTATAAATTTTCGTTTATTTTGATATAATGGATATTAATTTTCCTTTATTTTATGTGTTGTTGAATTCAGTTGTTTAAGAAAAACTTTCGAATTCAATAGTATATTATTGAAGAGCTATAATCCAAAAGATCATAAGAGACGTGGTATAAACACTATAATTTGCATCTCTGTGACAGGAGATCAATTTGATACTATTTACGTTTGTACACGGCAATTTTCCTTTAGTTTCCATGCATTAAATATCTGTCTTTTAAGAAAACATTCAAAATGAATACTAAATTTTATTAGCAGGGAAAGTCCAAAAGATTCTAAGAGGTGAGAAGTAAAATTTTTCAAAGAAGTCTTTAAGATAAGTTTTTAAGAGATGATAGCATTTTATTTTTATTTATGCTTGTAGAAAACTAATTTTTCATTCTTTTGTTTACTATATATGATTAAACAAGAATTTTATTGAAAAAGTTTCAAGGTGTCTTGTGTCAAGCTTTAAAAAGAAGTTGTTGACTCGTTTGCGGAATGAAACAATAATTAGATTACATAGTTTAACACATGTGGAGTGAACATATTTGTATGAAACTTCTGCAAAATAAACGCCAGATATATTTTTAGTTTATGTTTGAACTGAATAAACTTTACTTTACTTTGGATAACTTTCTTTTAGTTTCCATGTTATAAAAAATTGACTTTAAAAAAATAAATCTGAAATAACAATAAATTTTACATGAAAGAAAAGCCCGAAAATTTTTAGAAGGCCAGGGGTGTGAGCTTTTCCTGAGAAAAAAATGCCTGTAAGATACACTGTAAATTTTCAACACACATAAATAAAATAATTGTAGAATACTTTTTGTCACCAAATTTACAAGAAAATAATACGCTGTGAATTAGAGAACTTCATATAAAAGTGTTTTTCGTGCTGTGAATGTATTTTTAACACGTTGCAAAATTGTTGCTATCTAGAAATGCGTTCTAAAAATAATTTTGTTAATAGCGTTGAAACAGTGTTGTAAATACTGTTGATAAAAATATTTTCTTAGAACAGTGCTGTGTTGCACAACACTTTGTCACCCAAATTAAGAACACGTTGTAAATACCACACACTTTAGAATATTGTAGGATATCAAGTTGAAAACAGTTTTTACCTGATGCCTTTAAAATTACAAAATTTTAAACGGAAAATAAATTACAGTTTGCTTTATAGAAAAAAAAATGTTGAAGATTTCTGAATGAGTTGATTGAGTTTATCAATAAATACACTGATAAACAAGGCTTCTGTTTCTAACTAAGTTTGTGGTGACTTTTTTATTTTAGGTGGTGCTGTGAAACAATATACCAATAAAAAATTTCCATTACCCACAGATTTTTTAAAAATTTAAAACCTCGAAAATCTGAATTTTGTAGTATTTATTCAACACATATACCTTATGAAATTTATCATTTGGTATTTTAGTAATGACTAACTTTTAAATACACACTTATGAAGCTTAAAATTAATATTTAAAATCTGTAAAGTAAGCATCGTTTATAAAGTTTCAAAAAACATTGAAGAATTTTTGTAAAAAGAAATGATATATTAATAAGAAATTTCATACTTTAATGTCTTATCTGTGGCTGCCATTATTCATAGTTATATTGACAATTTAAAGCAGACATTAAGGAACTTATAATATTACAATAGCATAAATAATCTTTTCTTGGAAAAAATGTAGAATATTTCTTATATGAATCTCGATAATTAGATATCTTTGTATTGTTTTTCGGGAGATTTCAACCTTGCAATCTTGACCCAAGTAACTCTGAGTTTTTTTTTTTTTTTTTTTTTTTTTTTTTTTTTTTTTTTTTTTTGATAAATTTAAATCTCTCAAAAATCACTTAATTCTTTTTGAGTAATTAGGTGTGGTTCTTCATTTATGCCATGAGAATAGTTCATATCAGATGTAGAGAAAGTTTCAGTTTCATCAATTTCCATTTCTACTGCTGCATCGTCATAAGTAAAATTCTCTGGAGGTTTCGGTATTGGTAAATCATCATTATGTTATGTTGGTCACATTGCTGAATCTAAGTTCGGGTACTTAATTTCATGTTTAATTCTTGCAGGGAATTCTTTAATTTTTGTAATTCATTAGAAGCAGTCAGTTATATGATCCTTCGGCATGCGCCATAACATGGGTATAGCAAAGGACATACACTTTTTTGTACATTTCATCCACTCCCGGAGGTATGTAGCACATCGTGTACAACAAGAATGAGGTGCCCATTTCTTATCTTGTTCACCTACTTTATCCAAAGTACATATGATAGGCAGTCTTTATTAACGATGTGAAAGCGTATCGATGCTTTTTCAAAGTTAGCTCCCCGCAAACATAGCAAAAAGGGTTCAAAGGTTAGCAAAGGGTTCATTAACGCATCTTCTAGACATGTTTTATATATTGTAGAGGAAAATAGGATAATTATAATCAAAATTTAATTAAAAAGTATTACAGAACAAAGAAATGGTAGTACACTCGCCCCGAAAGTGTCAAATGTCATGGATTTGCGTTAATGTCAAATACCGTGGGGGTGGCTAGAGCTGTCTGTTCAATGTCGCTAACATAAATTTTATTAGGGGGACATCTGTTTGTACTCTCTTGCTGTATCTTCTATCGTTGTAATAAGAAAAAGGAAAGTTTGTGCTAATCAAAGACATGAAAGAGAATAATGTAATGTAATTATAATGCCTATACGATGCCTACATACTCCAAAACGTACATATGAAATTTCTCAAAATGGGAGGGTGATAGAAAATTTTTACAAACTTATTCTTTTACAACAGCATGAAATCTATAAGAAACATTCAACGTATTTAGAGAAACAGAAAATTCGTTAAAATTTTTTTATCAGTGATATCAATAACTGCATTTCTGGAAAAAATAGGATATTTTTAGAAATACGCTTTGCACAATTTTTATACTAGCACAACACATTTGTAGCACATTCACAAGTCTATCAAGTTCAGTTTACTGCTGTAAAAGTGTATCACGAATTTGCAGTGTAGGAGCAATTTGTTTGTATTTATGCTTGCTCTAGTCATGTTTATTCCTTTTGATTATCTCATCGTACTTTGCGGAAATTCTAAGCGGTTTTGTTCCATTTCTTTCCTGTCTAAAAGAATTTGTTATTTTATTATTATCATTATTATTAACAATTTGGAAAAAATAGTTGTTAATGGTAAAGAATTGAGAAATCTGAAGTATATCTGAATCTTTTAATTGGTTGAATTCCGCAACTTTTTATTTTTATTTTATTCGTTTTCTTATTGGTCCATGTTTATTGTTCGGAAATGGAATACTTCTGTTTTTTTTATTTTATTCATTTTCTGATTGGCCCATGTTTAATGTCCAAAAATGGAAAACTTCTGTTGCCACAATGACAAAATGAGTAATAAAAACTTAAAAAAAAATAATAATTTAAAAACAAATTGCGATAGAGATTTCAAACAAATTTCATTAAAAAGTTCATTTTTTTTTCTCTACGCAACAGTGCAAAAATTTTAAATGGGTGATATTTGGAAGTTTAAAAATTTGCTGTTCCGAAAATTGTAAAACTGAAATTTCATTTAAAAAATTTGTCTGTGATGGATCTAGGAATATTAATGTTTAATCCATGTCGTACGTAATAAGAGGCGTTCAGAAGTCAGTCTGATTAAATCCATCAAATAAAAATACACATTTTAAACAGTTAAAGTTGTCTATCTACAATTTTTTTTTATCATTGGTCTAGGAATATTAATGTTTAATGTACGGCGTACGAAATATATGACTCGTTATAATCATCCTAAAAATGATGTTTGTTATTATTATTAATTTAAATATAGAACTTAGTCTTTAAAATTTGAGACTTTTGAAATAGTCTCTTTTCCAAATAATCGTTATAATTTGTTAAATTACAATTTTGTTTCTTTATTATTATTATTATTATTATTATTATTATTATTATTATTATCGTTAATTTTTTTATTATTATTCGCTATTCATGTTTGTTCTATATGAGTTTAATTCTTTTTGACATAATGAGTATCTTTAATTTCAATCTTGTTAAACTTCAACTGTTTAAGAAAACCACAAAAAGTAACAGGACATTTTATGAACAATAAGAGCCAATAAGGTATGCTCAGATGATATTATTTGAATGTAAATTTGTTTTCAAATTTCTGATAGCATAGAAATTAGAAAGTATTCTTAGCATGAAACAAGTTGGAAATTGCACGTGAAACGTAGCAAATAAGGTGAGTTCGTACTTCAACGAAATCAAAAAATAATTAGATCTTGCTATTATAGTACTTCGGATACGGTATAATGGTCAGAATCGTTTGTGTGTTTCTGTAAATAATATCTGCTTTTTATTATACAGTAAGTAACTTGTATTAAACAGCAGCAACGTATATCAATTTCATAAATTATGAAATAGTTTAATGTAATTAAAACATGCCCCAGACAATATTTCCCCGTATACCATAATGCAATGCTATAGTTTTGAGAAGCCCAGTAAAAAATTAATAAATATTCTTTGTATCATAAATTATACAGAACGTATATTTTAGTATCTACTTCATATATTCATGTCAATTTTATTGTATTCAAAAGAGTGCAACATCATTAAAATGTACTTGAAAGTATTTTTTCTTATTGACCGTAATGTGATGGAATACTTTTGATTGTCCCTGTAATTAAAGTATACATCCGATTTTCATTACATTTTAATTGAAACGACAAAATTATATCACAGTTATGTATTTTAAAACAAAAACGATTTGGTTGAGTAGTTTTTGCTCTATTATATGTGGACAGACAGACGGACGAACGGACAGACTGAGCGATGACTATAACTTGGTGTAATCCTGTGCGACGTATATCAATTTCATAAAATATTAAATAGTTTAATACTATTAAAATGCGTACCAAGCAATGTCTCAATATATAATTATGGAATGAAATACTTTTGTGTGGCCCTGTAAATCAATAAGAAATATTATTTGCACCACAGATTGTACAGAATGTATATTATAGTACATACTTCATAGATGCCTATCAACTTTATTATGTTCGAAAGATTGTAAGACCATTAAAATGTGCTTGAAATTTTGTCTCCATTGACCGTAATGTATCGGAAACTTTTTGATTGTCCCTGTAATTGAACAATGCATCCGATTTCCATAAAATTTGAATTGACTCGACAAAAATACCTAATAACTATATATTTTAAGTTTAAAACGATTTGGTTGGGTAGTTTTTGAGTTGTTATATGCGGACATACAGACAGACGGATGGACTGAACGACAACTATAGGTGCTACGTATTTGCATAATTATGAACGCACCTAAAAAGATTAAGGTATATTGTGTAAATTTCCATGGAAGAGGTGTCCAGTTTGATCTTATATAATTTTTACAGAAGATGAGCTTCCCTTTTATTACAGTGTTATGATAATATCTTATTCAAAAGAAAATAACTCTTATCAGCCACTTTTTCTTATAATCAAATATTACATTTAATAATAGCTCCATAGAAATTTAATCTGTAAAAAGTGAAAAGGTAATAGGAATTAATCAATTTTAAATTGAACGGAAATTAGTTTAGAAATTTTTGGAGTAGTAAGAATGTTAAAATTATTTAATTATCTTAAATCCAGAAACGAATTTTATTTCATTTTAAACTTTTATTGATTCATTCGTTTATATTGATATTTAAATTATCAATATTCATTTTCAAAAATTAAAATATCTTAAGTATAGCATGAATGTATTAAGCTTACCTATTATCATGTATGGGGGATATCAGGCTAATTCTTTATCTTTAGTGTGTGAATTTTCATACTTTCGTAGTAATTAAAACAGAAGACGTAAAAAAGACCCACATATATTAAATGTCACAATACAAAAATGACATTTCGGTATATATTACAGTAGAACCCCGATAATCCGGATCGGTTTTTTCATTTTTTTTCAACTTTGAGAAGCGATTGGCGAAAATTTTTTGTTTTATTATACAGAATACGAAGATGCAACAAGTTAATGTTATGGAAATTAGCCAATCGCCTCTCAAACTTGAAAAAAAAAGCGAAAAACCCGATCCGGATTTACTTATTTTTCTTCAATATAACATCTTAATAAAATTCGTACTATATTTTGCAGTTTAAAAAAAGTTCCGTTCAAAGAAGTTCTAGCAAATTCAAAATGTAAACAAAAAATAACATCGTTTGCGAGAGGAGCAAAGTAAAAACGATTAAATTAAACCATGGAAGCAGCGATAATGCGCAACAATTGATTTTACCTATTCATTGTTCGTGATAGAGGGTATATTTTAGACGTCTGCACAGGCCCGGCGGAATCGTTTCGATTTTCTAACGGTCCGAGCCGGGCCGGGGTGGCAAATTTAGAATAGTTTTTTCAACTAGCCGGGCCGGCAAAAAAGTTGAACGGGCCCCACGGGCTAGGCCGTGCTGATAAAAAAATTTTCGAGCCTGCCGGCCCGTTCGCAAGATTTAAGCAGATACAACAAAATATGAGCTATTTTTAACGAAATGGTTTTAACGAGAATAAGTATAAATGTGCGTCACGAGTCATACTAGTTTGACAGCATTAGTATAAAAATGTACAGTGTAGAGATCGGCATTGGACAGTTACATTGTGTGTAACCCGTTTTAATATTTTTTTAGCTGACTCGTGTCGGGCCGAGATCAAGCTTGCATTATTTTTCTACATGTAGATTAGCCGGACTGGAACTAGGCTTAATTGTTCTCAAGATCTGTAGGGCGGACAACATGATTTGTAAAATTATTAACAGCGATAAAGAACTTACGTTAGCGTAATCTTAGATATATATATCTGGATGGTTTTTAAATTAATTACTCAATAATGCGAAAGTTTGACATATTTTATGATTAATTTTAAATTGTATAAGTATAAAAGTGATAAGCCTGACTATTGAAGGGATTTGGAATCGAATGGAGTTTTTCATTTTTGGTAAATAAAATACTTGTGTAACCTTGTTGAGATATATAATAGTTTCTCAAATGATTGCAGGTATTTCTCCCTTCCCATTCTATGAATTCTGGAAATTCTATTCAAAACGCTAACTATGACAGTATTTTATTTGCTTGCAGTATTCTTAAATTGCTTGTATCAAAAAAAGGATAACCCCATTCGATTATATAGTTTTTGAATAAAGATACCTTCTAAACTTATGCGTTTCTGAGAAAAAAAAATGAATTTAAAAATATATCAGAAAGGAGCTTCTTTGAATTTAAGAATGAATTTGGATTTAAAATCTTTAATACAATGATACAGAAATATTTTTATAAATCTTCTTTTATTAAACAGCTTCAAAAGTTACGATGTTTTTAACTTTCTTTCTTTTTTCTTTTATTCTAAGCCATATTAATTTTTTAATGAATCTTTATTCGAATGTTGAAAGCCTAAATATCTAAGTAATCATTAATGCTGTTAATGTGTATTTCCAGTAAAATATACCGTAAAATCATTCCATAGATCTGTATGCAATATTCTTTTAAGGAATCTTAATTATATGATAAAAATCTGAATTTTTTAGATATCGTAGAAATTGTAACGGGCCGGGCCGGGTCGGGTCGAAATAACTGTCTTATGGGCCGGGCGTGCCCGGTCCTGGAAATTATGGCCTGTGCAGACCTCTAGGATGCTTGACGAGTCATGTGCTTCTTATACTACTTTTCTTACATTCTATGTAAAAAAGTAGTCAAATTTACAAAATAACACACGAACACACACACACAAAATAAATAAATAAATACATAAAAATAAAATAGTAGTAAAAAATTATAACAAAATTGTAATTTAATAAATTACTACGACTATTTGGAAAATGAAATTTTCAAAGAATTTCTATATTTAAATTAATAATAGCAATAAACATCATTGGATGATTATATCGAATCATATATTACGTATGTCGTGCATTAAAAATTAACATTCCTAGACCAACGATAAAAAATACTAATTTACAGATAGACAACTTTAACTGTTTAAAATGTGCATTTTTACTTGATGGAGTTAATCAGACTGACTTCTGAACGACCCATATTACGTACGATTGATATTACGTATATTGATTAAACATTAATATTCCTGGACCCATCACACACAAATTTTAAATAAAGTTTCCGTTTTACAATTTTTGGAACTGCAAATTTTTAAACTTCTTTAACATCGCACATTTTAAGATTTTACACCGTTGCATAGAGAAAAAAAATGCACTTTTTAATGAAATTTGTTTGAAATCTCTATCATAAATTGTTTTTAAGTTATTAATTTTTTAAAAAGTTTTTATTACTCTTTTTGTCATCGTGGCAACTGAAATATTCCGTTTTCAGACATTAAACTTGGACCAATCAAAAAACAAATAAAATAAAATACAGAAATATTCCTTTTTTTGAAATTAAACTTGAATCAATCAGGAAAGGAATAAAATAAAATAAATTGCGGAATAAATCCTATTAAAAGATTCAGATATACCTTTGAATTTCCAATTCTCTATCGAGAACAACAACTATTTTCCAAATAATTAATAAAATAGAATAAAACTTATTCTGTCGCATTCAGAGTAGGCTCCATTGAGTCCAATGTAACAGGTATATCGCTTATTATAAAACATTTTACGCAGTAATGCACACATTTTGATAGCTTGGTTGAGGTATGCTCTCTTTGCGGATTGCTTTAATGTCGTTTCTTTTTTCAAAACGTTTTCATCGAAGTGGTAATTTTAGTTTCGAGAACTGAATAAATTCATTTTGGACAATGTCAGGCGACATCGGTGCTTAGTCGATGATATCCGATAAGTTTTGGGCCAAAAACTCCTGCAGAAGAGTAAAGTTGTCTCGTGTTCTATTATCGTATCGTAAAAGCCAACCAAATTTTCAGTAATAATAATAATAATAATAATAATAATAAATATCACAACTTTTAAGCATAGACTTTTTTAAACTGGTTATTTTTTTATTATAATAATTTTAAAACAAAGTTTATAATTGGTAAATAAATCATGGGGAATGTAAATTTTCAACTGAATGGGAAGTATTCGGATAAGGATTCGAACTAGTGATACCCATGGTTGAAGCCGATAATGCTCTTGCTTACGTATAATTATATATCTAGCATCTTCTGATGTAGTATTACATGCTATATATTCTGTTGAGTTGATTCAGACATCAGGCCAGATGGTATTATTAATAAGTTAGCTGGGTGAATTGGATCCATCAAATTTGTCCTTGCTTAAGGCACATTTTGATAATATTAAATAATTTCACAGTTTACGAAATTGTTATGTTGCTGAGGTTTAGTACAATTTATTTCGTGTGTAATAGAAAGCAGACAGCTTTGACAGGGACAAGCTAAATATTTCGGCTATTCCGAAGCATTTTATGTATCCTAAGTACCTTACACTATTTAACCGAAATTTTCAGTTTACTACGAACACACATCATTTGCTATAATTGAAGTGCAATTTCCAACTTGTTTAAAATTAATTTATGGATTCGTTTGAGTTGTACTGTTTTTAAGATAAATTTGAGATCAATTTCTATTAGTACTTGCAGATGATTTTTTTTTTTTTTTTTTTTTTTTTTTTTTTTTTGCTATAATGGACAAACGTCTTCCTTTATGTGACATAAAATAAAATTTCGTATATAAAGAAAATACTGAACAATATTGCACTTTAATTTACTGAACAATATTGCACTTTAAGTAATATGCTTAAAAAAATAAAATTTTACATTCATTATTGAAATAGCTAGAATGTAGGCCGGAAATCTGATAATAAATAGAGCACTACTACTTTTTAGTGACATTTTTAGTAAAAAAATAGTCTTTGGTTGAAAAGTGTTTTATAAGGGCCATTCCTTGAGAAACGTGCAATATGTCTCGCATGTGACACCCCGCATATGTCTGTGAAACGCTGCTCTAAATCATTTACCAGGGACACTCGAAATGTAAAATGGTGCTATAAAATCATTACCAGGAACACTCAATCGTAGTATCAACAGTCGTGTAATTTACAGTATAGGGCAAAGAATGAATTCCTTTAGATATCTCTCATTTAAATCAGACATAGACAAATCCTTTTTAAAAACTTTTATTCAATTTTCATGCACAGTAAACAACTCCATAACGCTCCAGTTTAAACTTCGTACCGTCGTAAGATTCCACCATAATAAAACACAAAGAGGTTATTATTGCAATATAATTTCATCATTTAAAGATTTTTATTTACCAAGTTACAGGATTCAGTGTAACACATTAAAAAAAAAAAAACTAGAAATATGCTTTTGAAGTGAAAGTCCTCGCGTTTTTATTGAAGTGTGTACGAATGCAGGTTTTCACGGCAATGTTTTACGTTGCCAATTAATTTACCAGAAAACGTGTATTTATCCAATACGAAAGTTTACAAAGAGGCGAAAAGTAAATAAGTTCTCTCCGTCGAATCGGATGAATAATTTCTGCAATCCGTAAGACCCGGTGCACACGTCCGGTTTTTTTCAAGTTCTGGCGCCGCTGCGTGCCCGCAACATGTGATGCACATGTCCGATTTTTCCAGCTGCGGCAGTAAGAATCACACCGTCAACAACGATGGACGTGTATTCTAGAAAGAAACCTTCTCCCTTCGCTTTTTACGTCCGCCATCCTTGCCGTATTTACGTATTTTACCGAACGTGTGCAGCACTCAGTAGGCAACAAAGTACTAAGGAACCGGTATTGCGTGTGCGGCGCCGCTGCCGTGTGGTGGGGAAATCTTGGAAAAACGATCGCAATGTGGACGTACGTCGCCACAACGTCGCCGGAGGTATGTGTGCATGCCATACCTGTTTCTTTTGTATTCTACTCCGTAATTGTGGCACCGCAACGGCGCCGGAGCTTAAAAAACCGGACGTGTGCACCGGGCCTAAGCGTGTCGCTTTGCGGGGAATTGTGGGTAGTGGAATGAATTTTTAGAACGTATTATAATCGTATCGAATATCGTATTATAAAACAAATAAAAGAATAAAATCAAAAAATCAAATTTTAGGAAAAGTGTTGCTTAAACTGATTGTTTTTTTTTAATAAAATATAAGAAAAGAAGCGTTGATTGAAGTTATAGATTTAAATAAAATAAATATCTTATTATTAAAACACAAAGAAAATTTAGATATGAAAAATTGAAAATAATTAAGGGCGAACAATTTTTATTACCACATATATACCTACATTTATTTATTTAAATATTGTTAAAATATAATTTATTCAATGTAGCCATAATTAAACTGACAATACTCAGAGTGTTCTGTAGTGCGATTTAATTTAGAGAATGACGCCAAATTTTATAAAAAGATTAAACAAAATAAGGATAGAAGGATTTTGCGAAAAAAGTCCAAAAAGTCACCACTAGAGGAATATGAAATACTGTGTAACAACAAAGAGAATTTTTTTAAATGCAGAATCAGTAATAAAATTTTTAATTGGGCTAAATAAAAGGCGATTTTATTTCAGTTTTGCACAGAAGCTTATGTTTATAGAAGAAGATTATCATTCATACTGTTTTATTTGAATATCTGATGTAGACAAAAATATGTTCTTTTTGCTTTTTTCTTAAAATTAAGTTTATTTCTTTGAAACTGCCAAATTTTTAAGCTTCAGTTACGTTAAATTTGAGTGAAAAAACATATGTCAAAAGAATTTAATTAAATATATATAAATTCCAAGGAAAGTAATTAAAATATTTTTTCAGAACAATCAATTTTAAAAGATACTTATTATGTTTATTGGCAAGATATTAGCTTTAAACTCATTTTATGACAAACTATGTTTGCTGGCAAGAAAGTTATTTTATGAATTATATGTTAATGATGAAAATTATTCAAGATTAGTCCGAAACATTTGAACTTGGAGTTGTAGGGAACCGTTTGATGAGATATTTTATGAGGTATGGAATTATTACTTATGGTTAAGTTATATCTGCAATGTAAGCGAGCAGTTCATTTCTATTTATGTTTGCAGAAAACATAATTGTATATCTTTTAGTTTCACTATAATATTTTATTTTGACATTTTTTTTTATTACTTGTTTTTCTGTTTAAATTTGTTAGAAATGTATAAAAATATCCTTTACATAAAAATTGTATGTGATTTCACATGTTTATTTATTTAGTATTGAATGAGTATACTTAGTATTGTATGAGAAAATAATGAGTGAAAATTTTAGATTTTGATAAGAAAATAAATTTTTCTCAATAACTGGTAATTAATAAGGAATCCTCGAAGTGAATAATGCCCCTACCTGACTTTGTAACTGTAATAATTCCTCTTTAGAAAAAAAAATTCTAATTCTTTGCTGCACGATTTTTTCCATTTTTATGAAAAAAAAAGTTACTTGCAATCAATATATCGGACTAACAATGGGAGGAATAGTAAATAAATAAATATAAATATAAATATAAATATAAATATAAATATATATATATATATATAAATATAAATATAAATATAAATATAAATATATATATATATATATAAATATAAATATAAATATAAAAAATAAAAATAAAAATAAACATATAAATAAAAATAAAAATAAATAAATAAATAAATAAATTTAAATTTTTAGATAAACTCTTACGGCGTTTAACCTTTATGCACAATTAACGTTGTTAAATGTTGAATTGCTATATTTTGCTATTAAATAGTCTTACCACTGTACCTCGTGGTCCAGTGTACTCCAGTCTCCCCTATAAGAAATGCAGTTTAAGCTATTTAAATGCTCTGCTGTTTCAGAATTCAACACTTAATTTGCATGGTATAATGTTCGGAATTTATCTAATCATATTCAATTTGAAACATTATTCATTAACTTATATTTGCTTTATTTAAAATTTATATTGCAACATTTGTAGTTAAATTCATTAATTATATGAAGGAAAATTTTGCTTAAAATTTTTATGCTTTTAAATCCGGGAATTGAAGTATAAATGACAATATATTTTAAAAATATATACCGTGTTTTTACAAATTATACCAATTTGGAATTTAGCGCTAAGAAAATAGGAAGTTTGTTTAACCCTTCACTGTCATGCCACATCACCACAACACTAAAACAGCATTATTTTCATTATGTGACATGAATTTGCCCAATATGACTGTACTTGATCAAGTACGTATTTGATCCAAGAAATGGAATAAAATTCATTTTGTCACACGGTAGGTTATAAGTATTCATAAAGTCATATTATCTTTATATTCATATTATCAGTCATTCATAATTCGAATTTTGAAAATTTTAATAGATTTTTAAAAGAACGCATTCTTTATTGCAATAAAATGTATCATTTAAAATTCGAATTGTTTTTATAATTTGTTTTACATCTTCCTAGAATGATATTGGTCTGTACGTTATCTAATTATATTGTATGATACTATAATAATAATTTGTTTATTATTTTTTGCAAAGTGATCTTTAATTAAATCTCCAAATATCTTTCAATATACTTTTGAGTTATTCAAATAAATTATCAAGATATAAGAAATCCAGTTTAAGCTTATCGAATTCTTTACTATTTTAGAATTCAATGCATATTTTTCATGGCATAATGTTTAGAATTAATTTATTGAAATTTAATTAAAAATATTATTAATTAAACTTAAAAATATGTTTATTGTTATTTTGTTTAAATGTGATTTTCATCTAAATCTCAAAATATCTTTTAATATACAATTGAATTCAAATAAATTATTGATGCATAAGAAATCCAGTGTGAGCTTTTCAAATGATTTGTTATTTTAGAATTCAATTCTTACGTTACATGGCTTAATGTTTGGAATTAATCTAATAAAATTCAATTTAAAGCATCATTCATTTTACTTATGTTTGACTTATGTAAAATTTATATTGCAATATTTGAATTTAAATTCAATTATTATATGATGAAAAATTTAACTTAAAAAAATATATATATATATATATTTTGTAGAGAAGCGAACTGAAGTATCATTGGAAATGTATTTAAAAATATATTGTGTATCATATATTTTTAAATACATTATAACTATATTTTTATGTACATTTTAACACAATATATACAGGGAGGTCATAAAAAAACTTTGTCGATATACGGAGCTCTAGCGGCCAGTCCGCTCAACCGATCGAAATGAAATTTCAGATACAGCTATTCAGAGGTGTGAGCTCGAGATTCTGTGAGCGACAACAAAATGGCACTCACGGTTACGGTTATAGTTACAGAAACTCGAAAATTTCCAATGGCAATACCCATTTTTTTCATCGCAAAATGTTCAGCGCATGCGAAAACCCTAAAGAGCGTTGGAACGGTACGTGTATCGCAAGAAACGGACATGTTATGCACGCACAAAAAACCATTCTGGAAATCCTTCCCTCCATAGAAAAAACTCGATTGGAGCGCAAGGAGGAAATTTGCATATGACACAGACTCAGTACACTAATCTCTGATTACATTACAGATCGGGGAAACTAAAACTTTTATTTTGATTACCAATTTTTCACATGGGTGCCCTAATTGCCTATGATGGTGACGGCACCCATGTGAAAAATGTGTAATCAAAATAAAAGTTTTAGTTTCTCCGATCTGTATTGTAATCAGAGATTAGTGTACTGACTCTGTGTCATATGCAAATTTCCTCCTTGCGCTCCAATCGAGTTTTTTCTATGGAGGGAAGGATTTCCAGAATGGTTTTTTGTGCGTGCATAACATGTCCGTTTCTTGCGATACACGTACGGTTCCAACGCTCTTTAGGGTTTTCGCATGCGCTGAGCATTTTGCGATGGAAAAAAATGGGTGTTGCCATTAGAAATATTCGAGTTTCTGTAACTATAACCGTAACCGTGAGTGCCATTTTGTTGTCGCTCACAGAATCTTGAGCTCATACCTCTGAATAGCTATATCTGAAATTTCATTTCGATCGGTTGAGCGGAACGGCCGCTAGAGCTCCGTATATCGGCAAAGTTTTTTTATGACCACCCTGTATATCATATATTGAGTATCATTATAATCTGTCATCATAATTCAAAGTTCGAATTTTTAAACGGTTTACTTGAGAACGCATTGTTTATTACAATAAAATGTACGTAGCATTTAAAAGTCAAATGCTTTTTACTGATTAAATGTTATAATTGAGTGCATTTAAATGTAAATTTCGCTAAGTATTCAATTTTTTCAAAAGCACAGAAACTTCCATAGTTAAAAATTCGGTTAGATATTTTTCCTAGACATAGTATCGAAAAATAAAACACCGTAGAAATGTGAAACCTGGATCAAACATTTTGTACTTCAATTGGATCAGAGACTTGTGCAGTTTAAGCTAATATTTAAAACAATAAATTAGTAAATCATTAAACTGAGAAACTAATAAAATGATGAGCAATAAACTGGTGAAATGTCGAAACACAAATTTGTAAAATTTTGAATTATTCATTGGCTACAATTATTATTTGGAATTTAGCGCTAAGAAAATAGGAAGTTTTGTTTAACCCTTCACTGTCATGCCACATCACCTCAACACTAAAACAGCATTATTTTCATTATGTGAGATGCATTTGCCCAATATGACTGTAGTTGATCCAAGAAATGGAGTAAAATTCATTTTGTCTATCTCAGATGGCTGTATTTCACACACACACACACAAAAAAAAAAAAAAAAAAAAAAAAAAAAAAAAAAAATAGAGTTTGTTTTTTAGAAAAATAATCGATTAAATTATTAAAGCGAAATTGATTTTTATTATTTGTATTGAATACTTAAAAATGTGAATATGAGGAAACTTGCTTATTCTTAAGCAGATAAAATTAATTAATTTAAATCCATTTAGTTTAAAAAATTTAGAAAAAAAATGTTTTAAAACCCTAATTGTGCACACAGGGTATTCGCCATAAAATATAAAATTTTTTATGAAATTTTTTATGTTTTATTTTTTACTTTTTTTTCATTATTAGAACGATACAGATTTCATTTTTTCATAAAAATAGATAAAATCTTGCCGGGAAGGTAACAAGAAAATTAAACATACATACAGTGACGGTCAAAAATTTCGGGTTAATTAGTTTCTTTGATTTGTTTGCTAGAACATTTAAACAAAGATGAAGCACAATTGTTTCAAAAGTTAGGAATTGGCAAATTACCTCTCGCGTTATCATGTGGAAGGCATTTCCTGAAAAAAGTGTCGATTTGTTAGTTGAAATCTGCACCAAAATGAATGGTGCTATGTATGAAGATATTTTACAAAATTATTACCAGCCTTATTGGAGGAAAAATTGTGGTCACAACTATTTATTTCAACATGATAATGGCCCAGGTCATACATTCAAGAATATCTGATAGTGGCTTTCGCAGACCAAAATCCCGGTATTGAAATGGTAAGCCCACTCACATGATCTGAATACAATAGAAAATATTTGAAATAAACTTGAAAAACGTATGCGGAATTACAAATATTCCAATTCAACTGGATTTTCAAACAATTCAAGAAAAATAGAAAAAAACTAATTGGATGTGCCAATCCCAAATCTTTCTTCTATCTCATACGTACATTTTAATATTAAAAAAAAAAATAGTTTCTCATTTTAATGCTTTGATAATTTTAATTCAATACCATACCAAATTTGATTTTCATCTTAATTTTCTGCCTCAGTCAATTAATCGGAGTAAAAACGAATTTCAGTCCCTGCATGAGCCGACGCACAATAGAATGATAGGCAGATTTTTTTTTTCAAATTCAGAGAGGACCTACTTGCCTTATCAAAAAATAATCATATACAAAAATTTAAGTTCAGTTCTAGGACTAACTTCATACACTTTTAGGTGGTGCAATATTGAAAATGACACAAAAATCACAATTGCAGCGCCTCCTTGAAGCGGATTTTTTTCAAACTCAGGGAGGACAAATTAGCCATAGCCATACATTTACACAAAAAATTTGGTTCAATTCGATGCATAACTTCATATACTTTTGGCTGGTACAATATTGAAAATGGCGCAAAAGTCGCGATCCCAGCGTCCTCTTTCGGCGGAATATTTCAAAACTAAAGGAGGACCTGCTTGCTACAGCCAAAAACATTCACAAAAAATTTGGTTCAGTTCTATGCATAACTTCATACACTTTTTGATGGTAGAATGGCGACATACGGACACACACACACGTACAGACAGACATTTTCTAAAAACATGTTTTTTGGAATCTCTGCCCCTTAAAACGTATAAATCTGTCGAAAACCGGAAGTCGAAAAAAATTTCGATTACAATACTTTCTTCTATAGAAGATAGAAGAAAGTACAAAACTTACGATACACGATTTTCAACTGCTCAATTGAATCAATGCCAGGTCACAGCGCATATTGCTAAAGGTATGGCGACAAAATGTTTATTCGAAATGCTGCTGACTACTGTTATTTTCTAATTTTAACACAAATTTTCTACATTTTTTCAAGAACACCCGAAACTTTTGTGAATATGTATTTTATTTTGCAATTAACTTTATCCATTGAATTTATCGATATTTATTTGTTATTCCAGAAATAATTTCCAAACCATTATGTAAATAAAATGTATATGTATCACGTTAAGATTTCTATTAAGGAGGTTATATTTAGAAATTAACCAAAAATTTTATGCTGGCGGGAAGCGGTTGACTTTCCCAGCTAAACCAGAATGTCGATTTCATAGTTCTTGTTTTGCAGCAGCTGGTATAACTACAGACTCATACACTTATTAGAGCGCTCCAAAGCCGCATGTTGGTATTGCATAAATTGAACAGTTGAGTGTAAAAAAGAATTCCAGCTCATGTATTCCATTATAGATCACACCAATAATGGTGAATCCTATAAATTTCAAAGTATACTACAAATACTTTTTAAATCTAATTAACTAAACAATCTTATTACATTTATTATTTTTTTGGAATGTTGTCAATTTTTCCACTTGCACGCTCAATTCTTTTGGCTGGCTGTTACATATTGTCATTAGATGATTAAAGTTGGACCATAGTTAAATGTTACCAATGTCAGAAAATACAAAGATAAAATAACGATAGTAGAAAAGAACCATATATTTCAATAGAAACATAGATTCCACATGCCTTACTTATTTCTTTGTCTGATTTAAGATGAACATGTTTTCAACTGTTAATTTTTCTTAATCAAAAGTTTTAAAATTAACTCAGAAAAGGACCTTATACAAATAGTACACAACCTCTTATACATTTTTTCCGGTTTGAACATGCGAATCTTGGAACAAACTCCGGAATAATTAAGAGATATTGGCATATATGTAAAACTATGGATATATATCTATATTATAAAGGTCAAACGTATCTGTGCGTAACGCATACGTCATTTTGCGCATGGCAACACTAACAAAACTTAAATGAATTTAGGTATTGCAATTTTTGCTCTAAAAATTTTTAAACTGCTAAATGTCGCACATTTTAAATTTTTATACCATCGTATAGGGGAAAAAATGTAATTTTAAACGAAATTTGTTTGAAAGCTGTATCTTAATTTGTATTTGAAATATTATTTTTTTGTAGCTTTTAATACCTCTTTTCTAATTGTGGCAACAGGAGTACTTCATTTCTGTTAAAAGCAAAGGAAAAAAGAGAAGAAATTGATTGCTGTATCTTTATGTTGTCATTAACTCATTAAAAGGGAAAAAATAAATTTAAATATCTTCTGTTATAAAACCCGGAGAAATTTGGTTTCATTTACCAAATTTGATTTACACGTAAAAGAATATAGCAGCTTGAGACTTCAAGATTTGAATCAAAATGATGAAATTAAAATGTTAATTTTTTTGAAAAGGTGAATGCGGATGTGAAATGTGCATTTGTAAATTTTGATATGGTTAATAATGATGCCGATTTTAGATTTCACGGGAAAAAAATTCTATGATTGAGTCAAAGTTGAATAAATTTTGCTTTTTTTTCATTTTGGAGTACTAGCATAAGAACTTTAATTGATAACTTTATCATAATAACATATCTTTATTATTTTTTACTGCTTACATATACGATTAAAGTTTAAATTTAACAATTTCTACAACTGCGTTTTATAGAAATAGTATTTTGTTAATTTGGCGATAAATATCGTTTGTTTAAGAATGAGACGTACCAATATAAAATGCATTTTTACTATAACTAATTGTGTAAGTTTATTTTAAGTCAGTAAAACAGTTCCTTCTTAAACATTTTTTTTCCGTCAAAATTTGACAGGTTCTACCTAGTATACATAATTAATATTTTTTATGAAATATTATTGCATGTATGATCGTTTTGCATCCAGTGGACATTTTATGCGCTACCCAAGACACATAACTATTAATCCCTATCTATAAAAAATTCAGATTTGCATGAAAGGTATTTAAAACCTTGTTTTGTGAAAACTTCCATTTACGTTATTCCAATTTGCACTTATGTGGAAAAAAATCGATTGAAATTTTATTTATTAAACAAAACTTTCAGATTTCATTATAATCTTTAAAAATTGAAATATTTGACTTGCTGTATTAATATATATTTATACTTACTATGCTACATTGCTTTGACTTAAATTGAAAATTCTGTACTCATATTGTTATCGGGGCCACCAATAATGTTATGTGTGAAATGTTCCGCCGGTTGTAACCCCAAGCCGTTCTACAGGTAAGAGCTATACTAAATTCAATGTAAATCACCGTTCTTGTATTCTATGCCCAGCATAACCATCTTTTTAAACAGTTTGAATACTTCAGTTCACAGTAGAACTATAATAAATTAATTTTAGCTATATTTAAGATTAAGCTTCCATTGTTGTCTCTTATATTTTTAAAGTATACTTTCTTGCATAATTATAATGTTTAATAATGCTTAATTATTAAACAGTTATAATGTTTAATATAAGAGTGCAGTTTACTGCCTGCTAATTTGTTTAATCAAAGAATACAATGTAATGTTTAAGTGTGAAACTACTGCAAAATGTAAATGTTCATTGTCATTTGAAATTATAATAACTTGAATCGTGGATCTTTTGCATTGTAAATTTTCCACAGATAATGGAATAATGAAACTTAGAAGGTAACAAATTCTTTCATTTCATTGGAAATTTTCATTGAATAAATAGTTTCCACACGTCAACAGAAGATGAATGGTTCATTCCTTATATAATTCGTAGGCACGTTGCTTTGTGTAACGAAGCATTTATAGATATATTGTTACAATACTAAATTTATTTTATGTCTATGTACGATGAATCCTTCTGACATTCTCTAAAGAAAACTGCAATATTGTTATATATTGTAATTTGTCGTTATGTATCTTATTTTATCACTACCGTTTATTTAAATGCCTAAAAAACTATAAAATGCATTTTAATTATAAAAAATACAGTCGAAGACGGTTAAGTCGCTCATGTTTAATATATAATCTCGATTTATATGCCGATTTTTTCTAATCCCTTGGTTATTAGTCATAAGGTTAATGCAAAAATATTACTTTACTTAGAGAATCAGAAATCATTATGGTTAAATATGAACACCCTGTTAGTGAGGTTTTAAATTTACATTAATATGAGTATTATTATTATTAATATCTATGTCATAAAAAAATAAACTCTTAAAAGTTAAATACGACTGAGGTTATATAATTTTCTTATGTTTTCTTGCTATTTCTTATATTAAGTGTGCAGATTATAATGGTACTGATTATTACAAATACTAAGTATGATTTTGAAAACTGGGTTGTGCGCCAGGAATTTAATGTTTATTTTTCCTTCTGTTTAAAAAAAAAATACTCTAGTAAAAAAATTATTTTTGTAAACTAATTCTTTTTCGCAAAGCATTACAAGACAACAAAGTCCTTCTCTAAAATTCATATGTATGATCAAATATGTAATATGTCCAATTCCTGCAACGTATTGTACATCACGTGTAATATATGAATCCGTTTAACCACTTAACCGGCGACGAGTATGGGGAAACAATGCTTTTCCCCCCGACTTATCTCGGGACATAAGGTTAAGTGGTTAACAGACAACTATTATCTACTTTCTTGAAACGAATTTTAATCGGTCTCGATTACAATATTTTTTTATATAAATTATTAAACACTGCAGTAGAGACAATTTTTTAAATACAAATTTTACTTTTTAAAGATCTTTTCATGCCATAATTATTTTAAAATTAGACGAGCTGTTTAAACGGGATTCCAGGCTGTCTAGGTTTGACTCAATTTTTCATTCTTTCGAGGTCGATAGCTCTGGAACTAAACACTTATGGCCTTTGTTAGGTGTACCACATGATCTTAACATAAGGTATATATAGCATATCGGGGTTTAAGGTCAAGTAAATATGATTGGCCATCTATCGCTGTCCTCGAAGACACTCGCGAGGTAATGCACGATTCTGACATTTTTCGCGGGGGAATTTCCATGGGGAGGCATTTTTCTAATAACTCTTTCGCATTTTGACATTTTTTAATCTTTTTTAGCACTTTCGAACAAAGTTGAAAAGTGCTTATGCATTCGGTTTGTCTGGCCGTCTGGCCGGATAGCCGTCTGTCCGTCTGTCCGCGCTCTAACTGCCGTAAATATACTCGGATTGCTATGAAATTTCTATACGTTATTGAAGTTTACCCTAGCACGAACCCTATTGAAAATGAAGTATCTACCATGATTAGTTTATCTACAGAGAGAATCAAAAGTTTCCCATTACATTACGGCCTATGGGGAAAAATCGCTAATATACTCGGATTGCCATCAAATTTTAGGACGTTATTGACGTATACCCTAGCACAAGTCCTATTGAAAATGAAGATTCTACCATGATTAGTTCATCTACAGGCCGAATCAAAAGTTTCCCATTACATTACGGCCTATGGGGAAAAATCGTTAATATGCTCGGATTGCCATGAAATTTTAGGACGTTATTGAGGTTTACCCTAGCACAAATCCTACTGAAAATGAAGTTTCTACAATCATTAGTTTATCTACAGGGCGAATCAAAATTTTCCTATTACATTATGGCCTATGGGGAAAAATCGTTTCAAAGGAATTTTAAAGATGCTATACCCTGTCAAACGGATTAAAATATGCATTCTATAAAATATAAGGTGAAAATGTAGCTATTATTCATTTACAGGGCCACACAAAAGAATTCCATTAGATAATGGTAAAAGGGGGAATTGTGTGTGACATATTTTAAATATATTGAGCTTTTTCATGTATAATAACATTAGTATATGTCACTGAAGCTTAATATAAATTATACGCTACTGTCTTGCATAATATGAAGTACATAGCATTTTCAGGGCCACACAAAAGATTTCAAATAATATATTCTTTCCGAAGTACCGTATTTGTGTCCGATGATGGCTGTTGGAGGGATGAAATGCATTTTAATTATGATATTCGCGTTTGTCTTTCGCTAAATATATGCACATTATATGGTGTGTATAAATGTTATAGTTGATATACAGGGCTACCCAAAAGAGCTCACCAACGTTACTGAATATGAGCGTAAATTATTTAAACGTGGTTCTTAAATAAGCTATGCATTTTTAAGCTGAGATGCATTCAATTTACTGAGAAATGTTTGCAGAATATAGATAATACAGGGCCACGCAAAAAATTCGGTACATGGACGCCTATGAATGATAATTTATGAGAATGTGATTTCAGTTGTTTTAAAAGTGTTTTAGTTTACAATAAATTTTAGCCTAATGCTGACGTGTAATAAAGGTAGAATGTAAACTACAGGGCTGAACAAAAGTATTCAAGTATGTTTCCATCTAATAGTATGAATTGCTGAAAAAGAAATTTCAAGCTACTAGGTATTTTCTTGCTGAGCTAAATTTTCCCATTATATGAACTGACATATGAAATACAGGGCTGTTCTAATGTACTGGAATACATATTTGGGTATATTTGGCTATACACTATTATTTGTTTCCCTAAATAACAAAGTTTTGTTAAAGATTTCATTAAGTGTTGGAAAGTGCTTCATAATCTATGCTTAACGCATGATTTTTCTTACTTGTTTTTTTTTTTTTTGCATTGAATAGCTGAGGTCCATCTGAAGAATGCTCCTTGATTGCTTTTTCGATTTCGGCCGCAGAAAGTTTTCAAAAAGTTGCTTTCGCTTTCAGAACCGGCGCTCAGAAAGTGAAAGTAACTGTATAAAAAATACTTGCGAGCAAAATTATCAAAATAATCAAGGAGCGATTTTGAGAAGGACCTCAGCTATCCAATGCAAAATAATAATAATAATAATAATAATAATAAATAAATAAAATAAAATAAAATAAAATAAAATAAACATAAAAATAAAAATGTCAAAATGCGAAGGAGTTATTGTAAAAATGCCTCCCCATAGGAATAGCATTAACTTGTCAATGTCTTTGCAGACGGGGACAATAGCCTTAATTGATCGTAGAGTGATCCGTCTAGTTTATATATTGGGTTCTACAATGAGAGTGGAAGACGATTTATTATTATTATTTTTTTACTTTTTGAAGGTACTCAGGCAGTGCAAAATGCAAAAGTGTTCAAAATAATTAATGGATTAACACATTCGCCCCCACTCCCGCGAAAGCGCGCGACATAGCACCAACGTTAAGAAGCCACTCACGTGCCAGCGCGTGATGTGGGGTGATGTCCAATAGTCAGTCACGCTGGTGCCGGAAAATCTTTTATTGATTCTTTGTTATAAAAAGTAAATCAGCTTCTGGGAAAAACCCACTTCTACAGTGCGGCATTAACTATCATCACATCTTCATGTAAGCGGCAGCGAACGTCTTAAGATTATGTTAATTATATATTTTTGTCATCCATGTCGTTTTCTATACCAATTAAAAAACTGGCACTTTGAAATTTAAATACGGTTGCTGTGTCCTATAAGTAATAGTTCAAAAGAAATTACCATGCTCTGATAATGATCCATAATAAAAATGCCACTCTTCTTATTCCACTTTTGGAATTTTGCGTTATATGAAATATTTGAGCTATTTAGCACTAAAACAAACATCATAACAATAAACTTCGGTCGCAGTAGAATGGAATTTCCATTTAATTTTATTTGGTTAGGACTTTTAGTTTCATATTATTTTATTATTTGTATTGCTAAATCGTCTGGGCTAATATGTATGGTTAAGTTACACACACACACACACAGACATATAAGGCTTTGATGCTTTTTTCGCTACTTTAGTGTGAAAACATTTTTTAAAACTTAGAACTAGTTTTTAAACTTCTAACACACATTTTTAATAAGGTTTAAAATAGTCCCTCAAGGAGACGGCAAGGGTGTGAGTTTTCAAAATCAAAGTAAGTTTTTTGTGCAAATAGTACTCAGTAAGGGAACTCACATGACCAAGCTGTAGGGCGCATTACTTAATAATTATTGAGAAAAAAATTAAACTTTATTTTTTTATGTGTTTTTACTATAAACAGATGTCTTTTGTTATTTGTGTGATACATAAAATACCATTTTTTTAAGCAAAATGGCGACCAGCGAAGATTTTTCTGACTCTTGTTTTTCTTTCAGATCCTATCCCTGAATCATCTTTGTGAAGTAATAAGTCAAAATTGTTACTGAAATTTGCAGTAGTATATTATGAAGTGCTTTTTTTACCAGAAATAATTTAATTGCATCAAACTCTTTATCAGTTATACTGTAAGATGCTATGTTAATTGGAGAAGAACTCTATGATAAGACTTTGGAAATATTAAATGAAAAGGAATTTTTCTAAGATGAAGAATTAATACATATTAATAAAGAATGTGAAAAAGTGATTTTTGATATGGTACATGGTGGTTCGTCACCAGAACAATATGAACTCGAATAATAAAAAAAAAGTAAACCTAATGACTACATTTCATTGGATTATAAAACGAAAGTAATTAACATTGCTGAGACCTATATAGCTTAAAATCCAACGTTTTGAGACTTTGAAATCAAAATCTTCAAATTATGCAGCAGCAGCCAGTGCCCATTGCTGTGAGTTCCTCGTTGTGACTTGTCGGTAGTTTTGTTTAGTTTCAACGAGACGATCATAAGTCCATGAGTCAATTATAGTATATTTATCATAGATAGTTCCTCCTTTTTCAACATCTTCATTCCACTTCTTTTTTTTTTTTCTTGAAACGGCTGCAGCCATTTTTTTATAGAGTTGTCAAGCTCCACGTAGAAAATGCCATGTAGGAATTAACATTGCATTTTAAAGTATAACAGATGGAAAATTTGATGTAATTTAATTATTCTTGGTAAGGAGACCTTCATAATATGTTCTGCATTTTTCAATAACAATTTCGACTTATCACTGCACAAAGAGGTTTCAGGAATAATATCTGTATGTAAAGAGGAACCAGGAAAATTTCAGCAAAATGTCACCATTTTGCAAAAACAAATTACATATTATATGTCACACAAATAACAAAAGGCATCCGTTGAAAGTAAATACACATAAAAAATAAAGTTTTAATTTTTTTTTTCTCAATAATTACTAAGTTTTGCGCGCTACGGCTTTGTCATACGGGTTCTGTTATTGAGTTCTATTTACACACACAAAAAAAACTTACTTTGGTTTGGATACTCCACACCCTTGCCGTCTCCTTGTTAAATAAATGTTTGGTGACTACCCAGCCATCCCCGCCCCGCAAGAAAAAAATAAAAAATAATCTCAGTTATAAATACATTTTATTTCTTCCTTTTTAAAATTGCTATGTGACAGTTGGATGTTTATATCATATTTTACATACAAAAAATACATTTGCACTTTTACTGCGCTTGAAAAGGAAATAAATTTCTTTCCTTTAAAGTACAATAATAAGTCTGAAAAAATATATTAGACACAAAAATTCTTAATAAATTTCCAAAGCCTCAAAATAACTTCATTAATTACAGAAGACATATACTTTTGTATGGAAACGTAAAATCCAAATACCCATCATCATTTGAAATTATAATAGATTGGGCTCGCAGATCTTGTGCATTAGAATTTTAAATTTCGAAGTAATCAAACGCAGCAGCTAAAAGTTACTTGTCTGGATTTGAAGTTTCATCGAATAAACAATTTGCACTTGTGTCATCATATGATGTATTAGTGATATAATTCGTAATCTTAAAAAAAGCCCAATTTAATAAATAAATAAAAATAACAACAACAACAACAACAACACGGAACCTACCCACTACCATCGAACACAGTTCAGCTAGCGCTACTTAACCACTCTCAACGATTCAGATTTTCAGCACAAAATTTAAGTTTATGTCTAAGCTTTAAAAAATTTTAATGAAATGCAAAAAATAACGATAAAAACTAGTTGTACGTTACTCCAAAGTCTAAAGCGCCCTCTAGCGGCATTTTTTGAAATTTATCTGTGTAATTTATTTTCAAGACAATACTGACGTAAAGAATAATTTTAGTGAAAACCGCAAATCAATTGATTAATTTTTATGTTTTTTATAATCATTTGAAATTTGAACCTACCCACTCCTATTGAACACAGCTCAGTTTGCGATACTTAACCACAGGTTTTGAGCTCAAAATTTAAGTTTATGTCTAAACTTCTAAAAAAATTTATTGAGATGCAAAAAATAACCGTAAAAAATAGTTGTTCATTATTCCAAAGTCTAAAGCGCCCTCTATCGGCATTTTTTGAAATTTATCTTTATAATTTATTTTCAAGACAATACTTACATAAAGAATAGTTTTCGTGAAAACCGCAAACGAATCGACCAATTTTTCCGTTTTTTATAAACATTTCAAATTTTGGACCCTAAACTTTAAGGGCGCCTATCTCCTTCGGAAGACGTTTGGGAACCTTAGTTTCCCATTTAATATTATTTGTCTTTATGTGTACTATCACCCCTTAAAGTTTTGCCCAGTAGTTCAGATACACCCTGTATACATATATATATTTATTAAAATATTTGCAAGATAAATATTGTATGAGCAAAGATCTATGTGTTAACCATTTTGTCTAAGTAAATAAATGTTTGAATGATGAGGATTGGCTTACACAAATATTTACAATCTTTAAGTGCCAAAAGTTAAGAAAAATTGCGAAAATTGTAAATATTTATCTTACAAATTTATACAAAACGATAATAGTTATTTTAATACGGTGCTATAAAAGTGTGCATTAATAAGTTATTATCTACGTATCTTGGTATTTTATTTTTCTTACAAAAATACACAGAATTATGCATTTTCCCTTGAATTTTTATATAAGGAATAATAAATATTTATAAAACTTGTAGTTATGAAGTAACCTAAAAGATTTGAATATTTTATTTGTATGAATTTTTGCATTACTAACTAATCGTAAAGACGACAAGTGAGCCAACAGAGCAAAAAAGCGTTCTAGCGGGGAATAGGTAGGTAATTGTCCGACATAAACATAAAAAAAAATTATTTCTTATACTTATGAGTAGGGGCTTCCGTAGCCGAGAAGCTAAGGAAGCAATGCCTGTATGGAAATAAAAGGATCATTCGATGAGAAAACTATTGTAGCAATAGACATCAAAACAATCTCTACTTCCGTGGACTGTCTAAACTGTCAAGACAATGACCTTGTCACTGTCAAAACAATATCAAACAACTGTCAAATAACTGTCAAAACAATGTCAAAACTTTTGAGCATTTTTTATTTTTTAATGAAAAAAAACATGTACTTGTTTGTGTAAAATGATTGTATTTCGGATCATCCTGAATACTGTAGTTTATTGCGTGTCAATGAAATGCAATGATTATTTATAAATTCCAAAACGCTGATTATAATTATGCATTTGTCAATAGAATGGATCAGAGACAATTTGGCACATGAAAACCCGGTTACTCGACTTTAATTTCTTTCGTGGTTGAAATGATATTATCCTCAAAATGAGTAAAAATTCCTGACTAGATATGCTTCAGAAAGATACTGTTTAAGTGCATAAAATTTTCAATATTTTACAATTCTAGTGTTATACAAATCATGTGTTTACTCAAATTTTAAAATTCAGTTGAACTCAAATTACATAGATTTATTTATGTGTTTATTTTTTATCTACAAAAACTGTTTCTTTTAATGTTGTTAAGTACGGATTATTAAATAAGAAATTTGAATAAAACGGAACTGAACAAAATTTCCACAGTCTTCAAATATAGGTGGCTGTGAAAAATTGAAAATTCTCATTATAAATATTCAAATGTTAATAAAATGAAACCGAGATAAGTTAGTAACTGGAAAACTCGACAACTTGCCATTTATTACTCTTGTACTTAACAATATATTATTTTCAATGGTGAAAAGAATCTAAACCGACGTATTTCATGAGAATACTGTTCAAATAAACTATTTCAATATTTTACAATTCATCTGTTATGCAAATTATTTACTAACAGAAATTGTAAAATTCATTTGTGTTGAACTGTAGATTTATTTATTTATTGTTTTACAAAACAGAAATGCTGCTTGTAAGGGAATTATGCAAAAATACCATTAAAAGATTTGTTAGTGGAAAGTGTTTTAGAATAGCTTTCTTGTTTTTTATTTACAGCGATTGGCAGTAATCTGTTAACATTACAATTATTATTTTACTTAAATGCAATTCTATAACAATGGAAGAAAAATACAATATCGTTTTTCAAAAATTACAAAAAAGAAATCCAAGCAGATGATGAGAATAGAAAAGGTATGTCCCACGTCCTCTTTATGTTACTAATGCTTACCACACAAAGCCTTCATAATTTAATAATCTACTAGCGAGCTACGCCCGCTAGCTGGGCCACTTTTTCCAAACGAACCTCGATATTAAGCAGTATATAATAAGCAAAAAATTCATTTAATAAGCAAATCTTGGAGTTCGAACCCTCAAGCACAAAAAAAGTAAATTAAAGAGCTATGGTTGTTATGCCCCCATTATCCCGTTAAAAATATGTGATTTCGCACAGTGGGCGCTACGCGCCCACAGTGCAAAGGCCTACCACCCACCGCGCTACGCGCCATGGTCGCCATCGTCCCATTAAAAATATTTGGTTTTACACGGTGCGCGCTGCGTGCCCATAAGACATTTTCTCGTATTTTTTGGTTCATCAGAAGCAGACTTTTACGCAGATTCTGAATATGTAATCAGTTTTATCTACTTTAAAAACTGTCTGTATGATGGTTTAAAAAAAAACGCGCAAAAAAAGTTTCGGTATTAAAAACTGCAAAAGACTGCTATTAAAAAACAAGTAAGAAAAATCATGCGTTAAGCATATATTATGAAGCACTTTCCAACACTTAATGAAATCTTTAACAAAACTTTGTTATTTAGGGAAATAATAGTGTATAGCCAAATATACCCAAATATGTATTCCAGTACATTAGAACAGCCCTGTATTTCATAGGTCAGTTCATATAATGGGAAAATTTAGCTTAGCAAGAAAATACCCAGTAGCTTGAAATTTCTTTTTCAGCAATTCATACTATTAGATGGAAACATACTTGAATACTTTTGTTCAGCCCTGTAGTTTACATTGTACCTTTATTACAAGTCAGCATTAGGCTAAAATTTATTGTAAACTAAAACACTTTTAAAACAACTGAAATCACATTCTCATAAATCATCATTCATAGGCGTCCATGTACCGAATTCTTTGCGTCGCCCTGTATATCCCTTTATCTATATTCTGCAAACATTTTTCAGTAAATTGAATGCAGCTCAGCGTAAAAATGCATAGCTTATTTAAGAACCACGTTTAAATAATTTACGCTCATATTCAGTAAAGTTGATGATCTCTTTTGGGTAGCCCTGTATATCAACTATAACATTTATACACACCATATAATATATGCATATATTTAACGAAATATAAACGCGAATATAATAATTAAAATGCATTTCATCCCTCCATCAGCCATCATCAGACACATATACGGTACTTCGGAAAGAATATACTATTTGAAATCTTTTGTATGGCCCTGTAAATGCTATGTACTTCATATTATGCAAGACAGTAGCGTATAATTTATATTAAGCTTCAGTGACATATATCAATTTTATTATACATGAAAAAGCTTAAAATCTTTAAAATATGTCACACAATTCCCCATTTTACCATTATCTAATGGAATTCTTTTGTGTGGCCCTGTAAATGAATAATAGCTACATTTTCACCTTATATTTTATAAAATGCATATTTTAATATGTTTGACAGGGTATAACATCTTTAAAATTCCTTTGAAATGATTTTTCCCATAGGCCGTAATGTAATAGGAGACTTTTGATTCGCCCTGTAGATAAACTAATCATGGTAGAAACTTCATTTTCGATAGGACTTGTGCTAGGGTAAACGTTAATAACGTCCTAAAATTTCATGGCAATCCGAGTATATTAACGATTTTTCCCCATAGGCCGTAATGCAATGGAAAACTTTTGATTCGCCCTGTAGACAAACTAATCATGGTAGAAACTTCAATTTCAGTAGGGATCGTGCTAGGGTAAACCTCAATAACTTCCTAAAATTTCATGGCAATCCGCGTATATTAACAATTTTTTCCCATAGGCCGTAATGTAATCGAAAAATTTTGATTATCCCTGTAGACAAACTAATCATGGTAGAAACTTCATTTTCAATAGGACTTGTGCTAGGGTAAACGTCAAAAACGTCCTAAAATTTCATGGCAATTTGAGTATATTAACGATTTTTCCCCATAGGCCGTAATGTAATGGGAAACTTTTGATTCTCTCTGTAGATAAACTAATCATGGTAGATACTTCATATTCAATAAGGTTCGTGCTAGGGTAAACCTCAATAACGTATAAAAATTTCATAGCAATCCGAGTATATTTACGGGAGTTAGACCGCGGACAGACGGACAGACGGCCATCCGGCCAGACGGAGAGACGGCCAGACAAACCGAATGCATAAGCACTTTTCAACTTTGTTGGAAAGTGCTAAAAATTAAGTAATTTCATTAATATCACAAACAACATAACTAACAAATAATTTTGGCAGCTCGTTTTCCGTTTGTACTAACAAAAATTAGTATTAATTGCGTAAATCTTAGGTTACACAATATTCGTGTATGCTACCAAAAAGAAAAAGTATGAAAATAAACCGTGTTTAACATTTTTTACCAATTAGTTATTTTTCAAAGAACCGAAACGAAAGAAAAAGTCGTTTTCCCTGGACAAAAAAGAGGTTTTCGGTTGCTTCTTCTTTTAGCCAAAGGGGAAAAGTTCAGGTTCTTCACCGCAAGGTGGCGCAGTGTTCTGCCTCAGAGCACCGTTTGGAAAATTAGACGTTTTCCGTTCCGACTCCCGACCGGTTTTTAATTCATAACTTTTTTAATTTTGGTCCCACGGTCTCGAAAATGCCCAAAATGACTTTCCCGGAATTTTTTGAATCGAAAGACACCTCTCGCGACTTCCAACTCGCCCGCGTTGCGAACTGTAATCGGCTTCAAGCAGACAGACAGACAGAGGCGCACGGATTTTATTAGTATAGACTAGCGAGCTACGCCCGCTAGCTGGGCCATTTTTTCCAAACGAACCTCGATATTAAGCAATATATAATAAATAAAAAAATTCATTTAATAAGCAAGTCTTGGTGTTCGAATCCTCAGCACAAAAAAAGTAAATTAAAGTGCTATGGTTGTTATGCGCCCATTATCCCGTTAAAATATGTGATTTCCCACAGTGGGCGGTACGGGCCCATCGTGCGAAGCCGGCCCACCGGCGCTACACGCCATGGTCGCCATTGTCCCGTTAAAAATATTTGGTTTTGCACGGTTGGCGCTGCGCGTCCATTATACATTTTCTCGTATTTTTTGGATCATCAGAAGCAGACTTTTACGCAGATTCTGAATATGTAATCAGTTTTTTTCTACTTTAAAAACTGTCTGCATGATGGTTTAAAAAAACGCGCAAAAAAAGTTTGTTTATTAAAAACTGCAAAAGACTGCTATTAAAAAAAAATAAGTAATTTCATTAATATCACAAAGAACATAACTAACAAATAATTTTGGCAGCTCGTTTTTCGTTTGTACTATCAGAAATTAGTATTAATCGCGTAAATCTTAGGTTACACACTATTCGTGTATGCTACCAAAAAGGAAAAGTATGAAAATGAGCTACAACGATTAATACTCACATACAGAATAAATATATGAATAGCCAGTCACATCTGAGATCCTCAAAATATTAATTAGCAACACTATTACCTCTTAGTGAACATATCTTGCTGTGCTTAAATAGTTGTACTTATTATATTAATTAAACAGTGTTTAATATTTTTTACCAATTACTTCTTTTTCTCTTATACATTCTTTGACAAATTGACGGGAGAAAAATAGGTTTTCGGCTGCTTCTTCTTTTAGCCAAAGGGGAAAAGTTCCTGTTCTTCACCGCAAGGTAGCGCAGTGTTCTGCCTCAGAGCTCCGTTTGAGACCTGTTTGGGAAATAAGACGTTTTCCGTTCCGATTCCCGACCGGTTTTTAATTCATAACTTTTTTTATTTTGGTCCCACGGTCTCGAAAATGCCCGAAATGACTTTCCCAAAATTTTAAAGACACCTCTCGCGACTTCCAACTCGCCCGCGTTGCGAACTGTAATCGGCTTCAAGCAGACAGACAGACAGAGGCGCACGGATTTTATTAGTATAGATTTCTCTTTACATATTATGAATGACAATCCTATTTATTTTCTAACTGACATTTAAATGATTGTAACTTATGAACTTTAAGAAACTTAGTATACAATTTAGATTCTGAATTAGCATTTTTGTTTCTTTTTTTTCTTACAAATGTTAGAGCTTTAGATTAAGTCCGATCCTTGGGGCTTTGTTCATGAGCTCAAATTGAGCCTTCTATTTCAAACTACTGGACAAACAAAAGAATAGTATTGGACTCTCATACTGTTCTATTGCACATTTAACGAAATTTATGCGTCAGATTTGTATTAGATATTTATCATAATTAATAAAAATAGAAAATTAAATAAATCGGCAATATATCCTACGTACTCGTAATCGTCAAACATCTGTAGCTTTTAAGTAGATATTCATGAAAAAAACACTTTTTTTGTTATGGTAACGGTCAAACATAATTTCCTTTCTATTTCTCCTAATCAATATCAATTATTGTAATTAAACAAATAATTCTATTTTCTTTTTTATAAACGTAACAACATAAGCAACATTATTAAATTATTATATAATAATATAATTATGATAATATAATTATAATAATAATAATATAATTATAATAATATTAGATTACTAAATACCCCTATCCTCTTCATTGTCTATGTCCACATCGTGAACCTCTATTTTCTTTTCTCATAAACGCAAATTTTTGAAACTTTTTTTTTTTTTTTTTTACATATTTTCGTCATTTCTTATGGTTGACAATTGCTTAAAGCAAACTAATAAATAGCAACATCTATGATATTTACTCATAAAATGTTATTTTCATTGAGGATGCTCCTTTAAGATGCTTGCAAGACAGTGTGTCTAATAAATTGAAAAATTTTCATACTAGTTCAGCTTAAATCCCTTGCAATAAAATGTTTTGAAGAAATAAATGTTTTGAGGTTTCTTATATATAGCATAGAAGGGTTTAAAATGCTTGAAATTTTTAAATCTGATTAGTGCCGGTTATAAATTGATGTTTTAAGACGAATTACAATTTTTATCCCTATTTTTAAGCCTAAATTATTCATTTCTTTAAAATATTAATTTCCGAAAAGTTTTTTTTCCTGTCGATATCCTTTAAAAAAAAAAAAGAAAGATTGAGTAATTTGTGGTATTATTTTAGCTTTGTAGCACTAAAACTGCTGCTGAATGAAATCTTAATGTGACTTCTATATAACTATAAAGGCATCCATGGGGTTTTGTAGTGTAAGTCATATCGCTGATAATTCATATGATTAATGGCTACCATTATTTTGGAAAAATTTGCTTCGCCTTATCCAATTAATGAGAAAACTCCCCCAAAAAGCAACATTTTCCCGTTTAAAATATTGATATCCAAAAATTGTATCATTTCACATACACTACATGGTCTCATGGAAATAGTTAAAATAAAATAGCAACAATGGTAGAACAAATTCACACACAGTATTTTCTTACGATTAAAAGGAATTTATAACATACTTGAACTTTCAGAGATTTCTATTTTAACCCTTTCAATTGAAAATCTTGCAAAAGGACAAAATTGCAGTGTTGTCTTCTTTCTATTGTTAAATAAACGGCGAGTATTGCTCGTGCTCAGAGGATTCCGTATAATAAATATAACAATTTTTCTCTATATTATGTTATGAAAGTAAATATTTGCTAAAAATGTAATAAGTTTTTGTAGAAAACTATACAACGTAGGGATATCAATATCTCCTAATTATTCAGTAGTCTTATGCAAGTTTAAAACCATTAAGTGTTTATAAGAAAATGTGTCCTCTTTTAACATGGTACTTACTGGATTTCATTTTAAAAGCTTTTATTAAATAAAATTAAAGGTTTCAAACATGTTTTTCTATGATAAGACTCTCAAACGATATACAAATATGTACAAATAATACGATCTTACAATGGTTCCTTTAAAAAAAATTGATTCTTTCAATATTAAAAAAAATACATCATTACAAGTGTGAATATAAAGTTGGAGGGTATTTAATCTTTTAAAATGAATTAAAAATCTATTACAAAATTAGAGTTATTTTAAATCTTGGTTACTTTGTAGTTATCTGAAATTTAGTGAACGTATTAATACAGGTTCTATATATAACGTGTACAATCTTTTTTGAAAAAAATACATAATAACATACGTAAATAATAAATAACTAGGTGGAACCCGTCAAAACTTGACGGCAACAATATAAAAGCAACGAAGAGAAAAAAAAATATTTTTTCAGCTATAAAAGAATTTTTTAAAGATTAATTTTTATTAAAAATTTCAATAAATGAAAAAAACACTGCATTTTATATCCAGGCAAATTGCATTCACAAATGCACTCATAGAATTTCTCTCATCTAACGCTTTTCTATTTACCGACAAAACACCAATATCACATGATATCGGGCGCAGAATCGACGCACTGGTGCGATGCTCGTCACAGACTTTTGAGAATGTCTGCAGACTATTTTTCACCCGTCAAAGTTTTTAAAAAATGCTGGAAATCATTTACCATGTTCCATTGTAATATTATCCGGATAACATACGATTGACGAAGCTCCGATTCACGTTAAATTATAAATCAAGGACGATTCTGTTTTGAATTTTCCGAAAAATTTAGGCAATCATTTCTAAACTTAGAAAAGACCGTCATAAATCTGAAAATTCCGAACTAATAGTAAATTTTGACAAATATCAGAAAGGAAAAAAAAAAACATTTTTGCAATTGTGCGAAGAAAAAGCACTAATTTCGCACATGTATCTCGGGAAAAACGTAATATAAACATGATCATGATATAAACATGATAAAAACTATAAATGAAGGACGATTCTGTTTTGAATTTTCCAAAAAATTTAGACAATCATTTCTAAACTAAGTAATCTAACTAAAGTGATCGTAAATTTTGCATAATAGTCTCAAAGAAAAAAAAATCACATTTGTTAATTGTGCGAAGAAAAATCACCAGTTTCGCCATATATCCCAGAAAACATGATAAGGTACCCTGGGGTAATAACGCCACGTTAAGGTTCTACCAATTTTCACGGCTTAGTTTTAGATTGTATTTTTCAAACAAATATAGGATCTGATACAGCAACTCATTGACTATCTATATAAAATAAAATAATTTAACAGATATGTATTCATAAAATGTAATGGCGTTTTTTCTTGACCAATGCTATTTGGCGTTATTACCCACCTATATGGGTAATAACGCCATGCAAACAAAACTATGAAATAAGATGGAATAATTGCATGTAGATAGCCCAATTCTAAAAATACAAACTCTACAAACTTAGAAATTGTCAAATTGCATTCTAAGCTATTGAAAATGTTCAATTTTTTGTGAAAGTGTAAGAAAAATAAAGGTGTGGTTTAGGAGGGGGAGGGGGGGGATGAGGCAAAAGAATATCAGACAGTGAGCTTCTTTTTGCTTAAAAAGGACCGCTTAAATAAAAATATGAGAAACATTGCACAGTTTTAACTGTGTTTATTTGAATCAGTATTTAGGATGTAGCTTGGCCACTGTAGGGAATCAACCGGGGTATTAATGTAAATGATTGGCGTTATTACCCCGGTATAGTTATTGCGTAGTGCATTTTAAATTACAAATTATCTCGAGAAGATATCCAAAATCTTCAACAATATTTTAAAAGTACATGAAATGCACTACAAATTTATGTAATTAACAAAGTATTTCCGGATAAAAAGATAGTCTTCACATCACAACACGTATCTCGCAAATTTCAGATCAAACGTTAATTTTAGTTGTTTGTAAAAACAATAAGACCTAAAAATGAAACAAATTAACTTGAAGCTGTTTTTTGCGATTTATATGACTCAAAACCCTTCTGCGCAGAGCACATGGGTGTCATTTACCTGATTATTTCATAATTATGCAAAATATAAGCACTTGGCGTTATTACCCCTCCTGGCGTTATTACCCCAGGGTACCTTACAAACTGTAAATTGATATAAACATGATAATATGATCATGATCATTAAATATGATATAAACATGTTAAAAACTATAAATCAAGGACGATTCTGTTTTGAAAAATTATTATTTATTATTTTTCTATAATTTTATTCTTATAAGTGTATCTCTAAAGCCCTAAATTTGAAATTGGCTGTTTATATCTAATCTAATCTATACTAATAAAAGAACAAAACGCTCTGTCTGTGTGTGTGTCTGTGTGTGTGTCTGCGATGGCTAGCAAAATCTACAGCACGTACAAAGCTCAAAATTTTTTTGAGAATAGCCCAATATCTCTCCTGATGCACCTGAGCTTCAGAATTTCAAAATTCCAATTATTAACTGAGTAATTCATTAAAATCAAGAGGTCACTCTCATAAAAAATCATCTTTTTCCAAATTTTTTTCTCTTTCATTTGTTTACGGTTGGTCGGTTGTGTAAAAATTTTCGCAGAAGTAATAAGAAAGCTGAGACAGAATTAAAGAAACCCATGGAGGAATAAGATAAGTGGAGGTGAAGTAAGCTCAAAAAAGGTTTGCGATATGAAACCATTTATCGCTCAAATTTAATGTGGCAAACAAAAGGACGTGGAAGAGATTTTGTATTATAAGACGAATTGAAAGAAATGAATTACAGTTGAAGCATATTTCAAGAGGAAATAGCAAATTTTTAAAATGGTCTTCGTTCTATTATTATTTATTAGAATAAATATTCGCTTTTAAAATGAAGGAAATTGGAAAATTAGCAATAATTAAATATCAAATTAAAATTAAATAAGATATTGAAAACATTTGATACGAATTAAAAATTGTATAACTAAAAGTTTCCTTCATTAATGTAATTTTCAATACTTTATAACGTAGATGAAAATGTTTATGACTTAATAATTGCATGTAAATAAATATTTAAAATATAATGATGAAAACATTCTTTTAAAATCATGTATGAAAACTTAAGTAATAAATATTAATCTAAAATATAAATTTCTGACTGCAGACGATTTTAATGTACTAACAAAATAATGTTATATTTTCAAGCAAAACGTTGAAATAATTTTCTATATTGATATTTAAAACACATATGATAAAATAATTAATAAATTTTTACCGGTGAAGCGATAAATTAGTTCTTTTTTTAAAAACGAGAGAAAAAAAATACAGGTTTAAACCTGCTTCAATTGATAACGAAATTTTAAAATGGAGGGCCAAAATCACAGTCCGGTGAAATCCAAACACCTCATTGGTCATTGAGCCGCGTCCTTTTCAGGGAACAATCTCTTAGCAGTTGGGTAAATGTTGTCATACTCCTTTTTCCGAGAAAAAATCGTAGCGGCAGTTTTGAAGTAAATCTTATCTCTTTTCATTTATAATCTAAATTTTTCACTCTCATTTTATAAAATGGCATCAAAATATCTTAATTGAGTTAATTTCGATGGTTTATCTTAAATAAGAACAGGCGGTAACAATCGCTTAAAAAATACTTTCCCCCTCACCTTTTTCAAATGGAGAAACAAGTTCGTGATTTTCACCCTTACCACACGACCAATGGGGTGGCTGGATTTCACTTGACTGTGATTTTGGCCCTTCATTTTAAAATTTCGCCAATTGATAGGCGTGTCAAAGCAGGTGCTTTTGTTGGTACTTAATTGGACTTAATGTAGGGTTACATCTTAAGCATCATCTCCAGAGATAATACCTCCACTCTATTAATTTCTTTTTACTCTATAAAAGAAACCAATTTGAGATTTTGACATTTCAAAAGTGACTGTTTTTTTCCCAAAGACCTTTAAAATTCATAGACTGGCAAAATGTCAGTTTAACTTAGGATTTTTGGACATAGCTATTACGTCAGATCGTTGGTACTTCGTACATTAGAATGTATTTGTGGTTGGCTAAGTTGCAGTTAATATATGTATATGTATATATGAGGCTTTTTTAGCAGTTTTTTTAAATCATTGATTAAATTTGAATGCATTTATTTAAGTTAAAATTTTATTAAGACTTTAATTTGTTTTTAAAACAAAAATGAAATGGCTCTTTGACGTACAATTGTTCGAATAGGCAGACGATTCATACACAGTAATAAATTATCAAATAGCAAAATAAATTATATATAAAAAATAGTCACTAAAAGAATAGTAGCAAAACATAATGTTTAGGCGTATTAACAAATAACCCGATCCCAACCAGAAAAAAACAGACTATACTCCGATCCAAGCAAGACAAAAATTTCATGAGCATAAACGCGACCCGAACCTAAAAATTCCATTTGAAAAAAAAAAAAAAAAAACTATGGATTTGATATTTGACCCGAATCAAATCTGAATCCCACAAAAATATTCAAATGAAGCATACCCCAATTCGATCAAAGAAAAATAATGTTCGTGTATATGCAACCCGACCCGAACCTAAAATTTTTCTCTGAAATAACCCAAAAAATGACCAGAACGAAACCTGAAATCTATAAAAATATTCCAAAGAACTATAACCTGATAAGAGCAAGACAAAAAAACTTCCATGAACATAAACCTGACTCGAACCTAAAAAATTCCATTTGAAAAAAAAGCCTGAATTTTTATGCAAACTACATCTGAATCCGATCAAAATATTCGAAAGAACCATAACCGGATTCGAATAAGAGAAAATAATTTTCGTGGACATGAAACCGATCGGAACCGAAAATTCTATTTGAAAAAAATACCTGAAATTTGAATCGACAAAAATATTCCACAGAACCATACCCGGACCTGAACAAGACAAAAAAATTTCCATGAACATGAACCCAATCCGAACCTAAAAAATGAACTAAATCTGAATCTGACAAAAATATTCCAGAGAAGCATATCCTTATTCGAACAATGCAGAATAATTTCCGTTGATGCGCAACCCAACCTGAACCTAAAAATTCCATTAAAAAGCCGAAATCTGAATTGAACGACATCTGAACCCGAAAAAAATATTCCAAAGAACCAAAACCCGATCCGAGCAAGACAAAATAATTTCCCTGGACATGAATCCAACCAGAACCTTAAAAATCAATTTAAAAAAATACCTAAAATCTGAATCGAACCAAATTTGAATCCGACGAAAATAGTCCAAATAACTATAACCAAATACGAACAAGACAATATAATTTCCATGGACATAATCCCCATTCCAAACCAAAAAATTTGTAAAAAAAAAAGAAAACAAAAATCCCGAAATTTGAACCAAACTTAATCTGAACCTAACAAAAATATTTCAGTGAAGTATAACCTCATTGGAACTAGGTAAAATAATTTTCATATAAGTACAACCCGACCCGAACTTAAAAATCCCATTTGAAGGGAAAAAAAAACCCCACGAAATCTGAATTGAACCGAATCTAAACTGAACACAAATATTCCAAACAACCATAACTGTATCCGAAGAAGACAAAATAATTTCCATGAACTTGAATCCAATCCGAACCTAAAATTCGGATGTTCTACAAAACATAATGCGCTCCGTAGCGGTGGAAAGTGAAACTAAGTACTTAGCGCGAGATGGTTAAAATATTTCGTTTATAGTAAATGTTAAATTAGAACTTGGTTACGGTTAGATAACAGTTAGGTTGCAATTACGTTCCGGTGACCCTTTTGTTATTTTATTTTCCGGTTAGGTTACAGTTAGGTCAAGGTTAAGTTACAGTTAGGTTAAGGTTAAGTTGTGGTTAGATTATGGGTAGGTTATGATTAGGTGACGGCCAAGTTACATTTATGTTATATTTAACTTGCAGTTAGGTTACTGTTAAGATACAGCTAAGTTACAGACAAGTTATGATTCCGATTCAATTAGGTTACGGTTAGGATTTTGTTCATAGAATGAACATTACGCATGTTTGATAAAAAATATACACCTATTTTTGTAAAATGGCTCTGAATTTATAATATTATATACTAACCTTTTAGCGAATCATCGAGAATCGATTTCATTCGCGGTATAGTCAGATTTAAGAGTGATATATAATTAGTTTGAAATTCAAAATATTTCACTTGGGATATCTATGTGAAAAAAGTATTTAGTTAAGTCACTTAACAGTAATTTTAAGGATAAATATCAACACGAAATCGTTGGACACATATTCCCTCCTGCGTTTCCCATTGCAGTCATTTTAGGTATTTTTGCAGCTAAATATTAGTTTTTTTTAAAAAAACAATTTTTGACACAGTCAGGGGGCACGTATTTAATATAATGTACACTGTAAAAAATTTGACCCTTTTGTTGTATCATCACTCCCCCGCTTTTATAGAATATATCTCTTTTGACCTATGACAATGCTCCAAAATAGGCTGAAGTAATCATTTTCTATAAAAGCGGTGGAGTGACGATGCAGCAAAAGGGTCAAATTCTTAACAGTGTATTAACACATATTTTGAGTTGAAGATAAAATCAAAAAAATTTCAAGTTCGTTTAACATTATTATAACGGACCCGGGCAACGCCGGGCGGGTCAGCTAGTAATTACTATGATTCAATTGAAATATTTAAAAAATAAAATTGTTACTTAAAAAATCATTGTTGAGTGTTAAACCTTATTTAATTATAAAGCATCAAAATATTAGTAATAGCAAAAGAATAAAAATAATATAACTTCCCCTCGTAGTAAAATGTATCATTATTAAAAAAAAAAAAAAAAAAAAAAAAAAAAAAAGAAAAAAGAAAAAAAAAAGTTTTGCCGAGCGTTGGAATCGAACCCAACGCTTCTACAAGAGGTCAGAGCTATAAATCTGTGCCTTAAACCACTGGGCTAACCAGACTTAACTCGATTTTCCTCTAACTTGAAGGGCTAATAAGTTCACCTTTGCGCATGCGCACAGTCTAATTTGAGTTGCTTTTAAAGAAGTAGGCTTTAATATATATGATGATTACTCAAAAACATAATAGCTATTTTTTTCAAGTGATCTATTATAATTTTTAATTTAATGAACATGTTAATTAAGGTATCTGCCTACGTGCGGAGCACTTTTTTTAAAAAAAGGACAGTTTTGAAAAAATATAATAATTTCTAGTTCTATTGTATTACAAAAATGATAAGAAAACATAAAATCCTACCAATATCTTTTTAATATTTTGAAATTTGGGGTTTTTTGCTGTTTTTTTAGCAAAATTTCACGTTTATGCCAGACAGCGTACACTAAATTTAAATAAATATATTTCAATTTCCTTTATGCTGCACACTTCTATTACACTTATCTGTGCACTGAACTAGGAGTTTTACAATATCTTGAAAAATAACCGAAAAGTTTTAAAACATGTACAAAAGTACATTTTTTTCACTAAAAATTACCATTTTTTCATATTCGAGAGCCTGTAAAATAATTAAATTTTCACATATAGTTTAGATCCTAGTTCAGAGCATAGTGAGTGATTGGGAAAGCATTCTTACAAAATTTCACTGAAATATCTTTAAAACTTTTTATGTAATGAAGTCTATCGCACATGGAAATAACGAAAAAATTGATTCTCCTGAAATCGCATTTAAAGATTTCTTTTTAGGTAAGAAACTACAATATGTAATTCTTACGTTTAAAATGCACCACATTTATATTTTAATCGTTCCTTAACTTTATTTTTATCAATTTTTAACTTCTTAGTAGCTTTTTTTTGTTTTCCTGGTAAGTTTTGGTGTGTATAGCGAGGGACGATTTGAATTTTTCATTCCTAGCAAAATATCATGCTTACGCCAGACAGCGTACACTCAATTCAAATAAGTATATTTCAATTTCCTTTATGCTGCATACTTCTATCACACTTATCTGTGCACTGAACTAGGAATTTTACAATATCTTCAAAAATAGCCGAAAATTTTCTAAATAATTGTGTAATTTTCTAAATCATTGTATAAATTTTCTAAAAAAATTTCTAAATTATCATTTTTTCATATTCGAGTGCCTATAAAATAATTAAATTATCACATATAGCTTAGATCCTACATCAGAGGTTAGTAAGTGACATTTAAAGAATATTTATAAAATTTTACTGAAATACCTTTAGAATTTTTTATGTAATGAAGCTTATTGAACATAGAAATAACGAAAAAAATAATTTTCCAGAAATCTTATGCATGTATTTTCTTGTAAAAATCTAATATATTTATTTTATACACTTAAAATGCACCACATTTATATTCAAACGTATTTTTAACTTTATATTTAACCATTTTTAACTTCATAGTTGCTCTTTTTGTTTTCCTGATAAGTTTTGTAGAGGATAGCGTGTGACTTTTGAATTTTTTATTCGCTCATCATCAGTTTTAAAATAGTTTGTGATCATATTTTGTTCAACTAATACTCCTAATTGTTCGAATACATGTGAAAGTCCTAAATATCCTGAATTATAAAGTAAAACTGATAAATTAGAGGGATTTAGAATCGGAACAAAATGTTTTTTCATAAAAAACAATTTAAAAAAAATAGAAAATTTTCACTAAAATGACCATTTTGATGTTTATTAAAATTGCCATAACTCCTCTTCTAATAATAGTAGGAATAAAATTAAAACATATTTGGAATTATAAAAGATTGTTCTTTCATATAAAATAATAAAAAAATTTCGAAAAATTTCACCAAAACAGCCAATTTGATGTAGGCAGATACCTTAAGCTCAAAATGTAAAATAAATCACTCTTATTTTTTATTACTTAATTGTTCATTTTTTAAACAGACTTATAGCACGTGGTTGTAAAATTTTAATAAATTTTCTTGTAACGAAAGCGCACGTTTTACATAAGGAATATACGATATACACTGTAAAAAAAATCTGTAAAATTTCTAGAATTTTTCTAGGAAATTGGGATTTTTATGAGTTTTAATATAACGGTAACAACAAAATTTAATGTAATAGAATCAGTTACCTGAACTTTTACTGTCTACTTTGCATAAAAAGTCTAGGAATCCCAGTTTCAAAAACAAAACAAAACAAAATAACAACAACAACAAAATGTTAAGTAACATTATAGATTTTTATTTTACAGTGTTATTAAAGTACATGCGCGTTCAGAATGATGTTAAAAATATCAGTATACTTTCATTTGCACACTTTATTGCACATTTAACGAAATCTATGTGTTAGATTTGTATTAGATATTTGTCATAATTAATAAAAATAGAAAATTAAATAAATCGGCAACATATCCTATGTACTCGTAGTCGTCAAACATTTGTAGCTTTTAAGTAGATATTCAGGAAAAAAACTCTCTTTTTTTTGTTATGGTAACAGTCAAACATAATTTCATTTCTATTTCTCTTAATCAATATCAATTACTGTAATTAATCAAATAATTCTATTTTCCTTTTTATAAGCGTAACAACATAAGCAACAATATTTAAAAAAACATGTAATTTGCAATAATGATTTGAAAAAAAAATCCTTTTATCTTAATCAATTTTTTGTTTGAAATTTGTAAGTGATAAAAAAAAACACATTGTTATAAAAAATATTTGATTTCTATTTCACTGTAGATGGTATCACATATCGAAGAAATAAACTTTAATTGAAATATTTTTTTACTACTTTGCGTTTGGTTTTGTTGAAAATTAAAACCATTTCATTGATTTCTTTTACTTTTTATTTTATATTTTGTATTTTTTTAAAATATTTTTTAGAACAAATGTCAAATGCATATTTAAGAATACGAGAAAATCAATGCAGCTTATTTAAATTACATAAAAAATCTCTTTTCGGTCTCTTTTTTTATATAAATAATTTTTAATTAAGTTTTCTTTTTATTCGTTTTCTTTTCTTTTTATTTAACAATTAAAAAATATGATTTTTTATGCAAACATTATTTAATTGCAGAGTATTAATTACTATTTGAAGTATGTATTTATAAATCATATCACATTTGAAGTATATATTTATAAAGTTGTGATTTTATATTTTCTCGATGAATAAACATATTGATTTATCTTTGTATCTTTTGATGTAATAAAATGTTATTAATCATCAAATTTTTTTAATTTGTGTCATTTTACTTATTTAAAACAATATTTCTCACCCATATTTAGATGCCTATACGAAATCTATCTATCTATCTACGTATATTAGTTATTATCTATTAGTTATTAGCTATTATCTATCTACGTATATTAGACACATCGCATTGGAGAAAAAATATTTTTTCAAACATTTAAAAAATTATATAGATAAAGTTACACTACACTTTTTGCCCTTTTTAACGCCTTTTTGCTTGGAAGTCAGGGTGTTAAACCATGGTAAACACCAAGAGCTTACTGATCTGTTCAAAATATTGCTCCTTGTCTAGAACATAAGTCAACACAATTATTAAATGAAAACTCTAAAAGATATTCATCAAAGTAAATTAAAGAAGTTCTTCTACAAAATCTGTTTAAATCGAACACATCAATAAATTGATAAAAATTCCATTTAGAGATCGTATGTTGTAATGTTTTTGGTAGTTTCATTCATAAAAATACAAATAATCATTTACTAAATAATAAGTAGTTTGAAATTAAAATTTGAACCTTACTTTTTGATAAATTTTGGCAGAGAATTCAAAAAAGTCTAATTTAATCATATACTGGAACAAAATTAGACCTAAGATAAATTATGGTAAAATCCGAAAGACCAAAGTGACACATACTGCTTCCAGCCGGCTGAACCTTCTACAAAGTCACAAAAAATACAATATTCAACATAAGAACTTAAAGAATCAACTTAAGAAAATTTCACAAAAATTGACTATTAATCAAGAATGTAGTGAAGAATATACAAAGGTAACGCCGTGTACCTTGTAAATTTTTTTAAGAAGCTATCTGCTTCCATATAATACTTCCATATAATATTCCATATAATACTGAAGAAAATTTCACAAAAATTGACTAGTACTCAGGGATGTAGTGTGGAGTATACAAAGGTAATGCCGTGAACCTCCCAGAATTTTTTTGAAAAAGATGTCTGCTTCTCAAATAAAGTATTAATATTTTACCTAATCATGAACATTATGTCGTAAGCGTATATCTTCTGCCTATACTGCGTACTTTTGACTTTGCTTATGATGTCAACACTGCTATTACTACCGATATATTTGTATTATAAAAGGAAAATCCAATATGAATAAAAAACAAAGTGACAAAAATTTTACTCAATAACGAGCACAGCAGCATACTAAATAACATGCTTGAAATTAATATTAATAAAAAATAAGGAATTGGGAAATTGAAATACAATCTGCATACAAATTGCATTTGAAATATATGTATAATTTTCTCTATTTGACGGTGTAAAAAGGAATACTTAGATTTTAATTTACATTATAGATTCATATATTTGCCAAAAAGCGAAACTGATTTTTTAGGACAATACCATCTTTGATATGATTCCAGTACTATAAAAAATAATTTAACAGTGTAGAGCTTTAGTGCCGATAATCGGCTGCCATAAATGACACCAAAAACACCAAAAGAAAATAACCTAAGGAAAAATCCTGTTCAATGTAACCTCGATAGTACGCAAAAAGTGCCGTTTTGAAAAGTGCTTTGTAAAATTAAAGAAACTGAAAATTATTTTTTCTTTTAGAATAGCATATTGTGAAGATATATATTTAAAACAAGCAAATAACGTGATATTTTTACCACTGAAATCTGGCACCTGATGTTTCCAAGCAAAACTGTCACGCAAGAAAATGGAGGTAAAATTGGCATTCACACACACCAATAAAACTTCGTTAAAAATTTTCAGCTTACTATGATTATTATAGATATTTAGTAATTTTTAAGGAAAATATATACTGTTGTTTTCTAAAAGTACCATTGCTAATACGTTTAATATGTGTATATTAATTAGCTTTAAAATCTGTGGTACATTCAAGTAATATCGGTGCTTGAAGAGATGAACAAGTTAGACTATCTGTATTTTAATTATTTCAAAAAGAAAATTTCTGTTTCTAAAACTTCGTTATATCAACTACAAATGATTTACAAAATTGAAAGGTTTGTGGTAAAATATACAGTAATTAGGCAATTTGAATATTTAGAACCAAATTACTAAATAGAACTACTTAAGTATTAATTGCTAACTAAGCATTCTAAACAATAATGGAATGGGACCATTTAAATACATTATTCATTGATTAGTTTTAGTCCAATCTCTGGCTCTGTAGTTTAAATCTTCATAAAACAATTTGAGATGCTTTGAATAACACCACATTTCAATTTATACAAACATTTCAACGTTATTTGAATGTAACGCATTTTAATAGTGGATTCATTTACCTATTAATCGTAAGTTTTTAAAATTTATAAAGTTTCACGAACGTGTGCTGTCTAAGTGATATATTTCAACTGGATGAAAACTTACATTGCGTGGACAATAGTTTAAATTTAAGCTTTCGTCAATGAAATAAATATGTTCCTTTTGATATGATTTAGATTAGAAAGTATTTTAAAATGCAATTAATTTTGTATAATTAATTTTTAAAGTTTTTGGTACAGATTGTGACTTTTAAATCGAAATAACTGTCATTTGCGACTTGATACTTTTAATACTGCATATCTTATTAATAAAGCAAATATATATAAAATATATGTAAAGGAAAGATATATATACATATCTTTTCTTTTTGATCTCAAACATCCTTGTTTTAGTATGTTATGTTTTATTTTAACATTTATTTTGTCTTGTTTAGATTTTTTTTCTTTGTATAGAAAATCACTTAATTGCAATTTGATTAGAAATGAACAAAATTAAATTATAAATGTAATGTATAATAAACATATCCACACTTTAAGTGCTAGAGCTAAGTTACCTGAATTGGAAGATCTGTGGTAAAATATACAGTGTTTAGGCAATTTCAATATTTAGAACCAATTACTAAGTGGAACTATTCAAACATTAATTACTAACCAAGCATTCTAAATAATAATTGAATAGGACCATTTAAATTCATCAATGATTGATTAATTTTAGTTCAATCTCTTGCTCTGTAGTTGAAGTCTTCATAAAATTATTTGAAATGCCTTGAATAACACCACATTTCTATTTATACACACATTTCAACGTTATTTAAATATAGCATATTTTAACAGTGAATTCATTTATCTATGAATCGCAAATTTAAAGGATTTATAAGTTAAACTTACAATTACATTTGCTGTCTAAGTGATATATTTAAATTAAATGAAACCTTTCATTGCGTGGACAATATTTTAAATAATGTACCTTTCGTCAATAAAATAAACTTTTTCAAAAAAAAAAAAAAAAAAAAAAAAAAAAAAAAAAAAAACGCGCTAAAAAGTTTAAATAATTCTTCAAAATTATCTAATGACAAATCGTTATCCAAAAACTACACATCGCGTATCATGTACCGGCATAAAAACGGTTAAATTTAATGTATAGATTTTAATATCCACCAAACATAGATTTTCCAGAGAATATTTTTTACAAGAAATTAATTTACATACTTTTGAGTTAATTTATCAATATATATGTTACAGGCCAAACCCGATTTTAGGCCAAACCGGTCTATCCTAACGACCATCGGATAAACTAGTTTTTCCTAGGCTAAACCGGTTCCTCCTAACGCCCATCGGATAAACTAGTTTTCCTAGGCCAAACTAGTCTATCAGCAGTCCCATAGGACAAACTAGATTTTCCTAGGCTAAACTAGTTTGGACTAACTCTTATAGGATAAACTAGTTTAGACTGCTGTTTATTGGTCTGAACCAGTTTATCCTAGGCCAATTCAATTTGGCGTGATTTTATTGAATTCAATTACCGTCTCAACGCCAACATTCTTGTTTGTCCTAGGCTGATCTAGTTTATCCTAGGCCAATGTAGTTTTACGTGTTTTTAGCTCACCGGCGTCAAAGCCAGAGAAATAATGGGCTCACAGGTTCTGTATGTATGTACGCATGTATATACGTATGTGCGTACGTATGTACGTAACGCGAAAACTCTTGGTAGAGATATCCGATTTGGTTCAAATTTTGGATGTACGTTCATTCTGATAAGGTATTTTTCTGAATAATTTTGGGAATTCATTGGATAGGAATAAAGGGGGGCGAACGGGAGGCTAATCCCCCACCTTTAATTTAGAGAAATGGATTTATCATGCAGAATTATCAGGTTTCATTTTAAATTTTAGATGTAGGATCATTGTGACAAAGCGCATCCGTGATTAGTTGTGGATGTTTATTGTTTAAGTCTAAATTTTAGACTTAAACAATAAAAATCCACTACTCTAAAATAAAGGTCAATGTAGGTAACACAACATAAATTAGAGGCCTGGCGGCCCGGTCAGGCGTGGCCCTGACCTGGAAATTCTGGTCCGTGCAAATCTCTGACAGTATTTTACAACCCTCCGAATAAAATATATTATATAAGGGCGATAACAAAACCACTTTGCACAAGGTTAGCTATGGAGCAGTAGTCCGGATCAATATTAAAAAGAATGTTGCCCAATTAAAGTGATGGCTTTGCATTCACAGGCTGTTTACACTAATTGTGTATTACAGCCTTATTTTTTTAAAAAGAATAACACCCTCGAAAAATAAAGTAATTTGGATTACTTTTTCCTATTTTCCCCAATTATACTTAACCATTGAACCCCAAAAACTAATCACAGATACGCTTTATAAAATTAAACAATTATCCAAAATTTGAAGCAAATCAGGTAATTCTGCTCAAAAAAAATTCATCTGATTTAAGTTGTGTAATCCCCCATTCCTCTCTTTGTACTTAATCATTAAACCCTCAAAACAATTCAGGGATTCGCCCTAAAAAACTATATTCAAAATTTACGGCAAATCGGATAAATTTGCATAAAAACCTATTTATCTAATTTAAGGAAGGCAATAAAACTTCCACTACCCCATTATACTTCTAACTCAAACTATACTTCTAAAATTCAAATTCATTAAAGAAGCGCCTGATCAAATGAATTCATGTCCAAAATTTTAAGCAAATTGGATAATTCTGTATTATAACCAATTTATCTAATTTAAGGAAAGAAATAAATTATAAGTTTCCCCCTTATATTTAACCGAAGAACCATAAAAATTAATCAGTAAAGCGCTTCATTAGAATGAACAAATCCAAGATTTGCAGCAAATCGGTTAATTCTGCATGAAAAACACATTTGCCAAAATTAGGCGGGATCCCCCTGTTATTCTCGTTGATTTATTCAACTAACCCCCAGAACTAATTAGGGAAGCGCTTTACTAGAATGAATTTATTTCTAAAATTTGAAGCAAATCAGTAAATTCTGCGTGAAAAAAACATTTACATAAATTTTGGGGCGTTACTTCTATTCCTCCCTCCCTTTATACTTAAATAATGAACACCCACAACTAATCATGGAGGCCCCTCAAGAGAATGCTACTATATCTAAAATTTGAATAAAATATGCTAATAATGCATGGAAACCCATTTATTTGAAATAAGGGAAAGGGAAAATCAGCGTCTCTCCCCCCCCCCCCCCGCCCACTTATTCTTCTCCAATGACCTCCAAAAGTAATCAAAAAAAGCTCCTTATAAGAATAAACCTATATTGAAAGTTTGATGCAAATCGATTATTTCTATCAAGAATAATTGCGTTACGTACTTGCGTACATACATAGATACACAACCTACGGGCACATAAGTTCTCAGGCTTTGGTAACCTTATGAGTTAAAAACATGTCAAATTACATTATTTCTATCAAGAGTTATCGCTTTACGCACATACGTACATACATGTGTACATACATGCGTACATACATCCATACAGAACCTGTGAGCCCATTATTTCTCTGGCTTTGACGCCCGTGAGCTAAAAACACGTAAAACTACATTGGCCTAGGATAAACTAGATCAGCCTAGGATAAACAAGAATATTGGCGTTGAGGCGGTCATTGAATTCAATAAAATCACGCCAAATTGAATTGGCCTAGGATAAACTAGTTCAGACCAATAAACAACAGTCTAAACTAGTTTATCCTATAAGAGTTAGGCCAAACTAGTTTAGCCTAGGAAAATCTAGTTTGTCCTATGGGACTGCTGATAGACTAGTTTGGCCTAGGAAAAACTAGTTTATCCGATGGGCGTTAGGATAAACCGGTTAGTCCTAGGAAAAACTAGTTTATCCGATGGGCGTTAGGATAGACCGGTTTGGCCTAGAAAAAACTAGTTTATCCGATGGGCGTTAGGATAGACCGGTTTGGCCTGGGCCAATCTAGTTTAGCCTAAAATCGGGTTTGGCCTGTAACATATACATATAAAAAGTAATAAATTACTTTTTGAAAATGGTGCCAAACAATCACAATCGATAATGATTTTCCCCATTTTATTTATGGTACTAGGCATAATGTAGCCACAATTCTTACTATACTTAAAATAGTTTGGCACCAACTTCAAAAAGTAATTTATTACTTTTTATATGTATATATTCATAAATTAAATCAAAAATATGTAAATTAATTTCTTGTAAATATATTTTCTGGAAAATCTATGTTTGATGGATATTTCTTCTATATATTAAGTTTAACCGTTTTTATGCCGATACATGATATCCGGTGTGTAGTTATTGGATAACAATTTGTCATTAGGTAAATTTGAAAAATTATTTAATTCTTTTTAGAGCGTTTTTTGAAATCGGTTATATATATATATATATATATTTTTTTTTTTTTTTTTTGAAAAAGTTGATTTTATTTCCTCCTTTTTAGTTATTCATACCGTAATGCATAATTATGCGTACTGATAAGTGATGGCTCTTTGCAATGCATTACTAATGGACGCACTTTGCTAAGTTCTGATGTATTCGATTTACTTGTCACTGTTTGATTGTTAACTTTTCTAAAATCTCTTATAATATCGATTAGCATCGTTGTGAACCTTTAGATTTTCTTTATGCGGTAACTTTTTCAGACAAAATCTGCCACTTCGAAAAGCTACCACATTTCAGAAATCTTAAAGTCTGCATCGAATCCTACGGACACCGAAAATGGGTACTGAAAGGTGACAATACATCAAGTAAACTTACACATAAAAGCGCGAAATAGTGCTTCTATACAGGGTGAGTCATAAATATCGAAGCAATAGGCTATCTCCTCAAATATTGCCCCTAGACCCATACTTCCAATTGCAAAAATTCATAAAAAAATGAAATTTCTGATAATATAAGTTGCAACTCCATGGGGGGGGTCTATTTGAAAAAATACAAAAATTAATTTTTTATAGGCCCCCATAGGGCAAAATTCCCAATTAGGAAATTATTCCTTATCCATTCCTAAATTGAACAAAACAAATTTCATCTCCGTATCTAAAAATTCCACAGAGATATTAAATCCCAAAATCCTCAAAAATTCCTGACTTACACCACTTTTCCCTGCCTCTAAACTGTGATTTCTTGACTCAATTTCAACGCTTGTTAGGGAACATTCACAAATTGCAATTTAATAAAAATCGGTTTAAGACGGCGCTTTTCTTTGGATATAAAATAGCAGCGTATAGTTTTTACGCTAAATTGGAATACCTGACGTCTGCCCGGGTCAAAATATCTAGGTCAGGTCCCAAACCGACCCATAGGGGGAAAAGTTCGGCGAGACCTGAAAAAATGTCAACATCATAACCAGGAACGGTCTGGAAAATAGTTTAAATCATTGCCCGGTTCAGTCGCAAATTTTTACATAGTTTTTTTAATTCGGCATGGGAAAAATGTTTCATTTGGAGGAGTTTTGACCAAAAATTCTTTTGTAGCTTTTCGTTTTTTATATTTATACTTTTTATTATTAACGAAGCGCCAAAGGCTGTAATATATTTATTTTATTAATGAATCTCTATTTATATGCAAATGTTTAAATATTTTAATATCATTAATCCATATCCCAAGCGTTGAAGATTTTGAAAAATGTTATACACTAAAACTTTTTAAGATGGAATCACATAGGAAAGAAAAAATACAAAAATACGTTATAGACAGATGCTCCCCCTAGAAGATGTAATTAGAGCTTATTTTCTTTTCAGATACTATTGCATTTATTTTGCATTGATCAATAACTAACTTAAAAATTTTAGTATGAGCCACCAAACAAATTTTAGTAATAGCTCCAAAATTATTTTTAGTTAATTAAAAATTATATTTAGACTTTTGAAGCGGAAGATTTTCAGAAAAACCACAATAGATGGCAGCACCAAACATTGATACCTGCTCGATTTTGACAAGTTTCTAAAGGGGAGGGAAAGTCCAGAGATCATTCCTCATGGTAATTGCTGCGACAGGATTTTCATAATCCCTTTATTTAACGAGTATTTACATTGCATACATTGGGTGCATATTTGGTTGCGTCCAGCATCGAAACCGAGCACTTTCAGCCTGGAGTTCGGTGCTATGACCACTAGGCTATCCAACCACACCAAGTTAGTTTCAGTAATAGCTATTAAAAATGCAAAACTATTAACTCAATTCGTTGCTAGCTGTTTTCTAGTAATTGTTACAGATTTCTTGTAACCGATTAAGATTACTAACATTTTTTTAGTAATTACCAGGATCACTAAAAATTTTTTAGTGATCGACACTTTTTTTTTACAGTGTGTGTACTCATTTAAAAATAGATTAAGATACATTTTTTAATTGCATCTGATCTATTTATTACAAATTAATAATATTTATAATATTTAATACTATTAATAACAGTATTATAATTAATTTAATACTTTTTTAAATGATAAAAGTGGGTACTTATCACTTTTAAATACATTTTAGTCGTCACAACGAATGTTTTTTGAAGTAAATATAGTAATTAGTAACCTATAATAATTGAATTAGCTGGCTTTGCTTGCTAGGGAGTCTGCTCCTTTTATACGTAAATCTCGAAAAACGTTTTTTTTAAAATTTATATATAAATCTTGAAGCAAACAAATCTTTAACTACATCCTCGCTGCCTATGGCACCATAACAGGCCAAAAGAACTTACTATTGGGACTTTCCTTTTTAAACTGATTTCTAATTTAGATGCACATCTCAAACCGTATCCCCTCTACCTACGGCACCATGTAGCAGTTGTGCTGCGCAAGCACAGGGATCCTGCCTTTCAAACGAATCTGTAATTTAGATGCAAATGTCATACCGAATGTACCTCGAAACGGATTCCCTCTGCCTATTACACTGTATAGAAAGCATGCTGCACACACACTACCTGATAGTGTGTACTATATAGTGTACTATCTATGCTAATAAAATCCGTGCGCCTCTGTCTGTCTGTCTGTCTGCTTGAAGCCGATTACAGTTCGCAACGCGGGCGAGTTGGAAGTCGCGAGGGGTGTCTTTCGATTGGAAAAATTCTGGGGAAGTCATTTCGGGCATTTTCGAGACCGTGGGACCAAAATTAAAAAAGTTATGAATTAAAAACCCCTTGGGAATTGGAACGAAAAATGTGTCAATTCCCAAACGGAGATCCGAAGCAGAACACTGCGCCACCTTGCGGTGAAGAACATGAATTTTTCCCCTTTGGCTAAAAGAAGAAACAGCCGAAAACCTCTTTTTCAACAGGCGCTAATTGCGTTTTTTTCCGCATCAATTTTTTTGACTTTCCGTAGAATATTTACCGTAGTTTTCGCTATAATATTAAACTTAGAAATAAAACAGGACTATCGAAACTTTTTTTGCGCGTTTTTTCTTAAACCATCATGCAGACAGTTTTTAAAGTAGAAAAAAACTGATTACATATTCAGAATCTGCGTAAAAATATGCTTCTGATGAACTAAAAAATACGAAAAGATGTCTTATGGGCGCTTGGCGCCCACCGTGCAAAACCAAATATTTTTAACGGGACTATGGGCGCGAAGCGACCATAGCTCCGATCCACAATCTTTTTTTTTTTCAAGTGCACGTGGCCCAATGTGCGAAATCACATATTTTTAACGACACCATGGCTCTTTAATTTACTTTTTTTGTGCTTGAGGATTCGAACACCAAGACTTGCTTATTAAATGAATTTTTTTGCTTATTATATACTGCTTAATACCGAGGTTCGTTTGGAAAAAGTGGCCCAGCTAGCGGGCGTAGCTCGCTAGTCTATACTAATAAAATCCGTGCGCCTATGTCTGTCTGTCTGTCTGCTTGAAGCCGATTACAGTTCGCAACGCGGGCGAGTTGGAAGTCGAGAGAGGTGTCTTTCGATTGGACAAATTCCGGGGAAGTCATTTCGGGCATTTTCGAGACCGTCGGACCAAAATTAAAAAAGTTATGAATTAAAAACCCCTTGGGAATCGGAACGGAAAATATCTCAATTCCCAAACGGTGCTCCGAAGCAGAACACTGCGCCACCTTGCGGTGAAGAACCTGAACTTTTCCCCTTTGGCTAAAAGAAGAAACAGCCGAAAATCGCTTTTTCTACCGGCGCTAATTGCGTTTTTTTTGCGCGTTTTTTCTTAAACCATCATGCAGACTGTTTTTAAAGTAGAAAAAAAAACTGATTACATATTCAGAATCTGCGTAAAAATCTGCTTCTGATGAACTAAAAAATACAAAAAAATGACTTATGGGCGCGTAGTGCCCACCGTGCAAAACCAAATATTTTTAACGGGACTATGGGCGCGAAGCGACCACAGCTCCGATCCACAATCTTTTTTTTTCAAGTGCACATGGCCCACACTGCGAAATCACATATTTTTAACGGGACCATGGCTCTTTAATTTAGTTTTTTTTTGTGCTTGAGGATTCGAACTCGAAGACTTGCTTATTAAATGAATTTTTTTGCTTATTATATACTGCTTAATACCGAGGTTCGTTTGGAAAAAGTGGCCCAGCTAGCGGGCGTAGCTCGCTAGTATTCTTAATAAAAATGTATTTGAATGAAACTCCGTTAAACAACCTATCTTCGATATACAGGGTGTATCTAAACTACTGGGCAAAACTTGCCCAGTAGGGGGTGATAGTACTAAGTACTTGCTAAGGGGGATAGTACTTGCTAAGGGGTGATAGTACAAATCAAGACAAATAATATTATATGGGAAACTAAGGGTCCCAAACGTCTTCCGAAGGAGATAGGCGCCATCAAAGTTTAGTGTCCAAAATTTGAAATGATAATAAAAAACGGGAAAATTGGTCGATTCGTTTGCGGTTTTCACTAAAATTAATTTTTATGTTAGTATTGTCTTGAAAATAAATTATAAGGATAAATTTCAAAAAATGTCGATAGAGAGGGCTTTAGACTTTGGAGTAACGAACAACTATTTTTTACCGTTATTTTTTGCATCTCATTAATTTTTTTTAGAAGTTTAGACATAAACTTAAATTTTGAGCTCAAAATCTGTGGATAAGATGAGCAAACTAAACTGTGTTCAATGGGAGTCGGTAGGTTCAAATTTCAAATGATTATAAAAAACAGAAAAATTGGTCAATTGATTTGCGGTTTTCACTAAAATTATCCTTTATGTCAGTATTGTCTTGAAAATAAATTATACAGATATTTTTTTAAATGTCGATAGAGGGCGCTTTTGACTTTGGAGTAACGTACAACTATTTTTACCATTATTTTTTGCATCTAATTAAGTTTTTTTTAAAGCTTAGACATAAACTTAAATTTTGAGATGAAAATCTGAATCGTTGAGAGTGGTTAAGTAGCGCAAACTGAACTGTGTTGAATGAGAGTGGGGTGGGGGTTCAAATTTCAATTGATTATAAAGAACTTAAAAATTGTTCGATTCTTTTGCGGTTTTCTCTAAAACCATTCTTTATGTAAGTATTTCTTTGAAAATAAATTTTAAAGATGAATTTCAAAAAATTCCGATAGAGGGCGCCTTAAACTTTAGAGTAACCAACAACAATTTTTAACTGTTATTTTTTTGTATCTATCTATATAAATGCTTCCAAAAGCTTAGACTTAAATTTTGAGCTCAAATTCTGAATCGTTGGAAGGGGTTAAGGAGCGCATATTGAACTGTGTTCAGGAGTTGAAATGTTACCCTGCCCACTCTACGAACGCAGTTCAATTTTTCGCTACTTAATTGCTCACAACGATTCAGATTATGAGTTCAAAATTTAAGTCTAAGCTTTTAAAACATTTATTTAGATTTAAAAAAGCTGTTAAAAGTAGTTGTTGATTACTCTAAAGTTTAAGGCACCCTCTAACGGAATTTTTTGAATTTTATCTTTAAAATTTATTTTCAAGGAAATACTGACATAAAGAATGGTTTTAAAGAAGACCGCAAAAAACTCGACCAAATTTTCCGTTTTTTATAATCATTTTAAATTTGAACCTTCCCACCCACATTGAACACAGTTCAGTTTGCGCTACTTAACCAATCTCAACGACTCAGTTTTTCAGCCCAAAATTTAAGTTTATGTCTAAGCTTCTAAAAAAACTTAATGAGATGCAAAAAATAACGGTAAAGATAGTTGTGCGTTACTCCAAAGTCAAAAGCGCCCTCTATCGACATTTTTAAAAATTTGTCGGTATAATTTATTTTCAAGACAATACTGACATAAAGAATAATTTTAGTGAAAACCGCAAATCAATTGACCAAATTTTCCGTTTTTTATAATCATTAGAAATTTGAACCTATCCACTCCCATTGAACACAGCTCAGTTAGCGATTCTTAACCACAGATTTTAAGCTCAAAATTTAAGTTTATGTTTAAACTTCTAAAAAAATTAATGAGATGCAAAAATTAACGATAAAAATAGTTGTTCGTTACTCCAAAGTCTAAAGCGCCCTCTATCGTCATTTTTTTTAAATTTATCTTTATCATTTATTTTCAAGACAATACTGACATAAAGAATAGTTTTAGTGAAAACCGCAAACGAATCGACCAATTTTCCCGTTTTTTATAATCATTTCAAATTTTGGACCCTAAACTTTGAGGGCGCCTATCTCCTTCGGAAGACATTTGGGACCCTTAGTTTCCCATATAATATTATTTGTCTTGATGTGTACTATCACTAGTTAAAGTTTTGCCCAGTAGTTTAGATACATCCTGTATATAGGTCAGTCAAGATAGTGGGGTTTTAAGGCAAGAAATTAAGATTTTTGCAGAAATTACTAATTGAAAATAGCAGTCTTTGACAGGGTTGGCACGGTTTAAACCAATTGGTTTTAACCATGGTTTAAACCACGGTTTAAACCAATTGGTTTTTTCTCAAAAAAAAAAAAAAACAACTGGCTTTTTTAGAAGAAATCTAATAGAATTTTCTCTTTTTTTCTTTATAATTTACGTGTTTCAGTTTATTGGATGTAAATAATTTCTTTAAATTTTACTTCAGAAATAAGCATTCGATATGGTAGGTTTAGCTCATTTTTTATGAATAGGATTAAAATCAGTATGCGTTGGTCAACATGTACATTACTCTAATGAAAATGCTTCAAGCATGTGAATAAAATAGATTAAAAATATTCAATGTTTAGTAAAAAATACTTTAACTTTTTAAAAAATACAGATTGTTTAACGCAATTAGTAACGACGATCTTTAAGATTTTGCTCAAGCTGTAAAAGAAGTTTTTCTTCATTCGGGAGATTATCTTGAAGAATTAAAATGAAAACATGAAGTCAAATAAGAGAGTATTCAAAGATTGGGTAGTTAGTTACAGCATTTAAATAATAGCAATCTTATTCTTATTATTTTTTTCATGTCATCTGCTAATCTAAGGACCAAATATATTGACTTCAAATTGTCACTCAAAAAATAAAATCCCAAGAAGTATTTGGAATTCATTATTTGAATAATTGTGAAAAAGAATATTATATTTATCAAACTACATCCAAATGTTTATTATTAGCAATCTAAAGATTGTTTAAAGATTTTTTCAGCATCAATAGGTCACTGTGTAGAGCAGTTTTTTCTTTGAACACAAGACTGTTTGCTAATACTGTTTAAATTAAAATATGAACATTTTCCATTTTCTACATAAATTCACTTTAATTATTTAATTTAAATTATTTTTTAATGACGTTACACTACTTATAATCAAACAATGTCTATTTTTATCAATAAATATGCATGTATATGTAATAAGAAAGGGTGTTTAAAAAAACCTGGTTTAAACCAAAAAACCGATTTATTTGGAAAAAACCTGAATTTTTTGCCAACCCTTGTATTTGAAGTAGCATTCTTTTTGTAAACTTTTATCATATGTTACAAAATAAGCTATCTTAAAGTTTGAAACAAATCAAGGAAGAAATTAAGATTTTTACAAAAATTAATAATAAAAAATAATAGTATTTGAGGGAAAAATGTTTGAATTCAAAAAAGCAGATAATATAATTACATCTTCAGCTCTTAATTAACAGCAAAAAGATACAACCGCACTGTCATGTTCTGTTAAGATTTGGTGAAATTTGATGTAATCAGAAGAATTGAAATAACACAAGAAAAATATGCTGAAATAGTATAAAAAGATTATCAGGTCTGAGCATTTTTTTTATCTAATATAATGGATGAAAAGTTTAGAGGGAAAAGGCTTCATTTAACAAAAGAGGAAGAAATTGATGCATGGATAATGCAGTATCATTCAGAGTGGTTACCTGCAATATTGACATTAAAAATTAAAGATAGACTATTTTCCTAAATCACTTTTCTCAGAAAGTATTACGTCCTAATTTTCTGCTTCAGAACGGTGAGAAAGTCTTAAAAGTACAGAAAATTGAAAACTAGTTAGATTCTGATTTTTAGTTTTTTTTTTCAATCTCTGCATTTTGTTTCATCTAGTTCTACTTCCATCAAGATGATTTTCTCTACATTTGGATTCATAGAATCTAAATTACAGAACGGACTAAGCTCAAAGCAATGTGAAAAACTAATAAAGATTTATAAATACGTAATACCTTAAAAGTGAATGTGATTTAGGTTGGTAAATTATAAAAAAGATCAATTATAATTATTTTAAATATATTACATTGAGTATAAATTTGAGTTGTTTGAAATATTTTTTATTAAATAAATAAATTAAAAAAAAATAAATATTCTGAAATAAACTACCACCTGATTACCACAAATATGACTGATTTTTTTAAAATGTAATTTTGATAAAAGAAACCGCCTAGGTTTTGGGCTTAAGGTAAATTTGTATTTTGTAATTCTAAATACTGTAGGGGAAAATTTGCTGATTCAGAAATGATTTTTAGCAAAAACCCACTTTTAACAAAAACACAGGTGGGTTTTTGTTGGTGGACCCGCCCAGAAAAACCCGGGTGGGTTTTTCTCGGCTGGGCCCACTTTGCCAAACCTGCCCAGAAGTGGGCCATCCCCCCAAACTTAATAATATGTTATTTTTATACCATTTTAAGCATAATGCATAAAGTATTCATTTATGCAGTGTATTAGAAATGTGTCATTTAACTATAAAATACAATATACTTTTAAAGAGAAAAATATTGAATGAAAACTTACCTCTTAAGGAAAGCAATAAGAATGAGCCACACAATTCTTGTATTTTAAGCCTGGCAGAAAAAACATCCTTCCAGCTAGAAGACTATCAGAATACTGAAGTTGTCCTTTTGTCTGATAACAGATAAGCATTCCCGACAATCAGCAGTTAGTTTGTTATCTAACAGGGGCGACTAGGAAACTTATTTTTCAACTTTGTAAAAGGTGGCCCACTATTGGTACATGGCCCACTACTGGTACACTTACTTTAGCTTTCGTCAATAAAATAAATAAGATCTATTCCTTTTGAGTTGAATTAGCTTTATATTAGTAACTACTTTAAAATGCAACTAATTTTGTATAATTCATTTTTTAAGTTATTGCAATAAGGTATAATTTTGAAATTGAGATAACTATCATTTACCTAAGGGATAGTTTTAGCATTGCATCTCTCGTTAATAAAACAAATAAAAATCTCTCTTTTTGATCTCAAGCAGCCTTTGGCTAATAAGTAATTTTTATAATTGAGCAACATTTGTTTCAATTTATTTAGATTTTTTGATAGAACTGCTTAATTACCATTTCATGGGTAACGGACAAACTTTCCGCAATTTACATTTACGTAAATATCAATATTTATTAAATTATAAGTGTTTAAAAGATAATATTAGCTTTAGAGTAGTACGTATTTTGAAATGTACCCAAAATCTGTATAACTTTTTAAGTGTGTAATTTTTAAAGTTATTTCTATGATGTGTAATTTTTGAATGTAGAATTTCATCTTACTTAGATTATATATATATATATATAATCTATGTATGTATGTATGTATGTATATATGTATATATATATATATATATAATCTATGTATATATGTATGTATATATATATATATATATATATATATATATATATACTTTTATAAATACATCCAAAGTTATTCAGACAATACCATTAAATAAATCAATGGAACCAGTATTTTTACAATCATATTATTAAAAACAGTTGAAGTTTTATTTATATGGAACTACTTATTTCACATTTCATGACAAACGGACAAAATATCCCCCACATGACTCTTACATAAATACCAATATTAATTAACTTATTAGTTTTAAAATATAAAACCTCACCTGTCAGGTGCAAAGGGTTCAAATGGTTAAAATTCTTAACATTTTAAACCATAGACCTACGTATAATATACATTTTTAATAATAATTAAATTATAAATATGATAAAAATTAAAAATTTCCCACATTTTAGATCTTAAACTTAAGTAACCTGAGTTGAAAGATAATTTTGAAATCAGGGTCTTACTCGCTGGACTCACTTTACATATACTATATGTGTAACGATATACCGGATGTCCCAAAAATGACTGATGGATTTTAAAATTCAATAATTTGTAAACGGTGACAGCTATTTGAAAAATTTTTGCAGGAGGGTTATGTATAATGTCAGGAGTTTTTTTAGCGTAATTTTTTTATTTTAGTTCGCTTCTCAAAAAATAGGTGGCGCTGACGGCGATTGAAGGTCAGGTCGACACTTTACTCAGCACTGATCACTTGGCCTTCGATCGCCGTCAGCGAATTGCGACCTATTGCTTGAGATGCGAACTAAAATAAAAATTACCCCCCCCCCCCCGAAAAAAAAAACTCCTGACATTATGCATAACCCTTCTGCAAAATTTTTTTAAATAGCTGTCACCGTTTACAAGTTATTGAATTTTAAAATACATCAGTCATTTTTGAGACACCCGGTATATATACACACGCATATATATATATAGAACCATTTAAAAGGAATGCATTTATAGAATGAAAATATATGACAATCTAAAAAATTGCACAATACTACCAAGAAAAATGCTATTTTAAATTTGTAGTTTGATTTTGAAACACATATTAGATTTATGTTACTTCATTTTCATCGAAATAGAATTTTAAATATATTTCTTTAACTAAATTTCAATTTTTCTCTTCCTATATGCAAATGAAAAATACGGAAAAGTTTGTTAAAAAAATTTATATAAATATTTTTTTCTAAATAAAACTTTCGTTAAAAGTGAATTCTATAAACTACTTTAAATGACTTTGTTTATAAATGTACGTATATTCATATTGTTTCAATAAAAATATGCTTATGCGCTTATAATATAATAAATTTATCTAGATATTAAACTTAAAACATTAAATGATAATATATATTTTTCATACTAGATAAAGGGTATTTTCTAAATTTTTGTAGAAATGATTAAATTAATGAGAAAATACTTGAATCATCAAATAAAATTAGATTCATACCTTTTTCCAGATATTACTTTTTTTTGTTTGTTTTTATAGAGCACAGATTTATGTTCCTAAATTAGGTACGATAGCAAATTTTCTGTAAAATTATTTAGAAAGACCGTTTTCTTGTATAACTAATGTCGTTGGATTAGTCGTGTTTAAATAAACTAGCCATGTTTGCATGCATTGTATGATTTCTATTGCTCGAATATTTTTTTTTAGTGGTAAAGATCGACTCTTTCCTGGTATTAATGATAATATTAGAATATGCAGAACACACATATATATATAAGAAATCCATTTATGCGATGAAAGTATATCATAATCTTAAAAAAATACATAGTAGTATCTGGAAAAATGCTATTTTAACTATGTGGTTAAATTTTAAGACACACTATTGATTTCTGTTTTTATTTAACTAATTTCTAAATTTTGTTATCCTATATGCAAATGAAGAATAGGGCAAAGTTAGTTAAAGATAAATTCATATCAAAAAATAAAACAAAATTTATGTTGTCCGACACATATACTGAATGTTACTAAATCAGAGATGTTTTGTGTTGTAATGTTTTATTAGTTACCTACACACTTTCAAAAATATTGTACGGCAGAAATCTCCGAAATAGAAAACATTTTCTTTTTTTCCTTTAACATGTAGTATGAATCTTTCTTGACATTTACTGGAAGTGTAATCTACGAAAAATAAAATATTCAAAATTTATCTTGAAATGAACTCACAATTTATATTCGCGACGTTATAAACACACAAGAAAAAGAGAATATATATTTAATTTTTGCAACATAAATATTTTTATTACACTTACCATTCAAATAAGTTTTTATTTATTACAAGACAGCATATATAATCTTAAAATGATGAAATGAGTACATGAAAATTCTCAAGTGAATCTATAAATTACCTGTAAAAGACTTTATATATAAGTGTATACATATCCATATTCTTTCAATAAAACTATACATTAGCTTTTAAAATATAATGACTTTATTTATTTTTATTTAAAAACATTAAAGAAGAGTGGACAATTTTTATATTAGATGAAGTTTATTTTTTGTATTTATGTAGAAATGACTAAATTAATGCAAAAAAGTTTTGTGTCACAGAATAATGTGATGAAATGTGATACATACCTTTTCCTAATCTTTTTTCTGTATTTTACGTGTGCATTTATGTACCTAAATTAGAAACGGCACTCATTTTTCTGTAAATGTATTCATACAGAGTGTTTCTAAACTCGTGGTACAAACTTTAACAAATGGTAACATCTAGACAAACAATATTAAGTAGGAAACTAGGGGTCCCAAACATCATCCAAAGGAGAAACTTTAATGGAGCGCCATTAAAGTTTAGGGTCCAAAATTTCAAATGATTATAAAAATCGGAAAAATTGGTCGATTCGTTTGCGACTTTCACTAAAACTATTTTTTATGTTAGTATTTTCTTGAAAATAAATTATACATTTTTAAAAACGTCGATAGAAGGCGCTTTAGACTTTGGAGTAACGAACAACTATTTTTACCGCTATTTTTTGCATCTCATTGAATGTTTCCGGAAGCTTAGGCTTAAACTTTAATTTTGATCTCAAAATCTCAATAATTGTGAGCGGTTAAGTAGTGCAAACTGAACTGTGTTCAAGGGGGGAGGGAAGGTTCAAATTTCAAATGATTATAAAAAACGAAAAAATAGGTCGATTCGTTTGCGGTTTTCACTAAAACTATTCTTTGTGTCAGTATTTTCTTGAAAATAAATTATAAAGATAAATTTAAAAAAATGTCGATAAAGGGCGCTTTAGACTTTGGAGTACCGAACAACTATTTTAGGTAGATTTCGTATGAAATACTACCTATTGCAATCGCACCAGTTTATATATATATATATATATATATATATCTCACTTTATGGACTCGGCTAAGTTCGTTAATGGGCAAAATCGGACCAAGGGGGTCGGAATAGGGGGCATTTTTGTGAAAACCGAAAAAACACCATAACTTCTTAATTAAAGTAGATATCGAATCGGTTTAAATTTTATATTACTTCATAAAAATGGGCCAAAAGTTTATGCATGACAGATTTTTGATAAATTTAGAAGTGGGCTCAAGGAGCGAAAAAAACAGGGGTTTTGAGAGAAAAAAATTCATAACTTTCAAGATATCAAGTCCAACTTGATATCAAGTCCAACTAAATTTTTTGAAAATGTTCTTAAAATTATCTAAAACCTTTGTATTTACAAGTTTTTGATAGGACCCACTTTTACCGATGAAAAGAATTAAAAACGAAAAGAAAAAGGGCGGTGAAAAAAGAGAAAATTCCATAACTCCATCAATGTTTAAGATATCAAAACTCATTAAATTTATTTTACATCTTCTCAAAAATATCTACAACTTTTATATTGACAAGTTTTTCATAGGACCAATTCGTATAACAAAACAAAATTAAACAAAAATAGGCATTGAAGGAAAAACCTCAAATCCAAACTGCTTATATTCTGACTCATTTTTTAATTCATTTTTGATTTTAAACGCATCCAAATGGTAGATCCTGTTATCTAGAAACTGTATAAAGTGGCGCATTGGTCAATTTTCTGATAAAGACAGAATATATTTCAAAAAAGGCTACCGAAAAGGGTATTTTGAACAGAATTTCTTAAAGTCATCGGGACTGAAAATTTAAGGAAGTATTCAAATAAGAAGTTGCGTTTTTTTCTGACTCGTTTTTTAAATCCATTTTTGTTCTCAAACGCATCCATTTTACAGATCCTTTTATTTAGGAACTATATAATATGATGCATTGGTCAGTTTTTTGATAAAAACGGAATATATTTCAAAAAAGGCTACCAAAAAGGGTATTTTAACCAGAATTTTCCGAAATCATCGTGACTGAAAATTTAAGGAAGTGCTCAGATAAGAAATTGCGTTTTTTTTCTGACTCGTTTTTAAATCCATTTTTGCTCTCAAACGCATCCAATTTACAGATCCTCTTATTTAGGAACTATATAATGTGATGCATTGATCGTTTTTTTTTTTTTTTGATAAAGACAGAATATATTTCGAAAAAGGCTACCAAAACTGGTATTTTGAACAGAATTTCCTGAAGTCTTCGGGATTTGAAAATTTAAGGAAGTTTTCACATAGCAAATTGCCCTTTTTATGACTTGTTTTAAAATCCATTGTCGCTCTCAAACGCATCAAATTTACAGATCCTCTTATTTAGTAACTATATACTGTGACGCATTGGCCAGTTTTTTGATAAAGATAGAATATATTTTTAAAAATGCAGTCAAAGTGAGTATTTCGCACAAAATTTTCCGAAGCAATCATGATTAAAGAATTAAGGATGCATTCAAACAACAAATCGGTTACTTTATGACTCATTTTTAAATTCAATTTTTTTCTCAAATGCATTCAACGGACAGTTTTTTGTTATTTAGGAATTGTAGAATGTACTGTTTTGGTAGGTTTTTTAATAAATTCAGAATTTATTTCAAAATATGTTGTCAAAATGGGCATTTGAGCTGAATTTTTCTTAAGATGATTCTGATAAAACCAGTTTTTGCAGAAAATTGAAATTAAAAAATTTTCATAAACGGTCAAAAGAAGTTATTAAACTAGGTTTATCTCTAATCATATTTTTATTTATTTATTTATTTATTTATTTATTTATTTTTGTTGAAATGAGCACTCTTCGAAATCTACCTCTGCCTATAGGCCCAGCTGACAGGGATTTTTTACCTTTATTTTTTGCACCCCATTAAATCTTTTCGGAAGCTTATACATAAATTTGAGCTTAAAATCTGAATAGTTGGGAGTAGTTAAGTAGCGCAAACTAAACTGTGTTCAAGGGAGAAGGAAAAGTTCAAATTTCAAATGATTATGAAAAATGACATCATTAATCGATTCGTTTGCAGTTTTCGCTAAAACAAACTTTGTCTTTATTGCTTTGAAAATAAATTTTAAAGATAAATTTCAAAAAATTCTCTTAAAGGGCACCTTAAACTTTACAGTAACCAACAACTATTTAAAAAATATATTTGTTATATCTAATTAAATGCATGCAATAATATAGACTTAAATTTTGAGCTTAATCTCTGAATCGTTGGGAGTGGTTAAGGTTAAGAAGTGCAAAATTGAACTGTGTTGGAGGTGGAAGGGGAGGATTAAATTTCAACTCCTGAATACGGTTCAGTTTGCATTTCTTAACGCCTATCCAATGATTTAGAATTTGAGCTCAATATTTAAGTGTAAGCTTTTGAAAGCATTTAATTAGATATAAAAAATAACGGTAAAAAATAGTTGTTGGTTACTCTTAATTTTACGGCGCCTTCTAACGCAATTTTTTTAAATTAATCTTTAAAATTTATTTTCAAGGAAATATTGACATAAAGAATAGTTTTAGCAAAAACCGCAAACGAATCGACCAATTTTCCCGTTTTTAAAATCATTTGAAATTTAACCTTTCCTCCCCCCTTGAACACAGTTCAGTTTGTTCTACTTAACCACACACAACTATTCAGATTTTGAGCTCAAAATTTAAGTTTAAGCCTAAGCTTCCGAAAACATTCAATGAGATGTAAAAAATAGCGGTGAAAAATAGTTGTTCGTTACTCCAAAGTCTGAAGCGCCCTCTATCGATATATTTTTTTAATTTATCTTTATAATTTATTTTCATGAAAATACTGACATAAAGAATAGTTTTAGTGAAAACCACAAATGAATCGACCAGTTTTTCCATTTTTTATAATCATTTGAAATTTTGGACCCAAAACGTTATCTTCTATCGCGCCTATCTCCATCGGACGATTTTTGGGACCCCTAGTTTCCTACTTAATATTGTTTGTCTATATGTATTCTGTCACCCCTTAAAGTTTGTACCATGAGTTTAGAAACACCCTGTATTTAACATTTTACAATATAATTAATGTGGTTCTATCATTTAATGTGTCTAAGTTATACAGACAAGTTTACATGCATTGTATGCTTTCTATAGCTCAAATATTTATTTAATTGTGCAGATCGACTGTTTGCTTGTATTAATGATAACTTTTGATTATGAAGAACACACATACGCACACACACACACACATATATATATATGTAATATCATTTAATGAAATGAAATTCTACCATGAAAATGTATCATAAACTTTAAAATATTACAGTATTATGAGAAAAAAGGCTATTTTAACTTTGTAGTTAGATCTTGTGACATACAATAGATTTTTGTTACTTCACTGTCATTTAAAAATAGAACTTTAAATATACAGTGGCGGCCAAAAGTTTCCGGCCAGCAAAAATTTTTCAATTTATTTGTAAGTATACCCATATGAAGAGGAATCACAAAGTGATACTTAAATATATTTTTGACATAATAGTTAGGAACTTACTTATAGAAGAACGTGTAAATATCAATAAATTTAATTGAAAAATTTAAGTATAAAGGAAAACGCATGTTCTCAAATGTTTCCGGCCACTTTCACACGTTTGTAAAAAAGTGGTATTGTAATAGAAGATTACAGTGATCAACAGCATTTACAAATAGTATTTTATCGTATTACTATTTTATTAGTTTTAATAAGTACTGCGGCGCAGCAACGTGACATTCATACAATCAACGGTTAAAGATCGTTTATGGCGCGTTTTTTGCACATTTCTTGCAATTTTGGAAAAATTTCGGCTGAGTTGGAATAGTTATAGTTCCGCAGACTTTTGCCAACTTCTTTCCAAAGATTTTCTATTGGATTCATGACGGGCGTTAGGGCTGACCATTTCAAAAACGAAATTTTTTGTGTGAAAACCGTTGCTTATCGAGGCTTGCAAAAATTATTTATGTCGTTATCATGTTAAGAAAAATTGTTGCGACCAATTTTTTTTATCTAATAAGGCAGGTAATGGTCTTGCTAGATATCCTTATACATTGTATCATTCACTTGGCTGCGGTTTCAAATAACGAAAAGACACTTTTTGAAGAAAATACTCCCCACAGCATAAGGTGTCCTCCGCCATGCTTAATTGTAGGAATAACATAAGTCGAATTATATCTTTTGTTGTTAGGTCATCGGACGTTGTGTCTGCCATCACTTCCAAAACTGTTTTGAATTCTATTAAAGGAAAAATAGAACTTTTGTCCAGTTTTCACTTGACCAGACTTTGTGTTCCTTGAAAAATGCCAGTAGGGTACATCCGCATTTTTTTTACCTCTGAAAATTTTTTAACACGGACTCTTCCATGAAGTTCTGTTTCACGTCAGCATCATAACACGGTAGACAAACTTATTCCAGCAATATTTTCATTCCGTAAATCGCAGTATATTGCAAAGGAATTTTCATGCGGATTATCAATGGTTTTTCTCGTGATAATTCTGTCCACAGGAAAAGTAATTTTCCGGGGTCTTCTGGACCTCTGAAAGTCCTGAAAGCCATGGCCATCTTTTTATAATATTTAAATATCGTTTACAGTCGATTTTACCGATCGATAACTTAGCCGTAATATCTCAGGAATATTGGCCTTTTAGCGACAAACTAATCACTCATTTATGAACAATAATTGTTGAACTTTTCAAATTTGAATTGATACTATGATGAATTGATTCTATGATATACATGTTGATTCATTCATAAACACAATCAAAAAACACTTTACGGATAGAAAAAAAAATAAAGAATGATAAGTGGCAGGAAACTTTTGAGAACATGCGTTTTCTTTTGTACTTAATTTTGTCAATTAAATTTATTGATATTTACACGTTCTTCTATAAGTAAGTTCCTAACTAATATGTCAATAAATGTATACGTATCGCTTTGAGATTTCTCTTCATATGGGAATATTTACAAATTTACTGACAAATTTTTGCTGGCCGGAAACTTTTGACCGCCACTGTATATATTTAACTAAAACTTAATGTTTTTTATTTCTATATGCAAATAAAGAATACGACAAATTTTGTTAAAGATAAATTCATATAAAATTTTCGTTCTGACCCAAATACTGAATGCTACTAAATCAGGGATGTTTTGTGATGGGATGTTTTATTACTTACTTAGACACTTTCAGAAATAATGTACGGTAGAAATATCGAAAATGAAAAACATTTTTATTTTTACTTTAACATTTAGCATGGATCTTTCTTTCTTTACACTTACTCGAAACGTAATCTACGAAAAATTAAATATTCAAATGTTGTCTTGAAATGTGCTCCAAATATCTAAGCGCGACGTTATTAACATTTAAGAATGGCAGAATATATACTTAATTTTTGGAACACAAATATTTCTATTGCACTTATGATTCAAATAAAATTTTATTTATTACATGGCAACATAGATAATCTTCACATGATGAAATAAGTACATGAAAATTAGCAAGTGAATTCAATAAATTACCCGCAAAAGACTTTGTATATAAGTGTATATACAGGGTGTCCAGCAAATAACACTCTGATTTCAAAATTAAATTTCTCAAAAACAAAGGTAGGGGGAACTGGGGCACATTGATACTTGGGGCACATTGATACACCCCCTGTACAGCACACAGGGTCATTACAGGAAGTTTCACAACAGGTCTAAAAGGTGATACTAGTGAAATTAACTACATACAGAAAGTTTTGGAATGATTCAATAGTTTGATGAAATGGGATGGGTGATTAAATGTTTTTGTAGCTCAAAAGTAAATTTGAGTTGTACAATTGAAATGGCATTATACAACTGTTTCAGTATTTTCAACCGAAAAGAATACCCTCCCTGGCAATAAAGCTACTATTTATCAGTTCCTCATTCTTTATTGTTAGATAAATTATAAAGTGTGTGATTTGCGACTCATTTTATTCAAAATGGCTGTATGGGGCACATTGATACAGTCTTTGTCGGGGCACATTGATACAACCTAAATCCTTTTCTAGTTCATTTTTTCATTATCTTTTATTTTTTTTTCTTTTTACCATACACTCCTTAATTCAACCATTTTTCATCAAAAATTTCTACTATTAGTTTTTATTGAAGTGAAATAGCTCTAATTTCTTTATATTAGAACATTTTATAGTATTTTTGCAAACAGAAAACGTACTAACTTACACAATATCTAGTGCTAGTGGAATTAACAAAAGAAATGGACGGCACCTTGGCAAATCTCAAATTTATATAGATTCTCCAGAGAAAAAGTATTATCAACATGAGAAATTTTAAATAAGAGAAACAAGCTGTAGAACAGTACAGGATAATTATTTATAAACATAATTTTTAATATAATTATTTTCTTTATTTTCTGTTTGTAAACCGATTTATAAACAGAAAACCTAGTAATTCTTTCACCTTTCCCAAGAAAGAAGATAATCCTGGGGTTAAAGTGCCAGATATGACAAAGTTACCACAGCCAACAAATAGACAAGGAACAGCCAGAAAATCAGGTCATTATACATTTCATTTTGATTGCTTTAATATCGCTTCCAAATAAATTGTGTGCGATTTTAATATCTATAAATATTATAAAATAGTTTGCTAACTATTTTTCTATCAAAAATAGGCATTGGTGTTATTTTGTCTCCATTTTTCCCAGATGTGTCAAAGTGTATCAATCTGCCCCGGGGATGGGGCACATTGATACAAATTACTTTTTTTGATTTTTTTAAAATTGCATGCAAAAATAATATATAAAACAACGATTGTACATTTTTATAGAACACTACACAGGTTTTGCTGACATCACATAGAAAAATAACTTGAAATTTCTGCTTTCTAGACACCAAATTTTTTTTTATATAAAAAGCAGTATCAATGTCCCCCAGTTCCCCCTAAGCTGTAAAAATCTTATACAGAAATTTCAAACAATGAATATTTTGAATAATTACGTTCTGATTGCATAGAATGCTTTGATTTGACATTTTTATTCTTTTAGATTGCCTGCAGAGAAATAATAATGTTTCTGCTTACAGTGCAATATTTTAAAGATTTTTCGAAGTAAATTTTTAGAATTTCGAAATTTCAAAAATTTAATTTAAAAAACTATGAAATATGGCACTTTAAGCCAAAAAACACATTCTCTAGCAGCAATCTAAAGCAAGAAAAATGTCAAATCAAAGCATTCTTTGCAATGAGAGTACAATATTTTCAAAATATTTACCGTTCGAAACTTTTGTATAAGATTTGTACAGCTTACCTGATAAACAAACCATTTACTGAATAATTTTATTGATCTTTGTTTTTGAGAAATTTAATTTTGAAATCAAGGTATTATTTGCTGGACACCTTATATATTCATATTTTTTAAATAAAACTATGCTTTAGCTCTTAAAATAAAATAGATTTATTTATATATTATTTGAATAACATTAATGATTATTAGACAATTTTCACATTAGATGAAGGATATTTTCTGTATTTTTGTAGAAATAACTAAATTAATGTGAAAATTATTGGGTTATTGAATAGTCAAGTAAAATTTAGTCATATATTTTCCAGATTTTTTTTCTTTTTTTACTGTGTGCATTTGTGAACCTTTTAAAAGAATTAAATAGAACTATCTTAAAAAATGATATTTTAACTTTGTAGTTCATTTTACAGACACACGATAGATTTTTTTTTATATCACTGACACTAAAATGAAATTTTAACACTAGAACCACCATTAGGGGTCAAAATGACCCCTTACAGATTGATGGTAATCAATTCGAGCCAGAAATTTCTTCATAAGTTAAATGGGTGCGGCGGAAAGTAGACTAATTAAGTAAGCTAAATAGCTTACATTTAAAATTCTGGTGAGAAACCCTTTTTATCAAATTTGAGTAAAATACCAGGCGGTTCTAGTGTTAAATAAATTTATTTAACGAAATTTTATTTTTTCTCTTCCGATTGCAGATGAAGATTACGGCAAAGATTGCTAAAAATAAATTCATATATATATATAAATAAAATTTTCGTTGTCCCGACACAAATACTGAATGCTATTAAATCAGGAATGTTTTGTGTTGTAACCTTTTTATTACTTGCTTAGACAGTTTCGAAAATAATGCCCGGCAAAATCTCGTAAATGGAAAATATTTTCTTTTTTCTTTTAACATGTAGTATGAATCTTTCTTGACACTTACTGTAAATATAATCTATAAAAAATAAAATATTCAAAAGTTGTCTTGAAATGTGCTCACAATTTTTATTCCCGTCGTTATTAATATAAAGAATAGGAGAATATATATTTAATTTTTGCAACACAAATATTTCTATTACACTTATGATTGAAATAAATTTTTATTTATTATATGACAACATAGATAATCTTAATATGGGGAAATAAGTACATGAAAATTACGAAGTGAATTCAATAAATTAACTGCAAAGGATATTTTATAAATGTGTATAAATATATTAATTTTTTTAAATAAATCTATGCTTTAGCTCTTAAAATAAAATTATGCTTTAGATATTAAAATGTAATAAATTTATGTATTATATTAATAATATTAAAGAATATTAGAAAATTTTCACTTTAGATGAAGTATATTTTCTGTATTTATTTAATTAAAGTTTATTCATACCCTTTTTTTTGAGAGTGTACATTTATGCGTCTCTTAAAAGAATTAAATAGCACTATCTTAAAAAATGATATTTTAACTTTGTAGTTGAATTTTGAGACACATAATACATTTCTGTTACATCATTGTCATTTAAATAGAATTTTAATTATATTTATTTAATGAAATTTTATTTTTGCTCTTCCGATCTGTAAAAAATCCGAAATTCATATAAAACTTCTTCTTAGTAAAATTTTCGTTGTTCCGACCCACATACTGAATGCAACTAAATCAGGGATGTTTTGTGTTGTAACGTTTTATTACTTGCCTAGACACTTTCGAAAATAATGTCCGACAAAATCTCGTAAATGGAAAACATTTTCTTTTTCTTTTTTTTTTTTTAACATGTAGCATGATTCTTTCTTGACACTTACTGGAAATGTAATGTACAAGAAATAAAATTTACATGCATTGCACACTTTCTTTTGCTCGAATATTTTCATCAATGGTGAAGATCAACTGTTTTTTTCTGTTAATGATTCGTTTTTTTATAAGGAACTGACACGAATATATGTAACACCATTTAAAAGATATGCAATTATACCATGAAAATATATCCTAATCTTAAAAATCTTTTTAAATAATATTATAGATTTGTAGTTAACTGTAACCTATTGTGACACACAATACGTTAGTTATTTCATTGTCATTTAAATAGAACTGAAATGTCATTTAATTAGAAATAGAACCATGAAAAAATATCACTATCTTAGAAAAATTGCACAGTACCATCTGAAAATATATTTTAGCGTTGTAATTTGCTTTGAGACACACAATAGATTTCTGTTACTTCATTGTCATTTTAATTGTCATTTTTCAATTTATTTATTTAACTTAATATTAATTTTCCTCTTCATTAAGCAAATGAAGAATACTACAATGTACGTAAAAGATTAATTTATATAAAAAAAAAATTCTAAATAAAATTTTCGTTGTTGCGACCAAAATACTGTATGCTACTAAATAAAGGATGTTTTGTGTTGTAATGTCTTGTTACATACTTAGACACTTTCAGAAATACTGCCTTGCATAATTCTCGGAAATGGAAAACATTCTCTTTTTTCTTTTAACATGTAGCATGAATCTTTCCTGACGCTTACTGAAAATGTAATCTACGAAAAATAAAATAGTCAAAAGTTGTCTTGAAATGTGCTCACAATTTATATTGGCGACGTTATTATAATATCACAAAGGGAGAATATATATTTAATTTTTGCAACACAATTTTTTCTATAACACTTATGATTCAATAAATACCGTGATATTTCTTTTATTACATGATGACATAAATAATCTGAATATGATGAAATGAGTAAATGAAAATTCCCAAGTGAATTCTATAAATTATCTGTAAAAGACTTTGTATATAAGTGTATATATATGAATATTCTTTCAGTAAGACAATACTTTAGCATTTAAAATGTAATAACTTTATTTATATATTAAAATAAAAAATTTTTCGGATGTAAATATTTGTATATTTTTTAATTAAAAACTGCTCATCGGAAATTATTTCATTTCTTTAATAATATTTTATTTAAAGTGAACCTTTATTATATCATCTATATCTATAATATTCTATTAAGGAATATCGTTATCCTAAGAACATTTTTTCTTAGTTTAAGCATTTTAAAGTGCATTTTGAATTAATCATAAAAGACTCAAAGAAGAAAAATGGCTCTATTAAGAAAATTTTCGAGTTTTCTGGCAAAATTCAAAAAGTGTAAATTTATTTTGAAAAAAAAAAGTTAATTTTTAATGCACCATCTACATTTTTTAAACATTTTGAGATGATTTATTTTTTAACCCTTTCGGGTCTGTTACATTTTTATTACATGCCTTTTCGTTCAGTATTATTTTATCTTCACAATTACTTAGTTAGTTTCCACATATAGAAATAATAGTATATGGCTATAACTTTATTATTATAACTTTATGAGTTATTATTTGTTAATAATATTCATAATAAAACTTTGCTTAGTTCTATTTTGCACTATTGGTGATTCTTTTATTTTATACAAATGTTTCATTCTTTGAATTTAATGTATATGTAACTTTTCAAAACCAATTAAATGTGATGAAACGAAAAAAAATAAAATATATATAAAATATTAAAAAATTGTAATACTATCCCGAATCCTGTTGTAATACCTGATTTTCCAGACGACTACAAAAACTCTTCCTTGGATTATTATCATACAAATATGAACTTAACAGTTCACAGAATAAGTACATTATTTACATTTTAGAAAAGGGATAAACTTTAGACTTCAATATGTCTATTTCGAGAGCTATGATAAATGTTATTAAAACATAGTTAATTTTGTTCTCAAAATGGAATAAAATCCAGAATCAAAAAGGGTTAAGCTATTCAAAAAAGTGTGTTGCATAATTTCAAGTATCGGATTTATTGAAAGTTAATTTGTTTGGAAGTAAATAAATAAAACTTTCGAATACGCGTTAAATTACAGTAAAAACTGAATTTATTTTACTTCTTTCTGTATTAAAAACCTTTTTTCTTTATGTAAATCAGATAATTAATTTTATTAAATAAACCATAAGGAACGAATGAAGAAAAATGAGTCAATTCAACAATATGCATATCATTTTGAATACACCTACTCGACGTAAAAAATAGTAACTGAGAAAAATCACTTTTAAGTGAAGTGGATTGTGGCAATTAAAGGAGGTGTAATAAAATCACTTTAAAATGCATGTGTAATACATGTATCTTTACGAAACCTCTTCAGAATATATAAGGTATAATTAAGCATAATTTAATGGGTCATTTTCCCCCCAAATGAAGGGTACCGAGTACTCTTAACCTTTTATAAGCCGAAGTTAAATCAATTTACATTTTTAATTTGTTTTGCACATGATGCCTTCGAGTGCTTTGTTTAAATGCATATTTGCCATTATTATGGTGGAAAAGAATTAAATATAATTTTCAGAAAATTCCCAAATGGGAATTTTGGTCATTTGTCAATTCAGTCGGTGGTCATTTGTCTGTGGTCATTGGTCATTGGTCATTTTTATGATTTTTTGTACATTTTTTCCATTAATGATAAGAATGTATCTTCTATAGGATTCTTCTATTTAAAGAAAATCTATTTCAAAAGATAGAGTAATCTTTTTTTAAAAAAATCTATTTTATGACTGGTCATTTTCCCATTGTCATTGGTTTTTAGATTTTATGTATATTTTCCCCATTAAGAGCCCTCACGAGTCACTCAAAAAGACCCGGTTGAAAATTTTACGTCTACGGAATCATTATTTTCAAATACCTCGCTTAAATTTTAATATATTTGAACGATTTTTTTGCATAAAATAGCGTAGGACCGTTAATTTTAAGACATTTTTTTTTTAATTTTCAATTTCGGTTATTTATATTAGTATAGTTTTAATTTCAGAACCAATTCCGAAATTTAAAGTAATTTTTTTAAAGAAATCTGAAAAAAATATTGAAAAAGTAAAAACTAGCCTTAAATCTAGCCGTTGTCAACTATTACCTGCTAAAAATAAATAAATACATAAATAATGTTCAAATATATGAAATTTTGAGCGAGGTATTTGAAAGTAACACCTCCATAGACTTAACATTATCATCCGGGTTTTATTCAGTGACTCTTGTAGGCTCTTAATGAGGAAAACGTACAGACAATCTTAAAAGTAAAAATAACAAAACTTTTTTTTTTTTACTGAATGAGATTATAAACAAACAAAAAAAACGAGAAAAAACATTTTTAATTGTTAAAATTACAACAACTTTACCCCAACTATAAATTATATTTTGAAATCAAACTGCAAAAATAATCTCAGTTCTGGATTCGATTAAAATATTATATTTCTATACGACCATTGTGAATTACATTATTACAACATTCTTAGTTAAAAGATCAATTGCCGATTAGAAGAGTGTAACAAAAGTAAAGAATTCATTTGTGTAATCAAACAAAAGCAACAATGCGTTATTCGAATAAATTGAACAAAACTGAAATACTTCATTTTAAAATTGAGAAATGTTTTAAATCTGCATATTATTTTAGAATTATTCTTATTCTGTAGAGTTGCGTCGAATGTACACTAAGCGTCACAAAATTTTCTTTGTAAAAATTGATGACGTGTGTTTATTGCTTAATCATTCGCATTTTAATTAAAAATTACATCGATAAAAAGTAAATAAATTCATTTGAAACAAGAATTTTTTTAAATAAAATAAACCCCCCAAAGATTATTTTTAAAAGTTTTTCAAATAGAATTAATAGAACATTTTAAATTAAAAAAAAATATTTTGGACATTTTTCTGAAAATTAAAAATTCTTCCAAAACATATAAGAAGAAAGTGTCGAAAGTTTATTGATAAAAACTGAATCTTCAAATATTTTCCCTTCTAAATAAGAGCATTAATAAACAAATAAAAAACATAGAGCACTTTTTGATGTTACAAATACAACATAATTTTTAAAATCTTACAACTGCAAAAATAGGTTCAGTTTTACATTCGATTAAAATATTTTATTTCAATACAATCATTCTGCAACACATTATATCAATAAGTTTAGTTAAAAGATCAATTGTTTATTAGAAGAGTGTAACAAAAGGAAAGAGTTCATTTAAATAGCCAAAAAAAAAAGGAATACGGCTTTATTCGGATTAATTGAACATAACTGAAATATTTCATTTTAAAGTTGACTAATTTCAATCTGCGTGTTATTTAAGAATTACTTTTACTTACAGGTTTATCGAGGGTTTTCTAAGCGTTATACAAGTTTCTGTGTAAAACGTGTTGATGTAAGTTTGTTGCTAAATCGTTTGAAATTTAATTAAAAAAAAACATGTATAAAAATAAGTAATTTTAATTAATACAAGTTTTTTTCTTTAGAAGAAATAAAGCGAAAAATAAATAATTGATCTTAAAAAGCATCATATTTTTCAAATGGAATTTGTAGAAAATCTTAACATAATCAAAACGTGTAAAAAGAAAATGTCAAAAGCTTACTGATAGAAACTGAATTATCAAATATTTGCTTTACTAAATAAGACCATAAACATAAAAACAATCGAAAAAAAGCATTTTTTGTTGTTGGAAATACAACAGGTTTAACCTAACAATCAATTATGTTTTAAAATCTTACATTTGCAAAAATAATGTTTACTGATAAAAACTGAATTCTTGAATTTAAACTTTACCCCAACTATCAATTATATTTTAAACCTTACAACTGCATAAAATAATATCATTTCTGAATTCGATTAAAATCTTTTGTTTCAATACAATCATTATGCATTTCTGTATTCCAATAAGCTTACTTAAAAGTTCAATTGTCGATTAGAAGAGTGTAACAAAAGGAAAGAGTTCGTTTGAATTGCCAAACAAATGGAACAATGCATTATTCGGATTAATTGAACTTAACTCAATTACTTCATTTAAAAAATGAGTAATAAGTTAAAGCTGCATGTTATTTAAGAATTACTTTGTTTCTATAGAGGTATATCGAATGTATTCTAGGTGTCACAAAATTTTCTTAGAAAAAATTATGTGAGTTTATTGCTTAATAATTTTTAATTTACATAAAAATAACATCGATAAATAGTAAATAATTTTATTTCAAACAAAAGATTTTTTCCCCCTAAAACGAAAGAAATACATAATAAACAATTCATTTTAAAAAGTTTCATATATGCTTCAAGCAGAATTAATTGAATATCTTAACATTTTTAAAAGTTATTCTGAACAATTATGAAAAATAAAAGAAAAAAATACTTTCTAAACGTTTAAGAAAAAAATGTCGGAAGTTTACTGATGGAGAATGAATTATGAAATATTATCTTTACTAAATGAGGAAAAGCAGGTTTTGTTATTACAAATACAACAGGTTTACCTCTACTATCATTTATGGGATTTTGGGTTTTATGGGGTCTATCGTTTGCAAATAATGTTTAGAATTCTCAAATATTTTCTTTACAAAATAAGAACATAAAAAAAAGCATTTTAAGTTGTTACAAATACAGCTTTCTTTACCACAATTATCAATTATGTATTGTAATCTTACAGCAACAAAAATAATCTTAGTTCTGGATCTGGATTCAATAAAATATTTTATTTTGATACAATCAACGTGCACTTCAGTATTCCAATAAGCTTCGTTAAAAGATCAATTGTCGATTTGAAATGTGTAACAAAAGGGAAGAATTTGTTTGAATAGTTAAACAAAAGGAACAATGCATTATTTGGATTAATTCAAATATTTCGTTTTAAATTTGAGAAATGATTTGAAAGTACAAGTCATTTAAGAATTACTTTGATTCTATAGAGTTTGATTCTATTGAATGGATTAGTTAGAGTTCTATTGAATGATGGAAATTTTAGGTTTCACAAAATTTTCTTTGTAAAAGTAGATCACGTAAGTTTATTGCTTAATCATTTGTAATTTATTAAAAAATAAGATTGATAAAAAGTACATACTTTTCTTTGAAACATGAGATTTTTTTCATTAAACGAAATAAAGTATCAAATAAATACATATTTTTAAATGTTTCATATTTTTTTCAGAAGGAACAAAAAACATATTTAAACAAATACTTTTAAAATAACCTTGTTTCACCTTCGGCATTTCTTAAAACATCCAGATCAAAATAAAATTACATTTAAATAACATTTGTTTTTATAAAAATTATAAATATAAATATAAATCATATACATTTAATTGTAAGGTAATTTTATTATGATAGAAGAATATAAAAAAAGTTATTTATAATGCATACGTCATGTTTACCTCTACGTATCAATAAATACACATAATTAGAAATATAAATTCCAATTAAAAAGTTGCAAAGAGGTAAAATTAATAAAACATTTTATATGTATTTTTAAATATTCTGAATTACTCTGAAAGAGAAACATAAAAAAATTCTTCCAAAACATTTAAGAAGAAAGTGTCGAAAGTTTACTGATAAAAACTGAATGATCAAGTATTTTCTTTACAAAATCAGAGTATAAACAAACCAACAAACGAAAATAAAAAAACACTTTTAATTGTTACAAATACAACAAGTTTACACCAACTATCAATTATGTTTTGAAATCTTACAACTGCATAAAATACTACCAGTTCTGGATTCGATTAAAATATTTTATTTTGATACAATCATTATGCACTTCAGTATTACAATGAGCTTAGTTAAAAGATAAATTGTCGATTTGAAGAGTGTAACAAAAGGAAAGAGTTCGTTTGAATAACCAAACAAAAGAAACAATCGTTATTCTTATTAAATGAGTATAACTCAAATACTTCATTTTAAAGTTGAGTAATGAATTAAAACTGCATATTATTTAAGAATTATTTTAATTCTGTAGAGGTATGTCCAATGTATTCTAGGTGTTGCAAAATTTTCTTCGTAAAAGCTGATGATGCATGTTTATTACTTAATCATTTGGAATTTACTTATATGTAACATCCATTAAAATTAAATAATTTTATTTGGAAGTAATAGAAGTTTTCTAACTTAAATGAAGTAAAATAGAGAGTATAAAAGAAATTCATTTTTAAAACTTTCAATTTATAGTATTTTTTTAAAAAAAAGATACCCAAAATATATTTAAAACAATTATTTTAAAAATACTTTTATTTCAACTTAGACATTCATAAAATATCTAGCATAAAAAACTTGAAACGTTTTATGATTAGAAAGCTGTAAAAAAGTAAAATTCATAAAACATTTTATCATTTTTTTAAAAATATTCTGAATAACCTGAAAAATAAAAATAAATAACTTTTCAAACCATTTATTGAGAAGGTGTCAAAAGTTCACTGCTAAAAACTGAATTCTCAAATATTTTCTTTGTCTAATGAGAGCATAAACAAACAAACAAACGAGAAGAAGAAAAACTTTTAATTGCTACAAATACAACAGTTTAACTTATAAGTATCAGTTATGTTTTGAAATCTTACAGCTTGAAAAATAATCTTAATCACAGATTCGATTAAAAACTTTTATTTCAATAAAATCATCATCCACTTCAGTATGTTAATAAATTTAGTTAAAACATCAATTGCCAATTCGAAGAGTGTAACAAAAAGAGAGAGTTTGTTTGAATAGCCAAACAAAAGGAACAATAAGTAATTTCGATTAATTGAACAGAATTCATATATTTCATTTTAGAGTTGAGTAAATGCTTGAAGCTGTATGTTATTTAAAAATTACTTTGATTCTATAGAAATTTGTCGAAGTATTCTTGGTGTTCCAAAATTTTCTTTTAAAAGTCGATGATGATGTTAGTTTATTGAAAAAAAATTTATAATTTCCTTAAAAATAACATCAATAAAAAATAAATAATTTTATTTGAAAAAAGAGGATTTATTCTTAGAAGACAAAAATCACAAAAGAAATAATTGATTTTAATGAGTGTCACATCTTCAAATAGAATTAATAGAACATTTTAACATTAAAAAAAATATTTTTAACAACTCAGATATATCATAAAAAATTCTTCCAAAATATTTAAGTAGAAAGTGTCAGAAGGTTTCTGACAGAAACTGAATTCTCAAATATTTTCTTTACTAAATGAGAGCATGAACATATAAACAATTCAAAAAAGCACTTTTTGCTGTTAGAAATACACGTTTACCGAAACTATCAATTAATTATGTTTTAAAACTTACATTTTGAAAAAAAAAATTGTTAGAAACTGAACTCTCAGATATTTTATTTACTAAATGAGAGCATAAACAAACAAATAATAATAATAATAAATACTTTTAATTGTTTCAAATACAAGTTTACTCCCAGCTATCAATTATGTATTGAAATCTTGCAAGTGCAAAAAATATGTTAGTTCAGCATTCAACTAAAATCTTTTATTTCAATACAATCATTATGCATTTCAGTATTCCAATAAGCTTAGTTTAAAGACCAATTGTCAATTAGAAGAGTGTAACAAACGGAAAGAGTTCGCTTTAATAGCCAAACAAAAGAAACCATGCATTATTCGATCTAATTGAACATAATTTAAACATTTCATTTTAAAGTTGAGCAATGATTTAAAACTGCATGTTATTTATGGATTGTCTTTGATTCTATAGAGATATTTCGAATGCGTTCTAGGTGTCATAATATTTTCTCTGTAAAAGTGAATGATGCTCTATTTAAAAATTTATTGCTAAATCATTCGCAATTTTCTTTAAAATAACATCTATGAAAAATAAATCATTTTATTTGAAATAAGAGGTTCTTTTTCCTTAAACGAAATAAAGCGCAAAATAATTGATTGATTCTAAAAATGTTAATATTTTTCAAGTAAAATTAATTTAAACATTTTAACTTAAAAAAATTCTTCCAAAACATTTTTTTAAAGCGTTGAAAGTTTACTGGTATAAACTAAATTCTCAAACATTTTCTTTATTAAATGAGAGCATAAACTTACAAAAAAAGTACTTTTAGTTGTTACAAATGCAACAGGTTTACCCTAACTATCAATTATGTTTTAAAATCTTACAGCTGCAAAAATAATCTCAGCTCTGGATTCCATTAAAATCTTCTATTTCAATACAATCAATATACACGCCAGTATTCCAACAAGCTTAGTTAAGAAATCAATTGTCGTTTAGAAGAGTGTAACAAAAGGAAAGATTTCGTTTGAATAGCCAAATGAAAAGAACAATGCATTATTCGGAACAATTGAACTTAACTAAAATACTCCATATCAAAGTTGAGCAATAATTTAAAATTGCATGCTATTTAAGAATTACTTTCATTCTATAGAGTTATTCCAAAAAGTAAAACATTCTGCGTGTCTTTTTTTTTTTTTTTTTTTTTTTTTTTTTTGTAAAAGTTATTGCTTAACTATTTGCAGTTTACATAAAAATAACATTTAAAAATAAATAATTTTGTTAAAAATAAGAGGGTTTTTTTCTTGTTTAGACGAAATAAAGCGCAAAATAAATATTTGATTTTTAAAAGTTTTCATATATTTGAAGTAGAATTAAGTAACATGCAGCTTCAAATCATTACTCAACTTTAAAATGAAGTAATTGAGTTATGTTCAATTAATCAGAATAATACATTGTTCTTTTTGTTTGGCTGTTCAAACGAACTCTTTCTTTTTGTTACACTATTCTTATCGACAATTGAATTTTAACTCAGCTTATTGGAAAACTGTAGTGCATTATGGTTGTATTGAATTAAAAGATTTTAATCGAATCCAGAACTATGATTATTTTTGCAGATGTAAGATTTTAAAATATAATTGATAATTGGAGGTAATCCTGTTGTATTTGTAACAATTAAATGTGTGTCCTCTTTTTGTTTGTTTGTTTTTTTACACTCTCATTTAGTAAAAAAAATATTTGAGAATTTTGTCGATAAACTTATGGCACCTTCTCCATAAATGCTTTGAAAAGATTTTTATTTTTTATTTTTCAGTGTTATTTAAAATATTTTCAAAAATCATAAAATATTTTATTAATTTTAATTCTTTACAGCTTTCTAATCAGACAACATTTTAATTGTTTTTTTACTAGATATTTTATGAAAGTCTAAGATGAAATAAAAGTATTTAAGTATTTTTAAGATAATTGTTTTAAATGTATTTTGTGTATCTTTTTCAAAAAATACTAAAAATTGAAAGTTTTAAAAGTGAATTAGAATTAATCTGTTTATATAATTATTTTACTTCATTTAAGAAGGAAAACTTGTAATACTTCCAAATAAAACTTTTTCATTTTTATGCATGTTATTTGTTACTAAACTGAAAATCTTTAATCAATAAACTCTCATCATCAACAACATTTACAAAGAAATTTTTGTGACACGTACATTACATTTATCATACTTCTATAGAATCAAAGTACTATCTTAAATAACATGCAGGTTCAAATCATTACTCAACTTTCATATGACGTATTTGACTTATGTTCAATTAAGTTTAATAACGCATTGATCATTTTATTTGGCTATTCAAATGAACGCTTTCCTTTTGTTACCTCTTCTAATCGACAATTCATCTTTTAACTAAAATTATTGCAATACTGTAATTCACAATGATTGTATAGAAATATAATATTTTAATCGAATCCAGAAATGGGATTATTTTTGCCGTTATAAAATTTCAAAACATAGTTGATATTTGGAATAAACCTGTTGTATTTGTAACAATTAAATTTAAATTTTGCTTTTCGTTAGTTGGACTGTATACTCTCTCATTTGGTAAAGAAAATTTTTGAGAAATCAGTTTTATCAGTATATTTACCGCACTTTCTTTTTAATTGATTAAGAAGAACCTTTTTTTCCAGAATTATTCAAAATATTTAAAAAATTGATTAAATGTTTTTTTTTACTTTTTTACAGTTTAATATAATACAGTTTAATGCAGTTTAATATATTTTGTGTATTTTATTATAAAATAGTATAAATTAAAACTTTTTAAAGAACATCTTTATTTATTTTATTATTTTACTTTATTTTATCATTCAAGGGAGAAAACTTCTAATAAAACTATTTAATATTTATAGATGTTATTTATAAGTAAATTACAATCGATTAACCAATTAATTAACATCATAATAACTTTTTAAAATCAAATTTTTGTTACGTATAGAATGCATTCGACATGTAGAAACAGGTTAGATCTTAAATAACATGCAGTTTTAAATAATTACTAGTCTTAAAAAGGAAGTATTCAAGTTATGTTGAATTAATCCGAACAATGCATTGTTCCTTTTGTTTCGCTATTCAAATGGACTCTTTGCTTTTGTTACACTCTTCTAAACGACAATTGATCTTTTATCTAAGCTTATTGAATTCTGAAGTACTCAATTATTGTATTGAAATAAAATATTTTTATCAAATCCAGAGCTGAGAGTATTTTTGAAATTGTAAGATTTCATAACATTATTGATAGTTGGGGCAAAAAAAAAGATTTTGCATTTGTAACAACTAAAAGTGCTTTTTTTTTTCGTTTGTTAGTTTCTTAGATGTCAACATCTCTCCGGATTCTGATCCAAGACAATTATGTTTCCAAACTGAAATTTTCTTTAATATATTATTTTAAAAAGAAATCTAGTATGCACCGTATTGAACGAACGCAAATTTTCATCTAAACACTTTCCGGTCTTAAACATTTTTGGTCTTGTATCAAACTCCGCAATAATTAACATGATGGTGGCATCTATGTTGTTTATTTATACTCTGATTTAGTAAAGAAAATATTTGAGGATTCAGTTTCTATCAGTAGGGAGAACTGGGGCACATTGATACAGTTTTTTTCTCAGAATTTTTTGCTGTTCAGAGTCTTTCAAGGCCCAGTAGAAATTTCAAGTTATTTTCACGTGTGGTGTTAGCAAAGCGTGTGTAGTGTGTTATAAAAATGTATAATCGTTGTTTTATATAGTAATTTTGCATGTAATTAAATAAAACAAAGTCTTTTGTATAAATGTGCCCCATCCCGGGGAGGACTGATACAACTTTATGGGGCACTCTGATACGTTTCGGGAAAAATGGAGACAAAATAACATAAATGCATATTTTTCATAGAAAATTATTTAGCAAACCATTTTATATTTATATATAAAAGTTCAAATCACTCACAATTTATTTGTAACTAATATTTAAGCAATCAAAATTAAATGAATACTGACTTCATGTTCTGGTTGTTCTTTGTCTGATTGTTGGCTGTGGTAAATTTGTCATATCTGACACTTCATCTCCAGTATTATCTTCTATCTTATTAAAGATGAAAAAAATTACCAGATTTTCAGTTTATAAATGGTTTACAAACGGAAACTAAAAGATAATTATATTAAATTTCTGTCTATAACGTAATTATCCTTTGCTGTTCTGCAGCGTGTTTTTCTTACTTAATATTTCTCGTGTCAAATATAATTTTTTCTCTGGAGAATCACTATAAATTAGAAATTTTGCATTCTACCAATCTTTTCGTTTAATTAGTTCTTCTAGCAGTAGATGTTAAAATAAAAAATGTAAAAATACTATAAAATGTTGTAATATAGAACATTAGAGCTATTACACTTTCATAAAAACTAATATTAGAAATTTTTGGCGAAAATTGGTTGGATTGAGGAGTGTATGGTAAAACAAAATAATAAAAAGTAATGAAAAAATGAACTTGAAAAGGATTTAGGTTGTTTGTAGGTAGCATGGGGAATTTTGATATGTATCAATGTTTCCCGACATAAACTGTATCTATGTTCTCCAAACAATATTTTGAATAAAATGTGCCTCAAATCCAACACTTTATAATTTATCTAACAATAAAGAACGAGGAACTGATAAAAAGTAGCTTTATTTGCCGGGGAGAGTATTATTTTCTGTTGAAATACTAGAACAGTTGTATAATACAATTTCAGTTGTGCAACTCAAATTTATTTTTGATCTACAAAAACAATAAATCGTCCGTACCATTTCATGAAAATACTGAATCATGCCAAGATGTTCTGTATGTAGCTGTGTACACTAGCATCGTCTTTCGAGCTGTTGTAAAACGTCCTTTAATGACCCTGTGATCAGTAGAGGGGGTCAATGTGCCCCATGTATCAATGTGCCCAAGTTCCCTTAAACATTACTTTGCAAACGTAAAATTTAAAAACATAATTGATAGCTAGGATGAACCTGTTGAATTTGTAACTACACAAAGTGCTTTTTTAGATTGTTTATATGTTTATGCTCTCATTTAGTAAAGAAAATTTTTGAGTATTCAGTTTTTATCAGTAAACTTCTGACACTGTTTTCTTAAATGATTTGGAAATAAATTATTTTTATTTTGCAAACTTAAAAAAAATATTTAAAAAATATTTAAATGTTCTATTATTTTACTTGAAGAATGAGAAACTTTTTAAAATCATTTATTTATTCTGTGCTTTATTTGGTTTAAGGAAAAAAAAGATTTCTCTAATTATAAATAAAATTGTTTACTGTTTATAGATGTTATTTTTGAGTAAAATGCAAATTATTAAGTATTAAATTTACACCATCTACTTTTACAAAGAAAATTTTGTGACACCTAGAGTACATTCGACATACCTCTATAGAACAAAAATACTTCTTAAATAACATGCAGTTTTAAATCGTTACTCAACTTTAGAATGAAGTATTTTAGTTATGATAAATTAAATAAATAACGCATTGTTGCTTTTGTTTCACTATTCAAACGAACTCTTTTCATTTATTACACTTTTCTAATCGACAATTGATCTTTTAACTAAGCTTATTTGAATACAGAAATGCATAATGATTGTATTGAAATGAAAGATTTTAACGGAATCCAGAACCGAGATTATTTTTACAGTAGTAAGATTTTAAAACATAATTCATAGTTGGGAAGAATTGTTTTATTTGTCACAACTAAAAAGACTCTTTTTTTTTTCGTTTGTTTGTTTATTTTTGCTCTCATTTACTAAAGAAATTATTTGAGATTTTAGTTTTTATCAGTAAACTTTCGACGCTTTCATTTAAATGTTTTGGAAGAATATTTTTTTTTTTATATTTCAGACTTGTTCAAAATATTTAAATAAAATTAAAAAAAATATTTTATTAAGAATTAATTTGTTTCTATAGACGGTTACTGAATGTTTTCTAGGTGTCACAAAAATTTTCTTTGTAAAAGTTGATAATGTAAGATTATTGCTTAATCAATTGTAGTTTACTTAAAAAGATTTCGATAAAAGGTAAATATTTTTATATGAAATAAGTTTTTTTTTTTGTAAAAGTTTTTGATGCTGTATTTAAAAGCTTGTCGCTTAATCATTTGCAAATTACTTTAAAATAGCATCTATAAAAAATTAATAATTATTTTTGAAGCAAGAGATTCTTTTTCTTTAAACGAAATGAGGCCCAAAATAAATAATTGATTTTAAAAATTTCATGTTTTTCAAGTAGAATTAACAAAACATTTTAATATTTTAAAAAATATTTTGAGCAACCCTAAAAAAAATATTCAAAACATTTAAGTAAAATGTATCGAAAGTTTTCTAAAAGAAATTGAATTCTCAAATATTTTCTTTACTAAATGAGAGTATAAACAAACAAACGAAAAGAAAAAAAAGTTAGAATTAAAAGGTTTACCTCAACTATCAATTATGTTTTACAATCTTATATTTGCAAAAAAATGTTTACTAATAAAAACTGAATTCTCAAAAATTTTCTTTACTAAATGAGAGCATAAATAAACAAACAACCGAAATTAAGAAACACTTTTAATTGTTACAAATACGAAATGTTCACTCCCAACTGTCAATTATGTTTTGAAATCTTAAAACTGCAAAAATAATCGCATTTCTAGATTCGATTAAAATCTTTTATTTCAATACAATCATTAAGCACTTAAGTATTCGAAAAAGCTTAGTTAAAAGATCAATTGTCGATTAGAAGAGTGTAACAAAAGGAAAGAGTGCGTTTGAATAGCCAAACAAAAGGAACAATGCTTTATTCGGACTCGTTCACTGTAAAACATTTGTGGAAACGTTACTCCATACAAATGGTGTAAAAATGGTGGTAAATGCTGCCTCCAATTTCATGGAGTAATTGTTTTCACATATGCAATGGTGTAATTTAAACATATATTACTGGTGTAACATGACAATGTTGCACCGGTTTTAACGGTTAAAATACTCCATAAAATTGGAGGCAGCAATGCTGCCACCAATTTTACGGAGTAACGTTTCCACAAATGTTTCTCAGTGTTGAACATAACTCAAATACTTCATTTTAACGTTGAATAATGATTTAAAACTGCATGTTATTTTAGAATTATTTTTATTCTGCTGAGTTATAACGAATGTGTACTAGGCGTCACAAAATTTTCTTTTTTAAAATGATGATATAAATTTACTGCTTAATTATTTACAATATTCTTTAAAATAACACATATAAAAATAAATAATTTTATTCAAAAAAAAAAAAAAATTCTTAACGAAATGAAACACAAAGTATATAAATGATTTTAAAATGTTTCATATTTTTTTAAAAGGTTACTAAATATATTTTAAACAAATACTTTGAACATAATCTTTTTTTCAGTTTCAAAATTTCTTAAAACATCCAGATCGAAGTAAAATTTTATTTAAGTAACATTTGATTTTATAAAAAATAGAAATGTAAATCATTGACATTTAATTGCAAGGTAGTTTTATTATGACAGAAGAATATGAAAAACTATTTTTTATACATACATCATGTTTACATCAACTTATAAACCTCTTTATTTATATAATTCTTCTGTGCGTGTGTATGTCACTGAACTCCTCCTAAACGACTGGACCGATTTTAATGAAATTTTTTGCATGTGTTCCAGTAGATTCTAGAATGGTTTCACAGATTCACATTTCATTGAAATTAATTCAGTACTTTTTTAGTAATTAGGCAAAAACTAATAAAGCTAATGATTTTTCGCTAATTAAAAGTGTTGAATAAGTTCGCTGAATAGAGTGCGGACAGAATGGCTGAGTGGTCTAAAGACGACAGATTTAATCTCTGCTTCTCGATTAAAGAGGTAATGTGTTCGAACCCCACTCCTGACATACGTGTATGATTTACAATAATTTTTACTGTATTATAATTTTAATTAACGGACTTCAGAAAATCGTTAACGTTTAACTAAAAACAGAAAAATAAACTTTTCTATCAAAAATTGAACAGACTTCAAAGACTACTGCAAAGTGAAAAATAATTTCCTCACATAATTGTAATTAGAATTTAAATTAAGGGCGTAGTATTTGTCATGCGTATTATTATATTTATGTACAGGGTGGTCATAAAAAAATCTTTGCCGATATATGGAGCTCTAGCGGCCAGTCCGTTCAACTGATCGAGGTGAAATTTCAGATATAGCTAACTATTCAGGGGTATGAGCTCGAGATTCTGTGAACCGCAACAAAATGGCACTCACGGTTACGGTTATAGTTACAGAATCTCGAAATTTTCCAAAGGCAACATCCATTTGTTTTCATCGCATAATTCTCAGTGCATGCGAAAACCCTAAAGAGCGTTGGAACGGTATAGTTATTGCAATAAACGGACGCGTTATGTTCGCATAAAAGTGGCTCTACAAACGACCCCAAACAAACACGACCAAGGCGCACGAAGAAAATTTGAATATGATACAGACAATATAGCAATCACGGAGTATCGTTTGCCAGATAGTCAGCATAAAAAACGGATAAAATTAAGGTGGGAATGTTAGTTCTTCAGTCGGAGCTTGCAGATGCCAACAATATGACTTCGTTCGTGGGGAGTTGGTAGAACTATTATCAAAATGAGATGAATGCTGCGAAAACCTGGCGCGTTTACCGTCGGAACCATCGCCAAATATGTGGCACATGCATTTCACAAGATCTTCATGATTTAGTAATAAAATTCAAAGAAATTGGCTGCACCTGTGATAGTCTGCGATCCGGACGACCAACTGTTCCTGAGGATACTATTATGGAAGTGCATTACATAGTGGCCAGAAGACACATGTAAACTATAAAAGGTGCATCTCGTGTATTTGATATAACAAAATCAATGGTCTTAAAGTTACTGCGCTCTGTAATCCGCATGTTTCTTTACCGGTACCAGTGCACCCAGATGTTGGAAGTGAGAGACCATCAACAACATATAGACATTGTTAATGAATTTCTTATCAAATATGATGGAGATAACGATCGACCTCTTCACATATTATTAACAGACGAGGCATATTTCACCTTAACTGGTAACGTCAATAGCTTCCGCGATCCCTCGACCTCATTCCTATAGGTTTCAGGTTCTGTGGATACCTAAAATCTAGAGTGTGCATGCGCAATCCGCAGACTTTTGCCAGATTCCATCAAATGTGAGATTGCAAACATCCCTCATGCGATGTAACGTTTGGCTGTATTGTCCACAGTCGCTACCATGCAATGCATAATTGCCTGTGATGGCACCCATTTGGAAAATGTGTTGTCAGGTTCTGAGTAAGCATCTGCTACAAATTGGAATTTCTATTATTTCTCTATCTTAATATTTTATGTATTGTACTGGCTGTGTACTGGGATTTTCAAGATGACATTCTTTCTTTGTTAAAGTGAAAATTGATTGGTGTCATGTGCAGGTGGTGATGGTAGAAAGAGGAGATTGCCGAAAGGCGTGTTCATCCGTCAGTGATGTATGTTAATAATGAGAAAACAAGGAACATGTCACGAATCAAGAAAGCAATGTGGAATGCGTCCAATGGATAAGCTCCACAGGGGGGTGTACATTGGGGAAGGCAGGGTATTGAGAAGGTCAAGTCTTGTCTGAGTTTCCGGCAGTTCGTATCTGGGGTTCGTATCGAAAGAAGTGTAGAACAGAGGTCCTAGTGCAGAGTGCGTAGGCTGAGTTCGTATCTGGAGAGCAAGGGACACAGACGTCCTGGTGTGTAGTGCTCTGGGCCGGATAGTTTAAGACGAGTATCCATGTGTTGGGAGATTCGAAATTGATCTCCGGTAAAGTGAATCTAACGTGCATTGAGTGTGAAGGAGAAGGTGTAATTTGAACAGTACAAAGCCAAATTTTTACGGTATTTAATTTAATGTTGAACCGGATCATCTATATCAGAGTTGTAATTTTATATAATTGTAAGTAGTGTATTTCTTGTGTACATATAATATAAATAAACTGTTAGTTCAGTTAATTGATAACGTCAGTGTTCATTTTCACAATCCTCACAGTGGGTGACCGATATCACCTAATAATATCGGTGGTGGCAGCTATAACTACCACGGACTTTCTTCAAAGTTGTGCAGGCTGAGAGGAACGTCCGACATGTGTAATCAAAATAAAAGTTATCTCTGATCTGTGTTGTAATCAGAGATTAGTAAACTGACTTTGTGACACATGCAAATTTTTTCCTTGCTCCCCAATCGTGTTTTTTTTATGGGGGTGGAGAGGATTCGCAGAACAGTTTTTTGTGAGTGCATAACGTTTCTGTTAATTGCAATAACCATACCGTTCTAACTCTTTGTAGGGTTTACGCATACGCTGAGCATTTTGCGATGAAAAAAAATGGATGTTGCCATTGGAAAATTTCGAGTTTCTTTAACTATAACCGTAACCGCGAGCTCCATTTTGCTGTCGTTCAGAGGATCTTGAGCTCATACCTCTGAATAGTTATATCCGAAATTTCACCTCGATCGGTTGAACGGACTGGCCGCTAGAGCTCCATACACTGGCAAGGTTTTGTTTATGACCACCCTGTACATTTATTTGATTTTTTGGAGTCGGTGCCAGGACAATGTCTGTGAGGTCCGCTAGTATATATATATATATATATATATATATATATATATATATATATATATATATATATATATATATATATATATATATATATATATAGTTAGAAATATAAACCATTCAGTTATTTAATTTTAACACACACACATATATATGTATATATAAATATATATATATATATATATATATATATATATATATATATATATAAATATATATATATATATATATATATATATATATATATATATATATATAATATATACATATATATATATATACACATATATATATATATATATATATATATTCATGTGCAAAAATTCATGTTGCGCAATCAGGCATTTTCAATGTTACGCTTTTTATAAAATATTTACTGATATTCTTGACAAATCATTTTTGAATTTGTAAGGTGTGGGGAGAGGCTTCTGCGATTAATCTGAGTTATATATTAATTAAGAAAACTTATACGAAAATTCCATTAAAATACAGAATAAAAAATAAAATCGTACATATTTCATTTTAGTTAACAACCCTTTTTAATTATCTATTGCTAAAATACATATTATAGCACTTATTAACTCTGAAGTTTTGTGTGAAAAAGATATCCTTTCGTTTTTAGTCTTTAAGTGTAAAATTCATTTTAAAAAGGTCATCATCCACTTAAGATAATATGAGTGCAGTGCCTGTAGTGAAACAGGGAAACGTCCGGTTTAAGGACGCTAAGTAAATACTGATGAAGAAATTTTGAGAACACGTTCAGCTAATAATATACGCCCACAAGGATTCCTCAACTGAATTCATTACGCCGTTCCTCATTTTAAAAGGAATGATTATTTAGCAATAATAGCGATAATATATTTTCTCTTCACATCATTTTACTATACTTCTAATCTTGTTATCTTATTTGAAAGTTGAATTATTTTTACCGTTGATAGCTTATAAAAAAATATGTAAATTATGAAATAAAAAGCCCATTTTTCATATGTAATGACAAAACAGCATGTATATAAATAAAAATCTAAAAGTATTAAATTTAAACATTGTTTTAAGAACTTCTGAGTTTTATGGCTATTATTAAAATGTATAGACGTGGAAAAAATATAAACACTTCCTAGTAACTCTGCAAAAAGATTTTCGTATAAAATAATGGTACCAAGTGATTGTAAATTAAGTCTATTTTAATACAATGTATATACAATTTGTGTAGGGGCGCATCTACACATTACGGTCTGTAACTTTTGTTTCCAATAGCAGTACTTTATTCTGCAGCATAAAATAACTTTAAACGTTTCAGTTAACTTAAAAATAAATTTTCGCGAGTTTCCGGGAAATTAATCATTTTAAAAGCATAATAAAGGGACTGCATCCAAATTGAAGTTTGGTACTCGATTGTTGATCGAGAGAGCCTCCTTTACGATCAAAGCATCATAAGTTCCACTCAAGCAATTCTTGAAGCTAAATCATAGGATTGCATAAGAAGTTTAAAAATATCTGGCCACTTCTATCAAACGCTGTCCCTTAAAAGCTTACGAGCAGCCCATGCATAACAGTAGAAATAGAATTAAAGTAATTCTTAAATAACATGCAATTTCAAACCATTACTCGATTTAAAAATGAAGTATTTGAGTTTCGTCCAATTTATCCGAATTACGCATTGTTTCGTTTGTTTGGCAATTCAAACGCACTCTTTCCTTTTGTTATACTCTTCTATGGACAATTGATCTTTTAACTAAGCTTATTGGAATACTGAAGTGCATAATGATTGTATTGAAATAAAAGGTTTTAATCGATCTCAGAACTCAGATTATTTTTGCAGTTGTAAAATTTCACAACATAATTGACAGTTGGAGTAAACCTGTTGTATTTTAACAATTAAGGGTTTTTTTTCTTCTTTTCGCTGGTTTGTTTGATTACTCTCTCACTTAGTAAAGAAAACATTTCAGAATTTAATTTTTATCAGTAAACTTTCGACAATTTCTTTATAAATGCTTTGGATTTTTTTTTTTTTACATTTATTTTTTTAGGGTTATTTTAAATATTTAAATAAATGAAAAAATGTTTTATTAATTTTCCTTCTTTGCTGCTTTCTAACCAGAATACGTTTATTTTTTTCTTTTACTAGATGTTGTATGAATGTTTAACATATTCATTGCCACTCACGCGCTTTCGCGTGATATGGAGCCAACGTTAAGGGGCCATACACGCGACAGCGCGTGATGTGGGGTGATGTACAACAACCAGCCACTGATTCTTTGTTATAGAAAATAAGTCGGCTTCTGGGAAAAACCCACTTCTACAGTGCGGCACTATCAATCATCACATCATTACGTAAGCTACAGCGAACGTGTTAAGATGAAATAAAGTATTTTTAAAATAAATGTTTTAAATATATTTTATGTATCTTTTAAAAAATACTATAAATTGAAATTTTGTAAGTTAATTTATCTTTACTTTGTTATTCATTTCGTTTAATTGCGAAAAATTGTAAATTGAAAAATCGTTAATCCAAATAAACCCACCTTTTGATATGTTTATGTCCCATTCGCGTAAATTCTGGTTATTCGATCCTATGCAGGACTTTATCTCAAAGTGAAAGAAAATTGCGGATGTTTATTATTATTATTATTATTATTACTATTATTTCAGTAAACCTTTGAGAAAATAACCGAATAGTAATATCTATAACAGAGATATTTTTATTGAGTTTAGAGACAGAGAAAATGAGTGAAATTTCAAATGTCTTAGAAACCTCGTGATTTTAAATTTTTTTGATGAGTCCAATCTTCAAATGATAAAATATTTCCTAATCGTTACTGCTTTATCAGTAAACAATTCTAGATTTTTTTCTTTCTTTTTTCTTTTTCTTTTTCAGTTTGTTTGTTACATTTAAAAATGTAATTTTTCAACATTGACTTAATACTACAGGAATAAATGTTTGGTTTCTACGTATGATTCTATTTAGTTTTATGCTTTTAGAAGAATTGTTACTCATTATTAATATTTATTTAAGATTCATTTTTTATACGTAATTCTTTTATTCCTATAAAGTGGTCATTTTTTGTTATTTTCATTTTTAATTAACTAATAAATGTAATCCGTATAGATCAGTGGGATTTCAAAATCGCGTCCAGTATATTATACTTGTAAGATACATTATGCTTTTAAAATATAATTTAAAAAGCTCTTTTTTTAGCTTATGTTAAAAAATTATTTAATCAGCATTTGTCTTTAAACAAAACGAAAGTAGATATGTAAAATAAATTCATAAAGAGGGATTTTATTATTATTTTTTATATTTGAAGTATTTTAATGTTTGAGATGCTTAGATGTAATCTCTACTAAACAACAACACTTCATCGGCTTATTCATTTATTTGGATGGTTGTCAGACTTCTTATCAATACAGTTACTTTACTTACTTTGTGTTTACTTCTTCTAGTATTACTTTCGAATAAAATATTTCAATGTGACTTTGCTTGAGTATATTTAAATCTTTCTCTCTCAGACATATTAGTGTCCACATAAACTTTTTTTTTGCCTCGAAGGCATTATAAGTTATACTGGGTGTTTCAGTTAAACGTTTCAGAACTCCTAAAACAGGTAAAGTGTATCCTGACGACTCGAAATCATATAGCAATGTGGGGTCGGAAAAGTTTTCCTGAAGCGGTGTAGTACATAAAAGCACCATAAATAAAAGACACCGTAAGTGAAAAATCGTTTTATTAATACATATAAAACAGCAAAAGGTACATGAGTCAAAGTAAATGTTCGAAATTTCTGCCACCGACTACAATGCACACCTCACATTTCCGGCGCATGGAAATCCGAACATTCTCGAATACATCAGAGATATCTCGAATTTCTCCGGCAGCTACTGCGATTCTTGCAACCAGCTCCACAGCATTGTCAACAGGGGTGTCATAAACCAGTGTTTCATATGACCCCAGAAATTAAAATCGCGACATGATAGGTCGGGTGACCAAGCAGACCAATACACGGAACCGTCACGTCCGATCCACTGTTGGCCAAATGTTACATCTAGGTAGTTAAGAACATTTCGGCTGAAACGGGCAGGAGCTCCATCGTGTTAGAACCTCATTGTATGTTGCGTCGATGCAGAAATCTGATTATCTTCCAAAAGTTGCGCAATACTTGCTGCAGAAAGAGCAAGTAGTTATGCCCAGTTAAATGAAACGGTAAGAGGTAAGGTCCGATGAGGTGATCTCCTGTAATACCGGCTCAAACATTGACCGAAAATCGAGTCTGTGCTGCACGACGTCGTATTGCATGCGGATTTTCCTCCTCACACATATGGCCGTTATGCGTGTTGAAAATTCCTTCCCTTGTGAAGGATGCCTCATCGAAAATCAACATTTTAGCAGGGAAAAGGAGATCTGTAGCACACTTTCCATCGTACCATGGTGCGAAAGCAATACGAGGTGCATAATCATAGGGATTCAGTGCCTGGACGCTGCACACACTGAAACGGATGCATGTCGTTTTCTCGGAGAATCCTCCAGACGCTGGAATTGGAAACCCCGATTGCATGCGCTAGACTTCGCGTACTCATACTGGCCGTCTCCTGCACCTGCTGCAGCACTTTTTCTTCGATGGCCGGAGTCCGTGCTATTCTTACCCGGTCCCCGACAGGTCTTTGAAATGAACCTGTCTCAGCTAACCTCTGGTGCAGGCTTGCAAAGAAATTATGACTGGGAATACGCCTTGTCGGATATCGATCAGCGAACAAGCGCTGTGCGGCTGGCACACTACAATCAGCAACTCCGTAAGTTAAATGCATATCGGCTAACTCTGCATTCATATAATTAGTTATCCTACAAACTTGGTGCCCTTATGCGAAATGACGATTCCCTGCTTGAAAGCACGGAACTTTTACACAATCTAGCCATCTAGCGCGTAGGGAAAGCATTTCTGACAACGCAATACTATGTGATTTCGAGTCTTCAGGATGTACTCCACCCCTCTTAGGAGTTCTGAAACGCTTAACTAAAACATCCTATATATATGAAAGTGGATTTCATATCAGAATAACAAGATAATAAATATCGATTTTGAATTAATGAAAGTGTTTTAATACAGTAACTCTCTATGAACTGGGTCTGACAGGAAATGCTTCGTCGGGATAAGCGAATATGCCAGGTAATGGAATTTGGAAAATTTAGATGAAAAATGGTTGAAAAAAATATAGAAATTCTCTAATTATAGGAAATGACAAATATTTTGGCAAATATCAATGAAAAAATTTGTGAACGTCATGTTTTTCAACGATTTCATTGTCCTACTCCAAGTAATTACGTAACGCTTAAAGTGTACTACTGCGTCACTGTGACTCAATTTTGAATGAGTTGCAATATTGTCTTCATCCCTTTCAGGACATTTTTCGAAATTCTTTCTTTTCCCCTGAACCACAAGTGACACGCAATAAAAAAGAGATCTGTATCTATACAGTTCTATACCATTTGGATCTGTAAACTATAGAGGAAAAGATGCATTCAAAATAAAAGAATTTGATAATTTATATTTATTATTAAATTTTTATAGTTAAAAATATTTTCATTGTATTCAACACTAATTTTGCAAATTATTGAAGTAAATTTGTAAATCATTCTTTCATTTTTAAGATAATGTTTAAAAATAATAAACCATAAATAATGTATATATTTTTATGCTCTAAGTATAAATTGACTATTAAAGTAATGATAAATGTTAAGTATTTAATTTTTATTTAGTGAGTGACATCTGAGCCAAAACGTACATCAGTGAAATCTTATTTAACACAGTGACACAGTTTTAAGACTAATAATAAACACTATGATTAGAAATAGTATATTAGACTATTTTCTGGAATAAAAGATCATTTATCATTATAGTATTTTAAAATAAACTATTTTTTGCAATGGTGGTCTTCTTTTCAAAAAACGGACTTCATTTAAATAAAGCAAAAATTACTATGCAGAAATGATTGTATTCAAAGTAAAGGAACGTGATAATTTGTTTTAAGTAATATTAATAACGCTATTATTAGTAATTTACTAATGGTTCACTACGTATATATATTTTTTTATCTTTACACATACCTTCATTGCATGTAATATTCATTTTGTAAATTATGACTAAACATGCAAGTCTGCTTAAGATAATATCTGCTTAAGTTTAAGATAATGTTAATAAAATTGGTAGTCTATAAATAATGTTTATATTTTTACATACTATGTAGCATAAATAAAAGATTAATGCTAAAAATTAAGTATTTGTATTTCGGCTAAACGTTTTAATATGTTTTTAATTTTATAAGAGTTATTTTATTTATTATATAAAATGGTAGTTGTAAGTTGTACTTTATCCTTTTTAAATATTTATTAAAAATGTACAGGATTTTGGAAGCAATTATTTTGGCTCAACTTTCCTTAAAAATTAAGCCCTTTGTACAGTAAAAACACTTATTTATTCTTCAGTTTTTCAAAATTAGTAGAAACGTTATCAGTCGAGAATTTCAATGACTTTAATAAAAGACACGACGCATTATTTACATGCTTCTAACCCTATATTTTTTGCCTTGCGATTTGCTTTTCATGGCTTTTTATTATACGTGACATGATCAACTAATGGTGGACAACGAAACATTTGAAAATGAAGAAACAAATAAAGGTTGAATGCTAAATTTTCTAATTTCCATGCCTACTGTTATTTTTACCATAATTCGTTGTTATCCAATAATATGACCAAACATACTTTTCCCTATTATGTTATTTCTTCAAACACTTAATGACTCATGTCTTTGAAATTTCATGTTTTTATGAAAAACAATTACAGCTCATATTCTAAATATTAGAATAATTGTGAAAAAAGAATAAGAAATTTTTTTTATTTATTTTTGATATTATATATAAGAAATTAAATTCTTTATAAATTAAATCTGAAATTCTTAGATTAAATTTTAATATTTACAAAATATAAAATACAATAGAATAAATAAGATATACAGCTTTCTGAAACACATCAAAATTTTGAGTAAAATTTAGATTGGCTCAAAATATTATAAAGTTTTATTTTACGCAACAATATTATCTTATGAATATGAAGTAAATGGTAATCAATATTTTGTAGCATTCCCTTTAGCTTTCATAGCAGCGTGCAATCCATCTTGCATGCTATATATAAGAAGTTTACAAATAATTCTATCAATATCAGTTCAAACAGACTTTATATGTGCCACTAACTCAGTTTTGATTGAACGATTTTTTGGAATTTTTTTCTTCATTATACACAATAAGTTTTCGATGGAATTGAGGTCTGGAGAATTTGGTGCCCAAGAAAATACCTTAATGTTGCGTTGGAGGAACCAATTCGTAGTTAATGCGATGACGCCAAATCTTTTTGAAAGATAAAATCATCTTCAACTAAATCTTCTGATTATGAAATCATGTAATATTCCAAACTTTCTTGATATATCGGAGCATTAACTTTTTTGTATACGATGCTTAACTTTCCTGGTATTTCTGCACTCATACAACCCCAAACCATGACATTAGCAACAAATTTTACGGAACGTTTAAGGCATTTTTTATCAAGTGCTTCTTGTTTCATTCTCTAAACTTGAATACCTTGATTACCATATAAAACTTAAAAATTACTTCTATCCCTTAATAACATATTTTTCCAAACTTTTTCGCCTCATAAATGTTTTGATTTGCATCAATTCAATCTTATGCACTTTTATTTTTCAGTCACGAGATGTTTTGTTTTTAGTACCCGAGTTGCAAACTTTATTTTGAATTTATGGAGATGTATTGATGTTGTCGATGTAGAAACTTAAACACCTTCTTTTTCCCATTTTCAATGCAAAAATCTCACACTTTAAAACGGTTTTTCTTAACTATACACATGAGTTACCTGTCATCTCTAGCAAACGTTCTTAATTTTCTGAAGCCATATTGGTGTTAATTTTTAAATTTTCAGTTTATTTACTATTGTGTTAGTATTTTACTAATGCCAGATTGCGAACAATGTAAATAATTCGTTACATAACATTGATTTTTACCTTCCCGATTTAATTCGACCATACGATGTTTAACAGATTCAAGAATAATTCTCACACAACCCATTTTAAGACGAAAAAGTAAACAAACTGAAAAAAATACTGATTTTAAATAACATCGTCTAAATTTAATCAATAATGTCCCCTGTTATGAATAGTGATACTTAAAGAAGAATTATTGTGAAAAATTCTAAGATTTTGACTTATGAAAATATTTTTTCTTTCAATTAATCGTTTTAAAAATTATATTCATTTTACGATAACCAATAAATTTGATTAAAAGAAGCTTTTAATAGAAATACAGTTTACATATTTGCATTAAAAGATATTATGTTACCAAACAATATTTTCAATTTGTAAAAAAAGTAATTATTCTAATATTTTGAATATGAGCAGTTTATTACACTGTAAAACTAGTCCCTTGTAGCAATCCCAAAGCTTTGTTCCATCATACATGTTAGTACTTCAAAATTTGCTTTTACAGCGCCAAAATTAAATAGTAATCAATTCCTATAATGAATATTCTAATGATATGAAATTCCGTACGTTAGCTTTTCAGATACTACTATCAGTATTATAACGTAAATCATGCAGCAGAGCCGCGTCACGTTTTGGCTCATTTACACAGAATCCTAATTTGCAACAATTTATGTCAAAATGTTACTGAATCTAATTATTGGTGAAAATCCAAGCATTAGTTCTTGAGGTAAGGCAAATGCGGAAATCGTACAAATGCAGCATATCAGCATCGCTTATTAGGCAGTGTACACACAAAAAAGAACAGTATCAATTCATATAAAGACTAATTGAATCTAAAGTTTTGTGAAAATCTGTGCATAATTTCTAGGGATAAAAATACTGCAAAAAGAAAAAAAAAGGGAAAAATGCAACCTAGCATTACAAGTTAGCACAGTTTCTTGAGCTGTTTACACCAAAATGTAGAAAATGTCAATTCATGACAAGGACTTACTGAATCTGAAGTTTGAAGAAAATCTGTATGAACGTATGATCTGTATGAATAGTATCTTCATAAAACTGATGTATTATTGAAATCGTGCAATACAGAAGCACCATCTGTTGAGCGATTTACACCAAAATAAAAGATAACGTCCATTTAAATGAATGACTAACTGAATCTGAAGTTTGGTAGAAATTTGTGCATTAGTTCTTGAGATAATGTTATTGCAGAAATCATAAAGATTGCTATTGAGCAGCACCACGTATTGAGCGATTTACACGAAAAACTAAACAATACGAATTTATATCTGGGACTAAGTAAATGTAATTTTTTATCAAATTCCGTGCATTAGTTATTGAGATACGGTGTCCACAAACAAGATATATGAAATAAAGCTAGAGAAACTGAGTCACAGATTCTATACTTACAAGCAAGCATTTTGTAAAAACTTATGTTTCGGTATCTCTGACCCTTAATACTTTTAAATCCGGAGGAAATTGGTAGGAGAAAATTTTCACGAATCCAATATTTTCTTATTGTAAAGATTGAAGATTGTAAAAATAAAAAAGATATATATTTACAAAACGAGTTTTTTTTTAAAGCTGCAACAAACTGTATGTCTACAAAATTTTTATCTGAAGACAGAATATCTTAATTTTTTTCAGAAGAAAGATGTAAATCTGCGAAGTTAGAACTATGCTAAAAACTTCTTAAAAACACCATAAAATACACTATAGTGCGTGAGGTCTTTCGAAAGACTTGATTCTATATTCGTCAGGCGTAAAGATGACGACCGTCTGCTATAAATGCAGGAGCACGATTGAAATAAAAAGGTGGAAAGCGAACAAGCTGAAAGAACATTACTCAATAGGAAAGTTGAAGGCAACAGCCAATCACGGAAGAATATAATCAAACCGTACGAGGAACACAGTGAAGAATATACAGGAAAAAGCAAAATAATAAAGGAAAAAAATAGATTATAATGAAATGAAAATACACACATATATAGTTCAAAAAATTTTCAGTCGTGAAGCTGCATTCATAGTAGACGGACGTCTTCTTTAAGCTTGACGAAGAAAGACTGAGTTCTTTCGAAAGACCTCACTAAGTTTAATATATTTTATGGTGTTTTTGATAAATTTTTAACAGTCCGATTCATTAACACTAGTTAAATCTTATTTTCCTGCAAGATCAGGTTTGTAAAACTCCAGAAATCTGTATGACTACTAATATATTATTTGTAATCGGAGATAATTGCATGATTTTTTTGTTCGATTTCAGTTACTTAAAACGTTCTAAGTATCCCGATTTCTTAAAGAAGTTCTTACTAACCTTACAATGTTTTTACTTTATAGCGCAAACGTGTATCTGTTACATGAAATTGTTTCTTGCAGCAACATAAAAATTCTAGATATTTTAATTTTCCAGAAAATTCTTACTAATCTTATAAATTTTATTTTACAATGTACATGAAATTCTGAAAGTTAGAAGTCACAGTTTAGTAAGTCTAATAAAAACAGTAAAGGGAATAAAGCATACTTAAAAATGTTTACGTGAATAACATATGCACATGTTTTTTAATAGTATACATTTTCATGTACCTTCGTTAGATCTAGTATAATTTTGTGAAATCAGCGATTAAATTTCAAACAATTATTTATTACTAAATTATAATTAAGATATCAATAGGCAATAATAAAAAATTTAATACTTCACTACGTTCAGATTGGTATTAATATAAACATATAAGCTAACTATTTCAAAATCAATAAAAATATATGTATGCTGTAAATTTTCTAGAATTATTTTTTAGATTAAAGAGTGTAATATCAACCATTACTTTATCATGATTAAAAAATATGCAATTTCAATTAAAAACCTGTCGTTGGGGCAAGCCAGAATACTTACCCATCATGGATATGCACAACTTAAGACATGTGTAAATTATTTATAAAATGAATTGAAATTTTAAATATTTTTAATACTCTATTACGGAATTGCGGGTACTACTTGATTATCCCGTTGACCCATTTCGACCAATTATATAGATCTCCAAATTTCTCGCAAAATCATACGAATTGGCATAATTTTATTTTATATAACGAGAAAAGAAATCAATTAGTAACAGATTAATAAAAATAAAACTAAAACGTCGAATTAGAAATCAATGGATGATGAAATAAACACATGTAACAATTTTATGTGACTGTGACATTTACGATACGTCTACATTGGCAATTAATCTTATAGTTTGGCGATTGTTTTTCGGTCAACGAGATAATCAAGTAGTGCCGAAATGCGTAAAAGAAATATCCTTATAACCCTAATAAAAATAATCATATTATTTACTGTTTACTGCGTCGGATTAAGCGTTTTATATCCAATTAAAATATAACTTTGAATTGAAATTTTAATCAAATACTTGGTCATGAAAAATCGAAGAGTTTGGAAAAAAATTACAAAGATATTGGAAACTAAATATCCGATCCACTTTATTCTTTAAGTAAAAATTATGTTCATTTATTGTCTTTTACATTCATTCCTTAAAATAGAAAAATTCGAAATTTTATATATTTCTTTCACCAGAATGAATATTTCGAGAGCTCGAAAAAAATAGTTTCGGATTATCGAGGTTACTGATATTCAACAGGTTTCTTTCCAATATTACATGCTGAGTGCACACCAAATATCAAGTCTCTATCTGAATGTGTATGGGATATAGAATGTTTACAGACAGACAGACGGACTGCAAATTTCCTTTCTAAAACTGTTTTTCGGAATCTGGAGTGTCTGATGCTTGTAAATTCACCATTGTTTTTCAAAACAATTGCAAGGCTTACCCTATACTACGTATGATGGCTAAATAATAGAGCGCTTGCATAAAAACAGTGCTCAGTTTCCCCGATAGTAAAAATTAATAAGCATAGTGTGAATTTCAGTTATTTTATAGGAAGACTATATATATAAATATACATTATCCATCTTCTTTTTTCTTAAAATTTACTTTCTATGACTTTTTATTATGCATGACATGATCCAGTAATGGTGAATCCAGGATAACGGAACATTGCGTGCAAAATTCTCATTTTCGGTACCTACCGTTATCCTTTACCGTAATTCACTTTTATCCCAGAAATGTACAAATATGCTTTTTTATAATATGCTGTTCGTATAAACAACTAATAATTTATGGGTATGAGAATATCATGTTTTTGTGCAATGCAATTAGATTATATGAAAATCAAAAAAGTTGGGAGTTACACTATTAGTAAGTTTAATGGATACAACAGTAGGATGAAAGCATACTTATAAATTATTGCATGAAGAAACATTATAATAATGTATACAGAGTTGCCAAGTCTCTGGATTTTTTCACTGAACTAATACTTTAGAGAAATTTTTATTCTTTACTCATCTAAAATATTTCAATTTAATAAAAAAATATTTTCTGTAATAAAATACTGTTATTCAAAAAACCGGAGACATGCCAGCTCTGTATATATTTGTATGTATCTTCGTTGCATGTTGTATTAATTTCGTGAAATAAACTAAATATTCAGTTATTCTGCTTTATTAAGTTATAACTATGAAATTAATAGTCATTAAAAAATTTTCCTTTACATACTATCCGTGAAATTGATAGTTAAAAAGTGATTCATTCTAAATATTTCTAAATCAATAAATCAATCAAACAATGTACACTGTAAGTTAAAAGTTTAAAACCACTTCGAAAAAATTTTATTATCTTGAAATACTAGAAAAGTATTTGAAAATATATTGAAAACTATATCTGTACACTTCTTACAGTCCTATTGGAATATCCAAAAATTAATTTTTTTGTTTAATTATTAAGAAAGAGTTAAGCAAATACCATGTTTCCGAACATCAATGAATGGCAAGTATGAGCATGTCAGGTAGAGTGATTGCTATTTATTTAATGCTTCCCTGGTCATCACTTAAACTACTGTTTTACTTTTAGTGGTCTCTTATTTAACTATTCTTTTTTCTTTTTTGTGTTTTATATTAAGCTACACTATTTTGTTGGAGTTCTTCACACACTTTCTTCTATAGTCTGATTTTAAAGTTACTTCTGCCAAGATGTCTTTAAAAAAATTCCTGTCGGCTTGATCTATAGGCAGAGATAGATTTCGAAGAATGCTCATTTCAACAACAACAACAACAAAAAATATATAATTAGAGATAAACTCAGTTTAACAACTTTATTGGTTCGCATTTGCATGTTCGCATTTCATTTTTATGTGAGAACTGGTTTTATCAGAATCACCTTAAGCGAAATTCAGATCAAATGCGCCTTTTTACAGCATATTTTGAAATATATTCTGACTTTATTAAAAAATCGACCAATGCAGCAGTATGCGGCAGTTTCCAATATAGTTCCTAAATGGGAAAAAATGTCAATTGAATGTATTTCAGAGAAAAATTGAATTTAAAAATGAATTGTAAAATAACCAATTTGTTATTTGAACACTTCCTCAATTTTCGATCACGATCACTGAGGGAATTTCTGTTCAAAATATCCATTTTCGCATCCTTTTATATTCTGCTTTTATAAAAAAAATGGCTAATGCATCACACTATATAGTTAAGTTTGGATTTAAAGTTTTTTATTCAATTCCTATTTTTTCTATAAAAATTAGTCCTATAAGAAACTTGTCAGTATAAAAGTTGTAGATATTATTGAGAAATGTAAAATAAATTTCATTATATTTGAAAATTTAAGAATTGACGAAATTATGGATTTTTTTATTTTTTCACTCTCTTTTTCTTTTTGTTTTATTTTTATTTTTTTATCTGTAAGGGTTAATCCTATCGAGACCATTTAAATACAAAAAGTTTAGATAATTTTGGCAATTTTTATAAATTTTTTTGTTGGATTTGATATCTGGAGAACTGACAAAACTATGAATTTTTCTCCCAAAAACTCTTTTTTTTTTTTTTTTTTTTTTTTTTTTTTTTTTTTTTTCGCCTCTTGAGCTCATTTTTTATTTTATCAAATATCTGTCATGCATAAACTTTTGGACCATTTTTTAAAGCAGTATAAACTTTAAATTGATTCGATATCTATTTAAATTAAGAAGTTATGGCATTTTTTTGGTTTTCTCAAAAACCCTCCGTTTTTCCAATCCCTTAATGAACTTGACTGAAATTTTAAACCCCTTGATTTTATGTATCAGTTTGTATGTATCAGTCAGGAGATTAGAGCAGAATTATAGGAGTTATTGTATCCGTAAAGAAAGTGATATATATATATATATATATATATATATATATATATATATATATATATATATATATATATATCTGAAACCATTAATTTATAAATTGCTAAAAAAATTAGCTACCTTTTTTACATATTAAATATATATAAGATATCATAAATAGGAAAGAAATCATAATGAATAATTTATTCAAAATGAAAAAAAAACATATTACCAAATATCGAAATGTGCATACTTTCATAATTACTTGCGCTAAACGCAGCATAATAATTTGAATACTAATACAAAACCATTAATTGTATTACAATATATGAATTTGTAGAAAACTACTGCATTGAAACTTGTGGAAAAAATGAATACAAATAGAATATGCAGAACCAAAGCAGAATCGTCAGCCCCCCTTCCCCCCCAAATACTTTTAAACTGCAAATGAAGTGTGTGGTTTCATTTTCTTATTAGCCTTGCAAAATTATACAAATTTTCTGCAACCAACACACACAAAACCAAAACCAAATGAAAAAAAATCATCAAAAACTAGACATATCAAAATAACTAAATGGATAAAGCAATAAAAAGAGAAAAAATAAACAATAAAATAAATTAAAGACGAAGTTATCACATTTGCAATGTAATTACAGAAAAAATATACCAAACAACATAGTTTACCCTATAAGATGAAAAACAAAATTATTTAATTTGACTATGCTAACCTAAATTCAATATTTTAATGTAAGATGAAATATGAAATTATTATATACATTTCATACATTAAAAGTTAATCATGGATCAAGTATTAGTTAATCATGGAAATTAATAAAATTATAGAAAAAATATTAATAGAATAAATTGATGCAAATATAGTATTATCCATACATTAGTTTCAATTGAACATCCTCTATAATATGTTTTGCAATTTGGTAATTCCCTTTCCCCCTCTCTGTTTTTTTTTTTTTTTTTTTTTTTTTTTTTTTTTTTTTTAATTAAGTAACCATTGCGTTATATATATATATATATATATATATATATATATATATATATATATATATATATATATATATATATATATATATATATATATATATATATATATATATATATATATATATATATATATAGATAGATAGATAGATAGATAGATAGATAGATAGATAGATAAAACTAGATGAAAAGAATTGCATCTAATTTTACTGCATGTTTTACCGCAAAAAATGCTGGCAACATTGCTGCCAGCAGTTTTTGCAGTTATGCAATAGGGCGGAGCGTAAAAAACTTTTTTTGAAATTCTTTTCTCTTTAGCGCGGAAAAGTTGTTTTAGTGGTATCAGTAATATACTCACAAAATTCCAAAACAATCAATAAATATCTGCCGGTTCCACTTTTGAGTCGAAATAAGCAATTTTAGACAAAAATATTGTAATTTTTCACATTTCAGTAATATTTTTAATTTTCAATTTTTTCTTCGCCCTAGTGTGCAGAAACTGAAAGAGTATATAAAGAACACAAGTCCAAAATATTAGAGTAATTAAAAAATATCTTCTGGTTCCACTTTAGGTTCTAAATATGGGAAATTTGTCGAAAATTATACAAATTTTCCCATTTTAGTCACTTTTTATTTTTCGATTTTCTATTCACGTTGGCATGGAACTGTTCATAGAATATGCAAGAAACATAAGTAGAAAATTTTAGAATAATAAATAAACATCTTCCGTCTTCCTTTTTGAGGTCTAAAAATGTCAAAGTAGCCAAAAAGTGTATAACTTTTGACATTTCAGAGATTTTTTTTTCTTATCAATTTTCTTTTCTTGCTGGAGCGGAAAGTATGGAAAATCATATGAGAAACATAGCAGAAGAGGTTATTGGTGACACTTTCCCTATAAAACCGCAGCCAGGTTCTTCTATAAAAGTGTCAAGTATTCTTCAAGCACTCTTTGTTGATGGAGCATACCCTCAATATTCCTCTGAATTAAAGTTTGATCTTTTCGACTGTCAAAATACAATCTTTCCTAGGTATTGGTGGATATGAAACTGTAATCTTGGGCTTGGCATTTCATTCGATATTTATTTTTTTGTCTTCTTGTGTTATGCCTGTTTATAACATTGGACATGTCGTCACGTGTCACAAATCGCAAGTCTTCAAGAAGTGCGCCTGTTACTGATACTGCAACTCGGTCGGGCACTCCTATTGTGTCTCAAGATCTGGCTAGGGCAGGACGACGGGTTGTTCGTGATATACTTATAGTATTTATGCTCGATTGCTATGACACTAAAGGTTTATCACTAAGATCGTGATACAGTTGTTCATCAACAAGACTAAAAGTTTTAAATAACTCTAAGTCTTCGATGAAGCAGTAGCGATTGTTTTTTCCCTTTTATACCATTTACTGAAAATTTCTTATTCTTTTTCGAGTTTGCGCATTCATTTTCTGCGTTTCCGTGTTGTGGACCATGTTTCCAAATGTATCAATTGGGTCTATCGACACTTTTTTGAATTTCTTTGATCCTTAAAAAACTGTCTCCGAATTCTGGAATTTTTATATCACGTGGGCATTTACATCGTTCTAGAGATGTACTCTTGTGAAAAAAAATTTCAAATAGACGTTTTTTCCCTTCCAATAAGAAAATTTTCAATTTTGACTTCGTCTGTTTTTCAGCGTCAAACTTCTTTATACTCTTGTATTTATCATTATATGAACCAATCATTTGTACTATTCTTTTCCCAGAAATTGTTGAAACTGAGGAGCATACCCAATTGCTTCAACCATTTCAACCCATAATCCGCTATCACCTCAAAGGTGGGTCCGATTTTTAATTATATTTCGATTCATTTCTCACCAACAAAAAAAGTACATTATATATTCATAAGTTGGTAGAACGCCAGTTCTTAATTCTGTAGGATCCAAAAAAATGGGATGAGACAAATATCGTGTATACTGCGCCTTAATTGTGACATTTCTGTGTAATATTTTCCATGTACACTATTAGTTCAACACAATATTAAAAATTAAAATTTTATAAACACTTTCAGATGTACAATTTTTCAATAAAATATCGAAGCTAAAATTGAATATCCTCATTACGAACCTATCACGAGCAGAGCATTAAACCAACAGTAATACTACAGTAAACGAACAGAAAGCTGAACTTATTAGATGAATTTCCCTCAGATCGCCTTTAATTCGATTGTTGTATGATTTTTTAGTACATTAATGCCATGAATTTGCCAGTTTAAGTAATAAAAGTCAAATCAAAAGATATTTATTAATTATTTTAAATTTTTATACTTATGTTGCTCATATAATTTTCCAAATTTTCCGCGCCAGCGAGAAGAGAAAATTGATAAGAAAAAAAATCTCTGAAATGTGAAAAGTTACATACTTTTTGGCTATTTTGACATTTTTAGACCCCGAAAAGGAAGACGAAAGATATTTATTTATTATTCTAAAGTTTTTTGCTTATGTTTCTTGCATATTCTTCGAACATTTCTATGCCAGTGGGAATAGAAAATCGAAAAATAAAAAAGTGACTAAAATGGGAAAATTTGTATAATTTTCGACAAATTTCCCATATTTAGAACCCAAAGTGGAACCAGAAGATATTTTTTTAATTACTCTAATATTTTGGACTTGTGTTCCTTATGTACTATTTCAGTTTTTCCGCACTAAGGCAAAGAAAAAATTGAAAATTAAAAATATTACTGAAATGTGAAACATTACAACTTTTTTCGCTAAAATTGCATATTTTGACCCAAAAGTGGAACCGGAAGATATTTATTGATTGTTTTGAAATTTTGTGAGTACATTACTGATACCACTAGACAACTTTTCCGCGCTAGGGAGAAAAGAATTAAAAAAAAAACGTTTTTTACGCTCCGCCCTATTATGCAATGTCAATTTCAATAATCTTAATGAAACAATACAAATAAAATACTGTTTTAATTCTGCTTTTCCCTAGATTTTTTTTCCTTAAAATTTTTGTTTTCATGCATTTGAATATGCATGACATGATCCACTAATGATGATTTCAGGATAGCGTAACATTTGAAAATTCAAAAACAATAACTGTTGCGTACAAACTTCAAATTAGGTATACTTATTTGCTTTTTTCTAAAAAACTTTAAAAGCATATTCCTAGGTAACATGCTATTTATACAAAGGCTTAAAAATTTTTATCTGTGAAAATAGCATGTTTTTGTGTCACACACATATATTATATGAAATTCTAGGTCTGGGTATTTATTGTTTAGCAAACCTAACTTTCTTTCTTTCTATCTAACCGATGGCCAGGCCCCTACCTGCCGAGTTATCTCAGCTTAACGGGTTAGATACCTGGTATCGGGGCGGTCGACCGCCTAATTGCCGCATAGCGGCAATAAACCTGATTTCTTTGCTACGCATGCCATCATTTCTGCAGTACTTGCTTGTCGTTGAGCATACTTTGTTTCGCCTGTTTGTTGTTTGAACTGTAATTGGCTTCGCAAGATGGTCTCGTAATTTAGAGCCTTGATCAGATGACGAGACCTTCACCTGGCAAGGCACCTTCAGAGGTATAATTCACAGGTAACTTGGAGGACTTTGCACCCACGACGGATTTTACATGCACCAGGCGCCATTAGCGTACATGATGGAATTTTTGCCGGCAAAGTGGCGAACCACTAAGACAAGTACCCGGGTCGGCTGTTTAGGTTAAGTGCTTTGTTGGTAATCTTTGTGGTTTATTGCACATTGGGTTAACTTTGTGATTTGTTGCCGCACACCTTGTACTCATCTTACCAGACGAAATGGGACTGGATGTTTTTGAGCCTAAACAATGGTACTGAACTTAGCTGAGTGTTGGAAAAATTTTGAGGGAATTAAAAAAGAGAGAGAAAAAAAAAAAAAAACAGAAAATGGCCGAAAAGCTAAGTCGTACCGCTGATGGAGGAAAATTTTTGCGCCAAATAGCAAGGCAAACGAGAGCGTTGCAGAGAGAGAGACAAGAACCCACCTTTCTACCGTACCCCATCGAGAAAAACTGGCTCCCTGGGTTGCCCCATTAGAGCGGGTCCGGTATTTTGTGCGGACAGAGTCCTACTGCACCAAATAAAGAGGCGAGCTGTCAAAAATAAATAATTAAATAAATAAAAATTAGTAATAATAAAATAAAAAAAATAGTTAAATAAAGAGTTAAAAAAATTAAAATAATAAATGAAAAACTTAAAATAAAAGCAGTTTTTAATTTTTTTTTTTTTTTTTTTGCATTAGGGGATTTCTAGACCTTATATATATATATATATATATATATATATATATATAATTTTTTTTTTTTTTTTTATAACACAACACAGAGGACGGACAAGCAGTGTCGGGGGCGTTTGAAGCTTCTTACTATGTCATATTGCACAACTTGCTGAACCGTTGTTGATATTCGTTGTGCATGCAATTCATATGTTGCAAGGCTCCTATTGCGGGCCATGGTTACAGCTGATGTTGTGCGACTACCGCACACTGCTAAAGGACATAAAACATATACAAACTTTTTTTTTTTTTTTTTTTTTTTTTTTTTTTTTTTAACATACAACATATAACACATAACATACAGTATTATATTTGTGCTGGGTTATCAAAATGAGAGGGCTTTCTGTTTTATGTGTTTGTTTGCTTTAATGTTGTGATACTGTCGCAGTTTTCTTGGAGCCACCTGATTACTGTTTTTGCTTTATTTTGTACGTGTTTGTTTTTACCTAATTGTTCGTGCCACAGTTTATCATTATTTGCTGTTATGTAATAAACCTAACTTAATCACCAGTTAGGAAAATAGCATACTTGTGAATATTTCCATGTTTAAAATATCATGCACCGTGTTTCATAATAATACATTGCTGCATTATCAGTCATTTTATGTCGAATTTATTTTATGAAACATAAGATTTCATTTTGAACGATTATTTAATTTTAAATTTTAATTAAGAAGTAATAGTTATTAAAAAATAGATTTTTTAAGCAATATGTCTTGATTCAGAATTAAAATAATGACACAAACCAAATATCGCAAATTTAATAAAATGATATATATGATCTAAATTCTATAGAATGCAATTAATTTCATAATTAAAAGTATTTAAGTAGAAAATTAGATTATAATTAATCTCTGGAGGCTGAAAATTAATGTTTTGTAAATCTTATAAAAGAAATTTTAGAAAGAAAGCTTGCGACGCTTGCAAGTGTCTGCATAATTAAAATAACATGCATCATATAGTATAATATAAAATGTTAACATTTATCTTTCATGGCGTGCTAATTTTCTGATGCAAACGTCATTTCGTTTTTTGCTTTTCTTAATTACTTTATTAAAATTGTCAAATTAATAATCAATAAATTTAAAAGTTACCTTTTATGCAATATTTTATAAATGACAACTAAAATAATGAAACAGTTTACTACATATTTCTTAATCAATAAAACAATACATATGCACTAAATTTCCTAAAAATAACTTCAAGAAAAACATATAGAATTATATCGAAAAAAAAATAAATATAGAACTGGACAATTAGATTATACGAAATTTAAAATATTGGAAATCGTTATTTGGTAAGCCAATTATGAACGAGGGATATAAACCCTAATTGAGGGTAGCCTGGAGATGTCTTTCTAAGAAAATCGAATTCGTATTTATGCAAGCAAATCTAAGGTTCAAAGTAAATTATGGAAAACTCTGAACAATTATACCGACGGGCGCGATTGGTTTCGAACTCAGTATCAACTCTCTACCAGTTTCGAGAGCAGAACCTTTCGACCAGTGGTGGTTCAACAACAGGTAATAAACAAATAAAAGTATTGTAATTACCATAAAGCATTAGATTTTGAGCTAAAGCAATATCGGAATTCGTGGAAAAAACAACATAAGTTGCACCACCTGCTAAGCGATATAGAATAAAATTTAATGAAAATCTTTTTATGTTTAGGTTTAACAAAGTATGAATTTTGGGAAATCCCATGCATGTTTTCATACAACAAAGCTTTAAACAAAATCTTAAATATAAGGAATAGGAATGAGAATTGTGATGTAATATAAACTCAAATCTGATCTGCTATTTTCTGCTTTTGTATATTGAAAAATACAACATGATAGACGTTTCCAAATATCGATCATCATAAATGTGAAACTTACAATAAATTGTTCTTCAAATTTGAAATTAATCATGTGCGCACTTTTAAATAAATAAATAAATTAATAAATTAATTAATTAATAATAATAATAATAATAATAATATAATAATAATAATACTTCAAAAAGTCAAGTTTCTTCTTCACGATAACAAATATAGTCAAATTATTATATGCTGTAAATTAGAATTATTTTTAAAAGAATAGCAACGCCACTTGCAATACGTGTCGAAATTGGATTAAAAGAAACTTACGAAAAGATTGGCTACTTTCTTATTATGCATATAGAACAATGTAAAATTATAGACATTTCTAACATCCTATTATCATAATTGAGAAACTTATCACAAAGCATTCTTCAAATTCAAAATAATTATATGCATAACTTCAAGTAAACAGACACACACACACACAAAAAAATTTTTTTCTTCTTCACGATGGCAAACAAAGTTAAACTGTAATACAGTATGAAATTCAATAATCTTTAAAATAAATGCCACTTATAATAGACGCTCAAATTTTATCAAAACAAACTTATGCCATGATTAGCTAACTTTGTTTTAATGTATATAGAAGAACACAAAATTATTGACATTTGCAATATAAAATTATGATAAGTCACAAAATATTAATAAGTTGTTCTTAAAATCTGAAAATAATTATATACTCAACATCAAGTAAGCAAACATACCAGAAACAGAATTTCCTTCTTCACGGTAACAAACATAATTAAAATAAGATATTATACAGTATGAATTTCAATAAAATAATAGCAACGCCACTGGTAATATATGCTCAAATCTAATTAGAACAATCTTATGTCATGATTCGTTATTTTCTTTTTATGTATATAGAATAATGTAAAATTATTGACATCTTTAATATTCTATCATTATAGTTGAATAATTTATGATGAATTTATCTTCACATGTACAGATAATTATATGCGCGAGTTCAAGTAAATAAACACGCAAAAAACTGAATTTTCATGTTCAAGATAAAAAAAGATAGTTAAAACAATATACAGAACAAATTTCACTTCTTTCTTAAATAATAGCAACTTCTATTTTTATATGTGTCCAAATCTTATCAGAAGAAATTGATGTCACGATCCGCTGCTTTTTAATGTATAGAGAAGAATATAAAACCACAATCATAATTTAGAATTTTTAATGAATTCTTTTAGAAATCTGAAAATAATTAAACACGCAAATTTAAGTAAACAAGCACACGAAAAACAAATTTTTTTCTTCACGACAGCAAACATATTTAAAATATAATGTAAAATGAGCAGTTATTTTTTAAATAACAGCAACACCACTTGTATATGCGTCCAGATCTAATCAGAAGAAACTTTTGTTAAAATCCGTTTATTTCTTCTTACATAGAAGAATATAAAATCCTATACGTTTCTATGTTCTTTTATTTGCAAATTAAATTAAAAAAAAAATAAAATAAAAAATACGATTGTACCTTAACTTTTGGAAGCCAGTGTATATTGAATTTATGCTATATTTAATGTTATGTATTATACGGGTCATTTTTACCATTCGCTTATATTTCACGGTAACTGATTTGACAAGTAACGGTTTTGAAATTTCAAATAAAACTTAAAAAAAACTATTAAAATGAACTAGCTTGTATATTTCTATAACTTAGATAATAATTTACATACCTTCTTAAACTATCTAGTAAACTTACTTAGCAGCTTACAGTTCATGGTAACGGACTTGACATTTGAAATAAAACTATTAGAAATGAACTAGCTTATATAATTTTTAACTTAGATAATAATACACATACCTTCTGAAACTATTTAGTAAACATCATTTAATTACAAAAATGCAAAAATCATTATTTTAATATTGAAATTTACGGTAACAGACTTGACAGTGAAAAAAAAAAATACCAACCTTGATAAAAGTTTTTTCTTGCCACTATTACATTGCTTCACAACTGAAGAGTAAAAAATGGCAAGTAGTAGTTTCGTGAATAGTTTAGCTATATCATCGAATATTTGCTGCTAACTTTAGGCAGCATTCGAAACCTATTTTGACTAAAATAATCACAAGGTAACGGATTCGACAAAAAGTGAAGACAAAAGATTTCTGGTAATTTCTTAAAAAATGTATCTTTTGTAATAATTGTTTTCATAAATATAGAACACTAACAGGTCATATTTAAAATAATTAAACCTTTTTATTTAAAAAAGTTAGCTCAAATTAAAAAAAAACACAGTTAAAAACTTAAAACTTGGAATGGGACATGCAATTTTACTAAGAATCAAAATTTTAAAGATTTATGTCTCAAAATTTTTTATTGATTTTTTTAATTTCTCATGTTAGATATGTTCAATATAATCTTCTTTAGGTAATGCATAGCTCAAATCAAACTTTAAAGATTAATTTATGTTTGAATTTTCGTATTTTTACTCTGGGACAGCATGTGTAAGCTAAATTTGAAAATGCCCGATACATACAGTAATGAAAAATAGTTAATAAAAGTTAAGAAAAATTTTTCGTTGGTTCCTTAACAAGAAGAAAAATGTTATTAAAAACTTAAAAACATTCGTCAATTACGATGCATTAAATTTAAAATATAAAAGTTACAGCAGTAACAAACAAATTTAATTTTATTATTACTAAATATATTTGTATATGGTTCTTAACCCTCATGCTGTGTACATTTTGCATGTACAATATATCAAATACGCAGAGCTTTCAAGTTTCCTTTTTTTCAAGTTATTTAATGGGAACATTTGAGTGATTTAACAGAACAACATTTTCTCCAAACAAAATTGTTGGGTAAAAGCTGCAGACTAAACAACCTAAAATATGACTTTTGTGTCGAAATAGCCTTCAAATTCTTAATACGGTTGGTTCAAAAAAAATTTTTTTTAACAAAAATTTTTCTTCCTCGTTGATTAACCCTTTATCTACAGAATTATGAATTCATGAAAATTTTATATTCTAAAACACTTGACGTAAATTGTTTAAACTAAATTAAAAGATTTACATAATCATTTAATAAATAATTGAAGGATTTAAAAAATTAATTATATTTGAATTTACAGGGATTTTGCACATTATTTATAACCCCATTCAAATCTTCTATTTTAAATTCTTTTCTTCGTACTATGAAGAATTATAAAATGTACAATTATGATGTTCTTAGAATATAAATATAGAAATATTTCCGAATTGAACCCCCCCCCCCCCCCCGCTAATTCAGCGGCAAGAAAGCTGAAAAAATGCAAAGGCAAAAGAAATCATCCTTTTAAATTTATTTTTTGTTTTGTTTAACCAATTATGCTTTCGGAGCAAAATAATGTATCTGTAACTCATTCTAAATAGTATTATAACTAATCGATGTATTATAAGAATTTTATAATAAGTAATTTTTATGGTACTTATAAGTACTATTGATAGATAAAGGGTTAAAGTGCAAAAACCGTATTTATTTTATCTACCGTTATTAAAAAAATCATGCGTGAAGTATAGATTATGAAGCGTTTTTCAACACAATCAGAATAATATAACAAAACTGTATTTTTTAAAAAAATAATATATTACGTCTCATTTCACCAAATGGAAATGTATAACGCATTTGAAAACCAAATTTCAACTGTTCCCATCTACAATCGGAAAATTTCCCAAAATTTTTAACAGCCTTGTACATGATATCGATATTTTTACCTATTAACAACATGTGTTCCAAAATTTAGTTCATTTAAAAGATTAATACATAAATTTCAGTTGAAAATTCCCCTTTAGCAATTTCCTCTAATAAGGAGAATAGTATGAGAATGTTTTTGTGCAGACCTGTATATGAGGCATAGAATTTATACATAAAGAGTAATGTGCCAAAAACTAATTCAATTTAAAAGCGGATAATGAATTTAAAAAACTACTCTCGAACAATTGTTACGTAAAGACTATACTGTAACCAATTTGTTTTGCGTGTGCCTGTAGATTAATAAAAATTGCTACTAATCGTCTGTTTAACGTAGTCATAGTGAAATTCAGTGATATATATATCATTTTCCTGCATTTGAAATCGCGTAATGACATTAAAATACTTTCCAAACTGTTTTTCCCCATGTACCTAGATAATCTAATTCTTTTGAGTGTCCCTGTAAATGAACCATTAGTCCTTCATATGCAATACTAAACATGTTTTGGTGACCCTAAATAAGCTGTATCATATGTATGAAAAAACCGAGAAAATTTACGGAGGTTAGAGTGTGGTGTATATATATATATATAGTTAGATAGATAGATAGATAGATAGAGAGAGAGAGAGAGAGAGAGAGAGAGAGAGAGAGATAGAGAGAGAGAGAATTTCAATTATTTTAATGTAAGACTACATAACATGCTTTTTACTATCCATTTTTTCTAGATTTTTAACTTTTGGATTTGCTTCATTCACATTTTTTTAATATACATGAGATACGATCCATTAATGGACACAGTAGCGGAACAACTGAGTATGATAAAGTAATAAAAGTTGCGTGCAAAAACCGTATTTATTTTATCTACCGTTATTCTTCACCGTAATTACCACTAATCCAACAAAATATACAAAAGCATATTCCAGTAAAACTGCTTTTCCTATTTAAACAAAAATTTGTGTCCGGGGGTTATACCAAGTTTTCTACCATACAATTAAGACTCGAGATGTCGGCATTTATTTAATGCAGCTGGATGCAGATCTTCACTAACAAGAAAGAAAAAAATCAAGCATAAATTGTGAAGCTTTTTTTAACACATTCAGACAATGTAATATGTAATATGCAATATGTAATATGTAATATGCAATGTAATTCAAATAATGTATCAAAGCTTTACCGTTTAAAAAAATATATATATTACGTCTTATTTCACAATATGGAAGTGTATAACGCATTTTAAAACTGAATTTCAACTGTTCCCATCTACAATAAGAAAATTCTGCAAATTTTTTATCAGTTCTTTATATTATAAAGATTTTGCATTTATTAACAACATGCATTCCAAAATATAGTTCATTTAAGAGATACATATATTTAAGTTGAAAATTCCCCTTCAGCAATTTCCTGTAATAAGAAGAATGGGATGCGAATACTTTTGTGCAGCCTTGTATATGAGGTATAGGATTTATATATGTAGAGTAATGTGCCAAAATCTAATTAAATTCAAAAGTGCTTACTGAATTTTAAAACGGACTCTCGTGCAATTATTACATAAAGACAGTACTGTAGCCGATTTCTTTTGTGTTTGCCTGTAAATTAATAGAAAATTCTATGAATGGTCTGTTTTAAATGGTCTGTTTGAAATTCAGTTATTTGTATCAGTTCCCCAATATTTGAAGACGCTTAATGTCATTAAAATGCTTTCCAAGCGGTTTTTTCCCATACAGTGTTCATTGAGTGTCCCATTGAGTGTTCCTGTAAATGAAATGTTAGTAGTACATACTTCATATGCAATACTAAACATGCTTTAGTGACCCTGATTAAACTGTTTCATTTCCTTGAAAATCCGTGTAAAATTAAACAAGTTAGAGTGTGGAAAGGCGGACAAAAAAAGCGAATTCATAAGCATTTTTCAACTGTGTTGGAAAGTGCTAAATAGAGACCAGATAATCTAAAACTTCTTATTTCTTCCTAAACATAAAAAAGGTAGAGAGAAAATTTTAATTATTTTAATGTAAGACTGCATAATATGCTTTTTAATATTCGTTTTCCCTAGATTTTTATCCTTCGGAATTGTTTCATTTATAATTTTTTAATATGCATGAGATGTGATTCATTAATGGACATAGTAACAAACAACTGCACATGAAAATTAAATAAAAGTTGCGTGAAAAATCCCTATTTGTATTATCTTCTATTATTACCGACCGTGATTCCTTTTAATGGAGTAAATTGTATATGTAACACATTCCGCTAAAGCTGCTTTTCTATTCAGAAAAAAATTAAGTCTGTGGGTTGTAACATGTTTTTCTAACATTCAATTAAAACTGGAACTTTCGATATTTATTTAATGCATCTGGATTCTAAGCTTCATTATAAGAAGGTAAAAAAAAGTCATGCGCCAAGTATAGATTATGAAGAACTTTCCAATACATTTAGAATATTGTAGCAAAATGTACCGTTTAAAAAATAGTATATTACATATCATTTCAGTATATGGAAATGAATAACGCATTTGAAAGCCAAAATTTTGAAATTGCGTAATCTGATTAAATTTTTTTCCAAACGGTTCTTGCCCATGTACCAAAATGTAATCGAATTCTTTTGAATGTACCTGTAAATGAACCCTTAGTCGAAAATACTTCATATGCAATACTAAACATGCTTTCTTGACCCTAAATAATGTTTAATCTGCATGAAGATCCAAGTAAATTTACGAGAGTTAGAGTGTGGACAGATGGACAGAAAAACCGAATGCATAAGCACTTTTCAACTGTGTTGAAAAGTGCTAAGATGAAAGCACATAATCTAAAATCTCTTGTTTCTTCCACAAACATAAAAAAAAATGTATAGAAAAAAATTCAATTATTTTATTGCAAGAATACATAACATGCTTTTTACTATCCTTTTTTCCTAGATTTTTAACTTTTGGATTTATTTCATTCATAATTTTTAAAAATGTATGAGATATAATCAATTAAATGGACACAGTAGCGGAATATCTGAAAATAAAAAAGTAATAACAGTTACGTGCAAAAACCGTATTTGTTTTATCTTCCGTTATTCCTCATCATAATTCCCGTTAAACCACTAAAATGTACAAGCAACACTTTCTGCTAAAACTACTGTTTCTATATAGACAATATTGCATGTCCGGGAGTTATATCATGTTTTTCTACCGTACAAGACTTGGAATTTCGAAGTTTATTATTGCTGCTTTTTACTAATCTTCATTAAAAATGAGTGTATATTAGCTTAAAAATACATCATGTATCTCACAATTCAAAGTAACATTTTAAAGCATTAAATATATGATGAATCGCAGTTATTAAATTAATTAAATTACATTTATTGACAATCAAAATATAACATTAACTATATCCTTTTTAAATAAGCTATATTTCTACAATAAAAGTTCACAAAAACTTAAACTTCATTTATGCAGTCTATCCATATACACAGTTTAATGCCGAAAAAGTTAAATATTTATAATTCAAAAAAATTTATAATTCAAAAAAATTACATCAAATTTTAATGAAATTTTTAACCCTAAAAAATAAATAATAAAAAGTAAAAAAATAACGGATTTTTTACAGAGCATATTCAAAGTCAGGCAGGTATCCTATTAATCCGGGATAGATGCTCCAGCTACAGGGTATCCAGCAAATAACACCCTGATTTCAAAATTAAATTTCTCAAAAAGAAAGATCGATAGAATTATGCAGTAAACGGTTTGTTTATCAGGTAAGCTGTAAAAATCTTACACAAAAGATTCCAAGGGTAAATATTTTGAGAAGATTGTGTACTGATTGCAAAGAATGCTTTAATTTGACATTTTTCTTGCTTTAGATTTCTGCCAGAGAATGTGTTTTTCGGCTTAAAATGCCGTATTTCATAGTTTTTTAAAATTAAATTTTTAAAATTTCGAAATTCTAAAAAATTACTTCGAAAAATCTTTAAAATATTGCACTGTAAGCTGAAAAAGTATTTCTCTGCAGGCAATCTAAAACAAAAAAAAATGTCAAATCAAAGCATTCTACGCAATCAGAACGCTATTTTTTCAAAATATTCAAATTTCTGTATAAGATTTTTACAGCTTACCTACTGAAAAAACCGTTTACCGCATATTACTATCGATCTTTGTTTTTGAGAAATTTAATTTTGAAATCAGGGTGTTATTTGCTGGGCACCCTGTAATAACTCTGCAACTAGGAAAAAATGTGTCTGCAACTGTCACTAACACATAACTTGATACCTCTTTGAACAATATTCACTACATATTTGAGGAAAAATTTTTAGTAAATATATTTTATTTTAATTTCTAAATTGCTTTATTTCATAAAGACGTATTACAGAAGCTAAACTTACCTTTTTTTTATATATATATATTTTATTTGAAGAACAAAGTCGCTGTGACTTCTTGTACTATGCTATTTTAAAACAACTGGCAATAGAAAAACTTACTAGTACCGTCATACGTCGGATAGCAGAAATACGGTGACTCTGGCAACTAACTTTATCGGGCATCTAATGTGGGTTTATCCTATATAAGTATCGAGTGATTCGGCCTGCCTAATGAAATAAACTTATATTTGCGACTCGCATGGGTAATAAGGTTGAGTATAGCTGTATTAGGTAACTAATTTTTATCGATTTCTTTTAATGTTGAAACTGTATTTTCCTGTATTTATGCAGTATTCTGTGGTAGTAACATAAAATGCATACTTTTCTGTATAGATGTTGTTTTAGACTGCATTGTAACTGTGGAATTCCTCAGTCGATGCGAATGCTGTCATTTCATATAAAAAAGCGTAATTTTTAAGTTTTAAAACTATTTTTTTTAGTTTAAAACTTAATATATTTTTAAAACTTTAGTTTTAAACTATTTTTTTTAGTTTAAAACTTAATATATTTTTAAACCTTTAGTTTTAAACTATTTTTTTTAGTTTAAAACTTAATATAGTTTTAAAACTTAAGTTTTAAAACTTAATATTGAGTTTTAAAACTAAAGTATTTTTATTTCTATGTATTTATTTCTTCCTTGGGGACGACACTAACTTCCAAAAAAAGTAGAATTCCTGTTTACTAATTGTAGTAGTATTTTCCCCCCATGAACTACGAGAGTAGCGAAATTAGTTCTAATTTATTTTCTAATCTTATAATTTCCGACATTACCAAGAAACGCAATTCAATCAATATTCTTCACGCTGTATTCATTAACATAATCCACTCTGCTTGACACGATCATAACGAGTATAAAATCTCTTAAAATGTTCATCAAAATTCTTACTTTATTGTTTGTCGATGTATCTTCAAAGACCTTTATCATCATCCATCAAATAACAAGGATTATCGAGACAATTATTTGCAGTAATGATTGTAATTTACTTCGTGTAAAAGAAAAAAAAAAGGAGTTTGTTTTTCTTAATAACAATGTATGACAAAAATTAAAAGGTTTGTTGAAAATTTTAATATGAAAATTAATTTAAAACATACATTATATATATAAATTTTATATTATTATATTATATATATATATAATTAAACGATTACCCGGACCGATAGGAATCGAGTTCGACCCAGTTAATGAAAATTCCAGATAATTGGAAAACTTTAAAAAACGGCTATGGCAATGTATTTTAAATAAACTCCGTTCATACACTTCTGAGGCTTATAAATGGGTATAATAGTACTACACACTTCAGCATATTACAAATGACGTGCTCAAATGTTATTCTTTTTTATATACTTTTTCCATATTTTATTTTTTACAAAATTGATACAAAGTTACGTATAGAAGTACGCATAGAATTTACTACATCTCTCTCTCTGTATATATATATATATATATATATATGCGATGGTCGGATGAGAAATTCCGGGCCCAACACAGAAGTGATTCCACTAGTATGTCATATGCTAGCACTGCATCGTAGTATCCCTGACTAGTTTATAACCACAGTTTTAAAGGAATAGCTTGGTTGCTGTTTGATTGACAATATTTAAATCAAGACTATTTTAGATTTTTGCCCCGATGATTTTTTTTTTTTTTTTTTTTTTTTTTTTTTTTTTACAAAAATTATGTTTGAAAAATCAATTTCAACTGTTCCCCTCTACAATCGAAAAAATATCAGAACACAAAAAGGTATAAATAGTTGAAAGATCTGAGTATATTTCCCTATTATTTACTTTTACCTTTTTAAATATTATTTGTTGTATACTTCATGAAAAATAGTAACATGCTCGTATTTTCAAATGCACTTCAATTGGTGTTTGCTGGTATAAAAAAATTTATAATAATAATTTAAGAAAGTTTAAAATTGCGTAATATTAAGTTAATTAATGTTGACATTTTTTATAAATAGATTAATAATTAATTAAGCAATTTCGACGGTGTACAATACACATTTATTAAACATAATATTGATATTAAATAATTATTTTAAACAAACAATTTTTTATTATGTTATGATACTTTAATTTTGTTAATTTATCTCAAATAAATCTAAATTAAATTTCTTATAATCTAAATTATAGATATTATTTCAAGATATTTTTCTCCTTGGGGCTATTTTAATATATATGGTATAAATATCGTATTCATTTATTTTTTCATTACGAAAAAAGTTTTGTCAGGGCAAATTATCTGTGTGGTAAAAAAAGGCAAGGTCAATTTACCACATGACAGCACACAAAAACAAATATTGGTTCAAAAAGATAGAGGAAGACTTCGACCAGAAAAATTCTGATAATTTTCTTGAATGTGCACACTGTCAATACCAACTGTAACCACTGAAAAAATAAAAAATAAACACTATTAAAGAACGTATGTATCTAAACTTTAGGCATCTCTATTTGCAGCATACCTCACACATTATGCCACCGGAGATGTGGGATATAGGTCCCGGGATCCAAAAAGTCTTCGTGTCGCCGTCAACATAAGATGTAATGTTTTCCTACAAAATTATCCGTGCAAGTTTCAGTTTTAAGCCAAACTAACAACTCTGAATCGTACAGTTAAAAATTTGATTCTTTTTGAATAAAGATGCGCCAAATGCGCTATCATCCACCCTTTTCAAATTAATTAAGTTTCAAAAGTGCTCCTACCTTTTATGGACAACCGGTATGAATCCTTCGAAGTGTAACAGGTCAATTTTTAAGATGTTTATATTTTTTTACTTTAATTTGTTTGTACTTCCTTAAAATTGGGAATGATTAAAAAATGGAAAGCTAATTGAAAATTTTTAAGATACTGTAGTAGAAAAATCTGCTTTATTGTTGGATTTTAGTTATGCACAGAGTAGTTAAGACTAATAAATAAATAAATATTTATTTATTAATGGTAGTTTTTTTAAATTTATCTACATATTTAAACATTTTTCAACTATTTAGTACTCGATAATTATTTATTAAATTTTTTAAATAAACACATCTCTTTTTGTATACACACAATTTTCATGCACACATAATATATACGTAAATTTTGCATATATTAAACAATGTATAATACATACGCAATTATAGATTGCATGCATGCTAAGGTAAACAATATTTATGCAATTTTTGAATACATTTCATATTTTTATAGTTTCATCCTTAAACCTGTAATTTTTAATCAGAATATATACATTTTAACTAGCTATTGTAAAACAGTATAAAGAACATACTTATTATGCGTGAATTTACAATACATTTTAATGTAAATGAAAACGTGTTTATTGATACGTTATTGATTTTAAGCGTACGATTAATTACTGCGTCAACAAAAAAGAGTTTTCAAAATTTCTAATTTATTTAAAATACAGTAGGTATGCAATTAAATTCAAAATCATTTCATAGTTTTTTTTAAAATTTGAATGTTCATATGAATGCTATTTCTTAAAAAAGAAAGAACGGAAGAAAGAAAGACAGAAAGAAAGAAAATGAACAAAAAAAAATATTCTTGTTTTGCACCTAAAAATTAAATTTTTCTGAATTTTAACCGTTTAAAAGCCAATGTTCCCAAATGGGAACATTGCATTATTTGTAATACGAAACATACATTTTCCAACACAATAACGATATTCTTATTTTTTCTATAAAATGTAAGGTTTATTTGAACTTTTGAAAAAAATATTTATGTTTAAGAATTTATCACAGGTATAAGGAAAATGAAAATTCATTAATTTAAATAAAAAAAATATATTATTTGTTTTTATCGTTTTCTCTATATTACATACATTTTATCGTTAGGAATGTAAATGTTTTTGAAATTCGAGAAAAGAATCAAGAACACGATACAAATGCATATAGCGGAAAATAATTACCCGTGTTATATTTCCATAGATTGTCAATCAATAATCATGTTAAAAAATGTGAACATTGAAATGAAAACAGCCAAAATAAACTGCTGAATTTTTTTTGTTGTTATTTTCTAAATTTGTATGCATAAATTAAACATTTAAAGCTCTAATACGAGGGAGGTTCAATAAGTACCCGTGTTAGAAATGAAGACACCGTTTTTTCAATTTTTTTTTTTTTTTTTTTTCAACAGAGTCCCCTTTTAGAAAGATACACTTCTCCCAACGTTCCGGCCATTTTTCTAATCCCTCCAAAAAATAGGATTTCCGAACTCTGCAAAATACGCCTCTGTCTCGGCGATGACTTCCTCGTTTGAGCTGAATTTTTTTCCCGCGAGCCATTTCTTCATGTTAGGAAACAAGAAAAAGTCGCAGGGAGCCGATTGGGTGAATAGGGGAGGGGTGCGGCAGCAATTCATAACGCAATTCATGCAGTTTGGCGGCGACAACTCCAGATGAATGTGCTGGTGCGTTATCGTGATCGCGGCACCCATCGGGCCAGCAATTTTTTTATCCCCAACTTGTCATGTAAAATATGAATTGCCGTTCTGGTCGACACGCCTACGGCCTCTGCTACTTCGTGCACCTTCGTTCGTCCATCAGCGAGAATCATGTCGTGGACTTTTTCAATGATTTCCTCGGTAACCACATCTGGTCGCTCTTCATCGAAAACGGAAGTTCGCCCACGTTTAGATTCATTGAACCAATATCTAACTGTGGTCATAGATAGCGACGTGTCCCCATAAACAGCATCGAACTTTGCTTTTATCTCCTCGCATTTTTTCCCATAAAAAACAAAAAGCGGATTACCGAACGATATCCATCTCAGGGAAAATCACGAAACACGTCTTACTCGAATAGCTGCCAAATCCAAACTAACCTATCAATGAGTCTGAAATTTTTATAGATGTCGTTTTATAGATGGCAGCACACGATGATAACAGCAACTTCCCTGAGGAACTTTCTTTGTCTTCAAACACGGGTACTTATTGAACCGCCCTCGTATAGGAAGAACAAAATTACAATTACATTGCGATATTAATTCGGCGTGTAAACGGTTAAATACTTTCTGCATGCTATATACATTTCCCTTCTAAACTCCAACTTTAAAATTAGGTTACTCAGATTTAAATGAAACAGATTTCTATTAAGATGTCTAAATTAATCCAAAGGGAAACATGAAATTGGGTTTCGCCAATTTCAAATGTCATTCGTTTCAGAAGTATCCTAACATATTCATGTCATTCTTAATTTTTCAATGTTAACCCACTAAGTAAAGTAGAAAGCAAAATTTTCTTCTTAATAGATTTGCATAATGAAGTAATACTTCCCCCCTACATAAGATAATTCACATAGAAAGATTTAAACGAGGCTTTGTTTATTTTTAACATTAATAAATTTAGGCTGTGTTCCTTTTTTAATGGAGCTATCGCCAAATAAGTTACAACTTAAGAAGGATGCTGTACAAAGAATTAGTTGCAAGAATGCATTTAAGGTGTGGTCAGATTAGAGGCACTGTGGTGTTACTTATAACGATCGATTATCTGCACGATTATATGGCACTAGTTATAGGCCCTAGAATGAGTGCCCTGCATGGGGGTCTTTCTAAGGCAACCTAACCCGGATTTACTCAATGTTAACAAAGGTTCGAAGAAAACCACAAAAACGCCGAACAGTTAAGACGACGGGCTCTATTAAATTTTAAACCAGCATCTCCCGTCTACCAGCTTCGAGAACACATCTCCTCAGCAACTGGTTAGGCCTATAGTCATTGTGAAAAAATCATTGTGACAATAATTATTGATTTTTGTCACAAGATCTGAATACTTAATTTAAAAAATTAGTAAAATTGTATTCTCAGTGGTAATGTGAATTTACGATAATAAATGAAATTCAGGATTTTAGTATTCATTATGCGGAAGTTAAACGTAGAAAATAAATTTCACGGTATGGGTAAAGTATGATTCAGCATATTTTAAGTTATGAAAGGATGTAAAACGTCGTATAGTGGAATAACTTATTATTTTTCTGTTTTCATTTTCTAGAAAATGATAAATTACTTATACAAAAACTAACTTTAAAAAAATTATTAATATCAATTTACATTATATTATTCAGTATTTAACCATTTTTAAACTAACGATTTGCAAGGATATTTTTGCGAAAAGTATATTTAGGAATTATTCTTTCCTAAAATAATTATGAAACTCCAAATAAATTCCTAGAATTTCCTTTAAATTCGTTCTAAAGCCATAAAAAAAGAAAGAAAGAAAAGAAAAGAAAAAAAGAAGAAAAAGAAAGTAAAAACTATTCTTGATTTGAATTAAAAAATTAATTCTTTCTGAATATTAAATACTCTCTTCACACTACATATATTTTCCGTCTAAACTCCAAATTCAAAACTATGTTTCTCAACCTTAAACCAAGTAGATTTCTATTAAAATGTCTAAATTAATCCAAAGGGACAAATGAAATTTAGTTTCGTCAAATTCAAGTGCCATTCGCTTCAGAAGCATCCTAACATATTCATGTCATTCTTAATTTTTCAATATTAACCCACACAGTGATATAGTGAATGAATTTTCTTCTTAATAAATTTGCATAATGAAGTAATACTTCACCGAACAAGATTTCTTTGAAAAAGATTTAGACAAGATTTTATTTATTTTTTTAACATATAATAAATTACGCCCGCGTTCCTTTTTAATGGAGCTGTCACCAAATAAGTTACAAATTAAGACGGATGCTGTACAAAGAATTAGGTGCAAGAATGCATTTAAGGTGTGGTCAGATTAGAGGCATTGTGAAAAAATTACTTGCGACAATAATGGATGATTTTGTCACAAGACCTGAACACTTAATTTAGAAAATTGGTGAAATATTACTCTCAATGGTAATGTATTTTTAAGGTAATAAATGGAATGCAGAATTTTGGTATTGATTTGACGGAAGTCGCAGAATAATAAATTTTGAGGCATGGGTCAAGTATGTCTCGGCATATTTTAGCTTATTAAAGGATGTAGGCCGCCGTGTAGTGGAATAACTTATGCTTCTTAAGGTATTATTTCCTTAAAAATGATAAATTTCCTGCATAAAAACTAATTATCACTAATATAAATATAAGTCAAATTGCTTTAATCACGTCCTTTTTTAATTATGCCATAATAAAATGCATTACAAATAAATGTTATAACATATAATAGAAATAAAATTATTAATTAAAAAATGTGAGTTTATAAATGTTTTTATTTGCATGGTATTTACAGTTTTTATATATTCTGATAATGGCTGAAAAAAAAAAGAATTGAAACATGTAATTTTTATATTTTAAAAATGTTTTTTTTTTTGAAGTGAAGTTTTTAAAGAAACTAATGTTTTAAATATACTTTTTTGTCATTTGTTTAAAGTATATATTACTGTGCCATACTCAACACTCATTAACCTTTTAAATGCTAATTTACACTATTTAGTATTTAAAATTTTAAATCTATAATATAAAGAGATATTTTTGTGAAAATGATTATATAGGACTTGAGAATATAGCAATTCCTTCTGAAAACATATATATACACATATATATATTGTGATGTTCAAACTGACTATTATAAGCAAATATAAAAACCGGCCATTTCAAATAGCTCAACCTGCATGAATAACGATAAATAATAATGCAAACAAGAAATATATTCCTTTTTTAATAAATGAAAACATACAAGAAAATAGTCTTGTTTTATTTATGAAATGTAAAAGTTTGGCATTAAAAAAACTCGTACATCACAACCAAGAAGAATTGATCTAAATTGTTTAATTCATACTTTGTGACTATCTTTTCATAAAGGTTTTTCATAGGTCCAAACATACCTTGTCATGTTTCGTAATATAAATAACTTTATTTAATTTGTAACCTCACCCTTGACATATTTCAACAATTACATTGGTAAAACTGAAATACCATTAATAAAATAAGTAATGTTTCAAAATATTTTAAAACATTATAAAAGCATTATTGCACTGTGCACCATATTCGTCAAGTATTAGTAAAATAAGATATTAATGCGTAATATAAGCTATGTAGGAAAAAACATTCAGAGAACTTAATTTTTTCTGACTGTTAAACCATTATTTTGCAATTTGTAAGCATAATTTAAAAACAACTTAGAAGAAAAATTTGCAGTTTTGGAATTTCATAAAGCAGGGTAGATTTAAATAGTATTTTTAGATAATAAATCTTAATCAAAATAAATAAATAAATAGGTTGCAATTTATCATTTTTTATAATAATTTCATTTTTCAAATCATAAAATTATAAAAATTGAAAATTCAACGCATTTATATTTAGATATTTTAGTGTTATAGCTACATATTAAGTAGCTCATTAAGAATTTAGTTTCAGAACATACCAGTAAAAATTTGAAAATGCAATTAAATTTTAAATGCTTATTTTTCTAATATTTATCATTCAAATGACTTAAAATTTGATGTCTAGGCATGTTTGAATAGAAAATTAGAAGTTTAGATTTATTTGATTGTATGTAGATGGCATCCTAAGAAAATTTTATGTACATAATTTAAAAATAGATTCTATTTCCAATTAACCATTAACTTTCTTCTATGTTAATTTCTTGAACAGTAAATAGGGAAAGTTTATTTTTTCCTCACAATTGTACTTTTGACAGTAATTAAATAAAATTTTTCTTTGGAGTTAAATTAATAATTAAAATAATATAAACTGTTAAAAAATGTATATAAGATTTATCGAAAATAACAATGATGTATTACAATTGTTAGTAGTTAGTATTTGACAATGTGTTGCAGAATGACAATTCTCAAGACAATTTAAAAGGAATATACAAAGTGTCTCAAAGAGATTGAAATATGCTTTAATTTTTAGACAGCTATAGATGTGTGTGAAATTGCCTTTAAAATAAAAAATTAGTAGGAATAAGTAATATGTTGAAGAAGTATTTCTGACATTATTTTTCACAAATAATAAAATTTAAAATATTATAGCGTACCTGATATTAATTAGGGGTTTTTATGAACGCTTTAAAAAGTACAACAGTTTAAATTGCATTCTTATATGACCTCGTCTCATTCTTATCTGACCTAACTCAGCAAGATATGATTCTACGAATTGCCTTAAATTTCGAAGTTTTCTTGTTGTAAAAATAGAAAAATCTTTTTTCTATATTATAAAAATATCTTTAGTTATCGTTATTCATTATTTTTATAATTATATTATTAATATTTTTGTTTATTAATATGGAAATAATTAATACGAAATTTTGCTCAAATCGAATTATCATAGCGCACTGAACTTTAGTCTCAGTAGAATTGCTGTTTCACAGTTATAACTGTTCAACACGAAAAAAATCTTAAACAGGATGTATAAGATCGAGGAATCTTCTAAACATATAAAAAATGTAATATTATATAATTTAATGACAAAATTATTTAATTGATATAATCTTAATTCCTACATTGTTTTGAACATTTTTGTAATTCACATGTCAAAAACATAAATCTTTAGCGAATTTCAATCATTTTGATAAACCCTGTAGTTTATTAGTTTCTTTTTCCTTTTTGTAATTTTAATTGTGTGTTACAAGTGCCTATAGAAAAATTAAATAAAAGGCGAAGGAAAAGGATTCTGAAGCAGTCAAATATCCATTGCAATCATTTTTATAAAATTGTGAGTCAAGATCCAGTTGTATATTAAATATATGTTGCACTGTTGATAGTGCAGTAGGTTAAAATTATAATCTTTGTTTGACGTATTTATTTATTTATGATTATTTTCGAATAATTTTAACTCATAATTTGCAATTTATAAATATGAATATTAGGTTAGGGTATTTTGATCACGTACGAAGCTACTGTGTGCACAGCCAAGTAATACAGATTTTTAGATAAACGTCATCAGTTTGCGGAAAGTGTTGGAAAATGATATCGTTTTGAATGGGAGTGTTGGAAAATAACAGGTATTTAAATTGGATAATCTCTAATTTGGATTACCTCTAATTAGGAACATATCTTACCAGAATCTAAGTATCTAACAGTATCCATTTTTGTCCTGTTATGACAAACTGCTTTGTTGGCCCGTGATACATTTAAAATGATAGTTCTTAGTATGGAGAAAAATGTAATCAAGATTGGCTTATTATTTTGTAACACCTGGTTATTTTTGGAGGACTCTATATACATTAAGGGTGATACTACAGTTATTTCATATAAAAAAGTAAATGAAATGTTTGATTATTCAAGTTGGATAACAACTATGAAAAATTTTTAATAATTGAAAAATAGACAAAAGATTATTAAAGCAGTATTTTTTTCAATGTTTTAATTGTTTAATTTTTTGGTATTTTTGAGTGAAAACTTGATGCTATGCTTATTCTGTCATAATTTCAATCATCATCGAGTTACTTTAATTGTAGGAAATTTTACCTCGATAAACCTATCTGCATGTTTGTGTTTGGGTACCAAGATTTTTTTAAAATTTATGTATGTAAATAATTCGTGAACATGTTTTTTAAAACGTTTGTATTTCAGAATGAAAGTTATATAAGTAAAATTATGTATCCATTTACAAATGTAATGATAGTTACAAACACCGTTAATGTTTAAAATAAAAAAAAATACTATTTTGTCTGTGACGATCTAATACAATAATCATACAAATACAATAAACCTTTTAAGATGTTATTAAAAATTTTACGCGTTAGTGACATTTTTTAAAATGTAAATGTAATGTGCAAAACTTATCGCAGATTTAAACTAAATAAATTGAAAAACATAAGTTATAGGAAAATAAATGATACAAAGTTTTATAAAATTATATAATTACTTATAAATTTAGTTACAAATAAATTTTATCATGAATTTTATAATATTATCGAAGTTTCAAATAAAAATTAATATTCTATGAGATATACATACGCTAGGAAAACATTGAGATTTAATATTGATGTTATAACATTGTCACTTCATATACAACTCTCCACATGACTATGAATTCTGTACTGTTCATTTCATAAAGCTCTCAAGTGATATTCGATTTCTGATATACCTAGACACGCAGAATAGTTTCCAGAATGAAAGTGTCACTTTCAGTACAGGGCTTATTTAAATAATCTCTTATTTTAAACGAGTTCTTGAAAAGGCCAGCAGGCTCTTCAGTAAGAATGATTGACGCTCTTTCAAAATATTATTTACCAGACACGCATAATTAAATAAAGCGTTTACGGTTTTGAAAATTTTAGAAAAAATTAGTTTAAGATTTTCAAAGAAACATTGGTGCATTTTTATAGAAGTACTTAAATATACGATATATTTATATTGAAATTAAACAAAATTTCTGAAAAAAAAACAACTAATTGCTTATATTACTGGATAATATAGGCGTTTATGAATTCAGTTCTTTATTTCACATTTTATAATAAATTTAATTACATTAATGATGTTTCAAATAAAATTATTATTATATTGGAGATACAGAAATTAAGAAAAAATTAATATATAATATTGATGTTATAGGATTGCCGCTTCATGTACAACTCTTCAGGTGACCATAAATTGTATAGCGCACATTTCATAGTGCTGTTTAGTAGGATAAAGTGAAAATGACCAAAAAAAATTTTTTTTTTCGACTTTTTGTTTTTGAAAAGGCTTAAAAAGTTGCCTTTTGGCATACTGAATATGAGGTTAAAATTTCATTTCGTTTGGAATTCATCTTTAGTTCCCTACCAACTCTTAAAGGTTATGCCCTTTATATGTGAAAACCAAGATTTCACTATCTTGTGTAAATTATTCAATTCTTTCTTTTTTTCTTTTTTTCCCTACAAAAATGACTTCTCAAAGTATGGTTCTGGTTATGAATGATCTAAGTATCTTTGCGTTTGAACTCTTTAAATCAGGAATATAACACTAAAATGTGGATCGTAATGTCACAGATAAAATGAAGCACAATAATTAGACATGCAGTTCACTTTTATTTTTCGAATGCACATGAAAAATAGTTCTCTAAATATAAAGGAAATCCAGTTTTCTGAATATATAGTAATGCAATGAAAATAATATATACGATGTATTGTAAAACGATCTTTCATTTCACTCTAATTTATATTGGCCTTTGATATCAAAATTACCTGTTACTTTCGTGATTTGATTCTTGGTCATATAGATCCGTTCCTTGCTTCAACTACTACAGTTGCTAATGCTGCTTCAGTAACTAACATCACGCATCTTTCGAATGCTTGACTGTAACAGGGAATTTTTTCAATTTACTGTTTCAGTTGTTCCGTCACAACCTATTGCCATAAATTTATCAAGGTTTAAATTTTTTTTCAGTGCAATATTTTAACACTTCCTGCAATGATCTTTCCTGGTCCAAAAGAGGATGTAATGTATCCCAAATGCAATTAATTTGACACTTTAAATCAGAGATATATGTTTTGCACTTATAGTTCTTTCATGTAATCTATCTCCAATTTTCCATTATTTCCTTTGATTTTGGGGAATTAAATAAGCTGATATTCAGAAAAAATGTTGTCTGTCATTTGATCAATACGTCTTTGGGAAACTACAATAATTGATGACTTCGGTTGATTGGTTGTATGGGGTTTTATGGCGCAAGGTCTCCCTGGGGACATGCTGCACCAAGACAAGCTCGAAATGAAAATTTTTTTTAAATTAAAAATCAGACAGCAATGAGATGAATAATAAAAACCAATTAAAAGAGAACAAAACCATAAAAACATTAAGTGACAAAAACTGGTAGAAGTTGGTAATAAATGATGAAATCTAAACAATGACTAAGATGAGTGAATATTACATAAAAACAGGATTAAAAATAAAAGAATGCAGTGCCATGCTATAATTAAAATCAGTCAATGAGGGTAAAATAGAAATCTTGAAGGAGATGTAACAAGTTAAAAACTGCACAATCAGGAACGTAATAAAACCAACAGTGTATATAAAATCTAAATTGGTTAAAACACAAATTAATAAAAACTTCATTAGGTCAATTAGGTTTGAACTCTTGTAACATTGTGTTGTCATCATCGGCATCCGAGTCATTGCTATATCACTCGGATTCCATAGCCTTTACCACATATTGATGCAATTCCTTAGGATATTTCACATTATTCATAAACGGGCTAGGGCAAGAGTTTCTTTTTCCTTTCCCCACAGCTTTCCACTGTGGAGAAGCTAGAGTTGAGGATTTCTTCTTATTGATTTGTGGGCAAAGTTTTTGTTGTAAATTCTGTCTTCTGAGAGTATTAGATGATGTATTTGGACTTGTAACAGCCTTGGTCCTGTTTTTATGAATAGATGTTTTTTTGCTTGGTGTAACATTTCCACCAGTATTAGATCTCTGAAAATTAGATGTGGATGAAACAGAAGTATTTTTTGGAGATGGATCAGTCACAGTCTTCGTTTTGAGTTTAAATGATTCCATAGATTCAGCTAATAATTTCTGCCGCCGGTTTTCTAAGCTAATTATTTTCACGGGCTCTAAAGATGGAGGCCAACATTCCAATTGCGGTTTCCAGACATTTTGGTAGGGAGACAGACATCACGAGATTCTTTAATATTGGAGTGCTGGTTGATTGTGTTATGGTTGATTTTCTGGGTGGAAATCTGAAATCAGTTTGGATACTTATGTGTCTTACGGATGTTGATTGTTGCTTGAGTATACTGCAGTAGGAAATTCCAACGGATGGAATTCTGGATTTGACAATTTTACGAGCTTCAGGATAGGACAGATTTTAAAATATTTTAACAGCAAGGATTTCATTTTCCCGTATCCATTTAGGACAGGAATGGAGGTATGCAGAATTATCACCCTTGCAGTTAATGCAGCGTTCAGATTTTTCACATGAATTGCTATCATGGTCAACTTCTGCACAGCGTGAACAGGTAAGGGACCCGCGACAGTTGGTTTTAGTGTGGCCGTATCACTGGCATTTAAAATAACGGAGAGGGTTAGGAATGTATGTTCTGACAGGACAATTCACATAAGCAGCTTTAATTCTTGTTCATAATGTAGAACTATTGAAAGTGAAAATGACATGCTTTGTAGGAAAGATTTGGCCATTCCGGCGGATCGTGATACGACGTGAATCTATAATATTTTGGTCTTTTAGATTTTCTAAGAGTAAATCTTTCGTAGAGAATAAAAAGTCTGGTTCAGAAATAACACCTCGGCTTGTATTTAGAGTTTTATGTACCTGAACAGAAATAGAAGAAGGACCTGTTATAGAGCTATTTGAAAGAAGCTGTGATTGTTTGGCTGAAGAAACCTCAACAAGTAAATCCCCCAGATTGCAATTTTTTCAGATAATGACCATTTCCTAAGACAGATTGGAATGTTTTTACAATAAAAATTGGTGAAGTTTTTTTTTTTGAAAGAATTATCATTTAGGCTATAAAGGCGTTTAATTACATAGAATCGAGTGAAAGTATCCTGTACAACTTGTTGCTCCCCACAAGGGAGAGAAATAGAAGGAATAGAATTTTTTCCATCCATATTAGAAAAAATATAATTCAAACCCCGGCCGCACCACCCACTACCGAACACAAAAAGGGAATGCACATTCGTGCAACAGTGCTAACCAGGGCCCATACGGTTACAAGATACTCCTATGCCAGTCTCCACCCTTAACGAGATGGTTAGTAAGTACTCGCTCGCTTGATCCCTAAGCCAGTGACAAAAGCCATCTGACCAGCCGATTGGTACAAACGTGACCAATATGCACCTCCCGTCTACCAGAAGCAGAGGCCAAAGTAGTGTGTTGGTTTCCCTAAACTGCCAGAATCCCCCTTTGCAGGGACACGGGTCGCCACGCATGGCCAAAACGTGGGTAGTTTACAATTCTCCATGAGTCGATATATCGGATGATATCCGCCCATGCAGAATTGCCCTCATCTCAGGAGAGGAAACCACAATGAGAGTGAAACAAATTTGAAAGTAAGATAAGTGGGGTAAGAGAAAAATGAAAAAGAGAAAGATCACTCAGGTGTCCGGTTTGTGAAGCCCGTGAATACCTAAATAAGGTATCTCCCTGGGGGAAATTGATGCCTTCGATGTTTTCTCTTAGGATTTTTTTACCTCTGATTTTGGCGGAATTTAACAATTACTGCTATGTTTTATTTATTGTCTTGTATAATAATAATATTTTATAGCATCCTGCTATTATTGACAAAACAGCTTTATCTAGTTTTGAAGAATCACCAAATATAAGATTGCATTGCACCACCAGTAATGGTAAATTTGGATTTGCTTACACACGTATTCATTGTGACTGTAAAAATGAAGACATACAATTTTTAAAACTCAATAAACCGTTTTAAATATTTAAAAATAAAGACTTAAAATTTGAAAATGATGAAAGGAATTACACTAAACATTTTAAATATAAAAATATCATACGATATTACAAAAAAATCCTGTTAATATATAATTAATGGTAATAATCTGTCATGTAAATCAATGCAAATATAAATGTCTTGGTAGGGAACTGAAAGAGTTTTTCAAAATTCATGAAATTTTGCACTTGTATTAGAGGTAGTAAAAGGCAACTTTTGGCTTAACCAAAATCAAAATTCCAACTTTCGATTTTTCACTTCACCCTTCTGTTTAGTGATATGAACTTTTAGAAAGGTATACAGAAGAGTTTCCAGAATGAAAGTGTCATTGTCAGTACAGGGCTTATTTAAATAATCCCTTATTTTAACCTTTCACTGCAAGATTTTTCTTTTCTTTATGAAAAAAAATATTTTGATTATTTTAAATAGTCTCAAATGCAGGAAAAAAAATTCTGACGTCATATATTTTTTTTTAATATGGATTTTTGTGGTATGTGCTATATGTACCGAAAGCCCACAATGAGATATTTACATTTTCGTATCAAATGTGGCATGAAGCTCACAATACTGGTGTATTATATATACAAAAAGAGTATAACATGTAATAAAATTTTATTTTCAGGTATTTAACCCTTTGAGGGACAAGAAATTGTTTTTCTGTAATGTTGAATTCACACCGGAATATTGGAATAAAATTATTTTAAAATGAAGAAATCAATTTTGAAACTTTCTTTTTTCTCCAAAGTTAGTAGTATAAAATTCAATCAAAAGCTTCTGTTGCGAACCTTGATTGAAATTAGGTGGTATATAATATATCCCACTGCCCTGATACACTCTATTAGGGACCTTAAATCAAAAAGTATATCATGGCCCTTAATTCCTTTAGAAATTTCTTTAGTACTGTCATTAAAATGAGAAAAATGTCAATTTCCTTTTCAAATTCATTGACAGACATTGTCTTTTTAACTGTTTGGTTACTTAAAATATCACTCCAGTAATATCCGTAATGGAAACTTGTAAAGGCTGAGAAAGATTTTTTTGTATGCTGTATCTACTTGTTTCTTCTGAAATAAGATTCAAAAGTTCAGGGTGCAATAAAAAGGGAAAAAAATACTAGGGAATTTCCAGAGCCATAATTTCAACACTTAAGTAGTTACTTTCTCCATATTTTATTTACGCTTCAGAAATTTGTCTTTCCTTTGTGACTTTTCTCTATCAACACTAGGTCCAGCAGATATATATGCAGCATCTGAAAGAATAAACAATCTTTCTCCTAAATTGATGCTTCTTATTATATATATCCAGTGTTAAATTCAGGGTGTCCTGGGGGGGCATGCGTCAAGAGCATTTACATGTACTACACAGATAATTTAAAATTTTGTATTGTTTACAAATTCAATCCCCCCCCCCATACACACACACTCCCGGTACATAACAATGTCCCTCCTGCGAAAAAACGTGTGAATTCAATATTGTTGAATTTCACTAATTGATTTCAACTTTTATATAGTACGTCTAGTGAAATAAAAAAAAAAATTAATATTTAACACGAAAACTTATCTTTTGTGGCAGTTGAATCCTATTCTTGGATCACATCTGTTGTCATCGTGCAATCAACGTTTGATTCATACGAAGAAATAGTATTTCAGTTCTACTTTTAGATGAAATGGATATTGAGTCTTCCCAGCTATCATCAGAAGCTCCAAAAGACTGATCCTGATTATCAGATGAAAATATTATAGCATGTATTTAATCTTGTGTTAGCAATTTGTGTACTATTTTTCATTAGAATGGATTATGAGCTTTATGCTCTATGTTCCATATGTGGTACAAACACAAAAATAAGATTTCAAGCTGATGTACTGAAATACTTTAGTTTTGAGCAATCTTAATTAAAAATATGTGATATACTCGAACGTCTAAAATTTTATCTTGAGATACTTTCAACATTTTTAGGTGAAAAAGTTGAAGCAAATTCTAATGTTGTATACGATGCAGACTGGAATTTTCTTTTTCAAATAAAAAAATTATAGCTAGTGAGGTACTGCCATTAAGTGAGAAAGATTGATACAAAACTCTTTGTTTAAATGTTCTAGACATGGCACAAAGCTCAAATAACCTAAATTTAAAATCCTGAGAAATATAGAAGTTTTTTAGCGATATGTTCCTCACATGACACACCTTGCAGTGAAGGATTAAACGAGTTCTTATAAAAACCAGCAGGATCTTCAGTATGAATGATTGGCGCTCATTTAACACATTATTTACCAGAACACGCAAACTTAAATAAAGGATTTAAGTTTTTAAAAGTTTTCAAACAAATCAGCTAGAGATTTTCAGAAAAAATATTAATGCATTTTTGTAGAAGTATTTTGTAGAAGTATATATTGAAATAAATTAGAATTTCATAAAAAAAAACTAATTGCATATATTACAGACACATATTATAGATGTTTGTGAATCCAGTTCATTATTTAATATTTTTATAATGAATTTCATTACATTATTGATGTTTCAAATAAAAATAAACATTAGACCGGAGATACGTAGACATAAAAAAATTTGACATTTAATATTGGTGTCATAACATTGACACTTCATATACAACTCTTCAGATGGCGATGAATTCTGTATTGATCATTTGATAGTGCTGTCAAGTGATGCAGGATTTCTGATATACCTAGATACACAGAAATGTACCCTAAATGAAAGTGTCACTTTCAGTACAGGACTTATTTAAATAATCGCTTATTTTAAACGAGTTCTTGAAAAGACCAGCAGGCTTTTCGGTAAGAATGATTGACGCTCTTTTAAATCATTATTTACCAGAAAACTCAAGATTAAATAAAGCATCTGCGATTTTGAAAGTTTTAGAACAAATTAGCTTCAGATTTTTAGAGTAATATAAAGGAATTTTTATTGAAGTATATAAATACAAGACTTACGTATTTTGAAATAAAGTAAAAGTTCAGAAAAAGTAATTGCTTATAATAATGATATATAATACAGTCGTTAATGAGTACAGTTCATTAATTAATATTTTAATAATGAATTTAATTACATTATTGTTGTTGCAAATAAAATTTAATACTGATTCGGCAATACATAGTCTAAGAAAATATTAAGATTTATTACTAATGTTATAACATTTCCACTTCAAATACTACTCTTTATATGATGACAAATTCTGTATTGCTCATTTCATATTGCTGCCAAGTGATATTCGATTTCTTATATACCTAGATACACACAGAAGATTTCCATGAATGAAAGTGTCACTTTCAATACAAGGCTTATTTAAATAATCTCTTATTTTAAACGAGTTCTTGAAAAGGCCAGCAGGCTCTTTAGTAAGTATGATTCTCGCTCTTTTGAAACATTATTTGCCAGCACACGCATAATTAAATAAAGGATTTAAGGTTTTGAAGATTTCAGAAAAAATAGGTTTCAAATTTTCAGTGTAATATTCATGCATTTTTAATAGAATTATGTAAATATAAGATATATTTATATGAAATAAAATAAAATTTTTGTAAAAAAAAACATTGTTAATATTACTGACATATAATATAGACGTTTATAAATGTAGTTTCTTATTTAACTATTTTGATTATTTAACATTTTTGTAATGAACATCACTACGTAATTTATGTTTCAAATAAAAACTGACATTAGATCGATGATAAATATACTTGGAAAGCATTGAGATTTAATATTGATGTTACAACATTGCCACTTTATATACAACTCTTTAGATGACGATGAATTCCATATCGCTCATTTCATAGTGCTGCCAAGTGATATTCGATTTCTGACAGCCAAGACACACAGAACAGTTTTGTGAAAGAAAGTGTCACTTTCAGTACAGAGCTTATTTAAATAATCACTTCTTTTAATAGAGTTCTTGAAAATATCAGCAGGCTCTTCAGTAAAAATGATTGATGCTCTTTTAAAAAATAATTTACTAGCATACGCAAACTTAAATAAGGATTTGCGGTTTTGTCAAATTTTAGAACAAATTGTCTTCAGATTTTCAAAGTTATATTGATGCCTTTTTACAGAAGTATATAAATATAAGATCTTTTTATATTGAAATAAAAAAAAATCCTGAAAAAAAACTATTTGCTTACATTAATGAAAAATATTATAGACGTTTACGAGTGCAATTCATTATTCAACAATTTTATAATAAATTTCTTTACATTGTTGATATTTCAAATAAAAAATTAGTATTGGATCTCAATACATAGGCTAAGATGACATTAAGATTTAATATTGATGTTATAACATTGCCACTTCATATACAACTCTCCACATGACGATGAATTCTGTACTGTTCATTTCATAAAGCTCTCAAGTGATATTCGATTTCTGATATACCTAGACACGCAGAATAGTTTCCAGAATGAAAGTGTCACTTTCAGTACAGAGCTTATTTAAATAATCTCTTATTTTAAATGAGCTCTTGAAAAGGCCAGCAGGCACTTCAGTAAGAATGATTGACGCTCTTTTAAAACATTATTTACCGACAAACACAAGCTTAAATAAAGCATTTACGATTTTGAAAAATTAAGAACAAATTAGTTTCAGGTTTTCAGAGAAATATTGTTGACTATTTTTGAGAAATATTTATTCATTTTTATAGAAGTATATAAATATAATATATATTTATATTCAAATAAAAGAAAATTTCCGAGAAAAAAATGGATGCTGATGTTAATGGCATATAAAGCGTTCAGAATTCAGTCCAATTAATTCCATCAAACAAAAATGCTCATTTTAAACATTTAAAGATATTTATCTATAAAAAACTATTTTTTCACTCTATTTTGATTACATGCATTAATTGTCTTATAATCAAGGGAAATTCCATCCTAAATACTGTATAGATATATAGCAATCATTTCAATGGCTGAACTTCTAAAAAAATGGGTTAATGTGTTTGACTACACGCTTCATATCATATGGACCTTTATGACCTTTATTTAACATTTTTGTTTTTTATCCATTTATAATTCGCGAAACATACCAACGAGAATAAAAGTATAGAACTTCTGATCTGTACTGGAAGTCTAAATTCTCTAATTCTTTGGTTTTATTATTATTATTATTATTATTACTATTATTATTATTTAAGTGCTTTTTACCGAATAAGCATGGAACCTATATAGAAAAGCCAGATTATAGAAGATTTTTTTTCTAGTTTGAATCAAAACTGAATTTGAATAAGAGTTTCACAAAATTAGAATGCTATAGCCAAGTCATCTTCACATAGGATGATTTACTTTTGATTGCAAAGTTTTGCAGAATTTCATAGTGTCCCAAAGCTTAGTAAGAATTGGATTATAGGGAATAGATATATTTTTCATGTTTCATTCATAATTGAAAAAGAAAAATTTTTCCTAATGGGAAATTTTGTACTACTTAGTTTTTATAATCATAAAGTTCGTGTACTTTAAAAATGTAATTTCTTCAAAATGATTTAAAATCTATGTCCAGGGAAGCATAAGAATTCGATTACAGTACTTTCTTCTATTTTCAATAGAAGAAAGTATTGTTATCAATTTATTTTTGTACTTTTCGTTTTCGACGGACTTACGTTTTATGAGTCAGAGATTCCATAAAACATGTTTTTACAAAATGTCTGTCTGTCCGTGCATGCGTGTATCCGTCACCATATTACCATCGAAATTTGCATAAAGATACGCACAGAACTGAACCAAATTTATTATGTATGTTTTTGTGAATGGCCAGAAGGATCTCCATCAATTTTGAAATACTTCGCCGAAAGGGGGCATCGCAGTAGCGATTTTTGTGTCATTTTCAATATTGAACCATCGAAAAATGCATGAAGTTATGCATAGAATTTAACCAATTTTTTTCTGTAAATAATTTTCTATTGCTAGTTTGAACATCCTGAATTTGAAAAACAATCCGCCGGAAGAGGGCACTGCAATAGTGATTTTTGAGCAATTTTCAATATTGTGTCACCGAAAACTGGATGAAGTTATATATAAACATGAATTAATTATTTTTGTGTATGAGTATTTTTGGGTATGGTAAGCACGTGCTCCCTGAATTTGAAAAAAAAAAATCCGCCTATCGTTCGATTATCCATTGGATCGTGCAAAGACGAAAACTTGCGACCTGGCTATTGTAAACAACTGATGATAACAGAAAAAGGGGAAACTACTGATTTTAATAAATTTCATGATCACATTAACTCGTTCTTATTCCGATTAATTAACTGAAGCAGAATTTTAAGACGAATATCAAAGTTGTTATAGTACTGAATTAATAATATTAAAGTGTTAACATATGCAAGTAATTTTTGAAATATTAAAATGCACGTATAAGATAGAAGAAAATTTGGGGATTGGCTAGTCCAACTAGTTTGAAATGTAAATCCATACTCCGAATAACGTGTACGAATGTAATGCATATTTAACTATCATGAAAAATATTGCTATGAGGATTTTCCTATAAAATAAATATTATTCATCTAAATATCTTTAACTACAAATATTAGTATTAATATAAATCTTCTTTATATTTCTATAATTAATAGTAGACTTTCTTTTAAATATACAAGGTAGAACCCTTCGAAATTCGACGAAAGAAAATATTTAAGAAAGAACTGTTTCATTGATTTATAATAAATCTACTTAATTAATCACAACAAAAATACAGCTTACGTTCGTATGTCTAACTCTTAAACGAATGATATTTAAACTAAAGTTAACAAAATACCATTTCTATAAAATTCAGTTGTAGAAATTATAAAAATTAAAATATAATAAAGTTCTTGTATTCTTATTAAATTATCAGTTACGGATCTAATGCACGGTATTCCAAAATGTAAAATAGCAAAATGTACTCCCTTTGACTCAATCATAGAATTTTTTGCCCCATGAAATTTAAATCCGACATTATTTTTACCACTTCAAAATTTACATATGCACCTCTCTTATCCGTGTTAATATTTAAAATTAATGGTATTTTAATTTTATCATTTCAAAATCATTTTAATCCAAAACTTGAAATTTAGATTACTATTATCTATAAACATATTCTAATTCGTTTATATTCTTTCAAGTGCAAACTAAAATTTCTGGAATAACCTGCATGCAATAAATACGATATAAAATATTCCTGTGACATCAGAGTGTAAAAAGAAAGTGTTGTATCGAATTTAAAGAAAGTTTTTAATAAACTAAAAATTCTTTAATTAATAAATAAAAACGAACGTAAACGGATTTTTTTTCACTTAAAAAAATGGCAACAAAATGATACATTAATTTGCTTTTTCCGTTTTTTTTTTTTTTTTCATTTTTATATTTATAAGAAGTTGGAAATTGCACGTGAAGCGTAGCAAATGAGGTGCGTTCGACTAACGAAGTCTTAAAAATATTCAGATCTTGCTGTTATAGTAGACAGTACTTCAGATATAATATAGTGGTCGAAATATTGTTTGTGTTTCTGTAAATATGCAGGAAGAAACTTTTATTACACCTCAGCAACGTATATCAGATTCATAAAATGTGAAATCGTTTAATATAATTAACACACGCCCCAAACAATGTTTTCCCTTACAGCATTTTGCAGTGGAATACTTTTGTGTGGCCCTGTAATTTAATAATAAATATTCTTTGTATCACAGATTATAGAGAATGTATATTTTAATATATATATACATGTATATATATATATACATATATATATACTTCATAGACTCATGTATTCTATTATATTTAAATGAGTGTAACACCTTTAAAATGCATTTGAAACATATTCCCCCATTGACCGTGATGAAACGGAATACTTTTGATTGCCCCTGTGATTGATCTATGCATCCAATTTTCATAAAATTTGAAATGACTCGCCAAAATTATGTTATAATTATATATTTAAAATTTCAAACGATTCGAGTGGGTAGTTTTTGCGTTGTTACATGCGGACAGACAGACTGACGGATAGACAGACGGACGGACTGAACGACAGCTATAGGTGCTACGTATTTACATAATTACGGACGTACCTAAAAATGGAGCATGTGTGTTAGCCACGCTTAAAAAACGGTTTAAAAACTACGAAAAAATTAATATCTCAAAAACAAATAAAGATACATCTTTAAAAAAATGCATTAAAAAGTAAATGTTTTTTCCTATACGATCGTATAAAAATTAAAAATGTGCGGTATTTAGAAGTTTAAATATTTGCAAAAGAAAAAAATGCAAAACTTAAATTTCATTTCAATTTTTAAAGTGTTGCCATTCGCAAAATGACGCATGCGTTACGCGCAGATACGTTTGGCCTTTATAATATAAGGTGGTCTGGGGTAATAAAGCCAGGCGGGGTAATAATGCCAAGTGCTAATAATTTGCATAATTATGAAATAATCTGGTAAATGACACCCATGTGCTCTGCGCAGAAGGGTTTTGAGTCATATAAATAGCAAAAAACAGCTTCAAGTTAATTTGTTTCATTTTTAGGTTTTATTGTTTTTACAAGCAACTAAAATTAACGCTTGATCTAAAATTTGCGAGATACGTTTTGTGATATGAAGGCTATTTTTTTTATCCAGAAATATTTTGTTAATTACATAAATTTGTATTATATTTCTTGGACTTTCAAAATATTGTTGAAGATTTTGGATATCTTCTCGAGATAATTTGTCATTTAAAGCGTACAGCGCTATAACTATAACGGGGTAATAACGCCAATCCTTGACATTAATATCTCGGTTGATTGCCTACAGTGGCCGAGCTACTTCCTAAATACTGATTCAAATAAACATAGTTAAAACTGTGCAATGTTTCTAATAATTCTATTTAAGCGGTTCTTTTTAAGCAAAAAGAAGCTCACGGTCTGATATTCTTTTGCCTCTCCACCCCCCCCCCCCCCCCACACACACACCACACCTTTATTTTTCTTACACTTTCACAAAAAATTGAACATTTTCAATAGCTTAGAATGCAATTTGTCAATTTCAAAGTTTGTAGAGTTTGTATTTTTAGAATTGGGCATTCTACATGCAATTATTCCATCTTATTTCATAGTTTTGTTTGCATGGCGTTATTACCCATATAGGTGGGTAATAACGCCAAATAGCATTGGTCAAGAAATCACGCCATTACATTTTATGAATACATATCTGTTAAAAAATTTTTTTATAGCGATAGTCAATGAGTTGCTGTATCAAATCATATATTTGTTTGAAAAATACAAATTAAAACTGAGCCGTGAAAATTGGTAGAACCTTAACGTGGCGTTATTACCCCAGGGTACCTTAGATAAAAACATTACACTTTATGAAATATTAAATATTTTATAAACATTTCATAAATTGAGATAAATACGTTATTTTGTCTAATTGAAAACTCAAGTACACACATGTATACTTAAAATTGTTGTCCACTTAAAAAATACAATGTGTAATAAAGGTACCAGGCAAACTAGAAGTCTGAACAAAGTATTCAAGTATGTTTCCATCTATTAGTATAAATTGCTGAAAGAGAAATTTCAAGCCACTAGATATTTTTTGCTAAACTAAATTTTCCCATTATATTATACTAGGTAAAACCCGTCGAGTTTCGACGAAAAAAATTACTTAGAATAAAAAATGCACCTTATATTGATATATCTAACCCTTAAATAAATTAGATTTAACCCAGTTAACAATATGCTATTTCTATAAAACTCAGTTGTAGAAATTGCTAAAATTAAACTTTTATCATGCATGTAAATTGTAAAAAAAAATTAAAAAATTTGCCTTTATTATAAAGTTATTTAGGAATTTATCATCATCGAACTCAGTCATCGAATTTTTCCCCCGTGAACGCTAAACGCGATATAATTTTCACCTTTATCAAAATTTATATATGTACCTTTCATATCTGTATTTACCTTTTCAAAAAAAAAATTGGTATTTTAATTTGATCATTTTGTAATCAATTTAATTCGAAATTTGGTTGTTATTAGAAAAACAGATACTAAAACTACATATATATATTCTTTTAAATATAAATGAAAATGCGTAAATAATTGTGGAAAAGATTGTAAATTAAATTTTTTTCATTTTTAATGAGAAAATGGCAACATAAAAATACAGTAATCTGCTTTTTCCCCTTTGCTTTAAATAGAAATTTAGTACTTCTGTTGCCACAATTAGATAAACATCTTTAAAAATTACAAAAAAGTTAATACTTCAAAAACAAATTAAGATACAGCTTTGAAACAAATTGTATATGAAAGTACATTTGGTAACATGGTGTAAACAGTGAAAATGTAAGATATCTAGAAGTTTAAAAAATTTCTGTAGCAAAAATTGCAAAATCGAAATTTTATTTCAAATTTCAAAGTGTTGCCATTCGTAAAATGACGTATGCGTTACGCACAGATACGTTTGGACTTTACAATATATAGATATATTAGCTGACAGATCAAATACAGGGCTGTTCAATAGTACTGGAATACATATTTGGCTATCTTTGGCTGTATATCCTTATTTTCCTAAATAAGGAAATTTTGTTAGATTTCATGAAGCGTTGGAAAGTACTTCATAATCTATGCTTAACGCATGATTTTTCTTAATTTTTTCTTAAATATGTAATATTTACTCCGAAAAAATATTTCTATATCACAATCGTTAAAAAAATATACATCATTTTTTTCAAGCAATCTTTTAATAATGAAATAAAAAAAATAAATTTAAATATGATTTTCAATCACAATACGTATTTTATGATGTCTGATTAAAAAAAAAATCATTACCACTTTAATTCTCACAAATGACAATTTAATGGGGCCATCTTTCGATATCTGAAAATCGATTTCTGGGTTTTCTCTATCGAGAAATAATAGTTTAAAATACCCTTTTCCCACTAATTTTAGGTGTGATATCTGATGTTATCCCATTAATTATCTTAAATGTTATCTCAATTTTTCGCCTGAAACGATATTTTCGTAGACTTTAATAATAATTTAAAAAATAATAATTTTTCTTTTAAACTCCGAAAGTATAACATTTATGCTATAAAATTATATCATTATAAAAAGGACAAGTTGGAAATTGCACGTGAAGCGTAGCAAATGAGGTGCATTCGTACGATAACGAAATTTTAAATATATTCAGATCTTGCTGTTATAATAGATAGTATTTCGGATAGAGTATAATTGTCGATTTTTTTTTTTGAGTTAGTATATATATACAGGTAGTAATTTTTATTAAAACTGAGAAACCTATATCATATGCAATACTATATGCTTTCTTTTATACAGGAAATAACTTGTAGTATTCCTCAGCAACGTATATCATTCTCATAAAACGCTAAATAGTGAATTACAATTAAAATGCGCCACAAAAAAATCTGCCTATACCATTATGTAATGGAATACTTCTATATGGCCTTGTAAATCAATAACAAAAGTTTTTTGCACCACAGATTGTGCAAAATGTATATTATAATAATTTCAGAGATGCATAGCAATTTTATTGTGTTCGAATGAGTGTGACACCATTAAAATGCATTTGAAACTTTTTTCCCCATTGACCGTAATGTAACGGAATACATTTGATTGTCCCTGTAATTGATCTATGCATCCGATTTTCAAAAAAATTGAAATAACTTGACAAAATTATATAATATCAATATATTTTAAGTTTCAAACGATTCGGTTGGGTACTTTTTGCGTTGTTATATGCGGACAGACGGATGGACAGACGGACGGACTGAGCGACAACTATAGTTGCTACGTTTTTACATAATTACGAACGCACCTAAAAATTAGAACATGAATATAATGTATAATTTCTAGGCACTGAAATATTTAAAATTCTATTTCTATGCCCAATATGCGACATGTGTATTGAAGAATATTGAATAAATACCTGAAATCTATTTTACATAAGCAACATAAGCATTTTTTTTTTAATTTATTTAATTATTCCTTAACCGGCAACATACAAATTCTATACACGAACGGAAACGTGCCGTCTGTGAGATTGATAAAAGGAGGTGGGCTGATAAGAGCTATTTTTCTCTCATCATGTACCTGAAAAAAAATTTCGAATTCCAATAACTGTTGATAACTTTGCATAATTAAAATATATTTTTCTTTGGTATAAGCTATACATGATAAATAAAATAGTAAGTCATGGAAATTATAGCCCGAACAGAGAGTGTTTTGGCTTTTTTCTAAATTTTTGTCGTTTTTTTTGTGTTTTTGAGTTATTTTTTTTTAAAGAAGCGCTCAATGAACCCAATTAATTTTGACATGCAATGATACTACCCTTTATAAGCTTTCATAGGAATATTATTTTATTTGGGATCACTGTGCGTTTCTATCTTTTAAAGAAAAAAAAATGTATCGTGCGGGAGAATCAAATGCAGTGTTATCGGAGCGTTCAGATTTGTATTGCTGTACTACAAAAAATATTTACGGTGTTCAGATATCGATGTTGTTTTCTGACACTATTTTTGTAAATATTCGTTAAAGAATCTACTTTTAATAAAAAGCGACTTCAGAAGCTGTAGGAATGGTTCCAGGATGAGCCACTCCTATCTGTGAATGGACCCTAGCAATACGCCACGTTAGGCTTAATGGAAAACAAATGCAGACATAGGACAACTAAAACATAACTTCTTTTACTTAAACTAACGTTTAAACAGCATATTTTTCTATAAAACATGTATATCATATCCATTTATAATGTATTAGGTTATGTATTAGGTTAATGTATTAGGCTTGTTATTTTTCTTCCTCTTAATATATTTTTATCCTTTCTACCAGCAAAAAATATGCTTTTAATTTTCCTTCTTTCAATAACTTCTGCCTGTATCTTCTTTCCAAGTTTCTATTTCTCTCTTCTGACTTTGTTTTTATCGATGACGAGATTCGTATCCTCTGCTGTCACAACTTCTACATGGCAAAGCAACCAAAAATAGTGGCGCATGATTATCAGTATAAGTTGGCAATTGCAATTCTTTCAATATGCATGATGCGCCCCAAAAATTACTTTTCACGGTATCGCGTATCTTTGCATTGTCGTGGCCCTTTATACTAGCCATTTCTAAGCTCGTCGTAATAAAACGCACAAAACACTATAATGGCACATTAAACGACCCAAAAAGCACTGTATAATCACTGCAAAAGGGTTTCACGTTAACACTGAACAAATGTCGCAGGTAACTGAGCAAAGATAAATAATAAGAATCCTTTATCGCATTTTGGCTCTCAACTATTTCGTCCTTCATTCCCTGAGTAATACGCCAAGTCATTGCGCTCGCTTAGAGTCCTGCTTCACCACTTTCTCACCTTCCAGATTTGTTTTTGAAGTATACTGCTGTCCTTTCCCCAAATATATGACGTTTGACACATAGAAAAAATATAAAGAAGACCAAAGGACATAAATACTATAGAAACTAACGATCGATTCAAACAAATACAATTTTTGCCTATTATACGCGAAAAAGCTATAAAAATAGCCTAAGTTATAATACACATAGATATTAAATAATGCATGATCAGATCTTATTTAAACATTTGATACATTAAATATGCCTTTTCAAGTAAATACAACCAAAATAAATTTAATTTAACATTTTTTAATTTTTTTCGAAAAAGTGCAAAATTGAACATTTTTTGCAAACTTTCACTTTTATCCTTATCACAATATAATCTCATGGTTAAAAAAAATGTAATTGACATTTTGTCTCTGTAACAGTTCCGTGCATCATTATTTGGAATCACTATATTTGGTGTTTTGATCATTCCGTTTTTCGAGTCTGTTAGCATTTTACCTTCATATTAGGTATTCTACATGCAAATTAAAGATTTGCAGTCTTAATACTAGAAGTGCTTGTCAGGTTTGCTTGAAATAATGACTTTTTATTTCTTGAAACTACTATGATTAAAAAATTGAATTATTCCATACCAAATTATGCCACTTAACAATATTTATTCCATCCTGATTACTTGAATCGTAATGTTTCCATTATACAGAAAGATAAGAAAAACAGTATAGTTTTCTCTCTAAATCTTTTTAAACATATAAATGGTACATATCTAATAAAACAATCCATCATTTTTATCGATGAAAAGAAAGATAACTAGTTCAGAAAGATTATAAATGAAATCGAATGAAAGATATTGAGACAATATACAGAAATAAAAAAAAGGTGCCTTTATATTAATCATTGTAAACAAATAACTACAAAAATGGGGGAAATAATATAGTAAAATACTCACTAATAAAAATATGTATTAGATGGATAAGGAATACAATTATGGCTGTTTGGAGAAACGCGTTAAGGTTATATGGGGCAACTGAACTATGATTATAAAATGTCCTTCCGGAGATTCCGTCTATTCAGCTTCCAAAAGCTAATGTTCATTTAATTAAGGTTCAGACCTTTGTAAATGAGTTCAATTGGGTCCACTCTTGTAGAAAAATATTTTTAAAATGTCATTTTGATAGCTAAAAAAACTATATTTCATCTCACTTATTTTCTTTGCACACTCAGTAAGGAATACTCAAATTTAAGGATATTTTCTTTGTTTTTGAGAAAGCCGTTTCTTGGGAAAAGCTCCAAGCAAATAGTTCGTCAAATTGATGAAATTACTTTCCTCACAAGTTTAACGATACCAGTTTCATAAAAAAATTCGTTAAAGAAGAGCTAGTGTTTCAATCTATCGAATCTTTTAGAAGCTTCTATATTCATCGGCAGAAGCAAAAAAGACATGTCATAGGGGAGGGTCGAACTCACAGCCTTCAGTGTGGGAGTCCGATACTCTAGCTTCACGCCACAAGTTCTTCAGGTGCGTGTGATGATAAAGCTATATAGTGGATAATTATGTGTTTAAATTTTCATAACGTGAATGTAATTTTATCGATTCTGTTAAACATGTTGCAAGTTTTAATTGATACGACGAATTTATTATTACGATTTCCTTATGGTTAATGAATAATTATAATATGGCTTGATTAAAAAATAATTAGAGAAATTTTATTTGCTTAAGGTTTGATTAAAATATGGACTGGTTAATTTGTTGTTCAGAAATAATGAATTATGAAGTGCCTATTGGGAGAGATTTTACTACTTTAAGTAGGTGCATAAGATATTAACAATTTACTGTTTATAGAGGGGAGAGAGAAAAAATATTTATTTATTTAATTAGAGTGAAAAAAGAACATTCTTCTTAAAGGAAAAATAGATCCTGGTATTATTAAACGTTATTAATCAAATTTACCTTTTGAACAGTTTTGTAGAACGAAGTAATCTTTTTTCGAATTGAATCATAACTAAATACAACATACAAATAAATAAATATAGTAATAAGCAACAATAAACATCCCTGAAATCTTTAACATAAAAAAACTAATCCATAAAGAATAATTGCCTATATTTCCTTATTTTCTGAAAAGTGCTGTTTTAAAATAAATTATTAGAGGACTAACATAAACAACCAAATATCTGCTTTATTTGAGGAGGTATAATAGCGGGTCCTCTATAAACAGGTACCGCGACAGTTTCCTTAAAATTCATCAAGTCTGGCCTTGATTAAGGAAGCACTTTCGCCAAATATTTGAAAGTTCACATTTTATTAAAAGTCACGTGATTTTCATACGAAACAATCCTCAAAAACGACGAAATAAGGCTCAAGGATTTCTGAATCGTCAAATATGAGAGTTTTATTTCTGAGAGTGTGTCCAGTTGCTTATAAAGATGGTGCAACTGGACCATGTGGCTCTATTTTCTACACATCTTTAAAAAAATAATATGGATCATTTCATTAAAAATGTTTTATTAATATAACAGTCCTGTGGATCATTATTTGGAATTTTTATATTTAGAATTTTCGTCATTTTTTTTTCGGGTCTCCTAGCATTTTACCTACATATTAGGTATTCTGCATGCAAATTAAAAGTTTGCAAATCTTAGCACTAGAATTTTTTGTCAAATTTAGCTTAAATGACTTTTTCTTTCTTGAAACTACTACGATTAAGAAATTGAATTATTCATTACAAAATAACGCTACTTAACAATATTCATTCCATCATGGTTACTCTAATCGTAATTTTTTCATTGCACAGAAAGATAAGAGAAATACTTTATTTTTTGCTCTAAATTTTTTTAAACATAAAAATGATATACAACTAATAAAACAATCAATCATTTGTATCAATGAAAAGAAAGACAACTAGTTCATCAAGGATTATAAATGAAATCGAGTGAAAGATATGGAGAAAATATAATGAATAGTAAAAAAAAGGAATACAATTTTATTAATCATTGTAAACAAATAACGAAAAAAAAAATAGAAACTAGTTAAATGTGCCAATCCCAAATTTTCTTCTATCTCATACGTAAATTTAATAATTAAAAAAATAGTTACACGTGTTAATGCTTTAATAATTTTATTCCGATACTATAACAACTTTGATCTTCATTTTAAATTTCTGCTTCAGTCAAATAATCGGAGTAAAAACAAGTTTCCGTCTCTGCACGAGCTGATGGACAATAGAATGATAGGCTATTTTTTTAATTCAGGGAGGACCTTCTTGCCATACCCCAAAATAATCACACAGAAAAATTTTAGTTCACTCCTATGAATAACTTCACATACTTCTTAATGGTAAAATAATGAAAATGACACGAACATCGTGATTATAGAAGCCCCTTCCAGCGAATTTTTTCAAATTCATTAAGATACTTCGCTTAAGAAAATACTAGCCATAGCCAGTTACACAAAAATTTGGTTCAATTCTATGCATACCTTCATACACGTTTGGCAGAATGGCGACACACGGACAGACAGACATTTTGAAAAAACATATTCTTTGGAATCTCTGATCCTTAAAACGTGTACATCGAGCGAAAACCGGAAGTCGAGAAAGTTTTCGATTACAATGCTTTCTTCTATTGAAGATAGAAGAAGGTGAAAGTGATGCATTACAGTACGCTCTAGTACAAATCTCTATTAGATGGAGAAGGAATATAATCATGGCTGTTTGGAGAAACAAGTTAAGGTCACATGAGGCAACTGATCCATGATTTTACAATATCACTCCTGAGATTCTGAGAATTCAATTCCCAAAAGCTAATGTTCACTTGAAGATGTTCAAAATCTTTTAAATGGGTTCAATTAAGCCCACTCTTGGAGAAATATATTTTCAAAATTACATTTTAATGTCTAAAGGTAAATGAATATTTATATTTCATCTCTCTTTCTTCGTGGGTCCAGTCGCTCATAAAGTAAGGGCAACTGGATCAGGCAAGTCTATTTTTCACTCTTTATTATTATTATTATTATTACTATGGGGCATCGGGTACTATTTTAAAATGTGCAAATAACTTTAAAAATTCAAACTAGGCAGATCATGCAAATTATACATCAACTAAAGAGCATTGTAAGGAAAACCTTTGAAATGGATGTGTCTAATAAAAAGCAAAAACCTGAAATTGTTAGATTTATTCATGAAAAAACGTACATGTGTATTTTAATATAGGTAATAAATATAAAAGTTACATGGCATTTGAGGGGAGGGGATAAACAAGATAAAACTATGAACAAACGGGTACGTAAGTACTTAAATATCCCATTCTCTTTTTTCTCTATGTTAGTAAAAATTCTGTAAGTTCAATAAATATGTGGAAAATATAACCATGTTTTGATATGGAACAGAACTACTATGTATCCCTGTTCATGTGCATCGTAAAACTTCGAGGTTTAGATACTTCACTTAAGAAATTAGATTTAATATCCTCAGACATACTTTAAAAAAATGTTTTGTAATTTTAATAATATATTATATATAATTTCCTTTAATGCAGCAAAATAAAGCAATTACGAAACGTACTGAAAAAAAGAAGTACTCAAAAATGAGTAAAACTATGTGCTTATATCGAATTTATTATATTTAGATAAAAAATGAATCGATGCTTTATTAATTTATATATCTTACATGTTATCAAACACAAACAAAACGATAATTTTGTACTCTGTAATGGTTTAAATTATATGTTTCTACATAAAATATGTTTACTAATGTAAACATTAAATTATGCACAGCATTTTAAAATAGCTTAAAAACTCTTGAAAATAGTGCGTTTGTTATAAAAATATTCGATTTTTGCGTAGCTTGTCAATCATTTACATAATTTTCTTAATAAATACTCAACTTAATGTTTCTTGTAAATAATTTTGAATAAAAAATTAATGTCATTAAGTTTTTCTTTAATTTGTAGGTTCAGGTTAGCAGTATATACCGATTCATATTTATACACAACCACGAAATCAAAAATGTGAACATGCTTTTCTCGATTTTGATTGAATTGGAGCTATTTTGAGTATGTGACATATTTTATATTGTGTACTTTTTACTTAGTTATGAGTAACGAAATTTTGAGGGTGAGATTTTTAAACAAGACACTATTATTTAATTAACAAAGCTAACAAAAAATCTTATTTGGATGTAAAAATTAAAATTTTTCATATTTTAAAATAACATTTTTATTCAAACAATTTAATTAATTTAATTACTATAGCGAGTCGCTAGTACCTATTTAGTATTACGGATTATCTCTCAACTCTAATATTTAATATTCTTGGTCGTAACGAACTTTTATGAATGGGTTTAAAAAAATGAAAAGTAATTAAACATTTTTAAAAAGGATAATAAGAGATTTTGCACTTATGATATTTATAAAGATTCATATGTGTCATTATATTTACTGTTCCAATCATAAAATGGTTTTGTTACCGTGATGTTATTTTTTCTATTCAAAATCATTTCACTTTTTAACCAGCAAAAATTTCACGTCAAAAAAGTGATAATGAAAAAAAAAAAAAAAAAAAAACAGGAGTAAGTTTTGATAAAGAAAGTATTATTACATAAACAAAGATAAAAGAAAACTTAAAGAGAATGTAATTTAGAATAACACTTTTCAATACCATCAAATACGTTCTGTTTGTAAAAGCAAGATTTTATCAATTGCATATTCAAGAGCAGCAAAACTTTTTTTTTACTTTATCTTAAAAAGAATATTAAATCAAGAATTCATATTAAAAATATTTAACGTTTCTTTCTTTTTCGATTGTAAATACAAGTTTATTATAAAGTATTTTCTGAAACAGTTATTTTCATTTATTATATTGTACAAAGCTTTTTTACGTCGTCTATTGAACATTTTTAAAAATTAAATATAATATAAAACAAAATAATTAAATAACTACTGACATTTTTATAAACATATAAAGACATTTATTACTAGCATCAATCAAAGCGAAGCAGCCATTGAAATTTCAGAAAAATATACGTATGAAATATAATTTAATTTATGAAATAACAGTCTGATAAACACAAAAAATGTATTTATCAAAGATTAAAACAATGCATGGAAAAGAAACAGCTGGCTGCCATTAGTAGAAAAAGCCTGACAACAAAACGTTTCGACTAACACCAGAAAAAGAATAAAGAAAGAAAGGGCTGGAATAACTAAAGGATTTTGGCAACCGTCCCATCTGTAAGCATTTCATCTCAGATCAAGAATATTCTCATTTAGGATAAGATCAAAAGGGCGCGTTAGAGCAATAAATGTAATAGCGCTGAACACTTATCATTGTTTTATTGACTGCAGAGCAGCGCTAAGATATGGTACTAAACGTGTCTATTAAAATAATTCTGCATTATTTGTGATGTAGAAAAAGCGTAAATATTGATTTTCCATAAATATTCAATGGCTTTTAATCTAAATTGATTCCCGCAATGGCTGTATTTTCCATTGAAATTGTAAAACATTCACTAATATTTAATATTTCTGAAACTTAATTAATCTACATTGGCATGTATTGTTTAATCTCCCCCTCCCTGCTTTTAAGAGTTAATATTTTATAAAGTTAGAATCATTTGGATTTTTAACTCTTTCATTATTTTAATGTATACAGAGACACATAAACGCGGCATCAGAGCAATAAATAGTTTAAATTATTTGTTATCACACAGGGTTAGCTGGTATACTGTCCTAAGGGAGCGTGAGAGCAATAAATGTAATAGTGCTGAACACTTATCATTGTTTTATTGGCTGCCGAATAGCGCTCAGATATAGCACTAACGTGTTTATTAAAATAGTTCTACATTATTTATGATGTGGAAAAAGAGTAAATATGATTTTTCATAATTATTCAACGGCTTTTAATGTAAATGGATTGGCTCAACGTCTGTATTGTTCGTTGAACTATTAAACCATTCATTACGATTCAATATTTCTGAAGCTTCAAGAACTAATGTGCATTGGCATGGCATTGATTAATCCTATCTGCTTTCCATAATTAAGATTTTATAAAGTTATAATCATTAGAATCATAAAAATAAATCTTTTTCTTTATTTTAATCTATGCAAACACACGTAAATGCTAATATACGAATTATAAATAGCCTTAAATATTTGTTATTGCATAGTTTATTATAACGTAGGGTTAATTAAGATACGACTTACAGAGAGCGTGAGAGCAATGAATGTAATAGCGCTGAACACTTGTCATTGTTTTATGGACTACGAAGCGAGCTAAGAAATGCCGCTAAACGTGTCTATTAAAAAAATTTTGCATTACTTGTGATGTCGAAAAAGCGTAAATATTGATTTTCCATAAATATTCAATTTCTTTTAAGGTAAATGGATTGCCTCAACGGCTGTATTTTTTGTTGAAATTATAAAATATTCACTAATATTTAACACGTTTGCAGCTGCTTACGTAAAGATGTGATGATAGTTGATGCCGCACTGTACAAGTGGGTTTTACTTACTACCGATTTACTTTTTATAACAAAGAATCAGTAAAAGATTTTCCCGCGCCAGCGCGTGACTGGCTATTTGTTATCACCAACATCACGCGCTAGCACGTGAGTGACCTCTTAACGTTGGCGCCGTATTACGCGCTTTCGCGTGAGCGGCAGCGAATGTGTTAATATTTCTGTAACTTAAACAATTAATCTACATTGGCATATATTGTCATTTAATCTCCCCCTCCCTGCTTTTAAGAGTTGAGATTTTATAAAGACTTTCGGATTTTTAACTCTTTCATTATTTTAATGTATGTAGAGACACGTAAATGCTACATCAGAGTAATAAATAGCCTAAAATATTTGTTATCACACAGGGTTAATTGGTATACGGTCCTAAGAGAGCATGAGAGCAATAAATGTGCTGAGCAGTTTTCATTGTTTTATTGGCTGCTGAGTAGCGCTAAGATATAGCACTAACATGTCTATTAAAATAGTCCTGCATTGTTTGTGATGTGGAAAAAGAGAAAATATTGATTTTACATAAATATTCAACGGTTTTTAATGTAAATGGATTGGCTCAATGACTGTATTTTTCGTTGATATAGCTAAACATTCATTATGATTTAATATTTCTAAATTTTGAACTATTTATCAATATTGGCATGTATTGTTTAACCTCTCTCTTCCCCTCTCTTTAGAATTTAAATTTTATAAAGTCCAAAAAATCCCTTTTTTAAAAAATCCCTTTCATTATTTTAATCTATGCAAAGAGAGTAAATGCTACATTAGAGCAATAAATAGCCTTAAATATTTTTTATTGTGTAATTTTTTACAACACAAATTTAATTAGGATAAGATCAAATGGCACGTTAGAGCAGTAAATGTAATAGCGCTGAACACTTATCATTTTTTTATCGACTGCAGAGCAGCGCTAAGATATGGCACTAAACGTGACTAGTAAAATAATTCTACATTATCTTTGATACGGAAAAAGCATAAATATACATTTTCAATAAATATTCAATGGCTTTTAATCTAATTGGATTAGCTGAACGTCTATAGTTTTCGATGAAATACTAAAATATTTATTATCATTTAATATTTTTGAAGCATCAACAATTCATCAATATTGGCATGCATTGTTTAATCTTTCCCCTCCTTGCTTTTTAGAATTAAAATTTTATAATGTTAGAATCATTCGGATTAAAAAAAATTCTTTCATTATTTTAATCTAAGGAAAGACACGTAAATGTTACATATAAGCAATCAATACCTTAAATATTTGTTATTATGTAATTTGTTATAACACAAGGTTAATTAGGATAATATATAAAGGGCATGTTAGGGCAATAAATGTAATAGCGCGGAACACTTATCATTGTTTTATTGACTTCAGAGCAGTGCTAAAGTATTTATTGAAATATTTCTGCATTATTTGTGATGTGGAAGAAACATAAATATAGATTTCCCATAAATATTCAATGGCTTTATTAGCTCAATTGCTGTATTTTCCATTGAAACCGTATAACATTCAGTATCATTTAATATTTTTGAAGCTCCAACAATTTATTTGCGTTGGCATGGTATTATTTAACCTCCATGAAGTCCCGAATTAAATATTTATAAAGTAAAAATCTTTCAAAAAAAATCTCGTGCATTATTTTAATTTATGTAAACAGACGTAAAATTTTCATAGAGCAATAAATCTTGAATACTTGTTACTGTGTAAATGTTTATTACTCAGGAATAAATAGAATCTAAATGGTCCGTGCAAATAATAGATGTAATAGTAGAGTAAATTTACAATTGTTTTACAGCGCTAAGTAATGGCACCATAATCTATAAAATGATTATGGATTTATGATGTGGAAAAAGCATAAATATTGATTTTCCATAAAAAACCAATGGCTTTTAGTGCAAAAAAATTTGCTCAATGATTTTTTTTTTTTTTTGGGGGGGGGGGGGTGAATAGAAATCATGCAGTATCCTTTCATATTTTGAAAGCATCAACAATTAATCTATACCTTGAAAAAAGGGATAATTTTGCGGATATTGTACTGGTAATGGGGACACCAATAAAATATCCGTATTTTTAAAGGAAAAATTCCCACAAATTCCAGGAAAAACGGGAAAATTTACAAAATTTACAGGATTTTTCCGTTAAAAACTGTGAATTGTACTGGCATTCCGGTTACAAGTAGAATTTCCATAAAATCATCTGTTTTTTGCACTACACATTTATTGTTTACCCCTGTGCATTTCAGTCCTATCGAAATAATTATGAAAAATTCGTTATGTAAAAAAAAAAAAGAAACATAAACATAGATTTTCTATAAATATCCAACGGTTTTTAATGTGATTGGATTGACTCAACTGTTGTATTTTTCGTTGAAATAGTTAAAAAAAATGTGTGTTATCTAATATTTTTGAAACATCAACAATTAATCTGCTCAAGCTTGACATTGCTTAACCTCCATGAATGTTAGAATTAACTATATATAAAAGTATTTTCAATAAAAGAAAATTTCTTTCATTATTTTTATCTTTGCAAAGAGATGTAAAGTTTACATTAGAGGCATTAAATATTCTCGAATACATGTTATTCTGTATCTGGTTATAATGTAGTTATAAAAAGGAATTGTCGAAATAATGCGTTAAGGAAATAAATGTGATATTCCTGAAAACTTCCTACTTTTCTTTTAGCTGCAGAATTACAGTAGAATATTGTACTAACGTATTTCTTAAAATAATTCTGCATTATATATTTTATGACAAAAAAGCGTAAATATTGATTTTCTATAAATATTTAATACATTTTAATGTAAATCTATTGACTCAACATATGTTTTATTTGCTGAAACCAAAAAAATGCTCAATATAATTTAATATTTTTGAAGCATAACATACATGAGCATGGTATCTTTTTTAATTCCTGCATTTCAGAATAAACTATTTCCTTAATAATAAAAAACAACAGCAAAAAAAAAAACGATGTTTATTTATTTAATTTTTTAAAGAGATGGATAGGTTACATTAAAGCAATATATAGCCATGAATGCTTGTTATTGCGTAATATGTTATATATCAGGATTAATTACGACAACATTAAAAGGGCGCATTCGAGCAATAAATGTCATATCGCTAAAAACGTCATGTTGTTTATCATATTTTTAAAAAATAGCTTTGCATTATTTTTGTTGCAAAAAACGCATTGATATTAATTTTTCATTAATATTCAGTGGTATTTAATGACAATTCAACGGCTGCATTTTTCATTGAAAATGTTAAAAACATAAATATATAAATAATTTAATATTTTTTACTAATCAAAAGTTACATGATATTAAAATTACAATAATCTATTTAATCGTGGCATTTTTTAAGCACGATGTATTTCAGAAGTAACTATTTATGATTTAAGATACATTCTGTAAATAAATAAATAAATAAATAAAATAAATGAATGTTTGAATGAATAATAAAAGTGTATAAACTTAATTTAAGCAAAGAGTCATAAAATTTACATTATAGAAATAAAGAGACTTCGTTACATATTATTGTATATTTGGTTATTTATCAGGATAATTTAAAATAAAAACAAAACAGCGTGTTAGAACAATAAATGTAATAACGCTGATAACTTAGAACTATCTTATTGACCGCAGAACAGCGGCATGATGGTACTAATGTGTTTATAAAAATAATTCTGCATTTTTTGTGTTCTCGAAAATTAGTAAATATCGATTTTATAAATATTCAATAATTTTTAATGTAAATTAATTTTTGTATTTTTGTGTTGAACATCACAAAATTTTAGAAATTTTTCAATATTTTTGCAGCACCAGCAATTAATTTAACCAAGCATGGCGATGTTTAGCCGGGTGCATTTTAGAATAAACTACTTATTTATTAATAACAAAAGTATGTAGTTTATTTAAAATCACAGACATTATAATGTATTAGATTTTGATGATTTTTTATTTAGTATGAATGTAAATAGACATTGTCCATTTGTTTATATAAAAAATAAATAAACTATTTATTGTTCTCATGGAAAAATAACCTTTTTAATCATTTCGGTCTATTCAAAAAGCGTAAATGTTTTTATCAAGAAATAGGTATTAGTGAATATTTGTCAATGTTAATTTTCCATAATGTATTATTAAGAAATTGAATAAAAGTATTTATAAAAATACTTCAGAAACAATTAAAATATGAAAAGTATAGGTATTTATTTTTTTATTAAGATTCAGTAGCATTTTTGTGTAGAAAAACTGTACATCATTGGCTTTTTCTTTGACAGTATGTCCATTTGAAAGGAATAGAAAACGAGAATGTATTAAATAATGCGTTTTGGTATATTCATGAAGTATAAATAATAGATCAAACGAAATTTTAATGCTCGGTTTCTTTTGTGTTATAAAACCCATCGCTGACGAGCCTTGCACCCTATTGTTTTTCATATATAAATTTATTACGTGTGTATTAGATGAACTAATTTAGAAACTATAAATATAACTTCGTGATATTGATAATATTTAAAGAAATCACATAATGATTGAATAAGTTTCCCACTGAACTTTTACATTCCTACATTTTTTGGTATTTAATTGCAGGTGGTTTTTAATATTTTTACAACATATTTCTTTTGATTAAATTTTTTTAATGATCTACGTAGTAATTAATATAGATTGTTTTTAAATAGGAGAATGCTTTTTTATATTTCCATGATTTTTTAATACTTTTTATATTATCAATATAAAGAGACGTTTTAAAAATGGATTTGTTTAAAAGAATGCTACATAATATAAAACTTTAAAATATCTATTTATTTTTAAATGTGTTAAGTGATTTATTAAAAATAACACAAAAACCTTATAGTTTTACATGTTTCATTGCTCTTATGGCAACTTTTTCAAAAACAAATAAATGATAAAAATAAATTTTTCGCTAAAATATCTTCAAATTAAAAAGTCCAGTTATTACTTTTTACTTATCCAGTTTTTACTTTTCTATGCTCATGTTCACGTGATTTATGTTTTTCTGTTTATTTTTAATTTGAAGATATTTTAGCAAAAAAATTTCTTTTTATCATTTTTTTTTTAAAAGGATTCTTAAGAGCAATAAAACATGTAAACTATAAGGTTTTTGTGTTATTTTTAATAAATCACTTAAAGCATTTAAAAATAAATTGATAGAAGAATGTTATCAATGAAACGTTTATCTATGTAATTTGATTAATATGTAATATTACATCATTTATGAAATAGCAAAAATAGCAAAAAAAATTACAAAAATTAATATATATATATATATATATATATAACGGAATGAACAGTTAAAATACGATTACAGTGAGATATAGAAATATTATTATAATTATTATAATTACATAATTATTTCAAGTGTGTGGACTTCGCTTCTCCTCATCTCCTCTTCATTAAATATACATTTATATAAACTTTAAAAAAATCGTCATTTTCTTAAAACCAGATTTTTTTTTAAATTGCCTAGTAATAATACAGACTTATTTGAAGTACATGAATGATATATAATTGTACATATTAATTCAACAATTGGATTACATACAATCATTTTATATCTCAATATTTATTTATTTAAAGGAGCCTTATTTTTTCTTAATATTAATATATTGGACAAATTATGTATATTATTTTATTATTTTATTTTTAATTTGCAATTTTATCAGTTTTAAGACATGTCGTGTATTTTCTTATGCGTAATTTTTTATATATTAATAAAATTGGGGTCGGTTTTACAAAAACAATATCCTTTCAATGTAAATTATCTTTCCTTTTCGTTAACATTTGTAGAATGGTATCTAAAAACCAGTTATATTTTGGTCTTAATTCAATTAATAATTTTTATTATTTTCACTCTAAATGCCAATAGATGGAACTGAAAATTATTACTTTTAGCTTTGTTTCTCCATACGATTTCTTGTGGCTTTTATCTTTTAACAAAACGAAAACCAGCTGTTTGTTTACCATCAATGTTACTAATATTAGTGTGTTTATTTCATGCAAATACTGAACATCTAAGGGGAAAAAATCTGAAACTGTTTAGATTACAGTTATAAAAAATAATATACATATACAGGGACCGGTGTATCAAAATTCATTTAACAAATTCAGAGGGGTAATATTACTTATAAAGAAGATGAAATTCAATATCGTTTTATTGTATTTTTTACATTCTCGTTAATATTTGTAGAATGGTATCTGAAATTTAGTAAATTTTTATACTTATATCAATTAAAAATGTGTATTACTTTCAAGCTAAATGCAAACAGATGGAATAGAAAATTATTATTTCCAGGTTTGTTTTATCTTTTAACAAAACCGAAACCAGTTGTTTCTTTACCGTCAATATTACTGACTCAAACGTATTTCTTTCACTCACACACACACACACAAAGTCTAAGGGAAATAAAATTTAGAATATAATTATTTTAAACCAGTATATGTATATAGGGTGTTTAAAAAATCGACTGACAAATTCAATGGGATTTTAATGGATATGAAGAATACAAATAATGTATACGAATTTCAAATGCATCATCATTTTATTGTACACTTTTTTTTTTTACATTTTCCTTAATAAATGTAGAATACTATTTTAAATGCAGTTACTTTTTTATCAATTGCATAATAATAATATAAACTTATTTTTAAGTATGTAAATGACATATAATTGTACAAAATTAAGCCAAAACTCGTATTAAACACTATAATTTTGGATCACAGAATTTTATAAAATTAAAATAAAAGACATATAAATACTTAATAATAATAACATATGTGGACAAATTATGAATAAAATTTAATTTTATGATTTTTAATTTTGTAATTTTATCAGTTTTTAGACATGAAATGTATTCTTTTAAATATTTAAAAAGATTTGGGGTCTGTTTCTACGAATTCCATAAGCAGTATTGTTTTGTCGTAAATTATTTTTCATTTTCGTTAACTATTGTAGAATGATATCTGAAACCCAGTTTTATTTTTTTCTTCCTTCAATTAATAATTTTTATTACTTTCAGGCTAAATGCCAACAGATGGAATTGTAAATTATCTTTTCAGCTTTGTTTTTCCATGCGATTTCCTTGTAACTTTTATCTTTTAACAAAACGTAAACCAGCTGTTTCTTTACCATCAATGTTACTAATATTAGCGCATTTCATTCATAATAAAATTACCTTCTAAGAAAAATAAAATAGGGCAGGAAAAAACTGTAAAAATTTAGAATATAGATAAATGTAACCAAAATATATATACACACATACACAGGGTGTTTCAAAATTGAACTGATAAATTAAGATGAGTTCTATTAGATATGAGGAAGATGAAAAATTGATCCACCAGAATTCCAAATGTATTATCATTTTACTATAAAATATTTTTCCTTAAGGCCTACGTGCCGAGCACTTTTTTAAGAAATGGACAGTTTTGAAAAAAATTAATAATTTTTAGTTATATTGTATAACAGAATGATAAGAAAACATAAAATCCTAGCAATATCTTTTTAATATTTAAAAAAAATGTTTTTTTTTTTACTTTTTTTTAGCAAAATTTCATACCTACACCAGACAGTGTATACTCAATTCAAATAAATATGTTTCAATTTCCTTTATGCTGCACTCATCTATTACATTTATCTGTACACTGAACGAGGAGTTTTACAATATCTTCAAAAATAACTGAAAATTTTCAAATCTGTACAAAGAGTACGTTTTTTTGTAAAAATTATCATTTTTTCATATTGGAGTACCTATAAAATAATTAAACTATCACATATAGCTTAGATCCTAGTTCAGAGCATACTGAGTGATATGGAAAACCTTCTTACAAAATTTCACTAAAATATATCTTTAAAACTTTTTATAATGAAGTTTATCGCACATGAAAATAACGAAAAAATTGATTTCCGAGAAATCGCGAACTTAACGATTTCTTTTTAGGTAAAAAGTACAGTATTTTTCTGTTACGATTAAAATGCACCACATTTATACTCTAACCCTTCCTTAACTTTACTTTTAAACATTTTTAACTTCTTAGCAACTCTTTTTGTTTTCCTATTAAGTTTTGCTGTGTATAGCGAGTGACGATTTGAATTTTTATTCCTAAAAAATATCATGCTTACGCCAGACAGCGTACACTCAATTGAAACAAATATATTTCATTTTTTTTATGCTTTTATCTATTACACTTATCTTTGCTCTAAACGAAAAGTTTTACAATATCTTCAAAAAAAAAAAAAAAAAAAAAAAAAAAAAAAAAAAAAAAGCGAAAAATTTCAAAATATGTAAAATATACTGTTTTTTAAGTAAAAACTACCATTTTTTCATATTTGAGTGCCTGTAAAATAATTAAATTATCACATATAGCTCAGATCCGACTTCAGAGCATAGTGAGTGATATTGAAAGCATATGTACCAAATTTCACTGAAATATTTAGAACTTTTTATGTAATGAAGCTTATCGAACATAGAAATAATGAAAAAGTTCCTTTTCCTGAAATCGCATACATTTATTTTCTTGTAAAAATCTAATATATTTAATTTATGCACTTAAAATGCACAACATTTATATATTAACCTATTCTTAACTTCATATTTAACAATTTTTAACTCCTTTGTAGCTCTTTTCGTTTTTATGAGAAATTTCGCAGAGAATAGCGAGTTCAAATTGTTGGCGGTCCCCTATGGCATTTGAGGAAAAAAAATCTTCGCGGAAATATATGACCTGTACTATTCTGTTTACACACTTTGAGTGTCAGGATAACTCCTCATGTATTTATCTAGATATTTAACAAAACGTCTTAAGTCGCAAGCGAACGGTCACCTTTGACCATATAGTGTAAATAGATGTAAATTGAGAAAAACTATCATTCGAATGAATTTTTATGGCACGCATATGCAGATAAGTTCCGTCGAAAAAAAAAGGAGTTGTTACCTTAAAAAATGTTAATGCTTAAAAGAAATATGAATAAATGTGAAGCAATAAGTTCGAAGGTGGGATATCATTTTTTGTAAACTCCTTTAAACTCTTATCCCAATTTCTAGGTACAGCAGCAAAAAAGAACCGTAAAAATCAAGTGATCTTTAGGATAAAAATTTTCAACTTAATCATAAAAATCACGTGAGTTTTAGGATAAAAATGTTCAACTTAATCATAAGGTTGAACATATATATATGGAGAAATATATATATATGGAGAAATATATATATGGAGAAAAGTAAACAAGTCAGAAAAATCATGTGTGAAGTATAGATTATGAAATACTTTTCGATACTTGTTGAAACCTTTAACAAAACTTCGTGGTTTAAGAAAACAAGGTGGAACCCGTCGAAATTCGACGAAAGAAAATCTTTAAGAATGAGGCGTTTCATTGATTTATAATAAATCTACTAAATTAGTTACAGTAAAAAGTGCATTTTATATTGGTCAGTCTAACTCTCAAACAAATATTATTTTAAGCAAAAATTAACAAAATCAATAAAACTCAATTATGAAAATTACTAAACGTAATAAAACCGAAATTCACCGGATTTTATGATAGATGATATTTTTGAAATAGTATACGCCATAGAGTAAATAGAAATTAATACAGTGGGATTATAATCTCTGGGTGTGACGCCAAAAATATAACCCTAAAATCAGGTACATTAAGTCCAATTAAGCACCAAAAAAAAGCACGCGCTTTGAAGAGATAACATTCTTTTGTTAATGATTTAAAATCGTTTGAGACATTAAAATTGAAGCGATAATGGTTTCACATTGCAAATCTTTTTTGAATCTTACATCACCTCCACCTATCTCATTCCTCCATGAGTACACGCTTTTTTTTTTAATTTTAAGAGAAAAAGGAATTATTCTGTTGCCACAATTACAAAATTCATACAAAAAATTATAAAAAAAACTTGTAAATCAAAAATAAATTGAAATACAGCTGTGAAACACATTGCATTTAAAAAGTACATTTTTTTCTCTATACGACGGTGTAAAAATTTAAAATGTATAATGTTTAAAAGTGCAAAATTTATAGTACCGAAAATTCCGAAACCGAAATTGCAAGGAAAAGTGTTGAGCATTTTAATTTCTTTTTTTGTTTTTTTCAATTAAAAAAAAAAAATGGAATGATTCTGTTGCCAAAATTACAAAATTGGTTCTAAAAACTATAAAAAAAATATTAATATCTCAAAAATAAACTGCGATACAGCTTTAAAACTAATTACATTTAAAATTACATTTTTTTTCTCTATACGACGGTGTAAAAATTTAAAATGTGTCGATGTTCAAAAGCATAAAAGTTGCAGAAGCGAAAATTGCAACATCGAAATTGCAGGGGAAAGTGTTGCCTTTTAAAAAATGATGTATGCGTTAGGCACAGATAAGTTTGGCCTATATATATATATGTATATATATATATATATATATATATATATATATATATATAATAATATAATACCATTAAAAGTAGACAAGATTCACCAATGGATTTTATCAACAAAACAATAAACCAAAACGAAAAATTAAATTGAATTATAGTAAACAATATTAACCATTTGAAATTAACCATTGAATTTAATAACTTATAGCACAATGAACAAGGAAGGAAAAAAGAATAATATAAATACAAATGAAATTTGTAGAACCAAAGCAGAATCTTCAGGTCCCAAATACTTTTGAACTACAAATGGAGTGTGTGTGGTTTCATCTTCGTATTTGCCATGAAAAAGCAAAACAATACGAATTTGGGACTACCATCACACAAAAACCAAATTATTAAACAAGGAACAAAGATATTTTACAAAAAGGAATTGAAAGTAAGTAAAAATAATAGTTATCCATAACAAACAAAAAAGATAAAGCTGAATGGAAATATAATTGAACCGGAAAAATAATTAATAATCGATATTACATTAAATTAAATTAATAAAATGATTAAAATTAGAATTAAGAGATAACATTCATATTAACATATAACTTAAAATACATTATTGTTACTTTAATCAGTAAAATTTATTGTGACTTTACATGGTAAAAACTCATTATCTTAATATAGGATAATAAAAATTAAAAAAATAAAAGAAAAGAAAAATAAATATATATATATATATATATATATATATATAATGGAAATTACAATATATTTACTGTAAAAAAAGTGTCCATCAACTAAAAAAACTTTAGTGATCCTTGGAATTACTAAAAAATTTTTAGTAATCTTAGTCGGTTACAAGAAAATCTGTAAGAATTACTAGAAAAAAGTTAGCAACGAATAGAGTTAATAATTTTATATTTTTAATAGCTATTACTAAAACTCACGTGGTGTGACCTTGATAGCATAGTGGTTATAGTAACGGACTCCAGGCTAAAAGGTCCCGGTTTCGATACTGGCCACTGCCAAATACACCCTGAATATATGTAATGTAAGTACTCGTTAATAAAGAGATTATGAATATACTGTGGGAGCAGTAGCAATGTTTGGTGCTACCATCTATTGCGGTTTTGCCGAAAATCTTCCGCTTCAAAAGTCTGGATGCCGCTCGAAGGAAACTCCGGCCCTTCGGGCCTACGTAATGATTATTAAAAATATTTTTGGAGCTATTACTAAAATTTATTTGGTGGCTCATACTAAAAATTTCTAAGTTAGTTATACAAAAAATTCTTTTGTTTAGTTTACAAAAGAAATGCTTGTTTCGCTTGCAAAAAAAGTTTGTAATGGTTACTAAAAAATTCTGTGAATACAAATTTACTAAAAAATTTTTAGTAACCTCTTGAATTTTTTTTTTTTTTTACAGTGTGGGGTGGGGATTTAATTTTAAAAGAAAAAGCCTATCGGTTTGAAACATCTCTTGCAGCAATGTATACTAATAGATGGAAACATACTCCAATACATTTCTTCAGTCCTGTAGTTTACCTAGTACCTTTATTACACACACGTTTTGTATTTAGCTAAAACTTATTTCAAACAAAAATACTCTTAAAAGTACTGAAATCACGTAATTTATCGTCCATGGGTGACCATGTACCCAATTCTTTGCGTGACCTGGATATCATTTTCTCAATATTTTTGAAAGACTTCGCAGTAAACTCAATGAAGTTCGGCGTAGAATTTTATAACTTGTTTAAAAACAACCTTTAAGTAATTTACACTCATGATCAGTAATCTTTACGAGTTTCTTTGTATGGCCCTGTATATCAACTGTAGCATTTATACATACCATATAATGTGCATAAATTTAGTGAAATGTAAAAGCACATATCATAATTAAAAACGCATTTCATCCATCCATGAGATATCATCAATAATATACAGTACTTTGGATAGAATAAACTAAAGGTGGTATGGGGTAATAACGCCAGGCGGGGTAATAACGCCAAGTGCTTATATTATGCATAATTATGAAATAATCTGGTAAATGACACCCATGTGCTCTGCGCAGAAGGGTTTTGAGTCATATAAATCGCAAAAAACAGCTTCAAGTTAATTTGTTTCATTTTTAGGTCTTATTGTTTTTACAAGCAACTAAAACTAACGCTTGATCTAAAATTTGCGAGATACGTTTTGTGATGTGAAGACTATTTTTTTTATCCGGGAATACTTTGTTAATTACATAAATTTGTGGTACATTTCATGGACTTTCAAAATGTTGTTGAAGATTTTGGATATCTTTTCGAGATAATTTGTAATTTAAAATGTACAGCGCAATAACTATAACGGGGTAATAACGCCAATCCTTGGCATTAATACCCCGATTGATTTCCTACAGTGGCCGAGCTACATCCTAAATACTGATTCAAATAAACACAGTTAAAACTGTGCAATGTTTCTAATACTTCTATTTAAGCGGTCCTTTTTAAGCAAAACAAAGCTCACGGTCTGATATTCTTTTGCCTCATACTCCCCCCCCCCCACCCACCACACCTTTATTTTTCTTACTCTTCCACAAAAAATTGAACATTTTCATTAGTTTAGAATGCAATTTGTCAATTTCTCAGTTTGTAGAGTTAGTATATTTAGAATTGGGCAATCTACATGCAATTATTCCATCTTATTCCATAGTTTTGTTTGCATGGCGTTATTACCCATATAGGTGGAAAATAACGCCAAATAGCATTGGTCAAAAAATCACGCCATTACATTTTATGAATACATATCTGTTAAATTATTTTTTTTTATAGATAGTCAATGAGTTGCTGTATCAAACCATATATTTGTTTGAAAAATACAATCTAAAACTGAGCCGTGAAAATTGGTAGAACCTTAACGTGGCGTTATTACCCCAGGGTACCTTATTTGAAATCTTTTGTGTGTCTATGTAAATGCTATGCATTTCGTATTATGCGTGAAATAACTTATATTAAGCCTCAGGGATGTATATATATTTTGTTATCCATGAAATAGTTTAATATGTTAAAAATATGTCGCAAGTAATTCCCTCCGTTACTATTATGTAATCGATTTTTTTTGGTCCCTTAAAGAAATAAAAAAAATTATTTTCATTCCATGTTTTGCAAAATGCATATTTTAATACACTTTGTGAATTCATATACTCCTATATTTTAATGTACCTGACAGGCTGCAAATCTATAAAATTCATTTGAAATGATTTTTTTCCATAGGCCTTAATATGCTGAAAAACTTTTGACTATCCCTGGAAATAAACTAATTGTGCTAGAATCGTGCTAAATTTAAATAAATTCATTTTGTACAAGCGTAAACGTCAATTACTTCCACAATTTTCAGGGCAATCCCACTATATTTATGGGAGTTAGAGAGCAGACGGACAGACAAACCAAAATCTTAAACATTTTTCAACTTTGTTAGAAACTATTAATCTTCTGAGGGTGTTTGAAAAGTGCAATATTATAATGGCGATTTCCCTGCGTTTTATTTTAAATGCCAAGAAAATATGATTCTTTCAACATTATAATAAAAAAATTCAATTACAAATATTTATATAATCCTTTAGAGTATTAATCATCCTTCAATGTATTGAAAATCCAGATTAAATGTTACTAAATGTTAGTAATTTTATAGAATTATATTACCTTAAATATTGCTTATATTGCAGTAAAACCTGGAGTTAGCGAATATAATATTAGGTTCCAAAAACTTAGAAGGTTAAAAAATAAAAAATTAAAATGATAGGATTTAAAATAACTTCTACATACTATATTAGTATAAATACGGTATAAATATTCTGTAAATTTTATGAACACTATATTTTAACAAATCTGAAATTCAAATTGATAGTTAATAAAATATTTCCCAATAGATATATCATGAAGTTTTCGGAAATCAATCCGAAAAATATAAATTCACAAAAATATCAGCAAAAGGAAAATCCCACGAATGTTTCCCACCGATGTGAAAGGATTATGATATCGATATATTCCATTATTGACAGATCGATTAGCCTGTAACTAACTGCAGTAGAAATTATCGGAATCTTATGAATTTGTGTGTTACAGAACAGAGAATATTTCACTAAGCATTTTCAGATTTCATCATCGGGGAAGAATATTCTTAACAATATTACATAAGATGACAAAGTACTTCTTTAATTCTTAATTAAAAAATTAAGAAAATTATGATGTTTTAAGAGAAATCAGTAATTGCTACTGTTGAAACATCAGTTTTAAATTATATATTAAACATTTTACGTTGAATATTTTGCAATAAGTGTAAGTTATTATGTTTTGATATGGTTATATGCTTTCATGTGTTTTTAACAGATTGAAACACATTTGAAAAATATTTATCCGTTCAATTTGTCTGTCTGTTATTTGTATGTCCATGATCTTTCAGATTTCATCAATGTAGAAGAATATTCGTAATATATGTTATATTGGGTAACAATTAAAAAACATAAAAAATAAAATAGTCCTACATTACTTTTAAGTGAAATCGAAAATTGCTTACATTGAAATTTTAGCTTTAAAAAGACACAGTATTTTTTTTTATTTTTTATTTATTTATTTTTTTTCAATTTTGAATAATAATGTAACACATAATATTATAATATTGTAATATGTTAATGGCGCAATACTTAATACTAAAAATTAAATTAAATTAAAAATGAAAAAAATCTAGTAGAACAAGCTAAAAAAAAGAATCTATTTTACTATTTTTTTTCAAATAAAACTTTTTAAAATCCCTACTTCTTTTATAAATGTAAATATTAAGCTTCGATTTATTTCCTCATTCAGTAGAATATACTATATAAAAGTACAAATGGAGTTTTAGACGTATGGGATTTTATATTTAACATTTTTTTCTTTCTCATATATATTAAAAATGAGGCAAATTCGACAAACTCCTAGTTTAAAAAGATTTTTAAATGGCTGTAAACTAGAATATTAAACATTAAAACAATAAATACACGATGGACAACAAGTAAAAACAAAATCAAACCTTTATCTAAATTAACAAAAAATCCTTAGTATTTATTGAACAAGCAGTTATAAAAATATGAAAAAGAGGAAAAATGAATGTAGTGTTTTCATTTGAATGGTAATTGTGTTGGCTCTATTAACAAATTTTATTTTATCTCCCGAATTTTTTATTTGTCGTATAAGCAAAAATGAGGTTCAAATTATTCACAAATAAGGACGCTTTCTGTTAAAATTAAAAAAAAAGAAAATAGATATTTTGACTAATTTAAAAGTACTGTGTTTCTTTAAATTTTAAATTTGCATGTCTTACAAGAAACCGTTTACTACAAATGTAATCAAGACTGATGAGGTATTTTTTTGTGTTTTTAACACATTCCAGTGTATTTTTAACTTTTTTTGGATAACTTTATACCAACAGAAATAACTGTTCTTTGTAATGCCCGTATTATACTGATACATTAATGCTATGACGCATCTTCAGGCATTATTATCATAATCGAGATCTCTCTTAGTCTAAGAATGTTTTCATTATATATTAATCAAATAGATTAACATACTTTTATTTGCACATACGGTAAAATTTTCAAAATAAATTTTCAATCAACAGTTTGGTTAACAGTTGCGTCACAAAAAACAATGTGTACCCCCGGTCATATTAATCAATATTGTACTAACCGTGTTTTGTCCTCACAAACATGGCAATTATAATGAAAACTGGAATGGGCTCAGTTTTCGCATGCCTGGCAATCTTCTTTAAATATTTCCCCACATATGATGCACGGTGGAGCTATTTAACGAATTTAATGATGAAAATCAAACTAAAACGACTAACTTACTCGACGCCCACGTCGAAATTAAATTGCATTTGTTTCGACTCTAGAGGGTGTTCATTTACAATAACTCTTTATTTTCGCAACACATTGAATGTCTTGAAAATTGAAGTGTTTGGGGCTACCCGACTTTTCCCTATATTGGGAAAAATAATGAAACATAAAATATTAAAATAAGTTTTTTTTTTTTTTTGGGGGGGGGGGGGGAATCAAAAATTTTGCCTTTCATTTATTCGTTAATAACACACTAATAACACGGCTAATAACGGTCTATAACATAACCTGTAGCAACATTTGTAACACCGAAATATGTTGGTTTTAAATTTAGGTATTGTATTTTCGGGGATTTCGGGGAAAATTTAATAAGGTGGTCTGGTGTAATAACGCCAGGCGGGGTAATAACGCCAAGTGCTAATATTTTGCATAATTATGAAATAATCTGGTAAATGACATGTGCTCTGCTCAGAAGGGTTTTGAGTCATATAAATCGCAAAAAAAAAACAGCTTCCAGTTAATTTGTTTCATTTTTAGGTTTTATTGTTTTTACAATCAACTAAAATTAACGTTTGATCTAAAATTTGCGAGATAGTTTTGTGATGTGAAGACTATTTTTTTATCCGGAAATACTTTGTTAATTAAACAAATTTGTAGTATATTTCATGGACTTTCAAAATGTTGTTGAGGATTTTGGATATCTCTTCGAGATAATTTATAATTTAAAATGTACAGCGCAATAACTATAACGGGGTAATAATGCCAGTCCTTCGCATTAATACTCCGATTGATTTCCGGCAGTGGCCGAGGTACATCCTAAATACTGATTCGAATTAACACAGTTAAAACTCTGCAATGTTTCTAATAATTCTATTTAAGCGGACCTTTTTAAGCAAAAATAAGCTCACGGTCTGATATTCTTTTGCCTTATCCTCCCTCCCACACCACACCTTTATTTTTCTTACACTTTCACAAAAAATTGAATATTTTCAATATTTTTTTCATATATTTTCAATAGCTTAGAATGCAATTTGTTAATTTATAAGTTTGTAGAGTTTGTATTTTTAGAATTGGGCAATCTACATGCAATTGTTCCATCTTATTTCATAGATTTGTTTGCATGACGTTATTACCCATATAGGTGGGTAATAACGCCAAATAGCATTGGTCAAGAAATCACGCCATTACATTTTATGAATACATATCTATTAAATTATTTTTTTATATAGTTAGTCAATGAGTTGCTATATCAAATTATACATTTCTTTGAAAAATACAAACTAAAACTGAGCCGTGAAAATTGGTAGAACCTTAACGTGGCGTTATTACCCCAGGGTACCTTACAAAAATACATTTCTAAATCTACTAAAACAAAATTAATGAAAAATTAGGGAACATAGAAGTTACTTTAAATATTGAGTGAAAATTATCGCGATTATTCTAGGACACATATTTTTTTAGAAAATTGGATTTTTTCATTTCCGACAAATTCCAATTTTCGGAAATTCAGAAAAAGAATCGAGAGGAGATCAAATTAACTATCATCACAGAAATAAAAAAGGATTGTTTATAACGGCTTGAAATACAAATTGCAGGTAATTAGGCGAGATATTAACTCGTATACACTAGAGCGGCTTAGACTATATAAAAATACAGGCAATGTACTCTTAGCGCCATTGGCTTTTAAAGAACAGATAACAACATTTAATGATATATTTTTTAATACAGTACCCAGTTATAAATTCTTATATTTATTGTACGGTACCATATGTACGTGAATAAAGCTCCCACTTTATTTATTTAAAATTATTTTATCTATCTTTATTTAAAAAAATAAGTATTAATACTTTTGTTCAGAACATTATATTATCGTTTAAAGAAATCTTTTTCGACACCTACTTTGATATTATTAAATCTGAAATGATGTTTATGTAAACAATTTATACTTATATGGGCTAGAGCCCGGAGAGACAGACAACCGAATTCAATAACGCTTTTCCTTCATCTTGAAGAATGTTAAAAATACTGTTGATCCCTTTGCATAGAACTTTTAGCTAAAAGCTTATTTCTACGATCTAAGAGCCATGCTCTATATATTTTTCATACTGTAGTTAGTTTAATTCCCATACTGTTTGTAAGATACTGAAGTTTTTTTTTTCACCTTTATATCCGCGTATTTTGTTTTATCACCTATAGCATGGAACATTTTCTCTTGGAGAATTATTTATTTTGGTGGGGCAATTCCTCTTTTGGAGCATTTTTTCCTTTGGATGGTAGCACTGTCTCTTTTGTATTTCATTTCAAAAAAATTTCAAAAGGAACATGCATTTTTTTAGAAATAATTTAATTAGAAAGGAATGAAAAAACCCTGAAAAATTGAACTTAACCCCCCCCCCCCCTAAGAATCACGTGCAAACAAGTGTATTAGTATGATCTCAGATCGCAAAGAAGGTTCCTTTTAATATCTCTTTCAAAACAACCTATCCTTTAATTAAAACATCCAAATTATTAATTTATATTTATTCGATTCTTTCATAGAATATAGCACTAACAAATCTGATTTTAAAATATTTATAAAAGGATGTTATTTATTTTAATCAATTTAAAAATGTTCAAATATATTTATTTAAATCAAATACAAAATTCCAAAATTTTCAAAAAACCGAAATTAAATAAAAATATTTAAATTTCTAAAAACGTTAAAAAAGTAAACGAAATTTAAAATGCTAATTTATTAGTGAATTCCAATCGTTTTTGAAATAGAAAGAAAATTAGTTTCCAAACAATATTATGAATATCAGATGAATGAAAGACTAATAATATAAACCCATAACTTGGCAAAAAATACGAAACTTCTTTTAATTAAATCCCTCTAAATACGAAAATTTCAACTTCCAGCACCAGAGATTGAAGTAAGAATCTCCTGTTTTTTAACGAGACGCTTTAACACCAAACTATGATATCTGCACGCAAAAAGTCCAAATTATGGTTCTCTTTTTGAATTTAAATCGCAAAATTAAATGAATGGCATTGAAGAAAATAAATAAATTAAAATAATAGATTTTTCTTAAATTTTATGATTTGTCGTGTCACACGAGATATTCAGCTGTGAGTACACTAGCATTGAAGTCTCTGACTTATGCAGCTTTTGTGTACGTACTCTGTGGCAGACAGACAGAGGATAGCAACGAATAGGGTTTCCTCACATGTATGAAACCCTAAAAAGCATTTACAAGAAAGTTCTTCCATAATGAACATATTCATTCTAAATTCAGCTTAGTTATAAGTGCTTTGCCCTCTAACATAGATGAGGACATGAATTTTAAAACTCGCACTATCCAGGGGCAAAAGTATACATCAGGTTTAAATCCCGAATTTCCAGTATATAAGTCGAGTCTTGAAGGCTAATCGACATTTTGCAATGCCAGAAATATACAATAAAACCAGGGCTGCCACAGGCGACTATGTTTTAATTCTAACTGACACCATTTTTAAAATACATAAAACCATAACACTTTCTTTGGCGTCACTTGTAAGAGAAATATACTTCAAAATAATTATTCGACAATCACTGGTGCGAACAGAATACCAAATAGTCGCCTGTGGCAACCATGTAAAACTAGTTTTTTTTTTCAGATTATTATTGTTTTTTGTGCGTAGATGTATTAACAGTATAGATGTGCAACAAAAACAGAAAAATAATTTTTTGTAAACTTAATTTCTTGTTTGTTTTGAAAAGTCCAGTTTTGAAATTTACGTACTCATGCATATATATGAGGATATACATTAACACTAATTTATGGCGTGATTATGCATACTCATTGTTTTATTGCATTTTTTAAACATATATTTTCATAATATGAATTTGGCATATTAAAAAAAAATTTTGCTGCGTTGTTCCATTTAATGCTGTAATGTTTATTTATTTTCTAAAAAATACATTTAACTTGCTGTAAATCTTTTATTAAATAATAGTGAGGCAATTGTGAAAATGCAATAAAAAAACGTTTGGAGCAAACGCACATAAGTAAAGACATTTCAAACAGTTTTATTTAATTTAAAAATTCAAATTTGAATTTACTGTTTAATAATGTAAATCATTTACACTAAAAGAGAAAATAATAAAACACTTTGTTATTTCCAGCATTCTGAAATTCAGCAATGAGCATTCGCCCTACTAACTCAATTTAAGATTTCACATCTGACAATAGCTTCGTTAAACTTTTGCAAAATGAAGACTTTAGAGGAAATATTCCATAAATTGAAGGATTATTTATGAATTAGGAAGAATAAAATTTTATTTCTTACTCCATGTATTCAATATTGAAATGTGGATTATGAATTATGTTTGTCTTTCTACGTTAAATATTTCCTTAAGAAAATCAAGCAAATATTTCTTGAGAATAAGTATGTAGGTGTTGATTTTTGTATTCTGAAAAATCTTAACTTTATCTTGTTATTCTTAAAATAAATAAATAAATAAATGGGACTGGCGGTGTTTAAATTGAACACTTAAAAAGTAGATTTTGCAATGATAACATTTATGTATAGTTAAGTATAGTTTTTAATTATTCATTTATCTACGTAAAATAATAGCTATAACTTAAATGGAAATGTAGATTAAAAAAAAATACAGACAGAAAAAGAATGAAATATTCAATATTTAATAAAATAAAAAAAATATATATTTAAATACCATTTATACTTTTGGTTTCGAAATCGTTCATTATTAAAATATTTGCTGTAATCGTTGAAAAAAATGTTATCACAATTAAAAGTATATAATAAAGCAACTGACTATTAAAATTCCTTATTTAGGATTGTTGATTCTTTTAAAGTTCGTAGAAAAGCCAAGCAAAATATTAATTTTATACACTAAAAATGAAGTATTCAATCTTGAGTAAATCGATAAACTCCTGTGGAATTGAGTATATTTGGATCAGATTTTATTGTCCTTTCGAATATATGCATAATTTGAATTATCAAATCCAAAACACATTTTTAGGATGAGCGAAGCGAATCCTCTACTAGTCCACTCAAATTACAATTTGTCGTACGCTTTACAAAAAAACTATTCAATATTTTAACTTCAAATTAAACACAAAAATAAATTATGATCTGTAGATTTGCAGAATATAATTTTTTTTTACAGTAAAACGTTAAAAAAATTATTATTTTAATTAATTTATTTTACATGCATTTCCAATACGGACGCATTTTAGCAAATAAATAAAAAAATGAAACGCGTATATTTTCAGGAAAAAAAAAGTTTAAATCATGGAGTAATTAATTATAGATAGAATCATGATTAATTTATTGAATAAAACATGTTTTCATTATCCCGCAAAATCGTTTGCACAGATGACACTTAAACATTTAAAAAAAATTGTATTATGGATTTTTTTTTTTTTTTTTTGTAAACTGGCAACAAAATAATTGTAAACAAATAAAATTAATTCTTAAATTTGTTATATAAATGAAAAATTAAAAGATCTGCGTGAAGTTGTTGGTTCAAGCTCTTTATAAATATTTTTACAAGGGTCGTAATGTGGCTAAATAATATCGACTCATTAATCAGAAGGATTTTATAGAAAAATAAGACTTTAATAAGTTCGCAAACACAACAATAATTATTCGTGAAAACGTCACTGCGAGAATGAGAGAGCGCTTCGTTAAAAGGTAATTCCATTAATTGAATTGCCATTCGCAGAAAGTAAAAAGTTCTCCCACGCAGAGAGAATTACAGCAATTCTCATACGCTAACATGTATAAAAACGAAGAAATTAAAATAAAATGTTTTACAGTTAAAAATTCATAGTATCAACGAAAGCAGATTTCAAATGTTTTTTCCAGAAAATAGGATTTTGAAGAACTAACTTTCTTCAAGCTTTCTTCAAATATATTATTCTAAAATAGCTATCAAAGATTATCGGATGTTGATTACAAAGATTGGAAACATGCATATTTCAAACAATTAAAAAACACCAGTGGCTACTTGAAATTGTAAAAACATCTTTAAAAGAGCTTTTAGTTGAAAATTAAAAAAAAAAATTGTAAAAGTTTGCTTCGAAAATTTCATATTATGCCAGTTTTACATCATAAATAAAAAATTAAAATGCGCCAAAACATAAAATAACGTTTTTGTTTAATAAAGATGCAAAAAAAAATATATATATATATATATATATTGTTACTTTCAAATATCTGTTTTATAAAATAATGCTTCGCGAATCCAAACAAAGCATGGCTTTTGCTAGTATAAATTACACTTCAAAATTATTTTGCATAATTTACAGAAAAAAAGAATAAATTTTTTTTATTAGTTTTGCAGTTTTGTCAACAGAAGTATCAGTTTAAAAATTAAAGAGAAAATAAATTTTCTTGAAAAAAATTTGAAAATGTATATGTAATTCATTAAGAAAAAAACGCAGAAAATTCTAAGTTCTAGAATTCTTAATTCTGCACAAAATTTCTGACTCGTAAAAAATAAAGATGTAAAATGTTCCTAAGTGGTGTCGAGCACACAACTTCTTGATCATTAAGCTCGTTTATTACCACTGTGCCATAAATTCACATGCAAACGCCATGCTAACGGCTATTTCAAATGTAAAATGAACTTTAACCCCCAAGTCTCATTTATACAAACCCTCTTTTTCGTATTAATTAGTGATATGGCCCCCTATAACATATTTTGAAATCATCAAAATTGTGCGCGTCATGTGTCTTGGTCCTCTTTTTAGCTGACTAATTTAGAAAAATATATTATAATTTTTAATAAAAGTGAAATGTAGATACAGACATAAATGCGTCTCCCATTTTTTAGTACAATTTTGCCATATGAAAACCAGTTTTTATGTTTAAATGAATAGTATATATCGATAGTTACATTTTTGCTATGTCATCAGTATTACTACAAGGGTAAAATGAACAGTGCATTTGCTTTTTTACCTTCTCCAATTATTATCTGTATCTCTAATTATTGAATGATCCAACCTGAAAATTCAATCACACAAGGTATTTGAACGTGGTTCAATCCACTAATAGATCGTGGTTATCAATGGTTTTAAAATTATAATTGAAATATTCTTTAAAAAAGCTTTAAACAAATCAGAAATTGTAAATCAAGCGTAGTAAATGAGGTGCTTTCGTATTATAACGAATTTTTAAAAATATCCAGATTTTGGTGTAATAATATATAGTACACCTGATATAGTGTAGTAGCTAAAATTGTTTGTGGATTACTGTAAATATTGTCCGCTTTCTATTATACAGAAATAACCTCAACAATTTATATCAATTTCATAAACTGTGAAAAAGTTTATTACAATTAAAACATGCCTTACGCAATGTTTCCCGTTATACCATTATGTAATGGAATACTTACTTTTAAATTAATAACAAATAATCTTTGAACCACAAATTGTACATGTACAGAATATTTTAGCATATACTTCATACATGCAAATAAATTTTGTTGCGTTCGAAAGAGTGTAACATCATTAAAATATACTTGAAACTATTTTTTCCCATTGGCGGTAATGTAACAAAATACTTTTGATTTTCTCTGTAATTAAACTATACAACTAATTTTCATAAAATTTGAAATGACTCCAATAATTATGCAACAATTATAATTTTAAATTTCAAACTATTCGGATGGATAGATTTGACGGATGGACAGACTGAACGACGACTTACGATTGTATCTTAAAAGTACAATATTATATACAGTAAAAATCAGCAATCTACAAAAACAAACTGAATTATACATGAATATAAGTATTTTAGGTCTAATATTTAATTTTTCAATCTGTCATTCATATATTTATACATTTAAAAACAAAGGAATAACAAATTCAATACATTTTTACTATTTAAAAAATATATGTTGAAAAATACAAATAAATATTATATTAATAGATATTTCGGGAGAAGTTATTTTATTGTTTATATCAAAATGTTTGTGGAGAAATCAATCAAAGAATGTTTTTAATCTTCCGTTTTATTTATTTTTCTCAGCCTTGTTATGGTATTCTATTTCTGGAACTGATATGTTTTTTCTTTTTTACGGATGCCAGCTGTTTCTCTTCTTAACTAATTTTGATTTTTATTAATGTTTCACTTTTATAAAGAAATCAAATAAATCATCTTACACTAAAGAAAATAAAGTTTTGAGTAATATACGTTATTTTCAAATTCCTTGTTGGAAAAACAAAAAAAGAATTGAATTAGTCTTTCACGATTTTATGTAACCATCAAATAGGCATTTTAAACAAAATAGTTGGTATATGATGTAAACGATTTCACTGATTTAAACCGGGAGGTGGCCGCACATATAATCACCTCATTTAGTTCACGGATTAAAATGTAGGATTAGTTGAATCTCAATTCACATATTAAACCTTTATGCATCGACAGTATTTTAAAGAACCATAGAAGAAAACTTTATATAAAACTTATTTATTCTGTCTATTAATAAAAGTTTTTTATTCTTTCCACACAAAAAACTCTTCTCGATCAAATTTACATGGAATAGAGAAACAGTCGAAGCTAAATATTTTTAAAAAGTGGTAGTTTTATTATTCATTTTTGTAAGTATTTCTTTTCTTTCAATAAATAAAATTATATGAAACATATTCAACTGCAAAAGCGTTTTAATTTATTGAGAGAATCATGATGCATTTAAACTCATTACTGTTTTAAGAATTGTAGGATTTTTAAAAGAGTAATTTTGGTTAATTAATCTGATCATTTTTGTAAATTTTTCACAAAAAAATATAACTACCAATATATATAATCAGATTTAATGAAAAATACATGCCTAAGTTCCACATTAGTATTATTTAAAAATTCCAATATACCTTCAGACGTTAAAGAAGATAATTATTGAGGTGGATCGATTTCTTGATAAATAATTCTGTAGATAAAAAGTTAAAGTGGAATAGATCTGAGTAGAATACATCTAAAACGTTATATTAGCTGTTAACTCATAGGTTTATCATTGTGCTTTCCTACACCCAAAAGTTCGAAAACACGGAGGATTGGGAGCAGAAGAACGTAGTTGTAAATCTATCAGTCAACCTTTAAAATCAGGTTGTTAGGTATTTTCCCCAAAGATATGATTTGGCAGACTGTTTTATTTATTTATTTGTTGTTTGTTTATCAATTATTTAGTTATTTATTGTTTATTTATTTGTTTGTTTATTTATTTATTTTATAGGTGGATACAGAAGCAATGTTTTTCAAGATTTACTGATGAAAATTAAAATTACACACTATTATAATTGTATAAAGTTATTCATTCTTTGTTAATTAATTCAAAGTACTATGTAATAAAAACATGTTGCTAATAATTTGTTACGCAGTTTTGTATCATTAAGATTGATAATGAAATTTACATTTTACATACTTCTGTATTCTGAAAAATATTACCTTATTCAAACAATTTTTATATTGATAGAAGATCAAAAATTACCACTTTTCTGGTAACTACCCATCATTACCATGTAACACATTTTTTAAATTATTATTTACACGATAATTTATTTACGTGAGTATAAAAATTCCATTCTTATGCCTTTTTTTAAATGATAATGAGGTTACATCCAATTTATATTGCCGAAAACACTCAAAGAACTCAACTAACTCACCATCTTTCCGTTAACAATCTTTGACACTCTAAAGCTGCAAAATGCTTGGAACGGACTGCTTTATAGATGTTTGTCACATTACGAAAGTTACACATCGAACGTTTGTAACTGAAAAAAGTGTAATGTTATTCTTTGATTATAAATATCATTTGCTACATAATATGTAATGATTCTAAAAATGCAAATTTCTACAATGTGGTTCTTCCTTTACACAAAACTTTCATTTTAAAATTTTCCGAAATATAATTAAAAAATTCATATATTTGTAATAATATCGTGCAGATCTTAAACGTTTCATCATAGATATATAATATAATATATGCATATTTAAAATGTGAGTGAAAATTATACAGATACATCAGGCTTCATTAAAAGATTTCACTCTTTTTTTTTTTTTTTTTTTTTTTTTTTTTTGCTTTACGATTACATATTAATTATTTGCAATTGTTTTGAAAAGTACAAAATATACGCTCTACAATCAAGATCAATCTTCAATTTTGTTTAGCATTAATTTCAACAATAGCTCAGACAGACATTTCTATATCACTATTCATTTTACCATTATAGTATTCCATAACAAGTACTGGGCATGTGTTAGCTTGAATTGTTAATTAGTCTTAACGATCGTATGCTAGTCCACTGCTAAGAGGTAATTAAACAAGGAATGTATTATGTCCTATATTCTCATACAACTAAATTCAATATTCATTTTAACTGCTTGATATAAAGATGGTTGGATAAACATTTCTATCTTTAATCAAATGATGTTAGATATAGATTATATCTGAAAGAAATGGCATGATAGCCTTTCAAACAATTTTTTCTTTTAAATTATCATATTATGAAGTCATAGATAATTGCATTTGTTTATAACGTATTATAACATATTTAAATAAGTAATTTCTTTTCTGCATTTTTAATTATAATTAATTTTCATTAATGTATCATTTTTAAAAGACTTTAAAAAAGAAAATTTCTGTGTCTGTTTGTTATGTATGAATGTACGTATAAGTACGTATGTTCATCGTTTTCTCAACAGCCCCTAATACATAAGTTTAAACGTAAATTTTACTCTATAATTCCAGTGAATCTTTAAGGGTTTAAACTAAAATAATTTGAAGTATTGTATGTAGTCGTTTTACTGTAACGAAATACCCCAAATATTTTTGTATGTGTCTGACTACTGCATTTTAAAACTGAACGATGGTTGTATTTATAAAAGCGAAAAAGTTGCTGTATGAGAAATAAAATTTTAAAGTATTATATTATCTATTATAAATTATCAGCTACTAAAGTGCTTTTATAAGTAAATCATATGTGTCATATGACTGAGATGTTTCTATATGAGTGCGTCAATATATGCAAAATATGCGTCAATATATAGGCGCGTGCACAAATATGCGAATGAGAAAGACGTTTATTGGCAAATTATTACAAAATTGCAATCCATATCTTGGCAATTCTTGATAACACAAGGAATCCAATTTAAATTGCATTTGCTTGGCGTTAAATTTCTATCCAAATACCTCTAAACCTATCAAATTGTAAATCTTCATGCCGCCATTTTCATATCCATTTATATTATGTATAATAAACTGATATAGTTTAATATGTTTCGAATAATTTGAACGATCGAGAACGATCGACACCTAAAGTGTCTTTATATGAGAGTTAGAGATAATATGCGAAAAATAAAATGTTGAAAATATAATCATCCTCCGATTATAAATAAATCATACAGTTTATTGTGAGATTTATTTAATTATTATATTTCTTTAATCATTAATTCTCAAACAAATAAAATCAGACTACAAATTAGAAAAGAAAAATAATCAGTAATGATTACGGAAAAATGAATACTGATTGAATACTGAAATGATTAATGAAACACCGAAATGAAATTATGTTTACACAAATATAAATGGTAATTATGAATAAATCACAGAAGACTGCTTTCGACAAAACGTGGTGCAAACAATAAAACATGAATTATTTAACAGAAGTGGGAAAAAAACTGCAGTTTTCTTATATTATGCTCTCTGAAATAAACATGTAAAATTAGATGCTGCGATAAGTACAGCATAATATTTTATTTGCAATTTCTTCTACATTAATACGATGTTAAAACTACAATTAGGCTCGTGAATAATATTCATCATGTCTCCAGAAGTTTATTTAAAATATTTTATTTAGTCTTACAACTGTTGCCTAGAATAAAATGAACTATAAAATAAAAGAAACATCGCAAGATTCACTTATCAGCCGTGCAAAAGAGGAATTGAATCAACGGAAATGAACAGATGACTCGAACGTACCTATATTTTAATTACCACATACAATATATTTATCTTATTAATAATTTAAATGAAAAGTATAGATTATAAAACAATTTAACTATTCTTTTATTTGAATATGAGAGCGTGAAACTTTCGGTACATATATAGTGGTGTTTCAGGAAGAGTTTCCAAGTGCTTTGTATACTCTGTATCTCCTAACGTTTTCTTCTCCTTGATTAATGACAGAAAATTCCCCGATTAGATAAGATGTTGAGGATTTTACAAAATTAATGGTAGCCAGAGCATTTGAACTCCCAACCTGGCTACGCCATTGGATACATAGTTGGTGACATAGTGATAAATTACCGCGAATATGAGCCACTTTTTCTGGGCTCCACTCAAATTTCCATTATACAAAAAAAAAAAAAAAAAAAAAAAAAAAAAAAAAATATATATATATATATATATATATATACTTGATTTTTCAACGTCAAAATTGATTTGCAAACAATTCATATGAAACAATAAAGCAAACTGTATGGTTTTAAAGAAAAATTTCTTTATTTTATAAAAATAAAACTATTGTAAATATTATAATGTTTTGGAACAATATAGCCTCTGCTGGAACTTCTTTAGTCCATTAACTTAATTAAAAATAAAATGAATGTATGTCAAATGTAAATAGATGCATTTTATTGAATGTTTTCTGTAAGAATATCTGCTAATGAATTAATACAGCAAGTTCGATAAACAAACGTTTATGTCAACATTTAAATAAAATAACATTATTGTTAATATTAAAGAAACGAAAAATATATTTTATCATCTTTTCGGCAGAAATTAGAACAAAAAAGTCCTTCCGGCAATGCCGGGAGGAAGAGGTAGCTTTCATATACTTATTTATTTATTTTAAATTCAGTTATATAAATCAAATATACGAAGCTCAAAATAGTGGAACACGATTATGTAAGATTGAATACTAGTTTTTGTCAATAGTGAATATTAATAGGAATTTTTAGAAATTAGTCATCTTTTATTCAACCTGGTTTTATTTTAAGCGATTTATAATGTACCCAAATTCCACGATATTCATTTTAAAGCAGCATGATGGATAAAAAAAACCCAATGAGCTTGATCGAAATCTTAATTCATGTGAACATGCACACTCACATCGAAATCGATTAATATATACGAGTGCTGTTCCGGGCAAATTAACTTTTAAAAAAATGTCACCCACATTAGAAATTCAAACTGCTATATCCCAAGCGTTTTTCAAGGTAAAGACAAAGCAAAAAATACTCCGGAATTCATTATTAAGATAAATAGTTTAGAAAGAACCTTTTTTCAATTTCTAATTTTTTGTTTATACATCATTATACATTTAAAAGATTTTTGATAAATTTAAATGGTAGCCATTTTGAAAGAAGATGGCGATAAAGTTGGCCCTTGAACTCGGTCAAGTCATTGGTATGTACCATGAACACACAGAGTTATATTCAAATCAGTCTACAAATATGCGTATTAACGCGTGACAAATTTCAGACCGTTTCAAAATGTCAATCTCACTGGAAATTGAAAGTGCTAAAACTCAGCCATTTTTCAAGATATAAATGAAACAAAAAATTCTCTGGAATCTTTGTATCAAGGTCAAAACACAAAAGAAAAATCTTTTTCCATTTCTTACTTCTTTGCACCTAATTTTAAAATTTAAATTTAAAAAAAATAATATTCCGCCATTTTGAAACAAGACGGTGGTTGGAACTGGCCAACAGATTCGGTCCAGGCATCAGTATGTCCTATCTACGCACCAAGTTTCATCCAAATCAGTGTATAAATACGCGTGTTATCACGTGACGAAAACCAGATCATTTCAAAAAATGTGAGCAACACTAAAAATTAAAACTATTATAACTCAGACATTTTTTAAGATACAGACGAAACAAAAGGTGCTTTGGAACCTTTGTATCAAGGTCAAATGCATAAAAGAAAAATCTTTTTCAATTTCTCACTTTTTTGTACCTAATATCAAATTTCAATTCTTTTTTTTTATTTAAATGGCCGCAATTTTTAAACAAGATGGCAAATGAGGCTGGTTAACGAACTCGGTTCAGGGCTTATTAAGTACTATGTACACACCAAATTACATCCAATGCGATTTATAAATACGAGTGTTATCACGTGACAAAATCAGATCGTTTCAAAATGTCAGCCATAAGAAAAATTCAAAGTGCTATAACTCAATCATTTTTTAAGATATAGACAAAGTAAAAAGTGTTCTAGAATAGGTGTTTTAGGATCTAACACATAAGATAAAAATATTTTTCAACTTTTTATTTTTTCGCATTAATTTTTAAATTTTAAATTTTTAAATTTTTTTAAATGGCTGCCATTTTGAAACAAGATGGCGGATGATGCTGGCCAACGAACTCGGTCGAGATATTTGTATGTACTATTTACATACTAAGTTTCATTCAAATCGGTTCGTAAATACGTTAGTTATAGCATGACAAAAATCAGAACTTTTCAAAATATCAGCTATAAGAAAAATTCAAAGTGCTATAACTCAATCATTTTTTAAGATATAGACAAAGTAAAAAGTGTTCTGGATATGGTGTTTTAAAATCTAACACATAAAATAAAAATATTTTTCAACTTTTAATTTTTTCGCATTTAATTTTAAATTTTAAATTTTTTAAATGGCCGTCATTTTGAAACAAGATAGCGGATGGTGCTGGCCAACGAACTCGGTCGAGATATTCGTATGTACTATGTACACACCAAGTTTCATTCATATCGGTTCATAAATTCGTTAGTTATAGCATGACAAAAATAAGATCGTTTCAAAATGTGAGCCATAAGAAAAATGCAAAGTACTATAACTCAGTCATTTTTTATAGACAAAATAAAAAGTGTTCTGGAATTGGTGTTTTAAGATTAACACATAAAATAAAAATATTTTTCAACTTTTAATTTTTTCTTATTTAATTTTAAATTTTAAAAAAATTTAAATTTTTTTAAATGGCCGCCATTTTGAAACAAGATAGCGGATAATGCTGGCCAACGAACTCGGTCGAGATATTTGTATGTACTATGTACATGTCAAATTTCATTCAAATCGGTTCATAAATACGTCAGTTATCGCATGACAAAAATCAGATATATATATATATATGCTAATAATATAAAGAGGAAAGATTTGATTGTTTGTTTGTTTGTTTGAATTGAATAGGCTCCGAAACTACTTGACGGTTTTGAAAAATTCTTTCACCGTTGGAAAGCCACACTATTTCCGGTGAACATAGGCTGATTTTTAATTGATTTATTCAAATATTTTTCTTAATAATTCAAAATTTCATTATTTTTCATACAGAATCAATTAAAATTTTTCCGATAAAAAATAACCATTTTTCTTTCCCGTTGCCAAGAAAATCAAAATCTGGAGTAATAATTCCTCCCCGGCAATTAATTTTCAGTTGAACAGTATCCACGTGAAAAATTAAAATAAAAATAATTCAAAGGAAAATACATATGACGTCATACTTGGAAAAAAAGTGTTTTATTATATAAGACGCACGAATATCGGCTAAGTTAATAAGAGGTTCTCTGAGAAAAATGGCGACATAATTAGAAGTAAAGTGAACGAAAAAGAATTAAATTATTAATAAAATATTTGATTTGGAAAAACATGAGGTCACACTTTAAATATAATAGGAATTTTGAAGTATTTGTTAAAAGAACATGAGGCATGGATATATGTAACTAATAAAAATCGGTAAATAATGACATCACATCTATCAATATTATAAAGAGGAAATATTTGATTGTTTGTTTGAATTGAAAATGCTCCGAAAGTACTTGACGGATTTGAAAAATTCTTTCACCGTTGGAAAGCTACACTATTTCCGGTGAACATAGACTCATTATATTTAAAAAAAAAGGATCGGTACTACTAGGTTATCCCGTCGACCGAAAATCTATCGCCAAACTAGAAGATTAAATGCCAATAATGGATAATCGTGAATGTCACATTCAGTGAAATTAAATACGACACACGTTTTAAAAATGCAATTAAGTGATTTTTATTTTGACTTTTTATATGTATTTTTATTAATATCCCGCTAATTATTTGTTTTTTTGTTATTTAAAATTAAAATTATGTCAATATGTATAGTTTGGCAATGAGTTTGGCGATTTGTATAATTTGGCGAAATTGGTCGACGGGATAACCTAGAAGTACCAAAGGATCTTTATTAAAATGTTAATAATGTAACCCAAGGTGTAGAAAAATAACCTTAAAAAATCCAGTATTTCAAGGTTACCCCGTCGACCAAAAAATTATCGCCAAACTATAAGATTAAATGCCAATAATGGATGATCATGAATGTCACATTCAAAGACATTAAATGCGATTTATGTGTTTAAAATGTCATTAAGTGATTTTTGTTTCGACTTTTTATTAATATTTTTATTAATATTGTACTAATTATTTGTTTTTTCGTTATTTAAAATAAAAAGTATGTCAACATGTATAATTTGGCTATTAGTTTGGCGATTTGTATAATTTGGCGAAATTGGTCGATGGGATAACCTAGAAGTACCAAAAATCCTTACATCGCGTGCGCTGCGAATACTATCTATACTAATATTTTAAATAGGAAAGATTTGATTGTTTGTTTGAATTGAATATGCTCCGAAACTACTTGACGGATTCGAAAAATCCTTTCACTGTTGGAAAGCTACACTATTTCCGGTAAACATGGGCTATAGTCACCGCTTAAAAGGATAAAAATAAAACGCCGGATAAACGGATCAAAAGCAATTTGAGAAATTAAAAGTTACCTGACACCCTAGACACAGGACAATCACTGAGACACATATGAAAATCGTAACTATGCTACCCCAAAAAAAAGAAAAAAAAAATAACTTTTTAGTCCGACCTGATATAAAAGCGTGTGTTATAATTTTTAAAACTATATTTAGCAATTATTAAAAAAGGAAAAGAAATGCTGAAACTCGAATTAATTAAAATTTTAAAAAAATCACAAAACGATTGTTTTGCAGTTTTCAAAAAAGTTATAACAGATAGTAAATATTTTAAAGAGTAGTGAGCATCAAATATGAGGCGGAAGGATTTTTTTTTCAGGGAGAGCGGTCAAATATTTAAAACTGTAACGTTTCTACCATTTCAAAAGCGGACTTTTCACTAAGCCCAGTGATAAATATTACTTATTTAGTTCAATATAAAATTATAACGAGGAAAGATTTGATTGTTTGTTTGAATTGAATAGGCTCTGAAACTATTTGACGGATTTGAAAAATTCTTTCACCGTTGGAAAGCTACACTATTTCCGGTGAGCATAGACTATATTATATATATTTTTTAAAAATAGGGATCCTTGCTAAAATGGCAATAATGTAACCCAAGGTGTAGAAAAATGACCTTATAAAATCGTTACATCGCGTGCGCTGCGAATACTATTGATTATAGAACAAAATTTTTCTTTAATATCCGTGAGAAGCCGGGGCGGGCTACTATAACACTGGTCAACAGCCAAAAAATGGTCTAACTTTTTCCAGCTGATATATGTTCATTTTCATACCCTGAATCCAAAACCCAAAATGGTTTCGCTCTATCAGGTCAATTTTTTGTGCAAATGTCCATTTTAGGCAAGTGATTTCCGGCATAAATGCCTATACTTCATTGCAGTACTTGTGTGTGTTGCATTCCGAGAAGTCGTATTTCGTTGCCCTGGATTACTAATGATAGATTTTCTTTCATTACAGGATCTATGTGCAGTAAATGGCGTCTTCAAAAAGATCGTGTAGGAATAAGCCGGATGTATTTTGCTATATATGTGGCGAATACACCCTTGTACCAAACAGGAATCCGATCACCAGTTTTATAAAGCGCACCTACCTTGCTTACTTCCAAATGGCACTAGGTGATCAAGATAAAGGTTGGGAACCACATATAGTATGCAAGAAATGCACCGAGTATCTTCGTGCGTGGACCGGCCAGAAGACGGCTCTGAAAATTGGAATTCCTATGGTCTGGAGGGCGCCTACCAACCATGTCACAGATTGTTACTTCTGCGCTGTAGATCTGATTGGTATAAACAGAAACAACCGGAGTAGCCTGGTATATCCAGATCTGCAGTTAGCACGTAATCCTGTAGCCCATTCTGAAGCCATTCCTGTTCCCGTGTTTAAAGAATTTCCGGGCATTGACGAAGAATCACCCTCCCCCATCAGGGTTGCTGCTGATGACGACGACTATGTGGTTCCAGAATGTAGTACCCCAGTTCCGTTCACACAAATGGAGCTAAATGATCTCGTTCGCGATCTTAACCTCTCCAAGTCATCTGCCGAACTATTGGCATCCAGATTAAAGGAAGAAAACTGTCTCACTGAGAGTGTTCGCATCACCTTCTACCGCAACAGACATCAAGACTTCCTACAATATTTCTGTGAAGAGCTTGACCTGGTGTACTGTAATGATATCGCACGGCTGCTGTACACGCTGAGAGTGGCAAAATACGACCCCGAACATTGACGGCTGTTTATCGACAGCAGTAAGCGCTCACTAAAATGTGTTTTGCTACACAATGGCAACCAGTTTGCCTCTGTACCACTAGTTCACTCAACTACATTGAAGAAGAAGTATGAATCAGTGAAGTATGCTCTGGAGAAAATTCATTATGATGACCATCAGTGGTACATTTGTGTGGATTTGAAAATGGTGAACATCTTGTTGGGACAACAATCAGGGTTTACAAAGTATCCTGTTTCATCTGCATGTGGGACAGTAGGGACAGGGCTCATCATTACACAATCAAGGACTGGCCTCTTAGGGAGGACCTGGTGCCCTGCAGAGCGAACGTCGTCAACACTCCTCTTGTAAACAGAGAGAAGATCATATTTCCTCCATTGCACATTAAGCTGGGGTTGATGAAGCAATTCACCAAAGTTCTCGACAAAAATGGTGACTGCTTCATGTACTTGTGCCAGGTTTTAACCAGACTGAGCATTGAGAAGCTGAAAGCTGGCATCTTTGATGGTCCACAGATCCGTCAGCTAATGAGAGATACGCAATTCGAAACACATATGAGTGAAGTGGAACTGAAAGCATGGAAGGCTTTTGTTCTAGTTGTGAAAAACCTTCTCTGCAACACGAAGGACACTAACTACGTTGAACTGGTGAACAATATGATAACAGCATTCAGAAACCTCGGACGTAACATGAGCATAAAAATGCATTACCTATTCTCGCATTTGGATCGCTTTCCTAAAAACCTGGGCTCCATGAGTGATAAACAAGGAGAGCATTTTTATCAGGAGATCAAGGAGATGGAGAACAGATACCAAGGTCGCTGAGATGCAGCAATGATGGCGGATTACTGTTGGAATCTCCATAGAGACATTCCTGCTGCCGTCCATGCTCGGACCTCAACGAAAAGGAAATTCCTACCATAAGTGTTGCACAATGACGAAACAGCGAACTAACCGAATGTTTTCCTGTCTATTAGTTGTTAATTAACTATGTAATTAACTAAACATGTTTTCTGTTAACATACGTAATTTTTTTCGGTTCAGTTAATTACACTTCTGTAGTATTTATTTGTTTTTTTCAATTCAACTTCACAGCAAAAACCTTACCTAATGTAGGGAAACGGATGACATATTCGGGTTCCTGGAGGTTGAAATATCTTAAATTCAATAAAACATGTCAGACCATTTAAAAAAAAAAATTTTGTTGTCCTGTGTAATCTTTATACATAAAACAAAGTCATGTTAGTTACACCATTTATAACTCAAGAACAGATGAATCGATTTTTATGAAATTTTATATGGAGGTATCTGTCACCTTAGATTAAAATATAGGCTACTTTTTATCCAACTTCCCTTAAAGAAGGCGGAGGGTAATGTTTTTAGTAGTTGAATTTTTAATGGGATGAAGTGGTAGTAACAATTTGCGGAGTCAATAGTGGCACGGACTGGGCGACTTGCTCTACCCGAAGCAAAGCGAGGGCGGGCCGCTAGTATATATATATATATATATATATATATATATATATATATATATATATATATATATGTCAACATTTGAACGGAGGGTGGTTTTGGGGTCTGGGGGTCATGATCGGTGAAAATATACCAAAATTTTTTGGAAGTGCGTTCCTCCGGACGGCTGCAATAGGTAGCTTTTTACTTTTTGTAATGAAAGCTACCTAAAAGATTGATGTATCATTTTGCTACGATAACAATTTCAATAAATGTTACTCAAAAGATTTTCTAAAAAACTTGGTTTAATAAAAAATATTTCTAAGTGATTGGAGCTATTTTCTGACCAAAAAAGGCCTTTTACAAAGTAACACCTAAATACTAATTTTCATGTTAGTTTTTTGAATACTGAAACATTTTCTGTCATGATAAAAATTTAATCATTCATAATTTGCAAGTTACTAAAGGTAATATTTTGACATTTAAATTATTTATTGTTCTTATCTAGATTTTTTTCACTATAGAAATTTTAGGAATTTTAATTTACACACGAAAACAGTTACATACAAATGCATCCAATATTACCTCTAAAAAATTTTTATTACTCTAAACTATTGAAATGCCCTTTATTAGGTTATAAAATATTTTTCAAAGACAAAAACTTTAAATTATGTTTCATTGCTCGTACATACAAAGAATATATCTATCTGTCTCTCTCTCTATCTGTATATATGATGACCCCAGAAGCCAAGGGGTACAAGTGACAAAATTTTGATTTGGAGTAAATTGAGTTTAAAGATAATTGATATTAAATTGGAACATCAATAACATTTTAATTAGAGTGGATTGAAATAGGAAATTTCTGCTTGTTGCATTCTGGTCTTTGAACTCTTATTTCAATAACTGTTAAAAAATAAAGTACAATTTTCTTTAAATGTATAATTAATCAATATTGTTTGTTTTTCGAAAAAAGTGGTTTGCCTCTATAACTCAACAAAAAATAAGAAAATCACTTATATTTCTTTACCTGAAATGAAAAAAGCATATTTTTAGGTCGTGTGTGTATATAGTTTATTTTTTTCAATTTTGTCACTTATACCCCTTGGCTTCTGGGGTCCTCATATATATAAGAATGAATGGACCAAAATTACCTCGTTTACGGTAACATTTTTCCTTCAATAAAATCAGACTATAAATTAAAAAATAAAATCAGTTAATGCCGAACAGTTAACACCGAAATGAAATTATTTTTATACAAACATAAATGATAGTTATGCATAAATCATTATGAATATTTTTATATCTATTCTATATAATTATATATTCTTATAATATTATATTCTATTCTATATAATTCTATATAATTATGTTATATTTCATTAATTGAGATGATTTTGAAAAAAGATTTGCAAACCTACATTGTGGCCGAGCTAGCATTTATTGACTCTACTCATTGGTTTAATTCATCCAGACAATCTATTTTATAAAGGCGAAATGTACCTGTGCGTTACTCATACCTCATTTTGCGAATGGCAACATTTTAAACTTCTAAACATCACAAATTTCCAATTTTTACACCGTCATATAGGGAAAAATACAATCTTAAATGCAATTTGTTTTAAAACTGTATTTTAATTAATTTTTGAGACATTAATAGTTTTGTTATTAATACTATCTTTGTAATCGTGACAACAAAAGTACACCATTTCCATTAAAAGTAATTTGGGAAAAGAAAAAACTGCCAAAGATTACTGTATCTTTTTGTTGCCATATTATCATAAAGTGCGAAAATTTTCGAAATTAAAATACGTTTGCGTCAAAGATATTGTTTGTTATAAAACCACGTGAATTTTGAGTTTATTTCGTTTCTGTTATCAATTAAATGATTTATTGTTTATAAGAAACTTATTTTGCACACGATACGATACTTTCTCTTTTCAATTTTTTTTTCAAAAGAATAGTTGTGTGACATTTTTCGCTTTTCCTTAATTCGTATTAAATAGCTGAAGTAATGCAAATTTATTAATCCGTGTTTAAAGTCATTTTCAGAGTTCTGAAGAAATATAAATGAATGATTTTCGATAAAACATTTGGCTATTATAAACAAATAATGAAGGCATGTGAATGATTAGATATCCAATTTGCATCTGGAATTTTGCAGGGTTTCTGCGATAATGACGTCATATGTGCATTTCTCTATAGACGTTCTTTAAAAGTGGATCGTAATAAAGGAAAACTCTGGCGGATGCAAATAATTTCATTTTGGGAAGAAAAAACGTATGTTTTAATTCTTAAAACTGGAGTGGGTTTGTAGAAGCACAGCATTTTATCCTCAGCTGCTTTGAAATACTTCACAAGTAAAAATACTCCAGCTTTGAAAATAACGTACTCGAAATCACACACTGATAAAGCGAAATGTTGTACAAAATTTTAGAGTGTCTTTATAGAATAGCAGTGGCATACAGTGTGCATAATGTGATAAGAAATCTTTGTCCAAACATTTTCTTTTACAGAAATTGATGATACTTGAATGGATGAATTCTCCACGTCGAGCGAGAAAATAAAGAATATTTTAGCGATAATTCGAGTACGAGACTTTAAAAATCGCCATTTTACCTTATTTGACGTCATAGTATTTTTGGCTTTTGTATTTATTTCATGCAAACAATTTCAGAAAAATTTGTTTACTTTTAAAAGAATATAAAAAGTTTATAATTTGCTTTTAGCTAATAACCATAAACGCTTCAAATTACAAATTAAAATTATTTAAAAAATCAAATTAAAATTCCACTTTTTTTATAAAAAGTAAACACGGATAGGAGAGGTACATGTGTAAATTTTGAGATGGTGGAAATAATGCTGGGTTTCAATTCCACAAGTGGAAAAGGCCATGGCTGAGACAAAGTAAAAAAACTTAGCTGTTTTTCTTTTTTTTTTGAATACCAAGCATATGAGCTTTAATTGATAACTTTGTCATACTAACACATCATTACACAGGCCTACAGAAAAAAAAAATTCTTTTTGGTGCCAAAGATTTTACAACTGATTTTAAATATCTTTAGGATGCTGAATCTAAATATGAAATCAGTTTTTCTCTATCAGCTCTATTTTTTTAGATATACGAAGAGAACTAAAGATTTTTTAGATCTATAGTGACCTTAAATGTTAAAAATGTCCTTCTCACACATGGGCCTGTTGCGATGCTGAAGGTGATTTGTGAGGCATTGAAATATGAGAAAACCTTGAAAAAAAATCTATGTGATAAAATTATCTATATTATAAAAATTTAATCTCCATAGGACACGCGGTTCTTTACTAAGAGGAAATGCTGATTCCAACGTTTTACCAGCTACAGCTCAGGAAGGATGAATACTGTCCTACAGATCATCCTTCCGATATTTATGAAGTTGATTATAAAAAGATGTTGTCAATGACTCAACGTTTCAACCAGGATTTGTTAAATGGTCTCACCAGAGATCTCAATCTATCAAAAGAAGTGTCCGAATTACTGGCTTTAAGATTGAAAAACAAAGATTTACTGGAAAGAGGAATCAAATTTACCTTTTACGGCACAACAGAAAAGAGTCTAATACCATTCTTTTCCCAAGAAATCTTGTATTTTGTCGTGAAATTAGAGGACTTCCAGAAAAATGAGACTTTTTGTCTATTTTCCAGATGATTCACCCTTATTTGTTATAAGCTCAAAGAGGGGTTTGAATCGTGTCTTTCTACACAATGGGAACAAATATGGTGAACAAATATGGAACAAATGGTAACAAAAATATAAGAAGTATATAACACAATAGCTTTGTTCTTTGACAAAATAAAGTACCATAAACATCAATGAGTGATTTGTGTGAATTTTAAAAATGGTAAACTTTCGCCTTGGACAGCAAAACGGTTACACCGAATATCCTTCCTCATCGTGTTTTTTGGATAGCAGTAATAAAAAACACTACTAAATAAAAAAAGAATGGGCTAAGAGAGAAACATATTTGTTGGGGGAAAGAAATGCCATTAATAAACCTTCAATTGGGCAAGAGAAAATCATACTTTCTCAGCTGCATATCAAGCTCGGTTTTATGAAGCAGTTTGTAAAGGCTTTTGATAAGAACGGATAATGCTTTACATATATAGGAAGGTAAATGCATTAATTGAATTATGAAAATGTTAAAGCAGGAATATTTGACATACCACAAGTAAGCCAACTGATTTAGTATCCTGCCTTCGTAAATTCGATGAATGAGGCTGAATGAAAAGCCTGCACTTCTTTTATGGCAGATGTCAAAAACATTCTTCGCAAACACAAATCAGAAAACTATGTAGAACTGGTTAATGAAATTCATAATAATTTTAAATCTCTTGGTAATATGAGCATAAAGTGCACTACATTCACAGCTACTTATTCAGTAGTTATACAGTATTTTCTTTAAAATTTAGGAGACAAAAGTGAGGAACAGGGTGAAATATTTCACCAGAATATTAAGACTTTGGAGAACAGCTACAAAGGAAGATGGGATACTCATATGATGGAAGAATACTGTTTTAGTTTTAAAAAGGACAGTTCTAAAATATATTTGAAAATGTCTCGGGAAAGAAGCATCCGAAGTGTTCAGTGAGAATCAATCTCATTGGTGACTTTTCTCTATCTTTCTGAGTAAAAATATTTGTATAATATAATTTAAAAAATTATTAATTGAATATTTATGTATCATAATAATAAAAGTTAACATTTGTTTATTATAAAAATAAAATTTCTGTGGTTTATTTTATTTTTATATGTATTTTTTAATACATGGATTTACTATAAACTAATGCAACATGCATTTCACAAAAAGTTGTTTACCTTAAAAATCTGAGCTGCTGGGGATAAACTAATGCCATATTTGAATTCAGGACATCATATTCATATAAAATCAGCTCGAAATACCTCGGTACCAAAACAGCTGTTGACCAGTGTGTTATATTTAACTGCTCATGAACTGCGTCATAATAATTGATTTGTATTACATTTAACTGCTTACACATATGATTAAAGTTTAATTTTAATAATTTCTACAACTGAGTTTTATAGAAATAGTATTTTTTTTAATTTTTTAATCGTCCTAACCATGTTTTTATCTGACATAATGTTTGAATTTGTTGCTAGATATTGTTTACGAGTGTATCGTAATTCAGGGATCTTTTAACGGATGAAAATAAGATAATTTTATTAAGAAAAAGTGTGTATTTTCATTATTAAAACTGTAATAAGTTTCACAGGAATGAGACATTTTACCCCAGCTATTTTGAAATACTTCACAGGTGGAAATACTTCACTTTTGAAAGTACCGTAATCGAAATCCTACTAACAAAATGCAATATTTTTAAAAAATCAGTGTCTTTATATAGGAGTCGTGACATACTGTGCGCATGTAATCGAAAGTCTTTGTTCAAAAAATGGCGATTTATGTTACAGAACTTGGTGGTTTTCGTATGGATTGATGCACCTAGACAAGCAAATTAGACAAGCAAATTAAAAGATCTTGGCAATAATTCGAGGACAAATTTAAAAAATCGTCATTTTATCTTATGTGACGTCACAGGAACATTGTGTATCGTATTTCTTGCATTTAGATTATTTCAGAAAATTCCCTTTACGCATAAAAGAATAATAAATAGTTTAGTATTTGTTTCCAGCTAATAATAATCAACACTTCAAATTTTGAATTAAAATTATCATAGCAAACGCGGTAGCGTTTGGTATAATATGTTTAAGAAATGGAAAATGCAAACGTCTTTTTGAAATTTCTAGTGAACCAGTTGACGTACGACAGTGATTTTTTTTCAAAACGTAGAAGTCGACGAGACGAATAAAATGATAGCATTAAAAAATATCGAAGTTTACTGTAGTTTTTTATTTAACTTTAAACGAAAAAATGAAGACATACAATTCAACAAGTGATAGCTAACGATTTTATGGATGGATTAACTTCATTTTTGGTTTATTTTAATATTTTTGATAAAACCTAAAAACGATTTTTTTTTTATCTTTGTGTATTTGACGATCGCTAAGAAAATCGAATTTGCGTCTTAAAGCTCCAGTTGAACATTGTTTCTTATTGTTGCTGTTGTAGTTTCTTTTATTCATTGCCACCAAGTTTAAATAAGTATAATTTTTTTATGTATGTAACATAATTCATTCAAATTCAATAAATCACGTGAGTAACATAATTATTTGTCTTTATTGTGAAGCATTTACTGTAAGTTCCTTGAATAAAGTTGTGAGCGTACTGTAATTATTTTCGTTCAATGCCTTGGTTTATTTCTCAGACATCATGCATTTTATATGACAATGCAATAACTTTCTTAATTATACAACAATACAACTTATCAATTTAATTTAAATGCTTTAAGTGATAAATTAAAATAACATAAAAAGATTATAGCTTGACATGTTTCATTGCTCTTACGGCAACATTTTCAAAATTTATATTCAAAATATTTGCAATGAATATGCCTCCATGGAACTACCTAAAATATGAAAAGAAATGCTTCAAAGGTTTTTAAGACAATAATTTGTAATATGTCACACTCACAATTATTTTTATTCATTTTTATTTCCAGTTTATTTTTATATGCTCATGTTCACGTGATTTGTGCTTTTTTTTCTGTTTATTTCGGGAAATTCCTTTGTATCATTTTATTTGCTTTTGAAAATGTTGCCGTAAGAGCAATGAAACATGTCAAGCTATAATCTTTTTATGTTATTTTAATTTATCACTTAAAGCATTTAAATTAAATTGATATTTTAAAGTGATGTTTATATTATATGTATACAACTTATCTTAACAATATCTTAACAAAAATATCTTAATACAACAATAAAATTTTGGCAACAAATATTTTGCTTTTCAAGATATAAAAAAAATCTTCAGTTTTTATCAAAAGATTTGAATGACAAGCATAAAAAAATGCTCTGGTGAACAACAAAAAAGAGTAATATGTTTTTAAGTATGAAAAAGTGTTTGACAAGTACTTCTAATTGGCATGAGACAGGACAAAGGGTCCCTTCTTGACTGCAGCTTTATTGTAATATTCATATACACCCACAAATGTACAAAATTATTCTTGTCAAAGAAGTCAAATGACGCTTCATGAACAAACAAATGAAATGATCAATATGAACAACACTAAAACATAATGATATTTTTCGTGTTTTTTTAGCATTTGATAAAATATTCTTACATATTTAGAGCGCTCAATCTAAAAATGGCCATAATTTTTAACCACCATTTTAGAAGTTTTTAGTAATTGTTAATTTTGCAATTAAAAATAACTAAAAATGTCAAAAATATAAAGCTATGAAATAGATGCGATTTTAGAACGTTTCAACTTTTGATAATTAATTCCTATATTTTTTTCCAGGCCAATAAGAAAATGAATTTCGTTTTTCACCATGACGCCATCGGTTTTTGGAAATATTAAATTTATCAACTCATAAAAAGTTATCGAAATATTGAGAAAATCTAAATGCTATAAAATAAAGTAAAACATTTTTTTTAAAATTTATTCCGTTTTAGCTGATAGTGTGCATTTTTACACAAGATTTTTTCAGAACTGAAATGAAACGAAGTAAGGTGCATTTGGATCTTCAATTTTCTTTCAAAGATATTTTTTATTTAATTCAGTAAAAGAGTACATGAACTAAAATTAATCATGTACTGTCTTATAACCTCAGCCACAAAATAACTCAACTTGAGCCGATATCTACTCATCTCAAGATTTGAAAATAACTTCTTATAAAGAGTTGAAATACCTAGAATAAACAAAATGTTTTTAAGCAGTTTTAATCAAGATAAGCAACACTTTTAAAAATTACTCATTTACGATTTAACAAATCTTTCATGGGAAATCGAATCCATTCTTTCGTTTTAACTCTAGATCGACCATGAGCCGTCTTTTTTACCTCTATCGTGTGGATATATTTCCAATCAAACTGGAAATTTTCATTTAAATTAGATTTCAATGATACAGAGAAGATGGAACTTGAAGAATAATACCGACTTTCTAGTGTTAAGACTATAGTGTAGACTATATAAAATTAATTGCAGAAAATGAATAGGCATTTATTCCTTAATCATCATTTGGGTTACCATTATACTTGATCATAACAAGGGCAGAGTACGTGTTAGATTTAATTATTCACAAGCCTTTATAATCGTATGCTGGTCAAATATTATAGAGCTAATTAAACAATGAATGTATTCTGTTTTACATTCACGTGTTTTTAATTCAATATTCAAACGAACTAGGAGATGTGAAGGTTATTAGATGAACGTTTTTTTCCCTAGAAAAACATGTTAGGAATAGCGTTTAAGCTCAAGGAATACAAATATTAATACTTTTTATTTAATTACTATTTTGAAATCTTTTATCTATGATTTTATAAGTTCTTACTTTATTTACAAAAGTATATTTGACTTTAAATTGACTTTTGTTTTTAATCTATTTATTATAATAACGTTTTTAATATGTTTAAAACTGTTACTCTCAACTGTAACATATAGGTTTAAATTTGAATACTTTTCAATAATAAACAAATAAAACCAATCTTCATTTATGCTGTTTTGAGATTTTAATATAAAGGTGTGGATTTTCCATAAGATACCAGAACAGAATCTTACTGAACAGATAGCTATGAAGTTTATATCTTGTGTGCTCAGCTGTGAAGTTTATATGTAGTGTGCTCTACAGATATGTAATAAGGAAATTTTACATTCTATTTTGAATATTTAAAGATAATTAAAAAAACAAAACATGAGTATTCTTCAGGTCTGCTGTTTTAAGATTTTATTACAGTGATTTTCCTTAAAATACCAAAGCAGAATCAGATGTAAAAGAACTTTCAGATATGAAGTTTATAGGTTCTGTACTCTGCAGATATTTACTAAGAAAAGTTTACATTTTAATTTGAATATTTTACTAAAATGAAAATAATTAATTTTTTTTAGCTGGTAGTGTGGATTTTTACATAACTGCAAGCAAGTCGAAGGAAGGTTTATTTGGATTCTGTTTAATTTTCGTTTAAAAGCTATTCGTTTTAAATTGACTAAAAGAGTTCATGAGCTAAAAATCAACATGTGATCTATATAAAATTAATGCCAGTAAATGATATTTATTTATTCATTAATCATCATTGGATAACCATTATATTTGATTATAACAACCTCAGAGTAAGTGTTAGCTTGAATTTATCACAGTCCTTAACAATCGTATGCTGCACGAATAAGTTAGAGCTAATAAACAATGAATATGTTCTGTCTTATATTCACTCGTTTCTAATGCGATATTCACACTAACAAAGAGATGTGACGGTAGTCAGATGAATGTTTTCTTCCTCAGGATATATATATATAGGGGAGACTGGGGTATACTGGACCACTTTTGTTAACTTTGACTGTTTACTCTTAAAATATTCATAAAATAAAAACCTCACATGCATGCATGTTATCTGTACATTATAGTTTAGATTACATATACTCAAAAATAACAATTATGTGTACTTTTTTAATATATATTTTTAAATAGCAAGTGATAAAATGGACCATCGTAACCCATGGTCGGGGTACAATGGTCCACAGCATGGGGATCTATGGACCACATGTAATTCTGAAAAAATATATAAGTATAGTATATTTTTTTAATAACAAGAAGCATAGAATATGTCATAATTTGTTTATTCATGTCTTAAACTTATCTTAAACTTATAGATATAATGTAAGTTTAAAGATTATTAAAGATAGAAATGATACATCAAAAGATACTTGTGCCACTGAAAGCCTGCTGCTTTCTAGTGAAATGTTAGAATCTGGAAGAATCATTACAATACCGTAAACATTTACAAGAGGTTCATCAACAATACTGGACTGAATTGGATTGCATTGGAGGGAATTTTTTAAATATTATCGATATAATATGTTTTCAAATTTCAAAATCAACTCAAATATCAAAAGCTAGTAAACCAAATATTATATTTATTTTATTTTTTTCGACTTATTTGCTTTTTATAAGCATTCAGTTATTTCTAAATTCTTGCACTTTAACAAACATGCACCCACATCAAAGTTTTTGGCCCCCCTCCCCCCCCCCAAAAAAAATCTTCCAGATTCTAATTTTTCACTAGAAAGCAGCAGACTATTAGTGACACAAATATCTTTTGATGTATCATTTATATCTTTAATAATCGTTAAACTTACATTATATCTATAAGTTTAAGAGATGAATAAACAAATTATGATATATTCTATACTTCTTATTATTAAAAAATATACGATACTTACATATTTTTTCAGAATAACATGTGACCCATAGAGACCCACGCTGTGGACCATTGTATCCCGGCCATGGGGTAAAAGGTCCATTTTATCACTTGCTATTTAAAATATATATTAAAAAATGTACACATAATTGTTATTATTTAGTATATGTAATCTAAATTATAATGTATAAATAACATGCATGCGAGTTTTTTTATGAATGTTTTAAGAGTAAACAGTTAAAGTTAACAAAACTGGTCCATTGTATCCCAGTTTCCCCTATCATCTGCCAAGTAAGTTATAAAAGCATAAGCATGGAGAAAAAAACAGTTTAAAGTTTTCATTTGTATGAATAATTCTCGTGGATCTATTAACAAAATTTACAGTGTCTCGCGATATAATTGTCGTATAGGTTAAAATAGGGTGTCAAAATATTTTCAATTAAAAAAACTTTCATTTAATATTCATAAAAGAAAATTGATATTTTAATCAATTTCAAGGTACTGTGTCCCCTTAATAAGTAGAATGTGCCAAGATCGAATCAAATATACCGGTAAAATAATCTATGGTCTTCTGACCACTGAAATAAGAAATGTTTGGATCTAAGGCAGGATTTTGTTATACAATGGTTATATTTTGGAACATTTCCAGCATTTGAGATTTATTCGATTAGACGATTGTCTCCAAATTATACGCCATAACTATAATATTCACATGTATTGTAAGTTTTATTTACACTGTTTCATTAAAAACATTAATTATAATAGAAAAAAACAAAACAAAAGATAATTATTTCCATGAAATAATTATCCATGAAATAATACCTAAAGCTTGTGAAATTACGTTACTTTAAATCAACATAAAGCTCTTAAATTAATATAAGGAGATTATGGGTTGAAGCGTTGTTAAAACTTATTTTGCATACTTTAAAAGCCAGAATAAACCGATTTCTGTTAAAATATTATTCTGCAAATTACAGTTTTTATGATAGTAAAAATAGTTGTTATCGTATCTGATGCATGCAAACAAAAAATGCTGGGAAACCAAATCTATATCATTGAGATAATTAATACTAAAAAGAAAATTCTAAGAATTCGAGATTGAAAAATCAGAATGATTTTTTTCATTTTATTAAATGTTTTTTATTATTATAATTTTTTTTGCTATTTTTGATTTCTTGGAGAAATGTATACCAAACTTTTATCTATATTTATGTATATGTCATTCATACATACAGATCATTCGAATTTTTTCTACATGTCTTAAATGGTGATGCATTTTTCTCCTGCATCTCCAAGAAAAGAATAATGATGTACCCATAATAAAGTGAAAATTTTGAAAGTAATAAATAGAAGACTGAAAAAAAGATGTAGTGAAAATGTTTGGGATTCTGTGAAGATCTCTTTTGATAATCATAAAAGAAACAACTGCCATTCATAAAAAACAATTATGACATTGGTGTAGCATGAAAAAGAAGTTAGGCGTACAAGTAAAAGAGTTTCGAGGAACCAATATTTAAGAGGATCACATACATAAGATACCGGAATTTCGCTACCAATAATTTTAGAAAAGATTTGAAAACATGCTTCATTGTTCAAATTCTCAATTCTAAGTCAGTTTGTTTGGGTAAGAAAGTTTAAGAAGGGATATAGATTATTTCAAAAAATTGCCTGTGGTAAAATTGAAGATGATCTGGTGGAAATATGTTATAATTTGAAACTTAATGTAAAGAAATTTTTTTATAGAATTTTCTTCTGTATTAATTTTCCATGCTGACGAAACCGGGCTCTCTTACATGCGCCTCCAAAACACAACTCAACCGTTTAACGAAGACAAATGCTTCAACAGAAAAACACATCAAGCAAAAAATTAATTTTCTGTTGTGTATTAACGTGGCATATAAAGAAAACTTACAGATGCTGATCACTAGTAAAATTAAATCTTACTTGATGCTTTAATCACTACACTGATTTGTTCGTATGTCACATGAACAATTTTTGCCAATCTTGATTTTCCCTACCGCATTCGTGCATCTATATTTTAATCATGATTTATTATATTCACTAGTAAATTTCTATTTTAAATTTTGCATTTTTTATTTGATTATTTTTCCTATTCAATTCGGTAAAAATTTCTGTTCTGAAAAACCAGTAACGAAAGTTAAAAAATTCCCTAAAAGATATGAAAAAATAGGCATTATTTGAAATTTTTTTTAAATATTGATCAGTTAAATAGATAAAGAAATGGTGTCCTTAGAAATGCACTATGATTTTAATAAAAAGTCCTGAATGCCATTATTATTTTTTTACGAATAGTTAAAAGCGCTTAGCAAATAAAGAAGAAAAAAAGTAAAAAAAAAAAGCTTTGATTATTGACATTGATACACCTCAATCAACCAAACAATTTAGATAAACTGCAAACGCCGAAGTCCTTTATTTACAATCCGATTCCGTACCTAGAACGTTTGGTCCTTGGAATTTATAAAAAAATAAGGCTGTTTTAGAAGAAATTATTTTTTTTAAATTGATCATAGTTATTGAAAAAAAACCCATACAAAAGATCATTAATTTTTGAAAGGATATTTAGAAACTTTATATAAATCTTGAAGATTCAAAGTCATTGAAAGAACTATTTACAATTGTTTTAAAAAGCCTGGCTTTTCTGATCTAGGTGATTCTGTGGATTCTGAAGATAACGTCATTAGACTAGAGGGAGAAATGAAGAAAGATTACAAAATGCTGAAGTATGTAGGAAAATGTTCTTTTTGATTTTTTGGAGATTGGATGGCAACATCATTTTTTCGTAGTTTTTCACTGATAGTAATAATTTAAACAGCGTTTTGAATATTTTGGAGAAGACGACAATGAAATCTTAAAGACAGAAAAATTAAATCCATCTCCAATTGCAATTATAAATACCAATTATGTTACAAAAGTGCATGATAAACGGAAGAAAATGTTCCCCATGAATTCTTTGTTAAAGTGTGAAAACTTTTACAAGTACAAATGTTTTGAAATGAAAACAAATAAAGATTACGACCTTTTCAACTAAAAGTTTTCCTTGTGAGTTTTTATATTATGTTTTGAATGAAGCGTTTGTTTCTGTTTTAAAAGTGTTTAAATAAATAAAAAATAAAATAGCAAGTTAATATCTAGAATTAAATATTTCAAAAACTTAAGTAAACAGCTTAAAATACGCATATAAATTTTAAAATATACATATAAAAGGAAAAAATTTTGCGTAATTCTTTATTAAATTTTTTTTCTAAATAAAAATTTTTTGATTGAAAAATGGATTTCGTTATTCAGAGATTCGATTGTATATATATATTACTTTAAAAGACTTTAACATATGTACAACTACTAATTATTTAAATTTAATTTACGTGTCAAAATCTAACTTTAACTATTCGCTTTATCCTTTTACATTCTGCGTATTCTTGTTAAGATTTATATAAAAATTGAATATAGCATTACGTGAAAATATATTCATGGCTGAATTATTTTTATACTTTAATAGAAAAATAACTACATGATTACAAAAAAATACGAATTCATCATTATTGCTTTATTTTTCTTTAATTCTTGATTAATCTCGAATGCATGCATCTTAATTAATCAAACGCTTATTAGATTTTTCTAGAGAACAAAATGTATTGTGAACTTAGTTATTTCTGTCAGAAATATTTCATCGAGAATCAAATTATATATAAGGTAGATTAAAACGCTATATATCCGAAGAAAATTAAGATATCTTAGTATTCCGTTATTATAATTTCTTTTGCTGCTGTAACTTAATTCGTTCTTTTTTTATATTTATTGCTCAAGCTTACAAGCAAATTTTTTTTTCAAACATTTTTTTTTTGTATTTAAGTAGTATTGTAACGGAAGGATATTTTTACATTTCAAATAAATAATTATTAATTTATTAGTATTTCTATTAGTCTTAAAAGAAATAGATGATTCATTTTTATACAAATGTGTGATTAGGGAAAAATGTTTTCATAAGATTATATTTTTTTGCTTTGTTTTATTATTGATTATGTAAAACTTAATTAACGAGGAAACTGTTAGTATTTTTACAGAACAATTTGTTTTATGCATTCAATTTTTTGTAAGAGATATTTTAACAACGTTATTGTTTAACTTTTCATTTTATACTTCAGACACGAAAATTAAAGTAAAATATTATTACTTTACTATGCCGTTGAAAATTAAATATTCGTTGAAAAGAGAATCGACTGCACATATATTACTTCGAAAGACTTTAACATGTATATAACAACTAATTATTTAAGCTATTAATTATTTATTATTACTACTAATTATTTAATTATTATTTATTATTAATTTACAAAATCTAACCCTAACCATTTGCTTTATCCTTTTATATTCTGCGTAGTTTTGTTAAGATTAATATGAAAACTGAATAAATATTACGTGAAAATATATTCATCTTTGATTTACTTTTCTACTTTAATAGAAAAATAATTGCACGATTACAAAAAAATACGCATTCATCATTATTGTTTTATCTTTCTTTACCTATTGTTTAATCTCGAATGCATGCATCTTAATTAATCAAACTCTTATTAGATTTTTCTAGAGAACAAAAGGTTTTGTGAATTGGTTATTTCTGTCAGTTATATTTCATCGAAAATCAAATTATATATAAGGTAGATTACAAAGATCCAAAGAAAATTAAGATATCTTATTATTCTATTATAACAATTTCTTTTGCCGCTAGAACTTAATTCCAAATTTCCATGCGAAAATCCAAACGCAGACCATGGTTATTGTGCAAGATATCGTTCTTTTGTTTCATTTATTTCTGAAAGATTACAAGAAATTTTTATTTTTCAATGAACGTTGCTTTTTTTGACTGGTAATTATGTAGTATTATAACGGAAAGGTATTTTTACATTTCAAATAAAATAACGTATTATTATTTGTAGTAGTCTAAAAAGAAAAAAGATGATTCATTTTTATACAAATGTATGATCAAGGAAAAATGTTTTCACAAGATTGTTATTTTATGCCTTGTTTTATTATTGATTATGTAAACCCTAATTAATGAGGTAATAATTATACATTTTACAGAACAAATTGTTTTATGAATTAATACTTTTCGTTAGAAATATTTTACCAAAATCTTCTTACATGATTGTCTAGTTCAAATTTCATTTAACTTCAGACACGAAGATAAAAATAACTTATTATTTCTTTACTAAAAGGTACAACTTGAACATCTTGGCTTATATTAAAATCATGCACTAGTAATTTTAAGATATGTATAACTATTAATTACATAAATTTAAAATGCGTGATTAAATCTAACCTTAATTATCCTTTATCCTTTTACGTTCTGCGTATTTTTGTTAAGATTTTTATGAAAACTGAATAAATTATTACGTGGAAATGTATTTATCGCTGATTTATTTTTCTCATTTAATAGAAAAATAACTATACGATTACAAAAAAAATAAGCATTCATCATTATTGTTTTATTTTTCTTTACCTCTTGCTTAATCTCGAAAGCATGCATCTTAATTAATCAAACGCTTATTAGATTTTTCTAGAGAACAAAATGCTTTGTGAATTGGTTATTTCTGTCAGAAATATTTCATCGGGAATCAAATTATATATAAGGTAGATTAAAACTCAATTTATATATCCGAAGAAAATTAAGATATCTTACTATTCCCTTATTACAATTTCTTTTGCAGCTGTAACCTAATTCCAAATTTCCATGTGAAAATCGAAACACAGGACCATGGGTATTGGCCAAGATATCCTTCTTTTGTTTAATTTATTTCTGAAAGATTACAAAAAAATTTTATTTTTCAAAGAACGCTACATTTTTTTCGACTAGTAATTATGTAGTATTATAACGGAATGATATTTTTACATTTGGAATAAATAACGTTTTATGATATTTTGTAGTCTAAAAAAATGATGATTCATTTTTATACAACTGCATGATTAAAGGAAAATGTTTTCACAAGAATTTTATTTTATGGCTTGTTTTATAGTTGATTATGTAAACTCTAATTAATTAGGTAATTATTAGACTTTTTACAAGAACAAATTCTTTTATGGATTGATACGTTTCGTTACAAATATTTTAACATAATATATTTATGTTACTCGTTAGTTCAAATTCATTTTATATATCAGCCACGAATATTAAAGCAACTTATTATTTCTACGCCGGTGTAACCTAATTCTTGTTTTTCAAGTGACAGGTGAAATATGAAAGATGAGAATAGTAATAATTTGATATTTTTCCAGAGAGAAAATTCGCCCTGTATACAATATTTTACATGAAAATCAAATTTCGTACATTTAATTACTTAAGAGATGGAGATGACAAGCTAGTGAAAAAAGTTTCCATGCCGGGTCTTGAACACGGGCCATAGCACATTGACTTTCTATCGAATAAATAACATAGAACGATACCCAGCCTGGAATTTCTCACTATTACATTTTGGCAAGGCTGCAAATGCAACACAATAAAGAATATTTCTCGTGAGCAACAAACATATGGCAAACACGAAACACAGAAACCTGTCCCTGATATTGGCCGGGTCATAATTCTCTTATTTCATTGATTTCTCAAGCGACGTATCCAAAACTTGGAAGTCATTTTTCTCCATATGACATTTTCTTTTATAGCGCGCAGATATTTCAAAATCTTGTAAGTATTTTCACATAAAATTTTCAAAATATATGTTTCATGTTTAATCTGTATATACTGAATCTAAAATTTCCATTTTATTCTTCAAAAGAGTTTATTTCGTATGTGATTATGTTGTTGAAATTTTCAAAAAATTTTGTTAATAAAATACAATTTTGTATTGAAAATTGAAATATGTTTTAAATACTAATTTATTTAGGTTCAAGATGTCTATTACAATCTGATGCATAAGTCTGCACCAAAATTTTCGTTCTAGTTGCCATATTTATTTTGTAAACATGCGCGTAAGCTATTGCACCAATTTTCTTCTCGTCAAATATCTGAAATTTTGGAGCTCCCCTGTAAATGCAAATTCTGCATCTTGCCATTTTTATAAGGCTTAAAATGAAAGAAAGTACTTATGTCTTTCATCTCAATAAAAACTGTATTTTAATATCATAAAAATTTTAAGATGCTGAAAATGGTCTCCTTTTTAACTTTTTTCGATTTTAAGAGTCCTCAGACATCTTAAGGAAAAATGTTTTCACTAGATTGTTATTTTTTGGTTTGTTTTATTATTGATTATGTACACCCCAATTATACACCCCAATTAGATATGTAATTATTAGACTTTTTAGAGAACAAACTGTTTTACAGATTGATACTTTTCGTTAGAAATATTTTCACAAAATACATTTAATTATTCTTTAAATCAAATTCATTTTATATATCAAACACGAAAATGAAAGTAACTTGTTATTTTCTTACTAGAGGATACAACCCGGGCATACCGACTTATATAAAAATCATGTAATTGTGATATCATAATTCACTTTTATACTATAACAGAATAATAAGGTTACTATAATTTGTAATTCGTGCTATAGTCAGATTGCACGTCGGGACTCATCGTCATTATATTTATCTTTTTATGCATGAAGATTTCACTATAATACTTTATTGTAGAATTTGATAATTGTTATAATTCTATATTTGAAAAAAAGCATAATAATTAGATTTCAATTTTATATCAATAAAATCACATTTTTTTAACCTCTCTGACGAAGTTTATCTATTTTCTCACAAATACTTTTTGAACTATTAATTTTTTTCAGAAACTTCAAATACTTCATTTTCTGAGATAAATTTGTGTCAATGGTTAGCGATAAAGTCAATCGTTAGCAACACATAGCTTATTTTATTGCCTAAAAGAGAATTATTATTTCTATGCCGGTGTAACCGTATTCTTACTCTTAATAACTAATTATATAACATGCATGTAATAATTTTAAGTTTGCACTTATTACTTATTCCCGGCAGATATAAAAGCAAAGGAATTGAAAATTCATGATTCGATTGCTGTAATATTTGCAACAATAACCTTTTTATAGGTGATGCTCACAAATGTGAACCTCTATTCTTTTCTTCATATAAACTAATTTTTTTTTATCTTTAATTTTATATTTCATTTTTATGTACTTAAATTTTTTTCTGCTTTGAAACGAAACTTGTAAATGGAACCATTGTAACACTTTCCCTTATTAAATACATTATTTCATACTGTTATTTTCATACAAATATAGAAAATGCTTAAATATTTTTATTGCTTACTTTGTTTTGTTTTATTGATTTATTTATTAATTTCATTTAATTATCAACATACACACTTCACTTAATACTTTCCAACTCTAAAATTCAAATTTATGCATATATAAAATATACTACAATCCCTGTCAATGAATGTTCTGATGACACTTCTTAGGAGTTTCAGAGCCAAAACAAGCAAATTCATGTTTCTTTATGTTATTAACTGTTGTATAATATTGTAAAAGCTAATCATTGCTAATGTATCTTACCATAAGCAGGGTATTTGACTCTTTCTGATGTTACATATACATTTTTTCCTTCAACACAAAGGCTGACGTTCTGGCAGCTTAGGCTAAACAGTAATAAATTAGGTAATACAATATACACTGAAAAAAAAAAATCCGTTAAATTTACGGCAAAAAATGCTGGCAGCAATGTCACCAGCAGTTTCTGCCGCAAAAAATTGCAGTAAAATTATATCTAATTTTAGTGTAATTTTTACGGCAAAAACTACTAGCAACATTGATGCCTGCAGATTTTACATTTTTTTTACAGTGTATATGTGACCAATGTCACACAGCTCATACAAATGGTGAAACAAAATGACTTTGTAAATAAAATATTCTTTATAAAACAAAACTCGAGAATAACCAAGCTTATTCTTCACGACTGTTGAAATGTTTCGCATTTTTGTGTTTTGCGAATAACCAAAACTGGCGAATGTTAAATCCGCGAATAGTTAAGGGATTACTGTCGGCAAAAAGCTCTATAACGGACACGTCTAAATATGTATTTAGGAATACTTTTTAATCTTTTGAGTTATGTAAAATTTGCAAATTTAGTATAAGATTGCTCGTCTCTTTATATCTAATATCAATTGTAACATACTAAAGAATACTTTTAAACTTATTAAAGAAATGTATCAGATTTCATAAAATGAATAAAGTTATATTAAAATTCCAGTATAGTGATTATTATACTGGAACACAATAACAAAGTTTTGTGACGCTATAAGCAATACTTATTTATAGCTGTTAAATGCAAATATAAATATAAATATAAATATAAATATAAATATAAATATAAATATAAATATAAATATAAATATAAATATAAATATAAATATAAATATAAATATAAATATAAATAAATGAATGAAATGAAATGCAATAAAACGGTTGAGTAAATTACAATCATCTTATTACAAATAAAATGAAAAAGTTTAATAGTAATATTTAGTAAAATGTTACAACTAAAATCATCGGATTTGCAGTTTAATAGACATATTCGCCAAAAATGTACAAGATAGACTTTTATATTATTTCACATTGCACGTACTTTTTCAATTCAAAAACTTTTAATTTTTCCAACTAAATTACTAATTAGCAGAAATAATATATATATATTTTTTATTAAGTTGAAGAATTCTTTTCGTGAAAATTCAGCTTAAAAGTTCCCATAAAATAACTAAAAATATATAGAATACTCTTAATTATAATTTTGGTTAACCTCTCACTCTTATTTGAATTAATTTATGAAACATGCAAAAAATTCAAATGATTTTCTTTTTTAAAAAATAGATTAATTGCTAAAAAAAATTACAGTCAAAATTAATATTTTTAAAAAACTAATTCTGTGTTAAACATTTTAAGCAGAAAGAATATTTTAATAATAATTTCTCTAACATGCATAAAAAAATCATACAAATATTCTTTGAGATATTAAATTAATGTTTCACTTGGATAAAGTACTTCTTATATATTTTTAAAATCTTAGTTTAAAAGACGTGATGTGGAAAATTAAAAACGAGATTTTTTAATTAGATCAAATAAATACTAATTCGTTTTGCAAAATTTTGTTCAAAAAAAAATCTGCAGTATAAATTTTATTCACGATTTTTTTTTCATGAAAAAAAAAAGAATTTTACTTGTAAAACATTCATGTACTTAAACTTTTTATTGAAATTTTAGTAGACGTTAGTAGGATATGTAATACGTTAAATTAAAGAAATATATGGTCAAATAAGTTAATTGTATACATGTACGTTTCGTTAAAAAGTAACTACAAACAATAGTTGTATATCTTTTTTTTCTGGAAAGTCGCAAGTCTTTTGATACTGAGTGAAAATATTTTGCATGACAATATTTAAAACGGAAATATTCTTTTACATTTACTTATTCTTTTTATACTATATTGTTGTTGTACTACACCCTGTACCAAAAATTTAGACAGTCAGTAAAATTTGCATTAACATAAAAAGTAGTAAGGTGCAATTAAATTTCGTAAGATAGATAATAAATAAAAGCATGTTACATATATATAAGGTACCCTGGGGCAATAACGCCACCTTAAGGTTCTACCAATTTTTACGGCTCAGTTTTAGATTGTATTTTTCAAACAAATATATCATTTGATACAGCAACTCATTGACTATCTATGTATAAGAAAAAATTAACAGATATGTATTCATAAAATGTAATGGCGTGATTTCTTGACCAATGCTATTTGGCGTTATTACCCACCTATATGGGTAATAACGCCATGCAAACAAAACTATGAAATAAGATGGAATAATTGGATGTAGATTGCCCAATTCTAAAAATACAAACTCTACTAACTTAGAAATTGACAAATTGCATTCTAAGCTAATGAACATGTTCAATTTTTTGTGAAAGTGTAAGAAAAATAAAGGTGTGATGTGGGGGGGGGGAGGATGTGGGGGGGCAGGCAAAAGAATATCAGACCGTGAGCTTCTTTTTTCTTAAAAAGGACCGCTTAAAAGGAATTATTAGAAACATTGCACAGTTTTAACTGTGTTTACTTGAATCAGTATTCAGGATGTAGCTTGGCCACTGTAGGGAATCAACCGGGGTATAAATGCCAAGGATTGGCGTTATTACCCCGTTATAGTTATTGCGCTGTACATTTTAAATTACAAATTATCTGGAGAAGATATCCAAAATCTTCAACAACATTTTGAAAGTCCATGAAATGTACTACAAATTTATGTAATTAACAAAGTATTTCCGGATAAAAAAAATAGTCTTCACATCACCAAACATATCTCGCAAATTTTAGATCAAACCTTAATTTTAGTTGCTTGTAAAACCAATAAGACCTAAAAATGAAACAAATTAACTTGAAGCTGTTTTTTGCGATTTATATGACTCAAAACCCTTCTGCGCAGAGCACATGGGTGTCATTTACCAGATTATTTCATAATTATGTATAATATTAGCACTTGGCGTTATCACCCCGCCTGGCGTTATTACACCAGACCACCTTACAAATATATATATATATATATAGAGAGAGAGAGAGAGAGAGAGAAAGAGAGAGATTGAGAGAGAGAGAAAGAGTGAGAGTGAGAGAGAGATAGATATAGATATATGCACATATAAATTACGATCAATGGTTTAAAACTATAAAATATACATTAAAGCTGTATTAGAAAATCTATTTTTTCATCCTCAACAGCTCGAAATTTTCATATACATTTTCACACTGATTTTTAAAAGTAGAAACATGAAACTTGCTGAGACGGTTTTCGAAGAGACGTATGAGGTGTCATGTGATTTCATTTTTCGCTCAATTCATTAGAATTTCATTTATTAACAATTATTTTCACAGTATGACTATTTTTTCGTTCGAAGATCTCCCGCTTCGAAAAATTTGCTTTAAAATGCCCACTTTTACAGTATATATATATTTGTGCATGTTTTCTGCATTTATCAACAAATCGACAAGCACGTTTTATTGTGTACTTTCTACATAAGGGAATTTGCCAGTTTGATGCGTTTGAGAGCAAAAGTGAATTTAAAAATAAATCACCAAATAAGCAAATTGGATATAAATGCGCCCTTAAATTACATAAAAATATGCTGTCCCGAAAGTAAAGACATCTGTATTTTCTTTTCTTTTGGTTTTACATTTATAAAAATAACTAAAAACTTACTTTTAATATTGAATTGTATTGCCACGGCACTTTCATCAAATGTACATTATTCCATAGAAGTAACTAATCATTGTATTAAAGAAGAACATATTTCATACCACGCTTTGTCAATTAAAGTTATTAGGTCATTTACACGTGTATATTGCTTTCCACTGTAATGCATTTTACGATATGAGATCCCCATATGTTCTCCATGTGATTCAAATCTGGACTAAGTACAGTTCAGTCTAAAAGTGTCATATTGTTTTGCCTAAACAATGTTTTCGGTGATGTGGACGTATGGATGGACGCCCCGGTCAACTCGGGATGCTAGTCTGGTCCTGCTAGCAAAACCATAATTGACAGTAAATTGGTATGTAAATTATCTTGACAATCCTCTTTCATTTTTTTATCCGTAAATTCTAGAAAAGTTTTTTCATGAAAGAAAACACTTTCCACGTCATTATGAATCCTCCACCTTCTTACCAGCTGAAACATTTCTTAGGTTCTTTTCTTAGGTCAAACCAGAAAAATTGATAACCATCAGGGCATTCTAAATTCCATTTCTTTTCATTACTGAGGATGACAATAATCAATTTTTCACCGTATAACACATTTTTTCTAGCCCATTTTAGACGCGCATTTTTATGTCTCTGCTTTAAGCAAGGTTTTGCTTTTATTCTCCTTTAAACAACATTTTTTAAAGCTTTAATTCTTCGGTGTACAGAGGTTTTCCAAATTCTGGAAATAGATGCAATTTTGCGCACAGATAAATTATCAACTGAAGACATTTTTAATAACTTTCTATCATCACGTAACATTGTTTTTTAGGTCTTCAGACTAGCTTTCTAGTATTCTATGTCCCATCTGATCTCAAAACTCTATAAATATTGCTCAAGGATCTCTTTATTCTTCTAGATATCTGTACTGGATTTTGTCCTTTTGCCTTTAAATGTAAAATCTTAGTAATACCAACTTTAGAAACTTCTTTAGAACTCATTTACCTGAATATGCAGGAAATGTCTTTTTCGAATCACAAACAAAGCATTGCGTTGAACTCATTTGATCTACAAAATTTCAATAAATTATTATTATTATAATACAGCAGACGTATTTCAATTAAAGGATAATTTATTCTTCATTTACAGGAGTACACGAAAATTAAAATACTTCATTTTAAAAACAAAAATTAAAAAGTAACAAGTAAAAAAAATCTACATTAAGCATAGTTTATGAAGCACTTTCCAACAAAACTTCGTTATCCAGGGAAATAACGTATTATTGCCCATATACAAATGTATATTCCAATACTTTTGAAAAGCCCTGTATTTGATATGTCGGTTAATATGTATTCTATATAATGGTAAAATTTAGTTTAGCAAGAAAGCACCTAACTGTTTGAAATTTTCTATTCACAAATTTATACTAATAGATGGAAACATACCTGAATACTTTTGTTTAGCCCAGTAAAATACATAGTACTTTTAATACACGAAACTATTTTGCTAAAGTTTAGTTCTAAAATAATTCTCTTTAAAGTAGTTAAATGATGGTAATTTTGGATGATATTTTCCAGAAATTATCATCCAAAGGTGACCATGCATCCAGTTTTTTGTGTGACCTGTACTTGTGTGATCATCTGTTTATATGTTATCTATATTCTACTAACATTTCTTAGTAAACTAAATACAGTTCATCGTAAAAAGGCATAACATATTTAAAAACCACAGTTAAGTAAATTACGCTCATATTCAGTAAAATTTCGGAGATCTTTTGTGTAACCCTGTTTACCTAAATTATGTAACAATTAGCATTTATATAAATCATATAATATGCATACATCTAGTGAAACTTAAAAGCGTATATCATAATTAAAAATGCATTTAATCCATCAACAGCCATCATATTACAGCCATAATATTCAGGATTTCAGATAGAATGTACTATTTGATATATTTTGTCTGTCCCTTTAAATGCTATGCACTACGTATTATGCATGAAATAACTCATATTATTCCTAAGCAACGTATATCAATTTGATTATATATGAAATCGCTTACCATAATTAAAATATGTTGCAAAAAATTCCCCCCTTTATTATTATCAATTGGAATTATTTTGTGTGGATCTGTAAATAAATAATAACTATTCTTTTCGCTGCATACTTTAGGAAATGCGTATTTTAATACACTTTGTAGATGCATATGAATTTGAAGATGCTTTACAGGATGTGACATCTTTAAAATTCATTCGAAACAATTTTCCTCATAGGCCGTAATGTAATGGAAAACTTTTGAAGGACAGCCGTACAGACAAATAGAATGCATAAGCACCTTTCAACTTTGTTAGAAAATGCTAAAAATGCGATGCTGTATTGTGTCTGTACCTTTGTGGCAGTATATTATTATATAATTTAATGTATATTTTATTATTTCAATGCTTTGACCATTATTTATGTGTGTATATCAGCAAAACTGTTTCTTTATCATCTACATCACGAATTTTAATTGAGCCTCATTACTTCTAATGTTAATGCAAATTTTATTGATTGTCTAAACTTTTGGGACAGGTTGAATATTATTGTTAACTAATTGTTGTTTATTTATAGAAATTTGTATAAGTAAATAAAAATTAGTTATAGATGTATTATGTGATGTAGAACTTGGATAAGGCTTGAAAGTATTAAGCTATTTAAAATATAATGTACAATTATAATTAATAATATTGCTTTGATTATTTTAATCATCTTTTAAGTGAATTAGTGAAAGTTTTAAAGTTCATATTATACATTTTATGAAAGGCAATTGTTTTTAATTGTGCTTATATTACCTAAAAGTAACAATTCCATTGATAATTTTTTTACAAGATTGTTACTAATTGTTAACTAATTGTTAACTAATTGTTATTTATTTATAGAAATATGTATAAGTAAATAAAAATTAGTTATAGAAGTATTATGTGATATAGAGCTTGGATAAGGCTTGAAAGTATTAAGCTATTTAAAATATAATGTATAATTATAATTAATAATATTGCTTTGATTATTTTAATCTCTTTTAAGTGAATTAGTGAAAGATTTAATGTTCATATTATTTATTTTATGAAAGGCAATTGTTTTTAATTGTGCTTATATTACCTAAAAGTAACAATTCCATTGACATTTTTTTTACAAGATTTTTTAAGGGTGTATTTTGACTCAAAATGCTTATTTTCCGATTTGTTTTTTAATTCATTTTTGTTCTCAAACGCATCACACTCGCAGATTCTCATATTTAGAAACTTTGTAATGGGCAATGTCAGTCAACTTTTTGGTAAATGCAAAAAATATTACAAAAAATGCAGACAAAGTTCGCCTTTTGATCCGAACTTTCCGAATCAGGAGGTCCTGTAACAAAAAAAAAAAAGGGGGGTCATACTGAGAAGTTAATTGTTTATAAATAAAATTCTAATGAATTGAACGCAAAATGACATCACAAGGCACCTTATACATCTCTTATAAAATCCATTCAGTAAGTTTCATGTTTCAACTTTAAAAAATGTGCCTGAAATTGTATAAAAAAATTTCGAGCTGTTGAAAGTGTAAAAGCATTTATTCAAATACGTCGTTAAAATTTTTTTTTTTTTTAAATTACCATCATTTTTTCAACATTTTAGTTTTTAAATTAAATGGTTGATATAAGATCAATCTGCACTATCATAATTTGGCGATGATTTCAGATGCCAGTAACCGGAGAAGAACGGTCACCAACGGCGCCGTTTCCTTGGAACCTGTAGCTCCAAGGGTAGCTTGAACCCTCCACCTGTAGCTTAATATTTCATATTTAATCTTTTACTCAGAAAAATTTTAATTTATAATTGAAACAGAAAATTAAGAGTCCGAATGATATAATTTGAGTTCAGAATTCTAGCCTCTTTTATTTGAAATCGAAGAAGGAAAAAATATATAAAAATCGTATGACTTTTAAGACAGAATTTTACATTGCATATGAAAATAAATTTTTCTAACTCGTAGTACTCCTATATACAATACGAATTCTGGTAACTGTTCAACTAGAAAATTAACAGAACTTCTTGATCAACCTAATAATATTTATTATTTAATATGATGCAACAGAATCATACAGATAATTGTTTTTTATTTGAGTTATATTGTCCAAAAACAATAGCGAAACATGATTCGTTACTGACTATGTTGTTAGTTCTGATCCAAGTTTCTTTATATATGTACAGAAGAGTTCCGCTATACCGAACTAATTTGAACGAGACACTGTTTGGTTTAGCGGAAATTCGGAAAAGATGGATTTCATTAATAATAATCAACGTATTGATAATTGTAAATTAAGGGCGGATATATCTGCTAGTGTCAGCTCTATACAGCTTTGATCGGTTTGTAGTGAATATAGTCTGTTGTTTCTAATAACATAATTTAAAATTCACTGTGATATATAAAAGACATTTTAAATAAAAACTATAACTGCAGCATCATAGTAATAAATATGTTTTTACTCTGAATCTATAAATCTGAGTCAGCGATGACAAAAAACAAATTATAATGTTATGTATAATGTCAGGAGTTTTTTTACTTTTGACTTTAGTTTGAATTTCAAACAATAGATGGCGCTGCCGTCAATAGCCTTCAGCGCCATCTATTGTTTGAAATTCGAACTAAAATAAAAATTACCTTAAAAAACTCCTGACATTATACATAACCCTCTTGCAAAAAATTTTTAAATATCTGTCAACGTTTGCAAGTTATTGAATTTTAAAATCCATCAGTCATTTTTGGGACACCCGGTATATATACTGTAGAGTACTTTTATTCCCAACTAATATAGTCCTAACACTGTTCGGTTTAGCGGGAAATCAGAAAAGATGGATTTTATATAGAATAATCAACGAATTTACTTGCTAAGTAGTAAATTAAAAGCTAGAACATGTGTTAGTATCAGATTTATATAGCGCTGATCGACTCGTGGTGAATATATTCTGTTATCTCTAATAACATAATTTAAAATATGTTAATATATAATAAAAACTTTAAATATAAATTATAGTAAAAAGGAATCAGTTAATTTTATGGCAAAAACTGCTGGCAGCAATATTGGCAGCAGTTTTGCCGTAAAAATTGCACTAAAATTAAGTGTAATAAAAATTTTCACATGGGCAATTTTTCGGACAAAACTGCGGGTAACATTGCTACCAGCAGTTTTACCGGTAAATTAAACGAATTTTTTTTTCGCAGTGAACAATTGCAGTATCATAGTAATAAAAACGCTTTTTTCCACTCATAAAACTGAGTCAATGATGAAAAAACAATTACTTAATCGATAACGTGCTTTTCGCCAGGAAAAAAAATCACTGACTTTATGTCTTAAAAGTATGTAAATTAGTTATTTTTTATGTTTAGCATTCATTAAAAATTATTCTACGGTACTAAATAAATGGAGCCGCAATGTATTGCAAGTAACAAGCTTTAATTCCAATTTGGTGGCGTTTTCATTAAGCTTAGGATCTATGTATGTCTCTATTTGTCTTTGTTGTATAACTATAAATGTATGTTTTCACACTAGAGTCTTCTTTATTTCTGTAGTTTTAAGTAAGTAAAAAAAAAAGAAAGAAAGAAAAATATGTTTTTTTCAGAATTTTGTTCCGATTAGGTGGATTTTTAGAATAGCGTGACTCTATATAAAAAAGAACAATTTCGTTATTAAAAACACTTCATCTTATTTAATGATCTTTGTATTTATATTTTAATTCTATACAGTCCATTCTCATGTTACATAAATGCCAACAATTTTATATGATGAAATACACATACATATATAAATATAATTAACAATATACAACAACCATTTGGGAAATGACTGTTTCAAAGACAATGTTTACGACTTATAAATAAATTCTATTGAAAAAACAATTGTCTTTTTAGAATTAATTTGTTCAATATTACGTTGTTTTATTTTTTGTGATCGTCACATAGGTCGTAATAGGTGGGATCAATAATCAGATCTCATTTTTTTGCTATAAGTGACATACGTCAGGCGACGTCTTTCTTTATATTCGTTTTTTTTTTTTTTTTTTTTTTTTTTTTTTTTTTTTTTTTCATTATGTAATAATTTGCATCTACCAATTAAGTATTTTTCTCACTTTCTTCCTTATTAACAACGACATTTTTCTATCTAGTCAAATAAAAATTTATCTAAATGTAAAGAATTTCGGAAATAATAATAATGATAATAATAATAAACTTTATTTTTATGGTGATCAAAACGGGGCTTAAGTAAAAACAGAATCATACATTACGTATAGCATGATTAAAATTTTATATTCTAATATAAATTATAAACAAATTTTAAATGAAATTTCACTTTTGCAATTTTTTATACTGCGAATTTTTAAACTTAACATTTCATATTTTCAATTTTTTACATCGTCGCTTAGGGGGGAAATGTACTATTAAATGCAAATTTTTTGAAATCTATGTTTCAATATGTTTTTGAGCTATTATTTTTTTGTATTTTTTAAAGAATTTTCTTATCATCGTGGCAACGAAGATATTCCATCACTGGACATTACACAAAGACCAATCAGAAAATGAATAAAATCCGCACATTACTACAGATATGCTTCAGATTTCTCTATTCTCGACAGACAGAAACAACCATTTTCCAAATGATTAAAAATAAAGTTTATTTTCCACTTCCCTTTTAAGGTAGGAAAGATGCAAATTATCTATTCTTATTTTTTTCTGTTTAGAAATACATAAGCCATCTATTATTTAAAAACAAATACCTAAAGTTCTTTTTAATTTGACCTTTATTTCAACTATCTATATTAAACTTTTAGCACATGCAGTTAGCTCTTCGCATTATCTATCAGAGGTCTAGTGGGAGTAGTTTATTGCATTCTTGTCGAGATAGGATATTCTGTCTTTCTCTTAATGTCCATATCTATAATTAAATGTACTTCACGTGGTGGAATCCTTCCAAGTCCGAATTGTCACTTCAGCTTATCGTTATATTGTGCCCCGTTCGCATAATAAAGACAGTTTTTACGTTAATATTTTTACTATGCTTAGACTGGATTATTAAACTTCTTCTCACATATATGAACATAGATAGCGGGAATGATTTACAAACGGATTAGTTTCGCTCACGAAGTTGCAGAAATTAATTATATTAATTAAACATTGATTATTTAATTATATATTTATTATTTAATTGTACTTCTTTACTATGACTATTTTTATTATGCGGTTAACAATTAAATAAAAGAAAAAAGTAGGACATTACTTTTATCACTTTGTTGGAAAATGTAGTAAAATTTATCTTCCATTATTTTAAAATATATTTTTTGTTATTTCCACATTACAGAAACTGAAAACTTTCCCTGAAAGGGTTAAATATTTTTATAGTAATAAGATCATGATTCACTTTCCAAAATTATATGAACGCCATATTGTATCCATAAAGTATTTATATATATATATACTTGAATATTCATACTTCTACTAAGGTAATACCAACTTTGTGAAAAATGTCCAAGTCGGGGATCGAACCCGAAAACCTTGGAATAGTGCCCCAAGTGCTCTACCATTTAAGCTACTAGGACGATGCCCAGCATGGCACTTTTCACTTCACATGTTGGCTAAGCGGCATTTTTTCACTAAGTTGGACACTTTTCACTATCAAGGAAGGTGTCCATACGGGCATACCCCGAAAAATCTGAAAAAATTACAGAATGTTCTTCTCGTGTGGATACATACGTTTATAAAAAAATTTCGGCGGAATCTCCATTCAGTATTCGTAAAAAAATAATGAAAATTTCGTTATTTGGCGATTTATCGCCGGTTGCCGAAGGAATGTAATTTCAAAAAATATTTTGTGTCAAATATACTTCAAGTAAAAAAAAAGTTTCATGTTGAAGTTTTGATAAATTTAATTTAAATAACTTTAGTTTTATAAGTTTTAATTTGCTTTAAGTATAATTTTGTTATATCGATATTTATATGCATTTATATTCAAATTTAATCATCAAAATTTGAGATTTAAAACGAAATTCATAATTTAAATTAATTAAATTTGTTTCAAGCTCAAAGTCCAATTGAGAATCGTCGATTAGATTTTGTTGCTATGGAAACGTCATGGCTTTTATTTTTGAAAACGTTTAAATTTATGAAGGTATTTTTTCTCAATATGATTTTTTTTATCAGTGAAAACATTTTTTCCAGTGATTAATTAAAGAGCTACTTCAAGAAGTAATCTACATATGCAATATAATATGCATATATATGTATATAATATATTAAAGTCTCTGATTGTTTATGTTTAAATTCATTAAATACGATTTACACGCATTTTAAATATCTAACAGATTTGAGTTTCATAATAATCGTTTGCTTTTAACGAGGAAAAGAGCTGCCCACCAAATCGAGTGACTCACGCCAAATATTCGAAACTATTTTATTTTTTTTACATAATTTCTAATGTGATACCGCCGCTAATTTTGACGGATTCTTTATTACATACATAAGTACTTTAATTAGTATTTTTTTCATAAAATTCTGAGTATGCCCAGTATGGACACCTTCCTTGTAAGTTGGTATTATGCTTATTAGAAGTATGCATATTCATGTATCTAGAATTTCAAGCGTAATTCCACTGCTGAAAATTAATTGCGAAATTGATTAATATCAAAAAAATATATCATAGCAAACGCGGTAGCGTTTTGTATAATATGTTTAAGAAATAGAAAGTGCAAACAACTTTCTAAAATTTCTGGCGAACCAGTTGAGATACGGCAGTGAAATTTTTTTTAAAAGATAGAACTCGACGAGACGAATAAAATGATAGCATTCAAAAAATTACTGCAGCTTAGAATAGTTTTATATTTAATTTTTAATGAAAAAATGAAAGCAAAAAATTCAACAAAGTCTTGCTAACGTTTCCGTGGATGGATTAACTTAGTGTTTGGTTTATTTTAATCCTCATGGTAAAACTCAGAACAGTTTTTTTTTCATCTTGGTATGTTTGTCGGTCGCTCAGAAAATCGAACTTTTGTCTGAAATTTCCAGCTGAACTTAGTCTTTTTCTTATATATTTCTTATATTTACTTCTTCTTGTAATTGTTGCACGTAAGTTTAAATGAACATAAAAATAAATAAATAGATTAGATAAATCACGTGAAAAAATACTTATTTGTTGTTATTTTCATGTATCATATTCACTATCTATTTTGACGAGCGAAGTGAAATATTTTTTTTTTATTTATTAATTTCTCATTTATTTAAGTTAAAAGCCGCCTCTGGCAAAAAGTTTAGTCTCTCTTAAATTTATGCTAGCCACTGTAATGTGATACTTTTATTCGTAATTTTATTTACTTGCTTATCTGAAGGTCCATAAGATGAAATGAACAAATTTAGGCAATCGGGACAAGATTTTGCGGAAAAGTTCATTATTATTAAAGTTATTCTGGTGGTGTGTTTGGCGAATAAATCAAAAATGGCGCCGAAAGACCGAATAGCAAATGTTTTTAACCGCAAAAGCGACGTAACCGTGTTTTTCCATCACGTAATATTTTATTTCAAAGACTGATTTAACACAAGATTGACATTAATATTATTATTTTTTTTAATTGTACAAGACAAAAAGATATGTAAAGTTATTAAGTACAAACGTTCATACCAATACTTTTCACAGTTATTATTTTATGAATAATTAGACATGAATGGAAAAATCTACAGGACAATTAAAAGATAAGCGTAAAAATATGGTTTTACATTTATTTGAGCCTTTGAGATGAAAGGTAAGGGCGTACCGGTAAGAAATCCGGTTTGGCGCAACACAAGAGCGATGAGTAGGGCGCTCCATGATGATTCGGACGTGAGAATGTGTCAGCTTTTTTTTTTGAGGGTACGTTAAATTATTCTAGGTCAATTAAATTATTACTTATTTTATGAATGTCTGATTAATATAAATATGTTTGCCAAAGCTTGGTGCTATTTTGGCTTCAAAAAGGGAGGGTATGATGCCAAAATATATAAATAGCTCTGAAAACAAACCTGATGAACTTTAATTTTTGTTTTCGCACGAATTTTTTCTGTTTCTATATTAAAATGCGGCACAAATGTCATATAGGAATCACATTGGCGTTAGTTTTTTTCTAAAGTCAATTTGGCGAAAATCTCGTTTTGGGATACCAGTTACATACCCGGTGTCCCAAAAATGACTGATGGATTTTAAAATTCAATGACTTGCAAACGGTGACAGCTATTTAAAAAATTTTTGCAGGAGGGTTATGCATAATGTCAGGAGTTTTTTACCGTAACTTTTTATTTTAGTTCGAATTTCAAAAAATAGATGGCGCTGATAGCGATTGAAGGCCAGGTGATCAGTGTTGAGTGAGGTCAGTTTCGGCGTCGACCTGGGCTTCAATTGCTGTCAGCGCCATCTATTGGTTGAAATTTGAACTAAAATCAAAAGTTACGGTAAAAAATACTCCTGACATTGTACATAACCCTCCTGCAAACAATTTTTAAATAGCTGCCACCGTTTGCAAGTTATTGAATTTTAAAATCCATCAGTCATTTTTGGGACACCCGGTATATATTTTTTGAAAGGTAATAACAATAAATAAAAAAAAGGTTTGTTTAATAGAACAAAACAATTTATATATTTAAAAAAAAGAAAAAAAATTATTTATTAAAAAGTAAATAACAACATCCGGGTTGACATATCAAGCAAAATAACGACACTCTGGATTCAGTTAAATACTCCGATGCGCATATGACATTGGCGTCAGAAAAAAAAATTCGCCAACATGGTGCGTATATGACATCTGTGCCAAAAATGCATACCTATTTTATTTATATTACGTAAGGTGCTACTTTATTAGATTATCAGGTCGACCAATTTCACCCATTTATAGAAATCGCCAAACTATTCGCCAAATTACTCAAAAGGAAAAAATGTTGCCACTAAAAAATTTTAAGTTTAGAAAATTAATGAATCTCTATAAATAAAAGGAATTCTGAGGATAATTAATTAATTGAGGCACAGGGGAAAGCAAATCTTGGCAATGCGCCAACTCGGTCCAGAGGAAGCAAATCTTGGCAATGCGCCAACTCGGTCCAGAGGAAGCAAATCTTGGCAATGCGCCAACTCGGTCCAGAGGTATAAAAGCAAGATAGAAAAAAACGCGCAGGTCTGTGCATTCAAGTACAACCACCCATATGTATATGCTGAAAGTTTGTTCTGACGCTCACCCGACGCACGTGGAGTGCCGATGGTCCGGGGAGAGTCACCGGGGGATCCGTCGCCAGCTGAGAGAGAAGCGTAGAGTCACCGGGGGATCCGTCGCCAGCTGAGAGAGAAGCGTACCATACACATAAATTATTAAATAAACTTTCAAATTAAGCCCGGCGAAGCGGGCTGCGTATGCTAGTTTAGGTTAAAAAAATAAAAGTCATTAACGAAAAAAGATTACTTTAATGATGACGTTTAGTTATGACGTCGAGACGTACCAAATATAAAATTTGATTTATTCAGGTGATTTCGAACAAAAGAATACTAATAAAAGTTTTCATATTTTAATGCAGAATTTATCAAATCAAACCATAAACAGATATTTGTAAGATATCGCATATGTGGATAACATTGAAATATTTTAAATGTAATATTAGAATTTATTAAAGAGCATAAAAATATGGTACTTGCGTATTAACGCCACCGCAGCAGAAGTTGCGCTAATGTGCCAATAAAGAGCAATCTTGTTCGCACGCGCACAAAAAAAAAGGTATCAAAAATAGGCTAAAAAGTACTAAAATACTAAAAATTACGTCAAAATGAGTACAAAAAAAAAAAAAAAAAAAAAAAAAAAAAACACTCAAAAGGCACGAACAACAAGATCACTCATTATTGGCGCATTAGCACAACTTCTACTGCGATGGCATTAATGCGAAGGTACCAAAAATATCAATGTAAGCGGAAATTTGTAAGAAGTTAAATGCTTTTTATTTAACCAAATAATGTCGGCGGATACAAGCATAAAGTAACTTTAATAAATTATATATTACATTTTTCTCAATTAATATCAAGAGCTATTCGCTTATTGGCATAAAATTTATATTAAATAACAAAAGAACAAATAAATTAGTCAAACATTAATAAAAATATAAATAAATCATCGAATTAAAATCATTTGATTACTTAACAAACAAGTGTAGCGGGTTTAATGTCAAGGAAGTGTAACATTTATGTTCATCCATTATTGCATATAATCTTACAGTTTGTCTATCGTTCTTTGGTCGATGGGATAAATTAAGTAGTTATATATTTACTTATAGTATTTTTAATAAAATGAAAGAAAAACGTGTTAAATGTATCTGATATATGTATTTTTAATTTATGTGTTTTTTAATGAAAGTCATGTATTTTAAATAAAGCTAGTGAGAGCTTTATATTTAAAATGAAATTATGGCGAAGGAAACCTATTTGGCGATTGTTTTGAGTAGCTAAAATAAAAGTAGGAAAATAGCCGTCGGGCATATAAAAAAATAAAACAATCAGATCGGAGCTGTTGATGACAGTCACAAGACTTATGCTGGTATTTATATAGGTATTATAGCAAAATTTGCAACATCTCTGGTGTTAAACTAGGACTCTCGTGGTAAGACATTTGACTGCTCAGCAGCGGGTATAGAGTTCAAATCCCGTCGGATGTAAGTTCGTTTTATTTAGAAATGCTTTTGTGTTAAATTATTATTCCTTCGGGAATATTCTTATGTTAATTGTTATTCAATTTCTAGAATTTTTCTAGTTGTGAATGTTTTATTTGAGAAATTACCCTGCATATATTTAATTGGTATGGCTTTTAATTCTTTTAATAAAGTTCTGTACTTTTTTCGTTCAAATCCATGGTTTATTTTTCTTATCATGCATTTTATATAGCAATGCAATGACTTTTATAATTATTCTGACACATCAAAATTTTATCTGTTGTTATCATTTTATAAATTTTGACAGCAGCAGTTATTTTTCTTTTTAAGATATTAGAAAATCTTCAGTTTTTATAAAAAAATTAAATGACTAGTATTAAAAAATGCTCTGACGAGCACCAAAAAAGGTTAATATGTTTTTAAGTATGAAAAAGGGTTTGACAAGTGCTTCTGTTAATTATTGAGCATGAGGAAGGACAAGGGATCCCTTCTTGACTACAACTCACTTCAATGCCAACTTTTAAAAAATCATATTTGCGCTTTTTCCGTGAAAACAAATCAGTCGCAGTTACTATAAAAATGTATAGTGTAAAGACATAACCAATAAAGGTGCAGCTTAATTAGACATAAATGTAAGGGAAGATGACATAGTGCCAAAAACTTAGTTCCTGCAGGTATCACATTCATGCACTGCCACCAAGCATGCCCTAAGTGTATAATTGCACAGAAAATTTATTTGTAGTATAGTGCAGAGTGAACAGTGCAGTTAACATCAGGGATGTAAGTGCATGTTATACGCCGTATGCCTTCTGGACTTTTTAATAGAACACCATATACATTATTTCTCAAGAAAGCTTATAGTATACACATTCTAGGGTATCCCTCTGCTTAGAGCATATATCCTATCTTATTTTTACGACTACACCCCTGGTTAACATCTAAAGCACGGTGGAAAGTTCTACTAAAGAACCGCAATTATACTTTCATATGGAAAAAGCGCAAATATGATTTTTTCAAAGTTGGCATTGAAGTGAGTTGTAGCCAAGAAGGGATCCCTTGTCCTTCCTCATGCTCAATAATTAACAGAAGCACTTGTCAAACCCTTTTTCATACTTAAAAACATATTAACCTTTTTTGGTGCTCGTCAGAGCATTTTTTAATACTAGTTTATATATAACTGTTTGGTCTTGTCTTAAGACTCAATTTATAAAATATATTCGAAATAGTTAGTGATTTGAAATATTCTATAATGATTAGATGTGTATAATACCCTTTAAACTAGGCAACCATCTAATTATAGATTCTTATTATTTTCTACTAATATATACATACGGTATCTGTTATTTAAATGCAAATACCCAAAGTTCCTTTTTATTTCACCTTTTTGTTCAATTATTTACATTAAATTTCCTGCACATGCAGTTAGTTCTTGGCAGCAGATAGTTCTTCGCATTATCTTGTCAGAGACCTAGTGGGAGTAGTTTGTTGTATTGGTATCGAGATAGAATATTCCGTTTTACTCTTACTGTCCATATCTATAAATTAAATGTACTTCACCATGAATTGTTCCAAGTCCGAATTGTCACTTCAGCCTATCGTTATATTATGTCACGTTCCCATAATAAAGACGGTTTTTACATTACTATTCTTATTTTGTTTAGAATGGATTATTGAACTTCTTCGCACCTATATGAAGATACAAAATGAGAATGTTTAAGAAACATATTCTTTCGCTCACAAATCTGCAGAAGTTAATTATATTAATTACATATTTATTATTTAATTAATCATTTATTATTTAATTGTACTTTTACATTATGAATATTTCTTAATATAAAAATAAAGTGTGTGCGAAAGAAATATAATTTTTTATAATTTTTTCTCATAGTGGCAACAAATGTATTCCATTACTAGACATTAATGATAGACCAATCAGAAAATGAATAAAGTCCGGACATCACCTCATTTATACTTCATGTTTTTTTATTCTCAATAGAAAGGAACAATAATTTTCCAAATGGTTAAAATTAAAATTTCTTGTCCAATTTGGCAATCAGATAATTATAGATTCTTATTATTTTCTGCTTATGAATGCATATGTTATCTATCAATTAAAGGCAGATATCTGAATATCTTTTTTATTTCGTCATTTTTTTTCATTTATTTACTTTAAAGTTTCTAACACATGCATTCACACACAATTTGTTCTTTGAATTATCTATCACAGGCCTAGTGGGAGTAGTTTGTTGTATTCTTATCGAGGTAGAATATTCCGTCTTTCTCTTACTGCCCATATCTATAATTAAATGTACTTCACGTGGAATCGTTTCAAGTCCAGATTGTCACTTCAGCTTATCGTTGGACTATCTCACGTTCGCATAATAAAGACTTTCCTTACATTAATATTTTTATTATGCTTAGACTGATTTAATGAACTTCTCGCATATATGAAGATAGATAGTAGTAATGTTTAACAAACGGATTAGTTTCGCTCAACTACAGAAAATAATTACATTAAATATATATTTGTTATTTAATTATATATTTATTACTTAATTGTACTTTTTCATTACGATTGTTTCTTATTATGTGGTTAAAAATGAAATAAAAGAAATCAAAATAAATACAGTCTATGCTTTTTTTTACTCTTGGTAAACGCCGATGATTACTTTAACCCTTTGCGAGGCCGTAGGGTATATATTTTTTAACGTAATCTTAGTCAAAATTTGCGCAGCAAATTTTAATGAAATTTTACTTTTACTACTTTTTTGGAAAAAAAAAGTTGTAAAATTTCTTTTCCGTTATTTTAAAATATATTTATGTGAATTGCGCATTATTGAAACATAATTACTTTCCCTTAAAGGATTAAATATATTTTGTAATGATAAAATCATGTTTACTTTTAGAAATAATTATCAAGACATAATGTACACATGTGTATATATATACATATAACTGTTTGTATCTGGTATTGATACTCAATTTGTAAATGATATGTGAAATAGATGATTTTTAATATTCAATACTGATTATATATATATGTATATATATATATATATTTAAATATATATATAATATATATATATGTACATATATATATACCGGGTGATCCAGAAGTTTCGGAAGTTTTGAAAAGTTAATAATTAGGAAACTATGTATAATACAAAGGTTCTGTTTTCAGATATATGCTCAGAAACATGTGGGATTTTTGTTTAGAATGATTTTTTTAAAATATATATAGTTACAATTTTTAGCAACAGGTGGCTCTGTTGTATAAGACTGAATGTACCTATACCATGCGTTATATAGACACATGAGTTCATTGCGAAATTTCTTTCTATGATATTGATGAGATTTCGTTTTAAGGGTGGTTTATGTTCAAACATTTTTTGTAAGGTAAATGAAATTGCATTGTAAGGGAAATTTGATACAAAATTTCATGAGCAACTGCAGTGTTTAGACATTGTCTAGACTGTGTTTAGACACATCTTTGCATATCGCGTTGTTTTCATATCGTACAATACGTCAAGTTAAAACTGCAAAAGATTCGATGGCCATTGCAAATGTGAAATGCTATGGTAAGCAAAGTTTGAGAAAAAGGCTCATTGGAAGATCGTAATAGAAACAAGAGATACCAAATGTCTGTTACAATCGTAAATTAGGTAGGATTCTATGCCAATACTCTGTAGAAATCACCAGTTCAGGGTGAGTGCAGTAAACGTGTGATATCACGATGAACTGAAATTTCTTCTGGAATTTCTTTCTGCTCTGAGGATACTGTGCACACTGTTTTGCATCGGCTCACGACGGTACTTATAAGCCATGAGCGTCATGATTAAACTTTGTAACCCTTGGACACTAATTCGTTCTTTTAAATGAGCTGTATCATACTATAAAAACAATACTATCAATTTTAGCACCATCAATTTCAAAAAGTACAACTAACAAAATATGTTTTTTTCATCTAAAAAACAAATCCCACAAGTTTCTCAGTATTTCTGTGAAAACCGCATATTTCTATTGTTTATGGTTTTCTAATTATTAGCATTTCAAAAGTCCCGGGACTTCTGGATCACCCGGTATATATCATACAGATGGATTCAAAGCTCATGAGTCAAGCCGACAGTGCCGAGTTATAAAACATGATTTTTTTTTTTTTTTTTTTTTTTTTTTTTTTACAATTTTTCGTAATGTAACGGGATAATTTTGATTGTCCCTGTAATTAAACTATGCATCTGATCTTCCTAAAAATTGTAACAACTTGACCAAAATAAGCAACAATTATATAGTTTAAATTTAAAACGATTCTTTTGGCTAGATTTTTCTCTGTTATACGCGGAAATACAGACAGTGAGACGGACTGAACCACGACTATAGGTGCTACATACTTACATAAGTACTAGCGCACCTAAAAATGGATGCCATACATGAATATTATATCTAATTAAGCACACACGTAAAATGTTTCCTAAACTAAAAATCATGCACACACAGTTAAAAATAAATTTATGAACTACTTCTGAAACTACTAGCAGCAAAGTAGCCGAACTGTTACCGTTTCGTTAGTAGATTTTCCGTTTCGGGAAATAAAAGAAAGGAAAACTTCGTTTGAAGAAGCAGTAACTTTCTGTTACAAGATTTGATTTTTAAAGATAATTATTTAATACAATTTTTAAAATTAATGAATCGATTAATCGTGAAAGAATTAGAAATTTCCGAGCGATTTTAAGCTGCTATATTATTTTACATACTTAATTAGTTTATTTTTGTATAATTTATCTCAAGCCGGCCTGAGAATCGAACTAGAGACCTTTTAATAGCAGAACAAATCCTTACTGACAAAGTCAAAGCTGCTGACGGCGCGCGGCGGCTTGTACAAAATATATCTTTTATGAGTTAGTGGGAAAATCTGTTGTGCTTTTTAAAGATTTCCTTCCAAATATATTCTTTAGAATATTTGTAAATGGTTTATTTTATTTTATTTTAGACAGATGCATAATACTTATTATTTTTAAAAATCAATTTAAATTTTTTAACTAGTTTAAATTTTTAAAATACCACTGTTTTTTTTTAATGAATGAATGAATGGAAAATGTTATTCATTTTTTACAAAAATAATAGACAATTTTTTTTTAAATTTTAGTATACTATTTATTTATTTATTTATTGACAAATAATTTGTTTACTTTGGAAATCAGTACAATTAAGAAAATAAAAAAAATGTTTATGTGTTTTTTTAATTTAATAATATGCAATTTAAAGATTTACTTTGTGATTTAATGAATTTTAATCTAATTGGTAAAGACAATTTAAAGAAGGATATTGTTTACTTTAACATTGAATTTCAACAAAAAGCTTATGATTACCTAAATATGAATAAAATTTTAAAGTGTATTTATGACCTTTTTCCTCTTAAGAATTGTATAATTTCAATAGCTTTCAATTATTCGAAACCAATCAGTAGTAAGAATTTTAATTATAGACAGACTGCTTTATTGGAATTTGATAAGTCTTTAAAATGCTTTTGTAATGAATCAAATTTTGTAAATTTTATTGATGATCATTATGGTCATGTAATAACAGGTAATTTAGATATAATTTAAAAAAACGTAAAATATTTGATGAACTTTGGAACTAAATTTAGAATAAATAGCAAGATTAGTTATGATAAAGCTTTAAATATTTTTATTAATCATGTTAATAATTTTATTAAAAAACAAAGTTACAAATTTCGTATGCCCTTGGTGGCATTTTTTGAGTAGAAATTTCAACTATTGTAGCATTTCAAAGATTTTTTAAGTAATTTTTTTTAATTCAAATGCATATGAATATCAGACTTTTAGTAAAGAAGATATAACTTTAATAAATAATTTGCATAATAATTTTGTAATAGTTCCTGTGGACAAAGCTGCCAATAATTTTGCTATTATTTGAAAGAAATTTTGTATAGAAAAAATAAATGATGAATTAAATAATATTCATTTTATGATTAAATTAATATTTTAAAAGATTCTATTGTTAAGAAATTCTTTCCATACAAGAAAAAGGGTAAAAGTCTGTTTTTATATAATTTTGATGCTTCTAAACATCACTGTTTGCCGTTTATATTTTTGACGCCTAAATTCCATAAGTCTCCTATTAAACTCAGATATATTTTTAGTACTACTAATAGTGTTAATAAAAATTTTAATTTAGGTTTACCAAAGTTTTTAATAAATTTAACTTTTTCAAAAAAATGTATAACCGACTCCAAAAAAAAAAGCGCTAAAAAGAATTAAATAATTTTATAAAATTTTCTAATGACTCATATTCTCAAGTGACGCTCTAGTGTCCGCACCTTCAATAACCACAGAGTCATCAGCGTAAGAAGTTAAATTCAATGCTACTTCATTACTGTATTTAAGAATTCGGTCTGCAACTATTGTCCAAATTAAAGGGCCCAAACATGAACTCTGCGGGCAGCCACAGAACAGTCTAAACCATCAAATGCCATCGGTAAATCAAAAACCTATAAATCTAAAAGAAATACAATTCTTGAATATTTCTTTCAAGTAATCCTAGATAGGCAAGTGATCTAGCAACTACATTCCAGTCATGCACATCAAATGCTCCTGCTATATCGAATGACACAATCGCACAATATTTATAAGCCTCCAAAGTTTCTTTAATCTTCCCACGAAGAGAGTCAGCGTACTCCGCCCCTCGCGAAAACCATGTTGGTCCCCGTAGAGGTACGTAGAAGCCTCGAGCATTACTGTTATTCTAAGTTTCAGCAGCCTCTCATAGATCTTTGCTATAGTAGGCAACAGGTTAATTGGTCGATATGAACGTTAAGAGCCCTCTGGCATATTTCTTTTCTTAAAGAAAATAACAAATCACTTCTTCCAGCTGATCGGGAAATGTCCATATTTAAAGCAAGTGTTAAAAATTGACAACATTAAAAAATTAAAATTATAACATAGATTTTTCACAATTAGCGCATCGACATTGTCAAAACCTGGAGCTTTATTATTATGTTATTGTTTCAAAACAAAATTTAGTTCATTCTTTCTTGGAAAAAGGGCGAAGATCTGGATCATTCGTGTAATCCAATGAGCTTTCATAACTATAAGTAATTTCAGGTACATTGTCAACCTTAAAATGTTCAATCATTAGTTGATGAGCTATGTCATCATATACGTCAAAAACGGAGGAATTCGCCATGGTAGAAAAAGCCATATGTTGGTAGTTAAAGTTTTTACCAGAGACGAACTTAAAAACGTTACCATATGCTTTATTATTTCGCTGACAATAATCTAACCAACTAGAACGCTTCGCTTTTCTAATTTTTTTTATATTCATGACGTAATAATATATACGATTCTCTACATAGAAGATTGTCTAAATTTTTTCTATAACGTTTATAAGCAGCAGAAACTTTATTTCACAATACTCTCAGTTCAGTAGTATACCAAGAAATAATTTTATAGGAAATACTTCCCCGACGAAACGATCTTTGAAGTACATACTGGAGAGATTCATTGACATTTTCAATCCAATCACCCAGAGAAGCCGGACCATGCACTCTCATAAGGGATGAACATAGTAAATCATGTTTTTCGCTGAATAATTTACTAAATTTGTGCATTGATTCATTCTTTGTTTTGAACTTATCATAGGTTCTAAAAACTGGATTCAAACTTATCCAAAACACTATATATCGTTGACCTGAGAAAGAAAACACTGTATCATCAACACGCAAATTCTGTAGAAAGAAAATAATATAAACCCCCAAGAAGGTAAGATCAGGTCTTCCAATTTGATTGTCGGGAACATAAGAATGGGGAGCATCTGAAGTATTCACAAATCTAAGATCCGTCATCATGAGATAGTCTGCAAAAATTTCTGTTCTCTTATCTTCACGTATATAGCCAAGTATACGTAATGGGATATTAAAGTCACCACCGATAATCATACAAGTACTATACTGATAATAATTAATCCATGAAGACATATCTTCATCAAGATCACTAGAAGGTGAAGAATACACAGAAACAATAATCAAAGGTCCCTGACTAAGAGTTATCGTAATAAAACTGAATTATTCGAACAAAAGCCTGTCACAATAGACAATGACGAGTCTGTACAAAGTATCATTGAAGTAATAGAAGGGGGGGGGAGAAAGTACTTTAAATTGCTATGTCAAATTTCAATATTTGCCAACTTACAGAAAAGCAAAACTAAATAGTTGTTGACGCTTGTCAACTAATTTTACACAACATAACTTTTTTCAAACTACGACAATTAGAAAATAAAATATGGATCTTGTATGAAAAAAATCTTGGTAATATTGCCACGCCTATCAGAAATAGAAAGTGTATTAAAGTCATTTGTTAAAATGACACAAAATCACTTTTTTTTTTCAAATAAGACAATAACATGCAACAAATTTCCAAAAGAGAGAAAAAAAAGTAACACGTAGAAAAAAGGAAGCTAACAATATGTCACCTTCAAAATATTTTTTAAAATATTAAATAGAATTATCATTTTTATATCCTACATACCTATTTAATATCTTCTGATACTATGTATCTTATAGGAAATAAAATTTTAAATTTATTTTCATGTATGTAAATAATTTTAAAAAAGAGCGAAGGACAGTGTGCTTGGAGCCTAATAGATAGCAGAACCAAACAAAATCTTGTATTTGTAATTTGAATCCTAAAACTTCTTTTAAATGACTGTTGCAAGCTACGTGTTAAATAATGATTGTTTGCAGCTAAAATGACAGAAATGAAAAAAAAAATTAAAAATTAAATAACTTTACTGTATGTTACGATATCACTTTTAGAGTCCATTAGAAATAGAAAATTATTAAATATGTATTGATCTTATGCTTTTCAATGTTTTAAAAAATTAAATAAAATAAATAAAACATAAAACAAACTCTTAAGAAATTGAAAAAAACAAGTTGGAAATTGCACGTGACGTAGCAAATGAGGTGCGTTCGTACGATAACGAAGTTTAAAAATATTCAGATCTTGCTGATATAGTAGAGCGTACTCCGGATACAGTATAGTAGTCGAAATCTTTACGTTTCTGTAAATATGCAGGAAGTAATTTTTATTACACTTCAGCAACGTATATCTTATTCATAAAATGTGAAATGTTGAATATAATTAAAACACGTACTAAACCATATTTCCCTGTATAACATTATTTAGTGAAATACATTTGTGTGGCCCTGTAATTTAATAATAAATATTCTTTGCATCACAGATTGTACAGAATGTATATTTCAGTACATACTTCATAGATTTATGCCATTTCTATTATGTTCAAATGAGTGTAACACCATTAAAATGCATTTGAAACTTTCCCCCCATTGATCGCAGTGCAACGGAATACTTTTGATTGTCCCTGTAATTGATCTATGCGTCCGATATTCATAACATTTGAAATGACTCGACAAAATTATGTAATAATTATACGTTTTAAATTTCAAACGATTAAAATGCAATTGAAACTGTTTTCCCCATTGACCGTAATGTAACGGAATCCTTTTGAATGTCCCTGTAATTGATCTATCCATCCGATTTTTATAAAATTTGAAATGACTCGACAAAATTATGTTACAATTATGTATTTTAAATTTCAAACGATTCGGTTGGGTAGTTTTTGCGTTGTTATATGCGGACAGACGGACAGACGGACAGACAGACGGACAGACGGACAGACAGACGGACAGACGGACAGAAAGACAGACGGACGGACTGAGCGACAACAATAGGTGTTATGTATTTACATAATTACGAACGCACCTAAAAATGAGTCACATGTATCATTAAGCGTTATGTACAGAAATTAAATTTTTTTTTCGCTAGTCAATCATGCTTAGTTATCAGTTTGTTAATATAAATCCGTAACTGAAATTTAAAAAAGTCCATAAATAAACCGTGGCGTATGAAGACAATATACAAAATTATATTCACTGAAAAAGTAAAGAAAATTGCGCAAAATCACTTTTTAAAATTTCATTAAACTTAAAAATAGTTCAAAACGCTTTATTTGCAGATTTACCATTCCATTAAAACAATTACACTGGGTTTCAGGAATTATGGACTCTCCACTTACTTTCTGGTTGACATTAATTAACCGAAATGCGATACGTTGTTGGGATTAAACATTACAGATCCATTAAGAAGAGATGTTTGTCTAATACATCTGGCAACAACGCAACTCTCGGCTGCCGTGTCAAGGAACTGGTGTGAAGAACGATTTAGCTTCGTAATTATGACTGAAGAAATGATTAATGAAATTCTTTGTTTCAAAACACTGGATTTCCTTAGTTAATGTTAAGGGATTTGGAACTTGACCTACACATGAAAGCTTTCAAAATAATACAATGTGCTGAAAAAAAAATAATAGATAAAACTATCAATCATGTTTATAAATTTTGCTAGTTGACCATGTCTTAAATAGAACAATTAGGAACACAGTAAGCGCTATTTTATATTTAAAAAAATAAGAAAATTATAACATGTTTCTTTGTATTGTAATGTTGATTTCAATAGATTGATAATTTAACAATTCTTCGAATATCTTTTAGGTAGCTTTCATTACACAAAGTAAAAAGCTACCTATTGCAGCCGTCCGGAGGAAAGCACTTCCGGAAAATTTTGGTATATTTTCACGGATCATGACCCCCAGACCCCAAAACCACCCTCCGTTCAAATGTTGACACACACACACATATATATATATACATATATATATATATCTGATTTTTGTCATGCGATAACTAACGTATTTATGAACCGATTTGAATGAAACTTGGTATGTATATAGTACATACAAATGTCGCGACCGAGTTCGGGTCAGCATCATCTGCCATTTTAGTTTCAAAATGGCGGCCATTTTAAATTAAAAAAAAAATTAAAATTATATGCGAAAAAATTAAAAGTTGAAAAATATTTTTCTTTTACGTATTAGAAATTAAAACAAAGATTCCAGAACACTTTTTATTTTGTCTATATCTTAAAAAATTATTGAGTTATAGCACTTTGAATTTTTCTTATGGCTGACATTTTGAAACGATCTGATTTTTGTCACGTGATAACACGCGTATTTTTGAACCGATTTCAATGAAACTTGGTATGTACATAGTACATACAAATGTCTCGACCGAGTTCGTTGGCCAGCATTATCGGCCATTTTGTTTCAAAATGGTGGCCATTTTAAATTTTTAAAAAAATTTAAAATTTAGAATTAAATGCGAAAAAAGCAAAACTTGAAAAATATTTTTTCTTTTACGTGTTAGAACTTAAAACAACAATTCCAGAACACTTTTTATTTTGTCTATATCTTAAAAAATGATTGAGTTATAGCACTTTGAATTTTTCTTATGGCTGACATTTTGAAACGATCTGATTTTTGTCACGTGATAACACGCGTATTTATGAACCGATTTCAATGAAACTTGGTATGTACATAGTACATACAAATGTCGCGACCGAGTTCGTTGGCCAGCATCATCGGCCATTTTGTTTCAAAATGGTGGCCATTTTAAAGTTTAAAAAAAATTTAAAATTAAAAATTAAATGCGAAAAAAACAAAACTTAAAAATATTTTTCTTTTACGTGTTAGAACTTAAAACAACGATTCCAGAAAACTTTTTATTTTGTCTATATTTTAAAAAATGATTGAGTTATAGCACTTTGAATTTTGCTTATGGCTGACATTTTGAAACGGTCTGATCTGAATGATCCACAATGTTGCTTTAAAGTGGCATACACTTTATGATATCGTGGAATTTGGTGACTCTCTAAATCGCTTAAAATAAAACCAGGTTGAATAAAAGATGACTAATTTCTAAAAATTCCTATTAATATTCAGTCTTGACAAAAACTAGTATTCAATCTTATAAATTCACTAATTTTATAAGATTATTTCCACTAATTTAAGCTTAGTATTTTTGAACAATGTAACTTACTTTAAAATAAATAAATAAATATATAAGTATATGAAAGCTACCTGTTCCTCCCGGCATTGCCGGAAGGACTTTTTTATAATTAACCCTTTGCACTCTCATGTTCAGTCTGATTGTGCATCATCTTTTTTGTAATATTTATTTTTGCTACCAGTAATAACGGATAGTAAAATATGTTTTATTTGTTTAGAGAATTTTCGATACTAAATAATTCAATGTACTTTTTTTAAATTTTCTTATGGTGCAAAACAAAATAATATTTGCGCACGAGACGCCTCACTGGAAAGGGTAAATCATAAAACTTTGAATGAAGAATTTTTTTATTAATTTGTTTCCAGATATGACAATAACATGTACCGAAATTACAAAAACAGGAAAATTATATACAATAGAAAAAGTAAACTCACAAAATATCATATTCAAATTATTTTTTTAAATATTGAATGGAATTAATCTTGTTTATATCCTGTATGTCTCTATATACAAAGTTATATGAACTGAAAAATAACCTAAGCTCCGTAAAAGCATTTCTTAAAGTTTCATTAAATTTAACTATGTTTTAAAACACTTTATTTGCAGGTTCAACATTTTATTAGAACAATTAAATTGGGTTTCGTTAAAGACTCTCTACTTATTTTCTGGTTGACATTAATTGACCGAAATGCGATACGTTGTCGGGATTAAACATCACAGGTCCATTAAGAAGCGATGTTTGTCTAATACATCTGGCAACATCTCTACTCCTGGCTGCCGTGTCAAGGAACTAGAGTGAAGAACGATTAAGTCTCGTATAATTATGACGGAAGAAATGATTAATTACATTCTTTGTTTCAAAACACTAGATTTATTTAGTTAATGTTAAGGGGTTTGGAACATGACCTACACATGAAAACTTTCAAAATAATGCAATATTCTGAAAAGAGTTAATTATAGCTATAAATCATTTTTATATATTTTACTGCTTAGCCATGTCTTAAATAGAACAATTAGGAGAACAGTACACGCTTTTTTATATACTAACAATTAAGAAAAATTAGAAAATTTTAGTAGTATGTCTTTTTATTGTAGTATCAATTAAAATAAGTTGAGAAGTGTGATGTGTGTATTAAAGCCCCCTAAAGTTTAAGATTTTATATAAGGAACATTTACACTATTTATTTACATTTGATTTATACAAGTCGTTTCTATTTTATTTCTTATAAAAATTCAAACTTTCGCTTTTCCGTTGCTAGTTATGCAACGTAATACTGTCTTACACAGTCAAAATGTATTTTGCATAATATATATATATATATATATATATATATATATATATATATATATATATATATATATATATATATATATATATATATATATATATATATATATATATAATTATTTTAGGTGATATTTTCAGCATTAATTTTTTAAGTACGTAAAATATGCTGTGTATAAACGAATTAGTTCTTTAAATAAGCAAAGTTACGTGAAAGAATTTCTCAAATTTTCAGTAAACATAGCAATATTTCAAAACAATTCATTCGCAGTTTTAACATTTTATTAAAATAATTATATTGGGTTTCAGGAGTTAAGGCCTCTCCACTTACTTTCTAGTTGATATTAGTTAACCGAAATGCGATACGTTGTTGGGATTAAACATCACAGGTCCATTAAGAAACGATGTTTGTCTAATACATCTGGCAACATCTCTACTCTCGGCCGCCGCGCCATGTCAAGAAACTGGAGTGAAGAACGATTTAGCCACGTAATTATGATAGAAGAAATGATTAATGAAATTCTTTGTTTCAAAACACTGGTTTTCCTTAGTTAATGTTAAGGGATTTGAAAAATGACCTACACATGAAAGCTTTCAAAATATTACGATTTACCACCATAAACCACTTTTTTATATTTTTTTGCTTGACCATGACCATGTCTTGAATAAAACAATTAGGAGCACGATAAGCGCTATTTTATGTAAAACAAAACAAAAATAAGAAAATTATATTACTATGATTCTTTGTATTGTAATTTTGGTTTGAAGAGTTTGATAACTTAATAATTCCTCAGATATCTTGCTTATACTTAACCCTTTGCACTTGCACGTTCAGTCTGATTGGACGTCATCTTTCTTTGTAATATTTATTTTTGCTACCAGTAGTAACGGAGATTAAAATATGTTCTATTTAATTAGGGAATTTTCGATAAAGAATAATTCAATCTATTTTCTTCTAAATTTTCTTATGATACAAACCAAATATTATTTGTGCAAGAGACGCCTCAGTGAAGAGGGTGAATTATAAAATTTTGAATGAAGACTTTTTTTATTCATTTGTTTCCAGATATGACAATAACATGTACCGAATTTTAAAAAAAAAATGAAAAATATATACAATGGAAAAAGGAAACCCACAAAATATGACATTCAAATTATTTTTTTAAATATTAAATGGAATTAATCTTGTTTATAGCCTGAATGTCTATATATACAAAGTTATATGAATTGAAAAATAACCCAAGCTCCGTAAAAGCATATCTTAAAATTTCATTAACCTTAATAACAATACTTCAAAACACTTTATTTGGAGATTTAACATTTTATTAAAACAATTAAACTGAGTTTCAGGAGTTAAGGAGTCTCTACTTACTTTCTGGTTGACATTAATTAACGGAAATGCGATACGTTGTTGGGATTAAACATCACAGGTCCATTAAAAAGCGATGTTTGTCTAATACATCTGGCAACATCTCTACTCTCGGCTTCCGTGTCAAGAAACTGTAGTAAAGAACGATTTAGTCTCGTAATTATGACGGAAGAAATGATTTATGAAATTCTTTGTTTCAAAACACTGGATTTCCGTAGTTAATGTTATGAGGTTTAGAACATGACCTACACATGAAAACTTTCAAAATAATACGATTTACTGAAAAGAAATAGCTGCAGCTATCAATCACTTTTATTCATTTTGTTGCTTGAACATGCTTTAAATAGAACAATTAGGAGCACAGTAAGCGCTATTTCATATAAAACAAAATAAAAATAAGAAAATTATAGCACTACGTTTTTTTGTATTGTAAAGTTGACTTAATAGTTTGATAATTTAATAATTCATCGGATATCTTCTTTATACTTAACCCTTTAATCTCGAATGTTGAATCTGATTGAACATCATCTTTCTTTGTAATATTTGTTTTTGATATCTTTAATAACGGGAAATAAAATATATTTTATTTGAGAATTTTCGGTACTAAATAATTCAATGTATTTTCTTCTGAAATTTCTTATGGTGCCAACCAAATAAAATTTGCGCGATATACGCCTGAGTCATAAAGGTTAATTATAAAACTTTGAATGAACAATTTTTTGTATATTTTTTTCCAAATATGAAAATAACATGTACATAATTTACAAAAAAGAAAAAAATATGAAATAGGAAAAGGTAACTTACAAAATATCATCTCTAAAATATTTTTTTAAATATTAAATGGAATTAATCTTGTTTATATCCTATATGTCTTTATATATAAAGTTTTATGCACTGAAAAGTAAGCTAAATTGCATAAAAAAATTTCTTAAAATTTCATTAACATTTATAACAATACTTCCAAACACTTTATTTATATTTTATTAAAACAATTAAACTGGGTTTCAGGAGTTAAGGACTCTTCACTTACTTTCCGATTAACATTAATTAAACGAAAAGCGATACGTTGTACCGATTAAACATCGTAGGTTCATTAGAAAGCGATGTTTGTCTAATACATCTGGCAACATCTCTACTCTCGTGTGCCGTGTCAAGGAACTGGGGTTAAGAACGATTTAGCCCAGTAATTATGACTGAATAAATGATTAATGAAATTCTTTGTTTCAAAACATTGGATTTCCTTAGTTAATGTTAATGGGCTTGAAACATGACCTACACATGAAAGCTTTCAAAATAATACAATTTACTGAAAAGAAGTAGCTGTAACTATCAATCACTTAAATATATTTTGTTGCTTGACCATATCTTGAATAGTACAATTAAGAGGACAGTAAACGCTATTTTTTATAAAAATAAGAAAAAATAACGAATCGTAACGGTACGCTTTTTTGTACTGTAGTGTTGATTTATTTTGTTAAATAATTTAATAGTTTTTCTGATATCATTTTTGTGTTTATCGCATGTTCAGTCTCGTTGGACATCGTCTTTCTTTGTGATATTTGTTTTTGCTACTAGTAATAAAGGAGATTAAAATATACGTTATTTAATTACAGAATTTTCAATTCGGTTTAATTCAATGAATTTTGTATTGAAATTTTTTATGGTGCCAACCAAATAAAATTTGTGTGAGAGACTCCAAAGTCAAAAAGGGTAATTATAAAAAATTTAAAATTTTTTTTTAATTATTATTTTGTTTTCAAATATGACAATAACATGTACCAAATTTATAAAAAAGCAAAAAAGTACAATATAAAAAACAAAACACCATCTTCAAAATATTTTTTAAATATTAAATGAAATTAATCTTGTTTATATGTCTATATAAACAAAGCTATATGCACCGAAAAATAAACTAAATTGCAAAATTTGATTTCTTAATTTCATTAAACATGCATAACAATATTTCAAGACACGTTATTTGCAGGTTTAACATTTTATTAAAACAATTACACCGGGTTTTAGAAGTTAAGGACTTTCCACTTACTTTCCGGTTGACATTAATTAACCGAAATGCGATACGTTGTTGGGATTAAACATCACAGGTCCATTAAGAAGCGATGTTTGTCTAATACATCTGGCAACATATCTACTCTCGGCTGCCGCGTCAAGGAACTGGAATGAAGAAAAATTTAGTCTCGTAATTATGACGGAAGAAATGATTAATGAAATTCTTTGTTTCAAAACACTGGATTTCCTTAGTTAATGTTAAAGGGGTTGGAACTTGACCTACACATGAAAGCTTTCAAAATAATACGATTTACTGTAAAGAAACAGTTACAGATATAAATCATTTTTATACATTTTGTTGCTTGACCATGTCTTGAAAGAACAATTAGGAGAACGCTAGTTTATATAAAACTCTATTTTATATTTTTATTTAATGCTGTTTTATATAAAAATAAAGCAAAATAATAAAATTATAATAGTATGCTTTTACTTACCCATCATACGTAGTATAGGGTAAGTCTTGCAATCGTTTTGAAAATCGAAAAAATTTTTTTGACGGATTTACACGTTTTAGATAGTGGAGATTCCGAAAAACATATTTTTAGAAAAAAAAATTTGCCGTCCGTCTGTCTGTCTGTCTGTAAACGCTCTATCTCCCGAACAAATTGAGATAGAGACTTGAAATTTTGTATGTAGTTAGTATGTAAGAATGGGACGAACCCTATTTAATATCAGCAACCTAGATTATCCGGAACTATTTTTTTCGGACCCTCGAAAATTTCGTTCTGATGAAAGGTATATAAAAATTTTCGAATTTTTTTGTTTTAAGGAATGGACATAAAAGGCAATAAAATAACACACATTTTGCATATAGAACAAAGTCGATCGGATTATTAGTTGCCGAGATATGTGTAATCCTGTTTTCCACATTCTTCAATTTTTCATGACAATGTATTTCATTCAAATTTCAATTCAGAGGTATATTTTAATTGGAAATGAGACGCTTAATACGACACAGTTAATTGTTAGTTAATAGAATATTTATTTTTGGAGTTATGAGGATGTTTCTTTTACGCAGTTCGGTACTACTTGAGTAGTTTGGCGTTTTATATAATTTGTCGAAATTGCTACATCAGCAGTTCTTTAATAAAGCATTACTATGTATATTAACAACATTTAAATTTTGTTTATGAATTGCAATGCATTGTATAAATATTTTTCACATGTTTTATTTTCATATACATATCCATGATGGGTAAGTATTACGGTGGCCCCCAACGACTAGTTTTGTATTGTAGTGTTGATTTGAATAGTGTGAGAAGTATGGTATGTGTATTAATGCTTTCCCAAATGTCAGAATTTTAGACAAGGTAAGTCATTACTATTCATTTATATTATATTTCTATGGAGATTTCTTGTCCTTTTCTTTTTCATAAAATTAAAAAAATTCACGTTTGTATTGCTAGGTATGCAACCATACCACTGCATTTCGCTATGTCACCATGATTTATAATTATTTTAGGTGATTATTTTCAGTGTTAAAATTCTCTATACATGCAGTCTCTTGTCTATAAGGGAAATTAGTCATTCAATAAAATTTATGATGCTTCGCGTATTGCACTGAAACATATGACAAAACTTTGGTAGATAGATGTTTTAGTGATGGTCTGGTTTTATCGATCTGTTATATTCTAGTGTTAGAAATTTGTAGTTTTTATAGTTTCGATTTTGTTTATTTTACACTAATATACATGCAGTAAATTATCACATGTGTTTTTTGTTTCTGGTTAGCTCTCTATTACTTAGCCTACGCTTTTGTGACAATTTTGAAATATTATGCTCTTTGTACAGCTAAATCCCTGTTGTTTTTAGAATTATAATATTTTACACATGTGTATTAAAATTCCATACAATAAAAGTTAAACGAAAACCAATTATTTTTTAATTTACGATATACATTACTGAATGATATTATGATACTTTGGTCTGTGATGGACAATAATTTCTGCACAGTTTCTTTTTTTAAATCTTCATTGTCATAAAAATTTAAATTATTCTTCTTTTAATTTAGTTTCCTTTCATCTAAAATATTCATATAGTAGATTATCAAACGTATTTTTTTTCATTGTGCTCTTTCTACTTTAAATTCATTCGCTTTTTCAGTAAAATTTATATATATACATACATATATATATATATAAATGTATATGTATTACAATTACAGAATCCAGATTTAAGTTAATAAGCATTATGCAAACACCCCTCATTTTTAGTTTCAAAACTAAACCACTGTAATACATAGGTATATACCTTGTTTTGTCGTTGACACAAGATTGTGCTGTTTTTGATTTTATCTGTCGCTTATCTTTTAAGTTAAAATTTTACTTTTGTTGTTCATTTTATTTTTGGTGATTTAAACCTAAAATATTAATGCAATAATAGTTCAAGAGATTTTTGTTTTCCTTGTTTTGTTAACTATTTGGAAAATAGTTGTTATCCTCGGAAGAGAAATGGGATTGGTCCAGAAATATTAAAGTTTAATCCATATCGTACCTATTATGAGACGTTCAGAAGTCAGTCTGATTAACTCCATCAAATAAAAATGCATACTTTAAGCAGTAAAACTTGTAAATTTATAAACTACTGTTTTGTTAATCATCTGTCTAGGAATAGTAATATTTAATGCATGGCGTACGTAATATATGGTTCATTGTGATCATCATAAAGATTATTATTATTATTACTTTAAATATAAAACTAATTTACGAGTCTTTAAAATTTTAATCGTTGAAAATATCATTTTCCAACTAATCTTTGTAATTTGTTAAATTACAATTTTTTTTTTTTACATTTTTTTCATGCAAATAAAAAAGTATACCTTTCCACAAAGAATATTTCTTCTCTTATTTTATTCTACTTTTTCCCCCTTTTTTATTTTTGCTAAGATTTTACACTTCTAATACGCCCGATATTTTCCTCCTTGTTACTTTAGTTGTATCATAATTTTCATTGCTAACAAGTTATATACTTCGTTAAAATTATAGTTTCTAGTTTAAAAACGAGTCTTTGAGGGCTACCGTAATACTCACCCATCATGGAGATGCATAATATAAAATATAAAAATAAAACATGTTTACACTAGTTCTAAAACGCGTCTCAGTTCCAAAATGAAATTTAAACGTATATTTAAATATGTTTCGTACGTATAGTAATGTTCTATTACTGAAATGCGGGTGTTATTTGATTATCCCATTGACCTATTTCACCAAACTACTCGTAAATTATACAAATTAGCAATATTTTTATTTTAAATAATAAAAAACCAAATAAATCACTAAAAGATTAATAAAAATACAAGTAAAATGCCGGATTAAACATCTCTTGATGACGTAATAAACATGCATAAATTTGTTTAACATCAAGTAAATGTGACATTTACGGTAAGCCATTATTGGCATTCAATCTTATAGTTGGCGTTAGTTTTTTTATCGACCGGATAAATAAGTAGTACAGAATTGCGTAAAAGAAGCATCCTTATAGGTCCAAAAATAATAATCCTATTAACTAACAGTTTACTGAATCGGATTAAGCGTCACATTTCCATTTAAAATATTTATTTGTATTGAAATTTGAATGAAAGCGGGGTCATAAAAATCAAAGAGTGTTGAAAATAGGATTATAAATATATCGGTAAATAATTATCAATCGACTTCATCCTTTATACAAAATTTATGTTTTATAATTATCATTTACATTTACTTCTTAAAATAAAATAAATGGATATCTTTATTTGTCTCTTATCTGAACAAATAACTCTATCGCTATTTATTCTGGATATAGAACGTTTTCAAACCCACACACAGACAATGAGACAGATGCACAGATAGCATTTGTTTTCATCTAAAAATAGGTTTTTCGTACACTCTAAAAAGCGGACAGTTTTACGGAAATACTATTGGTAATTGTATTGGCCAATACAATTTACTGTTTTTTAACGGAAAATTTTCCGTAAATTCCAGGAAAATACGGAACATTTTTGGGAATTTACGAAATTTTTTCCGTGTAAAGACTGTACATTTTACTGGAGTTCAGATTACCAGTAGTACTTCAGTAAAATCGTCCGTTTTTATGGTAGTGTAATCTCCAGTGTCTGAAACGTGAAAATCCTCTTTTTTTTCCAAAACGATTGCGAGATTTACCCTAGACTGCTAAAAATGGGTAAGTAATAAATAAATAAAAATTAAGCAATCAACATTCATTTTTAACATGTGAAAGAAACAACATGCTTCATTAAATTTTTAAATATATACAATGTTGTTGTAAAATCTGGAAAGTTTCTATAATGGTTGATTCTTAAGATTTTAGCTAATTGGTGAACAGATAATAGATGCACTGAAAAATTCTTTGTCAAATAAGGCAACAAATGCAATGTATTCTGGATGTCTGAGAATGCTAACTAAAGAACAGAGAGATTTCTAAATTCAATACCTATTTCAAAAGAATAGTGATGCATCTTCAATGCAAAAGTAATTCTGAACTAAAATCATATTCAAAGGGACAGCTAAGAGAAAACACTTTCTATTTCGGCTTATAGGAACTAACATTCAAAATATTTTCTTAAAGATTTGATTGAGGAATATTCATCGTAGCTTTTATAAGACTGTTAAATGTATCCGCATATTAATTAAAACACAGCCATGTGTAAGTATTTAAAAAAATATGTTTAGCATCAAAGAATCTTTAAAGGTAATAGTTCTGTCTATTATACATTAGTGTTAAACTTTCTTCTTATTGTCCATTTAATTTCAGTGATTTAACGTAAAATATACATATACCGTATTTACTCGTGTATACTGCGCACCCCTACTTTACAAGAAAAAATGGCGATTTTGTTAAAATCTTGTATATAACGCGCACCATACATTTGTTATGCAAATTAATGAATGACTAAACGAATTTTAGTAAGGAAAGTCAATAAAAACATTATATCAGGCCCAAAACAAGGCAAAAATACATTTTTAGACTTCGTGTAGGAGTGAATGACGGGGGATAGGAGTGAGTGAAGGCAGTGAGAATTGCTAATTAGCGTTTATATAATGTCAATGTATAAAAAAGTGCAAGGAGTAAAATTAATATGCAGTAATACTTCAATTAAATAAGATTTTCCAAACAATTATTTCTTCTTTGAATACATTTCTTTACTCATATGCATATCGTGTGATAACGTCCAACAGTAAAAGTTTATTCCGTTTATAACGCGAACATAGAAGTTTTTCCCTACTTTTTTTTTAAGTTCGCGTTATACACGAGTAAATACGGTAGTAATAATTCAAGATTTTTTTTTTCTTTGTTTTGTTTATTTTTTCCAAGATTTTACGCTTCTAATATGTCCTGCATTTTTGAAGTAGATATTTTGGTTCCGTCATATTTTTCATTGTTATCAATTTATCTCCATGCTCATTAAAAGTATAGTGTCTAGAATTAAAAAATACATAAACATAAGTTAAACAGATACCGTTCATTCTTAACTTGCGAAACAGACAATATGCGTCATTAAAAAATTAATTTTACATACAACGTTCTTGTAAATTCTGGACAGTTTTAATAATTGTCGATTCTAAAGATTTTGGCTAGTTGAAGAGCAGATAATGAATATTTGGACAAATTCTTAGAGAAATAAAACATCAATTGCAGTATATTCTGGATGTCTGAGAATGCTAACTAAAGAATAAAAAGATTTCTAAATTTAATACGTATTTCAAATGCACAGTGATGTATCTTCAATGCAAACGTAAGTTCTGAATAAATAACGAATTTAAATCATATTGTAAGAAGTAGTTAGGAGAAAACTCTTTCTCATTCGGCCTTATACGAAGTAATATTCAAGACACTTTCTTAAATAATTGAATTCGGGAATATTTATTCGAGTTTTTTTAATCTGTTAAATATATATATTCATATATTAATTGAAACAGTACCATTCATAAGCATAAAAAATAATTTTTAGCATCAAAGAATATTGAAAGATATAAGATTAAAAATATAATGGTTGAAATGCTTTTTTTTGAATATTTTGAATCATAAAATTGAACCGTTACTCTTTTATCACGTCCTTTGTTCTATATTATATAACCTTTTTATTTAACGTTTAAAAGTCAATTTGTAATACTTAACTATCTTTTTATTTACAGTTAAACACCGTAAACACCTTTCTAAAAGGTTCATTGTTTAGCATAATATTAGAGCGAAATTTTTGGAATTATTTACTGTCCTTTGAAATTTAAGAATGGCATATCTGATGAACTTATTATCAATGTGTACTGTATAGTGCATATAACTTTCGCCATTTAATTTGTATTATTTGAACAGCTGTATGAGGTAAATATAGATTCTTTACACGTTTTAAATTAGGAATTATTTAAAATAGTTCTAAATAGATAGCATTCTATTTATTTTTTTAAAATATCAAATATTGAATTTATAAATGTAAGAAATTTAATGTAGTCTAATTCAAATAATGATAAGAACTTTGGTCCCCAGCACACGCGCTGGGATTTTCTAGTTCGGGGATAGACATGCTGCAAGTTTCTATAATGGTTTATTCTAAAGATTTCGGCTAATTGATACAGGGACAAATTATTTGAAAAATAATATAACACGTGCATTGCATTCTGAATGTCAGAGAACGCGAATGAAAGAACAAAGGAATTTCTAAATTTAATATCTACTTCAAAAGTACAGTGATGTATCTGTAATTCAAACGTAATTCCGAAAAGGTAAGTAACTTAAATCATATTCTAAGGAATAGCTACAAGATAAACCTTTCTTATACGGCCTAATACTAAGTAAAATTGAAAATATTTTCTTAAATAAATGAACTGAGGTAAATTCACCGTAGCTTTTATAAGGCTGTTAAATATATTCAAATATTAATTAAAATACAACCATGTATATCTATATATATTTTTTTTAAATCAAAGAATATCTTAGATAGATCTGTCTTATCTTTTAGTGTTAAAAATTTCATATTATTACTCATTTCATTTTAGTACATTTAATCGAAAACTTTCATATAAAAATAATTCAAGATTTTTTTCCAAGAGATTAGGCTTCTAATACGTCCTACATTTTCTCCTTGTTATTTTAGTTTTACGATATTTTTCATTGTAAACAATTAATCTGCATGCGCTTTAAAATTATAGTTTCTAGCATACAATAAAATAAAAAAAAAAACTTTATCAGACACCATTCATATTCCAAAATAAACAACAGGCTTCATTAACACATTAATTTTACATACAACGTTGTTACAAAGTCTGGAAAATTTCTACAATGTTTGATTGTAAAGATTTTGGCTAATTGACGAGCTGATAATAAATACTTGGACAAAATCCTTTGAAAAATGAGGCAACAAGTGCCTTATCCAGTATCATTCTGGATATCTAAGACTGCAAAGTAAAGAACAAAGAGATTTCTAAATTCAATACCGATTTCAAAAGTAAAGTTATGTATCTTCAGTGCAAACGTTAATTCTGAAAAGGTAAATAACTTAAATCATATTCAAAGGAATAGCTACGGGAAATTTTATTATTCGGCCTTATAGGATTATATATTCGAAATTTCTTAAAGAATTGAACTGAAGTGTATTCATCGTCCCTTTTATCAGACTATTTTTAATTAAAACACGACATATTAATTAAAACACAGTCGTGAATACATGCAAAATTTTATTTTTAGTGTCAAATAATATTTAAAGATAATGGATTAAGAACATAAAGGTAGAAAATACTTTTTTTTAATATTATGAATGTTAAATTCGACCGTTATTCTTTTATCACATTCTTTGTTCTATCTTATATAAGCTTTTTTTAACGTTTAAAGTGCAGGATATGATACTTAATTATCGTTTTATTGGCAGTTAAACTTTTTTCTAAAAAGTTCATTGTTTCACGTAATATTCAGGCGAAATTTTTAATATAATTTAGAGGTTTATGAAACTTAAGAATGACATATCGGATTAACCGAGAATAAATGTATGTAATTTTTACCATTTAAGTTGCACTATTTTAACATCTTTGTGAGATAAATATAAATGCTTTATATGTTTTAAACTAGGGCATCCCTCAGAGGGATTAGTCTGAGCGATATTGCTGAGAATGTACATTTAATAACTTGTGATTAGTAAAGAAAATGAGATGTTACCTTTAATTAGTCATTCATTGTGATAAAATATGATGAAAATAAGCATATTGAATCATAGAACTACAAAATCTTATATATAAAACTGCATATACTATTTTTATAAAAAAAAAAAAAAAAAAAAAAAAAAAAAAGAAAGAAAATCATGCATGGATATGAATTTGGAAATATGCAAAATGTTAAAAGCAATACAGAAAATAAAACACCAAATTTTCCTGTATTGGAAATATAACTCTTTGAAATGATGTCATGAGCATGAACAGAAGCTTCACACCGATTTGAGAAACTATAAATAACATAAACTATTATGTTTGAAGAGAATGGAGTATATTTTATGTGGTGTAAAATCCGTCGAGATAGTTCATAATGTTGAATATCTGTTTTCCACGGATGCAATGAGGTTGTCGATAAGAGTTAAGGTATCCTTTTTTAAAAATTTGTCCTAAACGAGCACTTACATCTTATAAGTTACTGTGATGCCAAAGTTATAGTTTCTGACCCCAACAGTATCCTAGAAATTGCAATATTCTCAATAAATTGGGTTTAAAACTTTTTTCTAGAAAAAAAATGTTTAATTTGTAAAATTAAATTGTCGAATGTTTTAGAAATCGTTCATAACGAGAAAATTATATCTTAAAAGTTACCACCAAAAAAAAAAAAAAAAAAAAAAAAAAAAAAAAAAAAAAAAAAACGATTTAATTTTTAGTTATATCAACATCAAAGAATTCTCAATTTTAGATCTTTTTTTGCTCGTGCATTGATGGTGATTATTGTTCCTACGCAAAATATAGTACATTTTGCAGCAAAGATGGTTACCAACATTTTTTGCCCACATTATTTTTTAAATCGGCTAGGTACTCGCAATGATAACGAAAAACACACAAATGTTAATGCTTTATAGAATAGAAATACAGAATCAAAAGCTATTTATCTCCTATTATATATTATCTAATTAGTGCTAGCAAATGCATTTTTAAATATACATAGATCAATATAATGCTTCATTTTTCTTTTATTAGTATTTCTTAGTATTCATTTTTCATTTATTTGTATTATTCAGTAAAAAACTCACTTTCTTAAGCCCGAATTACGTCAAACTTTTTATAAAAGTACCTAAGTCCATATAACAGCGAAGTATTGTGAAGAGTACTTAATACAATGTAGTAAGACACTTCGCCAAACGCAGGTAATAAATCGCAAAATATTGTTCTTTTCGCCCTTTCTCGAAATGCATTTTTTCCGTACATTTAAAAAACACGATTTTGAGTCATCTTATTTAAAATTCAAATAAATAAATAAGAGGAAGCAATAATAGCATAAGTCAAAATATTTTATTTCAGCATCAAGGAATTGTATCGTAGTTACATATGTGGAAAAAAAGCTGCTTTTGGCCAAAAAACGTTGTCTTCACTAAAGTTGAATCCGATTAAAAAAAGTACCGTGATTAATTAAAATGTTATAGGCAGAGCTGCCAAGTCTCCGGCATTTTGGATACCAGTATTTTAATACAGAAAATGCTTTATTAAATTGGAACATTCTGCGGATTTAAAAAATAACTTTTCCTATAAGAAAATTCTGCTGTGGAATAAGCGGAGGCTTGGCATCTCTGTATAGGAATATTTTGTAATCTACTTTTTAACCTTAAAAAAAGCAACGACCATTTTTCTGGTACAAAAAGTATTGCTAATTGTTCCATTTTGAATACAAAGTACTGATTGTAATATTGATACATCTATGGTGATAAATTTCCAATAATTTTTCCAATATTTTTTCATTAAAAATATAAATCTTTTATTCATTTAGTTTAAAATAAATGGTTTTTAACTAATTTCATAATACTTTTGAAATATAACTTTTCATTAGCCATTTTTTAAAGCATTTTGAAAATAGTTGTTGTTTTCAGTCAAATATAGACTTTGGTCTGTCCACATTTTATTTTATTATTATTATTATTTATAAATGGTGGAGAAATATTCATACTTAATCCATAACGTACATAATATATGACTCTGTTATTACATAAGTCACCTATTTATTATCATAAAAATTATGTTTTTACTGATTTTTATTAACTCAATAGGAAAAATTTTGTGCTTTGAGCAACAGATATCCGCATTTCATTTATTTATTTATTTTAACAAAATTCTTTGTATTTAAAAGAATTTTTATTTAAATAGGAAATCTAAATGTCGCTGTTAATAAAGAAGAAAGTTACAAAAAAAAGTTACAAAACGAGTCGACGCAAATATGGAAAAACGACGAATCCAAAAATGATGTCGTATATGAAATATCATCTTTTAAAGCGAAAAAACGAGGTCTGATTATCGAGCCTTACAAAATGTGCATTACATAAAAAAAAAAAACTACAAATATAGATTTTTTTTTCTTTTGTTCAGTTTTGGCTTCGAAAGGTTCGCTATGTTGCAAAAAGATATAAGCGACTATGAAAACACACTTTGTAAACGTTCATGCTCAGTTTTACAAATAAATATGGCACATATATGCCCTATACACACGAGGTACCTAATTGGTGCCAAAATGGTGTTCAGTTGCCTAACATGCTGGTTATCATATAAATGTTATAATAAATTGTTTGTTCTAAAAATATTATCATTTATTGATTGTTATTTCTTTTTTTTAATAACAGAAAATATTTCGTTTATTCCTTTTTTTCATTTTGAAATAAATAAATAACGTGTTATTATAGCATGTTATATGTATCTGGTAATCAAAACGATGTTTTCGCCTAATTGGCATTCAAAATCTCGCTAAACCCGGTGCTTATATCTCTAGTATATTATCTCAAGTATTTTATTTATGTATACTATAATTGTTTTTACATACCACTTACTTCTTCTTGTATATAAAAATAGGTAAGTGGCTCCTTTTTGGAAAAATAGGTAAGTGGTTCCTTTATGGATTATAAATTGTATAAATCTTTAAAAAATAGTCTCCGTTGCCCCTTTTTGGATCGAATTTAAAAAAAATCAGTGTCTAATTCCAGTATTGCTCCCAAGTATGCATACATATTTCAAATTTCAAAGTTGTATGCCAACAGGAAATGGATGAAAAATGGGAAAAGATGTCGCATATGCACAAGGGTACATAATTGGCGTCAAAATGGCATTATTTTATCTGAGATGGTAACCCGGCTTTATTTATTTATTATTTGGTTATTTACTCATAAAATGTTTATTTACTTTCATTTCCTTTTTTTAATTATATAAAATATTTCTTTTTATAGTTATTAATTATTATTATTATTTCATTTACTGTAAGTTCTTTTTGAAAATAGAAAATAATTTAAAAATGTGTATGTAAGCGTTATTTGAAAACGGAGTTTTCACCAAATGGGCTTTGAAAAAAAAAAAAAAAAAAAAAAAAAAAATGCGCCAAATCTAATGCGCTTGTAGTATCCGTGCCTAAAAATTAGTGACCAGAATTGACTTCCACACACAAACAAAATATAAGTTAAAAGAAAACATGCAATAAAAATAAATATAAAGGGGAAATGATGTCATAAAAGAAACTTTTTATTTAAAAACGTAATTGTTTCTAATTTTCACACGCGAAATATATAAAACATTCTTTTAGCGATCAAAAAATGTTATTAAGAGATTATCACAAAATCTCAAAATCAAAGTTTTTATGACATTTTTTAATATAAAAAAATTAGTTTTATTTTCCTGCATGATTAAATTTTAAAATGTTTTATTGCATTCAGTATTTCTGAGTGCGTAAATGATTACTATTTACTCCATGTACTGATTCGGTTATCTACGAAAATATCCAGACGGTGAAAATCACGCACACCAAATTTCTGTGACGTATGCAAATAAATTGCGCTTTTTTATCAGTTTTTTTAAATATAACTTTTAAACTATTTGGAATTACTTTTTAAATGTAGGTGCATTCACCAGATTACCTTCATAGGTACCTTCTGGTACTAACAGAATCGAAATCCGACAAGTACTTTTTGAGATTTGCTTGACGAAAGAATTTTTTTGACTTTTAATATCGTTACGTACTCTGAGTATAAGACTTCGCTACTCTCAGACAATAATGCACTCTTTTCAATAGTTAGATAAGATTCGACTTATTTTTTTATCAAGTAATAAATTTATAAATTAATGAAAGCTAAAGTAGTCTAATCGGTTGTTGTAATTTGTTTAATATATTTATATATATATATATATTGTTGTTGTCTGTTATTTTTCATGTTATCAAAAGTGAAATTATTACTCTTTTAATTTCATTTCATTTATCCGAAAATATTCATATAGTAAATTATCAAATCACTATATGAATACTATGTTATTCTCTTTTTTTCAGTAAAAATTTTTATCTATATATATTTCAATTTCAGAATCTAGAATTAAGTTAATAAACGTTACGCAGACACTTATTTTTTCGTTTGACAAATAAACCAATCAGATACATGACTATACTCTGTTCTTATGAGCACAAGCTAGTGCTGTTTTTGATTTTGTCTGTTTGTTATCTTTTACTGTTAAAAATTTCTTTTAATTGTTTGTTTAATTTTAATACATTTAACCTAGAATATTCAATAAAGAATAATTCAATTTTTTTTCTTTATGCTTCTAATACGTCCGGCATTTTTCTCCTTGTTATTTTAGTTCTAGCATATTTAACATTGTAGCTGCATGCACATTAAAATTAAAGTTTGAAGCTTAAATAAATAAATGAAAGTTGAACAGACGCCTTTCATCTTTAACTTGCGAAATGAACAACGTGGTTCATTAACACATTAATTTATATACAACGTTGTTGTAAAGTCTGGTAATTTTCTATAATGTTTGTTTCAAAAGATTTTGGATAATTGACGATCATATAATGAATACTTAGGAAAATTCTTTGCGAAATAAGACAACAAGTGCAATGCATTCTGTAAATCAAAGAATGAAAACTAAAGAATAAAAAAAAAAATCTAAATTCAATTTTTTTTCTTTAATTGATAGACATGCAACCATAGTTCTGCATTTCACAGTCATTTTTTTTACATTATTTATAATAATTTTAGATGATTATAATTAGTATTAAAAAGTTAAATACATAAAATCTATTGTACCGGGTGGCCAGAAATAAAACACCCCTACTCTGACCTCACTGGATATCGAACTACTCAGTGTAAAGGCTTGAAAATTTGTGGACATACTATTCAAAAAATGGGGAAACGGATTTCACGAAAAAAAAATTTAGTTCCAGAAATCGCCGATAGGTGGCGCTGTACCACTGGACGTATGCTGAAAAGACACAAAAACACGTTTTAAACACATTTTATTTGAAAGTACCAAGCATACATAAAACAAGGACGTTATCGATGCAGGGAATGCTGCTCAATATGGTTCCCTTCCTGAAGATGTAAAATGTGAAGTCTGTGGACAGCTTGTTCAACTGCGGATCGTAACTGGTCATCTGAGATGCTTCTCACATGCAGACTGATACTCTCTTTCAAATCTGCCAAGGTTACCAGACGTTCTCGATAAACAAGGTTTTTTAAGTGTCCCCAAAGCCAAAAATCACACGGATTAAGATCCGGTGAACGAGATGGCCAAGTTGTCGAAAACGCGTGACTGATTATTCTGTCATTGGTGAAATGTTGGCGAAGAAACTGTTGCACAGGGAGTCCAATGTGTGGAGGTGCTCCATCTTGCATAAAAGTAATGGTGTCAAGGCATTGGCGCTGCTGCAAATGGGGTACAACAAATGTTTCGAGCATCCTTTTGTACCTGTTGGCCGTCACGGTACATGTCTCAAGGCCATTGGGAGTAACCTCTTCGAAAAAGAACGGTCCAAGGATGAATGTGGCTGTGAATCCACACCAGACTGTAACTTTCGGTGAGTGGAGTGGAATCTCTTGGAAGGTACGGGGGTTTGTCGTGTCCCATATGCGACAGTTATGGGTGTTCACTGTTCCACTGAGGTGGAAATGGGCCTCATCGCTCCACAGAATCTGCCACGGCTACGATGCATCCACTTCAACTCTAGCAAGAAATGTCAATGCAAAGGTCAGTCGCATCTCCCTGTCTGTGGCCAGCAATTGTTGATTAGGGCGGATTTTGTACGGGAAACAATGCACCATTTTTCTGAGTATGTTCCACACTGTGCTATAGGGAACACCCAAGTGTCGTGACACTGCACGTGCACTACTGCTGCCTAAGACATTATCCATTGACTGTTCAACAACACCGGTGGCAACATCTTCAACGACATCTGAACGAACCGGTTTGCGTCCTCGACCAGGCTGAACTCCAAGATGTCCAGTTTCCTCGAATCGAGCGATCATTCTCCTGAGAGCTTGTGGAAGCAATGGTCCCTTACGCAAATCCTTAAGTCGGCGAAACTCTCGAAGTGCTGCTGGAGCATTTCCTTTATTCTCGTAAAACAACTTCACAAGCAAAGCGCGTTCTGGCAGCGTGACAGCCATCACTAATAAGAATGACATTCCCCACCTTTTAACTTCTTTTATACCCAGAACATGGCTTCTACCCATGCTTTACGCAAATTTTTCTGGTTACAGTATGAAATTGCAGTTACAACGGGAGTTCTAGCTTCTTTACTATTTTTATTTTCCATAAGGGGCAGAAAAATTAAAAAGGAAGCATGGAAGCATTCCATTCCGCATAAACATTTTAATTTTTATTATTATTTGTGTCTTTTGATCATAGTTCCAGTTGTGCAGCGCCACCTATCGGTGATTTCAGGAACTAAATTTTTTTTCGTGAAATCCGTTTCCCCATATTTTGAATAGTATGTGTACAAAATTTTGAGCCTTTACACTGAGTAGTTCGATATCCATGGAGGTCAGAGTAGGGGTGTTTTATTTCTGGCCACCTTGTATATGACAATAAACAGTTCTGTGGCTAAATTTTACGGTGCTTGCCGTACTTCACTGAAATACACTGCTCGACATTGAAAATGCAACACCAAGAAGGAGTGGTCAGAAATTTATGCAAATTTCAGAGTAGGCGCATGTCCCTGAGTTATGCAAATGATGTGAAATGCGTAGGTCTCCGACGCACGTGATGTAAGATATAAGAGAAGAAACTTGCAGAATGGGCAATATTCGTGTCGCTATTTCTGCCAGACGAATTATCGAAGAAATTTTGTTTTTGTCTCGGAGGATAGGTGTATAGAAAAGAATGCCAGGCCGCCGTCAACGAAGGCACTTCCAGCAGATAGACGATTTTACGACAGGTATGGTGATGGGACTGAGAAGGGGGGGGGGGGGTTGGTCTGTAGGTCAAATCGCAGCTGATACCCACATGGATGCGAGCACGGTGCATCAGCTTTGGCGAACATGATTGGAACAAGGAAATGTCGCAAGATTGAGGGGTGCAGGTGCAGACAGAGTGACGTCAGCACGCGTGGATCGAAGCATCCACCGACAAGCTGTGGCGGGCCCGCAAGTCACTTGTACCTCGATTCTGCAGCATGTACAAGATACCCTGGATGTTTCCGTGTTGACCAGAACCATTTTCCGTCGATTGGTTGAACATGGACTGCACTCATGGCGTCCGTTAAGAAGACTGCCATTGACTCGACAGCATAGACGCCAACGTTTGGAATGGTGCCGGACTAGAGCGACTTGGATGGCAGAATTTCGAAACGTTGCGTTCTCAGATGAGTCACGCTTCTGTTTGTCCAGTGACAGTCGCTGCATACGTGTGTGGCATCTACGTGGAGACAGATCAAATCTGGCAATAACTGTGGAACGCCCCAAGCGCGCGACAACGTGGCACAATGGTTTGGGGCGCTATTGCGTATAATTGCATATACCTCTAGTTCGTATTTAGGGCACTATGACGGCCTAACGATTCTTGGATAATGTACTGCGGCCAGTGGCAATCTCCCAACTTCAGGGGCAGCCTAATGCAATTTTTCAGCAGGATAACGCCCGACCACACAGTGCTCGCATGAGCCAACATGCTCTGCAAGGTATACAGATGCTTCCCTGCCCACCGTACTCTCTTGATCTGTCACTAATCGAACATGTGTGGTATGTGATTGGACGCCGTTTTGCGGACTCTGCCCCTGCCTCGTTCAGAAGATGAACTGTGGCAAATGGTTGAAAGGGAATGTAAAGCGATCCCTCAGGACACCATCCACGCTCTTATTGACTCGATGCCTAGACGTGTTTCTTCGTTCATCGCAGTTCGCGGTGGTCCTACATCCTACTGAGCCGATGCCGTTCTCGTTCTGTATTCTGATTATCATTTTGAAATAAAGATCACTTAATGATCCTTGCTGTCTCTGTCTTTCCCCCAAATTTCATCACTTTCTGAGCACTCCTTCTTGGTGTTGCATTTTCAATGTCGAGCAGTGTACTTGATATTACATTGGTAGATTGATTTTTCAGTGCTGTTTCTCGTTTAGCCGGTCTCTTATAATTTAATGTTAGAAATTTGTAGTTTTTATATTTTATTTATTTTACAATAATATACATACAGTGAATTATAAAATATGGTGTTTGTTTCCACTTTGCTCTATTTTACCTATGCTTTGTTCTTGTGCTAATATTAAAACATTGTGCTCTTTGTAAATGAAAATTCTAAATTCAATACCTATTTCAAAGATACAATGATGTATCTTCAATGCAAACGTAAATTCTGAAAGGATAAGTAACTTAAATCATATTCTAAGGAGTAAATATGAGAAAAATTTTTCTTATTCGGCTTTATAGAAAATAATATTCAAAACATTTTAGTAAAGAATGGAACTGAAACATATTCATTGTAGCTTTTATAAGGCTGCTAAATATATTTACATATTAGTCAAAACACAACCACGTATAAATATAAAAAGTTTATTTTTAACATCAAAAAATGCCTAAAGGTAATAGATATGTCTCTAATCGTTTAATGTTAAAAATTTCTTATTATCGTTCATTTAATTTTAGTGCATTGAACCTAAAATAATTATAAAATAACAACTATTTTTTTTTCTTTGTTTTGTTTATGCTTGCCAAGATTTTATCCTTCTAATACGTCTGATATTTTTCGCCATGTTATTTTAGTTCTACTGTTTTTTTAATTGTTAACAGTTTATCTGTATAAACATTAAGAGACTAGTTTCTAGTTTTAAATAAATAAATGTTAAACTGACATCATTATTTTTTAACTTGCGAAATAAACAACATACGTTTTTAACACATTAATTTTATATAAAATGTTGTGGTAAACTCTGGAAAGTTTCTAGAACTTTTGGTTCTAAAGATTTAGGCTAATTAACGAGCAGATAATGGATATTTAGATAAAATCTTTAAGAAATAAGGAAACAAGTGCCATGCATTCTGGATGTCTGAGAATCCTAACTAAAGAACAAAGGTATTTCAAAATTCAATACCTATTTCAAATGTAATGTGATGTATCTTCAATGCAAACGCAAATTCTGAAAAGAAAGTTAACTTAAATCATATTGTAAGCAATTGCTATGATAGTAACCTTTCATATTTGGCCTTATACGAAGTAGTAATCAAGATATTGCCTGAAAGAAAGGAATTTAGGAATATTCATTGTAGCTTTTATTAGGCTCTTAAACACACGCATGTCTTAATTAAAACACGACCATGTATAAAAGTATATAAGTATAAAAAATATTATTTTTAACATCAAAGAATATTTAAAGAAAATTCATCTGTCTCTTATCTTTTAGTGTTAAAACCTTATTATTATTATTCATTTAATTTTAGTGCATTTAACTTAAAATTTTCATAAAATAACAATTAAAGAAATTTTTTCCTTTCTTTGTTTTGTTTGTTCTTCCCAAGATTTTACCCTTATAATACTTCCGATATTTTTCTCCTTGTGATATTATTTCTACCATATTTTTCAGTGTAAAAAATGTATCTGTAGGCATATTAAAATTATAGTGTCTAGCTTAAAATAAATAAATAAGTAAAAGTTAAACAGGCACAATTCCTTCTTAACTTGCGAAATAAACAACATACGTTTTTAACACATTAATTTTATATAAAATGTTGTGGTAAACTCTGGAAAGTTTCTAGAACTTTTGGTTCTAAAGATTTAGGTTAATTAACGAGCAGATAATGGATATTTAGATAAAATCTTTAAGAAATAAGGAAACAAGTGCCATGCATTCTGGATGTCTGAGAATCCTAACTAAAGGACAAAGGTATTTCAAAATTCAATACCTATTTCAAATGTAATGTGATGTATCTTCAATGCAAACGCAAATTCTGAAAAGAAAGTTAACTTAAATCATATTGTAAGCAATTGCTATGATAGTAACCTTTCTTATTTGGCCTTATACGAAGTAGTAATCAAGATATTGCCTTAAAGAAAGGAATTGAGGAATATTCATTGTAGCTTTTATTAGGCTCTTAAACACACGCATGTATTAATTAAAACACGACCATGTATAAAAGTATATAAGTATAAAAAATATTATTTTTAACATCAAAGAATATTTAAAGAAAATTCATCTGTCTCTTATCTTTTAGTGTTAAAACCTTATTATTATTATTCATTTAATTTTAGTGCATTTAACTTAAAATTTTCATAAAATAACAATTAAAGAAATTTTTTCCTTTCTTTATTTTGTTTGTTTTTTCCAAGATTTTACCCTTATAGTACTTCCGATGTTTTTCTCCTTGTGATATTATTTCTACCATATTTTTCAGTGTAAAAAATGTATCTGTAGGCATATTAAAATTATAGTGTCTAGCTTAAAATAAATAAATAAGTAAAAGTTAAACAGACACAATTCCTTCTTAACTTGCGAAATAAACAATATGTTTCATTAACACATTAATTTTACATACAAGGTTGATGTAAAGTCTGGAAAATTTCTATAATGACAGATTCTAAAAATTTTGGCTAATTGACAAGCAGAAAATACATACCTGGGCAAATTCTTTTAGATGTGATACAACTGTAATGTATTCTGGATGTCTAAGAATGCGAAATAAAGAACAAAAGAATATTGAAATTCAGTAAATCTTTCAAAAGTACCATGATACATCTTTATTACAAACGAAAATTCTGAAAAGGTAAAGAACTGAAATCATAATCTAAGGGATAGCTACGAGAAAAACCTTTCTTATTTGGCCTTATAGGAAGTAATATTCAAAATATTTTCTTGAAGAATTGAACTGAAGTATATTCGTCGTCGCTTTTATTGCGCTATTAAATATATTCACATATTAATTAAAACACAACCATGCATAAGTATAAAACTTTTATTTTTAGCATCAAATAATATTTAAAGATAATAGATTAAAAACATAAAGGTAGAAGAATGCTTTTTTTTTTTTTTTTTTTTTTTTTAGTATTATGAATCATAAAGTTCGACCGTTATTATTTTATCACGTGCTTTGTTCTATATTATATAAGCTTTCTTTAAACATTTAACTGGCAGTTTATGATACTTAACTATCTTTTTATTGGCAGTTAAATACATTTCTGAAAGGTTCATTGTTTAACATGATATTCGGGTAGAATTTTTTTAGCAATTTACTGTTCTTTGAAATTTAAGAATGGCATATCTAATGAACTTACTATGAATGTATATGGAGCATATGAGTTTCGCCGTTTAAGTTGCATTATTTAAACAGCTTTATGCGATAAATATAGATGCTTTATATGTTTTAAATGATATATTATTTAAAATAGTTAAAAATAGATAACATTCTATCCAATTTTTTAAAAATATCAAATAGTAAGTTTTTTAAATGAAGGAAATTTAATGTTGTAACAGTAGTAATATTGTAGTTCAATTAATAATAATGGGATTAAATCTATTCCAATCACAATTTTTTTTTTCGAGAAAAAATGATAACTTTTTGTGGGCGCTTCTGACTGGCGTTGTACTTTTTAAGTTCAAGGTTGGAAATAAGTGAATGTAGAAATGTCTTTTTCTTGTTCACTATCATGCGCGAAATATGGCTATTTCGATAAAATAATCTCTCGCGTGTAGAAAAGTTTCATTCAATACATTAATTTCTTACAACATGGCACACACGAAAATCATTTCAATTAAAGATAAAGTTACTTATACACATTAATGGAAGATTATTAAATGCAATTAACATCTATTTAGTAAAATGATTCATGTTTTAACTTGTAAACTAAATGAATTTCATACTTTATAATAAAAACCTAATTTTTAAAAAACAGTTACAAAATCTCAAAACAAATTCCAAAAGCATGTTTCTTTTCCGAAAAAAAAGTAGTGGTATTGTTGCATTTTACAATACTGAATTGTAGGTTCGTTTTTAACCCCTTAACTGTGTTTTCCGAACTGACTTCGGGCAGGAACTCTTTGCACGTTTCGCTACTTAAAGCTTTTTGACACCACTAATTTTTAACTGAAAATTTACTTTATTGATTGGCAGATGTTTTTCGATTATGTAAGGCAACTATTTTACTTTGGAAAATGTGGTTTACAACGCCTATTTTTATTTTTTGTCAAATACAGTGCCACAGTTAAGGGGTTAAAATGTATTTAGCCAAAAATATAATGAGAGACAAAGTAAGGGGATATTTGTCCCACACGTTTGCCAACACTACAAATCTACTTGCGTGTTTTGAGGGAGAAAAGTGATTCTTAAGTAAAAATAATCATTTTTTGTTACGTTCTTTATAGCATTTGCTGTGTATATTTTCTGAAGTTACATATATAACAAAAATGCAATGTAACTTCACAATCCCGTACTGTACTTTAACTTAACCACGTAATCACTATATGCCTACCCCACTAACTTTGCATTGCGCATTATAAAAACATCCATCCGGATGAATAAGCATTTAAACACTAGATAACGAAAATTCTTTATTTTAAATCATAATATTTCTATGCCTGATATATAACTTTTTTGTCTTTAATCATTTCCGTTTCTTTAAATAAAATTAAAAACCTCTACGTGATAAAAAGCAATTCTGGATTTTAATAATCTTATGAACATAAAACACTTAAAATATCAGAAAAAGTTAATCGAATATGATTACCTGAACTTGAAGAATTCAAAAATTTTCATACGAAATCAATGATTTTTCCATATCGATATTTTTAAAAATTCTTTATTTTTCAAAAGGAATTCAATATTTGAGAGTTTTTAAGATCAACTTAGATTCGATATCAAAGGTCGTATGAATAAATTTCTATTTTTAAAAATGACCTTTTTTTCTGAAAAAAAACGATATTCTACTTCAATGATATATTGATTGCTTTAACAACCTGTTCAATACAAATTATTGAAAAATACTACAATTTAAGAAGAGCATATATTTTCTTACTTTCTTTTAGAAAGTAAGTTGAAGAAAAACGGAATTTAAAAGAAATCGATATATTTATACATATTTTTTGCGATAAAATATTAAGAAATCTAGAGAGTTTACGCTTAAATAAATAAACAAAAAACGTAACATTAAACTCGAATAAATTTTATTTCGTAGAATTCAATCAATCATGAAGATATAGGAATCACGAAATTTCTAGAATCACCATGGAATCGATAGTTATATATTTTTAGAAAGACTAGGCAAAGTTTTGCAAATATCTAATTGCAATTATCTGCATTGTAATTACAACTCAATTGTATGGAATTAATTGAAATTACAATTACATACCATAAATATGTTTGCAGTATTATAAATGAAACTACCTCTTCCCATCCCAATGTTTACGAAAATTTCTCTGTTTAAGGGGTATAATATAACAAATTACATGCAATTAATTTGTAAATAAATTGCTGATGATTAAAATTACAAACTTGTCAAACAATGCCCCAAGGCGATGATGTAATCTGTAATACAACAGAGCATTTCTCTAAAACTCTAAAGTGCGCTTCTTAACATAAATAATACGTATGATAATTTCTGAAGAGCTCCCACTCTCTCTCCTTACCAGAAAGGTCTAATGTTTTATATGAAATGTTTATTTTCCAACTGACTGGAAAAAACGTATCCATCGTTATATAGAGTTCCTTTACTTGGGTTTATTCTGTCAATCTATCTAAATGACAGACCAGATTTTATGACCAATGCGGTTATCTGAACAAGAGATGCCCGACGGTTGTCGCCCAGTTAGCTTAAACGGTAATACATTGACATTCCAAGCCAAGGACCATGGTTCCATTCCCGGCCTGAGCAATTTTTCACTCAGTTGAAAAATATTCATTTCGTATGATAAATTTACCAATTAACTTCATTGTGTTAAAAAAATAATTATCTACGTACCAATCGTTATATGGAGTTCCTTTACTTGCGGTTTATTCTGTCAAGTATTTAAATAACAAACCAGATGTTATGACCAATGCGGTTATCTGATCGATAAATGCAAGCCGGTTATTGCCCAGTTTCGCTTAAACGGTAAAGCATTGCCTTTCTAAGCCAAGGATCTTGATTCCATTTCCGGCATGAGAAATTTTTCACTCAGTTGAAAAATATTCATTTCGTATGATAAATTTGCCAATCATATTCATTGTGTTAAAATAATTGTATATCTACATACCCGCCTCAATATGGAGTTCCTTTACCTGCCGTTATTCTGTAGAGCTGTTTAATTGACAGATCAGATGCTATGACTAATAAGGTTACCTAAATGAAAATGCCCGGTTAACATCTAGTTAGCTTAAACGGTAAAGCATTGGCCTTGTAAGCCAAGTATCTTTATTCTATTCCCGGTCTGGGAAATTTTTCGCTGAGTTGGAAACTATTTAATTCGTATGATTATTTTAACAATCTGTTTGATTAAGTTGAAATAAGAAGTCTAATGTTTCTGAATTCTTTATATTACTTGGAGGGCATTTACATCTTAACTACTATGGCGAATTTCAAATTGCTAATTTCTCCAATACTAGGAAATCAAAATAAGAACGTTTAAAAAGTTAGAACATTTTCTACTCTTTCACCCACCATATTGTGGCAGAAATGAGATAAAATATAGCCTATGATGAAGGTGTGACAGTCACCATGAAGTTGCTGACTTTAATTTTCTAATCGGATTGGTATTTCCTGAGGCTGCATAAAAATTCCAATTTAGAACATTTTGGAACATCGTACCTGTTCACGCCATTTAAAGTTCGTTTTTTCCTTTAGAAATTATTTTTAGGCAACATTTATTTCTTATAAGTAACAACCATGTAAAATTTTATGTTTCTAAGTCCTTCAGAAACAGCCCCACCAGTGGCCGTGAGGTTCTGACCTCAAAACTGGTAGACGGTAGGTGCTGGGCTCGAATCCAATCGCGACCGTCGTCCTAACCGTTCGGAGTTTTCCGTGGTTTTCTTCGAACCTTGCGTAAATACGGTATAGGTTCCCTTAGAAAGACCCCCACGGAAGGCATCCCACTTATTAGGGCCTATATCCCAAGCGTAGACAATTGGCCGGCATAAACAAAACCGAACCAAACCAAACCTTCAGAAACATAAAATAATATTTTTAGAACGTTTTTTGCTTCTGTACTTACTTAGGAGAAGTAGCTTCGACATAAAATATAGCTTATTTTTGATCAGAGATTATTACCATCAATCTCATACCAATATTGTTTAAATCTGGTTGGTAGTACCTCTACAAATACACAGAGAAACGTTACTTCTTTTAAATATCAAAATAGATTATATATGATGACCCCAGAAGCCAAGAGGTATAAGAGACAAAATTGAAAAAAATGAACTAAGTGAACTCACACCTCAAAATATGCTTTTTAGGTGCGTTCGTAATTATGTAAATACGTAGCACCTATTGTTGTCGCTCAGTCCGTCCGTCTGTCTGTCTGTCCGTCTGTCTGTCTGTCCGTCTGTCTGTCTGTCTGTCCGTCTGTCTGTCTGTCTGTCCGTCCGCATATAACAGCGCAAAAACTACCCAACCGAATCGTTTGAAATTTAAAATACATAATTATTACATAATTTTGTCGAGTCATTTCAAATTTTATGAAAATCGGATGCATAGATCAATTACAGGGGCAATCAAAAGTATTCCGTTACATTACGGTCAATGGGGAAAAAAGTTTCAAATGCATTTTAATCGTTTGAAATTTAAAATACATAGTTATTACATAATTTTGTCGAGTTATTTCAAATTTTTTGATAATCGGGTGCATAGATCAATTATAGGGGCAATCAAAAGTATTCAATTACATTATAGTCAATGGGGAAAAAGTTTCAAATGTATTTTATACGTTTGAAATTTAAAATACATAGTTATTACATAATTTTGTCGAGTTACTTCAAATTTTATGAAAATCGGATGCATAGATCAATTACAGGGACAATCAAAAGTATTCCGTTACATTACGGTCAATGGGGGAAAATGTTTCAAATGCATTTTAATCGTTTGAAATTTAAAATACATAGTTATTACATAATTTTGTCGAGTTATTTCAAATTTTTTGATAATCGGGTGCATAGATCAATTACAGGGGCAATCAAAAGTATTCAATTACATTATAGTCAATGGGGAAAAAGTTTCAAATGTATTTTATACGTTTGAAATTTAAAATACATAGTTATTAAATAATTTTGTCGAGTTATTTCAAATTTTATGAAAATCGGATGCATAGATCAATTACAGGGACAATCAAAAGTATTCCGTGTTACATTACGGTCAATGGGGGAAAATGTTTCAAATGCATTTTAATGGTGTTGCACTCATTCGAACTTAATAAAATTTATATGCAACTATAAAGTACATATTATAATATACATTTTACATAATCTGTGATGCAAAGAACATTTGTTATTGATTTACAAGGCCACACAAAAGTATTCCATTACATAATGGTATAGAGAGAACATTGCTTGATGAGCGTTTTAATTGTAATTCACTATTTACAATTTTATGAGATTGAGATATAAGAGTAATATTTTTAAAACTTCGTTATCGTACGAACGCACCTCGTTTGCTACGCTTCACGTGCAATTTCCAACTTGTTTCTTTTCAGGTAAACAAATGTACTTGATTTGGAGAAAATTTCTCTAAAATAACCAATCTTTTTACTGCATTTTAATAAAACCCATTAATTTTTTTGTACGAATTATTTAAGAAAATTAAAATAAATATTTAAAATTTATTTAGAATGTAACCTTTTAAATTTTACATCATATTTTATACTGTCCGTCACCGGCGACTGACGCGGTTTAAACGAAAATTTCAGAATGTGTCACCGGTGACTGGGATGAACTCAACGCGTTAAAATCAAAACATCTTTAGTTCGTATAAAAAAAAAGTTATAAAAAACTTCTCTGGTCATAATTCACTAAATTTTTCCTTTTAATACACATTAAAAAAGAAAGAAAAAAAAAATAAAAAAACTTATTTATTAAATCATTTATCTATAATTTTACATTAGATAAGTGTCGAAACTTCTAATGGATGTTGTAAACTCATTATAATTAATAGCCTGTCATATAATGTACAGAAATTACAACGTTAAACTAATTGCTGAAAATGAAATTCAGGTTTGTTTTAATAGTTATATGAAACGACTAGACTTTTTTTTTGAAAAAACAGAAAAAAAAAACTATAACAGATCTCTATCTTAGTTTTAAATAAATAATTTTTTGTTCATTAAACAATAAAAAAATTCTTAAAACTTTTTTTCTAAAATAATAGCGTGGTTCATAGGAATTAATTATTTTTATTTCCAGTTCTCAAAAATAACTTTTTTTTAAATTTATTTTATAACTAAACAGCAAAAAAGCAGGTAAAACGATGTAATCTTATTTGTAGTTTTCTGTTAGATGAGTTACTAAAATTTAATTAGGAATCATAAATTACCTAAATCTAATTAATTCATTTATTAGTTTTAGCACTTTGAAAGGTAAAAATCGATTTTTGCAGCGCGAAGAGAAAATGTTAACAGAATATCATCAGATTAATATATATATATATATGTGTGTGTTCAAATGTTTCATTAAAAAAATCGTAATTATGTAATAAATGCTTTCACGATATTTTTAGAAAAGTGAAATAAATATTAACTCATATCATTGCCACATATCAATTAATCATTCATTAAAGCTCGTAACAATTAATAAAAAATATTACAAAACGATACATTAAATTATATATCATTTAAAGATAGGTGAAATACAATGCCAATAAAAAGAGAGAAATAAAAATAGAAATATTCATGATTTTTTAAAGTTACAAAAATAAGTGATAAATTGCAAACCAATATATTTTTTATTTGATAATAACACATATATATTCTGAAAGAAAAGTCATACAGAACCTATATGAAATTAATATAAAAGTATATGAATTTAATATAAATTGTATCCATTTTTTTATTCCAGCTTCCTCTTAAAAATCGATGTATATATTTTAGGATGTACTTTACAGACAAGAAATTTTTTTTTTATAATGTTTAAAATTACATGAAAGTAAAGAGGAAAAAAGAAAAAGAAAATGTTTTTAAATATATAGTGGCGGTCAAAAGTTTCCGGCCAGTTAGTTTCTTCGATTTATTTACCAAAAGGTTTCAGCAAAGAAGAAGCACAATTGCTTAAAAGTTAGGAATATGTGAATGACCTCTGACCACATGATCATTTTGATTGGATACTGAAGATGGTTCATGCAAAGGGATAAAATTCGAAGTTCGCATGTTCAAAAGTTTCCGGCCACTTATCATTCTTTAGTTTTTTTTTCTATCTGGAAACTGTTTTTTGGTTGTGTTTATGAATGAATTCACGTGTATAGCACAGTCTGAATTCAAAATTGAAAAGCTCAACAATTATTGTTCATAAATGAGTGATTAGTTTGTCGCTAAAAGGCCAATCTTCTACAGATATTGCGGCAAAGCTATCGATCTGTAAAATGGACAGTAAACGATATTTCAAAATTACATAAAGATGGCCGTAGCCTTCAGGACTTTCAGAAGTCCGGGAGATCCCGGAAAATTACTATTCCTGTGGACAGAATTATCAGGAGAAAAACAATTGATAATCCTCATAAAAATTCCGCTACAATACACTGCGATTTACGGAATGTAAACATTGCTGAAATAAGTCCGTATACCGTATCAACATGCTGACGTGATGCATAACTTTATGTAAGAGTCGGTTTTTCAGAGTTCAAAAAAATACAAACATACCCGAATGGCGTTTTCCAAAAAACACAAAGTCTGGAAAAGCGATAACTGGAAGAAAGTTCTATTTTTCCATCAATCGAATTCGAAACAGTTTTGGAAGTGATGGCAGACACAACGTCCGATGACGTAACAACAAAAGATATGATTCAACCTACGTTATGCCTACAATGAAGCATGGCGGAGGACACTTTATACCGTGGGGAGTACTTTTTTCAAAAAGTGTCCGTCCGTTATTTGAAATGCACAGCCAGGTGAATAATACAATGCATAAGGATGTCTTGCAAGACTATTTTCTGCCTTATTAGAGTAAAAAAATTTGGTCGCAATTATTTTTCTTAACATGATAACGACAAAAATAATGTTTGCAAACCTCGATAAGCAATGGTTTTCGGCCAAAAAAATTTCGTTTTTGAAATGATCAGACCAAGCGCGAAGGGGGCCGGAAACTTTTGAGAACATGCGTTTCCCTTTATACTTAATTTTGTCAGTTAAATTTATTGATATTTACATGTTCTTCTATAAGTGTGTTCCTAACTATTGTGTCAATAAAATGCATAAATATTACTTTGATATTCCTCTTCATATGGGTATATTTACAAATTAACTGAAAAATTTTTGCTGGCCGGAACTTTTGACCACCACTGTATATATTAATTTGAGAAAATAGTTTAATAATTACTTTGAGAGATGGTATGAAAATATTGCTCGCTATTAAAATGAAGAAAGATGGAAATAAAGGAAAAGCAGAACTGCAATAATTCTGTAGCTGAAATTTATATCAAAATTTATAAATAATTAAAGCAAAATCGATAATAAAAATTCTATGCGAAATAATTCCTGCCGTTTAAACTTGTGTATTTAGCGACTGGAAGCTTTTGAAAATAATAGTTAAACAATTGTCTGCTAAAACATAGTTGGGAATAAATTTTTACAGCAATTTTTTCTGTTAATAAGAAAGTATTTCAAATACTCTGAAATAATTAAAATAACATTTCAAAAATAAAATATTTTTAAAACGATTTAATGTAAATACTTAAAATCGTTTCACAATAAAATCCAGCTTAAATGTAATAATTGTGTAACACATTGTTAAAGGTCAAAAACTGAAGTTTAATTAAGGAAATAAAAATTTATTTGTGAATAAAATTATAAAAAATGTTTTTGCATAAAATTTAATGCGAAAATTATAAATCTCGTGCCTTTATATTTAAATACATTTGCCTAAAAACACGTTTTAAAATACAAAACTTTCGATTGATAAAAAGGGAAAGATTTTTTCCCTTATAGCTTACAATTAAAATATCAACGTGACACTGCTCTTCTGCTTTTAAAGTTATTCGTAATAAAGTAAATACGTAGCACCAATAGTGGCCATTCAGAGTATCCGTCCCTCTGTCTGTCTATTAGTCCGCTTATAATAACGCAAAACCTGCACAATCGAATAGTTTGAATTGGAAATATATAATTGTTTAATTTATAGGTATAGTTTTTTTGTAGAGTCGTTTCAAATTTTACGAAAATCGGACCTGTAATTTAATTACATTGAAAATCAAAGGTATTCTGTTAAATTTTTTGAGTAGCATTTTATTATATTAAACTCTATTTCACATTTTATGAAATGGATTTACGTTGATGAGATTTACTTCAAGGTACTTCCTGTATATTAGAAAGAAGATAATATTTGCAGGGACACACAAAAGATTTCGACTCTTATATTGCATCCGAAATATTCTATGATATTTCATCAAGATATGGTTATTTTTAAAACTTCATTACAAGACGAACGCATATCATTTGGTACGCTTGACGTGCGATTTTCGATTTATTTACCATGGATATGCTTCTTTTACAAAAAAAGTTTGATCATATATTAGCAAATATGTTCACTTCAATTAACTAAAACTATTGATTCCCGATTCTAATTTATAAATGGCAAATCAAAGGGCTGTCTGTGAAACACAATAGTTTATTAGTCAGCACATTCCGTTCCGATACTACCCTGAGAGCGGACAGTGCATGTTTCACTCCACCTTTTATTCCTTCGAGATACATAAAAGTAGGGCTAAATTTCCTTGAAAACTAAACGCTGAGGGTACTAAAAACAGATGCTGCATGATAATGGGTCACTTCATGGTTACTTATAGTACATTTAGAAAACTTACTGCTGTAATTTTAGTAATATGTATCTAAAAATTATTCAAATGTAAAATTAACATGATTTGTCAATGATACCTATCTAAGGGTCAATTTGGATGAAAAATACCTAAAAAATGATAATGAAAATTTCACTTTATATCATAACTTGCATTCCTTTTTCAAAAATGGCCGTTAACATAGTAAATATAACTAACAAAATTTGAGAAATAATATTAAAATTAGGTAATTTCCATCTAAATCGGGCTTTGAATAAATTTAATTAACAAACCATGTCAAATTTACATTTTCGATATTTTTTTGTGTGTGTTATATTATAAAAATTAATGAAAATAATTCTAAGTGTAACATAACCATGGAATGACCCTACCCCAAGGAAAATGAATTAGAGAAGTAGAGGTTACGTATTTGAATAAATGGAAAAGCAATTATCAAATATTTCCTTTGAGAATGATCGCGCGATTGCAGGCAGAAAGTACCAGGAAATTTAAATGAAATGTCGTTTTAAGCTAGTAACAGTAATATTTTTACTAACTTTGTTGCATTTTAAATAAAACGGTTATCTAAAATTTATGTTGTATATTTAATAGTTGAATAAATATGGATTAACTCCCTTTTCTTATGACTTTATTTACGATTAGGGTTGTCCGGTAATGATGTCACACGTTTTTTCAATATTTTTGACCCTATCTCCTCTCGCTCTTTTCACATGTAACGCTTATTGCAAAGACATAAACTTGCGGTTCAGAATCAAAGCATTATGTAATTGATCATATTTGAAATTCTATTTTTAAACTTTAACTATCTATTTCAATAACATTTGTGAGCATAACAAAAAAGATGATTCATGTATTTATTTTCATGAAATATTTACTGCAAAAATTGTAAATAATATAGAATTGTAATAAAATATTAATATGAAAGAACAAATGAAAATAGTACTATGTTCGAATTTGAAACAGAATTTAATACATTGAGTTCTTAAAACTTATCTTTACTTTATGAACAGAAAATATTTTAATTTTAAAATAATTTAAAAAAATTAATCAGCGGTAATAAAAATTAAATTTTAATACTTTTATTTTAACCAAAATGTGTGAAGGCACATTTCTTCTTAATCCCTCCCATCCTCTTGTCACAAACTGCCACAATTTCATAATCCCCCGTTATTACCCTCCAAGCGTGATACGATTTTTGGACGGTCCCTTAATCAACACTTCCCAATATGATAGTTTAAGATATGTTTTGATTTCTTAATAAAGCCGAATACATTAAAAAAATTGCATCAGATCACCCTAATTAAAATAAATGAATTACAAACATTTATTTTTATACATTCGGTAACTCAATTAAAACGGGTGCTCCAATATTTAACATTAATAAGCGTTCTTATTTTACATATTGTAACCTCAGAGTTTAGTTATTTACGCGAACAGATTTTTCATAAAAATAACCTGTTTAAATTAGAGTTTAAACTGATAACTGATACTTTATTTCATTAAAATGGCGGTTACATTAACGCTGGAATAATTAATTTGTTTTTTATTAATTGATTAATTTTTAAGAATATACTTAGATAGCATAGAATGTTTTCGATTTCTACATATTTATTCTTCACTATATAATTATCGAAATTTATTTAAATACTTGTTTATCAAACAACTAATGAGCTAGGCATACAGAAATTTTATTGATGCCAGAGCTAATTGCTTAGAATTAACCTGGCCAGTACTTAAAGCTTAAATATTTGGTCGTTAATGAAAGTGCAGAATAGTAATTTGAGCAGCGAACAGATAATAAGAGCAACTTATAATTTACCCACACAAGACAGTTCAGGCTGTTTTCGTTAATGGTTGAATTTCACAATGAATAACTAATTGCTTCTTATATCGTTAAAAGTGTATACATTTTTGAATAATGATATGTATTTCTATCTTAGAATAAATTACTTTATTATGGACAAGCATTTTATTTCGTTATCATTATAGGAAATCAGTTAAATTTTTTAACAAAAATTTTAATTAATGTTTGTAAACATTAAACACTGCATAAAAAAATTTTAAACAATATAATTTTATTACTAGATTTTTTATTCATCAATATCTTGCGTAAGGAAATTCAGTAACTCAGATGCTTAAAAAAGATATATATAAAAGGGAAAAATTTAAATGGTTTATCCATATTTCTAAGTTTATTTTGCAATTAATGTACCGTTTTTTTGAAGTAGAGTTGCGCCACGAATTATTGTCACCTAACGAATGACTGACACTTGAAGTATTTATTTATTTATTTATTTATTTATTGTAAAATTTGACAAATTAATGCAATCTAGCTATAACATTTTTGTCTTAAATGTTCTAACTTATGTTTAAGTTCATATCTAATATTAATATCTAATCATATCTAATAATCGTAACATATCTAATTTTCTCGTAAGCATCGGGCCTGTCCTGGATTTCCCCAGCCACTGCGATGTTTCACGCAACAAATTCCTCTGCTTTGTCTAGCATTGTTCCAGCATTTTTGCGGTACTAAGAATAAGAAGCATGTTATCTTACTCTGTCCATGTCCTTCATTTCTTCTACATTGTATCGTCACTACATCGCTATAAAAAGTTTTCGACCTTTCATTGCCATATGATGTTGCATAGACTTGGTGTGCAATAATATTTTTAATGTTAAGTTTCGTTTATATACATAAAAAAATATTTTAAAACGTTATGAATATGTGCATCATTTTCTAAATTTTATTTCTCTTACAAGTTAGTTTATAAATTATAGTTTGTTTTAGTATATTTTAAAAAACAGTTTCGATTTAAAGTTTTTTCTCCTTTTGAGTGTAGAAAATATCAATGTTCTCAAGAAAATATCGTTGAATATCACTACAGCGAAGTTAAATGTAGTTTTAAAGAGTTTGAATAAGAAAAAATATCATATAAGAATGACATGTTTAAATTACTGCAAATTATTTTGAACTATTCTTGAAAATATTAGAATATCCTTTCTTTCTTGACTGACAGTTAAAATTTTAAAGAAAAAAATTAAATGTCATCTGATGTAACCAAAATTTGAAAATTCATAAAAAGTTTAAATGATTATACAAAATATTGTTATTTGTGAACATCAAATATTTTTTAATATTAAGTTAAAGATTGGTTTTCATGAAATTACAATTTTACAGATTTATTTAACTTCAGAATATCATCACTTAATAATGTTTTATTTAATGAGTGTTATACAGGATGATTAAAAAAAAACGTTGGCACAATGATACAACAAATCGAGCATATAACAAGGATAAAAAATCACACAGGATCATAGTGTCGCAAACTACTTATTGAGTCACAAATACAGAATGTTTCATTCTAGCTACACCTGGTTTTACTATAATAATAAAAAAATTAAAACTTTGTAATGAAAATACAACGATATGTACCTTATTTTATGTGAAATGTGATAACGTTACCAAAATGATCCGGAAAAACACATTGCTGAAGCAATCGACGATATGGTATAAACTGACTATTACAGTCCAAAATGTGAGGTGTCATGTGCATTAGGGTGTATCGATTTTAGCCTTTTTTTGTTTACAAATTCCAAGTTGATAAAAAGTTGCTACTAGACACCGCAATTTACCACAAAAAATTTTGGATTTTTAAAAAAATGTTTAGGTCTCCCGCACAAGGCCTAAAATTTAGAAATTTTACTTAAAAAGTAAATTTTTACAATTTTTTTAAAAAAACCTGAAACACTTTTTTTTAATTGCAAGTTAAAGTTCCACTAACAATAAGCATGAAAAATGATAGAAAATGTATTTTAAAAATTTAGCACAACATTTAGGTCTCCCGCACAAGACCTAATGTTTGTTAATTTTGACGAAACTTTCGGAATTTTTAGTGTAAATGAACCATTTCTTTTCGTTAAAAACACCAGAGTTAAGTGTATTTTCGTTACAGGATTCATAAAATGATACAATATATATAAATATATATATATATTTATATACATATAAGTATATATAAATATATATATATTTTTATATATATATATTCTACATAAATAATATATAAATGTTATATACCTTAAAAAAGATAGTTTAACGATGTAAATTGTTTGATAAAGGTGTTGAAATAAATTCTATCATTATTTGTGATTGCTATTGTTTATTACAAATGTATAAAATATTATAACGTGAAAAAATTGTAGTATATAAGTACAAAATGTTTCTGATCCAGATTTTGGCAGCGTAGAAGTAGTTTACCAATAGGCCCGCTAAATGTGTTTGGTCCAGAAGTTGGCCCATCAAGGTCAACCACCACTTTTCTAAATGGTAATCTATTCAAATGTAGTAGACACACAACTGCATGCAGTGGCAGTTGTATTTTATTACAGTCCAAAATATGAGGTGTCATGTGCATTAGGGTGTATCGATTTTAACCTTTTTTTTGTTTACAAATTCCAAGTTGATAAAAAGTTGCTACTAGACATCGCAACTTACCAAAAAAAACTTGGATTTTTAAAAAAAATGTTTAGGTCTCCCGCACAAGGCCTAAAATTAGAAATTTTACTTAAAAAGTAAATTTTTACAAATATTTTTTAAAAAACTGAAACACTTTTTTTTTAATTGCAAGTTAAAGTTCCACTAACAATAAGCATGAAAAACGATAGAAAATGTATTTTAAAAACTTAGCACAACATCTAGGTCTCTCGCACAAGACCTAATGTTTGTTAATTTTGACGAAACTTTCGGAATTTTGAGTGTAAATGAACCATTTCTTTTCGTTAAAAACACCAGAGTTAAGTGTATTTTCGTTACAGGATTCATAAAATGATACAATATATATAAATATATATATATATACTACATAAATAATATATAAATGTTGTATACCTTAAAAAATATAGTTTAACGATGTAAATTGTTTGATAATGGTGTTGAAATAAACTCTATCATTATTTGTGATTGCTATTGTTTATTACAAATGTATAAAATATTATAACGTGAAAAAAAATGTAGTATATAAGTACAAAATGTTTCTGATCCAGATTTTGGCAGCGTAGAAGTAGTTTACCAATAGGCCCGCTAAATGTGTTTGGTCCAGAAGTTGGCCCATCAAGATCAACCACCATTTTTCTAAATGGTAATCCATTCAAATGTAGTAGACACACAACTGCCTGCAGTGGCAGTTGTATTTTATTTTCAAATAAGGTGATAACTCCATTTCAAGTACCTGTGTTTACTGCCGTACCATCACAATCAATAGCATTTAGTTTTTAAGATCGACAGTTTTTTCTTCACAATACTTTACAAGTGATGTAATTATTTCCTATCCTGTTCCTTTTATGGGAGTTACATGACCGAAATACTTGGATCCATGTTCTTCAACAATAGATATGTCTTCTACCATTAAAGATTTTCGGACATTTTTACCAGCTACAATTTTTTTTTGTTATGGTTTCATCTTTACGACCATCAAAGTAAATGGCCAACAGATCGGAGGTTCGAGTTGAGCTTACTTATCTACGAGACTTAAGTCTTTCACGTGCTACTTTTGATTTGTCGATTACTTCTTCTTGTTTCTCCGCAGTAACGATATTTAAGTCTCGCAAAAGTGCAGTAACTAACTGAGCGCCAGCTCTACTAGAAATGCCCCTGCGGTCACAAGCTCGTGCGAACAAAGACAAGCGTTCTGGTTGTTCTTGTTTTACTTTTACACTTGAAAAATTCTTTTGACTCGTATCAAGTACATTTATTTCAAAATCACAATTTTGACATGGTGAATGAGACATTGAATCATCTGTACTATCACAAGAATCAATGTTATCAACAGATTTTAAGTTTTCATCCTCAGTCTTTTTTACAATTACCTGCTTGTGACCTAGATTTTCTTTCTAAACGCTTTTTAAGCTGTTTAGTCTTGTTTTTGTCACACTCTGCAATTGACATCAATCTAGGACCACGTTGATCGAGCAAAAACTCGTGTTCTACAGTTGGTGTTTTTTGTCAATAGAGCAAATACAGTTGCTGAGGTCACATTTACAAGTACAAATATCAAACAATGCAGTTTCAGTTTTTGACTGAAAGCTAGTAACTGCATCTTTGTAGGAGTTACGATACTTACTTTTAGGCCCTGAAAGCATTTTAATTTTCTCAAGCTGCTCATGCAGTTTTAAAAACATAAATATTGTGTTTTTGGTGCCACACACAGGAATTGAAGCTGTTTTCCATATTTCCTCAAGTTTTAACCACTTAACCGGCGAGGGGTATGGGGAAACAGTTCTTTAACCCCCGACTTATCTCGGGGCAGCCGGTGAAGTGTTTAAAGCAACTCTTAACGCAATTACCTTCTTTGCAGGGTGGTGTATTCCCTCTTGTTACATTTCAATACGCACCCACTCAAAATACTTCAAAACATCTTAGTTGGTTGGCAGAACATTAAACTCATTCACATCAATAGGTTGTCCGATAACCGGCCTGTCAGTAGTCTGTCTAGTTAGAAGCGCTTTCATACTCATAATGAACAACAACAACAACAACACTCACTCAATAGATTCTTACAGCAAGACTATTGCAATAAAACACAACCGCAATGCTCGCTCGTGGGTAGATGACTACTGACAACTCTGTGCGGTAATTCATAAGTGTCGCGTTACCATGGTGCGACAGTCTGGCCTTCCCCCACCCCATCGCTTCATGTTGACGCTTGACGTATTGAAATGTGATTTATTATTTCACTTATTTCAACAATTCCAATCAAGCCTAACGAGGCTTTAGTTACATTTAATTTTAAAACCAGCAGCAATTCAAATATTAAAGCACTGAAAAATGTTTAAAAATTGGCTAAAGTTTACGACATTTAGGCCTTGTTCGGGAGATCTAAATGTTGTGCTAAGTTTTTGAAATACATTTTTTATCGTTTTTTGTGCTTATCGTTAGTGGAATTTTAACTTACAATTTAGAAAAAAAGTGTTTTAGGTTTTTTAAATTTTTTGTAAAAATCTACTTTTTAAGTAAAATTTCTAAACTTTAGGCCTTGTGCGGGAGACCTAAACATTTTTTTAAAAATCCAAAATTTTTAAAGTAAGTTGTGGTGTCTATTAGCAACTTTTTATCAACTTGGAATTTGGTACCAAAAAAAAAGTTAAAAATCGATACACCCTAATGTGCATATTGCTGGCGCACATATTGCAAACTTTTACTACTTTTGTTTGGTGTTATCACATTTAAAACAATGATAAGACTGTCTGTTAAATATTTTATTGTAATATACTTCAGTTTTCTGAAACTTATTCTAGTCAACCCAAATTGAGTTAGGATGGAACAGCCTGTATTTGTGACTCAATAAGTGGTTTGCATTCCTATGTTTCTATGTGATTTTGTATCCTTGTCGTATACCTGATTTTTCATATTATTTTGCCAACTTTTTTTTTCAATCACCCTGTATAAAGCAATATATTTAACAAGTCGTGTGTAAAAACCGATGTAAACAAAACTACAATTCGATATACATAAAAATATACGTTTTTAAAAATTTATTTTGAATCATTTGCTATCTGCTTTGTTTCAGCTGAGCACTTAAGATCAAATAAAATGATTTTATTTAGCAAAAGAAAGCTGCCACAATTGTGACCATCGTTTTGGATTTAAGAGGACTAGCTTTTTGACAGCTTCAAAACATTACAAGAAAACACTTTTTGCAGCCATATTAAGTACTTCCTAGTATACCGGGTGGCCAGAAATAAAACACCCCTACTCTGACCTCCATGGATATCGAACTACTCAGTGTAAAGGCTTGAAAATTTGTGGACATACGATTCAAAAAATGGGGAAACGGATTTCACGAAAAAAAAATTTAGTTCCAGAAATCACCGATAGGTGGCGCTGTACCACTGGACGTATGCTGAAAAGACACAAAAACACGTTTTAAACACATTTTATTTGAAAGTACCAAGCATACATGAAACAAGGACGTTATCGATGCAGGGAATGCTGCTCAATATGGTTCCCTTCCTGAAGATGTAAAATGTGAAGTCTGTGGACAGCTTGTTCAACTGCGGATCGTAACTGGTCATCTGAGATGCTTCTCACATGCAGACTGATACTCTCTTTCAAATCTGCCAAGGTTACCAGAAGTTCTCGATAAACAAGGTTTTTTAAGTGTCCCCAAAGCCAAAAATCACACGGATGAAGATCCGGTGAACGAGATGGCCAAGTTGTCGGAAACGCGCGACTGATTATTCTGTCATTGGTGAAATGTTGGCGAAGAAACTGTTGCACAGGGAGTCCAATGTGTGGAGGTGCTCCATCTTGCATAAAAGTAATGGTGTCAAGGCATTGGCGCTGCTGCAAATGGGGTACAACAAATGTTTCGAGCTTCCCTTTGTACCTGTTGGCCGTCACGGTACATGTCTCAAGGCCATTGGGAGTAACCTCTTCGAAAAAGAACGGTCCAAGGATGAATGTGGCTGTGAATCCACACCAGACTGTAACTTTCGGTGAGTGGAGTGGAATCTCTTGGAAGGTACGGGGGTTTGTCGTGTCCCATATGCGACAGTTATGGGTGTTCACTGTTCCACTGAGGTGGAAATGGACCTCATCGCTCCACAGAATCTGCCACGGCCACGATGCATCCACTTCAACTCTAGCAAGAAATGTCAATGCAAAGGTCAGTCGCATCTCCCTGTCTGTGTCCAGCAATTGTTGATTAGGGCGGATTTTGTACGGGAAACAATGCACCATTTTTCTAAGTATGTTCTGTTAATAAAGAAGAAAGTTACAAAAAAAAGTTACAAAACGAGTCGACGCAAATATGGAAAAACGACGAATCCAAAAATGATGTCGTATATGAAATATCATCTTTTAAAGCGAAAAAACGAGGTCTGATTATCGAGCCTTACAAAATGTGCATTACATTAAAAAAAAAAAAAAAAAAAAAACTACAAATATTGATTTTTTTTTCTTTTGTTCAGTTTTGGCTTCGAAAGGTTCGCTATGTTGCAAAAAGATATAAGCGACTATGAAAACACACTTGGTAAACGTTCATGCTCAGTTTTACAAATAAATATGGCACATATATGCCCTATACACACGAGGTACCTAATTGGTGCCAAAATGGTGTTCAGTTGCCTAACATGCTGGTTATCATATAAATGTTATAATAAATTGTTTGTTCTAAAAATATTATCATTTATTGATTGTTATTTCTTTTTTTTAATAACAGAAAATATTTCGTTTATTCCTTTTTTTCATTTTGAAATAAATAAATAACGTGTTATTATAGCATGTTATATGTATCTGGTAATCAAAACGATGTTTTCGCCTAATTGGCATTCAAAATCTCGCTAAACCCGGTGCTTATATCTCTAGTATATTATCTCAAGTATTTTATTTATGTATACTATAATTGTTTTTACATACCACTTACTTCTTCTTGTATATAAAAATAGGTAAGTGGCTCCTTTTTGGAAAAATAGGTAAGTGGTTCCTTTATGGATTATAAATTGTATAAATCTTTAAAAAATAGTCTCCGTTGCCCCTTTTTGGATCGAATTTAAAAAAAATCAGTGTCTAATTCCAGTATTGCTCCCAAGTATGCATACATATTTCAAATTTCAAAGTTGTATGCCAACAGGAAATGGATGAAAAATGGGAAAAGATGTCGCATATGCACAAGGGTACATAATTGGCGTCAAAATGGCATTATTTTATCTGAGATGGTAACCCGGCTTTATTTATTTATTATTTGGTTATTTACTCATAAAATGTTTATTTACTTTCATTTCCTTTTTTTAATTATATAAAATATTTCTTTTTATAGTTATTAATTATTATTATTATTTCATTTACTGTAAGTTCTTTTTGAAAATAGAAAATAATTTAAAAATGTGTATGTAAGCGTTATTTGAAAACGGAGTTTTCACCAAATGGGCTTTGAAAAAAAAAAAAAAATGCGCCAAATCTAATGCGCTTGTAGTATCCGTGCCTAAAAATTAGTGACCAGAATTGACTTCCACACACAAACAAAATATAAGTTAAAAGAAAACATGCAATAAAAATAAATATAAAGGGGAAATGATGTCATAAAAGAAACTTTTTATTTAAAAACGTAATTGTTTCTAATTTTCACACGCGAAATATATATAACATTCTTTTAGCGATCAAAAAATGTTATTAAGAGATTATCACAAAATCTCAAAATCAAAGTTTTTATGACATTTTTTTAATATAAAAAAATGAGTTTTATTTTCCTGCATGATTAAATTTTAAAATGTTTTATTGCATTCAGTATTTCTGAGTGCGTAAATGATTACTATTTACTCCATGTACTGATTCGGTTATCTACGAAAATATCCAGACGGTGAAAATCACGCACACCAAATTTCTGTGACGTATGCAAATAAATTGCGCTTTTTTATCAGTTTTTTTAAATATAACTTTTAAACTATTTGGAATTACTTTTTAAATGTAGGTGCATTCACCAGATTACCTTCATAGGTACCTTCTGGTACTAACAGAATCGAAATCCGACAAGTACTTTTTGAGATTTGCTTGACGAAAGAATTTTTTTGACTTTTAATATCGTTACGTACTCTGAGTATAAGACTTCGCTACTCTCAGAAAATAATGCACTCTTTTCAATAGTTAGATAAGATTCCACTTATTTTTTTATCAAGTAATAAATTTATAAATTAATGAAAGCTAAAGTAGTCTAATCGGTTGTTTAATTTGTTTAATATATTTATATATATATATATTTTGTTGTTGTCTGTTATTTTTCATGTTATCAAAAGTGAAATTATTACTCTTTTAATTTCATTTCATTTATCCAAAAATATTCATATAGTAAATTATCAAATCACTATATGAATACTATGTTATTCTCTTTTTTTCAGTAAAAATTTTTATCTATATATATTTCAATTTCAGAATCTAGAATTAAGTTAATAAACGTTACGCAGACACTTATTTTTTCGTTTGACAAATAAACCAATCAGATACATGACTATACTCTGTTCTTATGAGCACAAGCTAGTGCTGTTTTTGATTTTGTCTGTTTGTTATCGTTTACTGTTAAAAATTTCTTTTAATTGTTTGTTTAATTTTAATACATTTAACCTAGAATATTCAATAAATAATAATTCAATTTTTTTTCTTTATGCTTCTAATACGTCCGGCATTTTTCTCCTTGTTATTTTAGTTCTAGCATATTTAACATTGTAGCTGCATGCACATTAAAATTATAGTTTGAAGCTTAAATAAATAAATGAAAGTTGAACAGACGCCTTTCATCTTTAACTTGCGAAATGAACAACGTGGTTCATTAACACATTAATTTATATACAACGTTGTTGTAAAGTCTGGTAATTTTCTATAATGTTTGTTTCAAAAGATTTTGGATAATTGACGATCATATAATGAATACTTAGGAAAATTCTTTGCGAAATAAGACAACAAGTGCAATGCATTCTGTAAATCAAAGAATGAAAACTAAAGAATAAAAAAAAAATCTAAATTCAATTTTTTTTCTTTAATTGATAGACATGCACCATAGTTCTGCATTTCACAGTCATTTTTTTACATTATTTATAATAATTTTAGATGATTATAATTAGTATTAAAAAGTTAAATACATAAAATCTATTGTACCGGGTGGCCAGAAATAAAACACCCCTACTCTGACCTCACTGGATATCGAACTACTCAGTGTAAAGGCTTGAAAATTTGTGGACATACTATTCAAAAAATGGGGAAACGGATTTCACGAAAAAAAAATTAATTCCAGAAATCACCGATAGGTGGCGCTGTACCACTGGACGTATGCTGAAAAGACACAAAAACACGTTTTAAACACATTTTATTTGAAAGTACCAAGCATACATGAAACAAGGACGTTATCGATGCAGGGAATGCTGCTCAATATGGTTCCCTTCCTGAAGATGTAAAATGTGAAGTCTGTGGACAGCTTGTTCAACTGCGGATCGTAACTGGTCATCTGAGATGCTTCTCACATGCAGACTGATACTCTCTTTCAAATCTGCCAAGGTTACCAGACGTTCTCGATAAACAAGGTTTTTTAAGTGTCCCCAAAGCCAAAAATCACACGGATTAAGATCCGGTGAACGAGATGGCCAAGTTGTCGGAAACGCGCGACTGATTATTCTGTCATTGGTGAAATGTTGGCGAAGAAACTGTTGCACAGGGAGTCCAATGTGTGGAGGTGCTCCATCTTGCATAAAAGTAATGGTGTCAAGGCATTGGCGCTGCTGCAAATGGGGTACAACAAATGTTTCGAGCATCCTTTTGTACCTGTTGGCCGCCTCGGTACATGTCTCAAGGCCATTGGGAGTAACCTCTTCGAAAAAGAACGGTCCAAGGATGAATGTGGCTGTGAATCCACACCAGACTGTAACTTTCGGTGAGTGGAGTGGAATCTCTTGGAAGGTACGGGGGTTTGTCGTGTCCATTATGTGACAGTTATGGGTGTTCACTGTTCCACCGAGGTGGAAATGGGCCTCATCGCTCCACAGAATCTGCCACGGCCACGATGCATCCACTTCAACTCTAGCAAGAAATGTCAATGCAAAGGTCAGTCGCATCTCCCTGTCTGTGGCCAGCAATTGTTGATTAGGGCGGATTTTGTACGGGAAACAATGCACCATTTTTCTGAGTATGTTCCACACTGTGCTATAGGGAACACCCAAGTGTCGTGACACTGCACGTGCACTACTGCAGCCTAAAACATTATCCATTGACTGTTCAACAATACCGGTGGCAACATCTTCAACGACATCTGAACGAACCGGTTTGCGTCCTCGACCAGGCTGAACTCCAAGATGTCCAGTTTCCTCGAATCGAGCGATCATTCTCCTGAGAGCTTGTGGAAGCAATGGTCCCTTACGCAAATCCTTAAGTCGGCGAAACTCTCGAAGTGCTGCTGGAGCATTTCCTTTATTCTCGTAAAACAACTTCACAAGCAAAGCGCGTTCTGGCAGCGTGACAGCCATCACTAATAAGAATGACATTCCCTACCTTTTAACTTCTTTTATACCAAGAACATGGCTTCTACCCATGCTTTACGCAAATTTTTCTGGTTACAGTATGAAATTGCAGTTACAACGGGAGTTCTAGCTTATTTACTATTTTTATTTTCCATAAGGGGCAGAAAAATTAAAAAGGAAGCATGGAAGCATTCCATTCCGCATAAACATTTTAATTTTTATTATTATTTGTGTCTTTTGATCATAGTTCCAGTTGTGCAGCGCCACCTATCGGTGATTTCAGGAACTAATTTTTTTTTTCGTGAAATCCGTTTCCCCATATTTTGAATAGTATGTGTACAAAATTTTGAGCCTTTACACTGAGTAGTTCGATATCCATGGAGGTCAGAGTAGGGGTGTTTTATTTCTGGCCACCTTGTATATAACATTAAATTATTTACTAGAAAATATTATAAAGATTAGTTAGTCTTGTTCAAAGATTAATAAAATATATGTATAAGGATTTCAAATATACATATATATAGAAAATGTTAATGTGAAACGACTTTTAATTCTCGTTTATGTGCACTTTAAATGAAAATTATATAAGTTAATTTATTTTTACAAATTTCGAAAATATAAAGACTCATTCGAATATATAACATTAAATTATTTACTAGAAAATATTATAAAGATTAGTTAGTCTTGTTCAAAGATTAATAAAATATATGTATAAGGATTTCAAATATACATATATATAGAAAATGTTAATGTGAAACAACTTTTAATTCTCGTTTATGTGCACTTTAAATGAAAATTATATAAGTTAATTTATTTTTACAAATTTCGAAAATATAAAGATCAAAATACTTGACCTATTAAACTAGATTTATATATCTTTTAATTATACATCTTCATACATTATATCAAATATATTTATTTAACTATAACATAAAAACTATATTTAACTGAAAACAACAACAACAATTTAATTAACCCTTTTAAGTGGCCTTCAAAATATTTTTTTCATTTTTAACAATTCATAAAACAGTATTTATAAAAGATGTTGGCAGGAAAACGTTTATTTTACAAACTTACATATTTATTTATCTTATATACTTCAAAAAATAATTTTAATATAGATTTTGTGTTAAACGAACTATTGTTTCTAAAATTTACATGACGGAAAAAACCCGGTTGGGCAGCTTAAAGTGTTAATTCACTGTATCAACCATTGTGTTTTAATAATTTTAGAAATATTCAGGAAAGAGAACATAAGTTTCTTTAAAATTTATGTAAGTGAACATTTGTACTTTTTGATACAAAACATTTTATCATTTATTCTTCTTAAAAGTACCGTTTTATAAAATAAATATTTGTTTATGCCTAAATAGTCTTTTTGGCATGACAGTAACAAATTTTTCACCAGTTTACATTTGTAACAACTGTTATAGGCATAATTCTGAGAAGAATTGAGTAGTTTTCATTCTTCACAGGCATGTATACCGCGAACTTCTGACTGGCATTGTTTTGGTAAAAATCGTCTGCTTTCATTTATGTGAAAAAGCTCCAGTAAGAAATTGTATTATTCGTTACCATGGTAATTTATTCTTTTTATTTTTATGTTTTTGGCAGCATTCTATGTTTTTGTTTTTAAGTTTGGTTTTATTCGAATGTAAAAAGAGGATGGAATGCTGATAGCCGACCAATGGCTCGCACATTTCAGTGTGAAATAAAACGCATCTACAGTCCATATTTGTTGTGTTTAAGAACCAGCGTGTATTATTTTTATTAGTGTAAAATCCGCTAAGACCAATTTTGGTATTACGAACAGGCATGTCTACGGAGAACGGCTGACTTTTATTCATGACTATCGTTAGCGGACAAAAAGTGACTTTATTTAATTAAAAATTACCGTCTAAATGAATACATTAAATGCATTTATTTAAAAACTGCATTAAAAATCACTTTAATTGAAAAAATAAATAATTTTATTAATTCACTATATTAGCCATTGTGTTTTGAATAAATTTAGAAATTTTAAATGAAGATAATATATAAGGTTCATGAAAACCGTATCAAAGAAAAATATCAATGCATTTTCATACAAAAACATCTTATTATTTAACATTTTTCATTATACTGTTTTGTAAGATAAATATTCGCTTATTCCTAAACAGTTTTTTTTTTATGCATGACAATAGCTGACTTTTGCCCAATTTTCATTTATAATAACTATTATAGCCATAATTCTGAGAAGATTTGGAGAACTTTCATTCTTGAAAGGCTTCTCTAAGGCAAACATCTGGCTGACTTTTTATTCTTGACGATCCTTTGTGGGATAACTGTAGCTATGTCATTCAAAATTACCGTTTAAAGAATAATTGCGCTTAGTTTTCGTTTATAATAAGCGTTAATGCCGTGATTGTCGACATCTTTATTTATCTACGTCCAACTGTTTTGCATATTTATTGTGGCCGGCATGACACATTGTCAGAGCTATTGCGGCCACTGCTAGTGAGCCCCTATCAAGTATTTAGGACGAAGTCTAACGTAGATACCAGTGTCCCATAAGTTCTTTGTCTTTGGATTTTATGTCAATATCATGATATTAAAAAATGGTGTAAATCGATAAACTGTCTAAAATGTCTGAAATGAAAAGCTGTTTAAACTGTCAATTAAATAAAAACTGTTTAAACTGTCAACTTATAAAAAAATTAAGTTTTATCACAACAATAAAGGTTATTCTTCCAAACCTTAACTTACTGTCACAGAAAATGTTTCATTATCTACTTTGAGTGGTCTCTGAAACTGATGATTGAAAATTAAATAAAAGGCTACTTAGATCGATTTATTGAGTATTACTTCTGAACTAAATCTTTATCAAATTTATGAGCAGCATTTAAGTAATCATCTATCTTTTTCAGAACCTCTAATGGTAATACGAGGGTCAAAATCAGCAGAATTTCTGTAACGCCTATAATTGAGCTTAAATATTGAACGGTAAAAATTGATAATATGAGCCGCCTCTGTTTCTGCTTATGGCAGTTATTTGTAAAAAGAAATTCACATAGCTAATTAAAATGTACTTTTTTATTCGTGTATAGAAAAATACTTTATTATTAAACTTATATAAATTTATATATTATAGTGGAGTTTATTATCCCTTTTGGTTCGAGGCTATAAAAACCTTAATTTTATTAATTGTAACGTCGCATGAATATTGTACTTGCATTCAGGCGATTACAAAAATTCCGTTTACACTTAAAATAATTTAATACTTTTAATATTTTTTTTCAGCTAATAATCCATAAAGAAATGTAAGATCGTCCTTTCGGTTCGAGGTTATAAAAATCGACATTTTACCGATTGTGACGTTACCAGAATACTATCTATATAACTAAAGATATGAATAAATGAATATGGTGTGTCAAATTTGTTACAAGAATTATTATTTATCCTTCCTTATTTATCCTTCAGGATTGTTTTACGAATAAAATCATCTCGTGGTAAAACTAGCTTGCCTTAAAGAAAATTATCCCGCCGGCGTAGACTCAGAGGAATTCATAAATGTGCAGATGTCAGACGCGACTGATAAATGTGATGCCTCATTGACACTTCAAATAGTCCGCTTTGTGTTATGCCACCATGATACCAATTGCAAGTAAATGGATGGCATCACTCAGCGCGTATCACTCTCCCTGTGCATCAAACAACATTGGAAGTCATGGTCTGTATGATAAAAAATCATACAGTCACGTATTAAATCGCGTTTTCAAGGGAACACTTCCTGAGTCCCACAGATGCTGCACCGGGCATTCATACAAGTGCCGTTCTTTTTCCTTTACAACAGGGTTTTCCGGAAGTTCAAGTTCTATACCAGTAGCTTCATGATGTAAAAGTTTAAATGCGATCACAGTTTCCTCTACCTAAGATGTCATCACATGGTAATATGAAATGCCAAGTTGTGTTAAAATGCCAAGAAACTAATCTTAAAATATGTGCAATTATATATATATATTAGTTTTAAACATGTAAATTGATTCAAATGTGGGCGCTAAAACAGCTCTCAAAAATTGTAACATCCATGAAAATATTTTAATGGAGCAGCAAGTGCATAATGTACAAAATTAAAAAAAAAGAATCAAGAAACATTAAATACTCAAATAAAACAACAAACAATGTTAAAAATTAAATCACAATTAACTAATTAAAAAACAAAATATTATAAATTTCAGAAATCCAAATTGGTTACAAGAGTAAATTGCAAGCGGTTGTCCCCCTTTCACCTGAACCGATCATCTAGCACAAAAAATAAACAAACTTACTGCATAAGCTGAGCATTATATGTCTTGCCAGTGACGAGAAATTTTAAACTCAAACGAATTCCACTTCGAAGTTCAAAAGTCAAATCATTTCTATCCAAGTATGTGTCTTCTTTCTGTGTGTTTTTTCATCCTTCACTATCCTTCGCACTTTGTAGACTTTCAGATAGCTCACATCAAGCAACAAACTCCAGAAGTCACTCACGTTTAAGGCTGCGGCTTCAATCCAAAGTATTTCCAATTCTTGAACAGTAACTTTGCATAATGTTTCAAAAACTTACATGGATAGTTATTTTTATAAAATAAATTATCCAAAAACTTATATACTTGCTTATTTACATTAAAATCATTGTTACTTATTTTTTTCAATCTAATAAATTAATTAACAACAGTATTAATAAAAAAAATTTGTAAAGTTGAAAACCAATGAGGTAAATTAATTGTAAAAAAATCAAAATTATTTCTTTTATTATAAAGACCAATGTCGATACTTTTATCTGATATACTAAAAGAAGTAATATGTATAAATTTTTATTGGATATTTAAACTAATAATAACAATCTTTAGTAATTAAAAGTTAAATTTAAAAATAATTGCTCAGGGAGTTTAATATTTCATGCAATAGTAGACTACAATACAGTCACCGCCAAAAAAATCTTGAAACTTTCGATTTTTGATGTTTTGTTAAATATCTAGAAATATACAAAAGGAATCATTCTGAAACTGCTGGTGTGTAAACAAAATAGTACACGTCATATAGATTTTTCCCCGAAATCTAACAGGGGACCGTCAATAAATTAAAAAAGAACGAAGATCTCTTGGATCACCCTGTCAAAACTAATGAAGCAAAACAGTTTAAACTGCAGATAATGATTAAGTGGCTTATTGTGATAAGCTGTGTCGATTTTTATGAATATAGCTTAAGAACGCGTAGAGAAATTAAAGTTTTTATAAAAACGGTCCAAAATTTTTCCAAGTTTTTTGCTTATAATTTTCAGAGCTCTTCATAAAACACCATAATCTTTTCAGAAAATATGACAAACTACATTGCACATAAAATCCTGTTATCAGAATTAAAAAATAATAAAAAATGTATGAAAAATGAACGGGTTTACTAAATAATTTTTTACTGCGCATGCGTCAACGCTATTAAAATTTTATTTGCATATTATGTTAGTTAAATGTATAGAGCAAATTTTGTAAAAGTCTCAAAAACATAGCTTGAAAACTCTAAAAATTATCGTCAATAGAATATGGTCAAAATCCGATATTTCCAAAATAAAGCAAAAACATAAGGAGTTGTATCCAAATATAGTAGCACGTGCAATACTGTGTAGGTACTAATCAATGGAATATGGATACAGCCCCTCATCTTTTTGCTTCATTTTGGGAATAATGGATTTTGACAATATTCTTTTAACGATAATTTTCAGAGTTTTCAAGATATGTTTTTGAGATTTCACAAAAGTTGCTCGATGTATTTAACTAACATAATATGCAAATGAAATTTTAATAGCGTTGACGCATGCGCAGTAAAAAATTATTTAGTAAACCCGTTCATTTTTCATACATTTTTTATTATTTTTTAATTCTGATTACAGGGTGTTATGTGCAATGTTGTTTGTCATATTTTCTGGAAAGATTATTGTGTTTTATGAAGAGCTCTGAAAATTATAAACAAAAAACTTGGGAAAATTTTGGACCGTTTTTATAAAAACTTTAATTTCTCTACGAATTTTCAAGCTATATTCATAAAAATCGACGCAACTTATCACAGTAAGCCACTTAATCATTATCTACAGTTTAAACTGTTTTGCTTCATTAGTTTTGACAGGGTGATCCAAAAGATCTTCGTTCTTTTTCAATTTATTGAAGGTCTCCTGTTAGATTTCGGGGAAAAATCTTTGTCAAAATATATGACGTGTACTATTTTGTTTACACACCAAGAGTTTCAGAATAATTCCTTGTGTATATTTCTAGATATTTAACAAACCATCAAAAATCGAAAGTGTCAAGATTTTTTTGGCGGTGACTGTAAATGAGTAAAAAAATTACTATAAAATAAAATAAGAAACATTGGGTTTTTAATTCAATATTGTCGTGATTTACTTTTTGTTATACAAAATTTTCCTCCCTAACATTTATAAAAATCTTTAAATTTTTCAAATAGCGAAATTTTGTCTTTCATATTTACTCTATTCGATGGATAACAACTCCCGTAAATAATATATGCCACATATTTGTCGATGTAACAATGTAAACATAAGTAGTGCATTTTCTAGATATTTACTAGAATATAAATTTTGTTTCCTCATTTAATATTTAACTTCCCTTCAACCTACTTTAAATAATAAATTAAACCCGCATTGGATTTCTCTGATGTTTAAAACACCCCTAAGCAAAACAGAGATTCCCTGAATTTAAACATTTGTTCAGTTCAATTTACTGCAGTTGACAATGCATCCTTTAGAATGATATTTTTATAAATGCATAATGTAAAAATTTCAAATATATCTCAGTCTACAGAAATACAATGTAACTTCATTGAAATTACTTACGATTCCGAAAAAGATTCTCTTCTCTAGGCAATCTTTAGAAATCAATTGATTTTCGTGAATTAAAGAATCAATTATAAAAACAAAATTTATTTTGCTACCCGTAATTTTTGAAAACTCTCCCGAGTTGTTTTTACAATGTATTAGTGATTTATTTTTATTCTGTAATATTAAATTTTAGGATGCTATAAACTATGAAGTAAATATTATCAAGATCAGCAAGTGTGTTTGATAGGAACATACTTTTATGTCACAACATTAAGATATTAATAGATTAACATTAATGTTTTTTTCATTTCTATTGCATGCAGCAATTCATTATGACAACTGATTTTTTCAAACTGAAAATAATTAACCGTTAAATGCGAGATTTTTTAAAAATGAATTTAAAAATATTATCGGCTTAGGTTTATTAAATAAATCAAGGGTAGAAGACATTAATAATGGTTAATACACTTATGAAAATATGCACTTACTACTTCATTATATTTTGCTAAACTTTCGCTAATGAATTTTATATCTTCTATAAATTTTGAAGGGTATTGCAGTTCCATCAGCATACCTCTTGAATGCGTCACCGCGAACAAATTATAGGCAAAGCCCTTTTTTTGGCATTGTACTTGAATTATAAGGTTTCTTCTAGAAAGAATTCCCTCTCAGTTTCTTTGTATGTTCAATTATTTTCATCATCCTTAGTTAAACTGTCTGCTCTACTGCCATCTTTTATTAGTATTGTTCTTTGTGTTAAACTTTAATCTAAGACTAGTTTTTAAGCTGACGGGTTCGAAGGGTTTATCCTAGCTTTTTTCTTAGTTATCATAACATTTCCTGCTTTCTATGCTTTATTATCAAATGATTAAAAGGACAACAATATTATATAAAAATTTTTAATACCACATTATTATTACTTTTATTATTTTATACAAGAGAGAAAACATTGCGTAAATAATATGTGCTACACACATTTCTCTAAACTATTTTATAATGAATGATACAAATTTTACCTATATAGAATATAATACATATTTGCTTTCTATTCATTCTTTTAACTTCTTCATAGCTCACATAAAATTGAGAATCTTACCCTCATTGAATGTCTCTGACATAAAGACTCATAAGTAAAACAATGAGCGTTTGACTTTAAGGATTTATTTAAGATCATTTACTGCAATTTCACATGCAACATTTAAAATGTTACTTTGCAAAATGCAGTTTCAAAGGCAGCAAATAATGTCGTGGAAAGCGAACAATGGAATTCAGGTGAGATAACAACCTTTAGTTTTCGAAGCTATTTTCTCATTACTCAGTTGCTTTACTTTAATGATGAATAACATTGTTTCGTTTGATTGTAAATATTATTATGTTTTAGAATAAAATGTTACTACTCGCATTCCGTTAAATTCTACAAAATATCATCTGACAAACGTGTATCAAACTTACGTCACGTTGGTAACTCAGATTTTCCATAGGAGAGTTAAAATAAATCTTAATTAAAACTAAAATAAATTTACATCTAACATAATTATGGGAATATTATATTTTTTTCTAATTTTCATTTCGATTCTGCAATTTCCGCTCAAAATGCAGTTTAAAATGTAGCAAAAGAACTTAGAGAAAGTGAACAATGGAATTTGGCTGGGGTATCAACCTTAAGTTTCCGAAACTACATTCTCATTACTTCGCTGTTTTTCTTTATTAAATGTGAAAATGTTTTCTTTTGACTGCAAATATTTACGATTGGAAATATTATTAAGTTTTACATTAAAATGGTACTACATGGATTTCAATAATTTCTACAAAAAGTTAACTGACAAACGTGTAACAATCTTATGTCATGGTGGGAACTTAAATGTTCGTTAGGAGAGATCAGAAATATCTTTATTAAAACTAAAATAAATTTACATGTTAAATAATATAATTATGGGAATATTAAAATGTTTCTAGTGTTCGTATTCTATTCTAGAATTTAAAATATTTATTCCAGTATTTAAAAGACTCATAAGAAAATAATGAGCGTTTCACTTTTAGGATTTTAAGTTCACTTACCGCAATTTCTGATGCACAATTTAAAAATTTTCAAAATGCAGTTTCAAAGGTAGCAAAAGATTTCATGGAAAGTGAACAATGATATTAGCCTGAGATATTAACCTTAAGTTTTCAAAGTTATTTTCTTACTGCTCGGTTCTTATGATTTATTAATAAGTGAAAATGTTACTGCAAGGATTTCATTAATGTCTTCAAAATGTTAACTGGCAAACGTGTATCATTGTAATCATGTTCGGAACTCAGATGCTTCATAGGTGAGTTCATAAAAATCTTTATTAAAACTCAAGTAAATTTGCATATTACGTACTGCAATTACGGGAATGTTAATTTTTCATACAATTTTCATATTTGATTTTGGTAATTATAGTATTTATTGTAGTATTTAAAAGACAAATAAGTAAAACAATGAGCATTCGACTTTCAGGATTTGTTTAAGCTCATTTACTGCAATTTTCGATGCACAGTTTAAAATTTTATTTTTCAAAATTCAGTTTCGAAGATAGCAAATGTTAACTGAGAAACGTCTATCAATCTTATGTCACACTCTCAAAAAAACTTCCGTCTTTTCACAGAAAATGCACTGGCAGCACTGCTGCCAGAAATTGTCTGTATATTGACGATTTTCTGTTTATTTTTTTCTCTGTCAAAAGAAGAAAAATATCCGTCACTTGAAAAAAGTTTGGAAAAAATCAATGCGGAAGAGGCGGGGATCGAACCAAGGACCCCAGGATTACAAGACCAACGCTAATCCACGGCGCTACGGCTGCTCATGATGATTGTGCGTTAAAATAGAACCCTTCATTTCATATGGGTGTGGGTTGGTGTATTTCGTTAAAAAGCTTTTAATTATGCAGTTAATCTCGGAAAGATTTCATCTTTAATGAAACTGTGGCTGGGTTTTTTTTACGTTTAGTATTAATGTAGTATAAAAATGAGAATTTTAAATATATTACGTAGAATGTTAGAGAAAAAACATGGATGTTCTATTTGTGAGAATGTTTGAACGAATAAAGAAAGTAATTGTTATTTATTTTTAAATTCGAAAACATTTTTGTCTTTTAAAACTAAATTAGACATTTTAATCAATAGAATATTTTTGTTTTTCATTTTAAAAATAAATTCGAACTTATTACTAACAGACCCAATGCGCATGCGTGCTGGATAGAAACGGAAACTTTTCCTCATTTTTCGACGCTCGGAATGAACTCACAGAACAAATACGTTTTCTGGGAGAACAGAAATTATTTGTGAAAAAATAACGATAACTTAGTGTATATTGACGAATTTTTCTGACAGTGCATGGAGGGAACTCAAATGTTCCTTAGGAGAGATCACAAGTACCTTTTATTAAAACTAAATAAATTTACATGTTAAATAATATAATTATGGGAATACTAAAATGTTTCTAGTATTCTTATTTGATTCTAGAATTTATAATACTTATTCTAGTATTTAAAAGACTCATAAGTAAATAATGGGCGTTTGACAGGATTTTAAACTCATTTACTACACTATCCAATGCACAATGCAAAATGTTACTTTTCGAAATGCAGTTTCAAAGATATCAAAAGATTTCATAGAAAGTGAACAATGGAATGGGGCTGAGATATCAACCTTAAGTTTTCGGAGCTATTTTCCTATTACCTAGCTCTTACGATTATTGATAAATGAAAATGTTATCCTTTGACGCAAATACTTACGATGTAATTATTATTAAGTTTTACAATAAAATGTAGACGGATTTCATTAATCTCTACAAAATGTTAACTGACAAACGTGTAGCAATTGTAGTCAGGTTGGTAATTCAGGTGTTGCATTGGTGAGTTCCCAAAAATCTTTGTTAAAACTCAAATAAATTTGTATATTACATACTGCAACTAAGGGAATGTTAAATCTTTTCTAGTCTTCCTATTTGATTCTGGTAGTTGCAGTGTTTATCATTTTATTTAAAAAACAAATAAGTAAAACAATGAGCGTTTGACTTTTAGGATTTGTTTAAGCTCACTTACTGCAATTTTCGATGCACACTTTAAAGCATTACTTTTCAAACTGCAGTTTCAGAGGTAGCAAATGATCTCATAGAATGGGAACAATGGAGCGTGGCTAAGATAACAATTTTTAGTTTCAGAAGTTTTTTTCACAATATTGAGCTTTTATGCTTTATTAATGAGTGAAAATGGTTTCGTTTAACTGTAAATATTTACAATTGTAAATATTATTCTTTTTTAAAATAAAATGTTACTACACAGATTTCATTAATTTCTACAAAATGTTAACTGACAATAGTGTATCAATTGTAGTCTTGTTGGGAACTCAGGTGCTTCATAGGTGAGTTCACAAAAATCTTTATTAAAACTAAAATAAATTTACGTATGACATAATATAATTATAGAAATATTAATTTTTTCCAGAATTCGTATTCGATTTTTGTATTTAAATTGTTTATTGCAGTATTTAAACAAATAAGTAAAACAATGAGCGTTCGAATTTTAGGATTTGTTTAAACTCATTTACTGCAATGTCCGATGCAAAATTTAAAATTTTATTTTTCAAAATGCAGTTTCAAAGGTAGCAAATGATCTCGTAGAATGTGAACAATGGAACGTGACTTTGATATCAACCTTAAGTTTCCGAAGTTATATTGTTTTTACTCAGCTGTTTTGCTGTATTAATGAGTGAAAATCGTTTCCTTTGACAGTAAATATTTACTATTTTATATATTATTATATTTTACAATAAAATGTTGTTACATCGATTCCATTAATTTTTACAAAAAGTTAACTGATAAGCATGTTTTAATCTTATGTTACGTTGGGGACTAAAATGTTCCATTGGTGTGTTCAAAAAATGTCTATTAAACATAATATACAATCACCTGTGGCTCATTCCATGGTAACATACCTTACATTTTGAACTATTTTCAGTCATTTTAGTAATATAATACAAACATAAAAAAATTAAAATGTAATTAAACTTATTCAAACCCCAATTTAGAATTGAGAGACTTTATTGAATAATTGATTGGCTTAAAGAATAGCAAAGGATATCAGAATAATGGAATCTGCCTGAAAAATTAACATTTACTTTCGGTGCATTTTTCTTGTTACTGGCCTACTCTATTTTATTTATGAGAAAAAAAAAGTTTTTTTCATGTTAGATAATCTGGGCTGTAATTATTTCTGTGTTGTAAGATAAATGTTTCTTCAAGTATTGTTTCATTTATTTGTAAAAATTTTGCAGTAAATACTCTATTTCCGAATGTAAAATCTGAAATATCTAAAAATTACCCATACTCATTGCGAGGCATTCACTGCGTTTACGAAAACTTTATACCTAATCATTTTTTTTTGTTGTTGTTCTAATTAATGAAAATAATAGTGCCTTAGTATAAATAAGAATATCCGTTCTATAATTATTATCAAATCGTTAGTTTGTATAAAACTGTTTTTATTATTTTAAAAAATATATATATATTTGTTTTACGTGAATTACAGAGAATCACAATTCGTAAGAAGCTTTAGATGTGCTGAAGTTTGTTTTACGAAAAAAATGGTAAATGCCTCTAAGAAAGATATGCGTATCGCTAAAGGTCATAGCGCAGTTTCAAATATAGATTCATAACTTTATTATTAAGGGAGTCGGGGGTTATATTTTGGTCGTAGTACAATTTGAAAACTACCTCATAGTTTTAAATGATAGCAATGAGGTGTTTTCTTCTGTCCATCTGATACATATTTTGTCCATTAAGTAATGAGACTCTATAAAATTCCTTTATTTGAAGATAGTTTTACAAGTACTTATTATTCTTCAAAAAAGCTACCTTCTGAATTAATACACCGTTTTTTAAAATCTCTGCTACCCATTTATGATCGCCTAAAAAGGTTAAACTGGAATGCTGTTCATAACAACTGGTACATTTTTCTGCATGCTCTCCAAATTTCTGAAACAACCACCTTTTAAGATAGGTTTTCAGCTAAATATCAAAATAATCAAGTTTACTTGATGACAGATTAAAGCTGTACGGTAGTTTGAAAAGCGTTGTTGCACAAACGATGTTTTATCTCTTAACGTCTTTACAATCTTTAGAACTGTCATTTGACAATCAGAGACAAACTATGTAACAAATGTATATAACGTATGTAACAAATGTATCACATATTCATAACTGAAAACACTAAATGAATATGTTGACAGCAGTCAGTTCATTAAGAATCCTACATAAGATTATATTTTACAATTGATATTGACGATTTTCAAACTTGTTTGAAATGAAGTTACACTTTCCTAATTTATATATTTTTTAAAATAGAAAATCTACTGAAAGTATTTAATGTAACATATAGTTACCCTGAATAATACTAACAAGCATAATAAATTTTGCGAAAGAATATAAATGTTCACTATCTCATTAACTACTCGACTTCACCATAGTAAATTTAAAAGGAAATCTTACTCGCATGAGATTGCATAAATGACTAAACACTATAGACAAAACAATATGTTGACTTTTATCGTTTGTAAAGGTAAATTTAATGAATATCGCTATTAATAAATTTTAAATGCTATAAAGTTAAATATTATTCCAATGGCCACAAATCATTTGATAGAAAGGAAGGAATGAAATCTGGCTAAAATATTAATCATTAACATTTTAAGCTTTTTAATTATTTCTTGACAATTTAACTTTATAATTAAAATTTTTCGTCTATCTTGTATTTCTTAATACATTTTCTATGTTTTTAGTGTTAATTTGTCTAACAATTTTAATAAGTTGACAGAAAATGTCATGTTTTTTATTTAGGAAAAATACAAAAGAAATAATGCAAGATGATTTAATTATTTTGTAAGTAATTTTTCTATTTATTTATGTTATGTATATTAAAACGTAATTCAACAGAATAGTATCGATTGACTTCTTAATAACACACACTACTCGGTGAAAAAGACCCGGTTGATAATTTTAAGTCTATAGGGGCGCTCTGTTCAAATATCTCGCTCAAATTTTAATATTTTTACATGTTTTTTTTTAATATAGGACAGTTGAGGACAATCTACAACCAGAATAGTTACTGCTTTTTTCAATTTTGGTTATATATGTTTTATATCATGACATTTTCTATTTCTATGAACTGGTTCTAACCGGTTTCGAAAATTAAAATATTAAAAAAATAAATCTGAAACCAAAATTGAAAAAGAAAACTAGCCCAGTTAGAGATCATCCTCAGCTATCCTATGCAAAATGAATGATGCAAAAATATTAAAATTTAAGTGAGATATTTGAAATGAATGTCCCCATAGATTTAACATTATCATCCGGGTCTTTTTCACGGAGGAGTGTGGGCTCCTAAACACTAGAAAGAAATTTTCAGATTTAGTTGTTTGAAGCTATGCACTCATGATAGTGATTATTTAAATCAGTGAAACTCTCGTGATTAAAGTTAGAGGGAACACATTTTCAAAATTACTCGAATGGCGATATCCATTTTTATCTGTCAGATTCCTCAGTACACTCAAAAACCATAAATAGCGCTGGAACGATTCACGCATGAGGAAATTTTACACCTCAAAATATTTGCAAAAAAGAGCGTTTTCAACTGAGCATAGTTCACTGATAGTGCGAAACAGAACTGGAAAACGACGATGTCGATCGTGAAAGCTTGAATGGTATGAACCAATAAACAATTTTATTTTACTTGATGGGTGTAACGAAAAAATAAAAAGAAATATTGAGATGTTTCGATTCCATCAAATAAGGACCATAATCATAATAAAAATAAAAATAAAAATACGAAACCTTTCATGGTCAATACAAACAGCTCTTAACAATGAGATGTAAATTAAAAAACACGCGCACTATTGTAAAAATAATAAATCAAAAATAGATCATGATCAAAATTAATTATCAACTAGGTTCATCCCATTCAAGCTCTCACGAGGAATCTATTTATAAACTCTAACCATAACTTATGAATATTGAAAGAAAAATTATCATTGCAAACAAAATTTTTCTTGTATAAATTTCAATAGACTCACTTTTAATGGATTTATGGGGATTGGATTATAATGGACTATATATATATATATATATATATATACAGTGTGATTCCAAATTTTTTTTACAATAAAAGAGGGATAGTACACATCAAGGCAAACGGTATTAAATAGGAGACCAAGGGTCCAAAGCGTTTTCCTAAGAAAATAGCCGCCATTAAAGTTTAGGGACCAAAATTTCAAATAAACATAAAAAACGGAAAAATCGGTCGATTGATTTGCGGTTTTCACTAAAATTATTCTTTATGTCGGCATTTTCTTGAAATTAAATTACAAAGATAAATTTCAAAAAATGCCGATAGAGGGCGCTTTAGAATTTGGAGTAACGAACAACTATTTTTTGCTGGTATGTTTTGCATCTTATTAAAAGTTTTCGTAAGTTTACACTCAAACTTAAATTTTGAGCTCAAAATCTGTAGTTGGGAGTGGTTAAGTAACACAAACTGAGCTGTGTTCAGAGGGTTCAAATTTCAAATGATTAAAAAAAATGGAAAAATTGGTCGATTAATTTGCGGTTTTCACTGAAACTATTCTTTATTTAGGTATTTCCGTGAAAATAAATTATAAAAATAAATTTCAAAAAATGCCGATAGAGGGCGCTTTAGACTTTGGAGCAACCAACAACTATTTTCTGCCGTTATTGTTTGCATCTCTTTAAATGTTTTAGGAAGGTTAGACTTAAACTTAAATTTTGAGCTGAAAATCTGAATAGTAGGGAGTAGTTAAGTAGCTCAAACTGAACTGTGTTCAAGGGGGAGTGGAAGGTTCAAATTTAAAGTAATTATAGAAAATGGAAAAATTGGTCGATTCGTTTGCGGTTTAAAATAGAATTATTCTTTAAGTCAGTATCTTCCTGAAAATAATTTTTAAAGATAAATCTCAAAAAATTCCGTCAGAGGGCGCCTTAAACTTCAGAGTAACCAACAATTCATTTTAACCATTATTTTTTGGTTCTAATTAAATGTTTGCAAAAGCATTTTAAATGTTCTCGGAAGCTTAGATTTAAACTTAAATTTTGAGCTCAAATCCTGAATCGTTATGAGGAGTTAAGAAGCGCAAACTGAAGTGTGTTCAGGAGTTAAAATTTAACCCTCTTTCCTCCTCGAGCACAATTCAATTTTTTGCAACTTAAACACTCCCAACGATTCAGAATTTCAGCCCAAAATTTAAGTCTATGCATGTGAAAGCATTTAATGAGATTAAAAAAATAACAGTTAAAAATAGTTGTACGCTACTCCAAAGTCTAAGGCGCCCTCTATCGGCATTTTGTGAAATATATCTTTAAAAATTTTTTTCAAGAAAACACTGATTGATCAAGAAAACAGCTGATTTAAAAATTAGTTTTAGCAAAAACCACAAACGAATCGACCAATTTTTCCATTTTTTACAATTATTTGAAATTTGAACCCTCTGAACACAGCTAAGTTTGTCTACTTAACCACTCCCAGCTATTCAGATTTTGAGCTCAAAATTTAAGTTCAAGTCTAAGCTTACGAAAGCATTTAATAAGATGCAAAAAATAAAGCCAAAAAAGAGTGTTTCGTTACTCCAAAGTCTAAAGCGCCCTCTATCGGCATTTTTTGAAATTTATCTTTATAATTTATTTTCACGAAAATACCTAAATAAAGAATAGTTTTAGTGAAAACCGCAAATCAATCGACCGATTTTTCCGTTTTTTATAATCATTTGAAATTTGAATCCTCTGAACACAGCTCAGTTTGTGTTTTTTAACCACTCCAAACTACAGATTTTGAGCTCAAAATTTAAGTTTGAGTCTAAGCCTACGAAAACATTTAATGAGATGCAAAAAATACCGGCAAAAAATAGTTGTTCGTTACTCCAAAGTCTAAAGCGCCCTCTATCGGCATTTTTTGAAATTTATCTTTGTAATTTAATTTCAAGAAAATGCCGACCTAAAGAATAATTTTCGTGAAAACCGCAAATCAATCGACCGATTTTTCCGTTTTTTATGTTTATTTGAAATTTTGGTCCCTAAACTTTAATGGCGGCTATTTCCTAAGGAAAAAGTTTTGGACCCTTGGTCTCCTATTTAATATTGTTTGTCTTGATGTGTACTATCCCTCCTCTTTTATTGAAAAAAAAATTCGGAATCACCCTGTATATATATATATATATATATATATATATATATATATAGAGAGAGAGAGAGAGAGAGAGAGAGAGAGAGAGAGAGAAACATTTTACAAAACTACTATTTAACATCTATAATAAATTTAGAATAACAAATAAAATAGTAAACTTTTTTCGTTACTAACTTTCCGCCCCTCCCCCCTTTAAAGAATTATTTTTGAATGATGTTCTTTCCTTTTGAATGGGATGATAGCAGCATGAATTGTTCTTTAATCGAAATTTTATTTATTTCGAATTTATATCAATGTTCAATGTTTTATAAATTGTTTTTCCTGCGAGAAGCACTCATCTCAGAGCTTTTATTCATTTCACCATCGTATTTTATCCTGAGATCGACTGCAGATTATGCTTGAAACGTACCTTTTAAATGTTATTTTATTTTTAACTGCATAGCTTTATATAAATTTTCTTATTTTTGGGCAAATGAGCATAGTTATACATTTTTAACGAATAAGTTTATAATTTTATTTCTTTACTTTTCGTAAAAAATAAATATCGTGCAACACTTCAAATGTACATTATATACCATTACTACATAGTATTTGACATGATATACATAATGTAATGTCTATATTGTTCAGTTCAATTCCAAAAAATGTTTTGCTACCTTCATCAGAAGCTTCCCCAGTTTAAAATGATGATATTTTTACTTTATTGCAGTTCGGAATATGATCTCATAGCTTACTCTCACTTTCGCTACTCTCTCTTCAGTTTTTTCCTTTTTCTAGTATCAATTGCCAGAGGCTGTAGATAATTGAATACGATATCGTTGCATATTGATTTTCACAGCTTCCCTCATTAATGAGTTGTTGGGTTTTTGTAATTGGCTATTTTTTCTATTGCAATTGACGTTCGTTTCGAGAGCTTTCTTATATGTGCTCTTGAAAGGACCGTTGTTTGGCTACGGTATTTCAGGATGACAGCTCCAGGAATTCAACAGCTTTTGCTTAAGGCCTCCACACAATTCACTGAAAAAGACCCAGATGATAGTATTAAGTCTATAGGGGCGTTCTTTTCAAATATTTTTAAATGATTTTTTTGCATAGGATAGCTGAGGACGATCTGCAATCTGGTTAGTTTTTACTCTTTCAATTTTGGTTTCAGATTTTTTAAAATTACTTTAAATGTCGAAACCGGTCGGAACCGGCTGTGAAATTGAAACTATCATAATATAAAAAATATCTAGCCAAAATCGAAAAAGTGAAAACTAGCCCAGTTATAAATCATCCTCAGCTAGCCAATGCAAAAAAAAAAAAAAAAAAAAAAAAAAAGAATCATGTAAAAATATTAAAATCTGAGGCAGATATTTGAAAAGTCATAGGATTTACATTATTAACCAGGTCTTTTTCTGCGAGTGATGTGTCTTAAGAATATAAGTGCAATGGAATATAAGTGGAGTATTGTGATGGCTCTCTACTATGATAATCATACCTTAAAATATAGTATGATTTTATTGTATATGTAAGAGAATGTAGATAATTTTATACATTTTAATGTTTGCGTTCCCCGTTGATCAGTAATGAATAACCTTACACGCACTGGCTTTCTTAGATATTTAAAGCATAAAAGAAAAAAATTCTTAATGACGCGCGTGATGTGTGACTTTCGACAAATTTCTTCATTTTTGAAACCAATTATCTTTTAAACTATGGATTCTACAAAAAAGCGTATAAAACCTGTTTTGTAGACAATTTTCCTTACCTTTTATATTAGGAATTTCGTTGGAATTATAAATTACTAGGTATCAACAAATAACCGAATAAGGTACCTTCTTTTACCTCCCCCCGACGCGCTCATCGGGCCATTCATCTGGACTTTTACTATATTCATTAATAAACTCATCCAAACAATATTACCACTTTTCAAAGCTTCAGAATTATATGCCAAAATGGCCCGAAATCTCCCTAATTTGACTGGACTATAACAGAAAAATGATAACTCTACAAAACAAATGTCAGTTATTCTTATAATATAAATGTGAATAATATAATTTCTAAATATTTGTAAAAGAATATGAATATATTTTTCTATTTTACTACTTGACTTCACTATAGTGACTCCCCAAAATAATTTTACCTGTAGTAGGTTTCTTTGAGTTTTAAACATACTTTAAGGAAAAAACAACTGTTTCTTGAGATTAATGTTTGTTTAAATGCATTTACAGCCACATTCTAATGTTTTTAAAAGCTACTTTTTCAAAGGACTACTTCTCCTGTTTAGCTTATAGGAGTTACAAAGTTAGAATGTTAAAAAAATATAAAAAAATAAAAAATAAAAAAGTTTTCTTCCTGAAATATTAACCTTACATTTTTTAAACGTCTAAGATCTTTAAAGTTAAAAATCAAAGAAAAGATTTTAAATCAGTTTTGATATCACTGATAGTATTTATTTGTATAATTTTAGATAATATTTATTTCCAAGAAATAGTTATATTAAATTTTTAATATTCATTAAATAAATAATACCAAACTTTAATATAATGTCTGAAATAATAATTCATTAAATTGAAAATTTTCTTATTAATATTTTAATTTAAAAAGATAAATTTTAAAAATGTGCAAAATTTAATTGCATAATAAAAGTATTTGATATAAGTTAAAAATATATACACATGCCATAACAATACAAACCTTTCGATAAAATTCTACTTTAAAAAAACATAAAAGTATAAAAGTATACCTAATTTGATGTCCAGACAAGGGACTAATATGAATAAAGATATAAAACAATCTCCTATGTTTAAATTTATATTTCTATACATAATCAAAACATATAATTTATTAAAACATCCATATGCATCAATATTTTTTATGCATGCCTGTTTTAAATATTTTATTTTTCTAGTTATAAATTTCATACTAAAAGAAAAATTTAAACATAAATAACACACATAAATGTCAGATACATATCTTTTTAATAATATAAACGCGAATAAAATAGTTTCAAAATCTTTGTAAAAGAATATATATTTACATATATATATACACGTTTAATTTTTTACTGTTTGACTTCTCCACAAAGCACTAATAGATAATGTTTCTCTAATGTATTACTCTTAAATATTTAAAACATAATATATGGAAAACAATTTCTTTTTCAATTTTGATATTTGTTTAAATACAGTCACTGCAATATTCTTATGTAGCCTTTTAAAGGCTGCATAATAAAATAAAGTTACAAATTTTCCCCCTGAAATATTAACCTTAAGTTTTCGGGTTTTTTTTTTTTTTTTTTTTTTTTTTTTTTTTTTTTTTTTATAAATAAATAAAACGATACATTAAAACAATATTTGTAATAGTTTTCAGTCATAAAAAACTAAAATACAATGTCAAAAATTTTAAAACTATTTTAATTTGAAACTGAAGTCTAAGAAAAACAGTTATTGAAAACAAAAAAACTTTCCATGATTAATTTTTCATTCTATACACATTTAAAAATTTCCTTTATTAAAATTCCCGAATATATACTATAAATTAATCTTGCTAATACTTAATTTTTCTAACTATTTTTTTTTTCGAAAATCAAATGCCACAAATACAAGATATTAAATACAATGAATGCTTTATCTAAATTCTTGTAAATAAATAAACATATATGTATAAAACAACCTTGCATATCTAAATTCACATCTCTATTCAAAATCAAAAAATTACTTTATTTAAATTTTCAGATTTATTAATTTATATGATTGTTTTAAGTGTTTATTTTTTAGATATAAATTTCTTCTTTCTTACTAACAGTAAAACATTCACATAAATCATATAAACATATCTTTCTCGTAATATAAACACGAATAAAATATTTTCGAAATATTTGTAAAAGAATATGCATACATTTTCTTATTTTACTATTTTTCTGCGCCACAGCAACATAATGGGATAATGTTATCCGCATTGTATTTTTAGGTGTTTAAAACTCACCCTGGGAAACATATGCTCCTTAGCTTTTATTGTTTGTTTAAATGCATTTACTTCTGTAATCTTCTTATGCAGCATTTAAAATGTCAAAATTCCGTTACAAAGATGGAGCCTTAGACGAAATGTATAATATAGTCTTCCCCAAAGCTTGAGTTTTCGAAGTTTTATTTTTTAATAAAAAAAATCCTGCATTAAAAAAAATATATTATGTAGTATGATAATTTTCTATATGTTAAAAACTACCATATAATGTTAAAATAATAATATTTAATAAATATTTATATTTCGAACTCAAATCGAAGGAAAAGCACTGATAGAACAAAAAGAAAAGAAAAAAAAAGTAATTAAATTTTCGTTTTCCTACGAAGTTAAAAAATCACTTTATGAAAACTTCACATATAAGTATATTTTAATAAATGCTTTATGCCAATATTTAATTTTTCTAGATTTAAAAAAAAAATCTTGAGAAAAACGTAAGCCTGAATAAAAAATGCGCAAATCTATTTATATATATAAAAAATAGTTTGTCCTGACTGAGTGATGATCAATGAACAACCCAAACTACTGAGCTTGGAAGCATGAAAAATGGGAAGAAATATTTCATATGACATAAGCATGCACTAAGACGGGATTTTTTAAAATTTCTCCCCTTATGAAGACAAAATTTCTGGAATATCTTGATAATATTTCAACACCCATTTAAAGTAGTGTGAAATTCCAGAAAAAAAATCTATTAAAAATATAATTAAACAGTTATTTCAATGACTTTTGAAATTTTCTTATTAAGGGGGTTAAAAGGAATCTCGGACATTTTAGAACAGTTGGTGGAAACGCGTTGTTGAACGACAAAAAATAAATCTATTAAAAATAATAAAACACATGTTTCAGCGACATTAAAATTTTCACCCACAAGGAAGTCGAAGATAAAGAGGGTCGAAAAATTTCGAACTTTATTCGGAAAGCCTTGTGACCACATATTATTTATGTTATGCACTATTCATGCCCTTTCCTTTACTTTGCAATTCTCGTGAAGGGTGGTTATTGAATTCAATCAGGAGATGTGAAAGTTAATAATGAGTATAAAGTCTAATAATGAGAAAGTTATAGAACTCATCTCAAGAATATACTCAAATCTTAAGAATATACATATCAAGAATACCATCTCAAGAATCAGGACAAAATCTCAAGAATGTAAATATACGTATTTATTTTATTATTTGACTTTGCCACAGCGGCCTAATAGGATAATATTTTCCGCATTGTATTTTTAGCCGCTTAAAACATATCAATGGAAAGCAATTCCTTTTTAACATTTACTGCTTGTTTAAATGCATTTACTACTATAATCTTCTAATGAAACAATTAAATTTTAAAAATTCTGGAATAATATAATGTTTCTGAAATATCAAGCTGGAATTTTCGAAGTTTTTTTTTTTTCTAATCGAAAAAAAGTTGCATTAAAAAAGTACATTATATAGTATGATAATTTTCAATATATAAAAGACTACTATATAATGTTAAAATACTTAAAAGTATTTATATTTCAAACTCAAGTCGAAGGAACAGCACTGATTGAACAAAAAAAAAAAAAAAAAAAAAAAAAAAAAAAAAAAAAAAAAAAAAAACACATAATTATATTTATGTTATCCTACGGAGTTAAAAAATCACTTTATTAAAACTTCCACATATTATTGTGTTTTAATTAATGCTTCTTGCCAACATTTAATTTTTCTCCATTAAAAAAAAATCTTGAGAAAAAACGTGAGCGCGAATAAAGAAATTCACAAATCTATCTATATACATATAAAACAGTTTGTCTTGACTATTGATAATCAACGCACAGCCCAAACTACTGAACTTAGAAGCATGAAAAGTGGGGAGATACATTAACTGACACTCCTCATATGACATACCATTGGAAAGCCTGTGACCACATATTTATGTTATGAAGTATTCATGCCCTTCCCTTTACTTTATACCTCTCGGGAAGGATGGTTATTGAATTCAATGAGGAGATCTCCTAATAATGAGAAAGTTATAGAACTTATCTCAAGAATATACTCAAATCAAGAACATACATCTCAAGCATCCCATCTCAAGAATACACATATATTTACTTATTTTACTATTAGATCTATTTTTACTATTTAGCTCGCCAAAGCGACCTATTGGGATAATGTTATCCGCATTGCTTTTAAAACATACCAATGGAAAACAATTCCTTTTTAGCTTTTATTGTTTGTTTAGATGCATTTACGATTGTAATATTCTAATGCATCATTTAAAATTTAAAAATTCTGATACAAAGATAAAATCTTAGAGGAAGTGAATAACATAGTGTTCCTCAAAGCTTGAGATTTCGAGGATTTTTTTTTTAATCGAAAAAAAGTTTTGATGTTAACAAAGGTGTCAAGTTTCAATAAAAGTTACCAGTAACCAGAGTTCAGGGAGGGGGGAGGGTAAACCCAAATTTTGAAATGCTAGTTCATTCGGGATCTTTTGACGAAGTGTGTCATTTTTGGAAATCTTTTGACGAATTTTGCAAGTTTTTCGCAATATTTTGGCAAAATTTACGCTTTTTCGCTATTTTTTTGCAAAACATGCGCAATTTTAGCGTTTTTTATGAAACTTGCGCGTTTTTCACGATATTTTTTAAAAAAAAACGCATTCTTTTCGTTATGTTTTTAAAAAATGCTCAATTTTTGATATCGTTTGACGAAATTTGTACGTTTTTCACGATTTTTTGAAAAAATTTGTGTTTTTTGGCAATTTTTAGACAAAATTTGTGTTTTTTTGGCGATCTTTGGACGAATTTTGCGACTTTTTTTAATAATCTGGCTTTTATGAAAACCTTTCACGAAATTCACATTTCTACGCAAGCCTTGTATTAAATTTATGCTTTTTACGTGATCATTAGGAGAAATTTTGCACTTTTCCGCGATTTTTCGATGAAATTTGCACATTTTTTGCGTTTTTTACACAGTAGGTTTTCATAATTTCGTGTTTTTTCTGGGATCCTATGTTGAAATTCACGTTTTTTCAAATGAGGCTTTGACGAAAAAGGCGAAAGACGGAATATTTTTTTAATCCTTAACTTTTATTAATGCCTGTAATGCTGTAACTTTTGCTGCGTATCTGTAAAAATTAAGAATAAATCGTAATGTTTGGCACTTGGTTAAAAAATTAATAAAAAATGTAGTTTCCATCTACCGTGCATTTACTTCATGTTTAGTCTGTCTTGACAATAGGGTTGTCTTTGATTCTTAGTTTTTCAGCCATTTGGCTGATGATTGTCTAAAAATTCTAATTTTTGGTGCTTAAACTTACTTACTTACTCACGCTTTTTCAACATTTTGCAAACAGGGGACGCCGTCACATGACTTTTCGACTATTGTGGTTCTTTTTTAGCCATTCCTTGGTGTTTTTTATTATTATTAACATTCGTGTTTAGTTGCCATGTGTTTATTAAAATCCTTTATAAGTATGTAAAAACAGTTATTTTAATGAACAATTTTGAATTTCTTGATTAAAAAAAATATTTAGATTAAAAATTTATGCAATGAAAAAACTGGTACTAACGTAATATAAAAGTAGTCGCCTGTAGTCCTATAGATACTGCAGAACATACAAAATGAAAGGTTTGTAAAATCTGAACGTTAGTAATCCTATAGCTGCCATCTTTTCCGCTTTTTTGTAACAGAGAAAATTTTATAAAAAATTTTACTATTTTAAATCGGCGTAATCTGGCGAATAGCTAAGATAAAAAATTCAATTAAATGTTTCCGGGCCGAAAAATTGGAAGAATTTGCAGCGATGGTAACCCTCATGAAAAAATAATTTCCAACATAACATTCATTTTGCTTTTAAATTTACTTTTGTTTTGTCGAGTATTCTTTGAAATAAAGTATTTTTAAGTTATTTTTTATATATTCTCAGAGGTTAATTCTGAAAGTTAATTAAAATCAAAACTGTTGTGATAAACTTTTTAAAATATAGCTTAAAATGCTAATAATACTAATAACTAAAGACGATGGAATTATATCTCATACACAAGTGGTGTTCAAGCAAAGTTTCTCTATTAATACCTATTTTAGTAAAAGGACGGAAGCTTCCAATCAGCTTTGTTATATATTCAGGGAAAAAATTTGAATATAATTTCGACTAAGTAACGTGACTTTCGTTATGATAATAATAAGAAAAAACGATATTTTTTTATAATATCCTTTTCAAGCATATATAAATATTTTATCTACAACCAACCCATTAAAAATATCATTAAAAATATGCTTTTGTTTTATGACTACATTGCAAATTTGTGAAGCACATTTACAATACTAACTGAATATAATAATTAACACTTTTAACTAAATATATTTTTGATTGTCTTGTGAATGTGCTTCGAATGTACTGTGCTTAGAAAAAGATTGTTTAAAAAGTGTCGTTAAAAGTTACACATTTTTTCCAGAATTTCAGTTATTGATATTTTTTGCCAAAATTAATCAACTCACTCAGTAATCTTCTTCCTTTTTTTCCTCTGAAACAAACTGTTTTTTATTTACTTTTTTAAATTTTTAAATTTTAAAGGAAACATATAGAAAATATTTTAAAAGTTTTTAACATATGTTGTTTTATTTTGTTCTAAATTGAGTGGAGTTTGAAATGTTTCGTTATTTTGGTGACGATGTGTTGTTCTAAAGCAAAACAAAAACAGCAGTACGAAACAACAAAACAGAGGTATTGTAAGATAATATTTTCATAAAAACTATTTACGACACTATTTCAACACAATTAAAACAATATTTTTATAACACATTTCTACTTAGCAACACTTTGCAACATTTTTAAGAAAACAATCACAACACAAAAAAAAAGTTTTGTATTTCAAGTTTTGTAACTCACAACAGATTACTTTGTTGTAAATTTGGTGACAAAAAGTGTTTGTGTTTATTTTGGTTTGTTGAGAATTTTAAGTGCAAACTTTTAGGTAATTCAATTATCTGATTTTTAAATGATAAATTTAAGTTTTTTAACCTTTTTCATATTTGTGTATATGATAAATTTTATTGTCGATGATCACTAGTATGAGAGTTGAGTATTCTGTCTTTTAATATATATATATATATCTGTCTTGATATATATATCAAATTTTTTTAGTAAACGTACACCTCAGATCCGCAGAGAAGAAAATTGTCTATAGAGATTTTGCTTAGAATAAATACAAATAAGTGCTCCTGAGTTTTTTTCAATTAATCCATCCAAATGCAACTAATCATATTTTTTAATGTTGCATTAAAAGAAGTATTTTCGAAAAAAATTATTCGCAGATTAATTAATCCTAATTTACAGTTTTCTTTCAGCAAAGTTAAAAAAGATAAACTCTGATCAAAATATCTTGTTCAAATCTTGGGAACGCGAATCGATAGGGATTCCGTGGTTAAATAAATAAATAAATAAATATACATATATATACATATATATATATATATATATATATATATATATATATATATACACATATATTGGTATACCATAAGATGGTAGTACATCTAGTATATTATCAGACCTATATCATTATGAACGTATATTTTTTAATAATAAAATACATTTAAATTGATATATAGATGATCTGATTTTAATTGATACTGATAATATCACTATATCTCACTTCCCAGTTAATTATCCATCCATTCTAGAAATTTAAAAAAACCCTGCTTTCTAACAATACCATTAACTTTTTAGATCTTAAAATTACATTAAAAGAAAACGAATTAATAACTGACATTTATGGCAAACGGACAGAACTTAATTTTAACGTTAATACTTTTACTAATTTTAAATCATAATTCTGTGTATCGTAATATAATCCTTAATCATTTACATTGAATAAAATGCTTATGTTCCTCTCATTTAATTAATAATATTATTAAAAAGCTTGTTTATGATGCTATAAATAATGGTTTTCCAAAAAAATCATATATTCTTTAATATACAATTATTTATTGCATGATCTATCAATTAATTAACACTTTGCGTAAAAAAGTACAAAAAATTATTAAAACATAAAAAAAATAATAATAAATTATAAACGTTAAATTTTTTTTTTAAATTTATACAATATGTTGGTTGCGTGGGTGATTGTTAGAGTATGGCGGAGGGCGGGGTTGTCTGGATAATGCACAAAGGTTAACTTATTTTTAAAAAATTGAGAGTGGGAAATTCATATGTTAATTAGGTAAAAATTTCTATGGAGTTTAATTGACACCAATGTATGGATAATTGTTTAGTTATATCTATTATATTAAAATAATTTTAATCATTTACATTTTTAAATTGCACTTAACTTTTAATAAATGATGGTACTGTATCACTACTAAAGGTATAGGGTACATTTATTAATATACTATTTTTTAATCTTTTATCATATTAAATTAAGATATTGAGTTTAGCCAAGCATAGTTAAAAAAATGTTATTGATTTAAATAATAATAGGGTAAACTATGGTGCATGGTTTAATTTTTCTGTTATTACATTATTCTGCTTTTAATTAATTTATTAATTTAATATTAGGTTGGGTACGATAATTAATTTTACTTTTTCTCCTTTTCAATTTTATGTCCAATTCAGTAATTGATGTTAGTTTGTTATTGATGTTATTTCTCGTCACATTGTTTTTGCGACTTTGAAGTCTACACGTGGATATAACTCTTTTTTTTTACTTAATATTAACTCTTTTTGTAATTTAACATTAACCTTCCCACTGCCGCGGCCGGATATATACGTTAAATAGACTGCAGGTTTCATTGCAATTGAAGCTTTATTTAAATTAATAGAATTCTAGAAGTATAATCCAGTTTTAATATATGTTTGATACTTTTAAGGCTGTTAAGAACATACATTTAAAAAAGAAATTATACCATATTAGAAAATCTCTTTTTTATTAACATTTAAAATAAATTAAGGAAAAAACAACATTATATTTTTGCCTTTTTGCTCGGCGGTCAGGGGATTAATATTAATTTTATTGCTCCCATTATTAAGCTTTTTTAAATGCCTTCAATATAATGTATCACTTTCATTCCTAGCTTAATCGGTTAATAAATAAATCCTCTCCCGAAAGTCATAATAATAATCAGAATAAATATCCAAAAGACTCTTATATTAAAATTGGCAGCCAGTATTCAAGACCATCCGGGAATCTGGAGCTAGATTTACAAGCCTAGTCTGACTTAGTGTCCGACTAAGACAAATTCCTATCAGGTGGTGATTTCAACGCTGGATTGCGTGATTGGGGCTACATAAGAAACACCGACAGATGAAAGATACTACTGGATTACTTGGTTTTGAACTGTCTAACCATAATAAATGATCCAGATAATAGTTACACGTTCAAAACAGATAATGGACAAGGGAACCCTGATTTAACGCTATGTGGTCCTCAGATCAAGGATTTGATTAATTCATGGAAAACGGACACTACTCATGATTCTCTAAGGGATCATGTTTATATAGTTTTTCAATTACACATCTCGCCAATAACTAAACAGAGCTATCGCTATAAAACCAAGCATATCAACTTTACTAAGTTTAACATAGTATTTGAAAACTATTCAAATAATCTCCTAGAGGAATTGAACAAGGTTAACTCTCCAACGGCCTTAGACAGCTGGATACAGGATTTCCAGGATGTAATTTGCTCTACGATGGATGCAACTTTACGAAAGAAAAAACTGGAGCGTGAAGTTAGATTCCACTGGTACACCGATAAATTAAAAATACAGCGAAACCTTTTAAATGCAAATCATAAACGCTCTTTAAGAAATCCAGATAATCAAGAATACAAAACGGAATTAAAAAAGGAAAGAGCGATATACAAGCTTGCCATAAAAGAAGCAAAAACATCGGCATGGAAGAATTTCTGTACAAAAACCAAAGCAGTATATGGAACGGCGTTTAAAATAATTAAACAAAAATACCTTAAGAATACGTATTTAATCTCCACAATACTAGAAACATCTCAAATAACGTATAGTTCGTTATTTGAGATGTTTCTAGTATTGTGGAAAAACTGATGAATCATCATTTTAATCAAAACGGTCCTTTATCAGAAGAAAACATTCAGTCATTTGTCAATAGTCCAACATTTCCTCAAGCTCAAGTAGATCAGAATAAGATTTCGCTCAGAGAACTTAAATGTTGTGTTCATCAACAAAACAATAAAAAGGCCCCAGGCTACGACAACATCGACGCTCGAATAGTTAAAATTCTGTTGAAGAATTTTCCGGATTTAATTTGCACCCTGTACAATAAATGCTTCCAACTAGCACATTTCCCTTTACCCTAGAAAAAAGGTCTGGTGATATTTTTTCGCAAGAAGAACAAGGATCCAGCCCAGCTTTCAGCGTATAGACCAATTACTCTCTTACCTATGCTAGGCAAAGTTCTAGAAAGACTAATAAAAGTCTGCTCAATGACTTTCTTAGAATCCAAAAATTTCTTTCATAAAGCTCAGTTCGGTTTCAGAGAAGGAAGGAGCTCCATAGATGCTCTAAAAATATTATCAGAAAAGCAACAGAAACCTTAAGTAATCGGAGGTACTGCTCACTGATATCATTCGATATTGAAGCGGCTTTTGACACAATTAACTGGGCAACAATCGCACAAATCATCGATAACTCCCCGCTCCCAAATTATCTGAAATTTATTTTAAAGAATTACATTTCCAACCAATTTTACTATGGCTTTTAGTTGCTGACTTTCTCATCAAACAACTTCATCTTCTAGCAGAGGATTTCACTGTATATGCGGATGACTTTGCTTTCTTGGCCTATGGTAATACACGAGATCAGCTTGAAGATGATGCCAATAAGAAAATAAATCAATTTTTTCAACTTTGCACAAGACTTGCCTTAAGAATATCGCAGCAAAAAACAACAGCCATACTGTTAGGAGAAGTCTTTTAGAAAAACGTCATCCAATATTCAAACTTAACAGACAAACGATCAGTATCAAGAAAAATCTGACTTATCTTGGACTCATTTTGGATTCTAAATTGAACTTCACAGATCACATAGCTCCTCTTAGAACGAAATTCAACTATTTTGTTCAGGTTTTGGGAATCTTCAATTTTTCAACAAAGGAATAAAACCAGCTATTCTAAAAATCTGGTACAATACAGTTATCCTCCGTCAAATATTATGCGGTTCAGAGATTTGGTTCGTCCACATCAAAAGTCCCGGACTTCTAAAAGTTAAATCAATACAAAGAATGGCACTATTGGGAATCATCCGAGTTTACCGAAGTATCTCAATCTGATGCCCTCTGTGTTCTAACCGGTTGTACACCTATTCATCTTGTACTTGCAAAAGAACTGTCCTATTCAAAAATCATAAATGGTGAACGTCCTTTCATTCATCAATCAGTCACACTAACAAATACAAATCTAATGATAAAAACTAAATCTTTTGAATTCCCTAATTACAACCAACTTACTAATTTAAACCTTCTAGAAGATCATATCTCGGTTAATTCCAAGGATTTCGATATAACCATTTACACAGACGGTTCAGTTATGGACTCAGGATCAGCTTCAGCATTAACATGGAACACAACAACTCTTTCATATTAGATAAAGCTTTTCGTCTACACCTATTTAATTCTGCTTATCAAACTGAGTTATTTGCTATCTATCAAGCTATAAGTTGGTTCATAACATCACCATATACCTCATTAATTTTATACTCAGACAGTCACTCAGCGGTGGACGTTCTTAAATTAACATTCCCTAGAAATGAACGGATCCTGAACATATATGAATTGTTAATATCAAACACTAATAAATTGGTAACAGTACAATGGACCAAAGCACATATTGGTACAATTGGTAACGAGAGAGCAGACTCCTTGGCCAAGGCAGCAATTTCAAGTGACTTACCAATATCGCAAATAAACTATCCAACAACACTAGTAAAACGTCTCTTACAAGATGAAATGCGAAAAGACTGGCAGTCATTATGGTCTTCTTCCACCAAGGGACGATTCACATATAAAATCATAAATAAAGTGGACCCAGACTTTATATGCGACAAAATAATTTTACCATATTTTCTTAGTGCACATAGTAGTTTCCCAAGTTTCGTATATAAAATAGGTAAACGAAACACTCTGAATTGCCCATGTGGAAAGGGAATTGGTGATCCAATACATTATCTATATAAAAAATGCTCTTTGCTGAACTATTCCTTCCCATTTGATAGGCGAAAGACTCTTAGACAAAATCGCTTGCAAACTGTATTTAAACCAGAAAATTTCACAAAATTAAAAGACAATTACAATCAATTGAATAAACTGTGTTCTTGTATTTACAAAGACATTTAACTATAGACTTTCACGTAAGTTGAACTTTAACATATATAATTGTCTGTCGACAATTTAACGTACGTAGCTTCAATTTTTAGTTTATATGAAATTCTGTAATCAGCATATTGAATTATTCGCACCATTTGTCAGTACTCACGATTTCCAATTCTAAGTTTTTTTTAAAGAAAAAAAATCCTCAATTAACTTTTGTTAACTATAGTTATCTATTCAAATTCTAATTTAAATTGGAAATTGTCAGTCATTCCCATGTTTTTCTAAATGTATTCATGTATATATATTTACGATTAAGCATCTATGAAATGTATAATACCAGGTTAGCCCTGAAAAAATACGGTAACCTATTCTGAATTAATTGTATATATATTTTTTTTTTCTTTTAAGTTTTAAATAAATGGGTTAGGGTTGTTTGGATGGATGTTTCCCCTCGTGGGCATTAAGTTCCTATACCGAAAGGTTGGCTGTCCACGAGTGGGTGATTTCAAAGCCTTTCAAATCTTAATCGGATCATTTTTTGTTCTCTAGTTTGAGTGAGTATTCGTATTAGTTATTTTTCTAAGCTATTCCAGCCCTATTAACTAGTGCCATTATTGCAAACGTCCCGGGAGAAAGTATTTTTTTCCCGCGCTCCGTCGTCTAAAATGCGTTGCTATAGTGTTCCTTTTTCGCTATTTTGGCATTAGTAGCTGAAATGAATCAACGCTTCCGAGCTCATAAATTGGCCACGTTCGATTCAGCTGAAGCTGTTTTGTTACTTGCTGTGTACCTTCTAGAGGGATATTGTTTTAATGGAGTCTCTTTCTAAATATATGTAAAAAATGTACTGAGGGTCGTCCCATGTGACTAGCATAGCAGAATTCAACAGATAAATCGTATTTTGCTCTTATTATTTTATTAACTCTATTTTCTGTAATATGATGTATCAATACATCATGTTTTAAATTTCCACGTGTGATATCAGGTTTAAGGACGTGCATTTTCGGACTCCTTCCACTTTATAGGTCATAACTGTTTTATTTTCTCCATATCCACTATAGATTACTTGGTATTTCTTTAATTATTTTTGATTTTATGTGTGTTGGTAGTCCCAAATTCGTATTATTTTGCTTTTTCATGGCTAATACGAAGATGAATCTACACACTTCATTTGTAGTTCCAAAGTATTTGCGGCTTGACAACTCTGCTTTGGTACTACAGATTTCTATTTATTTATTTATTTAATTTTTTCTTATGTTCAATATGGTTTTATTCTATGAAATTCAAATGGTTCATATTGTTTACAATTAATACTCCTATATATATATGTGTGTGTGAGAGAGAAAGAGAGAGACAGAGAGTGTGAGTCTGTGTATGTATATGTGTGTATATAATTTTTTTATAAATAAAATCATTGCAACATATTATATATTACCAACCTCGAAGAAGTGATACCAAATGAGATTTTTAAATATAAAGAAGAATAAAATTAATAACCAAAATAATTCATAAATAAAATAAAATATGTATATTTCCAAGACTAAAAACTACAAGTAAAAATTTCTTGCTCATTTATACGTAATTACAAAAATAAATAAATTAATTAATTAATTAAAAAAGAAAACTTATTTTTTGGGGGGGAAACGATAAACATATAACTTAGGATAAAAAAGCTTTTGCAAAATCTAATAAACTATAATCCTAAAAGAAAAAACAATTTCAAACCAAGCATTCATTCTAGCTTAAAATTTACATTTATTAGTTATATATTAAATTAATAGCTATAAATTTTTTAAGTTATTTTTCATACAATTTTAGAAAACAGGGAGTTTGAAGTTAGTTAAAGCCAAAACTGTTGTGATGATCTTTAGAAATATCAGTCAAGGCATAAACTATTACGATGAAGTACATTTATTAAATGAGGGATGAGTGAGGATGAGAAATGAGGTTCGAGTGAGCTTGCACAGCAACATATGATCGGAAACGCTTTGCTGGTCCAATAGTGACGACACAAAATACAAGAAAGATAGGACTAGAGTTAGCGGAAAAATTATCTTTATTAATCTTAGTACAGTAAAAAACTAATAAAAAAGAACATTAAAAAGACAACGAGCGTTATCAAAGTACATGTTCGAAATTACTACCCCGAGCAGAGTTGCATGGAAGTTTATATCTGGCGTATGGAAGATCTAATGTTTTCGAAAATACCGTGAATGTCCCGAACTTCCCACAAGAGATTCCACGATTCGTGCAACAAGGTCCTCCGCACTTTCCAGCATTGTACCGGTATTTTTGGAGTACTAAGAGTAGTACACGTGTTTTCTGTCGCCTCAGTCTCTTGTGTTTTGTGTCAAAACTACCGCGCTAGGAAAACGTTTCCGACCATTAATTTTTTTCAGACAAAAAAAAAAAACATGTTCTTAAAATATGGTATTTTGATACTACTCTGCTATCCCTTCGACCAAAATACTATCGTCAAATCATAAGATTAAATGCCAATTATGGATGATCCTGATAGTCAATTCAATGACATTAAATACGATGCACGTGTTTAAAACGTCATTTTTATTTAGACTTTTTTTTGTACTTTTATTAATATTCTACTAATTATTTGTTTTTTATTACATAAAATAAAAAATACATCAGTATGTATAATTTGGCGATTAGTTTGGCGATTTGTATAATTTGGTTAAATAGGTCGACGGGATAACAGAGTAGTACCGCTATTTTTTAAACTTGTATTTTACTCAAGCTGTAGAAAATAATTTAAAAAAATTACGCTACAAAACTCGAATTAAGTTGGGAAGCATGAGAAATATATTCTCATTCTTCAATGGCTTGAATATTAAATGACATCCTAAAAAAAAGCGGGCAAGGAGAATTAATTAATTACATACTTTAAAAGAAAAACAGTATGGTAAGTTTTCACCTAACTATGTACAATACGTTTGGTAACTATGTAAAACTGTAAAATATTAATTAAAAAACAACATTTTTTTAATTAGTCGTATTTTTCACAAAAAAGCAATTTACGAAGAAACAATAATTTTACCTTTAAATTTACATTTATTACTTTATCAAGTATTTTTAGAAAAAAATTATCGCTAAGTTACTTTTCATAAATTTTTACAGAACAAGTATAAATTTTATAAGTTAATTAAAACCAAAACTGTTGTGACAAGATTCGGAAATCATGGTCAAGTCATAACCTATCGCGCATATCACGATAAAGTGCATTTATTAATCGAGTAGTGTTCATGCAAAGTTTCTCTGTTAATAGCAAAATAAGTAAAGGGACGGAAATTTTCCATCAGCTTTATTATAACAAGAAAATTTATTCACAATAGAGGATATAATTTAGACATGTAAAAAACAGTGATTTCCTCTTTATTTTAAGCTTAGACAGTGTCGTAATATAATTTTTTTGTAAGTTATAGTTTCTGAATATTTTATGGATTGGTTTATTTTTTTCTTATTTTTATTTTCTTTCTGTTAATTGGTTTTTAATTCCTAAAGATAACAAATTGTGAGTTTAATCCCGAAATCGGCGCATGATTTTTTTCCCTTTCTTAATTAAAATTGTTTCATTTTTAAATTTTAATTAATAAAATTTACATACAATAGTGGGTATAATAGTTTGGACACATAAAAGGCCAAAACATACAAAATAAAAAAATAATAATAATTCCTCGTCTAATCAAGATGTATTGCATTAAATGTTTATTGAAAAAAAAAAAGAAAAAAAAATCAGAAAATTTGATTATTTTGTGTCTTGGATCCTCTCAAATTTTAGAATTAATTTTTCACCTAATTTTGTAAAATACTTTCGGTAAAGTACGTAGTTTTATTAAACAGAAAAAAATTAATTATTTATATTTTTCATTTAAAAAAAGTTATTTTTCGAGAAACATTAATTTTATCTTTAATTTTCTATTTATTATTTTATCAAGTATTCTTAGCAAGAAAATTATCATTAATTTTTTTTATGTATTCTTACAGAACAAGTATTTATTGTGTAAGTTATTTAAAACCAAAACTGTTGTGACAAGATTTAGAAATCACGGTTATGATATAGCCTATCACGACGAAGTACATTTATTAATCAAGTGGTGTTCAAGCAAAGTAACTCTATTAAAAGTAAACTAAGTAAAAGAATGGAAGCTTTCCATCAGTTTTATTATTACAAGAAAATTTACAATACAGGATATTATTAGACACATAAAAATGAATGATGTCCTCTTCATTTTGAAAAGATTTGCGTAGACATATACGTCGTAATATAAATTATTGTATTCATCTTGCCATATAGTAATATTTCAAAAATATATCAAAGATCACGTATTTTTGTGCTAAGAAAAGTATTTTATGTAGTTAAACTTTCTGAATATTTTATGAACTGGTTTAATTTTTTGTTATTTTTATGTTCTGTCTGTTAATTGAATTTTAATTCCTAATGATTGTGAGTTTAGTCACGAAATCGGCGCAGGATTTCCCCCCATTTTAATTAAAATTGTTTCTTTTAAAATTTTAATTATTGAAATTTACGCAGAGTAATAGATATAATAATTTGGACACCTAACAAAAAAAAAAAAAAAAAAAAAAAGAAAAGAAAAGAAAAAGAAAAAAAAAAGAAAAAGAAAAAAAAATAAATAAATAAATCTAGTCGTTGGGGGCCACCGTAATACTTACCCATCATGAATATGTATATGAAAATAAAACATATGAAAACTATTTATACAATGCATTGTAATTCATAAACAAAATTTAAATATTGTTAATATACATAGTAATGCTATATTAAAGAACTGCTGATTACCAATTTCGACAAATTACATAAAACGCCAAACTACTCAAATAGTACCGAACTGCGTAAAAGAAACATCCTTATAACTCCTAAAATGATAATTCTATTAACTAACAGTTAACTGCGTTGGATTAAGCGTCTCATTTCCAATTAAAATTTACCTCTGAATTGAAATTTGAATGAAATACAGGGTCATGAAAAATTGAAGAATGTGGAAAACATGATTACAAATATCTCGGCAACTAATAATCCGATTGACTTCGTTCTATATGCAAAATATGTGTTATTTTATTGCCTTTTACGACCATTCCTTAGAACAAAAAATTCGAAAATTTTTATGTACCTTTCATCAGAACGAATTTTTCGAGAGTCCGAAAAAAATAGTTCCGGATAATCGAGGTTACTGATATTAAATAGGCTTCGTCCCATTCTTACATACTAACTACATACAAAATTTCAAGTCTCTATCTCAATTTGTTCGGGAGATAGAGCGTTTACAGACAGACAGACTGACAGACAGACAGACGGATGGCAAAAAAAAAAAAAAAAAAATATATATATATATATATATATATATATATATATATATATATATATATATATTTTTTTTTTTTTTTTTCTTTTTTTCGGAATCTCCACTATCTAAAACGTGTAAATCCGTCAAAAAAATTTTCGATTTTCAAAACGATTGCAAGACTTACCCTATACTACGTATGATGGGTAAGTAATAATAACTAGTAAATCTGCAGATCTAGAGCCTCAACGTCAGCTTTTCACTTCTTTTTTTAAAAACACACTTAGCGTCGTAATATTCAACTTCCTGGAAACTGTAATTTAAAATTTTCGAATTACGTAATTATTTATAAGAATAAAATAAGAATAAGAAATTTGAAGCCATCAAAAGCCGTTAAATTAAAGATTTAGTTATGTTAGGATATTCTGAAAAATTCATGATCTATTATTTTTGTTTTTTTATTATACCACAGTAGATTTCTGCCCCCTTGAACCCCCCGTAGTCTCATTAAATTTAAATTTCTAACTTTCTAACAATGTGCTAATGGTTATCGTATATCTTGTATTTTTTCTACATTTTGATTTATAAGGATAAGTGAAAAGTTTTAATAAGCATTTTTCATTATCCTCATACTTCTGGATACCTGCCCACCAAAACCACCTAAATCTGATGTATCAGGAACTTTTGAAAGTGTAAACTCAGTAATCTAAGGTTTTACAATTTTGTTTACGAAAAAAAGAAGTTTTGATTGCATTTTGTGGCAGTTATCGGGGACTGACAGATAGACAGAAGAATAGACTGAGAGTGGAAAACAATAAATTTTGCATCGCCAAAATAAGCCTTCGCAGAAGTTTCGGCAATGACGTCATTATTCATGAGTTATTGCTGTCCATGTTTCTTGTATTTTTAACGATAACTATAAAATACCTGTTTTATTTCAATTATGACGTCAAATTTTATCAATTGAAATATTTGTTAAAAATATAATTATTTTTTATTTCTTTTACTTCTAATTATGCCCCCATTTTTGTCAGAAAAATTCTTATTAACGAAACAAATTTCCGTGTTTAATATTTAACAAAGTACTATTTTTATTTTTATTTTAATTCTGATGTCATATTTATTTTTTCTTAGTTTAATTTTTCGAATGGAAATTGCTCAATTGAAACTTATTGCCGTTGAAAAATTATTCCATATTTTTTTTTGGCAACGATAAAGGAAATTGGTTAAATTTTATCTAAAAAATCGCTCTTGATTCTGTATGAAAAAGAAGGAAATTTTGAATTATTAAGGAAAATATTTGAATAAAATTAATAAAACATAGCCTGTATTCTTTTCTGGGCAATGTTATATTTATCAGCAAAGATACAAAGACATTAATTAATTCATCAGTTTTGACTTTGACTTTAAATTTTCGTACACGTTTTCAAATTTATAGCATTAAAATATAATAAGGATCAGGATGAATGGTTGCTTAGCAACCCTTAAGAGAAAATAAAGAAAAAGAAATAAATACATTTGAAATAAGTAAATATCTAAAACAAATTAGTTTATATTATTGGAACACATTTACAAAAAATCTCCAAAATTTACAATAATAACTTTAAAAATCTGACAAATGCATAAACAAAATTTCAAAACAATATGAATAATTTAACTGGTAAATTTCAGTGTCCATTTATCATTGAATTCCATTAATGAAATGTGTCATTTTCTCTCAAGGAAAAAAAAAAATTGAAAATAATTGGATTTGCCATAGAAAAGCATTATTGCGCAAAATAAAATATTCTATATTTTACGAACGAATGAATCAAATCTAACAAAAAACTATACAGCTTAATCCCAGTGCCTCACTAACATACCCACTTAATTTCAAGTCAATCGGATGTTTTTTACGTTAGTTATCGCGGAACAGACAGACTGACTGACAGACAGACAGACAGAAACCAAAAAATTTCGTGTCTCCAAAGTAAGCCTTCACTGACGTTTCGGCAATTATATATATTTTATGTTTTAAACTATTCGGTTCGGTAGTTTTTGAGTTGCTACATGCGAACAGAGGGACGGACGGTCAGAGAGACGAATGCGCAACTCGGGAACCCGGGATTCTTTTCCCTTCAATTCAAAACAAAAGCGACTTTTCTAAGTATCCGGGATCGGAGGAGATAGCGTTACATACATACATACATACGGTCGGATTTTAATAGTGTAGATTCTTGGTTGTAAATTTTAATTTGCTGACAGATGATTTTCGCTTCTGTTGAAAATGTTCATTAATGAAACGTCAATGTTTGAAAATATATTTTTAGTTTTAGAAAATTTATTTTAATTTTTATACCATCTGCACAAATTGAAACTTAATTCTTTTTAACTTTAAAGAAAAAATAGCTTCAAAAATACATTAATCAGTTTTATTTCCCCCTTTTTTCCGACAAAAAAAAGCCTTCCACTGCTAATTTTTAGTTTTTAATGAAGTTTTTTATCTGTATGTAACTTATAATTTAGTATTCGTAAAAAATATTTCTTATCCATTTTAAATATGACGTCATTATTTTTCTAACTCCATGAATTACTGCTATCCATGTCCCGTTTATTTTTAACGACTACTATAAAATACCTCTTTTATTTCAATTATGACGTCATAATTTACCAAATAAATATTTTATTTAAAATATTTTTATTCCTTTTATTTTTAATTATGTCGCCATATTGACAAAAAAATTCATGTTAACGAAACAAATATCAGTGTTTAATATTTAACAAAAAATAGTATATTTTTTTTTTATTGCAAATACGACGTCATATTTATTTTTTTCTTTTAAATTTTCCTTAGTTTCAGTTTTTGCATGGAAATTGCTCAATTGAAAATTTATCGTCGCTGAAAAATTAATATTCGAAATTTTGATTTTCTTGGCAACGGAAAGAAAATTGATTAAATTTTATCTAAAAAATGCCGATTGATTATGCATGAAAAATAATGAAATTCAGAATTATTAACGAAAATATTCGAATAAAATAAATAATACATACCTTTGTTCTTTTCTGGCTATAATTATCTATACGCAAAGATACAAAGTTGAAGTTATGCTATTGAAGCATTGAAGTTATGTTATTCAAACTTCCGTACACATTTTAAAATTTATAATATTATAAGAATAAGAATTAGGATAAATGGTTGCTTAGCGACTATTAAAAGAAATGAAGAAAACGAAATAAATACATTTGAAATAAGTAAATCTCTAAAACAAATTAGCTTATATTATTGGAACACATTTATAAAAAATGGCCAAGATTTACAGCAATAATTTAAAAAATCTGACATATGCATAGATAAAATTTCAAAACAATATGAATAATTTAAGCCCCGTACTGGCAAATTTCAGTATCCATTTATCGTTGAATTCCATTAATCAAATGAGTCATTTTCTCTCAACAAATAAAAATTTGAAAATCGTTGGATTTGCCATAGAAAAACATTATTGCGCAAAATAAAATATTCTATATTTTACGAACGAATTAATAAAATATAACAAAAAACTATACAGCTAAATCCGAGTGCATTACCAATATACACACTTCATTTCAAGTCTTTCGGATGTTTTTTGCGGTAGTTATCGCGGAACAGACAGACTGACAAACTGACAGACAGACAGACAGACAGAAACCAAAAAATTTCGTGTCTCCACAGTAAGCCTTCACTGACGTTTCGGCAATAATAATTCCTCTTCTAATTCAGACAGCAACATGATTTAAACACCATTCTAAGCAGAGAAAACTGAGAAATGTTTAATGCATGAATTTTTTTTTCAGACAATTAGGAAATTTTGTGTCTTGAATCTTTTTAAATTTTAGAGTTAATTTTTTCTTCTAATTTTGTTAAATACGTTTGGTAACTAAGATCAACAGTAAAACTAATCGTTGGGGGCCACCGTAATACTTACCCATCATGGATATGTGACAATGAAACATGTGAAAACTATTTATACAATGCATTGCAATTCATAAACAAAATTTAAATATTCTTAATATACATAGTAATTCTCTATTAAAGAACTGCTGATTACCAATTTCGACAAATTATATATAAAACGCCAAACTACTCAAGTAAAGCCGAACTGCGTAAAAGAAACATCCTTTCAACTCCAAAAATAATAATTCTATTAACTAACAATTAAATGCGTCGGACTAAGCGTCTCATTTCCAATTAAAATATACCTTTGAATTGAAATTTGAATGAAATACAGGGTCATGAAAAATCGAAGAATGTAGAAAACAGGATTACAAATATCTCGGCAACTAATAATCCGATTAACTTTGTTATATATGCAAAATGTGTGTTATTTTATTGCTTTTTACGTCCATTCCTTAGAACAAAAAAAAATCGAAAATTTTTATATACCTTTCATCAGAACGAATTTTTCGAGAGTCCGAAAAAAATAGTTCCGGATAATCGAGGTTGCTGATATTAAATAGGCTTCGTCCCATTCTTACATACTAACTACATACAAAATTCCAAGTCTCTATCTCATTTTATTCGGGAGATAGAGCGTTTACAGACAGAGGGCAAAATTTTTTTTCTAAAAATATGTTTTTCGGAATCTCCACTATCTAAAACGTGTAAATCCGTCAAAAAAATTTCGATTTTCAAAACGATTGCAAGACTTACCCTATAGTATGTATGATGGGTAAGTAATACATGTGGAAATTACGTTGTTTTATTAAGAAGTAAAAAAAAAACCTTATTCATACTTTTTATGAAAAAGTAATTTTCGACTAAACATTAAGTTTATCTTTAAATTTATATTTATTATTTTATCGAGAAATTCTTAGCAATAAATTATCGTTAAGTTATTTTTCATGTATTCTTACAGAACAAGTAGTTAATTTTGAAAGTCAATTAAAACCAAAACTGTTGCGAAAAGATTCGGAAATCATTTTCAAGATATAATCTATCACGATGAAGAACATTTATTGAGTAGTGTTCGGGCAAAGATTCTCTATTAATAGCAAATTATGTAAAAGGACGGAAGCTTTCCATCAGTTTTATTATTACAAGAATATTTACTCACTATGGTGGTATAATTTAGGAACGTAAAAGAGAATGGTGTCCATTGTATTTTGAAACATTTGCATAGGTTCTGTTGTAATATGAATTTTTATAACATCCTTGTAGTATGTAATTAAAAAATAAATCATAAATCGTATACATTTTTGTTAAAAAAATGTTTTATGTAGTTAAAGTTTTTTGGACATATTATGAACATATTTAATCTTTTTGTTATTTTTTTGTTATATTTTGTTGTTCTTTCTGGTAACTGAATGTTAAATTCTCAGGTTAAATAAATGTGAGTTTAATCGCGAAATTGGCGCATTTTTTTTCCTCATTTAAATTAAAAGTTATTCATTTTAACATTATTTGATTATATATTTTATAAATACAGTTTTCCTCTTTGTGTTAATTCTTCACCTAACTATATAAAATAGCTTTGGTAACTATCGTGAACTATAATATATATCCGATAAACGAGCATTTTTCTAAAAAAAAAAAAAAAAAAAAAAAAAAAAAAAAAAAAAACCTAATTGGTCATATTTTTCACAAAAGAAGTAATTTTTGACGAATAATTAATTTTAAGTTTAAATGTACGTTAATTTCTTTGCACAGTATTCTTAGGAATAAATTATCATGAAGTTCTTTTACATGTATTCTTAAAGAGCAAGTAGTTAATTTTAAAAGTTAATTAGAACCAAACCTGTTATGACAAGATTCGGAAATCACGGCCAGGACATAACACATCAAGATGAAGTACATTTGTTAGTCTAGCGGTGTTCAAGCAAAGTTTCTCTATTAATAGCAAATTATGTAAGGTAGGAAAGCTTTCCATCAGCTTTATTATAACAAGAAAATTTACTCACTATAGTGGATATCATTCAGACACGTAATAAAAGAGTGATGTTAGTTTTATTTTGAAAAGATTTAGATAAATTATGTCGTAATATAAATTTTTATACTGGTCTTCTCGTATAATAATAATTAAAAATGTATCATAAATCGCGTATATTTGTGCTAAGAAAAATGTTTTATGTAGTTAAAGTTTCAGAATATTTTACGGACTGGTTTAATTTTTTGTTAATTTTATGTTATTTTTGTTAATTGAATTGTAATTTCTGAAGTTAAATGATTGTGGGTTTAATCGCAAATTCAACGCAATATCTTCTTTTCTCTTTTTTAATTAAAAATGTTTAATTTTAAGAATTGTATTAATAAATTTTACACACAATAGTGGATATAATAATTTGGACACATAAAAAGACAAAACAAACAAAATAAGAAAAATACTAACAATTCCTATTCTAGATAGAAAATTCAGATTCCTAATTCAGATAGAAACATGATTTAAATGTCATTATATGCAAAAAGAAAAATGTTTAATGCAATAATTTTTTTTTTCAGAAAATTTGAAAATTTAATGTCTTGGATCCTTTGAAATTTTAGAGTTATTTTTTCACCTAATTTTGTAAAATACTTTTCGTAACTAAGGTCAACTGTAAAATGTAAGCGGAAAATAGTAGTTTTATTAAAAAGAAAAAAAAAACTAAATAGTCGAATTTTCCTTAAAAAAATAACTGTCGATGAAACATAATTTTACCTTTTAATTTACATTTATTATTTTATCGAGTATTCTTAGCATAAAATTATCAGTAAGTTATTTTCATGCATTCTTACATAACAAGCAGTTAATTTGAAAGTTAATTAAAACCAAAACTGATGTGTCAAGATTCGGAAATCATGGTCAAGTCATAACCTAACACATCGAAGTACATTTATTAAACGAGTGGTGTTCGAGTAAATTTTCTCTATTAATAGCAAATTACGTGAAAGGACTGGAGCTCTCCATCAGCTTTATTATTACAAAAAGATTTACTCACTATGGATGATATATTTTAGACTTTTGAAAAAGAGTGATGTCCATTTTATTTTGGAAATATTTGCATGGATTCTGTCGTAATATAAATTTTCGTAACAGCCTTGTCGTATAATAATATTAAAAATGCATCGTGGATATGGTAATTTGGGCAAATGACAAAACAAAACAAACAAAAAAAAAACACACTATTTTATCTTTTAATTTTGATAGAAACATGATTTAAACGTCATTATAAGAAGAAAAAAAAAGACGTTTCTAATGCAGATTTCTTTTTTTCAGAAAATATAAAATTTTTGTGTTTTGGATCCTTTTAAACTGTAGAGATTACTTTTCACCTAACTTTGTATATTAATTTTGGTAATTACAATCATTTGAAAAATATATGCGGAAAACACACAACTTGATTTAAGGAAAAAAAATTAGTCTTATTTTTCATAGAAAAAGTAATTTTCGACGAAGCATTAACTTTACCTTTTAATTTGCATTTATTACTTTATCGAGTATTTTTAGCTATACATTATCAATAAGTTATTTTTTATGTATTCTTACAGAACAAGCAGTTAATTTTGAAAGTTAATTAAAAGAAAAGCTGTTGTGACAAGATTCGGAAATCATGGTCAAGACATAGCCTATTACGATGAAGTGCACTTATTAATAGAGTAGTGTTCAACAAAAGTTTCTCTGTTAATAGCAAATTAAGCAAAAAATGGAAGCTTTTCCATCAGATTTACTATAACAAGAAAATTTACACACTATAGTAGATATAATTTAGCCACGTAAAAAAAGGTTATATTTATTTTATTTTAAAACGATTTGCAGACATTCTTTCATGATATAAGTTTTTGTAATGGTCTTGTCTTATAATAACATTTAAAAAATATATCATAAATCGTTTATGTATATTTTAAGATAAATGTTTTGCGTAGGTAGTTTTTGAATATTTTATGGACTGATTTATTTTTTTATTATTTTTATTTTATTCCTGTTAATTGAATTTTAATTTCTGAGATTAAATGAATGTGAGTTTAATCGGAAAATTGGTTCATGGAAAAATTTTCATTTTTTTTTAAATTAAAAGTATTTTCTTTTGTGATTTTAATTAATAAAATATATGCACTATAGTGGATATAGTAATTTAAACAGATGAAAAAAAACAAAATTATCAAAACAACACAAAAAAAAAAATAATATTTTTCTAATTGAGATTGAAACATGATTGAAACATCATCATAAGCATAAAAAAACTGATAAATATTTGGTGCGATATTTTTTTTTTCAGAAAATTTGAAAATTTGGTATCGCGGATTCTCTTAAATTTTAGAGTTATTTTTTCACCTAATTTTGTAAAATACTTTTCGTAACTAAGGTCAACTGTAAAATATATGCGGAAAATTAAAAAGAAAAAAAAACTAATCAGTCGTATTTTTCATAAAAAAGTAATTTTCCGCGAAACATATGTTTTATCTTTAAATTTACATTTTTTACTTTATCGAGTATGCTTAGCAATAAATTATCCTTAAATTTATCCTATTTTTCATGTATTCTTACAAAACAAGTAGTTAATTATGAAAGGCAATTAAAACCAAAATTGTTGTGACAAGATTCGGAAATCATGGTCAGGACATAACCTATCACGGTGAAATGCATTTATTAATCGAGTGGTGTTAAAGCGAAGTTTCTTTATTAATAGCAAATTAAGTAAAATGACGGAAGCTTTCCATCAACTTTATTATTACAAGAAAATTTTCTCACTATAGCTCATATAATTTAGACAGGTAAAAAAGTGTAATGTCTATTTTATTTTGAAAAGATTCGGATAGATTTTGCTGCAATATAAAATTTTCCAATGACCCTATCGTACAATAATGTTTAAAAATGCGTCATAAATAGCGCTCTTTTTTTGTTAAGAAAGTTTTTTTTTATGTAGTTAAAATTTCTGAATATTTTATGAACAGATTTAATTTTTTGTTACTTTTGAGTTATTTCTGTTAATTGAATTTGATTTCTGAGGTTGCATATGTTTTATTTTCATATTTTATATTATGTATAATACATAATGAGTAAGTATTACGGAGGTCCCTAACGACTAGTTTTACATAAATTGTAGAAATTATATATATATATATATATATATATATATATATATATATATTACTTTACGCTACAAATGTCGATTAAAATTAAGACGTATAAAAAATATATTCTTATTTTTTACTGGGTTAAAAGTCAAATGATATTCTAAAAGATATAGAAACAGAAGATTTACAGCGTACACACGCATCAAGGCATTTAATGAATTTTAGTTCAGTGTTGGGTACACTGTAAAAAAAAAAAATCTGCAAAGGTACTAAACCTTTTCTAGGAAACTGGGATTCCAAGAACTTTTCCTGTAACGGTAACAGCAAAAATTCAAGTTTCAGAATCGGTTACATGGATTTTTCTTGTTATCGTTACATGAAAAGTTCTTGGAATCCCAGTTTCCTAGAAAATGTTTAGAACCTTCACAGATTTTTTTTACAGTGTATGAACGCGCTCACTGAACGAAAACTCACGAGTTTCGCTCACTATTTGTGAACTTTGAACTGAACTTCGTTCACTATTTTATAAACGAGTTTGAACAGAACGGAATCTCCAAAAAAAGTAGACGAGTTTGAACGAAATTTACGTTCAAATTTACGTTCAATTTTTTCATAATTTATTTAAAAATTTTCCGGACCTTAGTACACTTTTTCTCTCTTTCAAATGTCATTTAGAGGCCTACACGAGCCTCAGGACGGGTTATCACTTCTCTGGGTAGTATCCTAGTCTTACTTCTTCTGCAGACTCGGGTCGCGCCGAACCGGACCTAGGCTGTATACAATTTTGCCGAAAATAGATATATGCAGTAAACTCTCTGTACAAGGTGGACTGTGTAAGGCGGAAATATGTCTAAATCGGAAAGATTTCAAAGAAATCTGAAGGATTTTAAAAGAAAGCATAAACATTGCAGCCTACGGCACTTCTGCATAAATGGAGATTATAAACAGACTAAGGTAAGTTTTTTTGGCCAGAACTCTTCCATTAGGGTAAATATCAATGTCCTGTAGAAATGTACTCGGGGTCGGACCGGGTTCGGTGCGAAATTTCAACTTTTTTTCCGGGCCGAGGCAAGCTCGGACCTTGTTTTTAGCTATTATATCGGGCCGGGTCGAGCCTTGATTTTAGCTATTATATCGGGCCGATAAATTTTCTCTACGAGCCGGGTTGTGCTCGGGTCGAAATTTTTATTTTAATATCGGGCCGGACATTTTTTTCTATGGATCGAGCCCGGAAATTTCCGTCCGTGCATACACTGTAAAAAAAATTCTGTAAAGTTATTAAACTTTATCTAGGAAACTGGGATTCCAAAAACATTTCCTGTAACGGTAACAGCAAAAATTCAAGTTTCAGAATCGGTTATATGAAATTTTCCTGTAACCTTTACATGAAAAATTATTGGAATCCCAGTTTCCTAGATAAAGTTTAGTAACTTTACAGAATTTTTTTTACAGTGTACCTCTATCTTACATATCGAATAATCAAATGATTAGTTCACAAAATTTTGTAAATTTGGACAATAATATCCAAATATAAAAAAAGTGAACTTTTTAGTGAACTTCGTTCACTTTTACAAATGAGTTTGATTTGAACGAGTTCGTTTGAAAAATTTTAAATTTGAACGTGAACTTAAATCACTTTTCAGAAATTGAACGTGAGCTTGAGTTAGTTCGTTTATTTTGTGAACGTGCCTAACACTGTTTTAGTTGTTTTAGATGCATAAATTTCGTAAAGCGCTTCTTGCTTTATCTCAAGGTACGTTTTCTTCATTAAATAAAGGTGAATATTTCTTAGCGAAAATTGTGATAAAAGTTGATTAAATGTGATTGAAGTTTACGAACCCTGAATTAATATATTATATGTTTTTTTTAAAAATACAGTTAACCTTTTTGTTTTAATTTTTTTTTCTAATCATATAAAACAATTTTGGTATCAACAGTGAGCTGTAAAATATATCCGGAAAACACGCGGCTTTATTTAAGAAAGAAAGAAAGAAAAAAAAAAAAAAAAAAAAAAAAAAAAAAAAAAAAAAACAAGAACAGTCTTATTTTTCATAAAAGACGTAATTTTCGACGAAACTTTAATTTTATCTTTAAATTTACATTTATTATTTTATCGATTATGATTAGCAATAAATTATTCTTAAGTAATTTTTCATGTATTCTTACAGAACAAGGAGTTAGTTTTGAAAGTTAATTAAAACCAAAACTGTTGTGACAAAACTCGTAAATCATGGTTAAGTCATAACCTATCTCGAAGAAGTACATTTATTAATCGAGTGGTGTTCGGGCAAAGATTCTCTATTAATAGCAAATTATGTAAAAGGACGGAAGCTTTCCATCAGCTTTATTATAACAAGAAAATTTTTTCACTGTAGTGGATATAATTTAGACTTGTAAAGAAAAATGTGATGTCCATTTTTTTTTAAAGATTTGCTTAGATTCTGCTGTATTTTAAATTTTTGTAATAGCCTTGTCGTATAATAATATTTTAGAAAAGTATCATAAATCGCGTACATTTTTGTTTAAAAAATGTTTTATATAGTTAAAGTTTTTGAATATTTTATGAACATATTTAATCTTTTCTTCATTTTTATGTTCTTTTTGTTAATTGAATTTTAAATCCTCAGGTTAAATTAACGTGAGTTTAATCGCGAAATTGGGGCATATTTTTCTTCATTTTTCAAATTAAATTTATTCATTATTAGATTAATTAATTACATATTTTATAAAATACTGTTTATCTTTTTGTGATAATTTTTTAACTAAGTAAAATAGTTTTGGTAACTATCGTAAACTATAAAATATATCCAAAAAACACGCAATTTCTTAAAAAAAAAAAAAAAAAATATATATATATATATATATATATATATATATATATATATATATATATATATATATATTTTACAAAAAAAGTAGTTTTTGACGAATTATTAAATTTACGTTTATTTCTTTATAGGGTATTCTTATAAATAAATTATCATGAAGTTCCTTTTCATGTATTCTTACAGAACAAGTAGTTAATTTTAAAATTTAATTAAAAGCAAAACTGTTGTGACAAGTTTCGGAAATGACGGTCATGATATAGCCTATCACGATGAAGTACATTTATTAATCGAGTGGTGTTCCAACAAAGTTTCTCTATTAATAGCAAATTAAGTAAAAGGACGAAAGCTTTCCATCTGCTTTATTATAACAAGAAAATTTACTCACTATAGTGGATATAATTTAGACACGTAAAAAAGAGTGATGTTCATTTTATTTTGAAAAAATTACATGGATTTTGTCATAATAAATTTGTGTTATAACCTTGTCGTAAAATAATATTTAAAAGTGTATCATAAATTGCGTAAATCATTTATTAAGAACATTCTTTTACGTACTTAAATTTTTTGGCGCAATTCATTATTATTGTTATTATTATTATTTGTATTTTTGTTTTATTTCGTTTAATTGAATTATAATTCCTGAAGTTAAAATGTGAGATTAATCGCAAAATTGGCACATGAAAGATTTTTATCCATTTTTAGCTAACAGTATTTCATTTTAAATTTTTAATGAATTGAATTTACGTACTATAATGGATATAGTAATTTGGACTCGAAATAAAAACCAAAACAAACAATAGAAAAAAATTATATTTCCTCCTCTAATTCAGTTAGTAACACGTTTTAAACGTCACTATAAACATAAACAAGTTGGAAATTGCACGTGAAGCGTAGCGATAACGAAGTTTTAAAAATATTACTCTCATATATCAATCTCATAAAATTGTAAATAGTGAATTACAATTAAAACGCTCATCAAACAATGTTCTCCCTATGCCATTATGTAATGGGATACTTTTGTGTGGCCTTGTAAATCAATATCAATATTCTTTGTACCACAAATTATGTAAAATGTATATTATAATATGTACTTTATAGTTGCATATAAATTTTACTAAGTTCGAATGAGTGTAACACTATTAAAATGCATTTGAAACATTTTTCCTTATTGACCGTAATGTAACGGAATACTTTTGATTTTCTATGTAATTGATCTATGCATCCGATTTTCATAAAATTTGAAATAACTCGACAAAATTATGTAATAATTATGTATTTTAAATTTCAAACGTATAAAATAGATTTGAAACTTTTCCCCATTGACCATAATGTAATTGAATACTTTTGATTGCCCCTGTAATTGATCTATGCACCCGATTACCAAAAAATTTGAAATAACTCGACAAAATTGTGTAATAATTATGTAATTTAAATTTCAAACGATTAAAAAGCATTTGAAACTTTTTTCCCCATTGACCGTAATGTAATGGAATACTTTTGATTGCCACTGTAATTGATCTACGCATCCGATTTTCATAAAATTTGAAATGACTTGACAAAGTTACGCAATAATTATGGATTTTAAATTTCAAATGATTCGGTTGGGTAGTTTTTGCGTTGTTATATGCGGACAGACAGACTGAACGACCACTATAGGTGCTACGTATTTACATAATTACGAACGCACCTAAAAACAGATAAGTTTTTAATGCAATAATTGTTTCAGAAAAAATGAAGATTTTTGTGTCTCGGACCAACCTTGTAAAATACTTTCGGTAACTACGTTCAAAATATATGCGGAAATTAGTTAAAAAATAAAAAGGAGATATTAATCACTTATATTTTTCACAAAAAAGTAATTTTCGACAAAACATTAATAAAACTTAAAATCTGCATCGATTACTTATATTATTTTTACCTAAATTATAGTTCGATTATTTTTCATGTATTCTTACAGAACAAGCAGTTAATTCTGAAAGTTAATTGAAACGAAAATTGTTGTGACAAGATTCGGAAATCATGTTCAAGACATAAACTATCAGGATGAAGTACATTTATTAATCGAGTGGTGTTTGAGCAAAGTTTCCCTATTAATAGCAAATTTGGAAAAAAAAAACTGAAAGCTTTTTATTAGATTTATTATAACACGAAGATTTACTCACTATAGTGGATATAATTTAAACAAAAAAACCAAAACAAACAAAATAAAAAAATAATATTTTCTCATCTAATTCAGATAGAAAAATAATTCAAACGTAAGAAAATATAAGCAGAAAAAAATCTGAGCGATTTTTATTGCAATATTTTTTTTCTTTTTTTTAGAAAATTTCAGGACATTTGTGTCTTAGACCTCCTTAAACATTAGAGTTAGTTTTCCCCTACCTTTGATAAATACTTTTGGTAACTGCTGTGAACTGTAAACTATGTGCGGAAAATACGTAGTTTTATTAAAAAAGGAAAAACAACAATTAATTAGTCATATTTTCCATTAAAAAATAATTTTTGATGAAACATTAGTTTCATCTTTAAATGTACTTTTATTACTACCAATAAATTTTGAAAACAATTGTGAAAAGATTCGGAAATCATGGTTAAGACATAACCTATCACGATGAAGTACATTTATTAATCGAGTGATGTTCGAGGCAAGTTTCTCTATTGAAAGAAAATTAAGTAAAAGGACAAAAACTTTCCATCAGTTTTATTACAACAAGAAATATCACTCACTGTAGTGGATATAATTTAAACGCATAAAAAACAGTGATGTCCATTTTCTTTTAAAAATATTTGCATAGATTTTAATTAATATAAATTTTGTAATGGCTATGTAGTATAATATTATTTAAAAATGTATCCTAAATCGCATACTTTTGTGTTAAGAAAAAGGTTTTATAAAATTAAAAAGTTTAAATAATTATCGAGAGATTTAATTTTTTTTATTACTTTTGTCTATTTAAATATATGTAAGTGCATTTAAAAAATTCAATTCATATTGAATTTTTATGTTAAATAAATGTTTCAGGAAAATGAATTTAAATATAAAATAATTTAAAATGAAACTTAAAACTCAGTATTTGAGATTAAATATCCAACTGAACCAAAAGTGTTGCTAAAGGTACGCACACATCTAGATTAAATACATAGACACCCGATTACTTATGATATATCCGAGTCGAGATAACAGCAGTAATTTGCTTACCATTCCTTTCACGTTTTAGGAAACAATGTGATATCGATATAAAAACAATCGATGTTAGTGCGCAAGCTAGAGATCTTCATGGGCCGAGGTTCGGAGCGACTTCCATTAACAGCATTCGAGCCGGGTATGGCTCGGTCCTTACTTTTCTGGAGTATCGGGCCGAGCCTAACTTATTTTTTCCATAAGAAGCCGAGATTGATTTCATTCTTCCTTGTCTTTACGGACCAAAATAATCAGTTCCGGTCATCCCGTATGTAAATCCATTATTCGACATGGCCAAGTCTCCTCAAAAATCAGTAAAATTTGGCTTGTACAAAAAAGGAATATACTTTTAAGTCGTCATTATTCTTGAATTAAACATTATAATTTATTCTTTTTGGAGAATCGTAGATTTCTAAGCATATTTAAATAGAGTTAAACACATGAAAAAAAAAACCTGCCCAGAACTCCTCCGTAAGAGTAACGATCAACGTTTTGCAGAAATTCACTTGGGCCGGGTCGAAATTTAAAATTTTTTCCCGGACCAGTCGGGCCGTTAAATTTTCTCTATCGGCCGGGCCGGTCTCGGGCCAAAATTTTAACTTAAATAACGGAAAGGAGCGGATTTTTTTTTTCTATAGATCGGACTGTGCTCTGGCCTTGAAATTTCGGCCAACGCAGGCCTCTAGCACAAGCTGTCTGAATGATTCATTATCTGTTCCATCTAATCTGTCGTATAAGCAAGCTCGTCAACACTAAAATTAAATACCAAAATGAAAATCTGTTTCTCGGACAGTAAAATAACAGGAAATCGCAAAATATATTTTATTTTATTTATTTTATTTATTTATTTATTTATTTTTTAAGAAATGCTTACAGTTTTATAAGTTCTGAATAAGATCTTTAAACATTAGACATTTCTATGTATTTTTTTAAATTTTTAGCTATGGATTTATATTAATAAACTAATAACCATGAAACATTGAGCAGCAAAAACAAATTAATTAAATTTTATTTTTTGTACATAAAATTTGATGAGATATGGCGACTCAAAAAGTATATTTTTTAATTTCTTGTGATTATTATTTTTTTTTATGATACATGGAAACTAGGGTGGACCTTAAATGCCATGATTTTTTCACATCATTATTTTTACAAGTCTCACCCCCCTATTTTGTTCCTTTTGATACAAAAACCTTATGTAAAAAGTTTGAGCAATAAATTCAAATAATTAGAGGTAGCTCAATTGACCTGAAATTTATAAAATTAGGAAAAAATTCAGAATATTAGCTACACAAATAAGTAAGCACTTTAAATGTTTTAATGATTTAATTGTGACAATTTACTTAATTTACAGCACAATTATTAGGTTTTCATGTTACATTAAAATTTTATTGCATTTGTGTAGGTTGAAAGAGACACATTTTTCTGCTATCTGGGTACATTTTACGATGATCTTCAACAACTTGTAGTAAAAATTGTAGTTGCATTTCATCATGAGTTATCAATCCATTGTATTCTTGAATAAGTGCATCTGCACGTTCGGCATGGTCATGTACTACTTGTAGAGATTTTATTACCCCTTTTGCCTGTTTATAGTCTTCTCTTAACTCCCACAATTCAGGGTCTACTGCAAGAAACCCGTATGGAAGTTCCAACAATTGAAACAACATCATTGACTTAGCTGTGACAAAGTCTTCCAATCTTTTTTTCTTGAATGAATGTAAAGCAACACCGACTCGTTTGGAAAAAAATTGAGCTTGTTTTTTATAATTAGCTTCATTCTATAATGCAATAACTAAGCGTCATTTAGTTAATAAACTCACACGGCTTTTAAATAAAGCTAAACCAACAAGTTCTTCTGACAAATACCACAAGTGATTAGCAAATTTACGTGATGATGACTTGGAAACAGTTGAATGTATTGATGAGTAGTCAAGTAGTGATTTGAGCAGCAACAGGTCATTATATGGGGCCAATGAAGCTTGAGGTGCAGTGATCCAAGCTTTCAAGTATACACGGACTGTAAAAACACACATATCACGTATACCTTAGACAATATATTACTTTGGACATCCAACGGGAATGGTGCATTGCACCTGGTGACATAAATCTGATTCCTCTTTCTGGGACAGCACCTAGAAATATAATTACAAGTTCTAAAAATTCCTTATAATCACCTCTTAGCTTTGTTTATCTTTGCTCCTCTAGGTATTTCTTTGCATAGTTGATAGTCTCTTGCTTAATATCTTCCACTAGATTTACAACATCATCAAATGAAATTACCGTTTCGTACTTGTCTTTATCAATTAAGCTCAAATATTCCTCAAAGCGTTTAAATAGTGCAACTTCAGGTGAAGATTTGACTCCCATGCATACTTCAAATACAATACTAATTATCAGCTCCATAATGTGATGTCTGCAAGCAAATGATAAGAGCTCTTTTTTCAATTTATGCTCTAAAAGAACACATGCACCAGAATTATAACCAGTGTTTGAGCTGGTAGTGTCAAAGCACATTGCACGTATATCACCTGCTATTCCCCAGTCTTCAATGGCTTCAATGGCTTCAATGACTTCTATTTGCTAAATGCAGTTTATTGTTTTAAATATTATTGTGCATAGTACTACCATCTATGAATGAAAATGTAAAGCTAAATGCATTCAAAAATGTTTTAGAAGATAGAATTTATTTTCTATGACATAGCATGCGAGTACGGATATGTTTATCATTGCTCATACATTGGAAACTTCTACATCATTGAGCTACCTCTAAATATTGTTCAATTGAGCTAATATTTTACCAGAATTATTTTTTCATAAAAACGAACAAATTTAGAGGGTGAGAAGATTACATTTTGAAACTTAAAAAATAAGGGCCACCCTAATGGAAACATATAAATTAAATTGGCGTTTAGTTTTTTTTTATTTCCAAATGGACTTTACAAATAGCATCTGAATGCATAGTAAAAATATTTACTTTTTCATTTTTGTACATTTCGTATATTTCTGTTGCAAGCCATTTTGATGCAACTCCTAGTTCGCTAAAAAAGTGCTGTAGGACACATATTGATTTTTTATTTAGTTCTGTTTCCTGGTAGGCTCCATTCACACTGGTTTCTCCTCTTTTTAAAAAATATTATTAATATACGTGAAAGAAAATTGTAAAGATGCCTATCCTATGAGATACATTAGTTCTGAAGAGATTAATGTGTATCAGCCATATCATCCCTGTATCCAAGATTTTCAGTGACGATTTATTAATCTTTTTTCCATGTTTCAGAGTGTGGAAAGGCTAGTTTTGAAACTTAACCCGCGAGTAGTCGCGACTTTTTTCACAACGTCATTAGTCGCGCTCGGACGAAAATAACATTACAACAAACATATAAATTTGCAGTTTTTTTTAATTATGCATTTTATTCATGAGATCTGGAGTAATTAGAAAAAGTAAAAATGAACTGACATTAGTAATTTTTACATAGACTTTTTCGCCAATTTCAACTTTGTTTCTAAAAATATACCTGAAAAGAAACAGAGGTGTCCTGTTACTTCATTAAGGTGGTCGAGAAAGCTTAAAAGTCAGCTACATGGTAGATCTCCGTTGTATTTGTAATGTAATGCAAGTTAGGAGAATATAAGTTATACGGGCGGCGAAAAGACCGACACACGACTACTGACGGGTTAACTACTGAACAATCGGATGTCAATCGGAAGTTGTGATGAAAGAGAGAAACTTAACACGATTTCTGTGTCTTTCTTTTTATAATGTTTACAATCTCTTTCTGTTTTTTTTCCAATATAGATTTTTCTTAAATCTGAAGTACTTGATTTTTTGTATATATATCTTTTGAATTATTCAAATTAATATTAAAAAAAATGAGCTGAATTCATAAGCTAAATTGAATTTTATAGAAAATGTAAAACAGCTATTTTAGTTTTAAACAGCTATTGCATTTTTAATAATTTCTTCTTTTGTGTTAGACTAAAATACAAGCAAGTTAAAAAAATTTAAATTCATTTCAAAGCATTTTTTTTTCTTAATTGCAATACTAGCCCAATGAATATAAAGAGATGTGGAAATGCTTTCTTTGGAATACATTTTCTAAGAGAATTTAACTTTTTGTTGCAGCATTTATGGAGGGTATATCGTGAAAAACTACAAATGGTTAGATGTACGGAAAACATGACTGAAGTGAATCCTGCATTGCTCATCTACTAGTCAAGAAAACGGAACTTTTCTGCCAGAGGCAGAATTCGAGTTTTTAAAATTGCGGTTCTTGTGAGAAAGTTAGCTACAAAGATTTTAATTTCAAATATGGATTCGTGTTACATGAGACTTACAGTGATCTGGTTAATTTCAAATTAAAAATGAAAATGAAAAATAAATAAATGAAAAGATTTAAAATACAAAGAGAAAAAAAATGAACTAAATTTTATAAATGTCACTCTCTGATAAACTTAATAAGTTTAGTATTTTTTAACCATTTGGAAAAAGGTTATTGTAAATAGGTATGGACTTGAAAATCGGTCACTTGGAAATAGCTATATATGACACATATATGAATCCTGGTGGTGTCCCCAATTTTTTGAATACTCCTGTTACCATGATGACAGAGAAAAATATATTGAAAACTACAATATAATTAACAACTCAAAACAAATTGAGATATAGCTTTCAGTGAAATTGCATTTAAAAGTACATTAACACGCGGTGTAAATATTCAAGTATGCGATGTTTAAAAGTTTAAAAATTTGTAGTACTGAAAATTGTAAAACTGAACTTTCATTTAAAACTGGAAATTTTTGCCATTCGCAGATAAAAATATGAGTTAAGCGCACATATGTCTGTCCTTTACAATATCGATTGGGTAGATATATCTATATAATAAATTGAATGAATTCAGAAAAGAAGAAATATCACCTCTTTATTTTATTTAAAAGAAAAAATTAATGATTTAAAAGGAAAATGACCGCATAAATGATAATCCCTTTGAGATGGTTTACCTTTATTTAACTTTAATGAGATATAGAGATATTTATTTATAGCCCGTATGACATGGTGACGTCACTGCAACGTCGTTGTGAAGTCACATTGTGACTTTGTGACCATCGATTGTCGATGTGACGTCACGTGACGTCGATGTGAAGTCACAGTGACTAAAATGTGAAGTCGTTATGGCCGTTTTAGAGCTTTTTTGTGACGTCACAATGTGACCAATTTGTGAGAAGTGTGTCATTTGTGACTACTTTGACTTTAACATTGTGACGAACTGTGAAATTTTTTTTAGAAAGTCACATCTTAGTCACAATGTGACGTCACTGAGTGGTGGCATTTTCGTCACAGATGTGATGTGACCAAAGTGACTCACAGTGACATTATTGTGACGTCACTGTGACCATGCATGCTATGAGGGAGGTCTTAAATTTTAGTCTTAAAAAAACAATTTTTTAATATTTGTTGTAATTTTTTAATTTTTTTTATATATATTTTTACAATTTAATTGGCTTTTATGTTTACCAATAAAAAAAATGTTTTGCACTTAAATTTCATGTCAATACATAAATATATGTTTAACGATTTAATGCAATTTTTAGAAATAATTACTACATTTTTAAATTTCATTCTAAAAGGATTTATTTTTAAAAAAATTAAGTGCTTTGGTATCATATTAATAAAAATAAATCTTCAATTACAATTTTTTAAACTTACAAAACACATGCTAAATCACGAGAAAAGAAATAAAAAACTGTACCGGCCCGGCAATATTTATTTGAAATTTGCCTTATTGGAAATTTCTGATGCATCGTTTAACAGAAAAAATGGCATGTAAATATCAGACTATGCGCAATTTCGACATTACAACTGGTTTTAAAAAAGATAAATTTTAACTCCCGAAAAAAAAAAAAAAATCTCGAATGCCTTATGTGAATAATATAAATAAATAGTTATTGGTAAGACAGAGATTTTTAAAGTTAAACCTTAATACTTGAACATCAAAACTGCAATGTCATCAAAAACATATGCTCCCCCCAACACAGACACACACCAACTCTGTTTGATGTTCTCGTTGATGTAACTTCAAGTCTTTTTAAGGCTAAAAGTAATTTTTTAACCTATTTTTCACACAATATTTCAGACAAAATCGAATAAAAAATATAAAGTAATACAAATTTCTTATTTATATATTAACATAATCACGGTTTCAGGCATTGTACGAAATAAAATGCAGAGATATCGAAATAAATACTTAGGGTTTCTCAGCACTTTCAAGTTGCAGATTGTTCGTTGTATTTAAGAAGGCCAATTATCTGCACGACGGATATAGGCCCTAAAGGGCACGAGGGTGCCCTCCGTGGACGTCTTTAAAAGGTAACATAACCTGTCTTTATGCAAGAAACCCCAAGATTCCTCACATTAAACTCCGAACGTTTAGGCCGATGGTCGCAATTGGTTTTAAACCCAGCACCTACCATCTACCAGTTGTAAAAGAAGAATCTCTCTGACCCTGGTGGGATTATAAGTTGTTGAAAAAAATTTGAAATTGTGTATTAATGATGCTTCCGCGATAACTATCGCACGTAGTAAATATTCCATCACAAAATCAGTAATCAATGGAATTTAGGAATCAAATTAAATTTAGAATTGAATTAATATAATTAAATTTGAACATTTTTAATTTGATTAAAATGAAGTGCTTCCTTTTATAGTTATTTTTAAATTAAATTTGTTAGCGCTGTTAACAATGTAAAAATTCAATAATTTTAAATTTACAATTTGGATTTGTTTATTAAAATATCAGTTTTTTTTTGAACGAAATATTAAATAAAAACCTCATTACGATCTAGCAACATTTACCCAGTTTTTTTTCGTTAAGTTTCTGGCTAAAATGCAATTAATAAATATCAGATCAGTAAAGTCTCAAGAATCCCTTAAAGCCTGTTTAATGTTTTCCTTAATTAGTTAAGTGCCACGGTAACTGATATTACATTTAATGTGTTAAAAAGTATTTGTTTAATTTCAATATTATTATTTTTTGTACGATTAGTTTCTATTATTGTTCTATAAAAAATATTTTTCTTATTGAATTTTATCTTTTAATTTTTTTAATTACAAAGAGTCATGTTTAATGACCTCAGGAAAAAATATAGATGTAAGTCTTTCTATGAAAATAAAATATATTTTTATTTCTCAAATTTAAGTCAAGATCTTTTCATTCTTATTCAATTCACATCCGTTAGAGGAATCGCCTGCACGTAATTTTTTTTTTTTTTTTTTTTTTCAGGAGCGAGCCTTTTTTTTTTTTTTTTTTTTTTTTTTTTTTCTAGAAAAGATTATATTTTGGTTTTGTGATAGCCATTTTTTAACATTATTTTGACTGATGACCAGACTTTTTTTTTACTCGAAATATGTTATAAGGAGTATTTCTGTGCTGTGAGTAATAATAATAATAATAAAAATATTATTTTTCTTCAAAATTATAATTGAAAATCTATTGAAATAAGTTGTTTCACAGGCCAGTGGTTAAACTGGAATAGAAATGAATGTAATTTTTCCGTTTTTGAATTTTGGGTGAAAAAAATCTTTTTTCACCCAAAATTCAAAAATGGAAAAATTACATCTATTATAATTAATTTACCGATTGAATTATCGTGTTTAAAAATTAATCTAATGTAATTTCGTATGCAGCGATTTTCTGCAGTTCCATATATTGACCTTCGATTTATTCTGTGGAGCTGATCCAGAGTATCAAACCAGATAAAGTGATCGTTGAGGTTAATTGGGTGAAATAGTCCTCCAGTGTTCGTGTCCGAGATAGCTCAGTTGGTAGAGCATTGGCGGCTTCAGCCAATACATCCCTGGTTCGAATCCTGGCCCGGACTTTTTTCACCCAAAATTCAAAAATGGAAAAATTGCATCTGTTATAATTAATTTACCGATTGAATAATCGTGTTTAAAATTTAATCTAAAGGAAAAGAAATGTTTTGCGGATATTTTTATTCATTTCACTTTGATAGGATATTATTTAGTTCTAAATTTCGCCCCTCTGCAGTTGGCAATTTATTTCGGTTCGGTTGGTTGATTATATGGGGTTTTATGGCAAAAAATCACTTAACGTTTAGGCTACGCCAATATTTCGGTTCAGTATTGATTAAGAAAAATCTTTTACACTTTTGGAAATCAGGTTGTACATAAGGGTTAGGTAAGAAATGGGGCAGTGGAATGTTTCGAAAAATATTTACTTTAAAATTACTCTGAAAGCTTAACAATCATAAAAGTTTCAAAATATGTGTACGAGTAGGTTTATCGTTAAGAACGAGGGAAAAAATGGGGTATTTTAAGAACTTGTCCAATACCCGCGAAGGAAGAAAGACATTGCATCTCATATTTAAAGTGAAACAAGACTCAGAAAAGTCGCGTAATCTGGAAATTCTCAGGAGATTATTATTAAGTGAATGAAGGTGATACCTAGGTATTCAATATTTTAAATCCCTAAAACTCAAAATTGAATTACTGGGCTGGAAATAATCGAAATCAATTCTGCTAAAAAAAAAAAAAAAAAAAAAAAAAAAAAAAAAATGCTATTTTTCAGGCTAAGAATAATACTTACTCATTTAAACCCAAACCATATCACAATAACCAGATCACAATCCTAATAAGAAGATTGATTTCAAATATGTAAAGCATTAATAAAATCCAAAGTTCACTGCCAGAAATTCACCTTTTTACAATTAAATAACAATATTGATTCAAGCCATTAATGATGTTTAAGGTGTAAAATTACTGCCTTAATGATATATTAAAATTTTCTGTTATCAATAAGATTGAGATATAGTTTTTAATACATAGATTTTTTTGAGCTGTTGTCGGTTCTTTTTTTGCTAAGTATATAAAAGAGTATACTGGTTTACAGAGAAAAAATTATCCTCTCCTCTCATTTTTTTAACCGACTTCCAAAAAGGAGAGGAGGTTATTCATTCAACGCGTATGTATGTTTTTTTAATGTATGTTCACCGATTACTGCGAAACCATGCAACCGATTAATTTGGTTTTGGTGTTAAATGAAAGAGTTCGCTCTCGAATTGGTACCACGTCCGTTTCATAGAAATTGGTTCAGAACTTTTTTAGTAATTAGGCAAAACTAATAAAATTAGTGATTTTTCGCTAATTTAAAGTATTGAATAAGTTCGCTGAATGGAGCGTAGACAAAATGGCCGAGCGGTCTAAGGCTGCAGATTTAATCTCTGGTTCTCGAAAGAGAGAGAGAGTGGGTTCGAACCCCCCTCCTGACGTACATGTATACAATAATCTTTTCCGTATTTTAATTTTTACATATATATTTTAGAAATTAAATACTAATTTTGCGATTAAGAATATTTAGTATTTAATCGTTAGCACAGAGTATCAGAGACCTTTTATCGATTCAATACTTTATGAGCGAAAGAGTACTAAAATAATAGACTTGCAAAAAGTAACATGACCTTGAATAAGCTCACCGAAGAGATTGCAGTCAGGATAGTCTGATTAAAGATTTGGTTCCCGATAAAGAGCGTGGGTTCGAACCCCACTCCTGACGTACGTGTATAACATACAAAGTGTTTTTCCGTATTATAATTTTCTTAACCGTCCTAAAAAAAGGAGAGGAGGTTATCATCGATGCATTTTTTTATGCATGCTCACCGATTACACCAAAACTATCCAACCGATTACAGTAGTATTTGTGTTAAATGAAAGAGGTTACTGTCGAATTGGTACCACTTCCATTTTATCGAAATTGGTTAAGTAATTTTTTTAGTAATTAGGCAAAAACTAATAAAATTAGTGATTTCTCGCAAAATAAAAGTAACATGCGCGTTGAATAATTTCGCAGATCGGAATACATTCAGGATGGCCGAGCGGACAAAGGCGGTTGATTTAAACTCTGGTTCTCAAATGTAATCGTGGGTTCGAACCCCATGCGTTTGTGCAATAATCTTTTCCGTATAATAATTTTAACCGACTTTAAAAAAGGAGGAGGAGGTTATCAATTCGACGCGTATGTATTTTTTTTTCTATGTATGTTCACTGATTACTCCGAAACTATCCAAACGAACAATTTGTTTTTTGTGTTAAATGAAAGAGGTTATTCTCGAATTGGTACCACATCCATTTCGTCGAAATTAGTTCAATACTTTTTTAGTAATTAGGCAAAAACTAATTGAATTAGTGATTTCTCGCTGATTTACTGATAATACAATTAAAAGTAATATGCCCCTTGAATCAGCTCGCGGTATAGAGTTCCGTCAGTATGGCCGAGCGGTCTAACGAGCCAGATTTAAGCTCTGGTTCTCGAAAAAGATCGCGGGTTCAAGCCCCACTCCTAACATAGGCGTATAATTTGCAATATTTTTTTCCGTATTATAATTTTTATTAACTGATTTCAAATAAACTTTTCTACCAAAAATTGAACCGACTTCAAAAACTACTGCAAAGTGAAAAATAATGTTTTTTTTTAATAATAGTGATAAGAAATTAAATTAACAGCGTAATATTTACCATGCGTATTATGATATTTATGTATATTAATTTGATTTTTTGGAGTCGATGCCAGCCAAGCCAAGTTACATGTAATTTTCAATAGCTACACATCCAAGTATCTAAGAGTTTTTTTATGATTTAAAATTCAGTTTAAAAATTTAACCTTATTCTTTTACGATTTGCATTGGATACTTAATTTTAACTTTGAAATTGGCTTCGCTGGCACCGATTCCAAAAAATCAAATTAATGTACATAATTATAATAATACGCATGGTAAATACTACGCTCCTAATTTAATTTCTTATCACTATTATCTAAAAAAATTATGTTTCATTTTGCAGTAGTTTTTGAAGTCGGTTCAATTTTTGCTAGAAAAGTTTATATTAATAAACTTCGCATTATATTGAGTATTTATTATCATTCATAACATTTAAAAATTCAAGACACAGATACTATAGCAGACAAATTATAAAAAATGAGCAGTAAATATAATACAGAATTTCATAATAAATGCTTTGCAAGTTTACATACAGCAAAGATGTACTGGATTTGTATTGAGAATTTGTTTTCGCAACATGTTTCATACATTGATAAAAATGTCTATTAAAAAAAGTAAAAAAGTGATATTTCCTGTAAATTTACACTAGTTCTAGATTAAATGCATTTGATAGAGTTTATCTGTCGTCATTTTACAAACATTTCTCTTATATTATATCCAATTCCCTAAAGAGATTTCCATTTCTATTTTTAATGAAATTTTTATCTTTTTTAAATTTTGTAATTCAAAATACACATTTTAAAATTATTTTGCATTTTTTTTAAATATTAAAGAAGAAAATTTTGTTTATTTTTTTTCTTAAAACCTTAGAAATAACAAGCATTCCTGTAGTAGTGGGAGTAAGGTGTCCTTTCATTATCAATAGGTCTTGGGTTCGAACCCTAGGACGACTGAAACAAATTGTGAAAAAATCGGATGACACAGCAATTAAAAAGTACGCTGTAAAAAAACATAAAATAAATAATGCTTACTTATATAAGGCGATTAAATAATCAATTATAGATGTTAAAAGCTAAAAAAAATTATGTTTACCAAAGATTTATCTATAATCTGTACTGAAAAAGATGTAATTTACAAAACTAGTTTATGTAAAGCTATAGAAATCTGTAGATTTACAAAAAAATCTACTACAATCACAATAATATTACTAACATGTTCCCTTTAACGAAGGTTGTTGCAAAAAACTCTTTAAGCATCCAAGTTTCCTAAAAAATTCCTAATAACCTTACAGATTTTCACATTATATTATCTTTAGAAAAAGAAAGTCTTAGATTCGTGTACAGTTTCGAATTCCGACATTTCGTGGATTTACGCATTTTAGAGGAATTTTGAAATAGAAAAAACAGGTTTTACAAAATATGTGTTTGTGAGTCTGTGATTCTGTTGGTTTATCTGTCTGTATGTGACATAAATATTTTGGGCACTCAAGATATCAAGAACATCAAGATATCAAGATGGTATATCAAGAACTAATTCACCGGATTTGACAAAAAATATATTCAGGTAATACCTGATATAAATTTATGCTGATTTGTTTTTAGTGTAAATCGCTGAACAGTTGTCATTCCTATGTTGCATTTTTTACGATTTACACAACAGCTATATCTCAATAAGTAATACAACGACTTCTAACAAATTTCAGACTCTGTTATTTCTTGATATGATTCGATGCAGTTTACATTATTGAATAAATCGCTCAACAGGTTGACGCGCTATGTTGCATTTTTAACGATATACACAATAGCTCTATCTCAAGAACTTATGCACAAATTTAAAAAAATTATATTTAGGCAGTCTTTAATAGAGATTGATGCTAATTTGTTTTTGGTGTAAATCTTTCAACAGATGACTTTGCTATGCTGCGCTTTTTACGATTTATGCATTAGCTCTATCTCAACAACAAATTCACGGATTTCCATAAAACTTCAGATTCCGTTAATCATTACCATGAATTGATGCTTTTATATTTTAGTTTTAATCTCTTAAAAGGTGATGCTACTATGCTACATTTATTACGATTTTCACAAAAACTCTATTTCAAGAATTAATGCACGGATTTAATCAAATTTAGATTCAGTAAATCATTTATATGAACTAGTTTTCTTTACATCTTGGTGTTAAACGTCAAACAAGTGGCGCTGCTATGCTAATTTTTTTCTGATTCCTACAATAACTCCTTAAAAACTAATTCACAATTTTTCAGCAAACTTCAGATTCAAGTATAGCTTTATAAATATTATTACTGTTCAGGTTTTCGTATAAATCAACCTGCGGTGGCGCTTTTTAAGTTGCAATTTTCCCGATATCCACAATAGTCTTCTTTCAAGAACTAATGTAGGTAATTTCATGCCTTTAGAATCCTTACGATGATCATAGATCAAATCATTTAATTTTGGCACTGTCGTAGCAAATTTTGAAGTATTAACATAAAGTAGAAGAAAAAAGTTTTCGGATTGTTACATTCGTACAGTTTGATTTACAGTGAAAATGTTTATCTGTCATATGATTTTTGTTGTTGTTGTTGTTGTTACCGTTAGGTAAAAAGACTAAAAATTCAAGTTTGCTAGAAAAATGTTAGTAATTTTAAGATTTTTTTTTCAGTGTAATTGCCGTAATACACAAACAGCATTATACGACTGACGTTCCACTTTAAATCTTTTAAAATTAATACGATTTGTAATTCACTGAATGTTCATTAAAAACAATACACTTTCTACGATGCATTCTACATTTTTTTTCAAAATGAAATTATTTTTAAATTTTACTATCTTTTTTCTTGTAATTTTTTTTATATTTAACATGCTTTTTAAAAAAAAGAGAGAATGATATTTAAAAAGTCTTGAAAATTTCAAGAAAAAATTCACCTCAAACTCTTATAGAAAAGATGATATATCTACAATTCACAAATTTACGTCTAGTTATTTTCATTCTTATTCAACTTATATCGGTTAGAAGTATCACCTGCACAAAAAAGTTTTTTTTTAGCGAGCATAATTTTTTTCTTTTTGTAGAAAGAGATTATATTTTGGTTTTGGGATAGTCATTCTTTAATACTATTTTGATTGATGACCATCGATTTTTTTTTCTTCGAATAGGTTGTCAGAGGTATTTTTGTCTCGCAGAAGAAATTTCCTTTTTGATTTCAGTTGATAGCTGAAAGTGAACTTGAAAAGTTATTCAATTCAGTTGTTTTACAGATGAGAAAGTAAATTCGAGCTAAAAATGTTTTATAGGTTTCACTAAAAAAGAGGTAGTTATATTTAGAACTATGGTTTTAGTTATCTCAGAAAAGAGATATCTTTAAACCTTTATCTGTATAATTATTTATCTAGAAACTGCTCCATCTTTATAATTATTTTCTTTAATGTCTGAAGGTGTACTGAAATTTTTAAATAATAGTAATGTGAAATTTAGATATGCTTTTTTCATTGAAATAAACGTGCTGCATTCCTTTTATGAGATCTCAAAAATACTCTTATGATATTGACATAACAGATATATATATATATATATAAGATATTAACAAAAATAATCAGTTAATAAATGAAAAATACTGTTATGTCAATATCATAAGAGTATTTTTGAGATCTCATAAAAGCAATGCAGCACGTTTATTTCATATCAGATATCATAAACTCAAAGCAGTTAAATATATAATTATCATCTTTGTAAATTTAAATTCTTTTGTGGTAGAAAATATTTTAGACTCAAGGTTTCAGTCATAGATTGTCAGATAAAATCTGAAAACTCAAGAACCTTAAATGTAGTCAGGGAAAGACAGGAAAATTTCAAAATAAATAGGAAAATACGGAGAAATTGCAAATATTTTCTAAAAAATCATAGAAAAGCATTGGACAAAAACAGGATAAATGACAAGAAATTCATTAAATAGTCTCAGGAAAAAAAATCGCATAATTCATCAAACAATCAAAAATAAGTTATATTATAAATACATATATAAGCACATATAAACACGCACACACAGATATTTGCGTGTGTGTGAAATTAGTCAATCAATCGAGAGCTGAAAAATCTTAATTTTCCTCAATGTATCGCAAGAAGATATCATAAGTCTGCCAATCGGATATGGAAAAAAACAAAATTTTTCAAAAGGTCGTAGAAAAACCATAAGAGTAAAATCTTGAATGGATCATCGGGAAAAAAATGTGAATTTTATCAATTTTTTTGCGGGAAAAAGAAAAAAAAATTAATCGGTCTCCATAAATTACCGAAAAATCATTCAATCGGTCTTAGTAAAAGAACGCAAAATCCGTCAGCCCTCGCGCAAAAACATTCATCTGTTTCATCTGTTCGTCTTGAAAAAAACTATCGATTTGGTGAGTGTTTGTCGGAAAATGTAACCATGAAATTCGCTATAAAGGTGCATCTGAGTTAAAGGAAAATTCTGAAATGGTCAACTTTTCTGAAAAGTTACAGCAGAGGGTGGGAGTGGAAATCCCCTATCGGCACTAATTATTTTTGTTGTAGATTAAGTAACTGTCGATTCGTACCAGGTCGATTTCAGACTGAGTATTTACTGTTGAAACTTGGATTCGGGTTAATCCTAATTTTTCCAAAAAAATAGTATATTATTTGAGATTAAGAAATAACCTATTATAATAAACATCTATTTTTGTCTATGTTGTATTTTCTAAAGTGGTTATTGCCTTTGTTACTGATTCTTTGACGAAATTTACGTTTTTTTTTATCCTCCTGTCAAAATTCGCATTTTTTATACAAATTATTTGAGAAAATTTGCGTCTTTTCAACAATCTTTGACGAAATTCGTGTATGTCTGCGATTCTTTGACGAAATTTGAGTTTTTTGCAACCTTTTGAAGAAATGTTTGTTATTTCTGTGTTTTTTCAAAGATTTTCGTTGTTCTTCTGTGACTTTTTGAAGAAGTTTTTTTGGTTTTTTTACTTACCCATCGTACGTAGTATAGGGTAAGTCTTGCAATCGTTTTGAAAATCGAAAAACATTTTTTGACGTATTTACACGTTTTCAACATTGGAGGTTTCGAAAAACATATTTTAGAAAAAAAATTTTGCCGTCCGTCTGTCTGTAAACGCTCTATCTCCCGAACGAATTGAGATAAAGACTTGAAATTTTGTATGTACTTAGTATGTAAGAATGGGACGAAGCCTATTTATTATCAGCAACCTCGATTATCCGGAACTATTTTTTTCGGACTCTCGAAAAATTCGTTCTAATGAAAGGAATATAAAAATTTTCGAAATTTTTTATTTTAAGGAGTGATCGTAAAAGGCAATAAAATAACACAAATTTTGCATAAAGAACGAAGTTGATCGAATTATTAGTTGCCGAGATATCTGTAATCCTATTTTCCACATTCTTCGATTTTTCATTACCCTGTATTTCATTCAAATTTCAATTCAAAGATATATTTTAATTGGAAATGAGACGCTTAATCCGACGCAATAAACTGTTAGTTAATAAGATTATTATTTTTGGAGTTATAAGGATGTTTCTTTTTCGCAATTCAGTACTGCTTGAGTAGTTAGGCGTGCTGTATAATTTATCGAAGGAGATTCATCAGCAACTCTTTAATACTCTTTAATTCATAATAAAAATATGAATACACGTTTAAATTTTGTTTTGGAATTGCAATCCATTTTATAAATAGTTATCAAATGTATTATTTTCATATATTATATATGCATATATATGATGGGTAAGTATTACGGTGGCCCCCAACGACTAGTTTTCATTAAAGTTTGAGAAAAAGTGCATTTATCAGCGATTATTTCACGAAATCCACGTTTTAGGAAATTAGCTGTTTTGCAACCCTTTCAAAAAAATTCCCGCAATTTGTTGAGGAATTTCGCATGTTTTAACGATCCTTAGATGAATAGTGAGTTTTCTTTGATCTTTTGGCTAAATTTGCGAATTTTTTTATTGTAATAAATTGAAAAAATTTGCATTTTCATTCGATCCTTAGACGATATTTGAGTTTTGTTTCGCGTATCTTTGAGAAGTTTCGTGTTTTTTGTGATCCTTTGATTAAATTCCGTTTTCTCACGATTTTTTGAAAAAAATGCATTTTTCCGTGATTTTTGGATAAAATTGATGAGCATATTTTTTTCACAATGATTAACGAAATTAATTTTTTCAGCGAACTTTTGCCGAAATTCCAGATATTTTTCCATTTTTGAATTTCTGGTGTGTTGTCCGGCTTTTCATAATATTTGCAATCGAATGCCTTTCACTTTTGGAAACTTTGGAAAAGAGTAACTCCTGAATTGTCAGGCGATCTCGGGAAAAATTCGCGAATTTCCACAATCTTTCGCATCAGAAAACTCTTTAATATGTCAATCAGTCGGACAATAAATCGGAAAATTTGTAATTGATCGAAGTTCCGAAAAGTAAAATTTTCCGGAAAATAATAAATGTCTGTGGATGGTAAATTCTCGCTTATCATACTCTTTTAGTCGGGAATCCAAAATTTTGGTTGCAGATCTTGCCATTACATCCTGAAATTCAAGCCCTCTGTAACTTTCTTCATTAAAATAATGTCTGTGGGACGATAGTTCGTCTAACAGTCTTGAGTTTTATTTCGTGAACTTTGAGGATATTTTTTCATTACAGTTTTCCATTTTCAGAATCTCTGGAGTGTTAACAGACTTTTCATAATTTTCGGAATCTAATGACTTTAATTTTTGAAAAATATTAAAAAGATTAACTCCTGTTAACTAAAATATGCCAATCAGCCGTGCGAATAATCGCAAAATTTACAAGGTGGTCGTGGTAGTCAATCGTAGCTTTGGAATGTACAATTTTCCGGCAAATAGTGAAAGTTTGTGAACGGGAGATCCCCGCTCACGGTATTTTTTGGGTGGAATTTCAAAATTTTGGACACGTAACTCGCCATCCCTCATTGAAATTCAAATCCAACGTCCTGTAACTTCTTTGATCAAAAAAGTATATTTTGAATTACAGTTCGTCTGGAAAAAATTTTTCAAGCTTCAAGAAAAAAAGTTCTTTGAAATGTTATCCTTCTTTTTTCGAGAGAGCGTGCTAATTAGACAGTACACCGATAGTTTAAATAATGATAATAATAAAATTATTTTACTTATTGTAACTACTACGCTTCTCATTGATGGTGTAAGTGAAGAAACACGAAATCCTACTCTTAATCCCAATTTTCATGTAGTCATCAAGCAACATAAAATATGGCTAGAATTCTTGAAGATCAATAACCCGAGACTGTTACGGTGATGTTTAGTTTCTATGTGGATATAGTGTAGTAAGCAGGAGATGCACAGCCCTTCTTATAAGCAAAACGTTTATGACATTTCTAGTTCCATAAAGCAATTTTAGTTTGCAGAAAATTTGCAGCAGTCTTGCTTTACGATCTAGCTAATTTGCAACAAGTTTTGGTTGACAAGACTGCAATTACATAATAAAATTGCAGCAGTATAACGCAAAAGCCTAAGTCACTATACTTTGAACTTGCAGCTCACTTGTCGTGCAAGTTAATCTCTCGCTGTTTCATACAGTGATGGTCATAATTATAAGGACAAGGCAAAAATTGCCATATCTGGGTTACATTTGGCGGGAGACTTATGCAAATTTAATCGCTGGAAACCAATGAAAAATGAAGATTATTTTTGTATGTTTTTAATGAAATATGTGGTAAATTCATATTAATAAAATGTATTATAAATTTATACAGCCATTGATTTTGGACAAAATTATAAGAACAACTGTATTTGTGTGTTCTAAAAAGTAAAATTTACATGTTTTTTGCTCTGCACACGGAACTTCCAGACGATATAAATGCACAGTAAGCGTTTGGGATCGTATTATTCTGTTTTTCCATCATGACTCAAGGTGCAAAGCTTTTGGAGTTTCAAAAAGGAAAAATGGATGCATTTCAAAATTCACGACTTCCTGTATGCTAAATTGCTACAAAGTTAAATAGTTCAAGAGCGTTTATTAACAATTATCTTTAAAATTCCAGTAAATATGGACTGCAAAGACATAGAAACAGGCTATCTTCTGTTTCTGTATGGGGGGAAGAGAATGATAATAAGGCGAGATTGCTCCAAAAAACGGGAAAAAAATGTGAATTGAACTTAGAATGCAAGTGCTCGAACTGTTCGACGTGTTTTACAAAATGAAAGAAAAAGGTTTGCTATAGTAAACCTGGTTCAAGACCGCGTCTTACCAAAGTTCATAAGAGACTGAGGATGGAGTTTGCCAAAAACTTCAATACTATGGGAAAAAAGTGGGATTCTGTATTTTCCGATAAGAAAAAGAATAATTTGGATAGACTAGATTGTTTTCGCAACTTCTAGTATGATCTCCATACAGAAAAAATGATTTTCTCAAAGCATGTATTTGGAAATGATTCAGTAACGGTCTGGAGAGGTTTCACAATTGCTAGAACTACTCCAATAATTTTTGTGCAGGTTAGGAGGTATTCTGAGAGTTACATTGATGTATTGGGCGATAATCTTTTACCAGAAGCACCGTTAATAGCGATTGGAGGTTATTTTTTCTAGCAGGACAACGCCTCGGCTCATGTTTCGCAAACTTCAAACTCGTGGTAAGGCTAATTCCGTAAAACTACTTGATTGGCCGGCCAGAAGTCTTGATCTGAATCCAATGGAAAAATCTGTTGGGTATTTTGGCACACAAAGTATGCAAAAATTGTATATAATCTCAAAACAAGCAAGAACTCATGTCTTCCAACCAAAAAGATCAGTCACAATCTTCCAAGAACGTTCTTAAGGAATTGTCAAACTCCATGACGTCAAGACTGATAAAAGTGATTTAGTAGAAACGGGAGATTATTGATTATCAGTGTGTTTCAGCAAAAAATATTCATTGTCTTTATAATTTTGTCCAATTTTTACAATGACATATTTTGTTACTTATGACAAAACACTCATATTTTGCATTTTCCAATGTTTTTCATTCTGCAATAATTTTTAGCATAGAAAAGCATTTAGTGTATAAATTTCACTTTATTTAACTCAGAAAAAAAAATTTTCTGCGCAATTTTCCATTGTTCTTATAATTCTGACCACCACTGTATTAATAGCAAAGAAGTAGAAAATTTAATTCTGCAAAGATAAATGTACTGCAAATTCTTTGCAAAGCTTGCAGAAAATTTACCTTTGTCTTGTCAAAAATACTGCAAGATTTTTTCTAAAGTAATAATTTTGTCATGTTGTGCCATCTGTTTACAAGTATCACACTGTAAGTGTAACCCTTCAGATCTATTGATGCATGTGCATCATCAGAAAATACATGTACCGTTTTTATTACCATTAACAAATAAAAGTGGTGTTTTTATTTTTATAGTAGATACTTTTTTAATATTTGAAAAGTAAAGCGGTTAAAAAAAATCCCTGTCGGCTTGACCTATAGGTGGAGGTAGATTTCGAAGAATTTTCATTTCAACAACAAAAAATAAAATATTATTAGCGGTAAACCCAATTTAACTACTTTATTTGGCCGCTTTAGAAAAATTTTTAATTTCATTTTTCTGTAAGAACTGATTTTATCAAAATCATCTTAAACGAAATTCGGCTCAAATGCCCATTTTGGAAGCATATTTTTAAATATATTCTGACTTTATTAACACTAGAAGCGCCGTTGGGGTCATTTCGCATTTTTTTTCCAATTTCGAATGCTTTATTTCAACATGTAAGCGAACACCGCAGCTCATATTTTTTTTTACTTTTTCTAAAATTATATTAAGCGTACTGTGACAATGTTTCATCTTTCTATATTAGTTATTAAAAAAATAATCAAAGAAATACCTAAAACAGCCAACAGGTGTCATTTTGACCCCCATAAGAAAAATAATAAATTTTCAAGACAAAGTCTCAGTTTTGATTACTGCGCATGGGGGAACACACATTTCTTATCGCGATGAGAAAAAAGAGAAAAGTAAACTCCAGTTTTACTTTGTTTCGATGACGCATAGCGACGTGGAGAGGGGGTGGGGGGTGGGAGTAGTCTTCTCTCTATTGCGCGCGCGCCTTCAATTAGCGGGGGGGGGGCGTTCTTCTAAGCATACTGACTCTTCTCTGAAATGCGCATGCATCCTAGCAACGCTGGCGTACTACAGAATTTTTGGAGGAAAAATCGTTCTAGAGCTACGGCCGAAAACGAAATTTGAAACCTTTTCCACAGCAGTGTTTTTCTCAAAGATTTCGATTGCGACAAAAGTGTAGTCTTTTTTCTTTATAAAAAAAATGCGGAGAGGATTGAGTACACAGGAGTGCCTTGCGCTCCTGGAGCAGTTAGATTCAGATATGAGTGGTGATGACAGCAATGATGAAGATTTTCGCATAGATAATGTGAATTTACAGAATGCGTCGTCTTCTGAAAGCAGTGACAGTGATTCTGTAAAATATATTACCAATGTGACTTCCCCTGTTTCTCGAGGATCAGGAATCTCACGTGGACGCGCGCAAAAAAGAGGTAATAAGATATCTAATCTTTCTGTTGTCAGCAGTAACGAAAAGTACACATCATCCAGCGGTAATCTTTGGACTCCGATGAGCCTTCGCAATCCTACTTCTATTACAGGTCGCACACCAGCTCGAAATATTATAAAAATTGCTAGTGGACCAACACCTTATGCTCGTCGCAACATTGGGGCTAATCCAGCTTCAGCCTGGCGTTTGATGGTGACTGAAACAATGGTGAAACACATTCATACATGCACAGTTGCTGAAGCACGACGTCAGCTAAGAGATGGCAGCGACTGGTATGTTACTCTGGTAGAACTGGATGCTTTTTTCGCCCTCTTATACGCCCGTGGGGCACTAGGTCATTCAAAGCTTTGTGCAGATGACTTATGGAATAAAAGTTGGGGACCACCTGTATTCAAAGAGACAATGCCACGCAATCGTTTCCGTGAAATCATGCGATATCTCAGATTCGATCTGCGAAGTAGCAGATCGGAACGCCTGGCCACGGACAGATTTGCTCTCGCTTCAGAAACTTGGAAGAAGCTGGTTGAAAATTGTTATTTATGTTATAATCCTAGTGAAGAAATAACCGTTGATGAACAGTTGTTGTCTTGTAAGTCAAGGTGCAGATTCATCCAATACATGGCGAATAAACCGGACAAATTCGGCATCAAGTTCTGGCTAGCAACTGATGTAAATTCGAAATATGTGTTAAATGGCTATCCTTATTTAGGTAAGGATGAATAGCGGCCAACTGATTTACAACTTTGAGAAAGTGTAGTGCTGAAATTACTACAACCATATCTAAACTCCGGTCTCAATGTCACTACTGACAATTTTTTCACGTCTGAAAAGCTTGCCGATGAACTTTCGGCAAAAAAAATCACAATCTTTGGGACGATGCGTCTAAACAAGAAAGAAATACCTCCTATTGACCGAGATATATCTTCGCCTTGATACTCATTTTCTGCACTGAAAAATGGAAATAAAATACTCACGATATACAGGTGCAAGAACAAAAAGAATGTCGTGATTCTGAGCACTATGCACACGAATGTGTTTGCAGAAAGTAGTGCAAAGAAGAAGCTGAACACTGTTGTTTACTACAGTAAAACTAAATATGGTGTAGATGTAGCAGATCAGATGCTACGAAAATATTCTACAAGATGTGGAACTCGCAGATGGCCTCTTCACGTCTTTTATAACGTCCTTGATATTGCTGCACTAAATGCTTGGATAATTTTCAGAGAATGCTCAAAAACCCCAATTTCACGTCGGGAATTTAGTCTTGCTCTTGTGGAAGAATTGAGAAGTAGCGCGTTACGCAACAGATGCTCCTCAATTGATCGACCACAGACTCAGAAGCGAAAGAAATGTGCTTTTCAACATTGCAAGGGACGAAATAAAACTTCTGCAAGCTATGAGGGATGTCAGAAACCAATTTGTGGTAAGTGTGTTGATGTCACCATCAAGCAGGTATATTGTATTACTTGTGCTAATGTCTAAATAACTTTGGAACACATTTATATGCTTATTCAGGAATTATGTTTTTTATTTTCTCTCTTTGAAACATGCTGTAAGCTAATTTCTATTATTTTTATTTTTATTTTTTGTTTCTTTTCTTATCAATTTTATTGTGTAATATTATATATATATATATATATATATATATATATATATATATTATTAAATCTATTGTATTTGTGTACCATTTTGTAGTAAAATATTTTGAATTATACATTGTCATTTATATAATGTCATTTCAAAAGAATGTAAACATTGGGATAAACGATCTCTAAAAACTAAATAAATAAAAAAAAGTTATAAAACCTTTAAAAACTTTTATATTTTTCAATTTAAACCTCATTTATCATTTAAAAAATATATTTATTTTAATATGGCTTGAATTTCTCATGGGGGTCAAATTGACACCAAACGGCGGTTTTAGGTATGTCCAAAATGCGGCTGTTCTAGTGTTAAAAAATCGACCAATACGCATATTATATAATTCCTAAATACCAAAAATATGTCAATTGAATGCGTTTGAGAGCACAATTGAGTTTAAAAATGAGTCATAAAATAACTAATTTGTTATTTAAATACATCCACAACTCTTTAGTCAAGATCGCTCTGGGAAATTTTGTGCGAAGTGCCCACTTTGACAGCTTTTTTTAAATATATATTTAGCCTTTATAAAAAAAACTGAACAATACGGCCCATAACACAATTCCTAAACAACAAATAACTGTCAATTGAATACGTTTGAGAGCAAAATTAAATTTAAAAATGACTCATGAAATAACCAATTTTTTATTTGAATACATTCTCAATTAGGTAGATTTCGTATGAAATACTACCTATTGCAATCGCACCAGTTTATATATATATATATATATATATATATATATATATATATATATATATATCACTTTTTTATGGACGCGATAACTCCTATAATTCTTCTCCAATCTCCACCAAACTGGTACATAAAATCAAAGGGGTTAAAATCTCGGCTAAGTTCGTTAATGGGCAAAATCGGACCAAGGGGGTCGGAATAGGGGGCGTTTTTGTGAAAACCGAAAAAACGCCATAACTTCTTAATTAAAGTAGATATCGAATCGGTTTAAAGTTTATATTACTTCTTAAAAATGGGCCAAAAGTTTATGCATGACAGATTTTTGATAAATTTAGAAGTGGGCTCAAGGGGCGAAAAAAACACGGGTTTTGAGAGAAAAAAATTCATAACTTCGTCAATTTTCAAGATATTAAGTCCAACTAAATTTTTTGTAAATGATCTTAAAATTATCTAAAACTTTTGCTTTTACAAGTTGTTGATAGGACCAACATTTACCGATGAAAAAAATTAAAAAAGAAAAGAAAAAGGGCGGTGAAAAAAGAGAAAAATCCATAACTCCGTCAGTTCTTAAGATATCAAATCTGATTAAATTTATTTTACATCTTCTCAAAAATATCTACAACTGTTACATTGACAAGTTTTTCATAGGACCAATTCGTATAGCAAAAAGAAATTAAACAAAAATAGGAGTTGAAAAAAAAACCTCAAATACAAACTGCTTATATTCTGACTCATTTTTTAAATTTATTTTTGATTTTAAACGCATCCAAATGGTAGATCCTCTTATTTAGAAACTGTATAAAGTGACGCATTGGTCAATTTTCTGATAAAGATAGAATATATTTCAAAAAAGGCTACCAAAAAGGGTATTTTGAACAAAATTTCCCCCAAGTCATCGGGACTAAAAATTTAAGGATGTTTTCACATAGCAAATTGCGTTTTTTATGATTCATTTTAAAATCCATTTTCGCTCTCAAACGCATACAATTTACAGATCCTCTTATTTAGGAACTATATACTGTGACTCATTGGCCAGTTTTTTGATAAAGATAGAATATATTTTTAAAAATGCTGTCAAAGTGAGTATTTCGCACAAAATTTTCGGAAGCAATCATGATTAAAGAATTAAGGATGTATTCAAACAACAAATCGGTTACTTTATGACTCATTTTTAAATTCAATTTTTTTCTCAGATGCATTCAACTGACAGTTTTTTATTATTTAGGAACTGTATAATGTACTGTTTTGGTCGATTTTTTAATAAATTCAGAATTTATTTCAAAATATGTTGTCAAAATATGCGTTTGAGCTGAATTTTTCTTAAGATGATTCTGATAAAACCAGTTTTTGGAGAAAAATGAAATAAAAAATTTTTCATAAAACCGCCAAATGAAGTTATTAAACTGGGTTTATCTCTAATCATATATATATATATATATATATATATATATATATATATATATATATATATATATATATTGTTGTTGTTGTTGAAATGAGCACTCTTCGAAATCTACATCCGCCTATCGGCCTAGCCCACAGGGATTTTCTTAGCTTACGATCGCTTTGGGAAATATTTTTTGCGAAGTGCCCACTTTGACAATTTTTTAAAAAAATATACTTAGCCTTCATTAAATAATTGATGGATAGGCACATTATATATTTTCTAAGTAACAAAAAACTGTCGATTGAATGCTTTTGAGAGCAAAATTGAATTTAAAAATGAGTAACAAAATAACCAGTTTGTTATTTGAATACATCCTCAACTCTTTAATCATGATTGCTTTGGGAAATTTTGTGCGAAATTCCCATTTTGGCAGCCTTTTTTGAAATATATTCTGCTTTTATCAAAAAACTGGGCAATCCGTCCCACTATATTGTTCCTAAATAAGAGGTCCTGTAAATTGGATGCATTTCAGAACAAAAATTATGACACTGAAAAAACCCAATTTGTTATACTTCCTTAAAATTTCAGTCACAGTGACTTCGGGAAATTCTGTTCAAAATACTCTTTTTAGTAGCCTTTTTTGAAATATATTCTGTCTTTTTCAAAACACTGACCAATGAGTCACTTTATACATATTCTGAATAAGAGGATCTACTATTTGGATGCGTTTAAAATCAAAATTAATTTAAAAATGAGTCAGAAGCAGTTTGGATTTGAGGCTTTTTCTGCAACTCGTATTTTTGTTGAATTTATTTTTGCTATACGAATTCGTTCTATGAAAAACTTGTTAATATAAAAGTTGTAGATATTATTGTGAAGATGTGAAATAAATTTAATTAGATTTGATCGCTTAAAAATTGTCGGAGTTATGGATTTTTTCTCTTTTTTCATCCCCCTTTTTCTTTTCGTTTTTAATTTTTTCCATCGGTAATTTTTGGTCCTATGAAAACCTTGTAAATATAAAAGTTTTAGATAATTTTGAGAACATTTATAAAAAAAATTAGTTGGACTTAATATCTTGATGAAATTAGGAATTTTTTCTCCCAAAAACCCTGTTTTTTTCGTCCCTTGAGCCCATTTCTAAATTAATTAAAATTTTTAATGCATAAACATTTGGCCCATTTTTAAAAAGTAATATAAACTTTAAACCGATTCGATTTCTATTTTAATTCAGAAGTTATGGCGTTTTTTCGATTTTCACAAAAACCCTCCCTATTTCCACCCCCTTGGACCGATTTTGCCCCTTAACGAACTTAGCCGAGATTTATACACCTTGATTTTATGTATCAGTTTGGAAGCGATTGGAGCTAAACTATAGAAGTTATCGTGTCCATAAGAAAGTGATATATATATATATAGATAGATAGATAGATAGATAGATAGATAAATAGATAGATAGATAGATAGATAGATAGATAAATAAATAAACTTTTTTACTGATTGTAATTTTGTGATCTAGGGATCATGATCCTCGTAGATCTGCAAAAATGTTTCAGAAATTCCAACATTGGTGCGAACGCAATAGGTAGTATTTCATACGAAATCTATCTAGAAGTGATTCCAAATTAATAAAATTTGCGTAAGGGATAAAGTCCCGAAGGTTGTCTATTCTCTTAAGTTATCTATTCTCTCAGAGGGATTTTTTGAATTCGTCAATTTTAAAACAAATTACCCATACAAGTGGGTAATAGTCTACCTTGCAGTAGATTCACTGAGCGTTTGTCAAGCCAAACATTTCACGACATTGGAATATCAGAAAAAAACCAAACTTGCTGAAAATGTGCATGGTATGTGTGGTAGGGTGAGAAACAGACATTTCTTTCAGCCTGTATTTATGTATCACGAAGCTTCCTCAAAAAAGTTTAAACAGGGTGCAGCACCGTGTCTGTCCATTAATCTATGAAATATCAATAGACATGGAATCTCAATTACTTTAAAGCAATGACTTAAGAGCTTTGTATGACGTTGCTGTCAGAATTTCTTATAAGTAAACAACAGACGGCTATACAAGTTCAGGATTTTCGTATTATATTTTCACATTATTTTGTATCGCTAGGAAAATATAAGGTGACAATATTTCTTATGCATACTAATTAGATAAAAAAAATATTGACACTTGATGATTATAAAACTGAAAAAATAAGGCACATAAGACTGAAAATAAAGATACAAACTATCCTCTTACAAGCAACTCATACTAAAGATCAACATTGAATAAAAGATTAATTAATACAAAACTGTATTTTAGGTCATTACATAGTAGTATATATTGTAATGAATTGTAATAAATTAGCAATTATCATAAATTGGGAGAATTGTATTGAATTAAATAATGAGCTGATTTATAGTAATGGAAATTCCTGAACGTTATATAATATTTAATACTTGTTTCCAGTTGCTAATGCGACAGTACTCTATTTTAATTTGAAACATCAATATTTCATTATTTTAATAATAATTCAGGACATACATTTAGTAAATAATATAAACAATTTCATGCACATAAGAAATGCGATGCCAAATTGTTAACACATATATTGTTAAAAAATTAGCAGTATAAAATTATTAAAACACCCTGAATTATTATATATTAACATTAACGCATTTCATATAAACTGTGATTATATAATGTTAACCTCTCTTAATGTTGAAATTAAAAATTAATTATTAACAAATAGTAATGTGAGTAGTTACGACTAAATATTTAACTATGTTTGCTTGTTTAGCTTGTTTGCCTGATAATTTTTTTGATTTGTTGTAAGATAAACTTTGTTCATGTGAGAAATATCATATACTTTCGGAAATCAATTTTTTACCTAAGATAGTTTATAAATAATTTCCCAGTCATTTTTCTGTTAGGATTTGTGACGATAATACGAAACTTCATTGGAAAATTAACCGTATAAGGTAATGCAAAATAAATGTATTAAATATGATCCCTGCTGATGATTGAAATACGCATTTTATACCATTGAATTTTCACAGCAATTAGAATTTTTAGGTATGCATTGTCGTTGTTTATTATTAGTCGTTGTTTTCCCTTGGACATATGAATATTCATTGTATTAATACGAAAGTTTGATTTTATTTTTAAAACAAAAAACCGAAAATTCAATAAATTAAACTGTCTAATTTACTAGGTTGAGCAAATAGTTCTCGAAAATTTGTAGAAGTTGCTTTGCAGTGTGCACATTAACACAAACACAAAAGGATTGTTTTTTAATGTAACGCACTCATAATTCACGATTTTCAGCCATTGTTCTGCCAGATGCCGGATTTGCTGTAAGTACCTTTGAAATTCCTTGGAATCGAAAAACTCTCGACATGCTTAAAATTTTTTAAAGGATTAAAAATCGACAGGCCTTGAAAAAGTGTTGCATTGATCGAAAGAGGTCAAAATCGGATGAAGCCATGTCTAGACCAAAATTCCTGAAATCCTTATACATGTACCACTAGTACTAATATGTACTATACAAATTCTCGTAAATATTGGATTAAAAAAATTCCAAAAGTTTTTGCTCAACCTAATATTTAAAAATAAACAAAAAACAATGCCTTCGAAAGAATTAATATTGCAATTTTCTCATTCATTAAAACTTATTTGCAACTCATTTTTAGATTATAAAAATATTCTCATGGAAATTCTAAACGATCACAATGTTGCAGTTCAATCAACTTAAAAATGTCAATTTTATACAACAAACCAAACATTTCTTCTCGAAATTTATCTATAAATATATTCATATATTGCATCTAACAATCAAATCATGTCTTATTAAAAATATCTCTAATGTGTTACAATTTTTATTCTGTATTATTCTATAAGTGTTAGAGACCTTTTATGTTTGCTATTCTCTCAACTATTAAATGCATATCTATCTATCTATCTATCTATATATATATATATATAGATAGATAGATAGATAGATAGATAGATAGATAGAAAAATAGATAGATTTATTTATTTATTTAAATTGTTCTAGATAATTTTTTAAAATTTCTTCCATACGATTAGCATTAGCGAAGCAGTTTTTTTATTTGTCAGAAAAAGACTCTTAACTTAATTTTTGCAAATATCTCGTCTGACACACCGTTGCCTGACGTCACTACATTCTGACTATTTATTAGAATTTATTTCTTTATTTTTAAAATCTGCCACTTGGGTAATACCCGACTACTTCTGGCAGCACATAAAAAAATTGCCAAACCCCTACAAACATCGCTATAGCTAACCGGGTTTATCAATTTTTGAACCTCGAATTTCGAGAAAGAAAGCATCATTTTCAAATTATTAGAAGAATTTAGCTAAACACATTTTAATAATAATATTGTAATAAAATGATAAACTCATGTATACTTATCTAAATACTATCCTTAATGCCGGAATCTGCTAATAAAAACGCGGCCAGAAACCAGAAACAGCTCACAACTAATTCATTTATCTAAAGATCAGATTAACGTTTGCAACTCACTTGGGTCAATCGTTACTATAACTTTAGATTTTCAAGGACAAAGCATAATATTCAAATTATTTACGAATCAAGACAATGATCAAAATCAATGTAATAAAAATAAAGAGACTCATCTATATTCATTATTAATTAAAGATAATGTATTGTTTAATAATAAATCACACAAAAAGACTATGCATAGTTCGGTAAACGTATCCAAGGTGATAAGAAAATTAACACTAGAACTGCCATTAGGGGTCGTTACGAAAAAATAGCCTATTGAAAATAGCCAATTGAAAATAGCCAAATTGAAAATAGCCGATTCGAACTAGAAATTTTTTTATGAGATTTGTTAAATGTGTGTAGCACAAAAATTGGCAAATTAAATAAGGAATATAATTTTAAATAAAAATTCTAGTGTCAAACACGTTTTATAAAACTTTAATAAAATAAACAGCGGTTCTAGTGTTAAACAAAATAAACATGTAATTTTTTTCATTATAGTACTAAAAATGGGAAACAATGATATTAAAATTACAAAGAATATGAAAAAGAAATCAGTAGTTCTTTTAAGTTCAATTTTTCATGCATACATATTAACTTTTATTAAGCATGATTTTCAAATTGTTTGACGAATCAGAAGAATGATAAAAATCAATATAATAAAAATAAAGTAACTGATATACATATATATATATATATATATATATACATATATATATTAATTATTAATTTAAACTAATGTATTGCTTAGATTAAAAGGCATAGATCAGACAAGGTACTTTATACAGTTCAGTTAACGCATTTCAGGCCAAAGAAAAATGAAACAAAACAAATGTATATTTTTTTATTTTTGAATTATGGTATTAAAGATCAGGGAAACAATGATAGAACAATAGAAAAAATATATAAAAGTAATCAGTATTTTTGTAAACGAGATAAAATTAAGCGTAAAATCGTATTTCTCAATATTTCATGCATGCATTTTAACTCATTTAAACATAATTTTTAAATTATTTGAAGATTAAAAAAACGGTCTCATAAAAAAAAAAAACTTATATATTTTAATTATTAATTCGAAATAATATATTGTCAAATTTAAAATACATAAATGAGACAAAAAGACTTTGCATAGTTCATTCAACCCATTTAAGACATAAGGGAACTGAAACAAATCAAACATGTAATTTTTCATTATGGTATTAACGATAAAGAAAACAAAACTAAAAAAAAAAAAAAAAAAAAAGAAAAAAATAAGAAATTGGTACGTTTATTAAGTAAGATAAAACTAGATGTAAAAATAGTACTCAATATTTTATGCATACATTTTAACTCATATTATCAATTATAGTACTTTTGACTAAAAATAAAACACTACTTTCTCAAATATATTTTAAAAAAATGATAATATATTTATTTCCACGATCTGTTGATAATCTAATGCTTAATCTGACATTAAATCTAAAAAAAATATGATTATAATGCATTTTATTATTTAATTAAAACTATTGGTATACCTCATCGAAAGTTAAAGAGTCTTAAAAAGACTTTATTTTGAATTATTGTTACAGGTTGCGTAAAAAAAATATGTAGTCAAATGAGCATGACGGTCTTAAATGGGTTAATAAAAAAATAAAACCCACCGCAAAAAAAAAAAAAAAAAAATCACTGTGAAAGTATTGACCCAATGAATCAAAGAAATGCAATACCTTAACAGAAATCTTTGTCAGTATCACGTCTGACACAGCTGGTCAACCCATCTATCATAAATTAGAAAAAGAAAAAGGTTATATTCTGCAAAGAAATTCACTTTTCGATTGGAAATATATAAAAAGTATTTCTTTCGTATACATCCACCACTGACGGTTATAAAAAATAAAGAGAATAAATTCGGTAATACAGACATAAAACGAAACGTTTGTTACCGAAAAATATTTCTATTCATAAGGTACGATTTTTAACCTCCATTTTATAAATATGTATGAAACGTCAAGCATCAATCATTGTTTATGAACAAAAAAACGCATGCATAATATGATCTGATACATGAAAAAGTAGAAAAGGTGAGTGATGAATTTAGAATAAGGAAATATCATGAATATATATGTATCGAAGCAACAGCTTTAAAGGATCGTTTTGACAAAGAAAATCCAAGAATTGAATTTTTTAAGAGTTCTTTTGTTGCATAATGTGTGCTACATTTTTATTATAAAGATGTCTTTATGCGTAGTGACATATCAATATATGGGTTAGGATAGATAGAAAAAACCCACAATCAAATCGTTTGAACATATAGATTATATCTCGTTCGTAAATGGCATTTTCATAAACTATTATTCTAAGGAAAAGAGGTGTAACAGATGAAGATGAAAAAGTGGCCATATTATAATAGCCGACAGCTTAACGGAGAAGTTGTAGAAACGCAAAACATTTAGTGTCTTTAATTATAAATTAGACAATTGCAACGTAAATTATACTTAAAAATCAGTATTCAAAATAAATAAAAAGGCTAAATGGTGCACTTGCAAAACAATACATTTAAAATTTTTTTGTTTGTATATATGACGCCCAGTTACCTATAATTAGGATGTAGACCCAAAGGGGTTGGATGCCCTCCGTGGAGGAGGGGGGGGGGGTCTTTCTGAAAAATCTTAAAAGGTAATTACGCAAGGAAATCCAAGATTCGAAGAAAACCACGGAAAACTCCGAAAGTTTAGACAATCGTCCTCGGTTGTGCTCGAACCCAGCGCTTGCCATGTAGCAGTTTCGGAGGCAGAACCTCTCGGCCACTTATGGGGTTAAAAAATATCAACGTTTAAAAATATCCACATTAAAAAACATCAGCGTTTCGTATAGCATCCGCGAATGTCATCAGGATAAAATGGAGTGATGTTACATACAAGTCTAATGCGCGCCTTAGATTGCCATGATTCTGTAAACGGTTTTTTGTTTTTATTATTTTTTCTAGTTTTTCGGTTTTTTAAAGTTTTTACTGACTTTTTGTCCACTCGGTACTTCTGTTTAAAACAGACTTCTTGATTGCTGCTATATTTTCGAAATAGTAAAATCAGAATTCTTCAACTGCATATTATTTATTGCGAAAAGAAGGCATATATATTTCCCATTTCAGAAAAATGATGCCAATCGAAAAATTTGAATTAAATATGTAGTCCATTGGCAACATTGTTTCGACGTATTTTTTGAAATGGGCTATTTAGAAGGCTAGACAGCAGTGTGACATTTTTAAAATGTTCAGAAGATTGAAGAGGAGAGGAATGGGTATAAAACTAGATGTGGAATCATGTGGACTGTGGTGTGGCTGAAATAGTAGATTGCATTTACATTTTGTAACTATTAAAACAAATTCTCAAAGAAGCTACGAATGATTTATAAATGACCAGTTGACTCCGCTGACCAGTTTCGTCTCCATTAAATTTATGCTAAACTTTTCAATATTTTACTTTTATTTATAATTTTATTTACTTGCGTATCTTCACTAAATCAGATTCTAATAGAGAAATTAACAAATGTATGCGATCAAGGTAGCATTAAAGAGAAGAAATCAATATTCTATTCTGATTGACGTGATTAGCGAAGAAATCCCCAAATAGAGCCTAAAACGATTTTCATTTGTTAATTTAATGATAAAGTGTTTCTAAAGAGATATTAAAAGAAACCTGTGCGATCAGCAATCGCACTTCCCTTCTTGTTTTATTATTATTATCAGTAGCAATTTTCGGCTTTTATTTTCAAGATATTTGTAATATTTCAAACACTCAATAACCACTGGTAAACCTTACGTCAAAAATATTCTTAAAATACGTAATTTTTAATAAAAAAAGCAATGGTTATGACTATATATTTTATTCGTAAACCACCGCGGAAAAATTCTCTTTCGAATGATATAATTGGCAAAAAAATACAGCAAATTATTTTTGAAAACACTCGATCCGAAGATTTAGAAATTACTGCTTTATAATATATATGATATGATATGATGTGGTAAAGTTTATTTATTACATATGTTTGGTTATTTTTGGAAATCGTGATTTTTCTCTCTATTTTAAGGGGGTCCGGGACAGAGAAGTCTTCAAATTTTCTATAAAATATTATACTGAATTAAAATATTTTTTTATTTAAATGTTGCATTGCAATATTTTCTCTGTTTTTTGTGCTAATGATATTTAAATCATGTTTCAATCCTAAATAAAAGAGAAATTATTACTTTTTCTGTTTTAGTTTGTTTTCAAAATTTACTTTTCAAGCAATGATTATCAGGAAAATTACTTTTTGTGAAAATTGTGATTTTCTTCACGATAGATTTTAACAAAATTTCTCAGATTTAAATTTTTATAACTCAAGATTCGTTTAAAGATAATTGCTTTAAACTTGGAAGATGTCTTTTTTGATTATTTTAATTTAATTTTGATTCAGCAACTTTGAAAAAAAAACTTTCGAAAATATGATTTAAAAAAAAATAAGTTTCATCAATAAAAAAAGTAATTTATATGTTTTTTTAATAATATTTTTAAAATCCTGAATTAAAATTAAAATTTAGACACTTCTGTTTTTTTAAGTAGAAAAAAAAAGTTTCAATAAATAATATTTTGAGTTATAGCGACGTCAAATTCTCCTTATTTTCTAATAAACTTTAAATTATAATTTAAGAAATATTATGAGAAGTTTTATCATGTGATTTTGATTATTAATAATATAGTTATTCAACTTAAAAAAATCAAAATTTTAATTCGATAAATAAAAATTATTTTAAAATCTGTCCCGAACCGTTTTAATAGTACTTATAATCGTGATTCATATTACTTGAGTGGCATTAATTATCCAAAACATTGATGAAAATCTGATGCATATTTCATTTACAATGACAATCAAAAGTATACCGTTGTTTTACGACCAATGGAAAATAGTTTTAAGTGCATTTTAATGGTATCACACTATCTGGACACAATAAAATTCATATTTATCTATTAAGTATGTACTAAAATATACATTCTGTACAATCTGTGGTGCAAAGAATATATGTTATAAATTTGAAACACTACGCTAAAGTTTTCCATTACATAATGATATAGGGGTAAACATTCTTTTGATGCTTTTTAATAATATTAATTTTTTTCATATTTATTTTCATATTTAATGAAATTGATATGCGTTGCGAAAGTTTACTACAAGTAAATTCTTGCATAATAGAAATATCTTAGTATTTACAGCGACAAACAAAAATATTTCGGATACTGAATTGGATACGAAGTACTGTGTATTTTAAAAATTCCGTTATAGTACGAGTGCACCTCATTTGGTACAGCTAATTTCCGATTTATTTGTAATAGAAATCTTATGGTATAATATGATTTTATAATAAATCCAATTCCTTTAAAAACACTCAAATAATTATGAATAGGAACCTCAATTTAACCTAGTTTATAATATCGATAACAATGCTTTGTCGTCTGTTGCACCATCATATCTAACGCCAGATGTATTCAAATGCTTGAATGTAAAGATAACTTTCGTGTAAGATATGTTAATCGTGAAATCATGCATATGCATATCGCATCCATTTGAAATGTGCATGTATGAAAGACTCTCGGCATCTTAAAGTTTATGTTATTTCTGATATTTTAAACATCAGATCATAGAATTTCCAAGAATTAAGCGATTATTCAGAGTTAAAGAATCAAATAAGCATCAATTATAGAATTCTGACTTTGCAGTTAATGACAAAGATTGATAGTAGCATTAATTCCCGAATCGGTGTAGGGTGTATTTTGGTCGGCCGATTATCTGCACTAGGAATATAGGCCCAGTGGTAGGGGGAATGTCCTTCGTGGGGTTCTTTCTAAGGGAACCTAACCCGTATTTACTCAAGGTTAAAAAAAAAACACGAAACCTCCAAACGGTTATGCCGACAGCCGCGACTGGGTTCGAACCCAGCACCTGTCGCCTACCAGTTGAGAGGACAGAACCTCTCGGCCACTGGTGGGGCAATTCCCGAATCGGAATTGAAAATTAATGTATAACTTGAAATTATATAAAATAAACATATTATGTAAGGTATGCAGAATTCTTAAAATTTCTTTTGTATAATAGTTTTATGTAAAGAACATTATTTAAATAAAACCACACAACAGGGTACAAAAAGGTGGAAAAAGTTCCATGGAATCCTTTAGAATTATGGTCCGTTTTCTTATAAGCTAGTTTGAAAGCTATAAAAATATCTGTAGATGTTTAACAGAAATGTCTGTAGAGGAGAATGTGTTTAATAGAAGTTTAATAGGATTCGGCTCTGCAGACATTTCCACAGCTTTTCACCTACCTAATAGAAAAACGGGACATAATTTTATAGAATTATTAAAACTTTTTGGATCGATTCTAAAAACTATTGTCGTAAATGAAGAATAAATATATATTCAAATAGCACAAAACGGCTCTTAAAACTTTAAAATTTGCGAAAACCTATGTTATAATTATAAATCTTTTAAATACTAGAAACTCAATTTTATTTAATAAAATAAATAAAAATACATCAGCTTTATATATTGAAATAATATTGTATTAAATGAATTTATAATAAATTTAATTCTCTCAAAAACATTCGAATATCAATGTATAGAAACCTAAATTTAAACAATTTTATAATATCAATAACAATGCTCCGCCATCTGTTGCAGCTTCCTATAGAACGTCAAATGTATTCAAATGCTTGGATGTAAAGATAACTTGCATGTAAGATATGTTAATCATTATATCATGCATATGCATATCGCATCTATTTAAAATGTGCATATATAGAAGACTCTTTGTATCATAAAGTTACTGTTATTTCTTATATTTTAAACATCACACCATAGAATTCGCAAGAACTAAGCGATTATTCAGTATTAAAGTATGAAATGAGTATCAGCTATAGAATTCTGGCTTTGCAGTTAAGGAAAAAGATTGATAGTAGTTACATTAATTCCCGAATTGGCGTTGATAAATAATGTATAAATTGAAGTGTATGGTTAGATATTAAATAAACATGTTGTGTAAGGTATGCAGAATCCTAAAAATTCTTTTGAATAATAGTTTTATGTAAAGAAAATTATTTAAATAAAACCGTACAACAGGGTCATGCAGAATCCTGAAAATTCTTTTAACTAATATATTTATTTAAAGTTCATTATTTAAATAAAACCATAAAACAGAGTACAACATGCAACATTGATCGAATTGTAAATTATGCATTATGAACTTTAAAAATTCCTCTGTTGAACTTAACAGATGGCCAAAAAAGAAAAAAAAGACGATACAAGATTAGATTAACTATTTTATTTAAATTTTTCAGTACTTTTGATCTGCAATCTTTTCGAAATCGTAAGAGAATGCTTCATATAACTTCCATTCAATTCATTTAAATGCGTCACATTATTTAGAACGGGAAAGGCAAAGTTAATGACAAAAATTGACAGTAGTAACATTCTTTCCCGAATCAACGTTGCTAACTGATGTATAAGTTGAAGTGTAGGGTTAAATACTAAATATACATAGTGTGTAAGGAATGCAGAATCTTAAAAAATATATTAAATAATAGTTTTATTAAAAAACTGTAAAGTGCATTATTTAAATTACACATTATGAGAGTTAATTTTTACGAACCTGAAAATTAGTATATATTCGAATCGAACACAACGGATCTTAAAATTTAAAAATTTGTGGAAAACATTGTTGAATTACAAATATTTTGAATACTGTAAATTCAGTTAAATTTAATAAGAAAATTGAATGCATAACACTCTTGTTATATTAGAAATCTTATGATATTAAATAAATTCATACTAAATTTAATTCCCTTAAAAACATTCAAATACCTATGAATAGATACCTCAATTTAACCTAATTTATAATATCACTAACAATGCTTTGTCATCTGTTGCCCCTTTATACTGAACGCCAGATATATTCAAATGCTTGAAAGTAAAGATAACTTGCATGTAAAGTATGTTAATCATTAAATCATGACTATGCATATCGCATCTATTTAAAATGTGCACATATGGAAGACTCTTTGCATCTTAAAGTTCCTGTTATTTCTGATATTTTAAACATCACACCATAGAATTTCCAAGAATTAAGCGATTATTCAGAGTAAAAGTATCAAATAAGCATCGGTTAGAGAAATCTGACTTTGCAGTTAATGACAAAGATTGATAGTAGTTACATTAATTCCCGAATCGCAGTTGATAAATAATGTATAACTTGATGTGTATGGTTAGATATTAAATAAACATGTTGTGTAAGGTATGTAGAATCCTAAAATAACTTTTGAATAATAGTTTAATAAAAAATTTGTAAAGCGTTTTATTTAAATAAAACCATATAACGGATGTAAAATACGACATTGATCCAACCACGAATTACACATTATGAACTTTAAAAAAATTCCGTTTAATGACAAATGAAACATGTCAGAATTTGCATATCCAACATAGAAAATAATTCGCATTTATACTATAACGAAATTATATAAATATTCAGAATTTGATGGAATACTATATGGTATAGTATCCAAAATCTTTTCTGTGCTCCTATACATACTATATGTTTTCTGTTATACATGAAGTAACTTGTAGCTAACCTCAGCAATGTATATATAATTTATGAAATGTGAAATAGTTTAATATTATTAAAAAGCTCACGAAACAGTGTTTCCCTCTGTACGGTAATGTAATGTGATACTTTTGTGTAGCCTTATAAATTAATAACAATTATCCTTTGCACAGCAGATTGTGCAGAATACATATTTTAGTGTATACTTCATATATGCATAACATTTTTACTATGTTCGAAAGAGTGTAACACCATTAAAACGCATTTGTAATTATATTTTCCATCGACAGGAATGTAACGGAATACTGTTGACTGTCATTAAACTATGCATCATACTTTCATAAAATTTAAAATGGTTTCAAAAAATTATGCAAAAATTATATATTTTAATTTTCAAATGATGCGGTTGGGCTCCATTATATGCGGACAGACGTACAGATGGACGAACTGAACGAAAACTATAGATGCTACGTATTTACATAATTATGATCTCACCTAATAAATAGATGATACAAGTTTAAAATGCCTATTTTATTTAGATTTCCGAGTAAATTCGGTTCTGTAATTCCCCAGCCATAGTCAGAAAATATTCTCTGTAATTGTCATTCCATGCATTTAAATGCGTCACCTCGTTTGGAATAGAAGACTGTACAATTTTTAGGATAGCTAGAAGTAGAAATGGATGTTCTTCGGAATAAACTTGGATAGACGGAACTATTCAAATCTGAAAGGCAGTTATGTATTTTTTTTTATACACGTTTAAACCGAAGCAACACTATTTGGGGTATTTTTCATCTAAAACGAAGCGACGCATGTGAACAAATTCATACATTAAGAAGAATGGAGCATCAGTTAGGTGATTTATACTAGACAAATTTAATTCAAGACACCACTACTTTTACTTCCATCTAGTCTAAGAAATATAGACTTTCCCATTTGAAACTAAATGGTGTATTTTATGTTATCTAGCGGTAATTTAAAAAATAATACATGATGATGTCTTACGGTTTGAAGGACGGAAGTACTGAGAATCTACAATAGCATGGATATTTTACTTTTTAAAAAAAATTGTATTATTGATATTTTAAATTAATGAAGAACTTTTTAAAGTTTATATCTTGTAGAGTGTGAATAATTTATTTTCTCTTGTAACCTAAAATTTTTAATATCTTCGAGTTTCGACAGTAAGTTTTAGGTTCCAGAGTACCTTTTTTGTTTGTTAAATTTTTATCCAAAGCACTGACAAGGCTTAAGACAAATATGATCGATTTTCAAATACTTTAACTAAACCAAGACAAAATCTAAATGTTATTTGGTATAGCCATATGTGTAATTGCTCTTCTAATATATCTCTTGTTTTTGTGATAAAATAGCTTGCATTTGTAACAATGTGAATGTTATGCGTGAAAAATTGAACATTCCTTTATATTATAAATACAAAAATTTCTTAATCTACACTGTTAAAAATTTTGCTCTAGTTTAAACTAAATTTTTGTGCTCAGTAGCTGTTACCGTGAGATGGTGAAATCTCGTACCAATATTTGGAGCTTTCTATTTCAAACTCGTTCTAACTATTGGAACTATGCTTCAGCAGGAGCTCCATATATTGCTTCAAGTTTATACCATCTTACAGTAGCAGCTATTGAGCACGAAAATTTGGTTCAAACTAGGACAAGATTTTTAACAGTGTAGTTCCTATATTTCTTACACACTACGGAATTATATTCATTCGTGATACGGCAAATGCCAAATCGTTGATAAAGCTTGTTTCACATATTTTGCAGTTTCGCACAGTGAATTACACTTAATGCTGTTCTGACACATTAAAATACTAAATAATGCATAAAAAAATATTATTAAATGATGCATAATAGCTTACTTAAACCAATGAACTTTAATTTGATGAAAAGGAAAGCTACTACTGCTTCCACGAATTATTTCGATCATTCGCTGATTCTCAGCCTTCACTTCTTAACGCTAAATTTGATGTTTCCAATTCTTAAAATTACATATCTCTATAACGAGGAGATATGTAATTTTAAGAATTGTCAAAGATATAAGTTGAAATATTTTTCAATAATTCAATATTCAATCTTATAAGTTGATATATTTACTATCTCAAGAAAATGAAATTATCCAATTCATATAATAAAACATAAAAATTCTCTGATTTTAAATAAAATAATTTAATTATAATGCAATATAAATAAATATTTTATGAGTTAATGATAATTTCAGAATCGTAAAACCAAAAATAATTTCTTTATTGCATTGTGAAAATTGTTTTGATATGATACTTTGTATGATAGTTTTCAATTAATTAGAAAAAATATACAGCAAAGTATAACTTTATTTAGTTTCCAATTACAGTTTAATATTGTGTGTTTTAAAAGAGCAGCAATCTCCAACAACGTAATTGTCCTTAAATTTAACGGTTCCAAATGATCAAACTATGCAAATATTTTTGTCATGAAATATGCATCTGATTCATTTACAACGTGTGTATTTGAAAGACTCTTTGAATCTTAAAATTACCTTCTATTTCAGACATTTAGATTTTTCACCATGAAAAGTCCGAACACTAAGCATTTATGCATAGCTGTACCATGAAATAAGTATCAGTTTGCAAATTTAGATTCTGTTAATGATAAGCATTGATCGCGAGATTAATTTTCAACTAGCTTAATATTAATGTAGGCATGGCACAAAAGTAGATGGTTTGTTAATAAGCATCAATTGTGATTAATTTTTTAAAGATGATATAATATTCTTGAATAATAACATCGGAAATGTGTAGACGCTGCAATTAATTCATTTTAAAAACCTATCGTAAACTTTATTATAATAGATAAGATATACCATTGTGATTTAAAGCATAATACTTCGTCTAAAGTATAGTAATCAAATGATAACATTTAAAAGGATGATGGAATTAATATCACATTTTATTACAGTCCTAGAAGGAAAAAAAATAAACCCTACTAAGTCCTCAAGAAATTATCATAGAAGTAAGTACCCAGTACCGAATGATATGATATAAAGCCTACTTTAGATGATGCATATAACATTTTGAATTGTATGTTATAAAATAAATCCTTTTAGCTTTGTGAACAATAAAATTTTGTATAAATTAAATAAAATATAATGCAAAATATAATTTTATTTCATTTATTAAGTACAGCAGATTGTTTATGTGATTTAATACAACCGCAAACACCAACAGCGTAACTGCCCTTAAATTTATTTGTGCCAAATGATTAAACTAGTTAAATTGTTAGGTCATGAAATATACATATCATCCATATACAATGCGCATATTTTAAAGACATTTTGAATCTTAAATTCACTTTCTATTCTAAATACTTTGAGCATTTCGCCCGTGAAAAGTCCAAACACTAAGCAATAAGTATCAATTTGCAAATTTAGATTCTGTTAATGATAAGCATTGATCATGAGATTAGTTTTCAAACAGTTTCATATTAATAAATACATGGCTCAAAAGTAGATGGTTTGTTAATAAGCATGGAGTGTGATTAATGTTTTAAAGATGCTATAATATTGTTGAATAATAAGATCGGAGACGTGTAGATGCTGTAAATAATTCATCATGAAAACCTATCATAAACTTCACTGCAGTGGATAAGATATGCTATTTTTATTAAAAACTTAGCGCTTCGTTTTTAAAAAAATTAGACCAAATTCAACCTTTAAATGGACGAAGGACCTGAAAATTATTTTTCATTTCATGCATTGTTACAGCAATCAATTTCTTAATAAAAAGATATGTTCTATTATCTAGGCGGAAAATAAAAAAAAATAAATTTAATACAAATTAAAATGGCTTAAAATTATTATTTTCTTTAAAAGAATAAGTCCGGAATTGCATGTAAAAGTATCAAATCAGGTGCGTTCCAGCTATAGCGAAATTTTAAAGATATTGTGCGTAATAGTATAATTTGGTGTAATAGTATACAATTCTTCAAATATAGTATATAGTATCTGAAATTTTTTGTATGTCACTGAAAATACTATATTGTATCTGTATTAAACAGGACGTAAATTGTAGTAAACCTCAGAAAAAAATAATTTCATAAAATTTGGAATAGTTTGATATTATTTAAACACAGCCAAACAATATATCACTCTATACTATTTTGTAATAATATATATTTGTGTGGCCCTGTAATAACAAATATTCTTTGCACCACAGATTGCACAGAATGTATATTGTTGTAGATACTTCATAGATGCATATCAATTGAATTTTGTTCGAAAAAGTGTAGTATCATTAAAATGCACTTGAAAATATTTTTCCTTTTAATCTTAGCTCAACGAATATTTTTCATTGTCCTTGTAATTGAACTATAAGTCCGATTTTTAAATAATTTAAAATGAATCGACAAAATTATGTAATAATGATATATTTTGAAATTTAAACTTTCCGGTTGGATTGTCTTTACGTCGTTATGTGTGGATTGAACGACGACTATACGGGCTTTGTACATAATTACAAACGCACCTAAATATTGTATAAACCATAGCTTTCCGGATTACAGAATATAACTGAAAACCATTAAGTAAACTATTATTGACTTTTTCTACCTTTACAAGAAAGAAGTACTAGCTTCGTGAAAAGTTAGAATGCTGGTTTTTGACGGATTTACACGTTTTTGGGTCAGAGGTTTCAAAACAAATGTTTGTCAGTGATTCTTTGGCTCTGTCTGTTTATGATATAAATTTTGCCTGCGCTCTATCTGAAGATTTATTGCATGGTATTTATAAAAAATGGTACTTAGTTAATCCTTGAAATATATGGGTGTTGATTAGCTTTTGGTGAAAATCGCTCAACAGGTTGTGCTGCAGCCTATTGTGCGATTTCCGTAATAGCACTTTCTCAAGCATTGATGCTCAGAATCTCATCAAAATTCAGATTCAGTTCATTTTTCAAGTAAATAACAGTTTTTTTTAATGTTTTGATGTAAATTGCTGGATAGGGGCACAGCTATGCAACACTCTCAAATCTAATTTTTTTTAATTTTCAATGAATTTTTTAAAAAATTTCTGTAAATAATCATATATATCTTTAATTTCACAATTTTTTTAAAAAATATATTCAATAGCTTTTGAGATACAGATTTTTCTTTTTTTAAATTAACAAAAAATGGCTATATTTCAAAATGCTCCACGCGAAATTCTTTATGCCCAATTTTTCTGATTTTTTGTTTAAAATGCTCTCTATGTATGTGTTAATAAATGTTACAAAGCATTTTTACCATATTACTTGTAAAACATTTAAAAAATGATTTTATCTTAATTCTTTTGTATTTTCCGTTAAAAAATCTTTAAAAATTTCATATAACTGAAATTTAAAAAAATTATATGCGTCTAAAAAATTTCTTTATAGTAACATTTGTTAACACATACATAAAGAGCATTTTAAACAAAAAAAAAAGAGAGAGAGAGTGTGTGTGTGTGTGAGAGAGAGAGAGAGAGAGAGAGAGAGAGAGAGAGAGAGAGAGAGAGAAATTGGGCATAAAGAATTTCGCATGGAACATTTTGAAATCATGAAAACGAAGAAAATATTCATTCTGAGAAAAACAGGTTTTAGTAACTACAGTGGTTATAATCGCTTAATATTTTCCTACTGACACAGTTTCAGCTATTAATGGATATAATATCATTTCTAGCTTATATGTAAGTGTTTTATGTTTTTATGGTAAATTCACATAAAATATATGGCTTCGGCAGTAATTCATGCATAGGACGTGACGTATCTGAATTTTAAAAAATCTTCTCAAAAGTAACATTTTGTATTTTCTGATGAAATTTTTTCAAATTTTACTAGAAATTTTTTTTTCAAATTTTACTAGAAACATTCATCTTAAAAATACTTCTTATTGTATAAATTTTTGTTAAATATATTAAATATTTTTAATATTTTAAATATATTAATATTTTTAATTTACGCTAAAAATATTTGGGACAAAAAGCGGTACTTATGTATAAAAGTCACCGCAGCAGAAGTTGCGCTAATGCTCCAATAAAGAGCAATCTGGTTGTTCGCACGCGAACGCAGTTATCGGATACCTTGGATATATATCGGACTTATCGGATACCTACCTTATTGGATACCTTGTTGTTCGTTGATATTTGACGCCATTTTTTTTGGGGGGGGGCTTATTTTGTGAGGCCTTTTTTGTGTGCGTGCGAACAACCAAATTGCTCTTTATAGGCGCATTAGAGCATTTTATGATGCGGTGGCGTTAATACGTAAGTACCCAAAAAGCAATTCCTCTAAATACATTATAAAAAAAACACTTAAAGAAACAGTTAAAAGGTACAGTTAAAGTATTGTTTCGCGAAATCACAAAATTAATAATTTCAGTGCAAAATAATAACATTTTGTAAGGTAAAACTAAAAACTAGGCTAAATTTTATGGATGTGAATCGGCAAAAAAGTACACAAAGCGGCGTGGCACAGTAAGCTGATTGGACAAAAATGCTTCTAACTCCAGTAAAAATAGTCAAAATTGAAAAATTCTTTTTGTGTTCAAGAGCAGGAAGTTCATATAATGTTATTATGCTAAAAATGAAAATTCGACAATTTGATGATTTTTTGAGATTTTGAAAGTCAGTTTCGAAGCTAGTTCTTGACATGAAATGGCATTTTTTATGTTTTTTGGTGTAAATCGCTCTACAGGCGGTGCTTCTACGCTGCATTTTGTGCGATTTTTGCAATAGCTTCATCTTCAGAATTAATCCACGGAATTTTATCAAACTTTAAATTCAGTTAATACATGTTATGACTTGACATTTTCTACGTTTTAATGTTGACCTCTCAAAGGATGGAGCTTCTATACTGAATTTTTAAGGATTTCCTCAAGAGCTCTATCTCAAGAAGAAATACAAGGAATTTCATCAAACTACGGATTTTAGTAGTTTTGACATGAATTAATGCTATTTACATTTTATTTTAAGTAGCTTCACAGGCGTCGCTGTTATACTGCATTCATTACAGCTTTCGTAACATATCTAGCTCAACATCTAATGCATGGGATTTCCATCAATTTTCACTTTCAGTTAGTATTTGAAATAAATTTCTTTTGCTGACATTTTTGTGTGAATCATCCTACAGGGGACGCTGCTGTGTTGGATTTTGCTGAATTTACACGATTTAGGGATATCAAGAACTAATGAACGGAATTTCATATCATTAGAATCCTCATGACGGACATAGATTGCTATTTAGTTTTTACACTGTTTTTGCAAATTTCAAATTTCGTTTTTGGTTGCTATGTCTGACCAGTTTTTGATGTTAACATATTTCTTTTCTTTACATTCTAAAATCACAACGATAATAAATGTAGTTTTTAAAAGGTTCAACAATTAGTTTTCACCAAAGTAATAAAATTTAAACGTATATTTTTTGAGTTTATCATAATTTCAGAATTATTTCGTTATTCACTTATGGGAATTTAAATTTACAACTAACTAAATAAAATGTAAAAAATAATGTTGCATATTGCTTATCAATTATGCTTTAATAAAACAGCAAACACCAACACCGTATCCATCCTTAAATTTATTTCTACCAAATGATTAAACTATACAAATAGTTGTGTCATGAAACATACATGTCATTCATTTAAAATGTATTTGAAAGACGCCTTGAATCTTAAAGTCATTAGGTGTAGTAAGAAGTTCTAAAGCGAATTTTGTCAGGCATTTAACGGGAAATAACTTACCAATCAGCAGACCGCATTTGTGTAATGTGATAAGAACTATTTTAGCGTTTTGAAATCGACGCAAAAGCTGGAAGAAAAGTGAAAGCAAAGTTTAAATTTTGAAGGTCAAATATGTCATATGATAAGTCATTTATTCGTCACTGCATTCGTTATGAATTTCACCAAGGAAAAAGTGCTTCAAAAGCATATCAATCAATCTGTTCTGTTCATGGAGAGGAAATCGTATCGAAAAGCAAATGAGAATTTTGGTTTCGGCGTTTTAAAGACGGTGATTTTGATGTTAGCGATCGAGAATGTAGCGGCGCTCCACTGAAGGCTAGTCGTGAGGATTTGCAATCTCTACTTGATGAATATGATCCTCAGACGCAAAAAGAACTTGCTGAACAATTAGGGGTATCCGAAAAAACGATTTACAATCATTTACAGTCAATGGGAAAGATTCAGAAGGCAGGAAGATGGGTGCCACATGCATTGAGCTAGAAAAACAAGGATAAGCATGTGTCTTCAAGAGCATGAATCTGCGAAACAGACAATAGAGAAAATCTTTCTAGTGAAAAATCGTCACAGAAGATGAAAAAGGGATATGTTATGACAATCTGAAGCGCAAAAAATATTGGTTGAATCCTAGCGAAGCAGCAACATCAACTCCGAAACGATCCATTCACTGCAAAAGTGTTCCCCTCTGCATTTGGTGGGATATGAAGGATGTGCTCTATTATAAATTGTTGGAGCCTGATAAAAGTGAAACAGCTGAACGCTACAAGCAACAATTGCTTCAATTGAACCAAGAAATCGGTCAAAAACGTCCATTTACTGGAAAAGGTTTGCGCCCCGTGAAATTGCTCCATGACAATGCCAGGCCTCATGTTGCAAAACCAGTGAAGGACACGTTAGTAACTCTTGGCTGAGATGTTTTGGAACACCCGGCATAGCCCCTTTCGGACAATCATTTGTTTTGGTCGATGCAGATTCCTTGTCTTCTGTACACTTCCGGACAGTGGACGAAATACGAAATTGGGTTGATGACTTCATCGTGTCAAAAGACGAATTATTCTACACTGCCGGCATCCGTCAACTGCCCTAACGATGGCAAAATGTATTAGATAATAGTGTAGATTATTTTGATGAATAAAGATATTATTCTCAGCTCTTAATTGCATATTCATTTCTCTCAAAAACGCTTTAAAAATTCTTCCTACATCTAATACTTTCTATTTCAGATATTTAGAATATTGCATCGAGAAAAGTCCGAAAAGTAAACAATTCTGCATAGCTATACCGCAAAATAAGTATCAGTTTGCGAATTTAGATGTTGTTCATGACAAACATTGATCGTGAGATTAATTTTCAAATAGCCTCATATTTATAAAAGCATGAGACAAGACTATCTAGTTCGTTAATATGTGTAGATTTTGATTAATGTTTTAAAGATGCTATTACAGTATTGAGTATTAGATAGAAAATGCATAGATGCGGCAGTTAATTCATTCTACATTTATACAGGGTGATTCAGCTCGTCGGTGACAAACTTTAAGGATCGATAGAGCACACCTAGACGAACATTTTTGAATAGGGAATGTAGGGTCCCTGACGCGATGGTAAGGCGCTAGGCGCTTTCGAAAATTTGGGTGCCGAAATTCGAAACGTCATAAAAACTAGGGAAATGGTTAGATTTTCTTGCTTGTTGCGTCGAAATGATTCTGTTTGTTTAGACTTTCTTCAGTACCAATTTGATAAGCGTATCTCTTAAAACATGGATAGGGGGCGCTGCAGACTTTGGAGAGCTAGACAACAACTTTAAGCCCGTTATTTTGATAATTTAACACATGCTCGCCAAAGTTTATACTCTAACTTAAAGTTTGAACCCAAAAGTAGAGCCCTGCAAAAAGCGTAAGAGCCGGAATAAAATGTCAAAGTACAGGGTGGTCGAAACTCGAAGGCTCCTAAGAGATAAACAAACAGATTTCTTGACTTATGGCATGCATTTTCATGATTCTGTTTGCTGGGGCTCTCTGAAACTCAGTTGAACGGTACAAAAAGAAACATCCATAGGGGGCGCTTTGGGCAAAAAACATAATTCGTTGACATTTCGGACGCTAACTGGAAACGGGGCGCTACGATCACTTAGAAACAAAACAAGAGAGTAATTTACTTATCATAAGAAGCTATTAAAACTGCAGTTTTTTTTTTTTTTTAACAAACATAGCTGGTTTCAATCATGCACAATGCGCGCAATAAAATTTACATAAGGTGCTTTTTGCTGATTTATGCAAAAGATATCGTACCATATCGATATGCAAAAGATACGTAATGCGTAGACGACAACGCGAGATGACGTAGTTGTATGCGCAGACACGTCTTTTGAACGTGCGGTACCTACTTAAGCTTCGGGTTACTTGTCTGCAGATCGGTAGTAGGATGGAACGGTACACAAACTCTGAATTGGCTGACATGCATTTGGCGTATGGCGCTGCTGGTTGTAATGGACGAGCCGCTCAGCGGTTGTACGCCGAGCGTTACCCCAACAGGCAAATCCCCTGCCATGCCTTCTTCGCTCGAGTACACCAGAGGTTGTCCACAACGGGATCTTTCGACGGAGGCAGGCCTGAACGGGAGCGATCAGTGAGCACCCCCGACAACGAAGAGGCTGTGCTTAACCTGGTTGAGGACAACCCAGGTCTTAGCACGAGAGATATCGCCAGACATGTTGGCATTTCGCAAGCAACTGCGTGGCGCATCTTACGTTCCCGGAATCTGCACCCCTACCACATCCAGCGGGTGCAGTTGCTCAGAGAGCAGGATTTTGGCCCTCGAGTGGAATTCTCAAGATGGTACTTGGCGATGAGATCCAGGGATCCCCGTTTTGTAAACAGCATTTTGTTTACGGACGAGTCCACCTTCAGCCGGGAGGGAATGTGGAACGCCCACAACAGTCATGTGTGGTGTGATGAAAATCCACATGAAACCAGAAGCCGAGCAGCCCAGGAGCGTTTCTCAGTAAATGTGTGGGCCGGCATTCTGGGGGATTGCCTCATTGGCCCTTATTTGTTACCTGAACGGCTGACAGGTGGAAATTACCTGATTTTCCTGGATCAAGTGCTGCCGCAGCTTCTGGAGGAGGCGCACGTACCCGAAGGTTCGCGTCGCCAGATGTGGTTCCAGCACGATGGAGCTCCGGCCCATTACACGAACGACGTGCGTCTCCATCTAAACGCAAGGTATGGCCAGCGGTGGATCGGGCGTGGGGGTCCAGTTCACTGGCCTGCCCGATCACCAGACCTCACCTGCTTGGATTTCTTCCTTTGGGGTTACCTGAAGGCCGAGGTATACCATACACCTGTCAGCAGTGCTGAAGAACTTGTGGCGCGCATTGTGGCAGCTGCAGGGCAGATCAGAGATACTCCTGGCATTGTTGGAAACACACACTCCTCAATGCGACGGAGGTGCGAAGCCTGCATCATGGCCCAAGGTCGAAATTTCGAGCATCTTCTGTAGTGTTATTTTTTGTAAATAAATTTCCAGTATCATTGATGTTTTTGGTCTAAATTTATTCAGAAGTGTTGAGCAGAGGTAGAAAATGTGTTTTCATTATTACTAACTGATCGTAGCGCCCCGTTTCCAGTTAGCGTCCGAAATGTCAACGAATTATGTTTTTTGCCCAAAGCGCCCCCTATCGATGTTTCTTTTTGTACCGTTCAACTGAGTTTCAGAGAGCCCCAGCAAACAGAATCATGAAAATGCATGCCATAAGTCAAGAAATCTGTTTGTTTATCTCTTAGGAGCCTTCGAGTTTCGACCACCCTGTACTTTGACATTTTATTCCGGCTCTTACGCTTTTTGCAGGGCTCTACTTTTGGGTTCAAACTTTAAGTTAGAGTATAAACTTTGGCGAGCATGTGTTAAATTATCAAAATAACGGGCTTAAAGTTGTTGTCTAGCTCTCCAAAGTCTGCAGCGCCCCCTATCCATGTTTTAAGAGATACGCTTATCAAATTGGTACTGAAGAAAGTCTAAACAAACAGAATCATTTCGACGCAACAAGCAAGAAAATCTAACCATTTCCCTAGTTTTTATGACGTTTCGAATTTCGGCACCCAAATTTTCGAAAGCGCCTAGCGCTTTACCATCGCGTCAGGGACCCTACATTCCCTATTCAAAAATGTTCGTCTAGGTGTGCTCTATCGATCCTTAAAGTTTGTCACCGACGAGCTGAATCACCCTGTATATTTACAGTATGAATATTTTAGTTATAACTAATTTTATTCATTAAATGTTTTTTTAACAAAATCACTTTTTTATAGTTAATGCAACGCAGTCTAACCTGGTGCCCGCGGGATTTAAGAAAATTGTTACTGATATCAAGACTTTATCTAATCGGAAATATTCGTATATTTAATAAGACATAAACTTCAGTAAATTTTTTCTGGTGTTTTGCGGGCGCAAGGTTGGACAGCCCTGGTTAAATTATTAACCTTGAACCAAGAGTACGTCTTTATAATAATGCATATGTGTTTATTATGCATCAAGTTTTATAAAAATGCTTAGATACGTTCTCAGGTACACATTGACTTAAGGAGTGAAAAAAAAGGACCGTTTTAATTTTAACAATACTCAAATTCTGTAAAAGACTAGTCAGTTTCAGGTAGTATTATATTAAAAAGAAAAATCAGTTTAATGAAAAGTGAAAATTTCATATTTATGCACAAAATGACAATGGAAACACATTAACTCAAACTCTCAATGTTTTTGTTGAATTTCGACGGGCTTAAAAGGTGCAAGACCCCTTAACACAACAAAACATTGACTTTTTAACATTTTAATTAAAATATTTTATTTATAATAAAAAAAAGTATTTTATGAGTTTATCAAAAATTTAGAAGTGTACCCTTTAATACGAATCATGTTTTTCTTTTCCTTTATTAGGATGAGCGAAGCGAATCCTCTACTAGGCCACTCAAATGATATTTTGTCGTACACTTTACAAAAAACTATAGAGTATTTTCACTTGAAATTAAACACAAATATAAATTATGATCTGTAGATTTGCAGAATATTATTTTTTTACAGAAATACTTTTCAAAAAATTATTATTTTAATTAATTTATTTTACATGTTTTTTCCATTACGAACTCATTTTTTCAAATAAAAAGTGAAACACTTACGTTTTCAGAAGAAAAACTTAAATCATGGGGTCAGTAATTATAGCTAGAATCATCATTAAATAAATAAATAAATAAATAAATAAAATATATTTTCATTATTCTGATAAAATATCTCAAAAACTGCTTTCAGAATTTCAAACTATGCTCATTCCTTTAACTATGTATAGTTTCATGATTTCTTTTATAAAATGTATAAAATACTCTTTTTTAGAAAAATTATAGCATATTTTTAATGAATTAAAATTTGTGAAAATTCTCTTATTAGCATTCAATTATAAAAGTATTTTTCTGTGCTAGGAATTCAAAGACACAATTTATTCTTATTTTGTGAATCATTTAAGCAGACGATATTTATGAATTTTAAAAGAATTACATTATATTTTTGTGAAGTGGCAATAAAAGAATTTTAAACAAATAAAATGTTATATTAATTAATATTTTGTATAATTCTACTTCGAAAATATTTTTATTTATACCAGTCTTATATAATAAATAAACAATCTGAGGTAATTCTTAGTTATTTGGTTGAAATACATTTTAAAATTAAAATGCGCCGAAACATAAAATTACATTTTTGCTTAATAAAGATGCAAAAATAATTTTAAAAAATATATTATTACTTTCAAATATTTATCTTATAGCATAATACTTCGCGAATCCAAACAAAGCATGGCTTTTGCTAGTCTTATAGTAATTAAATAAAATATACATTAAAATGTACCTTTATTCAGTTCAGTTTTAATTCAGTTATCAATAACAATAAAACGTTATGTGATTTGATACAACAACAAACACCAACTACATAATCGTCCGTAAATTTAACAGCACCAAATGATTAAACTATACAAATACTTTTGCATGAAATATACATATTATTAATTCAAAATGCGCGTGTTTGAAAGACTGTTTGAATCTTAAATTCCCCTTCTATTTCAGATTTTTAAAGCATTACTCAGTGAAATGTCTATAACCTAAGCAATTATGTACAGCTATACCGCGAAATAAGTATCTGTTTGCGAATTTAGGTTTTGTTAATGACAAACGTTGATCTTGAGATTAATTTTCAAATAGCCTCACATTAATAACGGCAGGACACTAAAGTGTATGGTTTGTTAATAAGTGTGGAGAGTTATTAATGATTTAAAGAAGCTATAATAGTGTTGAATAATAGGATAGGAAATGTATAGATGCTGCAATTAATTCATCATGAAAACATATCGTAAACCTAATTAAAATCTATGAGGCATGTGACTTAAAGCATTAACATTCCTAACTTAAAACATTTTCGTTCAAAGTATTGGACACAAATGATAATATTATAGGGACGATGTAATTAAAGTAACTTTTTAATAGGTATATTATTCCAACAAGTAATAATTTAAAAAAGAGATAGGTTTAACTATATCGCAAATATTTTGAAAAAAACTTTACTAGAATTTAATATACATTAAAATTATTAATTATTTTAAAATAATAAAGTATTATATTTATTTCAAATTTCATAATATTAGAAATATAATATTAAAAAAGTTAATGTTAAATAAATTGTTCTTTTTTTTTTCTCTCACGGAATTAAAATTATTCAATTAATGCAACAAAACATAAATATTTCAAGATTTTAAATATAATATTTTATTTGTAATATAGATACATAATAAATATTTTATAACTTTATCATATTTTAAGAACTATATCTTATGAAATTTATTTTAACTTCTTTATAGACCGGAGAATGTTTAATTTATTAAATAAAATATAAAACAAAATACAGCTTTATTTCACTTATCCATTGCATAAGAATGCTATATATTTTAATACAAAAACGACGTAATAGTCCTTAACTTTAACAGTACAGAATGATTAAACTATTCAAATAATTTTGTCATGAAATATACACCTGAATCATTTAAAATACGTGTATTTGAAAGACACTTTGAATCTTAAAATCACCTTCTGTTTCAGATATTTTAGGTATTTCACCGTGAAGTGTCCGAAAACTAAGGAATTATGCATAGCTATACTGCGAAATAAGTATCTGTGCTTGCAAATTTAGATTTTGTTAATGACAAGTATTGATCTTGAGATTAATTTTCAAATAGCCACACATTACTAACAGCAGGACACAAAAGTATATGATTTGTTAATAACTGTGGAAGGTTATTATGTTTTGAAGAGGCTATAATAGTGTTGAATAATAGGATAGGAAATGTATAGATGCTGCAATTAATTCATTATGAAAACATATCGTAAGAATAATTATAATAGATGAGATAGGTAATCGTGACTTAAATCTTTACATTTTCGTTTAAAGTATCGCAAACAAATGTTAATCTTATAGGTAATATGAAATCAATGTTACTGTTTAATAGATTATTGTTTTTTTCCAACAAGTAATTCTTTAAAAAAGGGATAGGTTTAACTATATCGCAAATATTTTTTTAAAAAAAACTTTATTAGAGATTAATATGTTTTAAAAGTATTAATTCTTTTAAAATAGTAAAATGTTACATTAATTTTAAATTTCAAAATATTAGAAATAATAATATTCAAAAAGCTAATGTTTTATAAATTGATTTTTTTTTCTTACGGAATTAAAATTCTTTAATTAATACAACAAAACAAATATTTCAATAAGTAATAGGTTGTTGCCTGGTGCAATATGATAAAGTTAAAATTATTTTCAACGTTAGAACACCAGAATATTCGTATTCCAAGCATACCGTTCTTTACTCCTATTAATAAACTCACCCTTTCCAACCTTAAATATCCTGTTGAACTATCAAATTCATGGGGTATTTACAATATTAATTGTCAGTGTGGTCTTTCTTACATTGGTCAAACCAAACGCAGTCTAAAATTTCGCATTAAAGAACATAAGCAATATATTGAAAAACAAGAAATCAAGAAATCCTCAAACGCAAAACATTGCTGAGAGACGAGTCATGCTTTTGACTTCAATTTGGTTAAGATACTAACTAAACCTACTTCTATACAAGAACTTAACTTCCTTGAAGCTTTCCATATGCATAAAAATCTTGCTAATCTCGTTAATTGTGAATTTGCTATTCGACCATTATCAGACTGTTGGAAATATTACATTAAAAATAATTTTTCTTAATCTTTTAATGCAATTCTCGCAATATCTTTTCCATTTTCCATCCAATTTTCCTATTAGCTGTTCCCTGTTTTCCTATTGGCTGTTGCCTAGGATCCTCTGTTTTCCTATTGGTCAAGAAACTTGTCGCTTGAATCCCCATCCTCCCTGTATATATATGAGCAAATTTCCACTATCTTTAGCACTGAGGAAGGTATGCTAAAATGCTACCGAAACCGGTAAGCTTGGAATACGAATATTCTGGTGTTCTAACGTTGAAAAGAATTTTAACTTTAAAATATTTCAATATTTTAAATAAAATATTTATTTGTAATAAAGATATATGAATGTTTTATAACTTTTTAAAATTTATCAACTGTATCTTATGAAATTTGTGTTAACTTCTTTATGGAGCGCAAAATGTTCAATTAATTAAATAAAGTATAATACAAAATTCAGCTTTATTGCAGTCATCCATTATATTAGAATGCTATCTGTTTTAATACAACAACAAACACCAACAACGTAATAATCCTTAAATTTAGCAGTAAAGAATGATTATGCAAAAAATTTTGCCCTAAAATATACATCTGAATCATTTAAAATGCGCGTATTTGAAAGACTCTTTGAATCTTAAAATAACCTTCTATTTCAGATCTTTAAAGTATTACACCATGAAGTGTCCGAAAACTAAGCAATTATGCATAGCTATACTGCGAAATAAGTATCTGTTTGCGAATTTAGATTTTCTTAGACAAACATTGATCTTGAGATTAATTTTCAAATAGCCTCACATTAATAAAATCACACAAATGTATATGGTTTGTTAGTAAGTATGGAGGGTGATTAATGTTTCAAAGAGTGTATAGTCGTGTTAAATAATAGGACAGTAAATTTATAGATGATGCAATTCATTCATTATGGATACATATCGTAAACCTTATTATAATAGATAAGAAATGTGATCTATTGCAAATCTTTAAATTATTACACCATGAAAAGATCAAACATTAAGCAATTATGCATAGCTATTCCGCAAAATTAGTATCAGTTTGCGAATTTAGATGCTGTTAATGAAAAACGTTGATCTTGAGATTATTTTTCCAGTTGCTACATAAGTAAAGGCATGACACAAAAGTATATAATTTAATGATAAGTGTGGAGTATGAGGAATGTTTTTAGTAGCTATCATAATAATGTTGAATTGTATTATATGAAATGTATAGATACTGCAATTAATTATGAAAACATATCCTTAATTTTATTATAATACATAAAATATGTAATTGTATACATGTGTATGTATTATATCACGGAATTAAAATTCTTCAATTAATGTAACAAAACTTAAATAAATCAAGATTTTAAAGAAAATATTTTATTTTTAATAAAGATAAATAAATATTTTATGACCTTAATATAGTTTTAGACCTGCATTCTATAAAATAAATTTTTCATTTGCTTAATGGACAGTAAAATTTTCAATTAATTAAATAAAATATACTGCAAAATATAGCTAGTTATCAATTACAATAGAATGTTAAGTGTTTTAAAACAACAGGTATAACCGAAAACGTCCTTAAATTTAACCTGTCAAATCTGATCAAATTATTCAAATAGTTTTATCATGAAATGTACATGTGATTCATTTAAATGCGCGTATTTAAAAGACTCTTTGAATCTTAAAATCACCTTTTGTTTAAGATATTTACAGTATTACATTGTGAAATGTCCAAACGCTCAAGAATAATGCATAGCTATATCGCAATATAAGCATCAGTTTACGAATTTAGATGCTCTTAACGACAAACTTAGATCATGAGATTAATTTTTAAATGGTCTCATATTAATAAAAGCATGGCACAAAAATATATGGTTTATTAATAAGTGTGGATGGTGATTACTGTTTTAAAGACGCTGTAACTGTATTGAAAAATAAGAAATGAAATGTATGGATGCTGCAATTAACTCAATATAAAAACGTATCTTAAGCATTTTTATATTTGATAAGATATGTAATGCAGATTTAAAGCTTAATCCTTTGTTTAAAGTATAGAAAACAAAAGTTGTTCTTTGAAAGGGCGATGAAGTTAAAATTACTTTTTGTTAGATACATTATTTTTGTTACTAACTCTTCAAAAAAAAAAAAAAAAAAAAAAAAAAAGGATATTTTTTAATATATCGGCAATTATTTTGAAAAACAAATACTAGAATTTAATGTATTTTTAAAGAATTAATTACTTTAAAAAAATATTATATGAAATATTATGTTCGTTCTGATTATCAAAATATTAGAAATCATAATATTAAAAAAAACTAGTGTCTCACAAATTGAATAATTTATTAACTCAGGGAATTAAAGTTATATATTTAATGTAAAAAAAATCAATATTTAAAAAAAATATATTTTATTTATAATAAAGATAATAAATAATAGATAATAGATAAATAAATAATTTATGGGTTCATCATAATTTCAGAACTGTGTTCTATAAAATATTTTTTAATTTTTTTATCGACAATATAATTTACAATTAATTGAATAAAGTATACGGCAAAATACAGTATTATTTCAGTTATAAATTACAATAGAATTTTATGTGTTTCTATACAACAACGTAATCGTGCTTAAATTTAGTAGTACCAAATGATTAAACTATGCAAATAGTTTTGTCATGAAATATACATCTGATTCATTTAAATGCGCGAGTTTGAAAGACTCTTTAAATGTTAAAATAACCTCCTATGTCAGATCTTTAAAGTATTACATCGTGAAGTGTCTGAAAACTAGGCAATTATGCATATATACAGCGAAATAAGTATCAGTTTGCTAATTTAGAAACTGTTAATGACAAACAATGATCGCGATATTGATTTTTTCAAGTAGCCTCAAATTTATAAAAGCATGGCACAGAAATATATGGTTTGTTAATAAGTGTAGATTGTAATTAATGTTTTAAAAAGCCTATAATAGTGTTGAATTATAGGATAGAAAATGTATAGATACTGCAATTAATTCATTATGAAAATATATCGAAAGCCTTATAATAATAAATATGACATGCAATTGTAATTTAAAGCTTAACCATTCATTTAAACCTTTTGACAGTCTTGAAAAAGATCAAGATTGGTAGTGTACTTTTAAAAACGCTAAACAAAATTAATTATTTCAACATGATATAAAAAATACTTTATTACAAATTTTAATGTAATCCTTGAGACTATTAATAACTGTTCAATGTATCAAAAATCCATGAAATCTATAGAATTATGTTATTTTAAAATGTTGCATGTATTGCAGTGAAACCTGGAGCTTAGTAAACGTATTAACATGGTCTTGATAGTGAAAGGGTCTTAAAGTATAGCAAACAAAAGATAAACTTTAAATGGACCATAGAGTAAAAATTACATTTTATTACAGTCTTAAAAAGAAAAAATGTAAACACCCTCTACTAACTCTGCCACAAAATATTGTAGTAGATAGTTGTTGGTACCAAAAGATTGGACAAAATGTGTATTAATACACCAGCAAACACCAAGAACGCAACCTCCCTTAAATATAGCTTTACAAAATGTTTGAACTATGCGAATAGTTAGGCCATGAAATATATATGTCATTGATTTAAAACGCGCATATTTGAAAGATTCTATGAATCTTAAAATTCCCTTCTATTTCAGATGCTTTAAGTATGAAAAGTTCGCACTCTTAGCAATTATGCATAGCTCTACATAATATAAGTATCAGTTTGCAAATTTAGACTCTGTTAAAGACAAACATTGATCATGAGATTAATTTTCAAGTAGCGTCAAATTAATAAAAGCATGATACACAAATACATTATTTGTAATAAGTGTGAAGGTTTATTAATGATTTAAAGAGACAATAAAGTGTTGGATAATATGATAGGAAATATATAGACGCTGCAATTTATTTGTTACGTAAACGTATCACAAAGCTTATTATAATAAAAGATAAGACATGTAATTGCGATTTAAAGTTTAAACTTTAGTTAACAAACAAAAGTTACCCTTTATAGGGACGGTGGAGTTAAAATGTTTTTTAATTGATTCCAACAAACAATTCTAAAAGAAGCGGAGGAGGTTGATAGGTTTAACTATATTTGCAATACTTAAAAAAATACTAGTTATTTTAAAATCACAATTTATTCTAAAATAATAAAATATTATGTTCATTTTAATTTTCAAAATATTTTAAATTTTAGTTTAAAAAAACTAGTGTCACATAAATTGAATTACTTATTATCTAGTGGAATTAAAATTTTTCAATTCATACAACAAAACATGAATATTTCAAGATTTTGACTACAACATTTACTTGTGATGAATTTTATTAGTTTCTCATGATTTAATTTCTGTATCTTATAAAAAGAGTTTTTATTGCTATATCAACGGTAAATTTTTCAAATAATTAAATAATATAATGGACAAATTTGATTTCCTTTATACGGCCATAACAAACGTCCATAGCCGTTTGTTTTTGGAGAATCGGAATTGTGCCTCGAGAATTTTAGAGGCGCTTTTACCAACTGTGTTTTTATCAGGAATTGACTATGAGCACTTGTGCTTTCTTTTGTATACATAACTGAAATTTCGATTATTTATTTATTTACTTATTGTAAAAAACGACTCTTACAGCAATCTAGAAAACTCCATACTGCACACTTACGATTGCCTAAAATATTCTAGTAATTTCTGTCCGTTAATTTCCTTCAAATTTTGAAAACAAACCGTTTAAAAAAATAAAAAGACTTGTCCATTTAAAAAAATGAAACAGAAAAAAAAATATTTATGTAATATTATTATTGTGTTTATTTTATTTCCTCATATTTCATAATCAGCATCTACGATATTTAAATTTATTGAAAGTACATATCTTTTTTTTCTAAATGACTAAAAATCCTATAAATGACTTTTTTTTTTTTTTTTTTTTTTTTTTTTTTTTTTTTTTTTTTTTAAAGAAGAAAAAAAATGATATGATTTGATAGCTGGATATTGGTGAAAATCCTTGCATATTTTATTCTTATATTTTGAAACATGTAAATATATTTTTATTTTTATCGTATGCTTTTATACCATGACTGTGCAGAATCAGAATATTTAATTTTGTAATTTTTCTATATGCTTGTATAACAAAGATTAAAACATATAAAGTTTAAATTTATTTAAAAACGTCCGCAGTGCATATGTATATACATAAATGTGTTTCCTAAATATTTAAGAATCGTGTAAATATTCATGCTATGAAAAAAAATCAATATGAGTTAATTTCCAGATAGATTTCGAATTTAGGAACTAATTTTACCAACAAAAACTACAACAAGATTAGAGATAAACCCAGTTTCATCACTAAAAATAAGTCTCAGGAAATAAACCTTTTGAGAAAATTCCAATATACACGCATATATATTATATATACACGGTGCTTCACTACCAGACCGACAAACTTTGAGGGGTGATAGTAGATATGAAGGCAAACATTATTAAATAGGAAACCATGGGGCGCAAACGTTTTCCGTAGGAGCCAGGGGCCATTAAAGTTTAAGGACCAAAACTTCAAACGTTTATAAAAAATGGAAAAAATGGTGGATTCGTTTGCTGTTTTCGCTAAAATCATTCTTTATATCACGTTTTGTTTCTAAAAAATTTTTAAAGGTTACGTTCAAAAATTGTCGATAAAGGGCGCTTTAGACTTCAGAGTAATAAACAACTACTTTTTACCCTTATTTTGTGCTCGGGGGTTGAAATTATACTAAAGTTTAGATTTTAATTTAAATTTTAAGCCCAAAATCGGAAACATTGTTATCGGATAACTAGCGAAAATTGAACTGTGAACAGAGGAGGGGATTTTAAACGCTCATAAACATTTGACAAACTAATCGATTTTATTGCTGTTTGCCTGTAGGTTATTCCCATGGTAATTATTTTATTTAAAATGACATACAGCATTGTTGTCCCCATTTTTTGTAAGAGGGCGCTTCCGATACATCTCCGAATTTCAATGGCATTACTCCTGGGTGTTTTACTGCCAGACCAACATACTTCTAGGAAGTGTTAGGGATGCAAAGACGACTCGGAATCATAATACAATGTAACGTCAAAAATATCTTTTTTACGAGTTAGGGTTAAAAGAAGCAGACAAAAAGCCACTTGATATTTCTACAACACGTTCTGTCAGAACTTCTGGCATATGTTCCTCTTTCGTTGCGCCACTATATAGCACGATAGGGCTCCTCCACATTTTACCAATGATGATGACGAGACACTTCAACGTAACATGTGGACAGCGGTGGTTATGTAGTGGTGGCCCGGTTCGTGGGCCTGTCAAATCGTCGCACTTACTTCATTATATCAATTACTTTTTGTTACCTACCTTTATTTTATTACTGTATAATTGATCTGCAGTTTTTTAAATAAACATTGCTGGATGGGGCTAGTTGAGCTCCAACCAATTGGTAGCCCCCTCACCACCACCTGGCTCTATCTGAACCTAAATCTGTATGGACTTCTTCTGCTGGGATCAAATGAAAAGTTGAATGTATGAGACTCCTGTACCGTCAGTGGAAGACCTGTCAGATCGAATTTCTGTAGCTGCCAGAAAGCTATCAGGCATTTTCCACATGGGTTGGGACCCATGTGGAAAATGTGTATTCAAAATTAAAATTTTAGTGTCTCCGATCTGTATTGTAATCAGATATTAGTGTACTGACTCTGTGTCGTATGCAAATTTCCTCCTTGCGCCCCAATCGAGGTTTTTCTATGGGGGGGGGGGGAGGATTCCCAGAACGGTTTTTTGTGCATGCATAACATGTCCGTTTCTTGCGATACACATACGTTCTTTAGGGTTTTCGCATGCGCTGAGCATTTTGCGATAAAAAAATGGGTGATGCCATTGGAAATTTTCGAGCTTCTGTAACTATAACCGTAACCGTGAGCGCCAACTTGTGGTCGTTCACAGAATCTTGAGCTCATACCTCTGAATATCTATATCTGAAATTTCATTTCGATCGGTTGAGTGGACTGGCCGCTAGAGCTCCGTATAACGGCAAATTTTTTTTTAATGACCACTTGTATAACAGTTATTATTTACCCATTTTTTAAAACAAATTTTAAAATTACAAATTTTTTTAATAATTGTAATAAGTTTTATTATGTTATTTTGTCCTTTACTGATATGGTTAACCATCACAAAATTTTTTGAAATATTCACTCTGTGAATAAAAATTATTTTAAAATGTGCCTCGGAACCCTTTAGGAAGTAAATGGTAGTAAATTTAAGGTAGAATTAAAAAGTTGTTATGCTTTTAAGTTATAAAATATCAAGAATTAATTATTAGGATTTATACATCAGTGAAGAAATGCACTTTGACGACAAGCCCCAAAAATATGCTGCAAAACGTATTTTGAAAAATAGCGATACAAATGAAATGTAAAAATAGTTTCCTGCCAAGAAACGTGATGGAACGCAACATTTTTGACCGCTTTTTCATTTACGAAAATGTTAGGAAAATATCTGTCTCTGGCCAAAAGTTGGATGTTTCATAACAGAGTAAATGCAGTCATTCCTTTCTAGATGAGATAAAGGTCTTAATAATGCCACCAAAGCTGGTCTCTACCCGAATAAATATTTGCTGTGTATTTAGTGGGATTAGATTTGTATTACATAATGCAGGCTACTTCCTCCAAACCCGACATTCAACTATGAAAATTACTGGTATGAACATAAGAAACGGAAGACATTAATAGACAGAAAATGCCTCAAATTAGGAAATTGGCGAGATGCAGTTATAAACCATGAAAACGCTAGATCATACCTACATTTAGCAGCCTAAAAAAATTCCATGCATTTGAAGCAGATTTTTTGTCACACTCTCCTTATTCTCCGGACATGCTCCTCCCGACTACTATTTGTTTATTCCTCTCTAAAATTTAAGTGGCCGTGAAAATTTCATTATTTGACTGGAATAAAAAAAGTATTTTGTCAGTAAATCACTAATGTTTCTGCAGAAAGGTATTAAACGGCATTTCGAGAAAAAGATAAAGCTTGCTGATCAGAATTGCACATGTATTAAAATATTATGGGAACCTAATACTTTAGCCTCTTGAATAGTGGTAGAATATGATACATATTCCTATCTATTTTAATCCCACATACCACAACAGCACAAGAAATATAAAATAAAATTTAGATTTTTATACATTTGTTTACGTGAGGGAAAAAAAAATCTTTTACTCATTTAAAAAAAAGTTGTTTGTAATTTCACTTTTCACAATTTTCCTTTGAAAAGTTTAATCTTAGACAAATCAAAGTGTTTTTAAAGAATTACCTTGCCACTGAACAGTTTTAATAATATATAAAGAAATGCATTTCTTCCAGAGCGTTAGCCTCATTTTCATGCATTTTCAGTCTAATAATGGAAATTAATTTCTCCATTCATTATTTCGTCCGCATCAACAACTTTCATAAACATATTTTCAGTTTCTGGAAACAGTTTGCTGAAAAGTTGTTGCAGCCAAATCAGACATGAAATCACAGGTTTGACACACCTTGATTTATCAAAACATTTAATCAGAAAGCGAACTGTGCCCGAAGCATTTATATTAAAATGTTCCGCTCAACGCGTCGTTAAGTAAAACTACAGCTGAAATATCACAGGTGTGGCAGTATTTATGACTTATTACCAGCCAATTTAAGGACAGTTTTCACTAAATAGCGTATGCTTGAAAAACATCTTACTTTAACAGGTTATAAGTTTTAGATAAAATATCAGCGTGTAACATAAAATGATGGAAAGATTTTATCAAGCGCACATATCTAGGTAATCAGGCTTAATAACCGTATTTTTTTAAGATCCCGTTCCTTAAAATGTCTAAGCAAATAATTATTGAAGAAGGCAAGCGAAGTTTTAGATAAAAAACGTCAATTACGTAATATTCAGCACAAAAAGAAATTCTTAACCCTTCGCTGCACGATGTTTTGTATTTTTATAAAAAAATTGAAATCCATACATTTATATAATTATTTTAAAAATAATTTTTAAAATATTAAATTGCAAAATTTCACCTAAAATTTTTAATTTATAGTGTATACTCTGTAAAAAAAAAATTCAAGAGGTTACTAAAAATTTTATAGTAAATTTGTATTCCACAGAATTTTTTAGCAACCATTACAAACTTTTTTTCTGCAAGTGAAACAAGCATTTCTTTTGTAAACTGAACAAAAAAATTTTTTGTGTAACTAACTTAAAAATTTTTAGTATGAGCCACCAAACAAATTTTAGTAATACTTCCAAAATTATTTTTAATAACCATTACGTGCGCCCGAAGGGCAGGAGCTTCCTTCGAGCTGCATCCAGACTTCTGAAGCGATAGATTTTCGGCAAAACCGCAATAGATGGCAGCACCAAACATTTCTACCTGCTCCGACAGGATTTTCACAATACCTTTATTAACGAGTACTTACACTACATACATTCGGGGGCGTATTTGGCTGTGTCCAGTGTCGAACCCGGGACCTTTTAGCCTGGAGTCCGTTACTATAACCACTATGCTATCAAGGCCACATCAAGTGAGTTTTAGTAATAGCTATTAAAAATATAAAACTATTAACTCTATCCGTTGCTAAATTTTTTCTAGTAATTCTTACAGATTTTCTAGTAACCAACTAAGATTACTAAAAATTTTTTAGTAATTACAAGGATCATTAAAGTTTTTTTAGTAGATCGACCCTTTTTTTTTACAGTGTACCACATACACACAATTAGAGTTTTTAAATGTTGTATTGCTATATTTTGCAATTAAATATGGTTAAATTATTTAATTTTATCTGCTTAACAGTCTGCAACTTTCTTTATATTAACATTTTTAAGTATTCGGTAAAAATAATAAAATAAATTTTGCCGTCATAAATTGATCGATTTTTTTTTTTTTTTTTTTTTTTTTTTGGATTCGAAGAACATTTTTTTATTATTATCATATGCAACCATCTGCTTGGACAAAATAAGTGTTATCCCCTTTCCTGAACTGCTGTTGATCTGTTACAGTGATCCAATTGGCCAAATTCATGGCACATAATTAGAATTATAGTGTTTTTAGGTATGTGACAGTTATGGCACTAGGTGCAGTGAAAAGTTAAGTAAAAGTCTGAAATATCAATATTTTATTGCTCCAATGCATTGCTCCTTTAAACTGTAGAGTATAATTTATATTATACACAGGTATATCCTTCAATCGATAATTACCGAACATAAAAGCGCAGAATATTCTATTTGAAGAGAAGGTTTACATTCTGGCATGTATTATACATCATTACAAGTTCGCAAGGCAATAAAACAAAATTTCCGATTTCGTATGACGTCTGTTAGGAATTTTTGAACTGTCGGTTTACAAATTGTATGAACACGTCTTTAATACAATAATTTTTGAGTAAAAAATTTAAACAAAAGGTGGAAATATTTTGAAAAATAGATGGAATAAAATATCTCATTCCTTAATGTGGGGGAGGGGGAAGGTAAAAATACTGATTTATTTAATTATTTTTTATTTTCTGATACAAAAACTTATACAAAATATTCTCGGAAAAATTGTAGTCATTAGGAGCAAAACTTCCCGAATTATAGACAATTGAGTCTCCAAGCGTTCGGCCTCTCTGAACGTCACTAAGCCATTAAAAGCTATATTTTTGTGTTGACTCCTTAAAATGGAACTAAAGGATGCTTTGTATCATGCAGCAGCTTCAGACTCGTTTCTTTATGGAGCTGGAAAGATGAGTCTATGTAAGTTTAAATATATATGTATATATGTATATATATATATATTGTTCATGGTTAAAATTTTAATCGCTTTTTATAGGTGACTCGGTTCTTAGCACTGCCACTGGCTGAATTTTCAGTATTTTTTTAACGAAAATGTAGCATGATTTTCCAGAATAATGTACAATAACTTAGATAATGTACAAGAAGTTTAAGAATATTAATAAATATGGTACTCTGTAAAAAAAAAATTAAAAAAATTTGCTGTTTCTATTATCTCAGTCCAGATTAAAGTCGCTATTTCCACTTAATAAAAAATAAATATTTTCCAGTATGTACAAACAAATTCGTTCTTAAAGAATTGCTCGTTGGAATAATCTATCAAAAAATATTTCAAAAATGCATCGCCCATTTAAAGGTTTCTTGATATGCTTTACATAGAGCATATAAAATAGATTTTAATAGATTTTTAAATAGATTTTAATCCCGATGACATATCTCATCTATTACAGTGAGGTTTACGAAATCTTTTCATGACTAACTAATAGCATAACCAACGACTTTCTAAATTTAATATCAAATACTATTACAACATCATTAAAACATTACTCACCATCCACACTTATTATGAAACCATAAGCTTTTTTGCCATGCTTTTATTAATGTGAGGCTCTGAATTTATATCACGCCCAATGTTTGTCATAAACAGCATCTAAATTCGATAACTAATAATTATTTTGCGGCATAGCTATGCATAATTGTTTAATGTTCAGATTTCTGTGTAACACTTTAAAGATATGAAATAGAAGGTGATTTTAAAATTCACACAGACTTTCCATTAAGAGCACTTTAAATGAATCAGATGTCTATTTCTGGATCGGATCACTATCCATGGATAATGGTAAATCAATATGAAACAGTATCATTTGCGGGTATTTTTATGTGTCTAAATTTTTTTTAAAATTTAAAGTATTTTAAAAATGTTAAAATTAAAAAATGTTAAAGTATTTAAAAAATATTAAAGTTTTAAAAAATGTAACGAGAATCAGAATACGGCTACGTTTCCATTTTAAATATCATTATTTAAAAGTAAAAAATAAGGTTAAACACGCAAATTTTCGGTCTTTTTTCAGGAAAGGTCTTCAATAAATTAAATACAAATACCAATGAATTTTTTCGTCAGGAAATTCGAAGACGCGTACTATCCTTGAGAACAGCGTTTAAAGATATGTTATAAATGCAATAATTAATAACTAGAATTAAATGAAAAAAATATAATTCATATCATATAACAGAGAATATTGTAACACAAAATTTTAAACATGTGACTTTTATCTGTTTTTAACTTTTCAGGAATTAAAAATCCGTTTATGAAAATTACTGATGCGTATGAAGTAATGGAAATGAAACTTAATTTCCATTAACAGACTAAAAATGCATGAAACACATGACTGATAAACTAAAGGAAATTAAATATCGTACACTGTAAAAAAAATCTGTAAATGTACTAAACATTTTCTAGGAAACTGGGATTCCAAGAATTTTTCATGTAACGTTAACAGGAAAAATCCATGCAACCGATTCTAAAACTTGAGTTTTTGTTGTTACCGTTACAAGAAAAGTTCTTGGAATCCCAGTTTCCTACATAAAGTGTAGTACCTTTACAGATTTTTTTTTTACAGTGTATACAGTAATGTTGTAAAGGGTTATTGCAAAATAAAATTAATTGAAAAAATCTGCTAGTTTCAAGTACTAGCAACTTTAAGAAACACATAATCCACCGAATACAATTTTAACATTTTTTTCACTGCTCTTATTTAATTACAAATAATTATTTATGAGTATAGTGCAGCTCTCATTAAGAACCTAAAAATGTTTATTCGCGATTTTCTCAGATGTTCGTAATTTCTGCATTATATGATATTGGTAAATACATTTTGTGTGTGTACCGGAATGGTATAATGAAAAGAATCATGAAGTTTTTGCATATCTTTTGCTCAACAAGAATTTTATACACACATTATTTCTTCTGCGACTAGCTAACCATTTAGCGTTCGTGTCCGTGATAATAACATCCAATATAACTAAATTAATGTCGAATAATTTTATATTTTTAAGCTAAAATATTTTCTAATAAGTATTATGTTGTAAACTCTATTACATTTGCAGCGTAAAACTTCGTATTTTTATGATTGTAAATTCTTAAATGAAAATCTGCCCTAACGAACCCCGAGTACGGCGCTACTACCATACATAGCGGCCATGTTATTCGCTTTTGATCCGTATCGAATTTTTACTTTTAAACGAAAATCTTTCAAAAGAAATATAAGGTTGGAGACCTCGCAATTTTATATTTTTAAACGTAATTCAAAAAGTATAAAGAAAAGTGAGTTTTTTAACATTTACAATTTCGTATGAGATCATATACCACATGTCATGGAACCAAATTACATTAAAAAAACAGTATTCCTAATCACTCATAGTTGATGAACGTGTACGGAAAATATGAACATGACTCTTTAGTTACTTAAAAATGAGTCGGAGCTAAACCTTAGTGATATTCTGTTACATATTCTAATATAGTTTTATAGTTTAACAATTACTGATTAAAGAAATCAATTTCGATTGACTATATCTGATAGAAAAAATAGAATATTAACAGACACTAAAAAAAACTATTTATTGTTTTTAACTGTTAAAGAATTTAATATGCACAAGCATGTGAACCAAGTAAACCATGCAAATGCGAAATATAAACGGCTGGGATGCCTAAATTATAGCAACAATTTTGTATTCCGTAAATATTTTATTTATTTTTTCATTTTAATACCAGCTACTCTCATACGACCTTTAGTACAGCTTGTTTTGAATTGCACCAATCTTAAGGTTTGCGCCAATTGAATATATCATATTAATTGGCCTTTACTGGATCATTTTTACTAATTTGTAATGATGTTAAAATCGAACTGGATGACCTCAACATATAAAATTATAAGCTGTTAATGTGTATAAAGAATAGCGTCATTTTATCTCCTAAATGTTTAAAATATTCTTCCGAGTATTTTTTTAAAAAAAGTTTTAAATATTGTTAAAAAAGCAGTTGCATCAAAATACTAATTTTTTGTAAAACTTACGAAATTCAATTTAAATATGGTCTCTGAGTCCTCAAAGTTATTTCTTTATATCCCCATAAACACTGCCTATAGTATGCTAAGTAATAAAATGTTGCTTACATAGCTAGATGCTTCATATCTATCAGAAGGAAAGTACCAACTCTTCCTCAACTGATGAAATTATTAAATGACACCAGCATTTTCAAACAAATGTACTTGAAAATAAGTGAAAATTATATTCAAGTATATTGGAAATACAGAATTTTATTATAAAATTAATGTATCAGTACCCCATTTTGCAAATAAACTTATGTTGGATAAGATAGACAGTATCACCTGTGTTAAAGGATGTAATTTCATGTTAAAAAAAATTGTTTCATTGAACTAATTTTGGATCGCAATTTTTGTAAAATGGCATTTAAAAACATTTTGTGACTTATATAGAGCTTGTATCTGTGATAAAATGATAATACAAAAAAAAAAAAAAAAAAAAAAAAAAAAAAAAAAAAAAACGAAAAACAAAACTTTACTTTACGAATAGTTCAGTTGAAGAACAACTTTTTAAAATATTTCAACTTTACTGAGTGATTCAGTGATAAGTAGCTTCAATAAAAGTCTATACTTCTTCACTTTTCGTTTTTAGATACGCTCTTAATTATATAAACATGTAGGACCTACATTCGTCGTCAGCCAGCCGTCTATCGTCTGTGTGTCCGTCATTTCCTATCTGACATAACGCACATAAAGGCTTCTCAGAACTTGGACAAAGGAAGTTGGTGTTTGCAAATCATGTTCATTTTACGAAATACGACACTAATACAATACACAGACTGGAAAGTAGAATAAAAACTCATGAGAAAATATAATAATTAAAAGTAGCTTCCATCCCAAAATAAAACCCGTATATTTAAAACAAAATATTCAGTTTACAAAAAACAAAAAGCAGCATGCTACATTTTCATGAATTTGTAAAATATTGCACTAATGGATACTTTCGTTATTAAATTTAAGAAAATCACTACATTATGAAAAAAATAAACAATAGTATTATGGAGCTGTTTTACTAAAATTGGAAACAACAAAAGGTAATAGCTACTTTGTCTTTTTGTATTATTTGTTTCTATTTCAAAATATTTAAGCAAGTAATCGTTTTTATAATACCAAAAGCGGCAATGATAGCACATCTTATTTAAATAATTACTGCTTTCGTTTTCTTATTACAAAAACAATCATTTTTAAAATTTTCATTTTTGAGAAAAACATTTGAAAAAGTAAAATGAATTGCAGAAAAATAAATATCCAAAAATAGAATAAAAACTTAAAAGAAAAAAATAACACATAAAAAAGTAGCTTCCATCCTGAAAAGAAATCCGACTTTTTTGAATAAAATATTAAGTATACTAAAAAATGACATCGATTCTGAAAATAAAGCATAAAATAGGACTCTCAATTTTTAACTTCAAGTACTTCCCCGGGCAAGAGAAATTTTTTTTGTTTGAAATGCGATTCTGTATATTTGATTTCAAAAAATTTCTTAAATAAAAGATTTTTCTGGATACCATGGAGCTGAAGAACTATGTAGACATTTGAAAATATGCACTTTTAATATACAATGAAGAGAAAATAGTCCCACGAAAGTCTTAAAATTCAACTTTAAGAATAATCTGTTTGCCTTTGTTATGATTCTTTGTTCATTGTTCAACATTTCGCTTTAAGCCTTTGAAACTATAAAGAATTTCAGTTTAACTTCTGTTAATAATAGAAAACTTATTTCAATGTTGCTCTCGAATGGAAAAATAAAATGTGTTTATTCTTCCAGTTATATTGGAGATTTAAAATATGTTTGTTAAAAGGATTAAATAAGGGGAAATAAAAATATTGGATCAAATAATTCAATATAAAAGGCGAAATGTGAGTATGTTTACAAATTTATACATTTTTATTGAAGTTAGTTATAATTAAATTGATCAGTAAAATTGGAATATTTTGCAAAGTTAGTTTTTTACCTCATTATACGCATAATGTAGTTTATTTTTCGTTGTTGTTACTTATCCGTGAATGTATGCAAGAAATTTTTATAAGTCGCAGAGTTTTTTTTATGAGAAACAAATGGGATGTAAAATATATTAAATAAAAGCATATTTTACAAAAAAAGGAAGTTACATTTTTGTGTGAGTGGAGGGATATCATCTGTCTTATCCTATATATATTTTTATAAATGCAACGAATGAAGTAAAATAGTGTGCAGTAATGCAGTGAAGTTTCCTTAGAATTAAATTCTACACTTACGTATAAAGTATTTTTCGCTGTAGTTATTTATCCATGAATGTATTCAAGAAATTTTTATAAGTCACAATTTTTATGTGAAAAAAAATTTGATGTAAAATGTATTAAATAAAAGCAAATTTTAGTAAAAAGAAGTTAAATTTTTGCGTTGGCGAGAAGGACATCATCTGTCTTATCCCATATATATATGTGTGTGTTTTTTATAAATGCAATGGATGCAGTAAATCCTTAGAATTAAATTCTACACTTATAAATATTTCCTGAAAAGCTTGAAAAATCAAATACTGCCAATATTGTAAAAAAAAATATGAGTGGTAAAAGAACTAAATATGGGGAAAATTTATTGGATAAAATAACCGAATATAAAAATCTAGAAATAAAAGTAAAAGATGTAGTTTTACAGATTTGCGGATTTTTATTGAAGTTAGTTATTATTGAATCGATCAGTAAAACTTGAATATTTTACAAAGTTATTTTTTAACTGGTTATACGCACAATGTAGTTTATTTTTCGCTATTGTTATTTATCTGTGAATACAATCAAGAAATTTTTGAATGTCACAGTATATTTTGTGTATCACTTTACAAAAAATATGTTGCAAAGGAAATTGAATAAAAGCAAATTTTAATAGGCTAATTCCATGGGTTCTGTAGTGTAAGTCACACAACTTATTAATTGCTATGCTTGTTAGCCACCGTTATTTTCGAAAAGTCTGCTTGGGCTTATTCAATTAATGAGAATGTGCCAATAAAATTAATCACATTTTTTTTCTATAATACTGGTAGCCAAAAATCGTAGCCTGTGACTTACACTACAAGTACTCATGGAAATAGCCACTAAAGGGAAATTATGCTACAGGGGAAAAATGCTATATTTTCAAATATTTGCTGAAATATTTTACTAATGTAGAATTCCGTTATTAAGTTCAAGAAAAACATTATATTATTTAAAAATATTGTGAAGAGATTTTTCTAGAACTGGAAACAACAAAAGTTAATAATTGACTACTCTTTTCTTTTGTTTGTTTCTATTTTTAAATATTCAAGTAATAAAAGTTATCAGAATACGGTAATTACAACTTATGTCATTTTAATAATTACATTGTTTTTCGTATTGAAAAAACAACAATATTTAAAATTTTCATTTCGATAAAAATATTTGAAATACTAGAATAAATTGCAGAAAAATAAATATCCAAAAATAGAATAAAAACTTACGAGAAAGAATTATATAAATAAAAAAATAGCTTCCATCCTGAAGAGAAATCCGACTTCTTTGAATAAAATATTAAGTATACTAAAAATGACATCGATTCTGAAAATAAAATATAAAAAAGTACTTCTCCGGGCAAGACACAATTTTTTATGTTTGAAATGCGATTCTGTATAGTCTATTTCTAGAAATTTTTTTAAATAAAATTTTTATGGATACCATGGAACTGAAAAACTATGTAGACATTTGAAAATATGCACTTTTAATATACAATGAAGAGAAAATATTCCCACGAAAGTCTTAAAGTTCAACTTTAAGAATAATCTGTTTGCCTTTGTTAAGATTCTTTGTTCATTGTTCAACATTTCGCTTCAAGCCTTTGAAACTATAAAGAATTTCAGTTTAACTTCTGTTAATAATAGAAAACTTATTTCAATGTTGCCCTCGAACGGAAAAGTAAAATGTGGTTATTCTTCCAGTTATATTGAAGATTTAAAATATGTTTGTTAAAAGGATTAAATAAGGCGAAATAAAAATATTGGGTGAAATAACCAATTGGAATATAAAAATAAAGAATTGAAATAAAACTATGTTTACAAATTTATGAATTTTTATTAAAGTTAGTTATCATTAAATCGATCAGTAAAACTAGAATATTTTAGAAAGTTAGTTTTTTAACTGATTATACGCACAATTTAGTTTACTTTTCTTTGTTGTTATTTATCCGAAAATGCAATCAATAAATTGTTATATGTCGTTGTTATGAGCTAATTTTACGAATATTGCAATGCAAAAGGATTTGCATAAAAGAAAATTTTGTTAAAAGAAAATTAAATTTTCGTGAAGATGAGTGGGATATCATCTCTATTGTCCCAGATAATTTTATTTTCTAAATGTGACAAATACACTAGAATATTACAGCTAAATTCTGCACTTGCAAAGTATTTCCCGTAAAGGATAAAAAATAAAATGTTTTTATTCTTCAATAAATTGAAGATTTAAGATACGTTTCTTAGAAGAATTAAATAAGGAGAAATAAAAATATTGGATACATTGACTGACAATTAAAAAAAACTATTATAGAGAAAGCAATTTGTGACAAACTTCAGCTACGTATATCAACTTCATAAAATGTGAAGTAGTTTAACAGTATTAAAACACGCTCCACACAGAATTTCCCCCTATACTATTATGTTACGGAATACTTTTGTGCAGACATGTAAATTAATAACAAATATTCCTTGCAGCATAGATTGTGAAGAATGTATTTTTATTGTATACTTCATAGACGCATATCAATTCTATTATTTTCGAAAGAGTATAAAATCATTAAAATACACTTAAAAATATTTTTTTTCTGCAACGACCGTGATGTAACGGAAAACTTTTGATTGTCTGTATAGTTAAACTATGAATCCGAATTTTATTAAATTTGAAATGCTAATCAAAATTTTATAACGATTATACATTTTAAATTTCAAACGATTTGGTTGGGCGGTAAATGTGGACAAACAAACGAACGGACGGATGGTGGTCATTAATGATGACAAAATTACACTTGCTATAAGCCAAGGAAGATCATCACCAAGCATACGTCATTCTCACCCGAATATTAAAGTTAATGTTGAATTCTTTAACATAGCGACACAAATACAAGTATTTGAGAATTGACTTATAACTTTAAAGATTGTATAGGTTTGATAAATCGGTTATATTAAAATGATCGTTTTTATTAATTTGAACATCATGCAACATATATTTTAATTGAATGTAATGTATAATATTGGTGATGCCCTAAAACAGATTTTAAAGTACTTTACAACTAGAGAACGTCAATATAAAATTAGTTTGTACACGGCACACGAGAAAACTAACGGCTTTATTGCAAATAAAACCACTTTCAATTAAATTTCAGAAAAATGATAACAAAAATCATCATTATCGTTGCAGATTAGATGTTGTTTTAAAGCTATTCAACACACAGTTTAGAGTGAGAGAGAGAGAGGAAAGATTAAATGAATAATTAATTATTAATAACATGAACCCTGCAAATGAGATGTCCAATACGGCAAACGCCGATAAAAGATTTTACAAATTTCTGTGTTTCTTTTTGAAGGCTTCTTAATACTAGGACCCCCCACCCCCAAACAGTGCATATATACCGTATATGTCCTTGTATAAGCAAGGAATAATTGGGCAATTTTTTGGTTCCAAAGTTAGAGGTTCGGTTTATACACAATTTAAGAAAATTTTAAATATTACTGCTCTGAAGTAAAAAAGAAAGGATGGTAAATATAAAAAAAAAACTTACAAATTTATAAAAATATTTTAAAACTCTATTCTTTTACAATGTCTAATTCATCATCGTCATAATCGTCGTCTTCTTCAAAAGTTTTTGTTATATAACTTTCTATAAATAGTTTTAAACTCCATTCTTTTGCAATTGTTACCAATTTTCATTCATAATCAAAATTATTATCTGAATTCTGAGGCAAGTCATTAATATTGCTTTATTTTATTGTTCATCAGTATGAATATATTAACAGTGTCTAATTCATCGCCATCATAATCGGATCTTTTTCGAATTTTTTTCGTTAGCTGAATTTTTCATAGCTATTTTTTAATATCGGCCTATGTACAACTTTCCAAAATTGGAAGATTTTTTTAATGAAACTTCATGTATTTAGCTTGGTTACGGATCGAATCATACACGGAAATATGCGGTATATATTTTAAAAAAATACCTACTTTAAAATCATTAATATTTTCATCAGAGATGGTTATATCATTTTTTTAAATTAGTAAACAGGTAAAATTCTGAATCTTTTACAAAAAATATGTAATTTTATAGCTTTACATTTCTGCTAAGTTTGTACCATTCCATTGGCTATACTAAAAAAAAAAAAAAGTTAAATTGAGTATGAAGTGTCATTTTACCTTGAAGAATTTTGTAAATTTGGCAAATGTATCTCTGTCTTTCTTTTTCAATCAATATAACGATGAGAAATGATTTACATTAATGCAATCTCTAACATTTTATTTGTCTGCAACACCATGTGAATTAATCATAATCAAGCCTTTCTTTGATATTGTATTTTTATAAACCTATTTTTACTAAATGGAAAAAAAATACAAGGAGTAATTTTACGTCATATAAGTAACAGATAAAGGCACAGAAAGATTTTTGGAATTACATTTTTAAAATATCGAAATTCAAGAAACTTAGTTCGAAAAATCGTTAAATTATAGCACTGTAACCCGAAAAACTCTATCTCTGCAAGCATACTAAAACAAGAAAAATGTCAAATCAAAGCATTCTTTGCAATCAGGACACAATCTTTTCAAAATATTCACCATTCGAAAGTTCTGTATAATATTTTTACAGCTTACCTAATAAACTAACCGTTTACCGCATAGTGCTGTCGATCTTTGTTTTTGAGAAATTTAAATTTTAAAATCAGAGTGTTATTTGCTGGACACCCTGTATATGTGATCTGTTCTAAAAGTAATGCAAGATTATCCGAGGCATATCCAAATTCATAGTTATTTTTAGGTGTTCAAGAACATTTTTTTTTCTTTTGTAAAACTATGTTAAAGATACTGACATAAGAATAAAAAAACAGTGCTTCAGATTATTAAATTTTTTCAACTCCTGACTCATTTTTCAACTCAAACGTTCTTTTTCCACGTTTTTTAGAACTCACCATAGAAGTCCATTTTATCCATAGTTGCAAAGAAAGAGTAGTATTGCATATTTCAAATACATCCAGAAAATTCGTCAATTATTTAATTAGAGTCAAAGACGTTGAATTTTCTAATTAAACATTCACAGTGCTATAAATAAAATATTTAAACTGTTTTGTAAATTCAAATGTCATAAAAGACCATCGTATAATGATTATTCGTGACAAGTAATGATCAAAACTATAAAATTTAAGATAATAAACTTCATAATCAGAAATTAACTTTTGTTCTCGTTCATCTTTACAGGAAGAAAGTATCGGATTCATCGAAATATTCAAATTCCAGTTTTCTACGGATTTACACGTTTTAAGTGTCAAAGATAACGAAAAACTTTTTTTTACTTCTTTTTTACAAAATTTCTGTTTGTGTGTCTGTGATTCTGTCTCAACCATTCTATTTAGAGTGGTTTCAAAAAAAAAAAAAAAATTCATCTAATCTTTCTTTGAGTGTGTTCCTACAGTAAAATAACATCACTTTCGGTTCCTTCTAGCACCTTTGCACTTACCTTCAAATCATACATCAATCTGAAAAAAGTTATTGACAAGCATAATCTGGACAAATATTAATGCCATATTTTGCAACAAAGAAATTTTGGACAAAATTACTTTTGCTTTGCAAAGACAAACAATTTTTCCTGCATACAACAGTAACAAATAACGGAAAAATGCTAAAAAAAGTATACTTTTGAAGCATGCGTTAAAGCTTATTTCAGTTTTATACATAGAAAATGTCTTATCATGTTACATATAATGTCATTATCATAGACTAAAAACAATTTAACCTTACACCATTAAAATACATTAACTGGTGGGAAAATATTTCATCAAATATTTCGTCATTTTATATATTTATTTTCATTGAAAAACTTTAAAAAACTTTAATTTCTATAATGACGCCAAAATGACCCACCTTTACACTATCATTTCAATCCACAATACATTTGACTAATTTTTATTGCAATTAATTATTGTGCATCTCATTTCCAAAATTTAAAATTAAAAAATAAGAAATATTATAGAACTAATAAGAATTTTCTGACACTGCATTTTAAACATGAATCTGCTAACTACATAACTACGTATTAATCTTATCGAAAATAAATTCTAATTTACCCATATGTTTGTGTATTCTTTTTGTATTTCAATTAGACTAAATATAATTCTGCAACAATATTAGAAAAATACCATATAGCAATATTAGAAATAAGATCATACAAACGAACATTTAAAAAAATATATTATCTATACTTTTTTCTTATATCTTTTATATGTTAGTTAAAACTCTCTATGGGATACATGGGGTATCTTTTCTAGTTTTCCGACCAACGCACAGTGGGGCAGAATCCCGAAAAGCTGGCCAAAATATGAAAATGCTATTCAAATTGAACGAAAATTCGTATACAGGTGTTTTTGGGGATGCTAAGTAAGAATACAAAATTTAAATTAAAAAAAAATGGCGGATACAATATGGCGGAATAAAAATTAAAATGTCTCGAAAGTTATTCAATTTATATGCAATTTCGTAAATTTTTCAGGATGCTAATTAGGATTCAAAAGTTAAATTTTAAAAATAAATAAATAAATAAAATTACAGATTAAGAGTAAAAACAATAAAATTTAAATAAAAGTTAAAATTTCGAGGTAAACTTAAAAGGGAATTTTCAAAAAACAAAGACATATTTAAACGAAATTTAAGTACATTAATGGAAAGTAAAACATTAGGCTATTTAATTTTTATATTATTAAAATAAAAACGAAAATATATTCCAGAAATTAACCCTTAGAATCAACTGTAGCATAATAAAAAGATTCTTCAGAGGTCAAGGTGTCGAAATAGTTAGCAGAACTTGTTGGCGGTATTGGAAATCCTGTTACTTTTAGGATCAATGATTTTAATTTCTTCTACGATAATTTACCTAAACTGGAAAGGAAAGAATCTGATGACATTAAAAGACGTAAAAATATCTTTTTTTTTCTCGCTGCTGCATCTTTGCGATAAATCTTCTCGATGCTTTTTGATCAGCTTGTTGCATGATTCTTGAGTATCTTACGGCATTTGACAAATTGGCAGTAATGAAGATAATGTTATTTCTTTGTCATTAATAAGTAGTTTGTGTACTGAAGTAAGCATATAGAACCAGGGGTGCTGCTCAAATCAACGAGCTATTTGTAAGGGAAAATTTTCGAAGTTTATCAAATAAATAACATGGATACAAGAAATTACTTATGGCATAGAAACGTTTAATCAAATCTCCGTATATGCTCGTTAAGAAACACAAATAGTTGCGTTTTCAAAGAATAGTTGAATTGTATTTCCATCATTTGTGCTTCCAAATCTGGGATTTAGTTTCTCGACAAGAAGTCTTGATTGTAAACGAAATATTTTTTGCATATTTTATTTTTCAATTTCAGTGTTCTTCTTTTCATGCAGAGTACGAGCTTTTCATTTTTTCTATCCAGTTGTCTGCCAGATGTAAGACCTCTCTAAACATTTTTGCATGTAACTTAGATATTCTGAATTCTAAATTATCTCAATCCACTTTTAATAAAAAATGTCAGATTGACAAGATGCTGTTTTGATGCTGTCTGACATAGGTAGCAACGTTGAGTATTACACTAATTCGTTTTTAACTATTTTTCTTCTGTATCAATGATTGTATTAAACGAAATAAGTTTATTCTGCAAGTATTTAATGCAATCCCATTCATTGACAGTTGCTTCCGTATTTATTGAAAAAGAAAAATATTTTCAAATTGGCGATTCATGAATTAATCGCAATATTTATGTATTCTAGTAGTACAGAAGAAAAGAAAATACATTAGACATAATGCCATCTTCATAGCTAAATATTTGTTTAAATGTACTCAGAATAGATGAGCCATCACATCCTCATTTGCAAATCAAATCGAAATTACTAATATAATCAAAAGTGATATTCATAATGATTTTTACTCGCATTAATGAAATACGCTCAGTAGTTTGATCTAGCAAATATAGCCATTGACGAAATAATTCTTCTAATTATAATAGAACAAACAAAATTACTACCTATAAAGACAAGAAAATGTTATTATACCGGATCAGTAATAGAGAATTATTTTCATTTTTTCATTACTAAACTTACTTATCAAATTAATGTAATCTTATCATTATAGTACTTATTTACAATATAATAGGAAATAAACTATTATAAAATTGAATAATTCGAAAATTTGAAACATATTTATCAGCTAAATTATGTCAAAAGTAGCCAATATTAAAATTTTTGAGGCGGCCGAAAAAGTGGCATTTTTATTTGCGTGAAATGCAGAAAGGCAGTTTGGGGCAGCTGGTTTTTTATGAATCACTAGACAATAGCCCAATTTATTATTTCCATTAAATTTCGTTGCGGAACACTGTGGAACATTTAAACTTTTTGATGTTTAAAAGCAAAAAAATAAAAAAAATTCTAAAATTTTTTATCAAAAATGAAAATGAATTTATTTATTTTTATGTGCTTAATATAAATTTTGTAATACATGCAAATAAAGTACATACTATCATAGTATGAATCCATTTCAAATCATTAAAATCGGATAATATTATAAAATATAGCACGCGTTTAGAGGAACTGTTGTTTTGCTGGTTTTGTTTGCTCTAAATGATACTGCTTCAAGCATCATTTTTGAAATGATGCTGCTTGTAAGGGCAAAGCAAAAATCTTTTGTTAAATACAGATTCTGACTCTCCAAACATTATTCTGGCTAACTGTACAATCGAAATTCCCTAAATCGTAACTTCATTTTTCGACTTTTGGCCAGCTTTTTGGGTTTTTGCCCCACTGTGCAACGCCGTAAAACAAGCTATTACCATTTGCTCCAATATTAGTATAAAAATATGTGAAAGATTTTGGATAAATCACCTTCACGAAGTCATATAGAGTGCTGTCTATATAACAAACTCAGTTATACATATTTTTTTAGTTGTATTAAAAAGTTATAATATAATTTTATTATAAAATTTCTTATTAAGTCTCACATTTTAAATTAAACTCTTTTTTAGATAATTAATGCTTTTTTTTACCATTTTTATATAACACGGCTATCTCAATCTGCACGACTCTTGAATGAAAATATGTCAAAGTTATTTTGTAAATCACTATCAGCAATATTATAGTTTACGTTATCTGTAGGCATTGTAAGCATTGATATAAAATACTTTCACTGTTTCACAATACTCCGAAAACTCCAGAATAAATTAAGAGCACCATTAATTAGTCTTAGTTTGAATCAAAATATCCATATTTACTTATATGTATAATTAAATTGTCTGATTAAACAATTAGTCAATAATAAAAAATTATTATGAAACCCAATCAGAAGAATCATCTACATTTAAAGATCCATTTATTTGAAAACAGTTTTATGCGCGCCTTTATAAACGTTAAAAATTAAAATCTTTAAAAGCGGTAAAATAAAGTTGGTAAACTGGGTCTCTAATCATATTTTACTTATTTTTGGTGAAATTAGTATTTTACTTTGAAATCTACCTCCACCTGTAAAGCTAATCCGACAGGGATTTTTCCAATGTTGTATAACACGGATACCAAAAGTCTCTCGATTCGCGTATAAAAATATGTTAATAATTTTTTCTAAATCACAATCACTAATTATTACACTTTTTACGCTATCTGTAATTGTTATAAAAATTCCTTGTAAAATATTTTTACTGTTTCACAACGCTCCGAAAATTCCAGAATAAATTTAAAGCACCATTAACTACCCTTTGCCTGAATTAAAATATCCACATTTACAAAATATGTATGATTAAGTTTTCTAATTAAACAATTAATCAATAATTAAAATCTATTATGAAATTTGAATTTGAAGATCCATTTACTCCAAAAAAGTTTTAAGCCGCCCTATTATACCTTACAATAAAAGTTATATATATAAAAAAGAAAAATACTGACCTTGAATTATCACATTTGTTTTCACGAAGAAATCTCCCTAAGGGTTAGATAATGACCGGGTGATATTTGGCTAGTGACCTTCGACATAATCTTACTTTAATTGCTGACCATCTTTTTCCCGACTAGAACGTAAGCGCACGTGTCTGTGTGACATCATCAAGCACGCGCCACCTTTGAGACATATTGGGAGGGAGCTCATAAAAAAAAAAGTTGAAAAGAAAGTATTCCACATTCTTTATTTTATTTTTTTACTCCTCTCTTAGGAATTTCGTCGTTAATTTTCGTCGAACAAATGTCGATGGTGAATAGGTTAAGATTTAGACCTTAATGAAGAGGGGAAATCACTTGATTAGGATCGGAGACGGTGTTGTCAAAGACAGATTCGGACTAACGTCGGGATTATTTAATGAGGATGAATGGATGTGTGACAACGTAATGATTATATTTCTCCCCCCACCCTCCCAGAAATAACAGCGGTAAAGAAGGTGGTAATTCAGATATTTTTGTCACGTAACAAACAATCATTTTTTCTGAAAATAAATTGGACAGTCAAAATAATAGAATTAATCATTTTAAATGCAGCATGGCTATGGGGTGATTTATTAAAAGAAAATTACTGTTTATGCTTATTTGAATAAATGTTAGGTTAGCTGGTGACTCACAGTGTCAACTAAAATTTGTTATTCGTAATGTACAATTTATGCAGTTAAGTGCTACAATTAATGCCAAACCTATGAGCTGCAAGAATGAAAACAATAAATTTGAAAATGCATAAAATTTTATTCTTTATTGAGCCACTAGAAATCCTTGGCGACCGTTTGGCCTCCCTTGTGTAATGTTAAGCATTTTCTAATGTTACTTTTATTCGCAATTTAATTTACATGGTCAATCCTCCGCTGAATCAGTAGATTCTGATAAAAAAAAGGTATGTTTATATTACCCGGATAAATCGTCAAACACTGTTACTGTTGCATTTTTAAAAATTTCATTATCTTCCGTAAAATTTAGTTCTTAATGAAGAGGGAAAATCACTTGTATAGGATCGGAGACGGTGTTGTCAAAGACAGATCTGGACTAACGTCGGAATTTTTTAATGAGCATGAATGGATGTGTGACAACGTAATGATTATATTTCTCCAAACCCCCCACACTCCCAGAAATAACAGCGGTAAAGAAGGTGGTAATTCAGATATTTTTGTCACGTAACAAACAATAATTTTTTCTAAAAATAAATTGGGCAGTCAAAATAATAGAATTAATCATTTTAAATGCAGCATGGCTATGGGGAGGGGATTTATTAAAAGAAAATTATTGTTTATGTTTGTTTGAATAAATGTTACATGAGCTGGTGACTCACAGTGTCAACTAAAATTTGTCATTGGTAATGAACAATTATGCAGTTAAGTGCTACAATTAATGCCAAACTTATGAACTGCACGAATGAAAAGAATAAATTTGAAAGCGAATAAAATTGAATTCTTTATTGAACCGTTAGCCGCTCTTGGCGAGCAGTTTGGTCTCCCTTATATAATGCTAACCATTTTATAGTGTTATTTTTGTTCAAAATGTAATTTACTTAATCAATGCTTCTCTGAATCAGTAGATTTCGATAAAGAAATAAAAAACTTGTTATATTTATGTTACCCGTATAAATCGCTAAGCATTGTTAGTGTTGCATTTTGTTTTTAATTTCATTATTTTCGTTAAGATTTAGTTCTTAATGGAGAGGGGAAATTTCTTGATTAGAATCGGAGACAGTGTTGTCAGACAGTTCCGGACTAAGTTTAGAATATTTAATGAGTATGGATGGATGTGTGACAATGTAGTGATTGCAGTTTTCCTCGAAAAAACAGCGATATTGAAGGTGGTAATTCAGATATTTTTGTCATGTGACAAACAATAATTTTTTCTGAAAATAAATTGGGCACACAAAAGAATGCATTTAATCATTTTGAATGCAGTAAAATTATGGGTGATTTATTAAATGAAAATTACTGTTTATATTTTTTGGATAAATGTTAGATTTCTTGGTGACATATAGCTTCAGTTAAAATTTGTGATCCGTGCTATACAATTTATACAGTCAAAAGCTAAAATTAAAGTCAAAAGTTTGAATTGCGAGAATAAACACCATAAATTTATAAACGAATAAAATTTAGTTCTTAACTGAACATGAAATCGTAGAAGATATTAATAATAAAATCTTTGAAAATCTACTTATTAAGAAATATATATAAGTTTAAAAATATATTTTATAACTTATAAATACGTATGATTTCTATCAAAACTAAATAAGACCTGATTAATTGTACGCCGAACCTGGCTCATACTAACCATTTTGAAACCTATTCTGTCATGAAAATTGTATTATAATGGAGAAGCATCTTCATGTGCAGTTTCAAAATTTAAAGAATAGCTTTATGAAAAAAATATATTATAGAAATATGAAAAAATATGCTAAAAAAATCATAGGAAGGCAAAACTCTGCACTACGCGTTACTTAGAGTAATTAAATTCTAAACTTAAAGGATTTAATGACAAATTGTTGATGTGGTATCGGGTCTGCTCAGGATTGTGAAGGTTGAATCATTTCAGAGTTTAGTTTACACTACGGGAAAAATTAATTTTGTCTGGTAAAAATTTGCATTAATTTGCATATTCTGAGAGTGGACAAAATGAGTTATGGGCGGCTTGAAATTGCGGATTCGAGAAATATTGAGATCATGTAATTGTAAGTCCCTGAAAGACATAACTATTGTAATTATCCCGAGTAACTGACTTTGGCACGAAACTCCCGCCTATAATTTCACAAGAAGTGATCCTTACTGTGTGTCCTGAATCCGAATTGTTTCTTCTGTGTTGGCCAGACGGCGCTGAGATGATATAATCTAAAGATTGAAACGGAAAGAAAAAGCAGAGAGTGAGGTGAAAGGAATGGAACAGTGACTGACGAGCGAGGGTTTAAGAATTTTATTTATTGTTTTATTTTGAGTGTGTAGATTTTTGTCTGTCAAATTTTAGGGTGTACCTGTTAATTTAGTTTGGTGATATAAATAAATAATCATCGTGAAAATAATGTATCATCGTGCTGTTTATACTAGAATTTGAAAAATACTGAATCGTTATACTATCAAGTTAATGATTAAAACTGACAATTTTTGAAGATTTTCATTTCTTGTGCTTTTGTTAGATAAACGTTGACGAGGAATAAGTAAAACTTATAGTTTTAATTATAAATGGTCCATTAGAATCGTAAACGATGTTGTGAAAAGCTGATCAGGAATACTTATGGGTTATTTAAATGAAGATAGTTCAAAACCTGACAGCAGTGTGATTTTACATGGTGTCCACAAGAAAACTCATGGTTGTATCTTAGTTTTACGAAAACTATAAGCCCTAGACTTTTGTGGTTTGTACCATAATGAATCTCAACACATGAGGTTCATTTTAAGGATTATTTTTTTTTACAGAAAGATTAACTTTTTGTAGTATGCCCTATTAGTAACGCGTGACAGCAAGCATATTTTGATGCAAATGTCGATTTGTCTAAAAAAATATAATTTTGTCTATGTGTGCATTTCGATAATGACTACGTTTGTAGCTCTTAGAATGCCCAATCGTTATTTAATCGCAACATGTGTGTTATTCAGCAGGTCTGATGTGACTAAATTGATAGTGTCCGCCATTTAGTGGTAGAAGACACAAGCATGAGGCCTGGCTAAAAAACACTGCATTAAAATGAATTTGTGTTGCTATTTTTGATACCTCAAAACGCAAATCTTAAAATTCATAGTTTCAATTCAATTAACATTTATAATCACGGAGATAACATGTGACACCCTGTATTTTTTTCGAAAACCTCACAAAGAAGAGACGCAACAAAGGTTCTAATTAGAAATCTATTTTTTACCCATAGCAAATAATACATTCTTTGAAATTAAATATGGTACTCGAAAGTTCATTTAATCATTTTAATGTAGTATTTAATGTAGCCATTTTAATGAATGATTTTTGAAAATAAATTTACTGTTTAAGTCAAAACGCTACTAACACAGAAAAAAAAAAAATAAAAATTTATGTTTTCCAAAATATAGTGTTTTACTGTAACATTTTACTGGATAATTATGTAGTGAAACATACATTATAATGCAAGGACTAGCGGAATCAAATCAGACGTACCAAAGAATTCATATCTATATGAATAATATCAAGTTATATGCATGGCTAATAACAAACGCCCTGTGTTTTTGAATTCGCGAAGAAATTATGCAATCCTAATATCAAACTCTCAAACATTATCGAACAGCGAGAAATTTTTGAGCTATTTTTTGTCGCACAATCGTAAATTGTTATTTTAGTTAAGTTTTTATTTCTAAATGAAGAAGAGAAATCCCTTGATTAAGGGTGGAAAATGGTATTCCGATAGACAAATCTGATGTACGCCTAGAATATTTAACAAGAACGAAGGATGCGTGAAAACATAAAGATTAGATTATTTTTCGAAAACCTCAGAACGAACAGATTGAATAAAGGTTACAATTTAGATATTTTAGTCACGTAAAATGCAGTATTGCTCTTGTGAAAATAAATTAGGTAATTAAGCAGCTTATATATTTTTTTTATTTGAATATGGCAATATCATAGCCATTTAATGTAAATAAAATCCCTGTCGTCTTGGCCTATAGGAGGAGGTTGATTTCTAAGTGTGCTAATTTCAACAACAGAAAAATAAAATTTGATTGCATATAAACCTAGTTTAACAACTTTATTTGGCTTCTTTTGAAAAAAATTTTAATAACATTTTCTGTAAGTACTGGTTTTATCAGATTCATCTTAAGCTAAATTCGGATAAAATGTCCATTTTGACAGCATATTTTGAAATATATTCTAACTTTATTAAAAAATCGACTAATACGGCACATTACATAGCTCTTGAATAACAAAAAACTGTCAATCGAATGCGATTGAGAGCAAAATTGAATTTAAAAATGAGTTATAAAATAACCAATTCGTTATTTTAATACTACATCAATTCTTAATCATGATCGCTTCGGTAAATTTTGTGCAAAGTAGCAACTTTGACAGCGTTTTTTTTAAAATATGTTCAGCCTTTATCAAAAAACTGACCAATACGGTGCATTATACAGCTTCTAAATAAGAGGAACTTGTCAATTGGATGTGTTTGAGAGCAAAACTGAATTTAAAAATGAGTCAGAAAAAACGCAATTTTTTTTATTTGATTACTTCCTTAAATTTTCAATCTCAATCACTTCGGAAAATTCTGTTTAAAATACCCGTTTTGGAGTCTTTTTTGAAATATATTCTGTCTTTATCAAAAAACTGACCAATGCGTTACATTATATAGTTCCCAAATAAGAATTCCTATAAACTGCATGCGTTTGATGGCAAAAATGGATTTAAAAATGAGTCAGAAAAAACGCAATTTGTTATTTGAATACTTCCTGAAATTTGCAATCACGATCACCTTGGGAAATTCTGTTCAAAATATTCTATTTGGCAGCCTTTTTTGAAATATATTCTGTTTTTATCAAAAACTGACCAATGCGTCACATTATATAGTTCCTAATTAAGATGATCTGCCATTTGGATGCGTTTAAAACAAAAAAAAAAAAAAAAATAAAAATGAGCCTATATTCTGGCTCATTTTTAAATTATTATTATTATTTTTTTTTTTTTTTTTTTTTGACAGTTTGGACTAGAGGTTTTTTACCAACTTCTATTTTTGTTTAATTTATTTTTGCTGTACGAATTAGTCCCATGAAAAAATTGTCATTGTAAAAGTTGTAGATATTGTTGAGAAGATGTAAAATAAATTTAATTACATTTGATAGTTTAAGAATTGACGAAGTTATCGAATTTTCTCTTTTTTCACACTCTTTTACGTTTTCGTTTTTAATTTTTTTTAAGAGTAAGAAATAGTCTTTTCAGAAATTTGTAAATACAAAAGTTTTAGATAATATTGAGAACATTTATAAAAAAATATTTGGATTTGATATCTTGAGAATTGGCTTGAATGTTATGAATTTTTTCTCCCAAAAAAACATGTTTTTTGCGCCCATTGAGCCCATTTCTAAATTTATCAAAAATCTGTCATACATAAACTTTTAGTCCATTTTTTAGAAGAAATATAAACTTTAAACCGGTTTGATATCTATTTTAATTAAAAACTTATGGTGTTTTTCGGTTTTCACAAAAACCCTACCTATTTGCAACCGATTGACTGATTTTGCCCATTAACGAACTTAGCCGTGATTTTACACCCCTCGATTTTATGTATCAGTTTCGAAGAGATTAAAGCAGAACTATAGAAGTTATCGTGTCCATAAGAAAGTGATATATATACAGGGTGTCCGAAAATTCTGGAAACGGTCGAATAACTCGAGAAATACATATGAGATTGAAAAATTAAATATACGTGTTAAATAATTTTAAATAAGCTACTCAGTGATACCAAATTTGACCTTCGCAACCGACCCCCTGGAGTTCAGAGTGGGTCCAAATTTGAAATCTTAAAGTGTAACCCCCATTTTTTATTGCAGATTCGGATTCTACGGACAAAAATACGTAACTTTTGTATTTGATGTTTATTTCGAATCCTCGTTTATCACGGTGTAATCGTGCATATTAAATCGATGCATATTTCCGCTTTTCCAACGGGATTTTCCCTAATCGAAACTGATTGGGCAGAATTTTTGACGTCAAATTCCTCGTCTTTTGCAGGATTATCGTTTCCTGAAAATCACCCGTGCCGATTATTTCGATAGTGCTACACAGTTAAAAATTTGACCCATTTGCTGTAGTGTCATTCCACTGCTTTTATAGAATATCTCTTTCACGACCAATGAGAATGTTCCATAACACAGTAAAGTAACCGTTTTCTATAAAAGCAGTGGAGTGACGCTGTAGAAAATGAGTCAAATTTTTTACAGTGTATAGTTTTTTTTATATTTTTCTCTAGAAAAATTCATTGAAATATATTAATTTAGTTTTCTATTTGGATTTTTTTTTTTTTTTTTATCCAGTAAATGGTTTCTAAAATACGATCTACTTGTTTTCATGTTTAAATGTGTAAATAAGAACCTCCCCTCCCGAATAGAAAGAGTATATCTTTAGTTTGGGGGGCGGGGTATGTAAATATTTTGTGTTTCGATAAGTTCTGCCTTCTTTTCTTTTTCTTTCTTCATTTCTTTTCTTTTTTTTATCATTTAATTCAGTGGGGCGGATGGGCGTGCATGGAGTTTTTTAAATAATTTCTACTTTGTAGAATAACATGTAAGGCAAATTGACCTGCGAGTTTCGATCTTTAAACGTATAAATATGCACCTCCTCTCAGAAATAGAAAAAGGATAATTTTCATTATTTGATGGCGGGATGTGTATATATTATGCGTTTCCATGGATTCTGTAGTTTTTAAAAAAATCATCTAATAAGCTGATGTTGGTGTATGTTTTTTTTTTAATTATTACTACAGAAAAATTTAGGCTAAAATATAAAAAAAAAAAAGTTATAAAACATTTTTTGTGCTGACTGTGCAACGGATGAAGAAGTATCGTAAATTCGTGGTACTTACGGAACCTGTTATTTTCCAAGTGAAATATCAGTATTTTCTTTATAAAATAAATAAAGCTTCTATAAACACTCGTAATTTTGCCTCCTTTAACAAGTGATTTTCAATAAAAAAAATTCGTACTTAGTATTTCTTATTGAAATGAAAATGAAATGCAATCTTATTGAAATTATTTCCTTTTCTAGGGATTCCAGGATCCTTAGGAACTCCCCTTAGGAAATTTTAGTTTTTTTTTTTGGGGGGGGGAGGATTATAGGTTTTCATAATTGATTAATTACTGCAATAACAAAAAAATAAGGTAGGGAATTTTTAGAAAATTTTTGTTGATATATCATGATTTCTTGTAAATTAATATGTATTTTGTTCCATTTAAAATTGTTTTTCATAAATTTAAATGCTTATCAGATCAATATTTCTGGTAAAAATTTTCAAATAATGTCTAATTTAGCATATCTTTTACAGACTTTTGAATCTTTTATCACCTGTTATTTTAAAGAGAAATTTTTGCCTAATGGAATCAGAAAAATACTCGGATTAAATAATGCAATATTTAAAATTTAATTTTACTGGTGAGAAAAATAAATTCTGATTGTTTTTTAAGCCTTTTTTCGGATTTTCGAAGATCGCGATTGTAATCGAACAAAATACATCAGATACATATTTTATTTTCTCTAACAGAGTTTACCAACACAAAATTTGATAGGCCAAAGGTTTCTTCACCAAAGTAGTCGCATTAGTGGATACATGTTTGTTGAAAATAATCATTAACGGTTGTCTCGATAACAGAAGTGTTTTATATGCTTCTGCCATAGAAATTAATAGAAATATATTAAATCACTTTTCCATTTGTGCTTTTATTTTATCCAATCAATCAATTATAAATATTAACCGATTATAAATAATTTTAATAAATGCAATGCATTAGTAATCTATAAATATACCTATATTATGAGGAGGTAAAATTACTTCTGCGGAAAATCTGCGGAACTACCGAACTGGTTTCAAAAGCAATGATACTAAAAGGATGGTGTTCACCCCGAATCAAATATAGACTATCTCTTATGTCCATACCACGAACTCAAGGTGAACGCAGGGGAAAAAAAATTCTAAAAATGAAATTTTGTGATACTAAAAGGCATAGAAAAAGGAAATTTGGCATGTTAACCGTAATTTTTCCTACCATGATTTGCCGGGCATCCATTCTTCGATCATAATTTATTTATCTCACCAATAAAATCTAATTTTAAATATTTCACTATTTAATCCGAGCATTTTTCCGATGCAATAAGGCAAAAGTTTATAAATGTGTAAAAGATATGCTAAATTAGACTTTATTTGAAATTTTTTACCAGAAATATTAGTCAGTTAAGCGGTTAAATTTATGAAAAAAAATTTTAAATTGAATAAAATGCATATTAATTTTCAAAAAATCATGATATATCAACAAAAATTGTCGAAAAATTCCCTGCCCTATTATTTTGTTGTTGCAGTAATTAATCAATTATGAAAACATATAATTCCTACCCCAAACTAAAATTTCAGGGTTCCAAAGGATCCTGCAATTTCTAGAATAGGAACTAATTTCAATAAGATTGCATTTCAATTCCATTTCAATAAGAAATGCTAACTACGAATATTTTCTTATTGAAAATCACTTGTTAAAGAAGGCAAAATAACGAATGTTTATAGTAGCTTTATTTATTTTATAAAGAAAATACTGATATTTCACTTTGAAAATAACGGGTAAGTACAATGAATTTACGATACTTCTTCATCCGTTGCACAGCCAAAAAATATTTTATAACTTAATTCTTAATATTTTGTCCTATATTTTTTCTGTAATAATAATTATTATTATAATAAAAACATACACCCACATCAGCGGTATTAGATAATTTTTTTAAAAACAACAGAATATATGGAAACGCATAATATACACACAATCCCATCCTCAAATTATGAATTTTTTTTTTTTTTTCTATTTCTTAGGGGAGGTGCATGTTTATATGATAAAAGATCGAAACACGCAGGTCAGATTGCCTTACATTTTATTATACATTGTAAAAATTATTTTAAAAACTCCATGCTTGCCCTTTGCCCCCCCCCCCCCTGAATTAAATGATTAAAAAAAAGCAGAACTCATCGAAACGCAGAATGTGTACATACTCCGCCCCCCAAACTGAAGATAACCTTTTACTATTCTGGTGGGGAAGTTCATATTTACACATTAGAACATCAAAACAAGTAGGTCGTATTTTAGAAACCCTTTACTGGTAAAATAAAAATCCAAATAGAAAACTAAATTAATATATTTCAATGAATTTTTCTAATGAAAAGCATAAAGAACCCTATACTCTGTAAAACATTTGACTCATTTGCTACAGCGTCACTTCACCGCTTTTATAGAAAACGGTTACTTTACTGTGTTATGGAGCATTCTCATTGAACATAAAAGAGATATTCTATAAAAGCTGTGGAGTGACGCTGCAGCAAATGGATAAAATTTTCAACAGTGCAGCACTTTCGAAATAATCGCCACGGGTGATTTTCAGGAAACGACTAGGAATTTGACGTCAAAAATTCTGCCCAATCAGTTTCGATTAGGGAAAATCCCGTTGGAAAAGCCGAAATATGTATCGAATTAATATGCACGATTACATCGTGATAAACGAGGATTCGAAATAAACTTAAAATACAAAAGTTACGTACTTTTGTCCATAGAATCCGAATCTGCAATAAAAAATGTGGGTTATAATTTAAGACGAATTGAAAATTTCCTACTGAGCGAAAAATTGCCCAGGCCGGGAATCGAACCCGGATACTTGGTTTACAAGGCCAATGCTTTACCTGCTAAGCTAACCGGGCGATAACCGGCTGGGATTTTTCGCTCAGATAACCTTATAGGCTGTAACATCTGGTCTGTCATTTAGACAGCTCGGCAGAGTCAGTATCTGGGCAGTATCTGGTACAGCCAAGTATCTGGGTTCGATTCCCGACCTGGGCAATTTTTCGCTCAGTAGGAAATTTTCAATTCGTATTATAACTTTACCAATCAGTTAGATTGTGTTAATATAATAGTATAATTTAAGATTTTAAAGTTGGACCACTTTGACCCTCAGGGGGCCGGTTGCGACGGTCAAATTTGATATCACTGAAGAGCTTATTTAAAAATATTTAACACGTATATTTACGTTTTTCAATCTCATATGTATTTCTCGAGTTATTCGGCTGTTTCCAGACTTTTCGGACACCCTGTATATATATATATATATATATATATATATAAACTTTTTTACTGGTGGTAGTTTTAGGGTCTAAAGGTCATGATCGGCGTACATCTGCAAAAATTTTTCAGAAATTCCAACATCGGAGCAACCGCAATAGGTTTACCATTTGTGTCACGTTATTCAAAATTGTAAGCAATATTTATGTAAATGGTTTTTTTGCGTCAGATTATTTATTTACATGCGTTTCACTTAGTTTCGATAATTTAGCGCAAAGAAACCATTTACATAATGCTTACAATTTTGAATAACGTGACACAAATTATAAATCAGTTTATTGAGATAAATGCATTCCAATGCATAGTATAGATTCAATGAAAATTATATATTTAACAACGAAATGTAAATTTAAAACAGTTTTTTAGATGTGTAAAATATAGTTGGTAAAATATATTTTACCAAATCAAAATGAAAAAAAAAATGAATTTTAAAACAAACTTTTTAAAGGGACATAAAGGCGTCATTTAAATTTTATATCATATCTTTTAAAACACATATTTTGAATTTATGGAAAATGTGTGTGAAAAAGCATAGGCGAATAAAGTTTCATGTTGAAAATAACTTTTGAACATGCTATTATAAATAGAAAAAAATGATTAATGAAATACTACCAAAATGCATTTTTCAATTAATAGCATGGCGTCACTCAAAATTTGATATCATTATTTTTAAAATTCATATTCAAAATTCTTAGAGCCATAAAATAAACAGCTGCGTCGAAACTTTTAACCCATTAAGGGGTTTTGTATTGATACCATTACTTTTTTTTAGGTTAGTGATCATTATATTAGTAGAATATACATTTATGAGATTTAATGCAGAATTTAAGAAGATAAAATCTAAAAATTAATGTTTTCTTTACATTTTTTTAATAAGAAATATCCTATTTTTGTCAGATTTTAATCCCAGAACAGATGTAATTAAAAAGAAAAGAAAAGGATGCTACTTTGAAGCAATTGCAACAAAATTTTTCCTTATTTATTAATCTAAATACAACTTTATTTTTAAGTCTATTTCATATCCTAAGTTGCCAACTTCATGACACATTTTTGAATTCATTTTATTCGCAAAAATTGTCAAGTATTTTAATGCAGAAATTGCGCAATCAAAAAAATTGTTCCATTATTTTGTAAAAGCTTTTTCAGAAAAAAAGATTTTTCAGAAAATGTTCTGAAAGTTAGCGTTTTGAACCACATTTCTAGTCGGTGAATGTAATAATGTAATAAATTTAATTTTTCTATATTTCATATTTTTGAAACTTATCCTTAAAATAAATATGAGTTAATCTTTTCTTTTTAAACACACATATATATATAAATTAAAGATTTTAAAAAAAATCACATCATATTCTGAAAGTGTACATTGATATGGATACTGAAAGAAAAATACGCAGTTTCTGATTCATAAGTATGAAGCGAAGATGTTAACAAAGTAATTAATTTAAAATTTGAAATTTGTTTAAGATCTAAATGCATAAAAATGGATTATTTAGAGCTATAAATATTAATTTATTTCAATTTTTATTTAATTTTTTAATTATGTATTTTAGTTAATTTTATATTTGCTTTAAAGATACAAAACAAAAAAAGGCTTTACTTCAGAAAACAAATATAACATTCTTTATATAACATAATTAGAAACATTTGTATCCTAAACATAAAATTTAAGTATAAAATACCAAAAACTTGTATGTTATTAAGTATAATTATTTTAATAGAGATATCATTTGGCACGATTGGAACATGCCCCATCCCTCCTGAGTCACAGTGTCCTGTCCTTACCTTAGAGCAACATTAAAATAATTAGTTTTTTTTTTTTCAACAAGCATAGGACTTTTATATTTAACTTAACTGTTTTTTTTATAAAAGGCATATTGTTGAATTTACAAAATACTAAAAACAATTAAGTTAGCAACAAAAATGAGATTGAAAATGTATATTGAACATTCGAGTAATTCTTATTTTTAGGTATTGTAAAATGGCCTTTTTAAGTCACAAACTAATAGTTGCAACTATAAAAAGACTGATAGCAACAAAGTATAAGACAATGATTATTCCATGTGGTGGAAAAGTCATAGACGAAAAGTGAGAAAGTTCAGTTTTTAATTGGGGTGATGTGCAGAAGTGGAGTTATATTTTTACAGAATTCATTATTTTTGCATATTATTTTATGAGAACCTACTAAAATATTCTATTAAATTCAATTTTTAATGCCACATAATAATTGGAATCAAAAGGCTATATTTAAAAAAATAATTTTGTACTTTTCATTTATTTTTTATGTTTTTAAATCACAGCATAATGTTTTTGTATTAATGTTTATACTTGAATTATTATTATTATTATTAAAAAATAATTTTGTATCTTTCATTTATATTTTAAATCATTACAAAATATGATTCTAGCATAAATATTGGAACACATATACTTCTTTTCTCACACATATATTTCTTTGAACAGAAATTATGCATTAGATTATTTCCTTTGTTAATAGGAATTGATAAAGAAAATCATATCATCTGCAACAAAGTTCCTTGCTCATCCGAATCTTAGGATCATATTTTAAGGTACACGATACGTCTGCACTCAGTTTTCTTTTTTAAATATTTTTAAAAATTAAAATGACTTTTTTTAACAGATTTTTTTTTAAAATAAAATCTTCAAGAGCTCTTTCTCTCTCTCTCTTTTTTTTTTGAATTTATTTTTTGCAATTTAAAAAAGTGACTTATGAATAATTATAATAATTGTACAATGATTTTTTTCAAATTTTAACCACTAAAATGATTTCTTCAGCTAAATGAAAATTTAAAACATACAAACTTTGTATTTGTTCATTCAAATTATTCTTTGCAATTGAAAAAAAATGTTTATTCAAATTGTGAATCATGTTTGTTATTATTGTGAATGCTCAACGATTATACAAAATATTTTTAAATTACAATGCTTTTTAAGCTATTGCATAGCTTTTATCAAGGGCTTTGAGCGCGGTGACCGAATCCAAAAATTCCGTAACGCGAAAAATCCTAACACATCGGTAACGAAAAAACCTAACACTCGGCTAACATCGTTACAGCTCGACACACTTCGGCATGGTATCCTTCGGTAGACTTCGGCAGACATTGACGCGGTATTTTTCAGATATTTAGAGGATATCAAATCTCAAACTTAAGTTTCTTATTTGTTACCATAAATCTAAAGTTTCAATGATAAAAATTCCTGATAGAATGTGTATAGAAAAAAATCGTCTTAAGATAAAACAAGGTAGGATAATGTAGCTTTTGGTGATTGGAGACCCGCCCAATGGTGAGGATCGAAAAATTTAAAATGCTTATAACTCGCGATCTAATTTTCGTAGCGCGGCCATATTTTGTTTGGTAATTTATTATGAGACAGTGTTAATTTTTGGTGACAAGAGACCCCCCCACGGTGAGGGTCGAAAAATTTAAAATGCTTATAACTCGCGATCTAATTTTCGTAGCGCAGCCAAATTTTGTTTGGTAATTTATTAAGAGACACTGTTACTTTTGGTGACAGGTGACCCCCCCCCCCCTGCGGTGAAGGTCGCAAAATTTAAAATGCTTATAACTCGCGATCTAATTTTCGTAGCGCGGCCAAATTTCGTTTGGTAATTTTTAATGAGACAATGTTAATTTTTGGTGACATTAGACCCCCACGGTGAGGATCGGAAAATTTATAATGCTTTTAACTCGCGATCTAATTTTCGTAGCGCGGCCATATTTTGTTCGGTAATTTATTATGAAAAAGTGTTAATTTTTGGTGACAGGAGACAACTCAAGGTGAGGGTCGAAAAATTTAAAATGTTTATAACTCGCGATCAATTTTTGTACCGCAGCCAACTTTGTTTGGTAATTTATTATGAGACAGTGTTAATTTTTGATGACAGGAGATCTCCCATGGTGAGGGTTGAAAAATTTAAAATGCTTATAACTCGCGATCTTATTTTTGTAGTGCGGCCAAATTTTGTTTGGTAATTTATTATGAGACAGTGTTACTTTTGGTGACATTAGACCCCCACGGTGAGGATCGGAAAATTTATAATGCTTTTAACTCGCGATCTAATTTTCGTAGCGCGGCCATATTTTGTTCGGTAATTTATTATGAGAAAGTGTTAATTTTTGGTGACAGGAGACAACCCACGGTGAGGGTCGAAAAATTTAAAATGTTTATAACTCGCGATCAATTTTTGTAGCGCAGCCAAACTTTGTTTGGTAATTTATTATGAGACAGTGTTAATTTTTGATGACAGGAGATCCCCCATGGTGAGGGTTTAAAAATTTAAAATGCTTATAACTCGCGATCTTATTTTTGTAGTGCGGCCAAATTTTGTTTGGTAATTTATTATGAGACAGTGTTACTTTTGGTGACAGGAGACCCCCCACGGTGAGGGTCGAAAAATTTAAAATGCTTATAACTCGCAATCTAATTTTCGTATCAAATTTTGTTTGGTAATTTATTATGAGAGAGTGTTAATTTTTGGTGACAGGAGACCCCCCACGGTGAGGGTCGAAAAAGATAAAATGCTTATAACTCGTGATATAATATTCGTATCGCGGCCAAATTTTGTTTGCTAATTTATTATGAGATAGTGTTACTTTTGGTGACAGGAGACCCCCCACGGTGAGGGTCGGAAAATTTAAAATGCTTATAACTCGTGATCAATTTTCGTACCACGGCCAATTTTTGTTTAATGATTTATTATGAAACAGTGTTAAATTTTGGTAACAGGAGACAACCCACGGTGAGGGTCGAAAAATTTAAAATGTTTATAACTCGCGATCAATTTTTGTAGCGCAGCCAAACTTTGTTTGGTAATTTATTATGAGACAGTGTTAATTTTTGATGACAGGAGATCCCCCATGGTGAGGGTTGAAAAATTTAAAATGCTTATAACTCGCGATCTTATTTTTGTAGTGCGGCCAAATTTTGTTTGGTAATTTATTATGAGACAGTGTTACTTTTGGTGACATTAGACCCCCACGGTGAGGATCGGAAAATTTATAATGCTTTTAACTCGCGATCTAATTTTCGTAGCGCGGCCATATTTTGTTCGGTAATTTATTATGAGAAAGTGTTAATTTTTGGTGACAGGAGACAACCCACGGTGAGGGTCGAAAAATTTAAAATGTTTATAACTCGCGATCAATTTTTGTAGCGCAGCCAAACTTTGTTTGGTAATTTATTATGAGACAGTGTTAATTTTTGATGACATAAATCCCCCATGGTGAGGGTTGAAAAATTTAAAATGCTTATAACTCGCGATCTTATTTTTGTAGTGCGGCCAAATTTTGTTTGGTAATTTATTATGAGACAGTGTTACTTTTGGTGACAGGATACCCCCCACGGTGAGGGTCGAAAAATTTAAAATGCTTATAACTCGCAATCTAATTTTCGTATCAAATTTTGTTTGGTTATTTATTATGAGAGAGTGTTAATTTTTGGTGACAGGAGACCCCCCACGGTGAGGGTCGAAAAAGATAAAATGCTTATAACTCGTGATATAATATTCGTATCGCGGCCAAATTTTGTTTGCTAATTTATTATGAGACAGTGTTACTTTTGGTGACAGGAGACCCCCCACGGTGAGGGTCGGAAAATTTAAAATGCTTATAACTCGTGATCAATTTTCGTACCGCGGCCAATTTTTGTTTAATGATTTATTATGAAACAGTGTTAAATTTTGGTAACAGGAGACAACCCACGGTGAGGGTCGAAAAATTTAAAATGTTTATAACTCGCGATCAATTTTTGTAGCGCAGCCAAACTTTGTTTGGTAATTTATTATGAGAGAGTGTTAATTTTTGATGACAGGAGATCCCCCATGGTGAGCGTTGAAAAATTTAAAATGCTTATAACTCGCGATCTTATTTTTGTAGTGCGGCCAAATTTTGTTTGGTAATTTATTATGAGACAGTGTTACTTTTGGTGAGAGGAGACCCCCCACGGTGAGGGTCGAAAAATTTAAAATGCTTACAACTCGCAATCTAATTTTCGTATCAAATTTTGTTTGGTAATTTATTATGAGAGAGTGTTAATTTTTGGTGACAGGAGACCCCCCACGGTGAGGGTCGAAAAAGATAAAATGCTTATAACTCGTGATATAATATTCGTATCGCGGCCAAATTTTGTTTGCTAATTTATTATGAGACAGTGTTACTTTTGGTGACAGGAGACCCCCCACGGTGAGGGTCGGAAAATTTAAAATGCTTATAACTCGTGATCAATTTTCGTACCGCGGCCAATTTTTGTTTAATGATTTATTATGAAACAGTGTTAAATTTTGGTAACAGGAGACCCCCCCACGGTGAGGGTCGAAAAAGTTAAAATGCTTATAATTCGTGATCTAACTTTCGTAGCGCGGCCATATTTTGTTTGGTAATTTATTATGAGACAGTGTTACTTTTGGTGACAGGAGACCCCCCACGGTGAGGGTCGAAAAATTTAAAATGCTTATAACTCGCGATCTAATTTTCGTAGCGCGGCCAAATTTTGTTTGGTAATTTATTATGAGAAAGTGTTACTTTTGGTGACAGGAGACCCCCCACGGTGAGGGTCGAAAAATTTAAAATGCTTATAACTCGCGATCTAATTTTCGTATCAAATTTTGTTTGGTAATTTATTATGAGAGAGTGTTAATTTTTGGTGACAGGAGACCCCCCACGGTGAGGGTCGAAAAAGATAAAATGCTTATAACTCGTGATATAATATTCGTATCGCGGCCAAATTTTGTTTGCTAATTTATTATGAGACAGTGTTACTTTTGGTGACAGGAGACCCCCCACGGTGAGGGTCGAAAAATTTAAAATGCTTATAACTCGCGATCTAATTTTCGTATCAAATTTTGTTTGGTAATTTATTATGAGAGAGTGTTAATTTTTGGTGAAAGGAGACCCCCCACGGTGAGGGTCGAAAAATTTAAAATGCTTATAACTCGCGATCAATTTTCGCAGCGCAGCCAAATTTTGTTTAATGATTTATTATGAAACAGTGTTAAATTTTGGTGACAGGAGACCCCCCCCCCCCACGGTGAGGGTCGAAAAAGATAAAATGCTTATAACTCGTGATCTAATATTCGTAGCGCGGCCAAATTTAGTTTGGTAATTTATTATGAGACAGTGTTACTTTTGTTGACAGGAGACCCCCCACGGTGAGGGTCGGAAAATTTAAAATGCTTATAAATCGCGATCAATTTTCGCAGCGCAGCCAAATTTTATTTAATGATTTATTATGAAACAGTGTTAAATTTTGGTGACAGGAGACCCCCCACGGTGAGGGTCGAAAAAGTTAAAATGCTTATAACTCGTGATCTAACTTTCGTAGCGCGGCCATATTTTGTTCGGTAGTTTATTATGAGAGAGTGTTAATTTTTGGTGACAGGAGGCCCCCCACGGTGAGGGTCGAAAAATTTAAAATGTTTATAACTCGCGATCAATTTTCGTAGCACTGCCAAATTTTGTTTGGTAATTTATTATGAGACAGTGTTAATTTTTGGTGACAGGAGACCCCCCATGGTGAGGGTCGAAAAATTTAAAATGCTTATAACTCGTGATCTAATTTTCGTAGCGCGGCCAAATTTTGTTTGATAATTTATTATGAGACAGTGTTACTTTTGGTGACAGGAGACCCCCCCCCCCCTCACGGTGAAGGTCGCAAAATTTAAAATGCTTATAACTCGCGATCTAATTTTCGTAGCGCTGCCAAATTTCGTTTGGTAATTTTTAATGAGACAATGTTAATTTTTGGTGACATTAAACCCTCACGGTGAGGATCGGAAAATTTATAATGCTTTTAACTCGCGATCTAATTTTTGTAGTGCGGCCAAATTTTGTTTGGTAATTTATTAAGGTATTGAATAGCTTTTATCGCGGGCTTTGAGCGCGGCGAAAGAATTTAGAAATTCCGTAACGAGAAAAAAACCTAACACTCCAGCTAATGTCGCTTCAGTTTGGCAGTCTTCGGCACGGTATCCTTCGGTAGACTTCGGCAGACATTAAAGCGGTATTTTTCAGATATTTTGAGAATATCAAGTCTCAAACTTATGTTTTTTATTTCAGCTACCATAAACGTATAGTTTCAATGATAAAAATTCCTGATTAACCTACATGTATTGTAAGATAATAAAAATATTTTAAACGATATTAATTTCTCATTTATTCAATAAAAGAAAAAAAAAGTTTTGTTATCGGTCATCATGCTCAAAAAGTATAACTTGAATTAACATCAAAGACAAAAAAAAAAACTGCATAAATAAAAAGTAAATAAATAATTATGATTGCATAAGTTGATAAAAAATGCTATGCAATAGCTTTACCGCGGCAGTCCGCGAGTGCCACACGTCTTTTTTTTTTATTAAAGGGATTTTTCCAATTTAATTTTTAAAACTAAAATCTTTGCATTTTTTTTATACAAACATTTTTTTTTCTACAATTTAAATGATAATAGAAAATTAAAATTCCTAACATTTTCGAATCTTCTGCCATTTTCAACTTACAATCTAACGACAACAACATTGTACGATGCGTCACAGGGATATTGGCAGTATGATCGAAAATAAATTTCGCCTAGGAAAAAAAATTGAAAACAAATCTCAGTTCTGACATTGCATGATTCAACTTCAGCAAGGGAACCATCTAGGAATGAAATGCAACAACGAATGACTGCAATCAAAATTCAAAACTGCTTCTCACACAGATCTCAGATCTTTAGTGCTGCCATCTATTGGCTTTAAGACCTACTAAGTATTTCCTTGTTTACTATCAATTCATTTGCCAAAAAAAAAAAAAAAAAAAAAAAAAAAAAAAAAAAAAAAAAAAAATCTGTATGGAATTTTGACATAATATCTGTGGGAAAAAAGGCTTAAACTACAATTTACAACTAAAGTTTAGTTTCAACTTTTCAAATTTTTGAAAAATTACATTTTTCCCCCAGTACATTGAATCTTAATGACATGCAATTTAGAATGGAAATTATGAAGTGTTTGGATTACGTAATAAAAAATTAAACTGTGCTACTGGACACAATCATATTTTTCTCCCAACAAAATCTAAAAACAGTGTCATTTATAATGTCGCATACTTTCGCATTCCTATTTTGTATTGTTAAAACATTTTTGAACCATACATTATTGATGAATGTGGTCCCAAAATCAATGTTTGTCAGCTAAAATTTTGTGGTACGCTTGAAGTTCTAATCTGAGTGCCGACAAAATCCAGAAATTTATGCTTCGTTAGACGCATTCATAATAAAATGTTGGATTTTGTAAAAGTTAGTATTCATTTAATTCTATAATTTATGATAAATGTTCATTTTAATAATAAAGAATATATCTTACTTAAATTTAATTTTAAAATTGAATTATTGAAATTTATTTAAAGTGAAGTTTTATTCCATTTAAATCAGTTGTAATGTAATTTTATTCAATCTATTACAATTTTTTTTAATTAAAATTTCATTTAATGGTCTCATTGACAATAAAAAATACAAAGGAACGGATAATAAGAGTCAACTTTATTTTATTAACTGGCTTAAAAAAGATCAAAACAAAAATAAAACGTAATGCCTCGAACGGGACAAAAAACGCGATGTTCAGATCTCAATTCCAACGACATGACATACCGATTGAGCAAGCATGTACGCAGTAAAGTGGAGAAAAAGGTAAGTAAAGAAAAAAGAAACACACGTATGAAATACAGTAAATGGTTTATCGAGCATTTGCAATGAGATTCCCATAGAAATGCGAAAAATGAAGTCCAATTTTTGCAGACCAATATATAACAAACAAGAGTTTTCCTAGAAACTAGGCATGTCTTATTCACTCTATCTGAAAGAGATTCATATTATATATAAGTTTTAATAAAATCGCCCAGGCCGTTTTCTAGATTTCATTATCAGGAACAAACCCCATCGTATAAATGTAAAAAATTTTAAATAGAATTAGACTGCAGATATAAGACTCTTTTTAAAAAATCAGAACAATGTGAGCTATATTTGCTGAGTTATTAAAAGGCGGCTTTCCGCATTTCCTTTGATCTCAAACTAGCTATATATATGAGTTCCGCCCTTCGGCAATTCTACGATACGATTTTAGGCTTAAGGCTGCGTCACAGGAATACTACCGTCTTCCATGATATATACATTTTTAACGAAATCTTCAACACGAATTGAAATAATTTATTATATTTCCATATGAGTTAATGTCTGGTAATAATGTAATATATATGTATATATATATATAAACCATTAATTATGGTTTTTGTTTTATAATAATTTAAATATGCCATATTTCAGCAATATTAATTTTCACTGAATTATATCTGGGATTTTCAACAGATGATTATTAAATTTTGTCACGATTTGTAACTAATCAACAGAATTTACTACATGGTTATCCAATAAATAATCTATTTGTAAATGGTACAAAAACGTAACAACTGAAATTTAGGTTTAAAATTTAAGCAACACATTACAAATATATTTAAAGCTGTGTTTTTTTTTTTTTTTTTTTTTTTTTTTTTAATATTCATGTTTCAAACAGTTTGTTTATTTTTTTAAATATTTACCGAAAAAATATAACTCTAAATTACAAAATATTAATAATTTTTCAAGAAAATATACAAATAGCAAAACAATACATTTGATAAACATCTTGAAGTAAAAGCGTAGTTTAAATGACTAATATTAAACAATCATATTTAAACTCAACAAAAGGAAATGTTTTAAACTTTAAAATTATTATAGCCAACTGAGAATCAGAAATATAACAAACACAACTCTAAATTTAAAGGATAATTTTTTTTTTTTTTAAAGTGTTTACGAACTTTTAAATTTAAATTATCAAAAAATCCCATGACATCAAGAAATAGAAATATGCTTCTTAAATAAATAAAGTTTTTGAAACCGTGGAGAATGAAGTAAAAGGACTAATAATGAACTCACGTGATCTGTTTCAAGCTACATTTAATCAAATAAAATCCTAATACTTCATTTCTGCTTTATTTAGTGCAGTCATTTATTTTCCATTAGTGAACTTTACTTCCAAGAGAAATGTTTACATACGCGACGAACAGTAAACCAGTCAGAATAATTTATGGTGCATCAAAACGTATTTAATCTTCAATTTAAAAAGAAATTGAAAGGAATATTTTACTTTTAAACAAGAATATATGAACGAAGCTATCGTTCATATATTCTTCTTTAAAAGTAAAACTGTTATTTTTAATACTGTTATTGAAAAAAAAAATTAAATGAATGTAAATGTATAATAAATCCTGTAATTATAAGTAGCATTAGCTAAGGAAAGTATATATTTATATGCACAAACAAGCATTATAAACCAATACAAATTATCAACAATAAATTTAAATACATAAATTATAAAATAATTTATTCAAATTAAAATGATGTAAAGACCCTTATAAACTTCTAAGAAGCATATTCTCATAACAAGATGAACATGGAACTGAAAATACGTTAAACATTGGAAAAATGAAGATATATATAGAACCACCTATTATATATAATCAAAAAGAAATCAAGTGCATGTAAACAAATGAAAAAAAACAATTAAATAATTAATAAAGTTCAACGCCCCCCCCCCCCCGAAAAAAATAAAATAACTTTGAATGTGATATGAACTTATCACAGGAACATCAGAAGTACAAATCGTAGTAAAGATACTTCATAGCAGAAAACAGTTTTCATCGGTTGTAGTTTTCAGAATGCTCCAAAATAACAATATAAAGCTTCTTACAACATATCGAAATAGCCAGGATGCTTGAAATTGAATTGTATTGTGGTAACCAACAAATTAATAATTATTCAACAAATGTAATTAAAAATCTTAAAATAAAAAGAACTTTCTAATAAAATATAACTGAGATTGATGCAACAGCATACAAAATGAGAAGTTATGTGCCTTGAAATAGTACAATATAAATAATCTTACAAAGAGAAGAATATATGCAGAGTATTGCCTAATTTGACAGACAAATTCAGAGGGTGATAATTTAGAGAATGAAAAAATACCACAGAACATGCTGTCTCAAAACGCTTATTTAGTCGCAAATAAAGGTTGTTTCAAATTAACTGAACTCGGATTGATGCTAATAATTTTAAATAAAATGAAAATGCTATTATAAGAAAGTAACGACATGTACCTCGATTGTTGTTAAATATGTTAACAACATGAAATGTTCTGAATAACAGGGTGATACGCTGTCGATAATACCTTATGAAATGGTAACTGCAGTGTGCAATTTGATGCGTCAAAGCATATTGCTGGCACAAATTAATAGGTATTTCTGTCATTTAAAACGTGTTATCACATTTATAACATAAATAAGCTTCTCTATTAACAATTTGCTTAAAATATATTTAGTTTTCAAAAATTTATTATCGCCAACCCAAGTTGAGTTAGGGTATGTATTTTAGACTAAATAGATGGGATGTGAAGCCATGTCCCATTGAGATTTTTATTCCTTTCAACAGCTACTATTATCCCTGTGAATATACATATGATGATATTTTAGGGTTTTCCGCATAAACACAAGATCCGACGAAGAGAACGGTATGGCGCGAACAAAGTCGACGTTCGATCCTTCATTAGTAATCACATTACATCAAACAGATTTGCAGCCGAAGTAACTTGGCATATGGAAATCGATTTATACTTCAAATAATGAAAATTCTACGAAAATCAGAGACCATCGTTTTATTATCATTCAATTTCAAGGTTACTCCATCATCACCACTACACTTCCCGACTGTCAAAGAAAATGTCACAGGAAATCACAATAGAACTATAATAAGTGTTCGTTGAAAAGCCATTTTCGCGAAATTACCACCACTACAAAAACCGTTCAAACATTAAGAGAAGAAGCAGAAGCATGCTTAACATTTGGGAGGTCAGTCGATTCTGATCTCTCTCTCAGTGAAACTGACTCTCTAAAAATTCTCAGAGAAATTGACCCCGCCTGCCTGCTTACGCACGAAATAAAAGACAAAATAATATTTATTCGAAGATATAGTTGTATAACATTTTGAGCATTTCCAGTGGATTAGAGGTGGAGTTTGCTGCAAGAACTCTTTATCCAATGACGTAGTAAGCAGGTGTAAACAGCCCATATGCGTACAGATTTAGACCTGCCAACAGACGACAGGCGCATCGAAACAACAATAGAGCTATGGAGATTTACTGCACATGCTCATTTAGTGCTAAAGTGGTAATCAGGATTGACAGTACAGCTTTATAAAGAATTGCAAAGTACAGAGGCGAATCGAGTGTCGATTTATATAAAATTTTTAGCTTCGGATTTTTCCATTTATACAACATTTATAGCTCCGGATTTTTCCATTTATATAATATTTTCAGCTCAGGACTTTTCGATTTATTCAAAATTTTTAGATCCAGATTTTTTGATTTATTTAAAATTTGTAATTCCGGACTTTTAGATTTATGCAACATTTTTTAGCTCCCGATTTTTCGATTTATGGAGAATATTTTTAGCTCCGGATTTTTCGATTTATGCATAATTTTTTATTCTCTTCTAAAACTTATTTTAAAAAAAGAAAAAAAGAAAAAGAAACGAAAAGAAAAGAAAAAGAGAAACATTAAAAAATTATTTTTACACGTATACCAATATTTTCGCAGAATATTATTTTTTCATTTGCTTAATATATATATAAATCACTGTGGAACGATATTTAGAATATTGAAAGGAATTTTGAATTAAATAAAAATTTATCATTAATAAAAATGTCTTATTTATTAATAAAAAGAGACCAATAATAATAAAAGAAAACCATAAACCGATTTTTGGCCATCGAAGAATTCGAAACTATAACTTTTGATTGCAAGCTCAATGTTCTAACCGTCCGGCCATTGAGCTCGCCTTCAAAGCCTTCCTGAAATGTTAAAATGTCCTGAATTTCAAAGGCTGCTTTATATAAAAAGCTCGCCAAAAGTTAGCCAACCGAACTACTAAACAAAATCGGGATAGCGCATGCGCTGTTATAGTCTTCGGGAGCTATTGCTGTTTCGATCCACTAGTCAGCAGAAGATAATTAAATTTAAAATAAATAAAACAAAATTAAAGCTTTTGATAAATGTTTTTTATTCTAAAAAAACGAAATGGGTTAATGTAATGATTTTAATATTTCGCAATAAGATATTGACATTTAAGTAATACATTTTAGTTCTTTTCAGAAAAATAAATAATAGATTATGCTGAATTAAAGAAAAAAAAAGAAAAGGAAATTTAGCCGTTAAATATTAGTAGAATACGAAAACTAATAATGAAAATATGTTCTTAAAAGATTTTAGAATGAAATCTAAAAGAGAAAATTACGCTTCTTTTTACATATATATGTGTGTGTGTGTGTGTGTATGTGTGTGTTTGAGAGTGTGTATGCAACGAGAATTTCAAAACTCGTCTTATATAAAATATAAAACCATGTTTTATTTATCAGACTAATTTATCGGTAAAACTGCGCCGGAGCACTCGAAGACATTACAACTTTCAGAATATTTAGTTTTGTTCGTCTTTTTTGGCAATTTAAAATCTCGGAAGATTTTTCGCGATCTCCGAATATTTGGTTTTTCAGATAAGGGGTGTTTTGAAACTCACTTCCTCATAAATTCATATATATATATATATGTATATATATATATATACAGGGTGATTCTAAATTGTTTTTACAATAAAAGAGGGGTGATAGTACACATCAAGTCAAACAATATTAAATAGGAAAACAATGGCCCCAAATGATTTCCAAAGGATAAAGCCGTCATTAAAATTTAGGGTCCAAAATTTCAAATAAACCTTAAAAATGGGAAAACTGGTCGATTGATTTGCGGTTTTCACTAAAACTATTCTTTATGTCGATATTTTGCTGAAAATAAATTATAAATTTCAAAAAATGTCGATAGAGGGCACTTTAGACTTTGGAGTAACGAATAACTATGTTTTGCCGTTATTTTTTTCATCTGATTAAATGTTTTTGTAAGCTTAGGCTGAAACTTAAATTTTGAACTCAAAATCTGAATAGCTGGGAATTGTTAAGTAGCACAAACTAAACTGTGTTCAGACGTTTCAAACTTTAAATGATTATAAAAAACGGAAAAATTGTCGATTCGTTTGCCATTTTCGCTAAAACTATTCTTTAAATCAGTATTTTGTTTGCAAAAAAAATATTAAAGTTAAATTTCACGAAATGCCGATAGATGGTGCCTCAGACTTTGGAGTAGCGTACAACTATTTTTAACCGTTATTTTTTAAAATTTCATTAAATGCTTTCAAATGCTTATGCTTAAGTTTTGAGCACAAACTCTGAATTTTTGGGAGTGTTTAAGTAGTGCAAAACTGAAGTGTGTTTGAGAGGCGGGGGAGGGTTAAATTTCAACACTTGAACACACTTCAGTTTGCGCTTCTTAACCTCTCTTAACGATTTAGAATTTGAATTTAAAATTTAAGTTTTAATCTAAGATTTCGAAAACATTTAATAAGTTTTTTTAAGCATTTAATTATATACAAAAAATAACGGTTAAAATTAGTTGTTGGCTACTCTGAATTGTAAGGCGCCTCTAACGGGATTTTTTGAAATTTATCTTTAAGATTTATTCTCAAGAAGATACCGACTTAAATAATAGTTTTATTTTAAACCGCAAACGAATTTTTTCCGTTTTTTATAATCATTTGAATTTTGAACCCTCTGAACACAATTCAGTTTGTGCTACTGAACCACTGCCAACTATTCAGATTTTGAGCTGAAAATTAAAGTTTAAGTCCGAGCTCACGAAAGCATTTATTCAGATGCAAAAAATAACGGCAAAAAATAGTTGTTCGTTACTCCAAAGTCTGAAGAGCGCTCTATCGACATTTTTTGAAATTTATCTTTATAATTTATTTTCTATAAAATACCGACATAAAGAATAGTTTTAGTGAAAACCGCAAATCAATTGACCAATTTTTCCATTTTTTTTATAATCATTTGAAATTTGAATCCACTGAACACAAGCTCAGTTTTGCTACTTAACCACTCCCTACTATTCAAATTTCGAGCTCAAATTTTAAGTTTAAGTCTAAGCTTATAAAACCATGTAATGAGATGCAAAAAATAACGGCAAAAAATAGTTGTTCATTTGTCCAAAGTCTAAAGCGCCCTCTATCGACCTTTTTCGAAATTTATCTTTATAATTTATTTTCAAGAAAATACCGACATAAAGAATAGTTTTAGTGAAAACCTTTTTTTTATGTTTATTTGAAATTTTGGACCCTATACTTTAATGGCGGCTATCTCCTTTGGAAAACGTTAGGGACCCTTGGTTTCCTGTTTAATATTGTTTGTCTTGATGTGCACTATCACCCCTCTTTTATTGTAAAAACAATTGAGAATCACCCTGTATAAGTATAATTAAAATGAAATCATGTGTTTTATAAAGATTTTTTATTTAGGGAATCAAAAATGATTAAAATTGAAATGGGCTGAGAACACGGATGGTACAAAAATTTGAAACAACATGGTGAAGTCTTTTCCTTTTCTAAGGTATTATAGGAATAAGAATAAGAAAGAAGAATATAAGAATAAGAATAATATTAATGAAAAATAATAGTAATTTTTTTTTGACATTCCATAAAAGGAAATGTGATTAAAATTAAAATGGGCTGAGGAAATTTGAAGAAGATTAGACAATATATGTCGCACGAACACCCTAAAGTGGTTACCCTCAATTATCATTTTTTAGAAACATAAAACAAACAAACAAAAAAAATTCTGGTAGGAAATCTGAAAAGAGACTGGAGTTAATTCAGTAACCAAGCACTAGATATTAAACATTGTGGAAAACTTTAGAGAAAACATACGCCCTGCTGTGGTTAGAGAAATGGTAATATATAAAATAACGTTAACTATAATTCATAATATAAATTACATAATAATAAATATACGCTACTGTATAAAGTCAAAGTACAACAGGCTTTTGGCAATCATACTTGAAAAAATGAGAAGTTACAAATATATGATTTCTATAGATAACCATAAAGAATTGAAATAAACTCTAATGAAACAGTTTTATTCACCAGAACTTTGATAAAGGATAATTATATTGCACTATGCACATGCCATTATTGTCATATGATGAAATGTTGGTTGAGCTTTGCCCAGCAGAGAATAGAAATTTCAATCTGCAGTGCTGCTTTCAAATGTTCTATTCACTACGCTTTCGAATTCTTTTTGTTAATGAATAATAATGAAATAAACATCTTTTAGTGAATTTCAGCAACGTATATCAGTTTCATCATAACTGAAATTTGTTTCGAGCAGTTTTTTCTGTAGATCTTTGCAAAACAAAATTCTCTTGTGTGACCCTGTAAATGAATAATAAATGTTTTTCACTGTCACATTGTTTAGAATTCATGTATTAGTGAAACTGGAAGATTCATATGATTTTTTTCATTTTTGGTGCTGCGTAAAATAATGAAATACTTCGCAAACGAATTTGCTTCAAAAATGGTATTTTATTGGCTTTAAGTTTGCCTGTATGAATATTGTATAGTGTAAGTGCTACACATTACATAATCTATAATAAAAATCTTCTACTGCACTTTAATAATGTAAATAAAAGACATTATGTTTAAAATGTCGTAAATACAGCTAAATTACACCACTACTTATTTTTCACCATAAATTCTTATGTAACGGAATGCATTTGATTATCCTTGTAAATGAACTATGCATGGTACACATTACATTTTCAGTAACAAACGTGCTGCGTTAAACTTTAAACACGCATTTAGATGGGCAGTGCATTTAAGTGAGTTAGACCACGGGTTGGTGGATAAATAAACGAAATTCAAAAACGATTTTCACTAATTTGGAAAATCTTAAACAATTGACTTAACTGTCGAGAAATTAAATTTTGCTTAAAATAAGTAAATACTGCTAAATTCAAACTTCGATCGCTGCTTTAGGGGACATATAAATAAAAGAGAAGACTGTCTGCGTAATATTTAGTTTGTTAATAACTTACGTACAGAAAAGAAATGTCATTGTGTAAATAAAGTTAATCAGTTGTCATAAACAGCTTAAAGTTAAAGACGACCATATTTTTTAACGCATTATGAAAGAATTCAATCTGTAATAAAAAAATATGAAAAATAATTTAAAAAGTAAAAACAGTTGTGAAATCATTTTAATTATTAAAAACACATAAGGAAAGTTACAATATTAGTCAAAAATCTAATAAAAATATAAATAAGTTTGTAAGATATATAAATTTGTACGATTTAATAGATATTGTTTTAATTGTACTGAGGCAAAAACTAAATCACAACTTATTTCTTTTTGTTGTCTCAGATTTCTTTCTTTTATTATTTTATACTGCTATTTTTAAATAGAGACTAAAAATGGCATTTAAGCACATTTTTATCATTTGAATAAATTTATTATAAAAATACATTAATACAGTCTTTTATCGGTATAAACTCTATGACTTTTACCAAATATATTTAATAATCTTATTACTTATGCATGAATTCTATTTTGGAAATATTATTTGATATTTTATGTATTTATGTCACGTACCGAACTTTAATAATTCAGAGAAAGATGACTTAATAGCTCTTAATATAAATTTAAATAAGATTCGAAAACTAAAACTAATGAGCAATTTTCGCGCGCCTAAATAATTTTATTTGATATTTTTTGCGTTTCCCTCCCTTGATCTACGAAATGGTAATTTACGTAACATAAAATAAAAATCTACTTTAAGGAAAAAATGATTTTTTTCGCTTATATTTTTAAAAACAAAGTTAAATATTTAAAAAATAAAATATTTTTTGTTTTTTAAACTAAACTCACTTTTAATAGAGTAATGACCCAAATTAGTTTTAAAAAGCTTATTTTAATGTAAATACTATAAAAATAATTTAGTTAAATCAATATAAAATGTAGTTTTTTTATTTCTATGGTGTTAATGTTATGCTTTGAAATAATAAAACTTTCTTTATTTTTCAAACCAACTTTAATCAATCCTTTTTCAATCAATGTATTCACATTCAATTAAGAAAAAAATAATTAAACGTAACCATATTGATTTACGCGTCATTATCACATAGTTAATCCACGAAGCTGTAATTGATGCTTATTGCAAAAGTTCATTAACAGTTAGCTACACTTAAAAGCGGAATTGAAGGTTAAATCTATATAAATCATAAAATAGTCTGTCCTGACTAACTCATAATCAACGCACAGGGCAAACTATTGAACATAGAAGCATAAAAAATGGGGGCAATATATACTTCTTATGACGTAAGCATGCACTAAAGCACGATTTTTGAAATTTCCGTTCAAAAAAGGGTTAATGGGGGAAAGGAGTTTAAAATTATAGAACATCTTAATATATTTTAGCAGCCTTTCAAGGTAGGAACGTGAAATTCTAGACAATAAATCTACCAAAAAGTAATTCAAATTTTAGTGATTTATACAATACTTACCCTCCTCCCCAAACCAAGAGAGTTAAAAGGGAATCGAAAATTTGAGAATATTTGGCACAACTCTGTCCTAGGGAGCGCTTGGTTGTTAGGACGGAATTTATGGCATCAAATAACGTAATTTAACGCTGACACAATCAGCAGAGAGAACTGTTTCTTGTAATGCATTTTGCTAGGAAAACTTTCTCGCGAAATTGAGTCGACGGAGATCGCATCATATGACGTCACAAACGCCGTCCTAAACAACGCCCTAACAAGCAAGTCTTCTGTGGCCTCTAATGAAGTTGGCCATGTCTCAGTAGCCGTTTAAAATAGGAACGTGAAATCGTGGAAAATAAACATACTTGAAAAAAATAAAAAAAAAGTCCTTCTAAGAAGATTAAAGGGGCCTTAGATTTTAGAACATTTGTACATCTCAGCAGCTATTTAAATAGGATCCTGAAATTGCAGAATATAAATCAACTAAAAAAATAGTTAAACTTGTGTTTCAAAGATTTAAGAATTTCCATCCATAAGAAGGTAAAAATAGGGGTAAAAATTTTTCACATTTTTGTCATGTCATGTGGTGTATCATCGGTAAGGACTCCGGACCACTCTTTCATACTATGCAAATTTCTTCTCTATTCTACAATTTTGAAATATTCGAACTTTTTTCTAATTGTATCATATTTATCATAAGTAGATTTTTTATTAACCTCTTTGATTAATATTATTTATAGTAAATTAAAATTTTAAAGGGAGAGGAGAAAAAGTATTCCGGGGATTGATACCCGGAGACACTTTTTAGGTAGATTTCGTATGAAATACTACCTATTGCATTGTCTCCCATGTTGGAATTTCTGAAAAATTTTTGCGGATCTACACGAATCATGACTCCTAGACCCCAAAACTACCATCAGTAAAAAAGTTTATATATATATATATATATATATATATATATATATATATATCGGTGTATATCACTTTCTTCTAGACACGATAACTTCCATAATTATGCTCAGATCTTCATCAAACTTTTACATAAAATCAAGGGGTATAAAATCTCGGTTAAGTTCGTTAATGGGCAAAATCGGACCAAGGGGGTGGAAGTTAGGAGGGTTTTTGTGAAAACAGAAAAAACGCGATAACTTTTTAATTAAAATAGATATCGAATCGGTTTAAAGTTTATATTACTTCTAAACAATGAGGAAAAAGTTTATGCGTGACAGATTTTTGATAAAGTTAAAAATGGGCTCAAGGGGCGAAAAAAACATGGTTTTTGGGAGAAAAAAATTCATAACTTTGTCAATTCTGAAGATATCAAATCCAACTAAATTTTATATAAATGTACTCAATATTATCTAAAACTTTTGTATTTACAAGTTTTTGATAGGACCAATTTTTACCGATGAAAAAAATTAAAAACGAAAAGAAAAAGGGGGGAGGAAAAAGAAAAAAACCCATAACTTACTCAATTCTTAAGCAATTAAATCTAATTAAATTTATTTTATATCTTCACAATAATATCTACAACTTTTATATTGACAAGTTTTTCATAGAACCAATTCTTATAGCAAAAATAAATTAAACAAAAATAGGAGTTGGAGAAAAAACCTCAAATCCAAACTGCTTATATTCTGACTCATTTTAAAATTCATTTTTGATTTTAAAAGCATCCAAATGACAGATCCTCTTATTTAGCAACTATATAATGCGACTTATTGGCCAATTTTTTGATAAAGGCAGAATATATTTTTAAAAAGGCTGCCAAAAAAGGTATTTTGAACAGATTTCCCGAAGTTTTCATCATTAAAAAATTCATTAAGTATAACAAATTGCGTTTTTCATGAGTCATTTTTAAATTCATTTTTGTTCTCAAACCCATCCAATTTACAGGACCTATTATTTAGGAACTATATAACTTGACGTATTGGCCAGTTTTTTAATAAAGGCAGAATATATTTTTTTAAAAGGCTGCCAAAAAGGGTATTTTGAACAGAATTTCACGAAGTTGTGATTAAAATTTGAGGAAATTTAAGAAATTGCGTTTTTACCGAGTCATTTTTAAATCTTTTTTTGTTCTCAAACGCATCCAATTTACAGGTTGTCTTATTTAGGAACTATATAATTTGACGGAGTGGCCAGTTTTTTGATAAAGGCAGAATATATTTCAAAAAAGGCTGCCAAAATGGGCACTTCGCACAAAATTTCCCAAAGCGAGATGATTAATGAACTGTGGGTATTCAAATAACAAATTGGTTATTTTATGACTCATTTTTAAATCCAATTTTGCTCTGACACGCATTCAATTGACAGTTTTTTGTTACTTAGGAACTATATAATGTGCTTATTCGTCGATTTTTTGATAAAGGGTGAATATATATATTTTAAAAGCTGTCAAAGTAAGCACTTCGCAAAAAAATTTCCTAAAGCGATCATGATAAAAGAATTGAGGTTGTATTCAAATAACAAATTGTTTATTTTATGACTCATTTTTAAATTCAATTTTGCTCTTAAACGCATTCAATTGACAGTTATTTGTTATTTAGGAACTGTGTAATGTGCCGTATTGGTCAGATTTTTGATAAAGGCTAAATATATATTTTAAAAAATCTGTCAAAGTGGGCACTTCGCACAAAATTTCTCAAAGCGATCTTGATTAAAGAATTGTGGATGTATTAAAATAATAAATTGGTTATTTTATGACTCATTTTTAAATTCAATTTTGCTGTCAAACGAATTTAATTAACAGTTTTTTGTTATTTAGGAACTATATAATGAGCATATTGGTCAATTTTTTAAATAAAGTAAGAATATAATTCAAAATATATTGGCAAAATGAGCATTTAAGTAGAGATAGGCATTTTTTTTTTTTTTTTTTTTTTTTTTTTTGAGATGAAAACTTTTCGAAATCTACCTCCGCCTATAGGCCATGCCGAAAGGGATTTTTAACTCTTGCCAACATCCATGCTTAGAAAATAATTTAACAGTTATAGACCTATGACCTAATTAATATATGACCTATCCGGAGTTTGGGTTTTACATTTTAGGGTCCTCAAATTAGAGATGTCAGATTAAAAACATTATTTTCTTGTATTTTGTATCCCATTTGAAAGATTTTTTTTTTATTGCGAGTTAATTACTTTAAGTGATGGTTAGTTCAAAAATTATATCTTTTCAAAAGTAGCAAATTATGTGCGTTCGTACTATAACAAAGTTCTTAAAATATATAGTATTTCGGATACAGTAATATCCAAAACTTTTAGTTTGTTTCTGTAAATATTATATGCTTTTTATTATACTCGAATTAACTGGTATTAAACAAGCTCCAGACTTCAGCGTGACCAGCAATGAATGCGATCTATTAGAAAAAGAAGATTTTGAAAAGTTAAAATGAAAAAATAACATTATTTGTTTTTGTATCCAATGAATGTAATCCAAAATGTTTTACAAATGGCTTATCATTTATTGTTTAAGCACAATATGACAGGGACAAAACAACCAAAATACAATTTGTTCATATTAAGTAATGACATATTTTAACATTTTTATAAATGGAAAATTTATGTTACATTTTACAGATTATTTAGCTTTTAAGAACTAATTAATTGAATTTGCATATAAATCTATACTAGAAATATAATTGGCTAACGTACACTGCAGTGAACATTGTTTTGCTGCGGATAAGTTCTTTAACCGATCATATTCTGTACTGTAATTTGATACCATTTTGAATAACTGTAATCATACTTTTGTATTAATTTTTATTCGACATTTTGTATTATATTTCTATTATATATATTTTTTAATATGTTACTACATTTATTGTACATCTGTAAATTTGCATATTTATTATACATTCTATTTGTTTACTTTATATTATGTCTAGATTATATATGTTTATTTTATATTTGTAATGCATATATTTTTATTATTATATTCCACTTTTGTATTATATTTGTTTCACTTTAGTATTACACAATTTTATATTATATTTTTATAACACTGTACTATATTTACACTGTACTACAGTTAAGCTACACTAAGTTTTAATATAAAACTGTTTATTAAAAAAATTGCAAATACATTTTATTTAAATACAATAATTGATCTCGTTTAAATTTTATGTTTGGAACAATTTGACCAAAATATGAAAATATTACTCAATGTTGAATAAAACAAATTTATGTTTTTTTTTAATCAAATGATTAAATTCCAACAGTGTGACTTTTTTTCATTAAATGGCTTTCTTTAAAGGAGGATGTTACTGTAATGGATTACATCTCATTATTCTTAGAATTTTCTTTATATAAATTGTAATGGGGTGAAGAAAGTTTTTGATAAGGCAAGAGATACTTACAATCCCTTTTAATAAATATTGATTTACATTCTTTCTTTGTTCATAACTTCATAAACATAGTTTCTTGGAAAATTTTTCTCTTTTTAAACAATGACAAGGAAAGACATGCCATTATCGTATTATTCATGTAGAAAATAATGACGTCTAGTTTTATATCTAAATTAATGAAAGTCAATACTTTTAAACGAGGTCAAGGGAAAAAAATCTTATTATTGAAGTGCTCTTGTTTAGATCAAAATTATTAAGATAAAATTTAAATAAGGAAGTGAATTTATTATTGTTGATAATGTTAAAATGTATGATTATCTAATGTATCTAATGTAATCTAATGTAATGTAAGATGATCTAAATCTATGATTATCTGAAGTTCTATTAAGTTTTAAACTAAAAATGTTTATTAAAAAATCACAAATATATTTTATTTAAATACATTAGTTAATCTCGTTTTAATGTTATGTTTGCAACAATTTGACTAAAATATAAAAACGTTACTGAATCTAAAATAAATCAACTTTATGTCTTTTATTTATCAAATGATTAAAATCTCACAGTGTGACTTTTAAGTAGATCGGTAGTACTTTTAGGTAGATCGCACCAATTTCGGAATTTCTGAAAAATTTTTGCATATCTACGCTGATTATTATCTCCAGACCCCAAAACTACCATCAGTAAAAAGTTTATCTATCTATCTATCTAAAAATCAGTCAATCAATCAATCTATCTATCTATCTATCTATCTATCTATCTATATATATATATATATAGATAGATACATACCACTATGTTATGGACACGATAACTTCTATAGTTCTGCTCCAATCCCTTCCCAACTGATACATAAAATCAAGGGATATAAAATCTCGGCTATGTTCGTTAATGGGTAAAATCGGTCCAAGGGGGTGGAAATAGGGAGGGTTTTTCTGAAAACCGAAAAAAACCCATAATTTCTTAGTTAAAATAGATATCGAATCCGTTTAAAATTTATATTACTTCTAAAAAATGGGCCAAAAGTTTATGCATGACAGATTTTTGATAAATTTAGAAATGGGTTCAAGGGCACGAAAAAAGCTCGGTTTTTTGGGAGAAAAATAATCATAACTTCGTCAATTCTCAAGATATCAAATCCAAATAAATTTTGTATAAATGATCTTAACGTTGTCTAAAGCTTTTGTATTTACAAGTTTTTGATCGAACTATTTCTTACCCATAAAAAAATTAAAAACGAAAACAAAAAGGTTATGAAAAAAAAAAATCCATAACTTCGTCACCAATTCTGATAATAAAAATAAATTAAACAAAAATGGAGTTGGAGAAAAAGCCTCTAATCCAAATTTCTTACTTTCTGACTCGTTTTTAAATTCAATTTTTATTTTAAATGCATCCAAATGGCAGATTCTCTTATTTAGGAACAATATAATGTGATGCATTGGCCAGTTTTTTGATAAAGACAGAATATATTTGTAAAAAGGCTGACAAAAAGGGTATTTTGAACGGAATTTTCCGAAGTAATGGTGATTGAAAATTTGAGGAAGTATTCAAATAACAAATTGCGTTTTTTTTTTTTTTTTTTTTTTTTTTTTTTTTTTTTTTTTTTACTCGTTTTTAAATCAATATTTTCTATTAAACGTATCCAATTTACAGGTCCTCTTATTTAGTAACTGTATAATGTGACGAATTGGTCAATTTTTTGATAAAGAAAGAATATATTTCAAAAAAGGCTGCCAAAAAGGGCATTTTGAACATAATTTCGAGAAGATATCGTGATTGAATATTTGAGGAAGTATTCAAATAACAAATTGGTTTTTTCTGACTCATTTTAAAATTCCATTTTGCTCTCAAACGCATCCAATTGACAGGTTCTCTTATTTAGGAACTGTATAATGAATTGTATTTGTCAATTTTTTGGTAAAGGCTGAATATATTTTTTAAAATGCTGTCAAAGTGGGCTCTTCGCACAAAACTTCCCGAAGCTGTCATAATTAAAAATTAAGGTTCTATTCAAAATTGGTTATTTTATAACTCATTTTTAATTCAATTTTGCTCTCAAACGCATTCAATTTACAGTCTTTTGTTAATTAAGAACTATATAATGAGCCGTATTAGTCGATTTTTTAATAAAGTCGGAATATATTTCAAAATATATTGACAAAATGGGCATTTGATCCAAATTTAGCTTAAGATGATTCTGATAAAAACAGTCCTTACAGAAAAATGAAATTGAAAAATTTCCAAAAGAGGACAAATAAAGTTGTTAAACGGAGTTTATTTGTAATTAAAATTTATTTTTTGCTGTTGAAATGAGCACTCTTATATTTTTCTCATTAAATCTTCAAAGGCATATAATGGATTACATCTCTTTATTCTTAGACTTTTCTTTATATAAATTGTAATGGGGTGAAGAAAGGTTTGATAAGGCAAGAGTAACATATACAATCCCTTTTAATGAATATTGATTTATTTTCTTCCTTGGTTCATAAATTAAACATATTTTCTTGAAAATTTCTTTTTTCTTTTTTTTTTTCTTTTTTTTTTTTAATAATGACAAGGAAAGACATGCCATTATCGTATTATTCATATGGAGAATAATGACGTCTAGTTTTATATATAAATTAATGAAAGTCAATACTTTTAAACGAGATTAAGGAAAAAAATCTTGTTATTGAAGTACTCTTATTTATATCAAAATTATTAAGATAAAATTTGAATAAGGGAGTGTATTTAATATATATTTTTTTCAATGTTAAAACGTATGATAAAGTTCTATTAGAAAACCTGTATTTTAAATTTTCATAGGAATTTTCGCACGATAGAATATTTTAAATATTCATTTAATATATAAGTGTATGTGAATTTATATATAGATTCTAGTTATTCTTAATTAATATAAAATGACTGTATATTAGGGTGGAGCGAAAAAATTTTTTTTTTGAAAATCAAAAACGGGTAGGTGCCAAAAGTTACCTTTATACTAGTACATCAACTGTGTGAAATTTTACCGCTGAAAAAAAATGGCTTGAGTCTGCGCTTTTGCTTCAAAAATCGAAATTTTGGGTAAAATTTGTCATTTTTTGACATTTTTTCAAAAAAATTAAAAAATTCCTACAGAGCTGGTTAGTATTTAAAAGTGTTGCTTATACCTTTATATTTATCTGCTTAACATATTTAAACTATAAAACAATATGTTTATTCCCTATAGCTGGAGCAAAACGGACAACTTTTAGTAAGAAAACAGCATTACCACTCTATTGGGTCATACAACGAATTATAGTTTTTAATACAGCTCTTGTTATCAAAACTACCTTGGAAATGCGTCGTGGAGGTGGCTATATTTCCTATACCACCCGGCCCAACTATTCGATCATCTTAGTACAGAGTTTTATTTATACATTGATTTGTGATTTTCTTTATAAAAATTTGGCATGTTTTCGATGCTTCCACCTTGTTCATCTGTTCTTTGCATCCACATGCTGCTGTAACTAGCTTCATGTATATTTTTACAGAATATACAAAAAAAAAATGACAAGCAGAGTAATGCACGGGAATATTATTAAAGGGATCTATTCGCCCGTCTATTATATTTATCAAACTTACATTCAGTTGATGAATAGTGATTGGAAGTTCTGTTACCACAACATTTTTTCCGTCAATTGTATTTTTTTACGTAATGATTTGCTTCAAAGATGATTTCAGATATTTCAACTATAAGTATGCCATCATTTATTCTACTTTTGCATTTTTTATATGTTGAGAAGCGAGCTGTTTCATGTGATGGTGATCGTCAGAGAGAATTGCAATGAAAATTTGTTCTCCATGTGTAAAGCAACCGCTATTGTAAATAACTTTTTTTTTGTATTAGTTTTATGCCGTTTTCTAAGTGTTTTCGTATCTAGGTAATTTCCTATTACTAACTTTTAGATCCTCTTTTTATGAGCGGACAACATTTGATGGTGAAATGTCCTGGGCATAAACTTATAATGCATAGTACTTTATGAGGGAATGTACAGATTCTAATCGACTATAAGTTCTCATTTAAAATTAGGAGAATTTTATTTGTCACTTCACTGTGAAGCATTTTGCATGGGGTAAGCTTAGAATTGTGTATAATATTTAATCGTTCGCTACTTCAACTCCAATGAATTTCCTCTGCGTCAGTTATTTGAGAAGTCGATATAAAACGTTCTAAGCTACATGGATTCACCGGATCAATAAGGAAAATCTTTGTCTGCGTACTATTCACTTCCTATTGCATTTTTTTTTTTTTTTTTTTTTTTTATAAAATAGAGAATAATTTTGAAAAATTATTTTCTCAAATTGAGAAAAAGATACTCAAAACAGACTAGAAATTTCTGTCGGAGATTGCAAAGCTAATTCATAAGGAAAGCTATTTCTCGGAAAAAATGGGGAATAGGAATTTAGAAAACATCTCACACAAAAGACAGCTGATAAAGTTAATAAAATTTTCCGCTTTATATAAGCACAGATTATCAATCAGCGTCTATATGTTCACTCACAAAATGTATAATCCAGGTTTATACCGTGGGATGTTTTATACCAAATGTACTACACACCTAAATAATAGATTTAAAATCTTATTAGAAATTACTAGACTACGGAACAACACAGGAAACGATATAAAGCATACTAAAACTTCTTTAGAAATATTCTTGTTTTACACGCAAATTTTGTTTGCAATCCTCTGTGACAATCGTCATGATATTAAACAGCTATCTTCTCAGCATACATTCAATGTAATCGGTTCAATAAATGATAACATAGTAGAAATTGAATTCATACAATCAATTTTTAGGCAAATCATTACATATAAAATGTAATCGATTGAAAGAATGCTGTGATAACAAAACTTCCAATCATAATGTACTAATTCCATGAAATTTTAATGAAGATAATAGACTGCTGAATAGGTTCAATTAAGAATATACTCAATACATTACTCAGCTTCTCTTCTGTTGTACATGGTATAAAAATATACATGCAGCAGGTCACACCAGCATGATCCAAATCATCCAAAGTCAGTGAATATAAAGAAGAGATAAATTACTTTAATATATAGAAAACTTATAATCGTCTTCCAGAAAAAAATAACAATTCAATACATAAATAAAACACTGGGCCTAGATGATTGGGTGGTTGAGACGGGTGGGATAATGCAATCACCTCTATGAGTTATATACACAGTAGTTTTGAAAGCAGCTAGGTAAGAAATGCATTCAAAACAACATTTCGTTGTATGCTCCAATAGAGAGGTTAACGGTGGTTTTTCACAAAAAGTTGTCAGATTTGCTCCAATTATACAGACTACAGATATTGTTTTATAGTTTAAATATGTTAAGCGATAAATATAAAGATCTAAGCAACACTTTTAAATACTAACCAGCTCTGTAGGAATTTTTTAATTTTTTTGAAAAAATGTCAAAAAATGACAAATTTTACCCAAAATTTCGATTTTTGAAGCAAAAGCGCAGACTCAAGCCATTTTTTTTCAGTGGTAACATTTCACACAGTTGATGTACTAGTATAAAGGCAACTTTTGGCACCTACCCGTTTTTGATTTTCAAAAAAAATTTTTTTTCGCTCCACCCTACTGTATATGTATATCTGTGGCTTCCGGTAATAACCACACTGTAAAAAAAAATTCAAGAGGTTACTAAAAATTTTTTAGTAATTTTGTATTCCACAGAATTTTTTAGTAAACATTACAAACTTTTTTTTTTGCAAGCGAAACAAGCAATTCTTTTGTAAACTGAACAAAAGAATTTTTTGTATATCTAACTTAAAAATTTTTAGTATGAGCAACCAAGCAAATTTTAATAATAGCTCCAAAATTATTTTTAATAACCATTACGTGGGCTCGAAGGGCAGGATCTTCCTTCGAGCTGCATCCAGACTTCTGGAGCGGAATATTTTCGGCAAAACCGCAATAGATAGCAGCACCAAACATTGCCACTGCTCCGTCAAGGTATTCAAAACCCCTTTATTAACGAGTACTTACACTGCATACATTCGGGGCGTATTTGGCAAAGGCCAGTATCGAACCCGGAACCTTTTAGCCTGGAGTCCGTTACTATAACCACTATGCTATCAAGGCCACACCAAGTGAGTTTTAGTTAGTAGCTATTAAAAATATAAAATTATTAACTCTATTCGTTGCTAACTTTTTTCTAGTAATTCTTACAGATTTTCTTGTAACCGACTAAGATTACTAAAAATTTTTTAGTAATTACAAGGATCACTAAAGTTTTTTTAGTAGATCGACACTTTTTTTTTACAGTGCAGGTAAGGCATATTTTTGAAAAAGAAAAAGAAATAATTTGGGAAAATGTAGCTTTAAAAGAGTACTTTCATGTGATATGGTACTGAAAAATGAAAATAGAATACTTCACGTCATAGGGTAACTATAAATTTTCATTAAAAAATTTAAAAAACAGTAATAATTATAGTCGCAAACCGTTACTTATACACGGTAAAATGCATAAAGTAACGGTAATAACCAGATGAGATTTCTATTTATTTTTTAAATCGTTTATAATTATAAAAATAACATAAAAATGGCTTGTATAACTTATAATTATCTCTAAATAATTAAATTAACGTCAATAAACTATAAAAATTACCTATCTGTGGCGCGAAACTGCACACATCTATTGGATAAATTTGCAAAAAAATCTCACATATTAAATCATCTTGTTAATGCTACGTGTTCTTTTATTATAATATAAAAAACAATCACTACTATAATAATAAAAGTTGAGAAAATTAAATTTTTTTAATCATAATTAAAACAAAAATTATAAACTAAAATTAAATATTAATTTTAAAAAATATTTTTAAGGCAACGCCACAGATATATTAATTTTAATTTAATGTTTTAATAATTTAATTTTATTAGCATAACATAATATATTTTCATAATTTAAATAACATATTTTCTTGAAAAATTCTTCTCTTTTTTAAATAATGACAAGGAAAGACATGCCATTAACGTATTATTCATGTAGATAATAATGAGGTCTATTTTGATATCTACATTAATGAAAGTCAATCTTTTTAAACAAGGTCAAGGGAAAAAAAAATTATTATTGAAGTATTTTCGTTTATTTCAAAAGTATTAAGATAAAATTTAAGTAAGAGAGCGTATTTATTAGTGTTGTCAATGTTTAAAAGTATGATTAAATTCTATTAGATAATTCATATTTTAATTTTTTTAAAGACTTTTGGTACGAGAAAATATTTTAAATATTTATTTACAACCTAATTGCGTGTGAATCTATATTTAGTTGTTATTTATCCTTAATGTAAACTGAAAAAAATCTCGCCGTCACCGTTACTGTAAAAAAAACTGCCTTTTCAGTTTTATATGACTTTTGAATGATAAAATAAATTACAAATTTAACAGCCAAATTTTTTTTCTCTAAATTACACTGTATGAACTCTTTATCTTTATTGACATGTTGCATCGGGAAATAAATATTAAATTCGCATGAGTAAAAACAATGACTTGCAACTTGAATTTTTATTTTCAGACGTTTAATACTTTTGAATTATGAATGTTTTAATTTTGTATCATACCATTTTTGTATTATAATTTTATATTGCTGAAATAAAGTCAGACTGTACTGTAATTGAACTGCATTAAGTTTTAACCTATGATTGTTTATTGGAAAAAATGCGAATATATTTTATTTACATACATTAGTTAGTCTCGTTTAAATTTTATTGTTACAAAAATTTTAACAAAATTATAAAAACGTTACTCAATGTGAAATAAAACAACTTTATGTTTTTTATTAATCAAATGTTTAAATTCTCACAGTGTGACATTTTCTCATTAAATGTCCTTTTTGAAAGGCATATAATGGATTACATCTCATTATTCTTAGACGTTTCTTTATATAAATTGTAATGGAGTGAAGAAAAAATTAATAAGGCAAGAGTAAACTATAATCTCTTTTAATGCATATTGATTTACTTTCTTTCTTGGTTCATAACTTCATAAACATATTTTCTTGGAAAATTCTTCACTTTTTTAAATAATGACAAGGAAAGACATGCCATTATCCTATTATTCATATAGAGAATAATGACGTCTAGTTTTATATCTAAATAAATGGAAGTCAATACTTTTTAACGAGGTCAAGGGAAAAAAATCTTGTTATTCCTGTACTCTCTTTTATTTCAAAATTATTAAAATAAAATTTAAATAAGGGGCATATTTATTAGTGTTGTCAATGTTAAAACGTATGATAAAGTTTTATTAGAAAATCCGTATTTTAAATTTTCATAGGACTATTTGTGCGATAAAATATTTTTAATATTTGCTATCTCAGTTTAAGTAAATTTATGTTTAGATTCTATTTATACTTAATGAGTATAACAGCGAAAAATGAAATCTATATATGTTATATTTTTATATGACTTTTAAATGACAAAAAGTTTTGGAGATTTAACAACCAACTTTTTTCCTGTAAATTACGTTATATAGACTCATTATCCTTATGGACAAGCTGCAACGGAAACTAAATTTCTAATTCTCATCAGTAAAAACAATGACTTGAAACTTAAATTTTTGTTTTGAGACATTAAAATCTAAAATTTCTTATTGAAAAAATTTTAACTATATTTTATTTAAATACATTAGTTAATCTCGTTTAAATTTTATGTTTGCAACAATTTGACCAAAATATAAAAACGTTACTCAAAGACATAAAACAACTTTATGTCTTTTATTAATCAAATGATTAAATTCTCACAGTGTGAAATGATTAAATTCTCACACTCTCATTAAATGGCCTTCTTCAAAGGTATATAATGGATTACATGTCATTATTCTTAGACTTTTCTTTATATAAGTTGTAATGGAGTGAAGAAAGGTTTGATAAGGCAAGAGTAACTCACAATGCATTTTAATGAATATTGATTTACTTTCTTTTTGGTTCATAACTTCATAAACATATTTTCTTGGAAAATTCTTCTCCTTCTTAAATAATGACAAGAAAATACATGCCATTATTGTGTTATTCATATAGATAATAATGACGTCTAGTTTTATATCTAAATTAATTAAAGTGTAAACTTTTAAACGAAGTCAAGGAAGAAAATCTTGTTATTGAAGCATTTTCGTTTATTTCAAAATTATTAATATAAAATTTAAATAAAGTGCGTATTTATTAGTGTTGTCAATGTTGAAAAGGTTGATAAAGTTATATTAGAAAATTTTTATAAGACTTTTTGTAAGACAGAATATTTTAAATATTTATTTAAAATGTAAGTGCGTGGAAATCGATATTTATCTTGCATTTATCCATAATGGGTAACCCCCCCCCCCCCAAAAAAAAAAAAAAAAAAAAAAAAAAAAACTTAAAAAAATATTCGTAATATTTTTTATATAACTTTTGAATGATAGAAAGTTGAGCAGATTTAACAGCTAACATTTTTCTGTAAATTATATTATATAAACTATTTATCCTTATTGACAAGCTTTAACTGGAACTAAATTTTATATTCTCATCAGTTAATAGAATGACTTGAAACTTAAATTTTTGTTTTGAGACGTCAAAAACTAAAATTAAATAAAAAATTATTTTTTGGAAAAATTGCAAGCGTATTTTATTTAAATGCATTACTTAGTCTCGTTTAAATTTTATCTTTGCAACAATTTTAACAAAATATAAAAACGTTACTTAATGCAAAATAAAACAACTTTATGTCTTTTATTAAACAAATGATTAAATTCTTACAGTGTGACTTTTTCTCATTAAATGGCCGTCTTATAAGGCATATAATGAATTACATCTCATTATTCTTAGACTTTTCTTTATATAAATTGTAATGGGGTGAAGAAAGTTTTTGATAAGGCAAGAGATACTTAAAATCCCTTTTAATAAATATTGATTTACTTTCTTTCTTGGTTCATAAATTCATAAACATAGTTTCTTGGAAAATTTTTCTCTTTTTAAACAATGACAAGGAAAGACCTGCCATTATCGTATTATTCATATACAGAATAATGACGTCTAGTTTTATATCTAAATTAATGAAAGTCAATACTTTTAAACGAGGTCAAGGGAAAAAAAAACCTTGTTATTAAAGTACTCTCGTTTATTTGAAAATTATTAAGATAAAATTTAAATAAGGCCCTTATTTACTGGTGTTGTCAATTTTAAAACGTATGATAAAATTTTATTAGGAAATCTATATTTCAATTTTTATAGGACTTTTAGTACGATAGAATATTCTAAATATTTATTTATCATTCCAAGTGTATGTGAATTTATTTTTAAATTCTATTTATTCTTAATGAGTATAACGGTGAAAAATAAAATCTACCTATTATATTTTATATGACTTTTGAATGACAGAAACTTTTGCAGATTTAACAGACAGTTGTTTTCATGTAAATTACATTATATGGACTAATTATTGTTATTGACAAGCTGCAACGGAAATTTAATTTCTAATTCTCATCAGTAAAAACAATGATTTGAAACTTAAATTTTTGTTTTCAGATTTTAAAAACTAGAACTAAGTCAAAAATTATTTATTACAAAAAGTTGCAAATATTTTTTATTTAAATACATTAGTTAGTCTCGTTCAAATTTTATATATATTTTGCAACAATTTGACCTAAATGCAAAAAAGTTACTCAATGTGAAATAAAACAACTCTATATCTTGTAATAATCAAATTATGAAATTCTCACAGTGTGTTTTTTCTTACTAAATAGCCTTCTTCAAAGGCACATAATGGATTATATCTCCTTATTCTTAGACTTTTCTTTATATAAATTGTAATGGGGTAAAGAAAGATTTCATAAGGCAAGAGAAACTTACAATCCCTTTTTAATGAATGTTGATTTGCTTTCTTTCTTGGTTCAAAACTTCATAAACATATTTTCTGGGAAAATTCTTCTCCTTCTTAAATAATGACAAGAAAATGCATGCCATTATCGTATTATTCATAGAGATAATAATGACATCTAGTTTTATATTTAAATTAATTAAAGTCAATACTTTTGAACGAGGTCAAGGAAAAAAAATCTTGTTATTGAAGCATTTTAGTTTATTTCAAAATTATTAATATAAAATTTAAATAAAGAGCGTATTTACTAGTGTTGTCAATGTTAAAAAGGTTGATAAAGTTACATTAGAAAATTTTTATAAGACTTTTTGTAAGACAGAATATTTTAAATATTATTTTACAATGTAAGTGTCTGGAAATCGATATGTATTTTGTACTTATCCATAATAAACAAAACTGTAAACAAAACTGAAAAAAAAAAAAAAAAAAAAAAAAAAAAAAGGAGGTCCAATTAGCTATAGTTATACACGTACACAAAAAAATTGATTCAATTCGATGCATAAATTCATATATTTTTAGTCGGTACAATACTGAAAATGGCACAAACATCGCGATGGCAGCGCCCCCTTCCGGCGGAATATTTCAAAACTGAAGGAGGACCTCCTGGTCACAGCCAAAAATATTTAAAAAAATTTGGTTCAATTCTATGCATAACTTCATACACTTTTTGATGGTAGAATGGCGACATACGGACACACACACACAGATATACACACACACAGACACACGGACAGACAGACATTTTGTAAAAACATGTTTTTTGGAATCTCTGACCCCAAAAACGTGTAAATCCGCCGAAAACAAGAAGTCGAAAAAAAATTCAATTACAATACTTTCTTCTATTGAAGATAGAAGAAAGTAAAAAACTTATAGATTTTCTTATTAAGTTTTTATGTGACTTTTATTTGATAAAAATTTTTGCAAATTTAACAACCACCTGTTCTTTTTTTGCAAATTATTTTATATAGAAAATTTATTCTTGTTGATAAAATGAATTTCAAATTCTTGTCAGTAAAAACAATGACTTGCAACTTAATTTTTTATTTTAAGACAGTAAAAACTTGAGATATTACTTGTGTTTGAACTGTTTTTGCTGAGAAGCTTTATACACTATATGGCCAAAGGTGACACACTACTTGCGATTTTAGACACATTGTTAAATGTCTAGTAAAATACATGAGGAATTTTTATGAAACTCTAGGTGTGTAAGCATAATCATACGAGTCATATATAACCTTGAAGAATTTTTCGCGAAACTCCATACAGGATCTTCAACAAAATGGGAAAAAAAGATAACCCTTTTGGATAATCCTGTTAAAACTAATATAGCAAACACGCTCAGGTTATAGATTATGATTAAGTGGCTTATTTTAATAAACTGTGTTCATTTTTGAGTGGATAGCATGTATATTCGTAGACAAATTAAGATTTTTATAAAACAAAGTTCCGAAATGTGACAAGTTTTTTGCTTATAATTTGCAGAGTTCTTAAAATAAAAAAGTGCTCTTTCCAGAAAATATAACAGACAACATGGTACATAACACTCTGTAACAAGAATTAATAAGTAATAAAACATCTATGAAAAATGAGAAGGTTTACTTAATAATTTTTCACTATGCTTACCTGACCGATATCAACATTTCATTTGAATATTGTGTTAGAAAAATTTACAGAACATCTTTTGTGAAAATCTCAAAAACATAGATCGAAAATTCTGCAAGTGATCGTTGATAAATTGAACTCAAAAATTGTGTTCCTTAATAAAGGTAAAATGTGAGGGGTTGTATCCAAATGTAGTAGTACGTGGCGTATTTTCTATTCTATAATGACACTAATCAATGGATATAAGGATACAGACCCTCATCTTTTTGCTTCAATTTGGGAATAACGGAATTTGAGCTTATTCTATCTACGATCATTTTCAGAATTTTCAAACTACACTGTTAAAAATCTTGTTCTAGTTTGAACCAAAAAGGTTTGTTTTTTTGGTGCTCAATGTCTGCCACCGTAAGATGGTGAAATCTTGAACCAAAATTTGGAGCTCCCATTGAAGCATAGTTCCAATACTTGGAACGATGTTGAAGTAGGAAGCTCCAAATGTTGGTACGAGATTTCACCATCTTATGGTGGCAGCTATTGAGCACCAAAAAACAAACTTTTTTGGTTCAAACTAGAACAAGATTTTTAACAGTGTATGTTTCTCAGACTTTAGCAAAAGTTACTTTCATACATTTACTTAACACGATATGCAAATTGAGTTTGAATAGTTTTCACGCATTCGCAATGAAAAATTATTTAATAAATCTATTCATTTTTTATACAATTTTTATATATTTTTTAATTCTGATTGCAAAGTGTCGTGTACAATGATTTTTGTAATTTTTAATTAAAGAACATTGTATTATATTAAGATTTCTGCAAATTATAAGCAAAAAAATCTTGGCAAAATTTCGAACCGTTTTTAGAAAAACTGTAATTTTTCTTGAAGTATACATGTTTTCAACAGAAAAACGAACTTAGTTTATCATAATATGCCACCTAATCATAATCTACAGTTTGAACGGTTTTGCTACATTAGTTTTGACAGGGTTATTCAAAATGCATTCGATTAGAGGGATGGTCGCTCTGGGAACCCAGCCTTTGCTTTAGAGTATAAGTGCAATTTCGGGGGAAAGACTCAAATTCAGTCCATACGGTTAGATACACTAACAATTATTAGCTTTTACAATATTAGTCAACAGTTAATGATATAAATAAACGAAAAATTCAATTTGCTAGTTTTGGCTCTGAACCTTATAAGAAATGTCATCCGTAAATACATAGACAGGAATTGTACTAAGATTTATAGAAGTATTAACAATTACAAGTCTTAATTTTTGAGTTTTAGTGTTCGAAAATATTAAGTGAAGTGCAGTTGCTAATAATTATAATGAAATTAGTAAATAAATCAATAAAACAAAATAAAGGGAGCAATAAAAATATTTTAATTATTTGCTAAACAGGGGCTTCTGTCTGATGTGGAGCTAAGAAGTCTCAACTAGCTCAGAAAATGACGATATGGGTAAATATAATATCGTTTTTTTTTTCTAAAAATTCCATACAGTCTGCGAAACTCTGCAGGGGAACTGGACCACCACCAATAAAAACTGCAACAAATCATAAAAAAAAATATATATATATATATATATACAATTTTGACAATTACTGTTTTGTCTCTATTTCTTACTACTTAAAAGATAGTTGTTTTTTATCCTTAATTTCATAGTATTTTTTATTATTTTTTAGAAACAGGATTAATTTGAATACATTACATTATTAAAAAAAATTCTGCATATTTTGATTTATTTTCTAGCTTTCTATTACATATTTTTGCTTAAAATTTTACCTTAAAAAAAGTATTTTTATACTCATTAAATATAATACTAAAATTTTTATCAATTTTATGTTTTTAAATCTTTTTTTTTAAATGGTATTATTATTCAAATTAATATCAATAATGTAATACAATGAAATCCCGATATATATATTTAGTCGTAATACATTATCATAGCAATTTATACACGAAATAATAAAGGCTATCGCTAGATATCATCATGATTTAGAAATTCGAGAAGTGCAAGATTTATGAAATGCTGATTAGTTATGGCTGAATAAATTTAATATTGATTTTGATATGCGAGCTAATTTTGAGATATAAACATGTGCGTTAATCATGCATTGATTTGCCGAGTTAGAATTATAAATTATTTAGAAGAGAAACAGAAAACGGATATTGAAACTGTTGAAATATACACTTAATATTATCAATTTCTGTTCATCACAATTAATTTGTGAAGATGGGTATTGGCTTAAAATAATAACAACGTACGAAGTGACAAGTACAAGTACATGCGTTCATATAAATACGTAATCGAAAGATAGCTTTGCTGTTTATTTTTTGATATTTCTAATAGATGCCATGCATTTACTTCTGCATTTATTTGTATTAGATGAAATGGATTTACTAAAAGAAAGTTAATTAAAGGACTTCATTAAATAAGTGGAGATTAATTAAGAAAATGGACCTCATTTGAAAGTAAACTTTTATAAATCATTTTTACTGATATTTTAGATGCATCACACTTTACCTCAAATATATTGGCAGAGGAGTAAAAAAAATGGGATACGGTAAAACAAAAGTGTGAAAAAAAATGCAATAGCAGTCTTTTTTTTTTTTTTTTCACAAAACTTCTGTATCGGTATTTCTGCATTATCATGATATAAATATCCGCAACTCAAAATCGGAAATTTTTGTTTTTTGAATTTATATGAGCAACAGTATAATATTAAAAAAAAAAAAAAGTTATGTTATCGGTGCAGAAGAGAAATGTACTGTATATTATAGAATCGATTTATAATCTCTTCGTCTTTCTCATAATCCAAACAACTGTAACCGCCATATAAGTCTAAAAAAAGTGTTAACTACGAAACTTGCAATATCCATTGACTTAGATATTTTTCTTGCATATTTTTTGTTCCGATTTTTCTTTTACATTTTTTAATTTAAAATATTATTTTTATAAACTATTTTTATACATATTAAATATAATACCTTGTTTTTACTTTTATTTTTTTATTTTTTGTTTTAAAGAATATTAATAAAATGCAAGCATTATTGAAATTAAAATTGTCAATGTAATAAAATGCAATCCCGATAAATACATAAAGTTGTAATACATTAACTTAAAAATTTATACCCAAAATAATGTAGATTTAGAAATTCTGTAAGCACAAGATTTAGGGAACACTGAATAGTAATAATTGAATAAATTTGATATTGATTTGTGAGCTAATTTTGCGATATAAACATGACGCATTAATCATGCATTGATTTGCCGAGTTAGAATTATAAATTATTTAGAAGAGAAACAGAAAACTGATATTGAAACTGTTGAAATATACACTTAATATTATCAGTTTCTGTTTACCACAACTAATTTGTGAAGATTCGTACTGCTTCAAATAGTAACATCGTACGAAGTGATATCAGTAAGTACATGCGTTGATATAAATAATTGAATGTATAATTGAAAGACAGCTTTGGCGTTTATTTTGTGTTAACTCTAATAGATGAAATGCATTTACTAAAAGAACGTTAATTAAAGGACTTCAGTAAAGAAGTGAAAATTAATTAAGGAAATGAATCTCTATTGAAAGTAATCTTTTGTAAATCATTTTTATAGATATTGTATATTAATAACACATTACTCTAAATATATTGAAAGTGTAGTAAAAAAAAAGGTGACATACTGTAAAACAAAAGTGAAAAAACGGCAAGTGTAATAGCAATTCGCTTTTTCAGAAAATTTCTGTATTAGTATTTCCTCATTACTAATATTGAAATATCCGTAATTCAAAATGGGAAATTCTGGTTTTTCGAATTTAACATGAGCATTTGTGCAATATTAAAAGTAACATACATCACCTATACACATTTATACGGAGGAGATATATATTGGATATTATCGCATCCATTTTTAATCTCTCTGTCTTTCTCGGAATTTAGATCCCGGTACTTGCCATAACAGTGTGAAAAAAAGTTGAATACTATTTGGTTTCGACAACTTAAACGTACCGATGTAATTTTTATTTTTTTTAAAAAAAGAACAGATAAATTAATAAAACATTAATAAGACTACAAATACAACTTCATATTAAAAATTATTTGATGATGTAACAAGCGCGTAATACGAGATTAATTTTACGTGAGTGTTGTGTTTAGAAATTCTAGAAGTGCGAGATTTACGGAGCGCTGTTTAGATATAACTGGATAAATTTAATATTGATTTCGATATGCGAGCTAATTTTGAGATATAAACATGATGCGTTAATCAAGCATTGATTCGCCGAGTTAGAATTATAAATTATTTAGAAGAGAAACAGAAAACGGATATTGAAACTGTTGAACTGCACTTAATATTATCAACTTCTGTTTATTACAATTAATTTGTGAAGATGCTCGCTGCTTAAAATAATAATAAAGTAGGAAGTAATGTGTGCGAGTAAATGCATGCGTTGATTAAATGCCTAATTTAAAGATAGCTTTGGGGATTATTTTGTGTTATTTCTAATTGATGCCATGCATTTAATAAAATAACTTAAATTAAAGGACTTCATTAAATAAATGAAGATTAATTAAGGAAATTAATTTTATTTTAAACTAAACTTTTTAAAATCATTTTTTTTCTGATATTTTAGATGCATCACGCTTTACTCGAAATATATTGACAAAGGAGTAAATAAAAAGCTGCACACAATGAAACAAAATTGGGAAAAAACGAAAAATGTAATAGGATACCATATTTTCACAAAACTTCTGTATTGATTTTTTTTTCCGTTATCAAGAAATAAATATACGTAATTCAAAATGGGAAGCTTTTGTTTCTTTAAAAATTTTAATATGAGCAATAGTGCAATATTAAAAAATAACTCATATTACCGATGCAAAAGAGGTTTGTATTTGATATTGTCGTATCCATTTTTAATTTCTTTGTTTTGTTTAACTTCTTGTTTTTTTTTTTTTTTTTTTAACGAACTGTACTCTAATACCTTAATAATTCTTGATTGAGTGAATTTATATATTTAAAATCATGATTACTAACGAAATGCAGACGTAGCAGTTCTTTAGGTTTAAATGTCAATTAGAAGCAGGCACAGCTGTAAATGTCTAGTTATTGTCAACCAAATGCAGCTGTAAAAGTAAATTTGGAATAAATATTTTTTATGTAATTAAAATTTCCTTTAAAATTCTGGAATACTTTTCTATAATCTTTCAAAATATTCAACGTTGTGATAATTTTGGCAGTTTTATACTATCTCTTTTTAAAATCAATTTTCACCGCAATTTTCACAGTATGATATAATTTTCAAAGAAATAAAATAATTAATAAAGGCTCTAAATATCTAGTTATATTCTGATCAAGAATTAATGTGTGATTCTTCGTTGCCAATATTATGATTGTTTATATAAAATAAATGATTAATTTTTCTACTGCGTAATAGTGACTTCTCAGGCGAAGAAACGAGGTTTGTAGAGCATTCTTGTCCATCAAGATGCTTTTATTACTATTCTTTGAAAAATACAAAACTCAGCCAGAACTGGACTCACCAAAAACAACGGCATGCTGTGGAAAGTTATAAGACAAAGTGTCAGGTGGGGGTAATTATGCCAGTGGGTAATTGTGGCCACTACCATAATGGAGAAGACTGTCTATGATAAAATTTTGTTTCACGTTTAGATATTGACCTCATAATGTATTTTCCCTTTTAGATATTCTCTATCTTTACCTGGAGCATTTTTGAAATCCAAATAGGAATTTGAACAAAGTCTACCAAACATTTTGTTAAACGGATTTGTTAGTTTATTTTTCAAATGGTTTTAATTATCCAAATAAATATATAAGCAAATATAAAGAAGAAATATAGTGGTCATAATTTCCCCACTAATGGTCTTAATTGCCCCAAACTGTTGAGATCGTGAGTTTTTGAAGGGATAATTATGACCATCATTTTAATTTAACAAAAGAGATGCTATAGGAATTACAACCTTAAACAGGTGTTCTTAAAGGGTCAAAGTTACTTCCTATGTACTAAAAACAAAACTTTTCCAAATAGATAAAGAGTAAAAAAAAAATAATGTTTCAGCGTATATAGGGTTCTTTTTAACTTATAGTTAGACAACTTCAAACTCTTGTCTCTTATAAAAGTAGAAAATAATTTATTTACAGATCTTCAGGAAAACAGAGTCTTCGAAACTCAAAAATATTACTAGATATTCAAAAATAACTGTTCACACCTATCGTACAGGTACAGATATAGGTCCCAGAGACTCTTTACACAATGTCTCAACACTAAATATCATCCAAAACAGCGTAGATAAAACTCAAGCAAACTTGCTTAACAATCGCCCAGTTGTTCACTCAATGACTGACTGATAAATAATAACCACAACAGCTCGTATTGCTCTCTTTATATAGGCTCGCAGCATGCGCTAGAAATTTCCACAGGCTTCTCGAATATTCCAGAAAACCACGAAATAACATTCAATTTATCAGCATATCTAAAGAGGGGTTACCATAGAGAGGGAAGGGTTACCATCGCAAACAATCGCCAAGTTTGTCGCCAACTTGGCGATATATCGCCAAATTTGGCGACCAAAATTAGTCGTCAAAAGTGACGCCAATTTGGCGATATCTCTAATATTTCGCCAAGCTTCCATACACATTCAATGCAAAATAATAGACAAGTTTGCTTGATAACAGAGACAATGTAACAAAAATTAATATTAGTAAAGGAATGGAGCTTAATAAGATTATTTACATTATTTTACAGTACAAACACTAACTATTTACAAAATTCTTAACACTACCCCTTCTCAAAGACTGCACGTCCCTGACAGTGCAATCCCTGAGTTAGAGGAAAACACTTAAAATAAATAAACAAATAAATAAATAAATAATAAGAATAATAAGATTTACATAAATAAGAACTAATTACTATTTACATATTTACAAAAAGTGACTTTCATGACCATGGTCTGAAATTTCAGTTTTGAATTTCTAATCACTTTGGCCAAAATAAGGGGCTAGTCGGTTATAATGTATGACTTTGGGCTTGGTGTGTGGCGACTTTATGGCGATACGTACGACGACGTCATTCAGCCTGTTGACGTTTGTGTAAGGACGGTCCCAGTTTTTTTGTAATTTTGGCGACAATCCCTTAAGACGTATGGAATTCCACAACCAAACTTTGTCACCTTCGTTGAACTCATGTCCAGTTGCCTTTGTGTCGTACTGTGTCTTCATCTTTTCCGATGCCAGTCCGATTCGGTTCCTCGCTAGACGATGAATCTCCTCAATCCGTGCCTGGAGTTCATCCACGTACTCCTCGGGCGATAAAGGAGCATCAGGAGGACGGCCAAACAAAAGATCCGCAAGTAAACGAAGATCACGACCAAAGAGCATTTGAGAAGGGGAATAACCTGTGGCCTCATGAGCAGCACTCCTGTAGGCAAGCAGGAACAGAGGTAATTTCTTGTCCCAGTCCTGTTGATCTTTAGCCAGCAAGAGGGAGATGCTATTTAGGATGGTACGATTGAACCGCTCCACCATGCCGTCCGATTGAGAATGAAGAGGTGTAGTTCGAGTTTTATCCATGCCGAGTAGTCTACACATTTCTTTAAACCCAGTAGAATCAAAGTTTCTTCCTTGATCGGAATGGATTTGAAGAGGAACTCCGTATCTGGAAACCCAGTGCTGAACCAGTATCTCTGCTACGGTTACTGCCTCTTGATTATGTATGGCGTAGCCTTCAGGCCACTTGGTGAAGTAGTCCATGACGACGAGGATGTACATATTGCCATCAGATGTTCTAGGAAGACGACCCAGGATGTCTAGAGCGAAAGGAGAAAGGAGCTCCTACATTATAACGCTGCAATCGTCCACGAGAGCACCTCTTTGGACCTTTACGTGCTACACAGGTGTCACAAATTCGACACTAATTCTCCACATCACTGCGAACATTATTCCAGTAAAAATGCTCTCAAACCTTTTGCAGGGTCTTCATTACACCAAAATGACCTCCTGTGGTTCTTGAAGTTCTTGAAGGACCTCATGAAGTTCTTGAAGGACCATAGATATTCTCGACTTAGGAAGTACTAGTTGCCATCTACATGTCTTCCCATATATGCCTATCTTGTCGCCCGTCACAGTTTGCACGGTAACGCAAGGCGGAGTCCAGATGAGTTTGCATTTCAATTTCCGAGCCAAATCTTCTCTTATTATTGTCACATTGGCTCCTGTATCCACAAACATACGGCATTGAATCTCGTTAATAAATCCAATCACATACAATTCATTATTACCGCCACTCATTTTTGATACTTGAAGGATCTTCAGGCTTTTTAATCTCTGTTTTTGAATTCATCTCACGTTCGTGGACTTTGGGGCAGTTTCTTCGGAGATGTCCTGTATCACCGCATCCCCAGCACGTGAGATTCTGTCTCCTTGAGCTTATTTTTCCACATTTTAAAGCTTCATGCTCTTGACTTATTTTCCTAATTTCTTTCAAGACGTCGATCTCAGTGTCTGAGCTTTTGTTTACCGTTGCCCCTCGGACTGAATGAAGATCTCTTCGGCTGGCTTGTGTAGCTGCTTCCAACATTAAGGCATATAGTAATGCAGCCTTTAAATCCTGCACATCTGCCATTCATACCGCTCTCTGCACTTCTGGATCTTTTATTCCGTCTACAAAGTATTGCAAAGAGAGCATTTCCCGTACATTTGTTGGGCAGTCGATGAATGCTAAATTTGCAAGCCGTTCAATTTCTGAGGCAAACTCTTGAAGGGTTTCACTCGATTTTTGATGGCGGCTCTTCATTTGTATTCTCGTATAATCTTTCAAGAATTTTTCTCCGAATCTCATTTCAAGTGCACAACTTACAGTCTTAAAATTGAGTTGCGTCATATCGGACAATGTTTGCAGCACGTCGGCGGCTTCTCCTCTCAAAGACGCTGCCAGTTGACAAGCTTTCACCTCGTCACTCCATTTGTTCGCTTCGGCTACAATAGTGAATTAGGTCTTGTAAACTTGCCAGGAACTCTTTCCGTCGTATTTCGACAGCTTAACGTGCACAGGAGAAGCAGGCAGATTCCCAAATTCTTCATAATTACCACTAGACGCTGAAAGCTTCTTCACAAGATCTTGTACTTTTTTATTTAGCTTTTCATCTACTTCAACTATTTTCTCTTCAATATTACTAACTTCATTCTGAATTTTCTTTTCTACTTTACTAACTTCATTCTCTATTTTCTCTTCTACCAAATCTATTCTTCTATCTACCGACGAGAACTTTTCTTCTAAAGTTTTCTGCATTTCTTCTGACTTTTATTAACTTCCTTCTTCAATTCTTCAGTCCTTTCATTCTTTCTCCGTTTTTATTCATTTTATCCGCCAACGCTTCTTGGCCTTTATTCATTTTTTCCGCCAACTCTTCTTGGCCTTTCGTCAATTCTGTCTTTATGCCATTGATAGCATCTAACAGTTCTTTCAGTTGACCGTCCAATGGTCTTGTTTTCGCCATAAGATTCCGACTTCTGACACCAAATGTTCCAGCATATATAGGGTTCTTTTAATCTTATGGTTAGACAACTTTAAACTCTTGTCTCTTAGAAAAGTAGAAAATAATTTATTTACAGATCTTCAGGACAACAGAGTCTTTGAAACTCACAAATATTACTAGATATTCAAAAATAACTGTTCAAACCTATCGTACAAGTACAGATATAGGTCCCCGAGACTCTTTATACAACGTCTCAACACAAAATAACATCCAAAACAACGTAGATAAAACTCAAGCAAACTTGCTTAACAATTGCCCAGTTGTTCCCTCAATGACTGACTGATAAATAATAACCACAACAGCTCGTATTGCTCTCCTTATATAGGCTCGCAGCATGTGCTAGAAATTTCCACAAGCTTCTCGAATATTCCAGAAAACCACGGAATAACATTCAATGTATCAGCATATCTAAAGATGGGTTACCATAGAGAGGGAAGGGTTACCATCCCAAACAATCGCCAAGTTTGTCGCCAACTTGGCGATATATCGTTAAATTTGGCGACCAAAATTAATCGTCAAAAGTGACGCCAACTTGTCGATATCTCTATTATTTCGCCAATCTGCCTTAGACATTCACTGAAAAATAATAGACAAGTTTGCTTGATATCAGAGACAATGTAACAAAAACTAATATCAGTAAAAGAATGGAGCTTAATAAGATTATTTACATTATTTTACAGTACAAACACTAACTATTTAAAAATTCGTAACAATAACTTTGTTGAAAATGTATAAAGTGGTTATAATCAATCCTGACACCAGCTCCCTAAAATTATAACACTCGGTCGAATTCATTGTAGATGCAATACCTTTAAGGCCCCACAATAGGCACAGAGAAAGACCCGGATGATAATATAAAGTCAATGAGAGCGTTCTTTTCGAATATCTCACTCAAATTTTAATATTTTTACATTTTTTTTTGCACAAGATAACTGAAGATGATCCATAACCGTCCTTGTTTTTACTTTTCCGATTTTGCTTATAATTTTTTTATATTACGATAGTTTCAATTTGAGAACCGGTTTAAACCGGTTTCAAAAGTTAAAGTATTTTTTTTTTTTTTTTTTTTTTTTTTTTTATCTGAAACCAAATCTGGAAAAGACCAATTTGACCAATCAGAAAACGAATAAGTTCGAATTCAATCGATAAAAAGATTCAGATGTACTTCAGATTTTCCAATTCTCTACCGAGGACAACAAATATTTCCCAAATAGTTAAAAACTAAAAGACAAATAAATAATACAATCTAGATTTAAATTATTTTAATAATCATATTATGTAAGAAACCATTAATTAATGTGTATTTTTTTACTATGTAAAACTATCAAAGAGATACTATATCATATTCAGTTGCGTCTTTGTTTTTACTGATTTTATTATTAATATTATTATATACTTTTCAACAGATGATATTCATGCACGAATTAATAAAAGATGCAATTAATATTATGAATTTCTATTTACCACAATTAATCTATGGAGATGCTTTCTGCTTAAATATAACTAATAATCCGATGTGTCTAAATATATGTATTAATTGAAAGAGTAATTTTAAAGTTCCTTTGGTGTTTATTTTATGAATTATTTAATGGGAGTTGAATACATACTAAATGAGCATTTACCGAAGAAAACTTTTAAAGAAATAAAGCCTAATTAAGATAATAAATCTATGCTGAGAGTAAAATTTTATAAATAATTTTTACTGATCTGTCAGATGCTGTGTATTGATAAACTTAATAAAGGATGAAAAACATATTTTTGTGTACTTTATTGTTTGATTTGTGCGGTTTTAAAGGCTATAATAATATGGTATGTTAAATTAATATCAAATGTTAATTAAAGGAAAATGTATAAATGTAAAATATTTTTAAAGAAATCATAAATACATGCACACATATACCGAAAGTAAAATGCAATAAGAATATGAGTAGAATGCAAGATATTGGTCGGAAAGACACGGGAGTTTCAGATGCATATTCAAATTGAAACTGGAATTTGTATCCTCCCCCTCCCCAAAAAGGAAAGAAAAAGAAAAATAAATAATAATAAATAAAAAAAAATTAATTAATAAGTGCTTAATGAATATTTTATTGTCTGAAAGATAAAGAATGTTGCTGTTTTGCATACTATTCAAGTAATATTAATATGAATATAAGCTGAGGAAGAATTTTCAGAGATGTTTAGAAAATATTGCATTACAACAAGATTTAATTTATATTAAATTTTTTTAATAGGTTTTACCTTTACACACGATTCTTTCAGGAAAATAGCTTTAATTTTAAATTAAAAAATTGAAATACATATTTAAAATAAAATAATCACAAATGGCACAAAGAGAATTCAGCAAAAAATAATGATTATTATTATTACTAAATGCCTAAACCTAAATAAAGTCAGATATAAAATTATAATGCTTTATAATAGTTTTGTTACATTTAAACAGAAGCAAAAGTATTTCTTAATACAAAATAATACTTCATTAAAAGTCCGATGTTCTTATTGTCAACTATTAATAGTGCAACAGACCCGAAAGGGTTAATAATATCAGACTATTTATTTGCTGACAAAACTTTTTTTAACCTTTAATACACATTTTCTGTATAATTTAACTATATTAATGATATTAATCTACAAATTAAAGAGATATTATACATCAAATACAGACGTAAAGCTTTGAAGAAAGAAGAATAACTATTTAGACAGACCATATTTTTATGTTTTATTATTCTGTATTTATTTTCTAGAAAAACTTAAATAAACTAACGAACGAATAATAAATGTTACTGTGTGGATGATACCAGTTAAAGACAGTTTTATTATAGTTAAATATATTTTTTTAATTTAACAATGAAATTTACAAAGATCAAACAAGCCTGAAAAAGCACGTTAAACATAGCAAATGAGCAGCTTTCGTACTATAACGGAGATTTTAAAATATAGTGTATAGTATAATAGTATACAGTACTTCGCATACTGTATAGTATCCAATATTTTTGTGTGTCCCTATAAATACTATATGCTTTCTATTATACAATATGTAATTTATAGTAAACCTCAGCAACATACGAGCATTTCATAAAATGGGAAATAGTTTAATAGTGGCCCCACAAATTAATTAAAAATATTCTTTGTACCTCAAGTTGTACAGAATGCATTTTTATTTACATACTTCATTGATTAATATCAATTTTATTATGCTACAAATAGTGTAAAATCGTTAAAATGCTCTTGAAACTATTTTTTCTCATTGACCGTAGTGTAACGGAAAACTTTTGATTTCCCCTTTAATTGAATACGTATCCGAAATGCATAAAAATTTTAAGTGAATCGAAAAAATTATGTAATGATTACATATTTTAAATTTCAAACGATTCGGTTGGGTAGTTTTTAAAGTTTCCTGTGCACGTAGACTTACAGATTGAACGACGACTTTAGGTGCTGATTACGAATGTACCTAGTAAAAGGGTATTAAAAAATTACAAACATGTTACATGTATTGAAAAATATACTGTTTTATAATGAGCTGCTTTAATAATTATTCTAAAATGTTATTAATTTATCATTAAATATACATTATTTTCTATACTACATATACTTAAATAAATAGACAAAAGTAGGTTTTTGATTATTTAAATATTTATTTTCTATATTATACAATTAATAAAACTTATACATTTAAGTTGAAATAAATTACACGGACATTATGATCATATATATTAATTTGAGAAAATAGTTAGATAATTACTTTGACAGATGGTATGAAAATGTTGTTTGCTATTAAAATGAACAAAGATGGAAAAAAGGAAAAAAAGAACTGTTATAATTCTGTAATTGAAATTTACATCAAAAATTATAAATAATCAAAGAAAATATATAATAAAAATTATATGCGAAATCCTTCCTGCCGTGTAAACTTGTGTATTTAGCGAGAAGAAGCTTTTAAAAATAATAGTTAAACAATTGTCTGCTAAAACATAGTTGAGAATAAATTTTTGCAGCAATTTTATCTGTTAATATGAAAGTATTTTAAATACTCTGAAATAATTAAAATAATATTTCAAAAATAAAATATTTTTAAAACGATTTAATGTAAATACTTAAAATCGTTTAAATAAATTCCCAATAAAATCCAGCTTAAATGTAATAATTGTGTAACACATCGTTAAAGGTCATAGACTGAAGTTTAATTAAGGAAATAAAAATTTATTTGTGAATAAAATTATAAAAAATACTTTTGCAAATAATATGAATGTAATACACTCTAGTGTAATAAAACTTCATAATAATTATTAATCCTCAAAAATGGAATTTAAATTTCTTTTTAAAGTTCTTAATATCAAAACATAGGAACAATAAATGCAGAAAGTAACATTTTTTTTAAAGATAAAAGTTCTTCCTACGCATATATTTATTTTAAAATTTTTTTTATTGGTTTACCAGATTATTCAATTGATGACAAATAGATGCCAAATTAACATAAATTCATCATTATCCAAGGAAAAATTAATGTAAAGTTCAGTTCAGTAAAAAATTATTAAACATTTTTTAACCAACCTAAAATAATTATAACAGAGTAATTTATTCCATTTTTCAATATTGGGTGAAAAAAGTCCGGGCCAGGATTTTTTCACCCAATAGTGAAAAATGGAATAAATTACTCGGTTATAATTAATTTACCGATTGAATATTCGTGTTTAAAAATTAATCTAATAAAATAATTATTTTGAAGAGAAATTACTTTATAAAATTAAATGAAACAAAATACATTTGTAAAAGCGTATTGTGTTAAAATATAAGTAATAAAGGCAAAAAGTAATGATTTTTATAATACATCATTAAAATACTTACACTCATTACATTTCTTAGCTTAGCAATAAAATGCTTTTGAAAATAATAAACGCTTGATTAAATAAGTATATATATATATATATTGTTCATTTTTCAATAGATCCCAATAAATAAAAATTTAAACCTAATACAATAGAATAGAGGTTAGTTGAAATCAAAATTTTAATTATCATTATTTAGGTTGAATGAACGCATTACTCATAATTAATTTCTGATAAATGTAACATAGAATTTTATAAGCGTATTACTTTTTGAAAAGAGTATTTTAAAAAGCGTATTATTTTTTAACGATTACAAAACAAGTAAAAAAAAATCTCATATAAAATATATTTTTTAAATATCATGAAAGAAAGCAAAATGAATTTCATTTATAGAAATAAAATTTATTTGTACGAAAATATTTAAAGTTCACTTATACAAATCACAGAAATTAATTTATAACTTTTTGCAGGAATAAATGATTTTAAATGATTTACTATCGTTTTTACTTAACTACACTTTAGATAACGAAGTTAAAACGAAATTAATCGGATGAGCCAATCCCAAATTTTATATATCTCATGCATATACACTGCCAGAAAAAAATAATTATTATGCTATAATCTAAATGTTATGATGCTTTTTTTTTTTTACCAGTTTTAAAAAGAATAGGCGGTCGAGAGTTTTTATAACACGTTGATTATGTAAAATGGTGGCTCTTGCAGATTAACATGACTTAGAGTAATCTCTTTACTTATTTATATTTTTTTATTTTTAGTTCTGATAGTGGCATGAGAAGAAGGATTTTTTAAAATTCGTTTCGCTACTAAAAGAAACACTTCTGTGTATCTAATGCGATGTAAACAATTAATTTTTTTTTGAAATACTTCGTGATTTGGCTTTATTAAAACAAAATGTATGTTTTAAAACCTTAGATTAATCATGAACTTAGATTAATCATAAAGCAAACTCTCTTCGCCCTAGAAAAGACACTCTCGATTTCTACGTTGCAGTACACTAAAACGAAAAATCGGTTCAGGAACACGAAGAAAGACATCCGACAGGTCTGAATATTTTTTAAACGTGATTCATTGTTAAAAAATATTACTAATGAATGTATCAGCAAAGATCTGCTGCCAAAAATTTCAAAATTTTCAACAACTGTCAAGATTTATTTTGCTGGCTCTATAAATACTGGAGATAGAGCCTTATAGAAGATAAAAATTAATCGTTGATTAGATATTTATGTTATTCAGTATCATTTTTTACTAGTCGTGTCCAGTTAATTAAATTTGAAATAATTTTCACCCACATCCACTGTTTCCTGCCATTGAGGTCCTGAGAGGTTCTAGAATTCTTAGCAATGGAACAGCAAAAACACTATCATTAAAAGATTATTTTTTAGAAATCAATAACAACCAATGTACAAGAAACACTCTGATCTTTTTAAAGAAATTTTCATATTTATTTGTTTTCTATCAATCTATAAACAGCTTAAGTGATACTCTCCACATTCCAACTCGGTGTTATATCTTGTAATGTCTATCAAATAAATCTTTAAAGTATGTGCCTATGGTCTAAGTACTTTTTTTTAAATATGAATTTTTGTCAAAAACTTGTGTTTTTAGTTAAAAAGAAAAAAAAATTATGCACTCATATAAAATTTTAATAAAATGCTTATTAACTTTCCAAATTTAGGCAATATTTAGACAAATTTTACGAAATCTGCATTGTTTAAAAAAAAATAATGTATATATCCGATAAAAAAGTTAAATTTTTTTGCTCTTAAGTACAGATATCCAATAATCGTGTTATGCGACAATACCCTTATGTATAAACTTTTTATAAATAAGTCCATTGCAACATAGATATTTACGAAAATTTAAAATTCAGTAAGACCAACTGATAAAATGTATTTAATCATGTATTATGAATGAAAACTTTAATCAAAAATTGAAACAAACAATTATACTCAAATGTATGGTATTTAATAAATATAAGCATACATGTTTTTCTATTGTTTTTGTCGGTTTAAAATTCATATTATTTGCAATTTTTGTTCTTAAGTAATGTATTTTTAAAAGTTTTTTATCATTAAATACTGAATTCTCTTGATAATACTATAAACGTTTTAACAGGAAAAATAAAAAAAGAAGTAAACAGAAACTTCATTTGTACCAAGCTCCTATAAAGCGTAAAAATGTGTATCAATAATAAAATTTAATCAAAAAACTAAATTAATTAGTTAAGAATTCTATTTTGTATATAAAAAATAATTTTTTCTTAAAACTGTCTGTTTAAATCTCGAAGTTAATACAATTATTGGCAGTTATTCAGCACTTAAAAATACTTTAAGACTCACTAGCAACCAACTAATTTTATTTATTTTTTTATGAAAAAGTAAATTGTTTTATCAAATTACCAATTTAAATACCGAAGCTATCATGGTTATTTTTGGTCTTTCATTGCTTAAAAATCATTTGGAACTCACTAATGCCAATTAAATAAAAGTTCCTTGTATATTTCATTGAATAAATTTTAAAATTAAAATTTTATTTTCTTTCACTTCAAAAAGTTTTTTAATGACATTAACACTCTCGGGCTTTTGTCTTAAAAAAATCATTCATAATTTATTAGTGATGAAATAAAAAAAATCTAATTGTTAAATTTTTCATTCATTAAATTCTAACATTTTATTTTTTTATTTCTTTTTTATAGTGTTTCAATTTCAATATAATTTTCTTGCTATTTTTAATTACTTAAAAAAAACATTTAGAATTCTTTTAAGACCAAATAATTGTATTTTCCACTTAAAAAACGTTTATATTTTATTATTATTCTATTTTAAATTATAAATTGTTTCAATGATACATTACAAGCTTGATACAAAGTTTGTCCAACAATTCAAAGAAATATTATCAAAAAGTCTCGAAATAAAACTTTCAATTAATGTTCTATTATCGGAATTTAAAATCCCAATTTTTTACTTATTTTCAAGACAAAATATGTGAAGAGTTAAAATGTGTTTCAGAATAAAAAAAAATATATATAATAATAATTCATTACATTTAAATTTCCACGCATTAATGTACCAGAATAAAAACCATAAAAAGTCTGATCTAATTTTTTTAAACAATATTACGAAGCACTTTATCATGGGCTGGCATTTCAATTTATTTCAAGCAATGAGCATCTAAATTATAATCTATACATTTGAACAAACAAGCTGAAAAAAATTAATGATATATTATTACGCTAAGCATTCACTCCCACACTCTCTACAGCCTCTTGAAAAAAGTGAAGCCCTCATTAAAATTTCGCTCCTTTTCAAGCTCGCTGATGCTTAAAAATAAAATGACACTAAGAAAAATAAATAAGATGAAATTACTTTCAAAGATTGTAATTTCAACTGAGCATCAAAAGAAAATGAGTCACTTGCTGCAGCTAAATCGGAAGAAATTAAAAAATAAAAATAAAAAAAATAATAAAATAAAAAAAAAACCCTTTAAAGAAGAGAATTTAGTAAGATACATAGGGTGAATACTCTTTCATTATTTTTAAGAGATTTTATCGTTAAAGACGTAAGTGTGTAGGGAAGAAATACTTTAATGATTTTTTACAAAATTATTATATTCATTTTTTGCATACTTTTGTTATTGTTTATGTGTGTTATTAAAAAATTTATTTTAAAAGTCGAATAAAATCGTATATAATTTTCCTTTTCATTTATATTAGGTTTGGAGGGAAGTTGAAAATAGTGAGCTATATGTTTAAATGTTCTTTAAATTTTTAAATAAAAATACGCTCTCAAGTTTATTCTTTTCATTAATGTTAAATTTGTTTTAACTAAGCGTATCAATGTCATCAATTTAATAATACAAAACGATAAATAATAAAGAATTTTTAAAGAATTTTTAAATTTAATAATAAAGAACATTTTTATGTTTTATAAAAATAATTAATTGTCTGAGCGAAGCGAAGTCTTATATTGAGAGTACGTAACGATATTAAAAGTCAAAAAAATTCTTTCGTCAAGCAAATCTCAAAAAGTACTTGTTGGATTTTAATTCTGTTTGTACAATTAGGTACCTATGGAAGTAATCTGGTGAATGCACCACCTACGAAAAATTAGTTCCAAATAGTTTAAAAGTTATATTTAAAAAACTGATAGAAAAGCACAATTTATTTGCACACGTCACAGAAATTTGGAGTGCGTCATTTTTCACCGACTGGATATTTTTGTAGAGAACCGAATCAGAGTGTATGGAGTAAATAGTAATTGTTTGAGCGAAGCGAAGGCTAATACACATAGTACGTAATGATATTAAAAGTTAAGCATAATTATTTCGGCAAGCAAATCTGAAAAAATACATGAAAAGAAATCTGTTTTATTATTATTATTATATTATTTATTTAAAAGAAAAAATCCATATTACTTAGTGACTTAGTATTCGGTGTTTTGCGATAATTTTTATAATAACATTTTGTAATCGCATCTTTTGCTTGGCATCTTATATATTTCACGCGTGCAAATTAGGAAAAAAATTTTCGTGTTTAAATAAAATACGAGTTTGACATGAGTGCTTTAGATATTACTTTTAATCATTGATTATATTCTGTTATCTTGTTTACATAGATTACTCAATATTATTTCTCACTAAGCAACCAGTGTTCTCCGGCGGTTATTGCTCTATTGCACGCATTTTATTATGGCTACATTTTATGAAAACACATGCATGATGCAGATGTAACACATGCACCAAATTGATGCGATTGCAACAAAATGGCGATTTCATGTCTCACATGGTAACCCGTTTATTTTATTCCATCACTTTATTTAAAAAATAAACAATGGTGGAAGCAATAAATATACAATTATAAATAATAAACATAATAATGAATAGAATAAAAAGTATAAATATGACAAAAAATCGTATTAGACAAATATTCAAAAACTTTCACCGAAACAAAGTTTCTACCAATTTACGGGAAAAGAAATCGCGCCACGTAGTGCATATATGACATTCGTGCTATATTTATACGTAAAAATAAGCATAAATGTTCATCAGGTTTATTTATGTAACTGTTCATATCTATTTGCAATAAATATCACTTTCTGAAGTCTCCACAGGATGAAGGTTTATAAAAACGCCAAGGTAAAGGTTCAATTAGTTTATAAAAGTTAGTATTGTTATTTATCAGTATAACGGTTATTTCGTTATATATTGCTTATTGTGTTAGATATTATTTCTATGCAACCCCGTTCCCTTTTCAATTCAAAATTCGTTTAAAATTATGCTTCAATTTTTTTCATTTCCCTCAGCCATTATTTCTTTAACCGCCAAAACTAATGCCTCAGGATTATTCGCAAGAAATATGCCCGCACTTTAACCAACCGTTTCAAACAATTTCCAGATGTCAGCTAAGTCTGATCGGATTTTTTTTCATTGCCTTTTATGGACATCTCACAGTAACGCGGTTAAATAGCAACTTAATGCCTCTTTTACTTTCATGAGAAAATGCTAAAAAGAATTTAGCATCTGCGCATTAAAATCTGGTTGCCCCTTGTCTGGGCCTCTTAGCTAGACATAACGGTTGCAGTTGTTGGGTGTGAACATTTTTCTCGGCGGTTACCAAACCCTTCCTGCACGTGGAAGTTAATGTATTGGCAACCATAAGAACTTTACCCCCTTTTTCCAGCAAGGGAGTCAAATTGAATACCAATCATGCCAGCTGCGTTTTGGCGGCAATTTGTCGAGTCGTCTCCATTGTGCATGGGCAAACTTTTGTGTTTTGGTGACTTTGTTCTACGCCAACGCTGTGTGTGTTATCTCTGTAAGACTGTAACTTCGCCGCTTGCCACGAACTAAACAAGTTCGAATTTGTGTTTTCGGAGACTCTCTCCGACTGGGCTGCTTGTTCCTCTCCCTACTAATTACGCATATAATAAATTTGTGATTATCTACTGCTTGTGAGGTTTTCTCGCTGTCTATACGAGAACCTGGCCAACATTACTTTTTTCGGTTTTGTTCGGTACTGCATACTATGTTCTTAAGAAATTAAATTTACTTTCTTCAATTCAATAGTTTTGATAATTTTTAATCTTCAAAGAAAACACAAAATGTTTCCCTATTTTATATTATTTTAAGTTACAGAATTTTAAAGTGCAAATTTTCCCACTAAAATAGAGATTGAAATAATCTGCAAGTATTTGAGTATCGAGTCATCAAAAAGAAATATTTTCAACTATTAAAAAAATGTTTGGCTTTATTAGTAATTTTTTTACGCAGATGGTAACAATAATCGATGATAAAGTGTTATGTCAGTTAAGATTCAATTGACCTATGACAGGGGTTCCAAACTATAGTACGCGTACCAGTACTGGTACGTGAAATAAAAGGAAATATGCAGTTAATGAAATGAAAAAATCATTCAATATCTCTCCCTTGTTCCTCTTTCTTGGTTTTTCCACTGTGTGTTTGTCTATTTACCAGTTCCAAAGTGCCTGCTCTCTAATATTACAGTTTTGATAGCGTTTTCATTTCTCTTATTTTAACGTAATTTAAAAATGTTTTCTAATAAATAATTAATAATTATTTTTATGTGGTCTAGATTTAAGTTTCATTTTAAAAGAAAAGGGAAAGAAAACATGTTATTCTAACTACCAAAAAAATGTAGACCTCTATCTTTCACCATTTATGAGAAAGAGGTAACAAAAAGTTTATGAATTTAATATGGTGGAGATAGGGCTTTTTATGTCCCCTTAATAGAGTCATCCTTCTGTATATGTATCAATTTGCGCCAATGTGTCATTAAATAATGTATATTTTTTCTACCAAAGCACTGTATTTTGGTAATATGCATATTATTAAAATATATCCTTTTTTATTTGAATGTTAATATAAAGCAGACAATCTAAATTCCAATTAAATAATGTAATCATAGAATTACATTCAGTAAAATCTACTAAGATAGAAGCACACAAGATTGGAAAAATGTTTCAGTTTTGATATATTCCATTTACAGAGATTTTTCTTTATTAGCTTTGAGTTTATCATCTGCTGATACGCGGAAATGTGAATTTCTATTTAGTGGTACGCCAATCTGTGCGATTTAGTACCCCTGACCTAGGATAAAAAATATTCTTGGGATACGTAGGTTTGTTTTTAAAATATGCAAAAAATAATCATACCATATTACTGAAATTAGAAGTGAAAAAACAATATGAGAATTGGGGAAAACCCATCTTTAGAATATTAAGTTATTCTTCGGCTTTCAAACTAAAAGAACATGAGACAGTACAATACTGTGTTATTAATTCAAAAATATTTTCTTTTTACTTGAATATCTTAGTAACAAGAAACGAATTGCATGGAAAATTATGTTTCTCTTTTAAAGTATAAAACTTACTATACATTACTTTAAAATTTATAGACATAGTCATCACTAAGATTTATAGAATAAATCTTCCGTGAATTGTCAGTAAAGTTTTAATTTTTATTAAAAACAAAGGCGAAAGATA